>CM060909.1:455017712-459817712 GCA_030737875.1 Allium sativum
TTAAAAAAACAAAAACAAATTTGCGCGGCATTTAAAACTATACACCATTTTACGCTTTGACAAAATAACGCGCTATTTTTACGATATGGAGGACCTCTGCACTATTAGAAGTAAAATAATGCAAATCCTGCGCTATGCGCTATTTGTCGTTATAGCACGGGCTTTGATAACAATATTTTCAATATTTTGGGCATCCCTTTAAAATAACACAAGTTAAAATGAAACACCATACACATTCGGATCTTCTTACTACATGAGATAAATTCAGGTTCCAAATTAGAAAGTAAGATGTATAAGGCAACAAAGAAAAAGTATCAATTAAATAACTTATCTCAATATCTTTACAACCTTGGTTCTTGGTTAAATGAAATAAATGTCAAAAATATAATTGAACGGAAACCTTGTTAACTGCCTATTAAAAGAAAGGTTGGCATGCGTAATAGCAGTTTGAGCTCATAAACACATTTATCAAAATTACGATTATTCTTACAAGCATGTCTCACGCAAAGATATATAAATTTTGTGCATAGAACTCCACAATGATCATTTCCCACTGAAAGTAACCATTTAGTATCTACCAAAGTTCAATACATGTACACATCAAACACATTAAACAACCATATGCTGATGTTCAACAATGTTAAAGTAGTGAAACAGCTGGATTCAAAAGACAAAGTGTTACGTGAAATAAAATCACAGCTGCACGAAAACAAATGGTAACACGAAAGACTAGTTGAAGTAACTAAAAAAGTGGTTTTACTGATGCTTAATTATCCAGAAATAAATACTTCAACTTCTAACCCTTTTTTGTCCACTCATCAGGTCGAACTACCAATTGGTAGCACATGAAACATCAAATGACGATACATCGGAGAAAGACAGTCAATAAGTGGAGAATTAAAAATCAAGTCCATCCCTAACACTTTGTTTAATTAGTCCCAGAATGGTATTCCAAATTAAATTCAAAATTGAACATCAAATCGTATTGACAAGAACAAATAACAATCATAGATCTACAATCACAATCTCATAACTTACTAAATTAACTGGTTCTAATAACAAATAAGCCAAACTGACAATCAAGTAATAGTAAAAACACACTCACCGTAACAGGACGATCTGGCAGCTGCTGGCAAATCGAGCAGACAAAACACTTGTCGAGCAAATCGAGAACCCCACCACTACAACTCTTCTTTCTCATATCCTGCGTCTCCACGTCTTTGTCCAGCGCCTCTCCACCATGCAGCGCCTGCATCCTCCTGGCCTTCTCCCTGTCATCGATTGTATCATCCTTCTGAATTTCTCTGATTTTCTCCACCAGCTCGTTCCGACCACCGATAGAGACGATTTCGCCGGATTCGACGCTGGCGCAGTCGGGACACGTCCAGTTGACGGCTTCGGTAAGGTTCTCTAGCGGCGTTACGAGGCACGGCACATGCCACGGAGTGGCACACGTGCAGCAGATGAGGTTTTCGGCCTCCGGTGGAGATGATTTGCATTTCATGCACTTTCCCTCACTGTCGATAGGAAGATCCGACGGCATTGTGTTAGATGGAAAGAGAAAAAGGAGCGGCTTTCTGAAAATTTGAATTTGATTTGGGTGAAATTTTATATATTTTATTTCGATTTGAGAGGACTAAATGGTCGTAGATGACTAATATATACAGAAGAAGAGCATGGGTGTAATTTACGCTGAAAGGACAGTTTTACCCTCGTAGGTTCGTGGTGCATTGAACCCTAGACCGGGTGAGTGAATCTACTTGTGTCATCAAAGGATGGGTTTGCAATGATAACGTGACAGTTTAGCAGTATGTTTAAATTGGGTTGAAGGTTAAACGGAACAATTAAACGGCATAATTAAAGAAGTAAACATAACTAAGGAGAAAAACAAAAAAATTATTGGTTAAACGAATGAAAAGATGGGTTAACTGGTGACATTGGATGTGTCCGACAGTCCGATACGGCGAAGTAACGCCAGCACAAGTTTTATGATCAGTCAAAGAAAATGGGCAAATTGTCCGATTGGATTTTGAACATATCTGATACGTCGGACACGCCAGATGCATCCAAAACACAACATGGGTTTTGCTCGAACCCTACCTAAAAAAACAAAAATCTTACTGGTCATCTATCATATTCTATTGATATTGTTTTTTCCCCTCTTTCAAGGCAGCAGATTAAAGAATATTTATAAATTACATCTACACTTTTCTTTCTATTTTGAGCTCCTTTCATTATTTATTTTTTTCCCTCTATTTTTCTAATCGTATAACAGTGGAAAAATCAACTGTTCGGTTGTATAATTTCAAAACAAAATATTTTATTTTATTTTTCTGTTAGTTTTAATTAAAAGTATAATATGTTGAATCTAAGGTATTTGCTTTATTGGAAACTAAAAAAAAAAAAAAAATTAAATAAAATGTACAGTGAAAAAACAATTAACTGTAAAACACCAGTATGTCTCTACTTGTCGAACTTTTGTAAACCACCAATTTAAATTTTAAATTTACTTTCGCTCCTTTAAAAAGTTTCAAAAATCATGACTATCGTTTTTGTTTAGTCAATTTACATATACTTTGCTCGAAAAGATTGTCGTCGCATTTGTTTCACTATATTTTCATTTATACTATTGTATTTGTAATGAAACATTATTATTTTTTTCTTTTGTTAGTAAAAATATGCTTTTATGACTGAGTAGTCGTACATCTAAAATTATGGAATATTTTGATGTGATAATGAAGATTGGTTTTCAATTGTATATTACGCTGAAAAATCAAAATGCAACATTGAGTAATAAATACATTTATGTAATATGAATCTATGATAAACCTAAACTTTGACTATCATTCCAAAGTTCCGTTACATTTTCCTTGAGGCTATCCATTATCAAGTGTGCTAATTATTCGAACCCCTTGAATGTGTTTGTGTTCGTGTACATAAACATGATATATATTTTTGATACCTAACATATAAAATTAGAAATAGAAAATTTGTTACATATTGCAAGCATTAATCCATACAAGTCACTTTAGTGAACTACAATTCTTATTCAAAAATTCTTCCTGCTTTGCAAAAAGAATGGGTTGTTTCATTTTCAAAAAAGAAAAGAAAAAAGAATGGGTTGTTTATGGCCAGAAAACATGTTATAAATTTCAGATTGATGCACCAAACATTACCGTAGAACATGCTTAATAACTTCAGGGTCGTCTCAAACATTTGTCAATAAAAACTACTTGAATTTTGAATTTTATTCCTTTTAATTGTTGAAGAACCTCAAAATTGTTTTAGAATATGCTTAAGAACTCTAAATATCTCATCTTACTACAATAAAATAATGTGTAGTTCAACACTAAAAGAAGTTGGTATTTCATAGGAATAAAATGTCGTTAACGAATTTACCAACGAAATAAAAACATTGTTATATTTAGCATCACTAAATTTTCCCGGTAATATTTTCCAACGTTTTATTCTTAAAAACATGAAAACCCACCGATGATTTTACGATGCTTTTATTTATAAAATTATCAACAGTAGAAATTCCACAACAAATTTATCGATGTCAAAAAAGAGTGTTACAAACCAGATTTTTGATACTTAAATATTTAATGAATTTAAATATTAAAACAATTGATTTTTAATTTTAATGACTTGAATATTGAAATAACTCAAAAAATTTAATCTTGAATTTAAAATGAAACTGGTTTGATTTTGAAATTTATTTACAGTCCTGTCTTGATTTAAACGTTGATAATAAATTATTATCGTAGAATTGAAGTGTTTTGAAATTAATTAATAATAACTTAATTTTGCTTATACGTAAAAATAGCATGCTTGCAAACTATATCGCAATTTGACGAAATCAGTTCCACTGGATCCAAAATACTAAATTATTGTAAGCTTTCAAGTTTTGTAGCAATTGGACTTATTGTGTGATCGTGCATGCTAGAAACATATTGCGTTAAACGTTCTAAAATTATAATATGATTTGAAAACTCAACTTTTGTATACGATCGAATTAGCTTTCGAAACTAGTTTTATTGTGTTTGAAATAAGGGTTATTAACTATGAGCGATAATGAGCACGTCTCGATTGAAGTTCAAAAATACTTCGCTCGATGAATAGTGTTTTAGGAGGATACTATACGAGACTTACATGCATCTCATAACTTTACATTTTAGAAACACTAAACGTCAATGCCCATCAATGGCCCAAAATTCATCTTTTAATTAGTCCACTTATAACCAAAGCTTCCAACATGAAAGTTGTCAGTGTTTTCAATGTGAACGTATTCAAGTTTATCGTTAGTCGATTGGATGTCCGACCTGGGTGGAAATTTATGAAAACCAAGGCTATCCCATTTTCTTTTTCTTTTTTGGACAAAATCTCGTCATGAGTAAACTTTTAGACGATGAAGTCTAAAGGTCAAAGGTGGAGAAGAGGGTGCTCGACAATTCTGGAGTGGTCGGAGGCAACATGGTGGCACATGGTTGTAGATTTTGCAAGAGGAACAGTTCTTGTTCATTCGACATTTAGTGTGTCTTCAGTGGTTTGGTCTTCAGGTGAAGGAGGTTCTGGAGGTGGCACACGTGGCGTTGGTCGGTTCGACAAAGCACAAGCAGTGGCGTGATGGATTTTTGAAGTCGGAGAGGTCAGGGTTTTATCACATTAGAGGTGAAACAAGGGCGTAATTGAATTTCGTTTAAGTGCGCGATCGTTAAACGTAATCAGGTATTAGCATTAAGTCAATGACAATGTTTAATATATTAACTATTTTAGTTTGTACAAAATATGTAAATGTGAAAACATTTCATACGAGGTCAGATTTGGACGTGATAAGTTGCATGGATTCGTACCGACAAAATATGCGCATAGGAATTGAACTTGTTGCAACCGTTGGATTTTTAATTAAAAATCGAACACCTTCGATTTTACATCTCCGATGGTGTGAAAGTGTTATTTGGATGGGGTGGTGAGTGGAAACTTACATTTTCTTAATGTTGTTATCCCATATATTGCTATTTAATTATATGATTGGTTGTTTGGATGATTTACTACTTATTCGGTTGGCTTGGATATATTCCTACCTTAGAGCGGATGAATATTGACATTACCTGCTTAATAGCGACGGTTCGTCTTATATGAATTGTATTATATGATTTTTATGCATATTACGATGATATATGTGATGTGATGGGAACAGGTTTGGAGGGTTTCAACGGGATTCCTCAATGTGATTGAATGTTATTCGCTTTCATATTACACACATAAGAACTGTTAAACATAAATAATGTAAAATATGATTTCAGATTACAATTGATGTACGAAATCGATGTACAATGAAATTAAACCAAAATATGGTATAAAAATAAATCAGTATTGGTTCAGTGATTGGTGGGTAGATGTAGGCCTGTAAATGAATATATGAAATATCTGAAATCCGTCCGTATCCGCATCCGAAAATGCGAAAAATATCCGATATCCAAAAAGCGGATACGGATATCCGATATCCGAAATGCTTAGCGGATACGGATATGGCAATATCTGTATCCGATAAATATCTGTCCGCTACGAAAATTTATATTTATATTTTTATATTTAGGTTATAGTATAATTTATTATTTTATTTTTATAACATATGGTATATGGATAGAAAACTAAGTAACAAGAGGAAAAACCGTGCACAAAATTTGAAACTGGACCAACCCTTTAGGCCTTTACAATCGGACCAAGAGACCAACCCTTTAAAAATCTGTACAGCTGAGCCGTAGCCGTGATGAAAATCCAACAATCCTTCCATAGCCTTTATAGTCAATTTTCACCACAATTCTGAAACCTTACCCTTTACGCAGTTCCGCCCTTCACTTTCTTTCTCTCGCGACTTTCATTCTTCCCTGCCGCCGCAATTTTCACGAGTTGAATTCTGAAATCCAACAGCAATTTTTCCTACCGCCGCAATTCATTCCTGCCTGCCTTCGACGCGATTCAATTTGGCTTTGAGCTCCTCCGTGCCGTCGGTCCACGTTTTTCCTTCCACCGCCTTGTCGAAGCCCCTTTTCGAAGCCGAATCTCTGGTAATCATTTACCGATGATGAGTTCATCCACGTTTAGATGATGAGTTCTTTTCCGAAGTTCGGAATAGAACACCAGTCTAGTTCTATTCAGCAATTTAGTGTGCTCCGATTGCCTAACTTTAGTAATCATCCACCACATGATGTTCTTATCAATCACATACCATTATATATGTTTATGTTGTTTTCTCTAGCCCATGAAAACCCTAAACATGTTTAGAAAGGCAACAGGAGCACACTAAAAGCACACTAAATTGTTGTAATGTGATTATATGAAATTTAATTGTTATATGATTCTAGAACAATCCCGAACTTTCAGATTGTTGTGCTAACTAGCACAACAACTTTCAGGTTGTTGTGCTAGTGTACAGCAACTTGAAGTTGTTGTGCTAGTTAACACAGCAACTTAAAGTTGTTGTGCTCACAAGTTGTTGTGCTCTAGCACAGCAACTTGAAGTTGTTGTGCTACTGCACAGCAACTTGAAGTTGTTGTGTGTAACACCCCACACCCGCTATGGTCACTCTCTAAGGGAATGCCATAACATCGGTGGAGTATTTTAAGTGAATATAGAACAGAAAAATTACAACAAGACAGATATAAGTAATACTTGAAAATGTAAAACATCATTTCATTGCAGCGGAAAGTAAAACATGTTTGGTTACATCACAAAAACCATAACAAGAGTCAAGTACAAAATATCCATCCTGATAAATAAAAATACATAATCCCAATACATGAACTGATAGCCATAAAAGAAAAGGATAAGCTGAGCTTTACTCCTACGGTCCAAGCTCCAAAAGAGAATAAAGCAGCCTGATCAAAGCCCACTCGTACTGGGCCCACTCTGAGAACCTGAGGGTTGGGAAAAAGATAAAAACAACGGGGTCAGACATAAGTCTGAGCGAGTCCTATAACTTTAACAATACAATCATTAAAGTAACCAGAGAAGACATAAGCTTGATATACGGTAACGTCTGGGGATGAATGGCTACACTAAGCAGCTTGGTAGACTTAGGATAAACTAAGATAACTGTAACAACCCGGAATTTGGGGGCCAATTTAGAAATTTTAATGAATTTTAAATATCTAACATGATTTATTTTAAATAATAAACCATGCAATTTAATTTAATCTTAAACAAGGATTTTATTTGTGTAGTGACATATCATAAAAACTAATTTATCAAATTATATGTATAAATGGCGTAATAAACGTTAAATTGATTTCAAATATATGTTGAAGCTTTAATGGTGATTAATTTTTGTAGACTAATAAGTTAAATTTTATTACCATACTCTAACTTTATATGTAATTTAAACCTTGAATTTAAGAGAGTAATATATTAAGGAAGGGAGATTTTATCATTGGAAATTTCAAATTGAAATTTAATATATATAGTAATTTAGTTCGTTAAAAAAAAAAACGAATGTAACTTTGTAAATACAAGCTGTAAAAGCTAGTCCATATTTATATAAGAAATGCGCACTATAAGAAAGAAATTAAATTGTGCAATAAATTCATTACAATTTGAACTTAATTAACGGTGCATAACGATTGAATTTATAACGTTATGAAATAACTAAATAACGCTGCCTGTTAGTTCGTGTTAAGCTGAGCATTCACACACACCATTTATAAAGAACAAATCAAGTCTTTCCCCTTCTTTTTCTACTTTACCAAATTCATTGTCTCATCTCTCTCCACCTTAATTATTTCCCTATTTTGTTCAAAATGTAACATTTAAGAATTTGTAAAAGCTCATTAATTTATTTATTTACATCATGAATAGTTACAACAGTTTTCAATGTCATTCCCTATTCGTTGTGTTTTAATACAACATTTATTCCTTCCCTTCATTTTATCAATTTCTTTCCCCTTTCTCTCTTTTTTCTCTCTAAATACTAATGAACTCATATATATATATTTCTCTTCTTTATATTCTCGCATGCTCATTGAAAAGATTCCTTCAATTATGGAATTTTAATATTAAGTATTTTGGAATTTAAGAAGTTACACAATTCTCTATCAGGCAATCAATAATGCATTTATTCCTTTCCATTTGTTCTCTTTTCTTCTTTGTTTTACTTTTGAATTTGAAAGAGAATTTAGTGTTGACATGTCATGTCTAGTCAACAAATTTGTCTCGCTGGTAACCTATTACATATGTAGAGACACAAGTGGGAAATAAAATAAAGTAAATATATATATATATATATACGGTTATTTCCTCCTACTTTATAACATCTTAAACATTTCCAAATCCTAACCCATTTCCTCTAACACTAAATTCCTTCACTCATTTTTTTCTACCCAAGTTCTGCGTGACTACCTTTCTTCACATGAGAAACAGAAAGAAAAAAGAAGCTTCACCCATCTCTTCGCACTATGCAAAACTGCACCTTAAAGCCTCCGCAAACCTCACCGCACCTCTACCCCCTCTTGACCGTGATTCAAGCAACATCAAGATCCTCCCCACAACACCTTGGCCTTCTCTTGCTTTGAGGAATATTGACGTGTGTTTAAGTACAAAGTGTATATATATATTTATATACATACGGTTGAAGCTAGAGGGAATAACGCGTTGTTCGTGAAATTTGCATGCGATCATTCACAGGCTTGCTCCGCAATAGACGCAAAGTTTTGACAGTGAAGAATTGGAAAGCATAACTGGTGAGAACTCGAATTTAATTAATTTTAAATTTAGTTAAAATGGTTAATTAAATCTAGTTGTTAAATAGGATTTATCTATAAACATACCCAATTGTTCATGTGATAGAATTGTGTGTGCGATAAAATTTGTTATGTGATGTGAGATTTCTTTGTTTTAAATTAATTAATTAATTTAATTTAATCCATTTGTTTTGCAATGTAATAAGCATATGTTGTGCTTCAGATCTATTTTGTTCTGATAGTTGTGATGATGTTTGTTCTGTGCTTGCGATGGATAGTTATAAATCCATGTGTTCTAGTCCTTTTTGTTATCACGTTTGTTATTTTGAGTTGACCTACTTTTATCAATTCAAAAATAGAAGAAATATAATGATCACCCTTTTGTTATCGCTTTGGTTACATTGAATTAATTTATTTTATCGATTCAAAAATAAGAGACATATAATTTGCCATCTTAAGTTACCACTTTTTATTGGAATTGATATTAGTTTTGTCAATTCAACGAGAAAAAAAATGTCTTTTTATTTGAATTGATATTAGTTTTGTCAATCCAACCTAGAAAATAAAAAAGTCTTTTTATATTGAATTGATTTAGTTTTGTCAGTTCAACGGTGAAAATATAATTCGTCTTTTTATTGAATTGGTTTAGGTTATCAATTCAACATAGAAATATAAATGGACTTTTTATTTGTGTTAACAACACAAAGATATCTTTAAATAAAAAGACCAACTTTACTTTTTATTCGTGTTCCACAATGCAAATAAAACATGAGAAATAAGATTTATATTTTATTTGTGTTCACTCAACACAAATAAAACTTAGAAAAAGAAGTTCACTCTTTTATGTACATTTCTCAAAGCAAATATAACATGAAGTGAAACATTGAAAATAAAGTTTGCTCTTTTATTCGCATCAACTAATGCAAGTATATTTTGAGGTTAAAACTTGTATTTTTATTGGCATCCATAAATGCAAATTATACACTGGAAATATGCATTTGTTCTTTTATGCAAACAAACATGAATTGGAAAAAAAATGTATAATTTTGATACATTAAAAGAATGAGTTGGAAAAATGCATATGTTGTACATTAGAAATTTATGAACAAAATTCTCATTTTGTTGCATTAGAAATTTATGAACAAAAATCATATTTTGTTAACATTAGAAGTATTAAACAAAAATCATATTTTGTTAACATTAGAAGTATTAAACAAAAATCTCGTTTTGTTTACATTTAAAAGAACTAGACAAGATTTTTATTTTTGTTACATTTGAAAGAATAAACAAAATCCACATATTTTGTTACATTTGAAAGATTTAACAAAAATCATCATATTTTGTTATATTTAAAAGATTAAACAAACTATACATTTTTGTATATTAAAAGTGAATTAGCCAAAATATACATTTTTATATATTAAAAGTGAATTAGCCAAAATATCATATTTAGAAGAATGAATAAAAAGCACAATTTTATCATATTTAGAAGAAAGAATAAAATGACCATTTTTATCATATTTAGAAGTGGGAAGAAAATGTATATTTTTATTCATTTAAAAGTATAAAATAGAAATGTGTATCTTTATACATTAAAATAGAAATGTGTATTTTTATACATTAAAATAGAAATGTGTATTTTTATACAGTAAAGAAGAATGTATATTTTTATACATTAAAAAGGAATAAATTGAAATGTATATTTTCTATACATTAAAAAGAATGAACTTGAAATGTATACTTTTACACATTTAAAGGGAATGAGACAAAATAATCCTATTTTGTCACATTGAAAAGGTTAGGCAAAATAATCATATTTTGATTACATAAAAAAAAAGGTTTATATACAAAATTCTCATTTTGTTTGCATTAGAAATTTACAACAAAATTCTTATTTTGTGGCATTAGAAATTTATAAACAAAATTCACATTTTGTTTGCATGAGAAGTTTATAAACAAAATTCTCTTTTTGTTTGCATTAGAAATTAAACAAACAAAATTATCATTTTGTTTGCATTGGAAGTTAATAAACAAAACTATCATTTTGTTTGCATTAGAAGTCAATAAACAAAATCATCATAATTGTTTACATTAAAAAGAAGAATTGAAAATGTATACTTTTGCTTTCATTAAAAAGTTATGAAATGAAAATGCATACTTTTATACATAAAAAAAGTTATGAATTGAAATTGTATATTTTTTTTATATACATTAAAAAGGAGAATGCGTTAGAAATGGTCATTTTGTTTACATAAAGAAGAGTTAGACAAAATTATCATATTTTGTCACATTTAAAAAGAATGAAATAAAATATTCATTTTGTCATTAAAAATGAATGAGACTAAAATATACTTTTTATTCAATAATGAAGAGTTAAGATTTTATTGTCACTTGTTAACAATAAAAAGAAATGAAATATAAGTTAAGATTTTTATTGTCATTTGTTCCAATAAAAAAAAGAATTGAACTGTATGCCTGTGATGTTGAAATGTGAATGTGTTAAATATAATGTCAGTATATTCAAAACTGAATATTACACTTCCATTTACAAGTCATCCGACTTGTTTATGTGATTGGGACGATAATTTTCACACAATCGCCCAAGTGCACAAATAATTTATTTAATTATTTGTTATGTGTATGTGTTGGTTGAAACCCCACACGGGTCTTGGGTTGATATCCACACATCGCCCTTGTGATTAGTTATAAGCGTTATTTATTTGACGCTTATACAGTATTAATATTCACTTTGAATGTTATTAATGATCTTATCATTAGTGTAGAATACATTGCGATGTTTGAAATCCATATAATTAAATTATATGGTAATTGTTTTAGGTCTCATTCCAATTTTGAATTAAAAGAATATTTAATTTAATATTTAGTTAAAGAAAACAAATAATGACTTTGATGTTTTGAATTCAAAAGATTTTGTTTTGTTTGTTAAAAAGTTACAATGAAAAAGGTTGAATTAAAATATGAATTGGGCCATGACACGAGGTTAAGCCCAACTTATGGGATAAGTCTGCCCGGAACCAACCGGCATATCCAGCATCCATAAGTCGCAGGCTTAATGTGGGAGGTCTGGCCCAGTATAAAATATAACTGAATAAAAAGTAATTGGGCTATTTAATCTGTTTTATATAACAACGCCATTTTAACCCGAACGGGTTATCGATCAATTCAATTCACTTTAAATGAACATAAGAAGTGATTTTCAAAATAGATTATTTTGAGAATGTTAATATTTTAATATGAAAAGAAAATAAAATATTCAATTTAGACTTTAAATTGCAATGAAGTTAAAATCGTTTTAAATGAATTTATAACTATTTTATAAAGGGTGTTAAAATGGAAATCGACAATATAATATATATAATATATATAATGATTTAATGGTTAACTAGAATAAATCTTATAATTAAGATTTAAAAAAGTTTTCCAATAAATTAATATTTACTTGGAATTAAATAGAATAAATTGGATTTTTGGGTTGTCGTGAATGGTGTCTTAAATAACACTGTTCTTAACCCCAGTTAAGATAAGAATAAATCTTTTAATTAAGATTATTAGAGTTTCAATTATATTTAATAATTTGAATAAAATGATTTGTGAATTGAGTTTATTGTGAACGATGTTTTTAAACGACATCTGTTCTTTAACTCAATTTACATTGAGAATATAACTTGGAATTTATAAATCTTTTATTAAGATTTAATAGAAAATTTTCCAAAGTAAAGTTTTCCAATTTAATATATTAAATTGGGATTGAATGGAATTTGATTTAATAATATTTGAGATGAGCTTCTGTAAAAGAAGGCCGTTAATATATATGGAATTTAAAAGGCTTTGCCGTTATTCCATTTATATTAATAGTCCGATACAGAAATTTATATCGATTATACATTGGTCCGATTTCTATGAAAAATTCCATATTTAATGGAAGATGAATTTGAGTTTATCGTGAACAATGTTTTCAATGATATTAGTTCTTTAACTCAAATAAGATAAGATTAATTTCTTAAAAGTTTAAAAAAAATCATTAAATAATGATTTTGATATTTAAAACCAAATTGGAGTTTTTGATAAATCTTTAAAAGAAAGATTTAAGAATAAATTTGAAGAATTTATCTTTGATAAGATAATGCGAATAATTCATTAGAAGAATAATTCTGAATTGGAATGTGGCGTTGGATGTGTTTTTATAGTACTTGATTTTTAATTATAAAAATACGTGAGTTATTCGGAAAGACCGGGTTTAACCCATTCCGAATAATTACTACGACGATGAGGAGCCGAAGATGAAGATGGTGATTGAAGGCCGACGATCTTCACATCGAATGGATGTGTTGCTGCTGAGACCCTTGATGGGAGTAGCTACCTTGAAGGGGCTTCAGTGGTGGCCGTCCGGACTATTGCTGATTGTTCGGAATTGGTTTTCGCTCAGACCCAGAGCATAAGCTAGTAAATGGATGCGTGTCTGACATTGAATTTCGTTCCATGTGAATTACATCGATTTCTGTTAATTTATGTCTGTTTGGTGGTGGAGGATTTATTCTCTACTTAACACCCTGGTATATATTAATAGTGATTGATCGCATGGCGTGAATTGTCAATGTGGCACGCCAAGATGCAATTGATCAAGGCTTTTGTTGAAAAGCAGGGCCTTGTGGGATGATCAAAGCATAGCCTATTACGGCATAGCTTTGTGTATATCGTGACTTCGCGAGCCTCACACCCCGGTATGAGTCAAAAACGGAATATGGACCGTAGGGAGTGCACACGTTTCTTTCTAGCTAGAGTGGTGTCAGCGACCTACCAGCCCTGACATTTTACTTATGTGGATGATGGATTTTGAGGCGCCTCGGATTTTTATAGGCCGATAGTGGTCATATTATAGGTTCAAAGGAACCGGGGAATGTGTGTTCAGGCATAACCAATCCACTGCCAATAGGCGGGGACCGGCCCTACCGCTCCAAGGGTTCACTGCGGGGGATCCTGAGGCATTTGCTAGAGTGTCTCAAATCGGAGAGAAGCTTGCCCCTAGCCTCGACTCATGATGGAAATCCAATTTCCAATACGACCTTGCGGTTTTGATTGTAGAACTAGTATGGCGACATAGTAGGATGGGGTACTATGCCGTCTATGATTGATACATTATGATTTAAATGTTTATTATATATATATACCCATATATATACACACTAATAATAATAATATCGTTTTCACGTATCAAGCATCTTTTGACCATTATAAGGTAAAACCCTATCCTCTGGTGTGCGTTGCATTGTGTGATGGGACCTGGGTCTTATAATGGTTTCATTTTTCTAAAATGCATTGCGTTATTTAATGATTTACTTTATTTTATGCACTGGCAATCCAATGGAGTAAACTCGTTCCGCGTTAGCGGCGTGGTCCTGTGATTAGCCTTATTATTAGATAAGTTAAGTTAAGATTTCTCATACCAGTCCCATGACTGACCTGTAGTTTGTTTCACTGGCAAACTCGGGTGCCCTTATTTTCCACACGGGCAGTCGAGTAGCTTTTGCAGATCTATTTACAGGATCCTGGTTTATAGCTGAAGCGGTATTCGGAAAGCTCTGTATCCGTGTATTCCTTTCGGTTGTATATTGTATTATTTTTCCACTGCCATTTAAATGTAATTTAAATCTCTAATATTGTATTTCCATTGTATATTATTCCTTGGTACTCTGTTATATTCTTGTACTCTGATGTAATTGTTGTAATCAGCAATAAAATGTTCTTCAGTTTGTGTTCTGATATGTGTTGTTCTCAAAGCAATCCAGTCTTTCCTTTACTGGGAAGTTTGGGTTGTTTCAATAACCGTAAAGACGCATCTACCCACCCAAGGATAATTACTACACTGCACCACACCAGTCATTCCTAATTAAAGGTTGATCCCACTATGTGTACTTAGCAATCTTAACAGTAGTCCCGTGTACCCCTAGCTGACTACATAGGTGCCGTCTGCCCCTATTTCCACTAGGTGTACCCACTACTCCCATTTGATCGGCTCCCTAACGTAGATATCCATGCTGGTCCCACAGTGGGGTGTATCATTCCCCAAAGTGGCAACCTGATAACAACACTGATGCACGGTTTATACCTACGCGATGCAACAATGTCTTAGCTACCAGCCCGGGCCCACACACGCATATGAAACCCGTTGGACTTGCGTTGCCACCGCTAACCCGTTTTGGCCTCTTATAGACAAACCCAGTACGCATGTCCCGTCCTCGGCATGGGCCGAGCTCACAAAGATACGTATGGAATACCGGTTGTAATTGGCCCCCACAAGCTACCCACCTAAGCTTGTCTCTCTATCTAGTGTATCCCACTTAACCCATTTAGTTATCATGTCCACTTACATGTTTAAAATTTGGTTAAGTCATCTAATCGTATT
Source organism: Allium sativum (assembly GCA_030737875.1). Lineage (NCBI taxonomy): Eukaryota > Viridiplantae > Streptophyta > Magnoliopsida > Asparagales > Amaryllidaceae > Allium > Allium sativum. The sequence continues at coordinate 455,032,876 of CM060909.1, forward strand.
TCAATTGCCACACAAGGCACCCACTAGATTTCCTCATGCCCCCCAAGGCACCCACTTAACCCCTCATGTCCATCTACATGCTATTATGGTTAAGTGTTTCTTAATTAATTAAGACCGTGATCCTCATAAAGACCTCTCACATTAGACTATCTTTTATGACCGCTGGTTAAGCCGGTTGGGTCCGGGCAGCCTTATGTCATAACCGAGTCTAACCTCGTGTCTTTACATTAATCACGTATTTAGTTTGTGCCTAAGACCTCTCACATTGGGCTTACATTTGTAGCAACTGGTTAAGCCGGTTGGGTCCGGGCAGTTTTACGCTACAACTGAGTCCAACCTCGTGTCTTAGTCAATTAATTACACCTAATTAATCACCCTCATAATTTATATTAATTATCCCTAATTAATATTCAAGTTTTCAAGAATATGGGTAGTGTAACACCCCGAATTTTAGTTAATACTAAAATTCACTAATTACAGAATAAATAATCTCAGATGTGGGAATTGGGGGTAACGGGCTGCGTCATTGCGTTCGTCTCGGAAAAATACGCGAAATAGAGTCCGAGTTTTCGAGAATCGGAGTCCGTATGGCCCGGTTATGGCCCAAAGAAGTTTGCAGGAAAATTAAAGCTAAAAACAGATTTAAAAATTCAGATTTTGGAATAGAACCAGCGGGGCCAGGCGGGAAAATTCCCGCCCTAACCATGTCGACAGGGCTGTCGACAGGCCTGTCGACAGGGGGGTCGACTTGCCTGTCGACAGGGGCGCGGCGTCCAGGGAACCTGGGTGCACCAGGTTGGGTTTTAGGCTGGCTTGGAGGGCTGGGTTCTAGAGATTTCCTAAATCTAACGGACCTAATCTAACCTAGGGTTAATCTAAGGGCCTAAAACACTACCTAATCCTATAAATAAGACCCCAACCCTACCCTAATTCATTCATAATTAGATCTTGTAACTAAACTATGGCAAAATGAAACTTGATCATGGCCTCCACAAATCAATGAAGAGAGTTGCAAGCTAGTCAACCTCTAATCATCTTCTTCTTCATATTTGGCAACTAGTTTTACTTCATAAGTTTGCTAATCTTGGTTTTGGTGAGTTCCTATAGCTTTAATAATCAATTGTTAAATTGATTATGGTAGGATATGATAAGACATGGCTATGTTTGTGGATAAATATGTTTATGCAAGTTTAGTATATTGTATGTTATGTGTTTGGCAAGTTTTAGGCTACATGCAAGTTTAATGCCATGTTTTATGATGCAAAACATTATGTTGAACATTTATGCATATGTAACATGTTATGCAAACTATATGTGAGAGTATATGCAAGTTATATGTAACATGATATGCAAGTTATGCATGTGGTTTTATGCATGCTAAGTGTTTGGTTTTATGCATGCTAAGTATTTGATGCTATGCAAGTTATGTATTTGGTGTTATGCATGCTAAGTATTTGATGCTATGCAAGTTATGTATTTGGTGTTATGCATGCTAAGTATTTGGTATTATGCATGCTAAGTATTTGATTTTATGCATGCTAAGTGTTTGGTTTTATGCAAGTTCATAAGCAAGTTATGATGCAAGTTCATAAGCAAGTTATGATATATGTTCATATGCAAGTTATGATGCAAGTTCAACATGTTATATAAGTTATGTGTATGCTTATATGCAAGCTCAACATGTTATGCAAGTTATGTGTATGACGTTATGCAAGTTATGTGCATGATGCTATGCAAGTTATGTGTATGTTGATATGCAAGTTATGTTTATGATATTATGAAAGTTATGTGTATGATGTTATGCAAGTTAACATGTAACATGTTGGGCAAGTTCACACCTTTAAGACACATGCAAGTTCACCCTTGAAAAACCTATGAACACTTATGCAAGTTGCCTTTAGATATGACATATGTATGTTCATGCAAGTTGGGTTATTTAGCAATGCTAGTTGGGTTAATATTATGATGTAAGTGGACACCTTTTAACCCATGTTAATGCTAATGTATGCTAAGTGAAACCCATGTTAATTGTGAAAGAATCTTCTCTTGGAAATATGTCGTGTTAGCATAAGTACGTGGGGGAAACGATGGGGTTAATAGACATGTTAATGAATGGTGTGAAATGGTTATGATTAAGCATACCATAAAATGAATAAGCATAAGTGGGAATTTACCTATTGAGTTAGGTCTACCCCATGGGAATTTACCTATTGAGTTAGGTCTACCCATGTTATGGAATTGGGAATTTACCTATTTAGTTAGGTCTACCCATATTCTTAAAAATGTGATATTAATTAGGGATAATTAATATGGGGGTGATTAATTAGGTGTAATTAATCGACTAAGACACGAGGTTGGACTCATTTGTAGTGTAAAGCTGCCCGGACCCAACCGGCTTAACCAGTTGCTACAAATGTTAGCCCAATGTGAGAGGTCTTAGGCACAAGCTAAATACGTGATTAACGTAAAGACACGAGGTTAGACTCGGTTATGACGTAAGGCTGCCCGGACCCAACCGGCTTAACCAGCGGTCATAAAAGATAGTCTAATGTGAGAGGTCTTTATGGGGATCACGGTCTTAATTAATTAAGAAACACTTAACCAAATTAGCATGTAGTGGGACATGAGGGTTAAGTGGGTGCCTTGGGTGGCATGTAGTAACTAGTGGGGGTGCCTCGGGTGGCATGAGGAAACTAGTGGGTTGCCTTGGGTGGCAATAGAAAATATGATTAGAATACTTAACCAAAGTGGAACATGTAATTAAAACATGGGTGAAGGGTTAAGTAAGTGCTTTGGGTGGCATGTGGAAATCTAGTGGGTGCCCTATGTGGCAATTGAAATATGATTGATGACTTAACCAAATCTTAACATGTAAGTGGGCATGACTATATAAGGGGTTAAGTGGGATGCACTAGATAAAAGTGGCAAGCTTAAGTAGTAGCTTGTGGGGGCCCATTTCAACCAATATCCCAAACGTATCTTTGTGGGCTCGACTTTAGTCGAGTGACGGGACACGCATATTGGGCTTGACTATAAGTGGCCAAAACGGGTTAGCGGTGGCAACGCAGGATCAACGGGTTTCATATGCGTGTGTGGACCTGGGCTGGTTGGTAAGTCGTTGTTGCATCGTGTAGATATAAAGCCGTGCACCGTTGATATTATCAGGTAGCCACTTTGGGGGAATGATACACCCCCTTTGTGGGACCAGCACGGGTATCTACGGTAGGGAGCCGATCGCTTGGGAGTAGTGGGTACACCTAGTAAAGATAGGGGCAGACGGCACCTGTGTAGGGGTACAAGAAACTACTGGGTAAAAATTACTAAGTACACTTAGTGGGATCAACCTTTAATTAGGAATTACCCTTGGTGGGTAGAACTGGTGTGGTGCAGTGTAAGAATTACCCTTGGGTGGGTAGATCTGGGGGGGTGTAAGCTAGTAATTATCCTTGGGTGGATAAATGCGTCTTTTCGGTTATCGCAGTACATCCGGTGTTTAGTTGGCTACTTAGTGTAGTCATTATCCCCAGAGGTACCGTACCTTGTTTATGTCATACCCTAATTACTTTAATGGTTGTATTGTTAGGGTTATAGGACTCACTCAGACTTATGTTTGACCCCGTTGTTTTTATCTTTTTCCCAACCCTCAGGTTATCAGAGTAGGCCCGGTACGAGTGGGCTTAGATCAGGCTGCTTTATTCTCTTTTGGAGCTTGGACCATAGATGTAGAGAGCTCAGCTTACCCTTTCTTTTATGGCTATCAGTTCATGTATTGGGATTATGTACTTTCATTTATCAGGATGGATATTTTGTACTTGACTCTTATTACGGTTTTGTGATGTAACCAAACATGTTTATTTTCCGCTGCAATGAAATGATGTTTTAATTGTTTCAAGTATTACTTATATCTGTCTTGTTGAAATTTTTCTGTTCTATATTCACTTAAAATACTCCACCGATGTTATGGCATTCCCTCGGCGAGTGACCATAGCGGGTGTGGGGTGTTACACGTGGTATCAGAGCAAAGGTTACCAGAACAGATAAAATTTTTAGAAAAACTATTTTCTAAGAATATTTTTGAAAGGAGTATTTTCAAAAACATGTCTTTTAAGAGAAAAGTTTTAGAAAGAAAAGCATAATCCCCGATAGCCATATCTTTATCTTTCGAATTCTCCGTTTGAATCTCTTCCTCTCTCGTTCTGAGTTTCCCCTCCGTGTGTAGATGATCTTTCTAAGATAGATAAGAATGGAAAACCACTTCAAGGGACCTAGACATTAGTCGGATTAGAAGTTGGTTCAAGAAGAAGGAGGACTTGTAGGTACTTATTGGATGGACGATGGGAGGAAGGCTCAAATAGTTGTTTGGTTAATGAAGGACGAAACCTCATTGATGGGAGGTTACGAGTGGAGAATGGGAAGAAGAAGGCTAGTAGTTATCCTTTTGGGAGGAATAGGACACCTTATTAGGATTGTCCAAAGAAGCAAGGGCAAGGTATGGAATCTCTTGGAGGGTAGTTGTATTCCCTCACGGCTAGTGTACCAGATGGGGATAGGACCGTCTAGGTTGAAATTTGGATTTCTATATTATCCGGTTCAAACTTTATTTGATTATGATGCATCGAGTTCGTTTATCTCATCATTGTTAGTTGAGTCACTGCACCTAGACACCAGTTTGGTAGATGATCCCTTAGTTGTTTCAAACCCAATTGGGCTCCATGGTGTGTTTGGGTTTGAAAGTTCCTATACTTAGCGTTGAGTTTAGGTGTGATGCTTGTTGGGCTTCACGGGCTATGGGTTAGTTTTGGGCATGGACTGGTTATCCAGTAATGGTGCTGTTCTTATTGTGGAAGGAGAGTTGTTAGGCTTATGACCCGCTTGGGCAACACTCTCGAGATCTCTTGTAATCCCATAGAATCTGTTATGCTAAGTTATCTAGAATCGCTTGACATGACGGTCTAAGGTTTGCGATCTGTTAGAGCGGTCCGGGAATACTCGGATGTGTGTGAGGAGGTGAAGGGCTTACCTCCGAAGCGGGAGATTGACTTCCGAACATATCTGGTGGATAATGCTAAACCAGTATCTTGGCCAGTGTGCCACATGGCTCCTCATGAGAGGAGGGAACTCCATAAGCAAGTAGGGGAGTTGCTTGAGAAGGGGTTCAGAAGATGAAGTATATCGGAGTAAGGTGCTCCAGTAGTTTTTGCCACGAAGGCGGATGGGTCCCTCAGACTTTGTGTAGGCTAAAGAGAACTAAATAAACTCACAAAGAAGAATAGACACCCATTGCCGAGAATAAATGATCTCTTTGATCAGTTGGCTGGCGCCTCAGTATTTTTGTAGTAGGACTTAGCCACGGGATTTCATCAGTTGGGAGTGGCTGAGAATAGTATAGAGAAGACTGCCTTTAGGACTCCGGATGATTTTTTTTATGAGTGGCTGGTGATGCCATTTGGTTTGATGAACGCCCCCGCATACTTTGTTGATTTGCTGAGAAGGGTGTTCAAGGAGTACCTAAATAAGTTCGTGATGGTCTTTGTGGATGATCTTGGTCTTTTCTAAGAGCGAAATAAATTTTCGTATGCGCTCAATAGGGTGAGCAAAGCCAGTTATGGGAAAAACGGTGGTTTTGGAGCGAGACTGGCGAGGACATCCAGGGTTGGACAAGGGGCTTAATTATTTAGCCGTTTTTACTAGTATCATCTCACGTAGGTCGTCTGAATTCGAAGGAGGTATCCCTTGGGTGTTTGTCTGATATTGGTTTAGGCCTTTGGGGCTTGCATTTGGGGGATGCCAAGTTCGACTAGGGTGGTCTGCGTGAGAGATGAACAGTTGTGATGATTTTGGATGATATCCTGGTGGGGAAGAGCATGCCCTACATCTTAGGGAAGTGTTGGAGACTCTTCGAGCGCATAGTCTTAGGACAGCAAAAGTGGATGGGATTCTTAGCATCCTATGAGTTTGAGATAGCGTATACCCATGGCAAGGGTAACGTGGTGGTGGACGACTTAAGTAGAAAAAGGTTGTCCTTGAGTTCATTGTTCGTTGAACGACGGAACTTAGAGTTTATTTTGATGTTGACTTTAGACCTTCCGTTGACTTTGTACCCAGTTTGCTAGCCTCCTTGGAGGTTAGGCCTACTCTTTTGGGGCATATTGGCGGAGCACAGCGGGACGACCCACAGTTGGTTGAGTTAGTAGAGAAGCTCATGAGGAGGGGGAGTCGTCCAGCCATTTGAGTAGGTACACCCTAGATGGTAAGGGGTGGTTGCGTAGAGACGGTAGCCTTTGTGTACCGTAAGACAAGGGGTTTGAGGAAGGCTATACTTGATGATGCACATCGGTCGAAGATGACCATTCATCCCGATGGGGACAAGATGTACCAGGACGTGAAGCGAGTTTTCTTTTGGGCCAGTATGAGGAAAGACGCGGCCGAGTATGTCGCTCGATACTTGGTCTGCCAACAAGTGAAGGCGGAGCAAAAGAAACCAGGTGGGTTGCTTCGCCCATTGGAAGTTCCGCAAGGGAAGTGGGATAGCGTCTCGATGGATTTTATTGACAGGTTACCCAGATCGAGAAAGGGTAATACGGGCATTTGGGTGGTGGTAGACAGACTTACTAAGAGCGCCCATTTCATACCTGTGAAGAGCAAGAGGACTGCTCCATGGCTAGCTTCAGAATATCTTCGAGAGATAGTTCGATTACATGGGGTACACTCTAGCATAGTGAGTAATCGAGATCCTATCTTCACTAGCGAGTTCTGGGGAAGTTTGCAAGAAGCAGTGGGGACTCAATTGTGTCTGAGCACCGCATATCATCCTCAGACGGACGGCCAGACTGAGAGGGTGAATCGTGTTCTAGAAAACCTTTTGAGGCTGTGTATCTTAGATTTTGGAGGTTCATGGGAAGAGCATCTTCCATTGGTGGAGTTCGCATATAATAACAGCTTTCAGTCCAGTATTGGTATGGCTCCTTTCGAAGCTCTCTATGGAAGGCCTTGTCGATCACCTACATGTTGGTGGGAATCTACGGATAAGATCTTGCTTGGGCCTAATATGATTAGGGAGACTTCTGAGAAAATTGACTTGATTCGAAGAAGGATGAAAGCAGCGCAGGATAGGCAAAAATCTTATGCGGACAAGAGAAGGACGGACCTTGAGTTTGAAGTTGGGGACATGGTCTTTGTCAAGGTGTCTCCGTTACGAAATGTGGTTCGCTTTGGATCTGTTGGGAAGTTAGCACCAAGGTTCGTAGGGCCGTTTCCTATTAAGGAAAGGGTTGGACGGATGGCATATAGAGTGGAGTTGCCCGACAGACTTAGTGGTGTACATGATGTATTCCACGTATCTCATTTGAGGAAGTGCTTACATGAGACCGCAGAGGTGGTAGAGCCGAGCTTGCTTAAAGAAGTGGAAGTAGAGCGTGATGAGACGATTCGACGAGCTCCTACTCGCATCCTTGGGTCAGAGACTAGGAAGTTGAGGAGTCGAGAGGTTCAACTAGTCAAAGTGCAATGGGGAGAAGATAAGAGCAACGCTACCTTAGAGACGGAAGAGAAGATGCGTTCATTATACCTATTCCTTTTTAGGATATGTCTTTTAATTTCTCCTTTATCGTTTGACTAGTACTTATCTTATCTGTAGTATGTCCTCTCATTGGTACCTTTGACCTTTAGATAGGGTAAACCTATGGTTGAAACATGTGTTTGAGACATGTTATGGTTGATGGATGCAAGTGGATGCAAGTGTTTGCTAGTGGTTGCTCGTGGACGCATATACACACACTCTAGGCACTAGATCGGCTCAGTCACTTCATATTGCATATTGCATAAAATTGTGTGTAGGAAGCTATATTTATGGATGTATAATGATTGTGTTATCATATGGATGATGCATTTTGGTGAATGATTGTGCACTCATGTAGATATTGTATGTGTCGATAGGGTTCTCTCGCATACATAATGGATGCATGGCACTATCATGGTTTGCATATGTTCATACATTAGATAGGGAACATATACACACACTTTTTGCATATGCTCATACATCATTAGAAACTATTTAAGGACAATGGATGCCCGTGGTTGATGGTTTGAGTAGATGGTTGTTTGGATGGTAGGATATGCATTCTCCTTAGCTTAGAGATTTCGGGGACGAAATCCTTTAAGGAGGGGAGAATGTAACACCCCGAATTTTAGTTAATACTAAAATTCACTAATTACAGAATAAATAATCTCAGATGTGGGAATTGGGGGTAACGGGCTACGTCATTGCGTTCGTCTCGGAAAAATACGCGAAATAGAGTCCGAGTTTTCGAGAATCGGAGTCCGTATGGCCCGGTTATGGCCCAAAGAAGTTTGCAGGAAAATTAAAGCTAAAAACAGATTTAAAAATTCAGATTTTGGAATAGAACCAGCGGGGCCAGGCGGGAAAATTCCCGCCCTAACCATGTCGACAGGGCTGTCGACAGGCCTGTCGACAGGGGGGTCGACTTGCCTGTCGACAGGGGCGCGGCGTCCAGGGAACCTGGGTGCACCAGGTTGGGTTTTAGGCTGGCTTGGAGGGCTGGGTTCTAGAGATTTCCTAAATCTAACGGACCTAATCTAACCTAGGGTTAATCTAAGGGCCTAAAACACTACCTAATCCTATAAATAAGACCCCAACCCTACCCTAATTCATTTATAATTAGATCTTGTAACTAAACTATGGCAAAATGAAACTTGATCATGGCCTCCACAAATCAATGAAGAGAGTTGCAAGCTAGTCAACCTCTAATCATCTTCTTCTTCATATTTGGCAACTAGTTTTACTTCATAAGTTTGCTAATCTTGGTTTTGGTGAGTTCCTATAGCTTTAATAATCAATTGTTAAATTGATTATGGTAGGATATGATAAGACATGGCTATGTTTGTGGATAAATATGTTTATGCAAGTTTAGTATATTGTATGTTATGTGTTTGGCAAGTTTTAGGCTACATGCAAGTTTAATGCCATGTTTTATGATGCAAAACATTATGTTGAACATTTATGCATATGTAACATGTTATGCAAACTATATGTGAGAGTATATGCAAGTTATATGTAACATGATATGCAAGTTATGCATGTGGTTTTATGCATGCTAAGTGTTTGGTTTTATGCATGCTAAGTATTTGATGCTATGCAAGTTATGTATTTGGTGTTATGCATGCTAAGTATTTGATGCTATGCAAGTTATGTATTTGGTGTTATGCATGCTAAGTATTTGGTATTATGCATGCTAAGTATTTGATTTTATGCATGCTAAGTGTTTGGTTTTATGCAAGTTCATAAGCAAGTTATGATGCAAGTTCATAAGCAAGTTATGATATATGTTCATATGCAAGTTATGATGCAAGTTCAACATGTTATATAAGTTATGTGTATGCTTATATGCAAGCTCAACATGTTATGCAAGTTATGTGTATGACGTTATGCAAGTTATGTGCATGATGCTATGCAAGTTATGTGTATGTTGATATGCAAGTTATGTTTATGATATTATGAAAGTTATGTGTATGATGTTATGCAAGTTAACATGTAACATGTTGGGCAAGTTCACACCTTTAAGACACATGCAAGTTCACCCTTGAAAAACCTATGAACACTTATGCAAGTTGCCTTTAGATATGACATATGTATGTTCATGCAAGTTGGGTTATTTAGCAATGCTAGTTGGGTTAATATTATGATGTAAGTGGACACCTTTTAACCCATGTTAATGCTAATGTATGCTAAGTGAAACCCATGTTAATTGTGAAAGAATCTTCTCTTGGAAATATGTCGTGTTAGCATAAGTACGTGGGGGAAACGATGGGGTTAATAGACATGTTAATGAATGGTGTGAAATGGTTATGATTAAGCATACCATAAAATGAATAAGCATAAGTGGGAATTTACCTATTGAGTTAGGTCTACCCCATGGGAATTTACCTATTGAGTTAGGTCTACCCATGTTATGGAATTGGGAATTTACCTATTTAGTTAGGTCTACCCATATTCTTAAAAATGTGATATTAATTAGGGATAATTAATATGGGGGTGATTAATTAGGTGTAATTAATCGACTAAGACACGAGGTTGGACTCATTTGTAGTGTAAAGCTGCCCGGACCCAACCGGCTTAACCAGTTGCTACAAATGTTAGCCCAATGTGAGAGGTCTTAGGCACAAGCTAAATACGTGATTAACGTAAAGACACGAGGTTAGACTCGGTTATGACGTAAGGCTGCCCGGACCCAACCGGCTTAACCAGCGGTCATAAAAGATAGTCTAATGTGAGAGGTCTTTATGGGGATCACGGTCTTAATTAATTAAGAAACACTTAACCAAATTAGCATGTAGTGGGACATGAGGGTTAAGTGGGTGCCTTGGGTGGCATGTAGTAACTAGTGGGGGTGCCTCGGGTGGCATGAGGAAACTAGTGGGTTGCCTTGGGTGGCAATAGAAAATACGATTAGAATACTTAACCAAAGTGGAACATGTAATTAAAACATGGGTGAAGGGTTAAGTAAGTGCTTTGGGTGGCATGTGGAAATCTAGTGGGTGCCCTATGTGGCAATTGAAATATGATTGATGACTTAACCAAATCTTAACATGTAAGTGGGCATGACTATATAAGGGGTTAAGTGGGATGCACTAGATAAAAGTGGCAAGCTTAAGTAGTAGCTTGTGGGGGCCCATTTCAACCAATATCCCAAACGTATCTTTGTGGGCTCGACTTTAGTCGAGTGACGGGACACGCATATTGGGCTTGACTATAAGTGGCCAAAACGGGTTAGCGGTGGCAACGCAGGATCAACGGGTTTCATATGCGTGTGTGGACCCGGGCTGGTTGGTAAGTCGTTGTTGCATCGTGTAGATATAAAGCCGTGCACCGTTGATATTATCAGGTAGCCACTTTGGGGGAATGATACACCCCCTTTGTGGGACCAGCACGGGTATCTACGGTAGGGAGCCGATCGCTTGGGAGTAGTAGGTACACCTAGTAAAGATAGGGGCAGACGGCACCTGTGTAGGGGTACAAGAAACTACTGGGTAAAAATTACTAAGTACACTTAGTGGGATCAACCTTTAATTAGGAATTACCCTTGGTGGGTAGAACTGGTGTGGTGCAGTGTAAGAATTACCCTTGGGTGGGTAGATCTGGGGGGGGGGGTGTAAGCTAGTAATTATCCTTGGGTGGATAAATGCGTCTTTTCGGTTATCGTAGTATATCCGGTGTTTAGTTGGCTACTTAGTGTAGTCATTATCCCCAGAGGTACCGTACCTTGTTTATGTCATACCCTAATTACTTTAATGGTTGTATTGTTAGGGTTATAGGACTCACTCAGACTTATGTCTGACCCCGTTGTTTTTATCTTTTTCCCAACCCTCAGGTTATCAGAGTGGGCCCGGTACGAGTGGGCTTAGATCAGGCTGCTTTATTCTCTTTTGGAGCTTGGACCATAGATGTAGAGAGCTCAGCTTACCCTTTCTTTTATGGCTATCAGTTCATGTATTGGGATTATGTACTTTCATTTATCAGGATGGATATTTTGTACTTGACTCTTATTACGGTTTTGTGATGTAACCAAACATGTTTATTTTCCGCTGCAATGAAATGATGTTTTAATTGTTTCAAGTATAACTTATATCTGTCTTGTTGAAATTTTTCTGTTCTATATTCACTTAAAATACTCCACCGATGTTATGGCATTCCCTCAGTGAGTGACCATAGCGGGTGTGGGGTGTTACAGGTAGACCTAATTCAATAGGTAAATTCCCAACTCCATAGTATGGGTAGACCTAACTCAATAGGTAAATTCCCAACTCCATAATATGGGTAGACCCAACTTAATAGGTAAATTCCCAATTATGTCCATTCATTTTATGTTATGCTTAAGCATACCAACTTTACACATTTCTATTAACATGCATATTAACCCCATCGTTTCCCACGTAATTCGTTCTCATGACATGTTTTATAAGGGAAGATTCATCACAAATATCATGGGTTTCACTTAGCATACTTTAGCGTTAACATGGGTTTAAGGGGTGTCAACTTGCATCATGATATTAAACCCAACTAGCATCATTAAATAACCCAACTTGCATCATGATATTAAACCCAACTAGCATCATTAAATAACCCAACTTGCATGAATACACATATGTCATATAAAGGTAACTTGCATAAGTGTTCATAGGTTATACAAAGGGTGAACTTGCATATGTGACTTGCATCATAAATAGGGTAAACATGCATATGTATGCATAGCATACAAAGGTGTCATCTTGCATATGTATGCATCTTATTTAAAAAGGGTAAACTTGCATGTCATAATGTATGCATAAAACCAAACACTTAGCATGCATAAAATCAAATACTTAGCATGCATAAAACCAAACACTTAGCATGCATAAAATCAAATACTTAGCATGCATAAAACCAAACACTTAGCATGCATAAAATCAAATACTTAGCATGCATAAAACCAAACACTTAGCATGCATAAAATCAAATACTTAGCATGCATAAAACCAAATACTTAGCATGCATAAAATCAAATACTTAGCATGCATAAAACCAAACACTTAGCATGCATAAAATCAAATACTTAGCATGCATAAAACCCACCATTTAACTTGCATAAACCCACATACTTAACTTGCATAAACCCATATACTTAACTTGCATAAACATAGGGTTAACATCAAACATAGATTAGCAAACTAACATCATATCATATGACTTAAAACCCATTTATCCACAAGCAAGACCATAGATCTCATCATACCTCATCTACTTAATTTAGCAATTGGTTATTAAAGTGATAGAAACTCACCAAAACCAAGATTAGCAAACTTATGAAGTAGAACTAGTTGCTATATTTGAAGAAGATAATGATTAGAGGTTGATTAGCTTGCAACTTTCTTCATAAACTAGTGGAGGCTCCTCCTAAGTTTGATTTTGGCGGCATGATGGCATCAATTCTATTTTTAGTATGGATTAGGCTTGCATTAGGGTGTATTTATAGGATTAGGGTGTGTTTTAGACCATAGGATTAGCCCTAGGTTAGATTTGGTCCGTCAGATTTAGGAAGTTTCCAGAACACAACCCAAACCAGCCAGAAAAACCAGACCTGGTGCACCCAGGCCAATTGGCCCGACACCCTGTGTCGACAGGCAAGTCGACAGGGCAGTCGACTTGGCCTGGCCCAAGTCAACAGGCCTGTCGACATGGCTAGGGCGGGAAATATCCCGCCTGGCCCCCGCTGGTTCCAATTTCGAAATCTGAATTTGAATTTTAAATCTGTTTTTAATATGGAATTTCCTGAAAACTTCTTTGGGCCTCAAATGGGTCATACGGACTCCGATTTACAAAATTTCGGACTCTATTCTGCGTATTTTTCCGAGACGAACGCAACGGCATAGCCCGTTTCCCCCAATTCTTACATCTGAGATTATTTATTCTGCTTTTAGTGAATATTAGTATTAACTGAAATTCGGGGTGTTACATTCTCCCCTCCTTAAAGGATTTCGTCCCCGAAATCTCTAAGCTAAGGAGAATGCATATCCTACCATCCAAATAACCATCTACTCAATCCATCAAACACGGGCATCCATTGTCCTTAAAACAATTTCTAATGATGTATGAGCATATGCAAAAAGTGTGTGTATATGTTCCCTATCTAATGTATGAACATATGCAAACCATGATAGTGCCATGCATCCAATATGTATGCGAGAGAACCCTATCGACACATACTGTATCTATATGAGTGCACAATCACTCACCAAAATGCATCATCCATATGATAATTCAACCATTATACATCCATAAATATAGCTATCTACACACAATTATATGCAATATGCAATATGAAGTGACTGAGCCGATCTAGTGTCTAGAGTGTGTGTATATGCATCCACGAGCAACCACTAGCAAACACTTGCATCCATATGCATCCATCAACCATAACATGCCTCAAACACATGTTTCAACCATAGGTTTACCCTATCTAAAGGTCAAAGGTACTAACGAGAGGACATACTAAAGATAAGATAAGTACTAGACAAACGATAAAGGAGAAATTAAAAGACATACCCTCAAAAAGAAATGGGTACAATGAACGCATCTTCGCTTCCGTCTCCCAAGTTGCGTTGCTCTCATCTTCTCCCCATTGCACTTTGACTAGTTGAACCTCTCTGTTTCTCAACTTCCTAGTCTCTGACCCAAGGATGCGAGTAGGAGCTTGTCGAATCGTTGCATCACGCTCTACCTCCACTTCTCTAAGCAAGCTCGGCTCTACCACCTCTGCAGTCTCATGTAGGCACTTCCTCAAATGTGACACATGGAATACATCATGTACACCACTAAGTCTCTCAGGCAATTCCACTCTATATGCCATCTGTCCAATCCTTTCCTTAACAGGAAACGGTCCTACAAACCTCGGTGCTAACTTCCCCACGGATCCAAAGCGAACAACATTCCGTAACGGAGATACTTTGACAAAGACCATGTCCCCAACTTCAAACTCAAGATCCGTCCTCCTCTTGTCCGCATAAGATTTTCGCCTATCCTGCGCTGCTTTCATCCTTCTTCGAATCAAGTCAATCTTCTCAGAAGTCTCCCTAACCATATCAGGCCCAAGCAAGATCTTATCCGTAGATTCCCACCAACATGTAGGTGATCAACAAGGCCTTCCATAAAGAGCTTCGAAAGGAGCCATACCAATACTAGACTGAAAGCTGTTATTATACGCGAACTCCACCAATGGAAGATTCTCTTCCCATGTACCTCCAAAATCCAAGATACATAACCTCAAAAGGTCCTCTAGAATACGGTTCACCCTCTCGGTCTGACCGTCCGTCTGTGGATGATATGCGGTGCTCAAACATAACTGAGTCCCCACCGCCTCCTGCAAACTCTTCCAAAACTCACTAGTGAAGATAGGATCTCGATCGCTCACTATGCTGGAGGGTACTCCATGCAATCAAACTATCTCTCGAATGTAGACTGAAGCTAGCCATGGAGCAGTCCTCTTACTCTTCACGGGTATGAAATGGGCGCTCTTAGTAAGCCTATCTACCACGACCCAAATTCCCGTATTACCCTTCCTCGATCTTGGTAACCCATCGACGAAATCCATCGAGACGCTATCCCACTTCCATAACGGAACTTCCAATGGGTGTAGCAACCCACCGGGTTTCTTTTGCTCCGCTTTCACTCGTTGGCACACCAAGCATCTAGCGACATACTCGGCCACATCTTTCTTCATACCAGCCCAAAAGAAAATTCGCTTCATGTCTTGGTACATCTTGTCCCCACCGGGATGAATGGTCATCTTCGAACGATGTGCATCATCGAGAACAGCCTTCCTCAAACCCTCGTCTTGCGGTACACAAAGTCTACCGTCTCTACGCAACCACCCCTTATCATCTAGGGTGCATCTACTCAGTTGGCTGGACGACTCCCCCCTTATGAGCTTCTCCACTAACTCAACCAACTGTGGGTCGTCACGCTGTGCCTCACCAATCCGTCCCAAAAGAGTAGGTCTGACCTCTAAGGATGCTAACAAACCAGGTACAAAGTCAACAGAAGGTCTAAAGTCAAACATCGAGATGAACTCCAAGCTTCGTCGTTCAACGAACAACGGACTCAAGGACAACCTTTTTCTGCTTAAGGCGTCCGCTACTACGTTACCCTTGCCAGGGGTATACGCTATCTCAAAATCATAGGATGCTAAGAACTCCATCCACCTTTGCTGTCTTAAGTTCAAATCCTTCTGAGAAAACAAGTACTTCAACGATTTGTGGTCAGTGAACAATTCGAACCTCTCGCCAAGAAGATAATGGCGCCAAGACTTAAGCGCAAAAACAATAGCGGCCAACTCTAGATCATGTACAGGGTAATTTTTCTCATGCACTCTCAACTGCCTTCCACCATAGGCTATTACCCTTCCCTCTTGCATTAAGACTGCGCCTAGTCCTGTCCCACAAGCATCGGTATAAACAACAAACGGCTTACTCCCATCTGGCAATACTAAGACAGGAGCTGTGGTTAAAGCTCTCTTTAACCGTCGGAATGCATCTTCACAATCTACGTCCCATGTGAAGACCAGATTCTTCTTCGTCAAACGGGTTAATGGAGCTGATATCTTCGCGAAGTCTTTGATAAACTTCCTATAGTAGCCCGCCAACCCCAAGAAACTTCTTACTTCGGTAGCATTCTTCGGAACCTTCCAATCTTGAATTGATACTACCTTCGCGGGATCCACAGCTATCCCTTCCTTGGAGACCACGTGCCCCAAGAACCGCACTTCCTTCCTCCAAAAGTGACATTTAGAGAATTTAGCCTTAAGGCTATGTGCTCGAAGAGTCTCCAACACTTCCCTAAGATGTAGGGCATGCTCTTCTTCACTCTTAGAAAATACTAAGATATCATCCACAAAGACCACCACGAACTTATTAAGGAACTCCCTGAACACCCTACTCATCAAATCAACAAAGTATGCAGGGGCATTCGTCAACCCAAATGGCATCACCAGCCACTCATAGAAACCATCCAGAGTCCTAAAGGCAGTCTTGTCTATGCTATCCTCAGCCACCCTCGACTGATGAAACCCCGTGGCTAAGTCCAACTGAGAAAATACTGAAGCGCCAACCAACTGATCAAAGAGATCATCAATCCTCGGCAAAGGGTGTCTATTCTTCTTTGTAAGCTTGTTGAGTTCTCTATAGTCTACACAAAGTCTGAGAGACCCATCTGCCTTCGTAGCAAAAACTACCGGAGCACCCCACTCCGATATACTTCGTCTTATGAACCCCTTCTCAAGCAACTCCCCTACTTGCTTATTGAGTTCCCTCCTCTCACGAGGAGCCATGTGGCGCACTGGCAAAGATACTGGTTTAGCATTGTCTACCAGATATATCCGGAAGTCGATCTCCTGCTTCGGAGGTAAGCCCTTCACCTCCTCAAACACATCCGAGTATTCCCGGACCACTTTAACAGATTGCAAACTCTCGACCGAAGCGTCAAGCGATTCAAGATAACTTAGCATAACAGAATCCATGGGATTACAAGAGATCTCGAGAGTGTTACCCAAGCGGGTCAGAAGCCTAACAATTATCCTTTCACAATCAAGAACGGCACCATTACTGGATAACCAGTCCATGCTCAAAATCAACCCATAGCACGTGAAGCCCAAAACAAAAGCATCACATTTAAACTCAACGCTAAGTATAGAAATCTTCAAACCCAAACATATCATGGACAAATAAGTGGAGCCCCCAATTGGGTTTGAAACAACCAAGGGATCATCTACTAGACTGGTGTCTAAGTGCAGTGACTCAACTAATGATGATGAGATAAACGAATGCGATGCGCCAGAGTCAAATAAAGTACGGACAGGATGATCAAACAGAAAAACTAGACTTTCCACGGAAATAGTTCTACCTCTTTCTCGAATCGGTGGAACTGCGAGAGCCTGAACTTGCCCCCTTGCCTGAGCTGGTGCCACAAGAGCTTGCACCTGTCCTCCTGAGGTAGACCCCGTCCTTTGCCCTTTCTTAGGACAGTCTTTCACTAGATGTCCTGCTTCGCCACAGTGGAAGCAGCCAGTCTTCTTCTTCTTGCGACAATCCTTGCTTAGGTGGCCAGGTGTCCCACAATTGAAACACTTCTTCTTCTTTCCCTTGCCATCGTTACCTTTCCCACCCTTGTTCTGTTGCTGAGGTCTCTTCTGATCTCCTTTCTTCTCGGGTGTCTTACTAACATTGGGGCCCTTCTCTTCCTCATGCATAAATGCCATGTCCACAAGCTTCTCGAAGGTGGCCCCCATAGGGATGTGGGTCATAGCCAACCCATGCATCGGTTCATTCAAGCCTTTAACGAACCTCAAAGCTTTCTTCTCCGGTGTATTCACCAAGTCTATGCCAAACCTTGCCAACTGATTAAACTTGTTGACATATCCCTTCACTGACAAGTTCCCTTGCTTTAAGTTCACGAACCTTTCCATATAAAGATGTTCTTCCGCACGAGAGAGGAACTTCGCCACAAACCTTTGCCTAAAATCTGCCCAAGAATCAACGAGGCGTTCTCCATTAGTGACCTCCCACCAGAATGAGGCCTCTCCCTTCATTAACCAAGCCGTCAACTTGACTTTCTTTCCTTCTTCCACCTCAAAGATGTCTATCAACTCTTCCGTATCCTTAAGCCAATCTCTAGCTTGCACAAAAGTTTCCGTTCCTTGAAAAGGTTTCCCTCCCATAGCTTTAAATTCCTTGCAAGTCTTAGCAAAAGTATCCGTGCGAGGAGGAGGGGGAGGAGGAAGATCGGGTGCTACGGTTGGTGGAGGAACATTTGCTGGACCCGCAGTGGTGGCCCTAGCCTCCATCAATCTCCTATACCATACTGGTATCGTCACACCCTCCGGAAAGTTAAGATCCTCAGCCATGCTGAAACGAAAAAGGAAAGATTCAAAACGGAGAATTCGAAAGATAAAGATATGGCTATTGGGGATTATGCTTTTCTTTCAAAAACTTTTCTCTTTAAAGACATGTTTTTGAAAATATCTCTTCCAAAAATGTTTTTAGAAAAATAGTTTTCTAAAAATTTTATCTGTTCCGGTAACCTTTGCTCTGATACCACGTGTAACACCCCACACCCGCTATGGTCACTCTCTAAGGGAATGCCATAACATCGGTGGAGTATTTTAAGTGAATATAGAACAGAAAAATTACAAAAAGACAGATATAAGTAATACTTGAAAATGTAAAACATCATTTCATTGCAGCGAAAAGTAAAACATGTTTGGTTACATCACAAAAACCATAACAAGAGTCAAGTACAAAATATCCATCCTGATAAATAAAAATACATAATCCCAATACATGAACTGATAGCCATAAAAGAAAAGGATAAGCTGAGCTTTACTCCTACGGTCCAAGCTCCAAAAGAGAATAAAGCAGCCTGATCAAAGCCCACTCGTACTGGGCCCACTCTGAGAACCTGAGGGTTGGGAAAAAGATAAAAACAACGGGGTCAGACATAAGTCTGAGCGAGTCCTATAACTTTAACAATACAATCATTAAAGTAACCAGAGAAGACATAAGCTTGATATACGGTAACGTCTGGGGATGAATGGCTACACTAAGCAGCTTGGTAGACTTAGGATAAACTAAGATAACCGTAAAGACGCATCTACCCACCCAAGGATAATTACTACACTGCACCACACCAGTCATTCCTAATTAAAGGTTGATCCCACTAAGTGTACTTAGCAATCTTAACAGTAGTCCCGTGTACCCCTAGCTGACTACATAGGTGCCGTCTGCCCCTATTTCCACTAGGTGTACCCACTACTCCCATTTGATCGGCTCCCTAACGTAGATATCCGTGCTGGTCCCACAGTGGGGTGTATCATTCCCCAAAGTGGCAACCTGATAACAACACTGATGCACGGTTTATACCTACGCGATGCAACAATGTCTTAGCTACCAGCCTGGGCCCACACACGCATATGAAACCCGTTGGACTTGCGTTGCCACCGCTAACCCGTTTTGGCCTCTTATAGACAAACCCAGTACGCATGTCCCGTCCTCGGCATGAGCCGAGCTCACAAAGATACGTATGGAATACCGGTTGTAATGGGCCCCCACAAGCTACCCACCTAAGCTTGTCTCTCTATCTAGTGTATCCCACTTAACCCATTTAGTTATCATGTCTACTTACATGTTTAAAATTTGGTTAAGTCATCTAATCGTATTTAAATTGCCACACAAGGCACCCACTAGATTTCCTCATGCCCCCCAAGGCACCCACTTAACCCCTCATGTCCATCTACATGCTAATATGGTTAAGTGTTTCTTAATTAATTAAGACCGTGATCCTCATAAAGACCTCTCACATTAGACTATCTTTTATGACCGCTGGTTAAGCCGGTTGGGTCCGGGCAGCCTTATGTCATAACCGAGTCTAACCTCGTGTCTTTACATTAATCACGTATTTAGTTTGTGCCTAAGACCTCTCACATTGGGCTTACATTTGTAGCAACTGGTTAAGCCGGTTGGGTCCGGGCAGTTTTACGCTACAACTGAGTCCAACCTCGTGTCTTAGTCGATTAATTACACCTAATTAATCACCCTCATAATTTATATTAATTATCCCTAATTAATATTCAAGTTTTCAAGAATATGGGTAGACCTAACTCAATAGGTAAATTCCCAACTCCATAGTATGGGTAGACCTAACTCAATAGGTAAATTCCCAACTCCATAATATGGGTAGACCCAACTTAATAGGTAAATTCCCAATTATGTCCATTCATTTTATGTTATGCTTAAGCATACCAACTTTACACATTTCTATTAACATGCATATTAACCCCATCGTTTCCCACGTAATTCGTTCTCATGACATGTTTTATAAGGGAAGATTCATCACAAATATCATGGGTTTCACTTAGCATACTTTAGCGTTAACATGGGTTTAAGGGGTGTCAACTTGCATCATGATATTAAACCCAACTAGCATCATTAAATAACCCAACTTGCATCATGATATTAAACCCAACTAGCATCATTAAATAACCCAACTTGCATGAATACACATATGTCATATAAAGGTAACTTGCATAAGTGTTCATAGGTTATACAAAGGGTGAACTTGCATATGTGACTTGCATCATAAATAGGGTAAACATGCATATGTATGCATAGCATACAAAGGTGTCATCTTGCATATGTATGCATCTTATTTAAAAAGGGTAAACTTGCATGTCATAATGTATGCATAAAACCAAACACTTAGCATGCATAAAATCAAATACTTAGCATGCATAAAACCAAACACTTAGCATGCATAAAATCAAATACTTAGCATGCATAAAACCAAACACTTAGCATGCATAAAATCAAATACTTAGCATGCATAAAACCAAACACTTAGCATGCATAAAATCAAATACTTAGCATGCATAAAATCAAATACTTAGCATGCATAAAACCAAACACTTAGCATGCATAAAATCAAATACTTAGCATGCATAAAATCAAATACTTAGCATGCATAAAACCCACCATTTAACTTGCATAAACCCACATACTTAACTTGCATAAACCCATATACTTAACTTGCATAAACATAGGGTTAACATCAAACATAGATTAGCAAACTAGCATCATATCATATGACTTAAAACCCATTTATCCACAAGCAAGACCATAGATCTCATCATACCTCATCTACTTAATTTAGCAATTGGTTATTAAAGTGATAGAAACTCACCAAAACCAAGATTAGCAAACTTATGAAGTAGAACTAGTTGCTATATTTGAAGAAGATAATGATTAGAGGTTGATTAGCTTGCAACTTTCTTCATAAACTAGTGGAGGCTCCTCCTAAGTTTGATTTTGGCGGCATGATGGAATCAATTCTATTTTTAGTATGGATTAGGCTTGCATTAGGGTGTATTTATAGGATTAGGGTGTGTTTTAGACCATAGGATTAGCCCTAGGTTAGATTAGGTCCGTCAGATTTAGGAAGTTTCCAGAACACAACCCAAACCAGCCAGAAAAACCAGACCTGGTGCACCCAGGCCAATTGGCCCGACACCCTGTGTCGACAGGCAAGTCGACAGGGCAGTCGACTTGGCCTGGCCCAAGTCGACAAGCATGTCGACAGCCCTGTAGACATGGCTAGGGCGGGAAATATCCCGCCTGGCCCCCGCTGGTTCCAATTTCGAAATATGAATTTGAATTTTAAATCTGTTTTTAATATGGAATTTCCTGAAAACTTCTTTGGGCCTCAAATGGGTCATACGGACTCCGATTTACAAAATTTCGGACTCTATTCTGCGTATTTTTCCGAGACGAACGCAACGGCATAGCCCGTTTCCCCCAATTCTTACATCTGAGATTATTTATTCTGCTTTTAGTGAATATTAGTATTAACTGAAATTCGGGGTGTTACATTGTGCTACTGCACAGCAACTTTCAGGTTGTTGTGCTAGTGCACAGCTTAGTGCAGGGTCATATATCATTTAATTTATAATACATGATTGAATTTGCTCCTTCTTTTGCAGGGTCATTTTTTGGAAGTTTCAACCATTTCATGAAGAAAAAATGTCGTGCTTTAATTTGTTTATGTGCTAATATTATTAAGATGAATTATGGTATTTGCTTTAATTTGTATTGTATATGTATTTGAATCACGTTCACGTATGGATTATATGGTACTGTTTTATA
Source organism: Allium sativum (assembly GCA_030737875.1). Classification (NCBI taxonomy): domain Eukaryota; kingdom Viridiplantae; phylum Streptophyta; class Magnoliopsida; order Asparagales; family Amaryllidaceae; genus Allium; species Allium sativum. The sequence continues at coordinate 455,055,115 of CM060909.1, forward strand.
TGCATTTGCTTTAATATGTATGTTTAAGTCAGCGTGTGGATTATATGATGAAAATTTATTGTTTGAAGTTTATGTGATTGAATGAGATGTTGTTAAGTTGATATGTTTTATGTATTATTTCAATTTTTTTAGCTATTGTTTAATGCCAAGTGAGAATTGAGATTTGCATTGTATTGTATTTTGTATATTTTTAAGTTCGGATTCAGATATTTTTGGATATCCGAAAATATCTGTATTTGCTAAGCCGGACACGGATATTTTCGGATATCCAAAAATGTTCGCGGATACGGATACAGATATTGTTTAATAGGTATTCACGGATACGGATACAGATACGGATATGCATTTTTATTTTCGGATACGGATACAACACTATCCGCATCCGTTTACAGGTCTAGGTAGATGGCTTAAATTAAGCATACTGGAATATGATAATTTGTCGTAAGATTTTTTTTTGCAAAGGCAGCTAATTTTTAAATGGTATGTCCGTCTTTATTACAACAAGTAATGAATACGATGTGAAACATGAGAAATGCTAAACACCTACCACTATAACAGTTTTAAAGTGGCAATCCACCAGAAACTCATAGAAATACATCATCAAAATACAATCAAAATACACTGCGTAACAACAATCACATGAAAGGCACAATAAAAAATGCGTCCAAAACATAGAATCCAAAACCCAGCTCATCCTGAAGGAAGGCAATGGGCATGAACCTAGGGAATAATAACTTGAATATTGAAAATACCAACACCAAAATCATCATCATCGTCTCTAGAAGATCAATCTTGCTACCATAAAAAGGCTTTGCTTCAAAGCAGGAGCCTTAGCCAAGCTATTAATGCAATCATCGGAGGCCTTATCACAAACCAAATCGATAGGGGGATCAACAGTTAGCAGTCTAATTGTAACACCTCGTATTTTTAATTAAATAATAAAATAAAATTTGCATATTTTCAGAATTTGGCCATGGAGCTAACGTCATTGCATCCATGGTGATTTTTGGATCAATTTAGACTTATGGTTTGCAAAAAACGGATTTAAAATGAAGAAGATATCTTTAAATGAAGTTTTAGAACAAACATGAAAAAGAAGATATAAGAGGAACATAAATAGGAACAATAGCTACCAATGCTTTAGTCTTGTTAACAAAATCTAAGTTAGGTGATTTGGTAAGTCATGCCCTTCCCAAGATGGAGGTTAGGAGTACGAGTCTTGCCAATGTTATGATTCTAATTTTGGAGGGACGACTAAAGAGATGCATGTTTTAGGAGAAATATATATATATATATATATATATATATATATATATATGAACATATAATAAAAACTATATATATACATATATGTGTGTGTGTGTGTGTGTGAATATATATATATACACACACACATATGTATGTACGTATGTATGCATATGTGCATATGTGTATATGTGTGTGTGCATATATGAAATCCAAAAGTAACCTACAATCAATCAAAGTGAGTAAAAAATACATGTCGGTATAATGCCGTTTAAATTTTGAAAAGAAATAAAGTTGTGTGTAAATATATATACATAAATTCAAAATTTGAAATTAAAATGTAATTTTAGGGCGGAAAGCAATAAATGTGGAATGAATGAAAAATAGATAAGAAAATAGTTGCATTTGAAATTTGAACATATATTAAAAAGAAAGGGATCATTGAATGGATAACGTTAAATAACGACGTTTATTGCGTAGCTATTAACGAATAAAGATTTCATCTCCTCTTGTTTCGCTGAATTCCAATAACGTATGTAGAAGTTATCATAGTTACAAGCTTATATAAGTTATCGATTATTAAACTGAAATAAATTATAATTATTTAAATCTAATTTCCGTGATTAATAACTAATCGCATGATTAGTTTTCATGCGTCTTCCCCAGTTCTTGCTACTTGAACCCGACAATCTTCGTTCTAACCTAAAGCTAATACTTCAAAGCACTACCGCACCTGCCAGAGATCGCCAAAGACCACCTAACCCTGCCACCGACCTTGCCGTAGCCCCCTCCTCCTTCGCTAGAAGCAACGAGCCCCCAGTCATCGTATATTCGCTAGAAACCCTTCTCGAACCCAAACACTTCGAACCACCGCCTTGACCTTCGTAGGCCACCAACGGTCTCCGTGCCTCCACCTACGTTACTGCCACGTCTTCCCCTTCATGTCTCTTCAGACACCTGACAACCTTGAGGCCTCCTCCACCCTCACATCCACCAAAACTGATGCCAACAACCACAAATAAACCCAAAATGTTGGCCCGTGTTCAACTCTTCACCCCGACCACCATAGGCCTTCATTCACCTCTGCACCACTACCAAATTAGAGTCCTCACTTCCCTCTCCACTTCATCTTCAGACTATAACACCTGAAATCGATCATAATCTCCCCAAAACCAAGAAGAACGAAACTGGGTTTCCACTGTCCACACTACAAGAAATATCATGTTTGACAGCATACTTAGCGTTTTACACTACTTGCTTTTGTACATCTCATTCTAGCTAGAAATTGGAAGTGTAAACGCTGTGCAAATTAGCCCGCTTCATTTTCAGCTCCTTTTCACTACACGGTTAACTGGCCTCCTTTTCTTCTTTCCTTTTTTACTTAGTAAGGCAAAAAAAAAACTTATTTCATTTCTAATCAATTCAGCCATGAATTCCACATCCAGTAATTGGCCCTTTTTCTCTCTATCTTCTTCCTTCCTCATTCGTGCTCCTCTCACTTCGGATGACCAAATCAGTGGTAGCAAAATCAAACTCGATTCCTAATCCGATTCCACTTCTGAAATTCCCAAAGTCAAGCCAGAACCATTTTTAATCATGTTGCAAGGTTGACTGGCGAAGACGATATTATTGACCCCGGGGAGGAGAGCTTCGATGAAGTCGATGGTGATGGATTTGTTGTTAGGGTATGGATTCCAAACCTTGATTTGAATCCTAGTTTTAATGAACACGATGCTGATAATGCGAGTGAGAGTGAAGTATTTTTGGGTGGAGATGGGTTGTTGTCTGCTACTGTGGTAAATTCCAGTGAGAATCAAATGATAAAAATCAATGGATCCTTCAGTAGTTACTTTAGAGCATACCTGAAGTGCTTTAAAATGCTTGCGCCCCATCACTGGCATGATTACAGGAAGAAATATGAAAAGCTAGATGATTTTTTAGCTCGTCATCCTAAAGTAAGTTCTCTTACAGTTTGCTAGAAACCCAAAATGATTACATGTATATTTAGCTTTGGAAAATTTTCTGGTTTAGACCGATTTTGAAAAGTTATAACAAAAATAGGCCACTTCCAAAAGTAATTACGAAAATAGACCACTTTTTTTCAAAAGTGTCATCCAGAATAATGCAAGCTCAATTTTGCCAATTTTAACAAAAGAGTTATTTTATCTTAGATAACGCTGCAGTGAGAGCTCACTGTCCATGTTGAAGCAGTGAGTACTTTTACTAGCATTATCCTGGAAAACGCTTTGGAGCGTTATCTGAGATAATGCTCTGTTATTTACTTACTTCCTCACAAAGAGGCAGTGAGCAAATTTAGTCCGCCACATACAATGCCCACAATACAAAACATGTCAAATTACAAAACAACTATGTTATCCACATATACAATTTGACATACATGACAAATACATATCCAACAACGAAATATAATCATGTCCAAAATACATAACCAACAAAACAATACGGTATTCAAATTACATAACGACCAACAAAACATTAACAAACATTTGAACCGCGCATCCACCAACATAACATTAACAAACATCCAACCAACCCAATTCATCATACGGAATCATTACAAAGATAAAACGGTAGCAAATTGTTCGGTACAAATGTAAAATCAACTAATCACCTCAATTCCTTCAAAATCTGAGGCGTTTTCTTATTACGCTGTGGCTTAAGTCTAAACTCCTTCGGTGTTGACTCTTCTTCTTCCTCATCTTCTTCCTGGATGACCTCCTCTACTTGCTCTGGTGGTGGTTGCAAAGGACCGACCGACACGGAGTTTCTGAAGACCTTCCATTTGAGCACTTGGCGCTGGAGGAGGTGTAGGAGGTTGTGGTCTATCCATTTTGTTCTTGGACAAGCAAGAGCATAGAATTTGTTTAATTGACAAGCACTTCTCCTTGCTTTACTCCAGAATTTCTTGCTCCAACTCATCCACTAACTCAAGTGCGCGGTAAACACCATCTACTTATCAACAAATACCATATGTTATAACATTTGGAAGTTATATATAACTTGAAAGTAGGAAACATACCGCATTCCTTTCAAGAGGAGCTCTAGGTTCGTACGAAGAGGAAATGTAAGAGGAGCTCTTGGCACCACGAACCAACGTGTTATGTCCCAGAACCATGTCATGTACTCGTGACCGGTTAGCATCGCCTCACGTTCTTGTTCCACACAATCATGACGATTGTCCCACAACTCAAGCATGAAGTCGTACATCTCATCGTTTACTTTAACTAGATACGGAGGAGCGGGCTGCGGAATATGCTTACGTAATCTAAACTGCCTCATGACTCTATCCGGAAGATGGTATGCATGGTCTGTCAACAGAAAACAAAAGCAATCTGGCTCTCCATAGCCCTCTTGACTCAGTGCACAGTACGGGTAGCGCCTGGAGGTCTTCTTCACTGTAAGGATTCCATGTCACTGCATCAGCAGAAAGAACATCCAATTCATTCCTATAGAACAATAAAATGCGTCTAGGAGCCCTTTTGGTATTTTTGGGTCTGATCCACCTGCATGTACACAGAGGCCTCTACAAATCAACAAGATTGCAAGTGTTTATCAAACAAAAACAATAATTGTATGTGTACCTTGTTGCATACGGCTTGGTGTTGTCCACTACCGGTCTCTTCATGAATACATGACCGATTGGAAGGTAGGTCTAAGACCAAAGCTGCAAAATTAAAATGTGTTGGTTTTTCAATTATTCTCGTATATTTACTTCTACAATCATTTTCATTACTAACTGAATGAGACTAAAGCATCCACCCGTCTCCTTTCGTTGCCCCAAAGTTGTCCTATTGAACTCTGGATATGTAATAGCTAGAACCGCCGCTCCCCAAGCATATTTCCTTACACTCATCAAAGTCGCAATCGGTGGGAGCCAATGAAGCGGCACTCAAGATTTTGACCTATTACAGAACAGATGCTAAGTAATAATATGCAATATGATGGCACGAGCTCGTTGCTGAATTTGTAGTGGACTTGCATTCCTCGGAATATCACCCACCAATTGATAACGATACCAACTACTCAAAATGTTCTCATTCCTAGACCAAACATCCTCAGGAGGAGTCATGCCAACCAAATTCTCAAGCATTACCTTGTAATTTTGTAAACCAAGAACTCTAAGAATCGCCTCTCCATCTATTGGCAACCCAAATAATATGGCCACATCCTTTAGCGTTATCATCATCTCACCAACTCGTAGGTGGAATGTGGACGTCTTCGGTCTCCACCTATCAAGTAAGGCAGTGATCAAGGTTCGATCAAGTTGTGCATACCCAACCTTGTGCACCAACCCAAATACGGCTCTATCTAACAATGCCAAAACCTCCGGATGACCGGACGTAACTTGCCTTAGAGTTGACATATGGTCAATAGTTCCCTCTGGGTTAACAAACTCCATCTACAACGAATTTAATCTTATATAAACTAATAGACGAACTTTAACAAAAACATAATTCTTTAAAAATGAATCAAATATTGTTACTATAATCACTTCATTTTTACTAGTCCTATGATCTGCCTGCAAGTAAAGCACATTTGTATCGACTGGTCCGTGCTCCATCTCTTCATATTCTATAAACAATTAAGATGCACACATTAGTCAATTAATCAACAAGCAATTACACAACTCAGTAACACAAAGTCTTTCCAAATGCCATACATATATACTTATCAGATATCACATTGTAGTATTAGCGCATACAATACATAATCAAGATTCAATAATCTCATTTCACAACCAAGTAATAGCGTTATTTTCACAATACTTTAGGCCGCATCATCCTCCATCTCGTACTAAAAATAAACCTAAACCTAAACATAAACATACACATACACACACACATACACATAGACATACATAGAAAACATACATAAATGTAAATTTATTCACGAATGTAACAAAACACATATGAAACCCTTAAGCATGAATTTGTTCATGAAACCACTAACTTGTATGCCATAGGAACCATAATTCAAATCAATTTTACAATAGATCGGAATAGAGTTGAAATCACAACACATGATAAACCCTAAATTTCCTAAATTATCAACTTTAGTCACATAAAGTTAAGAATACTTACCAGTAGTAGTACGACGGGAAGAAGAGGAGGCCATTAACCTTAATGTTGGAGGAATTTTTTTATTTTTGGTCTAAAATCGAAAAGGGGAAGGAGGGGTCTAAAATCACAAAGGGGAAGAAATTTTAGAAAAGAGGAAATAGGAAAGTGAAAACGGGGGCTGAAAGGGTATGGGCAGTATTACGGATGATGCTAGGAAAACTAGCGTTATCACATATAACACTAGTGTAAAATACAAAATTTTACAATAGCGTTATCTGTGATAACGCGTGTACAAATAAAACTGGTCTATTTCTGTAATTATTTTTCAAACTGGCCTATTTGTGTTATTACTTTTCGAAACTGGCCCAAATCAAAAAAAAATTCCTTTACCTTTTGAATGTTTTCTGACTATGCAAATTACTAGCTATCTGTAATTGAAGGGGATTTTATACACAAACTACTACCAGGATGTTTTTTAATTTCAAAATACATCAAATTTATGGTTTTTTACAGAATGAATACCAGATTTGATTTTTGGTTCTGTTGCTAGCATGGAAGAAGATATTAGCAGGGAGAAGGATGTTGCTAAAAGCATTTGCATGAACTCAAATACAAGGTCTGACTGAATTTATTCTCACAAGCTGAACTATTCTCTTTAGTTCTATTGATGGATTATTGAATTTGTAGTTACTTCGAAAACTTTAAAGGTTAGTTAACTTACAAATATCAGAAACTATGAACCAATCATCGTTAAAATTTTCTAGGAAATTCAAACTTTGCTCTGTTGTACCGATAACAGGATGTTGGATAAGCTGCAACATTAATGCCAACAACCAACGAAGAAAATGTCGGAAGAAGGGCATTTAAGGCACAAACGATGACATTGTCTTCAAGGGTCACAACGACTGGTAGAACAATCCAACTATCCCTTGTAACTTGATTCTTATACTGTTGTTTATATGTTGTTTTAGTCTGCTGGACATATTATTAAGGTTACAAATATAAATGTCATTTATATGTTGTTTATATTCTTATACTGTCATTTATATGTTGTTTTAGCATCAATATTAAGACAGTCACATTGCATTTGTGTCAAATCCCTTGACCTTTAACTTTAGTTTGACACATCTTGATATGCTTACAACTGTAAGCTTTTTGCCTTGATGCCACTTAAACTTGCAATCGTAATCTGTTTATATTATTAAAACGTGGGTACTAATGATTTATTATTCTTATATAAATGTTTATAGTGCTTGGCTGAAACTGGCCTAGGAATTGCCTGAGAAAATTTCCAGACATCTGAAATAAATTTCAGATTGAAATGGTCTCTGGATGTTGGTCCTAATCCATTTCAAACATCTGAAACCTATTTTCAGACCTCTATAATTTGCTGTTGTTTCTAGTTTTCCTTCTACCAATCAGTGGAGACTACGGTCGATAGTTTTGGTTGTTTAAGGACAGAACTTACACTTGAAATGCGCACTTTATAATAATTATTATTGTTTATTTACAAAGATAGTAGACTCTCTGAAGAAGGAGTACACAGCTGAAAAAGTGGAACGCCTATTGCCACCAGACCGTTCTGCAAGTTCCTTATTTATAGTATTGTGTATTAACATATAAAGAATGTCACAATAGTAGGATGTAATACTAATACTGTCTCATATAAAGAATGTCACCATAGTAGGATTAACAACAAAAATACAAAACATAACTAAACTTTTATAATAATAATAACAATAAGATTTATAATAGTAATGCAATAACTAAGATTCATAAAAATTAAATAAACTTATAGAAATTAACTAAGCATTATAAAAATTAGCTAACTATTATAAAAAATTAACCAAGTTTACTAATCTTATAAAAAATAAGAAGTTCAGTTTATAAAAAAGTTAACCAAGTATATAAAATATAAAATAATACCAAGTATTCTATAACAATAATAGCAATAATTAAAAATTAACTAAGTATTATAAAAATTAACTAACTATTATAAAAATTAACTAACTATTATTAAAAATTAACTAAGTTTACTAGTTTTATAAAAATTAAGAAGTTTAGTTTATAAAAGTTAACTAAGTATATAAAATATTACCAAGTATTCTATAATAATAATAGCAAAAATTAAAAATAACTAAGTATTATAAAATTAACTACTTATTATAAAAAATTAACTAATTTTATAAAAATTAAGAAGTTTAGTTTATAAAAGTTAGGTTAACTAAGTGTATAAAATATAAAATATTACCAAGTATTCTATAATAATATTAGTAATAATTAAAAATTAACTCAGTATTATAAAAATTAACTAACTATTTGTAATGTCCCGGATTTCTTGACCAACTTTATAATCTAAAATCTTAGATTATCCTGTTCATTAAATTCAGTTAAATAAAATTGAATTTTGAATATATTAGAATAATTTTGAATAATCATTAGTTTATAATCTTGTGTATATTTTTACCGGTGTTTTATATGTATACACAGGTAAATGCTATGTTAATATTTTCTTTTGCATTTAAAAACTTATTTTTATGTATATGTAAAAATATAGATGCTTAAGTAGAATTACATTATTATTCAAGGGAATTCAAAATTGTAATAACACGGAAATCCGAGCCAATTTAAAAAATTTATTTTGGCAATTTTAGCGAATTTTGATTATTTAAAATAGATTATTTTAAATAATAACGACGAGAAATATATTTTGAATAGAATTCGAACGTATATATATAGATCGTCGTTAGAATATAAAAATTTATTTATAATTATAAATGGAATTGAAAATGGCGCGGTAGTTCGATAATTCGATTTCAAACTTCAAATGAATGTACCGGGTGCAAAGTAAACCGGATTTTAGTGAAACCAAAAATATTTGAATCTGTTTGAGAATATCTTTCCAACGAATCCGAAAAATCAAAATTTCATAGCGGGGATAAAAAGTTATGTCCAGTTGAAAATTCAGAATAGTCGCTTTGGAATTTCAGCCCTTAAAATTGGGAATTTTGCAAACGACCTCGGTTTTCGACGAAACCACTTTTGTTGGATCCGGGATATCAATTTATTGTTAGGTTTCAAATTTCATAATTTTTCGAATCAATATGTGAGCGTGGCAAAGGAAAACGCGTTTGACCGGGTTCAGTTGATTTTAATCGACTGGAAAATGACCATTTTTCCAACGGTCTCAGAATTCGATGAAATTAGTTTTGTTAGGACCGTATCGTCAATACGAAGCTAGAAATAATTTTTCGGGAATTTTTCTAGTTAGTATGTGGCCCCGGTAAATAGAAATGCGCATTTAAACTCAGTATATAGATTTATATTTTGATTTTGACAGAAAGTGATCGAAACGATCGAATCAGCTTACGAAACATATCCCATTGTGTTCAGAATGGGGGTAATTAGCTAGGAGCAGCAGTCGTTGGGTTCGATTTGAAGTCCGAACAGAAAAGTCACTTTATGGGAATTAATTAATATATTTATATATTTATATATATATATCCCCTCTCTCTTACTTTCCCTTCTCAGTCAAACCCTCGATTTAGAAAAAAAAAACCGCGCCTTGTCCCAGCCCCCCCCCTTTCGTCGCGCCGCCACCACCAAGGCCGGCGGCCTCCGACGCTCGCCCATCCCCTTCTTCCCCTCCACTGCTTCTTTTCCTCCTTTCTCTCGAACAACAACGACCCCCCCTCCCGAGCCAAATCGAGCCCTGCTACCACTCCGCCGACGCCATGGCAAGCCGCACCACCACCCGACGCTCGCCGCACCACCTCTGAACGTGCTGCCCCCCGGCCCACACCCTGCCGGCTGCGACTCCAAATGCCTCCGCTCAGCGTTATCCGCGCCATCTCAGGCACTCAACGAAGCCCTTCAGCCCCTTCTTCGACTGCAAAGGTGATTTTCAATTTAAAGAACTTCTCTCTTATTTATTTGTTTTAAAAATAATTGTTATAAAAAAATCTGAAATAAAATTATAGAATTCTAATTTTATATATGAAATAGAAGTTATATAAAGGAAGTGATTTTTTTATTTATACGATTAGCATATAAAGACGGGATTTTTAGTAAAGAAAAGTTGATATTTTATATGTAGAAAGTTTATATTTTTATGACATGAAAGTTTGGATTTTTAGTTTGAAAAAGTTTGATTTTTTAAAACAAGAAAAGAATTGAATCTTTGTATAGTTGAAATGGTGAAGAATAAAAATATGATTTTTTATATAATAAAAATATGATTTTTATATTATATAGATAGTAAAAATTTGATCTTTAATTATGTAGCGTAATAAAAATCTGATTTTTATTATATATACGTTGAAATAAAAATGTGATTTTTATAGTGATGATATAAAGATTCGATCTTTATATTAGAAGTAGAAATATAAAAATATAAGTTGAGATTTTTATATAGATAAAAATTCGACCTTTATGTTAGAAGTAGATATAAAAATATAATTTTTATATAGGAAGGAGCGTTATAAAAATATAATCTTTATTGGAAGAAGAGCAATATAAAAATATAATTTTTATATAGAGAAAATGTGATTTTTATATACATAGCAACAATATAAAAATGTGATTTTTGTATATGTAGTGAATACGGGAAACGAAAGTGACAAAAGGCGAGCACGGCGAAGATCTCTACATATGAAGAGTCGTGGCGTTTGGTTTAGCTAATCGGTGAGAACTCCTCACCTTTAATTTAAATTTCTAGTTAAAAATATATACTAGGATGCAGACGGTGTTTAGTAGCACCCGACACCCGTCGTCCACAGACCATGGACGGCTTGCATGCTTGTTTGTTTGATTTTGATGTGTAGTTGATTGTGTGATGTGATGTGAAATGAAATAAAATATTTATATAGTTAAAAATATTTTATAGTTGAAAATAGAATTTTTAACGTGTATTTAAAATGAAATAAATATAAACAAATCAGACGATTTGTTTATATACACACATTTGACTGATATTGATTGGGACGATAAATTTTACACATCGCCCAACTGCACAAATAAAATATGTGTTTGATTGTTTGAAACCCCACATGGGTATTGGGACGATATATGACATACACTAATCCCAATAATTAGTGGTATGTCGATCGATTGATTGACAGACTGTTATAAGCATTAAATATTTATATTTGATGCTTATACAGTGTAGAATGCACTTTGGATGATGGTTGATTATTTGTCATTGTCGATGTATACATGCGTTGTATGTAAATCCATAGAAGTAAAATCTATGGTAATTGATTGGGCCTCATTCCAGTTTTGAAAGAGAAATATTTGAAAAAGGAATATTTGAAATAGAAATATTTGAAAATAGAAATATATGAAGCCGTGTTGATTAGATTTGCGCCATTTTGACGTGAACGATATTTATATCGATTTTATTCAAATTGAAATGAATATTAAAGTGAATTGAAATTCGAATTAAATTAAATTGATTTGAAATTCGAAATAAACTGAAATGATTTGAAATTCGAATAGAAATGAATTCGAATTGAAATTGAATAGAATTGAAAATGATTTGAAATTCGAATAGAAATGAATTCGAATTGAAATTGAATAGAATTGAATTCGAATTGAAATTGAATAGAAATGAATTCGAATTGAAATTGAACAGAAATGAATTCGAATTGAAATTGAATTAATATGAAATTCAAATTGAATTGAAAACGAATTGAAATTGAATTAAAAATCGATTTGAATTGAAATCAATTTGAAATGAATTCAAAACGAATTTGTAAGGGAAAATTCAATTTTAATTTGAATTTGAAAAGGAAGTTGAAATCGTTTTGAAAATGAATTTAAAACGATTTATAAAATACGTTTTAAAAGGAAATTGACGAAGTATATATTATATATATTATATATATAATATAATGGCCTGAATAGAACGCGCCGCGCCGTGGCAGTTCGCGAATTTCGACCATTGACTTCGAACGGATATTACGGGAGATCCGACCGTCGGATTCTCCTAAAACCAGAACCGTTGGGTTCGTATCGAAAAGAGCTTTCTAACGAATATTAGAAATTTGAAATCTAACGGTTGGATTTGGAATTATGGCCAAATCAAATTTGAAAAAGGTCGCTGTAAGTGCAGTTCGATGGCCATTGATGGAAATCGACTGTACGGGCCTTGATAAAATTATTAAAAATAGAAATAATTTGTGTAAAATCATAAGAAATGATTTGGGAAAAATCGGGATGAAAAACTCCAAATTTGAAAAGATAAAAGTAGATTATTATCGAAATGAACTAGTTTTGAACTAGAATAATAATTTGTTTATTTTTAAAATAAATAAATTGGATTTGAAATGGTTTTGAAAATAACCAGGATTTCCAATAATTGAATTGGAATGGATTTGAATCGAAATCACCTTCGGAATAGTTCGATGTTGGATTTCGTGATTATATAGATGTTGTTATGGAAATTTGAAAGATATGTATATATATCGTTATTTCCAATACGATATTTGTTGGTCGTAGAATTTGGTATTGAATATAAGCCGATATATTTTCTATTCAGAGCCTTGTATTTAATATCAAATGGGATTTGGGTTTGTCGTGCACGGTGTCTTTATTAACACTGTTCTTGAACCCAGTTGAGAAAAAGATTAAATCTTTTTATTTAGATTTAATGAAGTGTACCAATTAAATAATATTTAATTGGAATTGAATTGGTATTGATTTTTGGGTTTATCGTGAACAGTGTTTTAAATAACACTTGTTCTTTAACCCGATAATTAATGGAATGTGATTTTGGGTTGTCGTGAACGGTATCTTCAATAATACTATTCTTAGACCCAAAGGAGTTAAGAAAATCAGAAACTAACTGGAGATTAGTTAGGTTGAATGGTTTCTGGGGTATTGATCTGATGTTGGTTTCGGCCTTCGGGGTTAATACTTAGGGAATTGCTCACTTGCTAATTTACGGTTAGGGACTAATTGAAATGTGATGTGATTTTGGAGTTTATCGTGAACCGTGTTTTTAAATAACACTGATTCTTTAACCCAGTCAAAGATTAAAACTAAATGGAGTTTTAATGAATCTTTAATTAGATTGAAAAGATCGAGAATGGAGTATCACCAGTTTTATTCCAGGCGGTAGTTAAATCTTTAATTAGATTTGAACGTGAAATGGTAATTGAATTTACCGATAACACCGTGGCGTTAGATATGAAGTATGACCAGTTTTACTTCATGGGATAAATAGGTTGGGATTGGGAAATAAAATAAATAATTACTTCGGTGTGGTTCGCTAATCCCGACTAGTTTGAAGTGATATTCAAAGTAAGATTAAAGAATAAATTTAAAAGAATTTATCTTTGATAAAATTAATGGGAACCTTTCCCTATGAATGTGAAATTTAGAAACTAACTGTAGGTTGGCTAAGATGAATGGTTTCCTGGGTATTGATCTGATGTTGGTTTCGGCCTTTGGGGTTAATATTTAGGGAATTGTTCTCTTACTAATTTACGGTTAGTGGCTGATGAATTGGAATGAGGCGTATGTTGTGTTAGTGTAACACTTGTTTATTATATACGCGAGTTATTCGGAAAGACCGGGTTTATCCCATTCTGAATAACTGATACGACGATAAGTCGAAGATGAAGACAGTGGTCGAAGACCGGAGGTCTTCACGTCGTTTGGGTGGTTACTGATGATCTTGATTGGGCTGTACACCCAAGAAGATGGAAACAGTTGGTGATCGTCCAAACGTACTTGGAGATCGATGGATATGCGGGGTACTAGGTGCCTCCGGTTTAGTTCAGACCTAGAACGAACTTGTAAATGGACTGTGTGTCTGATATTGGATTTTATTCTGTGTGATTGATTTCTATTAAATATATATCTGTTTGGCGGCGGAGAATTTATTCTCTTGCTTAACGCCCTTCTCTGAGACGTACGAGCTCAGGGGTTATATACTGATGGATATCAAACGCATAGAGTGAATTGCCTGTGTGGCATGCTTAAGTGGCAAATGATCAAGGCTTCTGTTGAAAAGCAAAGTCTTGTGTTTGATGATCAAAGCACGACCTTTGTGGCATAGCTTTGTATAACGTTTAATTCGCGAGTTTCACACCCGGTATGAACCAGAAACGGGAGAAGGACCTCAGAGAGGGCATGCGTTTCCTTCTAGTTAGAAGTGGCGTCAGTGGTTTTACACACCCTGACGAGTTTGACTTATGTGGTTGTTGCTGTTGCGAGGCGCCTCGGATATATCGGTGACTATGTGAAGCCGATGGAGTCATTCGTTGGCTCATTTACGCCCCACAGGGCGGGGAAACGCATGTTCAGGCATTTTAATCCACTTCGTGTGGACCGGCGCTGACGATCCAAAGGCTTGACTGAGTACTTGCCTGAGACACGGACTAGAGCGTCTCGAATTGGTAGAGGACTATCTTTTGCCTCGGTTCATACCATAAATGATAACCCAACTTCCAATACGACATTTTGCGGTTTTGATTGTATACCTATATATGGCAACATAGTGGTATGGGACATTCATGCTGCCTATGATTGATATTTATGATTGTACATAAAATCAGAAACTAACTGGAAACGAGCTAAGATGGGTGGTTTCCTGGGTATTAGTCTGATGTTGGTTTCGGCCTTCGGGGTTAATACTTAGGGAATCGTTCTCTTACTAATTTACGGTTGGAGTCTAATTAATAATAAAAGATGAAATTTAGCGTATCAAGCATTCTTTGGCTATTATAAGGTAAAACCCTATCCTCCGGCTTGCGTTGCATTGTATGATGGGACCTGGGTCTTATAATAGCTTCATTGTTCTTTACTTAGCATTGCGCTGTTGTTTTATGCACTGGTATCCTTGGGAGGAAACCCGTTCCGTGTTATACGGCGTGGTCCCTTGATTTACCTAACTTTAAAATAAAGATTGATAATTGTTTTAGTTCTCACACCAGTCCCATGACTGACCTGGAGTTTATTGTTTTAACCTAAACTCTGGGTGCCCTTATTTTGACATGGGCAGCTAGTAGTTTTGGTTTTGCAGATTTATATTCACAGGATCCTGATTTACAGCTGGAAGGATATCCGGAAAGCTCTGTATCTGTATATCTCTCTCAATTGTGTTTTGTATTATTTTTCCGCTGCGATGTATTTAAATGTAATTTAAATCTCTGATATTTATCGAATGCGTAATATTTATTTTTACTCTGTATATTCTTGTAATCTGATGGAATTGTTGTTATATACAATGAAATGTTCTTCTGTCTGTGTTCTTTTGTGGCTTGTTCTCGAAGTATCCTCTCTTTCCTTCACGGGGAAGTTACGGGTCCTTACAAAAATAATCCTTTTTATTTAAATCTTGAGATATATATATACATATGATCTTTAGTATATAGATGTATGTATAGATATTAATCAAGTTAGTAGCTTTTGTTTCAAACTTATGTATGTATTTTATTACCTCACATATAGTTATAAATCTATAACATATCATAAAAGCAAGTCAAATCTTAGTAATAGGAATGTATTGTTTGAATATTGAGTTGCCATGTAGTGCACTAGCATTTGTATCTTCAGATCAGGTCCTATACAAACAAAGATCAATTGCTTAAAGATGAAGTATGACCATTAAATAAACATAGGAAATTGAATAGCCTAGAAACCTATAATCTAAAACATTAAATGGAAATATATGTCTTGTACTTGAATTGAATAGCTTAACAGCTAAGAGACATACAAGAATATGAAACTGCACATGTTTTTGTACTCAAAATTTGCATATGTTTTTGTACTCAAAATTTCTTTTCAGTCGTGCACTTTGTCAATAAGAAGATCCATGAAAATTTAGCAACACATCACCTTTTCAAATCAGTAGATAGTAAATCAAAATATGCAGCCTAACAATTGCCTAACAAAGCCTAGTTAAAGACTCTTTGCACATGTATTTGTACCAAAGATTTGATTCAATCGTATCTCTTCTTTTGTGTGAAGCCTTATCAACCTATCACCTGTCAATTGTAAACCATATCTCTACAACAGCTAGCCAGTAAACCTATCATCTTGCACGTGGATGAACACCAAGCTTATACATTAAATTACCTGGATATACCCTGTTATGTGATAGCACAAAGGATCAACTATAGCACAACCTTTTTCCATCAATCATAGACCAGTATATGTGTAGATACAACAGCTAACAACAACAGCACCATCAAGGCAAGACAGCCTATAAACCTAACCTGTGAAGCCTTTGAAACCATGCATCAGTTCATCTATAAATACCCTGCTGATTTTGTATAATTCCATACCGTAGAACTAGTTTGAAAACTTCAAACTAGAAGAGAAATAAATGGCAGAGAGTAGCATACTTAAAACAGAGGAGAATAAAGACCTAGGAATGACTGAGCAATTAATGTGAGTAAACATCCTTTACACTTCCATTAAAATAAATCTGTTGTTGTTATATGTATACATGAATCTAGATATGTTTCTGAATATAAAGGAAAACTTGAAGAAACATGACAGTATATTATAGTAGTGAGTAAACCCATTTATACTCCATTTAAATATACCCTTTTAGTGTTTTACTATATAAGTATATATTATAAATTGTATGCTAGTGTATGATTGCAATTTATTTGAATAATCTAAACCTGGTAATAAAAGAAAACAGAAGAACAAAGAACATTTTAAGGTGAGTAAACGCCGGTTCTTTCCTATTGATTAGGCATGTAAATTTTGGTATTAGATGTTTGTTTATATATTTATGTTATAAACATCCTGATGTTGGTTTATGTTTGGAATGCTTGATCAAATTGAAAATGCTAAAAACAGTATTCATACATTTCCATGCAAATCCTTTTACTAATATAATACTTATATTAGGATGTATACATGTAATTGATGAAATCTTTAGCTAATATAAAACCTGAAACTGTGTTTAGGTGAGTAAATCCCTCTTTTTTTGTTTATTCATTTGGCAAATTTATATGAGACATATATTGATGGGTTAATACTAGACTAAAATTTTGAAATAAGAATCTGGAAACAAATTAACTAAAAACTGCATATAGCAGTATACATATGGTAAGTGAACACCTCATATGTTCCATTTATTTTTATTTATATACAGTGATGCAACTCATATACACATATACAAGTCCTGGTTGTGTAACAAAATGTTATGATAATATTTGATCACTGTTAAGCATGTAAACATAATTGTAGGTGTAAACTCAGGGTAACTCTGCATCTCCACTTGATTTTAGGAAAATCAATAAGTCAATTTATGGTTTATTTTATGATTAGATTCCAATGTTTGTTGTTTAGCCTTGAGTATAATAATAAATAAATAAAATAGTTTTGACCTACCAAAATCTGTATTTAAAGAGACTAGATTTACAGTAAGTGGGGAAATATCATAAAGACCCAAATATGGTAAATTGAAAATCTGACTTTATAGTGATGTTAAGAAACTTTAACCATGATTTTTAGAGGTGGAATGGTGATTTTTGGTTGCATAATCCAATGGGATTGGTGGGATAGTTGGAAAACCGATTTTGAGTGATTTCCGGCAGTCGTGGTGAGGGAAGACCATGGGTTTTGGCGTGAAGCTACTGGGAGGTATAAATAATCAAGGAAAAATAGTAACTAAAATTCTGGAGCAGTGGATTAAGCGGTCGAGCTCGATTTAGGAATTTTGGGTTGTTTTTCTTAGCTCGAGTTCGAACTAGAATTTGCGCCGCCGTGGGGACACAAGGAAGGTGCACACCAGGGGGAAACAGAAGTGGGGGTCGTTGCGAGTCTCCGACTAAGGTGCGGTGGCAACTGGAGCAGGGTGGTGGCATCTGGGGGTGTTTTCTTGGATCGAGGTACATCGGGAGAGTACGATTGGAACTGTCAGATTTTGATACAGTGGGGTACTAAGGTTTTTAGTGATGGAGATGAACTCTAGTGGTGTTGTGGCGTTTGCGGGGATGATGGAAGGGCGAGATGACCGGAGGGTTGATTGGTGCACCATGCATGTTGCATAAGCAGATATGTGTGAAACAAAAAAAAACTGGGAGAAGGAAGAAAAAGAAGAACAGAAGAAAGTGCAAACAGAGCGTATAGGGAGGAAACATTAGCAGATCGAAGATAGTAAAGGGGAAGTTGGGTTTGTGCCTGAATGGGCTGCAAGGGAAAATAGAAAAGAGAAAAAAAAGGAAGGGAAGTAGACCTTTGTCAATTGGGCTGAAGCTAGTAAAGTGAAGATTAAAGAACTCAAGAGAGGAAAACAAAATAAACAAAGGAAAGTAAAGAAAGGAATATAAAGTAAGTAAAAGAGAAAACATGGAATAGAAATTTTTAGAAAATAAATTAAAAGAATTTCTTTAAAATATAAATTTAATAATTTGTATGTATACATAAATATTTCTAGAAAGAAATAAAAGAAGAAAGAAGTGTAATATGGATGATAGAATTTGAAAGTGGTAGACGGTAGAGGATCAGACAATGATCGCTGTAAATGACATGGTACTTCGTCAAAAAAATTAACTAAGTTATTGTATTTTAAATAAATAGAATTAAATATATATATTCTTTCAAATCTATTTAGTTTAGTCGACTAGTTCAAGTTGGATTAATTAAATTGTAATCGACAACACGTCGTAAGAAATGAAAGGTGGTTGAGCGTCAAAATATTGTGTGTAATAAACTCAGTTGTTTTGGAAATAAACACTTAAATGTTATTTTAAATTTTTATCGACTTAGGTCAATAACTATTTTTTTTATAAAGGATTTCGATGTTGAATTATCGGCGTTTAAACCAACTTCATATGAATATGAATTTATGTGGTAACTAGATGACAGAATTTGACTCAATACTAGTATTTATCAATGAAATCAAATTGATGTGATAAATGAATCCAGATGGAACGATATTCACAATCCTAAGTGAATATAAATTTAAAAGTAAATGCTTTTGCAGATGAGAATGGTCGAAAGAGAAACTGGTTGACCGGTAACGATGATATTATTCTGAAGTTCAGAAAATAAATGGAGCAGTGATGAAGTGAAGGAGATGTTGTTTTGGAAATCGAGTAAGTTGAGTTCGGAAAATATTATTCACTTTCCGTTTTAAATAATTATTTTAAAAAAATTACATAGTGAATTAATTAATTTTTATTTAAGAAAATAATAATTATACATATATTGAAGTAGGGATGATAACAATACTGTTGTAATCAAAATAAATAAATGGGATTCTTAAAACGGAATTAAATCTTAAATAGATATGATGTGAGAATGATTTTCCAATATTGACCAACGATGTTTATTTGAATCATTGAATTAGGATAGTTCAGATCTTTTGTGGTAATTGATTTGTTTTGATTGATTATAATGTTGTGATATGACCCAATTAACTTGTTTAGCCACATCTTGTTATACTGACTTATACAAACTACTGTTGAAATCTAGAATCTTATATATTAAGTATTTTTAGTAGATAAATCTTGATAATCAATTAAGGACAATAGAAACACATATGAAATATATTGATCTGATTCCTTTAAGCATCACTTGTCCTTAAAAGATATTAACGTTCATCGATTCAAAGAGACCGGGATTGGTTTTCTAAAATAAAATCCAAATACCACTTTGTATTGACCTAGGCGTTGATTAATTTAAAGTCAAATTGAAGACCATTGAAGACGGAGTTATGCAAGGACTGTTCTGTTTACAGAATAGTGCATTCGGTTTGTCCAGACCCAGGACAACTTGTATGGAAGAATGTCTGATAGAGTATATGTAATGACCCAACTTTCGAACACATCGGAAGTCGTGCCATTAATAAGAATAAGAATAGATAGAAGATAAAATCACAGAAACATCAGAACCTCACAACGGATTTTTTTACAAAAAGATGATACTTCATAATATTACACAGCGGAACATATTACATCAGAGCATACAGATTCTAGTGATACAAGCCCTTCATAGTACATCTTTAATTATACATATCATAGATGACCAAACTTGCATACTTATAATTATGCAGTGGATAAGATAAGTAGATCAGCCGAGAGAAAGTCTCCATCCAGCTTCTCAAGTTTCATCCAATCTTGATTCACTTGTCTATTCATAACAAGCGTTATGAATACCCAAGAGTTTAAGGGAAAACACAGAAAAATAAACTCCAGGTCAGTCAGGGGACTGGTATGAGTAAACAGTTTAAAACAAATAAAAATGTCTCATAAGACCACGCCGTAAATACGGAACGGGTTTTTACCTTATGAGATCAAAACACTTTGTATACTTGAAATCAGATATTATCATAGTGTTTATAAGTTTCCACAAATAATTTACAATCTAGAAGAATGCTTGCAGCTCACATTCCCCTATATAGTATACAAATAAAAACCGCTTGGCGCTTATGGAAATTGGATTTCCAACTATGACAAGGTATGGGACCACCATCCGATGATGTATCTCTAGAGGCGAATACGCCTGGGTTCAACAAGAACGTCTTGCAACCCGACCCACACATGTCCGACCACTCATTTCTCTTGAGTGTATCGAATGTATATCACCAACGGTCGGACTCAAACCACCATTTCCCGAATGGGTAGAGTCGATAGAGTAAGAAACAAAAGGAATTTCTCTAGATAGGTGATTATACACCCTAATGGGAGCGACCCACATAGCCATGCTACCTGCCCGATTTTTGTCATTTCCTGGGTGTGAGGCTTGAGGCTGAACTTACCTTTAGATAAAACATGTCTTCATTTACTTTGAATGCCACATCATCAAACCCGCTAAATCACAAATTGACTTCCCCAAAAATATTTACAGGTATAAAGCTAAGAGGAACGAATTCCTCCGCCATCAATGCAAATACGTTTGAAGAGATCAACTTACGCGATCTATTAGGTATACTTTGTCAGACATTCGTCCATACAAGTTGTCCTGGGACTGGACAAACCGAAGGCACTATACTGTAAATCCATCTTGGGCAATTTCTACCTAGGATTGATAGAACAGCCCTTGCATAAAACTCCGTCTTTGATTTTGCCTTCAAAATTTTGACTTGCCACGTATAAACCGAATCGAAGTGGAATTTAGATTCCGGACTCTTCGAAACGATAACGTTAATATCTTTTAGGGTCAAGTGATGCTTAATAGCAATCAAATCAATATATTTCTTATGGGTTTCTATATCCTAATTGATTATCAACCTTATCTACTGAAAATATTTCACATATACGATTCAACTTTCAGATTTAAAACAGTGGTCTACTACAGAATGATTAAATATGTCAACGTTAAATTAAACTAATAAAGTAATTTGGTCATATCACAATATTACAATCAAGCCAATCAATTATACTTACATATCTTGCTGATGGCAATCCGAACTCAACCAATCATTGTTTGTAAATTTGTTAATCTCAGATAATAACTATTCTCAACTCATATCTATCTACAAGTTAAAAGAATCTCATTGGTTACAATAGTATTGTTAAAATTCATACTTCACTATATAAACGACTTAAAAATATAAGTATTATTTCCTTTCATTAGATGAATAAATAATTTAATTAATTTATATATCATTAAAGATGGAAAGTGAATGAAACTTTCCTCTTTCAATTTATTCGATTACCAATCTAACATCTCTTTTCAATTTATCTCCATTCCATTTATTTCCGAACTTCGGAATATCTTATCCTTATCGGTCAACAAATTTCTTTTATCAATATCTCACGCTACCATCCTTGTCTGCAAAACGTTTGCTCCTTACATTATTTACTTTGGATTATAAATACCATTCCATCTGAACTAGTTGTCACAACACTCGATTTCATTAATAAGTACTAATACGGTGTTAAATTCTATTTATCTAGTTGATATATGAATTCACATGCATTTCAATATTTGGTTAAATCACCGTAAATTTAACTTTAAATTTATTACTTGATTTAAATTATACTTACCGACCTACGTCGATTTAATTTAAAATAACATTTCATTTCAAAACAATTTGAGTTCATTATAACACAATACTATAAACATCCGACGTTATTCATTAATCACCACATATTGTTGTTGGCAGTTCAACTAATACAACTTAAACAAATTTCTGCATTTTTTTTATCTAAGTGACTACGTATTTTTATTTATTCTAAATTTTAGTTAATTCTAGAAGAAATAAATTAACTTTATTTATTATAAAATCACTTGGTTTATATTCATATCAAGTTTAATTTGGTCTACAATGATCCTCGTCTGATGTTCTACATCTACTTCTCTCGGATATCATCAACCATTTACACTTCTTCTTTTATTTCCATTTTGGAAATATTTCTTAAAGATTTATGTTACATCAAGATATTAAATTTTACTTTTAGAGAAAACCTTTTACTTTTTATTTCTAGTTCCTTTATTTTTATTTACTTTAGCTAAATTTCTAATTTCCTTTCTTTTCGAATTCTTTCTCTTCTCCCTTTTTGTTTCCTTTCTTTCTTTACTTCTTATTTCCCTTTCTATTTTCCCGGTCCAAGTAGACAGCCCACTCTCCATTTAATTTATTTATTTTAGTTTTCTGGCCCAAGCCCAACAGCCAAACCCACGGCTTCCCTTTCCTTTCTTTTACCCGAACTCCTATTCCTCTTCTCCATCACCTGGTTCTTCTCCTTTAAACGCACCCATGTTGTGCATGTGCACAATCAATCTTCTCCACCTAGTCTTGCTCCGATCGTCACTACAGACCACGTTCCTCCTCCTGGAGCCTCCATCGTCATGCACAAACCCCACCATCCACTGTACAAAAAGTTAACAATACCCTTCGAGCTAAAACACTAACCTCGATTCAAGAAACCCTGTCATACCACCTCCACAAACCACCGATCATCGTATAAATTTACCACAGCCTAGCCGACAGTCTTCCCCTTTGATCCCCCTTGGTGCGGTGGTCAGAAATTCCACCGTGTCAGAGCAGTTCACGGTAAATCAGAGGGTTCAAAATCACCTTTGAATTCACATTTGGACCTCGTTCACGAGATTCAGTATTTTAGAGTTTTAGTTAGCATTTTTCTCTATTTCCCTGATGACTCACGTTGGTGCAGATAATTCGCCAAGCCCCCACACCGTCGAGGTTGCCGGAAATTAACCAAAGTTCCTTTTCTGGTTATCTCAGCAAACCTCACTCCTTACAAGACTAAAATTCATGAATTTACTATTAAAATTCATGATTTTAGATGGTAAACAGATTTGCATAACTGAATTACAAATCAAAGGAGGTTTAATTTTTTTGAGTTTCCATCTCTTCACTATATATCACCTATCTCAGAGAATATATAACTTTATTCAAGATGAAATTATTTTTAAAATTTCATCTCATATATATTCAAACTACTTTCATGTATAATTTAAATCCTAATACTAAGTGTAAATTTTGTTATAGATTTTTAAAGTGAGGAGAAAGTGAAAGATTTTAATGTTCTGTTAATCATTCAGGTTTTTTTTCCACTCACATGTTCCCAGAGCTTCCAGCTTGATACACCCCTTAATATATGATTCCTAAGAGACCTAACACCAGGAACAAGTGAATATACCAGTACACATTTGTATCACACTGGATCAGAGGATAGCTTTTAAAAAGGAATTAAAATCTGAGGTTTCTTACAGAGTTTTGTTCTGTCATTTATTTCCAGGTACAATTCCTTCAAATAACAATTATGTCCAGTTATTTAACTTAGTCCAATATCCAGGTTTATCACAATATAATTTCCTATGTACACATATATGCAGCTTTAGATTCATAAAAGCATGGAAACAGCCCAACAAGTTAACTGTTTTGGAGATTCCAGTTTCCAGGCTTATTCAATGATTATCATACTGTATCCTGATGTTTATATAAATATGAATTATTCTTACTTCTTAGCAACAGATTACATTGAAAAGAAAAGTTTTACTTATCCAATATATTTTCCAGTTGCAGTTTTGTTTTCAAATTCTGTTTTAGCTAGTATTAACTCAACCCAACTACACATCCAGGACATACTACGTGAATAAGAACACCACCAAAATCCGTTCAACTTATCGTTCAACAGCAAAAATGCAGGAATTCAAAACAGAAAATTAAAAGCAGTTTACTCACCTTACAAGATTGAATCCCTTAGCTTTATTCCCTCTACTGATTCAATTCAAAAGACTTGTGTTGAGTGTGGATAAAGTGAAAGCTTATGGCCTTTTTATAGTGGAGAAAAATCATAAAATATGGTGCAAAAGAAATCAGTTTTTAGATTTGTGTTGTGAAAAAAAATTGACAACTCAACAAAATCCTTTTCTCTTACCAAATCAACACTACTACCACCTCACTTTCACATGGCTTATCTCAGCCATACTTCATCTGAAAATCCCCTATGAAATCCACCTAATTTCTCCTATTGGTTTCTATGAAATGTCACAAATAAATTCTCATGTACAACCAAGATCCTTCTCTAAATCTTTTATTGATTTAATCAAATTATAGCAACCCTCTTTGCATCATACATGCTCAGTTCTATATTGGATTTCTAACCAAAAATCTTCTCATGACAAATTGATTTAACAATGAAAATATATAAAATTTTACCTTGGCTTCCAAGGCAATACAAAATCTGAAATTTCTTTGTACAAAAGATGATCTTGGCATGTGATGATTCAACATAGAATATCTTGGAAAATCTATATGTTTTAGTATCTATCTAGTGTAGGCAAGATGCTTGATTGATATACAAGATTTTATAAATCTTTATGTACATGTTATATGACAATACACACATGTTTTTGAAAATGCAAAAGAAAGTTGTCATTTTCAGAAAATTTTATGAGAAAAGAGGAAGATTTAAAACTGAAAATTCATTGATCTAAAGTGATTTGCCATGTGAAAAAATATTTCTCTAGATTTTCTCTACTAGCCTATTTCTAGTATAGGTGTTATCCTCAAGTACACACACACACACACACACACACACATATATATATATATATATATAAATGAAAACATGCTTGCAAAAAGAATGGTATTCCATGTTTTGTTTGTTGTGCATGTGTGAACTTGACTTGTTTTAATACTTGCTTTGACAAAAGAAAAGGTTTTGGCATGTTTTTAATTCAAGTGATTAAAAGTTTTTAAATCAAGAATTTACAAAAGACCAAATTCTAAAATCCTTTAAAAATGAACAAACATGTAAAATAAAAATGGCATTAAAAACTTGCTATTAAAAGTGTTATCATTCATACATGTATGAAATAAATTTAAACAAACGCTATCGAATACATGCTATCAAACATGAATATCTAAAAATGGGTTTTAGTAAGTGCTATGATATAAATGCTATTATTCACAAGTGAACATGTTCTGCAAATTTTAAAGTCTAGATTTTAAATCGTATTTGCAAATACATGCTTACGATAAATTAATATCGGTGTTAGTGATGTGTAAAATACTGGGTCATTACAGTATACCTAACAGATCGTGTAAGTTGATCTCTTCAAAACTATGTTTGGTGGCGGAGGAATTCGTTTCTCTTAGCTTTATACCCGTTGTTTTGGGGAAATCAATTCGTGATTTGACGGGTTTGACGATGTGGCATTCAAAGTGAATGAAGACGTGATATATCTAAAGGTAAGTTTTGACTTCAAGCCTCACAACCGGGAAATGACAAAAATCGGGCATGCAGCATGACTATGTGGGTCGCTCCCATTAGGGTGTATTGTCACCATCTGGAGAATATTCATTTTGTTACTTCTTTCGCTTCTGTTTCTCCCGGGAACGGTTATGTTGCTAGCAACTGTAAGGTGATAATATACTCGATACACTCAAGAGAAATGAGCGGTCGGTCATGTGTGGCCAGGTTGCAAGACGTTCTTGTTGAACCAAGTGTATTCCTTTCAAGAGAAAAGATCGTTCCTAGCCTTGACTCATGATGGAAAACCAAATTCCCAATACGACCCTACGGACATGATTGTATTACTAGTATGGAGGCATAATATATGGTAGCTATGCTTCCTAGGATTGATACATTTACTTTGAAATGTTTTTGAAACATATATACACTAATAATAATATCAAATTCATTTTTATCGTATTTAGCATGTTTAATCATCATAAGGTAAAACTCTCTCCTCTGGTTTGCGTTGCATTGTGTGATGGGACTTGAGTCTTATGGTGATTCCATTTTTCTAAAAGCATTGCGTTGTTTTACGTTTTACTTATTTATTTGTTCAATCACCTTAAATTATGCACGACAATCCATTGGAATAAACCCGTTCCGCGTTAGTGGCGTGGTCTTTGGATTTGCCTTATTACTAGCAGTTAAATTAGTTAAGAATTCTCACACCAGTCCCATGACTGACTCGTAGTTTGTTTTCACCTTTTGCAAACTCGGGTGCCCTCTTTTCAACATGGGCAGCCAAGTAACAGGTCTAGCTTTCTTTGGAGTTGCTATCTTGGAGCTTCTTATCTATCTTGGAGTTTCTTATTTGGAGGTGCTTATGTTGGACCACGAAGACTATCTATCATTTATCTTTTATTTGCACTTTATCTTTAGACTTTGAGACATCCAAACTTATTTTATTTCAAGTTGTTCTATTTTGAAGTTGAAACTTATTTCCTTTTTGCTGAAACCTGATGTATTAATTTAGAACTCTATGACTGTGGGATTCTGTGTTTGATGACATTCATATTCCGCTGCTATGATGTTGTTATTCTATAGTTTTCCTATGCTATGTTGTATCTGTGATCTGTATTGTTATATTTATGTTGTATTCCAAATGATTATTCCTTACTTTCATTCCGTGGAAGTTTGGGGTCATCACAGCCATCGTGCCGTTACAGTTGTTATCAGAGCTGAAGGTTGAAAATAACCTTGGCTCTGTGGCGTGACTCGATAGAGATGGGGTTAGATATACCCCAGATTGAGTTTGAGTGTATATATATGAGTGCATATTTGTTAATTGATATAAAAACTATTTTATATTGTATTGATTGGTTTGTTGAGTAGTTTAGGAATTCTGGTCGATACACCATTGCAAACTATATCGATAGGTGTTTCTAAACACTTTAACAAAGTAATTCGACATAGTGTTGTTTTAAAAGCTGGGTAAATGTATAATTTTACCCAAAATGGTATTTTTATGTATAAAAAAAAGAGGATAATTTTCTGAAATTATTATTAATAGCTGTGTTGATTGTTGATATAATTAGGTATAAGATTATAAATTGAGATAATGATTTAAAACCATATTGAATTTGTATAAAAATGAAATATACAAATAAGACAAATTAAAAATGGAATTGTGAATTTCTGGGAAATTCGAATGAATGAATAAAATTTGGATTTACACCAAATAAATTCAGACTTAAAGGATTATTTGAATATGAACTCATGTGAATTAAACAGATTGACTTTTGAAAGTTTAGGAGTTGGAATCTAACTAGAGATTGGTTGAGATTAAACGATTTTCTAAGTGTTGATCTGATGTTGATTTCGGTCTTCGGCGTTGATGCTTAGAGGATTATTTTCTCACCGATTTACGGTTAGGTACTAATGAATGTTGAAGAAGAGAAATGGGTAAATAAGAATGGAAATGTTTTCCAACTGTAATAACAAATAATTCTGGTTATACAAATGAATATATTTGGATTTATGGACGCTTATGGATGAAAATACTTGAGAATAAAAGTTAAACATTGACAGAAAATATAGGTTAATATTTAATCAGATTTGAGGAGCCTATGTGGAAAACTAGTTGGTTTTGTGGATTCTCTAATGATCAGAGATGGTTTAGGGAAATGGATTTTAGAGTTGTACGATGAAGCCGTACGAGAGAGGCGCTATCAAATTCCTCGAAAATTTAAGAATTTAATTCCTAAGATAAATGTGATAAATAAGAATTGATTTACTGAGGATCGGATAAATTAAAAGGGTCAATAAATTGATTTAAAAATCAGTTTGAATAAATATGGCTTTCATCAACGATTTTTCGAGAACGAGGAAAGGAAACAAAGAATTTTTGAGAAAAGAGGCTAAAGACAGTGTATCCGGAGTTTTGCTTGATAGATGATTGCTGATTGAATGCTTTGATTATTGTGAAATGTTTGAAAATTAACCGGTATGTTATATATGCCTTGTTTATTGTGATTTCTAGGGGACGACTCATATATATTTGTTGATATAAGTCTATGATTTCATAGCTGGATTTTTCCCGTCACTATTTTAATTTCGGGGACGAAATTCTTTTAAGGGGGGTAGATTGTAATGTCCCGGATTTCTTGACCAACTTTATAATCTAAAATTTTAGATTATCCTGTTGATTAAATCCAGTTAAATAAAATTGAATTTTGAATATTTTAGAATAATTTTGAATAATCATTAGTTTATAATCTTGTGTATATTTTTACCGGTGTTTTATATGTATACACAGGTAAATGCTATGTTAATATTTTCTTTTGCATTTAAAAACTTATTTTTATGTATATGTAAAAATATAGTTGCTTAAGTAGAATTAGATTAGTATTTAAGGGAATTCAAAATAATCCTTTTTATTTAAATCTTGAGATAAATATATATATATATATATATGATTTTTAGTATATAGATGTATGTATAGATATAAATAAAAGGTAGTAGCTTTTGTTTCAAACTCATGTAAGTATTTTATTACCTCACATATAGTTATAAATCTATAACATACCATAGAAGCAAGTCAAATCTTAGTAATAGGAATGTATTGTTTGAATATTGAGTTGCCATGTAGTGCACTAGCATTTGTATCTTCAGATCAGGTCCTATACAAACAAAGATCAGTTGCTTAAAGATGGAGTATGACCTTAAATAAACATAGAAAATTGAATAGCCTAGAAACCTATAATCTAAAACATTAAATGGAAATATATGTCTTGTACATGAATTGAATAGCTTAGCAGCTAAGAGACATACAAGAATATGAACCTGCACATGTTGTTGTACTCAAATTTTCTTTTTAGCCGTGCACTTTGTCAATAAGAAGATCCATGAAAATTTAGCAACACATCACCTTTTCAAATCAGTAGATAGTAAATCAAAATATACAGCCTAACCATTGCCTAACAAAGCCTAGTTGAAGACTCTTTGCACATGCATTTGTACCAAAGATTTGATTCAGTCGTATCTCTTCTTTTGTGCGAAGCCTTGTCAACCTATCACCTATCAATTGTAAACCATATCTCTACAACAGCTAACCAGTAAACCTATCATCTTGCACATGGATGAACACCAAGCTTATACATTAAATTACCTGGATATACCCTGTTATGTGATAGCACAAAGGATCAACTATAGCACAACCTTTTTCCATCAATCATAGACCTGTATATGTGTAGATACAACAGCTAACAGCAGCAACACCATCAAGGCAAGACAGCCTATAAACCTACCTTGTGAAGAAATTGAAACCATGCATCAGTTCATCTATAAATACCCTGCTGATTTTGTATAATTCCATACCGTAGAACCAGTTTGAAAACTTCAAACTAGAAGAGAAATAAATGGCAGAGAGTAGCATACTTGAAATAGAGGAGAATAAAGACCAGGGAATGACCGAGCAATTAATGTGAGTAAACATCCTTTACACTTCCATTAAAATAAATCTGTTATTGTTATATGTATACATGAATCTAGATATGTTTCTTAATATAAAGGAAAACTTGAAGAAACATGACAATATATTACAGTAGTGAGTAAACCCCATTTATGTAACGGCCCGCAAATCCGTACTATCTGAGTTGACTAATAACACCACACGTCCAACCCAAATTGCACAGAAATACGAATCATTATTAGAAAGAAGTTAGAGGATGAGAAATAGAAAGAAAGAAATATTAGCATAGAAGAAAACAAGAAGACAAATCTCACAGCGGAACGAATAAAATATATTATATAACATAACTTTTGAAATACAAAATTTTCACTGTATAACATACAGTTATCAGAGTACAACACTTACAGCACAGCGGAAATAAAAATACTATATATCTAACACTGAAGCCTCCTGCTCCAAGCTCCTCCCAGTGAATCTGTAAAATCCCTACTACTTGACTGCCCGTACAAATTTGGGCACCCAAGAGTTTAGGGAAAACAAACAAAATAAACTATGGGTCAGTCATGGGACTGGTGTGAGTAAACTCCAACCATTTGTTTAACTTTCAAAATCTTTCGAAAGAAAAGATAATAGTAAGACCAGCCCACATAAACATGGACGGTTTTTACCTTACTATAACCCAAAACACTTTGATACGAAAATCCAGTGATATTATAATAGTGTCTAAATCAAATAGATAACAATCTAGCAGAACGCTTGCATCTCACATTCCACATACATAGTATAAAATCAAAAACCGCAAGGCGCTTATTGGAGATTTGATTTCCAACATGACAAGGTATGGAACCACCTTCCGATCAGTGTACTCTAGAGGCGATACACTGGGGTTCAACAAGAACATCTTGCAACCCGACCCACACATGAACGACCACTCATTTCGCTTGAGTGTGTCGAATGTATATCACCAACGGTTGGGATCAGCAACCGTTTCCCGAATGGGACAGCATCGAATAGAATAAGAAATTAAATGAGTCTCTAGATAGGTGATTATACATCCTAATGGGAGCGACCCACATAGCCATGCTGCCTGCCCGATTTTTGTCATTTCCCGGCTGTTGAGGCCTGAGGCTACGACTACTTTCCATTCATTGATAGCACAATCACTTTGAATGCCACATTGTCAGATCCGTTAATCACTAATTGATTTGCACAAATATTCTGGATGTTATGCTAAGGGAATAAATCCGTTGCAACCATATATATTTATACATACCAACACATTAGATCATTGGAAATACTTTGTTAGACATTCGTCCATATACGTTTGTTCTGGGATTGAACGAAACCGAAGGCACAATTTCTATTTATAGAAAAAGCCCTTGCAATTCACTCCGTCTTCGGTTATTTTCATATAAATCTGATTCGCAACGCTACTGCCAATACAGAGTGGTTCACGGATAATAATCCAACCGGTCTCTCCATATTGACAACGATGGTCAAAAACTTCGATAGTCTGTGATTTAACTATCGAATAAAAACAAGTGTTCATCCAACATATCAAACAAATCACTGGGCTCTTTAATTAATATTTCATTAATTAAATCTCTTCTCCATTTCCCTATCAATATTTGTTAACCAAATATTTTCAATAATCATCTTGGCCTCTTATGCCATTTGGAAAATGTTTCCAAATATCAACTTCTTTTATTTTCTATATATTAGAAAATATCTCTATTTGCAATTGAAAACAATTTCATTCACTTATCTCTATCCCGACTATTTTAATTATACTCAGGAAATATTTACTTTTATACTTCCAAAATTCCATCACTTGGGTTAAAACGAATGCTGTGTAAAACATCGTTATAACAACCCAAAATATTTTATTCAACCAACTATTATTCAAACACTTCTCTTCGAAACTGGATCTTGCTATTTATCGATTAAAAATGAAATCAATCAAGTTGGGGTAAAATTACCTCTCAGACCTTGACTGAAAAGCATCCTCAATTTCAAAATGGCAAAACCACTAACCTCGAATAAACGCACTATAAAACCCAATTATTCATTTTTAAAACATGTTTATAGATTTCCCTTTTTTGTTTACAATATTCTATTTTTTTGATTTCGTTTCCTAATCGAATTCTATATATATCGATACATTGATTTCTAACTATCAAATTATCTGAAAAATATTCTAACTCCTTAAATTCTCAGAAAAATTCGCCATAACCTCCCTTGTACCGGGAGCTTCGGGATATTTCAAATAGCCTCCCATGGCCTTCACCAATCCAAAAGAAAAAGAAAAAGCCAAGCGGCTTGCCGATACGGCGCATAAAACCTCATATGGAATTTAAACATGTACCTTTTTGTCGGGCACAAATTAAAATCTTCACATACTTCATCCCATACCTGTCTAACACATGATCACCTGTTTTCAATTCAATTCAATACTATCAAATCGTTTGAATTCAGCTTCGCTCATTTATTCTTCAATTAGCTATTTCGCCTATTTCACTTCTTGGTTTGAACATAACATGTTCAAACAAAATATTTAACTTGTTCATAACCAAATTGAATTTCAATTTCAATTCTAGTTTCCTTTTCGATTTCGAATATAAATTTTCAAATCGAATTCACTTATTCAAAGCCCAATATCAATTCAAAATCTCATTAACTAATTACTATTCAAATCAGTTAATTCTATTCAATAATCAAAAATCTGATTTCTGTTTCAAAAATCAAATCATTACTCTACCTGAGTCCCGATATATTTTATAGCTCAAAATCTACATTTTTCTAAATAGAAATTTGGATTTTATTCGCTTAAAACCTTTAATTTATTTAAATAAACCGTTATGGTTTTATAATGGTTCTGGCACTGTTTTTCTGAAAATTTGATTTTGATATAACTAAAAATCTATTCGACGAAATCTAGAATTTTCTTCTCCATTAGAAAACTATTATAAAATCGGTCCTGACGTTTCTTGTTTCAAAGAATTTCGACTTCAATCGAGTTCTGTATACTCAATTGAAGTTCGAAACGCCAATTTACGAACTGCAGCGCTGCGGCGAGTTCGTTTTAATTATATTTATATATATAAACGTTTGAACTTCGTTTATAATAAATTCAACTTCATTCTGATATATCAAATCAATTTCTCCCAATTCAACATAGCATTTCCGATCTATTTCACTTCTATTCGAAAGTCTATATTTAAATTTCAATTCACTTCTATTTTTCAAATTCTATTTGAATTTCCATATTCGGATTTCCTTTATTCAAATCCCATTTGAATTTCTACGTTCAAATTCTATATTTGATTTTCCTTTGAATTTCAGATATTCAAACTCCATTTGAATTTCTATATTCAAATCCCCTTTGAATTTTCTATTTGAATTCTATATTCAAATTCCATTTCACTTCTAATTTCAAATTCTATATTTTAAATCTCATTTGAATTTTCTTTATTCAAATCCATTTGAATTCCTTTGAATTCAAATTCTATTTGAATTCCTATAAATTCAAATTCTATTTTAACTCTATTTGAATCCCATATTCAAATTCTATTTCAAATTCTATTTTGAAATTCTATTTTGAAATTCTATTTTGAAATTCTATTTCAAGTTCTATATTAAATTTCCATTTGAATTTCTATATTTAAATTCTACGTTTAGATTCCTTTATTCGTTCTTAAACAAGTCTCGATTTCGATTTCTTTTGAAAACGATATTTCTATTTTTGGGGAAATAAATTTCCCTTTTCAAATTTCACACTTGTATTTCTATTTCTGAATTATCCAATGATAATTCTTTTCACTTCATTTATAACTTCGTTATAAAAGAACTATTTATAAACTTCGTTTATAAAGGAACTACTTGTTTTATTTTTCAAAACAAGTTTAAATTTCAAATCTATTTAAAAATTCAAATTCTATTTTTCTAAACTAGAATTTCCCTTTTAAATCTCAAATATCCTTTCCGCGATATTTTAAAAATCAACCTTTGGGCCCAGTGAAATTCAAACACCAAAACAACCAATTATTTATTTTCTAACACATCATATATGACAGTATATGTAACATTCCACGTCCATTAATGTCACTCACAAAGGGAATGCATTAACTTCCATGGAGGTTATAAGTGAATATAGAACAGAAAAATTATAACAAGACAGATAGTAAATAGTACTTGGAAATCTAAAACTTCATTTTATTGCAGCGGAAATTAAACATGTTTGTTACATCATAAAATCAAGTACAATATCCATCTTCATAAAAACAAAATACATAATCCCATTACATAAATAGCCATTAAAAAGATAACAAGCTGGACTTTACTTCAACGGTCCAAGCTTTCCAAGAGAGATGAAGCAATCCAATCAAATCCCACTAGAGTTGGGCCCAACCTGAGGACCTGGAGGGGGAAAAAGGATAGAAATAGAGGGGGTCAGACATAAAGTCTGGCGAGTATGATAATTCTAACAATACTATTATCAAAATAACTAGACTAAGGTATAAGCTGGAAGACAAGTAAATGTCTATGAACTCTTAGGAAGATAAAGATAGCGTTTAAGATAACGTTAAAGATAACGGTAAAGGCACACCTAATTACTAACGAATGATTACTACACTGCACCGCACATTACTACACTGCACCACACCAGTTACCCTATTGTTTGATCCCACTTGCTTCACACATAAACTTTATAAATAGCCTTACGTACCCCTAGCTGACTACATAGGTGCCGTCTGCCCCTATCTCCACTAGGTGTACCCCACTTCCCACTTTCGATCGGCTCCCTACTCGTAGATACCCGTGCTGGCCCCACAGTGGGGTGTATCACTCCCCTAAAGTGGCAACCCGATACAACTTGAGAATGCACGGCTTATACCTACACGATGCAACAACGCCTTACCTACCAGCCCGGGTCCACACACGCATATGAAACCCATTGGACTTGCGTTGCCACCGCTCCCCGTTTTGGCCTCTTATAGTCGAACCCAGCATGCGTGTCCCGTCCTCGACTTGGGTCGAGCCCACAAAGATACATTTGGGATACTGGTCGAAATGGGCCCCCACAAGCTACCCACCTAAGCTTGTCACTAGTATATCCCACTTAACCCTCTTAGTCATGTTCATTTACATGTGTGTTTGGTTAAGTCTTACTAATCGTATTTCACATGCCACTAAGGGCACCCCCTAGATTCCTCGTGCCACCCAAGGCACCTACTTAACCCCCATGTCCCACCTTACATGTTTATCTGGTAAAGTATTTCTTAATTCATCTAAGCCATAACCCGTAAAGACCTCTCACATTAGACTGGCATTTATGGCAGCTGGATTTGCCGGGCGGGTCCGGGCAGTCTTACACCATAAAAGAGTCTAACCTCGTGTCTTTACAACCGTTATGCTTTAGTTTAGGCCTAGGACCTCTCACATTGGGCTGACATTTGTGAGCACTGGATTTGCCGGGCGGGTCCGGGCAGGTTTACGTCACAAACGAGTCCAACCTCGTGTCCTAAGCATTGATTAACACTTAAAATCTTTTACCCCAGTTTTAATAATTCCCTATTCAAATTATTAATTAAGTCAACTTTTAATGATGTCCATAATTGACTCAATTATGGCCATCCACTTATGGCATGCAAAATCATATCAATTGCACCCCAACTTTTTAATATTAAATCCTTAATATTACCCCTACCCCACGTTTATACGTTCGCTTATTCAACGCATAATATAGGCTAGACTTGTATAGTCTAACACCTAGCACAAAGATAAATTATCACAACATATAGACAATTAAAATAAATCTAATCATAATAGGGGTGAAACTTGCATAAACTACACATGTTAAGGATCAAAATGTGTCAACTTGTTAAATGTCTCAATTTACATGATATGATCATAGCCCAAATCTATACATAAACTTGCATATGGGGTTTTTAGGCAACATAATGATGGTGTGAACTAGCATAGGATATCACGTATGTCATAGCTTAATTCTAGATGTCATAATAGATGTCTTGGCATATGTTCATAACTTTTCTAATCAATCTAACTTGCATATGTGACTTGTCATATAGATCAACATAACCCAAACATGATGATTTAATTAATATGAACTAACTAGCATAGATGGTAACATCATGGCCTTTTTAACATGTATGATTCATCACAACTTAGCATAGAAACTTTCAACATACATAACATCATCATAGCAAGATTTACAACATATAAGATATCATCATCACATAACATTGGATTTACAATATACATGATAGCAAAAGGGGTTTACAACAACATATATGATAATTCACATCATCTACTCATAATCCATTCATAACTCAACCTAATTAAAATGATAATAATCTTGTTAAGATCATCATACTCACAATTTAGAGAAGAAAAGAGAGAGTTTTGCTTTGATTTAGGGTTGAGAGAATTAGAATTGAATTTGCTTTTCTTCTTTCTTAGTTGGCGGCGACTCCATTGATTTCCATGGCGATGGTAACTATTCTATTTTAATTAGGTTTAGGGTTAGCATTAGGATGTATTTATAGGTGTAGGAAGTTATTTAGGACCATTAGATTAACCCTGAACCATGAGAACCAATCAAATGCAAAATCTGCATTTGAGCGAATCAGCCCATGGGTTGACAGCCAAACACCCTGGATTAACCCCTAGTCGACCCAGCGGGGCTTGGGTCGACCTCAAAAATGGGCCGGTTCGGTTATTTCCCCTCCCAATTCGCTGTTTTGAACTTTTTCGCATATTTATTTATTAAATTTTTAATTTATATATATATATATATATATATCAATATATATATTTCTCTGCGCAACCCATTTCACTTAATTCTTTTCTAAAAATTAAGTATACTTTAATTTGTGAATTTTAATGTTATAAATTACGGGGTGTTACATTCAACCCTCCTTAAAGGATTTCGTCCCCGAAATCTCCAAGTCAAGAAGAATGTATATCCTACCATCTAATCGTCCATCTACTCAACCATCAAACACCAGCATCCATTGTCCTTAAAAGACTTCTAATGCTTTAATGTTTATATGCACAGTGTGTGTATATGTCCATATCTAATGCAAAATTAGGCGGTCTACTGATTCAGTCGACCTCCTTAGTGCAATTCATGATAGTGCCATGCGTCCAATATGTATGCAAAAGATTCCTAATGATACATATTAATTCTATATGCGTGCACAACCATCCATCCGAATGCAGCAACTATATGATAATACAACCATTATACATCCATTTTACTAAATACATCCATATATATGCAATATGCAATATGAAGTGACTGAGCCGATCTGGTGCCTAATAGTGTGTGTATATGCATCCACTAGCAAACACTTGCATCCACTTTGCATCCACCATACATAACATGTCTCAAACACATGTTTCAACCATAGGATTATCCTAACTAAAGGTCAAAGATACTAGCGAGAGGATATACTAAAGATAAGATAAGTACAAGCTAAGCGATAAAGGAGAAATTAAAGGACATACCCTCAAAAAGAAAAGGGTATCGTGAACGCATCTTCTCTTCCGTCTCCCAAGTAGCGTTGCTCTCATCATCTCCCCATTGCACTTTGACTAGTCTGACCTCTCGATTCCTCAACCTCTTGATCTCCGACCCAAGAATGCGCGTAGGAGCTCGTCGAATTGTCGCATCACGCTCTATCTCCACCTCTCTAAGCAAGCTTGGCTCTACCACTTCTGCGGTCTCGTGCAAGCACTTCCTCAAATGTGACACATGGAATATGTCATGTACACCACTAAGTCTCTCGGGCAACTCCACTCTATACGCCATCCATCCAATCCTCTCCTTAATAGGAAACGGCCCTACAAACCTTGGTGCTAATTTCCCTAAAGCGAACAACGTTTCGTAATGGAGACACTTTGACAAAGACCATGTCCCCAACTTCAAACTCGAGATCTGTCCTCCTTTTATCCGCATAAGATTTCTGCCTATCTTGCGCTGCTTTCATCCTCCTTCGAATCAAGTCGATCTTCTCCGAAGCCTCCCTAATCATATCGGGCCCAAGTAAGATCTTATCCGTAGATTCCCACCAACATGTAGGTGAACGACAAGGTCGTCCATATAGAGCTTCGAATGGTGCCATACCAATGTTGGACTGAAAGCTATTATTATATGCGAACTCAACCAATGGAAGATGCTCTTCCCATGTACCCCCAAAGTCTAGGATACATAGCCTCAACAGATCCTCTAGAATGCGATTCACCCTCTCAGTCTGGCCGTCCGTCTGAGGATGATATGCGGTGCTCAAACATAACTGAGTCCCTACCGCCTCTTGTAAGCTTCTCCAAAATTCTCTAGTGAAAATAGGATCGCGGTCGCTCACTATGCTAGAAGGAACACCGTGCAAACGAACTATCTCTCGAACGTATACAGAAGCTAACCATGGAGCAGTCCTCTTACTCTTCACGGGAATAAAATGGGCGCTCTTAGTAAGTCTATCTACTATAACCCAAATTCCCGTATTACCCTTCCTCGATCGCGGTAATCCATCCACAAAATCCATCGAGATGCTTTCCCATTTCCATAGTGGAACCTCCAATGGGTGAAGCAACCCACCGGGTTTCTTTTGCTCCGCTTTTACTTGTTGGCACACCAAGCATCTAGCGACATACTCGACCACGTCTTTCTTCATGCCGGCCCAAAAGTAAACTCTCTTCATGTCTTTGTACATCTTGTCCCCGCCGGGATGAATGGTCATCTTCGAACGATGTGCTTCGTCAAGAATAGTCTTCCTTAGGTCATCGTCTTTTGGTACACAAAGTCTACCGTCCCTACGTAACCAACCCTTATCATCTAGGGTATACCTACGGAGATAGCTTGATGCTCCCCTCCTTTGAGCTTTTTTACTAACTCAACTAACTGTGGGTCGTCTCGTTGTGCCTCGCCAATCCGTCCGAAAAGCGTAGGTCTGACCTCCAAGGATGCTAGCAAACCGGGTACGAAGTCAACGGAAGGTCTAAAGTCAAACATCGAAATGAATTCTAAACTTCGCCGCTCAACAAACAAAGGACTTAAGAATAATCTTTTTCTACTTAAGGCATCGGCCACCATGTTACCCTTGCCAGGGGTATATGCTATCTCAAAGTCGTAGGACGCTAAGAACTCCATCCACCTTTGCTGCCCTAAGTTCAAGTCCTTTTGAGAGAATAGGTATTTTAAAGATTTGTGGTCAGTGAATAGTTCGAATTTCTCGCCAAGAAGATAATGACGCCAAGACTTAAGCGCGAAAACAATAGCGGCCAACTCTAGGTCATGTGTGGGGTAATTCTTCTCATGCGCTCTCAACTGCCTTCCACCATAGGCTATTACCCTGCCCTCTTGCATTAAGACTGCGCCTAGTCCTGTCCCACAAGCGTCAGTATAAACGGTAAACGGCTTACTCCCGTCTGGCAATACTAAGACTGGGGCTGAAGTCAAAGCTCTCTTCAAACGTTGGAACGCATCATCACAATCTACGTCCCATGTGAAAACTAGGTTCTTCTTCGTCAAGCGTGTCAATGGAGATGATATCTTTGTGAAGTCTTTGATAAACTTCCTATAATAGCCAGCCAACCCCAAGAAACTTCTCACTTCGGTAGCATTTTTAGGAACCTTCCAATCTTGGATGGCCACCACCTTCACGGGATCTACAGCTATCCCTTCTTTGGAAACCACGTGTCCTAAGAACCGTACTTCCTTCCTCCAAAAGTGACACTTAGAAAATTTAGCTTTAAGCTTATGCGCTCGAAGAGTCTCCAACACTTCCCTAAGATGTAGGGCATGCACTTCTTCATCCTTAGAAAAGATCAAGATGTCATCTACAAAGACTACCACAAATTTGTTAAGGTACTCCCTAAACACCCTACTCATCAAATCAACAAAGTATGCGGGGGCGTTTGTCAAACCGAAGGGCATCACTAGCCATTCATAGAAACCGTCCGGAGTCCTAAAGGCAGTCTTGTCAATGCTATCCTTTCCCACTCTCAACTGATGGAAACTAGTGGCTAAGTCCAACGGAGAAAACACTAAGGCGCCAACTAACTGATCGAAGAGATCGTCAATCCTCGGCAGTGGGTGTCTGTTCATCTTAGTAAGCTTATTAAGTTCTCTATAGTCCACACAAAGTCTAAGGGACCCATCCGCCTTCGGGGCAAATACTACTGGAGCACCCCACTCCGATATACTTCGTCTTATGAACCCCTTCTCAAGCAACTCCTTCACTTGCTTACCGAGTTCCCTCCTTTCACGTGGAGCCATGTGGCGTACTGGCAAAGATACTGGTTTCGCATTATCCACAAGATATATTTGAAAATCTATCTCCCGCTTCGGAGGCAAGCCCTTCACCTCCTCAAACACATCCGAATATTCTCGGACCACTCTAACAGATCGTAGATTTTCCTCAGACGCGTCAAGCGATTCTAGATAACTTAGCATAACCGAATTTATGGGATTACAAAAGATTCCGAGAGTGTTGCCAAGGCGAGTCACGAGCCTAACTACTCTCCTTTCACAATCAAGAACGACCCCATTTCTGGATAACCAATCCATTCCTAAAATTAGCCCATAGCCCGTGAAGCCCAACACATAAGCATCACATCTAAATTTAACGCTAAGTATGGAAATTTTCAAATCCAAACACATCATAGACAAATAAGTTGAGCCCCCAATTGGATTCGAAACAACTAAGGGATCCTCTACTAAACTGGTGTTTAAGTGCAGTGATTCAACTAATGATGTAGAGATAAACGAATGTGATGCGCCCGAATCGAATAAGGTACGGACATGATGATCAAACAGAAAAACTAAGCTTTCAGCAGAAATGGTTCTACCTCATTCTTGCAGCGGTGGGACCGCGAGAGCCTGAACTTGTCCCCTTGCCTGCCCTGGTGCCATAAGAGCCTGCACCTGTCCTCCCGAGGTAGCTCCTGCCCTCTACCCCTTCTTTGGGCAGTCCTTCACAAAATGTCCCGCATTGCCACAATGAAAACAACCTGTCTTCTTTTTCTTTCGGCAATCCTTGCTGAGATGGCCTGGTGTCCCACAGTTAAAACATTTCTTCTTTCCCTTGCCGTTATTGTCTTTACCACCCTTCTTGTTTTGCTATTGTGGTTTCTTCTGATCCCCCTTCTTCTCGAGTGCCTTATCAGCTTTAGCGCTTTTCTCCTCATGCATGAGCGCCATTTCTACTAACTTCTCAAAGGTGGCCCCCATCGGGATGTGGGTCATAGCCAACCCTTGCAATGGTTCATTCAAGCCATTCACGAACCTCAGCGCCTTCTTCTCCGGCGTGTTCACTAAGTCCAAGCCAAACCTTGCTAACTGATTAAATTTATTGACATATTCTTTCACTGATGAGCTTCCTTGCTTCAATGTCAAGAACCTTTCCATATATAGATTTTCTTCCGCCCTTGAGAGAAACTTCGCCTCGAACCTACGTCTGAAATCCGCCCAAGAGTCAACAGGACGCTCCCTATTAGTGACCTCCCACCAAAACGAGGCCTCTCCCTTCATCAACCAAGTTGCTAATCGAACTCTCCTCCCTTCTTCTACTTCAAAGATTTCTAGCAATTCTTCCACCTCCTTAAGCCAATCTCTAGCTTCCACAAACGTTTCTAATCCTTGAAATGGTTTTCCACCCATAGCCTTGAATTCCTTGCACGTCTTTGCAAAAGTATTTACGCGAGGAGGAGGAGGAGGAACGGGTGCAACTGGTGGTGGAGGAACATTGGCTGGACCTGCAGCGGCCCTAGCCTCTAATAACCACCTATACCATCCTGGTATCGTTACACCGTCGGGTAGATTAAGATCTTCAGCCATGCTGAAACGAAAAAGGAAAGATTCAGAATGGAGAATTCGAAAGATAAAGATATGGGCTATTGGGGATTATGTTTTTTTTCTTAAAAACTTTTCTCTTTAAATTTCTCATTAAAACATGTTTTTGAAAGCACTTCTTCCAAAAATAACTATTTTTCTAAAGTATTTTTGTCTGTTTTGGTAACCTTAAGCTCTGATACCACGTGTAACACCCCACGTCCATTAATGTCACTCACAAAGGGAATGCATTAACTTCCATGGAAGTTATAAGTGAATATAGAACAGAAAAATTACAACAAGACAGATAGTAAATAGTACTTGGAAATCTAAAACTTCATTTTATTGCAGCGGAAATTAAACATGTTTGTTACATCATAAAACCAAGTACAATATCCATCTTCATAAAAACAAAATACATAATCCCATTACATAAATAGCCATCAAAAAGAAAATAAGCTGGACTTTACTTCAACGGTCCAAGCTTTCCAAGAGAGATGAAGCAATCCAATCAAATCCCACTAGAGCTGGGCCCAACCTGAGGACCTGGAGGGGGAAAAAGGATAGAAATAGAGGGGGTCAGACATAAAGTCTGGCGAGTATGATAATTCTAACAATACTATTATCAAAATAACTAGACTAAGGTATAAGCTGGAAGACAAGTAAATGTCTATGAACTCTTAGGAAGATAAAGATAGCGTTTAAGATAACGTTAAAGATAACGGTAAAGGCACACCTAATTACTAACGAATGATTACTACACTGCACCGCACATTACTACACTGCACCACACCAGTCACCTTATTGTTTGATCCCACTTGCTTCACACAGAAACTTTATAAATAGCCTTACGTACCCCTAGCTGACTACATAAGTGTCGTCTGTCCCTATCTCCACTAGGTGTACCCCACTTCCCGCTTTCGATCGGCTCCCTACTCGTAGATACCCGTGTTGGCCCCACAGTGGGGTGTATCACTCCCCTAAAGTGGCAACCCGATACAACTTGAGAATGCACGGCTTATAACTACACGATGCAACAACGTCTTACCTACCAGCCCGGGTCCACACACGCATACGAAACCCATTGGACTTGCATTGTCACCGCTCCCCGTTTTGGCCTCTTACAGTCGAACCCAGCATGCGTGTCCCGTCCTCGACTTGGGTCGAGCCCACAAAGATACGTTTGGGATACTGGTCGAAATGGGCCCCTACAAGCAACCCACCTAAGCTTGTCACTAGTATATCCCACTTAACCCTCTTAGTCATGTTCATTTACATGTGTGTTTGGTTAAGTCTTACTAATCGTATTTCACATGCCACTAAGGGCACCCCCTAGATTCCTCGTGCCACCCAAGGCACCTACTTAACCCCCATGTCCCACCTTACATGTTTATCTGGTTAAGTATTTCTTAATTCATTCAGGCCATAACCTCATAAAGACCTCTCACATTAGACTGGCATTTATGGCAGCTGGATTTGCCGGGCGGGTCCGGGCAGTCTTACACCATAAAAGAGTCTAACCTCGTGTCTTTACAACCGTTATGCTTTAGTTTAGGCCTAGGACCTCTCACATTGGGATGACATTTGTGACCACTGGATTTGTCGGGCGGGTCCGGGCAGGTTTACGTCACAAACGAGTCCAACCTCGTGTCCTAAGCATTGATTAACACTTAAAATCTTTTACCCCAGTTTTAATAATTCCCTATTCAAATTATTAATTAAGTCAACTTTTAATGATGTCCATAATTGACTCAATTATGGCCATCCACTTATGGCATGCAAAATCATATCAATTGCACCCCAACTTTTTAATATTAAATCCTTAATATTACCCCTACCCCACGTTTATACGTTCGCTTATTCAACGCATAATATAGGCTAGACTTGTATAGTCTAACACCTAGCACAAAGATAAATTATCACAACATATAGACAATTAAAATAAATCTAATCATAATAGGGGTGAAACTTGCATAAACTACACATGTTAAGGATCAAAAGGTGTCAACTTGTTAAATGTCTCAATTTACATGATATGATCATAGCCCAAATCTATACATAAACTTGCATATGGGGTTTTTAAGCAACATGATGATGGTGTGAACTAGCATAGGATATCACATATGTCATAGCATAATTCTAGATGTCATAATAGATGTCTTGGCATATGTTCATAACTTTTCTAATCAATCTAACTTGCATATGTGACTTGTCATATAGATCAACATAACCCAAACATGATGATTTAATTAATATGAACTAACTAGCATAGATGGTAACATCATGGCCTTTTTAACATGTATGATTCATCACAACTTAGCATAGAAACTTTCAACATACATAACATCATCAAAGCATGATTTACAACATATAAGATATCATCATCACATAACATTGGATTTACAATATACATGATAGCAAAAGGGGTTTACAACAACATATATGATAATTCACATCATCTACTCATAATCCATTCCTAACTCAACCTAATTAAAATGATAATAATCTTGTTAAGATCATCATACTCACAATTTAGAGAAGAAAAGAGAGAGTTTTGCTTTGCTTTAGGGTTGAGAGAATTAGAATTGAATTTGCTTTTCTTCTTTCTTAGTTGGCGGCGGCTCCATTGATTTCCATGGCGACGGTAACTATTCTATTTTCATTAGGTTTAGGGTTAGCATTAGGATGTATTTATAGGTGTAGGAAGTTATTTAGGACCATTAGATTAACCCTGAACCATGAGGACCAATCAAATGCAAAATCTGCATTTGAGCGAATCGGCCCACGGGTTGACAGCCAAACACCCTGGATTAACCCCTAGTCGACCCAGCGAGGCTTGGGTCGACCTCAAAAATGGGCCGGTTCGGTTATTTCCCCTCCCAATTCGCTGTTTTGAACTTTTTCGCATATTTATTTATTTAATTTTTAATTTTTATATATATATATATATCAATATATATATATATTTCTCTGCGCAACCCATTTCACTTAATTCTTTTCTAAAAATTAAGTATACTTTAATTTGTGAATTTTAATGTTATAAAATTACGGGGTGTTACAGTATATATGCAAACAAATAAACGAATAGATAATATATTTTTGAGGAATCCAGTTGGATTCCTC
The DNA here is from genome assembly GCA_030737875.1 of Allium sativum. Taxonomy (NCBI): domain Eukaryota; kingdom Viridiplantae; phylum Streptophyta; class Magnoliopsida; order Asparagales; family Amaryllidaceae; genus Allium; species Allium sativum. Next base: position 455,100,010 of record CM060909.1, read on the forward strand.
CAACCTGTTTTCCTGCATCCATAGACGTTAGTTAACAGAAATAATACCCATCCTGCTTCGTGGCAGGGTATCGCGGTATAAAAGGGGATCCACTTATAAACGTGGGCGTAGGGTCATCCGCTAATGATACTGCGGGCATCCGCTAATGATACTGTGGGAACAATCCAATCACCAAACCAATATATATATATATATAATAGTCAACCCTAAATAACTAATATTTATAAATCAACCAGAAAGCATTCAAACAAGCAACAACAATTATTTTTAACGAATAAAAATAATTCTAAATAAAAGGTGAGTGAGATTTACTCACCGATGATTTTTGCCGAAATATCCTGTGTAAATTTCCAACTCATCTCGGCTATGCATCGTCTTGAATAAATAAATTTTGTACCTACCATTAATTTAATTCAACGGTTAAATGATTTTTAATTTAAACTAACTTATCCTATAAATTAATTTATTCTATGTATTTTCAAACACTTAACCATATATATATTTTCAATGCTTACTTAAATAAATAAACAATAACTTTAATTACCTTTTCCATTTTCTTTAAATAAATTAAATTTCCAACTATATAAACTAATTCCTATATATTAAATTAATTATCACATTAACTATCTATTTCATTGATTCACTAAATAAATTAAACTAAGTTTAAATTATTTAATCAAAATTAGTTAAAGCTTATTACCTTTTATCCCATGATAATCTCCTTTCACTTCCTTTAAACCATTTCCGACGAAGACCGAGCCACTGAGGTTCACTGCACCCCGACTAAGACCGACACTGCCATCCATTTCACTAGTCAATATATAGGAGTTTCCGATGGCCAACTATCCCTACAACTTTGCTTCAAAAGTGTTTATCTTCAATCACACCATGCCTGACACCTACTGCCTTGCTTTTCCATCACTGGACGTTTCCCTTCATTTAGTAGCAGACAACCCAATCTCCTATTCGAAGATAATCGGAACCCTATAACGTTGCTCACACTGTCGAGCTTCAGGTGGTACGCGATTTTGAACCGCTATCCTTGTTTTTCCCCAAATTCCAACATTGGCAGAAACCTAGGCCGACTCCTTCCATTTCCCATCGCGCATCCCCTCCCTTCTAGATTCGCGAGTGCCAGATGATGTCGAGCTCCCAGGAACGAATCTCACCCAATTCGAACTATAGGAACCCACTCGCACCTCTTTCCCTCCATTTACAACTCGCTCGTGACCCCTTTTGAACTCGAGGTGGTCCTTAGCTCGACAATCAAACAGTCGAACACCCCAGTTCTCCAAATCGAACGCGAATCCCAACACTCCAGAACCCCGTGCCTTGCGATTTCCATTTCCTGATCCGAGCTTGAACGCAAACTCCACGAGTCGGAAGTCGCGACCTTCCAAGCATAAAGAGCAGATCAATTTCGATTTTGACGATGGGGAAATGAAGCGGCCATTTTTGTTTGTGATTAAAGCTTGAATCGATTTACAGAAAATGAATGAGAGGGAATGGTCGCGATTTATAGGAGAAAGGAGAACAGAAAGTACGCTGTAAATAAATGTTTTGGTCGGTAACGTACATGGCAAATCCATTTAAGGAATTCAAACAGATTCTGATTTGATTAAAGAGATTTTCCATTCTTTTTAAACAGATATCGATTTGATTTTGATCCTATCCACTGATCAAATATTCGGGGTTCACAACTAAAAATCGTGAACCGCTATTTTAACATATCAACCGACGTTTCAACGTAATTACACTATTCTGGACTAATTTAATTTGAACGTATTTAAAAATAACATATTAAATTGATATAATATAATTTAAATTCAAAACAAATGAATTCCCTGATAATAAAATATTTTTATTATCATCTATATTCAAATACAATTAATATTGATCATATGAATTGTTTTGATTTAATTCTAACTTTAAATTGAATTATTTTAAATTCTCGTATTACGATGATTATCAAAATAAATCGTATTTCGATTATTTAATCGATAACCCAATAAAATACCATTTATATTATAAATTCAATATTTTAAACCATACTAAATATTTAAAATAAACTATTCAAAAATCTGGGTCGTTACATTCTTCCCCCCTTAAAATAATTTCGTCCTCGAAATTGCTAAGGTAGGAAAAATGGTACAAATCTATTACTTTTCAAAATCTCACTTATGTTGAAACTCAACTCCTCATATTTCAACAAATTAGCTTCAACCAAAACTTTTGGTTTTTACACATTTAACCTAAATGATTTACACCCAATTAAAATTTCATTCAATCTTATTCAAATTGAATTTCACTAATTTATTTATCTCGATCCATTTAACTTGCTTAAGTGAAATTTAAACTTCAGAATTCAAATTCCTAGGTTTTCCTTTCGAATCCTTCTGAAATCACATAAATATATACATATATATTTATTTCCATTTCAAATTCAAAACATTTGAATTTTCAAACCACTTGTTTTCTTTCAAAACAAATCTCCATCAAACTTTCTATGGTAGCCATTCGTCACTTAGAACTCGAAAATGAATATTGATGAAGCTGCAGTCCTCATCAGAATTATTTTCCAGCGACTGAAGTGAGTTCAGTGCTTAAACAATTTCAAATCCCATTCAAAAATGATTTTCATTCAAAAATCCCTTTCAAATAAAGCTATATTATTTTAATATACTTTAGAAAGTATTTTCCAATTTCCCAGGATTTAAATTCTAAATTTTGTTTTGAATTCAATTTTTATTCATCTCATTTGTATATTTCATTCTATACAAGTTCTATTTGGTTCTATATAACCATTTCCTTTCTATAATCTCATTTGATTATTATAATATTATCAACCAACACATCCAATAATTCTCAAAAATTATTATTTCTATACAAAAATAGAATTTTGGGTAGAATTATTTCATCCATCCACTTTAAAACAATATCGTGTCCAATCTTCTTTTCAAGTATTTACAAACTCTTATCGACGTCGTGGCGTCCCACAATTCGATCAGAATTCATAAATCACTCAACAGACTAGCCAACACAATATAAAACAATTTTTATATCCAATAACAAATACGCTCTCTCGTATATATACACTCAACTCATTCTAGGGTACTACTGACCCTATCTCTAATGAGCACATCACCACAGCCTAGGTATTCGCTCAACCTAAGCTCTGATACCAACTGTAACGGCCCACAAATCCGTACTATCTGAGTTGACTAATAACACAACACGTCCAACCCAAATTGCACAGAAATACGAATCATTATTAGAAAGAAGTTAGAGGATGAGAAATAGAAAGAAAGAAATATTAGCATAGAAGAAAACAAGAAGACAAATCTCACAGCGGAACGAATAAAATATATTATATAACATAACTTTTGAAATACAAAATTTTCACTGTATAACATACAGTTATCAGAGTACAACACTTACAACATAGCGGAAATAAAAATACTATATATCTAACACTGAAGCCTCCTGCTCCAAGCTCCTCCCAGTGAATCTATAAAATCCCGACTACTTGACTGCCCGTACAAATTTGGGCACCCAAGAGTTTAGGGAAAACAAACAAAATGAACTCTGGGTCAGTCATGGGACTGGTGTGAGTAAACTCTAACCATTTGTTTAACTTTCAAAATCTTTCGAAAGAAAAGATAATAGTTAGACCATCCCACATAAACATGGACAGTTTTTACCTTACTATAACCCAAAACACTTTGATACGAAAATCCAGTGATATTATAATAGTGTCTAAATCAAATAGATAACAATCTAGCAGAACGCTTGCATCTCACGTTCCACATACATAGTATAAAATCAAAAACCGCAAGGCGCTTATTGGAGATTTGATTTCCAACATGACAAGGTATGGAACCACCTTCCGATCAGTGTACTCTAGAGGCGATACACTGGGGTTCAACAAGAACATCTTGCAACCCGGCCCACACATGACCGACCACTCATTTCGCTTGAGTGTATCGAATGTATACCACCAACGGTTAGGATCAGCAACCGTTTCCCGAATGGGACAGCATCGAATAGAATAAGAAATTAAATGAGTCTCTAGATAGGTGATTATACATCCTAATGGGAGCGACCCACATAGCCATGCCGCCTGTCCGATTTTAGTCATTTCCTGGTTGTTGAGGCCTGAGGCTACGACTACTTTCCATTCATTGATAGCACAATCACTTTGAATGCCACATTGTCAGATCCGTTAATCACTAATTGATTTGCACAAATATTTTGGATGTTATGCTAAGGGAATAAATCCGTTGCAACCATATATATTTATACAGACCAACCCATTAGATCATTGGAAATACTTTGTCAGACATTCGTCCATATACGTTCGTTCTGGGACTGAACGAAACCGAAGGCACAATTTCTATTTATAGAAAAAGCCCTTGCAATTCACTCCGTCTTCGGTTATTTTCATATAAATCTGATTCGCAACGCTACTGCTAATACAGAGTGGTTCACGGATAATAATCCAACTGGTCTCTCCATATTGACAACGATGGTCAAAAACTTCGATAGTCTGTGATTTAACTATCGAATAAAATCAAGTGTTCATCCAATATATCAAACAAATCACTGGGCTCTTTAATTAATATTTCATTAATTAAATCTCTTCTCCATTTCCCTATCAATATTTGTTAACCAAATATTTTCAATAATCATCTTGGCCTCTTATGCCATTTGGAAAACGTTTCCAAATATCAACTTCTTTTATTTTCTATATATTAGAAAATATCTCTATTTGCAATTGAAAACAATTTCAATCACTTATCTCTATCCCGACTATTTTAATTATACTCAGGAAATATTTACTTTTATACTTCCAAAATTCCATCACTTGGGTTAAAACGAATGCTGTGTAAAACATCGTTATAACAACCCAAAATATTTTATTCAACCAACTATTATTCAAACACTTCTCTTCGAAACTGGATCTTGCTATTTATCGATTAAAAATGAAATCAATCAAGTTGGGGTAAAATTACCTCTCAAACCTTGACTGAAAAGCATCCTCAATTTCAAAATGGCAAAACCACTAACCTCGAATAAACGCACTATAAAACCCAATTATTCATTTTTAAAACATGTATATGGTTCGCTTTCTATTTCTAATTTATAGATTTCCCTTTTTTGTTTACAATATTCTATTTTTTTATTTCGTTTCCTAATCGAATTCTATATATATCGATACATTGATTTCTAACTATCAAATTATCTGAAAAATATTCTAACTCCTTAAATTCCCGGAAAAATTCGCCATAACCTCCCTTGTACCGAGAGCTTCGGGATATTTCAAATAGCCTCCCATGGCCTTCACCAATCCAAAAGAAAAAGAAAAAGCTAAGCGGCTTGCCGATACGGCGCATTAAACCTCATATGGAATTTAAACATGTACCTTTTTGTCGGGTACAAATTAAAATTTTCATATACTTCATCCCATACCTGTCTAACACATGTTCAACTGTTTTCAATTCAATTCAACACTATCAAGTCATTTGAATTCAGCTTCGCTCATTTATTCTTTAATTAGCTATTTCGCCTATTTCACTTCTTTGTTTGAACATAACATGTTCAAACAAAATATTTAACTTGTTCATAACCAAATTGAATTTCAATTTCAATTCTAGTTTCCTTTTCGATTTCCAATATAAATTTTCAAATCGAATTCACTTATTCAAAGCCCAATATCAATTCAAAATCTCATTAACTAATTACTATTCAAATCAGTTAATTCTATTCAATAATCAAAAATCTGATTTCTGTTTCAAAAATCAATTCATTACTCTACCTGAGTCCCGATATATTTTATAGCTCAAAATCTAGTTTTTTCTAAATAGAAATTTGGATTTTATTCGCTTAAAACCTTTAATTTATTTAAATAAACCATTATGGTTTTATAATGGTTCTGGCGCTGTTTTTCTGAAAATTTGATTTTGATATAACTAAAAATCTATTCGACGAAATCTAGATTTTTCTTCTCCATTAGAAAACTATTATAAAATCGGTCCTGACGTTTCTTGTTTCAAAGAATTTCGACTTCAATCGAGTTCTGTATACTCAAGTGAAGTTCGAAACGCCAATTTACGAACTACAGAGCTGCGGCGAATTCGTTTTAATTATATTTATATATATAAACATTTGAACTTCGTTTATAATAAATTCAACTTCATTCTGATATATCAAATCAATTTCTCCCAATTCAACATAGCATTTCCGATCTATTTCACTTCTATTTGAAACTCTATATTCAAATTTCAATTCATTTCTATTTTTCAAATTCTATTTGAATTTCCATATTCGAATTTCCTTTATTCAAATCCCATTTGAATTTCTTCGTTCAAATTCTATATTTGATTTTCCTTTGAATTTTAGATATTCAAACTCCATTTGAATTTCTATATTCAAATCCCCTTTGAATTTTCTATTTGAATTCTATATTCAAATTCCATAGTTTAAATTCCATTTCACTTCTAATTTCAAATTCTATATTTTAAATCTCATTTGAATTTTCTTTATTCAAATCCATTTGAATTCCTTTGAATTCAAATTCTATTTGAATTCCTTTAAATTCAAATTCTATTTTAACTCTATTTGAATCCCATATTAAAATTCTATTTCAAATTCTATTTTGAAATTCTATTTTGAAATTCTATTTCAAGTTCTATATTAAATTTCCATTTGAATTTCTATATTTAAATTCTACATTTGGATTCCTTTATTCGTTCTTAAACAAGTCTCGATTTCGATTTCTTTTGAAAACGATATTTCTATTTTTGGCGAAATAAATTTCCCTTTTCAAATTTCACACTTGTATTTCTATTTCTGAATTATCCAATGATAATTCTTTTCACTTCATTTATAACTTCGTTATAAAAGAACTATTTATAAACTTCGTTTATAAAGGAACTACTTGTTTTATTTTTCAAAACAAGTTTAAATTTCAAATCTATTTAAAAATTCAAATTCTATTTTTCTAAAATAGAATTTCCCTTTTAGATCTCAAATTTCCTTTCCGCGATATTTTAAAAATAAACCTTTGGGCCCAGTGAAATTCAAACACCAAAACAACCAATTATTTATTTTCTAACACATCATATATGACAGTATATATGCAAACAAATAAACGAATAGATAATATATTTTTGAGGAATCCAGTTGGATTCCTCCAACCTGTTTTCCTGCATCCATAGACGTTAGTTAACAAGAAATAATACCCATCCTGCTTTGTGGCAGGGTATCGCGGTATAAAAGGGGATCCACTTATATACGTGGGCGTAGGGTCATCCGCTAATGATACTGCGAGCATCCGCTAATGATACTGTGGGAACAATCCAATCACCAAACCAATATATATATATAATAGTCAACCCTTAATAACTAATATTTATAAATCAACCAGAAAGCATTCAAACAAGAAACAACAATTATTTTTAACGAATAAAAATAATTCTAAATAAAAGGTGAGTGAGATTTACTCACCGATGATTTTTGCCGAAATATCCTGTGTAAATTTCCAACTCATCTCGGTTATGCATCGTCTTGAATAAATAAATTTTGTACCTACCATTAATTTAATTCAACGGTTAAATGATTTTTAATTTAAACTAACTTATCCTATAAATTAATTTATTCTATGTATTTTCAAACACTTAACCATATATATATTTTCAATGCTTACTTAAATAAATAAACAATAACTTTAATTACCTTTTCCATTTTCTTTAAATAAATTAAATTTCCAACTATATATACTAATTTCTATATATTAAATTAATTATCACATTAACTATCTATTTCATTGATTCGCTAAATAAATTAAACTAAGTTTAAATTATTTAATCAAAATTAGTTAAAGCTTATTACCTTTTATCCCATGATAATCTCCTTTCACTTCCTTTAAACCATTTCCGACGAAGACCGAGCCACTGAGGTTCACTGCACCCCGACTAAGACCGGCACTGCCATCCATTTCACTAGTCAATATATAGGAGTTTCCGATGGCCAACTATCCCTACAACTTTGCTTCAAAAGTGTTTATCTTCAATCACACCATGCCTGGCACCTACTGCCTTGCTTTTCCATCACTGGACGTTTCCCTTCATTTAGTAGCAGACAACCCAATCTCCTATTCGAAGATAATCGGAACCCTATAACGTTGCCCGCACTGTCGAGCTTCAGGTGGTACGCGATTTTGAATCGCTATCCTTGTAACACCCCACCTCCGCTAGGGTCACTCACAAAGGGAATGCACTAGCTTTGGTGGAGTATTATCTAGGTAAACATACACAGAAATATTACAAGACAAAACATAAATAAAACAGCGGAAGGAAAACCCAAATTACATTGCTTTAAAATCTAGTAAGGTCTAAAGCCTTTTACATCAAAATGCTATTAAGTCAATTACATCGAAATCTGTCTTGCAATAGTAAAGAAGCATAAAACCATAGTTATAAATCATTCCCCAATAAAGCAAAGCAAGCCATAGCCAAGAGAAATCCAAGCCGTACATGAAAGAGCTTTGGGGCTTGGTAAGATCCGAACTAAGCTGTATTCCCACCCTGTGAACCTGGGGGGGGGGGGGGAAACGGAAGAAAAAGAGGCGAAACAAAACGGGTCAGTCATAAAGACTGAGTAAGTCCTAGTGACTTTCAGCATACAAACAGGTAAAGATAACATGGCATGAATAAACTGAAAGTAAACATAAGCATGATGACAAGATAAGCTACAGGAAAGATAACTAAGAATAACCTCATATGGTTTTTGTCAAGTATAACATCACCAGGTTTCCATTCAAGATAAACTAAGTATAATTTCGCAAGATTTCTATCAAGCACCGCAAGATTTCTCTGCTTTACCATTAAAATATTTCTATGATATCTATTTGCTCTGCACCAACCATACTAGTATCCCAACCCGTGTCATGTGTTGACTATAAAATGATCCCTTGCCCAATGTCATGAAATGATCCATTACTTAGTCTCACGAAACGATCAATTAATCGATCGGCTCTCTACAAGTCCTATCTTGTTCATGTGTCTGTGTCATACGGCCCTATCACGAATGTAGTCACCTGTGCTAGGTCCACCATAGGGTGTATCAAGCCCTAGGGTGCCAACCACCGACACGAATCAAGCACGCATAGTGTAAACCTACTGGTGCCCAATGCCTGCTTTTTCAACTCCGGACTACGTGCACGACCGTAGTCCGCCTGAACCTACAATGGCGCACCAACTCAGCCGTCGTTCTGGTCGCTTACAATCAGCCCAGTAATCGTGCCCCACCCTGCCTAGTTCCAGGGTACCATGATACATCTAGTGGGTTACTGCTGAAAAGGACCGCGTAACTAAGGTTTCCGTCCAGCAGGTTAAGTGTTGTCATTTAAATTCGAGACTTAACCCCATCAGTCTAGCATGTCAAGTTGGTTAAGTGTGGTCGTTCAAGTTCGTGACTTAACCCGTCTACGTGTCATGTCAAATTGGCTAAGTGTTGTCATTCAAGTTCATGACTTAGCCCTACGAATCATGTGTCAAGTTGGTTAAGTATGTTCAAGCGGTTCGTGACTTAACCCTACCAAACCATCGTGTCAAATTGGTTAAGTATATTCAAGCGGTTCGTGACTTAACCCTATCAAGTCATCGTGTCAAATTGGTTAAGTATATTCAAGCGGTTCATGACTTAACCCTATCAAGTCATCGTGTCAAATTGGTTAAGTATATTCAAGCGGTTCATGACTTAACCCTATCAAGTCATCGTGTCAAATTGGTTAAGTATATTCAAGCGGTTCATGACTTAACCCTATCAAGTCATCGTGTCAAATTGGTTAAGTATATTCAAGCGGTTCATGACTTAACCCTATCAAGTCATTAATTCATTTATGCACCCCAACCTCTCACATCAGAACTGTTGTTGTGGTCACTGGATATGCCGGGCGGTTCCGGGCAGAATTACACCACAACTCAGTCTGACCTCGGGTTTTCAAGTGCGATATGACCAACTACCCACATTGGATCCTATTGTTTGCAGTAACTGGATTTTTCGGGCGGTTCCGGGCAGAATTACACTGCAAACTCAACCCAACCTCGAGTTGGCCATTTTCTAGTTCATTCTAAATGTCATGTCCATGTTCAAGTTTCATGTCAAGTTCGTGTCTAGTTTCATGGCGAGTTCATGTCAAGTTTCATGTTTTCACTTATGCCTATTATCAAGTTAATGATTCATATTCATAACCAATTCATGTTTCAAGTTCATAAGCATGTTTACGCGCCTTCTAGATGTCCAATACATACCAACTACCCAGAACCCAACTTAGGCGCGTTCATATTAAACTTTCTCCAAGTCATAAATTATCATATATGTTTCTAATCCAAATTTTACATAATTAACATATGCCCAAGTCCTAGGTTACATGTCAGTTTTTACATATGCCCAATTCTAGCCAATTTACATATGTTCAAGTTCCACATCAAACTACATGTATTCCATGTTTGCACCAATTTACCTATAACAAGTTCTAGCTTTTTACATATGTCACGATCCACGTCAAAATTACATATATCAATTTATATGTGTCCAATCCTAGCCAATTTAGATAAACCAAGTTTTATGCCTTTTTACATAGATCCTCTTAATGCCAAATTCCATGTATATATTATTTATGCAAATTTCCCCATAACAAGATTATACCAAAATTTACAGATCAAGCCCCAAACTTGCAGATACAGTGATAATTTCCAATTTCATGTTGCCAATAATTCCAACATATTCATATAGGCAATAATCCCATAATTCCCCCGTATACACCTCGTACGCAAATCAGGATTTTAGGCCAAGGTCCGAAATTGACCAAGGTTCATCAAAAGAAAATAAATAGGGGAAAGGTAGAATTCGTAGTAAAAGCAAGATCAGAGGGAAAAACATCATCACAGGCATGAAGATTACAATTTGATAATAATATTAACATGAATCGAGAAAACTAATTTACAACAGATTGAATAGATTATGAACTTGTCATGAGAATAAAGATAGACAAGTCAAAAACTCAAGATTCAAGAAACAACAGAAATAGATCTGGATCGATAAACATACTTAGATCCAATTTCACTTTAATTCAATGCCATATTATAATAAAATATTTAAATCAGAAAATAACTAGAACTTACATTGATTGGATAAGAGAGGACAAATTAATTCGTTGTCGCGTTGAGACGTCTAACTTGATTAATCTTCTGATTTGATTCAATATGGTATAGGCGTCGTTGCTGTCAATTCGTCCATTTGCACAATCCTTGCTTTGATTTGTTAGAACCCCCTCTTTCTTTTGCTTTGATTTGTAGATTAATCCCAATTTGATTTTAGTTGGAGACTATATTCTTAGGTTTCATTATTCCAGCATAACGGTGGCTAGACGTGTTGTAGTGAATTAGGGTTTAGGCATTAGGGGGGGTTTATATAGGGTTAGGCGGATGAACCTAGGCAGAAAATGAGACCAGGTACATCAGAATGCACCCAGCCCAAAAGCAGATTCGGGGACCAGGTCGACACCCAAGTCGACTGCGCAGTCGACCTGGTCCTGGGGGTGTCGACTGCCCAGTCGACTCCCCAGTCGACCTGGGGTGCTGGGCGGGAAATTTCCCGCCCAGTCTGTCTGGGTTTTGAAATTCGAATTTTGAACTCGAATTCGAGCTGTTTTGAACTCTGAAAATTCCTGAAACTTCGGAGGGTCATATCTCCCTCATACGGACTCCGATTCTCGCAAACTCAGACTCGTTTCCAAGCAGAATTTCGAGACGGACGCAATTTCGCAACCCGTTTCCCTTGATTCTGATCTTAAAATTTAATTCTGCCTTGATTTATGATTTTAACATGTTGTTAAAATTCGGGTTGTTACATTCTCCCCTCCTTAAAGGATTTCGTCCCCGAAATCTTCAAGTTAAGGAGAATGTGTCCTACCATCCAATCATCCATCTACCTAATCATCAATCACAGGCATCCATCGTCCTTAATAGATTTCTAATGCTGTATGAACATATGCAAAAAGTGTGTGTATATGTTCCTTGTCTAATGCAAATGATCAGGCCTGATTGATCTTCTAGATGCAAAATATGTTTAGTGCCATGAGTCCAACATGTATGCAAATAGTCCTAGTCACATAAACACTATATGTGTGCACAAACATCCATCCATATGCAACATCCACATGATAACACATTCAAATTCATCCATAAACAAGTATAAACACTCATGCATATGCAATATGAAAGGTGACTGAGCCGATCTAGTGCCTAATGTGTAAATGCATCCACGAGCAACCACTAGCAACCACTTACAGCCACTTGCAACCATCAATCATAACATGTCTCAAACACATGTTTACACCCAATTGTTCCTACCTAAAGGTATAGCCGAATGATAGAAGCAAGTAAAAACCTTGTGCCCATTAGGCCATGTCAAAACTGGAAATATATGTCACATATATACTGATCAGGAGAAGAACTCCCTAAGCACCAGCCCCGGAGACCGAAATCAACATCAGGCTGACACCCAAAGAATTACTCAATCAAACCAATATACGTTTCGAGGAAATTAAGCATGATGGACTCCTTTTAGGTCACAAGGGAATCCCTTCCTAAAACCAACCCGTATCCTATAAAACCCAAAGAGTTTAGTCAACCCAACGGACACCCTCAAGCCCCAAAATGTATTACTAACAGATGAGTCATACTCCCTATGGGGTTTGCAACAGAAATTTGATTGAGAATAGGATCGAGAGGAAAAAGATAACATGCAAGTAAGCTCTACAGGAAAAGAGGGACCAAGGATATACTCTTAAAAAGAGATATGATGCACGTATCTAGTCTTCAATCTTCTAAGTCGCGTTTCCTTGAGCTTAACTCCATTGTGCTTTGACCGTCTTTAACTTCACAGATTCTTAATTCTTGTTTCCAAAATATGAGTTGGAACTCATTTCACTGTTGCCTCTCGTTCCACTTTCACTTATCCTCCTTCTAGTATACTCGGCTCAAACTTAACTACGTACTCATGGTTTCATGCAAGCTCTCCAAAATTCACTAGTGAATCTTGGATCTCGTTCACTTACTAGGAGGTATTCCACGCAGAAGAACTATCTCTTGAAAATAACAAATATCAACCATGTTGCCAAATGTACTTACTAAGGTGACTTTCTACAACTCATGCATAAGTGAAATGAACCATCCGCCTTAGTGGTGAACACTACTCGAGCGAATCAATAAATGTATCAAGAGATTCTAGGTAACTAATCATGAGAGAACCCTAAAGGTTACACGCGACTTCGAGGGTATTACCGAGGCAAGTCAAGAGTCTAACTACCCTCTTTTCAAAACCGAGAATGTCACCCTTACTGGATAACTACTCCATCGCTAGAATCAACCCATAGCCCAAAACATAAACATAAGCAATACTTCTAAACTCAACACTTAGCATAGACATTCTCAAATCCAAACAAATCATGAATACATGAGCCGATTCCCCAACAGGATTTGAGACAAAAATGGGATCCTCTACTACGCTAGTACTAAGGTGCAGAGACTCAACTATCGAGGCAGAATTAAAAGGATGCGATGTATAAAAACAAAGTTCCCATGGTATGATAGAAAAGAGAAGCTAAACTTTTAACAGAAACGTTACCACCTCTCTTAGGTATGCTAGTAGTGAGAGCATACAATTGCCCTCTCGACGATCTTGTTCTTTGCCCTTGTCCTTGTCCTATGATACTTAACTACATGTCCCTTTTTACCATACCAACGATGTTCTTTCTTGTCATGGGTTTTATTATTCTTTTACTTTGACTTCTTCCTTTTCACCTTTTCCTCCTTCGTAGATTAAGCCATTACAACAAGTTTCTCATCCTTAGGCTTGTGTTCTTTATGTTCTTACTATCCTAGTATAGCTTGTTGACAAGTCTCTCGAAAGCTACCTCCATCGCACGGCAACCCTACAAAGCTTGAAATAAGATTAGTCGCAGATGGAACTACTGCGGCTACAGATGGAGGTTGGGCACTACTTTGCCCTCCGACATGTGTTGTATGCCTACAAACTATGGTGAAAACGAAAGAGAGAAGAGACTCAAGGAGAGAATCAAAAGATAGTGCATATGGCTTTGGGGAACATGCCTTTCGTAAAACAAAACCTTTCTTTAGAAAAATGCTTCTTTGTAAACGTTTTGAAAATAGTTTCAGAAGGTTTTTTTAAAAGCTTTTGCCCAATCTGGTAACCTTCGGCTCTGATACCAAGTGTAACACCCCACCTCCGCTAGGGTCACTCACAAAGGGAATGCACTAGCTTTGGTGGAGTATTATCTAGGTAAACATACACAAAAATATTACAAGACAGAACATAAATAAAACAGCGGAAGGAAAACCCAAATTTCATTGCTTTAAAATCTAGTAAGGTCTAAAGCCTTTTACATCAAAATGCTATTAAGTCAATTACGTCGAAATCTGTCTTGCAATAGTAAAGAAGCATAAAACCATAGTTATAAATCATTCCCCAATAAAGCAAAGCAAGCCATAGCCAAGAGAAATCCAAGCCGTACATGAAAGAGCTTGGTAAGATCCGAACTAAGCTGTATTCCCACCCTGCGAACCTGGGGGGGGGGGAAACGGAAGAAAAAGAGGCGAAACAAAACGGGTCAGTCATAAAGACTGAGTAAGTCCTAGTGACTTTCAGCATACAAACAGGTAAAGATAACATGGCATGAATAAACTGAAAGTAAACATAAGCATGATGACAAGATAAGCTACAGGAAAGATAACTAAGAATAACCTCATATGGTTTTTGTCAAGTATAACATCGCCAGGTTTCCATTCAAGATAAACTAAGTATAATTTCGCAAGATTTCTATCAAGCATCGCACGATTTCTCTGCTTTACCATTAAAATATTTCTATGATATCTATTTGCTTTGCACCAACCGTACTAGTATCCCAACCCGTGTCATGTGTTGAATATAAAATGATCCCTTGCCCAATGTCATGAAATGATCCATTACTTGGTCTCATGAAACGATCTATTAATCGATCGGCTCCCTACAAGTCCTATCTCGTACATGTGTCTGTGTCATACGACCCTATCACGAATGTAGTCACCTGTGCTAGGTCCACCATAGGGTGTATCAAGCCCAAGGGTGCCAACCACCGACACGAATCAAGCACGCACAGTGTAAACCTACTGGTGCCTAATGCCTGTTTTTTTAACTCTGGACTACGTGCATGACCGTAGTCCGCCTGAACCTACAATGGCGCACCAACTCAGCCGTCGTTCTGGTCGCTTACAATCAGCCCAGTAATCGTGCCCCACCCTGCCTAGTTCCAGGGTACCATGATACATCTAGTGGGTTACTGCTGAAAAGGACCGCGTAACTAGGGTTTCCATCCAGCAGGTTAAGTGTTGTCATTTAAATTCGAGACTTAACCCCATCAGTCTAGCATGTCAAGTTGGTTAAGTGTGGTCATTCAAGTTCGTGACTTAACCCGTCTACGTGTCATGTCAAATTGGCTAAGTGTTGTCGTTCAAGTTCATGACTTAGCCCTACGAATCATGTGTCAAGTTGGTTAAGTATGTTCAAGCGGTTCGTGACTTAACCCTACCAAACCATCGTGTCAAATTGGTTAAGTATATTCAAGCGGTTCGTGACTTAACCCTATCAAGTCATCGTGTCAAATTGGTTAAGTATATTCAAGCGGTTCATGACTTAACCCTATCAAGTCATCGTGTCAAATTGGTTAAGTATATTCAAGCGGTTCATGACTTAACCCTATCAAGTCATCATGTCAAATTGGTTAAGTATATTCAAGCGGTTCATGACTTAGCCCTATCAAGTCATTAATTCATTTATGCACCCCAACCTCTCACATCAGACCTGTTGTTGTGGCACTGGATATGCCGGGCGATTCCGGGCAGAATTACACCACAACTCAGTCTGACCTCGTGTTTTCAAGTGCGATATGACCAACTACCCACATTGGATCCTATTGTTTGCAGTAACTGGATTTGCCGGGCGGTTCCGGGCAGAATTACACTGCAAACTCAATCCAACCTCGAGTTGGCCATTTTCTAGTTCATTCTAAATGTCATGTCCATGTTCAAGTTTCATGTCAAGTTCGTGTCTAGTTTCATAGCGAGTTTCATGTCAAGTTTCATGTTTTCACTTATGCCTATTATCAAGTTAATGATTCATATTCATAACCAATTCATGTTTCAAGTTCATAAGCATGTTTACGTGCCTTCTATATGTCCAATACATACCAACTACCCAGAACCCAACTTAGGCGCGTTCATATTAAACTTTCTCCAAGTCATAAATTATCATATATGTTTCTACTCCAAATTTTACATAATTAACATATGCCCAAGTCCTAGGTTATATGTCAGTTTTTAAATATGCCCAATTCTAGCCAATTTACATATGTTCAAGTTCCACATCAAACTACATGTATTCCATGTTTACACCAATTTACCTATAACAAGTTCTAGCTTTTTACATATGTCACGATCCACGTCAAAATTACATATATCAATTTATATGTGTCCAATCCTAGCCAATTTAGATATATACCAAGTTTTATGCCTTTTTACATAGATCCTATTAATGCCAAATTCCATGTATATATTATTTATGCAAATTTCCCCATAACAAGATTGTACCAAAATTTACAGATCAAGCCCCAAACTTGCAGATACAGTGATAATTTCCAATTTCATGTTGCCAATAATTCCAACATATTCATATAGGCAATAATCCCATAATTCCCCCGTATACACCTCATACGCAAATCGAGATTTTAGGCCAAGGTCCGAAATTGACCATGGTTCATCAAAAGAAAATAAATAAGGGGAAGGTAGAATTCGTAGTAAAAGCAAGATCAGAGGGAAAAACATCATCACAGGCATGAAGATTACAATTTGATAATAATATTAACATGAATCGAGAAAACTAATTTACAACAGGCTGAATAGATTATGAACTTGTCATGAGAATAAAGATAGACAAGTCAAAAACTCAAGATTCAAGAAACAACAGAAATAGATCTGGATCGATAAACATACTTAGATCCAATTTCACTTTAATTCAATGCCATATTATAATCAAATATTTAAATCGGAAAATAACTAGAACTTACATTGATTGGCTAAGAGAGGACAAATCAATTCGTTGTTGCGTTGAGACGTCTAACTTGATTAATCTTCTAATTTGATTCAATATGGTCTAGGCGTCGTTGCTGTCAATTCGTCCATTTGCACAATCCTTGCTTTGATTTGTTAGAACCCCCTCTTTCTTTTGCTTTGCTTTGTAGATTAATACCAATTTGATTTTAGTTGGAGACTATATTCTTAGGTTTCATTATTCCAGCATAACGGTGGCTAGACGTGTTGTAGTGAATTAGGGTTTAGGCATTAGGGGGGTTTATATAGGGTTAGGCGGACGAACCTAGGTAGAAAACGAGACCAGGTACATCAGAATGCACCCAGCCCAAAAGCGAATTCGGGGACCAGGTCGACACCCAAGTCGACTGCGCAGTCAACCTGGTCCTGGGGGTGTCGACTGCCCAGTCGACTCCCCAGTCGACCTGGGGTGCTGGGCGGGAAATTTCCCGCCCAGTCTGTCTGGGTTTTGAAATTCAAATTTTGAACTTGAATTCGAGCTGTTTTTAACTCTGAAAATTCCTGAAACTTCGGAGGGTCATATCTCCCTCATACGGACTCCGATTCTCGCAAACTCGGACTCGTTTCCAAGCAGAATTTCGAGACGGACGCAATGGCGCAACCCGTTTCCCTTGATTCTGATCTTCAAATTTAATTCTGCCTTGAATTATGATTTTAACATGTTGTTAAAATTCGGGTTGTTACAATCCTTGTATTTCCCCAAATTCCAACATCGGCAGAAACCTAGGTCGACTCCTTCCATTTCCCATCGCGCATCCCCTCCCTTCTTGATTCGCGATTGCCAGATGATGTCGAGCTCCCAGGAACGAATCTCACCCAATTCGAACTATTGGAACCCACTCGCACCTCTTTCCCTCCATTTACAACTCGCTCGTGACCCCTTTTGAACTCGCGGTGGTCCTTAGCTCGACAATCAGACAGTCGAACACCCCAGTTCTCCAAATCGAACACGAATCCCAACACTCCAGAACCCCGTGCCTCGCGATTTCCATTTCCTGATCCAAGCTTGAACGCAAACTCCACGAGTCTGAAGTCGCGACCTTCCAAACATAAAGAGCAGATCGATTTCGATTTTGACGGTGGGGAAATGAAGCGGCCATTTTTGTTTGTGATTAAAGCTTGAATCGATTTACAGAAAATGATTGAGAGGGAATGGTCGCGATTTATAGGAGAAAGGAGAATAGAAAGTACGCTGTAAATAAATGTTTTGGTCGGTAACGTACATGGCAAATCCATTTAAGGAATTTAAACAGATTCTTATTTGATTAAAGAGATTTTCCATTCTTTTTAAACAGATATCGATTTGATTTTGATCCTATCCACTGATCAAATAATCGGGGTTCACAACTAAAAATCGTGAACCGCTATTTTAACCTATCAACCGATGTTTCAACGTAATTACACTATTCTGGACTCAACAGAATAGACTATAAAATTTAATTTGAACGTATTTAAAAATAACATATTAAATTGATATAATATAATTTAAATTCAAAACAAATGAATTCCCTGATAATAAAATATTTTTATTATCATCTATATTCAAATACAATTAATATTGATCATCTGAATTGTTTTGATTTAATTCTAACTTTGAATTGAATTATTTTAAATTCTCGTATTACGATGATTATCAAAATAAATCGTATTTCGATTATTTAATCGATAACCCAATAAAATACCATTTATATTATAAATTCAATATTTAAAACCATACTAAATATTTAAAATAAACTGTTCAAAAATCTGGGTCGTTACATTCTTTCCCCTTAAAATAATTTCGTCCTCGAAATTGCTAAGGTAGGAAAAATGGTACAAATCTATTACTTTTCAAAATCTCACTTATGTTGAAACTCAACTCCTCATGTTTCAACAAATTAGCTTCAACCAAAACTTTTGGTTTTAACACATTTAACCTAAATGATTTACACCTAATTAAAATTCCATTCAATCTTATTCAAATAGAATTTCACTAATTTATTTATCTCGATCCATTTAACTTGCTTAAGTGAAATTTAAACTTCAGAATTCAAATTCCTAGGTTTTCCTTTCGAATCCTTCTGAAATCACATAAATATATACATATATATTTATTTCCATTTCAAATTCAAAACATTTGAATTTTCAAACCACTTGTTTTCTTTCAAAACAAATTTCCATCAAACTTTCTAAGGTAGCCATTCGTCACTTAGAACTCGAAAATGAATATTGATGAAGCTGCAGTCCTCATCAGAATTATTTTCTAGCGACTGAAGTGAGTTCAGTGCTTAAACAATTTCAAATCCCATTCAAAAATGATTTTCATTCAAAAATCCCTTTCAAATAAAGCTATATTATTTTAATATACTTTAGAAAGTATTTTCCAATTTCCCAGGATTTAAATTCTAAATTCTGTTTTGAATTCAATTTTTATTCATCTCATTTGTATATTTCATTCATATACAAGTTCTATTTGGTTCTATATAACCATTTCCTTTCTATAATCTCATTTGATTATTATAATATTATCAACCAACACATCCAATAATTTTCAAAAATTATTATTTCTATACAAAAATAGAATTTTGGGTAGAATTATGTCATCCATCCACTTTAAAACAATATCGTGTCCAATCTTCTGTTCAAGTATTTACAAACTCTTATCGACGTCGTGGCGTCCCACAATTCGATCAGAATTCATAAATCACTCAACAGACTAGCCAACACTATATAAAACAATTTTTATATCCAATAACAAATACGCTCTCTCGTATATATACACTCAACTCATTCTAGAGTACTACTGACCCTATCTCTAATGAGCACATCACCACAGCCTAGGTATTCGCTCAACCTAAGCTCTGATACCAACTGTAACGGCCCGCAAATCCGTACAATCTGAGTTGACTAATAACACCACACGTCCAACCCAAATTGTACAGAAATACGAATCATTATTAGAAAGAAGTTAGAGGATGAGAAATAGAAAGAAAGAAATATTAGCATAGAAGAAAACAAAAAGACAAATCTCACAGCGAAACGAATAAAATATATTATATAACATAACTTTTGAAATTCAAAATTTTCACTGTATAACATACAGTTATCAGAGTACAACACTTACAGCATAGCGGAAATAAAAATACTATATATCTAACACTGAAGCCTCCTGCTTCAAGCTCCTCCCAGTGAATCTGTAAAATCCCGACTACTTGACTGCCCGTACAAATTTGGGCACCCAAGAGTTTAGGGAAAACAAACAAAATAAACTCTAGGTTAGTCATGGGACTGGTGTGAGTAAACTCCAACCATTTGTTTAACTTTCAAAATCTTTCGAAAGAAAAGATAATAGTAAGACCAGCCCACATAAACATGGACAGTTTTTACCTTACTATAACCCAAAACACTTTGATACGAAAATCCAGTGATATTATAATAGTGTCTAAATCAAATAGATAACAATCTAGCAGAACGCTTGCATCTCACGCTCCACATACATAGTATAAAATCAAAAACCGCAAGCCGCTTATTGGAGATTTGATTTCCAACATGACAAGGTATGGAACCATCTTCCGATCAGTGTACTCTAGAGGCGATACACTGGGGTTCAACAAGAACATCTTGCAACCCGGCCCACACATGACCGACCACTCATTTCGCTTGAGTGTATCGAATGTATACCACCAACGGATGGGATCAGCAACCGTTTCCCGAATGGGACAACATCGAATATAATAAGAAATTAAATGAGTCTCTAGATAGGTGATTATACATCCTAATGGGAGCGACCCACATAGCCATGCTGCCTGCCCGATTTTAGTCATTTCCCGGTTGTTGAGGTTTGACGCTACGACTACTTTCCATTCATTGATAGCACAATCACTTTGAATGCCACATTGTCAGATCCGTTAATCACTAATTGATTTGCACAAATATTTTGGATGTTATGCTAAGGGAATAAATCCGTTTCAACCATATATATTTATACAGACCAACCCATTAGATCATTGGAAATACTTTGTCAGACATTCGTCCATATACGTTCGTTCTGGGACTGAACGAAACCGAAGGCACAATTTCTATTTATAGAAAAAGCCCTTGCAATTCACTCCGTCTTCGGTTATTTTCATATAAATCTGATTCGCAACGCTACTGCCAATACAGAGTGGTTCACGGATAATAATCCAACCGGTCTCTCCATATTGACAACGATGGTCAAAAACTTCGATAGTCTGTGATTTAACTATCGAATAAAAACAAGTGTTCATCCAACATATCAAACAAATCACTGGGCTCTTTAATTAATATTTCATTAATTAAATCTCTTCTCCATTTCCCTATCAATATTTGTTAACCAAATATTTTCAATAATCATCTTGGCCTCTTATGCCATTTGGAAAACGTTTCCAAATATCAATTTCTTTTATTTTCTATATATTAGAAAATATCTCTATTTGCAATTGAAAACAATTTCAATCACTTATCTCTATCCCGACTATTTTAATTATACTCAGGAAATATTTACTTTTATACTTCCAAAATTCCATCACTTGGGTTAAAACGAATGTTGTGTAAAACATCGTTATAACAACCCAAAATATTTTATTCAACCAACTATTATTCAGACACTTCTCTTTGAAACTGGATCTTGCTATTTATCGATTAAAAATGAAATCAATCAAGTTGGGGTAAAATTACCTCTCATACCTTGACTGAAAAGCATCCTCAATTTCAAAATGGCAAAACCACTAACCTCGAATAAACGCACTATAAAACCCAATTATTCATTTTTAAAACATGTATATGGTTCGCTTTCTATTTCTAATTTATAGATTTCCCTTTTTTGTTTACAATATTCTATTTTTTTATTTCGTTTCCTAATCGAATTCTATATATATCGATACATTGATTTCTAACTATCAAATTATCTGAAAAATATTCTAACTCCTTAAATTCTCGGAAAAATTCGCCATAACCTCCCTTGTACCGGGAGCTTCGGGATATTTCAAATAGCCTCCCATGGCCTTCACCAATCCAAAAGAAAAAGAAAAAGCCAAGCGGCTTGCCGATACGGCGCATAAAACCTCATATGGAATTTAAACATGTACCTTTTTGTCGGGTACAAATTAAAATCTTCATATACTTCATCCCATACCTGTCTAACACATGTTCACCTGTTTTCAATTCAATTCAACACTATCAAATCATTTGAATTCAGCTTCGCTCATTTATTCTTTAATTAGCTATTTCGCCTATTTCACTTCTTTGTTTGAACATAACATGTTCAAACAAAATATTTAACTTGTTCATAACCCAATTGAATTTCAATTTCAATTCTAGTTTCCTTTCCGATTTCGAATATAAATTTTCAAATCGAATTCACTTATTCAAAGCCCAATATCAATTCAAAATCTCATTAACTAATTACTATTCAAATCAGTTAATTCTATTCAATAATCAAAAATCTGATTTCTGTTTCAAAAATCAATTCATTACTCTACCGGAGTCCCGATATATTTTATAGCTCAAAATCTAGATTTTTCTAAATAGAAATTTGGATTTTATTCGCTTAAAACCTTTAATTTATTTAAATAAACCGTTATGGTTTTATAATGGTTCTGGCGCTGTTTTTCTGAAAATTTGATTTTGATATAACTAAAAATCTATTCGACGAAATATAGATTTTTCTTCTCCATTAGAAAACTATTATCAAATCGGTCCTGACGTTTCTTGTTTCAAAGAATTTCGACTTCAATCGAGTTCTGTATACTCAATTGAAGTTCGAAACGCCAATTTACGAACTACAGCACTGCGGCGAGTTCATTTTAATTATATTTATATATATAAACGTTTGAACTTCGTTTATAATAAATTCAACTTCATTCGGATATATCAAATCAATTTCTCCTATTTCAACATAGCATTTCCGATCTATTTCACTTCTATTTGAAACTCTATATTCAAATTTCAGTTCACTTCTATTTTTCAAATTCTATTTGAATTTCCATATTCGAATATCCTTTATTCAAATCCCATTTGAATTTCTACGTTCAATTTCTATATTTGATTTTCCGTTGAATTTCAGATATTCAAACTCCATTTGAATTTCTATATTCAAATCCCCTTTGAATTTTCTATTTGAATTCTATATTCAAATTCCATAGTTTAAATTCCATTTCACTTCTAATTTCAAATTCTATATTTTAAATCTCATTTGAATTTTCTTTATTCAAATCCATTTGAATTCCATTGAATTCGAATTCTATTTGAATTCCTTTAAATTCAAATTCTATTTTAACTCTATTTGAATCCCATATTCAAATTCTATTTCAAATTCTATTTTGAAATTCTATTTTGAGTTCTATATTAAATTTCCATTTGAATTTGTATATTTAAATTCTACATTTGAATTCCTTTATTCGTTCTTAAACAAGTCTCGATTTCGATTTCTTTTGAAAACGATATTTCTATTTTTGGGGAAATAAATTTCCCTTTTCAAATTTCACACTTGTATTTCTATTTCTGAATTATCCAATGATAATTATTTTCACTTCATTTATAACTTCGTTATAAAAGAACTATTTATAAACTTCATTTATAAAGGAACTACTTGTTTTATTTTTCAAAACAAGTTTATATTTCAAATCTATTTAAAAATTCAAATTCTATTTTTCTAAAATAGAATTTCCCTTTTAAATCTCAAATATCCTTTCCGCAATGTTTTAAATATCAACCTTTGGGCCCAGTGAAATTCAAACACCAAAACAACCAATTATTTATTTTCTAACACATCATATATGACAGTATATATGCAAACAAATAAACGAACAGATAATATATTTTTGAGGAATCCAGTTGGATTCCTCCAACCTGTTTTCCTGCATCCACAGACGTTAGTTAACAGAAATAATACCCATCCTGCTTCGTGGCAGGGTATCGCGGTATAAAAGGGGATCCACTTATATACGTGGGCGTAGGGTCATCCGCTAATGATATTGCGGGCATCCGCTAATGATACTGCGGGTACAATCCAATCACCAAACCAATATATATATAATAGTCAACCCTAAATAACTAATATTTATAAATCATCTCGGCTATGCAACGTCTTGAATAAATAAATTTTGTACCTACCATTAATTTAATTCAACGGTTAAATGATTTTTAATTTAAACTAACTTATCCTATAAATTAATTTATTCTATGTATTCTCAAACATTTAACCATATATATTTTTTCAATGCTTACTTAAATAAATAAACAATAACTTTAATTACCTTTTCCATTTTCTTTAAATAAATTAAATTTCCAACTATATAAACTAATTTCTATATATTAAATTAATTATCACATTAACTATTTATTTCATTGATTCACTAAATAAATTAAACTAAGTTTAAATTATTTAATCAAAATTAGTTTTAGCTTATTACCTTTTATCCCACGATAATCTCCTTTCACTTCCTTTAAACCATTTCCGACGAAGACCGAGCCACTGAGGTTCACTGCACCCCGACTAAGACCGGCACTGCCATCCATTTCACTAGTCAATATATAGGAGTTTCCGATGGCCAACTATCCCTACAACTTTGCTTCAAAAGTGTTTATCTTCAATCACACCATGCCTGGCACCTACTTCCTTGCTTTTCCATCACCGGACATTTCCCTTCATTTAGTAACAGACAACCCAATCTCCTATTTGAAGATAATCGGAACCCTATAACGTTGCTCGCACTGTCGAGCTTCTGGTGGTACGCGATTTTGAATCGCTATCCTTCTTTTTCCCCAAGTTCCAACATCGGCAGAAACCTAGGTCGACTCCTTCCATTTCCCATCGCGCATCCCCTCCCTTCTTGATTCGCGAGTGCCAGATGATGTCGAGCTCCCAGGAACGAATCGCACCCAATTCGAACTATAGGAACCCACTCGCACCTCTTTCCCTCCATTTACAACTCGCTCGTGACCCCTTTTGAACTCGCGGTGGTCCTTAGCTCGACAATCAGACAGTCGAACACTCCAGTTCTCCAAATCGAACACGAATCCCAACACTCCAGAACCCCGTGCCTCGCGATTTCCATTTCCTGATCCGAGCTTGAACGCAAACTCCATGAGTCTGAAGTCGCGACCTTCAAAGCATAAAGAGCAGATCGATTTCGATTTTGACGATGGGGAAATGAAGCGGCCATTTTTGTTTGTGATTAAAGTTTGAATCGATTTATAGAAAATGAATGAGAGGGAATGGTCGCGATTTATAGGAGAAAGGAGAACAGAAAGTACGCTGTAAATAAATGTTTTAGTCGGTAACGTACATGGCAAATCCATTTAAGGAATTTAAACAGATTCTGATTTGATTAAAGAGATTTTCCATTCTTTTTAAACAGATATCGATTTGATTTTGATCCTATCCACTGATCAAATAATCGGGGTTCACAACTAAAAATCGTGAACTGCTATTTTAACCTATCAACCGACGTTTCAATGTAATTACACTATTCTGGACTCAACAGAATAGACTATAAAATTTAATTTGAACGTATTTAAAAATAACATATTAAATTGATATAATATAATTTAAATTCAAAACAAATAAATTCCCTGATAATAAAATATTTTTATTATCATCTATATTCAAATACAATTAATACTGATCATCTGAATTGTTTTGATTTAATTCTAACTTCGAATTGAATTATTTTAAATTTTCGTATTACGATAATTACCAAAATAAATCGTATTTCAATTATTTAATCGATAACCCAATAAAATACAATTTATATTATAAATTCAATATTTAAAACCATACTAAATATTTAAAATAAACTGTTCAAAAATCTGGGTCGTTACAATTTAAATCTACCCTTTTAGTGTTTTACTATATACATGTATATTGTAAGTTGTATGCTAGTGCATGATTGCATTTTATTTGAATAATCTAAACCTGGTAACAAAAGAAAACAGAAGAACAGAGAACATTTTAAGGTGAGTAAACACCGGTTCTTTCCTACTGATTAGGCATGTAAATTCTGGTATTAGATGTTTGTTTATATATTTATGTTATAAAAATCGTGATGTTGGTTTATATTTGGAATGCTTGATCAAATTGAAAATGCTAAAGACAGTATTCATACATTTCCATGCAAATCCTTTTACTAATATAATACTTATATTAGGATGTATACATTTAATTGATGAAATCTTTAGCTAATCTAAAACCTGAAACTGTGTTTAGGTGAGTAAATCCCCATTTTTTTGTTTATTCATTTGGCAAATTTATATGAGACATATACTGATGGGTTAATACTGGACTAAAATTTTGAAACAAGAATCTGGAAACAAATAAACTAAAAACAACATATAGCAGTATACATATGGTAAGTGAACACCTCATATGTTCCATTTATTTTTATTTATATACAGTGATGCAACTCATACACACATATACAAGTCCTGGTTGTGTAACAAAATGTTATGATAATATTTGATCACTGTTAAGCATGTAAACATAACTGTAGGTGTAAACTCAGGGTAACTCTGCTTCTCCACTTGATTTTAGAAAAATCAATAAATCAATTTCTGTTTTTTTTATGATTAGATTTCAACATGAAGGTTGGTTGTTTAGCCTTGAGTATAATAATAAAAAAATGGTTTTGACCTAAACCAAAATTTGTATTTTAAGGGACTAGATTTACAGTAAGTGGGGAAATATCATAAAAACTCAAGTATGGTAAATTGAAAATCTGACTTTATAGTGATCTTAAGAAACTCGAACCATGATTTTTAGGGGTGGAATAGTGATTTTTGGTTGTGTAATCTAATGGGACTGATGGGATAATTGGAAAACCGATTTTGAGTGATTTCCGATAGTCATGGTGAGGGAAGACCATGGGTTTTGGCGTGAAGCTACTGGGAGGTATAGATAATCAAGGAAAAATAGTAACTAAAATTTTGGAGCGGGTGGATTAAGCGGTTGAGCTCGATTTAAGAATTTTGTTTGTTTTTCTTAGCTCGAGTTCAAACCAGAATTTGCGCCGCCGTGGGGACATAGGGAAGGTGCGCACCAAGGGGAAACGGAAGTGGGGGTCGTCGTGAGTCTCCATCCAAGGTGCGGTGGCAACTGGAGCAGGGTGGTGGCGTCTGGGGGTGTTTTCTTGGATCGAGGTACATCGGGAGGGTACAATTGGAACTATCAGATTTTGATACAACGGGGTACTAGGGTTTTAGTGATGGAGATGAACTCTAGCGGTGTTGTGGCGTTTGCGGGGATGATGGAAGGGCGAGATGACCGGAGGGTTGATTGGTGCAGGTGCACTGTGCACGTTGCATGAGCAGATATGTGTGAAATAAAAAAAACTGGGAGAAGGAAGAAAAAGAAGAACATAAGAAAGTGCAAACAGAACGTATAGGGAGGAAACATTAGCAGATCGAAGAAAGTAAAGGGGAAGTTGGGTTTGGGCCTAAACGGGCTGCAAGGGAAAATAGAAAAGAGAAAAAAATGAAAAGGAAAGGAAGTAGGCCTTTGTCAGTTGGGCTGAAGCTAGTAAAGTGAAGATTAAAGAACTCAAGAGAGGAAAACAAAATAAACAAAGGAAAGTAAAGAAAGGAATATAAAGTAAGTAAAAGAGAAAATATGGAATAGAAATTTTTCGAAAATAAATTAAAATAATTTCTTTAAAATATAAATTTAATAATTTGTGTGTATATATAAATATTTATAAAAAGAAATAAAAGAAGAAAGAAGTGTAATATGGATGATAGAATTGGAAAGTGGTAGACGGTAGAGGATCAGATAATGATCGCTGTAAATGACATGGTACTTCATCAAAAAAATTAACTAAGTTATTTATTTTAAATAAATAGAATTAAATTATATTCTTTCAAATCTATATAGTTCAGTCAACTAGTTCAAGTTGGATTAATTAAATTGTAATCAACAACACGTCGTAAGAAATGAAAGGTGGTTGAGCGTCAAAATATTGTGTGTAATAAACTCGATTGTTTTGGAAATAAACATTTAAATGTTATTTTAAATTTTTATCGACTTAGGTCAATAACTATATTTTTTTTATAAAGGATTATGATGTTGAATTATCGGTGTTTAAACCAACTTCATATTAATATGAATTTATATGGTAACTAGATGACAGAATTTGACTCAATACTAGTATTTATTAATGAAATCAAATTGATGTGATAAACTAATCCAGATGGAACGATATTCACAATGCAAAGTGAATATAAATTTAAAAGTGAATGCTTTTGCAGATGATAATGGTCAAAAGAGAAACTAGTTGACCGGTAACGATGATATGATTCTGAAGTTCAGAAAATAAATGGGGCAGTGATGAAGTGAAGGAGATGTTGTTTTGGAAATCGAGTAAGTTGAGTTCGGAAAGTATTATTCACTTTCCGTTTTAGATAATTACTTAAATAAATTTTACATAGTGAATTAATTATTCATCTAAGAAAATAATAATAATAATAATTATATATATATATATTGAAGTAGGGATGATAACAATGCTGTTGTAATCAAAATAAATAAATGGGATTCTTAAAATGGAATTAAATCTTAAATAGATATGATGTGGGAATAATTTTCCACTATTAATTAACGATGTGTATTTGAATCATTGAATTAGGATAGTCCAGATCTGTTGTGATAATTTTTTTGTTCTGATTGATTATAATGCTGTGATATGACCCAATTAACTTGTTTATCCACATCTTGTTATACTAACTTATACAAACTACTGTTGAAATCTGGAATCTTATATATTAAATATTTTTAGTAGATAAATCTTGATAATCAATTAAGGACAATAGAAACACATATGAAATATATTGATCTGATTCCTTTAAGCATCACTTGTCCCTAAAAGATATTAACGTTCTTCGATTCAAAGAGACCGGGATTGGTTTTCTAAAATAAAATCCAAATACCACTTTGTATTGACCTAGGCGTTGATTAATTTAAAGTCAAATTGAAGACCATTGAAGACAGAGTTTATGCAAGGACTGTTCTGTTTACAGAATAGTGCTTTCAGTTTGTCCAGATCCAGGACAACTTGTATAGAAGAATGTCTGACAGAGTATACATAATAGATCGCGTAAGTTGATCTCTTCAAAACTATGTTTGGTGGCGGAGGAATTCATTTCTCTTAGCTTTATACCCGTGGTTTTGGGGAAATCAATTTGTGATTTGACGGGTTTGACGATGTGGCATTCAAAGTGAATGAAGACGTGATATATCTAAAGGTAAGTTTTGACCTCAAGCCTCACAACCGGGAAATGACATAAATCGGGCAGGCAGCATGGCTATGTGGGTCGCTCCCATTAGGGTGTATTGTCACCATCTAGAGAATATTCATTTTGTTACTTCTTTCGCTTTTGTATCTCCCGGGAATGGTTATGTTGCTAGCAACCGTAAGGTGATAATATATTCGATACACTCAAGAGAAATGAGTGGTCGGTCATGTGTGGCCGGGTTGCAAGACGTTCTTGTTGAACCCAGTGTATTCCTCTCTAGAGATACACTATCGGAAGGTGGTTCCATACCTTGTCATAGTTGGAAATCCATTATCCTTAAGCGCCAAGCGGTTTTGTTTGTATACTATATATGTGGATCGTGAGATGCAAACGTTCCGCTAGATTCTAGTTTATTTGTGAAAACCCTAGACATTATTATAATATCAGTATAGTTATGATTTCAAAATATTTTGGGTTATCGTAAGATAAAAACAATCCATATTTATGTGTGGATCGGTCTTATGATTTTGTTTTTTTTTCAAAAGAAATTTTCCAAGTTAAGCAAACTGTTTAAAATCGTTTACTCACACCAATCCCATGACTGACCCAAGTTTATTTTTCTGTGTTTTCCCTAAACTCTTGGGTGCCCAAATTTGTACGAGCAGTCAAATAGTTCAGGATTTTACGGATGATATGGAAGGAGCTTGGAGCAGGAGGCTTCAGCGTTAGATATATATAGAGTTTATTTCCACTGTGATGTATATATAATGTACTCTGATGCTGTATGTAAGTTCAGATACAGTTTTGAATTTTTCCGAAGCTTATATATATTATATTTTATTCCGCTGCGATTGTGAGATTCAATGTTATTCAGATCTTTCTTCTATATTAATTCTTCTATTCTAATCTTCTATCCTTTCTATTTCTCATCCTCTAACTTCTTTCTATTAATGATTCGTATTTTCGTGCAATTTGGGTCGGACTTGTATTGTATTTAGTCGACTCAAAGAGTTCGAATTTTCGGGTCGTTACACCATTATAAAAATTAACTAAGTTTACTAATTTTATAAAACTTGTGAAGTTTAGTTTATAAAAGCTAACTAAGTATATAAAAATACAAAATATTATCAAATATTCTATAATAATAATAGAAATAATTAAAAATTAACTAAGTATTATAAAAATTAACTAACTATTATAAAAAATTAACTAAGTTTACTAATTTTATAAAAATTAAGAAGTTTAGTTTATAAAAGTTAACTAAGTATATAAAAATATAAATATTATCAAGTATTTCATAATAATAATAGCAATAATTAAAAATTAACTAAGCATTATAAAAATTAACTAACTGTTATAAAAAATTAACTAAGTTTACTGATTTTATAAAAATTAAGAAGTTTAGTTTATAAAAGTTAACTAAGTATATGAAAATATAAAATAATACCAAGTATTCTATAATAATAATAGCAATAATTAAAAATTAACTAAGTATTATAAAAATTAACTAACTATTATAAAAAATTAACTAAGTTTACTAATTTTTTAAAAATTAAGAAGTTTAGTTTATAAAAGCTAACTAAGTATATAAAAATACAAAATATTATCAAGTATTCTATAATAATAATAGCAATAATTAAAATTAACTAAGTATTATAAAAATTAACTAACTATTATAAAAAATTAACTTAAGTTTACTAATTTTATAGAAATTAAGAAGTTTAGTTTATAAAAGTTAACTAAGTATATAAAAATATAAAATATTACCAAGTATTTTATAACAATAACAGCAATAATTAAAAATTAACTAAGTATTATAAAAATTAACAAACTATTATGCAAAATTAACTAAGTTTACCAATTTTATAAAAATTAAGAAGTTTAGTTTATAGAAGTTAACTAAGTATATAAAAAAACAAAGTAATACCAAGTATTTTATAATAATAATAGCAATAATTAAAAATTAACTAAGTATTATATAAATTAACCAACTATTATAAAAAATTACTAAGTTTACTAATTTTGTAAAAATTAAGAAGTTTAGTTTATAAAAGTTAACTAAGTATATAAATATATAACATATTACCAAGTATTCTATAATAATAATAGCACTAATTAAAAATTTATTAAGTATTATAAAATTTAACTAAGTTTACTAATTGTATAAAAATTAAGAAGTTTAGTTTATAAAAGTTAACTAAGTATATAAAAATATAAAGTATTACTATGTATTTTATAATAATAGTAATAATAATTAAAAATTAACTAAGTATTAAAAAATTAACTAAGTTTATAAAAATTAAGAAGTATAATTTATAAAAGTTAATAAGTATATAAAAATATAAAATATTACCGAGTATTCTATAATAATAATAACAATAATTAAAAATTAACTAAGTATTCTTCGACTTGCTCGTTCTTGTATTCTATTTTCTTGTTGTTGAGCATTGTTTTCTTGTTAATGTGTAAGTAGCATGACCAAATGCTAACATGAACACATGTGTATAGGTATTGGAGATGGGCATCGTTGTGCATTCGACTATAATCGGAATATCGTTAGGCGCT
Organism: Allium sativum; assembly: GCA_030737875.1. NCBI lineage: Eukaryota > Viridiplantae > Streptophyta > Magnoliopsida > Asparagales > Amaryllidaceae > Allium > Allium sativum. The sequence goes on from CM060909.1 coordinate 455,132,028, forward strand.
TCTGAAGATCCCTCAATAATAAGACCGCTTGTGGCAGCTGATTATGGAGAAAGCCGTAACTTTTAGTTGTTCATTTTGTTGGTATTCGGCGCAAACTTGTTTTATGGATATTTTGTTTTATTTACAGATATCATGACTTTGTTCGACGGATATTATGTAAATTTTGTTTATGGTGTTATTTTTGTTTATGGAAATTATGTAAACTTGGTTGATTGATGATGTGATCTTTGTGTATGAATATTGTGTTATACAATTAGTTGGTTGATATATATTTACATGTTGCTGACATGTATGTGCATGAATATTTTTATACTATAATACGTAAACGCTATGATAGATGTAAAAAAACATTGTGATATGCGGCAAAACACCGTGATAGTAAAGAACATGTAAACTTCTAGAAATGTTGTGATATGTGGCAAAACGCTGTGATAGTAAAGAACATGTAAACTTCCAGAAATGCTGTGATATGTGGCAAAACGCTATAGAAAAAGAGAAGAAAACAACATTTCTGAAACAATATAAAACGATGTATAAACATAAGAACAACACCATTTGAAACTGTAGTATGTCAATTTTCTACAACGTTTTGGTATGTATTGTGATATTTTCATAACCTATAACAACTTGTTGGTAAACAACGTTCATCAAAATGCTGTTAAAAGCTATAACAGCGTTTTTTTCAACGCTGTCAATGGGCTTATTTGTTGTAGTGCCAGACCGATTCCGGCCACCCCAGGTGTCTGATGTAATAACCCGGAAAATCAGAACCAATTTAAAATTTTTATTTTAGAAATTTTAATGGATTTTGAATAGTTAAAATGATTTATTTTAAGAAATAACGATTAAAAATTTATTTAAATCGAAGTTAGAACGAATAAATTTTATTTAATTATAAAAGGAGTTAGAAATAGCGCTGCAGTTTGAAAATTTGAATTCGAACTTTGACTGACTGTACAAGATGCAAAATAAATCGGATTTTAGGGAAACCAAAAATAATTAAATCTGCTTAAAAACATCGTTCCAACAAATCCGAAAAATTGAAATTTCATAGCGGGAATCAAAAGTTATGGTTAGTTGAATATTCAGAATAGTCGCTATAAAATTTAATATAATATATAGCTCGTATAAATAGCCATTTTACCAACGACCTCCGTTTTCGACGAAACCACTTTTGTTGGATCCGAAATGTCAATTTATTACAAGATTCCAATTTTCATAATTTTTGAAATTAATATGTGAGCGTAGCAAAAGAAAACGTGTTTTGTCAATTTCAGTCAATTTGGATCGACCAGAAAATGGCCATTTTTCAAACGGTCTCTAAATTCAACGAAATTAATTTTGTTAGGACTGTATCGTCAAAACATAGCTAGCTTTATTTTTTGGGAATTTTTAGGATTAGTATGTGGCTCTGGTAAATTGAAATGTACATTGAAATTTGTTCGTGTTTATTTAAAATAGTACGTTATTGAAGGAACATGCTGTAGACTTCAGAATTGGGCTTTGCCACTAGTCCCATTGCGTTCAGAAGGCATCAAAACCTATTGTTAGTCAGTAAGCAGGCCTGATTTGGACTCCGGCCCGTTTCTGGCTTTATAACACGTAAAATGAGAAATTATAATATTTAAATAATATTTTCAAAACCCTAAAACCATGGTCGCCACTTAATTTTCGATGGCTACGAGATCTCAGAACTTCCCTCCTCAATTTCTTTAAATCCGTTCAATGAAATCAGAAAATTTCAAAGCGAAAATGCAGCCCTTGATCTCCTCTACACATCCATACGGTGATTCGTCCTAGATCTAAGCGGATTCGCCAGAATTCATCGAAAAAGGTAGCGCCTTTAGGCATGAATTCCGAGGACTAGGCGCAACCGCGAGGGGTGGAATTCTAGGCGTTGGGGGAACCTTAGATGGCGATTTCAGCGGTGCTAGTTGATCGGAGTCCGGGAGCTTGGATTGGTAGCGTGATTTTTAATTTTGAAGGAGCAAATGGTTACGGGTTTCTGCTGTGTGCGCACGAACGAAGAAGGAGGCGAATAGGAGAAGGTGACGTGGCAAATTCTGGTAGGAGGAAAATTGTTTTGTTCTATTTAATTATTTTATATAATTTAAATGTTTAAACTCGTATAACTTTTCCATACGAACTCAATTTGAAGCGCGGTCAGTTGCGTTAAGATCGTATCAGAATTCTAAACAACATGGAACAGACCAGTGAAACGGAGCAAATCAGAATTCAGAGCAAATTTAATTTGAACTGTACAGAAATGAAAATAAAAAATAAACCGATCAAGGTGAGATCTCTATTTTAAAATAAAATTAATTATCGATTGCAATGTGAAATTTATATTTATTCTATATAAATTTCATGTTGGTGTTGTATAAAATTGTAATTGATTGTTTGTGATTTCGATGAACCACTGAATTGAATTGTGTGTATTCATGTTTCTCAAATTTTGTGTACATAATAAAAACCATATTTCTACTGTATATATAAATTATATAATATTCATGTTTATCAAAAAAATTGTGTATACAATAAAAACCACATTTTTATTGTATATATAATAATAAAGATGTTCATGTTTGATTAGATAAAAAGAATGATATGTTAAAACAGAATTTATCATTTAAAAATGTTACATTAAAATGTCATTATATTTAGAATTATGTCATGTTAGATTAAAATGTCACATTTTGTTAGAAATGTTACATTAGATTAAAAATATCATTTTTATTAGAAAATGTCATTCTATTAGAAATGTCATATTGGATAGAAAATGTCATTTTATTTAGAAATGTCATATTGGATAGAAAATGTCATTTTATTTAGAAATGTCATATTGGATAGAAAATGTCATTTTATTTAGAAATGTCATATTGGATTAAAAAAATGTCATTTTATTTAGAAATGTCATATTGGATAGAAAATTTCATTTTATTTAGAAATGCCATATTGGATAGAAAATGTCATTTTATTTAGAAATGTCATATAAGAATATCATTTTGTTAGTGTCATGTTATGTTAAATTAAAAATATCATTTTTGTTAGAATCATGTTATGTTAATTGAAAATGTCATTTATGTTAGAAAGCATATTTTGAAACCAAATTTGTCGCTTTTGTCAAATTATAATAGTTGAAACCAAATTTGCCGCTTTTGTCAAATTATAATAGTTAAAACCAAATTTGTTGTTTTTGTCAAATTATAATTGTTGAAACTAAATCTGTCATTTTTGTCAAAATGTAATAGTTGAAAACAAAATTGGCATTTTTTGTCAAAATTTAATGGTTGGAACAAAAACTACATTTTTGTTAATTAAAATTGAGTTAGAACAAAATAACATTTTTGTTAAATATATTCGTGTCAAAACAAAATAACATTTTTGTTAAATATATTTATGTCAAAACAAAATAACATTTTTGTTAAATATATTTGTGTCAAAACAAAATATCATTTTAGTTGAATTATATTTGTGTCACATAAAAATATCATTTTTATGTTGAACTAGAATTGCCATATAAAAACATTTCTATGTTGAATTAGAATTGTCAACAACGTAATAATATCATTTTTATTTGTGATGATGAATTAAAATTGTCGATAACATAATAATATCATTCTTATGTGTTATGTTAACATTGAATTTGTAAACAAATAAAAGTAGTCATTTTATGTGTTGTGTTAAGGATAGAAATATGTGTACAAATAAATTTACATTTTTATTTGTCAAGATAAGGATAGAAATTTGTATGCAATTAAATTTACATTTTTATATGTCATTTTTTTAAATAGAACTAACTGTATGCAAATAGAAACATTTCCTTTTATTTGTCATGTTGAGATTAGAATGCATGCAAATAAAATATCCCTTTTTATTTGTCATTAAAGAGCATAGAAAATATTATGAAAATAAAACATTCTTTTTATTTTTCCTTAGAAACATAGAGAATGTTATGTTAATTAAAAATACCATTTTGTTAAAATCAAGTTATGTTTATTAAAAATATCATTTTTTATTTGTTATGTTAAACACTAGAATTGTAAACAAACAAAAATATTCATTTTTATTTGTCATGTTAAATAATGAAATTTTATACAAATAAAAATATCTTTTTATTTGTCATATTTAAAAATAGAATTGCTATCAAATAAAAACTTTCTTTTATGTGTCACTAGGAAACATTAAGCATGTTATGTAAATAAATTATCCTTTTATATTGTCATTAGACCTAGAACATATGTATGTTGACAAAGTTTTCTTTTTATTTTTGTCACTTGAATTTGAAAACATGTATGTAGACAAAGTTGTCTTTTTATTTTTGTCATTAGAAGAATAGAACATGTATGCAAATAAAATACATATTTTTTTGACATTAAAAACATGTAGAGAAATTATGCGAATAAAATACATTTTATTTAACGTTAGAAATATAATAACATGTTTTGTTCATTATCATCAACATGTTAGCGGAATTAGAATTGGTTAAATTCATTAACCATTGATTAATCTAGATGAACTGTTGTTGTTTGAAAACCCCACACGGGTATTGGGATAATATTTGACAAACACTAGTCCCAATATTTAATTAACTGTCAATCAATGGATTGACAGTCTGTGATGAGCGTTATTTATTTATTTTAATGCTCACACAGTTGTAAATTTCACTCTGGATGTGAATGTATTGTTTAATGATTTATTTATCATTATTGTTATATACATGCGATGTATGAAATCCATATAACTGAAATTACATGGTAATTGATTGAATCGCATTCCGATTCATAATATTTTTATATAAAGAATATTCAAAAATAAAGAGTATTTTAAAATAATGAATAATTTAAAACAATATTCAATGAAGGATAAAATTATGATTTTCATGTCCATCTTTGGGCAGACACATAAATATAAAAATATGAAGCCGAGTTAAGAAGCAACCGCCATTTTTACTCGAACGGGTTTATCGATCGATTTTATTCATTTTAAAATGAATATTGAAAAGAAGTGATTTCAAAATATAATATTTGAAAATATTATCATATTAATATGATAAATTTTTATTTGAAATTAAAAATGAAGTTAAAATCATTTTAAAACGAATTTATATATATTTTATAAAATACGATTTAAATGAAATCGACAAAATATATATAATATATATAAATATATTTAATGGCCTGAATAGAACGCGCTGCGCAACGACCGTTCGCGAATTTCGACCATTAACTTCAAATTGACGTAACAGGAGATCCGACCGTCGGATTCTCCTAAACCGGAACCGTTGGGTTCATATCGAAAGGAGCTTTCCAATGAATATAAGAGTTTTGAAATCTAACAGTTGGATTTGGCATTATGTCCAAATCAATTTTAGAAAAGGTCGCTGTAAGTGCAGTTCGGTGGCCGTTATTGAAAACCGACTGTACAGGCCTTAATAAAATTACTAAAAATATGAAAAAATTATGTAAAATCATAATAAATGATTTGAAAAGATTTTGGATGAAAAATTCCATATTTGAAAAGATAAAAATATATTTTTATCGAAATGAACTAGTTATTAACTAGGATAAATCTTTAAATTAAAGATTTAATGAAACTTTCCAATTAATTAATGTTAAATTGGAATTAAATAAAATAAATGGGATTTTTGGGTTTGTCGTGAATGGTGTCTTCAGTAACATTGTTCTTAAACCCCGTAAGAAAAGAATAAATCTTTTAATTAAGATTATTAGAGTTTCCAATTATATTTAGTAATTGGAATAAAATGAAATGTGAATTAGGTTTATTGTGAACAGTGTTTTTAACGACATTCGTTCTTTAACCCAATTAACAGTGAAAATATAATTTGGAATTTATAAATCTTTTCTATTAAGATTTAATAGCAATTTTTTTTTTCAAAGTAAAATTTTCCAATTTAATATATTAAATTGGAATTGAATGGAATTCGATTTAATAATAATCGAGATGAGCTTCTGTAAAAGATGACTGTTATTATATATGGAATTTAAAAGGCTTTGCCGTTATTCCATTTATATTATCAGTATAATATGGAAATTTATATCGATTATATATTGATTTGATTTCTGTGAAAATTCCATATTTAATGGAAGATGATTTTGGGTTTATCGTGAACTGTGTTTTAAAAAACATTGGTCCTTAACCCAGTTAAAGACAAGATTAATTTCTTAAAGTTGAATAATCATAAAGTAATGATTTTTTATATTAAAACCAAATTGGTGTTTTAATGAATCTTGGAAAAGAAGATCAAAGAATAAATTTAAAAGAATTTATCTTTGATAAAATTAATGGGAACCTTTCCCTAATAATGTGAATATTTTATTAAGAGAATATTCTGAATTGGAATGAGGCGTTTGATGTGTTTTTATAGCACTTTAGTATTGATTATAAAATACGCGAGTTATTCGGAAAGACCGGGTTTAACCCATTCTGAATAATTACTATGACGATTAAAAGTCGAAGATGAAGATGGTGGTTGAAGACCGAAGGTCTTCACATCGTTTGGATGATTACTGATATCTTGATTGGGAGGCATTCCAAGACAAGGTAATAAGTGGTGATCGTCCAGACATACTTGGAGATCGATGGATATGCGAGAACCTCTCTCCTGTATTGGACATATGGGACGAGGAATAAGGTGTCTCCGGTTTCGTTCAGACCCAGAACGAACTTGTAAATGGATGATATGTCTGACGTTGTATTCCTTAATGCTATATTCGTTGATCTCTGCTAAATATAATATATGTTTGGTGGCGGAGAATTCATTCTCTTGCATAACACCCTTCTCTGAGACGTACGAGCTTAGAGGTTATATATTGGTAGAAATCAATGGTATGGTATGGATTGACAATGTGGCATGCTAAGATGCAAATGATCAAGGCTTATTGTTGAAAAGCAGAGCCTTGTGGTTGATGATCAAAGCACAACTTTAAATAACATAGCTTTGTGTAGCGTTACTTCGCGAGCCTCACACCTCAGTATGAACCAGAAACGGGAGAGGACTGCGGGGAGGACATACGTTTCTTTCTAGCTAGAAGTGGTGTCAGCGTTTACAAGCCCTGACATTTTTACTAATGTGGGTGATGGAATGAGGCGCCTCGGATTTGAGTCGATAGTGGCTCTATATTTATGCCTCATAGGGCAGGGAAACGTATTGTCCAGGCATTACTAATCCACTAACATTATTTGTGGACCGGCCCTGAATATCCAAGGGATGATGCGTTCTGTTCCTGAGGCTCGGGCTACAGATTCTCGAATTCGGTAAGGATGATCCTTTGCCTTGGTTCATGATGGAAATCCAACTTCCAATACAACACCATACGGTTTTGATTGTATAACTAGTATGGCGACATAGTATATGATAGCTATGCCGTCTACAACTGATACATTATGATTAATATGTTTTGAAACATATATACACTAATAATAATGTCAAATCCGTTTTATCGTATCAAGCATTTTTGACCATTATAAGGTAAAACTCTATCCTCCGGTTTGTGTTGCATTGTGTGATGGGAATTAAGTCTTATAATGGTTTCATTTTTCTAAAAAGCATTGCGTTGTTTAACGATTTACTTTATTTCTTGCACTGGCAATCCAATGGAGTAAACTCGTTCTGCGTTAGCGGCATGGTCACGTGATTAGCCTTATTATTATTAGATAAGTTAAGTAAGATTTCTCACACCAGTCCCATGAATGACTTATAGTTTGCTTCACTTTGCGAATTCGGGTGCCCTCTTTTCCACACGGACAGTCGAGTGGCTTGTTTTGCAGATATCTATTTATAGGCAGGATTCTGGATCGAAGCTTAAAGTTGTGGCCAGAGCAATGATAGCCTTCCGCTGCATTATATCAAGTTTATTGTAAATTAATCTTCCGCTATATTATTATTTATTCGATGTACTCTAATATTCTGTACTCTGACGTAACATTGTCATAATGTTTATAAAAGTCTTCTGTTATTTGTTCAGATGTGTTGTATGCCCAAAGTTAGCGTATTCGCGTTTTTTAACGGTCTTAGTTGATTTTGCGATCGATTAGGTCCGAGCAAAATCCGAATCGTTACATCCGATCACCCCCATATTTTGTTAGCAGCTCAACCTCAACACGTACTCCAACTTTGTGTCTCCTGATTCTCGATGAATCGAGTGATATATATATATATATATTAATTGGTGAAAGAGGACTTATTTACAAATTTCTGTCAATTTTGGGAGATTGGTTGCTGAACTTCTGGTTAAGGGTAGCATATTTATAAATGAGTTATATAATATTTTATTGTGACGTGACTGGCGATATTTTATTGAAACGACTAATGATATTTATTCGTACCTATCGCCATTTCCGGTTGATGTTTATTTGTTCGTATGACCACATACGAATCTCATTCCTGGTGAAAATGGACCTCATGATATAATTCGATATTCCAGACCCAATGAAACTTTTTTCGTCGGATTCCAAGTATGTTTGCTCAAACGGCGCTCGTTTGAGTCCAAATGGTCGATTTATTTACATTTAATTTTTGTACGCTCACAAAATAACTCTGATTTACGTGAAACTTGAAATCTAGCAATAACTAACGGTTATAGATCTAATAAAATTTGTTTCGCTGAAAACGAAAGTCGTTTGAATAAAGTCCATTTTTAAGGGTCTAATTTAAATTAAAATAAATCAATTTTAAAATACCTCAATATAATAATAATAAAATATTATAATCGGACATATTCGAGCAGAATTTCATATAGTTCCAAAATAAACCATCTTAGGTTGAATTCCAAGTCAAATCAATATTTAAAATATTTAAAACCCTTTATTTTTATATAATGAATCGTTATAGTTTATAAACAAATTCCATAGCGAGTTTTTGAAAATTTAATTTGGGCATAAAACAAAATCCACAACATGAAAACACGATTTTTCTCTTTTATTAGAAAATCATAATCTAATAGATTCAGACGTTTTTTGTTTCGAAGAATTCCGACTTATATTGAAATTTGGATCATGTACTTCATTTTACAGTTCAAAACGTAATATTATGAACTACCGTGCTGCTGCAGCTCGTTTTACAATTAAAATTATGAACTATACGTTCAAACATCGTTTAATAAACGAATACGTTAATATAATTCGATTATATACTGAATTAAATTCTTTTAAATTGCCAATTCACATAAAACTATAAATCCAACATATTCCAAAATATTTCAAATTAAATTTATTATTATATTATTTATACGAGTATATATGCACGTCCTGGTGGACCTGCATTTGATTGTCGAACCATATATTATAGTATAGTTATTTAAAAAGATGACAGTGAAATGATTTGTTTAACATCAACAGATTAAAAAGATGGCAATAAGATTATTTCAGTTGAGCTACCACAAAAGTAGGAACATATGCGTAACCTTTTAAAAGGCTATGTGAAGAGTAGTCTGTAGGCATAAAAGAAAGAAATTCAATAGCGAAACAAAACGTGTGTGTTTATTGTCGTCGTTAGTGTAACATGCACGTTTTGTTTCGTTGGTTGAAAATGAATAATTTTCAGTGTATGTTCCAAGTTGTAAATAGCAACGTTTTTAACATAAGAAGCTTTGCCTACTGTATGAGCATGCATCTTTGTTTTTCTTGTATACTTAAACTTTCACAAAAAAAAAAGACAAAAAAAAAAAAAAAAAAACGTCGATCATTTCACGGATTGTTGACAATATTATTTAAAAAGAAGACAATAAATATATACTGATTGTTTTCTTACACCTAAGTTGCAGTATATTATATCTATTACAAAACAAATCCAGCAAAATACACCCACACAGAAATAAACATGAAGAAGATCCAAACTGATACACTATACTACAAAATTCACCCCTGTTACAAAACAAATATAGCAATATATAACCAATCCATCCGTACCCAAATAAAAATGAGATGATCCCACTCTCAACTCTTGCAGGATCACGAAGACGCCAAATATGTTGGCATGTTACTGCTACCATTTAATATTGGTCCATTGTGGATTTAATAAAACATAATTCTACATACCAGTACTGAATTACAGGAAGTATTATGAATTGCTAAAGGAACACTTTTAATCTGTAGTCATGCTTCAGCGATGCATCTTTGAATGTCCCAATTATTGTAATCTTTTACCCAGTGCATATTCTCGTCATCTCTTTAACTTAAATTCAATTCCTTACCCTAAAACTTCATAGGCAATGTCCTACTTCTAATCTTACTTCTGAGATCCCTCTTCACTTTAAATCAACCAGATCGGGATTTGCGGCTACTGTGTTCTAGTATTATGGTTCTGGCTGCACTTGTTTTGGAGAGATTTTGAAAAATATTTGATATGCATATTAGTCAGTATATAAGAAGGAAAAATTAGTTGGCATCTATAAGATGTCACGCATGTAAAAGACAAAAATAAGTATGAACATGGAAGTATTTCATAGTGAATGCATAGTTTACGATGTAACTATTTGAGGTATTAAACTATGGTTGCATCCAAATAAATGGGTTAAGAATTACTCAATTTTTTCATAATCATGATGTCGGGTTAAGTAAATAGTATATATGATGTAAAATATTCAAATACTCGAAAAGTAATGTGAACTTTCAACGGTATGTAATGCTAATCCCACGAATTGCAATGTTTACAAATGTTTGGATAAATAAAATTGAACAGCAGTCTGATACCACAATGCTGGTATGTGATACGGACTATACACCACCAGCTAGAGCCAAACGTATTATACGAGCCCCAGCTAGATACTTGGATTAATATAGCACAACTAAAAGAAGGGATATCACATGCACAATGGATATGGATAACCGCTTAAATAATTAGAATGGAAATGATAAAAAGAATATGCTGTTTTACAGTTGTTTTTATGCATTTTCTTTTTTTTCTGTTACAAAGGACGCTGCTATCACATGCAGGGGCAAAATCAGTGCCACCTGGCAGCAGTTAGTTATAGAATTCGTGATGTATTGCCTATATATTAAGCTACAGTGCAATGAAAAGGTAGGCTGGAAAAATTAATCTCCTTCTTCTTTGTATCATCATGTCTGCTCTTCACTCTTTTCTCTTCTAAATTTTACTTCTCATCAGTTTGCATAGTATAGGCCTTATCAATTGGTGCTTTCACCATGACTCGCTTAGACGAACTCGCCTCCCACATCAACGACCACCAAAACTCCATCGCCTCCATCACCACCACGCTATCCACACAGCAAGCCTCCCTCATCAACCAAGAAAAATCTCTCACATCCCAGCAATCCGACATTTCTGACATCAAAAACACACTCTCCGTCCAGCAACTATCCCTCCAACAGCTTTCTCAGGCCATTGCAGATCTATCTTCTAAATTCTCAGCCACACCATCACCAACACACGTCGAGTCACCTGTCAGACCACCACCTCCTCCCCCTCTTCTTTCCACACCGCTTCACATGGCCTCCCTTCCACATCCCATCCACATCCGAACCCCTAAATGCGAACTAACCCATTTCGATGGCACAAATTCCTTGGATTGGATTTTTCAGGCGGAGCGATTTTTCGCTTACCACTCAACACCCGATGAACAGCGAATTAACCTAGCAAGTTTCTACATGGCGGGTCAAGCGCTAACTTGGTTTCAATGGATGTTCCGTAACAATCAATTTCAATCCTGGCAACACCTAACTCGAGCCATTGAACAACGATTTGGTCCCCCCTCTTTCATCAACCCACAAGCTTCGTTATTCAAACTTCGCCAAACAACCACAGTCGAAAATTACCAAGCCCAATTCGAAACCATAAGTAATCGTGTTACAAACCTCCCTCCCGATGCACTCCTCAATTGTTTTATTTCTGGACTGAAAAACAACATCAAAAATGAACTACAGCCATTTTACCCCAAAACCTTATCGGATGCTGTTGACCTCGCCAAACACATCGAAGCAAAATTCAATGACCTCAAACAGTTCCAAAACCGCCTGCAACTTAATCGTCCGCAACAACCTCCCTTATTATCCTTACCTCCGATTCCAGCCCCATCTCGGCCAACACAAACCAATTACCCAGTTAATAAACTCACCCCCTCTGAATTTCAGAATCGTCAAGCGAAAGGCCTATGCTATAATTGCGATGAGAAGTATTTTCCCGGTCACAAATGCAGTACTAAACGTATATTATTACTGCTACCAGACGATGATGATGATACGATAGCAGATCCAGATCCTCCAGCCATCACTCCACAATCTCCCGAATCCGAACCAGCAATTTCCTTCCACGCTCTAGTTGGATCTTCCCAACCACGTTCTCTCCGGTTGCTTGCACGAATTAACAACAAGGATATAACAATCTTAGTCGATTCTGGAAGCACGCATAATTACATACATCCAAAGACAGCAAAGTTTCTAGGGCTTCGAACAGAGATCCATCGCGAATTCCTCATCACCGTGGGCAACGGTGACAGTCTTCAGTGTCAGCATGCTTGCCGAAATGTTCTGGTGCAAATCCAAGGGTATGATTTTATCACCGATTTCTTTTTACTTCCGATTGCAGGAGCAGAAGCAGTTTTTGGGATTCAATGGTTGCAAAGTTTGGGCCCAATATTATTTGATCATAAACAGTTAACAATGTCCTTTGTTTACAATGGCAAACCCATTGTGTTATCAGGCCGCCAAGCCCAACCCAGCCCAGCCGAAATTTCTGTCCACCAATTAAAACGCCTGCACTCCACGGGATCAATTTCCTCTTACTTCCAACTCTCTGCCGAGCCCAATAACAGCCCAACCCCTATTTCGCCACTAAGTCCAAACAATCTGCACCCAGATATTTACCAGATCCTTACCAAATATCCTACTCTATTTGACCATCCAAACACCCTTCCACCACATAGAACTCGTGACCACCATATTACCCTCCACAACAACTCACAGCCCATAAACGTTCGCCCTTACCGATACCCATATTACCAAAAAAATGAGATCGAATCTCAAGTTCGAGACATGTTACAAGCCCAAATAATCCAACCATCCACGAGCCCATTTTCCTCACCCGTCCTTCTTGTCAAAAAGAAAGATGGTACTTGGCGCTTTTGCGTTGATTACCGAGCTCTTAATGCTATCACCATTAAAGATAGATTCCCTATCCCCACCGTTGATGAACTACTTGACGAGTTGTATGGCTCTACCTATTTCTCCAAACTAGATTTGCGTAGTGGCTATTTCCAAATACGAGTCCATCCACCCGATATCCCTAAAACGGCATTCCGAACTCACGATGGACATTATGAATTCCTTGTCATGCCATTCGGACTCACGAATGCACCTTCGACATTTCAAGCAACTATGAATGATGTTTTCCGTCCCCATTTACGAAAATTCATTCTAGTATTCTTTGATGACATTCTCGTATATAGCAAAACTTGGGATTCCCACCTTTCTCATCTACAACTCACCCTCGACATCCTCTCTAAAAATCAATTTTATGCCAATCTTTCGAAATGTTGTTTTGGATTGGAGGAACTTTATTATTTGGGCCATATTATCTCAAAACATGGCGTGCGAGTGGACCCATCAAAGGTAGACGCGGTGATTAATTGGCCAATTCCCACCACGCCCACTGCTGTCCGCGGTTTCCTGGGCCTAACGGGCTATTACCGACGTTTTATCCGTCAATATGCCCAAATTACAAGCCCTCTTACTGAATTACTTAAAAAGGGAGAACTATTTAATTGGACCAAGCAAGCCCACGAAGCCTTCATGACGTTGAAAGCTGCTATCACCTCTGCACCAATATTAACCCTTCCCAATTTCTCCCAACCATTCGAGTTACACACAGATGCTTCAGGATTTGCCTGCGGTGCTGTTCTCTCACAATCGCAGCGACCAATTGCCTTCCACAGTCAGAAATTACCACCGCGACTCCGGAGTGCCTCCACCTATGCACGAGAAATGTTTGCCATAACTTCCGCCGTTCAGAAATGGCGACACTATCTTCTCGGCCGCCACTTTTCCATAGTTACAGATCACCAAAGCCTACGGCAATTGCTCACTCAGACCATCCAGACCCCAGAACAACACAAATAGCTCTCCAAGCTCCTAGGATTTGACTTCACCATCAAATACAAACCAGGATCTGAAAACTTGGTGGCGGACGGTTTGTCACGATGGACTCACGAAGCATTAATGACTGCATTTTCCTCTCCGTCATACACTTTGACAACGGACATCCGCGCCGCTCTCCAATCCGACACTACAGCACAACGAATAATTACTCACCTCCAGAGTGGCACTCCTACTAGCCCACATTTTTCCTTTCAGGATGGATTGTTATTTCGCGGCAATCAAATATATGTCCCCGATGATGCATCACTACAGCACCGTATCTTGGCTGCATATCATTCTTCGAAAACAGGTGGACACTCGGGGATTAAGAATACTTATGCTCGAATTCATGGCAATTTCTATTGGCCAAATCTCCTTAAGTCTGTTCAGACATTCGTGAAAGAATGTCCAGTTTGTTTGCAAACAAAATCGGAAACTACAGCACCAAAAGGGCTGCTGCAACCACTTCCAATTCCACATCAGATTTTTGAGGACATTTCAATGGACTTTATCACCCATTTGCCTCCTTCTTTTGGTAAAACGTGTATTTGGGTAATTGTTGACCGACTATCGAAATACGCTCATTTTGTCGCACTGCCTACATCGTTTACTGCAGTCCATCTCGCATCATATTTCATTCAGGAATATGTGCGCCTACATGGCTTTCCACGATCGATAGTCTCTGATCGAGATCGAGTGTTTATGAGCCAGTTTTGGAGAGAAATTTTTCGCTTACATGGCACGCAGCTGAATATGGGCAGTGCCTACCATCCACAAAGCGACGGACAAACTGAGGTCGTCAATCGATGCTTGGAAAATTACTTACGTGCTATTTGTGGTGACCTGCCATCTCAGTAGATTAAGTGCTTGCCGTGGGCTGAATGGTGGTATAACACTTGCTTTCACTCTTCCATCGGGATGACGCCATATCAAGCCGTTTATGGTCGCAAACCACCCATCATTGCAGACAACTTGCATGGCACTGCTGTGTTGCCAGACGTGGACGACTGGGCCAGCATGCGAGATCAGCTCCTAACAACTATTAAGAGTAACCTCCAGCGGGCACAAGAGCGCATGCAGAGTCATGCGAATCAACATCGTCTTGATAAAGAATTCACTGTGGGTTCTTATGTCTTCGTCAAGCTCCACCCCTATCGACAGCATTCAATCCGGCCAACCCAACACAAGCTCTCCAAAAAGTTCTTTGGACCCTTCTTGATTATTGAGAAAATTGGCACCGTTGCATATAAGCTTCTTCTTCCACCAGATGCGCGCATCCATCCAGTGTTTCACATTTCTCTCCTCAAGCTATGTCCGAATCCAGTCAACATTACGCCAACCCCATTGCCACCAGCTCTGACTTCACCTACTGACCTTGAGGACAAGGTCAGGTCTTTAGGGGAGGGTATTGATACGGACTATGCACCACCAGCTAGAGCCAAACGTATTATACGAGCCCCAGCTAGATACTTGGATTAATATAGCACAACTAAAAGAAGGGATATCACATGCACAATGGATATGGATAACCGCTTAAATAATTAGAATGGAAATGATAAAAAGAATATGTTGCTTTACAGTTGTTTTTATGCATTTTCTTTTTTTTCTGTTACAAAGGACGCTGCTATCACATGCAGGGGCAAAATCAGTGCCACCTGGCAGCAGTTAGTTATAGAATTCGTGATGTATTGCCTATATATTAAGCTACAGTGCAATGAAAAGGTAGGCTGGAAAAATTAATCTCCTTCTTCTTTGTATCATCATGTCTGCTCTTCACTCTTTTCTCATCTAAATTTTACTTCTCATCGGTTTGCATAGTATAGGCCTTATCAGTATGATATTTGAACATGACTACCATAGTGGTTACGACATCTATGTGCCACATTAGGCGTAAAGTTTCTATATTGCTTTAGTTTTTCCTTATATCCAGTTTGGATAGGTAGAATGGTATCAAGTAATAGGTTACGAAGCAATTAAAATAAATTGCTTGTACATCAGCAGAAAAAAAGCTAGCAGTCTATTTTTTATGACCCTCTCTCTCACTCACGTGTGTATCTATGTATATACCATACGATTTCAAGCTAATGTGTTATAATGGTAAATAACCTGTTGCGTATCATTCTATACATGGTTTATCAAAAATTAATTTCTAAAAATGGCGTTAATTAACTCACTGAAAAATGATTAAAATCTATGTATCATTACTGCAAGCAACATGTTGTGGATTATCAAAAGGATTTGGCGATCCCAGAGTATGAAATATGGCCAAAATGTGTCTTGGTGAATTCCTGTGATCCTGTATAATGATTTGATGACTGAAGTTGATCTTAAGTGAGAAGTTATGATCAGAAATTTGTTTCAAATGGTTTTTATTGCTTCGTCCCATCAGTGGAAATGATAAGGTGCAAGTAGTCAAAAATAATTGTTCCTTAAGGCAAAAAAAACATATATAGTTGAACATAAATTGCAGTGTTTCTTATATTCCCAAAGAGAGTGTATATCCCACAACAGATTGTGTAAAAGCATCCTGTATTGGATGTAGTCAACTTATTGTATGAGGGAAGGGAAATCGGCATACACATAAAATTGTAAACGCGATGAATAGTAAGCAGGGATTGGCATAGTGATAAGAAGAATAGTAAGCGTGGGACACAGTTTAATTGTATCAATATTAAACAGGAAACATTAATAAAATAGAGATTACAGTGGTGAGATGGCAAGTGCATGTAAATCAGGTGCAATGAATGTGGACCACTGTCGTTGTTTTCCAGTTGTACCACCCACATATCGTTATATGTCTTCGCATAACTATAGCAACAAAGATAACAGGTATGAGCTAATATGAAAATTTTGACATAACTATGTTGCACAACATAGTATAGCTGCATGCAATTAAGTAACGTAATAATTTGTTAAGGTCCACAAATTTACAGTCGATTAGATTGCTCCCACGGTAATTAGATCACTATTTGGTATAAAAAACATTAACGTTTCCTAACCTAAGTATTGAAATAAGTAAACAGATTAAAATTAAAATTACCACTGAAATTGGCTTTCAATACATATCATCTCATGCCCTTACTGTTTTATCAGTAATCATCAAATTTGCAACCTATTAAATATGGGATCAACGTTGCTTCCCCGTTCGCTGAGTGGAGTTAACTATTTGGGCAGAATATGGCTACACCTATATAAAAGCTCTATATAGGTGTCCTAGTGCAATTAATATCTAATTCAATCTAAATGTTAAACAAAGTATTCATCTTACGATTCGAGTAATAAACATATTCTCATAAAACTTGGCCTCCCTCTTGTTGAATTCCCTCATCTTTTCCTTCAAAGTTCTGTACTCCAGTTTCACATCTTGGTTCTCCATGTAAATAAACATCAAATCGACAATTTTGATGCAAGTTTGACTACTACAGTTTGGCATATCCGGGTGGAAAGATGCAATCATTTATTCAACAATAAAATTCTTCCGTTTATTATTTTTATTAAAAAGCTTGCCTGATTTCACGATCAATTGAGATGCTTTCTGCCATTATTTTTCTCTCTGCCGTGTATATTTCGAGCTGCTTTTGGGAAAGTGTGATGGGAGTTCTGTATATAAGCAGCGAGCCGATATGAGAAGGGTATCTCTGGAAATCCAAAAAGACAGCAAGTAATTCATGTACGATGAATTCTCCTTATTAGTAGTAGAGATAGAGATGTTCTACTGAGAACTTTGAATGAATATTTGTATAAATAACTTAAATATAAAAAAGAAAAAGAAAAAAAAAGGAGATTCATGTAGCTTTTCCAGTTAACTATGATTGTTACACGTTATAGCATGTTGGTCAAAATGACATGCTGCGTTTGGCAAATTATTTTATTTAGAACCCAGTCATTACGGATATAGAAATACATGTTTATGCTCTAAATTTGGTTAACCTACTGGGTTCATGATAGATATAAGTTTAAGAACATATAACATGATATGATATTGTTTACCTTTTTGCTCTTTGAATGAAGGATTATTTTGCTTCAGCTCCCTTGCCATGAGTGAGGTGTTCAAGTCGTGGCACTATGGTTGTTTTTAACATTTGTTTGTCTGTTTCCTTGGGGCAATCTGTACATTTTCTCCCCTATCTGCCTAGAGCAGTTCGTCTTCCCAAGCTAGCCCTGCTAACATATATACTTGTTTGAATGAATTTACATGAAAAAATCAAGGTTCTTATAAATTAACATTATTGTTCTTGCCGTTAAAAATTCTGATTGTCTCAAAATCGAAAGCATGACGTTTCTATTTGGAGCACTGGTCTAATATATGACTGTGTATCTTAAAAAATGGGATGAAACTATTACTTTGATTGAAAGTCATCAATGAAAAATAATAACAAAAACTTAAAAGTAAATTTACTTCAATATTAGCTGTAGATATAAGCCAACCATTAAGAAAGGCTGAATGGAGAGTAGGCATTGAGATTGGCAACGAAAGAAAGATTGAAGTGTCCTGGCGTTATGCATATGGAGAAACAGCAATGCTACTTCAACCGTCTGGAATGCAACTGGCTTCACATGGGATAAATCAGCACCAAGAACCATGCACCCTTGATTTCCTTCCACCGCACAGTTTCAGATCCGCTTTTTTGGGTGCTTGATTCCCGGTCGCCGTATCAAATCCCATGGAGAAATTCATCCATATTTCTTGTGTTCTCTTGGAGAAGAAATAGCAGCATAATTACACTGGGACCTAGCAAGAAAAAAATGTGTGAAAATATAGATAACGCATATCCAAATTTATGTCTATGGTAGATGAAAATCCTAATAAGCCTTAATTTATATCATATGTGGAATGTGTTAACAAACCTTTCATTTACAGGGTAGTTTGACACATAATTACATATTCAAACACAATTGTACATGTCAGTTGCATCTTGAAGATTAAACAAAATTAAAGATATTATAAAAAACAACATAAAACATGATAAATGAGTTAGGTTTAGCAGAAGAATAATAAAACATAAAAATAATGCGTTGTAAAGAAATAAAGCATCAGCTCATATTTATAGATACATACATTATGTAGTCGACTTTACTATTGATATAGAAAGAATACTAAAACATGAATGATTGTCAAAAATACATATGAATCAAGGATTAATAAGCAGAGAATGTAGTCAAATATGTATGTAGAAAATGAAAATTCAGCAAAGGAAATATATTCAACAACATCTGTAATCATGAAATTTTCTTCAAAAGCATGTGTAATGAATTATTGATGGAAGCAGACAGAAATGCAAGCTATTTACGAAGAAAGAAACGCAGAAAAAGAATTTTACTAACCAAATTTTCTCAGCATACAACATCAGCTTAGGTCTTTGAGATTATAGGGCCCAAAATAGGGATCCATTTAGGTTCTGTATAAAGGTGAAAATAAATAACATTGTATATAAATTTAAATAGCAGATTTAATATATAAGAAAGAAAAAAAAAGCAGTTCATGATATCAAAGATGAACAAATTTAATTAGCAGATTTAATATATAAGAAAGAAAGAAAAAAATAGTTCATAATATCAAACCTGAGGCTGAGATCATCCATAGCAGATCTACTTCTACTGACAGGCCTTCATTCTGGTTTGTGCTTCCTCAAAAGACAAACAACAATATATGTAACAAATTGGAGATTTTTGAGAATAAAAATAGCAAATTCCAAAAGAAATAGCATGCAATAACTATTCTAGAATGCACTAAAGGATGAACATCAATGTCTTGTTTATGTTTTGCATTAGAAATCTATCTCAATCAAATGATTCAGTGACCAAATAAATTCTCCTCTCAATAACTACCCATCGCGCAAAATCCGTAAATCCATGAATTTTACTGCTGCTTACCTCAAATAATCTGAGCGTTGGAAACTATTATTTTATTTAGTTGTACTCCAATACCTGGCTGTAACTGATCTCCACATGCAAATTGATGCCTTAAACGACGTTATAACATCTAGCATTATAATATGATATGATGCTTGTTTCATACAACAAAACAGACACAGATATTACAAGTTTCACGTGTAGGATATTCACCACAAACTTTAAATCCATTAATTTATGAGATTTATACTTGTTTCTCTGTATATGAAAAGCATTAGACATTGAACTATTCAACTAATCAAGTTTCAGTTAACATGAAATCAATTAAATAGAAAACAACTCCATATTTAAACAAAGCTAGGATTTTGCTAGCGACAGTAGTTGTAGACCTTAATTCTTTTTTTTTTTTTTGGGCAATGCAACAATTCGCACCTCTGTACCGCTAATGCACCTAGAATGACTTTGTCAAGCAGTGGGGGCACTCAGGCCGAGCGGATTGCCTTAGGTAATAGATTCGATTTGTTGCAAAACTTATAGGATTGGGTGCAGCGAGATCGCTAAGGAGATAAATTTTATATTTTAGGCTTGTTAAGACCGTTTTGAGTCTTTCCTTTTTCTAATGCCCACAATATCAGAAAAAATAAAAAATAAACCCATATCGTATATTTTAAATCAAAAATAAGCAACTCAAAATTAGTTAAAGTTTATGAGATAAATGAAAATAAAACAGAACAATCAAACAAAAAAACGCAGTCTTCATAATTCATGGTGAAGGAATGAAGGTGGTTTTCAAAGATGCCTTGGCTTTTGATAGCCTTGCCTCAAGTTCAATAATTAATGCGTGTATCGTTCACTGTAAGCAACTTTCTAGTATAACTTGTTGAGTTTCAGCATTCTCTGCGTACCGTACGCGCTTCACCGTGTCTATTGAAGTCAATGGTCGAAGTCTCTCATGCCGGCGTCCCAATTGAACATCCCTCATCGCCTCCCATCGAGCATATAATTTGGTATTGGCAAGCACTTATTGTAACAAAAGGAATCCCCATCGTTACATGCCACCAATACCATATATATACCACGATCTTTCTTAATATCTTGCGATGTGGGACAATTCTCTCATTCAATCCACGCACCCACTCCATTCCAATGCGAGCCACACCTAACAATCTCCACCTTGGCGAGCATTGCTCAAGTCACCTTAGAGTTACACCTTGAGTCCTCTTCACAGTTGGCTAGGCTGCTACTCCGAGTTCTCATAAGCAGTGGCGTCAGGCTGTTTTTACCATTGTATCTCCACCTTGACGAGAGCATCCCATGCTCAAGCCCCTTTGGAGCCATGCTTCGGTCATGCTACGTATACCAGTCCCCTCGAACCATGGAGCTTTGATACCATGTTGAGTTTCGGCATTCTCTGCGTACCGTACGCGCTTCACCGTGTCTATCAGAGTCAACGGTCGAAGTCTCTCATGTCGGCATCTCGATTGAACATCCCCCATCGCCTCCCATCAAGCATATAATTTGGTATTGACAAGCACTTATTATAACAAAAGGAATCTCCATTGTTACATGCCACCAATACCATTTATATACCACGATCTTTCTTAATATCTTGCGATATGGGACAATTCTCCCGTTCAATCCACGCACTCACTTCATTCTAATGCGAGCCACACCTAACATAACTCACATGTGAAATTAAAAGTGAGTTGGAAGAAAGGATAAGCATATAATTATATTCAGATTTTGGTTGTCGAAGAATGAACATATATGATTTAAAAATAATTCAGTAAGAAGCAAATACCATTTTAATTTGCGCTGCTATGTTTGCAATTAGATGTGCATACTCCTCAATTTGCCTACAAAAAGTAACACAATCGTTAGCAATCATTAACAGTAATTTATTCAATATAATATTACTTTAGGATAACATATGTTGGAATATTCCATTTTTCTTCCTTCTTCTCCAACATAGCATCAATGTTCAAGTTGATGTGGTGGTTTTTTCAGTTTCGTGCTTCTTTCATACAGTGACTCTTAGCGGCTGCATCTCTACAGTTTCCTCTTCGCTCATGTCAAAAATTGCACTCCCACCCAAACAGCCTGGATCTTCGCTCATTTCGATAATTTTAAGTTCTCAGTTTTTAGATGCTTCGAACGTAATGAAAATAAATACTGAGATTAATATTAATAACAAAAATTAGTATAGAGTAGTGTAAAGTTGCTGGAAATTGCATGAAAAGAAGATGTGAGATCTTATTGATAACAATTTATTTTTTTTAAAAACAGGTACTGAAGTTACTTGATACTTGAGATGGACGTAGATTTGTAGTCTTTTACCCTTCAATTTAGGAATGTTGTCACTCATCTCTAATCTAATTACTAAATCTGGCAAAAAAAAACCGTGGTACCTATAGGAAACTTGGATGAAAGGTCAATCATCAGCCAATTGATCTCCCAGCAAGCCAGCTAAATACCGATTACAAAAATATAAAAGATTACCTGAATTTGCAAGTAGGAAATAGAAGAAAAGACAATAGATTGAGTCGAAACGGTATCTAGTACCGCCTGCAGCGGCGAGATCGAAAGCGATGACATAATCGAGATAGAAGAGTCAACCAGTTGATATGTGAAACTAAAATTGAATTTGCTAAAACTGGGAGGAAGATGGAGAAGCAGTTTTGTGTAACGTGGACTTAAGGGAGACTTATTTGAGGGGGTGAAGAGAAGGGAGTAAGGGACGATTTTTTGGGAGAAACCGAAGACGAAGAAAAATTAGGTTTTAGGAATGGGAACGACGTAAGATGAGAGATGAGTGCAGATGACCAAGAGCGATACCCAAGAAATTATAGGGGTATTTTTGGAATTTCAAAAAGACGTCAAGTAAAATAGTGGAATGAATTTACCTTATTAGTAGTAGAGATTAATAAAATATTCAAAACCATTTAATTCAAGTAATTAACCTCCAAATAACCATTTAAAACCAAATTTAAATATTAATTAAAAGGTTAAAAATCCGGGCCATTACACACACCAACTGTTGTGGTAACGATATAATGTGGGTTATAATAAGAGGTAAGATGATAACTTATTAATAAACCTTAGTTAGGGGAACTAAGTTAATAAGTAAATCCACAACAACGGTTGTGGTAACGGTATAACATGAAGTTATAAATAACATGAAAAACAAAAAGAAGGAAGAGGCTTGTTATTAGTAAACTTATGAATGAGAAAATATTAAGTTTAATAAATATAATAATAAGTGGCTCATAGATAGAGTCTTTTCCGGTAGCGTCGGGATGATTAGGGAAAATAAGCAGCCAAAATGTAAGCTAATAAACCAGTAATTTGAATAGAAAATAAATGTGTAAATAATCAAGTTAATTAGCAATGTGATAAGTTAAAACAAGCGCATGATTAAAAGATTAGACATAAGATCTAATAATGCGATGGCGTGATGCGCTTGGACCGGTCCGTACGTATGGAGATGAAGAACCCAATGGGGTAGAACATCGTCGTCTCTGGAGTGGAGACACGAGAGAAGCACATCCAACTGATTATTCAATGAGATTGGAGGGAAGCACTGGGATTCTTCGGGACATGGTAAGGTACTCTAAGATGGTCCTTTAAGGAATAACCGAATGAAGCTGTCGCTCGAAAGCAGGTCTGTTGTACCGTTTAGATTATACCCTTACTGCAACTATGGTGTGATAGTCAGAAAGCTATGGCAAATGGTGTTGGGTGATTCGACAGTTTGCCTCGCTCTGGAAGGAGATGGTCAGGACCAAACTAAGGATAGTAATTGTCAGATACCTATCATTGGTAGTCAGTAGGATGCGGAAAGACTTAGAGCTAAACCAACAGACTAACGATCTTTCACTATAGAGACGTTGGTTGAGGGACATGCCAAATTGTATGCTAGATTGGTTGTTAGGGGCATGTCATTAGCTGTTGATGAAGTCTTTCATTAGCTGAGAGAGGGGCCAGGGTGGTGCCATATCCACCGTGAAAAGAGACATACTATATGTGGATATCTGTATTATAGGCCTAACAAAGCCGTCCTTCACATATATTGAAAGTTCTCGACCGAGTTCTGTGCAATGGATGTAGCCCTATTACGGGACTCAGGTTATGGTAGGTAGTATTTTCGGGTGAGGGTCTAGATACATGCACTGGGTGGTGTACTATAGACGGCAGGGCATTACTCCGTGTTCATACATGATTCAACCGAGGAGTTTGGATACGAGGATCAGTATGCTTACATGGCATAGCGACGGTGGTTTTGTGCGATTACGTGGCGTAACAATATAGATTTCCATACGCGGGTTGGCGTAGGGTGAAAGTTGTGCATACTTCCGTGGTGTGACATCGAAAACCGTACGAGAAGGGTACTATGGGGAGTACCTTGAGATGTTGGGTATAGCTATATATATATATATATATTAGGTTTAATTTACTTGGAATAGATGGGTGTGACGTGTGCGCATGGCCTAGAGTGCTATTAACCCGAATAACCTAAGATTTGAGAAATGTAACTGAACGGTATACGTAGGGTTATTTCAGGATGTATAAGTTATCCTCTCACCAGAACTTGTGTTCTGACCCCCTCCTCATAACATACTCATATGTTAGATTTATGACGGAGATTTGGTAGCCTTTGGACACTTGTTAGGCAGTGTCATTATTCTGGTGTGGCTATATTTCATTATTATATTTTATCCATTCTGCCATGAGATGTTTTATCGAGCTCTGATATATTTATTATCTCTGTCTTTTCTATAGGATACCAGACAATCCAATTTGAGCTTTGATAGATTGGGATTTTTGAGAAAAAATCGATCTATCGAAATTCGGGTTGTTACATATGGTATCAAAGCACGGGTTTAGGATTCCTATATAGATATTGAGTGAGCGTATATGTATTTTAAAAATATTAATATTATATATATATATATATTATATATATCTATATCCATAGAGGAATCTACTAATTAAGTGAATGAGACATGTAAGAAGTTGGATGTCAATTTTATACACTTAGAAAAAGGTTACAGATATTTGAGGATTATAGACCCATGATTGGTTAGGTGGATGGAAAGTGTACAAAATGTTTGAAAAAAAAGATTCAATGTGTTAATGTTTGAAATTTTGGTATTTCATATTAGTGGATTGGACAGTAAGGCCTCGTAAATTGAGAAAAGATTAAGAGGGAGAAAATGGATTAGGAATTTATGTGTATACATTTGGCACAAAAGAAGCATTAGTCTTATTCTTCAATTCAGACATAGTTTGGAAGAAATTTAAGTAAAGAAGAAATTTGGGACGAAGAAATGTAATTTCATGCAAAGAGTTCGAAAAATGCAAAAGTTAGAAACAACTTTCTAATTAGCCTCACAGTTAGAACTTTAAAAAGAACTTGAAAAAAAAATTGTAAGTGTAGAAAAAAGATTTATAGAAAAAGTTTCCAAGTTTCAAAAAAAACAAAATTTTACAATTTTAGAAATTTATTAGTTTGCAATTTTAAGAGTTTCATTAAAAGGATTTTTGGGGTAATTTTGCAAACTTGTTTTCAAAATATTAAATGCGTAAGCAAGTTGTGGGGTTAAGCAATATAAGTGGTTAAGAGAAAACACGAATAAATGAATTAGCCTTATGGGGGTGCATAGGTGACCTTAAATGAAATAAAACATAAAGTTTTTGTAAGGGACGGATTATGACACACTTTGACTTGTTGGGATAAAAGAATTATTAGATTAGTTCTTATGAATCAATAGTCTTGTTAGTAAACATATTTTTTTTAAAATAGCTAGGAAATGTGCAGCGAAAGAGATTACAAAATATAGGTTAAAGGGTTCACAGAAACTTAATTTTATTTAACTAAAAAAAATTTAGTGAGAAAGGACCTCATTAGTGTGCATACACAGTTTGTAAAGGTTTGAGGAAATTTTGAAAAGATGTTCCAATTGGTTACTGTTAGTTAAAAAAAGCAAGTTGATATTTTTGCAAGTAAATTTATGACAAGGTTAGTGATTAATAGAAATCTTTTTTAGCACCCTATGAGGAAACAAAAAAGTTTCCATTTTCTTTTAGCATAGAATTTCATTCCCATGTAGTGTTCTATTTTAGGAAAATAGAATGGTTTAGTTGGATTATTTTCCTTTTTCTTCCTAGGTGTTTGTAGTGATCGCTAGGGAAGAACAAAAACATTGGATATTGTGAATACAATGAAAAGGAAGGTAAAAGATGAAAAATTAAAAGAAAACAAACGAAGATGACAACTGCAAAGATAAAGAACAATAAAAGAAAATGAATTCTTCCAAAGCAAGTTTGAAAAATTGAAAAGAATTTTTTCTTATGCAAAGCGTGCTTGGAATAGAAAATAAGAATTTTTGTAAAATTAGCAATTAAGTTTTCCAAGTATGTAGAAAAAGATGCGTAAAAGTGGATGGAAAATATGTAATTTTCCATTTTCTACCTCTTTCTAATATAACAAATCGAATTCAAATAATGAGGCTTTTTTGTAATTCGCAAATTTAAAGTTAATTAGTAGGGTTTGGATGCAAAAATTGGATGAACTACGCTCTTACTCTATAAAAGTACGGGAAAAATTGGATGAAAAAGTGTTTTGTTTTTCAAAATATTGCATTCATATAGAAATTGTCAGTATGTTTAGGATGTGTGCAACATGTTTTTAAAAGGGTTTTCAAGAAATTGCATTCATATAAGATTTATCGATTAGGCATTCATGTACTATTATGTTGTGTCACACTTTGCACAAATGCAAAAATGGTTGCAAAAATTGGATGTACACATGATGGTTGTAAATTATGCGAGGAATTACCTAATTTTACCCTTAAAAAATTTCAAGGACGAAATTTCATAAGGGTAGAAGAATGTAACACCCCGCATTTTTAATTAAATAATAAAATACAATTTGTACGACTTTTAGAATTTGGTCACTGAACTAGCGTCATTGCGTCCATGGCGATTTTTTGATCAATTTAGACCTATGGTTTGCAGAAAAGGGATTTAAAATGAAGAATATATCTTTAAATAAAGTTTTAAAACAAACGTGAAAAAGAAGATATAAGAGAAATACAAATAAGAACAATAGTGCAACGAGCCAACCAATTCCCGATCCTGATCATCAACACGAATACCATGTCAATTAACCAAGCACCAGAAATTTTCGGATCATCAATAGAGAGAAGTTAGAGGGTGAGAAATAGAAAAAAAGAAGAAAAGTTCGAATAAAAGAAAATGAAGAACACAAATCTCACAGCAAAACGAATAAAATATATTATATAACATAACTTTTTGAAATACAAATATGTAATTATATATATAGATACCATCATCAGAGTACAATACAACACATCACAGAGGAAATAAATAGTATCTATCAAATGCTGAAGCCTCCTGCTCCAAGCTCTTCCAAGTATATCTGTAAAATCCTGACTACATGACTGTGTATACAAATTTGGGCACCCAAGAGTTTAGAGTAAAACAAAAAAAATAAACTCTGGGTCAGTCATGAGACTGGTGCGAGTAAACTCCAACCATTTGATTTAACTTTCAAAAATCCTTTCGAAAGAAAAGATAATCGTAAGAATGATCCACACATCAACACATATGGTTTTACCTTACGATAACCAAAATATTCTTTATATCAAAAATATTTTGATATTATAATAGTGTATAAATCAAATAAATAGCAATCTGGCGGAACACTTTCATCTCATGCTCCACATACATACTATATAATCAAAAACCACAGGGAGCTTATTGGAGAATGGATCTCCAACTATAACAAGGTATGAGATCAACTTCTGATAGTGTGTCTCTAGAGAGAAATACACTGGGTTCAATAAAAAAAAATCTTACAACCCGGCCACACGTGACCGACCACTCATTCAACTTGAGTGTATCGAACGTATATCATCAACGGTTGTGATCAGCAGCCATTACAGAAAGCATACAACAACTATAGAATAAGAAGCAACTCAATTTTCTCTAGATCAGGTGATAATACATCTTAATGGGTGTGTCCCACATAGCCATGCCGCCTGCCCGATTTATGACATTTCCTGGTTGATGCGGCCTAAGGCTACGATTACCTTTTTAGAACATCTTACCACCATTTACTTCACATCGTCAGATCCGTCAAATCACTAATTGACATCCTAAAAAATACTCTAGGTATTTAGCTAAGAGATGTTTCCTTCGCTGCCACCAACTATGGTAACTTTGAAGAAATCAATGTACGTGACCATCTAGAAATACTCTATCATACATCCATCAATATACGTTGTCCTGGGACTGGAAAAACAAAAGATACCATGTCATCATCCATCTTAGGTAATTTCTACCTAGGATTAACAAAACAGCCCTTGCACTTTACTCCATCTTCAGTTATCTTCGGCATAATTTGATTCACAATGATTATGCCCAAACTGAGTGGTTTTCAGATAATAAACCTGATCCCGATCTCTCCGTATTGACAATGGAATTATAAAATAAACCAAATCCTTGATAGTCGGTTATTTAACTATCAAAGGAAACATCCATACAATCAACGATCCTATTTTCAAATGAAAATTTTACTGATCAAGCATCAAACAACGTTGTGCCATTTTAAATTAATTTCTTATTAAATTAGAATTTTCCAATTTGTTGCTTTCCCGTTTTCCATATCTTTTTCCTAGATATTTCTCAAAACCCGTTTCCTCACTCGATTCTTTGAAGAAAAAAAAACATTTCTAATATCAAAAACTATTTATTTTCAATATTCCAGAAAATATCTCTCATCATAATTGGAAAACATTTCCATATATATTCACAAATTATCATTTTATACATTTAGAAAATAATCGTTATTAACATTGGAAAACATTTCCATATCTGTTCACATTTTTTTATCTTCCCATTAACTAAATCATTCCATTTTCTGATGCTTTGAAATATCTATGGTCTTCTTCGAAAAACGTTTCCAAAATCCTTTAATTGGATTAAACCGATGTTATATAAAACATTGTTACTATAAATCAACTCATTAATGTTAATTAACTATATCTCTAACCAATCTTCGCCATCGAACCTTACCCGTTCCTTAGTCAATAATGAAATCAATCAAGTTGGGATATAATTGCCTCTTGAATCTTAACTGAACAACGTTCCCAACTTTGAAATGAACAAAGTTCACAACTTCAAATTCCAACAAAAACATTGCTTACGCAACTCTCGGACTCAGTTTAAGAACCTACTTCTTTTGTGAAAAACGTTGATTATAATGAAAGCGTTATGATCTATACTTCTGAAATATTAAAATTTAAAATATTAATTTTATTCATTAATCGAATAAATAAATAACTGATTAAATAATTAATTAAATTTTGATTAAAATGGAAAGTAAATAATACTTTCCTGAATTCGATATAGTCGAATTCCAATATATAACTCTCTTCCAAATAATCTATATTCGATTAATATTCTGAAATTAGGAATAAATCTACCATTTTAGGTTAACTCAAACTCCCTTATAATTATTTCTATTCGCAAAACATTTGCTTTCAAATCGTTATTCACTTTCAAATATGAATATCATTCCTTAATAGAAATGTAGGCTCGTTTATCAAATAAACTTGATTTTTATTTGTAAACATCATTACAAATTCAAATCTCAGTTATCGAGTCGGTTAATAAACCCACATCATATTCTACTTCGTTTATTAATTCCATTTATAAAACTACTGCTGATACCTTTCTATTTGTAAAACAATTCAATTTCCTTTTTAAACGTATCTACAAGTTATACATTCCATAACTTCTGAAATCAATTTTATTTGATTTCTACAATTCCCTTCTCGTTAATAATTCTAACTTAAAACAATACTAAATTATTTATAAACACATAATTTTATTTTCATGTCTATAAATATTTGAAATATTATCTTCTTAACATACTTCATTTAAATCATAGTTCCATACTGAATAGAATTTAAATATCCTTTCTGAAAATAAACCATTATAATAAAATTTGATATAGTCAAATTCTAATTATAATCCTTTGGATTTATAATTTCTTTTATATTCCGAACTTTGGAATAAAACCCATCGTCTTCTTCCGAAAACGATTTCCCATTTTTCTTTCTCATTCAAATTTCTATTTGAATCCATATTTCCAACCCAAATTTCCTTTATTGATGTTTCCATTTGCAAAATATTTACTTTAAATCATTATTCCCTGCGATCGTAAAAAATATTTCTTTTATATAATCAAATCCATTCGATTTTATACTTGTAAATAATATCCCAAATCAAAATTTCATTTATTAACTTCTATTGGTAGAATTATTCATGAAAATTCTCATTTTTTATTCCATCCATTATAATCTCGTTTATAATTTCCTTCATAATTACTAAGTTCAAACCCAATTACAAATATCGGTTTCGAAACCGATCTCCATTTTTCTATATAAATTCAAACCTGAACTTATATTCAATTTCGCCAAATTTTACCAAATTTATAAACGTTGTTTATAATCAACTTCTTGTTTTATTCATTAAAACAAGCTCTTATTTTCAAGTTCATTCGAAATAAAATCTCTATTTTGGAAAACTAAATTACCTTTTTAAACCTCAAATTCCTTTTCTACATTCAAGATATTTTATGGTATTTAAATACCAAATATCTAGGGCTAGGGTAATTCAAACACAACATAACCAATCACTGATTATATATCACATCATATATCACAATCAATGAAAAAAAGTAATATAAATGTTGAGGAATCCTGTTGGATCCCTCCAACCTGTTTCTCCTGCATTCACGGATGTTAATCAACTTCAATAATATATATTTTTTGAAAATTGGTACTCATTATTGCTAATACCAATGAAAAACCTCCTTTATATGCCTCGCTAAAACCCCGTAACCCCCCTAACCTAGATGGGTACCTTACAGGGAAAAAGAGCACATATAAATTTGGTGAACATCAAGCAGACAGAAATACAAGTATCAATACAATCTGAAAGCCCAAACAAAAGTATAAAAAACCCGCTTCCTAGCCCAAAAACTAGGCCCATCATTCCAACACTTCATCTACAAAACAACTACATAGTCTCCTCGATTACCTAATATCACATAATTCAATCCCCCAACATTCAAGAAAAGCAAAATTCCTCAAGTTACGAATAGTTTTTCTTCCATTGTTTCTAACCAGGTACTTAACATCTCTCTCAATTTGAACCAGCTTAATAGTAGCCATAGTTATCTTGTTTTGGAAAATCCTCGGGTTTCTTTCCTTCTAAATAGAGTAAATTGTAATTGTAAATGCTCCACATGCAACATCACGAATCTGGTCATGAGTTTTGAAATTAAGATGGATGGATCTCGCTTCCTCTATAATGCTTTCTTGAATAGGAAAAGATACTGATAGTGTCTGCTTTATAGACATCCACATAAAAGATGAATAATTGCATTCAAAAAACAGATGCTTAATAGATTCAGGGTAAGCTTCACATAACGGGCATAAGATGTTTGACACATTGCCAAAGTGAGAAATTCTGTCTTTAGTGTTTAATCTCCCCATAATAGCAAGATATGAAATATATGCCATTCTCCTACTATTTCTCTTATGCCAAATCACATCAAAATTTTATCTTTTTCACCTTAATTTCGAACTTCTTCCCATGCCTTATGAAAAGTGAAACATCCACCTTTTCCCCATTTATATGAATCATGAGTTTTATTTGGATGTATTTGAACACTACTTATTTCATTTACCAGTTCTCTTGTTGCAGGGTGGATATAAGGATCCAAAGCATCATTAACAATTAAAGAATTGACTCGAATGTCAGCATTGCCCATCATATGTAATCTGTCAAAACCAAGAAGGTCCACTAAGCATTGGCAGTTGATCCAAGGATCATGCCATAAGTAAGTTTCCTCACCCCTTGCTATGCTTCTATTAAAAAGTTGCTTTGATCTGGTGCGAAATCTTAACAAGGATTTCCAAACAGAAGAAGAATTATTATCAATTGAAACAGTTCAAAATTGTTTATTTTTACAATATTTACTTGATGTCCATTTGCTCCATAAAGAATCTGCAGCTAGAAATTTCCATAATAATTTTATGCAAGCAGCCTTTTTCAAATCAGTAAAGCTTTTCAGACCAATACCACCTTCACTTCTAGGTTTACAAAGAGTTTTCCAAGCTACTTTCTGTGCAGCCCCTCCCCAAAAAAAATTATGCACATAAGGATTGAATTTTGTCCAATGTGTATTCAGGAATTTGATAAATGAATAGCCATATAGGACAATAGGAGTTAAAATGCCATTTATTAGTTCAACCCTTCCAACAAAAGATAAAAACTTTGTTTCCCACCCTTGAATCTTGCTTTACACTTTTTGAATGAGATAGTTACACTCTGCATAGTGTAAACAATTGGAAGAAAGAGGAACACCCAAATACTTAATTGGCAACTGGCCTTGCTCAAACCCAAGAATATTCAAAATTTCTACTGCATTTCTGATCGAATTGCTGAGAAAACCTTAGTTTTTCCTGCATTAAGATTCAAACTTGCATCTTCAAGTTTGCGAAATATAGATTTGAGAGTATACGCATTATGAGGAGTAAATTTTCCAAAAATTAGCAAATCATCAGCATACAAGAGATGAGATATGATAGGTTGCACTGCACAACTAGGCTGAAACTCTTTTTTAGCTGTGGCATCATCCATAAGAAAAGAAAAGAATTGCATAGCAATGGCAAATAGATAAGGA
Source organism: Allium sativum (assembly GCA_030737875.1). Classification (NCBI taxonomy): domain Eukaryota; kingdom Viridiplantae; phylum Streptophyta; class Magnoliopsida; order Asparagales; family Amaryllidaceae; genus Allium; species Allium sativum. The sequence continues at coordinate 455,164,774 of CM060909.1, forward strand.
GAAAGAGGATCTCCTTGTCGCATCCCTCTAGAAGAAGAAATAAATCCCTTTGGTTTTCCTTTAATTAATATAGAAAATGTGGTCGTAGACATACATTCATATATTAAGTTTATAAAGTGCACAGGAAACTTCATAAGGGACATAATTCGACATATGAATTCTCTATTGACACGATCATAAGCCTTTTGTAGATCCACGTTCACGTAGAATTTAGGCAATCCTTTTCTTTTGAAATCTCTAAGGAGTTCATGAGCCAACAATATGTTATCTCCAATATTTCTATTTTTAATAAAGGCACTTTGATTCTTTGAAATAAAAAAAGGCAGAAAATGCTTCAATCTATTACACAAGATTTTAGAAAATATTTTGTAGTACACATTGCAACATGATATTTGTCTGAAATGTGAAATTGCAGTAGGCTTCTCGTTCTTTGGAATTAGGGTAATGAATGTATGATTAATGGAATTTGGCAATTTTCCTGAATGAAAAATGTCAGACTTGGCAGCTAGTAAATCATTTTTCAATGTATCCAAATGCAGTTCCATAAATTTCGAATTTAAACCATTAGGGCCAGGGCTAGTATCATCTTTAATAGAAAACAAGGATTCATGAACTTCAGTAATAAATATTTCATTAAGAAGAAAATCATGCCCTTGCTCATTAATATAAGAAATTGGATGAAAATTGGAAAACACCTGAGAATAGTGGCCATTGAAAAGATCTAAAAAATAATTGACTGCCTCATTTTCAATTTCTTCAGATTTGAATATAAGATTGCCATTGTTATCCATTGAAGCTCGAATATGATTGAAGAATCTACGATTAGACATACGAGCATATAAAATTTTTGAATTGGTGTCACCCTGTTGTAACCAATTTACCTTTGCTTGTTGCTTAAACCCAGCAAAATATTTTTTTTGAAGTCTTTGATATTCAGATTTAGCCTGAAGAAAATCTTCGTAAATCATCATATTTTCAGGATTTAGGTCTACAGCAAGCTCCATATTCTTAAGAAATTGCTCAGCATTTGAAAAGTTAGAATCATTCTTTTCCCTTACTCTGTTCCACTTTTTCAGTTCTGCTTTACAACTTTTGAATTTCTATAATAATCTAAAACTTTGAAAACCCCATGTAGAATGGTTTAAACCAACATCAATAATATTAATTTCACATCAATATGAAATATCATAGTAAATTAGCAGATTCAATATTCAACCAACGAGTTATATATATATATAACTATATCAGTAATTTCAACCAATTTATCAACAATTCTTCCAAACAACCATCACACAGCATTCAATCATCATTTATCAATTCTAAAATACATTTATAAGATTATATATTGGACAGAGTTAGTGAGTTTACTCATAGTGTTTGCAGTTGACGATTCTACTTTTATTTCTTTTAAAATCAAATAGACATTTGATTTTATCATGATATTTCAGTAGCTCCGTTCTCAGTGAAATTAACTCCACAACGTAGATCTCGTCGTTACGGTTCCAACAGATCTGATCGCGTTTGATTCTATTCAAGAATGAACGATATATAATTTTTACAAGTTATAATTAAATTAAATAGTTATTAATATAATTAACTACTTAATTATCACTCCTAATTACCGTTTATACCCTAATTCCTCTTCTTCTACATATCAGGAAACCAAATCCGCTTCTCTCGTTGCCATAGCCGATTGTTACTTTCCCTGCTGCTCCTTCACCACTCCATGATTCAACAGGAAAACCATGCCCTTATTTTTCCCATCTAAATCTCCATCAACTTCTGCCTAACATCCACTGCTTGCACGCATCTACACGGGTCCAAACTTACGACCTCACGCATAGCTACAGGGCTTCGATCGAACAAAAATGTCATCGATCCTTCTCAAATTGGCATGCTAGGTGCGGTTTTACCTCATAATTCCAAATCCAATCTCAGATTTGCAAATTAATGCTCCAATTTTTCTTGATCAATTTTTCTTGTCTACGCTATATATATATTCATACAAACATAGAAGAGGTTGAACCCCTCGATATGATCATTAACTTGAGGTCCTCTCACACGCGAACCAAACAAATTCGAAATCGTGAATTTTTATTGATATTTCAATTTTAATTGATTTATGAAGTTTCAATTTTTGACGTTTTATTTTGTTTTGAGGAGGAGAATGAGATGTACATTATTTAAAAGAGAAGTAGCTTGGCTAGCATGGTATTAAATGGCTTGGCACGCACGGAATGGAAAGCGTAACAACCCAGAATTTCACAACCAATTTAAAAATTATTTTTAATATAATTTTATAGGAAAATACGATTAAATCTCAAAAATCGGATTTAATAATATTACGCAGCCCTTAAAAATGTACATTTTGCTAGCAACCTCCGTTTTCAACAAGACCAATTTAATTGGATTCGGAATGTTAAATTATTGCTAGATTTTAAATTTCGTGCCAAATGGAGTTAGTATGTGGTCATGTGAGATAAAACTGTTCGAAGTAATAATAACGAGCAGTTTACAAAGGAACATTATTAAGATGACCACGGATTTCAACGGAACTTTTTTATTGAATCTGCAGCATCAAATAATGGTGGATCCCAAATTTCATAATTTTGAAGCTAGCGTGTGGGTGTGCGAGAATCAAACGTACGCTAAAATTGCATATTCAAATCGAACTGAAACTTAATCAAAAAATAAAGCGGAAGCTCAAACAAACTCGGAATTCGAACAAATCTGTTTCATTGGATCCAGAATTACGTTTATTCTCAGAATCCAAAATTTTATAACAAATAGAATTAATTTGCGATCGTGCGATCAAAAGAAGTGGAGGCTAACTAGCATACCATTATAAATGTTGAGTTATAAAACTTAAATTAAAACGAAGGTCATCCAATGAGACAAGGTGGTTTTGTTTTGGGCTCACCGGATCGCGCTACCTCAGCAATCCGCAAGAGGGGTGACAATTTTGCCAAAACCCCTTTCTCTTTTCCCTTTTCCCTTTCTCCTTCTTTCTCTTCCTTCTTCCTCCTTTCTCCTCCTTCCTCCTCACTTTAATGGCCTCCTTATCTCCCCAATCCCTTATCGCTGCCCTCCTCTCCGCTTGACCCCACCTTCCGCCACCCTCCTTGCGCCGCCATGCCCCTAGGCCGCTGCCCTACCCGCTGTTGTGGGCCCCATTTGCTCTCCCTAGCCAAAACACCTCATTTCTTCCTTCCAACACCTCCTATCACTTCTAGTTCTTCCTACATGACCTCCTACACCCTCTACGAACCCCAGGAAGCTTCCCTCGCTGATGCGAGAAGCCGAATAGTGGGCCCCACAAGCTTCGCAACCCCTTTTGTCCTCATTTCTTCCTCTGTTAAGCTCCAAACTCCCGGATCTACAAGTATATGTGAGTTAGTAAGTGTTAGAAAGGATTTCGAGCTCCGTAGGCCACCGGAAAGCCATGTGGAATCCCAATAAGTGTTTGCATTCCTCCGAATTAAAGATTGGTAGAGGAGTGGAAACCTCGATATGAAATCTAAACTCACTTATAAAATGGCTAGATTAGAAATTAACCATTTGCAAGTTAATTATTGAGTTAAATAATAAGTATTTATTATAAATAAAATTTATTATGATGCTAAATGATGGTTAGCTAGTTAAAAAAATATCATTTTTAATTGATATATAAGAAGTAGTTTGGATATGTGATATATAAATATAAAAAACGTATCGACGATAAGAAACAATAGCTTAAAAAGCATTAAATAAAATTAACCGCTAATCGTTAATTGACGGTACTTAATAATAAATTTTACTACGAGGTTATGCGATGAATATAAGTTCATAATAATAATTTATTAGAATGTTAGTTGACGATGGGTAATATAAAAATATCATTTTTATCAATATATGTGCAATGTCTTATGTTTATGTGAAGTTAAATGTCGCGAAGAGGGGTAATAAATTAAATTGAATATTGGTTGTTAATTAGAATTGTTTAATATTGTTTATCATAGATCACACCAGTTCATTTATATGCTCAATATTGAATAGTTAGATAAAAATGTCACTTTTATCAGTTATAGATGATATCACTTTTTAGTTCATCACTTAAACTATACACCTTGTTAATTGAGAATTCACTGTTCCTTAAATGGCATTGATTGCACAACTTAATTTATTATCAATTGTGTGTGAATTGAATGCGTTGTGATGGTTTCTTATGTGAAATTGAACATACACCATTTGATAGTAAACAAATATGGGCCACACTGCATAGCATAGCATAACATAGCGTACACATATAAGCATATAGTTGCTTGATGCTTATATGATGTGAACTGTATAGCATGCAAATATTTGATGCTTATACGACGAGAAAAGAAGGACCGAAGAACAGGTAATTGATAGGTGAATATCCGATTGTGGAACGAACAGTATAATCATATAACATGCAATTGTTTGATGCTTATATGATGTGGACTTAACGAACATATAACGAAAAATGGAAGGATTTAATAACAAATCCCACATGGGTCTTGAGATGACAGAAATATACACGTCTCTCTTGTGTGTAGATAAGGCACATGGATCGTGACTAATCCCCATCACCGGTCATGGGATGACAATTTTTGCACATCTCGCTTGGGTGTAGATAAGTCACAATTGTTTGTTCACATGATGAAAACCCCACACTAGTATTGAAATGATAATTTTTTACACATCTCTCAATTGATATTAGTTGGATAAATATATATAAATTTATGTGGGCCTTAAGAGGCAAGTTGAGATTTTTTCGAGCACTCCGTAGAAAGGAGGTTATGGCAAATTTTTCAGAAAATATAAGGCGTTAACGAAATATTTAATAAATAAACTAGTTTGGAAGTTGTTCGTCATATAATAAAATATATATGTCGAATATAAATTAAAATAAAACGTATTGTGCAGCGGTAGTTCTCGTTTTCGACTCGTAATTTTTAGCAAGTATATCGGAAAATCCGACCGTCAGATTTTCTCGCAACTAGAACCGTTAGATTCGTTTCGAAAATGTCTTTCCAACGATAATAAATATGTTATGATCCAACGATTATATTTTTAGAAATGTTTGATTCAAGTTTAAATAAAAACAACGCCTGTGCAGTTAAATGACCTGAAACGTTATTCAACTGAAATGAACTATTTTTATGAATATAAAAATAGTGCAAACTCATTATAAAATATTACAAATGATTTGGAATGCGTATAAACCAATTTCACATGGTTTATAATGAAAAAAGTGGTTAAGTATGATTTTAGCGATTTTTGGCGTGAAAGCATATATAACTGATTTCGACGACGTTTAGAAATGGGAATTTTAGTTCTTAAATTGAATTGAGCTCTCGAGTAAACCTTTTAATAAAAGGCATGAAATGATTTAAAAAAATCCAAATGACTTAACTAGAGGAAAAAAAATAAGATTTAAATCTTAAGAATGAAATCAATTAAAATGTGATTTAATTCATAAATCAATAATTCAAATGAGAATTGGAATTGATTCGTCCATGCGAGAATTATTTGAAAAGACCGGGTTCAACCCATTTCAAATAATTAAACAACGACTAAAAGTCAAAGAAATTGAAGAAGATGAAAAAACAACAATATTCACATCGAAAGGATCACCACTGATGCCCTAAATTTGGGTAGCTTCCTTGAAGGGGTTATAGTGGTAGTTGTCCGGACATACTTGTTGATTGTCCGGATATGCGAGGACCTCTCTCCTGTATTTGACATATGAGACGAGGAATAAGGTGCCTCCGGCTTCGTTCAGACCCAAAACGAACTTGTGAATGGATTGTATATCTGACGCGGTATTTTGAACAGTATTAATTGATTTCTGCTAAATATATATATATATATATATATATATGTTTGGTGGCAGAGAATTTATTCTCTTAGCTTAACACCCTTCTTTGAGACGTACGAGCTTAGATGTTATATACTGGTAGTTATCAGTTATATGGTCTGGAATGACTGTGTGGCATGCTGAGATACATGGATCAAAGTTTTTGTTGAAAAGAGAAGCTTCGTGGAAGATGATCAAAGAACGTCTTTAATATAGTATAACTTTATGTTGTAGCGTTAATTCGCGAGCTTCACCCCTGGTATGAGTCAAAAACAGGATGAGGGACCACAGGGAGAACATGCATTTATTTCTAGCTAGAAGTGGTGTCATGGTATAGAGCCTAGACATTTTTACTTATGTGGATGTTAGATAGCAAGGCGCCTCAGATATAGGGCCATAAAAGGCTCATATGGTCGATGTACTGATCAGGTAATAAGTCTGATAGGACCGGGAAACATATAATTTAGGAATTGCCAATCCACAAAAGTAAGAGTGGACCGGCCCTGCCAGTCCCAAGGGTTGCCTGTAGGTGTGATCCTGGACATTTTACTAGAGGTGGTCTGAATCGGTGAGAATTTTTTTTATCTTGGCTCATAGATGGAATCTAATTTCCAATAGTGACTTTACGGTTTTAGTTGTAAACCTATATGACGACATAGTTGGATGGGGTACCATGTCGTCTACATTTATTTAAAAAAAATTAATCACATAGAGACTAATAATAATACCAAATGATTTTATTCCTCGTATCAAGAATGTTTGCCCATTATAAGGTAAAACTCTATTCTCTGGTTTGTGTTGCATTGGGTGATGAGACCTAAGTATTATAACGTCTTCATTTTTTTTAGAAGCATTGCTTGGTTTCATTTTGTTTTTATTTTATTTTATGCACTGACAATCAAGTGGAATAAACCTGTTCTATGTCATACGACGTGGTCCCATGATTATGCCTTATTCTTAAATAAGTTAAATAATTGTAGGATTTCTCATACCGGTCCCATGATTGACTCGTAGTTTGTTTTTCCCTTGCAAATTCGGGTTCCCATAATTCTACACGAGCAGCCAAGCAATCAGGTTATTTGCTTTCTTTTGGATATGCACCATAGCCGTGGGTGCTATTTTGGCTTGAAGATGAAGATGGACTTTTTACCATTCCTTTTGAACTTTTAAAACACTCTCTTATGTATAATTTTATTTGATTCCGTTGCAAACTTATTATCTAGTTGATGAAACGATGTAGTGAACTAAGTGGGATCATGTAATACTGTGTAACTCTAACGATGATGTTTATTTTCGCTAATGTAAAATGATGTACATTATTCACTAATATTTTGTACTATGCTATGTTCTGTGATCTGCTGATGTGATTAATGTGTTATATTCCAAAGACATTCCTTACCATCTTGGATCGGGGGTTTGGGCGTGTCAGCTTGGTATCAGAGCTAATGGTTAACCTTATTTCTGGATATAACATATTAACGAACTCATCAAAGATAAAATCTGTGGTATTCTAGGATGAGAAACTCATTAGAGATAGGATTAGTAATATCATAGACTGAGTATAACAGAATAGCTTACAACCCAGTAAATACATCTTTATTTATGCATATGTCTCTATGCTCCTAAAATTCCTTAAGATATCTTTTCTGTTGGCCTAACTCTTTTCTTGCTATTCGTAGACATAGAAGAAAATGAGTTGAAGATGCAGAGGTAGGAGAGGTAGAGGAAGGGGTGATATCCCATTTGTTAATGAGCAACCTAATCACATAGAAGCTCAAAGGGTAGATCCCGTAGATGCTGATAATGATCCCGTATTGCCTCAACAACAACAACAACCACTGCAACCACTGTTTGATCTAGACACTATCTGTAATGACCTTCCTTTTTGACCGCTCCAAGTCGGTATTTAAACCAATTCGAAACGTTCAAAACGACAAATCGTTATTAGCTTACAGGTTTAACAAAATTAAATCACACAGAATCACATAACAGAATAGCTCACATCGGAATTTTATATATGAAAATATCAGAGTTTACAAAATAGAATTTATTATACAGCGGAAGAATTTATAAATACAATACAAGATTTTAAATAAGATAAAAGTTTACACTTAAGTCGGGCCTTGCGCGCGCATAAACGTCTTGCGTCTTCATGTTCCGCTCCAGTTTTACGAGCCAAAACTTCTAAAATCTGCAACACTCGTATCTGACCCGAGCATTCCATGCAAAAACATAAAACACTCGAGTCAAGATTAATCTTTGTTCAAGTAAATTTACTTCAATAAAAATCAAAATATAATGGTTAATCCTAACAAATTATTAATATTTCATATGCAAATTATAAGATCGGCTGCAGGACATAGTTCGACTACCGGACATGAAAATTAAGTAGGGATGGTAATTAGACCTGACCCGATGGACCCGACCCAGCGGGTCTCGTTTCTAGGCGGGTCGGGTTTTGTCGGGTCTAAACTATACATTTCTAAAATCTGGACCCGACCGGAGCTTTGGTTCGGGTTGGGGCTGTTCGGTTTCGGTTGAATAATAACACAAAAAATACATATATTTCAATGTTTTTGGTCAGGTCTTTCGGATCGGGTCAATTCGGGTTGGGTTTGATCTGGTCTAAATTGTATTTTTCATCACCTAGACCCGACCCTAGACCCATCGTGTGCGGTTCGGGTTCGGGTCTTGTCGGGTTGGTTCTGTTCGGGTTTTCGGTTCTCGGTTCTAATTGCCAACCCTAAAATTAAACATAATGGTCAAATACTTCTTATATATACCTGTATATATATATATATTTGTATAAATACATGCGTAAACATACATATAAATATGTATCTATACACGTATTTATATAAAATACATTAACACACACATATATAGTTATCGTGTACAAATTCCATAGACAAGGGGTTCAAGTTTAGCACAGTGCAGTAGGGGCAACAGGATACCGTCTGTTAGAATAAAACGAAGATAACATGTTGCAAAATGTGATGCTATAAATGAACAAAGGAAATTTAAATGCATTAAATTGAACTGCTAACCCTGCTATCATTATGGTTAATAAACTAAGTGTCTATATAACAGGGAGTCCTAAAATATACACTACAAGTTGTAGTTGAAACCATGCAGCAATGCAAAATGTGTACACATCAAAAGACACAAACAGTACCAGCATGTTATATAAATTAATAATGGTTATTTAGCAAGTTTAAGGTGTATGTATAAATGCTAAAACTATGGGTGCAAGGTATACACATGCAACAATAATTTTAACAGCATGCTACCCCTTTCCTAACATGGCACGCAAGGCCCATATCCCCATAATTCACTTCAAATAACCTTAAGTACACAATTAATGTACACAAATATGTAAGTGGTAGGGTATGTGTAGATGAAAACAAATATATATAACATGCATGTTATTATTTTAGGTTAGCATGTATGGTTGTAGACCAACGCACACACATGTAATTTAACATGCATAATCGGTTTTTGCCATTTCAAACCAGCAGTGCCCAAAGTTTAGCAAATACACATGATAAAACCCACAATGAAATGCAACAGGACCAATATGGCAAAGAAACAATGTAAACAACAATTATCCACAACATAGTCAACAATAATCACAGTTTTTATCGAAGTTGAAAAGCTTGAATAAAAATTAATCGTGAGCGAACTCACCTTAGAAAGGTTGGAGGAGGCACAAAAAATTAGCGGATATATGTTCAGTTGGCTAAGGTGAGACAATGGCTGTGGGGTTCCATGGTTGCAGGCTGTTCACAGGTGGTGACGCAGTGCTTTGGTTCGGTCGTTAGTGGCACCAGATCCAAGTAGTGGCGTGTTGCATCACTCGTTTGTTTGTTTTTTTAAATTGCAGGTTTCGGGTTTAACAAGAAAAGGAAGGCTTCGCGATAGCCGAAGGTGGGGAGCGACGGTATGGGCAACGATTGCGGTGGTTCGGCACTCAAGGCTGGAGATGGTTCCTAGGGTGCATTGGAGCGGCTGCGGATGATGACTGGACTTCGGTTGACGCGGGTAAATCAGTGGAAACTTTTCTAGACATGGAGGCATCGGAGAACACGGGAGGAGAGATGCGATGGAGGCCATGAATTTCATTCGAATTTAGGGAAAATTAATGGATGGAAGAATAAAACTAAAGGGGAAAAGGAATGAGAATAAAAGGAAAGAGGAGAGGACGGAAGTAACGTAAGGGACATAGGTGAAAAAAGGAACACGTTACTAATGAATGGAAGTGGCATGTGTTTAAACATTCAGTCCAATTTTAACAAGTGTACATATATTCTGTCATGCACAAAAAGTGGCAAACCCCAAAAATATAAGATTTTTCTATGGGTATATACCAATTGTTTATACTATGAATCCACCATAATATAAGAGTATTTATATATTTCAAATATACAACTAAATTAAAACCAAATGCAAAAAGCAAATTCATTTAAATTAAAATACAACTCTCAAGTTAAATGGAAAATCAATTTAAAATTTCCCAACAATACATTTCCATTAATTCAAAAATATTACTATCCCTAAGATTCTACAAACAAATTTAGATTTAAAGATTAAAATTTTTAATTCACACTTATAAAAATCAAATCAAAACCAAGTTAAATAAACAAGATTCAAAATTATAAACAAATTTCAAGTATAAACATAAATTTTCAACACTTAATTAAATTAACACTATAATTTTAAATGCCAAAAATTCTGGTTCATTACAATATCGATAAGAAGTATAAGAATTTGGGTGAAGTTCCATTTACCGGTAATGGTTCAATGATCGAGGCTTAGGCATGGATGAGGTCTCGCGAACGAATCTTCAAAGTCTTAGAATTGGCAGATAATCGAAAAAGGTTTCTAGCATCCTGGTTACTCAAAGATGAAGCCCTGATCTGGTGGGAAGTAGTGACAGTTGGTAATCCGGGAGGTGATATGACTTGGGAGAGGTTTGAAGAAAGGTTTATCCCATAGGAAGATGTCAAGCTCTTCTATGATAATTTTTCTAATTTCAATCAAAGGGACAAGACCATTCACGAATATGTCAACAAATTCAATGAACTCTCTCGCTTTGGTCCAGAATTAATTCAGTACCCAACTAAGAAGAATAAGAGGTTTATTGAGGGTCTTCAGAGGAGATACCACAGCAGAGTGACAACCCATATAGAGCTCCCATTTGCTAAAGTGGTAGAGATGGCTTTCAGGTATGAAAATATTGATAAGAAGAATGCTCAAGAGGACATGGACAAAGGTTTATTCTGGTAATAAAAGGAAAGCTTCAAACAAAAAGCTGGAGGCAAGCAAGACTGAAGAAGCAAAGCCCAAAGAGGATAAACGAGCGGAGATTAAGTGTTTTAACTTTGATAAATTTGGGCATTTTGCTAATGAATGCAAAGCTCCCAAGAGGCCAAGGAGGAATGAATCAGAGTCAATCTAGAAACCTCGAGATAATTGGGAGTGCTATAACTGCCATAAGATAGGACATTTTGCAAGGAGTTACCCGTTAGTGAAGAAAGCTGAAGTAGCTCATGTTTATAATGTGGCAGATGCATCAACCACTTCTACTGGCAAGGAAAGGCCAGATGTTTTGAAAGGTATGCTTATAGTTAGAAATACTCTTGTTAAAGTATTATTTGATATGGGAGCATCGCGAAGTTTTATTTCAAGTAATATGGTTAAGAAATTGAATTTGAGGTTAATACATCTTAGAGAGTCCATCTGTGTTAATAATCCGATTAGGGGTTCCCTTGATCTTGGTTCATATTGTAGAGTGTCAGTCTCCTATTCTCGTTGTCAGTTTTCTTTTGATTTGATTGTCATGAATCTTATCGAATTTGATGTTATCCTTTGGTTGGATTGGTTAACGATGTACGAGGCGGAAGTTAGATGTGTTGAAAGAGTTGTTAAATTTAAAACTAAGTTTGGGAATTCTATCACTATACCATGCAAAAACTCAAGTTTAGATAGAAAAGAATTTTGGTCTTCTATTGAAGTTTTCCCCACTTCTCTAGAGAATATTCATGTTGTTAGGTATTATGCAGATGTGTTCAAGGAAGTTGATAGCCTACCTCTGTGAAGAGGAATTGATTTCAGAATTGATCTAGTTCCGAATGCGAGGCCAATTGTGCATGCGATTCGGAGAATGACATTGAAAGAGAAAGAAGAGTTGAGTGATCAAACTCGACTGCTTTTATGAAAGGGTCTGATCAGGCCTAGTTCCTCGAGTTGGGTAGGAGTAGTGGTGTTCGTTCCGAAGTCAGACGATACTGTTAGTCTGTGTGTAGATTACCGAGACCTTAAAAAGAAGGCACTTAAGAATAAATACCCACTGTTACTATTGATGATTTATTAGATTGCTTGAATGGAGAGCAAGTATTTTCGAAGATGGACCTAACTATAAGTTTTCATCAGTTAAGAATTGCAGAAGAATGTGTTCCTTTGACAGCTTTCAAAGGCCTGGATTTATTTTATGAATGGTTAGTAATGCCGTTCGGATTATTCAATTCCCCTACTTATTTTGTTGATTTAATGAATTAGGTATTCCGAGGAGTGTTGAATAAGTTTGTGTTGGTTTTCATTGATGATATTCTGATCCTTTTAAGTTGGCCAGCGAACATGCGAAGCATTTGGAACAGGTTTTGGAAATTCTGAGAAAGAATATATTGAAAGCTAAATTTTCTAAATGCATATTTTGAAAAGAAGAAGTGAAATTCCTTAGCCGTGTTGTATCAAAGGAAGGAATATCAGTAGATCAGGGAAAGATCACGGCTATTCAGGATTGGAAACAACTTTGCACTCCCACAGAAGTTAGAAGTTTTCTGGGACTGGCAAGTTACTATTGGAAATTCGTTAAGTATTTTTTTGAAGTTATCCATTCCATTGACGAAGCTTACAAACAAGCATGCTAAGTTTAATTGGACGACAAAATGTGAAGCAGCTTTCCAAGAGCTGAAAGAAAGATTGACTACTGCACTAGTGTTGACTATTATAGATGATAATCGGGATTTGACTGTCTATACAGATGCTTCTCATTAAGGAGTAGGTGTGGTGTTAATGCAAAAAAGGCAAAGTTGTTGCATATGCAAGCCGTCAGTTGAAGCCGCATGAGAAAAGGTATGTTACTCATGATTTGGAGCTGTTAGCAGTGGTATTTGCATTAAAGATTTGGAGGCATTATCTATTGGGTGAGAAGTTTGAGTTATGTACAGATCACAAATCTTTGAAATATCTGTTCACCCAGAAGGATCTGAATCTGAGGCAACAACGTTGGTTAAAATTTCTTGCAGCATATGATCCAGATATTTTATATACTCTAGGGAAAGCCAATTTTGTGGCAGACGCGCTCAGTAGAAAGAATGCCATTATTGTTAATCTTATTATTATGCCCTAGTTGATTGAAAAAATTAATGTTCTCCAGAAAGACGTTGAGTTTATACAAAAGATTAGCAGGAGAGTTCAGGAAGGCAAAGTCTCGGATTTTCAGGTTGATAGCAAAAGAATTATGAGATTGTTAGGCCAAAGCTGTGTTCCGAATATTCCTAAGCTCAGAAGAGAGGTGATGGATGAATGCCATAAATCTAAGCTAAGTATTCATCCAGAGGTGAGTAAGATGTATCAAGATCTTAAGCGCACATTCTGGTGGATTTCTATGAAAAGAGATATTTTTATATATGTTAGTAGGGATCCAACATGCCAACAGATTAAGAGTGATCAACAGAAGGTCGCTGGGTTATTGCAACCATTAGAGATTTCAGAATGGAAGTGGGATCGGATATCTATGAATTTTATTGGCGGTCTACCTAGAACCAAGAAAGGTAATGAAGGCATATGTATTATTATAGATCATTTGACGAAGATTGCCCATTTTGTTCCAGTGAAAGCTAACATAATAGCTCAGAGTTTAACACAATTGTATGTGAAAGAGATCGTTAGACTGCATTGAGTTCCCAGCAGCATTATCAGTGATCGTGATTTGATTTTCGGTAGTAAGTTCTGGGAAGAATTTCTATCTAAGTTAGGGACAAAGCTGAATCTTAGCACTGCATATCATCCTTAGACAGATGGTCAGACTGAGAGAGTGAATCATGTTTTGGAAGATCTGTTGTGAGCTTGTATTCTCGATTTTGGAGGATCTTGGGAAGATCATACTCGTCTGGTTGAGTTCTCATATAATAATAGCTTCCAGGAAAGTTTGAAAATGTCACTGTTTGAGACATTATATGGTAGGTCATGTAGATCTCCTGCATGTTGGATTGAGCCTAGTAATCGGCTAGTTTTGGGTCCAGATATGATCCAAGAAGCTGTAGATAAAGTAGACTTTATAAATAAGCGATTAAAAGCAGCATAGAGCCGACAAAAAAGTTATGCAGATTCTAGAAGAAGAGACTTAGCAATTTTTGTTGGTGATCAAGTATATTTGAAGGTTTATCCGTTGATAGGAGTGGTCCATTTCGGGAAGACACGGTAGTTAGCACCTAAGTATATTGGTCCGTCCCTCATACTGGACAGGATAGGAACTCTGGCTTACAGGGTTCAGCTACCAGATTGGTTGCCCGGAGTACATGATGTGTCACAATCGATATTAGATATTACTTGTAATGGCCCGTAAATCTGTACTATTTGAGTTGACTAAATACACCACACGCCCAACCCAAATTGCATAGAAATATGAATTATTATGGATTAAAGAAGAAAAGGATAGATGAAGAACATAAACAACAACACAGAATCTCACATCACAGCGGAATAAAATATATATGCAGCGGAATAAAATATAGTATATATATAACATATTTTGGAATACAAAATTTTATCTAGTTTATACATACCATTATCAGAGTACATTACATATGCAACACAACAACAAATAACACTAGATAACTAAAACTGAAGCCTCCTGCTCCAAGCTCCTCCAAATATGTCTGTAAACACCTGAACTATTTGATTTCCCTTACAAATTTGGGCATCCAAGAGTTTATGGTAAAACAAAACAAAATAAACTCTGGGTCAGTCATGGGACTGGTGTGAGTAAATTCCAACCACTTGGTTAAACTTTTAAAATTCCTTTCCAAAAGAAAAGATAATCGCAAGACCAATCCACACATAAACACAGATGGTTTTTATCTTACGATAACCCAAAACATTATTTAAAATCAATATTTTTTTGATATTATAATAGTGTCTAAAACAAGTAAATAACAATCTAGCAGAATGCTTGTATTTCACGCCCTACATTCATAGTACACAATCAAAACTGTGGGCACTTATTGGAGAATGGATTCCAACTGGCAAGGTATGGGACCATCTTCCGACAGTTTATCTCTAGATGGGAATACACCGGGTTCAACAAGAACATCTTGCAACCCAGGCTAAACATGACCGACCACTCACTTCGCTTGAGCGTTCCGAATGTATTGTCACCAACGGTTGGGATCAACAACCATTTCATGAAAGGGACAACATCGAAAGATTAAATAAGCAAATGAAATTTCTCTAGATCATGTGACAATACACCCTAATTGTGTGTGACCCACTTAACCATGCGACCTACCTGATTTTATACAATTTCCCGGTTGTGAGGCTTGAGCTCACGCTTATCTCATTAACATGCCACATCTTCATTCGCTTTGAATACCCCATCGTCAAATCCATTAATCATTAATTGATTTGCACAAATATATTCTGGATATTATGCTAAGAAAATAAATTAAATCCGCTACCAAATGTATATTTGTACAAACCAACTTATGCGATCATTGGAAGTACTCTATCTAACATTTATTCATACATATTCGTTCTAGGACTGAACGAAATCGCAGGCACAATTTCTATTAATCCAACTTAGGCAATTTCTACCTAGGATTAACAGAAAAAGCCCTTGCACTTTACTTCATCTTCGATTGTCTTTATATAATCTGATTCACATTGCTACTGCCAATACGGAGTGGTTTTTAGATAATAATCCAACCGGTCTCTTCATATTGACAAAGATATTAGCCAATACTTTAATAGTCGGTTATTTAACTATCGAAGAAGAAAAAACATTCATCCAAAGTATCAAACAATCTCTGGGCCCTTTAATTTATATTTCATTAAGTATATCACTTCTCCATTTCCCTATCAATATTTGTTAACCCAATATTTTCAACAATTATCTTAGCCTCTTACGTTATTTGGAAAATATTTTCATATATCACCTTCTTTTATTTTCTATCCTTAGGAAATATCTTCTATTTATAACCAGAAAACATTCCAATTACTTATCTCTTTCTCGAACTCATTTATTTCTATACTTAAGAAATGTTTATTATTATATTTCCAAAATTCCACTTACTTGGGTTAAAACGAATGTTGTGCAAAACATTGTTACAACAACCCAAGATACTGTATTCAACTAAATCTTATTTAAGCATTGATATTCGAGACTGTATCTTTCTAATTATCGGTTAATAATGAAATCAATCAAGTTGGGCTATAACTACCTCTCAGACCTTGACTGAATAACATTCCTTAATTTCAAAACGGACAAGACTATTTATCTCGAATAATCAACATCATATAAAACTAATTATCCATTTTTTAAATGTGTATACGTCTCTCTTTCTATTCTTACTAGATTTAAATTTATAGATTTCCTTTTTGTTTATAATATTCTATTTTAAGTTCATTTCCTTATCGAATTCAATATATATTGATTTCTATTATCAAATTTTCTTAAAAATATTCTAACTTCTTAAATTTCTAGAAAATTCCGCCAGCGTCTCCTTTGTAAGGCTCAATCGGTATAACTACAAATCGCCTCTCTAGGCCCTTTCCATTCAAAAAGAAAATCAAAATGTAACAACCCGCATTTTACGTATCGGAGGATCGTAAAATATTTTTATTTAATTCCTTGAGTGTTAGATCATTCTCATATTTTGGTATGTCGTTTATGTGGATGTGAGACATATCCATAATTTTTACCAATTTTATTTATGACCATTTTACCCCTGTCAGTTTTGTACAGGGCATAACTTTTGACTGGAACCGAACCAGGTGCAGGGATCGATTTCATTGGAAAGGAAATGGCATTGCCAATTCCGTAGAGTGGTCACATTAAAGATTTGGTTTAGCAGTTTTGGAGGAATCGTTGTTTTAGTGCTGCACAATTTTTTGTTCAGGTTTATAAACCATTGATGGGATGATTTGGGGTGGCCCATTAGTGGGCTAGTTGGACACTATAAATAGGGGGTAATAGGAATGGAGAATAGTTTACTTTTATCATTCTCTCATTTGGTTGAGCTCGTGATCCTCCTTGCTCAATCAAATACATCTTTCCACCATTAAAATTTAGATCTAGGAAAGAAGATTGAAGATTTACATCGTTTGAAGCTAGATCTACATCAAGTGAAGAGAGATCACATCAAATCTAGAGGTTTGAAGGTTGTTCTTCGCTGTTCGAATTCCGGATTCTTCGTCTTTAAGCTTGTTTGAAGGTTTGGTGAGTAATAAGCATCTCTCACATGGATTCAATCAAGTATATGGGTTGTTTGATCATATTTTCATTATTTTAGGTTGTTTTCACTTAGATCTACATCATGTTAAGTATATTTTCATTTGAATCACCATAAGATCCAATCTAGCAACTTAAAACCGATAATTCTTATGTCAATTCATATGTTTATGCAAGTTAGATCCATTATTTTACTTTACGCATTGATTTATCACGATTTTGGTGAATTTTATATGATGATTAATGAATAATTGTCATTTTGATGTTGTTAATGATTTCATAAAGCGTCGATTGTTGAATTGGATGATTCGGATAAGTAGTTTCCATCGATGTTGTCGTTTAGTGATGATTTAGTCAAGTTTTGAGCTGTTTTGGTCAGATCTGGAGTTGGGTCGTTTTTCTTTTGTCATTGATGATGTGGCATGAAGTTCAGGTCGGCTGGCTTATGCTCCAAGAAATGAAGCTCAGGTCGTTGGTGCATAGTTCGGGTCGTCGAAGTGCATGGGTCGTTCGTGTTCATAAAGCATGCGTCGTCCTAAACATGTTGAAGCACCGAGTCGTTCGAAGATAGTCAAATCGCAGGTGCTTCTCTGGAATCGGGTCGTTGGTCTTCTGGAGAAAGCGGGTTACTCGTCCTGAATGCAAGTCGCGTCGTTGGTGACCTAGGGAGTTAGGTCGTTGGTGACCCAAGGAGTCAGGTTGTTGGTAACCCAGGGAGTCGATTCATTTGTGACCTGATGAGTTGGACTGAAACACTATGGATCGAATATTAACAAAATGATGTATGTTTTTGGCTCGATGGTGGTTGTGGCTTCAAGTAGGAATGTTCGAAGTGTTGTGAAGTATTTATTGATCGTCGTAATGCAACGAAATGAAGATGACTCAAGGTGGTGAGCTCGTGGATAATGGTTGCTCGGGAAGGGGCTTGAGCTTATAAACAGTCATCGGGTTGGATGGCTAGAGATATTGAAGGATGAGGGATTATCGTTGTCGTAGGTTCTAGCGCACTCAAAGCAAGAGTATAATAGGGATGCCTAAAAGACTAGAAGTGATTAGTCGAGTACCCTGGGCAGCTCGACGGGCCTAAATACGTCTCGTCGTATGGCGTATGGAGTTTTGCTACAGCCGGGGTTTACCATTAGACCTTGACAGTCGATGGTAAGGTGTTTAGCTGGTGATACGATTAACGATGGTTTCAAAGCAGGATTGGCGGTGATAGCCAGAGTCATGGATGAATGGTTGTTTGTCTGTATCGTATTGTGTAGATTATTCGACGTCGAAGGAGATATCTCTTGTGTGCTTGTTTGATGTTGTTTTAGGCCTTCAGGGCTTGTGCTTGGGAGGTTTCAATATCGATTAGGATGGTTTACGCTTGATATTAAAGGATATCACTATCGGATGTGGGGAAGACGGGTTTGGGTTCTTCTCTGGTGTTTTGGTAGATTGGTTGGCTAATCTTCCCATTCTCATATACTTTATTGATGATGTTAGATATATGTTTTATCGTTCATTAAGACTGTTGTTTGACTCAAGGTTTAATGTTTCCTCTTATTACCTTGGGCTGTTAATCCAATTGTGGATGGGCAGACTGAGTAGCAGGTTACAAGTAGCAGAGCTTAGTGAGGCGAGGATGGAGAGCAATGATGAGCATAAGGCTTGTGTATTAGTTTCTCTATTACACATGTTTGATGTTTCCATTATTATGATTGGTGTTTACTCTGAGTTTTATAGTGAGGAAAATTTGTACAGACACTTATGTTGTAATCCAAAGATATACGGATATTCTTTCTGATTGCTATGAAAGTCTCAAGTTTCTTCTCAAATATGCTTCACTATTATTTCCTGTTGTATATGTTCTATTATATTTTATCCTTGAACTGTGGGTTATGCGACATGTTCCGTATGTGTTATCTTACCTTGATGATCGTCGATAGCTGTCTGGCACACCTTTCAGCACATCATTCCTCTTGTTTAGTGCAGAAGTTATGGGCGGTCCTCACATTTGGCATCAGAGCTCTGGTTATCAATTTTAGCCAAAGTTCGAAGACATAATTACGTATGAAAGATGTATTTGTAGATTTCTGATGGATGCATGCTATCTATGAATGTATAGTATAGTAGCATTTGAACTCCATTTGCAGTTTTTCTCGTACATGAACTAATCATTCTATTTTACAAATTTAGAATGATTCGTCGACCATTGAGACATGCTGCTAGGGAGAGTACTGTTCCTGTAGGGGGTAATGGAGGTATACTAGACTACCCAACTATGTTCGAGGCAATGATCGCAGTTATCATGAAGAGGGTACCCGCTCAGGAGACAGCCGCAGTAGATGTAGGAGTTCATGTGCAGGTTCCTAGAGCCGTGGACTTCGCACAGCTGTGCAAAGACTTCGTTTCTTTAGGAGGAAAGAAGTTTAAAGGGATGGAATCGATTGAAGAGATCCAAAGGTTACTTGATACTCGCATTTGGATCTTTGGAGACATGGGAATTGATGAATCGACTAAGAGGAAGCTTGCATCGAGATAGCTACAAGGCAGAGCTATAGATTGGTGGAACTCTATCACTCTAGAAACTCCAAAAGATGATATTACATGGGAGCTATTCCAAGTCAAGTTTGTGACGAAGTTTAACTCTACCGTACAGAAGCCTATTCTGTTTAAGAGGTTTGTTGAGCTTAAGCAGAATGGTCGACCAGTGCTGGAGTATGTTTCTGACTTTGAAGCTTTGTCGAAGTATGCCCGTTCATATGTCGAGACTGCTTATCATAAGAACGAGAAGTTTGTTATGGGCTTGGACAAATACCTTGGAATCAGGTGATTGATCATTTAGATGGTACTAATGAAAAGATTATCGAGAAAGCTTTGAAGCACGAGAGTCTGTTTCCCAAGGAAGAGACCGTTGTTGCAGCTAAGGAAGAATTAAAACCAAAACATGGTGGTAGTAAAAATGAAATGAGGAAGCAACAACAACAGAAAGGAAAGGATGGACATAAAAAGAAGAAATGCGAAGTGACTTGCTTTAACTGCTGAAAGAAGGGCCATTATTCCAAGGATTGTAAGAATCCAAAAGCTGAAAAGAAGTGCTTTAAGTGTGGAAAGCCTGGACATGATAAAAAGGATTGTCCAGAACTAGCTAAGGGTAAGCAGGTTGTGAAGGCATATGCTTTGGAAGCTGTTCCATCATCTTCAAGGGCTTCTACTGCAGAGGAGAAAGGAAAGGCTGTCGTCATCCAAGGTACTCTTTCTGTTAGAGGTGTTTCGGTTCAAGTTTTGTTTGATACTGAAGCATCGCATTCTTTCATTTATAATGAGCTTGTATGCCTCTTGGGTTAGGAACCCGGGATTTGCGATAGGCCTTTGGTTGTGACTAATCCAGTTGGGGGTTCATCCAGCCTTTGTATGCTTTGTCGTGGTCTTGTGTTATCGAGTCATGGTTGCTCTTTTGTGTGTGATTGCTTTTTTTTGAACTTTGTTGGGTTTGGGATTATCTTGGGTATGGATTGGCTCAAGAGGTATGCAGCACGAGTGAATTGCGAGAAGCTTGAGGTGAGAGTCAGGGATGTGGAAGGGCGAAAGGTTTTGATTCGATGTAATTCCGAAGATGGTGTCTTCATGAGCTTTTTATATTTGCTTGGAATTCCATAGGAAGACTTTTCATCTGTGTTGATCGATAATGAGTTTGAGGAAGTCTTTGAAGAAGTCAAAGATTTGTCGCCGCATCGAGAAATTGAGTTTAGAATCGATTTGGTTGAGGGTGCTAGACCTATCGTTATGCCTCTTAGGCGGATGGCGCCTAAGGAACAATGAGAGTTAGAGGTGCAGGTACGTGACCTTTTGGGAAAAGGATTCATTCGGAGAAGCGTGTCCGAATGAGGTACACCAGTTGTGTTAGCAACCAAGGCTAACAGATCTTTGAGATTGTGGATTATCGTGAGCTGAAAAAGGTGACCAAGAAGAACAAGTATATGTTGCCAAAGATTGATGACTTGTTCGATTAGCTTCACGAAGCTAAAGTGTCAAATGGATTTGGCAACGAGATTCCACCAGTTGAGAGTGGCGAGGGATAATGTGTCGAAGACTGCTTTTTGGACACCATCTGGTTTCTTCGAATGGTTTGTGATGCCATTTGGGTTGACTAACGCGCCAGCGTATTTTTTGGATCTTATGAATAGGGTTTTCAAAGATCAATTGAACAAGTTCATGCTTGTATTCGTGGACGATATTATGGTTCATTCCCGGAATGAGGAAGAGCATAAGACGCACTTGAGGGTTGTTTTGGAAATTTTACGAAAGCATCAGCTGAAGTCTAAGTTTTCGAAGTGTCACTTCTAGAAGAGCGAAATGGGGTTCTTTGGCCATGCAGTTTCTGGAAATGGAATAGCGGTTGACCCTACTAAAGTGGCAGCAATCCAAGACTGGGATAAACCTGAGAATGCGACGGATGTTCGGAGTTTTCTCGGTTTTCTGGGATATTATCGTCATTTTATCAAGGATTTCTCTAAGATAGCTGCACCATTAGTAGGGTATTTGAAGAAGAACCAAGTGTTAATATGGGATGTAAAGTGTGAGAAAGTTTTTGGAATCCTGAAAGAAAGACTGACGAGTGCTCTTGTTTTGACCCTTCCAAGTGGGAATGAAGAGATGCTGGTATACACCGACGCATGTGGTATTGGACTTAGAGCAGTGCTAATGCAGAAGGATAAGGTTGTGACACCCCACGTCTGTTAGTGTCACTCATTAAGAGAATGCATTAAGTTTCGTGAAGCGTTATAGGTAAACAGAAACAGAAACATTACATGACAGATATAAAAATAGCAGCGGAATAAAAACCAACTTTATTAATCATAAAGCATCGTAATTCAAAACATCATATGTTTGAATTACATAAAAACCAGTGCATCATAAAAACTTCTGTTTTGCTCTTAAGCATCATAGTACAAAATAAAAGAAGCAAAATTCCCCAAAAGAAACATAGCCATAGTAGCAAAGATAGAAGCTTGAGCAATACATCTAAGCAGCTCTAGCAAATGATAGCAGAATCCTGGTCAAGGTTGAGTATTCCCACCTGAGAAGCTGGGGACGAAACAGAAGAAAGAAGATGAAACAAAAAGGGTCAGACATAAAGTCTGGCGAGTCCAGTTACTTTTAGTAAGTAAATAAGTAAAAGTATCATGATAGACATATAAAGTGGATAAGAAAGAAAACGCCATAAAAGGCAGGTATGATAAGGTAAACATGATAGAGTGTATACACTAATCTAAAGATTACTCTGCACCGATACTAGTATTACCAAAATAAGATGATCCCAACAACTATAAGATGGTAGACTTAGGCGTACTTCTGGTGAGAGGTTTTAACCCTGTACAATCCACAAGCAACCCAATCCTAACAGGCTCCTAAACTTTACCAGAGTCTAGATGTACCCTAACCACTACCCTAATTGATCGGCTCCCTACTCCGTAGATACCCTGTGCCGGCCCCACAGTAGGAGGTATCACTTCCTAAAGTGGCAACCCTTCGTGATGTGCACAACCATATCTACTGGTGTCATGGTCGTCTTATCCCCCTCTGCCCGGCCTATGCACACACATGTCCCCGGTCGTTTTGCGCCACCCACACCATCTTCCACATTTGAATCTCTTACAATCAGCCTAGTAAGCGAGTCCCAACTCCAACCTAGGGCGGAGTACTCGTCTGATACTGTTCTATGGGTTACTGACTGAAACGGGTCCCACACACAAGATGATACAAGCTCTCCCCTTGTCTTGTATCCCCACTAGGATTTCCACAGGTTGTGTATACCTATTGGTGTCTTTAATTACATAACCTCATCATTTCTACAAGTTATGCTTACCTAACGGTGTCTAATTACATAACCCCAACTGGTTAAGTTTGTGGGCCTGTATATAAATATTATCCACCCTACCCAGATTTACTTAACCCACCCACTGTTTCAACCAAGTTTACTTAAACCCTATTCAGGTTCATATTCATACAATCCCTATGGATTCAACCAGGTTAAGTTCTCCAATTCATTACCATGTCCATTTATTATTATAATGCGTTGGACCCCTCACATTAAGCCTACCACTTGTGGATGCTGGATATGTCGGTCGGTTCCGGGCAGACTTCTTCCACAAGTCGGGCTTAACCTCATGTCTAAGCACGTCTCATATTTGTGCTTCTAGACCCCTCACATTAGATTCACCACTTGTGGTTGCCGGGTATGCCGGGTGGTTTTGGACAGACTTCTGCCACAAGTGTAATCTAACCTCGTGTCTGGGCATTGTTATAGTTTCTAATTACTGTAATCCTAGGCATTTCATTATTAACCAAATTTACGTATGTTGTTATAGGTTTTCATGCCCTTTTTTCCCTAATTATGTTCATAACAAATTATATGCCCTAAATTCATATTCCTAAACATTATTCAAGTTATGCCAAATTTCCCATTTTCAAGTTATGCCCAATTCCAATGTTTTCCCCTCGTTCCCGTTTAACGTATTCGCATATTTCAGCGGCATGCCTAGGCTCGAAAGTAGCCTGGCTATATAAAATAAAAGGGAAAGATAAAGGGAAGATGACAGAGATGATTATGCTAACAAAATTGATATAAACATATAGTGGCATAATGATAAGATGTGCATACAAGAACAAACCTGGTAAACATGAAATAATAGAACTGATTCTAACATAATAGGGATGTCATAGTAGGCATGATAAGATCTAAACAATGATGTCCAACTAATAACAGATCCAATTTAACCACAAACATGATAGGTACAAGGTGATCTAAATAGTGAATTAGATCTAAAATCAAAGGTAGACCTAACATAATAAAGGTTAAGGTTCAAGTCATAGTTATGCTAGAATATCACAGGTTCACAAGTTGTTACTGATATGGTATGATTCAAGCAGTCATAGGCATAGATCCAAACTATAGTCATATCATGTTTTACTTTTTAATTATTTAAATCTAAAAGTAACTTAAGCTCACAGTGTTTGGATCTAGAAAGATAGAAGAAGAATAGCAGAGGATGAATCACAGATCTACACTTGAATAACTTGATTAACTTGATTGTAGAAGAAGGAAAAAGGTTTGATTCAGTCTAGACACTGACAGCATTTAGGCCTCCATTATTTTTCAGTGTAGAAAACAAGAGAAATAGAGCCATATTTGTTGCCGCCAGCCCCCAAACACTAAATGCCACATCTGCCCTAGGGGGATCGACACCCCCTTGAGGGGTCGACTCCCCCGGGGTGGGAAATTTGCCGCCTCTTAATTTTCGGATCTTTGAACGATTTTGAACTAAAATTTGATTTCTGATTGAATTATATATATAATTCTCCTACACGTATACAAACTTTAAACCTTCATAACTTCTTCATACGGTGTCTGTTTTACGCAAACCAAATGTCTATCTTGACCAGAATTTCGAGACGGACGAAATGGAGCAGTCTGTTTCCCTTAATTCTAAATATTAAAGTAGTTATTTTTTAATTTTTCATCTTTAGTGTTGTTAAAATTACGGGGTGTTACATTCTCCCCTACTCAAAGGATTTCATCCCCGAAATCTCCAAGTTAAGAAGAATGTATATCCTACCATCCATCACCCATCTACTTATCCACCAATCAGGCATCCATTGTCCTTAAAGGATTTTTAATGCTTATATGAACATATGCAAAAGTGTGTGTATATGTTCCAACACTAATGCGAAGATCAGGCGGTCTACTGATTCAGTCGACCTCCTTAATGCAATGTATGTTAGTGCCATGAATCCAACATGTATGCAATAATCCTACTATAACATGTAAGCACTATATGGGTGCACAATCATCCGTCCAAATGCAACATCCATATGATGATATGTCCATTTCCATCCATTAAAAGAAGAAAAAAGAACACACATCCACATGCAGTATGAGAGTGATTGAGCCTATCTAGTGCCTAATATGTGTGTATATGCATCCACTAGCAAACAGTTGTATCCACTTGTATCCACCAAACATAACATGTCTCAAACACATGTTTACATCCATGGGATTCCTACCTAAAGGTCGAAGATTCGATCGATAGGTCATACTTAAATGATAGAACAAGCATAAATAAAAGCTTTGGAAAGGAAGTTAAGAACATACCCTCGAAAAGAAAAGGGTACGAAGCACGAATCTTGTCTTCGGTCTCCCAAGTCGCATCCTCTGGGTTATCTCCCCACTGAACCTTCATCAACTTGACTTCTCTATTGCGTAGCTTCTTAACTTCTGATACAAAAATACGGGTAGGAACTAGTCCGATTGTCGCCTCCCGTTCCACCTCTACTTCCTCCAATATACTTGGCTTAACTACTTCCACGGTATCATGCAAGCACTTCCGCAAATGAGAAACGTGGAAAACACCATGAATGTCGGATAATCTCTCTAGCAGCTTTACTCTATAGGCCATTTGGCCAATCCTTTCTGTTATGGGAAACAGCCCTACAAATCTTGGTGCCAATTTCCCTACAGATCCGAAGCGAACCGCATTCCTCAAAGGTGACACTTTAATGAAAACCATGTCTCCTACTTCAAATTCAATGTCTGTCCTTCTCTTGTCTATGTAGGATTTCTGCCTATCTTGAGCGGTCATCATTCGTCGTCTAATAAGATCAATCTTCTCGGACATTTCCCTAACCATATTTGGTCCAAGTAATAGTCTTTCTGTAGATTCCCACCAACAAGTTGGTGATCTACAGGGTCATCCGTATAATGCTTCAAAGGGTGCCATGCCAATTATAGCTTGATAACTATTGTTGTAGGCAAACTCTACTAAAGGAAGATGCTTTTCCCAAGTCACTCCAAAGTCTAGGATACATAGCGGAACAGCCTCAAAAGATCTTCTAGAAAACTATTCACCCTCTCCGTCTGTCCATCGGTCTGAGGATGATAGGCAGTGCTCAAACACAAATGTGTACCTCATGCTTCTTGCAAACTCCTCCAAAATTCACTAGTGAAGATGGGGTCGTGGTCGCTTACGATGCTGGAAGGTACTCCATGAAGACGGCTATCTCACGAACATAAATTGCTGCCAACCATGCTGCCGTCCTCTTGCTTTTAACTGGAATGAAATGAGCGCTCTTAGTAAGTCTATCCACCACAACCCAAATACTGGTGTTGCCTTTCTTTGATCTAGGCAAGCCATCTATGAAATCCATAGAGACGCTATCCCACTTCCATTGTGGAACCTCCAAAGGATGAAGTAAACCACCGAGTGTCTTTTGTTCAGCTTTGACTTGCTGACAAACTAAACATTGAGAAACAAACTCTGCCACATCTTTCTTCATCCTAGCCCAAAAGAAAACCCTCTTCATATCCCTATACATCTTATCACCACCTGGATGGATAGTCATCTTAGAATGATGGGATTCCTCTAGGACCGCCTTTAACAAACATCCAATTTAGGGAACACAAAGCCTTCCATCTCGTCGCAACCACCCTTTATCGTCAATGGAATATCTATTGAGGTGATTAGAAGTCTCCCCTTTACTGACCCTATCCAAGGTGTCTAAAATCTATGGATCATCTCGCTGTGAAGCTCCTATCTGATCCATAAGAGTATCTCTAGCGGTGCAAACAAACCAGGCAATAACTCGGTGGAGGGTCTCAAATCAAAAGTCGTTATGAACTCCAAGCTTTTCCTTTCCACAAACAGAGGACTTAAGGCCATACTCTGCCTACTCAGTGCGTCTGCCACCACATTACCCTTGCCAGGGGTATAAGCAATCTCAAAATCATAAGAAGCTAGGAACTCCATCCACCTTTGTTGCCTTAAATTAAGATCCTTCTGCGAAAACAAATACTTGAGAGATTTATGATCGGTGTATAACTCGAATTTCTCTCCAAGCAAATAATGACGCAACATCTTAAGCGCAAACACTGTGGTGGCTAGCTCTAAGTCGTGGGTAGGGTAGTTCTTCTTATGAACTCTTAGTTGTCTACCCCATAACCTACAAGCTTTCCTTCTTGCATCAGAACCGCACCAAGCCCTGTACCACATGCATAAGTGTATACTATGAATACTTTGTTCCCATCGGGAAAGGTCAAGACTGGGGTTGTTGTCAGAGCCCTCTTTAATCGCGGGAAAGCAACATCACAATATATATCCCATGAAAACATCATATTCTTCTTCGTCAGCCTGGTGAGTGGGGCTGATATCTTTGCAAAATCCTTAATGAACTTCCTATAATAGCCTGCCAATCCAAGAAAGCTTCTCACCTCCGTTGCATTCTTCAGAATTTGCCAATCTTGAACTGCAACTACCTTTGCGGGATCTACTGCTATCCCATCTTTGGAAACCACATGCCCTAGAAATCTCACCTCTTTTCTCCAAAAATGGCATTTGGAGAACTTTGCCTTAAGCTGATGCGCACGAAGAGTTTTCAAAACTTCTCTCTAATGTAGGGCATGTTCTTCTTCGCTCTTTGAGAAGATCAAGATATCATCGACAAAGATCACGACAAATTTATTTAGAAACTCCTGAAACACCCTACTCATCAGATCAACAAAATAGATGGGTGCATTCGTCAACCTAAAAGGCATAACTAGCCATTCAAAGAAACCATCTGAAGTCCTAAAAGCGGTCTTATCTATACTATCCTCATCCACCCTCAATTGATGAAACCCCATGG
The DNA here is from genome assembly GCA_030737875.1 of Allium sativum. Taxonomy (NCBI): domain Eukaryota; kingdom Viridiplantae; phylum Streptophyta; class Magnoliopsida; order Asparagales; family Amaryllidaceae; genus Allium; species Allium sativum. The sequence continues at coordinate 455,192,817 of CM060909.1, forward strand.
CCAAGTCTAATGTAACGACACGGATTTTGCCCGACCTTAATCGATCACAAAATCGACCAAGACCTTTCAAAACTCGCATACGTTAACTTTGGGAATACAACAACATCAGAACAATAACAGCAGACTTTTATAACATTATAATAAATGTTACATCAGAGTACAGAATATATACCAGAGTACATTAAATAAATTTACAGCGGAAGATAAATTACAACAGATTTAATACATTAAACAGCGGAAGACTTCTAAGCTCTGGACACAGCTTTAGGCTTCGATCTAGGATCCTGCTAAAGAGAGAGATGTCTGCAAAAAGCTACTCGACTGCCCGTGTGGAAAAGAGGGCACCCGAGTTTGCAAAGTGAAACAAACTACGAGTCAGTCATGGGACTGGTGTGAGAATTCTTAACTAGTTTAACTAATAGTAATAAGGCAAATCCAAGGACCACGCCGCTAACGCGGAACGGGTTTACTCCAATGGATTGCCGGTGCATAAACCAAAGTGAATCGAGAAATAACGCAATGTCTTTTAGAAAAATGAAACCATTATAAGACCCAGGTCCCATCACACAATGCAACGCACACCAGAGGATAGGGTTTTACCTTATAATGGTCAAAAGATGCTTGATACGTATAAAACGGATTTGATATTATTATTAGTGTATCTATGTTTTAATAAAAAGATTTGAATCATAAGTATCAATCCTAGACGGCATGGTTACCATATAGCATGTCGCCAATACTAGTTCTACAATCAAAACCGCAAGGTCGTATTGGAGATTTGGATTCCATCATGAGTCGAGGCTAGGGGCAAGCTCCTCTCCGATTCGAGACACTCTAGCAAATGCCTCAGGATCCCCCGCAGTGAACCCTTGGATCTTCAGGGCCGGTCCCCGCCTATGGGCAGTGGATTAGTTATGCCTGAACACACGTTTCCCGGTCCCTTTGGACCTATAGTATGACCACCAACGGCCTATAAAAATAACGAGGCGCCTCAAAATCCATCATCCACATAAGTAAAATGTCAGGGCTGGTAGGTCACTGACACCACTCTAGCTAGAAAGAAACGTGTGCACTCCCTGCAGTCCGTATCCCGTTTTTGACTCATACCGGGGTGTGAGGCTCGCGAAGTCACGCTATACACAAAGCTACGCCTAAACAGACCGTGCTTTGATCATCAACCACAAGGCCTGCTTTTCAACAAAAGCCTTGATCAATGCATCTTAGCATGCCACATTGTCAGTCCATACTATACCATTAATTCCTACCAATATATAACCTCTAAGCTCGTACGTCTCAGAGAAGGGTATTAACCACCAAACAGATATATATTAAGAGAGATCAACGAATGTAGTATAAGGGACTACAACGTCAGACATACATTCCATTTATAAACTTATGCCCTGGGTCTGAGCGAAAGTCAAATCCGTGCAATCAACACTACGTCCGGACGGCTACTACTGTCGCCCCTTCAAGGTAGCTACTCCTCTCATGGGTCTCAATAGCAACACACCCATTCGATGTGAAGATCGTCGGTCTTCAATCACCGTCTTCAACTCTTCGAACGTCGTATCATTATTTGGAATGAGAGTAAACTCGGACTTTCCAAATAATTTTCGCATATACAAATTTGCAAACCATTCTATATCGTTATTTATTCTTTTATAAATATAAATATCGTCCATTCATTTCATGTATATGAATACATCGTCCATTCATTAATCGTGTCAAAGAATTTATAATTCAACAATTTATTCTTTTTATTTCAACAATCATACAAAATAAAAATGATATTTTATTTTATATCATTTCATTAAAGCCAACATATATACAATTAAAGTCTTTTAAACGTTTAATTCTTTTCAAATAAAAAGGACCTTATTTCAATATATAGACACGACATCAAAAATATGTTCATTTTTATTATATGAACATGATCTTAAAAATATATTTATTTTTAATATGGTAGCATAAACCTTAAGTATGTTTGAATATCATACATATATTAATGCTATCTCAAGATTTGCCTTTCATTTCATATGCAATAATACTACTCTAAACATGAATTTTTATTTCATATGCGGTTTCTTGATTATGCATTTCATATGCGACTTCATGCTTTTTAAAACATTTTTCATTTCATATTTTTATCTTTTTATTCGCATGTGAAATGTAAATAAAAATTCCCTTCTTATTTTTATCATTTTATTTACATGTGAAAAGTAAATAAAAATTTCATTCTTATTTTCATCTTTTTATTTACATACGAAATGTAAATAAAAGTTTCATTACTTTTATTTATATAAAATATATAAATAATATAACCATTTCATGTTTTCATTCATTTATTCATTTATAACATGAAAATATTCATTGCTTTATGGTTCATTTTCCATTTTCGATCACTTTCTTAATTCAGTGATTTTAACTACTTAATTCCCTTTCAATCTAATTAAGATTTAATTAAAATCTTATTTAGTTTTAATCTTCCAAAGTCATTACTAAATGATTATTCAATTTCTAGGGAATTAATTCTATCATAAATTCGGGTTAAAGAATAAATGTTATTTAAAACATAATTCACGATAAACCCAAATTTAGATTTCATAAATTTCCCATTTAATATATATATAATTAGACATCATTTATTTCAGAGTATTTCATTTAATCTTAAATAAAATATTAATCATCTTCGATTTCCTTTATAAAATGTATAACATAATTTATACGGGTTAAAATGGAGTTACTATTTTAAAATGGACTGAATAGCCCAATTCATTTTCCTTATCCATTTATTATGTTTATCTTTACATTTTATTATTTAATAGCGGGCCAGACCTCTCACATTAGGCCTACAACTTGTGGATGCTGGATATGCCGGTTGGTTCCGGGCAGACTTCTCCCACAGGTTGGGCTTAACCTCGTGTCTTGACCCAATTCGTATTTGCGCACTTGGACCTCTCACATTAGGCCCAACATTTATGGCTGCTGGATATGCCGGTTGGTTCCGGGCAGACTTCTACCATAAACGTGACCTAACCTCGTGTCCAGGTACAATTAAAAAATTTATTTATAAATATTATCCAAGAATATTATTTTAAAATATTTTATATTTTAAAATATCCTACTACTTAATATCATTCCTTACTTGAAATATTCTTTCATATAAAGCTTTATTATTCCATTTCAATACATATTAACTTTCCATATTATTATGATATTATAATAACAATAATTATAAAAAAAACGGTTTTAATTTGTGATATTAAAACCTACCATTTCAATATTAAAATGAAATCAATTTAAAAACATTTCAAATTTTGAAATCCATCTTCCATTTTTAATGTTAACATAAAAAGTAATCTTTTCAATTTATAATCTTCTTAATATAATTGGAATGTGATTTACTAATTCCAATAATTTGTTTATAACCTTCCAAATGTTAAAGGTTTTTATCTACTTAATTCAAGCGTCAATTAATATCATTAATTGAATAATAAATGGGCATTTATTTCCTTCATTCGAAGGAAATGTTGTCAATTCAAAAGCTTCTTTATTATTTCCTTTTTAAATGGAAAATTAAATCATCTAAATACTTCAACTTCCAATTCATTTCATTAATTTGCATATTTATTACTTTACTCAAAATTGGAATGAGACCCACCATTTCCATATAATTTAATTATACGTAAAATCAAACATTAATTACATAACAATTTCAGAACATCCATCCAAAGTGCATTTCTAATTATTCCAAGGGTGACGTGTATTCAAAAGTCAACCCTTGACCCGTGTGGGGTTTCAGCCAACACAATTCACATATTTAAAATAAACTGTGCTTCTGAACGATGTGTAAAAATTGATCGTTCACTCACATAAACAAGCCAGGGTCGCTTGTAAATGGCAGTGTATACAGGTGCATAAATGGAACATAGACAATTTGCACAATTTAACAATGTTCACATATTGGGTATTGCCCTTTTTATTTCATTTGATTTAATGACACAAATTCACCATAAAATATATTCCTTTATCTAACTTAAAATAAAAATAAAATCTTTTATTAAAAGTCAAAATTTTAATTATTCTAAAATAAATATCAAAACTTTATTTATTATAATCGTCTCAAAATAAAGATGAAATTTTTATAACCAAAACAAAGTTTTAATCTTTATAAACAAAACAAAATTTCAGTCTTTTATAAGCAAAAACAAGGTTTTAAATCTTTACCAACAAAACAAAGTTTTGTTCTTTTTAAACAAAACAAAATAAGGTTTGAACTTTTATTCAATAAAAAAAACAAAGTTTTGTTCTTTTTCATAAACAAAATAAAGTTTGTTCTTTTCAAAAACAAAATAAAGTTTCAATTTTATACATAAAAAAAAAACGCAAACAAAGTTGTAATTTTTTTTTTAGAACAAAAACACAGTTGTAATCTTCTTAATCCCATTCAAAGTTATAATCTTTGTAAACATAAACAAAGTTTCATTTTTTCTGAACAACAATGAAAATTGTAACTTTTATTTAAATATAAATTTCCATACATTTTAAATAAATAAATAAAAATGAATTTATCATTTACATCATGTACATCGTTTCTATTGATTCAACAAATTTCATCAACAGTGTATGCAACAACAATTTGTCCATAACAACCCAAACAACTATCACCAATTCTCAAACAGACATCATACATCATCAATCCACAATCATGTACATACAAACATCAAAACCACAAGAAAAATAATTTAAATTTAATAAATTATAAAATAGAATCTCACATTGATTTTTGCTGAAAATTTGACTGTCTCGGATTCAGCTCTGGTCTGCGCCATCGCGAAGAGCTCGGAAAGACGAGTCCAACGCAATTTACGGTTCGTCAATCGGACCTCGTACGAGAGAGTTATGATTTATTAAAATTGGACATAATTAAATAATTAAATAATTAATTAATATTCGTGAAAAATACCTAAAAATTTCACTGTCTCAGAATTGGACAAAATTAGTGTCCACGCGTCCATCTCGTCGCCACGATCCCAACGCACCTGAAATCGTCGATTTTCGACTTCGTATGAGTGAGTTATGCAATTTTAAAGTTCTGGAAATTAATTAAATAATTTAAAAATAAAATAGAAAATACCCTCAGCCCGTTGACCGAAAAACACTGTTCACCGCCGAACTTTGACCGCACTTTGCCGCTGCCTCGGGCCACCTGACGCCACGGGACCACCGCCAATGTCTTCGTCTTGGCGAGACGCACCACCACCAGAAAGAGCCGCCCCTAAAGCTTCTCCGATCATCGGGAAATCGCCTAGAAAGGATTTCGCCTCGCGGGTCCCACAGGCCGCCTCACACCTCCAAACTGCCTGAAATTTTCTGAGCATCTTCCTCTTGCGTAGACGAAGAACTTCCGTGTTCGTGACTTCGTCTAATTCTTCCTCGATTCACGGGAATTTCTTGATTTACGTTTTGAGCTTCTGAATTTCGAAAACAGCGAGCTTTAAGACGAGATTCCGGCGAATCCGAGCGCTGTTTGACAAAACCGACTACACCATTAGCTTCGTATCGTCGAGACCTTCGAGAAAACATATAATTTGCTATGGTTTGAAGAGATTTTATTTTTTTATGAATTTTAGAGGAAGAGGGAGCCGCCATGGAAATTGAGAAAAAATGATGGAAAAGAGAGTGGCTGCTGTGCATTTCGAATTTCAGCCTAAATTCTGAGGAAAAAGAAAATATATACTATGGGTCTAATTTTGGTTTGGGCCCAAATATCATTACGTGTCCAATTACTAAATTTTCAACTGTTTTCTTCCATTCAAAAATTCTTATAAATACATGCTGATTTCAAAATTAATAAAATTTTAAACATAATTATTTCAGGTCATTACGAATCCAACGAACCTGATTTCGTAATTTTCCGAGTCCGTATGAATTTATTATGAATTTCCGAAGTCTGAAAATATGCTATTTTTCACTGTAAAAATTATACCGGCCACAAAATAATTCCAAAAATTATAAATTTTAGAATTTTACCTTATTTTAATATTCCGAATCCATAGAAACTGGTCTCGTCGAATTTGGAGTTCGTTTGCAAAAATTCCATTTTTCAGGCGTACATTTTTAATATTTAAAAATACCAAAAATAGTGGAATTTTTCCGAAACTCAAAAATATAAGTTCTTATAGTCATTTTTATATGTAAACAACATTCTAAAACCAATGGAGATGGTTTCGGGTCCTAATTCCTTATTCTGCAAAATGTAGCATTTTGGCCCTTATAAATTTCATAGCGACCATTCTAGATTTTAATTTTGACATAACTTTTGATTCCCGTTATGAAATTTCGATTTTTCGGATTCGTTGGAAAGATAAATTTAAATAGATTCTGATATTTTTGGTTTCACTAAAATCCGTTAAATTTTGCATCCTGTACGGTCAGTCAAAGTTCAAGTTTGACTTTTCAAACTACCGCGTTATTTCTAACTCTTTTTATAATAAAAATTAAATCATTCATTCTAACTTCGATTTGAATCAAATTTGTGATCATTATTATTTAAATAAATTATTTTATATTGTCAAAATTCATTAAAATTTTCTAAAATTTTTTTTTTAAATTGGTCCTGATTTTTGCGGGTTGTTACAATCGCCCCCACTTAAAAACTTTTCGTCCTCGAAAAGGAACTAAGGTAAAAGTTGTTTAATTAACTAACTAAATTTTAATTTCTCTTATTAATTTCATTTGTTGACTAACTTATCAAATATACATACTCTTTTATATATTTAAAAATCATATTTTCAGAAATAGATTATACAATCAAAAATACGCTAATCATAAGCTTATCACTCTGAACTCATTCTAGGGCATCACTAACCCCATCTCTAATGAGTATTCTTATTGGATATTGCTAATCCAATCTCTGATGAGTCTTTTGTTCAGTTCTAACGAGTTGTACCCCAAAGATTTGAGCTAACCAAAGCTCTGATACCACCTGTAACGACACACAGGCAGTGGGTTAACCTCCCACCGTGACATACAGATGATCTCCCAGACACCTTGTTTTACGGCCAGCCTCTCGACTGCAATAACCAACCCTAATAAATAAGGGACATGTAAGGGTAAGAGCCCACTGTTCGCCACCAAACAACATGGTGAGAACCCCCTATCATGCGTAACCAGCTCCCTAGCCAGCAACAAGGACTGGTGTGAGAATTCTAAACTAATATAACTAATAGTAATAAGGCAAATCCAAGGACCACGCCGCTAACGCGGAACGGGTTTACTCCAATGGATTGCCGGTGCATAAACCAAAGTGAATCGAGAAATAACGCAATGTCTTTTAGAAAAATGAAACCATTATAAGACCCAGGTCCCATCACACAATGCAACGCACACCAGAGGATAGGGTTTTACCTTATAATGGTCAAAAGATGCTTGATACGTATAAAACGGATTTGATATTATTATTAGTGTATCTATGTTTTAATAAAAAGATTTGAATCATAAGTATCAATCCTAGACGGCATGGTTACCATATAGCATGTCGCCAATACTAGTTCTACAATCAAAACCGCAAGGTCGTATTGGAGATTTGGATTCCATCATGAGTCGAGGCTAGGGGCAAGCTCCTCTCCGATTCGAGACACTCTAGCAAATGCCTCAGGATCCCCCGCAGTGAACCCTTGGATCTTCAGGGCCGGTCCCCGCCTATGGGCAGTGGATTAGTTATGCCTGAACACACGTTTCCCGGTCCCTTTGGACCTATAGTATGACCACCAACGGCCTATAAAAATAACGAGGCGCCTCAAAATCCATCATCCACATAAGTAAAATGTCAGGGCTGGTAGGTCACTGACACCACTCTAGCTAGAAAGAAACGTGTGCACTCCCTGCAGTCCGTATCCCGTTTTTGACTCATACCGGGGTGTGAGGCTCGCGAAGTCACGCTATACACAAAGCTACGCCTAAACAGACCGTGCTTTGATCATCAACCACAAGGCCTGCTTTTCAACAAAAGCCTTGATCAATGCATCTTAGCATGCCACATTGTCAGTCCATACTATACCATTAATTCCTACCAATATATAACCTCTAAGCTCGTACGTCTCAGAGAAGGGTATTAACCACCAAACAGATATATATTAAGAGAGATCAACGAATGTAGTATAAGGGACTACAACGTCAGACATACATTCCATTTATAAACTTATGCCCTGGGTCTGAGCGAAAGTCAAATCCGTGCAATCAACACTACGTCCGGACGGCTACTACTGTCGCCCCTTCAAGGTAGCTACTCCTCTCATGGGTCTCAATAGCAACACACCCATTCGATGTGAAGATCGTCGGTCTTCAATCACCGTCTTCAACTCTTCGAACGTCGTATCATTATTTGGAATGAGAGTAAACTCGGACTTTCCAAATAATTTTCGCATATACAAATTTGCAAACCATTCTATATCGTTATTTATTCTTTTATAAATATAAATATCGTCCATTCATTTCATGTATATGAATACATCGTCCATTCATTAATCGTGTCAAAGAATTTATAATTCAACAATTTATTCTTTTTATTTCAACAATCATACAAAATAAAAATGATATTTTATTTTATATCATTTCATTAAAGCCAACATATATACAATTAAAGTCTTTTAAACGTTTAATTCTTTTCAAATAAAAAGGACCTTATTTCAATATATAGACACGACATCAAAAATATGTTCATTTTTATTATATGAACATGATCTTAAAAATATATTTATGTTTAATATGGTAGCATAAACCCTAAGTATGTTTGAATATCATACATATATTAATGCTATCTCAAGATTTGCCTTTCATTTCATATGCAATAATACTACTCTAAACATGAATTTTTATTTCATATGCGGTTTCTTGATTATGCATTTCATATGCGACTTCATGCTTTTTAAAACATTTTTCATTTCATATTTTTATCTTTTTATTCGCATGTGAAATGTAAATAAAAATTCCCTTCTTATTTTTATCATTTTATTTACATGTGAAAAGTAAATAAAAATTTCATTCTTATTTTCATCTTTTTATTTACATACGAAATGTAAATAAAAGTTTCATTACTTTTATTTATATAAAATATATAAATAATATAACCATTTCATGTTTTCATTCATTTATTCATTTATAACATGAAAATATTCATTGCTTTATGGTTCATTTTCCATTTTCGATCACTTTCTTAATTCAGTGATTTTAACTACTTAATTCCCTTTCAATCTAATTAAGATTTAATTAAAATCTTATTTAGTTTTAATCTTCCAAAGTCATTACTAAATGATTATTCAATTTCTAGGGAATTAATTCTATCATAAATTCGGGTTAAAGAATAAATGTTATTTAAAACATAATTCACGATAAACCCAAATTTAGATTTCATAAATTTCCCATTTAATATATATATAATTAGACATCATTTATTTCAGAGTATTTCATTTAATCTTAAATAAAATATTAATCATCTTCGATTTCCTTTATAAAATGTATAACATAATTTATACGGGTTAAAATGGAGTTACTATTTTAAAATGGACTGAATAGCCCAATTCATTTTCCTTATCCATTTATTATGTTTATCTTTACATTTTATTATTTAATAGCGGGCCAGACCTCTCACATTAGGCCTACAACTTGTGGATGCTGGATATGCCGGTTGGTTCCGGGCAGACTTCTCCCACAGGTTGGGCTTAACCTCGTGTCTTGACCCAATTCGTATTTGCGCACTTGGACCTCTCACATTAGGCCCAACATTTATGGCTGCTGGATATGCCGGTTGGTTCCGGGCAGACTTCTACCATAAACGTGACCTAACCTCGTGTCCAGGTACAATTAAAAAATTTATTTATAAATATTATCCAAGAATATTATTTTAAAATATTTTATATTTTAAAATATCCTACTACTTAATATCATTCCTTACTTGAAATATTCTTTCATATAAAGCTTTATTATTCCATTTCAATACATATTAACTTTCCATATTATTATGATATTATAATAACAATAATTATAAAAAAAACGGTTTTAATTTGTGATATTAAAACCTACCATTTCAATATTAAAATGAAATCAATTTAAAAACATTTCAAATTTTGAAATCCATCTTCCATTTTTAATGTTAACATAAAAAGTAATCTTTTCAATTTATAATCTTCTTAATATAATTGGAATGTGATTTACTAATTCCAATAATTTGTTTATAACCTTCCAAATGTTAAAGGTTTTTATCTACTTAATTCAAGCGTCAATTAATATCATTAATTGAATAATAAATGGGCATTTATTTCCTTCATTCGAAGGAAATGTTGTCAATTCAAAAGCTTCTTTATTATTTCCTTTTTAAATGGAAAATTAAATCATCTAAATACTTCAACTTCCAATTCATTTCATTAATTTGCATATTTATTACTTTACTCAAAATTGGAATGAGACCCACCATTTCCATATAATTTAATTATACGTAAAATCAAACATTAATTACATAACAATTTCAGAACATCCATCCAAAGTGCATTTCTAATTATTCCAAGGGTGACGTGTATTCAAAAGTCAACCCTTGACCCGTGTGGGGTTTCAGCCAACACAATTCACATATTTAAAATAAACTGTGCTTCTGAACGATGTGTAAAAATTGATCGTTCACTCACATAAACAAGCCAGGGTCGCTTGTAAATGGCAGTGTATACAGGTGCATAAATGGAACATAGACAATTTGCACAATTTAACAATGTTCACATATTGGGTATTGCCCTTTTTATTTCATTTGATTTAATGACACAAATTCACCATAAAATATATTCCTTTATCTAACTTAAAATAAAAATAAAATCTTTTATTAAAAGTCAAAATTTTAATTATTCTAAAATAAATATCAAAACTTTATTTATTATAATCGTCTCAAAATAAAGATGAAATTTTTATAACCAAAACAAAGTTTTAATCTTTATAAACAAAACAAAATTTCAGTCTTTTATAAGCAAAAACAAGGTTTTAAATCTTTACCAACAAAACAAAGTTTTGTTCTTTTTAAACAAAACAAAATAAGGTTTGAACTTTTATTCAATAAAAAAAACAAAGTTTTGTTCTTTTTCATAAACAAAATAAAGTTTGTTCTTTTCAAAAACAAAATAAAGTTTCAATTTTATACATAAAAAAAAAACGCAAACAAAGTTGTAATTTTTTTTTTAGAACAAAAACACAGTTGTAATCTTCTTAATCCCATTCAAAGTTATAATCTTTGTAAACATAAACAAAGTTTCATTTTTTCTGAACAACAATGAAAATTGTAACTTTTATTTAAATATAAATTTCCATACATTTTAAATAAATAAATAAAAATGAATTTATCATTTACATCATGTACATCGTTTCTATTGATTCAACAAATTTCATCAACAGTGTATGCAACAACAATTTGTCCATAACAACCCAAACAACTATCACCAATTCTCAAACAGACATCATACATCATCAATCCACAATCATGTACATACAAACATCAAAACCACAAGAAAAATAATTTAAATTTAATAAATTATAAAATAGAATCTCACATTGATTTTTGCTGAAAATTTGACTGTCTCGGATTCAGCTCTGGTCTGCGCCATCGCGAAGAGCTCGGAAAGACGAGTCCAACGCAATTTACGGTTCGTCAATCGGACCTCGTACGAGAGAGTTATGATTTATTAAAATTGGACATAATTAAATAATTAAATAATTAATTAATATTCGTGAAAAATACCTAAAAATTTCACTGTCTCAGAATTGGACAAAATTAGTGTCCACGCGTCCATCTCGTCGCCACGATCCCAACGCACCTGAAATCGTCGATTTTCGACTTCGTATGAGTGAGTTATGCAATTTTAAAGTTCTGGAAATTAATTAAATAATTTAAAAATAAAATAGAAAATACCCTCAGCCCGTTGACCGAAAAACACTGTTCACCGCCGAACTTTGACCGCACTTTGCCGCTGCCTCGGGCCACCTGACGCCACGGGACCACCGCCAATGTCTTCGTCTTGGCGAGACGCACCACCACCAGAAAGAGCCGCCCCTAAAGCTTCTCCGATCATCGGGAAATCGCCTAGAAAGGATTTCGCCTCGCGGGTCCCACAGGCCGCCTCACACCTCCAAACTACCTGAAATTTTCTGAGCATCTTCGTCTTGCGTAGACGAAGAACTTCCGTGTTCGTGACTTCGTCTAATTCTTCCTCGATTCACGGGAATTTCTTGATTTACGTTTTGAGCTTCTGAATTTCGAAAACAGCGAGCTTTAAGACGAGATTCCGGCGAATCCGAGCGCTGTTTGACAAAACCGACTACACCATTAGCTTCGTATCGTCGAGACCTTCGAGAAAACATATAATTTGCTATGGTTTGAAGAGATTTTATTTTTTTATGAATTTTAGAGGAAGAGGGAGCCGCCATGGAAATTGAGAAAAAATGATGGAAAAGAGAGTGGCTGCTGTGCATTTCGAATTTCAGCCTAAATTCTGAGGAAAAAGAAAATATATACTATGGGTCTAATTTTGGTTTGGGCCCAAATATCATTACGTGTCCAATTACTAAATTTTCAACTGTTTTCTTCCATTCAAAAATTCTTATAAATACATGCTGATTTCAAAATTAATAAAATTTTAAACATAATTATTTCAGGTCATTACGAATCCAACGAACCTGATTTCGTAATTTTCCGAGTCCGTATGAATTTATTATGAATTTCCGAAGTCTGAAAATATGCTATTTTTCACTGTAAAAATTATACCGGCCACAAAATAATTCCAAAAATTATAAATTTTAGAATTTTACCTTATTTTAATATTCCGAATCCATAGAAACTGGTCTCGTCGAATTTGGAGTTCGTTTGCAAAAATTCCATTTTTCAGGCGTACATTTTTAATATTTAAAAATACCAAAAATAGTGGAATTTTTCCGAAACTCAAAAATATAAGTTCTTATAGTCATTTTTATATGTAAACAACATTCTAAAACCAATGGAGATGGTTTCGGGTCCTAATTCCTTATTCTGCAAAATGTAGCATTTTGGCCCTTATAAATTTCATAGCGACCATTCTAGATTTTAATTTTGACATAACTTTTGATTCCCGTTATGAAATTTCGATTTTTCGGATTCGTTGGAAAGATAAATTTAAATAGATTCTGATATTTTTGGTTTCACTAAAATCCGTTAAATTTTGCATCCTGTACGGTCAGTCAAAGTTCAAGTTTGACTTTTCAAACTACCGCGTTATTTCTAACTCTTTTTATAATAAAAATTAAATCATTCATTCTAACTTCGATTTGAATCAAATTTGTGATCATTATTATTTAAATAAATTATTTTATATTGTCAAAATTCATTAAAATTTTCTAAAATAAATTTTTTAAATTGGTCCTGATTTTTGCGGGTTGTTACATCTAACTGAGAGAATACCGAGGCACCAACAAGCTGGTCAAACAAGTCATCTATCCTTGGAAGTGGGTGCCTGTTTTTCGTAGTGAGTTTGTTCAACTCTCTATAGTCTACACACAAGCGAAACGAACCATCCTCCTTAGTCGGAATACAACTGGAGCACCCCACTTAGATATGCTTTGCCTAATAAACCCTTTCTCAAGCAGCTCCCCTACTTGCTTGCTAAGCTCCCCCTTTCCCTTGGAGCCATATGGCGTACAGGCAATGCAACTGGCTTTGCATTGTCCACCAAATATATACGAAAATTGATCTCGCGCCTCGGATGTAAGCCTTGTACCTCATCAAAAACATTAGAATAATCTCGGACTACTGGAACAGATTAGAGTTCATCGATAGATACATCTAGAGACTCTAGGAAACTAAGCATAACAGATCCTTGTGGGTCACAAGAAATATCGAGAGATCTCCCATGACAAGTCAGAGGCCTAACAACCCTCTTCTCGCAATCCATAATGGCACCATACATGGCTAGCCAATCCATACCTAGAATCAAATCGTAGCCCATAAAACCGAGCACATATGCGTCGCACTCAAACTTGACACCTAACACAGATATTCTCAAACCCCGACAAATCATGGACAAATGAGCCGAACCACCAATGGGGTTTGAGACAATAACGGGACCCATTACCATACTAGTATTTAAGTGAAGAAATTCAACCACAAAACTAAATATAAATGAATGTGATGCGCCCGAATCAAAAAGAGTTCTAATAGGATGACTGGAAAGAGAAATCAAACCTTCCACAGAAATTTTCCTACCTCGATCTAGAGCACTGGTCGCGAGAGCATGCACTTGCCCTCCTGAAGCTCATGCCCTTTGACCTTGTCCTTATCTCTTTGGGCACTCCTTAGCAAAGTGTCCGACCTCTCCACAATGGAAGCAAGAATTGCTCCTTCTTTTACAGTCCTTCACCAAGTGACCCTCACGTCCACAACTATGACACTTCCTCTTATCCTTAGCCTTGTCATTCTCTCCGCCTTTCTTCTATTGTTGTTGTTGTCCTTTCTTGGGCCATACTTTCTTGTTTTGCGTTGTTTCCTCAGTCTTAACTTCCTTGTTTTCTCCTTTGTCTTCCTCATGCATCAAGGCCATATCAACGAGCCTTTCAAAAGTTGCTCCCATTGGAATATGGGACATAGCTAACCTGTGAAGGGGTTCATTCATCCCTTTAGCAAACCACAAAGCTTTCTTATGCGGAGTATACACCAGTTCCAATCCAAATCTTGCTAGCCAGTTGAATTTGTTCACATATTCTTTAACAGTCATGTTTCCTTGTTTGAGCGCTAAGAACCTCTCCATTTGCATGCTTTTCTAAGCTTGAGAAAGAAAATTAATTTCAAACCTCTATCCAGAATCATCTCACGTCTCCACCGGACGCCCCGCTTGGGTTACTTCCGACTAGAACGAAGCTTCGTCTTTCAGTAGCCAGACGGCTAGCTGAATCTTCCTACGATCATCCACATCAAAAATTCCAAACAAGTCTTTTGTCTCCTTGAGCCAAATCCTTGCCTCTACAAACATCTCGGTTCCATGGAATGACCTTCCTCCCATAGCCTGGAAATATTTGCAGACTTTAAAGAAGTTGTCTACACGCGGAGGAGGAGGAGGAATGACGGGTGCAGCTGGGGGAGGAACGTCAGCTTAACTACCGGCAACCACCATGGCTTTTAGATTCCTACGGAACCAGCCTGGTATCGTAATGCCCTAAGGAATATTAGGTTCTGTAGACATGCTGAAAAGAAAAGGAAAGAGATTTAGACAAAGGATCAAAATATAGTACATATGGCTTTAGGGAATATGTTTTTCAAAACAGAGTTTTCTTTTGAAAATGCTTTCTTTTAAAACCTTTTTGAAAATAATTTTCAAAAACTGTTATCTAATCTGGTAACCTTCCGCTCTGATACTAAGTGTGACACCCCACGTCCATTAATGTCACTCATTAAGAGAATGTATTAAGTTTCGTGAAGCGTTATAGGTAAGCAGAAATAGAAACATTACAAGACAGATATAAAAATAGCAGCGGAATAAAAACTAACTTTATTAATCATAAACATCGTGGTTCAAAACATCATATGTCTGAATTATATAAAAACCAGTACATCATAAAAACTTCTGTCTTGCTCTTAAACATCAGAGTACAAAATAAAAGAAGCAAAATTCCCCAAAAGAAACATAGCCATAGTACCAAAGATAGGAGCTTGAGCAATACATCTAAGCAGCTCCAGCAAATGATAGCAGAATCCTGGTCAAGCTTGAGTATTCCCACCCTGAGAACCTAGGGGGGAGGACGGAAGAAAGAAGAGGAAACAAAAAGGGTCAGACATAAAGTCTGGCGAGTTCAGTTACTTTTAGATAGTAAATAAGTAAAAATATCATGACAGGTATATAAAGTGGATAAGAAAGATAACGCCATAAAAGGCAAGTATGACAAGGTAAACATGATAGAGTGTATACACTTCTCTAAAGATTACTCTACACTGATACTAGTATAAGCATAATAAGACAATCCCAACAACTATAAGATGGTAGACTTAGGCGTACTTCTGGTGAGAGGTTTCAACCCCATACAATCCACATGCAGCCCAATCCTAATAGGCTCCTAATTTTACCAGAGTCTAGATGTACCCTAACCACTACCCTAATCGATCGGCTCCCTACTCCATAGATACCCTATGCTGGCCCCACAGTGGGAGTTATCACTTAATAAAATGGCAACCCTACGTGATGTGCACAACCATATCTACTGGTGTCACAGTCGTTTTATCCCCCTCTGCCCGACCCATGCATGCACATGTCCCAGGTCAGTTTGCGCCGCCCACACCATCCTCCACATTTAGATCTCTTACAATCAGTCCAGTAAGCGGGTCCCAACTCCGACCTAGGGCGGAGTACTCGTCTGATACTATTCTATGGGTTACTGACTGAAACGGGTCCCACGCACAAGATGATACAAGATATTTCCCTTGTCTTGTATCCCCACTAGGATTTCCACAGGTTATGTATACCTATTGGTGTCTTTAATTACATAACCCCATCATTTCTACAGGTTATGCTTACCTAACAGTGTCTTTAATTACATATCCCCAACCGGTTAAGTTTGTGGACCTATATATAAATATTACCCACCCTACCCAGATTTACTTAACCCATCCACTGTTTCATCCAAGTTTACTTAACCCCTATTCGTGTTCATGTTCATACAATCCCTATGGATTCAACCAGGTTAAGTATTCCAATTCATTACCATGTCCATTTATGGTTATAATGCGCTGGACCCTTCACATTAAATCTACCACTTGTGGATGCTGGATATGCCGGTCAGTTCCGGGCAGACTTCTTCCACAAGTCAGGCTTAACCTCGTGTCTCAGCACGTCTCATATTTGTGCACCTAGACCCCTCACATTAGATTCACCACTTGTGGTTGCTGGATATGCCAGGCGGTTTCGGGAAGACTTCCACCACAAGTGTAATCTAACCTCGTGTCTAAGTGCAATTATAGTTTCTAATTACTGTAATCCTAGGCATTTCATTATTAGCCAAATTTACCTACGTCGTTATAGGTTTCATGCCCCTTTTTCCTTAGTTATGTTCATAACGAATTATATGCCCTAAATTCATATTCATAAACATTATTCAAGTTATGCCAAATTCCCCATTTTCAAGTTATGCCCAATTTCAATGTTTTCCCCTTGTTCCCCGTTTAACGTATTCGCATATTTCAACGGCATGCCTAGGCTCGAAAGTAGCCTGGCTATATAAAATAAAAGGGAAAGATAAAGGGAAGACCACATAGATGATTATGCTAACAAAATTGACATAAACATATAGCGACATAATGATAAAATGGGCATATAAGAACAGATCTGGTGAACATGAAATAACAAAACTGATTCTAACATAATAGGGATGTCATGATAGGCATGATAAGATCTAAACAATGATGTCCAACTAATAATAGATCCAATTTAACCACAAATATGATAGGTACAAGGTGATCTAAATAGTGAATTAGATCTAAAATCAAAGGTAGATCTGACATAATAAAGGTTAAGGTTCAAGTCATAGTTATGCCAGAATATCATAGGTTCACAAGTTATTACAGATCTGGTATGATTCAAGCAGTCACAGGCATAGATCCAAACTATAGTCATATCATGTTTTACTTTTTAATTATTTAAATATAAAAGTAATTTAAACTCACAATGTTTGGATCTGGAAATATAGAAGAAGAACAGTAGAGGTTGAATCACAGATCTATACTTAAATAACTTGGTTAACTTGATTGCAGAAGAAGGAAAAAGGTTCGATTTAGTCTGGGCACCGACAATATATAGGCCTCCATTATTTTTCAGTGTTGAAAACAAGAGAAATGAAGCCATATTTATAGCTGCCAACCCCCAAACCCTAAATGCCACGTCTGCCCTAGGGGGGTCGACCCCCCTTAGGGGATCGACACCCCCTTGAGGGGTCATCTCCCTTGGGGAAGGAAATTTTCCGCGTCTTAATTTCAGATTTTTGAATGATTTTGAACTAAAATTTGATTTTCTGATTGAATTATATATATATATATATAATTCTCTTACGCGTATACAAACTTCAAACCTTCATAACTTCTTCATACAGTGTTCGTTTTACACAAACCAAATGTCTATCTTGACCAGAATTTCGAGATGGAAGCAATGGCACAGTTTGTTTCCCTTAATTATGAATATTAAATTAGTTATTCTTTAATTTATCCTCTTTAGTGTTGTTAAAATTACGAGGTGTTACACTACGCGAGTCGATAGCTGAAGCCGCACAAAAGGAATTATTCGACTCATGATTTGGAGTTGGCAGCGATCATGTTTGCCCTGAAGATGTGGAGACATTACCTGTTGGGAGTTCTATTTGAGTCATTTACGGTCACAAGTGGTTTAATGTATCTTTTCTCCCAAAAGGATTTGAATCTTCGGCAGCAATGGTGGTTAGATTTTCCGGCGTCGTATGATTTTGGTATAGCCTATACTCCTGGCGAAGGTAACACAGTGGCGGATGCGTTGAGCCAAAGACACGCAAGTTTGGGAGTAATGTTTTCAGAATGGATGCACCTTGAGTACTTGGCAAGATTTGATTTCAAACCATAGTGTGATTTGGAACCTGAAATGTTGGCAAGCTTATAAATAAGACGTACTCTCATCGAAAGGATTAGCAAGGGCCAAAAACGTGATGCAAAGCTTGTCGATATTATCCAAAAGTTGGAACCAGAGGGTAAAGAGTTCGAGGTCGATCGAGAAGTTGTCTTTGAAAGCAAGGACGATTGGTCATTTCTGATATCAATGGATTAAGAGATGAGGTTCTGAGGGAATGTCATCACTCGAAGTTGACGATGCATCCCGGAGGTAATAAGATGTATCTGGACATGAAGCGAGCCTACTACTGGGAAGATATGAAAAGGGATGTTGGAAAGTTTATTTCCAAGTGCATGAACTGTCAGTTAGTGAAAGCTGCACAGAAGAAGCCAAGTGGTTTGCTTTAGCCATTGGAAGTTCCTATGTGGAAGTGGGAGCAGATATCAATAGATTTTATCGATGGACTACCTAGAACTAAGGCAGAAAATGAAGGGATTTGGGTCATCGTGGATCGTTTGACCAAAAGTGCGAGGTTTATTCTGGTCAAATCGACTAGGACAGCATCGAAGTTGGCTGAGCTTTATATTAAATGGATAGTTCGATTCCATGGTATCCCAAAGAGCATAGTGAGCGATCGAGATCCATTATTCATGCGTGGATTTTGGAAGAGTTTGCAAAAATCTTTGGGAACCAAGTTGTGTTATGGCATATCATCCCCAAACCAATGGTCAAACCGAGAGGGTTAAACGAGTTTTGAAAGATCTCCTGAGGGCTTGTGTATTGGACTTCAGAGGATCATGGGAAGACTATTTACATTTAGCTGAGTTTGCATATAATGATAGCTACCAGTCGAGCATTGGGTTGACACCATATGATGTATGGTAGACTGTGTATTCTCTGGCATGTTGGTTAGAAACTACAGATAAGTTGATACTTGGGATAGAGATGATTAGAGAGACGTCGGATTACATCAAGATTGTTCAGCAACGAATGAGGGAAACCAAAGATCATCAGAAGAGTTATGCTAATAAGCGTCGTAAGGATTTGGAATTCAACGTTGGCGATATGGTTTTCGTGAAGATTTCGTCGTTGAAGCATGTGGTTCAATTCGGAAGTAAAGGAAAGTTATATCCTAGGTTTGTTGGATCGTTTTCGATAGTCGAGCGGATTGGAAAGCTCACATATAGATTGGATTTACCCGAGAATATGTCGAGTATGCATAATGTTTTCCATGTGTCGTATCTACGGAAGTGTATGCATAATTCGGTTGTGGTGGTTTCTCCAAAATTGTACGAAGACCTAGAAGTCGAGGTCGTAGTTATGAAACCTCATAAGCCTCTTCGTGTAGTGGGGAATGATATGAAACAACTTAGGAGGAAGACAATTAGGTTGGTCAATGTCCAATGGAGTGAGGACGATGACGATTATATGTGGGAAACGGAAGAGGGTATGAAGATGACCCATCCAGAAATCTTTGTCGGTATGACCCATTAAATGCCGTGTCGCCTTACACCATTGTAACTTGTATTATTGTGACACGTGCAAGGATAAGGCTATGGATGCATGGTTTGATGGCTGCTAGTTTGGATGATAAAATTGGCTGCTCAAGGATGATAGGCATGCAGAATTATTTTGGTGGCTTGTGTTTGCTTGGAATTTCGGGGGCGAATTCCTAGGGGGGAAAGTGTAACAGCCCGCATTTTACGTATCGGAAGATCATAAAATATTTTTATTTAATTCCCCGAGGGTTGGATCATTCTAATATTTTGGTATGCCGTTTATGGGGATGTGAGACATGTCCATAATTTTTAATAGTTTATTTGTGACTATTTTGCCCCTGTTAGTCCTGTATAGGCTATAACTTTTGACTGGAATCGAATCAGGTGATGGGATCGATTTTATTCGAAAGGAAATGGTGTTGTCAATTCCGTAGAGTGGTCATATTGAAGATTTGGTTAAGTGGTTTGGGAGGAATCGTTGGTTTAGTGTTGCCTAATTTTCTGTTCAGGTTTATAAACCATTGATGGGCTGATTTGGGGTGGCCCATTAGTTGGCTGGTTGTATGAAATAAATAGGTCTTAGAGGCATGGAGAATAGTTTACTTTTTTCATTCTCTCATCTGGTTGAGCTCGTGATCCTCCTTGCTCAATCAAATACACCTTTCCACCATTAAAATGTAGATCTAAGGAAGAAGCTTGAAGATCTACATCGTTTGAAGCTAGACCTACATCAAGTGAAGAGAGATCGCATCAAATCGAGAGGTTTGAAGGTTGTTCTTCACTGTTCGGATTCTAAATTCATTATTTTTAAGCTTATTTGAAGATTTGGTGAGTGATAAGCAGCTCTCACACGGATTCAATCAAGTATATGAGTAGTTTGATCATATTTTCATCATTTTAGGTCGTTTTCACCTAGATCTACATCATGGTTAGTATATATATATATATATATATATTTGAATCATTGTAGGATCTAATCTAGCAACCTAAAACCAGTCATTCTTATGTCAATTCATATGTTTATTATGCAAGTTAGATCCATTGTTTTACTTTATGCATTGATTTATCATGATTTTGGTGAATTTTATATGATTATTGATGAATAATTGTCATTTTGATGTTGTTAATGATTTCATAAAGTATTGATTGTTGAATTGGGTGAGTTGTATCCATCAATGTTGTCGTTTGGTAATGATTTGGTCAAGTTTGGATCTATTTTGGTCAGATCTGGAGTCAGGTCATTTTTCTTAGGTCGTTGATGACGTGGCATGTAACGACCCAGATTTTTGAACAATTTATTTTAAATATTTAGTATGGTTTTAAATATTGATTCGAATATAAATGGATTTTTATTATGGAATTTATCGGGTTAATAATCGATATACGATTTAATATCGAATATATTGAATTGCCGTAATACTAGAACGGTAATAATAATTTATTTTCGATAAATGGGATTGTTTGAAATCGATTATATGTTGAATCTAATTTAGTTTAAATCGTTAATTTAAATTATTATCTTTTCTGTACAGTCGAATTAAAACTCGGAATCAGTTCCATTGAGTTCAGAGCAGCATTATAACCTTATAACATCAGTCAAAATAAGGGTTCGCTGTTGAAGATAAAGGACCATGGGATATTTTCGAACAGGAAATAAAATCAAATTCAAATCAATGTTTATAAGGAAAAAATAAAATATAGTAAAAAGAAATGTGGCCGACCTATCTCTCACCTAAAGCTACCCTAAGTAGTAAAATCACGCAGATGTTTCTTCTCGAGCACAATTTTCTGTCCTCCCTCTTCGTCATCAGGGAAACATCAATTTAATGGCCGACTTTTTGCTCCCTACCTCGAGCAGCAATACTTGTTCCCTCTTTGTATATTTAAAGCCGATCCCCTCCATTCTTTTTCCCCAGTCACGAAATTGTAAATCGATACCATCCTCGTATGAAAAAAAAAACTCAGGTCCTATTTATGTATTCCTCTCGTTTCCTTTGCCATCATTCACAAATCAAAAACCGAAAGAGGGGAAATTGAAATCGCAAATCGCGATTTCCACAAAGCTCGATTCGAGCTAGGCGCTCGCGAAATAGTGCGATGGTGGGTTCAAGGGAGGATCGAAGGCACGATTTTTGGGGTGCGCGAAGTCGTCAGAAGGAGGTTCGAACTGGAGCACGCCAAGTTAGGACAGTTCGATTTCGTGCTAGGGATTTGGGATCGTGTTCTTGGTCAGAGGGGGGTCGCGACATCAGGGTTTGGTTCGGCGTGGATGAAGTGGCGATGTTGGATCTCGATGTGGCAACGTGCGAGTTCGAACTGTTGATGATTGGAAGGGGTTCGGACCTGTGCTTCAGGGAAGGAAGTCGATGATGTATTGAAGGGGGACTGGGCGGAGTTCAGACATGATGTAAATGGAGTGTTGGGTTGCTGGTTCTTCTTCTGGCATGAACAACAGTGGGAAGGTAGCAGATGGTAGGTGATTAAAAAGGGAATTTAGATCGCCGATGAAATGTTCGTGAAAATGTCAAAATGGGATAAAGCTGTTTTGGGGGCTGATTTCAATGTGGATGGATCGGTGAATTGCTGGGCTGCTTAGTGGTTAGTCGAGTGCTTTCAGTGGCAACAAGGTATATGTTTAATAAATTTGAATTCATAGAATAATTAATTAAATTGTGTTAAGTTAATTTAAATTAAAAATGTTTAATCAATAAAAGTAAATCAAATAATCGTAGGCACGAAATATGTTCATTCGGGATGATCGGAGTTGATTCAAAGCGGTGATGATTTGACATTTAATCGGATATTCAACGATCAAACCCTGGTGAGTAAATCTCACTCACCTTTAGAATTATTTTTATTTCATTAAAAATAATTGTTTGTTGCTTGTGTGAATGCTTTCTGGTTATTATATATATATTAGTTATTTAGGCTATATATATATATATATATTGGGTTGATTGATTGGTTGGATTCCCGCAGTCTCATTAGCGGATGCCCGCAGTTTCATAGCGGATGATTACCCTATACGCCCCACGCTATGATTAGTGGATGACCTTCTATACCGCGATATTCTGCCACGAAGCAGAATGGGTATTACTTATGTGCTAACATCTGTGGATGCAGGGAAACAGGTTGGAGGAATCCAACTGGATTCCTCAAAAATATATTATCTGTTTGTTTATTCGTTTGCATATATATTTTTATATATGATGTGTTAGAAAAATAAATAATTGGTTGCTTTGTGTGTTTAAATATCACTGGGCTTAAGTAATGATATTTAAAAATATCGTAGAAGGATATTTGAGATTTTAAAAGGAAAAATTCTGTTTTTTTTAATAGAATTTGAATTTTTAATGGAAATAAAAATATAAACTTGTTTTGAAAAAATAAAACAAGTAGTTCTTTATAAACGAAGTTTATAAATAGTTCTTTTATAACGAAGTTATAAATGAAGTGAAAAGAATCATCATTTGATAATTCAGAAATAGTAATACAAGCGTGAAATTGGAATTTGAAATGAAATTTCAAAATAAGATATGAAATGAAATTTTTAAATTTGAGTATAACATTTGAATTTTTAAAAGGAGTTTAAATATTTGAAGTTTAAAAGGAAATTGAGTATTAGAAGTTCAAATAGAATTTGAATAGACGAAATTAGAATGGAAAATAGAATTTGAATTCAAGGAATTAAAATAAAATTTGAATTCAAAGGAATTCGAATAAAGAAATTCAAATAGAGATTTGAACGTAGAATTTCAAAATAGAATTTGAAATAAACTTTGAAATAGGATTTTCAAAGTAGAATTGGAAATAGAATTTCAAATTAGGATTTCAAAATAGGAAATCCAAATGGTTTTGAAATGGGATTTGAATTCAGGGGAATTCAAATGGGTTTGAGTGAAGAAATTCAAATGGGTTTTTAATAATGGGTTTTAAATAAAGAGAATTCAGATGGTGTAAAAAAATTTGTTTGAATATTAGAAACTCAAATGGTGTTAAAAATAAGTTTGAATATTAGAATTCAAATGGTGTTAAAAATGAATTTGAATATTAGAATTCAAATGGAAATGGAAAATGAAATTTGAATATAAGAGATTCAAATTGAATTCAAATAGGATTTAATCTATGGGATTTGAATATGAAATTCAAATGGGTTTTAAACTATGGAATTTTGAACATAGAATTTAAAAAGGAGTTTGAATATTTGAATTTCAATAGAATTCAAATATAGAAATTTGAATATAGAAGTTCCAATGGAATTTAAATATAGAGTTTGAATAAGAGAATTCAAATGAATTCAAACATAGAATTTGAATATGGAATTGAAATAGGAATTCAAGTATTGAATTTGAGTATCCAATAGAAAAGGAATTGGGATTTGAAATATAGAATTCAAAAGTAAGATTTGAATTTGAATCAAGGAATTCAAATAGAGTTAAAATGGAATTGAATTCATTTTAAAGAAGTTTAACGGTTTATATATATAAATATAATTAAAACGAACTCGCCACAGCGCTGCAGTTCGTAAAATAGCGATTTGAACTTCAATCGAGTATACAGAACTCAATTGAAGTCGAAATTCTTTGGAACAAGAAACGTCAGGACCGGTTTGATAATAGTTTTCTAATGAAGAAGAAAAATATGAATTTCGTCGTATAGATTTTGAGTTATGTCAAAATCAAATTTTCAGAAAAACAGCGCCAGAACTATTTAAAAACCATAACGGTTTATTTCATTTTATAAAAGGATTTTAAGCAAATAAAATCCGAATTTCTATTTAGAAAATTTCAGATTTGAGTTGTAAAATATATGTGAACTCAGGTGGAGTAATGAATGGATTTTTGAAACAGAAATCAGATTTTTGATTATTGAATAGAATTAACTAATTCGAATAGTATCTAATAAATGAGATGTTGAATTGATATTGGGCCTTAAATAAGTGAATTCAATTTGAAATTTATATTCGAAATAGAAAAGAGAACTGGAATTGAAATTTTGAAATTCAATTTGGTCGTGAGCAAGTTAAACATTTTATTTGAACATGTTATGTTCAAACAAAGAAGTGAAATAGGCAAAAAGGCTAATTAAAGAATAATTGAGCGGAACTGAATTCAAACGATTCAAAATTTAATTCAAACGAATGGATTGAGTTGAATTGAATTGGAAACAGGTGAACAGGTGTTAAACAGATATGGGATGGAGTATATGAAGATTTTTATTTATGTGCCCGACAAAAAGGTACATGTTTAAATTCATATATGAGTTTTATGCGCCGTATCGGCTAGCCGCTTGGCTTCTTCTTTTTCTTTTTGAGATTAGAAGGACCGGGAAAACTATTTGAAATTTCCCGATGCTCCCGATACAGGGGAGGTTATGGCGAAATTTTCCGGAAATTTAAGGAGTTAGAATATTTTTAAGATATTTTGATAATTTGAAATCATTGTATCGACGTATTGAATTCGATAGGAAAGTGAATATAAAAATCGAATGTTGTAAACAAAAAGGGATAGAGATAAGTGATTGGAATTATTTCCAATTGCAAATAGAGATTTTTCTAATATATAGAAAATAAAAGAAGTTAATATTTGGAAACGTTTTCCAAATGGCATAAGAGGCCGAGATGATTATTGAAAATATTTGGTTAACAAATATTGATAAGGAAATGGAGAAGAGATTTAATTAATGAAATATTAATTAAAGAGCCCAGTAATTTGTTTGCTATGTTGGATGAACACTTGTTTTTATTCGATAGTTAAATCACAGACTATCGAAGTTTTGACCATCGTTGTCAATATGGAGAGACCGGTTGGATTATTATCCGAAGAACCACTCCGTATCGGCATAAGCGTTGCGAACCAAGTATGCTGAATATATTGAAGACGGAGAAAAGTGCAAGGGCTTTTCTATTTATAGAAATAGTGCCTTCGGTTTCGTTCAATCCCAGAACGAACGTAAATGGACGAATGTCTGACAGAGTATTTCCAATGATCAAATGGGTTGGTCTGTATGAATGTATATGGTGGCAACGGATTTATCCCTTAGCATAATATCCAGAATATTTGTGCAAGCTCAACTAGTGATTAACGGATCTGACGATGTGGCATTCAAAGTGATTGTGCTATCAATGAATGGTAAGTATTCGTAGCCTCAGGCCTCAACAACCGGGAAAGGACAAAAATCGGGCAGGCAGCATGGCTATGTGGGTCGCACCCATTAGGGTGTATAATCACCTATCTGGAGAAATTCCTTTTGTTTCTTAATCTATCGATTCTGCCCATTCGGGAAACGGTGGTTTGAGTCCAACCGTTGGTGGTATACATTCGATACACTCAAGCGAAATGAGTGGTCGGTCATGTGTGGGCCGGGTTACAAGATGTTCTTGTTGAACCCAGGTGTATTCGCCTCTAGAGATACATCATCGGAAGGTGGTCCCATACCTTGTCGTAGTTGGAATCCAATCTCCAATAAGCGCCATGCGGTTTTTGATTTTATACTATATATGTGGAGCGTGAGATGCAAGCGTTCTGCTATTTGATTATTTATTTGATGTAGACATTATTATAATATCATTGGATTTGATATCAAAGTGTTTTGGGTTATAGTAAGGTAAAAACCGTCCATGTTTATGTGTGGGCTGGTCTTACTATTATCTTTTCTTTTGAAAGGATTTTAAAAGTTAAACAAGTGGTTGGAGTTTACTCACACCAGTCCCATGACTGACCCAGAGTTTATTTGTTTGTTTTCCCTAAACTCTTGGGTGCCCAAATTTGTACGGGCAGTCAAGTAGTCGGGATTTTCACAGATTCATTTGAAGGAGCTGGAAGCAGGAGGCTTCACCGGTTAGCTATAGACTACCATATATTCCGCTGTGGACCTTGTTTGTATCTGGAAACAGGTGTTTATAACTGTTCCAGAAATGATTGTTGTACTCTGATGATGGTATGTATATAAAGTTACTGATTGGTATTTCAAAAGTTATGTTATATAATATATTTTATTCGTTCCGCTGTGAGTTTGTGATCTTCGTTTTTCTTCTATTCTAATATTTCTTTCTTTCTAATTCTCACCCTCTAACTTCTTTCTAATAATGGTTCGTATTTCTGTGTTATTTGGGTTGGACGTGTAGTGTTATTAGTCAACTCAGATAGCACGGATTTGCGGGTCGCTACAGTGGTATCAGAGCTTAGGTTGAGCGAACACCTAGGCTTGTGTGGCATGTGCTCATTAGAGATAGGGTCAGTAGTACCCTAGAATGAGTTGAGTGTATATATACGAGAGAGCGTATTTGTTAATTGATATAAAAATTGTTTTATATTGTGTTGGCTTGTCTGTTGAGTAATTTATGAATTCTGGTCGAATCGTGGGACGCCACGACGTCGATAGGAGTTTGTGAACACTTGGACAGAAGAATCGACATAATATTGTTTTAAAGTGGGTAAATGAAATAATTTTACCCAAAATTTCTATTTTTGATATAGAAAGAATAATTTTCTAGAATTATTATTATATGGATGTGTTGGATGTTGATTTTATAATCAAATGAGATTATAAAATTAGAATGGTTATTTATAATCAAATAGAATTTGTATAGGAATTAAATATACAAATGAGATAAATTAGAATTAAATTCAAACCAGAATTGAGAATTCAAAATCCTGGGAAGTTGAAAAATATTTTTCAAAGTATATTAAAATAATATAGATTTGTTTTAAAGGATTTGAAAGAAAATCATGGATTTTGAAATAATAAGGCACCGAACTCACTTCAGTGGCTGGGAAATTATTCTGATGATGATTGCAACATCATCAGTGTTCATTTCCGAGTTTCTAAGTGATGAATTGCTACCTTAGAAAAAGTTTTTGTTGGAAAGTTGTTTGAAAGAAAACAAGTTGATTTGAAAATTCAAAAGTTTTTGAATTTGAAATGGAAATAAATATATGTATATATTTATTGATTTCAGATGGATTTGAAATGAAAACCCTGGGGTTTGAATTCTGGAATTGGAATTTAACTTAAGCTAGTTAAATGGATTGAAATGAATCAATTAACTAGAATCAATTTGAAATAAATTGAAATGAATATGAATTAGAATGCATATGAATGGAAGAAGACCAAAAGTTTTGGTTGAAATTAAAGTCATAGAAATATGAGGAGTTGAGTTTCAACATAAGTGAATTTTTGAAAAGTAATAGGTTTGTACCATTTTCCTACCTTAGCAATTTCGAGGACGAAATTATTTTAAGGGGAGAAGAATGTAACGACCCAGATTTTTGAACAATTTATTTTAAATATTTAGTATGGTTTTAAATATTGATTCGAATATAAATGGATTTTTATTATGGAATTTATCGGGTTAATAATCGATATACGATTTAATATCGAATATATTGAATTGCCGTAATACTAGAACGGTAATAATAATTTATTTTCGATAAATGGGATTGTTTGAAATCGATTATATGTTGAATCTAATTTAGTTTAAATCGTTAATTTAAATTATTATCTTTTCTGTACAGTCGAATTAAAACTCGGAATCAGTTCCATTGAGTTCAGAGCAGCATTATAACCTTATAACATCAGTCAAAATAAGGGTTCGCTGTTGAAGATAAAGGACCATGGGATATTTTCGAACAGGAAATAAAATCAAATTCAAATCAATGTTTATAAGGAAAAAATAAAATATAGTAAAAAGAAATGTGGCCGACCTATCTCTCACCTAAAGCTACCCTAAGTAGTAAAATCACGCAGATGTTTCTTCTCGAGCACAATTTTCTGTCCTCCCTCTTCGTCATCAGGGAAACATCAATTTAATGGCCGACTTTTTGCTCCCTACCTCGAGCAGCAATACTTGTTCCCTCTTTGTATATTTAAAGCCGATCCCCTCCATTCTTTTTCCCCAGTCACGAAATTGTAAATCGATACCATCCTCGTATGAAAAAAAAAACTCAGGTCCTATTTATGTATTCCTCTTGTTTCCTTTGCCATCATTCACAAATCAAAAACCGAAAGAGGGGAAATTGAAATCGCAAATCGCGATTTCCACAAAGCTCGATTCGAGCTAGGCGCTCGCGAAATAGTGCGATGGTGGGTTCAAGGGAGGATCGAAGGCATGATTTTTGGGGTGCGCGAAGTCGTCAGAAGGAGGTTCGAACTGGAGCACGCCAAGTTAGGACAGTTCGATTTCGTGCTAGGGATTTGGGATCGTGTTCTTGGTCAGAGGGGGGTCGCGACATCAGGGTTTGGTTCGGCGTGGATGAAGTGGCGATGTTGGATCTCGATGTGGCAACGTGCGAGTTCGAACTGTTGATGATTGGAAGGGGTTCGGACCTGTGCTTCAGGGAAGGAAGTCGATGATGTATTGAAGGGGGACTGGGCGGAGTTCAGACATGATGTAAATGGAGTGTTGGGTTGCTGGTTCTTCTTCTGGCATGAACAACAGTGGGAAGGTAGCAGATGGTAGGTGATTAAAAAGGGAATTTAGATCGCCGATGAAATGTTCGTGAAAATGTCAAAATGGGATAAAGCTGTTTTGGGGGCTGATTTCAATGTGGATGGATCGGTGAATTGCTGGGCTGCTTAGTGGTTAGTCGAGTGCTTTCAGTGGCAACAAGGTATATGTTTAATAAATTTGAATTCATAGAATAATTAATTAAATTGTGTTAAGTTAATTTAAATTAAAAATGTTTAATCAATAAAAGTAAATCAAATAATCGTAGGCACGAAATATGTTCATTCGGGATGATCGGAGTTGATTCATAGCGGTGATGATTTGACATTTAATCGGATATTCAACGATCAAACCCTGGTGAGTAAATCTCACTCACCTTTAGAATTATTTTTATTTCATTAAAAATAATTGTTTGTTGCTTGTGTGAATGCTTTCTGGTTATTATATATATATTAGTTATTTAGGCTATATATATATATATATTGGGTTGATTGATTGGTTGGATTCCCGCAGTCTCATTAGCGGATGCCCGCAGTTTCATAGCGGATGATTACCCTATACGCCCCACGCTATGATTAGTGGATGACCTTCTATACCGCGATATTCTGCCACGAAGCAGAATGGGTATTACTTATGTGCTAACATCTGTGGATGCAGGGAAACAGGTTGGAGGAATCCAACTGGATTCCTCAAAAATATATTATCTGTTTGTTTATTCGTTTGCATATATATTTTTATATATGATGTGTTAGAAAAATAAATAATTGGTTGCTTTGTGTGTTTAAATATCACTGGGCTTAAGTAATGATATTTAAAAATATCGTAGAAGGATATTTGAGATTTTAAAAGGAAAAATTCTGTTTTTTTTAATAGAATTTGAATTTTTAATGGAAATAAAAATATAAACTTGTTTTGAAAAAATAAAACAAGTAGTTCTTTATAAACGAAGTTTATAAATAGTTCTTTTATAACGAAGTTATAAATGAAGTGAAAAGAATCATCATTTGATAATTCAGAAATAGTAATACAAGCGTGAAATTGGAATTTGAAATGAAATTTCAAAATAAGATATGAAATGAAAATTTTAAATTTGAGTATAATATTTGAATTTTTAAAAGGAGTTTAAATATTTGAAGTTTAAAAGGAAATTGAGTATTAGAAGTTCAAATAGAATTTGAATAGACGAAATTAGAATGGAAAATAGAATTTGAATTCAAGGAATTAAAATAAAATTTGAATTCAAAGGAATTCGAATAAAGAAATTCAAATAGAGATTTGAACGTAGAATTTCAAAATAGAATTTGAAATAAACTTTGAAATAGGATTTTCAAAGTAGAATTGGAAATAGAATTTCAAATTAGGATTTCAAAATAGGAAATCCAAATGGTTTTGAAATGGGATTTGAATTCAGGGGAATTCAAATGGGTTTGAGTGAAGAAATTCAAATGGGTTTTTAATAATGGGTTTTAAATAAAGAGAATTCAGATGGTGTAAAAAAATGGGTTTGAATATTAGAAACTCAAATGGTGTTAAAAATAAGTTTGAATATTAGAATTCAAATGGTGTTAAAAATGAATTTGAATATTAGAATTCAAATGGAAATGGAAAATGAAATTTGAATATAAGAGATTCAAATTGAATTCAAATAGGATTTAATCTATGGGATTTGAATATGAAATTCAAATGGGTTTTAAACTATGGAATTTTGAACATAGAATTTAAAAAGGAGTTTGAATATTTGAATTTCAATAGAATTCAAATATAGAAATTTGAATATAGAAGTTCCAATGGAATTTAAATATAGAGTTTGAATAAGAGAATTCAAATGAATTCAAACATAGAATTTGAATATGGAATTGAAATAGGAATTCAAGTATTGAATTTGAGTATCCAATAGAAAAGGAATTGGGATTTGAAATATAGAATTCAAAAGTAAGATTTGAATTTGAATCAAGGAATTCAAATAGAGTTAAAATGGAATTGAATTCATTTTAAAGAAGTTTAACGGTTTATATATATAAATATAATTAAAACGAACTCGCCACAGCGCTGCAGTTCGTAAAATAGCGATTTGAACTTCAATCGAGTATACAGAACTCAATTGAAGTCGAAATTCTTTGGAACAAGAAACGTCAGGACCGGTTTGATAATAGTTTTCTAATGAAGAAGAAAAATATGAATTTCGTCGTATAGATTTTGAGTTATGTCAAAATCAAATTTTCAGAAAAACAGCGCCAGAACAATTTAAAAACCATAACGGTTTATTTCATTTTATAAAAGGATTTTAAGCAAATAAAATCCGAATTTCTATTTAGAAAATTTCAGATTTGAGTTGTAAAATATATGTGAACTCAGGTGGAGTAATGAATGGATTTTTGAAACAGAAATCAGATTTTTGATTATTGAATAGAATTAACTAATTCGAATAGTATCTAATAAATGAGATGTTGAATTGATATTGGGCCTTAAATAAGTGAATTCAATTTGAAATTTATATTCGAAATAGAAAAGAGAACTGGAATTGAAATTTTGAAATTCAATTTGGTCGTGAGCAAGTTAAACATTTTATTTGAACATGTTATGTTCAAACAAAGAAGTGAAATAGGCAAAAAGGCTAATTAAAGAATAATTGAGCGGAACTGAATTCAAACGATTCAAAATTTAATTCAAACGAATGGATTGAGTTGAATTGAATTGGAAACAGGTGAACAGGTGTTAAACAGATATGGGATGGAGTATATGAAGATTTTTATTTATGTGCCCGACAAAAAGGTACATGTTTAAATTCATATATGAGTTTTATGCGCCGTATCGGCTAGCCGCTTGGCTTCTTCTTTTTCTTTTTGAGATTAGAAGGACCGGGAAAACTATTTGAAATTTCCCGATGCTCCCGATACAGGGGAGGTTATGGCGAAATTTTCCGGAAATTTAAGGAGTTAGAATATTTTTAAGATATTTTGATAATTTGAAATCATTGTATCGACGTATTGAATTCGATAGGAAAGTGAATATAAAAATCGAATGTTGTAAACAAAAAGGGATAGAGATAAGTGATTGGAATTATTTCCAATTGCAAATAGAGATTTTTCTAATATATAGAAAATAAAAGAAGTTAATATTTGGAAACGTTTTCCAAATGGCATAAGAGGCCGAGATGATTATTGAAAATATTTGGTTAACAAATATTGATAAGGAAATGGAGAAGAGATTTAATTAATGAAATATTAATTAAAGAGCCCAGTAATTTGTTTGCTATGTTGGATGAACACTTGTTTTTATTCGATAGTTAAATCACAGACTATCGAAGTTTTGACCATCGTTGTCAATATGGAGAGACCGGTTGGATTATTATCCGAAGAACCACTCCGTATCGGCATAAGCGTTGCGAACCAAGTATGCTGAATATATTGAAGACGGAGAAAAGTGCAAGGGCTTTTCTATTTATAGAAATAGTGCCTTCGGTTTCGTTCAATCCCAGAACGAACGTAAATGGACGAATGTCTGACAGAGTATTTCCAATGATCAAATGGGTTGGTCTGTATGAATGTATATGGTGGCAACGGATTTATCCCTTAGCATAATATCCAGAATATTTGTGCAAGCTCAACTAGTGATTAACGGATCTGACGATGTGGCATTCAAAGTGATTGTGCTATCAATGAATGGTAAGTATTCGTAGCCTCAGGCCTCAACAACCGGGAAAGGACAAAAATCGGGCAGGCAGCATGGCTATGTGGGTCGCACCCATTAGGGTGTATAATCACCTATCTGGAGAAATTCCTTTTGTTTCTTAATCTATCGATTCTGCCCATTCGGGAAACGGTGGTTTGAGTCCAACCGTTGGTGGTATACATTCGATACACTCAAGCGAAATGAGTGGTCGGTCATGTGTGGGCCGGGTTACAAGATGTTCTTGTTGAACCCAGGTGTATTCGCCTCTAGAGATACATCATCGGAAGGTGGTCCCATACCTTGTCGTAGTTGGAATCCAATCTCCAATAAGCGCCATGCGGTTTTTGATTTTATACTATATATGTGGAGCGTGAGATGCAAGCGTTCTGCTATTTGATTATTTATTTGATGTAGACATTATTATAATATCATTGGATTTGATATCAAAGTGTTTTGGGTTATAGTAAGGTAAAAACCGTCCATGTTTATGTGTGGGCTGGTCTTACTATTATCTTTTCTTTTGAAAGGATTTTAAAAGTTAAACAAGTGGTTGGAGTTTACTCACACCAGTCCCATGACTGACCCAGAGTTTATTTGTTTGTTTTCCCTAAACTCTTGGGTGCCCAAATTTGTACGGGCAGTCAAGTAGTCGGGATTTTCACAGATTCATTTGAAGGAGCTGGAAGCAGGAGGCTTCACCGGTTAGCTATAGACTACCATATATTCCGTTGTGGACCTTGTTTGTATCTGGAAACAGGTGTTTATAACTGTTCCAGAAATGATTGTTGTACTCTGATGATGGTATGTATATAAAGTTACTGATTGGTATTTCAAAAGTTATGTTATATAATATATTTTATTCGTTCCGCTGTGAGTTTGTGATCTTCGTTTTTCTTCTATTCTAATATTTCTTTCTTTCTAATTCTCACCCTCTAACTTCTTTCTAATAATGGTTCGTATTTCTGTGTTATTTGGGTTGGACGTGTAGTGTTATTAGTCAACTCAGATAGCACGGATTTGCGGGTCGCTACATGGCATGAAGTTCAGGTCGTTTGGCTTGTGCTACGAAAAATGAAGCTCAGGCCCTTGGTGCATAGGTCAGATCATCAAAGAGCATGGGTCGTTCATGTTCATAAAGCATGGGTCATCCGAAACATGTTGAAGCTTCAGGTCGTTCGGAGATAGGTCAGATCATAGGAGCTCTCTGGAATTAGGTCATTGGTCTTCTGGAGAAAGCGGGTCTTTCTGCCTGGAAGCAAGCCGGGTCATTAGTGACCCATAATGTCCTGTCGTTGGTGACCCAGGGAGTTAGGTCATTGGTGACCCAAGGAGTTAGGTCATTTGTGGCCTGATGAGTTGGACTGAAACACTATGGATCAAATATTGACTAAATGATGTGTGTTTTTGGCTCGATGGTGGTTGTGATTTCGAAGTGAATTCAAGTAGGAATGTTCGAAGTATTGTGAAGTGTTCGTTGATCATCGTAATGCAACAAAGTGAAGATGACTCAAGTTGGTGAGCTCGTGGATAATGGTTGCTCGGGAAGGGGCTTGATCTTATGAACAATCATCGGGTTGGATGGCTAGAGATATTGAAGGCTAAGGGATTATCGTTTTCGTAGGTTCTAATGGACTCAAAGCAGGGGTATAATAGGAACGCCTAAATGACTAGAAGTGACTGGTCGAGTACCCTCGTCGTATGCCATATGGAGTTTTGCTAGAACCGGGGTTTACCATTAGCCGTTGACAGTCAATGACAAGATGTTTAGCAGGTCATACGATTGACGATGTTTTCAAAGCAGGATTGGCTGTGATAGTTAGAGTTATGGATGAATGGTTGTTTGCCTGTATCGTCTTGTGTAGATTATTCGACGTCGAAGGAGATATGTAACACCCCACACCCGCTAAGGTCACTCATACCAGGGGAATGCCTTAGTTTCGGTGGAGTATTTTAAGTGAATATAGAACAGTAAAATTACAACAAGACAGATATAAGTAATACTTGAAAATTTAAAAACATCATTTCATTGCAGCGAAAAGTAATACATGTTTGGTTACATCACAAAACCATAAACCAGAGTCAAGCACATAATATCCATCTTGATAAAATAGAAGTACATAATCCCACTACATAACTAATAGCCATAAAAGGAAAGATAAGCTCGGCTTCACTTCAACGGTCCAAGCTCCATAGGATAGATACAGCAATCAGATCAAAGCCCACTAGCACCAGGCCCACTCTAATAACCTGGGGTTGGGGAAAAAGATAAAAACAACGGGGTCAGACATAAGTCTGAGTGAGTCCTATAACCCTAACAATACAATCATTAAAATAACCAGAGAAGACATAAGTTGATATACGGTAACGACTGGGGATGAATGGCTACACCAAGCAGCTTGGTAAACTTAGGATAAACTAAGATCACCGTAAAGACGTATTTATCCACCCAAGGATAATTACTAGATTACACCGCCCCAGACTTATCCACCCAAGAGTAATTCCTACACTGCACCACACCAGTTCTACCTACCCAAGATTAGTTCCTACTTAAAGGTTGATCCCACTAAATGTACTTAGTAATTTTTAGCCAGTAGTTTCTTTTACCCCTACATAGGTGCCGTCTGCCCCTATCTTTACTAGGTGTACCCACTACTCCCAAGCGATCGGCTCCCTAACGTAGATACCCGTGCTGGTCCCACAATGGGGTGTATCGTTTCCCCAAAGTGGCAACCTGATAGTATCAACGGTGCACGGCTTTATACCTACACGATGCAACAACGATTTACTAACCAGCCCGGGTCCACACACGCATATGAAACCCGTTGGTCCTACGTTGCCACCGCTAACCCGTTTTGGCCTCTTATAGTCAAGCCCAATATGCGTGTCCCGTCACCCGACTTGGGTCGAGCCCACAAAGATACGTTTGGGATATTGGTTGAGATGGGCCCCCACAAGCTACCACCTAAGCTTGTTATTTTTTTTTTCTAGTGTATCCCACTTAACCCCTTTAACCATGTCTATTTACATGTTATAAATACTTTGGTTAAGTCATTAATCATATTTTGATTACCTTTCAAGGCACCCACTAGATTTCCACATGACACCCAAGTCCTTTACTTAATTCCCACATGCCACCCGAGGCACTTACTTAACCCCTTAATCATGTTTAATTACATGTTCCACTTTGGTTAAGTATTCTAATCGTGTTTTCTATTGCCACCCAAGGCAACCCACTAGTTTTCTCATGCCACCCAAGGCACCCACTTAACCCTCAAGCCCCACTACATGCTTATATGGTTAAGTGTTTCTTAATTAATTAAGACCGTGATCCTCATAAAGACCTCTCACATTAGACTATCTTTTATGACCGCTGGTTAAGCCGGTTGGGTCCGGGCAGCCTTATGTCATAACCGAGTCTAACCTCGTGTCTTTACATTAATCACGTATTTAGTTTGTGCCTAAGACCTCTCACATTGGGCTAACATTTGTAGCAACTGGTTAAGCCGGTTGGGTCCGGGCAGTTTTACGCTACAACTGAGTCCAACCTCGTGTCTTAGTCGATTAATTACACTTAATTAATCACCCCCATAATTTATATTAATTATCCCTAATTAATATCAAGTTTTTCATAACATGGGTAGACCTAACTCAATAGGTAAATTCCCATGGGGTAGACCTAACTCAATAGGTAAATTCCCACTTATGTTAATTTGTTTTTATGGTATGCTTAATCATACCCAATCATACTTTTTATTAACATCTTTATTAACCCCATCGTTCCCCACGCAAATCGTTTTCATTTCACGACATAATAAAAGGGAAGATCCATCACAACATCATGGGTTTAACCAAATCTTAGCATATAACTTTGTCATGGGTTAAGAGAATGTCAACTTGCATACATGAGCATATATTAACCCAACTATATTTAACCCAAACTTGCATATTATCGCACATGACTTGCATAACATATTGCATATGAACTTGCATATTATCATACACATATCTTGCATAACATGTTGAACTTGCATATTAGCATTCACATAACTTGCATAAGCACACATAACTTGCATAACATGTTGAACTTGCATATAAGCATTCTCACAACTTGCATAACATGTTAAACATGCATCTAAGCATACACATAACTTGCATAAGCATTCACATACTTGCATATTAACAAACATGTAACTTGCATAGCATATCTTGCATATTAACATATATGTAACTTGCATAGCATATCTTGCATATTAACATACATGTAACTTGCATATTAACAAACATGTAACTTGCATAGCATATCTTGCATATTAACATACATGTAACTTGCATAGCATATATTATCATACATGTAACTTGCATATGGACTTGTTTAACATGCATAAACCCACTTGTTAAATATGCATAAAACAACTTATTAATCATGCATATTATCACATACTTAGCATGCATAGAATCACATACTAAACTTGCATAATATCATATATTTAGCATGCATAGAATCACATACTCATCATGCATAAAACCACATACTTAACTTGCATAAAATCAATTACTTATTATACATAAACCCACATATCCAACTTGCATAAACTTACATATTCAACATGCATAAACTCACATATTCAACTTAGGATTAATATTATACATAGATTAGCATATCATTACAAATGATTCAAACTCACAAATCCGCATTCAAGACCATAAGTCTCATTACACCTAATCTACTTATCTTAACAATTGATCATCAAAGTGATAGAAACTCACCAAAACACAATTAGCAAGCTAATGAAGAAGATTAAGATACTTAGAATGGATTAGAGGTTGATTAGAGCTTGCTTTCCTCTTCATTGATTTGTGGAGGCCATGACCAAGTTTCATTTTGCCATAGTTTAGTTACAAGATTTAATTATGAATGAATTAGGGTAGGGTTATGGTCTTATTTATAGGATTAGGTTGCATTTTAGACCATTAGATTAACCCTAGATAGGATTAGGACCATCAGATCCAAGAAGCTTCCAGAACCAGCCCTCTAAGCCAGCCTAAGACCCAACCTGGTGCAACCTGGTGCACCCAGGTTCACTGGACGCCAGGCCCCTGTCGACAGGCAAGTCGACAGGCAAGTCGACAGGCCTGTCGACAGGCCTGTCGACAGCCCTGTCGACATGGGTAGGGCGGGAATCTTCCCGCCTGGCCCCGCCTGCTCTATTTTAAATTCAGAATTTAAATTATTAAATCTGTTTTTTTAGTTTTCAATTTTCTGCAAACTTCATCGGGCCATAACTGGGCCATACGGACTCCGATTTTCGAAAACTCGGACTCTATTTCGCGTATTTTTCCGAGACGAACGCAATGACGTAGCCCGTTTCCCCCAATTCTCACATCTGAGATTATTTATTCTGTAATTAGTGAATTTTAGCATTAACCGAAATTCGGGGTGTTACATTCTCCCCCCCTTAAAGGATTTCGTCCCCGAAATCTCTAAGCTAAGGAGAATGCATATCCTACCATCCAAACAACCATCTACTCAATCCATCAAACACGAGCATCCATTGTCCTTAAACAATTTCTAATGATGTATGAGCATATGCGAAAAGTGTGTGTATATGTTCCCTATCTAATGTACGAACATATGCAAACCATGATAGTGCCATGTATCCAATATGTATGCGAGATAACCCTATCGACACATACAGTATCTATATGAGTGCACAATCATTCACCAAAATGCATCATCCATATGATAACACAATCATTATACATCCATAAATATAGCTAACTACACACAATTTTATGCAATATGCAATATGAAGTGATTGAGCCGATCTAGTGCCTAGAGTGTGTATATATGCATCCATGAGCAACCACTAGCAAACACTTGCATCCACTTGCATCCATCAACCATAACATGTCTCAAACACATGTTTCAACCATAGGTTTTCCCTATCTAAAGGTCAAACAACACTAATCGAGAGGACATACTAAAGATAAGATAAGTACTAGGCAAGCGATAGAGGAGAAGTTAAAAGACATACTCTCAAAAAGAAATGGATACAAAGAACGCATCTTCGCTTCCGTCTCCCAAGTAGCATTGCTTTCGTCATCTCCCTATTGCACTCTAACTAGCTGAACTTCTCTGTTCCTCAACTTCCTAGTCTCTGACCCAATGATGCGAGTAGGAGCTCGTCGAATCGTCTCATCGCGCTCTAACTCTACTTCTTTAAACAAACTCGGCTCTACCACCTCCGCGGTCTCATGTAAGCACTTCCTCAAATGGGACGCATGAAATACATCACGTACACTACTAAGTCTCTCAGGCAACTCCACTCTATATGCTATCCGTTCAATCCTTTCCTTAACAGGAAAGAGTCCAACAAACCTTGGTACTCACTTCCTAACAGATCCAAAGTGAACCACATTCCGTAACGGAGATACCTTAATAAAAAGCATGTCCTAATATCAAGCTCAAGCTCTGTTCTCCTCTTGTCCATATAAGATTCCGCCGCTTTCATCCTTCTTCGAATCAAACCAACCTTCTCTGAAGACTCTCTAATCTCATCGGCCCAACCAAGATCTTACCCGTAGATTCCCACCAACCTGTAGGTGATCAACAAGGCCTTTCATAAAGAGCTTCGAAAGGAGCCATACCAATACTGGACTGAAAGCTGCTATTACATGCGGACTCCACCAATGGAAGATGCTCTTCCCATGTTCCTCCAAAATCCAAAATACATAACCTCAAAAGATATTCTAAGATACGGTTCACCCTCACGGTCTAACCGTCCGTCTGAGGGTGATATGCGGTGCTCAAACACAACTGAGTCCCTACCGCCTCTTGCAAACTCTTCCAAAACTCACTAGTGAAGATAGGATCTCGATCGCTCACTATACTGGAAGGTACACCATGCAATCCAATAATCTCTCGAAGGTAAACTGAAGCTAGACATGTAATAGTCCTCTTGCTCTTCACGGGTATGAAATGGGCACACTTAGTAAGTCTATCTACCATAAGCCCAATCCCCGTATTACCCTTCCTTGATTTCGGTAATCCAATGAGACACTATCCCACTTCCTATTACGGAACTTCTAACGGATGAAGCAACCCTCCGGGTTTCTTCTGCTCCGCTTCCACTTGTTAGCACACCAAGCATCTAGCGACATACTTGGCCGCGTCTTTCTTCAGATTGGCCAAAAAGAAAACTCGCTTTATGTCTTGGTACATCTTGTCCCTACCGGGATGAATGGTTATCTTCGACCGATGTGTATCATCAAGTATAGCCTTCCTCAAACTCTCGTCTTGCGGTACTCAAAGTCTACCGTTTCTACGCAACCACCCCTTACCATCTAGGGTGTACCTACTCAAATGGCTGGACGACTCCCCTCCTTATGAGCTTTTCTACTAACTCAACCAACTATGGGTCGTCACGCTATGTCTCGCCACTCCGTCCCAAAAGAGTAGGCCTAACCTCCAAGGAGGCTAGCAAACTGGGTACAAGGTTAACGGAAGGTCTAAGGTCAAATATAGAAATAAACCCTAAGCTCCGTCGTTTAATCGATCAATGAACTCAAGGACAACCTTTTTCTTCTTAAGGCGTCTGCTACCATGCTTCCCTTGTTAGGGGTATACGCTTTTCTCAAACTTATAAGATGCTAAGAATCCTATCCAAAATCGTCACAACTGTCCATCTCTCATGCAGACCACCCTAGTTGAATTCGACATCCCCCAAATGCAAGCCCCAAAGGC
This sequence comes from Allium sativum, assembly GCA_030737875.1. Lineage (NCBI taxonomy): Eukaryota > Viridiplantae > Streptophyta > Magnoliopsida > Asparagales > Amaryllidaceae > Allium > Allium sativum. The sequence continues at coordinate 455,233,800 of CM060909.1, forward strand.
CGAAACCAATATCAGACAAACACCCAAGGGATATCTCCTTCGAGTTCAGGCAACCTACGTGAGATGATACTAAAATAAATAAATAATGGCTAAACAATTAAGCCTTTGACCAACTTTGGATGTCCTCGCCAGTCTCGCTCCAAAACCACCGTTTATCCCATAACTGGCTTTGCTCAACCTATTGAGCATATACGAAACTTATTATGCTCCTTGAAAAGACCAAGATGTCATTTACAAACTTATTTAGGTACTCCCTGAACACCCTTCTCATCCAATCAACAAAGTATGCGGGGGCGTTCGTCAAACCAAATAGCATCACCAGCCACTCATAAAAACCCTCCGGAGTCCTAACGACAGTCTTCTCCCTACTATCCTCAGCCACTCTCAACTGACGAAACCCCGTGGCTGAGTCCAACTTGCGAAAATACTGAGGCGCCAACTAACTGATCAAAGAGATCATCAATCCTCGGCAATGGGTGTCTATTCTTCTTTGTGAGTTTATTTAGTTCTCTTTAGCCTACACAAAGTCTGAGGGACCCATCCGCCTTCGTGGCAAGAACTACTGGAGCACCCCCCTCCGATATACTTCCTCTTATGAACCCCTTCTCAAGCAATTGCCTACTCACTTATGGAGTTCCCTCCTCTCACGAGGAGCCTTGTGGCACACTGGCCAAGTCACTGGTTTGGCATTGTTTACCAGATATATTCGGAAGTCAATCTTCCGCTCCGGAGGTAAGCCCTTCACCTTCTCAAACACATCCGAGTATTCCCGGACCACTTCTAACAGATCGCAAACTCTCGACCGACGTGTCAAGCGATTCTAGATAACTTAGCATAACAGATTCTATGGGATTACAAGAGATCTCGAGAGTGTTACCCAAGCGGGTCATAAGCCTAACAACTCTCCCTTCAGAATTAAGAACGGCACCCCTACTGGATAACCAGTCCATGCCCCAAAACTAACCCATAGCCTGTGAAGCCCAACAAGCATCACATCCAAACTCAACGCTAAGTATAGAAACTTTCAAACCCAAACACATCATGGAGCCCAATTGGGTTTGAAACAACTAAGGGATCATCTACTAAACTGGTGTCTAAGTGCAGTGACTCAACTAACAATGATGAGATAAACAAACTCGATACATCCGAATCAAATAAAGTTTGGATCGGATAACAAAGAAATCCAAATTCCAACCTAAACGGTCATATCCCCATCCGGCACCCTAGTTGTGAGGGAATACAACTACCCTCCAGAAGATTCCATACCTTGCCCTTGCTTCTTTGGTCAACCCTAATAAGGTGTCCTATTCCTCCCAAAAGGATAACTACTAGCCTTCTCCTTCCCATTCTCCACTCGTAACCTCCCATCAATGAGGTTTCGTCCTTCATTAACCAAACAACTATTAGGGCCTTCCTCCCATCGTCCATCCAATAAGTACTTACAAGTCCTCCTCCTTCTTGAACCAACTTCTAATCTGATTTACGTCTAATTCCCTTGAAGCGGTTTTCCATTCTTATCTATCTTAGAAAGATCATCTACACACGGAGGGGAAACTCAAACCGAGAGAGAAAGAGATTCAAACGGAGAATTCGAAAGATAAAGATATGGCTATCGGGGATTATACTTTTCTCTCAAAAACTTTTCTCTTAAAAGACATGTTTTTGAAAATACTCCTTCAAAAATTTTCTTAGAAAAATAGTTTTTCTAAAATTTTTATCTGTTCTGGTAACCTTAAGCTCTGATACCACGTGTAACACCCCACACCCGCTAAGGTCACTCATACCAGGGGAATGCCTTAGTTTCGGTGGAGTATTTTAAGTGAATATAGAACAGTAAAATTACAACAAGACAGATATAAGTAATACTTGAAAATTTAAAAACATCATTTCATTGCAGCGAAAAGTAATACATGTTTGGTTACATCACAAAACCATAAACCAGAGTCAAGCACATAATATCCATCTTGATAAAATAGAAGTACATAATCCCACTACATAACTAATAGCCATAAAAGGAAAGATAAGCTCGGCTTCACTTCAACGGTCCAAGCTCCATAGGATAGATACAACAATCAGATCAAAGCCCACTAGCACCAGGCCCACTCTAATAACCTGGGGTTGGGGAAAAAGATAAAAACAACGGGGTCAGACATAAGTCTGAGTGAGTCCTATAACCCTAACAATACAATCATTAAAATAACCAGAGAAGACATAAGTTGATATACGGTAACGACTGGGGATGAATGGCTACACCAAGCAGCTTGGTAAACTTAGGATAAACTAAGATCACCGTAAAGACGTATTTATCCACCCAAGGATAATTACTAGATTACACCGCCCCAGACTTATCCACCCAAGAGTAATTCCTACACTGCACCACACCAGTTCTACCTACCCAAGATTAGTTCCTACTTAAAGGTTGATCCCACTAAATGTACTTAGTAATTTTTAGCCAGTAGTTTCTTTTACCCCTACATAGGTGCCGTCTGCCCCTATCTTTACTAGGTGTACCCACTACTCCCAAGCAATCGGCTCCCTAACGTAGATACCCGTGCTGGTCCAACAATGGGGTGTATCGTTTCCCCAAAGTGGCAACCTGATAGTATCAACGGTGCACGGCTTTATACCTACACGATGCAACAACGATTTACTAACCAGCCCGGGTCCACACACGCATATGAAACCCGTTGGTCCTACGTTGCCACCGCTAACCCGTTTTGGCCTCTTATAGTCAAGCCCAATATGCGTGTCCTGTCACCCGACTTGGGTCGAGCCCACAAAGATACGTTTGGGATATTGGTTGAGATGGGCCCCCACAAGCTACCACCTAAGCTTGTTATTTTTTTTTCTAGTGTATCCCACTTAACCCCTTTAACCATGTCTATTTACATGTTATAAATACTTTGGTTAAGTCATTAATCATATTTTGATTACCTTTCAAGGCACCCACTAGATTTCCACATGACACCCAAGTCCTTTACTTAATTCCCACATGCCACACGAGGCACTTACTTAACCCCTTAATCATGTTTAATTACATGTTCCACTTTCTATTGCCACCCAAGGCAACCCACTAGTTTTCTCATGCCACCCAAGGCACCCACTTAACCCTCAAGCCCCACTACATGCTTATATGGTTAAGTGTTTCTTAATTAATTAAGACCGTGATCCTCATAAAGACCTCTCACATTAGACTATCTTTTATGACCGCTGGTTAAGCCGGTTGGGTCCGGGCAGCCTTATGTCATAACCGAGTCTAACCTCGTGTCTTTACATTAATCACGTATTTAGTTTGTGCCTAAGACCTCTCACATTGGGCTAACATTTGTAGCAACTGGTTAAGCCGGTTGGGTCCGGGTAGTTTTACGCTACAACTGAGTCCAACCTCGTGTCTTAGTCGATTAATTACACTTAATTAATCACCCCCATAATTTATATTAATTATCCCTAATTAATATCAAGTTTTTCATAACATGGGTAGACCTAACTCAATAGGTAAATTCCCATGGGGTAGACCTAACTCAATAGGTAAATTCCCACTTATGTTAATTTGTTTTTATGGTATGCTTAATCATACCCAATCATACTTTTTATTAACATCTTTATTAACCCCATCGTTCCCCACGCAAATCATTTTCATTTCACGACATAATAAAAGGGAAGATCCATCACAACATCATGGGTTTAACCAAATCTTAGCATATAACTTTGTCATGGGTTAAGAGAATGTCAACTTGCATACATGAGCATATATTAACCCAACTATATTTAACCCAAACTTGCATATTATCGCACATGACTTGCATAACATATTGCATATGAACTTGCATATTATCATACACATATCTTGCATAACATGTTGAACTTGCATATTAGCATTCACATAACTTGCATAAGCACACATAACTTGCATAACATGTTGAACTTGCATATAAGCATTCTCACAACTTGCATAACATGTTAAACATGCATCTAAGCATACACATAACTTGCATAAGCATTCACATACTTGCATATTAACAAACATGTAACTTGCATAGCATATCTTGCATATTAACATACATGTAACTTGCATAGCATATCTTGCATATTAACATACATGTAACTTGCATATTAACAAACATGTAACTTGCATAGCATATCTTGCATATTAACATACATGTAACTTGCATAGCATATATTATCATACATGTAACTTGCATATGGACTTGTTTAACATGCATAAACCCACTTGTTAAATATGCATAAAACAACTTATTAATCATGCATATTATCACATACTTAGCATGCATAGAATCACATACTAAACTTGCATAATATCATATATTTAGCATGCATAGAATCACATACTCATCATGCATAAAACCACATACTTAACTTGCATAAAATCAATTACTTATTATACATAAACCCACATATCCAACTTGCATAAACTTACATATTCAACATGCATAAACTCACATATTCAACTTAGGATTAATATTATACATAGATTAGCATATCATTACAAATGATTCAAACTCACAAATCCGCATTCAAGACCATAAGTCTCATTACACCTAATCTACTTATCTTAACAATTGATCATCAAAGTGATAGAAACTCACCAAAACACAATTAGCAAGCTAATGAAGAAGATTAAGATACTTAGAATGGATTAGAGGTTGATTAGAGCTTGCTTTCCTCTTCATTGATTTGTGGAGGCCATGACCAAGTTTCATTTTGCCATAGTTTAGTTACAAGATTTAATTATGAATGAATTAGGGTAGGGTTATGGTCTTATTTATAGGATTAGGTTGCATTTTAGACCATTAGATTAACCCTAGATAGGATTAGGACCATCAGATCCAAGAAGCTTCCAGAACCAGCCCTCTAAGCCAGCCTAAGACCCAACCTGGTGCAACCTGGTGCACCCAGGTTCACTGGACGCCAGGCCCCTGTCGACAGGCAAGTCGACACCCCTGTCGACAGGCCTGTCGACAGGCCTGTCGACAGCCCTGTCGACATGGGTAGGGCGGGAATCTTCCCGCCTGGCCCCGCCTGCTCTATTTTAAATTCAGAATTTAAATTATTAAATCTGTTTTTTTAGTTTTCAATTTTCTGCAAACTTCATCGGGCCATAACTGGGCCATACGGACTCCGATTTTCGAAAACTCGGACTCTATTTCGCGTATTTTTCCGAGACGAACGCAATGACGTAGCCCGTTTCCCCCAATTCTCACATCTGAGATTATTTATTCTGTAATTAGTGAATTTTAGCATTAACCGAAATTCGGGGTGTTACAAGATATCTCTTGGGTTCTTGTCTGATGTTGGTTTAGGCCTTCGGGGCTTCTGCTTGGGAGGTGTCGATATCGATCAAGATGGTGTACACTTGATATTTGATTGCCATGAATGTACTGTTGTTTTCAAATGCTTGTTTGTAAAGGCTATCACTGTCAGATGTGGGGAAGACGGATTTGAGTTCTTCTCTGGTGTTTTGGTAGATTGGTTGGTTAATTTTCCTATTAAGACTGTTGTCTGACTCAAGGTTTTATGTTTCCTCTTATTACCTTACGCTGTTCATCCGATTGTGGATGGGCAGACTAAGTAGCATGTTACAAGTAGCAGAGTTTAGTGAGGCGAGGATGCAGAGCAATGACGAGCAGAAGGCTTGCGTATTAGTTTCTCTATTATACATATCGGATATTTCCATTGTTATGATTGGTGTTTACTCTGAGTGTTGTAGTGAGGCAAATTTGTGCAGACACTTATGTTGTAATCCAAAGATATATGGATATTCTTTATAGTTGCTATGAAAGACTCAAGTTTCTACTCAAATATGCTTCACTATTATTGCCTGTTGTATATGTTCTATTATATTTTATCCTTTTGCTGTGAGTTATGCGACAGGTTCCGCATGTGCTATCTTACCTTGATGATCGTCCATAGTTGCCTAGCACACGTTTCAGCGCATTATTCCTCTTGTTTAGTGCATGAGTTATGGGAGGTTCTCACACAAAAAGCCAAGCGGCTTTCCCAATAGGCTCATAAAATCTCATATGGAATTTAAACATGTACCTTTTTGTCAAGCACCCAAAAAATATTCTTCATTCTCTTCATTCCAAACCTTCTTAAGATATATCTAACCATTCCCAATTTGTTCCAACTCAACCCAATCGTTTTTAACTCAATTTGCTAATTCATTATGTAATTAGCTCTTTTGCCCATTTTACTTTTTATTTGAACATGTCATGTTCATACATATTTTTAATTTTCTTATAAATTAATCGAATGTTAGTTCCAACTCAAGTTTCATAGTCGATTTCGAATATAAATTCACAAACCTCATTCACTTATCCAAAGTCAAACTTGAACCAAACTTGATTAACTAATTCTTCTGCTACTTAGTTAGTCTTATTCAATAATTAAAAAATATGGTTTTTGTTTCAAAAACAATCTCATTTACATCACTTGAGTTCATATTTATTTTATAACTCAAGTCTGAATTTTTCTAATGGAAATCCAAATTTTTATTTGCATAAATTCCATCTATTTAATTTAATAAACCGTTATGGTTTAATAACGATTATAGCGTCATTTTCCTGAAAATATGATTTTGACATAACTCAAAATCCATAAGGCAAAATCCAATTTTTTCTCTTATATTAGAAAACTATTATTCAATCGGTCCTGACGATTATTGTTTCAAAGAATTCCGACTTAAATTGAGTTATATATACTTAATTGAAGTTCCAAACGTCAAATTACGAACTATCGCGTTGCGACAAGTTCGTTTTAATTATATTTAAATATAAACATTTATACTTCGTTTATTAATAAATTTCAACTCCATTCAAATAAAGTTTCATATGCTTTATAAGTGATTTGGGATGGGAGTAAACAAAGATGATAATTGAATTGAGTCAAATTGATAATATTGGAATTTTATTCAAATAATGGCCTTCTATTGCAAAATAAAAGGACAAAGAAGTAAATGAATTTTAAAGGTGTAATATATTGTGAAAATGAATTTTTAGTATTTTAAAAATGTTAAAACATTTTTTTTATAAGTTTTGAAAGTAGAAAATAATTTTTATATGATGAAAATATGTCAAATTAGTGATTCTTTTGGTCCTAAATGACAATATTGTCAAATATTGTTTAAATAAAGAATTTAGAATTTTTTTTTTTAAATGTTGAAAATACAATTTTGTTGTTGTTAACGTGTTCGTTTTGCTAAAATAAAGTTTCATTCAAAAAGGAGTTGTAATGAATGAGTTATGTACAAATGAGTGAACATACTCATATAATAACTAAAATTGGTTAAGTGTGGGAAATGAGCTATTTGGGTATGTTAAGATCCATTAACCCATCACTAGAAGCTTATGAGTAGAATGGTACGTACATTCTTCCTTCTTCCTAGAGAAATCATTTTAGAGAAAACTCAAAATTTTCAAAACAATGGCCAAAACCCTAGCTATTCTAGAAATCCTAAAAAGTCAAATAAAATCCCAAAAATTCTCAAATTTAGATATGTTGTTGTTAACACATTCCAGCAACTCCCCTCCAAATTTTCATAGCAATTAGTTTAGTTTTGAGTAATCAAACGTCCTCTCTCCTCAAGCAATTTTCGGGTTAAATCTAGGATGAAAATGCAGGTTTGCTATATTAAAGTCTCATTGTACTAGAGACGAAAATCTGACCTTTTTAGTTGAATTGAGTTGCATGTTTTTTCCTTGTTGCATCAAGATTTTGAGAGGATGAAAGTTTCAAGTTGTTGTCAAATTCATGGTACTTCTTGCTGGTAATCAAGATGAGTTTAACTGACGCTTTCCAATTTTATTAATGGTTTTGTGCTTTGTTTTGTTAACATGTAGAGAAATACATAGTTTTTTCATCTTTTTGTTTCAGCTGTGCAAACACAGCAAAGGCTCAACTTTGAGCCTCCGCGACTTCTTCAATTTGCAGCGAATTGCTCCCAATATTTTACATGTTGTAGTATTTGTGCTGTATTATATTTCTGCAAATTTTCATTGAATTTTGGATTGTTTTGATATATCAAATTGTTGGTTGAAATCAGCAAAAAATCAATTTCTGTTTTGTTTGCTGAAAAGTGCTATGTTCGAAAAATTATAACTCTTTCAGTTTGCAGCGAATTAATCCCAATTTTTAATATGTTATAGTCCATATGTTATAGTTTTTAGCAGCAAAATGTTATTAATTTCTGGGTGGTTTTAATATGCTAAACATATATCCAAAATTAGCTAAAAACTAGATTTTTTTTAGCATAATTCATTTGTGTCCGAAAAGAGAAATCTTTGAAAATGTGTTTCTTCTTCGTTTCATAGCAAAATGTTGTCAAATTTTAATATGTTTTTGTAAATGTATTAAAGTTTATTGCCGAAAATTTTCATAAATTTTTGGATAGTTTTGATATGTTAAACATATCTCCAAAGTTAGCTAAAAGCTAGATTTTTAGCATAATTCATTTGTGTTCGAAAAGTGCCTTTTTTGAAAATGTGTATATTCTTCGTTTCACAGTGAAATGCTGTCAAATTTTAGTATGGTTTTGTACATATACAAAAGTTTATTACTACAAAATTTCATTAATTTCTGGGTTGTTTTGAAATGCTAAACATATCTTCCAAGTTGGCTAAAAGCTAGATTTTTAGCATAATTCATTTATGTCTGAAAAGAGCAATTTTTGTAAATGTATATCTTCTTCGTTTTACAGCGAAATATTATAAATTTTTAGTATGTTGTTTTCCATGTGCTAAAAGATCATTTTCATGAATTTCGGCATATAAGAATGAGAATTAAATGATTTAGTAAAAATACGTGGTATAGGACATGTGTTTTTACTTGTTGCATAATATCTAACTTGTATGATCGAAACCCTTTTGATGCGATGTTTTGAGATGATGTTGAATTTTGGCGAAGGCCATTGATTCTAGAACTACTCAATTGGAATATGCTCGATGATGAACCAACCACGATGCAATGTAAACTTGCCAATGAGATGAGGCAGGCTATTCTATGTTAAATTAATGATATTTATGAATGTATGATGTTTTGATGTTTATGGTGGATTTTGAATTGTCGATGAGATGAGACAAGTTAGGTTGACATTTAGTACTCATCGGAAAGAGAGATAGATGAGATGAGTTTTGTATATTTACACTCACCGATGAGATGAGGCAGTGTATATTTGATGATGTTTTATAGTGTGGCAACGACTAACGGCTAGTAAACCATTAGGTGCAAACGTATGGTATGGGACATACGTTGACGCCTTACGGGTTCCTATCCGAGAGGTTGAGACAAATTCAAGACGATTACTAGTACTATGACCGAGTGCTCGATTGGAGTCATCATGATGTTTTCAACTATAGCCATCACGATGATCACGATGTTTGTGACTCCAATCACCATGATGTTTATTACTTGGGTTTTTGCTACTTAGGGGCATTATGATGTTCCCGGCTATAGTCGTCACGATGATGATGGTGTATGTGTCCCTAGTCATCACGATCTATGGTACTAAAAAGTATAGTACTAGTTAAGATGTAATGCACATGTTGTTTCTCATGATGTTTTAAATGTTTTGATTTCACCATTATATGGTGATGTTTATTACTGCGTCGAGAAAGATGAGGGCTTAATTAAATTGATGGTTTCATGGTGATTTCGAATTAGAAGTTTTGTACTCCATGCAAGTTCTATTATGATGATTTCTACAAAAAAAATGAGTTTGAGATTTCAGCTGGATTTATGATGTACTTAGATTTATACTGGTGAGATAAGGTATAAATGGTTATGAAGGTTCTTATATGTTGAGTTTTACTAATGGACTTATGATGTATTTATATTCATATGGTTGAGATGAGGTATAAATGTTTATGAGATTCTTATATGTTGAGTTTTAACGATGGATTTGTGATTTATTTATATTCATATTGATGAGAGGAGATATGAATAAGTATGATGGTTCTTTTATGATTGAGTTTTATATTTCCCTTGATGATACTTGAGAATATGCCGATGAGATGAGGCATATTCATTGCATTTGTTTCTATATATGAGGAATACTTTTCCTTGATGTATATAGACGTCTTGATGTTTCTTCTAGGAAGATATCAAGTTCTTTGTATTTATCCACATTCCATTATACCACCGTTGACATAAGGCAAAAGCGAGTTTGATTGAGTCTTAATTTTAAGACTCTACTAGTTGAAATCTCTTTATTAAGTGTCGATTATGTCATTTGAGTATGACCGTATCCTAGATATTTCCTCTTTTTCTCTAGAAGATATATGGTTCCTTCTTATAATGTGAATCATTGTTATGGAATGGTATCCTTTGAGTAAAAGGACACCATGTCTTTCCTTTACTTCTCATTACCAATTGTTCTATTTAACTGATGAATTTAGCTAGCCTGACCCGTATGTTTTCACTCGGGTCAGACCGAGTTTGTTTCAGGTACCAGTCTCCCTTTTGGATCTTAGTTTTTCATGAAGCTTCTTTATGGGATTGAGTTTTTCTCTTGAGATTGATAGTTTCCTTATGAGATGTTATCGAATTGTTTTTTTTGTGTGCCTCTTGTATGTTGAGTGGTATTCATACCACTTCATTGTAGTATTTGTATAATATTGTGATGTATCATTGTATAAGTAAACGTAAGTATATTTGTAACTGTTCTGTGGTGATATATATATATATCCATTTAGATGAGGTATTTTGTTCTGATAGATCCATAGCCATCTATAGCTTGTTTTAATTATTTATTGGATATGTCGATCCACTTAAGTTAAAAAAATAGATAGCAACTGCCGACATGTACAGTAGACAGTTAAGACAAGGTATAGTTGGTATCCCCCAATAAGGACTATTCTCTACATTAGCATATGGAATTACTTTGTAATTCTCTTTGTTAATGTAGGTCTCAGGGTGGGGAGTTACTCCTATTGTGTATGAAAATAGGCAAGTTTACTACACCTTGAGAAGGTCTCAAGTGACTGACTCTCTTCCTATCTAGTTTGGGTCTTAAGTGGTTAGGACTAGGACCCTCTCCAAAGGTTTATTCCTTGGATAGGTACCAAAGTCATGTGACTGACCCTTATTAAATTCGAAGTAAATCTATGGGTCCTTCTCTGGAAGTGGTTAGGCATAGCGGTAATGGAGTAGGGTAGTTCACGGGGGATGTCCACTTCCTTTAGAAGCTTGTAAGGGCTAAACTAGGGACATGATTTGTTTATATATGACATATGGCTGTAGCATGCTCACCAACTATCTAAGGGAAGTCTTAAGCGGCATAGGTGTTCTACTGTAATATCAGTAAAGTAGAAATGTTCAAAATACTACTTCTCATATTACTTGTGGGAGTATAGACTTAAGAATGTTGACGTATTAGGACGGGGTCTTAAGGGGTTAGGGTTTGCCTTAGGGTTATAAGAGATCATAAGAATACACCTTTAATAAGAGGTTTAAGTAACCAAGGATGCCCACCTTGTTGGGTCTTTACCCTAAATGCACTAATGGAGGTCTTAAGCGATTGATTCGGATATCCACCTCATTGGTTAGATACTTTATGTTCATGTGAATGTTTGTGTATTGCATAGACATACCTTGATATATATAACCTGCTAAATCTAGGGTATGGTCTTTAAGACAATTCTATTTTCAGTCACATAGGACTTTATGTTCTGACCCCTCTCCTTAACATAACCAACAGGTCAGTTGTAACAACCCGTAAAATCTGGGCCAGTTTAAAATTTTTATTTTGGCAATTTTTGCGAGTTTTGATTATTTAAAATGAATTATTTTAAATAATATCGACGAGAAATTTATTTTGAATATAATTCGAACGTATATATTATACGCGTCGTCGTTAGAATATAAATAATTATATATAATTATAAATAGGATTGAAAATGGCGCGGTAGTTCGATAATTCGATTTCTAATTTCAAATGAATATACAGAATTCGTTATAAGTCAGAATTGAACGAAACAAGAAATATTTGAATCTGATGAAGAATATCTTTCTAATGAAGTTAACAAACCGAGATTTCACTTTAGAAATGATAAGATATGTCCAGTTGAAAATTCAGAATAGTCGCTGTGGAATATATATATATTTTATATAATATATCGCCCTTAAAAATAGCCGTTTTGCAAATGACCTCGGATTTCGACGAAACCAGTTTTGTTGGGTCCGCAGTGTCAAATTATTGCTAGGTTTCAAATTTCATAATTTTTCGAATCAATATGTGAGCGTGGCAAAGGAAAACGCGTTTGACCAGTTTCAGTTGATTTTAATCGACTGGAAAATGGCCATTTTTCTAACGGTCTCAGAATTCGACGAAACTAGTTTTGTTAGGACCGTATCGTCAATACGAAGCTAGAAAATATTTTTCTATAATTTTTAGAGTTAGTATGTGGCCCCGGTAAATTGAAATGTGCGTTTAAATTTAATAAATAAAGAATTATATTTTACATTAAACGGAAACTGATCCTAACAATCAAATCAGCTTGCGATACATATCCCATTGTGTTCGGAATGGGGGTAAAACGCTATGGGCGACAGGCGGTGGGCCTCGTTTAGAGGTCGTATGTAAAAGTCAACCTTTTTTTCGAAATAAAATAATAAAAAAAAATATAGCACTACCTCTCTCCTCCCCTTATTTCTCTCTGGCCCCCCTTCTTCGAATTCATTTCAGAAAGAAAGAAAAAAAAAAAAAAAACACGACGGACGGAGACTGCGCCCCGCCTCCTGCCACCGCGTCGGAGTTCATCAGCGCGCCCACCATCGCTGAACCCCTCTCTCACTCCGATCTCGCCCTTTTTCTTCGAACCCTAAAATCGATGAGAACCCCCCCCTCCGTCGAAACAGCCGCGCCACCCCTCCCAGACCCGCCACCTAAAGCTACGGCCCCCCCTCTCTCTTCAAGCGACCGGCAGAGAAACCCCCCCTAAAGCCTGCTGCCGCCACCAGCACGGTCTCCCGCCCCCCTGTAAGTTTTTTTAATTTATTTATTTTAATTTTATTTTATTTAAAACAGAAAACTGATTTCTTTTTATTATTTTTAAAACTGTAAAGCTTGATAAAAATATAACCTTTAATATATATATAGCTTAATAAAATTATTTTTGAAAAGGCGACATCTATAAGTTTATAAAGGCGAGATCTTTATATGTAAAAAGGCAAAAAATATGATTTTTATAATATTGAACATCGAAGTAAAAATATGTTTTTTATATATTGAATAGCGAAATAAAAATTCGATTTTTATATATTGAATAGCGAAATAAAAATTCGATTTTTATATATTGAATAGCGAAATAAAAATTCGATTTTTATATATTGAATAGCGAAATAAAAATTCGATTTTTATATATTGAATAGCGAAATAAAAATTCGATTTTTATATATTGAATAGCGAAATAAAAATTCGATTTTTTTATATTGAATAGCGAAGTAAAAATTCGATTTTTACATATGTAGTGGCTACAACAACGAAGGTGACAAAAAGGCGAGAGCGACGAAGACTTCTGCAAAAGAAGAGTCGAGATGGTTGGATAGCTTAAGGTGAGAATTTCTCACCTTTCAATTTCTTTTTCTAGTTATATATATATACTAGGATGCAGACGGTGCTTAGTAGCACCCGACACAATCGTCCACAGACCATGGACTTGTTTGTTTGACTGTTTGGTGATTGATTGCGATATTGGTTTGAATGTGGTTTGTGGTGTGAAAAATCGAATCGATAAATTGGTTAGGATTAGACGTGCGCCGTTATAAGGCGAAGGAGTAAGGCTAGGTTAGACTCTTACTCCAAATTTTGTGGTTTGCATAACGAATTGATTTGATTGATGTGTGAATGGCGTGGGCCTTCACTAGACCGGGGATAAGGCTAGGCCTTGTCCCGTTTCTAGTATCGTGCCGTTATGCCGCCGAAATTTTCTAAAATATGTTAGAAAATAAAAATATCATTTTATTGTGTAAATGAATTGAATAGAAATTCATAGGTTGAAATAAAATGTTTTATCGTTAAAAATATAATTTTTAACGTGAATGTGAATAAATGAATAGTTATAAACAAATCGGCCGATTTGTTTGTATATACACTGATTTGACTGATATTGATTGGGTCGATAAATTTCACACATCGCCCAACCGCACAAATAAAATCTGTGTTTGATTGTTTGAAACCCCACACGGGTGTTGGGATGAAATTTGAAGTTCACTCATCCCGATTGATTGAATATGTCGATCGGTTGATTGACAGGCTGTTTTAAGCATTGGATATCTATATTTGATGCTTATACAGTGTAGTGCACTTTGGTTGATGGTTGATTATTTTTCCATGCTATTATATACATGTGTTGTATGAAAATCCATATAATTAACTTTATATGGTAATTGATTGGGCCTCATTCCAGTTTTAAAATAGAAATATTTGAAATAGAAATATTCGAAATGGAATATTTGAAAATATCAATATATGAAGCCGTGTTGATTAGATTGACGCCATTTTGACGTGAATGATATTTATATCGATTTGAAAACGATTTCGAAATGAATTGAATTGAAAACGATTTCGAAATGAATTGAATTGAAAACGATTTCGAAATGAATTGAATTGAAAACGATTTCGAAATGAATTGAATTGAAAACGATTTCGAAATGAATTGAATTGAAAACGATTTCGAAATGAATTGAATTGAAAACGATTTCGAAATGAATTGAATTAAAAACGATTTCGAAATGAATTGAATTGAAAACGAATTCAAATTGAATTGAAAGTGGATTGAAATGAATTCAAATTGAATTGAAATTTGAATTGAATAGAAATGAACTTTGAAACGAATTTATAAAGAAGAATTCAATTTTGATTTGAATTGAAAAGGAAGTTGAAATTGCTTTTGAAACGAATTTAAAACTATTTATATAATTCGTTTTAAATAGAAATCGACGAAGTATATATTATATATATAATATAATGGCCTGAATAGAACGCGCCGCGCCGCGGCAGTTCGTGAATTTCGACCATTTATTTCAAACGGACATTGCGGGAGATCCGACCGTCGGATTCTCCTAAAACCGGAACCGTTGGGTTCGTATCGAAAAGAGCTTTCTAGCGAATGCTAGAAATTTGAAATCTAACGGTTGGATTTGGAATTATGTCCAAATCAAATTTGAAAAAGGTCGCTGTAAGTGCAGTTCAATGGCCATTGAGGGAAATCGACTGTACGGGCCTTGATAAAATTATTAAAAATAGTAATAATTTGTGTAAAATCATAAGAAATGATTTGTGAAGATTTGGGATGAAAAACTCCATATTTGAAAGGATAAAAATAGATTTTTATCGAAATGAACTAGTTTTGAACTAGAATTATAATTCTATTTTTTTTTTTAAATAAATAAATTGAATTTGAAAAGGGTTTTGAAAATAACCAAAATTTCCAATGATTGCATGGGAGTGTATTTGAATCGAAATTGTCTTCGGAATATTTCGATGTTGGAATTCGTGATTATACAGATGTTGTTATGGAAATTTGAAAGATATATATTTATATCGTTACTTCCAATACGACATTTGTTAGTCGTAGAATTCGATATTGAATATAAGCCGATATATTTTCTATTCAGAGCCTTGTATTGAATATCGAATGGGATTTGGGTTTGTCGTGAGTGGTGTCTTCACTAACACTGTTCTTGAACCCAGTGGAGAAAAGGTTAAATCTTTTTATTTAGATTTAATGAAGTGTACCAATTAAATAATATTTAATTGGAATTGAATTGATATTGATTTTTGGGTTTATCGTGAACAGTGTTTTAAACAACACTCGTTCTTTAACCCGATAATTAATGAATGTGGTTTTGGGTTTATCGTGAACTGTGTTTTTAAATGACACTGATTCTTTAACCCAGTCAAAGATTAAAACTAAGTGGAGTTTTAATGAATCTTTAATTAGATTGAAAAGATCGAGAATGGAGTATCACCAGTTTTACTCCAGGCGATAGTTAAATCTTTAATTAGATTTGAACGTGAAATGGTAATTGAATTACCGATAACACTGTGGTGTTAGATATGAAGTACTACCAGTTTTACTTCATGGGATGAATAGGTTGGGATTGGGAAATAAAATAAATGATTACTTCGGTGTGGTTCGCTAATCCCGACTAGTTTGAATTGATATTCAAAGGAGATTAAAGAATAAATTTAAAGAATTTATCTTGGATAAAATTAATGGGAACTTTTCCCAAAGTATAGGAATATTTGAATAAAAGAATATTCTGAATTGGAATGAGGCGTATGTTGTGTTTGTGTAACACTTTTATAATATATACGCGAGTTATTCAGAAAGACCGGGTTTATCCCATTCTGAATAACTGATTCGACGTGGTGTCGAAGACGAAGACGGTGGTCGAAGACCGGAAGTCTTCACGTCGTTTGGGTGATAACTGATGATCTTGATTGGGCTGTACACCCAAGAAGATGGAAACAGTTGGTGATCGTCCAGACGTACTTGGAGATCGATGGATATGAGGGGTACTAGGTGCCTCCGGTTTCGTTCAGACCCAGAACGGACTTGTAAATGGACTGTGTGTCTGACATTGGATTTTAGTCCGTGTGATTGATCTCTATTAAATATATATCTGTTTGGCGGCGGAGAATTTATTCTCTTGCTTAACGCCCTTCTCTGAGACGTACGAGCTCAGGGGTTATATATTGATGGATATCAAACGCATGGAGTGAATTGCCTGTGTGGCATGCCTAAGTGGCAATTGATCGAGGCTTCTGTTGAAAAGCAAAGTCTTGTGGTGATGATCAAAGCACAGCCTGTGTGGCACAGCTTTGTGTAACGTGAATTCGCGAGCCTCACACCCCGGTTGTGAACCAAAAATGGGAGACGGACGTCAGGGAGGGCATGCGTTTCTTTCTAGCTAGAAGTGGCGTCAGTGGTTTTACACGCCCTGACGAGTTTGACTTATGTGGTTGTTGCTGTTGCGAGGCGCCTCGGTTATATCGGTTTCGGCCGATGCATTCTGGTCGGCAGACGGACCAGACTTACACCCCATAGGGTGGGGAGACGCATGTTCAGGGTTTAAGTTTAATCCACATCGGTGGACTGGCCCTGAGGATCCAAGGCTTGACTGAGTACTTGCCTGAGGGGCGGGCTAGAGCGTCTCGAATTGGTTGAGGACTATCTTTTGCCTCGGTTCATAGATGGAAATCCAATTTCCAAATACGTGACTTTGCGGTTTTATTTGTAAACCTATATATGGCGACATAGTGGCATGGGACGCTCATGTCGCCTATGATTGATACTTATGATTTGAAGTTGTTTTATACACTATGCACTTATAATAGTATCAAACGATTTGTTTTAACCGTATCAAGCATTCTTTGGCTGTTATAAGGGAAAACCCTATCCTCGGCTGCGTTGCATTGTGTGATGGGACCTGGGTCTTATAACAGCTTCATTTTTCTTTATTTAGCATTGCGCTGTTTGTTTTATGCACTGGTATTCTTGGGAGGAAACCCGTTCCGTGTTATACGGCGTGGTCCCTTGATTTACCTAATGATTTAAAATAAAGATTAATAACTGTTTTAGTTCTCACACCAGTCACATGACTGACCTGGAGTTTATTGTTTTAACCTAAACTCTGGGTGCCCTTATTTTGACACGGGCAGCTAGTAGTTTTGGTTTTGCAGATTTATATTCACAGGATCCTGGTTTACAGCTGGAACGATATCCGGAAAGCTTTGTATCCGTATATCTACTTCTAGTTGCGTATTGTATTATTTTCCGCTGCTATGTATTTAAATGTAATTTAAATCTCTGATATTTCTGTGTAATATTCGTTTATACTCTGTATATTCTTGTAATCTGATGCATTGTTGTAATATACAGTGAAATGTTCTTTTGTATGCGTTCTGTTTTGTCCTGTTCTCAAACGATAGGGCGTTTCGAACGGCCTGGATCGGTTTAGCGACTGGTTCGGACCGAGCGAAATTCCTGTTCGTCACACGTGGTATCAGAGCTTTGGTTTACAAAGCAGAGAACAAGGCACATTAGAACCGTACGAAAGAATTCATCAGATATTGGATTAGTAATATCCAATTAGAATGACTCGTTAGAGATAGGATCAGTAGTATCCTAGAACGAGTGTGAAGAGTATATTTTTAAAATGAAAACAAATTTTGTTTTGAAAATTTAAATCAATTATTCGTATTTGATTAGTTATTTATATTGATTTTGGACAATTCAGTATATAAAGAATTTGCATATACGCCTTGCAAACGTATATTCAAAGTTTTAATATATTGGGTAGATATAGAATCACATTCTAGTTGCCCGGGGATGATTCTGATAATGCTGCAGCGTTACCAGTATTTATTTTCGAGTGACGAAGGTGTGATATCTATATATTTCCATTAAGCTGGTGTGAGAACCAAAACTTATATAGTTAGAACACATTGTTGTGAATTGGCATCAAAAACTTGATTTTTGACTATGTATCAAAATTATGAATTTGAAACTCTAATTCACTAATTGATTGATGTTTGTGTTGGTTGTTTATTTGTTTGATGATTTTGAACCATTTAGCCTAATTGCATCAAATATTGAATTATATTGAAAATTGGTTGCATTTGCTTGCATATGCATATACTTACATTGAACAGGTCATAGCAAGGAGGCTAGAGCAGAGAATAAAATTTGTTTGCCCGACAAATAGGTACATGTTTACTACATAATTTCCTGTTTTGTTTGGGTGATGATGATTTTGTGAGCCTATTGGCTAGCCGCTTGGCTTTTTCTTTTTCTTTTTGAGATCTGAAGGACCGGGGAAGCTATTTGAAATTCCCCGATGCTCCCGGTGCAGGGGAGGATATGGCGAAATTTTTCGAAAATTTAGGGTGTTAGCCAAATTTTTGAAATTTTGAAAATTCTCAGAAACTGAAAGGTTGGAGAATGGAAGCCAGATCGATCGTAGAGCTGAATAATCAAACCACTTTCGACTTTGTTCCTTTTCGGGGACGAAAAGTTTTAAGTGGGGGAGATTGTAACAACCCGTAAAATCTGGGCCAGTTTAAAATTTTTATTTTGGCAATTTTAGCGAGTTTTGATTATTTAAAATGAATTATTTTAAATAATATCGACGAGAAATTTATTTTGAATATAATTCGAACGTATATATTATACGCGTCGTCGTTAGAATATAAATAATTATATATAATTATAAATAGGATTGAAAATGGCGCGGTAGTTCGATAATTCGATTTCTAATTTCAAATGAATATACAGAATTCGTTATAAGTCAGAATTGAACGAAACAAGAAATATTTGAATCTGATGAAGAATATCTTTCTAACGAAGTTAACAAACCGAGATTTCACTTTAGAAATGATAAGATATGTCCAGTTGAAAATTCAGAATAGTCGCTGTGGAATTTATATATATTTTATATAATATATCGCCCTTAAAAATAGCCGTTTTGCAAATGACCTCGGATTTCGACGAAACCAGTTTTGTTGGGTCCGCAGTGTCAAATTATTGCTAGGTTTCAAATTTCATAATTTTTCGAATCAATATGTGAGCGTGGCAAAGGAAAACGCGTTTGACCAGTTTCAGTTGATTTTAATCGACTGGAAAATGGCCATTTTTCTAACGGTCTCAGAATTCGACGAAACTAGTTTTGTTAGGACCGTATCGTCAATACGAAGCTAGAAAATATTTTTCTATAATTTTTAGAGTTAGTATGTGGCCCCGGTAAATTGAAATGTGCGTTTAAATTTAATAAATAAAGAATTATATTTTAAATTAAACGGAAACTGATCCTAACAATCAAATCAGCTTGCGATACATATCCCATTGTGTTCGGAATGGGGGTAAAACGCTATGGGCGACAGGCGGTGGGCCTCGTTTAGAGGTCGTATGTAAAAGTCAACCTTTTTTTCGAAATAAAATAATAATAAAAAAAAAATAGCACTACCTCTCTCCTCCCCTTATTTCTCTCTGGCCCCCCCTTCTTCGAATTCATTTCAGAAAGAAAGAAAGAAAAAAAAAACACGACGGACGGAGACTGCGCCCCGCCTCCTGCCACCGCGTCGGAGTTCATCAGCGCGCCCACCATCGCTGAACCCCTCTCTCCCTCCGATCTCGCCCTTTTTCTTCGAACCCTAAAATCGATGAGAACCCCCCCCTCCGTCGAGACAGCCGCGCCACCCCTCCCAGACCCGCCACCTAAAGCTACGCCCCCCCCTCTCTCCTCAAGCGACCGACAGAGAACCCCCCCCCTAAAGCCTGCTGCCGCCACCAGCACGGTCTCCCGCCCCCCTGTAAGTTTTTTTAATTTATTTATTTTAATTTTATTTTATTTAAAACAGAAAACTGATTTCTTTTTATTATTTTTAAAACTGTAAAGCTTGATAAAAATATAACCTTTAATATATATATAGCTTAATAAAATTATTTTTGAAAAGGCGACATCTATAAGTTTATAAAGGCGAGATCTTTATATGTAAAAAGGCAAAAAAATATGATTTTTATAATATTGAACATCGAAGTAAAAATATGTTTTTTATATATTGAATAGCGAAATAAAAATTCGATTTTTATATATTGAATAGCGAAATAAAAATTCGATTTTTATATATTGAATAGCGAAATAAAAATTCGTTTTTATATATTGAATAGCGAAATAAAAATTCGATTTTTATATATTGAATAGCGAAATAAAAATTCGATTTTTATATATTGAATAGCGAAATAAAAATTCGATTTTTATATATTGAATAGCGAAGTAAAAATTCGATTTTTACATATGTAGTGGCTACAACAACGAAGGTGACAAAAAGGCGAGAGCGACGAAGACTTCTGCAAAAGAAGAGTCGAGATGGTTGGATAGCTTAAGGTGAGAATTTCTCACCTTTCAATTTCTTTTTCTAGTTATATATATATACTAGGATGCAGACGGTGCTTAGTAGCACCCGACACAATCGTCCACAGACCATGGACTTGTTTGTTTGACTGTTTGGTGATTGATTGCGATATTGGTTTGAATGTGGTTTGTGGTGTGAAAAATCGAATCGATAAATTGGTTAGGATTAGACGTGCGCCGTTATAAGGCGAAGGAGTAAGGCTAGGTTAGACTCTTACTCCAAATTTTGTGGTTTGCATAACGAATTGATTTGATTGATGTGTGAATGGCGTGGGCCTTCACTAGACCGGGGATAAGGCTAGGCCTTGTCCCGTTTCTAGTATCGTGCCGTTATGCCGCCGAAATTTTCTAAAATATGTTAGAAAATAAAAATATCATTTTATTGTGTAAATGAATTGAATAGAAATTCATAGGTTGAAATAAAATGTTTTATCGTTAAAAATATAATTTTTAACGTGAATGTGAATAAATGAATAGTTATAAACAAATCGGCCGATTTGTTTGTATATACACTGATTTGACTGATATTGATTGGGTCGATAAATTTCACACATCGCCCAACCGCACAAATAAAATCTGTGTTTGATTGTTTGAAACCCCACACGGGTGTTGGGATGAAATTTGAAGTTCACTCATCCCGATTGATTGAATATGTCGATCGGTTGATTGACAGGCTGTTTTAAGCATTGGATATCTATATTTGATGCTTATACAGTGTAGTGCACTTTGGTTGATGGTTGATTATTTTTCCATGCTATTATATACATGTGTTGTATGAAAATCCATATAATTAACTTTATATGGTAATTGATTGGGCCTCATTCCAGTTTTAAAATAGAAATATTTGAAATAGAAATATTCGAAATGGAATATTTGAAAATATCAATATATGAAGCCGTGTTGATTAGATTGACGCCATTTTGACGTGAACGATATTTATATCGATTTGAAAACGATTTCGAAATGAATTGAATTGAAAACGATTTCGAAATGAATTGAATTGAAAACGATTTCGAAATGAATTGAATTGAAAACGATTTCGAAATGAATTGAATTGAAAACGATTTCGAAATGAATTGAATTGAAAACGATTTCGAAATGAATTGAATTGAAAACGATTTCGAAATGAATTGAATTAAAAACGATTTCGAAATGAATTGAATTGAAAACGAATTCAAATTGAATTGAAAGTGGATTGAAATGAATTCAAATTGAATTGAAATTTGAATTGAATAGAAATGAACTTTGAAACGAATTTATAAAGAAGAATTCAATTTTGATTTGAATTGAAAAGGAAGTTGAAATTGCTTTTGAAACGAATTTAAAACTATTTATATAATTCGTTTTAAATAGAAATCGACGAAGTATATATTATATATATTATATATATAATATAATGGCCTGAATAGAACGCGCCGCGCCGCGGCAGTTCGTGAATTTCGACCATTTATTTCAAACGGACATTGCGGGAGATCCGACCGTCGGATTCTCCTAAAACCGGAACCGTTGGGTTCGTATCGAAAAGAGCTTTCTAGCGAATGTTAGAAATTTGAAATCTAACGGTTGGATTTGGAATTATGTCCAAATCAAATTTGAAAAAGGTCGCTGTAAGTGCAGTTCGATGGCCATTGATGGAAATCGACTGTACGGGCCTTGATAAAATTATTAAAAATAGTAATAATTTGTGTAAAATCATAAGAAATGATTTGTGAAGATTTGGGATGAAAAACTCCATATTTGAAAGGATAAAAATAGATTTTTATCGAAATGAACTAGTTTTGAACTAGAATTATAATTCTATTTTTTTTTTAAATAAATAAATTGAATTTGAAAAGGGTTTTGAAAATAACCAAAATTTCCAATGATTGCATGGGAGTGTATTTGAATCGAAATTGTCTTCGGAATATTTCGATGTTGGAATTCGTGATTATACAGATGTTGTTATGGAAATTTGAAAGATATATATTTATATCGTTACTTCCAATACGACATTTGTTAGTCGTAGAATTCGATATTGAATATAAGCCGATATATTTTCTATTCAGAGCCTTGTATTGAATATCGAATGGGATTTGGGTTTGTCGTGAGTGGTGTCTTCACTAACACTGTTCTTGAACCCAGTGGAGAAAAGGTTAAATCTTTTTATTTAGATTTAATGAAGTGTACCAATTAAATAATATTTAATTGGAATTGAATTGATATTGATTTTTGGGTTTATCGTGAACAGTGTTTTAAACAACACTCGTTCTTTAACCCGATAATTAATGAATGTGGTTTTGGGTTTATCGTGAACTGTGTTTTTAAATGACACTGATTCTTTAACCCAGTCAAAGATTAAAACTAAGTGGAGTTTTAATGAATCTTTAATTAGATTGAAAAGATCGAGAATGGAGTATCACCAGTTTTACTCCAGGCGATAGTTAAATCTTTAATTAGATTTGAACGTGAAATGGTAATTGAATTACCGATAACACTGTGGTGTTAGATATGAAGTACTACCAGTTTTACTTCATGGGATGAATAGGTTGGGATTGGGAAATAAAATAAATGATTACTTCGGTGTGGTTCGCTAATCCCGACTAGTTTGAATTGATATTCAAAGGAGATTAAAGAATAAATTTAAAGAATTTATCTTGGATAAAATTAATGGGAACTTTTCCCAAAGTATAGGAATATTTGAATAAAAGAATATTCTGAATTGGAATGAGGCGTATGTTGTGTTTGTGTAACACTTTTATAATATATACGCGAGTTATTCAGAAAGACCGGGTTTATCCCATTCTGAATAACTGATTCGACGTGGTGTCGAAGACGAAGACGGTGGTCGAAGACCGGAAGTCTTCACGTCGTTTGGGTGATAACTGATGATCTTGATTGGGCTGTACACCCAAGAAGATGGAAACAGTTGGTGATCGTCCAGACGTACTTGGAGATCGATGGATATGAGGGGTACTAGGTGCCTCCGGTTTCGTTCAGACCCAGAACGGACTTGTAAATGGACTGTGTGTCTGACATTGGATTTTAGTCCGTGTGATTGATCTCTATTAAATATATATCTGTTTGGCGGCGGAGAATTTATTCTCTTGCTTAACGCCCTTCTCTGAGACGTACGAGCTCAGGGGTTATATATTGATGGATATCAAACGCATGGAGTGAATTGCCTGTGTGGCATGCCTAAGTGGCAATTGATCGAGGCTTCTGTTGAAAAGCAAAGTCTTGTGGTGATGATCAAAGCACAGCCTGTGTGGCACAGCTTTGTGTAACGTGAATTCGCGAGCCTCACACCCCGGTTGTGAACCAAAAACGGGAGACGGACGTCAGGGAGGGCATGCGTTTCTTTCTAGCTAGAAGTGGCGTCAGTGGTTTTACACGCCCTGACGAGTTTGACTTATGTGGTTGTTGCTGTTGCGAGGCGCCTCGGTTATATCGGTTTCGGCCGATGCATTCTGGTCGGCAGACGGACCAGACTTACACCCCATAGGGTGGGGAGACGCATGTTCAGGGTTTAAGTTTAATCCACATCGGTGGACTGGCCCTGAGGATCCAAGGCTTGACTGAGTACTTGCCTGAGGGGCGGGCTAGAGCGTCTCGAATCGGTTGAGGACTATCTTTTGCCTCGGTTCATAGATGGAAATCCAATTTCCAAATACGTGACTTTGCGGTTTTATTTGTAAACCTATATATGGCGACATAGTGGCATGGGACGCTCATGTCGCCTATGATTGATACTTATGATTTGAAGTTGTTTTATACACTATGCACTTATAATAGTATAAAACGATTTGTTTTAACCGTATCAAGCATTCTTTGGCTGTTATAAGGGAAAACCCTATCCTCGGCTGCGTTGCATTGTGTGATGGGACCTGGGTCTTATAACAGCTTCATTTTTCTTTATTTAGCATTGCGCTGTTTGTTTTATGCACTGGTATTCTTGGGAGGTAACCCGTTTCGTGTTATACGGCGTGGTCCCTTGATTTACCTAATGATTTAAAATAAAGATTAATAACTGTTTTAGTTCTCACACCAGTCACATGACTGACCTGGAGTTTATTGTTTTAACCTAAACTCTGGGTGCCCTTATTTTGACACGGGCAGCTAGTAGTTTTGGTTTTGCAGATTTATATTCACAGGATCCTGGTTTACAGCTGGAACGATATCCGGAAAGCTTAGTATCCGTATATCTACTTCTAGTTGCGTATTGTATTATTTTCCGCTGCTATGTATTTAAATGTAATTTAAATCTCTGATATTTCTGTGTAATATTCATTTATACTCTGTATATTCTTGTAATCTGATGCATTGTTGTAATATACAGTGAAATGTTCTTTTGTATGCATTCTGTTTTGTCCTGTTCTCAAACGATAGGGCGTTTCGAACGGCCTGGATCGGTTTAGCGACTGGTTCGGACCGAGCGAAATTCCTGTTCGTCACATCAGTAGGTGGGGTAGATTCAATGGATGAAGCAATGATGGAGACTGAAGACGAAAATGGAGATAATGCTATTATTAGTTATCATTGTTGTATTGCTTATGGAAACTTTTAGTGATGAGTTTATTGATGTACATGGAATAATTATACCTTCACAATCCATGTTTGAATTCTGTGGCTTTTTAATAAAATGGTACATTATATTTTGATATTATACTTTCTCATTCCATTGTGTGAGATTTCCATAACGCAATGTTTATATATTATTCTGTGCAAATGTAATTCCTTACAGGAACCAACGACCCGTTTAGAGTGGCTCTAATTTTCAGTGGGCCTTTTCTGGGTTGAAATTTAGGCCCATTCCAGGCGGTTTGTTACAATAAATCTAAATCCAAACCAAATCCAAGATGTAGTGCGCAAATTACAAGTGTGTGGATTTAAATTATTCTTTTTTATAATGGTATATATTATCTTTTGATTCCAGTTATATTAAGAAACCTTGATAATTCAGAATTATTAGTTATGGTAATTTATTTCCTGTGCAATATAAGTATAGTTTAATTTATAGTAGTTTCTTTTCTGTTGTAATTCGTGTTGACATAATATTGTGCATGATAATTCTATAAATTTTAAAGTTCTTTATGTTTAATGTTAAAATTACTATCAGGATTGGAATTGAAAAGGTAAAGGGATTGTTGGAATTGGGGAAAAGGGTATAAGCCCAAATGTATCCAAATTTATAGAAAATATGTCAAACATGGGGAAATAAATTGAAAGAACATGAATTAATGCATACCTATTAAAATGAAAGGTTAGAAATATCGATGCTAGACTAATTAGTTAAGAAAGGAGAATATATTTCCATAGTTTGGTTTGTAAAAAAATGGGAAACATAATTGCAAGTATAAAAAGAAATAAAGACGTGGATTAGTGCTAAATAGGGATATAGCCATATTGTGCACTGTTTAATAACCTAAAAATAATTGAAATGGATGTCTTGAGATTATAGGTATCTATTGATTAAATTACCTTAAGTTATAAAATTAGATTCTCGTGCAATTTCAACAATCAATCAAATATGAGTACGTATAACTTCCTAAAGAATAAATTTAAAAAGACAAAAAGGAAAAAGGGGTGACATAACAAAAAGATGCTATGTAATGAAAGGAAGCTAGAAATCAAGTTAAACACTTGATAGTTAAAGAGGAATGTAATCCATTATGATAATCGTACGAACACATAAATGAATCATAATAAGACAAGTTTAGTATGCTGGCAAGAATAATATTATAATTGTGTAGACATGAAAATGAACCATAATAAGCAATTTTGATATGTGTGTAAGCAACAATCTAAAGGCTTATCATGAATAAACTTAAAAATCCTAAACAATGCTTAACAAGCGTAATTCTATGGCTATGGTTACATAGTGAAAGTAAGACAATAACACGAAAGATACAATTAAAAGTGAAATGAAACTAGAAAGACTTATTACGAATAAACTTAAAACTGTAAGTTAAGTTTAATAAGAATGATTTTATGGTGGCCTCGTAAGTAGGTATTCTATGGCGGCCTCGTAAATAGGAATTTTATGGTTATTCAATTGTTCTATGGCAGCTAATAAGGATGAAAATAATAATAATTAAAGTTCGGATTAAATGAATTGAAATATAATGTTAACTGATGAAAAGAAAAGTAAGTTAAATGCATAATGAAATATCAGACATATGGTCTAATAAAATAGTGAGATGCGTTTCGATCAGTCCAAAGGAAACTTGAATGAAGAGCCCAACGGGGTAGGTCATCGCAGGTATCTGAAGACTCGGTAGAAGGACGTCCAACTTAATATTCGATGGGACTGAAAGGAAGTTCGAGATTTCTATGAGACGTGAGGATACTCTGAGATGGCCCTCTAGGGGATGCCCGTGGCAAGTTACCCTAGAGGCAAGTCTATATAGTTCCATCAACAAAGTATGTTTTGACTGCATTAATATTGAGGGCAGCCAGAAGACTGATGGATGATTTTAGTATTCGGCGGTTGCCTCAACTCCGAGAGCCGACTTCATGGTCAGGACACAATAAGGATAGTAGACCATCAAATAACTATCTTCGTCGGATAGAGCGAATATGAGAAAGACTGGAGCTAAACCAACATGTCAATGGTCTTTCACTATCGAGACATTGGATAAGGGACAACGTCAATTGGATATTTAGATTGTTTGTTACTTGAAATGGCCATTTGTTAGTTGAAGGGGGTGAGTGGGGACATAACCATCAAGAAAAAGAGACAAACTAGTATATGCATATATATATATATATATATATATATTGTGGTCCTACATAAGCTGTCCTTTACAGATATAGAAATCTCTCGACTGAGTTTCGTGCAAGGGTTTAGCCTGATAGTGGATCTCAAATGGTAGATAGTATGCTTTTGTAGCGTGGCGATGGAGATCTAATACACTTTTGTAGGGTAGTGATGGAGATCTACTACGTTTTCATAGTGTGGCAATGGTAGATAGCACGCTTTCGTAGCGTGATGATGGAGATCTTATGAGGAGGGTACTATGGATACTATCTAGATATATTGGACATATAGATATATATATATAGAGACCATTAGGTTTGATCAACTTGGGAGTAGATGTGTACGATTTACACGCAGAGGCATGAGTGTTAAACCTTAACAGCCTAATAAATATAAATCAGTGATATAATAGTATATGTAGGTTTATCCTTAAAACGTATAATTTGTCCATGCATCAGAACTTTTGTTCTGATCTCCTCCTCATAACAAGCCTGAAAGTTAGACAGGTTGTAGAGATTATACAACTTAGAGGCACTTACTAGAAGTGTCGTTATTATGGTAAATATTTGCTTACTATTATATTAAATTTGATCTGGCGTGAGATATTTATTATAAGCTATGATATATTTGTCTTTTCCTTTTTGCAGGATACCAGACAAACCGAATCAAGTTCCAGTGGACTTGGATTTTTAGCATTTTGCGATAAATTCAGGTCCACTAGAAGATTGTTACACGTTTGGTCACTATAAATTTTTTTTCAAATATAATAGAAGTTTCTAACTACAATATTCGAGCTTTAGCTTCTAGAAGAAAAATAAAAATAAAACATTTTCTTATTGAAAATAATTTTATCGGTGCCTTTCAATTTTCAAATACGCAAAAGGTGCTTTGCAACATGTGATAAGGTAGATTTATACCTATGAAAAACCTGACAAAGTGATTCTACAATTTAAATTTCCTAATTGCAATAATTTCACTAGGTGGATAGGGTCATCGCCGGTGACGTACGCAAAAATTTCATTCAATAGGGGAAAAAATTGAAAAATATTTTATATATAATCTAAACAGATTCTCATGTTCATAGATATTGCATCTTCAATCCAAATATTTATGTGTATCAATATCCTATGTTACCATAGAAAATATTACAAAATGAATTGTTTGTTTTCAAAAAATCTTACAAGTTTAATACAATAAAAAAGAAAGTAATATTTTTTTGAAATATTTCTCATAACGAATTCAGACAAACAAGCACTCATTGTCTCATCATTCAATGAAAAATTATTAAGATTTGAGTATTTTCATAATTAATGAAAAAAAATTGGTACTTGTAGTAGCCACTATTGGTATTAATATCAGCTTAATTCAAGTGACAATTTAGATAAAATACACCAAATAATTTGATTTAAAAACAACATTTTTGTAAGTAAATATGTATCACCCATATTTTAAATGGCAAAAATTGAGTAGAAAATTGAAATAATTTTTACCGTTTACACTATTATGCTTGGATAGCAATAAACATAGCACTATAAAATTCACTGTTGTTCTATTTGTGCTCCATTTAGGTTAGAAAAATGTTGTTATTTGTTTAAGTAGAATCCAATACATCAAAATTCCCTATGTCCAGATAAGCCTATTAGTTTAAAATACAATTACAAAATGTCGGTGGGGCGGAAGACCCCACTAGGCTTTAATTGGGTCCGCCGTTGGTCATTGCTAACATTAAAGTTCTTAGATATATAAGCCAACGTTGCTTGGTTTGTCCATGAAAAGCGAAGCACAGTTACGACTGTGAACAACAGAGCTCTCCCGAACATTGGTCTTAGGAACTGCAACTTTAGGAAGTTGTTTCATGGCTTTTGTATCATTTAAACATTCAAAACATCCAAATTAACCGGCCCACTGAGGTTTGAGAGGGTTACTCATTAAACCAAAAAAAAAACTGTAGATGTAACTTCATTTACCAATCGAAATGGATCATAAATATTCATGTTAGTGACACTGTCATTATTCGCGAGTGCAGTATCAACAACTCCATCCACACTATCCAATGCTTGCGTAGGATTCCTGTAGGAAGAAACTTTGTCAATAACGGTTTGAACTGCTTCAGGAACCACAAAGTGTATTAGGACGAAGACAAGGCGTCATGCTTAGCTTTGGGCTTCACTTTATTCTGCGAAGAGAAGAGTAACGGAAATTGGCTATCAACAACATCAAGAGGCATACAAACTTTGCCAGATCTGGTAGAGGGGAGCTCCTCAGAACGGAGGAACCTAGGTTTCATACATGCACTCATTAATGGTGAGATGAAGAAGGAAATGAGGGAAGGCGAGGGGTATCGAAGAGGAGAAAGTCGAATGGGTGTCCAATAAAAGTGATGACAAAGGTATACATTAGGGAAAAAGATGCAGTAGTTTAGGTCACCACTAGAGAATGCATCATTTTCAACTTTTGGCATTAGGAAAAATTACTAAGTATTGATAGTTGTAATAATGATATTGTAATTTAGCGAATTTTTAGAACTGATTTTGTAAGTTATATAAAAATGAAATTTATTATGAAATCAATTTTTACAATAAGAATTTATAAAAAAGAATTTATAACAAATTCTAGATTTATAAATAAGTTTTATAAAAGAGATTTCAAGTGTTTATACTTCTTTTTTAGATAAAAGCTACAGTAGAAATTATTTGAAGTGCCTATAAAGAATAATCAACAATTATAGCATATAGAAACTAAATAATTTAGCATAGTATAATTTAAATCGATAAAAGCTGCATGCATCAAGTAGCTTACATACACCGAATCATATACTACAAAAACAACATGATTTCCTTTAATGCTCCAAGCAACAACAAACCATATTGATACTAGTATCAAGGGCTCAACAAGCATAAATACCGGATAGTAATTGTTAAAAACTTGAAGCTGGAAGCCATGTTCTGATAGATGGACCCATTCATTTCTCGTTTGCTTCTAAAGTTGGCGCTGTAGTAATATTCAAGTGTTAATACTTAAACAAGTTTACAAAATAAAGATTTTCTGAATGGACCAAGTTTTCATGAATGATTTCTAACTGCTTTAAAAGAAGTCACTTTTAGATAGCTTTATGAATATATGAACAAACTTATAAATGATTTAGGAAACTTATAATGAAGTTTTATATAAGTTAAGTGTTTTTAAGGCTAAGTTTTAATAATTATATTTTTAATAAAAGAATTTATATAATATTTGAAATAGGTTTTAAAGTTTTCAAAAGATGAATAGATTTTAAATATTTTGATTTGACTCTGTATTGAATTTCGAATACGGAACTCGTATGAATTGCTGAATTTTAAAGTTGGTATTGAGTATATCATACGAAACTCGTATGAATTGCTGAATTTTAAAGTTGGTATTGAGTATATCATTCTTATCAGTATACATCCTTTTTTACTCAATACCAACTATTTTTGGTTTTGTGGTAAACAATGTATCAGTAACATTGTTTTAACCCACCTATGATTTGTGACTATACTTATATTAATTATATAGAAGTATTTTCTTAGTATGATTTTTGTATATGCTTCTTCCATTAACATAAGTGTATGGATTTGTTTTCCAAGTGTTAAGATCAAGAGATTTGTGAATATGCTTGTTTTGATGAAATAATATATGGAACTGGTTTTTAAGCATCAATGAAATAATTTTTAATTGAAAGGGGTTATTAATAACTGATATGATCAACCGTACAATTAATATTGATAGTTAAATAACCAATTATTAGTAATTACCCTTTTAACTTTTATCATTGTTGCTTCGAAGAATCGATATTAAAACTAGATCCGAAACTACTTCGAATCAGCTTTGCATTTGAAATTGAAATTGCAAGTATGTTTATGCTTATGGTTGGAAGATATAGATCTTCAAATCAGAAAGGACCGCTTGTTGATGTCTCTAGTTAGCAACCAAGATTATATTTGTAACAGTAGCCCCAACATTATGGGATTTTGCACGATTCGAGGACTTCTTATTACTAATCCTATGGATCATTCACGACAAGACATAGTAAAAGAGTGCCTTCAGTTTGTCGTGTTCTTGAACAACTTATATTGATGGATGTTGGACATTGCATTTCTTAAATCACGTACACTGATTTTAACAAACGTACATGTATTTGGTGGTATGTCATGTGACGACCCGCAGACCCTCGCTCTTTGAACCGACTATAAACCGCATAAATCCAATCCAAAAAGTAAGCATCCATGAAAAGTCCAATGATAGACCGATTTCTTGATATTCAATACTCGATACTTAACACATTCATGGTGTTCATGTACTGCAAAAGAAAATATTGCAAACTCAACCCATCGGGGTTTTATCAGAGCAAACATAGCAGAACATAACAAAAGAGAAGAACGGAATCTCATAGAGGAATAGAACAAATATAATATTCAACATAATTTTGCAGTGGAAACATTTAAATAATCAGAGTGAACATACCATGGATAGTTATAATCTCTATCCTCACGTAAGACAATCACGACATCCAAGTATAAATAGTAGAATATGCTCTGCCTTCTGACGAAGAACGCCAGTGATCTGACTGAGTGTCAAACAATTGAGTCAAGCTTGGAATAACCAGCTTGAGTACTTAGATACTAAGTCATACATATTTGAAACAATCATCAAAAGGGTTTCAAAACTTCGTGCGTGCTTTTTGGAAAATGAAGCTACCATAAGACCCGCATCCCATCACACAATGCAAACATACACCATTACGAGCAAGTTTTACCTTATGATAACCAAATATGTTTGGAACGTGAAAATCATTTAATATTATCATTAGTGTCTACCTTTGAAACCTTTTCAAAATAAATGTATAAATCTTAGCAGACGTACGTACCATATATTACGTCTACATACATAGATTACAACTAAAACCATAAAGGTTCGTATTGGAGGTTAGATTCCAACAATGACCAAGCAAAGGATCTTGCTTTTTTCCATGGGTGGGTACACCTCTAGAGGGATGTCACTGAGAGCTAACTGCCCCCATGCTCACAAAGCAGGTCCATCCCTTAACTAGGCGAAGTTCGGGTTACTCCTGAAGATAATGTTCCCGGTCGTGACCGATCTTTATCAATGGTACCTCAGTATATATCATCCACATAAGCAAATTGCCATGGCTCCATACCATAGAATCACTTTCTATCTAGAAAAAATTTACGGTCATAAATTTGCCGCACACATCCTGTTTCAGTCATCTACGAGTTGTGAGGCTCCGAAGTCACGTTCTACAAAGCTCTGCTTTTAAATAAAATATTTGATCTATCAACCATAAACACTTAGCATGCCATATTGTCTATTTACAACATATAATCGGTGCCTATTAATATATAACACTCGGAGTACATAAGTCTCAAAGGAGGTTGCTAAGCTAAGAGGATAGATCCTCCGCCACATATCTGATATATCATCAATAGAAATCAATTTATTATGTCGTAAAATACAACGTCAGACATACATCCATTTACAAGATCATTTTGGGTTGTGAACGAAAATGAAGGCACTTTATTCCAGAACCCTGCCTGGGTGCGGAAGTCCATACAATCCGAGTCGCTACAAGTACGTTCAGATCGACATCACAATACAACCCCATAATTGGGTGGCCTACATGAGGCATCGAGGCATCGACGAGCAACCCTTTCGATATGAAGGTCTCTAGTCTTCAATCACAATAATCATCGTTTTCAATTGCCCTTATCACGTTGTATAATTATTCACAATAAGTTGAAACCCGATCTTTCCGAATAACTATTGCATATTTAAAATTAATAAAGATTTACAAAAATATCATGAGTCTTATTCCATCTCGGAATATTATTTGACTAAAATAATTCTTTATATTGGGTATACTCATTTAAATCTTATCAAAGGTTTACATACTTTAAATTATTGTTTAAATTTTTCCTTGGAAATCATTTCAATTGATTTTAAAATCTCGTTTCATAAATTTAAGTCAAACCAAGGTTTTCTACGTTTTATTGGGATTATTGAACTTCACAAAAAGATAAATTCTCAATTCATTATCCCATTCCCATTCTATCCATCCCATAGAGCAAAACAGGCAATACTTCATATCTAATTGCCCTCATATTTTGGTAAGTTTAATTACCCTTATTAATTCCATTCTTTTAATCCAAATCTAATTAAAGATTTCTTTTATCTTTACGGGAAAACATATTTACCCATACCCATCCCATTCATTAACCATTGGTTAGGGTAAATTACTTTATCACTCCTTAATCATATATCGAGCCTAAAATCGTACTTATGACTTCTTAATCTTATTGTTAAGGAAAAACCATTCGTTGACTAAAATTAGTTTTCGATGGCACAATGCCAAGTGGATAATCCATCAGGCGTATGACCCCGAAGGATTAAACCAACATCAGATCAAACGCGCAGATCACCCAAATCAACGATAAAACTATCAAGTCCCGACATATTTTTTAATCCTAAAATCTCACTTAAGATCCGATCTTATCTTTATGTGAAAAACACGCTTGTCTACTTTTAAGTGACCCTTACACTTTGTTTCCATTATCATTTGCTAGATGAAACTCTTTCGTTAAATCCTTATAGTCAAGTTAAATAAAGATTACTCTTCAACTTAACTTGGAAAATCATCTTTCCTTTAAATGGGTTACGAAACAAATGTTATTTAAGACATCGTTTACGATAAACCCAAAATCATTCTTTCGTTTTCAACGAAATCTACACGGAAATCATATCGGCTCCTAGTCGATATAAGTTTCCGTATCGGACTAATACTATAAGTGGAATAACAAAAAAACCTTTTAAATTCCATAATTAGTAAAGGTCTTCCTCTTAGAGACTTATCTTAATTAAAACCAAATCGATTCACATGCAACTCCAATTCAATTCGGAAAACTTAACTGTGTTATTTACTTTTTAAATCCCAAAATATCTTAAAATCCTCAATCTAATCCTTTGGATTAGTTTGAAAATCATTTGGGTATCATTAGTTATCTCAAAACCTTTAATTTCAATTCATTCCAAAAACCGTCTCAAATAGCGTTGGTAATTCAGCTCATTTTCATAAAATAGCTTTATATCATTTCAAAACTTGGTGCATTCAATCCATATCCCATTCAAACCATTTATTATAATTTATCATAATTTATCTCTATTTTTAATAATTTTAAAATGGCTCATTTCCATAAAATCCAATTTCGGGACTTAAACTGCACTAGCGCTGTTTTTTATTCAAATTTGATTTGAACTTTTCTCAAAATCTAACCGTTGGATTATAAAACTTTTCCTTGCATTTTAAAGATATTTTCATTTCAAACCAAACGTTTTTCATTTTGGGAAAATCCGATGGTCGAATCTCCCGGTACGTCAATTTAAAATCAACGGTCGAAATTTGCAAACTACCGCTGTGCGACTAGTTCTATTCAAACCAAACTTCGATTTTTATTTAAAAATCAAATCGAATTGCTTTCAAAATAGTTTAATATATATAATAACTTCTAGAAACTACATTTCCAATATTTAACTTTAAATTCAATCATTCTGTTGTTTAAATATAATAATATTATTTAAATTATTGAAATAATATTGTTTTTCAAACTTCATCTTTTGAAATCAAAACTTTTCTGAAATCCATTATAAAAATAAATAAGGTAGTTGGATAATAGAATCTAGTTAAAACATTTTTTAGATATCCAAATCGAACTTCACTTTTTAAAATTACTATTCACTTTCAAATTCAAATTTAAAACAAGCCTTAATTACTTGAAAACTTCAAATAAATTTCCATCTTTACGAAAACTATCATTCCAAATCATTTCGGATTAAATATTCAAACTTTTATTTTTCTCTTATTATTTTATTAATAAAATATCCAATTAAATTCTAATTTGGAGTAAAACTTCATCAATTACCATATAATCCAACTTATATGGATTTAATACATCATTATCGTTCATTAACGTTCATTAACAAGTATTAACTTCCAATTGTTACATAATGACATCATTAACATAAGCATTAAGGTGATTGAAATGATTTGAAAGTGCAAAATTGCTTCCTCTTTGATAATGACATCATTAAATTCCTTCCCCGTCCTTGACTCGCTTTTTCCGTCTTCCTCGATTACTCTTGAATCGTCTATTTTCCCTCCTGTTCTAGCTTGTCCTCCACCTCCTGATACCCCTGATCCTCCGTCCGTGAACTCTTCAGTCGTTGGCAAAGCATCATCCTCTAGTTTTTCTAGAGATAGTGTTTCTATTCTTGATAAACCTAATTCTGATTTGTTGAACTTTTCTATGCTTGTCAATTCTAGTCTCTAGAAATCCAATACCACTTCTGCTAATCTTGATTCTATTAATCTTGCCTCTGCTGCAACTATTGCCATAAATTGTAATGGTGGTGTGGAACTTGGATCTTCTAAATCTAATTCTTGTTCTCATGATTCTTTGGGTAATAAGCAAATTGGTATTTCTTCTAGTCTTGTTAATACTAATTCTGGCATATCATCAAACACTTTGAAAGATCATCCTCTAGATGTTATTAACACTGCAAATCATTTTGGATCTACTATTCTTGGAAATGCTTCTGCTCCTTTCGTAAATAATCCTGATACTAATATTTCGAATCTCAGTAATTCCCTTCCTTCAAACACTTCAAAGAAATTAACCTTCTATATCAAATCTTACTATCTCTCCCTTTTTAACTCTCTTCCTCGTAATGTTGGATCGTACAAGCCAGTGGATTATGATGTAGTGAAAGATGGTTTACAGAAATTTCCTCCTGAAAAAGTCAAGGCAGAAGACTTAAAATATTGGAAAAATCATTTGGTGGGCTTTTTTCTTGATGGTACTCTCTCATACCTTTATGTGGTTAATTTTTTACGCAATTTCTGGCAATTACATGGTGAAGTGGACATTAAGTCGGATGGAATAAATTTCTACTTTAAATTCTCGAATGATATAGATAGGGAAAAAAATTGACAGCAGACCCAATTTTTATTGGAGGTCGAATGTTCATTATTAACATACGGGATCCAACCATAGGTAGTGCACAATCCCAAATTAAAATAGTCCTTATTCGGATTCACCTACATCGTATACCTCTACTGCTATGGACGTTGGTTGGAATCAATTGGTTGGCTTGTCATGTGGGCAAGGTTCTTTGTTTTGATACAATTACTGGGAGAATGCAAACGTTTAGGTATGCCAAAGTTTTAGTAGAAATAAACTCAGACACTGAACTACCAGAATGCATTGATTTGGGAGGTCTTGGTGACAAGTGTCCTTCAGTTAAGATAGTGTATGACTGGAGGCCTAGTATTTTCTCTCACTGTAATGTCTTTGGCAATGAAACAATAAGGTGTGAAGTATTAAATAAGGAAGTAAACAAGCAAGAGGGACATTTAAATGATGTATTTGTTGATAGGCAAGCTTATGTCCAAGAAGAAGTGAGACAAG
Organism: Allium sativum; assembly: GCA_030737875.1. Lineage (NCBI taxonomy): Eukaryota > Viridiplantae > Streptophyta > Magnoliopsida > Asparagales > Amaryllidaceae > Allium > Allium sativum. Next base: position 455,270,970 of record CM060909.1, read on the forward strand.
TTAGGAATAAAGATACTATACAAGGTAATCAACAACATTGGACAAAAGTTGTAAATAAGTAAAGGCAGGTTTGGAAGAAAAAAGAGAGTACTTATAAAACAGATGTGGGTAAGGAAGCTGAAGATGTTATGAATCAAGTAGTTGAGATAGTGGGTATTGGTAATTCTGATTTAAACATTGAAACTAATAATGAGGAGCAAATGGATATTAATACATCTGAATTGGGTAGAGGAAATCAAAATATTGTGATAATGGATGAGCTAGGAAATTGTATTATGCATAGTAAAGATGATTCAGTGAATAAAGGTACTCCATCACAAGCTATAGAGTAAAAAGGCAATCATGCATTTGAAACCTTGCTTAAGGAAGCAGTGGAAAATGAATTCCATGTGAATAACCCATTTTCTGTTCTTAATGATCAATCTAATGTGCCATCAACAAATCTTACCTCTTCTACATCTTCATTTCAACATGCTAAAAAAACTCTCCTCTTGTTAACTCCATGTCCTGCTCTACCAGTTTCTCCTCTTCATCATCTTTTCTCACATCTAATAGTGACTCTTCGTTCATCTTTCAAATTCTAGCTAATTCAAATTTCAATTGTAAACTGAATTCATCTTCCTTCACTCCATACTCTCACCAACCTCCTCCATCAAATGCCACTCTTCCACCTCCTTATAATAAACCATTAGACTCTGTTCTACCTTGTAAACCCCCTGATCTTGTTTCTAAGGAAATTTTCGATGGAAATGATTTCCCTTCCAGTGATAAAACCCATCACATTGCAACCTCAAAGTCAGCTGCCAATTCCAAGAAAGGCAAGAAAAGGAAGGCAAAGTAAAAAAATCAACATATGAAGATGATCTTGATGAAGGTGTTGAATACAAACCAAATGAAGTTCTACCTTCAGGAAGCCAGAAATACCCATCTAAAAGACACACAAGGAAACATCCTACCCCATTAATCGATCCTACCCAATTGAAATTATGATGCACAACATATCATTTTGGAATGTAAGAGGGACGAATCTTCCCTCAAAGCAAAGTGAAATTAAAGTTTTTATCAAAGAAAGAAATTTCCATTTGCTATGTTTATCAAAAACAAAGATTGAATGCAAACTACTAACAAAACAACTACTTTCACCAAATTGGCTATTTGATAATCTTGCCGATGCAAGGTTTGATCGATTGTTAACCATATGGAATCCTATCTTTTTCAAATTATCTAAGATATCCTCCTCTGACCAATACATTCATTTCAAATGCACTCATTTACTTCCAATTCCACTTTTTTCTTGACCTCGGTCTATGATCTAAATGCAGTGTCATTGCGGCAAATTTTTCTTAATAACTTATGTCATATTCATAGATCCTCTGACCCTTGATTAATAGGTGGGGATTTTAATTACAATTATGCTTCTCAGCAAAGGTTAGGAGGTTGTGCACTTTCTATCAATGATAAAACCCCTCTTACTCAAGCAATCATTAATTCAAATCTTATTCCACTCAATAGCTTTGGCTCTGAATACACTTGGTCTAATAAAAGTCATTCTGGATTGCCTACTTTATGCAAATTGAACTATATCTTCATTAACTCCTCATTCTTAAATTCTTGGCGTTTAACTTTTTTATCATATTCTTCCCTCTTCCATCTCTGATCACTGTCCTCTTCTTTTAATTTGGGGAGGAGATGTGTAACGACCCAAGAGTTTCCGGCCCCGAAAATCGACATAAATACCTTCACCGTACCTCATGTCGACCTTCCAAACACCGAAAACACTGGATAGTTATTAGAAAGAAATTAGAGGGTGAGATAAGAAAGAAAGAAATATTAGAATAGAAGAAGAAGAACCAACACAACACAGAATCAGAGTCTCACATCGCAGCGAAACAAAATATAATACAGAAATAAATCTTTATTGAGAGCTTTAAATAAAACTTACAATATCAGAGTACAACACACATCTAGATAGTTACAATAACTTGTCCCTATATACAACACACAGTGGAATAGTAACTATATATAATATCATACGACTGAACTCTTCCAGCTCGTCTCTTCACAACATTCGATAACCTGAACCTGTACACCCCGGGCTAACCCGAGCATTTACAAAACACCGGGTCAGTCTGGTGAACCAGAGTGAGATAAACTCGCACAGTATTAAGGGTAAATCATCCAATATGATTTTAGAGTTTAAAATCCTTTCGAAAGAAAAGGATAATCGTAGGACCAAATCCACACATAAACACAGACGGTTTTTACCTTACAATAACCCAAAACAGTTTTGAAACCAATATCTTTTCTGATATTATAATAATGTCTAAATACAAGTAAATAACAATCTAGTGGAACACTTGCATCTCATGCTCCACATATATAGTATACAATCAAAACCGCGGGCGCTTATTGGAGATTTGGTTCCAACCATGACAAGGTATGGGACCACCTGTTGATAGTGTATCTCTAGAGGCAAATACACTGGGTTCAACAAGAACGTCTTGCAACCCGGCCCACACATGACCGACCACTCATTTCGCTTGAGTGTATCGAATGTATATCACCAAAGGTTGGGATCAGCAACCGTCTCCCGAATAGGGACAACATCGAAGTATAGATTACGAAGCAAATGGAATTTCTCTAGATAGGTGATTATACACCCTAATGGGAGCGACCCACATAGCCATGCTGCCTGCCCGATTTCCGTCATTTCCTGGTTAATGAGGCTTGAGGTTCCAATTTTCCTTTGGGATATTTGGTCACAATTCACTTTGAATGCCACATCGTCAGATCCGTCAAATCACTAATTGATGTCCACAAATATACTCTGGGTTTTAAGGAAGGGCCATTCTTTGCCACCAACTTGGTATATTTGTAAAAATCAACGTACGTGGTTTTAAGGAAATACTCTGTCAGACATTCGTCCATACAAGTCATCCAGGAACAGGATGAACCGAAGGTACTCTCCTACTGCATCCAATATAGGAATCACCCCATGGATCAGTAGCGAGAAGTCCTTGCAACCCGTAGATTCCAATCACGACAGAACCACAGTTTATCTCTGGTTGCACCCAGAGATTTTTAGCAGTTCCTCCGTTTATGAACATCCACAGTCTTCAATGCTCCATCTCGATCATCTCCCGATATCTTCACGTATTTATTGGTCGGAATTAATTACGAATATAATTTCGATCCCGGTCTTTCCATACCAACAATCGTATTGGACAGATTTGATAGTCGGTGATTTAACTATCAAAATAATCAGTGATTCAATCATGACAACCCAATGAGTTCAGTGGTTCAGTATTCAGCATAACTTGGCCTTTTAATTAAAACAACCTTATTCACTTTTGTTTAATTAAAACATCTAACTCTTTTAACATTTAAACCACGATAATTAAATTCTTATATACTAATATTCTTAAAACCATTTCACTATAATACTTAGTAAGGTACCCATATTCAGTTCCCACTAAATTCTCCCTTTGAAAACATTTATTACGTTATTCTTTATTATTTATCTTGGAAAATCCATCTAACTTATTATTCATAAACAGAACGTAAGATTCTTTATTCCGTTCTGGAAACCATAACTAATATTTATGAGTATAGAATAAAACTAACTTGACATTTTCTTTACTTCGGATTTCTTGTTATATATTTTCCAACTTTCACCAACGTTGCATTATTATTTCCCTAATGGAAAATAATAAATTAGCACCAACCTCTCTTACGATTACCAACTATTATTATCTTTAGATAATCCCGAAGTCATTCAAGTTGGGGTATTTTAATTACCTCTCAGACCTTGATCAACAACGTTCATATCCTCAGATAAATATAAGTTGTAATCACCAATATTCCATTCCAGTCTCAAAACAAATTTCATTATAACTTGGATTTGGTTATACCACCCTACGACCCACTTCTTTATCTCAAATACACTTTTACCAATCTCCTTTCAACCATTCCCATTTTGGAATCTCATTTCAATTTCCCTTTTTCACTTGATCTCATTTTCAAGTAACGCTAGTGTAAAATTAACGCCTTTACCCTTTAAACTTTATTTATAAATCCTTGGTTGACTATAAATCTTTATCTTAATTTCCTCTAACTTCATTCACATAACTAAGTAACTTTTTAAATTTGAGTTATCGTCTTTGCTTAAAATTCTCTTTATAACTTCGTTATAAAGATTTGGGTTTTTAAAATGTAAAACCCGTTCATAAGCCCCTTTCACCATTCAACTAGATTTTTTTTTCTTTTTTTTTATACTTTTTTTTCAACTTTGATTATTCTTTTAACGAATTTTTATTAAAAAGACACTTTTTCTAAATTATTATTTTAAATTAATAATCTATTTTAATCACTAATTACTTCAGTAGTTAATTTTCTTATTACTAAAATAAATAGTAAATCCCTTTTCAAAAACTTTTATTCAAACTAATATATTTCAAAATCTAACTCCAGTTACAAAATAAATTTTATAACTTCATCTCTATTGACTTGCCTGACGGTGAATCAATATTGATAAAACGATTGATTTTATAGGCCATACGCTGCCAAATACTCAACCATTACCGCCTATTGGTTTAAACACAACACAAGTTGAATTCCCAGTCCAAATCAATAATTTAATCCATCACCCAAATCAGAACAGTTCATATTTGATAATATGAAATAAATAATATATTTGAGGAATCCGGTTGGATCCCCCTAACCTGTGCTTCCCTGTACACAAACTTGTTATCACAAATCAGATCATTCAGTTCTATTTAACTGATAGCAATAAATAACGGCCATTTAACATCAACCACACGCCATTCAAACAATTCAACAATTTAAAAAACGTTTATTTTATAAACATGACCAACGAGGTAAGTTACCTTTATTGGAGCAAATAGTTAAAATAACGATTTGGTATTTCACTGAAATTAAACAACGGTTTAATTTCATCATTTTAATCAACAAATAATATATACTGGCAAACAGTCAACCATAGCAAACAGAGCACACAATATAAAAACCCAATTTATATAAAATATAAATGGGAAAACTGAGTGAGTTTAACTCACCTAGAGTTTCCATTTGTCGAGATAACGGTCGATTCCAATTAAATTAAACAGCTGACTACTTCCACTCTTGTCCAAAACAGCTCTAGCAAGTTGCTTTTCGTCGATATGGTTCCGATGCGACCGAACTGTCCAATTCTATGCATGGATGAGAATATTATGATTACCGTTTAATTTAAATAAATTAATACCCTAATTCAACGTTTATTATATTTTAAAATAAAAGGTCGTTATTATACTTGATAAACCCAATCCGTCTTATATAACTATAATCTTTGGTTGAGAGTTTCTAATTGTGTTTGAACAAATTGGGTCACGCTTACACACAATATATTATTAGTTATAAGGCACAGATGCATCCCTCCTATCCTGCATGTTGCTTCTAATCCTACCCAATGTTTACACTTTAAATTTATATCATGGACGTAACCAAGGGACTGAGAATATTTCGAAATAACGCAGACCGTCTATGTTCTTTGATTACGCACCCTTAGATGTATAAACCAATTTGGCACATTTAAACACACCATTTACATCCCAGTACCACGTCACTTTAGTTGTAATAGGCATATTATAATCATTACACATATTAATATAGTATAAGGTATTTGCCAGACCACTGTTTAAATCTCTTTCTAACCTTTATAGAAGAAACCGCATGCTTCAGACTCCCCTATTCCGATTCAATTGATCCTCCGCCTTCACGTCACTTCAGACCATCGCCATGATCTTCCATAAGCCCCATCCCATCCCCTTGCTGTCCGGACTCCTTCACCATTCCAGTGTGCAGCTCCTCCTTCTATCCTCACGTACACATTAATTCCATCCCCACTTCAAATATGAACTGCACCACACAGCTTTTCCATGCCCATTCACAAACCAAACACCCACTCACGTTTTCACAAGCCCTGCACATGTCACCACACTAAAGTCCCATGTCAAACCCTTTTCCTCCCACATGAACACTGTTCTGTTTTCCCGTCCGTACACGCAATGAACACATCCCCTTTACAGCCCAATCTCATGCACCGCCTCCACTTGACTCCTCACTTGCTTCTCATTTACACAACACTCTCCTTCCACCATGAATGTCGAACCCATCCGAACATCGAGAGCCCACTCCCATGCCGCTGAAGTGACGAACTACTCCTCTGTCAGAGTACATGCCGATGATCGAAGATCACTAGAACAAGCGGCCCACTCCCCTCGACCATCGCCAGGAATGACCCCTCGCCAGACTCCGCCGAACGCCAGTAAAACCACAAGAACCGCAGCATCCTTCAAGTCCATTTCCGGCCAATACACCACCTCAAAATCCATCATAACCGTTAGTCAGAAAAATCTCGTCACCCTCTTCATGTTTTATGATTTATTATTAAATCAGGGAGTGGAAGGCTCACGTTTTCTGTCTTGGAAGAAATAGAGTTTTAAGCATTTGTTCTTTCAATTTTTGGTGAGTTATTACGCTGTACCAATAGAATAAATGCAGATGGTAGGCAGTATTTATAGAGCGAGAAGGATTGAAGATAAGCATGCCGTCCATCATCTTGTACAAGATAAGCATGTGGGAAAGGATGAGATTAGGGTAGGCTTGGTTTGCAGGCAGTTTTCCTTTCAATGTCTGACTGATGTGATGAAGCGAAATTTGCTTCGAAGCTACAGGTGAAGGGGGCTTGCAATTTTGCATGTGCCTACTGTGCTTGAAGACGAAGAAAAAAAAATGTTGGATAAGCTGTACAGCTTATAGGTGAAAGCCTGTGTGTGATTTGATGGTGAGGTACTATTACATATCGGATGGAGAAACAGTGTAGCTAGGCATGTGGAATTAAATTTTGAAACGAAATGTTGGAAATGCCTATACAGGAGGAAGCAAGCGTGGGTTTGCAGTGAGTTTTCTTGTCATAGGTGATACAGTTGCTTCATTTGCAAAACTCAGAGATGAAGTTTGTGTACTTCCTTATGTGTCGCGATAGGTTTCAACTGTTAGTATTAGGGTCTGTACTCTTCCCATTTAGCTTAGGATAGCTGTTTCGATATGAAGGCTGGCTTGTGTTTTCTCGTCACTCAGTCAGGAGTGTACAGTGCATGTGCACTTTCTTAGTGAGAACAGGGTAGCAGTGTTGTTTCCCATCTCAGTTAGTTTACAATTCAAGTACGGGTAGTTGAGGGATTTTCTCCTTTTAAATCACAAGCTATAGTCTGTCGATTCACATGTCTACTAATTTGAAAAGGTGGGTAGGCAGGAGAACAGGGTAATGACTTATATAAATTCTTAATGCTTAAGAATGAAGGCTATAGATTAGGCATGCATAAGGTAGGCTATCTATAATTTAATTTGAACGGTACATTTTACTCTACACGGTCATTTTTATTTTGCCGTTAATCTTCGCTATTCGTTATATTTGTACCGTCATTCATGAATTTCAAATCGTAAATTACGGAATACCGCGACGTTTACGAGTTTGAAGTATAAATATATAAAAATAACATTTAAACATCGCTATATAAACGAGTTATATTTTATAAATCCATTAAAAATTCTAATTCAGTATTAAATAAAATAAATAAATAAAATATTTGACTACCAAAAATACGAGACGTTCCAATCCTTCCCCCTTAAAAGAATTTCGTCCCCGAAATTACTCAAGTAAGAAGAATGTTTCAATCCCCAATTAATTTCAAAATAATTATTATCAAAATTCTAAGTTATATATATTTATGAAAATTCGCCAGCACCTCCACCACACTGCTCGATTAGACTAACTACAAATGCCACTCCGGGCCTCGTATCTTTTCAAAGAAAACTCAAACCAAACCACTACCCAACTCAGGGGTATAAAATCAATCACCAATCCGTATAACTAAGGTTTACCTTTTTGTCGGGCACCCAAACTCAAATTCCAAAGCTTAGCCATTAACAGTTCATCCTTCTTCAATCAACCTATGCTCAACTCATTTCCAATGCCAGAACATATACAAGGTTATTCAGTTTTATTTTCGAATTGAATTTTATTCGGATTCATTATACTGGAATTTAGTTTTCAACCAACTCTGCTATTAAATTATTTATGAATTTTATTCAAGCTATCTATCAAATAATCAATCCATAATAAATCACTCCATATTTTTCTCTGTTTTCAAACTCCCAATTGATTTCATATAACCCCAAAATCCATTTTAACTCCAATATCCATTTTTAACTCAACTTGACTTTATCCACTGAAGTTCCAAATCCATATTCAATTAACTATTTAATTCTCTAATTTATTTACCTCCATTTCAAATGTTGATTCTGATTTTATTTATAAAAAAAAAACATTCACTTTCTCTTTCTAATCTAGTTTTATTTAACTTAACTCCAAGTAAAATTCTAATTCATACTTTTCAATATAACTTTTATTAGTTAAATCTCATTTATTCAATTCCATAATATTTACTAATTTAATATTGAAATCTTCCTGGTTATATTAAACCATTTCAAATATTCAATCCAATTGAATTCCATTCAAACAAATCAAACATACAAATATCTCAATAATTTTAGAAAAATATTTCTTTTATATATCAAAAATATAATTTGGGTAAAATTATTTCATTTACCTTCTTTACAAAACACTATTGTATCAGTTGTCAGCTCAAATGCTTCTCAACACTTGAATCGATCAAATAACACAATATAAAACATTTGTATATAAATTTTTCAAATACGCTCCCGTATATATATACACTCAACTCAATCTAGGGAATTACTAACCCCATCTCTATCGAGTTACGGCATAGACCCAAGGTTATTACTAAACCATTGCTCTGATACCACTGTAACGACCCAAGAGTTTCCGGCCCCGAAAATCGACATAAATACCTTCACCGTACCTCATGTCGACCTTCCAAACACTGAAAACACTGGATAGTTATTAGAAAGAAATTAGAGGGTGAGATAAGAAAGAAAGAAATATTAGAATAGAAGAAGAAGAACCAACACAACACAGAATCAGAGTCTCACATCGCAGCGGAACAAAATATAATACAGAAATAAATCTTTATTGAGAGCTTTAAATAAAACTTACAATATCAGAGTACAGCACACATCTGGACAGTTATAATAACTTGTCCCTTTATACAACACACAGTGGAATAGTAACTATATATAATATCATACGATTGAACTCTTCCAGCTCATCTCTTCACAACATTCGATAACATGGACCTGTACACCCCGGGCTAACCCGAGCATTTACAAAACACCGGGTCAGTCTGGTGAACTAGAGTGAGATAAACTCGCACAGTATTAAGGGTAAATCATCCAACATGATTTTAGAGTTTAAAATCCTTTCGAAAGAAAAGGATAATCATCAGACCAAATCCACACATAAACACGGACGGTTTTTACCTTACAATAACCCAAAACAGTTTTGAAACCAATATCTTTTCTGATATTATAATAATGTCTAAATACAAGTAAATAATAATCTAGTGGAACGCTTGCATGTCACGCTCCACATATATAGTATACAATCAAAGCCGCGGGCGCTTATTGGAGATTTGGTTCCAACCATGACAAGGTATGGGACCACCTGTCGATAGTGTATCTCTAGAGGCGAATACACTGGGTTCAACAAAAACGTCTTGCAACCCGGCCCACACATGACCGACCACTCATTTCGCTTGAGTGTATCGAATGTATATAACCAACGGTTGGGATCAGCAACCGTCTCCCGAATAGGGACAACATCGAAGTATAGATTACGAAGCAAATGGAATTTCTCTAGATAGGTGATTATACACCCTAATGGGAGCGACCCACATAGCCATGCTGCCTGCCCGATTTCTGTCATTTCCCGGTTGATGAGGCTTGAGGTTCCAATTTTCCTTTGGGATATTTGGTCACCATTCACTTTGAACGCCACCTCGTCAGATCCGTCAAATCACTGATTGACGTCCACAAATATACTCTGGGTTTTAAAGAAGGGCCATTCTTTGCCACCAACTTGGTATATTTGTAAAAATCAACGTACATGGTTTTAAGGAAATACTCTGTCAAACATTCGTCCATACAAGTCATCCAGGAAAAGGATGAACCGAAGGTACTCTCCTACTGCATCCAATATAGGAATCACCCCATTGATCAGTAGCGAGAAGTCCTTGCAACCCGTAGATTCCAACCACGACAGAACCACAGTTTATCTCTGGTTGCAATCCCAGAGATTTTTAGCAGTTCCTCCGTTTATGAACATCCACAGTCTTCAATGCTCCATCTCGATCATCTCCCAATATCTTCACGTATTTATTGGTCGGAATTAATTACGAATATAAATTCGATCCCGGTCTTTCCATACCAACAATCGTATTGGACAGATTTGATAGTCGGTGATTTAACTATCAAAATAATCAGTGATTCAATCATGACAACCCAATGAGTTCAGTGGTTCAGTATTCAGCATAACTTGGCCTTTTAATTAAAACAACCTTATTCACTTTTGTTTAATTAAAACATCTAACTCTTTTAATATTTAAACCACGATAATTAAATTCTTATATACTAATATTCTCAAAACCATTTCACTATAATACTTAGTAAGGTACCCATATTCAGTTCCCACTAAATTCTCCCTTTGAAAACATTTATTACGTTATTCTTTATTATTTAACTTGGAAAATCCATCTAACTTATTATTCATAAACAGAACGTAAGATTCTTTATCCCGTTCTTGAAACCATAACTAATATTTATGAGCATAGAATAAAACTAACTTGACATTTTCTTTACTTCGGATTTCTTGTTATATATTTTCCAACTTTCATCAACGTTGCATTATTATTTCCCTAATGGAAAATAATAAATTATCACTAACATCTCTTACGATTACCAACTAATATTATCTTTAGATAATCCCGAAGTCATTCAAGTTGGGGTATTTTAATTACCTCTCAGACCTTGATCAACAACGTTCATATCCTCAGATAAATATAAGTTGTAATCACCAATATTCCATTCCAGTCTCAAAACAAATTTCATTATAACTTGGATTTGGTTATACCACCCTACGACCCACTTCTTTAACTCAAATACACTTTTACCAATCTCCTTTCAACCATTTCCATTTTGGAATCTCATTTCAATTTCCCCTTTTCACTTGATCTCATTTTCAAGTAATGTTAATGTAAAATTAACACCTTTACCCTTTAAACTTTATTTATAAATCCCTGGTTGACTATAAATCTTTATCTTAATTTCCTCTAACTTCATTCACATAACTAAGTAACTTTTTAAATTTGAGTTATCGTCTTTGCTTAAAATTCTCTTTATAACTTCGTTATAAAGATTTGGGTTTTTAAAATGTAAAACCCGTTCATAAGCCCCTTTTACCATTCAACTAGATTTTTTTTCTTTTTTATATTTTTTTTTTCAACTTTAATTATTATTTAAACGATTTTTTATTAAAAAGACACTTTTTCTAAATTATTATTTTAAATTAATAATTTATTTTAATCACTAATTACTTCAGTAGTTAATTTTCTTATTACTAAAATAAATAGTAAATCCCTTTTCAAAAACTTTTATTCCAATTAATATATTTCAAAATCTATTACAAAATAATTTATAACTTCATCTCTATTGACTCGCCTGACGGTGAATCAATATTTATAAAACGATTGATTTTATAGGCCATACGCTGCCAAATACTCAACCAATACCGCCCATTGGTTTAAACACAACACAAGTTGAATTCCCAGTCCAAATCAATAATTTAATCCATCACCCAAATCAGAACAGTTCATATTTGATAATATGAAATAAATAATATATTTGAGGAATCCGGTTGGATCCCCCCAACCTGTTCTTCCCTGTACACAAACTTGTTATCACAAATTAGATCATTCAGTTCTATTTAACTGATAGCAATAAATAACGGCCATTTAACTTCAACCACACGCCATTCAAACAATTCAACAATTTAAAACACGTTTATTTTATAAACGTGACTAACGAGGTAAGTTGCCATTATTGGAAAAAATTGTTAAAATAACGATTTGGTATTTCACTGAAATTTAACAACGGTTTAATTTCATCATTTTAATCAACAAATAATATATACTAGCAAATAGTCAACCATAGCAAACAGAGCACACAATATAAAAACCCAATTTATATAAAATATAAATGGTAAAACTGAGTGAGTTTAACTCACCTTGAGTTTCCATTTGTCGAGATAACGGTCGATTCCAATTAAATTAAACAGCTGACTGCTTCCACTCTTGTCCAAAACAGCTCAAGCAAGTTGCGTTCATCGATATGGTTCCGATGCGACCGGACAGTCCAATTCTGTGCATGGATGAGAATATTATGATTACCGTTTAATTTAAATAAATTAATACCCTTATTCAACGTTTATTATATTTTAAAATAAAAGGTCGTTATTATACTTGATAAACCCAATCCGTCTTATATACCTACAATCTTTGGTTGAGTGTTTCTAATTGTGTTTGAACAAATTGGGTCACGTTTACACACAATATATTATTAATTATAAGGCACAGATGCATCCCTTCTATCCTGCGTGTTGCTTCTAATCCTACCCAATGTTTACACTTTAAATTTATATCATGGACGTAACCAAGGGACTGAGCATATTTCGAAATAACGCAGACCGTCTATGTTCTTTGATTACGCACCCTTAGATGTATAAACCGATTTGGCACTTTTAAACACGCCATTTACATCCCAGTACCACGTCACTTTAGTTGTAATAGGCATATTATAATCATTACACATATTAATATAGTATAAGGTATTTGCCAGACCACTTTTTAAATCTCTTTCTAACCTTTATAGAAGAAACCGCATGCTTCAGACTCCCCTATTCCGATTCAATTGATCCTCCGCCTTCACGTCACTTCATACCATCGCCATGATCTTCCATACGCCCCATCCCATCCCCTTGTTGTCCGCACTCCTTCACCATTCCAGTGTGCAGCTCCTCCTTCTAGCCTCACATACACGTTAATTCCATCCCCACTTCAAATATGAACTGCACCACACAGCTTTTCCACGCCCATTCACAAACCAAACACCCACTCACGTTTTCACAAGCCCTGCACATCTCACCACACTAAAGTCCCACGTCAAACCCTTTTCCTCCCACATGAACACTGTTCTGTCTTCCCGTCTGTACACGCAATGAACACTTCCCCTTTGCAGCCCCATCTCATGCACCTCCTCAACTTGACTCCTCACTTGCTTCTCATTTACACAGCACTCTCCTTCCACCATGAATTTCGAACCCATCCGAACATCGAGAGCCCACTCCCATGCCGCTGAAGTGACGAACTACTCCTTTTTCAGAGTACATGCCGACGATCGAAGATCACTAGAACAAGTGGCCCACTGCCCTCGACCATCGCCAGGAATGACCCCTCGCCAGACTCCGCCGAACGCCAGTAAAACCACCAGAACCGCAACATCCTTCAAGTCCATTTTCGGCCAATACACCACCTCAAAATCCATCATAACCGTTAGTCAGAAAAATCTCGTCACCCTCTTCATGTTTTATGATTTATTATTAAATCAGTGAGTGGAAGGATCACGTTTTCTGTCTTGGAAGAAATAGAGGTTTAAGCATATGTTCTTTCAATTTTTGGTGAGTTATTACGCTGTACCAACAGAATAAATGCAGATGGTAGGCTGTATTTATAGAGCGAGAAGGATTGAAGATAAGCATGTCGTCCATCATCTTGTACAATATAAGCATGTGTGAAAGGATGAGATTAGGGTAGGCTTGGTTTGCAGGCAGTTTCCCTTTCAATCTCTGACTGATGTGTTGAAGCGAAATTTGCTTCGAAGCTATAGGGGAAGGAGGCTTGCAGTTTTGCATGTGCCTACTGTGCTTGAAGACGAAGAAAAAAAATGTTGGATAATGTTAGATCGAAATTTGGACCTAACACCCAAATTGTTATGAACTGTAGAAAATTTTTAAATGAAGAACAAGGAAAAAGAAAATAACGCTCAGAATTTATAGTGGTTCGGCGTTAACGAGCCTACGTCCACTTTATATCTTATTGATCGTGCTTTAAAAGCTAATACAACAATGATTTCTCTCAATATTTCTGTGGTTTGACAACAATGGCGGATTCAGTACTCAATATTGCCAAAAGGATCCCGAAAAATGCCAAGCTCGGGGCTATTTATAGCTGATTTTGCCAGGCGGATCGCGGACATGTGGCACGAATCCCGAGATCATCGGATCGCATCGCCACCGTTGAAGAAACAGTCAAACTAGCCGTTGTGGACAGGTGTCGTGATTTGCTTGAAAATCGGATCGTGCAGATGGGGAGAATTGGCCCGGATAACGGTTGGGGACACGTGTCGCCAGATCCGTGCGATTCGGATCGCTGAAGACTAGCTCTCGCTTGAACAAGTCAGAGGGTTCGCCATGCACCAGGGGATCGGATCGGTTCGCTCGGGGTATCAATGTAAGCTTGGATCGGATCGCCCAGCTACGCCGTTCGCTGATGAGATGGGGCGATCCGTAGAGACGCGATCCGATATTTGGGCGAGACGACGGTGCGCGATTCGATATCGAGCGAAACGATGATGCGCGATCCATTCCTTCATGTTCTTAGATACTGTGGTTTCCTGCTTTCCTCTTACGCATGATCCTGGGTGGCTTGGTCAAAAAGCGAGCCAACATTTTGCCCCCTCGAAGTATGTTTTATCGATGATGGAACATGCTTCGAAGATTCTCATATACCTTCTCCTGAAGGGACGTAAATCAACAGTCGCATTGGTTCAAATCGACACATGTATGAATCGGATCGCCATAGGGCGACACGGTCCGATTTGGTCATCTGCTCGTCTCGTGCCGAGTACCTAGGCCTTTGTGCGAAACGGGGCGTATTTTCCTTCAAGCCGTGTCGGGCTTGGAGTTTTGTGGGCCATTGTTTCAAAGCGGTCTGTGGGCTTCTATGCGATTCCATCTTTGGATTGTGGCCTGCATGGTGCTTCGTGGACCGAATAAGACAAAGAAGGGGAGACAAACGGTCACCTTCTTTGCCTATATAAGCCGACCCCCTCCCCTTCATTCTCCTTCTTCTTTCTTTTCTACCGAATCGATTCGCCTACATTATCCAGGAGCGAACCCAAATCTTTTGACCCTTCGAAAATCCAAGCATTCTTTCAATCCTTAGAAAGGTAACTCCACTAACAGTATTCTTATTTGCGAACGCCGCTCTTCCACGAACTTTCTCGACTGGAAACGGTGAGAATTCGTGCTTTTCTGACGAGATCATCAAAATGCCATGGCCAAGTGACGTAGAGCTCGGAGTTCGAAGAAGGAAAGGAGAGGAGGAAATCGGAGGAGGAAGAAGAAGAAGACAGAAGGCCGTTTCGGTTCGTGGTCAAAGATGGAAGACGAACGCAAGTGGCGAAACGACAGATCGAGATGGCAGCGAAGGGGCGGATCGTGGGAGTCGCAACGGTTCATGAAGGGGCGATCCCTTCATCCGGCGATTCGATGGGGGGCGATTCCTATGCTCCGCGAGTCGAAAAGGGGGGCGATCCCTATGCTTCGCGATCCGTCCTACAGCTAACGATACGAAGAAATTTCAGACTTTAATCAACGTCCTGTCACCATAAAACTTTGAACAGTTAGGCTAGAACCGCGACGTTGGACTTTCTGGACTAAATGACCTCATGATTTGACTGCATATGACGACTAACGACTTCTGATAGCCTTGACTGCTTTCATGCTTTATTATTATTTTTAATAATGCGCACACACAAGCGCACACACCGGCACTTGCACACACGGGGGACGGGTAGTGTTAATCTTATTGTTCATATTTTCTCGTCCTAGCAGCAATGTCGAACGATCACTCTTCCTCAAGATCTATAGCAGAAGCGGAATCCGAGACTCCTGAACAGTATAATCCTCAAATTCCTCCAATTAATCCGGGAGGTGAAGATTCTGGATCTGAGTATGAAGCCACAGAATCAGATCCGACAGAAAGTACTTCATCCAGCAACAACTCCGAGTCTGACGAGCGAGCTCCGGACGAAATCCCAGGCGCAGTCGGGATAGATAAATTCTCTGATTCTTTAGCGTCCAAGCTTGACGAGATAAAACTCAAGAGAATCTGCTTAAGACACGGCATTCCTTGGGACGATGTCCTGACACCCGGAAGCGAAGATAGACCCCATCTGGCACCGGAAGGGTATATGGCGATTAGTCGAACAATGTGTCTAGTAGGAGCTATCCCTCCGTTCCCTCCGATTGCCATCGGAACTTTAAGGCGACTGGGCATCGCTCCGATGCAGCTCCATCCAAACGCCTACGCATCGTTATATACCTTGTACATTGCATATGCGGAGATCTTACATGCCGAACTTAAATTTAGAGATTTGACGTTCTTCTTTCTTTTCAAGCACCGTTCTTCGGCAACTCCAAACTTCTCCTTCTTTGAGTCGGTGGCGAATAGGAAGGTCTTATACGATGGGTACAGCAATATAGGGGATCCCAAATCAGACTGGTTTTATATCAAGAGACAGGCCGGATGCTCACGAAGATGGCTTAAATCAAGTAAGCTTCGATCATATAATCGAATATCTTGCTCGAGGAGTCTAAGTACTAATATTCTTCCGCTTTTTCCTTCGTTTCGAACAGATCATGTCTTCCCGAAAACGGAGGGTCCTCTATACAGCAATCGGCTAGCCATTCTTTCACAAAGCAGATCCGACTTTTTAAGGATCAAAAAATGCATTACTGACGATAATCTCCATAAGCATCGCCTCCTAGATAGAAGATTTGGACTTGGCACCGGCGACAAACCCTATAAGTACTTGCCCCCAGCAGAGGGAGAGGGAACTTCACAAGCGGTAGAAACAACTAAATTTCGCAAAAGTCCTTCTCCGATAGTCATCCAAGACGACGAAGACTTGAATATATACCGAGGGGATGAGTCCCGTGGTGATGTGTCGAAGGAAATCCCTACCTCTGCTCCAATGGAAACTGTTGGCGATGACGACTTGACAGAAGAATAGTTGTTTGACGAGCTGAATAGAATCCCTCTACCAGATATTGAATATACAGAAAAAGACTTCGGCGAGGAGCCTTTCTTTTCTGCTCCCGAAGAGGCGACTGCTTCAACAAGGGGACGAGAAACGGGTCAGATGAGCCTGTCTCCAGGCCCGGGTCTGTTAGGGGGAATTATATGGGATGAACACCTCACACACACTGTCTGACCTTGCACTCTAACTTTGCGGGTATTCAAAGTTTTAATATATTCTTTTCTTTTTTTGCAGTAACGATGTCTCGTAGGAAATCTTATTCGTACCGTTCTCTCCGCGAAGGCACCCCCAGCCTTCGTCCGGGTACCGAGCGCCCTCGCGGTCCTCCTCATAGGCCGAGCTCCTCGCAACCTCGATCTCCACCCAAATCAACCTCTACCAGACCTTCGAGTCATCCGACAATTCCGACCGGGGGAAAGACACTTCCAAAAGAGTTGACTCCTCCAAAGAGTGCGCCTTCCCACAGTCGGTCGTCCAAAAGGCGTCATGAATCCAAAGATAGGGACAGAGATTCATCCAAAGAAACTGAGAAAGAGAGAAGTGACATTGTCCCCACCAACCAACCAGAGTTAGCTGCCCCCGGATCACGGGATTATGTCCACGGTCCCGAGATCCAAGGTAGGCTGGAAAAGTTGCGGGAACAATTTCCAGGAATGTTCTTTGACAGGATGGTCTTTGTTCCTGCCTTGGAACCGGTCCCTAAAAATTGGGATGATGAAGTTATCGGGCACATCCAGCACGCAGCCAGACAATACGAGATGATGAAAAAACACGCAGTCAATCTTTCGGAAGTTGTTCGAAAACTCAAAGTAGAAGCACATAGGTCTAAAGCAAAACTTGAAAACAACGAGAGGGCTAGGACAAAATTGGAGAAGGACCTGGAAGATGCTCAGGCCCAGCTTGCTTTAGCACGGAGGGACGCTGAAAGTTATAAGACTGAATTAGAGAATGCCAAACAGCGCTTTCATTCTGAACTGGACTCCAATAGCCAAGAAAAAATGGCTTTAAAGAAGGAGGTTGAAGATCTAAAAATGGCCAACGCCGAGTTGAAAACAGTGCAAGGCCATTTTGAAGCCGAGAGAGCTGCCTGGGAGGCGGAAAAAGCGAGTCTAAAAGAAAGTTTGTTTCTGGCAGAAGCAGAAAAGGCGATTTTGAATGACCAGGTTGCGGATGCGGAGAGACGGGCAGCTCTCGCCGAAAAGAACGTTGACAGCGCCATTGAAATGGCCACTGCTTCCAACAACAAACTCCTTGCAAGAGAGAAAGAGATTGAGGGGTTTGAAGAGATGATTTTCGATTTCCTCGGCCAAGTTCTCAAAACTCGCAACATCTCATGGATCCCGGATTATCATGTTACTTTGGCCAACTTATGGGATGCCATTGTGGAGGGCGAAAAATATAGACTGGGGGTCGAAGAGATCAATGAGGACGAATTGATGAAGAGCATCCTAAGAGACAACGAGCCTGAGGACCTGGCAGAGGGTCGTCGCCTAATCCTGGCGGAAATGGAAAAAGAGAGAACCTGGGCTAAAGGTAAAAGCAAAATTGACGAAGGTTCCAGTTCCGCCGCGAAGCCTAAAACCTCCGAAGTTGAGGAGTACCATCCTGACGATCCGCTAATCCCTTTAGCCCTAACTCCCGTGGTTGTTGGAGCATCCGGAACTACTCAAGAGGGAGCATCTGCTGAAGGTATCTCTCTCTTTTCCCCGCAATTTGCTAAAGCAATTGCGAATTGCCGTCGCCTGGCAGAACAACCAATTGAATTAGTAATGTGTGTCTCTCGTAATGCAGGTGGCGAGCCCGTCGACAAGGGCGCTGGAAAAGAGAGAGAAGTAGAGAAGGAGACTGCCCTGCCGGGTGCTGGTATTGATGTTTCAGAGCGGGTCGAGGTCACAACAGTAGAAGGAAGCATCCCGGTGCCTAGCGCCGATGTACCCAAAGATGCTGAGACTATCGAAGCTTTAAAAGACTTGGATGGTCGTCATGTGGATGACGAAGAGGACATTACCGGCACCAAAAAGGCCGACGATGATGATGAAGAGCCCTTGGCCAGTCGGAAAGCCAGACAAGAGAAAGAGTTGGCTTCCAAGAAGGTGGGGGATGAGGCTTTGGACGTAGTCCCTCTTGTAGAATTCGATCCCAAATCCAGGATGATTGTGAAAATCCAGCCCAAGTCCATCAGCCGGCAGCTTCACTTCGCCAACCCTGATGACTTCCCGGCTTCCCTCTCCAGTAGAAGCAAGAGAAAAGAGGTGGGAGAGGAGGCCTCAGAGGAGTCGGATGTTCCCCTTGTAGACAAGCGGAAAAGGAAGAAGGGAGATCCATCTGAAGCCGACAAGGAGAGGCTGGAGAGGCAGGAGCAAGAGAAGAAATCAAAGCATAAATAGGATGTTTGTAGTTTGTTGATATTTTGTCTTTAGGTTTTCCACTGGCCAGGAAGTGTAATTGTGAGACTGGTCCTCACTTTTGTTTTTAGATTGTTTTCACTTTGTTGATTCACAGCACATAAACAAGGATTTGTTTCTCCTTACATCGTTGTGTACCTGTGTTCATAGAAACTTTCCACGTTTAGTCGTTAGCCAACTATTAACAATTATAAGTCAGTCAATCAACAGGAAGAAGAAAGTTCATGCTATGTTATACTGTTGTATCAAAGTTTAGTGTTTGCATATGAGTGCATGGTCCCCCCAATCGGTCGTTACTGTAGCATCTGACTGGGGTTTACTAGGGATTGGTTAGTACTGTCGGCAAGTTGCCCCCCTATTTCTGAATATGGGGGTATAGGAGATTTCATGGGATAACAGTAGCTCAGTTAGCCCTTGTTCCTTTAGCAGGGAATAATTTCTTTCTCAGCGCTCAATCGGAGACGCCTTTATACTCTCTCTCTCTCTGGAGAGTTAGAGTTCGAGCTCAGCGATTCACTCGCCCCCCGATCCTTCAGCGGGGAAGGAGCTCTTTCTCAGCGCTCAATCGGAGACGCCTTTATACTCTCTCTCTCTCTCTGGAGAGTTAGAGTTCGAGCTCAGCGATTCACTCGCCCCCCGATCCTTCAGCGGGGAAGGAGCTCTTTCTCAGCGCTCAATCGGAGACGCTTTTATACTCTCTCTCTCTCTGGAGAGTTAGAGTTCATGCTTAGGCAGCTCCGATCATGGTACACCACCGTTATTCGTGGATGTCGATTTTCGTGTCCTTTATACTCTCTCTCTTCTCTGGAGAGTTAGAGTCACGGATTAAGCAGTCTGCAATCATGCATTCTCATCAAACTCATCCTTGGGGTATACTTTAACCCATACTCTGTGGATTAAAGCTAGTCGGACAAGCAGCTGGAGCCTTTGCCAAAACTTTGGGTCCCTCCGATTAGTCTACGGAATGAACTGTTGGCACCAGACTTCGGGTACCTGGATTATTCACATTGATTTTTCATAAAAATAAACAGGCAAATAAATAAAGGTGCAGTAAAGGCAAATAACACACAGTATTTTTATAGTGGTTCGGTCGAATCATGACCTACGTCCACTTTATAATCTCTTGCTTTAAGAAATCAGACTATTCTAGGCAAGTCATGCCTTGTACATAGTTTTTTAACAAAGCAAAAGAATAGATTTGAAACTCTCATGTTAAATATGGCCGTAAATGTTGGGCATTCCACACTCTGGGGATTTCCTGTCCATCTACGGTTGCTAGCTTGAAGGTTCCATTATCAAGCTTGCTCAAAATGGAGTACGGTCCTTCCCACTTCGCTCCCATATGAGTTGGGGGTGGGAAGACACGTTTTAGAACCAAGTCTCCGGGTTCCCATGTTCGGACTCGAACCTTTTTGTTGTAATATCGGGCGACCTGCTGTTTGCATCTCAAAGCACGCAGGTCTGCTTCATCCCTCTTTTCTTCGATCATATCCAGGGACTCAAGGAGCAATTCATTATTGGTCATTGGATCATAATAAGTCACCCGATGAGAAGGTACCTTTATCTCAACCGGGATGACTGCTTCCGTTCCAAAAGCAAGAGAAAACGGGGTGTGTCCTGTTGCCGATTTATATGTTGTCCTGTAGGCCCATAGTGCCAAGGGCAATTCATCAGCCCACATGGCCCTAGCCCGCTTCATTCTTCTTTTCAGAATGGACTTAATTACTTTATTTGCGGCTTCGACTTGCCCGTTTGATTGTGGGTGTGCCACGGAGGTGTACCGATTCTCGATGTGGTATTTTTGGCAGAAGTTTCTGAATTCAGCACTATCAAACTGAGTCCCGTTGTCTGTTATCACAATCTTTGGAATCCCAAATCGACAGATGATGTTTCTTACGATGAAGTTGATCACTCGTTTAGTTGTGATTGTAGTTAGTGGTTCTGCCTCGACCCACTTAGTGAAATAATCTACGGCCACAATAGCGAATTTTGCTCCGCCCCTTGCTATGGGGAGGCTTCCTATGATATCAATTCCCCACATAGCAAAAGGCCATGGACTCATCATTGTTTTTAACTGACTTGGAGGCGCTCTAGGTATCTTTGAGAATCTCTGGCACGCATCGCATCGTCGTGCATATCTTACTGCATCCTTGTTTATGGTAGGCCAGAAATAACCATGCCGCAATACCTTTTTCGCCAAAGTTTGCCCTCCAGTGTGGTCGCCACATTCGCCTTCGTGGACTTCTTGCAGTACACGTTTGATGTCATCGTGGGCTATACACCGAAGGAGTGGCATTGAAAACCCTTGCCTATAAAGAACTCCGCCTTGCAGAACGTATCGGGCGGCTTTACGAATCACTTTACGCCTCTCGCTTTTCTTGGTCGGAAGCGCTCCATCCATTAGGAAATTCTTTATAGGGGTCATCCAGGACTCCCTTTCTGGTTCCGTCTCTAGCACTAGGTCGATTTCCATCTGATCAATGCTAGGGGACCGGAGTACTTCAACGGGGGCTAGCCCAATCACTTCAGGATCGTTAGAACTAGCCATCTTTGCCAACTTGTCTGCCTGCTGATTTTCTGACCGCGGAATATGAGATATGCTGTAGTGATCAAACTCATTCAGCAGTTCTTTCACTTTCTTCAAGTATAGAATCAATCTCGCACTTTTAGCTTGGAATCTTCCAGTGACTTGATTCACAACTAACTTGGAGTCGCAGAAGATGTTCAGCTTTGTGACTTCTAGTTCCTTTGCAATCTTTAATCCGGCTATCAGAGCTTCATATTCGGAATCGTTGTTAGTGGCCTGAAACTCCATTCGGATTGCATAGGTTATCAATCGTTTCTCGGGGGTTTCAAGCACTATTCCAGCGCCGGATCTTTCGTCGTTCCTAGCGCCATCAGTATACAATCTCCAGGCATTTGGATCGAAAAGTAACTTCGAAGGATCCACTTCTTCGTTGGCTATATCTTCTTCAGGGACAGTGAACTCTGCTATGAAGTCGGCTATCGCTTGCCCCCGAATTGACCGTCTGGGCTGAAAGTTCAAGTCAAATTGACTTAACTCAATATTCCATTTGAGTAACCTTCCAGATGCCTCCGGTCTCTGCAAAACTTGCTTGAGTGGATGATCAGTGTATATGGTGATAGGATGTGCCTGAAAGTAGTGCCGAAGTTTTCTGGAGGCAATCAGTAAACTATATGCCAGCTTTTCTATCCGTGGATAATTACGCTCTGCTGCTGTCAATTTTTTGCTCACGTAATACACAGGTCTTTGGACCTTATCCTCTTCCCTTACCAACGCTGAGCTGATCGCATGGGATGACACTGCCAAATACACGAATAAATCCTCGTGATCTATTGGTTTAGATAGAATCGGAGGTTTCTCCAAGTGCCTGAGCAAATTCTGAAATGCTTCTACGCAGTCGGGTGTCCATTTAAAGTGGCGTTTTCCTCGCTTTATTAATTCGAAGAATGGGATGCACTTATCCGTAGCCCTGGAGATAAATCTGCTTAGTGCGGCCACTTTTCCAGCAAGGCTTTGCACATCCCTAATCTGCCTAGGTTCCTGAATATTCCTGATTGCCGCAATTTGGTCAGGATTAATCTCAATACCACGGGAACTGACAATGAATCCCAAGAATTTTCCAGAAGCAACCCCGAATGAACATTTGGTTGGATTGAGTTTCATTCCATACTTTCGTAGAATGCCGAACATCTCCGCCAAATCAGTGGTGTGTTGATAAGATTGTTTGGACTTAACCAACATATCGTCGACGTATACTTCCATTGTTTTCCCGATCTGGTTATAGAACATCCTGTTGACCAAACGCTGATATGTAGCGCCCGCATTCTTCAAACCAAAGGGCATTACCACATAACAATATAATCCTAGATCGGTGATAAAACTAGTGTGCTCTTGATCTGGAACATGCATCGGAATTTGGTTGTATCCTGAATAAGCATCCATAAATGAGAGAAGCTCGTGACCTGCCGTCGAGTCTACCAACTGGTCAATTCGAGGTAATGGGAAACTATCTTTTGGACAAGCTTTGTTCAAATCCGAAAAGTCGATACACGTTCGCCACTTCCCGTTGGCCTTCTTTACCAGGACTGGGTTCGAAATCCAGTCTGGGTAGGTTGAATCTCTGATAAACCCGTTACTCTTTAGCTTTCCAACCTCTTCTTTCAAGGCAGCGGACCTCTCTGGGCCCGGCATTCGCCTTTTTTGCTTTACTGGAGGATGTTTGGGGTCAATGCTCAAAGAATGGCTCATGATTGATGGGGATATCCCGCACATGTCCGCGTGGGTCCAAGCAAATACATCCAGGTTGTTCTTTAAGAAATTCGTCAATTCTTCAGCAAGGTTCGGACTTAACTGGGATCCAATCTTAAGGACCTTCTCCGGGTCACTATCATCGATTGGTACATCCACAGTTGCCTCGTTGGGAGTCGCCATTCTGCCCCCGGGCTCTTGATCCTCTCTGGGATCTATGTCCTCGGGCATCTCTCTGGGCAACTCTCCAACGATTGTCCTCTTTGGTTGCTATAAGGTCTCCGCCCCCGAAGGGGGAGAAGTGCCTTTAGTTTCGATATCCGCTCCATTGCGAAGTAACTTTAGTTCGGCAACATAACATGCTCGCGCAGCAACTTGATCCCCTCTGACGATACCAATGCCAGCTTCTGTGGGGAATTTCAATAACAAGCACCAAGGGGCTATACAGGCTCTGAACTTTGCGAGGGCCGGTCGGCCCAAGAAGGCATTGTATGGCGATTCAACATCCAAAACCACAAAGGGAAGGATTCTCACTCTCTGGCGTTCTCCTTCCCCAAGTGTAACTGGCAACTCTACATAACCCATCGGAGCGGTGGATGCTCCGTTGAATCCACGGATCCATCCTTGGCAGGGCTTCAAGTCTTTTATTTCAAGATTCATCTGGTCAAAGGCCTTTTTGAAGAGAATATTAACGGAACTCCCGTTGTCCACCAGAACCTTATGAACAGTGGCTGGCCCAATGGGTATTGTAATCACAAGTGGATCTTCAGTTGGAGCATGGACTCCGATGCTTTCTCGTTCTCGGAAGACAACATCATCGGTCATCATCTTCTGCTGCTTCACCGGGATACTGTCCTCGGGGTTGCTACATTCCCCTACCTCGAGGTGTTGTTTGGCCGCATTGACGTATTGATCTAATGCTTTGGAACTATGCCCAGCAAGATAGAGTCCTCCGATCACGGTATTGATAACAATATTCTTTCCTTTTTGCTGAGCAGTCGGCCTAGCAGCAAGTTGATTTTGATTCTGATTCGGGGCCTGCACTGCTTGCCCCCTGTCCCTGGGCGTCACTCTGTATTCATCTAGCTTCCCTTCTCGAAGCAGCCTTTCGACTACATCCCTCAGGTGACGACATTCATTCGTCGAATGGCCGTGGATTTGGTGAAAGAGACAAAACTTCCCTGTCTCACACTCTTTCTCTGTCGACTCTCTAGGAGGTGGCCTCTTATTTTTGAGGACTTCGTACGCATCCATGAAGATATTTTCCAGAGTATCACTTATGGGTGTATAACTTTCAAAGGCCCTGGGACGAGTCCTTCTCTGGGAGTCGTTCCCTCGGCCCCTCTTCCGGTTGTTGCCGTTACCATTGTTATTGTTGTTACCTGGTTGGCGGCCACCCTGATTCTGATTTCCGACGTTAACTTCAACTTTCCCCGAGCTGTCTCCAGTCTCTTTGATGGCGACATTGCTCTGAATTTCCTCTTTATCAGTTGTTTTTACCTTTCGGTTTGCGTATACCTCTTCCCGGCGTAGATGTACATTGGCTTTCTCATAGAATAACTCTCTGGTGTGGGGCGGTTTGCCTACCAAGTACCTCCCGAATTCAGTGTCCTTATCCACTCCATCAATCAGTGCTGCGACAATGGTCGGTTCATGAGGATCTTTAACCTCGGTGGCGGCCAAATTGAAACGATCCAGGTACATCTTTAGACTCTCGCCTGGTCGCTGTTTGACAAGGAATAAATCGATCACGCTTTTTGTCTTCTGTGCGTAGATACGGAATTGTTCTACAAACTTCTCGCTCAGCTCCCTGAAGCTAGAAATCGATCTCGCCGGCAGGCGAGTAAACCATAGCAAAGCCACGTCCTCCAGGAATATGGGAAACGCTTTACACTTAACCGCATCAGAAGCGGCGGCAGCGGTCATCGACCAAGAGTATCTCATTAGGTGCTGAACAGGATCAGATCTTCCTGCATATCGGTTCATTTGTGGCATGTTGAAACGCCTTGGAAAAGTCGCATCCAAAATATCGTCAGTAAAAGGGGTATGGCTGCGGTCGATCCCCCAATCTTCGTTCCGCTGTCCACGGCTGTCGGCCAGAATCTGGTGGACCATGGCTGCAACATTTGCACTGGTCAAAGGAGGTTCAGGGTCAGTGCCTCTGGCCCGACGAGGTTCTCTGATCTCTCTTCGGGAAGCAGCCACAAAACCCGGGGTTCGGCCAGGGCTTCGTTGCCCCCTGTTATCATGAGTGTGCATGCGGCGACGGGGCTGAGGTGGCATGTTATGCACAGGACTGTTCACATCTCGAGTCCTGAGGGCCGTTGCTTGATCATTAACATTACGGTTCGAGGGCCCCTCTCCTAGCGTTTCTTCTTCTTGTGAGGGTAGGGTTCCGAACCGGAGTTGTTCTATGTTTTCGGCTCTCTCATATGGTCGCCGCGGAGGTCTCGGTGATTCTTCAGACGAAGAAGAATATACTAGGGTGAGTGAACGAACCGGCGACGTTCTTTGCCTTGCTAGTTCATCAAGTCTTCTATCCATAGCCGTCAGATTTTGTCGCAGGATGGAACTTTCCTGCCTTTGGGCAGCCAACTCATCAAACAACCTATCCCACATTTCGGCGAAACGAGAGAGATCCCCCTCAGTGACAGGAGCAGCGGGGTCATATTGGTCATCATCACTCTCTCTTATGCGCAAAGAGCTCGAACCGGGTCGAGCAGAGGTTCCAGGACGGTAAGAGCGGGTCATAGGTTCTTTTCCAGGTCGAGTTGTAGTCTGACCATCAGTTCGGATAGCTGCGGTTCGTGGAGGGCGATTCGCTGCGCCCCCCTGAGATCGACTCGTGGTCGTGGTATGCAGGGGTTGCGAGGCGTTACCTCGAGATCGAGTAACAACCCCTTCAGTGGCCTGGATCGTCTCGTTCTCATCGAGTCGGAACGCGGTATCTTCATCGGATCGGTTCGCCCCCTGCGCTCCGCGATCCAGAGTTTCTTCGTTACCCAGTTCGTGCACACTCTCCTCAATCGCTTCGTTGGTCTGCGAAACTTTAGATCTTTTTCCAGCCATGATATCCGAATCGTTGGAATCCTCAAAGAAGCGAATAGCGAAACTTTAGGACTGAGTTTCTCAGTGAAAGCACCAAAAATGTTAGATCGAAATTTGGACCTAACACCCAAATTGTTATGAACTGTAGAAAATTTTTAAATGAAGAACAAGGAAAAAGAAAATAACGCTCAGAATTTATAGTGGTTCGGCGTTAACGAGCCTACGTCCACTTTATATCTTATTGATCGTGCTTTAAAAGCTAATACAACAATGATTTCTCTCAATATTTCAGTGGTTTGACAACAATGGCGGATTCAGTACTCAATATTGCCAAAAGGATCCCGAAAAATGCCAAGCTCGGGGCTATTTATAGCTGATTTTGCCAGGCGGATCGCAGACACGTGGCACGAATCCCGAGATCATTGGATCGCATCGCCACCGTTGAAGAAACAGTCAAACTAGCCGTTGTGGACAGGTGTCGTGATTTGCTTGAAAATCGGATCGTGCAGATGGGGAGAATTGGCCCGGATAACGGTTGGGGACACGTGTCGCCAGATCCGTGCGATTCGGATCGCTGAAGACTAGCTCTCGCTTGAACAAGTCAGAGGGTTCGCCATGCACCAGGGGATCGGATCGGTTCGCTCGGGGTATCAATGTAAGCTTGGATCGGATCGCCCAGCTACGCCGTTCGCTGATGAGATGGGGCGATCCGTAGAGACGCGATCCGATATTTGGGCGAGACGACGGTGCGCGATTCGATATCGAGCGAAACGATGATGCGCGATCCATTCCTTCATGTTCTTAGATACTGTGGTTTCCTGCTTTCCTCTTACGCATGATCCTGGGTGGCTTGGTCAAAAAGTGAGCCAACAGATAAGCTGTACAGCTTATAGGTGAAAGCATGCGTGTGATTTGATGGTGAGGTACTATTACATATCGGATGGAGAAACAGTGTAGCTAGGCATGTGGAATTAAATTTTGAAACGAAATGTTGGAAATGCCTAGGCAGGAGGAAGCAAGCGTGGGTTTGCAGTGAGTTTTCTTGTCATAGGTGATACAGTTGCTTCATTTGCAAAACTCAGAGATGAAGTTTGTGTACTTCCTTATGTGTAGCGATAGGTTTCAGCTGTTAGTATTAGGGTTTGTACTCTTCCCATTTAGCTTAGGGTAGCTGTTTCGATATGAAGGTTGGCTTGTGTTTTCTCATCACTCAGTCAGGAGTGTACAGTGCATGTGCACTTTCTTAGTGAGAACAGGGTAGCAGTGTTGTTTCCCATCTCAGTGAGTTTACAATTCAAGTACGGGTAGTTGAGGGATTTTCTCCTTTTAAATCACAAGCTATAGTCTGTCGATTCACATGTCTACTAATTTGAAAAGGTGGGTAGGCAGGAGAACAGGGTAATGACTTATATAAATTCTTAATTCTTAAGAATGAAGGCTATAGATTAGGCATGCATAGGGTTGGCTATCTATAATTTAATTTGAATGGTACATTTTACTCTACACGGTCATTTTTATTTTGCCGTTAATCTTCGCTATTCGTTATATTCGTACCGTCATTCATGAATTTCAAATCGTAAATTATGGAATACCGCAACGTTTACGAGTTCGAAGTATAAATATATATAAAATTAACATTTAAACATCGCTATATAAACGAATTATATTATATAAATCCATTAAAAATTCTAATTCAGTATTAAATAAAATAAATAAATAAATAAATAAAATATTTGACTACCAAAAATACGAGACGTTACAAGATGTTGCCATTCTCAAAGGGAAGTACTCTTTTAAAAAAATTAATTTTTGGTTTTCACATAAAGATTATTCTAATATTTTAATGCAGGTTTGCAACAGTAGCTCTAGTAAAAATCCTATGGACAAGCTTTTGTATAAGTAAAAGCTATTAAAAATTCATTTAAAAGCTTGGTCTAATTTGCAACTTGGTAATGGGTCGAAGCAATCTTCTCTTGTGAGAGCTGAACTTTTCAAGGTGCAGGAAGCATTGAATGGAGATCCTTTTGATCTGCAGCTCCAATATTAAGGATTGAACTGCAGAACATGCTTACATGTATGTTGGATGTAGAATTGCAGGCAACTAAATAGAGTTCAAGTTTAAAGAAAGAGTTGGAGGTAGACAGAAATACGAAATATTTTCATAATTCATTAAGAATTAAAAGATACGAGAAGCTTATTTCATTATCAAAGGCAGTGATGGCAATGTTGACTCGTTTGAAGCTGGCATTGATGAAGCCCTTGTAAAGTATTTTAACTCAATTCTAGCTCCGGTTACCTTACCTCCTTTAAATATTCTACCTCTTTTCCATATTGATCTTCCAACGATCACTAACCAGCAATCAAAGGAGATGATTTCTTTTATAACGAGAGAGGAGATTAAATATGCTATCTTTAGCTTAGATCCTTCTAGTAGTGTTGGTCCCGATGGATATAATGCATTTTTTGTTCAAAAATGTTGGCCAATTATAGGTATGGATGTCTTGGAAGTAGTACAATATTTCTTTTTGAAAAACTGATTACCCTCCACCTTATATGCAACTTCAATAGCATTAATCCCCAAAGTTGAAAATCCACCGGTTGTTTAAGAGTTTAGGCCTATCTCATGCTATAGCATTTTCTACAAAATTATTTCAAAGGTGATTGCTAACAGACTTCAATTGGCTCTACCATCAGTTATCTCGAATAATCAATCTACGTTTATTTAAGGGAGATCTATATGTCACAGTATCCTGATCACTTGGGAATTACTTCATGGATACGATAGGAAGCATATTTCCCAGCGATGCATGTTGAAGCTTGATATTAAAATGGCTTTTGATACTGTTTCATGGTCTTCTGTGATAGTTATCATGTCTAGGATGAATTACCCCAAGCCTTTCCTTGCGTGGATATACACTTGCATCTCCTCTCCTATGTTTTCTGTTTCTAGACATGGTAGTTTGCATGGATACTTTAAAGCAAGGCGTGGACTAAGGAAAGGAGTTCCTATTTCATCATGTCTTTGCATAAATGTAATGGAATCGCTCAATTCCTTAATTATTGATCAAGTGATAAAAAAGGAATTTTGAGCTGCAACCTCATTATAGGAATCCTTAAATTACACATTTACTCTTTGCAGATGCCTTGATAATCTTCACAAAGCCAACTATTAGTAATATTCAAAGCATCATTTCCACCCTGCATGTTTTCTATGAGATCACTGGACTGCAAATTTGTGTGAATAAATCTCACATTAAAATTGCAGGTTTGAATATGGCTTAGAAGAATGAGATTGTTGTTCGAACTGGATTAAATGAACTGCCTGCCAATTCTATATACTTAGGACTTTCTCTCTTCAATGATCGAGTAACCAAGGAAAAATGACTACCTTTGTTTGAAAAAATAATTGATAAAATGAAATAGTGGCCTTCATGCAAGTTATCACAGGTGGGGAGGGTAACCATTTTTCAAGTTGTTGTAACTTCAATGACAAATTATTATACAAGGTATTATATATTACCGGTAAAGCTGATTAACATGATGATTAGTGCTATGAACAAATTCTTGTGGCATGGTGATCCTTTCGCCGAAAAGATGATCCTTATTTCTTTTAGTAAGTTGTATGATGATAAGAGTATGGGAGGACTTGGTATTACTGATCTTATGCTTTGAAATAAAGCAGCTATTTCTGTTTATATTAATAAGCTCTATTCAGACGAAGACCGTTTATGGACTAAATATGTGAAGAAAAATCTTATTGGAAGAAAGTGTTTTTGGACTATGGTTGTTCCACAAAGTCGTAGCTAGAGTTGGAGGCATATCCTGAAATTAAGAAGCATGTATCTATCTTATATTCAGTGCAATGCAAGTAAGATACAAGGTATATCCTTATGGAATTCACCTTGTCCAGGAAGAGGATTAATTTTAAGTAATAAGGTTGTCGGAGAAGGAATAGTGGAATTTCGGATACTACTGTAGTGGATGATTTCTTACATGATGGAGTTTTAATCTTGCCGCATAGTAGTTCTACCACTTTACGAAAGCTCTGGAGTGAAATTACTATCAATTTTAATCATAATAATGATATTCTCATGTCATGGATGGGTAAGGAGCATACTATAAGGTATGTATATCATATTCTGCATGGTGAGAAATCATTATTTCCTTGGCACAAAAGAATTTGGAATAAGATGAGTTCAGCCAAGGCCAATTTTTTATTGTGGAAGGTTATGTCTAATGCACTAAATATTAAGGATAAGTTGTTTTCGATGGGAATCATTCCAGATAACAAATGTGTGCTATGTAGAGTTGAAGCTAAATGTAAAAATCATTTTTTGGTTGCTCCTATGTTTTCCAAATTTGGTGTAGAATTTTGGCAAATGGAAATTTTTACAGGCCTTCGACTGTGAGTAGAATTGAGTGGCACAACATTTTTACGGCAACTAGATGGAAATCACATAAATGTATGGTTGTTTGTTTATGAAGTGTAGAAGGAAAGAAATCGTAGAGTTTTCAATAGTGGATCATTGAATGTGAATGAATTGTACACTTTTATTCATAGGAGGATCATGCGTAGTTTAAATTCTGGATGAAGTGATGAGGTTGAGGATCTGATATATTCTCTGTTTGATGTAATTGCTGGAGGTTGAGGATGTCTTCTGGTTTGATGAAGTTTGAAGTATATACGATGTGCGGTGTTGAGTTTTTTATGGGTTCATTTGTATTATATGATTTTTTTTTCTCCATGCTGTATAGTCGAGAGAAATGTTTGAGATGATTAGTTAATTGTAAAGTCTGTGTTGATTTTTTGTAAAAACTTTGTAATTGTTTGTAGTGTTAATAAAGTCTACTTGCCTTTCAAACATAAGCGTTAAGGTCATTAACCCTTAACTACTATTTCAAATCTCTTTAACTAAATTATTAACCATCATTAACAATTTATTTTCTATTATTAGCAAATCCAACTATGTCCAATTAATGTTGTATTGTTGTTACTATTCATCAATAACATAATAATCATGTTATCAACCAAACTAACCGATCATTTATTTAAGGTTTAACTTCATAACCATTAGGGTATTCCCTTTAATTACTAAGCTCCTAAGTAATTAACTTTTCTAACTTTCATTAACATCACAAAACCCAAAATTACTCAATGTATTGGCAATTTCTAAGTATAACATAATTAACTATACTAACTACAACAATTAATCCAAACGTGAGAAAAATTTGCTCACCATGGCTTATCCACTCCGCCAAACTTTAGCATACGACCTCTGTAACTTTGCTACAACATCAAACTTCCACCTAGCGACCAAGTTGTCACCTTTTCTACTTCAAACACTTCACGAATACTACGTATACTAGTGTGTATATATATATATATTTGCATTTAAGAGAAGAAAGGTGGGATCTTTAACCTTTTAGGCTAAGCTAAGGGAGTGTGGGACCCACGGCTAAGGGGAGGGTTTGTTGAGGGATGACACGCATGGGTGTGGGTCCCGAGGAGGTGATGGTGGTGGTAGTTGCTTTGATATAAGGTCCTAAAGTGGTTTTAAGGCATAAGAATGTATTTTTTGAAGTAAAGGTGGAATCTTTAAGAGTTGGGGCCCACTTAGAGGCTAAGGGGGCAGGCGTAGGGACGCTAGGGGCTGCATGTGCTTATGTAGGGTCCTGGGAGTTGGTGGTTGTCGTTGAGAGGAGGTAGGGGTGTTTAAATGGTGTCAAAAGGGGTTAAAGGGGGTAGTTCTAAGCTTTTAAAGGAGAAAGGAGGGAGTTTTGGAAAAGGGGGACCATGTGGGGATAGGAGACTGTTGCGCTGGGCTGGTATAAGGCCGCGATGAGATGGTGTCCATTGGAGGAGAGGAGAAAGCTTGTGGTAAAGAAGAAGAGAGAAAACAAAAGTAAAAATAAAAACAAATGGAAGACATCATTACTTATCCTATTCTACTTTACTTATAAGGGTGGCAACTAAGGAGGGGGTGACGTGTGGATGGGAGAGGGTGTGAGGTGTCAAAGGTGAAGAGAATTAGGAAGTTGTGTAATGTTGATTTGATTTAAAGTTGGATTTAATTAAACGACCTCTACACGTTCTCAACTCGTACGATCAAACCGTAAGTCCGATCGATACGAAATTTGAAATACTACTATATTTCACTAATGCGAATCCACTGAAACTGATCTCATTGAATACTGAGATCGTTTGCAAAATGGTCCATTTTTGTGCTATTATTAAATTTCTATCAATTTTTCGACATGCGTTTTTATTGCGCACGCTCACATACTAACTCTGATTGACACCAAATTTGAAACCTTACAATATCTTAACGTTCCAAATCTGATGAGATTAGTTTCATCGAAATTCATGATCATCTGCAAAATGTCTATTTTTAAGCTATTAAAATAATAGTAAATTATCTAATTTTAATATATTTACTTTTAAATTGATTTTAAAAGTTCACTAACCTTATTTTAACTCTAGTAAAGTATGAAACAAAATTAGAATTCAATTTTCTTAGTTTTTCAAGTTTAGATTAAATATTTACTGAAACTTGAAATTCAACTAGACTTATCCATTTAAAAGTCCTTTCAAATATATTTAAATCCATATTTTAAACTGAGTAAAAATACGTGTCTTTACATTCTCCCCCACTTAAAAAGATTTCGTCCTCGAAATCGAAGATGGATGTAACGACCCAGTTTTAGTAAAAAATATTTAATGGATATTAAATATTTAAAACAATTTATTTTAAGAAATAATGACTTGCAATTTATATAACTTGACTTAAAATGAGTTTGAACATATAATTTATAATATAATTAAAATCAAGCTCGTAGTGGCGTGGTAGTTCGTAATATTACATTTTGAACTTTAAATTATTGTACAAAATTCAACATAATAAGTTAGAATTTGATGAAACAAGAAACGTTAGAATCTATTTAACTATATCTTACCAAGAATGTGAAAAATCAAGATTTCGTCGTATAGATTGTAAATTATATCCAAATCAAATTTCCAAATAGCCGCTATGGAATTAATTAATATTTTATCGATTTATTAAATATATAAAAAGGTTTTTATATATAATATGAATGACGTTTAATTCAGAATTAGTAAATATTGAATTGGAAGTTATATACAATCCCATTAGGATATATATATATGATGATAATAATAATTAATTTATTATTAAGTTGAATAGTTTTGGAATTTAATGATATTACATAAGCATTAAAAATAGTCGTTTTGCAAACGATCTCTATTTTCGATGAAATCAATTTTATCGGATATGGAATAGCAAATTATTGTAATATTCTAACTTTCGGCCCAGTTGGAGTCAGTATGTGGCCGTGCGAGATATAAACGTTCAATGTAGAAAATCAGTCAATAATTTGAGTTCGAACTAGCGCTATTTGAGCAAACAGACTCTAAATTTGATGAAACAAGTTTCATTAGGACCGTGATGACAAACCATAGTTGCATATCAATTTTCACCCCGAACAGAGTTCGTATGTGCCCGTGTGAATTTTTGAACGACGATCAGAGTAGCGATAACTACAAAAATAATAAAATAAAATTATGAAGCTTACACTATAAGCTACTCTACCCTGTATAATGTCTTAAACTTTACCCTGACCCTAGCTTACCTCATTCCACCGCCGTATGTTTTATTTTTTAAACCCAAAGAGAAAATGAGAGCTTATAAATTCAGTATCAAATGGAATAAAATTCTATAAATTGTAAAGCTTGGATCTTTAAGCTCGTATGAGTGTAGGCTACGATATGTAGAAGTTTGTTCGGGTTTGAAGGTGTTTTGGGGGTTGCTTGAGTTTTGGAGTGATGGGTACGTAGACTAGGGTGGGAGATATGGTGAGAAGGAAGCATCTATTTCCAAAATGAGTACTGTAGTTGATCTTGTTGTAGAGTTTAGCACTCGAATGCAAAATTTTATGAATTTCCATGCCAAAAAGTTGCACACGTTTACTATGCAGTGTAGGGAGGAGCACGAAGTCGCAACTTTTTAGGGATGGGCTCGAGTTTGGTGATCTTGACATGAGATTGAAGAGGAGATGATGAGAGGAACAACAATGGTTTCAGTTTGAATTTAAGTCAAGTGATGAAGGAGGAAATGAAATAATGGCATGCATGATTTTTTGGAAGGAGGAAGCAGGTTACGTGAGGAAGAAAGTGATGAGGAGGTAAATTTGTGATTAATAGGTGATTAAGGGAGTAAATAAATATTAGTTAATTTATGTTAATGGCTTATATGTGTATATAACCTGTAAAATGTATAACTTTTCCGTATGTTATCAGAATTCAGTGAAACAAAATTTGTTGGAACCGTATGGACGCAAGTTACGCAATGAAACTGGTTTTGAGTGATTTGTAGCTCGTTACAATTTATGGAAAAATAAAATGCTTGATTGAACTATCGAAAGTGTATCATTATTGCAACGATTAACAAAAAACAATGTGAGAACTCTTAGCTCACATCAGTTAACTAATTTGGTTAGAAAGACTTAATGATGTTTTGATAAATAGTTATGTGATGGATTATTTGATGTTAAATTGTAAGAAACTATGAACTGAAATAGACTAGTTAACTATTAACTATATATTGGTTAGTGTTTGGGATCTTGATTTAAATATGACATATGATAGTTTATATGAGTTCATATTATGATATGAAAATGTTTGAGTTAGAAAAGTTGGATTTTATGTGAAGTACAATAGTTACTTGCACATACGACCCATAGAACTGAATTTGTGGACATTGAAATGGATTGAAACTTAAGTGCTCATTGAAATAGAAATTGACTTGATTGTGGTTATTAGGTATGAGTACGAACCCACTTGATGTTGAATACATATGCCAGTCGATGATTTGTTTTGTGGTTAATTTGTTGATTGACAAACCATATAAGCGTTAAATAGTTTAAGGCTTATATGGTAAGAACTATATCACAATAATTGTGATTGAATGTTATCACAGTTGTTGATAATATAGTATGTGATTACCATAGTTAATATAGCCAAAAAATATAATTATTGGCTCATTGATTTAGTCTCCATTCATTAAATTCATTTCTAACGAATATTTTATTAATATAATAATAGGTGAAAAATAAAATTCAAAAATTAACGTTCGATTTTGGATGGGCGTAAAGTTAATTCATTATAATGAATATTTGCAAAAGATAGAAATGGTTTTGGAAAAATTAAAAGCAGGTAATAGCCTGTCGAAGTTCTATTTTAAAATGAACAGTAACTAGAAAAAGTGAAGTTCGTTTAGGATATCTAGGAAAGTTTTTAAAAGAATTTTCTTCACAAAACTTTCTCATTTATTTTTATAAAGGATGCTAGGAAAATTTGGGTTCAAAATAAGGAAGTTCGAAAAATAATATTATTTTATTGATAAAGTAATATTATAATAGCCATTTAATAAAGATATTGAGTTTTAAAGTGAAATATGGAAAATATAGTTTTTGAAAATTATATATATATATATATATATATATATTATCATAATCTAGAAGAAATTTGACATAATTTATAATATAAGTTGAAATATGGTCAGAATATAACTCGTCGCGAAGCGATAATTCGCGAATTTCGATCTATAACTTCAAACTGATATACCAAGAGATCCGACCATTAGATTTTCCCAAAAAGAAAAAAATGGATTAGAAATTAATAGAGCTTTCAAATCGTGTGTAGATTTTTAAAATCCAACAGTAATATCTAGAGATAAGTTCAAATCAGTTTGTTTAAAAATAGCGCCAGAACCGTTAGTGGCCTGAAAATGGGTTTTTAGTAAAAAGAGCTATTTTTAAATTATTAATGTTACTACCAAAAATAAACCCCTAGCATAGGCCGACAGTGAAGGGTATCAGAGGAACGCAAACATAGAAGGACCTTCCAAAGGAGAAAATGGAGATGACCGAAAGCTATCTACAAACGATAGCGAAGTTTATCAAAACAAGCCTCTCCGATAGGGTCTACTCGACAAGTGTTTTTTTTTTGAAAAAAGAGCTATTTTTAAATTATTAATGTTACTACCAAAAATAAACCCCTAGAATAGGCCGACAGTGAAGGGGTATCAGAGGAACGCAAACACAGAAGGACCTTCCAAATAATGGAGATGACCGAAATCTATCTACAAACGATAGCGAAGTTTATCAAAACAAGCCTCTCCGATAGGGTCTACTCGACGAGAGAGTCCTGAAGAAAAAGATGTAAAGTTAGAAGATTATCCGGAACCAGCTTCCTATGTAGCTACTTCATGAACGAAGAAAGGTCACATCGATAGACAATGGCGACATCACCGAAAGCTATCTTCCGGAAAGTCAGATTGTCCCAAAAGCTCCACCGAAAGGCTAACCGGAACCCTGGCAGAGATACAGGCTATCAGTACTGATTTACTTAGTACAAGAACTAATAACGGTTTCAAACCGGCATCTATCTACATACATCACGAGGGCAAGACCATCTAAATATTCAAGAGAAAGCCGGAAGTCTATATATAAAAGCTTGCATCCGGGAGCCTTCACCCAGGAGCCGCTAACAGGAGTTCAGATGCTATCCGAAAAACCACCACGGTGATAAGCCCATGTTAGTCTCGGAAAAGCCCCAGTTGACCGGGACCCTCACTTTGAAGGCTATAATTAGCACCACAAAAACAACCGAAAGCCAAATGCCCGAGGCCAAGAAAAAAAGCAGCTGGCCAAGGCCCATGCAGGTCCAATAGCCCAGCAGTGGAAGGGACCCCGAACTCTCTATAAATAAGACCCCAATAGCCATGCAAAGAGGGACGAACTTTTTATTTTCTTAGCCTAAGTCTTTTCTTCTAAAGGAGAAAATCCTCAACTCTTGTAATACATCAACAATTTATGTAAACATCTTGTGATTTGATAATCTTGTTGTGCCATAATGATGAAACAGGGAGTTAACACTAACCTTTCTTATGAGAAAATCAATCGTGGCACCTCAGCAATGGTGGTGGGGATGTATAGAAATACGAAGTCTCCTTCTCCCTGCCTTGAGGGTCTACCATGTTGAACGACACTCTCATGATTAGCCTAACGCTTTCTGACCTCAGTGAAAGGGGGTTATCTATGAGTTCGTGACTCGGTTTCTGACATGATCCAGACCCCTTTTTGTGCTGGTCCGGCGTGGATTGATTATCTGAGTTAATGAACATTTCAATGCCTTCTTTCCCAGATAAGGGAATGCGTTAGCCTATTTTCTTCTTACCATAGTACACTGTATCACTTTCATGATTTAGAGAGCAATTGATTTCATAAGCCCTAACAATATTAAGTTAAATAACCTTCTTAAGGTCATTTCGGAACACCTCTGCATAGCATGTGTTGCATCCATCCCTTGGGGGCGAGATAATTAATCATAGTGCCAAAATTTTGGTGCCTAAGGGAAGGTAGATTAGCTTAAATTCACAGGTTTCGAAATGTCCTTCATTAACTCCGAATCATGACGGTGTCAAATCCCACGAACGCATGTCCTAAATAACTTAATCCGGGTGTGGACAGAAAATATCGTCAACATTTTCGTGCTAGAAGGAGGGCCCTGAACCTCCGTCCTTATAGTTATTTTTTCAAAATTAATTCAATGAATTTATCGCTCCATGGCAGGAAAAATGAAATCAAAAAGATCGGAGGAACGAAACAAGGAATTGGATCCTAATGCAACTCTTAAAGGAAATGTGGATCCAACGCCCAACCCAGACAATAACGAAAGTGGGGCCACATCCAATCAACAACAACCACCAAACCCAAACGCCATGGAGGATAATGTCGCAAGAATCTTGGTCTTGGAGAAGAAACTCCAAGAAATGCAGGCTTAGGTCAACGCTGTCCAGGCACAGAAGTCCTCAAGGCTCACCAGATCCAGTCAGAGAGAGATGAACGAATCTCCGAAAAGAAAGGCTCCCATTCAACATTCAGAAATGAAGGAGAAGCTTAAGGAGGCTTCTTTCAAGAAGAAGAAATCCCATCTGACAGGGATAGACCATCAAGGGAATCAATGCAAGCAGGAACAGTCTGGGAGTTCCACCTCAAAGGTTATGATCCCAGAAGAGTAAACTATGACACCACAGAAGCTTACATCAAAGACCTCACCCAGAAGACTGTCAAGGACATGTTGGGAAGCAAGGGGAAGAGGACCCAAGATGATAGGGTTAACGACAACAAAAGAGTAGCTCCGTTCATCAACGAAATTATGAACACCATTATGCCGTCAATAGTGAAGGTTTAACCATAAAGTATCTTGGGACAACTGACCCTGACGATCATCTGATGGCTTTCGACAGCCAGATGGATCTCTATAACGCTTCCGAAGCCGTCAGATGCCGCCTTTTCCTGGTTACATTTTAAAGGGCGGCAGTGAAGTGTATCGCCAGTATAGGGAAAACACCATTTACTCATGGAAACAATTCTCCTATGAATTTTCCACGCAGTTCTGCATCTGTAAGGATCCGAAAGTTGACTACACCGTCATTTCCAACATTAAACAGAGGCAAGGGGAGTCTTTCATGGATTATCTGAAAAGGTTCAAAATCGAGGCCTTAAAGGCCAAGGATATGAACGACTGTGATAAGCTGATCGTCGTACACTCAGGGTTAATCGAAAACACCCCCTTCTGGAAAGAGTTATATATTCACGGCTGTAAAGACTTGCAAGACTTTCATTTCCATGCTGACAAGTTCATTCACATGGATGAATTGTACTTCACGAAGAGGAAGTTCGGGCCTCGTGGGGAAGGAGGAAGGCCGAACTTTGGACGAAAGCTGAAGGAAATCAAAAGAGGTCAAGGTGGGAAGATTCTAATACTAACTCGGTTGCCCTGAACAAGCCCCATCTCGTATGTGTATGCTATCTCAAAAGAAAGGGTCAATAACTTCCTCGTCTCGTTCAAAGCCAAAAATTGCCGCGAACCTCATTCCGGCGGTAAATATTGTTGGTTCCACAAAACCAACGGACACAAGACTGACGAGTGCAAGGTGTTGGACGGGATTATTCAGAAGCTGATTCGAGAGGGACATCTGAAGGAATTTGTTTTAAACAAGACAACTTCAGCTCAACATGCAAGTGGAAAGCAGAAAGTTTCGGTAAATGCGATAAGAGTTGCTACAGAAGAGAGCAACCTTGATTTGGGGCCATACATAAATCGAATCAATGTGATCCATGGAGGGCCACAACCTGGCGAAAACTGTCCGAAAGCTAGGAACTAGTACATGAAAGAAGCTATGGAGGGAATTTTCTCCATTCAAGAAGTGCCATCGTTGAAGAACGCACGTTATGCTCTCAAGATGCACAACCTAGTTGTTCCTCTGGAAGAAATAAAGAAAGGGGTCTGCCACCCTCATAATGATCCTCTTATGATAACATCACAAATTGGGCTCTCGGTTGTTTCAAAGATTCTTGTGGATACAGGGAGTACCATCAATCTCATCTTTAAAGCATGCTTTCGATCAGATGGGGATTTCAGAGAAAAATTTAGAACCAAGCAACGAACCAATCTTCGGCTTCAACAATAAGGGGTCAACTCCGGTGGGGCAGATTAACCTTCTGGTTCAAGTTAGGCTATCCTCGCTCCGTAGAACTATTGAGACTCCCTTTGTCGTGATTGATCAACCGTCCTATTACAACGCCTTCTTTTGACGACCAGCTTTGGAAGAGATGCATGCTTTTGTTTCTTCCAAGTATCTTATGTTGAAATTCCTAACCAAACAGGGATGGGGTACCATCAAGAGAGAACAGTTTAGCTCCCGCGAGTTATACTTCGCAACAATTGACAAATACAAAAGAGAGTGTTCTTCATACTTTGATTCTTCTATTGTTTTTATGCCTTCGGATAGGGGATTCTTACATCCCTCATTCGAAGCTGAGGTAAAAATAAATAAGACTGACAAATGCACCAATGGTAGGTACGCTTCTCTGAAATGAAAGAGGAAATGGTCCGACGAGGTCAACTTGAATGAGGAAGGAGAAATCATCACATATTTGGATTCTAGAGGAGACATTGAAAGAATAAAACCAATAGAAGAAGTGGAAGAAGTAAATGTTGATTTGGAGGACAAATCGAAGGTTGTTAACATAGGAAAAAGGCTCATAGAGCCCCTCAGAAGCGTCTGAATCCAGTTCCTACAGCTCAACAAAGATGTTTTCACATGGACCCATTCAGACATGATCGTTATCAGCCCTTCTGTTATGAGCCATGCCTTAACATTGACCCTTGGGTAACCCCGGTCCGGCAAAAGAAGAGACAATATAATAAAGATCGGATAGAGGCCTTGAAAGAGGAAGTCAAAAGTTTGGAAATTAACAGGTTTATCTGAGAAGTCCTTTACCCGAAATGGTTGGCTAATCCAGTGCTAGTGAAGAAGTCCAAGGGAAGTGGAGGACGTGTGTTGATTACACGGATTTAAACAAGGCTTGTCCGAAAGATTGCTATCCCCTTCCGCGAATTGACCAATTAGTTGATGCCACGAGTGGTCACAAGGTACTATCCCTTATGGATGTTTACTCGGGGTACAACCAAATTCCGATGCATAAACCCGACGAGGAGCATACAAGCTTTATCACTGACTGGGGAACGTTTTGCTATAAAGTGATGCTCTTCAGCTTGAGGAACGCGAGGGCAACATACCAAAGACTGGTAAACATGATGTTTCAAGAGAAAATAGGGCGCAATATGGAAGTATATGTGGATGATATGCTGGTGAAGTCCACTAAATCAGAAAACCATCTAAAGGATCTTGATGAAATGTTTGATATCTTAAGAAGTTACCAAATGAAGCTAAACCCTCAAAAGTGTACTTTTGGTGTTCAATCTGGGAAGTTTTTGGGGTATGTGGTAAGCGAACAAAGGATTGAAGCTAGACCTAACTAAATCCAAGCTATCAAAGATATGGAGGAACCTAAGACAAGCAAGGAAGTCATGATCCTAAACGGGAAAGTAGCAGCCCTCAGCAGGTTCATTTCCAAGGCCACGGACAAATGTGTTCATTTCTTTGATGTTATAAAGAAAAAGAAGAATTTCGAATGGAATAAAGAGTGTAGGAAAGCATTCCAGGAATTAAAAGTTTATACGGGGACACCTCCGGTTTTATCCAGTCCTGAGAACGGAGAAGTGGTATACCTATACATGGTGGTTTCGGAACATGCGGTAAGCTCAGTCT
Source organism: Allium sativum (assembly GCA_030737875.1). Classification (NCBI taxonomy): domain Eukaryota; kingdom Viridiplantae; phylum Streptophyta; class Magnoliopsida; order Asparagales; family Amaryllidaceae; genus Allium; species Allium sativum. The sequence goes on from CM060909.1 coordinate 455,313,029, forward strand.
TGATAAGACAGAGTAATGGGATTCAGCACATCACTTACTACGTTAGCCGAAGGCTAAAGGACACAGAAATTCGATACCCTATTATAGAAAAGTTAGTGTATTGCCTAATCCTTTGTAACAACCCCGAAAATCTGGGCCAGTTTAAAATTTTTATTTTGGCAATTATAGCGAGTTTTGATTATTTAAAATGAATTATTTTAAATAATATCGGCGAGAAATTATTTTTGAATATAATTCGAACGTATATATTATACGCGTCGTCGTTAGAAAATAAATAATTATTTATAATTATAAATAGAATGGGAAATGGCGCGGTAGTTCGATAATTCGATTTCAAACTTCAATTGAATGTACCGGGTGCAAAACAATCCGGATTTTAGTGAAACCAAAAATAATGGAATCTAATAGTGAATATCTTTCCAACGAATCCGAAAAATCAAAAGTTCGTAGCGGGAACCAAAAGATATGTCCAGTTGAAAATTCTGAATAGTCGCTATGGAATTCAGGCCCTTAAAAATGGACATTTTGCAAATGACCTCGGAATTCGACGAAACCAGTTTTGTTGGGTCCGTGATGTCAAGTTATTGCTAGGTTTCAAATTCCATAATTTTTCGAATCAATATGTGAGCGTGGCAAAGGAAAACGCGTTTGACCATTTTCAGTTGATTTTAATCGACTGGAAATTGGCCATTTTTCTAACGGTCGCAGAATTCGACGGAACTAGTTTTGTTAGGACCGTATCGTCAATACGAAGCTAGAAAATATTTTTCTGGAATTTTTCTAGTTAGTATGTGACCCCGGTAATTTGAAATGTACGTTTAAAATTCAATATAGTGATTTAAATGTAAATTTAAAGGAAACTGATTCAAACAGTCGAATCAGCTTGCGATACATATCCCATTGTGTTCGGAATGGGGGTATTACGTTAGGGTTGACAGTCGTTGGACCCAGTTCGGTGTTCGTATGTAAAAGTCAACTTTTAATAATAATAAAATAATAATATAAATAAAAAAAAAAAAAAAAAACCTTCCTCCTTTATACTCTGGCCCCCCCTTCTCCTTTCGATTCAGTAAAATAAAAAAAAAAAAAAAAAGAAAAAAAAAAAAGAAAAAAATGCCGATACCTCGTTTCCCTCCCCTCAGCCGCCGCCCATCGCCGACGTCCGTCCTTCGCCACCAGCTCGCGCGGAACCCTCTCCCCCTTGCCGTGCCGCCCACCGCCGAACACCTCCGATCGACCAACCTCCAGCCCTGCGTTCGACGACGGAGCCCGCATCGAAACCCTAAACCACCCCTCGAATCCGTACCCGCGCCCTCCTCCGTTCGAAGACCTACCTCCACCCCCCCTCTCTCTCCTCGCCGATCGATGAGAACCGCCCCCCCCTCTTTGTAAGTATTTCAATTTATTTTATTATTTTATTTTTATTTTATAAAAACAGAATTTATAAAAACTGATTTATTTTTAATTATTTATAAAAACTGATTTATTTTTAATTATTTATAAAAACTGATTTATTTTTAATTATTTATAAAAACTGATTTATTTTTAATTATTTATAAAAACTGATTTATTTTTAATTATTTATAAAAACTGATTTATTTTTAATTATTTATAAAAACTGATTTATTTTTAATTAGGTATAAAACTAATTTAAAAGGAAAAATAAAAACTGATTTTATTTTAAGGTTTAAATAGAAAAGGTTTAAACTTTATAAAGATTTGATCTTTAAAATAGAAAAGCAAAAAGGCGAGATTTTTGTTTAGAAGAAAAAGTAGGATTTTTAAAAATAGAAAAGACTTTATTTTTTTAAAAAGGCGAAAACCTTATTGTTAAAAATATAGTTTTTATATATTGAACTTCGATAGAAAAATATAGTTTTTATATATTGAACTTCGATAGAAAAATATAGTTTTTATATATTGAACTTCGATAGAAAAATATAGTTTTTATATATTGAACTTCGATAGAAAAATATAGTTTTTATATATTGAACTTCGATAGAAAAATATAGTTTTTATATATTGAACTTCGATAGAAAAATATAGTTTTTATATATTGAACTTCGATAGAAAAATATAGTTTTTATATATTGAACTTCGATAGAAAAATATAGTTTTTATATATTGAACTTCGATAGAAAAGTATGATTTTTATATATTGAAAAGCAAAGAAAAAAATCGATTTTTATATATTGAGAAGCAAAGTAAAAATGTGATTTTATATATTGAATAACATAGTAAAAATTCGATTTTTACCTATATAGAGAATACGGGCAACGAAGGTGACAAAAAGGCGAAACGACGAAGACTTCTGCAAAAGAAGAGCCGTGGAGCTAGGATAGCTATAAGTGAGAACTTCTCACCTTTCAATTTAATTTTTTTCTAGTTATATATATATATACTAGGATGCAGACGGTGCTTAGTAGCACCCGACACCCGTCCACAGACCATGGACTTGTTTGTTTGACTGTTTGGTGATTGACTATGATATTGGTTTGAATGTGGTTTGTGGTGTGAAAAATCGAATCGATAAATTGGTTAGGATTAGACGTGCGCCGTTATAAGGCGAAGGAGTAAGGCTAGGTTAGACCCTTACTCCAAATTTTGTGGTTTGCATAATGAAATTGATTTGATTGATGAGTGAATGGCGTGGGCCTTCACTAGACCGGGGATAAGGCTAGGCCTCGTCCCGTTTCTAGTATCGTGCCGTTATGCCGCCGAAATTTTCTAAAATATGTTAGAAAAATAAAAATATCATTTTATAGAATAAATGAATTGAAGAGAAATTCATATGTTAAAATAAAATGTATTATCGTTAAAAATATAATTTTTAACGTGAATGTGAATAAATAAATATTCATTTACAAACCAGACGGTTTGTTTATGTACACCTATTTGAATGACGTTGATTGGGTCGATAAAATTTTACACATCGCCTAACTGCACAAATAAAATATGTGTTTGATTGTTTGAAACCCCACACGGGTGTTAGGATGAAATTTGAAGTTCACTCATCCTGATTGATTAAATATGTCGATCGATTGATTGACATGCTGTTATAAGCGTTGAATATCTATATTTGATGCTTATACAGAGTAGTGCACTTTGGTTGATGGTTGATTATTTTTCAATGCTATTATATACATGTGTTGTATGAAAATCCATATAATTAATTTTATATGGTAATTGATTGGGCCTCATTCCAGTTTAGAAATAGAAATATTTGAAATAGAAATATTTGAAATAGAATATTTGAAAACAGAAATTTATGAAGCCGTGTTGATTAGATTGACGCCATTTTGACGTGAACGATATTTATATCAATTTTAATCGAATTCAAAGTGAATTGAATTGAAAACGAATTCAAAATGAATTGAAAACGATTTCGAAATGAATTGAATTGAAAACGATTTCGAAATGAATTGAATTGAAAACGAATTCAAATTGAATTGAAAACGATTTCGAAATGAATTGAATTGAAAACGATTTCGAAATAAATTGAATTGAAAACGATTTCGAAATGAATTGAATTGAAAACGATTTCGAAATGAATTGAAAACCAATTCAAATTGAAATTGAATTGAAATGAATTCAAATTGAAATTTGAATTGAATAGAAATGAATTTTGAAACGAATTTATAAGGAAGAATTAAATTTTGATTTGAATTGAAAAGGAAGTTGAAATTGCTTTTGAAACGAATTCAAAACTATTTATATAATTCGTTTTAAATAGGAATCGACGAAATATATATTATATATATTATATATAATATAATGGCCTGAATAGAACGCGCCGCGCCGCGGCAGTTCGCGAATTTCGACCATTTATTTCAAACGGACATTACGGGAGATCCGACCGTCGGATTCTCCTAAAACCGGAACCGTTGGGTTCGTATCGAAAAGAGCTTTCTAACGAATATTGGAAATTTGAAATCTAACGGTTGGATTTGGAATTATGTCCAAATCAAATTCGAAAAAGGTCGCTGTAAGTGCAGTTCGATGGCCGTTGATGGAAATCGACTGTACGGGCCTTGATAAAATTATTAAAAATAGCAATAATTTGTGTAAAATCATAAGAAATGATTTAGAAAGAATTGGGATGAAAAACTCCATATTTGAAAAGATAAAAATAGATTTTTATCGAAATGAACTAGTTTTGAACTAGAATTATAATTCTATTTATTTTTAAATAAATAAATTGAATTCGAAAAGGGTTTTGAAAATAACCAAAATTTCCAATGATTGCATTGGAGTGGATTTGAATCGAAATTGTCTTCGGAATATTTCGATGTTGGAATTCGTGATTATACAGATGTTGTTATGGAAATTTGAAAGATATATATATTTATATCGTTATTTCCAATATAACATTTGTTAATCGTAGAATTTGATATTGAATATAAGCCGATATATTTTCTATTCAGAGCCTTATATTGAATATCAAATGTGATTTGGGTTTGTCGTGAATGGTGTCTTCACTAACACTGTTCTTGAACCCAGTTGAGAAAAGATTAAATCTTTTTATTTAGATTTAATGAAGTGTACCAATTAAATGATATTTAATTGGAATTGAATTGGTATTGATTTTTGGGTTTATCGTGAACAGTGTTTTAAATAACACTTGTTCTTTAACCCAATAATTAATGGAATGTGATTTTGGGTTTATCGTGAATCGTGTTTTAAATGACACTGATTCTTTAACCCAGATAATGATTAAAACTAAGTGGAGTTTTAATGAATCTTTAATTAGATTGAAAAGATCGAGAATGGAGTATCACTAGTTTTGCTCCAGGCGATAGTTAAATCTTTAATTAGATTTGAACGTGAAATTTAGAAACTAACTGTCGGTTAGCCAAGCAGAATGGTTTTCTGGATATTGATCTGATGTTGGTTTCGGCCTTCGGGGTTAATATTTGGGGAATTATTCTCTTGATTAATTTACGGTTAGTGACTAATGAATTGGAATGAGGCGTATGTTGTGTTTGTGTAACACTTATTTAAAATATACGCGAGTTATTCGGAAAGACCGGGTTTATCCCATTCTGAATAACTGATGCGACGATAAGTCGAAGATGAAGACGATGGTCGAAGACCGGAGGTCTTCACGTCGTTTGGGTGATAACTGATGATCTTGATTGGGCTGTACACCCAAGAAGATGGAAACAGTTAGTGATCGTCCAGACGTACTTGGAGATCGATGGATATGCGGGGTACTAGGTGCCTCCGGTTTCGTTCAGGCCCAGAACGGACTTGTAAATGGACTGTGTGTCTGACATTGGATTTCATTCTGTGTGACTGATATCGGTTGCATAGAGTGGTTTGCCTGTGTGGCATGCTAAGATGCAAATGATCAAGGCTTCTGTTGAAAAGCAAAGTCTTGTGGTGATGATCAAAGCACGGCCTTTGTGGCGTAGCTTTGTGTAACGTTTACCTCGCGTGTTTCACACCAGGTATGAACCAAAAACGGGAGACGGACCTCAGGGAGGACTTGCGTTTCTTTCTAGCTAGAAGTGGCGTCAGTGGTTTTACACGCCCTGACGAGTTTGACTTATGTGGTTGTTGCTGTTGCGAGGCGCCTCGGTTATATCGGTTTCGGCCGAATGCATTCTGGTCGGCTGACGGACCAGACTTACACCCCATAGGGTGGGGAGACGTATTGTTCAGGCATAATAATCCACTCCGTGTGGACCGGCCCTGACGATCCAAGGGTCACTCGAGCTCTGATCCTGAGGGGCGGGCTAGAGCGTCTCGAATCGGTTGAGGATCTTGCCCCTAGCCTCGGTTCATAGATGGAAATCCAATTTCCAAATACGTGACTTTGCGGTTTTATTTGTAAACCTATATATGGCGACATAGTGGCATGGGACGCTCATGTCGCCTATGATTGATACTTATGATTTGAAGATGTTTTATACACTATGCACTTATTATAGTATCAAATGATTTGTTTTAGAACGTATCAAGCATTCTTTGGCTGTTATAAGGGAAAACCCTATCCTCGGCTGTGTTGCATTGTGTGATGGGACCTGGGTCTTATAACAGCTTCATTTTTCTTTATTTAGCATTGCGCTGTCAGTTTTATGCACTGGTATTCTTGGGAGGAAACCCGTTCCGTGTTATACGGCGTGGTCCCTTGATTTACCTAATGATTTAAAATAAAGATTAATAACTGTTTTAGTTCTCACACCAGTCACATGACTGACCTGGAGTTTATTGTTTTAACCTAAACTCTGGGTGCCCTTATTTTGACACGGGCAGCTAGTAGTTTTGGTTTTGCAGATTTATATTCACAGGATCCTGGTTTACAGCTGGAACGATATCCGGAAAGCTTTGTATCCGTATATCTACTTCTAGTTGTGTATTGTATTATTTTCCGCTGCTATGTATTTAAATGTAATTTAAATCTCTGATATTTCTGTGTAATATTCTTTCATACTCTGTATATTCTAGTAATCTGATGCACTGTTGTTATATATAGTGAAATGTTCTTCTGTATGCGTTCTGTTGTGGCTTGTTCTCGAACTATCCGTCGCTTTCCTTTACGGGGAAGTTGCGGGTCTTTACATTTGGTATCAGAGCTTTGGTTTACAAAGCTCAGAGAACAAGGCACCTTAGAACCATACGAAAGAATTCATCAGATATTGGATTAGTAATATCCAATGGGGATGACTCGTTAGAGATGGGATCAGTAGTATCCTAGAACGAGTGTGAAGAGTATATTTTTCAAAATAAAACAAATTTTTGTTTTGAAAATTTAAATCAATTATTCGTATTTGATTATCTCTTTATATTGAGTTGGACAGTCCAGTATATAAAGATTTTGCGTATACGTCTGATCCACGTGTATTTGAAATTTTAATATACTGGATAGATATAGAGTCATATTCTAGACACTCGGGGATAATTCTGATGATGTGGCCACATCATCAGTATTTATATTCGTGTTTCGAAGGTGTGATATCTATATATTTCCATTAGACTGGTGTGAGAACCAAATCTTATATAGCTAGAACACATTGTTGTGAATTGGCATCAAAAACAAGATTTTTTGTATATGTATCAAAGTTATCAATTTGAAACTCTAATTCACTAATTGATTGATGTTTGTGTTGTTTGTTCATTTGTTTGATAATTTTGAACCATTTAGCCTAATTGAACCAAATATTGAACCGTATTGAAAATTGGTCGCATCTGCTTGCATATACATGTATATCATTGAACAGGTCATAGCAAGGAGGCTAGAGCAGAGAATAAAATTTGTTTGCCCGACAAATAGGTACATGTTTACTACATAATTTCCTGTTTCGTTTGGGTGATGATGATTTTGTGAGCCTATTGGCTAGCCGCTTGGCTTTTTCTTTTTCTTTTTGAGATCTGAAGGACCGGGGAAGCTATTTGAAATTCCCCGATGCTCCCGGTGCAGGGGAGGTTATGGCGAAATTTTTCAAAAATTTAGGGTGTTAGCCAAATTTTTGAAATTTTGAAAATTCTCAGAAACTGAAAAGTTAGAGAATGGAAGCCAGACCGAGCGTAGAGTTGATTAATCAAACCACTTTCGACTTTGTTCCTTTTCGGGGACGAAAAGTTTTAAGTGGGGGAGATTGTAACAACCCCGAAAATCTGGGCCAGTTTAAAATTTTTATTTTGGCAATTATAGCGAGTTTTGATTATTTAAAATGAATTATTTTAAATAATATCGGCGAGAAATTATTTTTGAATATAATTCGAACGTATATATTATACGCGTCGTCGTTAGAAAATAAATAATTATTTATAATTATAAATAGAATGGGAAATGGCGCGGTAGTTCGATAATTCGATTTCAAACTTCAATTGAATGTACCGGGTGCAAAACAATCCGGATTTTAGTGAAACCAAAAATAATGGAATCTAATAGTGAATATCTTTCCAACGAATCCGAAAAATCAAAAGTTCGTAGCGGGAACCAAAAGATATGTCCAGTTGAAAATTCTGAATAGTCGCTATGGAATTCAGGCCCTTAAAAATGGACATTTTGCAAATGACCTCGGAATTCGACGAAACCAGTTTTGTTGGGTCCGTGATGTCAAGTTATTGCTAGGTTTCAAATTCCATAATTTTTCGAATCAATATGTGAGCGTGGCAAAGGAAAACGCGTTTGACCATTTTCAGTTGATTTTAATCGACTGGAAATTGGCCATTTTTCTAACGGTCGCAGAATTCGACGGAACTAGTTTTGTTAGGACCGTATCGTCAATACGAAGCTAGAAAATATTTTTCTGGAATTTTTCTAGTTAGTATGTGACCCCGGTAATTTGAAATGTACGTTTAAAATTCAATATAGTGATTTAAATGTAAATTTAAAGGAAACTGATTCAAACAGTCGAATCAGCTTGCGATACATATCCCATTGTGTTCGGAATGGGGGTATTACGTTAGGGTTGACAGTCGTTGGACCCAGTTCGGTGTTCGTATGTAAAAGTCAACTTTTAATAATAATAAAATAATAATATAAATAAAAAAAAAAAAAAAAACCTTCCTCCTTTATACTCTGGCCCCCCCTTCTCCTTTCGATTCAGTAAAATAAAAAAAAAAAAAAAAAAGAAAAAAAAAAAGAAAAAAATGCCGATACCTCGTTTCCCTCCCCTCAGCCGCCGCCCATCGCCGACGTCCGTCCTTCGCCACCAGCTCGCGCGGAACCCTCTCCCCCTTGCCGTGCCGCCCACCGCCGAACACCTCCGATCGACCAACCTCCAGCCCTGCGTTCGACGACGGAGCCCGCATCGAAACCCTAAACCACCCCTCGAATCCGTACCCGCGCCCTCCTCCGTTCGAAGACCTACCTCCACCCCCCCTCTCTCTCCTCGCCGATCGATGAGAACCGCCCCCCCTCTTTGTAAGTATTTCAATTTATTTTATTATTTTATTTTTATTTTATAAAAACAGAATTTATAAAAACTGATTTATTTTTAATTATTTATAAAAACTGATTTATTTTTAATTATTTATAAAAACTGATTTATTTTTAATTATTTATAAAAACTGATTTATTTTTAATTATTTATAAAAACTGATTTATTTTTAATTATTTATAAAAACTGATTTATTTTTAATTATTTATAAAAACTGATTTATTTTTAATTAGGTATAAAACTAATTTAAAAGGAAAAATAAAAACTGATTTTATTTTAAGGTTTAAATAGAAAAGGTTTAAACTTTATAAAGATTTGATCTTTAAAATAGAAAAGCAAAAAGGCGAGATTTTTGTTTAGAAGAAAAAGTAGGATTTTTAAAAATAGAAAAGACTTTATTTTTTTAAAAAGGCGAAAACCTTATTGTTAAAAATATAGTTTTTATATATTGAACTTCGATAGAAAAATATAGTTTTTATATATTGAACTTCGATAGAAAAATATAGTTTTTATATATTGAACTTCGATAGAAAAATATAGTTTTTATATATTGAACTTCGATAGAAAAATATAGTTTTTATATATTGAACTTCGATAGAAAAATATAGTTTTTATATATTGAACTTCGATAGAAAAATATAGTTTTTATATATTGAACTTCGATAGAAAAATATAGTTTTTATATATTGAACTTCGATAGAAAAATATAGTTTTTATATATTGAACTTCGATAGAAAAATATAGTTTTTATATATTGAACTTCGATAGAAAAGTATGATTTTTATATATTGAAAAGCAAAGAAAAAAATCGATTTTTATATATTGAGAAGCAAAGTAAAAATGTGATTTTATATATTGAATAACATAGTAAAAATTCGATTTTTACCTATATAGAGAATACGGGCAACGAAGGTGACAAAAAGGCGAAACGACGAAGACTTCTGCAAAAGAAGAGCCGTGGAGCTAGGATAGCTATAAGTGAGAACTTCTCACCTTTCAATTTAATTTTTTTCTAGTTATATATATATATACTAGGATGCAGACGGTGCTTAGTAGCACCCGACACCCGTCCACAGACCATGGACTTGTTTGTTTGACTGTTTGGTGATTGACTATGATATTGGTTTGAATGTGGTTTGTGGTGTGAAAAATCGAATCGATAAATTGGTTAGGATTAGACGTGCGCCGTTATAAGGCGAAGGAGTAAGGCTAGGTTAGACCCTTACTCCAAATTTTGTGGTTTGCATAATGAAATTGATTTGATTGATGAGTGAATGGCGTGGGCCTTCACTAGACCGGGGATAAGGCTAGGCCTCGTCCCGTTTCTAGTATCGTGCCGTTATGCCGCCGAAATTTTCTAAAATATGTTAGAAAAATAAAAATATCATTTTATAGAATAAATGAATTGAAGAGAAATTCATATGTTAAAATAAAATGTATTATCGTTAAAAATATAATTTTTAACGTGAATGTGAATAAATAAATATTCATTTACAAACCAGACGGTTTGTTTATGTACACCTATTTGAATGACGTTGATTGGGTCGATAAAATTTTACACATCGCCTAACTGCACAAATAAAATATGTGTTTGATTGTTTGAAACCCCACACGGGTGTTAGGATGAAATTTGAAGTTCACTCATCCTGATTGATTAAATATGTCGATCGATTGATTGACATGCTGTTATAAGCGTTGAATATCTATATTTGATGCTTATACAGAGTAGTGCACTTTGGTTGATGGTTGATTATTTTTCAATGCTATTATATACATGTGTTGTATGAAAATCCATATAATTAATTTTATATGGTAATTGATTGGGCCTCATTCCAGTTTAGAAATAGAAATATTTGAAATAGAAATATTTGAAATAGAATATTTGAAAACAGAAATTTATGAAGCCGTGTTGATTAGATTGACGCCATTTTGACGTGAACGATATTTATATCAATTTTAATCGAATTCAAAGTGAATTGAATTGAAAACGAATTCAAAATGAATTGAAAACGATTTCGAAATGAATTGAATTGAAAACGATTTCGAAATGAATTGAATTGAAAACGAATTCAAATTGAATTGAAAACGATTTCGAAATGAATTGAATTGAAAACGATTTCGAAATAAATTGAATTGAAAACGATTTCGAAATGAATTGAATTGAAAACGATTTCGAAATGAATTGAAAACCAATTCAAATTGAAATTGAATTGAAATGAATTCAAATTGAAATTTGAATTGAATAGAAATGAATTTTGAAACGAATTTATAAGGAAGAATTAAATTTTGATTTGAATTGAAAAGGAAGTTGAAATTGCTTTTGAAACGAATTCAAAACTATTTATATAATTCGTTTTAAATAGGAATCGACGAAATATATATTATATATATTATATATAATATAATGGCCTGAATAGAACGCGCCGCGCCGCGGCAGTTCGCGAATTTCGACCATTTATTTCAAACGGACATTACGGGAGATCCGACCGTCGGATTCTCCTAAAACCGGAACCGTTGGGTTCGTATCGAAAAGAGCTTTCTAACGAATATTGGAAATTTGAAATCTAACGGTTGGATTTGGAATTATGTCCAAATCAAATTCGAAAAAGGTCGCTGTAAGTGCAGTTCGATGGCCGTTGATGGAAATCGACTGTACGGGCCTTGATAAAATTATTAAAAATAGCAATAATTTGTGTAAAATCATAAGAAATGATTTAGAAAGAATTGGGATGAAAAACTCCATATTTGAAAAGATAAAAATAGATTTTTATCGAAATGAACTAGTTTTGAACTAGAATTATAATTCTATTTATTTTTAAATAAATAAATTGAATTCGAAAAGGGTTTTGAAAATAACCAAAATTTCCAATGATTGCATTGGAGTGGATTTGAATCGAAATTGTCTTCGGAATATTTCGATGTTGGAATTCGTGATTATACAGATGTTGTTATGGAAATTTGAAAGATATATATATTTATATCGTTATTTCCAATATAACATTTGTTAATCGTAGAATTTGATATTGAATATAAGCCGATATATTTTCTATTCAGAGCCTTATATTGAATATCAAATGTGATTTGGGTTTGTCGTGAATGGTGTCTTCACTAACACTGTTCTTGAACCCAGTTGAGAAAAGATTAAATCTTTTTATTTAGATTTAATGAAGTGTACCAATTAAATGATATTTAATTGGAATTGAATTGGTATTGATTTTTGGGTTTATCGTGAACAGTGTTTTAAATAACACTTGTTCTTTAACCCAATAATTAATGGAATGTGATTTTGGGTTTATCGTGAATCGTGTTTTAAATGACACTGATTCTTTAACCCAGATAATGATTAAAACTAAGTGGAGTTTTAATGAATCTTTAATTAGATTGAAAAGATCGAGAATGGAGTATCACTAGTTTTGCTCCAGGCGATAGTTAAATCTTTAATTAGATTTGAACGTGAAATTTAGAAACTAACTGTCGGTTAGCCAAGCAGAATGGTTTTCTGGATATTGATCTGATGTTGGTTTCGGCCTTCGGGGTTAATATTTGGGGAATTATTCTCTTGATTAATTTACGGTTAGTGACTAATGAATTGGAATGAGGCGTATGTTGTGTTTGTGTAACACTTATTTAAAATATACGCGAGTTATTCGGAAAGACCGGGTTTATCCCATTCTGAATAACTGATGCGACGATAAGTCGAAGATGAAGACGATGGTCGAAGACCGGAGGTCTTCACGTCGTTTGGGTGATAACTGATGATCTTGATTGGGCTGTACACCCAAGAAGATGGAAACAGTTAGTGATCGTCCAGACGTACTTGGAGATCGATGGATATGCGGGGTACTAGGTGCCTCCGGTTTCGTTCAGGCCCAGAACGGACTTGTAAATGGACTGTGTGTCTGACATTGGATTTCATTCTGTGTGACTGATATCGGTTGCATAGAGTGGTTTGCCTGTGTGGCATGCTAAGATGCAAATGATCAAGGCTTCTGTTGAAAAGCAAAGTCTTGTGGTGATGATCAAAGCACGGCCTTTGTGGCGTAGCTTTGTGTAACGTTTACCTCGCGTGTTTCACACCAGGTATGAACCAAAAACGGGAGACGGACCTCAGGGAGGACTTGCGTTTCTTTCTAGCTAGAAGTGGCGTCAGTGGTTTTACACGCCCTGACGAGTTTGACTTATGTGGTTGTTGCTGTTGCGAGGCGCCTCGGTTATATCGGTTTCGGCCGAATGCATTCTGGTCGGCTGACGGACCAGACTTACACCCCATAGGGTGGGGAGACGTATTGTTCAGGCATAATAATCCACTCCGTGTGGACCGGCCCTGACGATCCAAGGGTCACTCGAGCTCTGATCCTGAGGGGCGGGCTAGAGCGTCTCGAATCGGTTGAGGATCTTGCCCCTAGCCTCGGTTCATAGATGGAAATCCAATTTCCAAATACGTGACTTTGCGGTTTTATTTGTAAACCTATATATGGCGACATAGTGGCATGGGACGCTCATGTCGCCTATGATTGATACTTATGATTTGAAGATGTTTTATACACTATGCACTTATTATAGTATCAAATGATTTGTTTTAGAACGTATCAAGCATTCTTTGGCTGTTATAAGGGAAAACCCTATCCTCGGCTGCGTTGCATTGTGTGATGGGACCTGGGTCTTATAACAGCTTCATTTTTCTTTATTTAGCATTGCGCTGTCAGTTTTATGCACTGGTATTCTTGGGAGGAAACCCGTTCCGTGTTATACGGCGTGGTCCCTTGATTTACCTAATGATTTAAAATAAAGATTAATAACTGTTTTAGTTCTCACACCAGTCACATGACTGACCTGGAGTTTATTGTTTTAACCTAAACTCTGGGTGCCCTTATTTTGACACGGGCAGCTAGTAGTTTTGGTTTTGCAGATTTATATTCACAGGATCCTGGTTTACAGCTGGAACGATATCCGGAAAGCTTTGTATCCGTATATCTACTTCTAGTTGTGTATTGTATTATTTTCCGCTGCTATGTATTTAAATGTAATTTAAATCTCTGATATTTCTGTGTAATATTCTTTCATACTCTGTATATTCTAGTAATCTGATGCACTGTTGTTATATATAGTGAAATGTTCTTCTGTATGCGTTCTGTTGTGGCTTGTTCTCGAACTATCCGTCGCTTTCCTTTACGGGGAAGTTGCGGGTCTTTACATCCTTACAGCACGAAAGCTCAAAGGTTACTTTCGTGCTCACCCTGTTAGAGTTTTAACCAGTTTTCCGCTGAAGCAAATGTTCAACAAACCGGAAACCTCGGGGAGGCTAGTCAAATGGGGTGTTGAACTTAGCCAATATGAGATCGAGTTCCATCCTCGAGCAACAATTAAAGGACATGCTCTCGAAAATTTCATGAACGAGTGCACGAGCTTCATTTCAGAACAATATGTTAAAAGAAAATGACCTAAAGACCAAGTGGCAGCTCTTTGTAGATGGAGCTTCCAATGAGCAGGGAGCGGGGGCGGGTTATGTTGTAATTACCCCCGATGGACACCGCTTGCACTATGCTATGAAGTTAGGGTTCCCAGCAACTAACAACATGGCCGAGTATGAATCAATGATAGATGGTTTGAACCTAGCACTACAGTTGAAGATACCACGGATAGAAATCTTCAGCGATTTGCAATTAATGGTAAAACAAATAAAACAGACATATCAAACCAAGGATGAGTGGTTAGTCTTATATATGAAGAGGGTAATGAAGATGCTTTCCCGATTTGAGGACTTCTCAGTTCATCAAATAACCCGCGGGGAGAATGCCTAAGCGGATTCACTGGCCAAGTTAGCCAGCTCCCGGGGCCCCCTCAAAACTTGAATAATCCACATGGGTATCAAAAAAGGCCTAGCATCGAGCGGGAGGAATCGAAAATAGGGAAAAAGTTATTGGCCTTAACTGGATCCCAAGCCTTGAGAAGGGAAAACGAAGGAAACCAAGAGGAAAACTCCAATCGGGGACCTCCCATAACGGAAACGAACCGACAACAGAAAATTACATGACATAGTAGATTACCTCCTAAAAGGAACTTTACCCCTTGGTAAGCAAGACGCGAGAAGGATAAAACACCAAGCTCCTACATTTGTGATTGTGAATAACATACTCTATAAAAAGGGACATTCACTTCCTTATTTAAGATGTGTAAGATCTGAAGATGGACTAAGCTTGTTAAAAGAAGCTCATGAGGGATGGTGTGGGACTATTCCAGCGGAGTTAAGCTGGCTAAAAGGATCATGCAACAAGGTTATTATTGGCCGCGGATGGTTAGTCAAGCAGTTGAGTACGTCAAGAAATGTGATAAGTGTCAGAAGTACTCTAAGCTGCCCCAACTTCCTCCTATCGAACTAACCACCATATCAAGCCCCTGGCCATTCGATGTATGGTGAATATATTTAATTGGACCCGCACCACTCGCCAAGGGTGGAGCTAAGTATGTTGTAGTAGCTATCGACTACTTCACCAAGTGGGTGGAGGCAGAACCCCTTTCGACGATCACGTCCAAAAAGCTATTAGATTCATAATAAGAAATATTGTTACCTGCTTAGGAATTACTCACAAAATCATATCAGATAATGTAACACAATTCGAGAGCGAAGAATTCACCTGATTTTGTGAGAAAAATGGAATTAACAAAAGTTTTTCCTTGGTAGCCCATCCGAAAGCTAACGAATCTATGGAAGCCGCCAACAAAACCATTATGACAATCATCAAAAAAGGCCTAAACCCAGCCAAAGGAAATTAGGCAGAAGAGTTGCCTTTAGTGCTTTGGGCATATGGAATCTCTATCAAAACAACCACGGCACACACCTCCTTCTCCATGACTGAAGGATGCGAAGCTATGCTTCCGGTTGAGATCGAAATCCTGTCACATAGAAGGATAGCATATGTGTTTGACCCCAATCAAGAGTTGAGAAAGGAATCACTAGACTTAATACAAGGACTAAGAGATGAGGCTGCAATCAGAACCGTTGAATATCAAAGGAGGATTAAAAAATACTACAACTCAAAGGTCAAAGCTAGAACCTTCGCAAAAGGTGAATTAGTGTTACGAAGAGTGATGGATAACACTAAGAACCCAGGGGATGGCCCTCTCGGTCCAAATTGGGAAGGACCCCTGATCATCCATCAAGAAGTTATGCCCGGAACATATTGGCTATGCAGATCCAACGGTGATCTTGTTCCGAGAACATGGAACTCATAACATTTAAGACCATATTTCTCAACAGTAAAGGAATAAGGAAAAAGATTTTCCTCCAAAGATAATTACATAGTTAAGGGCACGAAAACCCTTCCAATAGATCAAGAGAGACCCAAAAGGGATCGAGCTAAAAAAAGGATCAAATCCCTCATCATCGCCAAATTGGTCAGGGAGAGGCATCCCCCGGAGGGGGATGGTTTGTTAATCTTTCTCCTTGCCCAAATCAGAGGGGGTAGGGTTAAAGCATCAAAAGCGTGAGCCTCTGTTTCACACCAGAAATGGTCGTTGTGGTTCATCTAAAATTAGCACGCCCTTCCTCTGCTCGCAGAAGAGTGCACCCTGCCTCTGCTAGAACTAAGCATGTCCTAACTCTGCTCGCTGAAGAGTACGTTCGACCTCTGCTTATGTTTCACGTTACCCGCAGAAGGGAACGCAAACCCCTAAAATCGCCTACGATGGTCAGGATAGGGCACCCCTCGGAGGGGGGATGGAGTATAAGCCTCTATCAGAGCCTACAATGGTCAGTATAGAGCATCAAAAGACCATACCTTAGTTCTGTGCCTACGATGACCCTGTCTAAGTTTCTATGACCTTATCATCACCTGCAACAGTCAGGATAAGGCGCCTCCTGGAGGAAGGTTGGGTAAGTCCTTGGGCCCTGCTTGTGGACAAGCTAGCCAAGCGCAATGGACGCACAAGCCCATAGAGTGACCAACAAAGCACATACATCCTCTGCTTTGACATCGAAATCCCAAGAAGTGGCTCAAGGAGCACGTACAACCTTTGCTTCAAAAATCAAATCCAAAAGGGATTCCAAAACAGCAAATACCGGAAGGGGTTTCAGGTCTTCTATCTATATTAATACCCGAATATGGGTCGATTCAACTCTTCACAAATGCCGGAAGGGGTTTCCGGTCTTCTATCCATATTAATACCCGAATCTAGGTCGATTCGGCTCTTCATAAATTCCAGAAGGGGTTTCCGGTCCTCTAACTATATTAATACCCGAATCTGGGTTGATTCTGCTCTTCACAAAGGCCAGAAGGGGTTTCCGGTCTTCTATCTATATTAATAACCGAATCTGGGTCGATTCGGCTCTTCAAAAATGCCAGAAGGGGTTTTCATTCTTTTATCTATATTAATACCCGAATTTGGATCGATTTTGCTCTTCACAAATGCCAGAATGGATTTTCGATCCTCTATCTACATTAACGCCCGAATCTGGGTTGATTCGGTTCTTTACAAATACCAGAAGGGTGGTTTCTGGTCTTCAAGCTTCAGAATATCTAAGTAAAACATTAGGAGACCGTCCACAAACGAATGGAAAAGAGCCTGGAAAGAAAAAAAAAAGTTTGACTTGGAAAGTCGAAAACACCCCTTCACTAGGGGGCAAATGTTATTACCAAAAATAAACCCCTAGCATAGGCCGACAGTGAAGGGGTATCGGAGGAACGCAAACATAAAAGGACCTTCCAAAGGAGCAAATGGAGGAGCAAACGGAGATGGCCGAAAGCTATATACAAGCGATAGCGAAGTTTATCTGATCGAACCTATCCGATAGGGTCTACCCGACGAAAGAGTCCTGAAGCAAAAGATGTTAAGTCAGAAGATTATCCGGAACCAGCTTCCGAAGTAGCTACTTCATGAATGAAGAAAGGTCACATCTATAGAAAATGGAGACATCACCGAAAGCTTTCTTCCGGAAAGTCAGATTGTCCCAAAAGCTCCATCGGAAGGATAGTCGGAACCCTAGCAAAGACACAGGCTATCAGTACTGATTTACTTAGTACAGGAATCAATAACGGTTTCAAACCGGCAGCTATCTACATATATCATGAGGGAAAGCCCCTCTAAGTATTTAAGGGAAAGCCAGAAGCCTACATCTAAAAGCTTGCATCCGGGAGCCTTCGCCCAAGAGCTACTACCGGGAGTTCAGATGCTATCCGAAAAACCACCACGGTGACAAGCCCATGTCAGTCTCGGAAAAGCCCCAGCTGGATGGGACCCTCACTCTGAAGGCTATAATTAGCACCACAAAAACAGCCGAAAGCCAAATGCCCGAGACCAAAGAAAAAGCGGTTGGCCAAGTCCCAGGCAGGCCCAATAGCCCAGCAGTGGAAGGGCCCCCGAACTCTCTATAAATAAGACCCCAGGAGCCACACAAAGAGGGAAGAACTTTATATTTTCTTAGTCTAAGTCTATTCTTCTAAAGGAGCAAATCCGCAACTCTTGTAATACATCTACAATTCATGAATGGAGAATTCTGGGTCTTAAACATCTTGCGATTTGATAATCTTGTTGTGCCGTAATGATGAAACAGGGAGTTAACACTAACCATTCTTATGAGAAAATCAATTGTGGCACCTTAGCAATAGAGGTGGGGCTGTGTAGAAATACGAAGTCTCCTTCTCCCTGCCTTGAGGGTCTTCCATGTTGACCGACACTTTCATGATTAGCCTAACGCTTTCTGACCTAAGTGAAAGGGGTTTATCTATGAGTTCGTGAATTAATTTTTGATGCGATCCGGACCCTTTTTTGTGTTGGTCCAGTGCGTATTGATTGTCTAAGTTAATGAACATCGCGATGCCTTCTTTCCCAGATAGGGGAACACATTAGCCTATTTTCTTCTTATCACAGTACATAGTATCACTTTCGTGATTTAGAGAGCAACTGATTTCATAAGCCCTAACAATATTAAGCTAAATAACCTTCTTAAGTTCATTTCGGAACACTGCTGCACAACATGTGTGGCATCCATCCCTTGGGGCGAGATAGTTAATCGAAGTGCCAAAATTCTGGTGCCTAAGGGAAGGTAGATTAGCTTAAATTCATAGGTTTCAGAATGACCTTTGTTAACTCTAAATTATGACGTTGTCAAATCCCATGAACGCATGTCCTAAATAACTTAATCTGGGTGTTGATGGAAATATCGTCAACAACTAAAAATAGTAAAAAATTATGACAAATCATAATTAAAGATTTTAAAGTGATCTGAAAAGAAATAGGAAGTTTCGAACTATATTTTGGGATATTTGCGTTTTCAGGCCAACTGGCTGAAAATAATAAAACAATGTTCAGTAAATTTAAGTGGAATAAACTTAAATTAGTTGATTTATCAAATATAACCGTGATTGGAAAGAAGTATTTAAATATATCTTTTGATTTAGAAAATATTTCCAATTTAAATAAAAACTAAATTTGGGTAGAAATGATCTTCGAATATTTGGTATTGATTATCGTTGCGTAGACATTTACTATTACGAGGAATTCAGAAGATAGTTTACATCGTTATTCCACTTATAGTATGTGATGACCCAAACTTCCCGGCCGGCCTAGACCGAACGAGAAGGCGTATTTCATTGAGAACATGACGCATCAGAACATAAACAGGAGAACATTTCATTGTTATTACAATAATTTACATCAGCGTACAAGATATCTGTGTACATTTAAATAATATACCACGAAAAAATAATATTATACATTTAAATTACATAGCAGCGAAAATATAATACAAAAATATAATGTGCAGCGGAAAATATCAACTATCAAAACTGAAAGAAATACACGGATACAAAGCATTCCGAATACAACTCCAGCTGTAATTCAGGATCCTGTGACTACAAAACCAAACTACTAGCTGCCCGTGTGGAAAATATAGGCACCCAGAGTTTAGGTGAAAACAATAAACTCCGAGTCCGTCATGGGACTGGCGTGAGAACTAAAACACATATTAACTTTATTTTAAAGTTGGGTAAATCAAGGACCACGCCCTATGACTCGGAACGGGTTTTCTCCCAAGAGTACCATAAAACAAACAGCGCAATGCTAAAAGGAAAAATGAAACTATTATAAGACTCAGGTCCCATCACCCAATGCAACACAAACCAGGGGATAGAGTTTTACCTTATAATGGCCAACATGCTTGATACACAAAATTTATCTTTTATGACTATAAGTGAAGAAATCAACTTCAAATATAAATGTATCAATCATAGACGGCATAGTACACCATCCTACTATGTCGCCTTATAGGTTTACAACTAAATCCGCAAAGTCGCGTATTGGAAATTGGGTTCCCATCTATGAACCGAGGCAAGGGATCATCCTCAACCGAATTCGAGACAATCTAGCACCATATCTCAGGACCCAGACGCAGGTGACCCCTTAGGATCATGCAGGGTCGGTCCACAACTAACGTTTGTGGATTAGCACTTCCTGAACAACACGTTTCCCAACCCAATGAGGCTTAAAATCTGGTCAGTAGTCGACCATCAAGGTCTTTTAGTCGACCATACCCGAGGTACCTTGCAATCCATCATCCACTTAAGTAAAAAAATTTCTGGGCTTCATACCATGACACCACTTCTAGCAAGAAAGAAACACATGTCCTCCCTGCTGTCCTTCAACCCGTTTCTGGTTCATACCGGGGTGTGAAGCCCGCGAATTAACGCTACACACAAAGTTGCGCTACTTAAAGCTGTGCTTTGATCATCAACCATAAAGCCCTTCTTTTCAACAAAATCTTTGATCCATGCATCTCAACATGCCACATTGTCAATCCATATCGTACCATTTATTTCCACCAATATATAACCTCTAGGCCCGTACGTCTCAGAGAAAGGCGTTAAGCAAGAGAATAAATTCTCTGCCACCAAACATATATATATATATATAGCATAGATCATTGATTACAACGCGGAATACAATGTCAAACGTACAATCCATTTGAAAGTCCGTTCTAGGTCTGAACGAAACTGGAGGCACCTTATTCCTCGTCCCATATGTCCAATATAGGAGAGACGCTTTCGCATATTCGGTCGATCTCTAAGTGTGTTTGGACGATCACCACTTATTACCTCGTTTTGGGTTTACAGCCCAATCAAGACATCAGTAATCATCCAAACGATGTGAAGATCTCCGGTCTTCAACCACCGACTTCTTTGACTTTTAGTCGTCGTATCAGTTATTCAGAATGGGTTAAACTTGATCTTTCCAAATAACTCGTGTATCTTATAATCAAGTGCTATAAAAACACATCATACGTCTCATTCCAATCCAGAATATTCTTTTATTCAAATATTATTTTCACAATTTAAACCAAATTAAGGTTTATCAAACTAGTCGAGATTATCGTGCCTCGCCGAAGTAATCATTTATTTTATTATCCTAACCCCAAATTATTCATCCCATGGAGCAAAACTGGTAGTACTCCATATCTAATATCCATTGTGTTATCGGTAAATTTAATTACCATTTAACGTTCAAATCTAATTAAAGATTTAACTATCACACGGAGTAAAATTGGTGATACTCCATTATCGAACATTTCTTGAATTTGGTAAATTTAATTACCTCATTCCCATTTCAATCTAATTAAAGATTCATTAAAACTCTACTTTGTTTTAATCTTTAAAAATCATTACTTAATGATTATTCAACTTTAGGAAATTAATCATGCCTTTAACTTGGTTAAAGAACCAATATCATTTAAAACAAAGTTCACGATAAACCAAAAATCATTTTCCATTAAAATGGAATCTTCACGGAAAACATAACAGTATATAATCGATATAAATTTCCATATCAAACTAATACTATAAGTGCAATAGCAGCAAGGCCTTTTAAATTCCATAAATAGTAATGGTCTTCCTTTACAGAAGTTCATCTCGATTATTAAATCGAATTCCATTAAATTCTAATTTAATATATTAAATTGGAAAACTTTACTTTGGAAAGTTCCATTAATATTAATTAAAAGATTATAAATTCCAAATCATAACTTCCCCGTTAATTGGGTTAAAGAACAAATGTTATTTAAAACATTATTCACGATAAACCCAGAATCAACTTTCATTTCAAATCCAATTAAATTAATTAATCGGTAAATTTCTCTAAATCTTAATTAAAAGATTTATTCTATTCTCAACTAGGTTTAAGAATAGTGTTATTGAAGACACCATTCATGACACGCCCTAAATCTAATTTGATATTAAATACAAGGCTCTGAATAGAAATCATATCGGCTTATATTCAATATCAAATTCTAAACCAATGGATATCGTATTGGGAATAACGATATTTGTATCTTCCAAATTCCTCAACAATATCTGTATAATCACGGAATACAATATCGAAATATTCCGAAGATTGTTTCCATCCAAATCCTTTCCAATTCATACGTTGGAAAATTCTTTTTTTATTAAAATCATTTCCAATTCCTTTCAGTTCTTTATTCTAGTTATTAACTAGTTCATTCAGATAAATATCTTTTATCTTTTCATTATGTCCATTCAAATCGGATCTCCCGTTATGTCCATTCAAAGTCAATGGTCGAAATTCACGAACGGTCAGTGCGTGATATGTTCTATTCAGGCCATTTAAATATATATAATATATTTTGTCGATTTCCATTCAAAATGTATTTCATAAAACGTTTCTAAATTCGTTTTAAAAACAATTCCCACTTCCATTTCAATTTTAAATCAAAATTGAATATTCCATATCAGTATAATATTAAAATGATAATATTTCAAAATAACAGATTTTGAAATCAAATCTTTTTTATATTCATTATAAAACAAATAAAATCGGTAGAAAATTCCGCTCGAGTTAAAATGGCATATATCTACTTAACTCAGCTTCACATATATCAATATCTTCGTGCCAATCCAAAGTTGGACATCAAAATCATATTTTGATTCTTCACTGAATATAATTTAAAATATTCATTATTTTTGAATTGGATTTAGACTTAATCAATTATCATATAATTTTATTTATATGGATTCCATATATCGCATGTATTCAAAAATAGTGACAAACAACTATTACACATTCAATTCACATCCAGAGTGCAATATACAACTGTATAAGCATTAAATAATTAAATAACTCTTATTACAGTACATCAATCAGTCGGTTGACATACAACTATACACGAGGGCGATGTGCAAATTAATTATCATCCTCAGACCCGTGTGGGGTTTTCAATAATCAACAAATAATTGGGCGATGTGCAAATTTATCGTCCCAATACCCGTGTGGGGATTACACCACAATCCATGTGAATTCATCTATAGTTTAATAATAATGGCATTAAAACTATAAACAACCATTAATCACCAAACAAATATTGCAATCATAGTCATTTAATAAATATTCAGTTATGAAAATAAATAACTGTACAAAATACTTGAGTGAGAGAGTTCTCACATTTGGTTCCACCTGTCAGTCTTTAATTGACGATTTTATTTTAAACTAAATTAAACGGATGTTTAATTTAGCTCAAAAATTCAGCTTACTCCGTTTCTTTTTTGGTCAGTTCCATATTGTAGATCACGTCATTGTGATTCCAACGGATCCGAAATCATTCAATTCTGTTTTTGTTTGCAAAAGTTACAAGGTTTTAAACATTTAATTGCATAAATTAATTATTTAAAATAATTAATTAATCGTTTACACTAATTAATCACCATCCATTCTTCTTCAATTGTTAAACTCTCTAGCCCGATTAAAAAACCCATCGTCAACCTAAAACCCTCGCCTGTGCACCACCAACCGGACTACTAGAGACTAATCGAGAGCCACCACGACATCAGGCTTCGAATTCTCCACCAACGCCCCCTCCGGCCTCGAACTCGACGCCCCCAGGTTACCCCTAAAACCGCTGCGAATTTCATGACTTCAAGCTCAGAATTTGCACCAAATACAACTCAGTATCCGATCAAACCCATATGAATTGAAAGAGCATAGAAATCTCAACAATATTAGTGTAGAAAGGTTCGCGAATTATTGGTAGATTGGAAGTGATTATCGAATCAAAATCTGAGAATCCTGGCATTTAAGAACGAAGTGGCGACACTGATATTCCTTAGGGTTAGGGTTGTGAGTACTTGAAGGGTATTTATATATAATTTATTAATATTTTATTCAATTTGACTTATTTAGCGCTACGAACTCCAAGCAAATCCCAACGACTGTCATTTCTAACCAAATACCCCCATTCCAGACACAATGAGATATGTTTCACAAGCCGATTCGACTGTTTTGAACAGTTTTTATCCAAATTAAAATATAAATTAATATAATGTTCAATATTGAATTTCAACTTACATTTTAATTTACCAGGGCCGCATACTGATCCAAAATTATGAAATTTGAAATCTAGCTATGTTTTGATGATACAGTCCTAACAAAATAAATTTTGCCCAATTTGGAGACCATTCGAAAATTAGCCTTCTAACTAGCTTATTAAATTTAAACTAAAATTCAATACGCGTTTAAATTTACCATGCTTACATACTAATTTCAAATGACTTGAAATTTTAAACCTGACAATAATTTGACATTCTGGATCCAACAAAATTGGTTTCGTTGAAAACGAAGGTCATTTGCAAAATGGCTATTTTTAAGGGCTTAAATAATGTTAAAATATATATAAAGTCCATAGCGACTATTCTAAATTTTAATTTAGACATAACTTACAATTTATAAAACGAAATCTAAAATTTTCACATTCATTAGAAAGATATAATCAAATATATTCTAACGTTCCCTGTTTTACTGAAATCCAATTTGTATTGCATTCTATATATTCAAACAAAGTTCAAAACCAAATTTTCAAACTACCGCGCATTTCGAGTTTGTTTTAATTGAATTTTAAATTTATACGTTCTAACTTCGATTTAAATAAATTTTAAATCGTTTATTCTTAAAATAATTCATCTAAAATATTTAAAATAAATTTAAAATAAATTTTTAAATTGGTTCCAAAAATACGGGTTGTTACAATCTCCCCCACTTAAAACTTTTTCGTCCTCGAAAAAGAACAAAGATGAAAGTTGTTTAACTAACCAACTCAACTTTCATTTTGGCTCAAGTTCCTCAACTTTTCAGTTTCTAAGAACTTTAAAATTTCTCTGAAATTTGGCTAACACCCTAAATTTCTGAAAAATTATGCCATAACCTCCTTGGTACGGGTTGATCTGAACAAATTTAGCCGTATTAGGCACCCAATAAATCAATATATCGCATACAAATCAAATGTGAGTTATCTATGCTCAAGGGAGATGCGGAAAAAAAATCATTCCTTGACCCAGTGATGGGAATTAGTCATAATCCATATGCCGTATATAAAACAAGAGAGACGTGTACATTTTTGTCATCTCAAGACCTGTGTAGGGCTTGTTATTAAATCCTGCAATTTTCCTTTATATGTTACTAAGTCCATAACCAGTCTTCAGTTCAATCTATAATTCAGTCCTCGCTATACAAGCATCTCGCTCGTATGGTAATCCAGACCTCGTTATATAAGCACCAAATGCTTATATGGAATATGATATGATATGCTGTCTTCAGTAGTATGTTATGCGGCGTGATCCATAATTCTTGTTACCATTCTATGGTGTATGTTTTAATTTCACACAGAACAACCATCACAGCGCATCCAAATCACTCATAGTAGTTATAATAAATAATAAAATTGCGCAACTAACTCATTAAGGTGCACCTGTTTGTCGGGCACACAATTTATTTCTCTACTCAACAGTAAACCCATAACCTGCTCAGCATATATATATATATATATATATATATATATATGTATGTATGTATGTATGTATGTGTATACATACCTATCTATATATACAAATCCAATTCGAACAAAATTTTCAATTTAGCTCTACATTATATTTGATTTGGCTTTATTTATCATTCCTTCTTATATTGGTTTTATAATTCCAATATTTTTATTAGTTAAATTAATTATCACACAACACAACCAACAGTAAATTTGTTAAATAAATTTCCAAATGCATAAAATTTGTATATACACAAAAAAAAATATTCAATGCCAAATTACAAACAATAAACTCTAACTAAGTTTTGGTTCTCACACCAGTCAATTAGAATCATATAGATATCCCACTTTCCAAACCCGAACATAAATATTGATGATGTCCGGACTATCATCAGAATCATCTTTGGGCGACTAAAGTGTGATTCTATATCTACCCAGTATATTTGAGACTTCGTGAGACGACCCGAATTCCCGTTCTCACGGAAACAAGGTTATCTTTGGAATATAACACAGAAACAGATAATAGCAGAACAGAATTAAATAAATACACCAGAATGAACAACAAAATATACTGGATAAAAGTAATCATCAGAGTTACACAGTATACAGGATCTTACTTATTACAAATACAGTTCAGCTATACATAAATGTCTACAGCGGAAATAAACAAAATATGTACAATAGGAGCTGAACAGCATAAAAAGAAATAAATGATAGAATCCATCTTCAGCTCCAGCTATCCAGAAAGAACCAGCTAAACCTGAATACAAGGCTGCCCGTGTAGAAAAAGGGGCACCCGAGTTTGAGAGTGAAACAAACTACGAGTCAGTCATGGGACTGGTATGAGAAATCCACTCAACACATATATAATTGGCTAATCACAGGACCACGCCACTTTCGTGGAACGGGTTTACTCCATTGGATTGCCAGTGCTTTAAAACAAATCTTTCTTTTAAACATCGCTATGCTTTTTATAAAAATGAAGCCATTATAAGACTCAGTTCCCATCACACAATGCAACGCAAACCGGAGGATAGAGTTTTTACCTTATAACGGCCAAAATATGGTTGATACGAATAAAACAAAGGCATTTGATATTATTGCTAGTGTTTATATGTTTTGAAAACAATTTCAAATCATAACTATCAATCATAGACGGCATTAATGCCCCATACCACTATGTCGCCATATATAGGTATACAAGCAAAACCGCACGATGTCGTATTTGGAAATTGGATTTCCGTCATGAACCAAGGCAAAAGATAGTCCTTACCGAATTCGTGACTCTCTAGCCCGAGCCACAGGCAAGCGCGCAGGCAAGCCTTGGAGCGACAGGGCCGGTCCACCGATGTGGATTATTATGCCTGAACAATACGTTTCCCCGCCCTTTGGGGCGTAAACGAGCCAACGAATGACTCCATCGGACCCGGATCGTCCGATCAAACCGAGGCGCCTCGCAACAGCAACAACCACATAGGTGAAAAGTATATAAATGTCAGGGCTGGTAGGTCACTGACACCACCCTAGCTAGAAAGAAACGCATGCCCTCCCTGAGGTCCTTCCTCCCGTTTTAGGTTCATACCGGGATGTGAGGCTCGCGAATTCACGTTATACACAAAGCTACGCCACACAGGCGGTGCTTTGATCATCACCACAAGGCTTTGCTTTTCAACAGAAGCCCTGATCACTGCATCTTAGCATGCCACACAGAATAAATCCTATGTCGGACACACAGTCCATTTACAAGTCCGTTCTGGGTCTGAACGAAACCGGAGGCACTAAATACCTCGCAAACCCTTCGATCAACACGTACGTCTGAACGATCACCACTCATTATCCATATTTCGGGATGCCTCCCAATCAGGACCTCGGTTACCATCCAAACGAGGTGAAGATCTCCGGTCTTCGACCATCGTCTTCATCTTCGAATTTCAATCGTCGGTCGATTATTCGAAATGAGAATTTACTCGGCCTTTTCAAATAATTCACGTATATTTAGAATTTCAAATCGATTTAATTCAATGGTTAAATTATTCGACAACACCAATTGTGTTCTTTATATAGTTTTCACACCAAACACATTCAACCATCAAACATCACATAAATCAAGCAAATTCAGTTTATTTCCATTCCATATCGCTTATGATATTTTATAACGATTTATCGCTATTTTTATTTATTTTAGAATAGCCATTTTATTCAAAACGACGCTTCGGGCCATAAGGCGGCCGTGGCGCTGTTTTTCTTCAGATTTGATTTACACATATCTGA
This sequence comes from Allium sativum, assembly GCA_030737875.1. NCBI lineage: Eukaryota > Viridiplantae > Streptophyta > Magnoliopsida > Asparagales > Amaryllidaceae > Allium > Allium sativum. The sequence continues at coordinate 455,341,001 of CM060909.1, forward strand.
AAATCTAACCGTTGGATCTTCACAAAAATTACATCATTAGAAAGGTCTTTTCAAAACGAACCCAACGGTTCCAGTTTCGGGAAATTCCGACGGTCGGATCTCCCGGTACAATCGTTTGAAGTTTCGATTTCAAAATACGAACTGCAGCGTCGTTATTCGATTAAATATAATTATATTTATATATATAAATAAATATAATCGTTTCTGGCGCTGTTTTTCTTCAGATTTGAATTAAACATTCCAGACTATCCAACCGTTGGATTTCTACAAGGTTGGTGCCGTTGGAAAGATTATTCCAAGGCGAACCCAACGGTTGAGGTTTCGGGAAAATCCAATGGTCGGATTTCCCGTACTAGTCGTTTGAAATCACGATTTCAAAATACGAACTGCACGGCTTCGTTTCGTTTTAATTTTATTTATATTTATATATTTATATAAATATAGTTCATTCAACAATTTCAATATCGTTTTCACTTCAAAAATTTTTCTAACACCATAAATTTTGGAAAAATTTCGCCATAACCTCCCCTGCACCGGGAGCGTCGGGAAATCGCAAATAGCGTCCCGGTCCTTCTAATCTCAAAAAGAAAAAGAAAAAGCCAAGCGGCTAGCCAACAGGCTCAAAATCATCACCCAAACAAATCAGTAAATGTGTACCTATTTGTCGGGCACAAATTTTATTCCTCTTCTCTAGCCCCTTTGCTATAACCTGTTCAATGAATATGCATGTACATATATATACAGTTCATATCATTTTTCATTTTCTATTCAACTTCATATTTGATTTCTATTTGGTTTAAAAACACCATTCATTCTAATGTTACATAAATAGGTGCAAATCATTTCATTAGTTAATTAATGAATATTTCAACTCGTATATGTTTATTTTGAACAAGTGGCTATTTTTAACACTTCACATTTCAACGATTCATGCATACAATAAAAATGTGATTTTTATTGTAAAACAATTCATTTCAAAGACACTATTTTTCTATATCGTTCATATAAGTGATAAAAATAGGATTTTTATCATCAAACAATTTATTTCAAAATATGAATACCATTCAACACATGAATTTCTAAACAACGAATGAATATCAATTCAACACATGAATGTTTTCTACAGTTTCTATATATAGATAAAAATGTGATTTTTATTATCGAACAATTTGTTTCAAAATATGAATACCATTCAACACATGAATTTCTAAACAACGAATGAATATCAATTCAACACATGAATGTTTTCTATATATAGATAAAAATGTGATTTTTATTATCGAACAATTTATTTCAAAATATGAATACCATTCAACACATGAATTTCTAAACAACGAATGAATATCAATTCAACACATGAATGTTTTCAATATAAGGAATAAATATAGTTTAAGCATATGAAAATAATTCAAACACACAAATATTATTCAAAATTTCGGCAGCATAACGGCAGGGTAGTTACACCGGCACCGTCCCTAGTACGGCTCCTCGCTCTACCTTAAAACCTCGCGGTTTTTGACAATGGGGATCATGCATCTAGTTCGCACGCAGGCGGCATGTATATATTTATTTCATTTCCACAAACTAATCCTATGTGGTTTCAACCAAATATTTCTCAACCACAAATGGGTATTTTTCAACCACAATCAACCAATATCAATCACAAACAATCCCAAACAATCATTCAATTTTCACCACAATTTCAACCAATAAATATCGTCCATGGTTTGTGGACGAGGGGGCGTATATATATATATATTTATATATAGCAATTCACTTTTACTTCACACATATATATATAAATTTTAAATCAGAAATCTCACCAATAGCTATCCAACTTCAAGACTCTTCTTAATAGAAATCTTCGCCTTTTGTCGCTTTCGCCCGTATTCTCTACATATGTAAAAATAGAATTTTTACTATGCTATTCAATATATAAAAATCGAATTTTGACTTCACTATTCAATATATAAAAATATGATTTTTACTTTCGCTTTCACATATAAAAATTATGATTTTTACTTTTGCTTTCACATATAAAAATTATGATTTTTACTTTTGCTTTCACATATAAAAAATATGATTTTTGCTTTTGCTTTCAACATATAAAAATATGATTTTTCCTATTTAAAGTTCAGATCTTGTTCCATTAAAGTTTAAACCTTTCCTATTTAATATTTAAACCATTTTTAAAAACAAAATCAGTTTTATTTCTTTAAAAAAAATCAGTTTTATTTCTTTATTTACAAATCAGTTTTATTTCTTTATTTATAAATCAGTTTTATTTCTTTATTTATAAATCAGTTTTATTTCTTTATTTATAAATCAGTTTTATTTCTTTATTTATAAATCAGTTTTTATAATTTAAAACAAAAATCAGTTTCTATTCTTTATAAACATTCAGTTTTATACTTTTAAAAATCAATTCATTTTTTTTTTTAATCCTTTTAAAAAAAACTGTGTTTAAACCTTTTTCAAAATCACTGTTTTTAAACCTTTTAAAAAAAATCAAAATCAGTTTTTATTTTAAACATTTTCAGTTTTAAATTCGGTTTTATAAAAACAGTTTTAAAATTATTTTATAAATCTCAGTTTTCATACTTTAAAAAAAAAATCTCAGTTTTATTCATAAAATAAAAATAAAATAATAATACAAAAGAAATACTTACAGAAGAAGGGGGGGGTTCCTCCGTAGATCGTCGGGGCTGGATTCTCGAGGGCGGCGGCTGGGGGTTCGAACGACGTGGCAGGAGGCGCTGGCTTCGAGGTATGGACGGCGGCTTCAGCGTCGTCAGCGAGGGGGGGGCTTCGTCGGGGATCGTGCGATGGGGGCTTCGTCGGAGTTCGTGCGAGGGGGGGGGGGGCTGGCGATTGATCGCTAGGGTTTTTTTTTTTTTTTATTCTGTTTAAATGAAATCGGGAATGAGCTACGGGGGGGCCAAGGTATAGGAGAAAATTTAGATTTTTTTTTATATTATTATTATTATTTTATTATTTAATTTTGCAATTTTACATACGACCTCGTAACGAGGCCCACCGCCTGTCGCCCATAGCGTTTTACCCCCATTCCGAACACAATGGGATATGTATCGCAAGCTGATTGGATCGTTACAGCCAGTTTCCTTTTGAATTTTCATTTAAATCATTATATTGAATTTTAAACGCACATTTCAAATTACCGGGGTCACATACTAACTAGAAAAATTCTAGAAAAATATTTTCTAGCTTCGTATTGACGATACGGTCCTAACAAAACTAGTTTCGTCGAATTCTGAGACCGTTTGAAAAATGGCCAATTTCCAGTCGATTAAAATCAACGAAAACTGGTCAAACGCGTTTTCTTTTGCCACGCTCACATATTGATTCGAAAAATTATGAAATTTGAAACCTAGCAATAACTTGACACTGCGGATCTAACAAAAGTGGTTTCATCGAAATCCGAGGTCATTTGCAAAATATCCATTTTTAAGGGCCTGAATTCTAAAGCGACTATTCAGAATTTTCAACTGGACATATCCTTTGACTCCCGCTATCAAATTTCGATTGGTCGAATTCGTTAGAAAGATATCATCAACTAGATACTAATGTTTTTGGTTTCACTAAAATCCAGATTGTTTTGCACCCGGTATATTCAATTGAAGTTTGAAATCGAATTATCGAACTACCGCACTATTTTCAATTCTATATATAATTATAATTAATTATATTCGTTTTCAAATGTCGATTTCAACTCAGTTTTCATCGCCATTGTTTAAAATATTTATTTTAAATATTTAAAATCCATTATTTTAGCCAATTTAAAATTTTTAAATTGGTTCAGATTTTCTGGGTCGTTACACTTCGTATACACGTTTGCAAGGCGTATATGCAAAATATTCTTACACTTGATAATCCAAAATAAATATTAAATAAAATACTCAAATATTTATAATAAGATATAAATTTTCGAAACTAAGTTTGTTTTTCTTATAGAAATAATACTCTTTAAACTCATTCTAAGGTATTACTAATCCTATCTCTAACGAGTTATTCTTGTAGGATATTACTAATCCTATCTCTGATGAATTCTTTCATTCGGTTCTAATGTGTCTTGTTCTCGAGCTTTGTAAACCAAAGCTCTGATACCAACTGTGACGACCCGAACTTCCCGGCCGGCCTTCCCCGAACGAGAATGCAGATTGCTTTGAGAACACGACATATCAGAACATAAACTGGAGAACATTTCATTGTGATTACAACAATTTACATCAGCGCACACGATATCAGAGTACAATTAAATAATATACCGTGGAAAAATAATACCAGAGATTTAAATTACATAGCAGCGGAAATATAATACATAAATATAATGTGCAGCGGAAAACACCAACTACCATAACTGAAAGAAATACACGAATACATAGCATTCCGAATATAGCTCCAACTGTAATCCAGAATCCTGTGAAAAGAAATATCTACAAAACCAAACTACTAGCTGCTCGTGTGGAAAATATGGACGCTCAGAGTTTAGGTGGAAAACAATAAACTCTGAGTTAGTCATGGGAATGGTGTGAGAACTAAAACAGTTATTAACTTTATTTTAAAGGTGTGTAAATCAAGGGACCACGCCGTATGACACGAAACAAGTTTTCTCCCAAGAATACCATAAAACAAACAACGCAATGCAAAAAGGAAAAATGAAGCCATTATAAGACTTAGGTCCCATCACACAATGCAAACACAAACCAGGGGATGGAGTTTTATCTTATAGTGGCCAAACATGCTTGACACGCAAAATTTATCTTTTAATATTACTATAAGGGAAGAAATCAACTTCAAATATAAATGTATCAATCATAGACGGCATAGTACCCCATCCTACTATGTTACCATATAGGTTTACAACTAAAACCGCAAAGTCGCGTACTGGAAATTGGGTTTCCATCTATGAACTGAGGCAAGGGATCATCCTCAACCGAATTCGAGACGGTCTAGCACCATGTATCATGACCCAAACATAGGTGAGCCCTTAGGATCATGCAGGGTGGTCCACACCTAACGTTTGTGGATTAGTAATTCCTGAACAATACGTTTCCCTACCCAATGAGGCTTAAAATCTGGTTAGTACGTCGACCATCAAAGCCTTTTAGTCAGCCATACCTAAGGTACCTCGCTATCCATCATCCATTTAAGTAAAAAAATGTTTGGGCTCCATACCATGACACCACTTCTAGCTAGAAAGAAACGCATGTCCTCCCTACTGTCCTTTAACCCGTTTCTGGTTCATACCGAGGTGTGAAGCTCATGAATTAACGCTATATACAAAGCTGTGCTACTTAAAGTCGTGCTTTGATCATCAACCACAAAGCCCTGCTTTTCAACAAAAGCTTTTATCCATGCATCTCAGCATGCCACGCTGTCAATCCATACCGTACATTGATTTCCACCAATATATAACCTCTAAGCTTGTACATCTCAGAGAAGGGTGTTAAGCAAGAGAATAAATTCTCCGCTACCAAATAGATATATATTTAGCAAAGATCAACGAATACAGCGCGGAATACAACGTCAGACATACAATCCATTTGCAAGTCCGTTCTGGGTCTAAACGAAACTGGAGGCACCTTATTCCTTGTCCCATATGTCTAACATAGGAGAGAGACCCTCGCATATCCGGTCGATCTCCAAGTACGTCTGGACGATCACCACTTATTACCATGTCTTGGGTGTACAGCCCAATCAAGACATCAGTAATCATCCAAACAATGTGAAGATCTCCGGTCTTCAACACCATCTTCTTCGACCTTTAGTCATCGTATTAGTTATTCAGAATGGGTTAAACCTGGTCTTTCCGAATAACTCGTGTATCTTATAATCAAGTGCTATAAAAGCACATCTTATGCCTCATTCCAATCCAGAATATTCTTTAATTCAAATATTCTTTTCACAGTTTAAACCAAATTAAGTTTTATCGCACTAGTCGGGATCATCGAGCCTTACCGAAGTAATCATTTATTTTATTATCCTAACCCCAACTTATTCATCCCATGGAGCAAAACTGGTAGTACTCCATATCTAACACCCATTGTGTTATCGGTAAATTTAATTACCATTTAACGTTCAAATCTAATTAAAGATTTAACTATCGCCTGGAGTAAAATTGGTGGTATTCCATTATCGAAAATTTCTTGAATTTGGCAAATTCAATTATCTCATTCCCATTTCAATCTAATTAAAGATTCATTAAAACTCTACTTAGTTCTAATTTTCAAAAATTATTGCTTAGTGATTATTCAACTTTAGGAAATTAATCCTGCATTTTACTGGATTAAAGAAACAATATCATTTAAAACAAAGTTCACGATAAACCCAAAATCATTTTCCATCAAAATGGAATCTTCATGGAAAACATAACAGTATATAATCGATATAAATTTCCATATCAAACTAATACTATAAGTAGAATAGTAGCAAGGCCTTTTAAATTCCATAAATAGTAACGGTCTTCCTTTACAGAAGTTCAACTCGATTATTAAATCGAACTCCATTCAATTCCAATTTAATATATTAAATTGGAAAACTTTACTTTGGAAATTTCCATTAATATTAATTAAAAGATTATAAATTCCAAATCATAACTTCCTTGTTAACTAGGTTAAAGAACAAATGTTACTTAAAACATTGTTCTCGATAAACCCAAAATCAACTTTCATTTCAAATCCAATTAAATTAATTAATTGGTAAATTTCTCTAAATCTTAATTAAAAGATTCATTCTATTCTCAACTGGGTTTAAGAACGGTGTTATTAAAGACACCATTCATGACAAACCCAAAATATATTTTGATATACAAGGCTCTGAATAGAAATCATATCGGCTTATAGTTAATATCAAATTCTGAAACCATCGGATGTCGTATTGGGAATAATGATATCTGTATCTTCCAAATTCCTCAACAATATCCATATAGTCACGAAATCCAATATCGAAATATTTCGAAAATTATTTCCATTCAAATCCATTCCAATTCATACGTTGGAAAATTCAGGTTATATTAAAACCATTTCCAATTCCTTTCAATTCTTTATTCTAGTTGTTTACTAGTTCATTCAGATAAATATATTTTATCTTTCCAAAATTTGGAATATTTAATCCGAAATCTTTTTAAATCATTTAATATGATTTAACACAATTTATCCATATTTTTAATAATTTTAATATGGCCATTTCAGTCGATTTCCACATATGATCATCGAACTGCATTTACAGTGAACTTTTCCATAACTGATTTGGACATATTTTAAAATCTAACCGTTAGATTTCAAATCTCTTCTTATCATTCGAAAGCTCGTTCCGATACGACCCCAATGGTTCTGGTTTTAGGAGAATCCGATGGTTGGATCTCCCATTACGTCCTTCAAAGTCAACGGTCGAAATTCACGAACGGTCACTGCGCGATACGTTCTATTCAGGCCATTTAAATATATATAATATATTTCATCGATTTCCATTCAAAACATATTTTATAAAACGTTTCTAAATTTGTTTTAAAAACGATTCCCGCTTCCATTTCAATTTTAAATCAAAATTGAATATTCCGTATCATTATAATATTAAAATGATAATATTTTCGAAATATCATATTTTGAAATCAAATCTTTTCGATATTCATTATAAAACGAATAAAATCGACAGAAAATTCCACTCGAGTTAAAATGGCGTATATCTACTTAACTCGGCTTCACATATTTCAATGTCTTCGTATCCATCCAAAATTGGACATCAAAGTCATATTTTGATTCTTCACTGAATATTATTTTAAAATATTCGTTATTTCTGAATTGGAATCAGACTTAATCAATTACCATATAATTTTATTTATATGGATTCCATACATCGCATGTATTCAAACTAATGATAAACAACTATTAAACATTCAATTCACATCCAAAGTGCAATATACAACTGTATAAGCCTTAAATAACGCTTATTACAGCCTGTCAATCAACCGATTGACATATAATATACAAGGTCGATATGTAAATTAATTATCATCCCCAGACCCGTGTGGGGTTTCCAATCATCAACAAATAATTGGGCAATGTGCAAAATTATCGTCCTAATACCCGTGTGGGGTTTACATCAAAATCCATATGAATTTATCTACGGTTTAATAATAGTGGCATTAAAACTATAAACAACCATCAATCACCAAACAAATATTGCAATCACAAGTAGTTAATATATATTCAGTTATAGAAATAAGTAACTATACAAAATATTTGAGTGAGAGAGTTCTCACATTTTATTTCCACTCCGTCCGTCTTTAATTGACGATTTTATTTTTAAACTAAATCAAACAGACATTTAATTTAGCTCAAAAAAATCAACTTGCTTTGTTTCTGTTCTAGTCAGTCCCATATTATAGATCTCGTCGTTGTGATTCCAATGGATCCGAAATCGTTCAATTCCATTTCTGTTTGCAAAAGTTACAAGGTTTAAACATTTAACTGCATAAATTAATTATTTAAAATAATTAATTAATAGTTTACACTAATTAATCACCATACATTCTTCTTCCATAGTTAAACACTCCAGGTCGATTAAAAAACCCATCGTCAACCTTTAACCCTCGCCTGCGCACCACCAATCGGACCACCAGAGACAGATAGAGGGCCACCACGACGTCGGGCTTCGAATTCTCCATCAACCCCCCCTCCGGCCTCGAACTCAATGCCCGAGGTCACACCTAAAACCACCACAAACTTCATGACTTCAACCTCAGAATTCGCACCAAATACAGCTCAATATCCGATCAAACCAATATGAATTGAATGATCACAGAAATCTCAACAATATTCGTGTAGAAAGATTCGCGAATTAGTTGGTAGATTGGACGTGATTATCGAACCAAAAGCTGTGAATCCTGTCCTTTTAGAACGAATTGGCGGCGTTGATATTCCTTAGGTTTAGGGTTGTGAGGATTTGAAGGGTATTTATATATTATTTACTAATATTTTATTCAATTTGACTTGTTTTACGCTACGAACTCCAAACAAATCCCAACGACTGCCGTTCCTAACCAAATACCCCCATTCCGGACAAAATGAGATATGTTTCGTAAGCCGATTCAACTGTTTCGAACAGTTTTTATCAAAATTTAAATTTAAATTAATATAACGTTCAATATTGAATTTCAACGTACATTTTAATTTACCGGGGCCACATACTGACTCCAAAAATTATGAAATTTGAAATTAGCTAAGTTTTGATGATACGGTCCTAAAAAAATTAATTTTGTCCAATTTGGAGATCGTTTGAAAATGGCCTTTTAACTACCTTATTAAATTTAAACTGAAATTCAATACGCTTTTAAATTTACCACGCTTACATACTAATTCCAAATGACTTGAAATTTTAAATCTGATAATAATTTGACATTCTGGATCCAACAAAATTAGTTTCATCGAAAACGGAGGTCGTTTGAAAAATGGCTATTTTTAAGGGCAGAAATAATATTAAAATATATATAAATTCCATAGCGACTATTCTAAATTTTAATTTAGATATAACTTAAATTTATAAAACGAAATCTAAATTTTTCACATTCATTATAAAGATATAATTAAATAGATTCTAACGTTCCTTATTTTACTGAAATCTGATTTATATTGCATTCTATATATTCAAACAAAGTTCAAAACCAAAATTTCAAACTATCACGCCATTTCGAGTTTGTTTTAGTTTAATTTTAAATTTATGCGTTCTAACTTTGGTTTAAATAAATTTTAAATTGTTTATTTTCAAAATAGATCATCTAAAATATTTAAAATCATTAAAGTAAATTAAAAAAAAAAATTTAATTGGTTCCAAAAATACGGGTTGTTACATAGTATTCGTTGATTACAGAAATTGGTGTTGAATGTACGTTGATATAATTCTATCTGCATTCTTATATTTAATATCAATTAGTTAGGGGTTTATCACGAATGAGGTTTTTAAATAACGTTTGTTCTTTATCCCAGTTAAAAGAGATGATGATTTTGGAAGCCTAAATTGCTTAACTAAATTGAATAGATGATTTTAGAAGCCTAAATAGCTTAACCAAACGTGAAAATAAGGCTTACTCTCTTGAAATGATATCCAATTAAAGGAGACTTAGTTGGTGGGTTAATAATCCGAAAAGGATTTAGTTTTAGCGCTAATTATTTCGAAAAGACCAGGTTTAACACATTTCAAATAATTACACGACGATTAAAAGTCGAAGATGGTGGAAGATCGGAAGTCTTCACATCGAATGTGCTGCTTGTTGTTGCCTTGGGTTGCTCCCATTATAGGTTATAGTGGCAGTATTCTGGACTTACTTGCTGATTGTCCAGATATGCAAGGGCCTCTCTCCTTAGTTGGACGAGGAATAAGGTGCCTTCAGTTTCATCCAAACCAAGAAAGGACTAGTAAATGGATAGCATATCTGACGATGTATTTTACAACATAACTGATTGGTTTCTATTAATGTTATATCAGTTGTGGTGGGATCGTTGCCTATATCTTGTTGTTCCATTAGCCCATTTCCTCAGTCCGGTCCCTCACTAGATTTATTCTCTTAGCTTAACACCATCCTCTGAGACTTATGTACTCGAGGGGATATATATTAATAAATACCGATCATATGTTGTGAATTGAAAATGTGGTATGCTGAGTGTTGCTGGTAGATAGATCAAAGCTTCTGTTGAAAAGAAGAGCTTTGTGGGGGTTGATTCTAGGGCCTCACACCTCGGAACGAGCCGAAAATAGGATAGTGGACAGCAGAGATATGTGCTAACGTTCCCTTCTACCTGAATAGTGTTTCCACAGTATGGATTGCAGGCAAATTTACATATGTGGACAATAGTTGAGGCGCCCCAAATACTGGTTAAATGGGACCAAGATGACGATCAAATACGACCGAGGGAATGTTATGTTCAGGAAAGATTCCAATCAGCCGTGTGTAGTGTTGGGTGGATCTACCAATCTGAAGGATTAAATAGTTGACTCCTGGGACATTTGCTAGAGTGTTTCTAATGCGATTAAGGAAGGTCTTTTGCCTTGGTTCATAGTCGGGATCTAATTTCCATTATGATACCTCGAGTTTTAGTTGAAAACTATATAGCCAACAAAATGGGATGGGGCATTATAAGATCTAAGATTTAAACATTTACTTTCGAAAGTGATTTTCACACCTAGAAATAAATAATAATATCAAAATATTTTCTTTCAAGAATATCAAGCATGTTTGGCTATTATAAGGTAAAACTCTATCCTCCGGTTTGTATTGCATTGTGTGATGGGACTTAAGTCTTATAATAGCTTCATTTTATCAAAAGCATAAATTTTGAAGTTTTGAGTCTTGGTTGATGATTGTATGACATGGGTTATGGTTTGTTATATAGTTCTTAAATTAGTCAGACATGAATTTTGAAAATAGGAAAGTTGATTTGATTTATAAGTCCAAATATGAAGATGAAACTATTTTAGTTTCTAGTTTTTATGAACCAATGTTCACAACTTAATCAATCCTTTACTTCTTTCGTAAGTATACTTATACTTTTTTTAATTAGTTTGGACTAATTATCACACATCACATGCAACAATCAATTGGTTGGTTAAATTTTCAAATGCATCTTTTTATGTTGTCAAAACATATACCTTTTTAAATATTCAAAATACATTTTCAAAAACCAAAATCATTTGTATATAAAAATCACAAATACACCTCTCATGTATAACACTCTCAACTCATTCTAGGGTATTACTGACCCTATCTCTAATGAGTTATTCGTCCTAAGATACTACTGTTCCCATCTCTGATGAGTCTTTACTCCACATAGCCAATTTTTATAACAAAACCAAAGCTCAGATACCACATGTAACAATCCGCAGATCCTCGCCCTTTGAATCGACTATAAACCACACTAGTCCAGTCTAAAAAGTTAGCATCCACGGAAAACCTACGATAGACAGAATCTCCGATCTTCGATACTTAACACATCTGCGGTGTTCATGTACCACAAAACCAAATATCGCAAACATAACCCATCAGGGTTTTATAAGAGCTAACACAATAGAACAAAACAAAAGAGAAGAACATAATCTCACAACGGAATAGAACAAATATAATATTCAACATAATTTTATAGTGAAGACATTTAAATAATCAAAGATAACATACCGTGGATAGTTATAATCTATATCCTCACATGATACAACCACGGCATTCAAGTACAGATAGTAGAATACTCCCTTCCTTATGACGAAGAACGCCAGCTCCTATGGAATCATCTGGAAACTCCTCGAATCCTGTCTAAACTTGAAATATACCTGGATCTAACCCGAGTGTCAAACATTCAAGTCAGACATGGATTAACTAGCTTGAAAACTTAGATAACAAGTCATACATATTTCAAATAATCATCAAAAGGGTTTCAAAACTTCGTATAACGACCCGAACTTCCCCATGAAGGAAAGACCAGATTGCTTTGAGAACAACACACATTGGAACACAAACAGAAGAACATTTCTTTGCTTATTACAACAATTTCCTTCAGATAAAAGAATATACAGAGTATGAACAAATAATATACATTAGAAAAATATCAGAGATTTACAAGTTACAATGCAGTGGAAAATAGTACAAAACACAACTGAAGGCGATATACGGATACAGAGCTTTCCGAATATCATTCCAGTTGCAAACCAGGATCCTGTGAATATAAATCTGCAAAACCCAAAACTACTAGCTGCCCCTGTGGAAAATAGGGGCACCCAGAGTTTAGGTTAAAACAATAAACTCCAGGCCAGTCATGTGACTGGTGTGAGAACTAAAACAGTTATTAATTTGATTTTAAAGTTCGGTAAATCAAGGGATCACGCTGTATAACACGGAACGGGTTTCCTCCAAAGAATACCAGCGCATAAAACAACAACGCAATGCTAAATAAAGAACAATGAAGCTATTATAAGACTCAGGTCCCATCACATAATGTAACGCAAGCCGGAGGATAGAGTTTTTACCTTATAATAGCCAAAAATGCTTGGTACGTGAAATTTCATCTTTTATTATTACTATAAGTGTATAGTGTCAAAAACATTTTCAATCATAAGTATCAATCATAGACGGCATAAGTGCCCCATACCACTATGTAGCCATATATAGGTTTACAATCAAAACCGCAAAGTCACGTATTGGAAGTTGGATTTCCATCTGTGAACCAAGGCAAGGGATCGTCCTTACCGCTTCGAGACGCTCCAGCCCGTGTCTCAGGCAAGCGCGTAGGCAAGCCTTGGATCGTCAGGGCCGGTCCACTCGATGTGGATTATAATGCCTGAACATTGCATTTCCCCGCCCTATGGGGCGTCAATGAGCCAAATGACTCCATCGGTCCCGTATCGACCGATATAACTGAGGCGCCTCTTATCCATCATCCACATAAGTAAAATGTCCGAGCGTGCAAAACCCAAAACACCACTCCTAGCTAGAAGGAAACGCATGTCCTCCCTGAGGTCCTTCTCCCGTTTCTGGTTCACACCGGGGTGTGAGGCTCGCGAATTAACGCTACACAAAGCTACGCCACAAAGGTCGTGCTTTGATCATCAACCACAAGACTCTTCTTTTCAACAGAAGCCTTAATCATTTGCATCTCAGCATGCCACACAGGCAATTCATGCCATGCGACTGATATCTATCGATATATAACCTCTGAGCTCGTACGTCTCAGAAAAGGGCGCTAAGCAAGAGAATAAATTCTCAGCTGCCAAACAGATATATGTTTAATAGAAATCAATCAACACAGAATAAAATACAATGTCAGACACACAATCCATTAACAAGTCCGTTCTGGGTCTGAACGAAACCGGAGGAACCTTATTCCTTGCATATCCATCGATCTCCTAATACGTCTGGACGATCACCAACTGATTCCCTCCTCTTGGGTGTACAGCCCAATCAAGATCATCAGTAATTATCCAAACGATGTGATGACTTCCGGTCTTCAACCACCATCTTCATCCTCGACACATCGTCGAATCAGTTATTCAGAATGGGATGAACCCGATCTTTCTGAATAACTCGCGTATATAATAAACAAGTGCTATAAAAACACAAAATACGCCTCATTCCAATTCAGAATATTCTTTATTCAAATATTCACATCTTTAGGGAAAGGTTACCATTAATTTTATCAAAGATAAATTCTTTAAAATTTATTCTTTAATCTTCCTTTGGATATCGTTCCAAACCAAATTAAGATTTTCCAAACTAGTCGGGATTAACGAACCCAACCGAAGTAATCATTTGTTTTAATTTCCTAACCCTAACCTATTCATCCCATGAAGTAAAACTGGTAATACTTCATATCTAACACCATGGTGTTATCGGTAAATTCAATTACCATTTCACGTTCAAATCTAATTAAAGATTTAACTATCGCCTGGAGCAAAACTGGTGATACTCCATTCTCGATCACTTCAATCTAATTAAAGATTCATTAAAACTCCACTTGGTTTTAATCTTCCCAAAAATTAATATTAATGATTATTTCACTTGGGAAATCATAACCTTTCTTTTAACTGGGTTAAAGAACCATTGTCATTTAAACACGGTTCACGATAAACCCAAAATCACATTCTATTCCATCAGCCTTTAACCGTAAATTAGCAAGTGAATAATTCCCTAAGTGTTAACCCCGAAGGCTGAAACCAACATCAGATCAATACCTAAGAAACTATCCAACTTAACTAATCTTCAGTTAGTTTCTGATTTTCTTAACTCCGTTGGGTCTAAGAACAGTATCATTAAAGATACCATTCACGACAACCCAGAATCACATTCCATTAACCATGGAATCTTTATGGAAAACAAATCGATATAAACTTCCATATCCGACTAACAATATAAATGGAATAACGGTAAAGCCTTTTAAATTCCATATATATTAGCAGTCCTCATCCACAGAATTTCACTTCGATTATTACCAAATCGATTTCCATTCCATTCCAACTTATTTTATTTAAATTGGAAAACTTTACTTTGGAAAATCTCCTTTAAATCTTAACAAAAGATTTATAATTCCAAATCACATTTCACTGTGAATCGAGTTAAAGAACGAATGTCCTTAAAACACAGTTCACAACAAACCCAATTCACATTCCATAAATTATCGGGTTAAAGAACAAATGTTATTTAAAACACCATTCACGGTAAACCCACAAATCAATTCCAATTCGATTCCAATTAAATATCATTTAATTGGTATACTTCATTAAATCCAAATAAAATATTTAATCTTTTTCTCAATTGGGTTTAAGAACAGTGTTAATGAAGATACCATTCACGACAAACCCAAATCCCATTTGATATTATATACAAGGCTCTGAATAGAAAATATATCGGCTTATATTCAATATCAAATCCTACGACCAACAAATATCGTATTGGAACTAACGATATAAATATATCTTTCAAATTTCCATAAAAATATCTATATAATCACGAAATCCAACATCAAAATATTCCGAAGACAATTTCGATTCAAATCCATTCCAATTCAACTATTGGAAATTCTGGTTATTTTTAAAAACCCTTTCAAATCCAATTTACTTATTTCAAAAATAAATGGATTATAATTCTAGTTCAAAACTAGTTCATTTCGATAAAAATATCAATTTTTATCTTTTCAAATATGGAATTTTTCATCCCAAATCTTTCCAAATCATTTCTTATGATTTTACACTAATTATTAATATTTTTAATAATTTTATCAAGGGCCGTACAGTCGATTTCCATCAACGGCCATCGAATTGCACTTACAACGACCTTTTCTAAATTTAATTTGGACATAATTCCAAATCCAACCGTTAGATTTCTAATTTCTTGTATTCGTTAGAAAGCACTTTTCGATATGAACCTAAGGTTCCGGTTTTAGGAGAATCCGACGGTCAGATCTCTCATAATGTCCGTTCGAAGTCAATGGTCGAAATTCGCGAACTACCGCGGCGCAGCGCATTCTATTCAGGCCATTATATATACATATTATATATATTTCGTCGATTTCCTTTTTAAAACGTATTTTATAGATCGTTTTAATTTCGTTTTCAAAACGATTTCAACTTCATATTCAATTTCTAGTCAAAATTGAATATTCTATATCATCGATATATAAGTGATAATATTTTCAAAACATTATATTTCAAAATCATTTCCTTTTTTATATTCATTTTAAAATGAGTAAAATTGATATAAATATCGTTCACGTCAAAATGGCGTTAATCTAATCAACACGGCTATATATATTTAAATATATCGTGTCCATCCCAAATCGGACATCAAAACCATATTTTGATTCTTTTCTGAATATTATTTGAAAATATTCGTTATTTTAAAATAATCGTTATTTTAAAATATTCATTCTTTCTGAACTGGAATCAGACACGGTCAATTACCGTATAATTTGACTATATGGATTTCATACACATATGTACACAACTACAATCAAACACTTTCAACCATCATCCAAAGTGCATTCTACACTGCATGGGCATCAAATATAAAAATTCAACACTTATACAGCCTGTCAATCAATCGATTGACATACGATTAAACAATTAGGAATAGTGTACGTCAAATATCATCCCAACACCCGTGTGGGGTTTCAATCAACAAACACAGATTTTATTTGTGCGGTTTGGGCGATGTGTAAAATATATCGTCCCAATCCATATCAGTCAAATGGGTGTACATAAACAAATTGTTTGATTTGTAAATGAATATTTATTTTATTCACATACACGTTAAAAATTATATTTTTAACGGTAAACTATTTATTCGGTTCATTTACATAATAAAAATGATATTTTTATTGTTCTAACATATTTTAGAATATTTTGGCGGTATAACGACGCGATACTAGAAACGGGATAAGGCCTAGCCTTATCCCTAGTCAAATAATGGCCCACGCCATACACATACCAATCTAATCAATTCCATTTCACCCAAACAACCAAATTCAAACCAATAATCCTATCAACTACATAACCAAACAAACAAGTCGTCCATGGTCTGTGGACGACGGGGAGCAGTTCATATATGCAGTTGCATAATAAATAACTGTATAAAGAAAATTATAGTGAGGTCTTCTCACCTTTGGTTTCCACTCCTCCACACCTTCTTTCTGAACGGTTCAGATATGCCCAAAATTCAAATGCGACCTTTTCCCCCTGTTCATATATAAAAATCACATTTTTATCGCTTCATTCCAATAAATGAAAATCACATTTTATTTCTACTTCATATATTTTTACCATGCTTCTTTCTATATAAAAATTATATTTTTATATTACTACTTCTTATATAAAGATCGAATTTTTATTTCACTACAACATATATAAAAATCGTATTTTTAGATTCTCTATCTTATAAATATCGTATTTTTAGATTCTCTATCTTATAAAAATCATATTTTTATTATCTCTATAATATAAAAATCATATTTTTATTATCTCTATAATATAAAAATCATATTTTTATTATCATTTTCCATATAAAGATTATATTTTCCATCAAAAATCTCTTCTATAAAAATCATAACTTATATAAATAAAAATCAGAATTTATATATAATTAAGGTCAGATTTTATATCTATATAAATTCAGAAAACTCACTTTGTTTTCCGCGAAGAACGGGGGGGGGGGGGGGGGGGGGGTTCACCATCGGAATCGGGCTAAGTAAGGCGCGCTAGAGTGCTACATGCGGAGGAGGAAGTCGCAGTTGCGGCAGAGGGTGGCGCAGGCTCGGGGGTGACGGCGGATGTGGGCTTTAGTTTAGGGTTAGGGCTGGGAGGGGGTTCGCGTGGAGAAAGGATCCAAAAGGAAGGGTTCGTCGGCGTTGGAGAGAGGGAGCGCCAACTCCGGTGGTGAAGGCGGAATCGAGATCGAGGGGGCTTCGAGGTCCGTCGGTCCTCCTTTTCCTTTTTTCTTCTTCTTTATCATTTGAATGAGAATAAACGGGGGGAGGGGAGGGCGTTGACTGGGAAAAGAGGGGAGGGAGGGTGTATATAAAAATTTATATATTTTATTATTTTTAAATTTGAAAAAGCAACTTTTTATTTCGAACTTGAAATCGAACTCACCGACTGTCATCCATATCTAATTACCCCCATTCCGAGCACAATGGGATATGTATCGTAAGCTGATTCAACCGTTTCGATTAGTTTCCGTCAAAATCAATATATAAATCAATATATTGAATTTGAATGCACATTTCAATTTACCAGGGCCACATACGAACCCCAAAAATTCAAAAAAAATTATTTCTAGCTTCATATTGATGTTACGATCCAAACAAAACAAATTTCATCAAATTCTGAGACCGTTTGAAAAATTGCCATTTTCTAGTCGATCGAAATTGACTAAAACTGTTAAAACACGTTTTCTTTTGCCACGCTCACATATTGATTTCTAAAATAATGGAAATTTGAATCTAGTGATTATTTGACATCCCGGATCCAACAAAAGTGGTTTCGTCGAAAATGGAGGTCGTTTGCAAAATTTCCATTTCTAAGGGCTATATTTTCCATATAGACTATTCTGAAATTTCAACTGGGCATAACTTTTTTTTCCCGCTATGAAATTTTGATTTTTTGGATTTGTTGGAAATATATTCTCAAATAGATCCTGATATTTTTTGTTTCGCTAAAATCCGGTTTATTTTGAATCTTGTACATTCATTTGAAATTTGAAATCGAAATTTCGAACTACCACGCCATTTCCATTTCCTTTTATAATTAAAAATAAAATATTTATATTCTAACGACGATTCAAATAAATATATACGTTCTAATTCTGTTCAAAATAAATTTCTTGTCGTTATTATTTAAAATAATTCATTTTAAATATTCAAAATTCGTCAAAATTGCCAAAATAATTTTTTTAAATTGGTTCGGATTTCCGGGTTGTTACAATCTCCCCCACTTAAAACTTTTTGTCCCCGAAAAGGAACGAAGCTGAAAGTTGTTTTACAAACCAACTTAACTTTCATTATTTTCATTATGTCTTAAGTTCTTCAACGTTTTAGTTTCTAGGAACTTTTCAAATTCTTCAAAAATTTGGCTAACACCCTAAATTTTCAAAAAAATTCGCCATAACCTCCCCTGCACGGGAGCACCGGGAAAATGCTGAAATTTCCATACAGGAATCTCCAATCCAAAAAGAAAAAGAAACAGCGAAGCGACTAGCCAATCGGCTCATAAAATCATCAAAAACCCCAAGAAATACAATAAACATGTACCTATTTGTCGGGCAAACAATTTTATTCCTCTGCTTAGCTTCCCTGCTATGACCTATTCAATGTATATACATGTACATGTATGCAATTTCAAACAATTTTCAGTACCCTTCAATATTTGGTTCAATTTGACCCAAATTTAACTTTCTTACATATGTTAGTTTAAATGAATAATCACATAACCCAATCAACAATTAATTATTTGATTAATGTTTCAAATTCATAATTTTGATATATAGTCAAAATCACATTTTTGATGCCAAATCACAACAATAGACCCTATCTAATTTTGGTTCTCACACCAGTCAATTGGAAATATATAGATATCCCACTTTCGAAACTCGAACACAATTACTGATGATGCTCGGGCATCACCAGAATCATGTCCGGGAGACTAAAGCGTGATTCTATATCTATCCGGTATATTTGAGACTTCAATACACGTGGATCAGACGTATATGAAAATCTCTATATACTGGGTTGTCCAATTTCAATACAAATAAGTATTCAAATACGTTGAATAAGGTTTAAATTTTCAAAACAAAATTTGTTTTCAATTTTATTTTAAAAATATCACTCTTCACACTCGTTCTAGGATATTACTGATCCCATCTCTAACGAGTCATTCTCATTGGATATTACTAATCCAATCTCTGATGAATTCTTTCGTTTGGTTCTAACGTGTCTTGTTCTCGAGCTTTGTAAACCAAAGCTCTGATACCAAATATAACGTCCCGAACTTCCCCGTGAAGGAAAGACCGGATTACTTTGAGAACAACACACATCGGAACACAAACAGAAGAATATTTCATTGCTTGTTACAACAATTTCCATCAGATAAAAGAAATACAGAGTATGAACAAATAATATACATTAGAAAAATATCAGAGATTTACAAGTTACAATGCAGCGGAAAATAATACAAAACACAACTGAAGGCGATATACGGATACAGAGCTTTCCGAATATCATTCCAGCTGCAAACCAGGATCCTGTGAATATAAATCTGCAAAACCCAAAACTACTAGCTACCCATATGGAAAATAAGGGCACCCAGAGTTTAGGTTAAAACAATAAACTCCAGGTCAGTCATGTGACCGGTGTGAGAACTAAAACAGTTATTAATTTGATTTTAAAGTTCGATAAATCAAGGGACCACGCCGTATAACACAGAACGGGTTTCCTCCAAAGAATACCAGTGCATAAAACAACAGCGCAATGCTAAATAAAGAACAATGAAGCTATTATAAGACTCAGGTCCCATCGTACAATGCAACGCAAGCCGGAGGATAGAGTTTTTACCTTATAATAGCCAAAAATGCTTGGTACGTGAAATTTCATATTTTATTATTACTATAAGTGTATAGTGTCAAAAAAAATTCAATCATAAGTATCAATCATAGACGGCATAAGTGCCCCATACCACTATGTCGCCATATATAGGTTTACAATCAAAACCGCAAAGTCACGTATTGGAAGTTCGATTTCCATCTGTGAACCAAGGCAAGAGATCGTCCTTACCGCTTCGAGACGCTCTAGCCCGTGTCTTAGGTAAGCGTGCAGGCAAGCCTTGGATCGCCAGGGCAGGTCCACTCGATGTGGATTATAATGCCTGAACACTGCGTTTCCCTGCCCTATAGGGCGTCAATGAGCCAAATAACTCCATCAACCCCGGATCGACTGATATAACTGAGGCGCCTCCTATCCATCATCCACATAAGTAAAATGTCCGGGCGTGCAAAACCCAAAACACCACTCCTAGCTAGAAGGAAACGCATGTCCTCCCTGAGGTCTTTCTCCCGTTTCTGGTTCACACCGGGGTGTGAGGCTCGTGAATTAATGCTACATAAAGCTACGCCACAAAGGTCGTGCTTTGATCATCAACCACAAGACTCTGCTTTTCAACAGAAGCCTTGATCATTTGCATCTCAGCATGCCACACAGGTAATTCATGCCATGCGACTGATATCTATTGATATATAACCTCTGAGCTCATACGTTTCAGAGAAGGGCGTTAAGCAAGAGAATAAATTCTCCGCCGCCAAACAGATATATATTTAATAGAAATCAATCAACACAGAATAAAATCCAATGTCATACACACAATCCATTTACAAGTCCGTTCTAGGTCTGAACGAAACCGGAGGAACCTTATTCCTCGCATATCCATCGATCTCCAAGTACGTCTGGACGATCACCAACTGATTCCCTCCTCTTGGGTGTACAGCCCAATCAAGATCATCAGTAATTATCCAAACGATGTGAAGACCTCCGGTCTTCAACCACCGTCTTCGTCCTCGACACATCGTCGAATCAGTTATTCAGAATGGGATGAACTCGGTCTTTCTGAATAACTCGCGTATATAATAAACAAGTGCTATAAAAACACAACATACGCCTCATTCCAATTCAGAATATTCTTTATTCAAATATTCACAACTTTAGGGAAAGGTTCCCATTAATTTTATCCAAGATAAATTCTTTTAAATTTATTCTTTAATCTTCCTTCGGATATCGTTCCAAACCAAATTAGGGTTTTCCAAACTAGTCGGGATTAACGAACCCTACCGAAGTAATCATTTTTTTTAATTTCCCAACCCCAACCTATTCATCCCATGAAGTAAAACTGGTAATACTTCATATCTAACACCACGGTGTTATCGGTAAATTCAATTACCATTTCACGTTCAAATCTAATTAAAGATTTAACTA
This sequence comes from Allium sativum, assembly GCA_030737875.1. Taxonomy (NCBI): domain Eukaryota; kingdom Viridiplantae; phylum Streptophyta; class Magnoliopsida; order Asparagales; family Amaryllidaceae; genus Allium; species Allium sativum. The sequence continues at coordinate 455,363,008 of CM060909.1, forward strand.
TCGCCTGGAGCAAAACTGGTGATACTCCATTCTCGATCACTTCAATCTAATTAAAGACTCATTAAAACTCCACTTGGTTTTAATCTTCCCAAAAATTAATATTAATGATTATTTCACTTGGGAAATCATAACCTGTCTTTTAACTGGGTTAAAGAACCAATGTCATTTAAATACGGTTCACGATAAACCCAAAATCACATTCTATTCAATCAGCCTTTAACTGTAAATTAGCAAGTGAATAATTCCCTAAGTGTTAACCCCGAAGGCCGAAACCAACATCAGATAAATACCTAAGAAACTATCCAACTTAACTAATCTCCAGTTAGTTTCTGATTTTCTTAACTCCGTTGGGTCTAAGAATAGTATCATTAAAGATACCATTCACGACAACCCAAAATCACATTCCATTAACCATGGAATCTTCATGGAAAACAAATCGATATAAACTTCCATATCCGACTAATAATATAAATGGAATAACGGTAAAACCTTTTAAATTCCATATATATTAGCAGTCCTCATCCACAAAAATTCACTTCGATTATTACCAAATCGAATTCCATTCCAATTTATTTTATTTAAATCGGAAAACTTTACTTTGGAAAATCTCCTTTAAATCTTAACAAAAGATTTATAAATTCCAAATCACATTTCACTGTGAATCGAGTTAAAGAACGAATGTCTTTAAAACACAGTTCACAACAAACCCAATTCACATTCCATAAATTATCGGGTTAAAGAACAAATGTTATTTAAAACACCGTTCACGATAAACCCACAAATCAATTCCAATTCGATTCCAATTAAATATCATTTAATTGGTATACTTCATTATATCCAAATAAAATATTTAATCTTTTTCTTAATTGGGTTTAAGAACAGTGTTAATGAAGACACCATTCACGACAAATCCAAATCCCATTTGATATTAAATACAAGGCTCTAAATAGAAAATATATCGGCTTATATTCAATATCAAATCCTACGACCAACAAATATCGTATTGGAAATAACGATATAAATATATCTTTCAAATTTCCATAACAATATCTGTATAATCACGAAATCCAACATCGAAATATTCCGAAGACAATTTCGATTCAAATCCATTCCAATTCAACTATTGAAAATTCTGGTTATTTTTAAAACCCCTTTCAAATCCAATTTATTTATTTCAAAAATAAATGGATTATAATTCTAGTTCAAAACTAGTTCATTTCGATAAAAAATTTATTTTTATCTTTTCAAACACGGAATTTTCATCCCAATTCTTTCCAAATCATTTCTTATGATTTTACACTAATTATTGATATTTTTAATAATTTTATCAAGGCCCGTACAGTCGATTTCCATCAACGGCCATCGAACTGCACATACAACGACCTTTTCTAAATTTGATTTGGACATAATTCCAAATCCAACCATTAGATTTCTAATTTCTTGTATTCGTTAGAAAGCTCTTTTCGATACGAACCCAACGGTTCCAGTTTTAGGAGAATCCGATGGTCGGACCTCCCGTAATGTCCGTTTGAAGTCAATGGTCGAAATTCGCGAACTGCCGCTGCGCGGCGCGTTCTATTCAGGCCATTATATATATAATACATATATTATATATATTTCGTCGATTTCCTTTTTAAAACGTATTTTATAAATCGTTTTAAATTCGTTTTCAAAACAATTTCAACTTCATATTCAATTTCTAGTCAAAATTGAATATTCCATATCATCGATATATAAATGATAATATTTTGAAAACATTATATTTCAAAATCATTTCCTTTTTTATATTCATTTTAAAATGAATAAAATCGATATAAATATCGTTCACGTGAAAATGGCATTAATCTAATCAACACGACTATATATATTTAAATATATCGTGTCCATCCCAAATCGGACATCAAAACCATATTTTGATTCTTTTCTGAATATTATTTGAAAATATTCGTTATTTTAAAATAATCGTTATTTTAAAATATTCATTCTTTCTGAACTGGAATCAAACACAGTCAATTACCATATAATTTGACTATATGGATTTCATACACATATGTACACAACTACAATCAAACACTTTCAACCATCATCCAAAGTGCATTCTACACTGCATGAGCATCAAATATAAATATTCAAGGCTTATACAGCCTTTCAATCAATCGGTTGACATACCATTAAACAATTGGGACTAGTGTACGTCAAATATCATCCCAACACCCGTGTGGGGTTTCAATCAACAAACACAGATTTTATTTGTGCGGTTTGGGCGATGTGTAAAATATATCGTCCTAATCCATATTAGTCAAATGGGTGTACATAAACAAATCGTTTGATTTGTAAATGAATATTTATTTTATTCACATACACGTTAAAAATTATATTTTTAACGGTAAACTATTTATTTAGTTCATTTACACAATAAAAATGATATTTTTATTGTTCTAGCATATTTTAGAATATTTTGGCGGCATAGCGGCGCGATACTAGAAACGGGATAAGGCCCAGCCTTATCCCCAGTCTAATAATGGCCCACTCCATACACATACCAATCTAATCAATTCCATTTCACCCAAACAACCAAATTCAAACCAATAATCCTATCAACTACACAACCAAACAAACAAGTCGTCCATGGTCTGTGGACGACGGGGAGCAGTTCATATTTGCAGTTGCATAATAAATAACTGTATAAAGAAAATTATAGTGAGGAGATCTCACCTTTGGTTTCCACTCCTCCACACCTTCTTTCTGAACGGTTCGGATATGCCCAAAATTCAAATGCGACCTTTTCCCGCTGTTCATATATAAAAATCACATTTTTATCGCTTCATTCCAATAAATAAAAATCACATTTTTATTTCTACTTCATATATTTTTACCATGCTTCTTTCTATATAAAAATTATATTTTTATATTCCTACTTCTTTTATAAAGATCGAATTTTTATTTCGCTACAACATATATAAAAATCGTATTTTTATATTCTCTATCTTATAAAAATCATATTTTTATTATCTTTATAATATATAAATCATATTTTTATTACCTCTACAATATAAAAATCATATTTTTATTATCTCTATAATATAAAAATCATATTTTTATTATCGTTTTCCATATAAAGATTATATTTTCCATCAAAAATCTCTTCTATAAAAATCATAACTTATATAAATAAAAATCAGAATTTGTATATAATTAAAGTCAGATTTTATATGTATATAAATTTAGAAAACTCACTTTGTTTTCAACGAAGAACGGGGGGAGGGGGGGTTTCTACCATCGGAATCGGGCTGAGGAAGGGCACGCCGGAGTGCTACAGGCGGAGGAGGAAGTCGCGGTTACGGCAGAGGGTGGCGCAGGCTCGAGGGTGATGGCGGATGTAGGCTTTAGTTTTGGGTTAGGACTGGGAGGGGGTTCGCGTGGAGAAAGGAGCCAAAAGGGAGGGTTCGTCGGCGTTGGAGGGAGGGAGCGCCAACTCCGGTGGTGAAGGCGGAATCGAGATCGAGGGGGCTTCGAGGTTCGTCGGTCCTCCTTTTCTTTCTTTTTTTCTTCTTTATCGTTTGAATGAGAATAAAGGGGGCATTGACTGGGAAAAGAGGGGAGGGAGGGTGTATATAAAAATTTATATATTTTACTATTTTTAAATTTTAAAAAACAACTTTTTATTTCGAACTCACCGACTGTCGTCCATAGCTAATTACCCCCATTACGAACACAATGGGATATGTATCGTAAGATGATTCGATCATTTCGATCAGTTTCCGTCAAAATCAAAATATAAATTAATATATTGAATTTGAACACACATTTCAATTTACCGGGGCAACATACGAACCCCAAAAATTCCAGAAAAATTATTTCTAGCTTCTTATTGACGATACGATCCTAACAAAACAAATTTCGTCAAATTTTGAGACCATTTGAAAAATGACCATTTTCTGGTCGATCGAAATTGACTGAAACTGTTAAAACAAGTTTTCTTTTGCCACGCTCACATATTGATTTCGAAAATTATGGAAATTTGAATCTAGCAATTATTTGACTCCCGTATCCAACAAAAGTGGTTTCGTCGAAAACGGAGGTCATTTGCAAAATTTCCATTTTTAAGGGCTATATTTTCCATAGAGACTATTCTGAAATTTCAACTGGGCATAACTTTTTATCCCCGCTATGAAATTTTGATTTTTGGGATTCGTTGGAAAGATATTCACAAATAGATCCTAATTTTTTTGGTTTCGCTAAAATCTTGTTTATTTTGAATCTTGTACATTCATTTGAAATTTGAAATCGAAATTTCGAACTACCGCGCCATTTCCATTTCCTTTTATAATTAAAAATAAATATTTATATTCTAATGACGATTCAAATAAATATATACGTTCTAATTCTGTTCAAAATAAAGTTCTCGTTGTTATTATTTAAAATAATTCATTTTAAATATTCAAAATTCATCAAAATTGCCAAAATAAATTTTTTAATTTGGTTCGGATTTCCGAGTTGTTACACTTCGTGCATGCTTTTTTGGAAAATGAAGCAACCATAAGACCTGCATCCCATCACATAATGCAAACACACACCATTAGGAACAAGTTTTACCTTATGACAACCAAATATGCTTGGTACGCGAAAATCATTTGATATTATCATTAATGTTTTTCTTTGAAAACTTTTCAAAATAAATGTATAGCAGACGTAGGTGCCATACATTACGTCTACATACATAGATTACAACTAAAACCATAAAGGTTCATATTGGAGGTTGGATTCCAACAATGACCAGGCAAAGGACCTTTCTTTTTTCCATGAGTGGGTACACCTCTAGAGAGATGTCTCTGGGAGCAAACTTCCCCATGCTCACAAAGTCGGTCCACCCCTTAACTTGGTGGAGTTCGGGTTATTCCTGAAGATAATATTCCCGGTCGTGACCAACCTTTATTTCAGGGCCCTCGATCTATCATCCACAAAAGTAAATTAGCAGGGCTCCATACCATAGCATCAATTTCAATCTGGAAGAAACATTACGGATATAACTTTTCCGCACACATCCTGTTTCTGTCATCCCCGAGTTGTGAGGCTCTGAAGTCACGTTCCACAAAGCTCTACTTTACAATAAAAGTTGTAATCTATCAACCATCAGCTCTTAGCATGCCACATTGTCAATTCACAACATATAATCAGTGTCTATTAATAAATATCCCTCTGAGTACATAAGTCCCAAAGGAGGATGTTAAGCTAAGAGGACAGATCCTCCGCCGCCTATTTGATATATCATCAATATAAATCAATTTATTATGATGTAAAATATAATGCCAGATATACATCCATTTACAATTTTGTTCTGGTTATGAACGAAACCAAAGCACTTTATTCCACGACCTCGCCTAGGTGCGAAAGTCCTTGCAATCCGAATCGCTTCAAGTACGGTTAGATCACCGTCACAATATAACCCCATAATTGGGTGGCTTACCCAAGACATCGACGAGAAACCCTTCTGGTGTGAAGGTCTCTGGTCTTCAGTCATCGGCTTTTTCAATTTCTCTTATCACATCGTATAATTATTCACAACGGGTTGAAACCTGGTATTTATGAATAACAAGCGCATCTTTATACCAATAAAGATTTACAAAATATCATGAGTCTCATTCCATCTCGGATATTCGTTTACTCAAATCATTCTATATATTAGGTATACCTATTTAAATATTATCAAAGATTTACGTACTTTAAACTCTTGTTTAAATCTTTCCTTGGAAATCATTTCAATTGATTGTAAAATCTCATTTCACAAATTTAACTCAAACCAAGGTTTTCTATGCTTTATAGGGATTATTGAACCTCACGAAAGGGTAACTTCTCAAATGATTATCCCATTCTCATCCTATCCATCCCTTGGTGCAAATCTGGAAGTACTCCACATCTTATTGCCTTAGTATTTTGGTAAGTTTAATTACCCTTATTAATTCCATTCTTTCAAAATCTGATTAAAGATTTCTTTATCTTTATGGGAAAACAAATTTACCCAAACCCGTCCCATTCATTAATCATTGATTAGGGTAAATTACTTTATCTTTCCTTGATCATATTTCTAGCCCAAAATCATACTTATGATTTTTTAATCTTATCGTAAAGGAAAAACCATTCATTAACTAAAATTAGTTCTTGATGGCACAATGCCAAGTGAATAATCTATCAAGCGTATGACCCCGAAGGCCTAAACCAACATCAGATCAAACCCGCAAAAGATCACCTTACCCAACGATAAAACAATCAAATCACAACGTCTTTCTTTATCCTAAAATCTTATTTAAGATTCAATTTTATCTTTACGCGAAAAACACGCTTATCTTCTTTTAAGCGATCCTTAAACTTTGTTCCCATTATCGTTTGCTAGGTGAAACTATTTCATTAAATCATTATAGTCAAATTAAATAAAGATTATTCTTCAACTTAACTTGGAAAATCGTCTTTCCTTTAAATGTGTAACATAATAAATGTTATTCAAGACCTCATTCTCGATAAACCCAAAATCATTCTTTCATTTTCAATGAAATCTACAGAAATTATATCGGCTCCTAATCGACATAAATTCCTGTACCAGACTAATACTATAAGAGGAATAACGACAAAGCCTTTTAAATTCCTTAAATAGTAAGAGGTCTTCCTCTATAGAGACTTATCTCAATTATAACCAATTCGATTCCCATCCAACTCCAATTCAATTCCCATCCAACTCCAATTCAATTCGGAAAATTTAAATGCGTTGGTTACTTTTTAAATCCCAAAATATCTTAAGTCCTCATTTTAATCCTTTGGATTAGTTTGCAAATCATTTGGATGTCATTTGTTATCTCAAAACCTTTTATTTCACTTTGTTCCAAAAACTGTCACAAATAGCACTGATAATTCAGCTCAATTTCATAAAATAGCTTTATATCATTTCATAACTTGGTATATTCAATCCAAATCTCTTTCAAACCATTTATTATGATTTACCGTTATTTATCTATGTTTTTAATAATTTAAAAATAACTCATTTCCATAAAATCCAATTTCGGGTCGTAAACTATACCAATGTTGTTTTTTATTAAAATTTGATTTGAACTTATCTCAAAATATAATCGTTGGATTATAAAACTTTTCTTCGCATTTGAAAGCTATTTTCATTTTGAACCCAGTGTTTTTGATTTCTAGAAAATCCGACAGTTAGATCTCCCAGTAAGTCAATTTAAAGTCAACGGCCGAAATTCGCGAACTAGCACTGCACGACTAGTTCTATTCAAACTAGACTTCGATTTATATTTAAAAATCGAATTGAATTGCTTTCAAAATAGTAATTAATTATATAATAACTTCTAGAAACTACATTTCCAATATTTAACTTTAAATTCAAATATTCCTTTATTTAAATATTATAATATTATTTAAATTATTGAAATAATATTATTTTTCAAACTTCATCTTTTGAAATCAAAACTTTCCCGAAATCTATTATAATAATAAATAAGATAGTTTGGATAATAGAATCTAATTAAAACATTTTCTAGATATCCGAACTTCACTTTTTAAAATTACTATTCATTTTTAAATTCAAATTTAAAACATGCCTTAATTACTTGAAAATTCTTCAAATAAATTTCCATCTTTATGAAAATTATTTCTAAATACTTAAACTATCATTCCAAATCATTTCGGATTAAAAATTCAAAATTTTATTTTTCTCATTATTTTATTAATAAAATATTCGATAAAATTCCAGTTCAGAATAAAACTCAATCAATTACCATATAATCCAACTTATATGGATTTAGTACATCATTATCATTTAGTAACGTTCATTAATAACCATAAACTTCCAATTACTACATAATGTCATCATTAACATAAGCATTAAGGCCATTAACACTTAATTTCTATTTCAGATCAGTTTAACTAAATTATTAACCATCGTTAACAATATATTTACTATTATTAGTAAATCCAGTTAATTCCAATTAATGTCAACACACATCAAATCAAGTTGTCAATCAACATCACATAAAAAATTCTTGATGTTACTATTCATCCACAACATAACAATCACGTTATCAAACAAACTAACTGATTATTTATTTACGGTTTAACTTCATAACCATTAGGGCATTCACTTTAAGTACTAAGCTACTAAGTAATTAAATTTTCTTACTTCCATTAACATCATTAAAACCAAAATTACTGAACATACTATCAATTTCTAAGCATAACATAATTAACTATGCTAACTACAACAATTAATCCGAACGTGAGCAAAGTTTGCTAACTATAGCTTATCCACTCCTCCAAACTTTAGCATAGGACCTATCTAACTTCGCTACAACGTCAAACTTCCACCTAGTGACCAAGTTGTCACCTTTTCTACTTCAAACACTTCATGAATACAACGTACACTAGTATATATATTTTATTTGCATTCAAGAGAAGAAAGGTGGGATCTTTAAGCTTTTAGGCTTGGCTAAGGGGGAGTGGGACACACGACTAAGGGAAGGGGTTGTTGGAGGCTGGTGCACACGGGTATGGGTCCCGAAGAGGTGATGGTTGCTTAGATCGAAGGTCCTAAAGTGGTTTTAAGGCATAAAAATGTGATTTTAAAGCAAAAGTGGGATCTTTAAGAGGTGGGGACCACTTGGAATCTAGGGGAAGTTGCTTGCTAATGGGCTACATGTTCTGGTGTGGGGTTTGAAGAGGCGGTGTTTGTGGTTGAGTGGAGGTAGGGGAGTTTAAATGGTGTGAAAGGGTTAAAGGTGGTAGTTTTAAGCTTTTAAAGGAGAAAGGAGGGAGTTTTGGCAATGGGGAGCCCAAGTGGAGGCAAAGGGCTGCTGCATTTGGCTATTAAGGCTCATAGAAGGTCGTGATGAGGTGGTGGCCATTGGAGGAGAGGTGGAAGCTTGTGGGAAAGGAGAAAGAAGAAGAGAGAAAACAAAAGTGAAAAAAGAAAACAAATGGAAGGCATCATTACTTTTCCTAGTATACTTTACTTAGGTGGGTGGCCACTAAGGAGGGGATGACATGTGGATGGGATAGGGTGTGAGGTGTCAAAGGCGAAGAGAATTTAGGAGGCAGTGTAACGTTGATTTGATTTAATTTAAAGTTGGGTTTAATTAAATGACCTTTACACGTTTTCAACTCGCACAATCAAACTATAACACCGATCAATACAAAACTTGAAATCCTACTACATTTCATGGATATATATCTAGTGATACTAGTCTCGTCGAATTCCGAGATCGTTTGCAAAATGGACCATTTTCGTGCTATTATTAAATTTCAATCAATTTTTTGTCACGTGTTTATATTGCGCTCACTTACATACTAACTCCGATTGACACGAAATTTGAAACCTTACCATATTTTAACATTCTTGATCCGATGAAACTGGTTTCATCGAAATCTGAAATCTTCTGGAAAATGTCTATTTTTAGGCTATTAAAATAATATTAAATTATTGAATTTTAGTATATTTACTTTTAAATCGATTTTAAAAGTTCACTAACCATATTTTAACTCTTGTAAAATATAAAATAAAATTAGAATTCATTTTCCGTAGTTTTCAAGTCCAGATTAAAATTTTACTAATGTTTGAAATTCAACTAGATTTATCCATTTAAAATCCTTTTAAATATATTTTAATCCATATTTTAAGCTGGTAAAAAATACGGGTCATTACACGAGACAACTCCTGCACTCTACATACCCTTATATAAAACATACGAGGTAGGAGGTTGTACTTTTATGGAAGTCAATCAGTGTCTTGATGGAATGATAATGTGGCATTTGAATATGGTTATGTGTTATGTATGAAAGATGTACACTACCTTTGGCCACATCATCTGATAAATGGCTTAAACATGGCGTGTTGTACGACTATGTGGGTCATGCCCAGTAGGATGTGTTCATCGCCCTTTTAAATGTTAAACTCTTATATATTGAGTATGACGGTTAAATGGAGCATGCTCGGTAGGTCGAGGATAATCTGATGATGGCATATTCAATAGGTGCACCACTCTTTGGTATGCGTGACTAAGTCGGCCTTTACTCGGTAGTAGAAGATATTTGTCCCTTGGTGCATCCCTGTAGAGGTGTACTGTATGGAAAGATAGTTTCTTACCTACCGTTTGTATGGAATCTATTCCCCACTACGAATAAACCAATTTATGTGTATTTCCTAATATACTTGGAATTTGATAATGGTAATAATTTTGCATACGTTATGTGTTTCATCCCACAAGTCACCAGAAATAATTTCATGTAACTTCCTAAAAATATTTGATTATTGTAATTCTTAGGGTAAAAACCCATGCTAAGTTCATGTATGGTTGATGTCTTACGAGATATCATTTCTATCAAAAAAACTCTAAAATTAAGGAATCTATTAATGTGAGTTTTCTCACTTTGACATTCCAGACTGATCTGGGCATTGTTTTCCTTATTTCTCGGGCCAATCGAGTATGTTTTCCATATTAGCTTTGGATAGCTTGGAGCTTCAAGAAAGAGGGTCTGAATTGAGACATACTCTCGCATTCTGTATTATATATTTTTTCTGTTGTTCCATGCTATATTACAACTGTATCCCATTATGCTATGATGTTTGTTGTTGTATTTTCGTTGTGTTATGTGTTGTATGTATCAGTATTTGTGAGGACATGTTATTACAACTATCCAAACTGATTATTTTGTTGTGCTTTGATTATTTATTCATGTTTATATACAATTTTCTTTTTTATATAAAGAGTATTGGTATATTATATTTTATCCTTTCCGTTTTGAGATTCTAACATGTTGTGTTTGTCTTCTTCTTTGTTCAATTCCAGAACCATCTTTCTTTTTTCTTGTCACCCTCTAACTTCTTTCTTTTAGGTTTTCCTATTATTTTATGGGTCTTGGATCCACGGAGCATGCGTCGGTGTTCGACCTCGACAAAGAAGCGAGTCATCTCATTTGGTATCAAAGCTTTGGTTCAGCAAGTACCAAAGTTTGTTATCAAATGCTCTGCTTTTAGTGTCAGAGCTAAAGGTTAAGTGAGAACCTTGTCTTTGTTGGCCAAACTCGTTACAGATGGGGTTCATAACGTCCTATGTTGATTTTTGAGAGTATATATATTATATATGCAAGCATGTGTTTTTTGTTGTATATAAAACATTTTACATCAAGTTTTTTGATTTGTTAAGTCTGAATTGTGGATTTATTAAGAATTTCAAAACATTTGAACAAGGCCATCCAATGTGATATTATTTTACAATTAGGCAAATGAAACAATTTTACTAAGTTTGTATATATATATTATATAAAAGAAAATTTTCATAAAAAAAATGTTTTTATGGATGTTTGGTTTTTTTGGAATTGATAATATTGGATTATCATTATTTGTTCATTGATTTCTCGTGTTAATTCACTTTCAAGCATTGATTATTATTGATTAATTTTGTTGTTTTGCCTGACTATTTTATGGATATTGACTATTCTATTTGGATAATAGTAATCTTATGTTTATCTTGAAAACGTGGGTAGGTTGATAATCGTGGGAACATTGGAGTCGAACACTGCGAAAATTCTGTTTCATGATTTGACCGTGAGGCCTTTGATAGTGATGCTAAGTAAGAATGTAACCTAGGTAATGTCGTTTATTATGTATTTAAATAAAAATAAACATAAATGGAATGCTCACCGATTTCGAACAGTCAAAATTTCCAAGTTAAACTTAAAAGAATAAGTTTATAACTTGTAAAATTTGAGTAGGTTGTAATTTGAATTTATTTATGGATAATGAACATAATTAAGTGAAATCGACAAATGTTTGTGAAAAGAAATTCAAAAGGAAAGAACTATAAAATTTTAAAAGTATAACTTATTGAAATAGTTTTGAATTATTGAAGTGATTACAAGAAGTAATGTACTAAAAAAATGAATAAATTTCATGCTATATACATTGACTTGTGGAAAAGTTAAGAATTGAATATTTGAATTATTTGAGATAGAACGAATGGTCGGTTAAGTACTAACTTGAGGATGTTGAGCGTAAGATGATTCTCATTGGATTGTTTGTCATCCTCATGTGATGAAGAGGTTTCATAACCTAAATGAACCATCATTTATGATTATTAGTGACTATGATACCATATTGTATTGTTATGTGACTGTTGCTTCTAGGCCTGTCAACGGATGCAGTCAGTTACGGATAGTGTTGTACCCGAATCCGTATCCAATATCTATGGATATTAGTTGAAGAATATATGTATCCGTATCCGCAGATATCCCCGGATATCCGAAAATGTCTGTGTCCGACTTAGTGAATACGAATATTTTTGAATAACCAAAAATATCCATATCCGAATTTCAATTTGCATATCCAAAAATGCATAATACATAATTTGCTGCAAATACAAAATACAATCAGTAACCAGATATGCGGATTAGTCATAGTAATTATTTGATAGATGCAAAATAAGATAATATAAACAACATGGTGAAGTTCATATTTACATGTAGAAACTGTTGAAGGGAATGAGACTAGTGAGCTGAACTTGAACAAGTAGATAAGAACAAATCCAATAATGCATTATAGCAACTAATTTGGAGTTTTCTCTACACTTCGCTTTGTAGTTGTTTAACCAAATGAAGAAAAACCGCTTGCAAACGAAGTTGCAACTCAGTTGATTGCAATTGAGTTTGCAACTCCGTTGCAAACTGAGTTTTACCAACTCATATTGCAACTGATATGCGAAGGGGAAGAAATGTGGTCATTTCCATGTGTTTATGTGTGTACATCCAAAAAAAATTCTTAAACAAGGTGTACATCCAAACGTTATTACATATGAAACTGATATGTATCATAAAGCATTGCAGCACACAAATTGGAATGAACGCAAGTACTGGCTAGGCTAAAGGATTAGCAATTTTGAACCCAGCATTAGATCTTTTAAAAGCATGCATGGAATACCGTAAATAGTAAAAGTATATGGTTACACAAACTGCAAAAAATAAATAGTTACTTTTATTAAATTAGCTAAAGTTTGCAACAAATATGGGATACTTGTTCTTATTATATTTGTTTGTAATGACTATGTGTGTGTGCGTGTGTGTGTGTGTGTGTCTATATATATATGTATTGCAATTATATAATGGAAACTGGAATGTATGAAATTTTAGTTGTCGTTTCCTCTTGGCAGAAATACATATTTTCTTTCAAGTCTGTGAATCTGAGCAGGAAATACGTGTAATATATAGTATCACTATAGTACACATCAGTAGCTTTGAATTCGAATAGACAGAAAAAATTATAACTTTTTCTTAAATTTTTATAGACACAAGAATTCATACCACCATTCGAAGAAATAAAAAAAATGAATTCATAGTTTCATACCAATATCTCGAAGAACACTGCATGTACCAAAGACGAAATCATCAATTGAAACTGAAGTCTCACTGGTCATGGAGATGTTGGAAATCAAAGTTGTCGCAGGAGATACTCGAAATTGGAGTCCTCAATCGCTGGATGCTCAAAATTGGAGATGTCGAAAATCTAAAGCGAAGTTGGATGTTCAAAATTGGAGATGCTGGGAATCGATATCCTCAATCTTTGGATTCATCGATGAATACGGTTGAAGACGCCATTTTTTTCTTTCTGAATTAGTTTTTTTGGAATGAATGATGTGTGGGAGTGGCGGCTGTCTCATTGCGTATTGTATTAGGGTTTGATGAAGGGCTGGATGTTGATAAAACGAATCCAAGGGCTGAATTAATATTTGGTTTACTCATTATTTAATTTGGTTCGTTGAAAAATTAAGTATAATTTGAATATAAAAATGGATATTTAATTCCACAACAGTCGGATATTTTTCGATACAGATAGTGTCATATCTGTATTCGTATCCAAAAATATTTTTGGATATGAGATATCCGTATCTGCTTTTCGGATATCGAATATTTTTCGTATTTCCGGATACGGATACAAACGGACCTCGAATTTTTTGGGTACTCATTGCCAGCCCTAGTTGCTTCTGGTTGCATGTGACATTGTGTTATATTTGTGTTGCTTGTAGGTTTGTATCATGCATATAGTTTCATCATATATACTTGTTGTATATTACTATTGTGTTATTTATGCATATGTTAGCAATTATCATGTTATTTGTTTACTTGCTTAACTTTTTTGGGTTATGTATGTAAATATAGGTATATATAAACAAAGGTTTGTTTTTAGCTTTTGGTTTTATTGGTAAAGACCATTTGTCCCAAAAAATGATTTGAATTTACACTTAATGGGCATACACACTCTACAAGTATAAATATGTAATATATATTGTTGACGTTCCCTGATATGAAAAGGTATTACCAAAATTTTCCATAATTTTAAGTGTTGGACAAATTTAGGAATTATTTGGAAATCGTTTTAAGGAAAAATCAATAGGTTTTATGGTATTTATTGTTCATGGTTGTGATTTCAGGATGAAATAATTTAAGGAGGAAAGAATGTAATATCCCAGATTTTTGAAACTTATATATTTAATGATTTTAGATATTAGAACATTTGACTTTAAAACTCATAGACCAGAATTAAATTTATATGAGAAGTTGAGTATTGAAATAACTCAAATATGTGAATCTTGAATTTAAAATGAAACTAATTTGATTTCAAAGTTTATTAATAATTTCCACTTGAATTGAAATATTGATAATAAATCGCTATGGAATTGAAGTGTTTGGAAACAATAATAATAAATCAATCTTTTTAGCATGTAGAATTAGCCATTTCGCAATCTATATATTTGAATTCGACAAAACTAGTTTCACTAGATATGAAATAGTGAATTATTTTAAGATTTCAAATTTTATAGCAATCACACTTGTGTGATCATGCGCGTTAGAAATATGTAGCGTTAAATGATTTAAAATTATAATAGGATTTGAAAATCTAACTTTTATGTACGATCAAATTAGTCTCTAGAAACTAGTTCCATTGTGTTCAGAATTGGAGTTATTATCTATAAATGATGGTGAGCACCTCCTGATTGGAGTTTGTAAAATTTTCCCATGATCAATAGTATTTTTGGAGAATTCTATATACGAATCTCATAACTTCATATTTCAGGAACACTAGCCATCAATGGCATCCACTTCTAGCCAAAATTCCCAATATGAAATTTATTTGAATCGCTGATAAGAACAAGTCCATGCTTGTCAATCATTGATCAAACAATTAACATGGTTTGAAACACCCCACCTCCGTTAGAGTCACTCTAAAAGGGAATGCCCTAATTTTGGTGGAGGTTTATAAGTATAAGTCACAGATATACAAGACAGATATAAGAACACATATTTGTAAACAGCGGAAAAACAACAACTTTTATTTCATAAAAGCAAATACGTGTTACAACAACATCACCATAATTGTCTTACATCTTTTCCAAAAACATAACACTTTCATAATCTGTCTTGATTACATTATTTAAAGAAGCATAAAGAAAACATAGATAAAACTGCAAAAGCCCCATAGTGGTCGTCCAAAGCCATAGTTCAAAAAGAAAAGGTCCAAGCAATACATTTCTCCTCTTCAAGCTGGATGTTAAGGCTGGTCAAGCTGCAGTGTTCCCTCCCTGTGGACCTGGGGGGGGGGGGGAAACGGAAGAAAAGAAGACGAAAGAAAAGTAGAGTCAGACATAAAGCCTGAGTAAGTCTAGTACTATTCTGTCTATGAATAAAGAACTGGGTATGATAAGTATAAACAAGAAGTGGGAAAGCACTATAAACTTGGTTAAGTTGTCTAGGGTCGAATATACTATCGTACCCCATGGTAATCTCTGAACCCATATAAACTAGTTCCCAACTGGCACCCCATAACCAGGGTGATGTGATCCATTCTATGATGATCGGCTCCTACTCGCATAGTTACATGTGTCTTACGGCCCCCGATGTTGTAGTTACCTATGCTGGTCCCACCATGGGGTGTATCAAGTCCCATGGCGGCGGCCCGACACAACCTTAGAATGCACAGGTATGCTACTGGTGCCCAGTGCTTTATTTTTCTGCGCCGGAGTGTGTGCACGCCCGCACCCCGTTAGAACCTACACTGCTACACCACCGCCGTCGATTTGACCTCTTACAATCAGCCCAGTAATCGTGCCCCACCCTGCCTAGTTTCAGGGTATCCTGATACACCTTCTAGGGTTACTGCTGAAAAGGGTCCCCCGTTACTAGGTTTTCTATCTCTAGCCAACATGCTAAGTTGGTTAAGTGTTTTCTAACCTAACCCCCACCAGTCCGTTTAGTTTAGCATGTTCCATTTTGATTAAGTCTTTAGTTCACTTAATCCTAACAATCCTGACTCAGCCTTAATTGTCTTATTAAAGCCTTGACCTCTCACATTAGACAGGTATTGTTGTGGCTGCCTGTTGCCGGTTGGTTCCGGGCAGTCTTATGCCACAACTCAGTCTAACCTCGGGTCCTTATCGGGCTCCATGTTTAACCTCCCACATTGGATAGGTATTGTTGTGACTACTGGACAGCCGGGCGGTTCCGGGCAGGTTTACATCACAACTCAATCCAACCTCGGGTTAAACACATCGTATGTTCGACATTTACATATTTTGTCTTTCTTCTTTATTTTCTTATATGTAAATATTTGCGGCCCATTATTAAGTTAATGGTGTAAAGGTTACACCAATCATAGGCCCAACCCATACTTGAATTTGGGCCCTTCTACTTTATGTTTTCATTTATTAATTAAGTTAACCCAACGTTATTTTCCCCCGTTTAACACGTCCGTTTATTATATATATGTTGGGCTTAGCCCTTTTTAAGCCCAACTTAGCCATGCGAAAAGGGGAGGCTTAAAGCAAGATTACATACACAAAAAGGGGGAATGTGAACGTATGAACTTGCAATATGACGTTGGAAATACAAAATAGAAACTGGTGTACTTGCATAGTAGTGACATATACTTTGGTCATAAAGCATAAGTGACATAAATCAAACCATGTAAACTTGTAGTTAAGTTAAGAATATCACTATACAACATAAACCTATATTTTTATTCAGGCATAATGTCAAACATAAGCAAATCATGTTCATAAGACTACTACATGTTTACAAAGGTGCCTACTTTTGTGACTAATACAAAAGTATAGTTAAATTTGTTCACATAACCATGGCATAAATATTTCTAACATGAAATCATGCTTTTTTACTTTAGTCATGCAAACTTGCAAAAAGGGATTTTGAATCTAACCTAGCTATGTACCACATATGTCATCATATAATTCTTGTAAACAATATAGACTTAACATGGATTTCAATTATGCCAAATATCAATCATAGCCTAGTCATATTCATAAGTTTGCAAATAGATTTTCTAGTACAAAAGCATGTCTTAATACATAAATCATGGTGCCAAATTTTCAACATAATTTCATATGGACTATGATAACCCAAACTTATTCCAATTACTTCACAAAAATGATGTTTGTATAAAAATACACATTATGATGGCATAGTAGCAAAACCCCAAACTTGCATGAATTTCAATTAATCAATCTACATACATGTAGCTTCAATATGGATTACATAATTTGCGAATATTCCAAACGTATACTTGCATAAAACTACCGCATGTAGTTTTTCATAATTGAATAACATAATTCGAGAATATCCAAACGTATACAATATTCCAAATCGATAAGAATCATAGTAACGCACAAATATGAATTACTTTATCGCCACAAATCAAGTATACAAACCAACACAATTATTTGTTCATACCAAAATAATACTCTACTTACAATCGTTGTGGCGAATTCTCAAATTTAGGGATTTGAAGATGCGATTCCTTGTTGATTTGATTTGTTTAGGTTGCTTGATGCTTTAGAATTTGCCTCCTAATCCTCTCTCCAATTGGTGGCTACTCTTAGTCGTTCCTCAGCAACATGGCGGCTTTGTTCTTATTTTTGAATGAATAGATTAGGGTTGAGTCTAGGGTCATTTTTATAGAGGTTATGAACTGATTAGGACCATTGATGTTGCTTGGATTGATCGTAGCCATTCATTCGAAAGAGGGACCAATTAGAGCCTGCCACCTAGCCCTAATGACAAAGCAGACTGCAGAAAATCGACCAACATAGAATAGGCCAGCCAGGTTGGACTGGGTTCGACCTGGCTCTGGACCAGGTCGACATGCCTGTCGACAACCCTGTCGACAGCCCTGTCGACCTGGCTAGACCAGGTCGACAGCCCAGTCGACCTGGGTGCGTTAGGCGGGTGTTTTTCCGCCCTGGCCCATTGGGCCCCATTTTGGAATTTAAATTTGATTTTCTGAGCTATTTTATTCTGTTTGAATTTTAAACTTAATTCAGAAACTTCCGAAGGCCATATCTTCTTCATACGGACTCCGTTTTTCGAAAACTCGGACTCTATTTCGCGTATTTTTCCGAGACGAACGCAATGGCGTATCCCGTTTCCCTTAGTTATTTGATTTCAGATTAATTATACTTTAATTTGTGAATTTCATAGTTATAGAATTCGCGGGGTGTTACATTCTCCCCCACTTAAAAGGATTTCGTCCCCGAAATCTTCAAGTTAGGAGGAATGTATACCCTAACATCCAATCATCCATCTACTCATCCATCAAACACGAGCATCCATTGTCCTTAAAAGACTTCTAATGCTTCATGATCATATGCAGTGTGTGTGTGTACATGTACTTATCTAATGCAAAATCAGGCGGTCTACTGATTCAGTTGACCTCCTTAATGCGAATTATGTAAGTGCCATGAATCCATTATGTATGCAAATTTTCCTATTCATGATTCTACATGAGTGCACAATCATTCATACAAATGCAACATCCATATGATAACACATTACAGTTCAACCATATACGAATGCAAACATATATGCATATGCAATATGAAGTGACTGAGCCGATCTAAAACCTAGATTGTGTGTGTATATGCAACCACGAGCAACCACTAGCAATCACTTGCAACCACTTGCAACCATCATCCATAACATGTTTCAATTACATGTTTCCATACAAAGGGTTTCTACCTACAAGATAAGGTCGAGGAAATATACCTAAAAAGATAGATAAAAGCGCAACTTAAGGAAAATGAAAGATCAAGGATGTACCCTCGAACAGAAAAGGGTAGGCAGTGCGTATTCTAGCTTCAGTTTCCCAAGTCGCGTCTCCCTCGGCGTCGCTCCACTGAACTTTGACGAGCTTGACTTCACGGTTGCGTAGCTTCTTCACTTCCGTTCCAAATATGCGGGTTGGAACCTTTCTTATGGTTGCTTCGCGCTCCACTTCGGCCTCTTCGAGGATATTTGGCTCTACCACTTCAGCAGACTCATGTAGACATTTTCGGAGATGTGAAACGTGAAAAACGTTGTGGACTCCAGCCAACTTCTCGGGTAGCTCTAATTTATAGGCCATTTTCCCAATTTTCTCGATGATAGGGAATGGCCCTACGAACCTTGGTGCTAGCTTTCCTGTGGTTCCAAAACGAACAACGTTTCTTAGCGGTGATACCTTGAGAAAAACTTTGTCTCCAACCTCAAATTCAAGGTCGGTCCTTCTCTTGTCGGCATAGGACTTTTGTCTGTCTTGGGCCGTCTTCATCCTTCTTCGTATTAGGTCTACTTTCTCTGAAGTCTCTCGGATCATATCTGGTCCAAGTATGAGCTTATCAGTAGACTCCCACTAACAAGTGGGCGATCGGCACGGTCTTCCATATAAAGCTTCGAAGGGCGCCATTCCGATGGTTGCTTGATAGCTGTTGTTGTAGGCAAATTCCACCAAAGGAAGGTGGTCTTCCCATGTCCCTCCGAAGTCAAGGACGCATAGCCTTAAAAGGTCTTCCAAAACTCTGTTCACTCTCTCTGTTTGGCCGTCGGTTTGGGGATGATAGGCTGTGCTCAAGCACAACTGCGTTCCTACTGCTTCTTGCAGACTCCGCCAAAACTCACTGGTGAAGATGGTGTCTCGGTCACTAACAATACTAGATGGTATTCCATGGAGTCGAACAATTTCCTTGAGGTAAAGTGATGCTAGGGATGAGGCAGTTCTTTTATTTTTGACAGGTAAAAAGTGGGCGCTTTTAGTAAGCCTATCCACTATTACCCAAATGCTAGCGTTGCCTCTCCTAGACCTAGGCAGCCCATCGATGAAGTCCATTGAGATGCTATCCCACTTCCACTGCGGGACCTCTAGAGGATGTAGTAGTCCGCCAGGCTTTTTCTGTTCCGCTTTAACCTGTTGGCACACCATACACTTAGAAACGAATTCTGCCACGTCCTTTTTCATGCCGTTCCAGAAGAAAGTCCTTTTTATGTCTTTGTACATCTTATCCCCGCCTGGGTGTATCGTCATCTTGGAGTGATGTGCTTCCTCGAGAACCTTCTTTACTAAATCTTTTGTCTGTGGGACGCATAGTCTTCCGTCTCGCCTTAGCAAACCCTTATCGTCGATGGAGTATCTGTTGAGGTGACTTGAAGTCTCACCCCTAATTAGCCTATCAATTGTTTCCACAAGCTGAGGGTCTTCGCGTTGTGCTGTCCCTACTGAATCCACTAAAGTCGGGCGCACTTCGAGAGATGCTAACAAGCCTGGTATGAAATCGGAGGAAGGCCTAAAGTCGAAGCTGGCTATAAACTCTAGGCTTTGTCTTTCAACAAACAACGGGCTTAGGGTCAATTTCTTTCGGCTCAACGCGTCCGCCACTACGTTGCCTTTGCCCGGAGTGTAGGAGATTTCGAAATCGTACGAGGCAAGAAACTCCATCCATCTTTGTTGCCTCAAGTTAAGATCCTTCTGCGAGATAAGATATTTCAACGATTTATGGTCAGTGTAAAGTTCGAACTTCTCACCTAGGAGATAGTGTCGCCAAGACTTGAGTGCAAAGACAATGGCGGCTAACTCAAGATCGTGGGTTGGGTAGTTCTTTTCGTGCACTTTCAACTGCCTCCCGCCATAAGCTACTACCCTTCCTTCTTGCATTAAGACGGCGCCTAGCCCTGTCCCACATGCATCCGTATAAACAGTGAACATCTTGCTCCCATCTGGCAGTGTCAAAACTGGGGCTGTTGTGAGAGCCCTTTTCAGTCGTTGGAAAGCAAATTCGCAATCCAAATCCCAATTGAACACTAGATTCTTCTTAGTCAATTTCGTGAGCGAAGCTGAGATTTTCGCAAAATCCCTTATAAATTTTCGATAGAAACCTGCTAGTCCTAGAAAGCTTCGGACCTCAGTTGCATTCCTTGGTGTCTTCCAATCCTGTACCGCCACTACCTTAGCAGGGTCCACCGCTAACCCTTGTTTGGATACTATGTGCCCAAGGAACCTCACCTCTTCTCTCCAAAAGTGGCACTTGGAGAATTTGGCTTTTAGTTGATGGACTCGCAAAGTTTCCATGATTGCCCTTAAGTGCTGAGCATGTTCCTCTTCATTCTTTGAGAAGATAAGGATATCATCTACGAAGACTACTACGAATTTGTTGAGGAAATCTCTGAATACCCTACTCATCAGGTCCACGAAGTAAGCAGGTGCATTTGTCAAGCCGAAAGGCATGACAAGCCATTCAAAGAAGCCGTCTGGGGTTCTGAACGCCGTTTTATCGATGCTATCTTTAGCCACCCTTAGCTGATGAAAACCGGTTGCTAAATCGAGTTGGGAGAAAACAGACGCTCCTACAAGCTGGTCAAACAAATCGTCAATTCTAGGGAGAGGGTGCCTATTCTTTTTCGTTAGCTTGTTGAGCTCCCTATAGTCAACACATAAACGGAGTGAACCATCCGCCTTTGTAGCGAATACCACCGGAGCGCCCCATTCTGAAATGCTCCTCCTAATGAACCCCTTCTCTGGAAGCTCTTTAATCTGTTTACTGAGCTCTTTTCTTTCTCGTGGAGCCATGTGTCTAACGGGCAACGCAACGGGCTTTGCATTATCTACAAGATATATTCGGAAGTCTATTTCCCGCTTCGGAGGCAAGCCCTTCACCTCTTCGAAGACATCCGGATATTCCCGGACCACTCTAACTGATTGCAAATTGTCTACAGAGGCATCTAGCGATTCAAGATAACTAAGCATAACCGCATACGAGGGATTACAAGAAATTTCCAAAGTATTACCGAGCTGGGTTAGGAGCCTAACAACCCTTTTCTCACAATCAAGGATGGCCCCATTACTGGATAGCCAATCCATACCCAAAATCAAACCATACCCCGAAAAGCCCAAAACAAAGGCACTACATTGAAATTCTACACTTAGAATAGAAATTTTCAATCCCAAACAGATCATAGTCAAATGAGCTGGGCCCCCAATTGGGTTTGAAACAATTAAGGGGTCCTCTACCATACTAGTTTTTAGGTGTAGAGATTCTACTAAAGCAGACGAGATAAAGGAGTGTGATGCGCCAGAATCAAACAAAGTGCGAACGGGGTGATCATAAAGATAAACTACACTTTCTACAGAAGTATTTATACCTCGCTGTTGTAGAGGTGGCGCTTCCAGCACATGAACCTGTGCCCCAGGGGTGGATCTAGCCCTCTGCCCCTGTCCTTGTTTCTTTGGGCAGTCCTTAGCCCTGTGGCCTGTCTCACCGCAAGAAAAGCACCCACCATTCTCCTTGGCCTTCTTTTTCCGGCAGTCCTTTACTAAGTGCCCCACTTTGCCACAGAAATTGCACTTCCTCTTCTCTTTGTTGCCTTTCCCGCCCTTCTTAAAGTCTGTCTTCTTAGGCTGCAAACCCTCTTTCTTCCCTTGAGAGCTTTCTGCCTTTGTCTCCTTCTTGCCCTTATCCTCTTCATTCAGCAATGCCATTTGCACCAACCTTTCATACGTGGCTCCCATGGGTATATGGGTCATGGCCAAACTGTGTAATGGCTCATTCAACCCTTTGACGAAACGGAGAGCCTTCTTGTGCGGGGTGTTGACTAGGTCAAGCCCAAACCTAGCCAGCTCATCGAACTGATTCACATACTCTCTGACTGTCTTGTCTCCTTGCTTAAGAAATAAGAATTTTTCCAACTGCAAACTTCTTTCCGCATCTGAGAGAAATTTAGTCTCGAACCTTGCCCTAAAGTCCTCCCATGTCTCCACTGGTCTTTCAGCATTAGTGACTTCCCACCAGTAGGAAGCCTCGCCCTTCAATAGCCACACCGCCAATTGTACTTTTTGTCTATCTTCTACCTCAAAGATGATGAATAGGTCCTCCGTTTCTTTCAGCCAATTTCTAGCTGCCACGAAGGACTCAGTTCCATGGAAATCCTTTCCTCCCATAGCTTTAAAATCTCTACATATCTTAGCAAACGTGTTTCCCCGCGGAGGAGGTGGAGGAAAAGGTGCCGCTGCAGCTGGATGATTTCCGGCAGCTGGGGGAGGAGGAATGGTAGGACCTGGCTGAGTGGCCCTTGCTTCTAAGAATCGTCTAAACCAACCAGGTATTGGCACCCCTTCCGGCAAGTTAAGTTCTTCGGACATGCTGAAACAAAAAGGATAGATTCAAAACGAAGGATAAGAGATAGTACCTATGGCTTTGGGGAGTGGACTTTGCCTTTTTTTAAAATAATATAATATTTTTCTTTTAAAAATGCTTCTTTAAATTTCCTTTTTGAAAATAATTTTTCAAAACTTTTTATCTTATCTGGTAAACCTATGCTCTGATACCAAGTGAAACACTCCACCTCCGTTAGAGTCACTCTCAAAGGGAATGCCCTAATTTTGGTGGAGGTTTATAAGTATAAGTCACAGATATACAAGACAGATATAAGAACACATATTTGTAAACAGCGGAAAAACAACAACTTTTATTTCATAAAAGCAAATACGTGTTACAACAACATCACCATAATTGTCTTACATCTTTTCCAAAAACATAACACTTTCATAATCTGTCTTGATTACATTATTTAAAGAAGCATAAAGAAAACATAGATAAAACTGCAAAAGCCCCATAGTGGTCGTCCAAAGCCATAGTTCAAAAAGAAAAGGTCCAAGCAATACATTTCTCCTCTTCAAGCTGGATGTTAAGGCTGGTCAAGCTGCAGTGTTCCCTCCCTGTGGACCTGGGGGGGGGGGGGGGGAAACGGAAGAAAAGAAGACGAAAGAAAAGTAGAGTCAGACATAAAGCCTGAGTAAGTCTAGTACTATTCTGTCTATGAATAAAGAACTGGGTATGATAAGTATAAACAAGAAGTGGGAAAGCACTATAAACTTGGTTAAGTTGTCTAGGGTCGAATATACTATCGTACCCCATGGTAATCTCTGAACCCATATAAACTAGTTCCCAACTGGCACCCCATAACCAGGGTGATGTGATCCATTCTATGATGATCGGCTCCTACTCGCATAGTTACATGTGTCTTACGGCCCCCGATGTTGTAGTTACCTATGCTGGTCCCACCATGGGGTGTATCAAGTCCCATGGCGGCGGCCCGACACAACCTTAGAATGCACAGGTATGCTACTGGTGCCCAGTGCTTTATTTTTCTGCGCCGGAGTGTGTGCACGCCCGCACCCCGTTAGAACCTACACTGCTACACCACCGCCGTCGATTTGACCTCTTACAATCAGCCCAGTAATCGTGCCCCACCCTGCCTAGTTTCAGGGTATCCTGATACACCTTCTAGGGTTACTGCTGAAAAGGGTCCCCCGTTACTAGGTTTTCTATCTCTAGCCAACATGCTAAGTTGGTTAAGTGTTTTCTAACCTAACCCCCACCAGTCCGTTTAGTTTAGCATGTTCCATTTTGATTAAGTCTTTAGTTCACTTAATCCTAACAATCCTGACTCAGCCTTAATTGTCTTATTAAAGCCTTGACCTCTCACATTAGACAGGTATTGTTGTGGCTGCCTGTTGCCGGTTGGTTCCGGGCAGTCTTATGCCACAACTCAGTCTAACCTCGGGTCCTTATCGGGCTCCATGTTTAACCTCCCACATTGGATAGGTATTGTTGTGACTACTGGACAGCCGGGCGGTTCCGGGCAGGTTTACATCACAACTCAATCCAACCTCGGGTTAAACACATCGTATGTTCTACATTTACATATTTTGTCTTTCTTCTTTATTTTCTTATATGTAAATATTTGCGGCCCATTATTAAGTTAATGGTGTAAAGGTTACACCAATCATAGGCCCAACCCATACTTGAATTTGGGCCCTTCTACTTTATGTTTTCATTTATTAATTAAGTTAACCCAACGTTATTTTCCCCCGTTTAACACGTCCGTTTATTATATATATGTTGGGCTTAGCCCTTTTTAAGCCCAACTTAGCCATGCGAAAAGGGGAGGCTTAAAGCGAGATTACATACACAAAAAGGGGGAATGTGAACGTATGAACTTGCAATATGACGTTGGAAATACAAAATAGAAACTGGTGTACTTGCATAGTAGTGACATATACTTTGGTCATAAAGCATAAGTGACATAAATCAAACCATGTAAACTTGTAGTTAAGTTAAGAATATCACTATACAACATAAACCTATATTTTTATTCAGGCATAATGTCAAACATAAGCAAATCATGTTCATAAGACTACTACATGTTTACAAAGGTGCCTACTTTTGTGACTAATACAAAAGTATAGTTAAATTTGTTCACATAACCATGGCATAAATATTTCTAACATGAAATCATGCTTTTTACTTTAGTCATGCAAACTTGCAAAAAGGGATTTTGAATCTAACCTAGCTATGTACCACATATGTCATCATATAATTCTTGTAAACAATATAGACTTAACATGGATTTCAATTATGCCAAATATCAATCATAGCCTAGTCATATTCATAAGTTTGCAAATAGATTTTCTAGTACAAAAGCATGTCTTAATACATAAATCATGGTGCCAAATTTTCAACATAATTTCATATGGACTATGATAACCCAAACTTATTCCAATTACTTCACAAAAATGATGTTTGTATAAAAATACACATTATGATGGCATAGTAGCAAAACCCCAAACTTGCATGAATTTCAATTAATCAATCTACATACATGTAGCTTCAATATGGATTACATAATTTGCGAATATTCCAAACGTATACTTGCATAAAACTACCGCATGTAGTTTTTCATAATTGAATAACATAATTCGAGAATATCCAAACGTATACAATATTCCAAATCGATAAGAATCATAGTAACGCACAAATATGAATTACTTTATCGCCACAAATCAAGTATACAAACCAACACAATTATTTGTTCATACCAAAATAATACTCTACTTACAATCGTTATGGCGAATTCTCAAATTTAGGGATTTGAAGATGCGATTCCTTGTTGATTTGATTTGTTTAGGTTGCTTGATGCTTTAGAATTTGCCTCCTAATCCTCTCTCCAATTGGTGGCTACTCTTAGTCGTTCCTCAGCAACATGGCGGCTTTGTTCTTATTTTTGAATGAATAGATTAGGGTTGAGTCTAGGGTCATTTTTATAGAGGTTATGAACTGATTAGGACCATTGATGTTGCTTGGATTGATCGTAGCCATTCATTCGAAAGAGGGACCAATTAGAGCCTGCCACCTAGCCCTAATGACAAAGCAGACTGCAGAAAATCGACCAACATAGAATAGGCCAGCCAGGTTGGACTGGGTTCGACCTGGCTCTGGACCAGGTCGACATGCCTGTCGACAACCCTGTCGACAGCCCTGTCGACCTGGCTAGACCAGGTCGACAGCCCAGTCGACCTGGGTGCGTTAGGCGGGTGTTTTTCCGCCCTGGCCCATTGGGCCCCATTTTGGAATTTAAATTTGATTTTCTGAGCTATTTTATTCTGTTTGAATTTTAAACTTAATTCAGAAACTTCCGAAGGCCATATCTTCTTCATACGGACTCCGTTTTTCGAAAACTCGGACTCTATTTCGCGTATTTTTCCGAGACAAACGCAATGGCGTATCCCGTTTCCCTTAGTTCTTTGATTTCAGATTAATTATACTTTAATTTGTGAATTTCATAGTTATAGAATTCGCGGGGTGTTACATGGTTGGAATTTCACGAAAATCAAGTGTAACAACCTGAAATTTTGAAGAATTTTTATTTATGATTTAATCCAAATCTTGATTTGTATATTTAAAACCTAATTTATTTTGGATTTTATGAAATAAAGAATTTGATTTTGATACAAACATAAGGTTGATAATAGAAATTTGATAGTTGTCAGTTTAGATTTTGTTGTTCGAGCTAATTTAAGTTATATTATTATTTGAAATTGAATTCATCCTTAAAATTTTAAATTTGAATAATAAAACCATCATATAGAGTATTTCAAATCTATTAAAATAAAGTTTGCTGAAAAAGTTGATTCTAATCAAAATTAGAATTTGAGCTAAAAGTTGTAAAATTAGAAATTATGTTTATTTAGGAATCTACGCTGAATTCAGAGTTGTGTACACTACACCAAAACAGTGGATTCCCAACAAGTATATGTGTTACAAATAATTTCTGTAACACTTTTATGTGTCACCAACGACATGTGAGGAATTTCCTGTAACACTTATAAGTGTTACAAACAGAGTAACTGCTAACACTTATAAGTGTTACAAACATATTCATTGCTAACACTTATAAGTGTTACACGAAATTCATTGCTAACACTTATAAGTGTTACAGGAAATTCATTGCTAACACTTATAAATGTTGGAACTATAAGATATGGTAACACTCATAAGAGTTACAAACATATTCATTGCTAACACTTATAAATGTTGGAACCATAAGATATGGTAACACTTATAAGAGTTGCAAACACATTCATTACTAACACTTATATTTGCATATAAGATGGCATAAGCTCTATTTAATATGCATTCAGCTATGACATTATCTCGACATAACAACGTGTAACGAAATCCATAAGAAAAAAATCCATATTCGTGACAACAACAAAGTACAAACTAACAAAAAATAATAATACATAAAGATACTAAATTCAACACATATACAATATCCAATTCCATAGTAAAAACAATACATAATTAACATAATGCAAGATGTTTTTCATATTAGAAGTCTACAAGTACCAAATGCGAAACTCCAGCCATATAACGAAACCTTACATCCAAAAATTTGCATAGCTTGTACCACCAAAATTTATCTTTTTCTCCATTTCACTGCTTCCTGCGTGCATTTAATTAAATAGCATCATTTAAGTTTCAAATAGTGGTAAATGTTATAAGTTCGAAATCATACCTTCTTAATTTTGACACATCTTTTGTCTATTGAACTCAATGAAATCTTGCAATTTAAGCTCCTTTTTAAGCCTTCTGTTTTCTTCAAGAACTTCCAACACAAATTCCACACCACGATCACATAATGGTTCGTCAATCCAATGGATGAATCCACAGTCTCTAAGAGTTCCAGTGTTTGCACAAATAAAATATCGACGTCCAATGTTTTTTGTAACGACCCGCATTCTACGCATCATAGGATCGTAGAATATTTATTTCTTTCACATACGAAGTCGTATGGTCGTGTAACTTTGGGAGACGACTAGAGGGGTCATTTCCCATGTTCATGATTTTTCCCGATTTTTAAATGACCATTTTACCCCTAGTTGGCACTGTTTTGGCCATAACTTTTGACCGGAAAGGAATTTAGACCTGAAACCACTTCCATTGGCTCCGGATGATGGCTTCTCTTTCCGTAGAGTGGTCACATTAGCCAAACGGACTTACTGTTTAGGAGATATGGCTGAAACAAGTTTCAGATGGTGAAAAACAGCTTAATTGGGCTTAACCGGGTGATTAGCAGCTAGGCCCAGAGGGGAATTTCGGGTTTAGGAGTATATAGGGGCTGATTAGGGTTAGAAAACATTTCTTTAGACATTTTCCAGCCGCCACTTTCATTCCTCTTAACCTAGCCATGGCCTCCACTCTTTAAATCTCTCTAAAAACACCCAAAATCACTTCCTAAACAAGGATTAAGGCTTAGAGGCATCAAATCAAGGAGGATTAGCACAAGGACCGAGGTAGAGCTGCTGTTATATATTGGAATTCGTGCAAATCAGAGGTTCACTTCAGATCTGAAAGTTTTATTGTGGCAAAGGTGAGTGATTTGCATAGTTTTTGCACTAATTACGGTAATTAAGGGTAATTAGTGAAGATTAGCGAATTTATACACTAATAAATTCTGGAAAAATGTTTAGAAATTCTTAAATAATGTTTTATGCCTCTGGTTGAAATTTGGTTCGATTTGATTAAGTTTTGTTAACCCTATGATCAGTTTTACTTAAACATGCTTAAGGGAAATTAAGGAGTTTTGGCCACTTTTGATCCATTTTGACTCA
The DNA here is from genome assembly GCA_030737875.1 of Allium sativum. NCBI lineage: Eukaryota > Viridiplantae > Streptophyta > Magnoliopsida > Asparagales > Amaryllidaceae > Allium > Allium sativum. The sequence continues at coordinate 455,392,322 of CM060909.1, forward strand.
TTTGAATGGTTGTTTGCTGTTGTGGTTGCTATTACATGTTGCTATGACTCTATGGTGTGTTTTATGATTGATTAGAAGTGTTAGATTTGTCAAAAACGCCGTCGAATGGCGTAAACTGCTCTCTGGAAGAACTGCAGGAAATCATCCGAACCGGACCGGATCGGTGGAAGTGAGGGCGATCCGATCCGATGGCGCGACCCGATCCGATGGCACGACCCGATCCGCCGATGGCTGAAGACCCGATCCGATGGCGCGACCCGATCCGCCGATGGCTGAAGACCCCGATCCGATGGTGCCGATCCGATCCGATCAAGACTTCGCGAAACGACCAGTGTTGCTTCATGAAGAGATGACCCGATCCGCCCTACCTTTCACGAACCATTCCAGCTTGGGTGTCACGATCCGCCTGAAGGAACACATCACGAACTCAGCTAGGTGGCACGACCCGAACCAATAGGGTATTCACGATCCGACCCGGAGCTCGTAGGGCGACCCGATCCGGTGCATTTGAAGCGATGGCCGATCCGGTCCAGTAAGGGATGAAGAGAGCCGATCCGAACCGATGCAGCGCCACGATCTGATGTTGTGGGACATGTACGACCCAAATGATGGGGACCGATCCGGATGAAGATGAAGACTATAACCCGAGATGCAAAGGAAGTCCAAATGAGAAGTTAGAGCTCAAGGTTCAGATGGGAATCAACGAGTTCGCTTCATGGTTGGGCTTTGCTGCGGGACGCGTGCCAAGGAGTTATCGACGTCTATAGCTTTGGACAACTATGGTAGGAGGTACGAAGGCGGATTCAGGGCCATTATGGCATAGGTAGGACCAAGGGCTACAACCAATGAAGTGAGTCATTGAAATGTTTGGTCATGACTCCGTATGTTTAGCTTGGTCATAGCAGGGTTTCTACAAGTCGGGATTCGTCGTTACCTCAGTTTGTCTAGTGTTCCAAAATGGTAGATATCGTATGCTTTACGCACTGAGTGAGAGATGTGAGGATGGTTGCTATGGATGATTTGTTTGCTATCATTGTGACATGCACACCCCACCCCGTATTCTTACACTATTCATTATGGCACCTTAGAGTATTGTACAGTATGTAGTGCTAACTCTTTGGTTGCAGGTCCAGGTTCAGGTATGGTTTAGTATACCTGATATTATTCTGTTTAGATGCTTATCGCTCATACCAGGCTTTATGTCTGACCCAGAGTTTTATGTCTCCTCTTATTACTCTGGGTGCTCACACGAGCAGACTAGAGACAGGTTAGCTGGTGATGCACGGGTAGATGATCCGGAGACGAGCAGGAGGCTTCCACGTAAAATATTTATATAACATTCTCCCTGTATTGTTGAAGATCACTGCTTGGGCATTGGTGGTGTATCTTCTACTTTAGCTTTCTTTTGTTTTAGAGACAGTAAATTTGGAAAATTGTAATAAGCTGTATTTAGATTTTCCGCTGCTTTGATGATTGGTGTTGATTTTAGTTATCAGCTTATGCACTGTCTCACCTGTTTTATGTCAAGTATGTTACTATTATTATATTTCATTCCATGCGCTGTGAGACATTCTACAGGTTCCTTGATTAGTTCATTCCCTTCTTTCTTTTCTTTTGGCGACCGTTCTGTGCTAGCTGGGCATGTGTACAGCGCACTTTTGGAGGAAATGCAGGCTGGTGCGGGGCGGGCCGTCACATTTTTATTCAAATAGCATGTTTTGAATATTGGTTCAATGTTGCAACGACATAGCAACCTTCAAGATTGTACTTCTCCAACATTGAATGTTGGCATGGATGGCAATCTTGTTGGTGTTGTCGATCTGGTAGGAGGTGCCATATCATTCTGAACACTTAATAATGCCAAATCTCTTTGTAAGCTCGACTCTATTCTCTCGTAGACGCTAAATGGAGTTGCCGTACGAGATTCGGCTGAACAAACAATTTGAGAAGGATTGTCTGAATCGTCTGAATACACTAGGAAGTAATCACGGTAATCAGTCGAAGGTCTTGAGTATGAAGACATCTACATAAAATAAATAAACAATATCAAGATGTGAAAACCTTAATTTAGATCCATATAAATTGAATATCATTTCAAATTTATGCTATAGAAGGGTATTCATAAAATAACATAAAATGGATTACAACTGGGCAAAACTCATTAACTCAGTTCCAAACTGAGTTTACACCATTATTAGATACTTGCATTTATCATCTTTCATCTCAGTGGTAATACAGTTGTGAGATATATAGATAAATATACATTAATTTTCCAATGTTCATATGCTACTAAAATTTATCTAATAAACCATTATGTTTATTGCATCAGTCCTTAGTCAAACCATTATAAAGACTCGCCACTTTCGCTCTAAATATGGATACTTGGCTGAGGAAATGTAATGACCCAAAATACATTAGATTTAGAAGTATTTTGGTCTAATAACATAGAATGCAGAATGCTAGGGGTATATAAATACATTAGATTTAGAAGTATTTTGGAAGCCTAGCAAAGATAGTAAGTTATTTTAAATGCTAACCAGTATTCTTGAATATAAGATCTTTTCCCAAATGTTAGGTTCATCTCTGTCACAAAGAAAATAACTTTGTTAGTAATGAAGTTTTATAGTGATTTTAGTTTAGAAATATAAGTGGAAAACAGGTAACACTTGACTGCTATTAAAAGTATGAGGTTCTGGCTGTTATAACTTTGTAAAGTCCAACGTGTACCAGTATATGATGTTCTGGCTATTATTAAAAGTATTAAATCCACATTGAGCATTCTAGAAAGCTTAACCTGTTTTGGGTAAAATAAATGAAAACCAGAAGCAATAATGTTCTAGAAAGCTTAACCTGTTCTAGAAAGCTTAACCTGTAAGGTTCTTACCAATTATCAGTTGGAAGCTTGAAAAAGGTAAGATGGAAAAATCTGCAATAGAAATAATTAGCTAATTATGTTAAGTGAAATATATTTTGAAAGCTAGGCTAAGAGAATATAAAACAGCAAGACAACAATGGAACCTTGTAAGTAAATATCTATCTCGGATGCAATTCAATTGACGAAAGTTCTTCGAATTGGAGCGGCAAGCGTTGGGTGAAGTCAAATGAGTACGTCCAGTTGAAAATACAGATAGAGTGATGTATGAAATTGGCATAATATTATGGTTTGGACCGAACTGAATATATATATCTTGCACTAAACTCATCGTTGCACATTGTATTGATGTGATCACACAGCTATGAATTGAAGTGCGCAGAAGTAAAAAGGGTGAAATTAATTTGAACAAAATATGGTATGGATACACTACAAAGTTACATGGGTTCGCCTGTGCATAACAGAAAATGAAATCAAAGAGAAAATGATTTTTCCCAAAGCAATAGAGCATATGTCATATTTTCTTTCCCGGGTTTACCGTTAGTTTTGATGGTCAGCGCATATAAGGTGATTGAATCATTAGCGTCATCAGGTAAAAATATTTAAACAGAAGTTAGATAGTTGGAGTTTAAAAATTACATTATGTGCGAACGTTCAATGAAATTAAGCAGTATAAAAACGGTGGGTAAAAATTATTACGAGAATTAGTAAAAGCAAATGATCAGATACATTGAGTCGGGTTAGTAAATTATAAGGAGATTTAGTTATGTACTAAAATCCAACTAACGGCACATAAATGAAAAGAATGAATGATTTGCCAACTGACTTAGCAAAACCAATTGCCAAAACATATATAAAGCACTCGGTTGCTTTATTAAAAATTTAACAGGATAACTATAATGCATGGAGTTAGAAAACCAGCAAAAAAGACACTTTGAAAACATGATTTCCTAAGTCAGGGAGCATAAATGGTTGAAAATTGATACATTGGTTAAAACAACTACCAGCTAGATTTTAGCTTTAGGCAGTCAGCAAGAGGACTGTAAGACCAATCTTGATGCTGAAAAGTAATAAATGTGTACATAATAAATTTTCAATGTAATTTTTCTTTTTTATGCGTAGGGGTTGCTGCAATATAAACATATAACAACAGACAACTAAATTTTGAAAGAAATTGATCCAAGCCCCGAAAGGATAAAATTAAATCGCGTGAGACAACTCAGTTCAATTGCAAATGGAACTGGAACTATGTCCCGTTCGATCGCATTCAATAGGAACTGCTTTGATATCTTGAATTTGTTTATATTGGAGAGGCAGGTGAATAATATGTTGCAAAATTTTGCTCCAAGAATGCATAAATGTAACAGCGGCGTAAATATAAAATAGGTATCAAGATTTAAATTATATTATTATTCTACTTATCAATGTGCCGACCTGAAACTCAGAACTAAAGGAATTGCAACTCGTAAGTAACTAATTCAATCCGGCTTTTAGAAATTAACAGAACATTTCTCTCATATAATCAAACAGAAAGGAAAGTAAAAACTGGATGACAGCTACAGTCCGTACAGTGGTGAAACTCATATTGCCAAATAAATTTAGAAACAGAGAAAACGTTGTAGCAAAGACAGTAAAAACCCGATTTTAACAGTCCAAAATAACTGAAAATGAATAAACTGCACAGATAACTAAGTTTAAACAGTGTACAAATTGATGACATGAAATACCCGGATGTGCAGAAAAATGGGTCGAGGACATATGAAGATGAACATAAGCTGAAGCGGACAAAGATAGCAACAACAAAGTAAAATGTAATTTAATTAAAGCTACAGTTATCAGATGAGAAAAGCGAAAAGTATATAGCATCTCAGTGGCCTCATTATCATAGAGACAAATTCATATTATCTTTAATACCAAAAGTAAGTTTTTTGTATTGCTAAGTTTTCATGAAAAATAAATAATTCAAGCCCTCCAGCAATATAACTCTGCAAATAGATTTGAAGAACAAAAATCATTACTAAAAATTTGAAGATATACGTGTAATGTTTCTCAAAAAATGATAACTGAAAGAGAGAACAAGTTGTTTTAGGTAGACGGTGCATAATCATATTTGACAGTTATGGTGAGTAAACAACAATCAAAACTATATATGTGTGTGTGTACATATACACACACATATTATATATTTGTGTATATATATATAAACGGAACATTATGTTTCGTATTATGTTTCGTATTTTCATGAAGATAATTTGGACAGACTGATTTAATGCTATAGCAAGTAGACATATGGGAAAAAAAATTCCCAGCAAATTAAGTTAGCAACAAATTAGGTCAGCAGCAAATTAGAATTCAAGCCGACTATTTTTCGAATGGGTAATAATGAATTAAGTAGGCAACAACTCATAGTAGAAGCAAATTTAATCAGCAAATACAGTTAACAGTGCGCAACCTGGCTTTTAAACCTACTATTATACCAAAAACCATATCAACCATATTGTTAGTTCTATCGATCTAAAGATGGAAGTGTTCGTTGATGTTTAAGTCCATGAACAAATGGCAAAAGGGTATTTTCAATGTCGGCACTATAATATTTCTAGGAATTCAATGTTATATAATCTACTAATTTCCTTACTTCTCATAAGATTTTCTTATCAATGACTGTTTTTTAATTATATTTTGGCTCTTCTAAATAATGGAAGAAAAATATACAAGTTCTCAAGACCTTTAGACAAAATCTCTTCATGAAAATAATAATCTCACAAGTTACAGGAGTTCTGGTATTCAACTCATGTCGAACAGTAAACAGTACTTAGCACTAACTGTATCCAAATAAATGGAAAAGACATAACATTCAAATACAAAGATAGTTATAAACATTTACCTTATGGTCACAGCAATGTCAACCAATGCTACTTTGGGAGGAACTATGTACTCAGGTTCATATTTCTGCACAGATTCAAATATACAACATATATTCAAACATATTGTTCTTAGTTTAAACAGAATACAAGTAGGGAATACATCCAAGTTATGACAAATACCAATTCAAAATGTGGTTTGCAAAGTAGTCACAATGTAAAACCTCAAAAACACCAACATGATTAGATATGTGATAATACACCAACATCAGTATAATAGTTTAGAGTGTAATATACATAAAAAAAGACTTTTTTTTAATTGAACTTTTTGGTTACCTGTAAACAGGTTTCACAAACTGAACTCCCTTTTTCATCACACAACCTCTGTACACAGTCTCTGTGTGCAAACTGCAACAAGCAAATGAATTCGATTAATAAGAAAACTCACAAAATAGTAAAATCTATATGCGTCTCTCTTGTTTACCTATTATCGTGAACTGCAACAAGCGAATGATGTCAAAAATAGTGAAATCAATTTGTTTACCTATTATCGTGATTCCTATAAGCCCTAATTCGAAGTCGACGATTGAGAAACGGGTGGAGAGAGGATTTGAGAGGCTAACACCGATTTGAGAAATCAAAAATCCTTAGTATCTGATATTGATATCAATTAGGTAATCGCCCGTATGAATTCATAGAAGTACTTTTTTTTAATTTGATTATATCGCGGCCGTCTTACGAATAAGCGTTGGAGAGAAAGATTGAGGTACCGATTAGGTTATGTGGGTGAGAGCTTACCACTTTGCCCTCAGAATAGAAGAGTTGACCAGGCATAACAACACATAGAAGTCTTGGCACATTTTTAGTGACATATTTTTACTACCGTAACACATATTAGTGTCACTAGTCTACAACACATACAAGTGTTGGCAGTTGAAAAAAATAAGTGTTGCTAAATGGCCATTATGGTGTAGTGGTAGCACTTTTCATTTCGTAAAATTCTTCTTTTGTTTACTCCGAATTTCATTAATAATGTAAAATGCGCAACATGGACTATGTTTGGGTATATGTCTTTTACCCCTCTTTTCTCTTATTCTTGTGGCAATGTTTGTATTTGGACTAAGTGAATGTTGTTTTGGGCTTTTATAGGTCCAAACAAAATTAAGTTCCCTGACCTTCTTACATTACATTTTTAAAGAGACTTCTAAGTTGAGAAACTCTCAAACAAAAATCACGTATTCTCTTCCCTTCTCATTCCCTTCTTCTCTATAAATTTTTTTACAGAGAATTCCATGGCTTCTTTCTCCTCTAAATCTAAAATTTATAGTTTATCTTCCCTCTCTCTAGATAAAAAACAAATCAAAAAAGGGGAAATCATCTCCTCTCTTTTAATTTTTCCCTCCCCATAGTCTCTTCTCTAAAAAGTTCAAATCCCTAAAATCCTAAACTCTCCTCTTATCACTCGCCTTTCCCTTGCTTTGTTTCATCAGGGGCAGACCCGAATTCAAACAAGCTACAAATCCTAACCCTAATCTCCTCTTCCTCTTTTTTTTCTTTTTTTTATAGAACTTGATTTGCGTTGTTGTAGGACCCAAACTTCTCCGCCCTTCGAATCGACCATAGGCCTCATAAGTCCGATCCAAAATGACAGAGAAAAGTGGATTGCTTTGAGAACACAACGCATCGGAACACAAAACAAGAGAATTTTTCATTGCCATTACAATAAATCACATCAGAGTACAAGAATATCAGAGTGCAAAATGATAAAATAAAATAATAAACAACGGAAAAATAATTATCAGAGCAATAAATTACAATGCAACAGAAAATATATATACAAATACAATGCACAACGGAAAACATCAACTAACACAGCTGAAGGAAATACACGGGTACAAAGCATTCCATAGTATAGCTCCAGCTGTAATCACGAATCCAGTGAAAAGAAAATATCCGCAACAACAAAACTACCGACTGCCCGTGCAGAAACTATGGGCACCCAGAGTTTAAATGAAAAACAATAAACTCCAGGTCGGTCATGGAACCGGTATGAGAACCAAAACAGTTATTAACTTGATTTAAAGTTGGGTAAATCACGGGACCACACCATATAACACGGAACAAGTTTCCTCCACATGAATACCAGTTTAAACAAAATAATGCAATGATTTTTGAAAATGAAACTATTATAAGACTTAGGTCCCATCACACAATGCAACGCAAGTCAGAGGATAGAGTTTTATCTTTTAATAGCCAAACATGCTTGATACGCGAGATAGTTTTTCTTATTACTAATGCGTAGTGCAGAAAACAACTTCGAATATAAATGTATCAATCTTAGACGGCAAAATACCGCATCCTATTATGTCGGTATACAACTAAAATGGTAAAATCACGTATTGGAATTTGGATTTCCTTCATGAGCCAAGGCAAGGGATCTCTCCTCCGAATTCATACCATCTCTAGCAAGATGTACAGGACCACACGCATGTGATCCTTGCAGTAGGGCCGGTCAGTCGTCATTGATTATTTATGCCTGATCACTACGTTTCCCGGTCCTATTAGACCTTTTGGTCTGTAAGTCGACCATCTTGGTCTTTTGCGACCATATTCGAGGACCCTCGCTTCCATTATCCACATAAGTAAAATGTCTAGGCTTCATACCTAACATCACCTCTAGCTAGAAAGAAATGCATATCCTCCCTACTGTCCCTCATCCCGTTATTGACTCATACCGAGATGTGAAGCTCGCGAATTAACGCCATACACAAAGCTATGCTATATAAGCTATGCTTTGATCATCATCCACAAAACTTCGCTTTTCAATAAAAGCTTTGATCCGTGCCCCTCAGCATGCTACATTGTCAATCCATGTCATACTATTGTTTTCCCCTAATATATAACCTCTAAGCTCATGTCTCAGAGAAGGATGTTAAGCTAGGAGAATAAATTCTCCACCACCAAATAGATATATATTTAGCAGAGATCAACGAACACAACATATATTACAATGTTAGACATACAATCCATTTGCAAGTTCGTTCTGGGTCTGAACGAAATCGGAGGCACCTTATTCCTCCTCCCATATGTCGAATACAGAAGAGAGGTCCTCGCATATCCGGTCGATCTCTAAGTACGTCTGGACGACCACCACTTATTACCTTGTCATGGGTGTACGGCCCAATCAAGACATCAGCAATAGCCCAAATGATGCGAAGATCTCTGGTTTTCAACCACCGACTTCCTCTTCGACTTTTTATCGTCATCACAGTTATTCATAATGGGTTAAACCCGATCTTTTTGAATAACTCATGCATCTTTAAAATTAAGAGATAAAGATAATACACATCTCGTTCCAATCCAGAATATTCTTTTATTCAAATATTCATTACTCTGGGAATGGTTCACATTAATTTTATCAAAGATTCATATCATTTAAACTTTTGTTTAAATCTTCCCTTGGATATCATTTCAAAAGATATTATTATATCTTTTCACAACTTAAACCAGATTAACGTTTATAAAATTGATTGGGATTATTAAGCCTTACCGGAGTAATTATTTAATCTATTATTCCAATCCCAACCTATTCATCCCATGGAGCAAAAGTGGTAGTACTCCATATCTAACATCCTTCGTGTTATCGGTAAATCTAATTATCCTTTAACGTTCAAACCTAATTAAAGATACACTCAAAAATCATTACTTAATGATTATTCTACTTTATGAAAATTAATCCTGACTTTAATTGGTTAAAGAACAAATGTCCTTTTAAAACATCGTTCACAATAAACCCAAAATCAAATTCCAATTTAATTTATTAAAATGGAAAATTCCATTAAATCTTAATTAAAAGATTTATTCCATAACTTACATTTCAACTGGGTTTAAGAATAGTGTTATTAAAGCCACCATTCACAACAAACCCAAATCCAATTTGATATTAAATATAAGACTTTAAATGGAAATCATGTCGACTTACATTCAATACAAAATTCCAAAACCAACAAATATCATATTGGAATAACGATATCTAAATCTACCAAATTCCTCAATGATATCTTTATAATTACGGAATCCAATATCGAAAATATCCGAAGATAATTTCTATTAAAATTCATTCCAATTCATATGTTGGAAAACTCTGGTTATGTTAAAACCATTTGCAAATCCAATTTATTTATTTAATAATCATTGGATTATCACCCTTTAGAAAACATTGCATATTCCTTTCAGCTCTTTATTCTAGTAGTTAACCAGTTCACTCAGATAAAAATATCTTTTACCTTTTTAAAACTTGAAATTTTTCATCCAAAATCTTTCCAAATCATTTATTATGATTTTACATAATTTATTCATATTTTTTATACATTTATTAAAGCCCTTACAGTAGGTTTCCAATTTCGGCCACCGAACTACGTCCATAACGACCTTTTCCAAAACGGATTAAGACATAATTTAAAATCAAACCGTTGGAACTTAAAAATGAACATTTTATTGGAAAGATTATTTCAATACGGTTCTAACGATTCCAATTTCAGGTGAATCTGACGGTCGGATCTCCGTTACGTCAATTTGGAATTACGAGTCGACATTCTTGAACTGCGCGACACGTTCTATTCAAGCCCGAATTGATTTATAATTTAAGAATAAATCGAAACACTTCCAAATCATTTTTATAATTTATATAAAATACATGTAATCATCTTTGAAAACTCGTTTCAGTTGTTTCTCTTCAAAATTATGTATTTCACTATATGGTCAACTTTAATATTATTTTAATGAATAAAATAATATTATTTTTTGAAAGTTGTTATTTTGCGGTCAAATTTTCCTTCCAGTCATTATAAAAGTAAATTAAAAACTTTCGAAAGAAAACTTCTTTTAAAACATTTGCTACATAACCTAACGGAACTTCACTTTGGAAAGTAACTATTCATTTTAAATCAAAAACTTTGATGTGCCTTATGTACATTAAATTTACTTCAAAACCATTCGTTACAGTTACGAATATTCATTGATATTTCAATATCTACGCATCCATCAAAAATCGGATGTCTAAGTCAAACTTCGATTTTTCACTAAATATTATATTATTAAAAAATTCATACTTATTCCGGATTGTAATAACATGCAACCAAACACCATATAATTTCACTTTTATGAATTTTATACATCCAATAATAGTTGTAAACAACTATCAAACATTCCATCAACATCCAGAGTGCACTTACATCCATATATGTCTTTAATAAAATATTTAACGCTTATATCGGTCTGTCAATCCGATTGAGCTATATATTTGGGATTCGTGTATGTCAAATATCATCCCAATACCTGTGTAGGGTTTTCATCCAACAAATAATCAATACAAATCAGGCAAAGATTCATGAATTTAATTATAACCAATTCATTTCAAGTTGTTTTTCGGTCTATCCAATTTCACTTAAACAAGTGACTATAAATTCATCATTTGAACTATAAATGGATGTTTAATCCGATATCAACTACCACAAATATTTTAACATCATTTTAACATGTTAATCAATTCAAAATCGCATTCAAATCATAGCACAATAAATCATTCATCCATCGGGTTTGCAAGCAATTTGTGATGTGAGCTACCATATACCGTATAACAATTTGTGATAACTAATCAAATTAAAACTACAATTCTCGCAGTTGTTTAACTAACCAACTGTCATATACTTCAACATCGTATTAGCTACATGATTAACCAATTTCTAACTTCAAATTCATATTAGCTTCAATACTAACTTCATTCACTAAATGATTAACTATTCAACTGTTTAATCATAATTAAACTACACAAATATAATATTTTGAGTGAGAAGCTCTCGTAGGCGATCAATATATCTTCAGTTATGATTGTAATAACTATAAAAATAGGTTAAGTGAGAGTTCTCACATAGATCGGTTTTGAAATCGTTAAATAACGATAGTTTTAATTAAATTAAACACGAATTAAATTTGATCAAAAATTCTAACTACTTCCAATCTTATACAAATTGGTTCCATTGCGAAGCATTCGTCGTCACGGTTCCAATGCATCTTGGTTTGCTAAATTCTGTTGTCGTTTGAACTTGTTACGTTAATTTAAGCTTTAGATAATTAAATACATAATTAACTAAACTAATTAATCATTAATTTACTTAATCATTTTTCCTTAATCCTCATCTCACGTATCTTCTTCCTGAAACAATTCGAACCCCGCAACCAATCAGTGCACCCAAATCTTTCATCACACGCGCGTCCCCACAACCCCTTACCACAATCCATCGCCACCACCTCGAAGCTGCCAACGTCCCATTCCTGTGTTGTAACACCCCACATCCGTTAGTGTCACTCACAAAGGGAATGCACTAAGTTCTGTGGAGCATTTAGGGTAAAAGATGCAGATAAATTACAAGACAGACAGAAATTAAACAGTGGAAAATAAAACTTTGCTTTATTGATAAAATAGTTTGTACAATGATTTCTTTACAGTATCAGAGTATCATCTGTCTTACAAAATAAAGAAGCATAAAACAACATTTATATTCCCCAGTTTTAGCAAGAGCCAGCCATAGCATCTGAAAAGAGAATCCAAGCAAAACTTCGACAAATCTTCAAGCTGGGGAAGAGTGACAATCCAACTTAACCTGAGCTATACTATTCCCTCCTTTACTACCTGGGGGGGGGGGGGGAACGGAAGAAAAGAAGATGAAAGAAAAACAGAGTCAGACATAAAGCCTGAGTAAGTTCAGTAACTTCTAGCATGTGAACATGGAAAAACAAAACGACATGAATTAACTGAATACAAGATAACACCATGATGATAGGGTTGGCCAGATTAGACAAGATTAACACAAGCTATGCTAAGATAAGATAAACTGGATATGTTCTAATACTTTCGCCGCTTCGCTATTTCCTTGTTATACTGGTTTCTATATCTCTGCACTACCTAACTAATGTCCCAACTAGTAACGATATCGTGATCCCAATCCCTGTAGTTTCCATTGCCTTCAGGCATACATTTATTATTTGTTACCTAGATCTAATCTAGGGTTTTCTATCAAGTGCTTTCTAGATTCAAGTAGAGTTTACGCTATCTGCTGAACGCTTCTCGGATTCAGGGTTTATGCCACCTAGTCCAACTAGGGATTATGCTACCTGTTGAACGATGCCCCCAAGTCTAGGACACACTACCTAGAGTGGTATATGTTCCTATACTTCCCCACGCATGTATCGCGAATCGTTATCGCTTGTCTATATGCACATGTCCTGTAATGTGCGGCCCGAGTCCTGTGACAGGGCAAATCAAGGAATACGGTCGGGAGCTTTCAGATATCTGCCGATGCAGATGCTAAGGTCTGTTTTTATTCCAGTGGCTATGGTCCCACTTGACCCCTCCCTCAACTAATGAAAGGCACACCTTGAAAAGTGAGAACTATACGCAGGCCCCCGGTGCCCCACTAACCTATGGCTATCCTCACCCATAACTATATAGCAAGTATATGGTCTTTTGGAGTTCTCCGACTTTCCGCTTCACGTATCTCGACTGACTCAAGATGGATGGTAGACGACGAGTTGCTATCACAGGGCTACCGTTTTCTCGCTGAATCACGCCGGTCCATCCTAGTCTTTAGGTTGCCATATATTGCAACCAAGGCATACCCCTAGTTCTTCTAACGCAGACCTTAACCTCTGTGAGCCCAAGAGGATCATCTGCAGCCTCACAGAGGGATACCAAGAGTACCCTCACGTCCCTTCAAAGCCTCGGGCTTCGTAACCCAATTCGTTGGAGCCTTCTTTTTACTCAGACGGACATTTGCTCCTTCCCGTGTTATACTAAGAATTACTACTTAGTTCTACTAACTAAGGTTTACCACTTAGTTTCCAGAATCGTTGCTTTCTTGACTAAGGTTTACTACTTAGCTCCTTTTAACTAAGGTTTACTACTTAGTTTTCTTTCCCGTCAATTTGGACTGGTTAAGTGTCATTAGTCAATTCAAGCTAACTTAACCCTCTTCACTTATCCTGTTGAACTGGTTAAGTGTTATCAGTAATTCATGTTGACTTAACCCTACCACAAACCAAGTTATATTGGTTAAGTATTTCTTACTACTTAACCCTACCCATTCATCCTGTATTGGTTAAGTGTTCCTTTTTAACTTAACCTTGCCCGTCTGTTTTAACTAACATGTTATTGATGGTTAAGTATTATCCCTTCATGTTTTAGACTTAACCCTATTCCTTTATCACAATCTGATGGTTAAGTGTTCAAGTTTACTTAACCCTACGGTCTAGCCCAGCTAACATATCAAATTGGCTAAGTGTATTAAATTTTACTTAACCATAACCTCTAGTCTAGTTAACATGTTAATTTGGCTAAACTTTACTTAACCCCACCTTCTAGTCTAGTTAACATGTTAATTTGGCTAAGTGTTTTCTTAGTTACTTAACCCCTACAAATCTTGTCTTGTTACCATGTTAAGTTGGTTAAGTGTCCCTATGGACTTAGCCCTCCCATCCTAGCTTAACTGTGTTAAGTTGGTTAAGTGTTCCTATGGACTTAACCCTCCCATTCTAGCTTAACTGTGCTAAGTGTCTGTATGAACCTAACCCCACCCACCGGTCTGGTTATCATGTTGAATTGGTTAAGTGTCTTTGTTAACTTAACCCTACCATTCTTGTTCTAGCTTTAACTAAATAAATTAAAGCCGCTACCACTCACATTAGACAGATATTGTTACGATTACTGGATGTGCCGGTTGGTTCCAGGCAGGTTTACATCGCAACTCAGTCTAACCTCGGGTTAGGCATATTCGTGTTTTCTAAGTTCAAAGGGTTTTGATTAATTTTCAAATCAGGTTTTGAAAGTAACCATCCCGTCCATCGAATCAGTTAGGGATAGCCAGGGAGAGCAGGAAACTTGTATTTTCCAAACCCAAGCCTAGACACTATCCTCTCTGTCACCCTAGAACTTTCTGGTGTATTATTAAAAGAGATGTCGTTTGTCTAAATTCGCATTTTCTCATTTAGGACAAATTCTATAAGTAAATTATTCCTAATTTACTTATTTCCCAATTACTCTTTTAATGTAAATTGTCAACATTTATTCTTATGGCCCATTTTCCCCTCTATATCATATTTATGCTTTTTGGTATGTAAACTATACCAAATTAAGTGTCACTAACCATGATTTTTGCCAAACATGACAATTACTCGCAATTATGGCCAATTTCAAATTTATGCCAATACACTTATTATGCCAAATTAGCTAATCCAATTCTGATATAACATTCTAATTACAGTTCGTGTCAAGCTAGACTTATTATTCTAGTTCACAATTCATGTAAATGCTAAATTTACAAGTCAATACTAGATTCAAATTACACATCCTATAATTCATGTCAAATTTATCCAATTTGCATTTCTATGAACATGCCATAATACATGTTCCCAATTTATGCCAATTTCCAAGTTTATAACTACGTCTTTAGTAAATTTCATATTTTGCCCAACTCGTATTCCCACCGTCCGTATAATCGTGATTCAATCTAGATTATAGATAAATCTAGATTCGTAGAAAATGGGGAATGAACCAATGATGCTATGAATAAGATAGACATAATAACTGGCATAAAATGATAATTTACTAATTACAGACCTAACGAATTCCACTGAAATTGATCTAAAACATCGAAGGCCTATAGGTCTGAAAATCTTATGACATAAAAAGGGTTGAATAACGACGTAGGTTCAAGAACATGGGTAGACCTAACTTAATAGGTAAATTCCCAAGGTCTAAAACCAAAGAAAACCAAGAATAGACAGAATAGATAATTAGGTTTAAACCCAATTTCACAGTCACAAAACTCAAGCAATACTTTCCTAGTCATGAATCATAGGTGTTTAATCACAGTTGTCCTTGTTATGTCATAGGCAATAGTTTATGTTTCCTAATCAAAGGCATAGGCTTGTGTTCATAGTTAGGGAAATAATTCTCATAGTCACAGTCACAGTCATAGGCAATGTTCATAGTCATAGGCAATGTTCATAGTCATAGGCAAGGCCTAATTGGTCCTCGAATCATAACAGTTCTTAATTAGGTCCAAAGATATAAGCACTGATTCGAATGGAGAGAGAGTTTTGGCATATTCTTTTATTCCTTTAATTTCATGTCACTAACAGAGAAAAACATTCAAATCTAAAAAGTAACCGACTTACAGGGATTAGATTAGATTCGTAGAAAAACAGTCGTTGAAGTTGTTTGAATCTTCACTTGAATCCTAGCTTGACTTGAATCTCCTCTTGAAAGTCTCGAGCAGCATTTCCTCGTCTTGATTTATTTTATATATTATTTATTTATACATTTTTCTCAGAGGCAGCATAAGGATAGAAAAGAATTGTGAATAGAGAAGGAGCCCAGGGCTGTTTATATAGTGTAGAAGTCAACGAATCTGGTCAGAATGGCGTCTGGATACAGAAGAACGAACCAGGTTCAAAAAACTGGAAAAAGCGGGGGGGGGGGGGGTCGACCCCCAGGTCGACTACCCAGTCGACCTGGGTACCCCCAGGTCGACTACCCAGTCGACCTGGGTCCTGGGCAGGAATTTTCCCGCCCAGCCCAATCTGGGTCTGTTTTTCGAATTTAAACTCGTTTCTGACCTGTTCGAATTTTAAATCGAATTCTGAAACTTCTGAAGACCATAACTCCTTCATACGGAGTCCAATTAACGCAAACTCGAACTTTATCTCATGCAGAATTCGGAGACGAACGCAATGGAACATCCCGTTTCCCTTGATTTTGATTTTAAAATTTAATCCTGCCTTGATTTGTGAATCTTAGTGCTACAGAATTACGGGGTGTTACATTCTCCCCCACTTAAAAGGATTTCGTCCCCGAAATTTTCAAGTTAGGAAGAATGTGTCCTACCATCCAATCACCCATCTACTCAACCATTCAATCACAGGCATTCATTGTCCTTAAAAGATTCTAATGCTTTCATGTTCATATGCATAGTGCGTGTATATGTCTTTATCTAATGCAAAATCAGGCGGTCTACTGATTCAGTCGACCTCCTTAATGCGAATCATGTCAGTGCCATGCGTCCAATCATGTATGCAAGCATCCCTAGTTATGTAAATACTACATGTGTGCATAGCCATTCATCCATATGCAACATCCATATGATAACATATCAAGTTCAACTTACAAACAAATACATATCTGTAAATGCAATATGAAAGCGTCCGAACTGATCTAGTGCCTAATACGTATGTATATGCATTCACGAGCAACCATTAGCAACCACTCGCAACCATCAACCATAACATGTTTCAAGTACATGTTTACATCCAAAAGAGTTTCTACCTAAGGATCGAAGATACGACCTAGAGGATATACTTTGGAAAGGGAGAAACAATTATGCGTAAAGCTCCTACCAAAGAAATCAAGGATGCACCCTTAAGGAAAAGGGTATGATGCTAGTATCTAGCCTTCTTGAGCTTTACTCCACTGTATCTTAACTATTTTAACTTCACGATTGTGAAGTTTCTGACCTCCATTTCCAAAATAAACAGATGTCAATCACGGTACCAAGCGTATGTACTAAGATGATTAGAGGTCTCCCTCTTATCCACCATGCCATAACTATAAGGGTCGGAAGGTTACTACGTGCTTTTTAGAGTGCCTGCTACAACTATTCATCTCTCACGCAAACCATCCTAGTCAAACTCGACATTCCTCAAGTACAAGCCCCAAAGGCCTAAACCAATATCAGACAAGCACTCAAGGAATATCTCCTCTGAATTTCGACAATCTACGTGAGATGATATAAGCAAACTCGATAGCTATTCTCAAATCCCTACTAACCAAAAATAAACTGGTCGGACCACCAATTGGATTTGAGACTCAAGTGGGATCTTTCTACTATACAAGTACTATGGTGCAGAGACTCAACTATGGAAGTGGATATGAACAAATGCGAAACGCTAAAACCAAAGGAAAGAGTACGAACAACAAACTAGACTCTTCCAACACAACTTTACTACCTTTCTCCTAGGTACGCTTGGTGGTGAAAGTAGGTACTTGCCCTTCTGAAATTCTTGTCCTTTGCCCTTAATTACATGCCCTATCACACCTTAGTAAAGATACTTCCTCTTGTCTTAGTTTTATAATTTCTTCCTCCTTCGTGAGCTAAATCTACATCCATGAATTCCTCATCCTAGGGTTGTGCTCCCTAGCCAAACTCCTCATCCCCTTCCGTGTGTAACTATGTTGACAAATATCTCGAAAGCTGCCTCCATCGTACGGAAAACCCTACAAGCTTGAAAGAAAACTGGCCGTAGGTGAAACAACTATGGCTATGGATAGAAGTCGGGCACTACTTCGCGCATCGATGAGGTTACCTCCCAGAAAGCCAGGAGCCCCAGAGACTCAAGAAAGAAGGAGACAAGAATTCAAACAGAGGAAGAGAAGATAGTGCGTATGGCTTTGGGGAATATGCCTTTTAAAACAAATCTTTTCTCTTGAAAATGCTTCTTTTAAAACCGTTTTGAAAATAATTTTTCAAATCCTTTTTCTGATCTGGTAACCTTCAGCTCTGATACCACGTGTAACACCCCACATCCGTTAGTGTCACTCAAAAAGGGAATGCACTAAGTTCTGTGGAGCATTTAGGGTAAAAGATGCAGATAAATTACAAGATAGACAGAAATTAAACAGCGGAAAATAAAACTTTGCTTTATTGATAAAATAGTTTGTACAATGGTTTCTTTACAATATCAGAGTATCATCTGTCTTACAAAATAAAGAAGCATAAAACAACATCTATATTCCCCAGTTTTAGCAAGAGCCAGCCATAGCATCTGAAAAGAGAATCCAAGCTAAACTTCGACAAATCTTCAAGCTGGGGAAGAGTGACAGTCCAACTTAACTTGAGCTATACTATTCCCTCCTTTACTACCTGGGGGGGGGGGGAACGGAAGAAAAGAAGACGAAAGAAAAACAGAGTCAGACATAAAGCCTGAGTAAGTTCAGTAACTTCTAGCATGTGAACATGGAAAAACAAAACGACATGAATTAACTGAATACAAGATAACACCATGATGATAGGGTTGGCCAGATTAGACAAGATTAACACAAGATATGCTAAGATAAGATAAACTGGATATGTTCTAATACTTTCGCCGCTTCGCTATTTCCTTGTTATACTGGTTTCTATATCTCTGCACCACCTAACTAATGTCCCAACTAGTAACGATATCGTGATCCCAATCCATGTAGTTTCCATTGCCATCAGGCATACATTTATTATTTGTTACCTAGATCTAATCTAGGGTTTTCTATCAAGTGCTTTCTAGATTCAACTAGAGTTTACGCTATCTACTGAATGCTTCTCGGATTCAGGGTTTATGTCACCTAGTCCAACTAGGGATTATGCTACCTGTCGAACGATGCCCCCAAGTCTAGGACACACTACCTAGAGTGGTATATGTTCCTATACTTCCCCACGCATGTATCGCGAATCGTTATCGCTTGTCTAGATGCACATGTCCAGTAATGTGCGGCCCGAGTCCTATGACAGGGCAAATCAAGGAATACAGAATTCGGTCGGGAGCTTTCAGATATCTGCCGATGCAGATGCTAAGGTCTGTTTTTATTCCAGTGCCTATGGTCCCACTTGACCCCTCCCTCAACTAATGAAAGGCACATCTTGAAAAATGAGAACTATACGCAGGCCCCCGGTGCCCCACTAACCTATGGCTATCCTCACGCATAACTAGATAGCAAGTATATGGTCTTTTGGAGTTCTCCGCCTTTCCGCTTCACGTATCTCGACTGACTCAAGATGGATGGTAGACGACGAGTTGCTATCACAGGGCTACCGTTTTCTCGCCGAATCACGCCGGTCCATCCTAGTCTTTAGGTTGCCATATATTGCAACCAAGGCATACCCCTGGTTCTTCTAACGCAGACCTTAACCTCTGTGAGCCCAGGAGGATCATCTGCAGCCTCACAGAGGGATACCAAGAGTTCCCTCACGTCCCCTCGAAGCCTCGGGCTTCGTAACCCAATTCGTTGGAGCCTTCTTTTTACTCAGACGGACATTCGCTCCTTCCCGTGTTATACTAAGAATTACTACTTAGTTCTACTAACTAAGGTTTACCACTTAGTTTCCAGAATCGTTGCTTTCTTGACTAAGGTTTACTACTTAGCTCCTTTTAACTAAGGTTTACTACTTAGTTTTCTTTCCCGTCAATTTGGACTGGTTAAGTGTTATTAGTGAATTCAAGCTAACTTAACCCTCTTCACTTATCATGTTGAACTGGTTAAGTGTTATCAGTAATTCATGTTGACTTAACCCTACCACAAACCAAGTTATATTGGTTAAGTATTTCTTACTACTTAACCCTACCCGTTCATCCTGTATTGGTTAAGTGTTCCTTTTTAACTTAACCTTGCCCGTCTGTTTTAACTAACATGTTATTGATGGTTAAGTATTATCCCTTCATGTTTTAGACTTAACCCTATTCCTTTATCACATTCTGATGGTTAAGTGTTCAAGTTTACTTAACCCTACGGTCTAGCCCAGCTAACATATCAAATTGGCTAAGTGTATTAAATTTTACTTAACCCCAACCTCTAGTCTAGTTAACATGTTAATTTGGCTAAGTGTATCAACTTTACTTAGCCCCACCTTCTAGTCTAGTTAACATGTTAATTTGGCTAAGTGTTTTCTTAGTTACTTAACCCCTACAAATCTTGTCTTGTTACCATGTTAAGTTGGTTAAGTGTCCCTATGGACTTAGCCCTCCCATCCTAGCTTAACTGTGTTAAGTTGGTTAAGTGTTCCTATGGACTTAACCCTCCCATTCTAGCTTAACTGTGTTAAGTGTCTGTATGAACCTAACCCCACCCACCGGTCTGGTTATCATGTTGAATTGGTTAAGTGTCTTTGTTAACTTAACCCTACCATTCTTGTTCTAGCTTTAACTAAATAAATTAAAGCCGCTACCACTCATATTAGACAGATATTGTTGCGATTACTGGATGTGCCGGTTGGTTCCGGGCAGGTTTACATCGCAACTCAGTCTAACCTCGGGTTAGGCATATTCGTGTTTTCTAGGTTCAAAGGGTTTTGATTAATTTTCAAATCAGGTTTTGAAAGTAATCATCTCGTCCGTCGGATCAGTTAGGGATAGCCAGGGAGAGCAGGAAACTTGTATTTTCCAAACTCAAGCCTAGACATTATCCTCTCTGTCACCCTAGAACTTTCTGGTGTATTATTAAAAGAGATGTCGTTTGTCTAAATTCGCATTTTCTCATTTAGGACAAATTCTATAAGTAAATTATTCCTAATTTACTTATTTCCCAATTACTCTTTTAATGTAAATTGTCAACATTTATTCTTATGGCCGATTTTCCCTTCTATATCATATTTATGCTTTTTGGTATGTAAACTATACCAAATTAAGTGTCACTAACCATGATTTTTGCCAAACATGACAATTACTCGCAATTATGGCCAATTTCAAATTTATGCCAATATACTTATTATGCCAAATTAGCTAATCCAATTCTGATTTAACATTCTAATTACAGTTCGTGTCAAACTAGACTTATTATTCTAGTTCACAATTCATGTAAATGCTAGATTTACAAGTCAATACTAGATTCAAATTACACATCCTATAATTCATGTCAAATTTATCCAATTTGCATTTCTATGAACATGCCATAATACATGTTCCCAATTTATGCCAATTTCCAAGTTTATAACTACGTCTTTAGTAAATTTCATATTTTGCCCAAATCGTATTCCCACCGTCCTTATAATCGTGATTCAATCTAGATTATAGATAAATCTAGATTCGTAGAAAATAGGGAATGAACCGAAGATGCTATGAAAAAGATAGACATAATAACTGCCATAAAATGATAATTTACTAATTACAGACCTAACGAATTCCACTGAAATTGATCTAAAACATCGAAGGCCTATAGGTCTGAAAATCTAATGACATAAAAAGGGTTGAATAACGACGTAGGTTCAAGAACATGGATAGACCTAACTTAATAGGTAAATTCCCAAGGTCTAAAACCAAAGAAAACCAAGAATAGACAGAATAGATAATCAGGTTTAGACCCAATTTCACAGTCACAAAACTCAAGCAATACTTTCCTAGTCATGAATCATAGGTGTTTAATCACAGTTGTCCTTGTTATGTCATAGGCAATAGTTTATGTTTCCTAATCAAAGGCATAGGCTTGTGTTCATAGTCAGGGAAATAATTCTCATAGTCACAGTCACAGTCATAGGCAATGTTCATAGTCATAGGCAATGTTCATAGTCATAGGCAAGGCCTGATTGGTCCTCGAATCATAACAGTTCTTAATTAGGTCCAAAGATATAAGCACTGATTCGAATAGAGAGAGAGATTTGGCATATTCTTTTATACCTTTAATTTCATGTCACTAACAGAGAAAAACGTTCAAATCTAAAAAGTAACCGACTTACAGGGATTAGATTAGATTCGTAGAAAAACAGTCGTTGAAGTCGTTTGAATCTTCACTTGAATCCTAGCTTGACTTGAATCTCCTCTTGAAAGTCTCGAGCAGCATTTCCTCGTCTTGATTTATTTTATATATTATTTATTTATACATTTTTCTCAGAGGCAGCATAAGGATAGAAAAGAATTGTGAATAGAGAAGGAGACCAGGGCTGTTTATATAGTGTAGAAGTCAACGAATCTGGTCAGAATGGCGTCTGGATACAGAAGAACGAACCAGGTTCAGAAAACTGGAAAAAGCGCGGGGGGGGGGGGGGGGGGGGTCGACCCCCAGGTCGACTACCCAGTCGACCTGGGTCCTGGGCAGGAATTTTCCCGCCCAGCCCAATCTGGGTCTGTTTTTCGAATTTGAACTCGTTTCTAACCTGTTCGAATTTTAAATCGAATTCTGAAACTTCTGAAGACCATAACTCCTTCATACGGAGTCCGATTAACGCAAACTCAGACTCTATCTCATGCAGAATTCCGAGACGAACGCAATGGCGCAGCCCCTTTCCCTTGATTTTGATTTTAAAATTTAATCCTGCCTTGATTTGTGAATCTTAGTGCTACAGAATTATGGGGTATTACATGTGCCTGCAACCGTGGTGAACTCGGCCTCCCCATCCTCTCAAAAATCACATTCGAACAGTGGCTGTTTGAGCCCAAAAATCGAGACACACAACATGAAACTTGATCACATCCATACCAAATCGAAGCTGACAAAAACCTCTACAAGAATTTCGGAAGTTTTTAGCAATTGTTGGTGGATTGGAAATGATTAAGGATGTAAAATTGAACGATTTCAGCCATCAAAATATAAGTGGTGGTGGCCTGGTTTAGTTAGGGCTAGGTTTTGTGGAAAAGAGGGTGTGTGTGTATATATAATTCTATTGTTTCTTAAACTCAAAGTTTAATGCTCTAAACTCCAACGAATCCCAACGAATGACGTCCCTAGCCAAATACCCTTATTTTGGACACAATGGAATATGTTTCGTAAGCTGATTCAATCGTTTCAATCAGATTTTCTCAAAGTTAATTTATACATCAATATAACATTCAATATTGAATTTTAACGTACGTTTAATTTACCACGACCACGTATTAACTCTAAAAATTACAAAATTTGAAACTTGCTATGTTTCACAAATACGGTTCTAATGAGCCTAACTTCGTCGAATTTGCAGACCGTTTGAAAAATGGCCTTATTTATAGCCTATTGAATTTATAACTGAAATTCAACACACGTTGGTTTTTACCACGCCTACATACTAATTCCAATTGACTTGAAATTTTAAACCTGACAATAAGTTGATGTTCCATATCCAGCAAAATTGGTTTTGTCGAAAATGGATGTCATTTGCAAAATGGCAATTTTTAAGGCCTATGTAATATTATTAAATTCCAAAATTATTCAAATTAATAATAAATTAATTATTATTATCATATATAAATCCAAATAAAATATCATACAGTACCAAAATAAATACACTTGGGTTTATATCACAATATTACAATTTTCTAATCAAACAATGTTTAGTTTACATGAAAATCCTTTTATTTAATTTAATAAATCGTTATATTTTATAAACGATTTCATAGTGACTATTTGGAATTTTATTTTGGACATAACTAATAATTTATAATGTGAAATCTCAATTTTTCACATCCATTAGAAAGATATAATTAAGTAATCCTAACATTTTTTGTTTTACAGGAATCCGAGTTATATTTAATTCTGTAAATTCATTTGAAGTTCAAAACTAAATTTATTGAATTACCATGCCATTACGCGTTCGTTTTGTAATTAAATTTATTTTCATACATTTAAAATTCATTTTAAATTAGTCGTCAATTATTAAATCGGCTGTAAATCCTTGTAACATTTATTAAAAATAAATTTTAAATTGGTTCCAAAATTCAGGGTTATTACAGTTGCAGTGTCCGCAACTTCCTTTTTGGAATCCTAAATTCACTTTTTTTTCCAGATTGTGTGAAATTGAAGTGGCTAAAATTTTCATGTTGAAGACTTATTCATATTTCAAACTTTTCTGGGTCGAAGTCTCGAATCTTTCAGACTTATGTTTTGGCTCAAATTTATGATCCGAAAATTATCTGTTATTCTTTTAGTTGTGTCTTCTTTAAATTTTATCCAGATATACTTTCCTCTTATTAAATTGAAGAGAAAAGAATTTTCTAAAAATTTGCAGTTGACTATCTTTTCTAATTCTGTCATTAATAGGTTCAAAAACTTTCTTTAAATGATCAAATATCTGTCATATTTTGCAAATTTAGTGTATGTAATATTTTATATCAATGTATATATTTTGTTCCATGCGAATACATACACATATATACATATTACAATAAAAAGCGTGTTGATTTAGAATTTCGGTTAGAGCTTGGGTTAATTACCGTGATTTGTCATGGAGGAATTTTTATTCAACTTAGTAGTATGATTCGCTTGGTTTGATCGTTGCTTGGTTTTGTCGTGCTGTTTATTTGCAGTAGTTTGTGATTCCATTCGAGTTCTCGTATCCATTCTACTTTGGTTGTCAAATTTATTTTCCTTGCAAGGTAAGAACCCTTACTGTAACACCCCACCTCCGCCAATGCCACTCTTGCAAGCACACTAGCTTTGGAGGGGCGTTAAACAAGGTAACATGCATGCAGATATCACAAGACAGAACATATAAGTAAAAACAGAGTAAACAAAGCAACGGATAAAACTAGCATTTCAAAACCATAGTTAAGTTACATCAAAGTACTTGTTCATTATTTTCCCATAAAACAAAGTCTAGAACATAAACTGAAAACTGAAAAAGAAACATAAAGTAACTATCCCCAAAGTAGCATAAGGCCATATCATGCTCAAACCATACGTGAGCTATCCAGAAAAGCAGCAAAAGATCCAGCTAAGTAACAGTGTTCCCACCATGCAAACCTGGGGTGGAAACGGAAGAAAAGAGGCGAAAGAAAATGGGTCAGTCAAAAAGACTGGTAAGTCCTATCTACTATTAGTATAAAAACTAATAAAGTTAACTGAACATGTAAACAGAGATGAGGTGTAGGGTGATAACTGGCATAACAAGATAGATCAAGTGTGGCATCGCATATACAAGGTTAAGTTGCACCAGGTGTGTACTAGTATTCCAATCCATGTCAAGTATAAACAAGAAATGATCCCTTAGCCCAATGTTGGCCCAAACCCATGAGATGACCTAAATCAAGGTCCAACTACTCGGTCTAGTCGATCGGCTCCCTATAAGCCTAACTCGTCGTGTATCGGTGTCATACGGTCCAAACATGAAATGTAGTCGACTGTGCTAGGTCCACCCTAGGGTGTATCCGGCCCTAGGGTGTCAACCACTAACACGAAACAAGCACGCACAGTCAAAACCTACTGGTGCCAAGTCTGTCTTTCATCCCCGGACAATGTGCACGACCATGGTCCGTCGGAATCTACTATGGCGCACCCACTTTTGCCGTCTTTTTGGTCGCTTACACTCCAGCCCAGTAATCGTGCCCCACCCCACCCTAGTCCCTAGGGTATCCGATACTCCCTAGTGGGTTACTGCTGAGAAGGACCGCGTAACTAGGGTTTTCTAGTGGGTTAAGTGTGGTTAACCCCATCCAAACCATGTATCAAGTTGGTTAAGTGTTCCTAAAAAGGTTCACGACTTAACCCTATCCAACTAAGCATTGGGTTGGTTAAGTGTGTCCATGTTGACTTAACCCTATCAACCCATCATGTTCATGTGGTTAAGTATATTCAAGTGGTCCATGACTTAACCCTATCATGCGGCATTTATTATCTTAATGCACCCCAACCTCTCACATTAGACCTTGTTGTGGTTACTAGTTAATCCGGGCGGGTACGGGTAGCTTTACACCACAACCTAGTCTAACCTCGGGTTTTAAGTGCGACATGACCAACTACTCACATTGGGTCCTATTGCTTGTAGCCACTAGTTAAGCCGGTCGGTTCCGGGTAGATTTATGCTACAAACTCAACCCAACCTCGAGTTGGTCATTCTCATGTTTTCTAGAAGTCATGTCCGAGTCCATGTTTTCAAGCATAAACATATGTCAAACTTTCATGTCATATTTTCAAGTCATGTTCTCATGTTATTTAAGTTTGCCCAACTACCCATAACGTATTCCCATCGCACGTAAATTCGCATTAACGCAAGTAGATCAAAGAGGGAACGTAACCATACGACAAGGTGGGCATAAGATGGCAAAGTCTATCACAAACTAAACATGGTGATATTTGACGCCAAAAGGGGTTCAACATACTAGCATATGGCCTCAACATGTATGATAGCATAAAAGGTGACTTGGCCTCATACATATCGAATAGCATAAGGGTGATTTGGCCACAAGCATGCATAATAGCATAAGGGTGCTTTGGCCACAAGTTAAACATGGTGGCATATGAGGCAAATGTGTTCATAAACTTGCATATTACATTATAAGCCTCAAAACATGCATGATATCAAACTTTAGCAAATAGGTGAAACATGATCATAAATGACATGGGATGATAGCTAATGATTAGCATATAACATCATATGCAAGATAACATAAGGCTTATGAGAGATCATAAACTTGCATATTACATTATAAGCCTCAAAACATGCATAACATTCAAACTTAGCGAATAGGTGATACATGGTCCTAGATGACATAGGATGATGACTAGAAGTTCGCATATAACATTATATGCAAGTTATCATAAAGGTCATGAGAGTTCTCATGTTGCATAATGCAACATTTCAAATCAAAGGTCATAGCTTTCTATGCACAAGGTCAAGGTGATAGCTTTACAAACTTGCATAGGGTAAACATATGCATAACATGTTAGAATCAAAGCACATATCATACTTAGGCCCAAACTCAACTTGCAACATGTAACATTTAACTTCATAGTTAGAATCTAAGAGTAGTATAGGGCTTACAATGCTATGAAGACTATAATTAATATGAAATAAGATTGAGACGAAGCCACTAGCAACTCTAAATACTCCCAAATGACAAGCTCCAATGAAAACCCTTGAGAAGCAAGCAAAAGATCCTTGCTTTGATGAAGAAAGATTGAACTTTGGCCTTAAATCAAGCTTAGAAACTCTCAAACAAGCTTAGGAACTCTCATATGAATGAAGATTGAGGCTATGACAAGAGGGTGGAGGCCATGATTAAATATTTGGGCAGCATTTAGTTGTAGGAATGATTAATGAGGGTTTAGGCTAGGTCTAGGGGTCTTTTTATAGGTGATTAGGTTAGTTTAGACCATAGGATTAACCCAAAAAAAAACATAAGGTCCGTCAAATCCCGTCAGAAACTTCTAGAGCAAGACTCACTTGTCACAATTGGTGCACCAGAAAAACTGGTCCGACCGGGGGGGGGTCGACCCCTGGGTCGACATGGGTGTCGACCCATTGGGGGGGGTCGACAGGGGTGTCGAACCTGCCTGGGGCGGGAAAATTCCTGCCTATCTTGCCTTATCTGCAATTCGAATCTGAATTCAAATTTGAACTGTTTTCGGGCTTGGAATTTTCTGAAAACTTCATTGGGCCATAACTTGGTCATACGGACTCCGTTTTTCGAAAACTCAGACTCTATTTCGCGTATTTTTCCGAGACGAACGCAATGACACAGCCCGTTTCCCTTGATTCAGATTTTACAATTTAATTCTGCCTTGATTTATGTTATAACATGTTATTTAAAAATCTGGGTTGTTACATTCTCCCCACCTTAAAGGATTTCGTCCCCGAAATCTCCAAGTTAGGAAGAACGTATCCTACCATCCATCATCCATCTACTCAAAACATCATCCACAAGTAATCATTGTCCTTAAAAGATTTCTAATGCCGTATGAACATATGCAAAAGGTGTGTGTATATGTACTTATCTAATGCGAAAATCAGGCGGTTACTGATTCGGTAAACCTCCTTAATGCAAAATATGTTTGTGCAATGCGTCCATACGTATGCAAACTCCTAACATAACTTATAGTCTCTACATGAGTGCACATAACATCCGTCCATATGCAACATCCATGTGATAGCATACAAGTTTCATCCATGAATAAGCATAAACACTCATGCATATGCGGTATGAAAGTGTGTGAGCCGATCTTAGTGCCTAACGTGTATCATGCATCCACGAGTATCCACTTGCAAACACTTGCAACCACTTGCAAACATCAAGCATAACATGTTTCAAATACATGTTTCATCCAAAGGGTTTCTACCTAAGGTTCTCATGACAAGGTTAACGAGATAACAAGATAAACAGGATAAACATGGATAGCAAAAAGAAAGATATGCTGATTAAGAAAAGAGACCGAGAAGATAGTATACAAGTAAGCTCCACAGAAAAACAGGGATCAAGGATATACTCCTAAAAAGATATATGATGCGTGTATCTAGTCTTCAACCTTCTAAGAACTTAATTCCATTGTGCTTTGACCGTTGTTAACCTTTCAATTCCATAGCTTCCTAATTCCTACTTCAGAAATGTGAGTTGGAACTCATTTCACTGTCGCTTCTCATTTCACTTTCACTTAATTTTTTTTCTAGCATACTCGGTTCTTAACTGTATACTCATGACTTCACGCTAGCTTTCCCAAAATTCACTGTAAGGTATTCCACGTAGAAGAACTTTCCTTTGAAAATAAATACCAATCCATGTAGCCAAATGCACTTATTAACATGATTTCTATGAACCATCCGCGAACACTAATCGAATAGATCATTAATTTCCAATAAATGGGTCAAAAGATTCTAGGTAACTAATCCTGACAGAACTCTAAAGGTTACGCGAGACTTCGAGAGTATTACCAAGGCAAGTCAAGAGTCTAACTACCCTTCTTTCAAAACCGAGGATGGTACCCTTACTGGATAACCACTTCATCCCTAGAATCAACCCAAAGCCCAAAAACATAATCCCTACTTCCAAACTCAACACTTAGCATAGACATCCTTTTGCGAGAAGAGATACTTGAGCGACTTGTGATCCGTATATAACTCGAATCTCTTGCCCAAAAGATAATGGTGCTATGATTTAAGCGCAAAGACAATCGCCGCCGACTCCAAATCATGCGTGGGGTAGTTCTTCCCATAAACTTTGAGTTGCCTAACCCCATAACATATTACTCTTTCTCCTTACATCAGGACCGCGCCTAATCCCATGTCACGTGCATTGGTGTTCACGGCAAACATCTTCCCTCCATCGGGTAAAGCTAAAACTGGTGCTGTGGTAAGAGTCCCCTTAAGCCTTTGAAAAGCAGGCTCCCACTCCAAGTCCCATACAAAGACTAAGTTCTTCTTCGTCAACTTAGTAAGAGGGGCCGAAATCTTAGCGAAGTCCCTGATGAACTTCCTATAGTAGCCCGCCAAACCGAGAAAGCTTCTTACTTCGGTTGCATTCCTAGGAGTCTTCCAGTCTTAAACCACAACCACTTTCGCGGGATCCACTGCTATGCCTTGCTTAGAAACTATATGTCCAAGAAACCGAACTTCCTTTCTCCAAAAATGGCATTTGGAGAACTTGGCTTTCAACTGATGCGCTCTAAGCGTATCCATCACTTCCTCGAGATGTCTGGCATGTTCTTCCTCATCCTTTGAGAAGATCAGAATATCATCCACGAAGACAACCATGAACTTGTTAAGGAACTCCCTGAACACCCTACTCATCAAATCTACGAAGTAGGCAGGTGCATTAGTCAAACCGAATGGCATGACAAGCCATTCAAAGAATCCATCTGGAGTCCTAAACGCAGTCTTATCAATGCTATCCTCAGCCACTCTAAGCTGATGGAATCCGGTGGCTAGATCAAGCTGAGAGAAAACAGAAGCACCAACAAGCTGGTCAAAGAGATCATCAATCCTCGGTAACGGGTGCCTATTCTTCTTTGTCAGCTTGTTCAATTCTCGATAATCAACACATAGACGAAGCGAACCATCCGCCTTAGTAGTG
Source organism: Allium sativum (assembly GCA_030737875.1). Classification (NCBI taxonomy): domain Eukaryota; kingdom Viridiplantae; phylum Streptophyta; class Magnoliopsida; order Asparagales; family Amaryllidaceae; genus Allium; species Allium sativum. The sequence continues at coordinate 455,422,598 of CM060909.1, forward strand.
AATACCACAAGAGCACCCCATTCAGAAATGCTTCGCCTAATAAAATTTTTCTCAAGCAGCACCTTGATTTTCTTACTGAGCTCCCTTCTTTCACGTGGGGCCATGTGCCTAACGGGCAATGATACTGGCTTGGCATTATCGACTAGATAAATGCGGAAATCTATCTCTCGTTTAGGGGGTAACCACTTAACTTCTTCAAAGACATCAGGATAGTCTCGGACCACCCTTACAGATTGCAGATCATCGATGGACGAGTCAAGAGATTCAAGATAACATAACATGACGGGACTTCTAGGGTTACAAGAAATTTCTAGGGTATTACCGAGGCGAGTCATGAGCCTCACCACCCTATGCTCACAATCGAGAATGGCTCCATAACTGGACAACCAATCCATGCCCAAGATCAACCCGTATCCCATGAATCCGAGAACATACGCATTACATGTGAATTCTACGGTCAAGATAGAAATCTTCAAATCCACACAAATCATAGATAGATGGGCGGAACCCCCAATTGGATTTGAAACACTGACGGGATCCTCAACTAGACTAGTACTTAGGTGCAAACTTTCAACAAGATCAGAAGAAATAAAACTATACGATGCGCCAGAATCAAATAAGGTGCGAACAAGATAATCAGAAATATAAACAAGGCTTTCTACAGAAATACTACCTCGGTCCTGAACTGGAGTAGTATTGAGAGCATGCACTTGCCCTCCAGAAGGTCCTGCATGCTGATTCTGCCCTTGCCCTTGTCCTTGCTTCTTGGGGAAATCCTTGCTAAGATGTCCAGACTCTCCACAATGAAAACACTCGCCTAACTTCCTCTTCTTCTTCCTGCAATCCTTGGCCAGATGTCCCTTGATCCCACAAAAGTTGCATTTCCTCTTCTTACTTGACGTGTTGTCGTTCTTTCCTCCTTTCCCGGAGTCTATCTTCTTGCCTTGAGACTTATTTGCCTTGACCTTCTTCTTGTCACTCTTATCTTCCTCTTGAAGTAGGGCCGTATTCACCAAATTTTCGAAGGTCGCCCCCATGGGTATATGAGACATGGCCAAACCGCGCAATGGCTCATTCAATCCTAGAGCAAAGCATAGGGCCTTTTTCTGAGCTGTGTTAATCAAGTATGGATCGAACCGAGCAAATTGATTAAACGTATCCACGTATTCCCTAACTGTCATGTCCCCTTGCCTTAGAGATAGGAACCTCTCCATCCGAAAGTTCTCTTCTGTCGATGATAGGAACCTTAGTCCAAACCTTCTCCTAAACTCATCCCAAGTCTCAATTGGTCAGTAGTGGTGGTGACCATCCACCAATAAGCAGCTTCCCCTTTCAATAGCCATACTACCAACAGAACTTTCCTACGATCTTCAACGTCAAAGATAGCAAAGAGGTCTTCAGTTTCTTTAACCAGTTTCTTGCCTCAACAAAAGTCTCCGTTCCGACAAAATTCTTGCAACCCATCGCCTTAAAGTCTTTGCAAAGCTCCGCGAAATCCGCTTGTGTATGCTGAGGAGGAGGAATATCCGTGGGGCCGGCTTCATTCGCCCTTGCCTCCATGTACCTTCTAAACCAAATAGGCACTGGTACATCCTCCGGGATGGCAAAATTATCGGCCATACTGAAACGAAGGAAAAAGATGGATAGATTCAGAACGAAGAAACGAAGGATAGTGCTAATGGCTTTTGGGGAATAGCCTTTTAAAATAACTAGATTTTTCTTGGAAAATACTTAATCGGCTTTGAAAATAGTTTTTCAAAAGGTAAGTTTTAAAAACTTTTCTTGGAAACTTTTGCCCAATCTTGTAAACCTTATGCTCTGATACCAAATGTAACACCCCACCTCCGCCAATGCCACTCTTGCAAGCACACTAGCTTTGGAGGGGAGTTAAACAAGGTAACATGCATGCAAATATCACAAGACAGAACATATAAGTAAAAACAGAGTAAACAAAGCAGCGGATAAAACTAGCATTTCAAAACCATAGTTAAGTTACATCAAAGTACTTGTTCATTATTTTCCCATAAAACAAAGTCTAGAACATAAACTGAAAACTGAAAAAGAAACATAAAGTAACTATCCCCAAAGTAGCATAAGGCCATAGCATGCTCAAACCATACGTGAGCTATCCAGAAAAGCAGCAAAAGATCCAGCTAAGTAACAGTGTTCCCACCCTGCAAACCTGGGTGGGGGGGAAACGGAAGAAAAGAGGCGAAAGAAAACGGGTCAGTCAAAAAGACTGGTAAGTCCTATCTACTATTAGTATAAAAACTAATAAAGTTAACTGAACATGTAAACAGAGATGAGGTGTAGGGTGATAACTGGCATAACAAGATAGATCAAGTGTGGCATCGCATATACAAGGTTAAGTTGCACCAGGTGTGTACTAGTATTCCAATCCATGTCAAGTATAAACAAGAAATGATCCCTTAGCCCAATGTTGGCCCAAACCCATGAGATGACCTAAATCAAGGTCCAACTACTCGGTCTAGTCGATCGGCTCCCTATAAGCCTAACTCGTCGTGTATCAGTGTCATACGGTCCAAACATGAAATGTAGTCGACTGTGCTAGGTCCACCCTAGGGTGTATCCGGCCCTAGGGTGTCAACCACTGACACGAAACAAGCACGCACAGTCAAAACCTACTGGTGCCCAAGTCTGTCTTTCATCCCCAGACAATGTGCACGACCATGGTCCGTCGGAATCTACTATGGCGCACCCACTTTTGCCGTCTTTTTGGTCGCTTACACTCCAGCCCAGTAATCGTGCCCCACCCTAGCCTAGTCCCTAGGGTATCCGATACTCCCTCGTGGGTTACTGCTGAGAAGGACCGCGTAACTAGGGTTTTCTAGTGGGTTAAGTGTGGTTAACCCCATCCAAACCATGTATCAAGTTGGTTAAGTGTTCCTAAAAAGGTTCACGACTTAACCCTATCCAACTAAGCATTGGGTTGGTTAAGTGTGTCCATGTTGACTTAACCCTATCAACCCATCATGTTCATGTGGTTAAGTATATTCAAGTGGTCCATGACTTAACCCTATCATGTGGCATTTATTATCTTAATGCACCCCAACCTCTCACATTAGACCTTGTTGTGGTTACTAGTTAAGCCGGGCGGGTCCGGGTAGCTTTACACCACAACCTAGTCTAACCTCGGGTTTTAAGTGCGACATGACCAACTACTCACATTGGGTCCTATTGCTTGTAGCCACTAGTTAAGCCGGTCGGTTCCGGGTAGATTTATGCTACAAACTCAACCCAACCTCGAGTTGGCCATTCTCATGTTTTCTAGAAGTCATGTCCGAGTCCATGTTTTCAAGCATAAACATATGTCAAACTTTCATGTCATATTTTCAAGTCATGTTCTCATGTTATTTAAGTTTGCCCAACTACCCATAACGTATTCCCATCGCACGTAAATTCGCATTAATGCAAGTAGATCAAAGAGGGAACGTAACCATACGACAAGGTGGGCATAAGATGGCAAAGTCTATCACAAACTAAACATGGTGATATTTGAGGCCAAAAGGGGTTCAACATACTAGCATATGGCTTCAACATGTATGATAGCATAAAAGGTGACTTGGCCTCATACATATCGAATAGCATAAGTGTGATTTGGCCACAAGCATGCATAATAGCATAAGGGTGCTTTGGCCACAAGTTAAACATGGTGGCATATGAGGCAAATGTGTTCATAAACTTGCATATTACATTATAAGCCTCAAAACATGCATGATATCAAACTTTAGCAAATAGGTGAAACATGATCATAAATGACATGGGATGATAGCTAATGATTCGCATATAACATCATATGCAAGATAACATAAGTCTTATGAGAGATCATAAACTTGCATATTACATTATAAGCCTCAAAACATGCATAACATTCAAACTTAGCGAATAGGTGAAACATGGTCCTAGATGACATAGGATGATGACTAGAAGTTCGCATATAACATTATATGCAAGTTATCATAAAGGTCATGAGAGTTCTCATGTTGCATAATGCAACATTTCAAATCAAAGGTCATAGCTTTCTATGCACAAGGTCAAGGTGATAGCTTTACAAACTTGCATAGGGTAAACATATGCATAACATGTTAGAATCAAAGCACATATCATACTTAGGCCCAAACTCAACTTGCAACATGTAACATTTAACTTCATAGTTAGAATCTAAGAGTAGTATAGGGCTTACAATGCTATGAAGACTATAATTAATATGAAATAAGATTGAGACGAAGCCACTAGCAACTCTAAATACTCCCAAATGACAAGCTCCAATGAAAACCCTTGAGAAGCAAGCAAAAGATCCTTGCTTTGATGAAGAAAGATTGAACTTTGGCCTTAAATCAAGCTTAGAAACTCTCAAACAAGCTTAGGAACTCTCATATGAATGAAGATTGAGGCTATGACAAGAGGGTGGAGGCCATGATTAAATATTTGGGCAGCATTTAGTTGTAGGAATGATTAATGAGGGTTTAGGCTAGGTCTAGGGGTCTTTTTATAGGTGATTAGGTTAGTTTAGACCATAGGATTAACCCTAAAACACATCAGGTCCGTCAAATCCCGTCAGAAACTTCTAGAGCAAGACTCACTTGTCACAATTGGTGCACCAGAAAAACTGGTCCGACCGGGGGGGTCGACATGGGTGTCGACCCATGGGTCGACATGGGTGTCGACCCATTGGGGGGGTCGACAGGGGTGTCGACCCTGCCTGAGGTGGGAAAATTCCCGCCTATCTTGCCTTATCTGCAATTCGAATCTGAATTCAAATTTGAACTGTTTTCGGGCTTGGAATTTTCTGAAAACTTCATTGGGCCATAACTTGGTCATACGGACTCCGTTTTTCGAAAACTCGGACTCTATTTCACGTATTTTTCCGAGACGAACGCAATGGCACAGCCCGTTTCCCTTGATTCAGATTTTACAATTTAATTCTGCCTTGATTTATGTTATAACATGTTATTTAAAAAATCTGGGTTGTTACACTTACTGACGATTAACATTTTCATTTAGTAAATTGACACAACTTGAAATGACATATGAAATGTTAGGATTGCTCTAGAAAACCCGATTTATTTGTTATGCATCTTATGCACATGTGACACACACACACACACTTGTGACATATATGATATGAATTTGATTTTTATGATATATATTGATTTATGTGTTATTTGAAATGTTATATTTATTTTGTTCTCACACTGTAAGTTCCTTATACATTTGTAAAGTCATTATGGGTTGAAATGCTGCACAACTAAATCACTATATAGATTTAGGAATTGGAACTAAATTAAATTTATTAGGATGCAGGTTGAAATGATAAATACCCGTAATCTGAATATTAAGTGGATTGAAATGATATACATCCGTATTACTTGGCTGAGGTAGAAAATTATATACGGACCGTTGGTCTATTTTAAAAACTATTTTCTGATCAAGTTACAGGTATATTCGGATTTAATAAAAGCAATTTAGAAATCAAAATTTAGAATTTTAGTTAAACTTATATTTTGATATTTCAATAAACTTTAAATTTGGACTTTCAAATAAACTTATATGTGATAAAATTCCAATTTTTAAGTTAATATATGTTTTAAAATATAAGTATAAGAATTTAAATTATAATATTATTTAGTTTTAAATTCTAAATAATGTAAATTATTTTAAGTAAATTAATGAATCTTTTAATATAGTATAAATATTATTTTTTTGTCAAAGCTGATGGGGTCAAGTGGGCTTCTACCACTTTATTGATATACCATAAATGAATTACAAGGGTTATAAGGAAAGAAAAACAAGAACAAAGAAAATACAGACTAGTCTACAAGGCATATCAATCGAAAAGCAGGAAAAAAACAAGACAAACAGTGAAAAGATAAGACCAACACCAAGGCCTGCACCCAGCTTCAAGTGAGAATTCTAGGATCGAAGATGAAGTTAAGCTTTAAATTCTAGGCATATATATATGAGGAGCGTTTCGAGATATGCTTGTTTTGCATCAGTCCCTTGCACCCCCTATCATGAGTTATACTAATCAAAATTCAATAAGATTTTGTAGATGTTCAATCCACATATATTATCATATAACCAAAATTTGAGTTGTTTTAAATTCGAAACAGAAATGGTCGTTTTGTGATAGTTGTGAATCGTTCCAAACGGTCGCAACGCTTGGTGGACAGATACAGCTTCCATTGCTATAACTAGGAGCACCAGAAAGCTATTCCAAATCACTTTCAATTCTTCTTTATCCTCAAAACTTTTCAGCGCCATTACTGATGCCTAAAAAGGTTACAAAATCTCAATTTGCAACGCTTCTGAACCATTGCAGAGTGCTATCTTCTTACTCACATTCTTTTCTCTACTTGCATCATCAAAAATCAAAATTCTAGAGTGTTCTTGATCAGATCAAAGTCGTACAAACTTAAATGCGATTACGTTATTCTAAGACTTCATTGAATTTTGAAAGTCGATAGTTCGATAACTCATTTGTACTTGATGGGTTGAAGTATTGTTTGAAAAAATCTATTTCATAGATCCTTGAAGTCTGAAGTTCAGCAGTATCTTCGTTTTAGTTGTCTCCAACCGCAAAATCCCCAACAGCGATAAATCACAAGACAAAGAACTAAACGATTATAGAAATCAAAAGATTAGACAAAAATTGCAGCTAAAAAAAACACAATACTACACTCGGTTGAACAAAACATGGCAACAGAGTTAGAAGACAAAAATTGGGAAAGATCACGTATACTTTGGAGTGGTACTGACGCACATATATATTACAAAGTAAAGCTCAGTAAGATATTTTCGAATGCCTGCAAACCTGCAAGTTGTCGATCAAATTTATCTCGGCATCGTGATACAACCGCACAATAAGAGGGAGCAACAATATCATCGTGACCTCTCAATCTATAATTCTATATAATAAAATGAACTATAATCTTGAACGGTAAAGTCATTGGCCTTTGATGTATGAAATACCATAATATATAATCAGGAAAGACGCATTATCTCAAAATTTTACTATAAAAAAGATTGTACTTTCTCCTCTATCAATTCTTTCTAATATATTTTTAATCAATGGTGATGGTGAATAATATAATCACTTCTTCGCAACACTTTATAACAATGTTCGCAGCAGTAGCCTAGCAGTGAAGGACTTGACGTCATGGTAATAGTGGCGTGAGTTCGGAAGCCGGAATGACATGCTAGGAGCTTACCATGTGCATACGCTAAGGTCAACCACTTATGTGGTGCTCGCGGGGAGGGTTTTATGATTCCTGTTAGCTCCCCTCCTGAACAAATTCAAAAAAAAAACACCACGACAGCTGTTACATCATACTACAAAAGAATTATTTTATTTGCAGAACATTACACTTATCGTATATTACTTTCTTATACATACATTGTGTCTGGTTTTTATATCACCAAAAAAAAGACTTATATTTGTCTTCCAAGCTGTTGGAAATGTTTTACAAACATTAAGTGAATTATTAAAAATGTTGAATAAGTGTATAAATGGCTCCTATGTGTGAATAGTTCCACATCATGGGATTTTATGGAAGAGGCAAGGATTTATACTTGTTTCTAAGAAATCATGTTGGGGCCTTGGGCTCCCAATACATGCTTTGTTTTGAGGAGGGAGACCATGCATCATGTACACCACACACGCGCGTGACCGACTGACCGACTCGACCCGGCACGGTTCGGGCTCGGGCTTGGGCTTTGTGGTTAGACACTTATATTTTTAGATCCTAAAACTTTGAACTTTTCAAACCGTATTTTTTACGGAAAATTATTTTCTGCACCAATAATTTTTTTCTGCAACGGTAAAAACTTTGTCCCCCGAAATTAGCAGATCCGATTTTTTCTCCCAAACCCTAATTCTCGTTCTCTATATACTTTTTATCTGCAGACAAGAAAATACACCGAATTCTATTTTCTTCTAGCCTCCGCCACTAAAAATTTTCTTTTAGAAATTTCGAGCAATATTATTTTTGAGAGTGCAAATCTGCACTGATTTGTTGTGCAAGTAGATCAGTTATCGTTTTTAGAGGCTGTTTTATCCTAGAGGCGGCGACGAAGGAACGAACTGGTTTGCACCTCTGACCAGATCGCCGAATCGTCTTCAACAAAGCGACCTAGTCTGCTACTCAGCCATTGTTTTCCAACAATTTGAAGATGAACTGAAACAATGGCTTCGAACTCAACCACAGACGATGCTGCTCCACCCTCTACTTTCCAGAACCCTCTCGTGACTGCTGCACCATTCAGATTCGAAGGCTTGCATTTTAAACAATGGCGTCAGAAGATGGAGTTCTTCCTCACGATCAGAAAGGTTATGGCTGCGCTGACTGCTGACAAACCGCAGCTACCAGATAAACCTGACGAGGCTGATGCATCGAAGATGGCATCATGGACTGAACAGTCAAAGCAACTGCAGACCTGGACTGAACAGGATTATCTATGCAAGAATTTTATTCTGAATGGACTGAGCGATGATCTGTATGATTACTATAACTCAGATGAGAAGACATCAAAAGAGATCTGGGAAGCACTGAAAAAGAAGTATGATACAGAGGAGGCAGGGGCAAAGAAATATGCTGTAAGCCGCTACCTAAAGTACTAGATGACTGACGACATAGAGATGCAGTCTCATGAGCTGCAGAAAATAGCTCATGAGATCATCTCCGAAGGTATGGCATTGGACGAACAATTTCAAATTGCTGTTATCATTAACAAATTACCCCCTGGCTGGAAAGATTTAAAAAATGTTTTACGTCATAAGACTAAGGAATTTTCCTTAGAAAGCTTGATCACGCGCCTTCATATTGAGGAGGAGGCACGCAAACAGGACCAGAAAGAAGAGGTGTTGATTGTCAATAACAATAACACTAAAAAGACCACACCCGCTGTTCTGAAACCGAATCAGAAATCTTTTAAGAATCAGAACAGACACAACAAACAGAATGGGAATTCGCATGGAAACCCAAAAGGACAGCAGAAACCAGCCCAAAAGAATAATTCTGGACAGTTGTTTCTTTGCTACAACTGTGGAAAACCAGGTCATATGGCACGAAAGTGTCAGAACAGGCCAAGCTCTGCACCGCAGGCTAACCTGACTGAAGAGCCTCTTATGGCTATGATTACTGAGATTCACCTTATTGGTGGATCAGAGAGTTGGTGGGTAGACACTGGTGCCTCTCGCCATGTCTGCTATGATCGTGGCTTGTTCTCTACATACACGGCTGTTGAAAATCAGAAAGTGTTGTTGGGAGATTCTCACACCACTAAAGTTGCAGGGATTGGCAATGTGGAAATTAAGTTTACCTCTGGAAAGACTGTAATTCTGAAAGATGTTATGCATACTCCAGAGATTAGGAAGAATCTGGTGTTTAGCTTTCTCCTTAATAAGGCTAGGTTTACTCAAGTTATTGGGGCTGATTTGTATACTCTAACTTATAAGAGAACCTTTGTGGGAAAGGGTTATGCTTGTGAGGGTATGTTTAAACTGAATGTTGAAACTAATAAAGTGACTACTTCTGCTTATATGTTGTGTTATTTTAATATTTGGCACTCTAGATTATGTCATGTTAATAAACGAATAATTCACAACATGAGCACCTTAGATATGATTCCTAAATTGACAGAATCTTAACTTGATAAATGTGAATTCTGTACACAAGCAAAAATCACAAAGAAACCTCATATATCTGTTGATAGAATTTCTGAACCCTTAGACTTGATTCATTCTGACATATGTGAACTTGATGGTACTTTGACTAGACAAGGACATCGTTATTTTATCACTTTTATTGATGACTGTTCTGATTTCACATATGTATACCTTATGAAAAATAAAAGTGATGCTTTTGGCATGTTTAAAACATTCAAAATTGAGATTGAGAATCAAGCAAATAGGAAAATTAAGAGACCTCGTAGTGATAGAGGAACAGAATATGAATCCACTTCAATTCTGGAATTTTATAAACAACATGGTATAGTACATGAAAGAACTGCACCCTATTCTCCTGACATGAACGGTAAGGCTGAAAGGAAAAATAGGACCTTTACCGAACTTGTAGTTGCCATATTACTAAATTCTGGTGCAGCAAAACATTGGTGGGGGGAAATTCTATTGACTGTATGTTATGTTCTGAATAGGATCCCCAAATCTAAGAATAAAATTTCACCTTATGAAATTTTAAAGAATCATAAACCCAATGTCTCATACTTTAGAACTTGGGGTTGTTTAGCATATGTTCGCATTCCAGGCCCTAAGAGAATAAAATAGGCAAGTAGAGCATATGAATGTGTATTTATAGGCTATGCTATTAATAGCAAAGCATACAGATTTTATGACCTTAATGCATATAATATAATTGAATCTAATGATGCCGACTTTTATGAAACAAAATTTCCTTTTAAACTAAGGAATAGTGGGGGCACTTCAAGTATGCCTATTAGAACAGAACTTAACAAAAATTCTGAAGCTAAACCTAGAAAAGTAAAAGAGCAAGAATCATAAAATATTTTGGTTCAGATTTATGTGCTTTTACTATTGAGGAGGATCCGATGAACCTCCAAGAGGCCTTATCTTCTTTAGATGTCGATTTTGGGCAAGAGGCTATAAATGATGAGATGGAATCTTTGGAATCCAATAAGACTTGGCATTTGGTAGACTTGCCCCCTGGTTGTAAATCTATAGGCTGTAAATGGGTACTTAAAAAAGAAATTAAAACCTGATGGTACTATTGATAAATATAAAGCACGACTAGTAGAAAAAGGTTTTAAACAAAAAAAAACATAGATTTCTTCGACACTTTTCACATGTTACTAGAATCACATCCATTCGGGTATTAGTCTCACTTGCCTCTATTCATAATTTGTTAATACACCAAATGGATGTGAAAACCGCATTTTTGAACGGTGAGTTAGACGAAGAAATATATATGGACCAGCCTGAAGGATTTGTGGTACATGGTCAAGAACATAGAGTATGCAAATTAGATAAATCATTATATGGTTTAAAACAAGCACCTAAACAATGGCATGAAAAATTTGATAATTTAATCATTTCACATGGTTTTAAAGTTAATGAAAGTGACAAATGCATTTATTACAAATCTGAGAATGACATTTGCACTATTATATGCCTTTATGTAGATGACCTACTCATTTTTTGGGTCAAACATTCATGCCATAAACTCAGTCAAATCCTTATTAAGTGCCAATTTTGATATGAAAGATCTAGGTGAGGCGAGTGTAATCCTTGGTATTAAAATTACTAGGTCAGAAAAGGGAATTTCTTTAGATCAATCTCATTACATTGAGAAGATCCTAAAGAAATATAATTACTTTGACTATAAACCTACAAGTACACAATATGATCACAGTGTAAAGTTATTTAAGAACACTGGTGAAGGTGTAAGACAGTCTGATTATGCGAGCATCATTGGCAGCCTTCGGTATGCCACTGATTGTACTAGACCCGACATTGCCTATGTCGTGGGATTATTGTGCAGGTTTACCAGTAGACCTAGTATAGAGCACTGGCATGCTATTGAAAGGGTGATGAGATACCTTAAATGGACCATGAACCTTGGATTACATTATGAAAGGTTTCCAGGTGTACTTAAAGGATATTCTGATGCAGACTGGAATACCTTATCTGATGATTCTAAATCGACCAGTGGTTATATATTTAGCATCGCTGGAGGAGCTGTTTCTTGGAAATCCAAGAAACAGACTATTTTGGCTCAGTCTACTATGGAGTCTAAGATGATAGCACTAGCTACAGCTAGTTAAGAGGCGGAGTATTTGAGAAACCTGCTAGCTGAGATTCCCTTATGGGAAAAACCGATACCGGCTGTGTTGATACATTGCGATAGTACCGCGGCTATTGCAAAAGTTCATAACCGTTATTATAATGGTAAGAGACGACAAATATGTCATAAACACAGCACGGTTAGAGAACTGATTTCCACAAGTACCGTTAGAATGGATTACGTACGTAGTGAAGAAAATTTGGCAAATCCTTTGACGAAAGGACTATCGAGAGAGAAAGTCCACAATTCTTCTAAAAGAATGGGACTATTGCCCTTAGATTGTTGAGTCACGCACAATGGTAACCCGACCTAAATGACTGGAGTTCCCAAGAACTAGGTTCAATGGGTAAAAACAAGTTGTGTAGTGATAGGAGTTGAGCATGGTATTTAACAAACCAAGAAGCATGTATTCCTGAAGTGATTAGATGATGAGTTAATAGAAACTCTTAATGAGATCTATACTCTATTTGAAGTGGAGTACCTACCTTCAGGAGTGCTCTTGATAGACTCACCTTTGTGAATGTGGAAATGTGGTCGTTTCCTATGGAGTTTTGGGCAAAACTTCTAGAGCATTCACTAAACTAGGATAGACGTGCATGGCAACAAATGCACGGGCTTATTTGATTGCACTATAGAAAAGGTTGTGTGTGGTTTGATGTCAAGAATAGAGTTCAAGACTACATGTCACTCTAGTAAAAACTGAATCTTACTCACTATGCAAAGGTTCAAGTCGGATGACACCTTTGTTTATGCACAATCTTATGGTTTTAGAAATTGCTCGAAAATATTTTTAAAAATTCAAGTGAGGGATTGTTGGAAATGTTTTACAAACATTAAGTGAATTATTAAAAATGTTGAATAAGTGTTTGAATGGCTCCTATGTGTGAATAGTCCCACATCATGGGATTATATGGAAGAGGCAAGGATTTATACTTGTTTCTAAGAAATCATGTTGGGGCCTTGGGCTCCCAATACATGCTTTTTTGTGAGGAGGGAGACCATGCATCATGAACACCACACACGCGCACGACCGACCGACCGGCCCGGTTCGGTCCGGTTCGGGCTCGGGCTTGGGCTTTGTGGTGTAGACAATTATATTTTTGGACCATAAAACTTTGCAGTTTTTGAACCATTTTTTTATGGAAAAATATTTTCTGCACCGATAATTTTTTTCTACAACGGTAAAAACTGTCCCCCGAAATTTTAGCAGATCCGATTTTTTCTCCCAAACCCAAATTCTCGTTCTATATATGCTTTTTATCTACAGACAAGAAAATACACTGAATTCTATTTATTTTCTTCTATCCTCCGCCACTAAAAACTTTCTTTCAGAAATTTTGAGCAATATTATTTTCAAAAGTGCAAATCTGCACTGATTTGTTGTGCAAGCAGATCGGTTATCGTTTTTAGAGGCTGTTTCATCCTAGAGACGGCGGCGAAGGAACGAAATGGTTTGCACCTCTGACCAGATTGCCGAATCGTCTTCAAGAAAGCGACCTAGTCCGCGACTTAGCCATTGTTTTCCAACACAAGCAATAAGGGTTTGACCCCTGTCAAAGGCACCATTTATATTATTTTTTTATCCTTGTATGAAGATATGAGTTCATAAACTAATTTTCGCATTCCTTTTACACCAAAATGACTTAGATATAAAAGCAGTCCGCCAACTTACATGATAATATGGTGTCAGCTATAAGAAAAGGAAACCATGCAATATATTGTAAAATGTCATCAAAGTCAAATATAGACAGTAATAAGATATTATTTACCATTGAAGTTAAATTTTGCAAATTTATATTTTATAAGGAATGGACTATTACTGTCGCCATGCATTTAAAAAATAATCTAATATGTATTAAAAAGTTGTCTTAAACATTAATATCTTCAATACCAACCATGATCAGATGGCATATGTCTTTTCTTGAAGACGGATACCTTAAAATTAAATACTGTAACAAGAACAATAAAATTTTCGATTCATGTAGACCGATACAAAACCTACTGTCAAAGCGATCACGCGTGCAATAGATGAGGATTTCCACCTCCGCTGGAGATGATTTGCGTTTCATGCATTTTCCTCGTTGCTGATAGAGATGTCAACGGAACTTTTGCATACGGATAGTTCTATATCCGTATCCAAAATCATCTTCGGATATCAGATATCCGTATACACGGATGTAGACAGATATCGGATAATTATCCTATCCGCCGACGATAGATAAATCAAGAAATATAAATGAAATTTTTTTAGTTTAACATAAATGTTTATCAATTCCATTGGTCACAAAAGTATTACAAATAAACATATATGGTGAAATTAAGTAGATTTGAGAAGTTTATATGCATTTAGTGCATATTATACAAACCTTCGACTTAGTAAAACAATAAATAATTCTCATTTATTGTATTAAAATACATATAATTTTAAGTATAATTAATGGTAAAAAAATCGGAGTGATAATTTTCGGATGCGGATATCTATGTATCCGTATCTATTTTTTTGAATATCGGATATATACCCGCTTTTCGGATACGGATGCTGATTGATTTCGGATTTTCGGATATCCAATGACAGTCCTAATTGCTGATAGGAAGATCAGGCATAGTCTTAGAAGGAAAGAAAAAAAGAAGAGGCTTTCTAAGAATTTGAATTGAATTATATGTGTGTATATAAATATATATATTTGAATTTTAATTGAATTATATATATATATATATATATATATAAAATAGCAGGTTCAATGACACCTCAATTATTTAGCACCTCAATAGCCTACGACTTTTCCACCACATATTTTCTTCCTCTCTCCTTCCGCTTATTCTCTCACCTTCCACTAACTTTAATTAATGTAAACGAGAGGTGGAAAACAGGAGGACCAAAGGGATGCTCCATTTTTGGGGTGTCACTGGACGCTCGTATGTGTTTGTCTCTCTCTCTCTCTCTCTCTCTCTATATATATATATATATATATATATATATAAGAAGCGTTACGGGGCAGTGTTTTGCAGTATCCCTATCCGTTCATGAGCTACGTCAATTTAAATCTAATAAGAATTTGTGGATGTTTATTCCACACATATATAATCATCTATCCAAAATTTGAGCTCATTCTGATATTCGTAACATTTTCAAAATCTTAGCTAAATTATTCATTGTTTAGACATTTATTTGAACCGTTAAATTTAAACACTAAATATATTATTCTATAAATATCGAAACGAGCTCAAATTTTGAATGGATGATAATATATATGTGGACTGAACATCTACAAGGTTTTGTTGAATTTAGATTAATGTAGCTCACGAACGGATATAGGTAGGGGTGGGCGTGGTCTGTTAACCAACCCGAGCGGTTAAAATTTTCAGTTAACCGCTTGGTTCAGCCGGGTCAGTTAACCGCTGGTCGGTTAATTGACAATGAAATCTACTGACCGACCCGCCTATAATTACCCGCGATAAACCATTTAATTTAAATAGTTAACCACTCAATTTAATCAGTTAACCGTTGATTAGTTAACCGATTAAATCAAGCGGTTAACCATTTGAATCAAACGGTCAACCATTAGCAAAATTGGAAAACAGTTCCACCAATTCCAATATGCATTCATACATACAACTATACAAGAACAACCAACCAAGTAAAGTAACCAACATGCATATTACAATTGACAGTCTACAAACATATGCATATTACAACCAATCAAGTAACCAATGTGCATAATCCATATATAAGTTTCAACTTCCAACCAACATGTAAATTGCTAATACAAACTTGGATCATCTCCAAAACTCCAATACTACAGTCTACAAACATATGCAAAATAATTAGCCAAATGCAGTCACTCAGGCGCAAAGCCACAGTCACCACATATGCAAAATAACAGTTCCACTCCCACATAAATACCGCCGTTTTCTTTCATCTCATCAAAAACATTTCTATATTTCAAAGCGGATTCCAACATTAAATACATAGAATTCCACCTAGTAGGAACATCTAATGCAAGCATGGACTTGTGATCAATTCTCAAATTAACACAAACCTTTTTAAACTTATCCAATCTAGATGGAGAAGATCTTACAAATCTAACGGCAGTATGAATCCCCGCGATTGTCCTACCAATTTCTTTCAAACCATCATTAACAATTAAATTAACAATATGAGCACAACACTGTACATGAAGGAATTCACCATCCAAAACACAACCACTGGATTCATTATAATCATTCAAAGCATTTTTCACATAATTAAGTGCCACTTCATTAGCACTGGCATTATCGACTGTGATAGATACGATTCGCTTAAGTTCCCATTGTTTGATGCAAGAAACCAAAAGTTTTCCAATTTTTCCCCCTTTATGACTTGTGATCACGCAAAAATTTAAAATCCTTTTATGCAGCTTCCAATCGTTGTCAATGAAGTGTGCGGTTAAAACCATGTAATTTACATTATGACAAGAAGTCCACGTATCTATAGTAAGACAAACACCATGCAAGCAATTGGAAAACATGGTTTTAAGATAATCTTTGGTGTCTCCATATAAGTTAAGCACATCCCTACATATTGTCCTACGTGATGGCACTTCAAAGCTAGGGCACGTATTTCGACAAAAATCAAGAAGCCCTTCACCTTCAACAAAACTAAAAGGAAGCTTATCGATAATTAACATTCGAGCTAGAGACTTTCTACACTCATTTTGTTAAATTTCCATGCAATAATGGCGCTGCTTCCTTCACTTTCACTAAGTTTTGTAAAAGCTAAACTTTTTTGTTTCTTATCGCTTTCTCGAGGAATTGATCTCAAGATGTTTTTACATGGTATATTAAGTGTGAAGTGCCATTCACTTTACCAGCACAAGCAAATTCTTGATGACAATAATTGCAATAACACTTAGGATTCACTGTATTAGAAGGATCATCCTTAGCAAAATGTTCCCATACCATGGACGGTATTCTTGTAGAGGCTTTGCGCTTAGGAGCCAGCGGTGGCTTTCTTGCATTAGCAGGCTCTGCATACGGTTCTTCGTCGTCGCTGTCCTCTTCTTATAGTTCTTTCAACCAATCTTTGTCTAATTCATCTGCAGCACCAACTTCCACCTAAAAAATAAAAATAGTACCATAAATATTTACTTGGACTGTTAATCAAACTATGTATATAATACTAATAAAACTGCATATATAATAAAATTACATGAAGTTAGTGTATGTTCCTCATTTGTAGCTTTATTGAAGAATAATATTTACATGATTTTATCTAAATGCATAAAAACGAACATGCACAAACAAAGTTGTTTACTGAAGTTGTTTATAACTGATATACATAAACATAATTTTCATTTCCATAGGATTGAATATACACATCTTTATTGAAGAATTTCTAGCAATTCACTTCCACAGGATTAAATGTACCAAAACAACTTTGGTAAACCAAACAAGCTGCCTTTTCTTGTTAATGCATTATGCAACTCTATTTCTCTGAAACATTAAATAAGCAAACACGAAACATTAGTCTGCATTGCAAGCGACGTAACCGAACACTAGCAAAGGATTAAATCACAACCGATTACTACACTAGCAAAGGATTAAATCACCAACGTGAAGTTCAAACAAATCATACTCACATGCTTTCTCTTCCTTGTCAATCTTGTTGTCGACACCATGTAGTAGTACCTTCTCCAACTCAAATACACTACACGAACTTGAAGCCACGAATCAGCCAGTGACGGAAATCGCCTTCAAATAGGAGAATAAGACTAGGGTTTTTTGGTTTGGATTTCGTTTGATTCTTTTTATTTTTACAAGACCGAAGTGAAGAATGAGTGAAGAACTAGTAGTTGCCGCTAGTCTTTTTGGATGGATTAGGTTAGGGCATGAAAAAGAAATCTACGGTAATGGATGTTAGATATGGGCTAAGGCTGAGCTCGTGCGTGGTTTTATTCAATTTTGGGCAGATTTAATATTATATCTCCCTGGATTGCTCCTATATATACATATACATATACATAACACATACATACATACATATATATATATATATATATATATATATATATGTATGTATGGGAGCGCTACAGGGACACAAAATTGCACACAAATTTATGTACATAAATTCTAGACCACAAGATTTGTTTGTCTTTATGTGCGAGATGGAATTCAGGGGGAGATCTAATGGCTCAGATTTTGTGTGTTTAATTTTGTCAACATTTTGTGTCCATTTAGACTTTCCCTATATATATACACACACACACACACACATATATATACATACATACATATACACACACACATATATATATGTGTATATACACACACACATATACATATATGAAATAGGAACATCAAAAAGTGCAACACCCCTTTAGCCTCTAATTTACACCACACGATCCCCTTTCTTTCTCCTCCACTAACTCATTTTTAATATAAACTAGTTGCTGAAAATGAGATGCATTTGGGGTGCTACCAAATAGGGATGTCATGGAGCATGCATATTTTTTATTTTTTTTGAAAATTAGCATGCATATATATATATATATATGTATATATATATAGGAGGGTTCTATATAGGAGGGTTTCATGAATATTAAAATTGGAATGAGTGGTTGTAATTCAGGCGGAGATAAAGGTGTAACCTAAGAGGTGTAGCGAAACATTTATATATATATATATATATATGAGAAAATCATGTGTGTAATTTATGCTGAAATAACATTCTTTCCCTCTTAGTTTATGGTACATTGAATTATACACAATTAATGTACTCTTGTCATCATCATTAAAAGAATAAAAAAATCGCTTTACCCATCTTATCTTATTCTATCTGCATGAACATATTTTTTAAGGAACTTCCAAAGAACAAAAGATTAAAAGTATATTAAACCCATGAAAATATACCTAACCACTGACAAAATTATATCTTCTAACTGTCACTTTTTCGAATTTTGTTCTTCTTTACTTATTTTCCTTTCTATGGCTACTCTATAATTTATTGCCATGATGGAGACGACCTAAGATGATAGCAAAATGGATGAGGGTTGCGCGGAGGTGAATCGAAGGGAGGGTGAATAATTGGTAGTGGAGTAGGGGAAACTAGGAAAGGCAACGCATATGCAAAACCTAGGCCAATGATAAAAAAAAGTCAGGTAAAAAATTATGTAAATTCAAATGGTATTTGGTTTATATTGTGTTTTGTATTTATTTTTTCGACATATATTATAAAAATATGAACAGTTAAGAGATGATGGAGGAAAATGGAAGAAAGATGGAGGGGAAGACGGAAGAGATAAATGAACATTGGAAGGATAAATTACATCTTGTTTTTCCATTGCTGTCCAAAATAGCAAAAATAAATAGAAGTTGTTTTATGTTTCATATGTTAACTTAGTCTTTTAGAACGACGGTTTTTAAGGACATACACGCCTCATTAGCATTTTTGTATGAGCAAAAACTAAAAACTAAAAAAGTTAAACCAAACACCATCTTAGCTTCTCCGTGAAGCAAGAGAGGTCTTAAGGCTTTCGAGTTGAGTTTCATTAAAAGTAAGATTGATACTTTGAGTTTGAGGTGTGCCTTACCATCGTTGGCTATTAAGAAGATGGTAGAAAGTTGGTAAACCCCTGTTATGCTATATGTAGTAGGAAATAGACCATATTTTAATGTTTTGAAGCATATACAAAAAGGATATGGAAAGTGATGATATTTTTTTTCAAACAAGGGATAATGACATCTTCGTGGTTAGATTTGAAAGTGCCAATGATTATGACAAAATATTAGAAGGGGGCCATGATTTTTTGATAAAGGACTGATTATTATGAAGAAATTAATCCCTAGGATAAGCAGTGAGTGAGACTTATTGAGTACTATGACTATATGGGTAAGACTTTCATGGTTAAACTTTTTGACAATAAGAGACCTACTGCAATCAACTGAGTTAGACCGGGTGGAACTCCAATCAAGATGGATGATGCTACAAAAAATAAAAGATGATGATAACATTTTCCAAGATTCTGGTGGATTTCAAAGTAGCGCATGGTTCCTAACCATAGTGCAAGCAATAGGAAAAAATGTGGAAGTTTTCGAACATGAGATAATTTATAAGAACTCTCCCCCAATATGTTAGAATTACTTGTGATTTATAAGTACACTCCCCCAATATGTTAGAATTACTTGTGTTTTCAGCACTTTAAACAAAAATGTCCTATTATGTAACATCAAATGATTTTAATTGAAATTAATTGATAAGTAACAAACTGCAAAAAGTTGAATATTCATAAACATCGTAATTTGACTAAAAAAACTACAACATTTGGTTCATGACAATTTTTCAATCAAATTTCATAAAATTTTCACATTGGATTTTAAATGAAAAAATTACTGTTGTTTGAAATTTCAAAGTTAAGAATCATTTTATATGTATATAAGTAAATAAATAATAATGATTAATTAAAGTTAATTACAAACCATTAATTTTAATAGCATCTTAAATTTTAAGTACTTAGTAGAAATAGATAACGATGATCAATTAAATTTCAAATGTAACTAACTGAATCCCTAATTTTGTTAATTAATGCAGAGAATAACACATATGTTGACCCAATATGCACCTAGTTCGGCTTGTAGCAGTCGACCATGAGTGTAATGTAGTCGACACATGATCTGGTAATTGCAATATTAAATTTAAGCCAGAACGGCTACAAATTTAAAACTAATTATTCAAACAGCCAACATCTATGTGAACCCTTATGAGTATAGATCTAAACTCTCACTCCTAACTTGTAATTTTTTTAATAGGTATGTAATCGCTATCATTTTCTCTTCTTCTCTAAAAGTTTTTTTTGAAAGGCAAGTGAAAATTTTATTATTCACAAAAACAAGAGTTACATCGACTTTAAATGCAAAAGCAATACAGACTCTTGAATGTCTAGCCTTGAATTTACAAAAATTGATTAAAAAAATAAAGATGAAGCATACTTATTGCAACATTATTCATATCGAGGTGAAGATACTACGTCACACCAAATTGCAAAGAAAGAAACAGGCAACATAATTCACTAAATCATCCCCATAAATCAATTCCAAACCGCATGCACAGTAAGGTTCTCGTCACAGTTTACCAATAACTATGTAAAGTTGTCACTAACAAAGTCGAGACTCAATTTAAGACAGGATCAAACATAGGACCAGGATTTTTCCTGGTATGTCGTTTCATCTTGTTGGTGAGCGGCATCACATCCTCTAGCAAGAAGTCATTACCATCATCTAAATCAGAGTCGTCCCAGAATTTTCCTTTTAGCTTCTTGGGTTTAGATGAAAAAGGAAGAGAACTCGTAGGAATTGCAGAAGATAGAGAAGCTAAAGAGGTATTAACTTGTAGAAAAATCAACCCACAATCGGTGACCATTGGAGGAGGTAAAGTAAGATCTTGAGGAGGATTCAAGTTAGCATAAGGAGAGACCGGTGACCGTGAAGGATTAGGAGTTGATGGAGTAAGCTTCAAACCTTTATCGACGGGAAAAATGGAGGTATTTGGCCTAGATAAGTCTGGTGAGGAATCTGAAGAACTTAAAGTGCTATTACCAGATAAAGACTTTGGTGTTTGCATAGTTTCATTGCTATAGTCTTCTAATATGTTACCCTACAGAGCCGCGTCTTCAGCAAATTGAGCAACATTGTTGGTCACATTATTAAGAACCTCTTTATCAATATTATTTCTTTCTGGTGTATCAAATCTAATGTAGCTTCAAGGGCATTGTCCGTGTCAACATCTATATGATCATCATCATTACCATTATTAACATTATTCACCTCAGCGGTTTCATGACTATTGTTACCATCTGCTTCTGATTCCAAAACATTAAAGGGGTTATCATTAATATTTACCACATCTTTTGTAACACCCCACTTCCGTTAAGGTCACTCGCAAAGGGAATGCCTTAACTTTGGTGGAACATTATAAGTAAACAGAACAGAAATTTACAAGACAGATAAGTAAAGTAGCACTTGAAAAATTTATAACTTTATTACAGCAGAAACAAAAATAAGTTTGGTTACATCACAATACCAAAACCCAAGTACACAAATATCAGTCTTATACAAAATCCTTCAAAATGCATAATTTTTAAAGCAATAATCCTCAACAGAGAATGCTATAAATAGGTAGAATCAAAGCCAAGCAATATTTCAAGCACTTCTAGCATTTCAAGCAGATGGAACCTGAATCAATCTCCTATTTTTTCCACCCTGAGAACCTGGGGGAGGGGGGGAACGGAAGAAAAGAGGCAAAACAAACTAGGTCAGACATAAGTCTGGTGAATCCAGTGACTTTCAGCATATAAACAGATAACAGTATCATGACATGTAAATAAAATTGGATGAGATATAACCATAATAGGAGTAGCAGGTTAACAGAAGAGACAGAATGATATAGGCTAAACTAAGCTTCTTACTTGGTTTTCACTTCTCTGCACTGATACTAGTATAATAGAATTAGGTGTTGTCCTAATATCTAAACAGAAAACAGAACGATCTCTTCAGAAACACGATGCTAGTAATGGGCCTTTACCACCCTAATAGAGACATATGTACAGAAACAGAATGCTAGTAATGGGCCTTTACCACCCGAACAGTGACAGACGGTTACAGAAACAGATTGCTAGTAATGGGCCTTTACCACCCGAACAGAGGCAGATGGTATAGAAACAGAAGCAGAAACGGAATTAGAGATGGAAACAAAATATTCCCTACGGAAATAGAATATTCCCTACGGAAACAGAATGTTAGAATTAGGTGTACACTAGTAATGGGCCTTTACCACCCCAACATACGGTACCATACAGAAACATACAGGTGTTACCACCCCAACAGAAACAGACGATACCCCAATAGAAACAGACAGAACTAAGTGTACCCTAAATTCTACCCCAAGCGATCGGCTTCCTAATACATAAATACCCTGTGTCGGCCCCACAGAAGGGTGTATCACTCCCTAAAGTGGCAACCTATAGACACAGACCTATTTACAGATGTCACGGTGTCTTACATCCTCAGAGCAGACCGGATCCATGCACGCACATGACCCGGTTGGAATGCGCCATCAACACCCCTCGCCATTATCAGAGTGAACCTATTACAATTAGTTCAGTAAGCGTGCCCTGGACCCCTACCTAGTGTTGGGTCATAATTTTGATACCAGAAAGGGTTACTGACTAATATGGGTCCTAAACAACAGATGACACAAGTAATTACCCCTCCTAACCTTGTGTCTCCAGACTAACAGATTTCAGATTAACTTGTTTATAGATTTCAGATGTACAAAGTCAAGATTAACTAGTTCTCAGATCAGACATACAGGTTAACAAGTTTTCAGACTAACGGACCAGATATACAGATTTACAATTTTTCAGACTGACGGATCAGATATACAGATTAACAAGTTTTCAGACTAACGGATCAGATATACAGATTAACAGACCTATAGATTGTTTCACCTAACCTTGTATTGGGCCTACAGATTTTCAAACGGGTTTATTAGATTCATCAGTCCAGTTGATTTAACCTTATCCACCCAATACGTTTTAGGCATCATATTTATCTTAGATTTGCATTAATTAAATATTAATGCACAGACCTCTCACATTAGGTCGGTAGCTTGTGGCCGCTGGATGTGTCGGGCGGTTCCGGGCAGACTTCTGCCATAAGTCAGACCTAACCACGTGTCTAAGCATCTTTATGCCTATGACCTCTCACATTAGACTGACAGTTTGTGGTTGTTGGTTAAGCCGGTTGGGTCCGGGTAGGCTTCTACCGCAAACAGAATCTAACCTCGTGTCTCAGCATTCTTATTTTAGCTAAAGTATTCATTCAAAGATTATGCCAATATCAGACTAATTATGCCAATTTAACAAATTAACTTCTTTATAAGTTACAGCAGATTATCCAAAGTTCTATTAACATGTTTCGCTCAATTTTAGATCGAGCCTACAGATTTTCATACCCCAAATTACCGTATTCAGTTTCAACAGATTTAGCAAATTAGACAATTTAACAGATTTAATCATCCCTTAAAATTCCATTGACTACCTCGCTTAATCATAAAATTAAGCCTAATTTTACATGCTCAAATTATGGTCATAATTCTTAATATAACATATGCCCCGAATTTCAAGTTAAATTTACATAGTACAGAATATTCTCCAAAAACCCCAAATCATGATATACAATATGAATTATGCCAAATTATAGCCTTTGATTTCAGCGTATGTCAAATATCCAAAATCCCCATTTAGGCGTATTCACAATTAATAGTTATCCTATTTTAATATAGATCTTTTACGCCTAAATCATATATCCTTTTTCTTCCAAGTCATAGATCGTCATATAAAATATGCCCCCAAATCTAGATCTTAAATTACAACGTGTATTATGTCCTCAAAATCAGATCTTGAATCATAACATGCATTATGTTCCCAAATTACAAGTCATATGTTGTCATACAATAATTCTCCTTCTTCCAAATCATAAACCGTCATATATAGTATGCCTAGATCTAGATCTTAGATTACAATATGTATTATGTCCTCAATTTAGTCACAAATCAGTTATGTCCAATTATGCATCATTCAATATTTTCCCCAAATTTAGCATTCGCGTGTCAATCACTTACGAGATTTGGCTCAGGCTCCTGGTAGCCTGGCTATAGAACAGAAGGAAGGAAGAGATACAGAATAGTTACAATAAGATAGATTTATACAGAAAACAGATCTGATAAACAAGAATAAGATAGATCTACACAGAAAAACAGATCTGATAAACAGGAATGTGCAAAATCTCCAATTCAGATTTATAACCATGTCAAGATCATCATTAAATTTCATATCTGAAAATAACTGTACTCACCTTGGTTGGATTCTAAAAGAAAAAGGGTTGTAGTTGTCCTCTTTTAATCCTATTCAGATTGGAAGAAGAAGGAGCACTTGTTCTAGCTTAGATTTCAGCAGAGTAGCGACGCCATTGATTTATTTTAATATGAATTAGGGCAGAGCATAGGCGTAATGAAATTGTGTGGAGAGAAAGTGAGGTTTGGGGGTGTTTAAATAGCTTAGGAGCAACGAATCTGGTCAGAACGGGCGTATAAATGCAGAAAAACGAATATGTCCACGGATCTGGAAAAAGGGAGGGAGGTCGATCCCCAGGTGGACCTCGTGGTCGACCTGTTTTACCTAATTCGACCCCCAGGTCGACCCCCTGGTCGACCTGGGTCCAGGGCGGGAATTTTTCCGCCCAGCCCGGGTGTGTGATTTGAATTTCGAAACTTTAAATTTGAATTCGGGCTAGTTTTTATTTTAAATTCCTGAAACTTCTTAGTGCCATAACTTCTTCATACGAAGTCCGATTTACGCAAACTTGGACTATATCTCAAGTAGAATTCCAATACGAACGCAATGGCGTAACCCATTTCCCTTAATTCTTCTCTTAAAAACTAAGTACACTTAGTTTTGTTACTTTATGTTCACAGAAAAATACGGGGTGTTACATTCTCCCCTTAAAGGATTTCGTCCTCGAAATCTTCAAGTTAAGAAGAATGTGTCCTACCATCCAATCACTCATCTACTCAACCATCATCCACAAGCATCCATTGTCCTTAGAAAACTTCTAATGTTGTATGAACATATGCAAAAGTGTGTGTATATGTCTCTTATCTAATGCAAAGATCAGGCGGTCTACTGATTCAGTTGACCTCCTCAATGCGAATTATGTTAGTGCCATGAGTCCAATTATTCATGCAAGAAATCCTATTGATACACATCATTTCTATATGAGTGCATAACCATTCATCCAAATGCAATATCCATGTGATGAGTCAATCATTTTGCATCCATAAAATTGAAAAAATGCACACAAATCCATATGTAGTATGAGAGTGTTTTTGAGCCGATATAGTGCCTAGTGTGTGTATATGCATCCACGAGCAACCACTTGCATCCACTTGCAACCATCAAACATAACATACCTCAAACACATGTTTACACCCATTAGTTTCTACCTAAAGGTCGAAGACTCGATCGATAGGATACAGCTAAGTGATAGAAGCAAGTACAATTAAAACAAAAGTTCTGTTCCCATTAGACATCGGTTAAGAAAATAAATCCCTAAGTATCAACCCCGAAGACTGAAATCAACATCAGATTGACACTCAGAGAGTTACTCTCATTAAACAATGTCAAAAATGGAAATCTACTTCACGCTTCGAGTAAAAACCCCTATCCTTTTCAGAAATATTTATATACTTATAGACTACTGGTACAGATTAGATTATCAAATGATTCTTAGGAAACTAAGCATGATAAAACCCCACCGTATCCCACAAAAACCAGAATGTATGCGCCACAGTCAACTTAACGCTTAACACAGATACCACCCCAACTTATCACAAACAGAAGAGTCGTAACCCTCATGGGGTTTGAGACTATAGCGGCATCAGAAGCAAGAATAGTATTAAAGTGCAGAGTCTCAATTACAGGATCAAAATGCCAGAATCAAAGAGAGTTTTAACTCAATAATCAGATAAGGAAATTAGTCCTTCTACATAAATTTTCCTATCTTTATCCTATCCATCAGTCACGAGAGCATTCGCCTGCCCTCCAGAGGTAGGCTCTGCCCTTGCCCTTGTTTCTTCGGGAAGTCCCTACTGAAGTGTCCCATTTCTCCACAGTTGAAGCAAGCGCCCTTCCTCTTTCTGCAATCCTTGTTCAGATGAGTCAAGCTTCCACAAGTAAAGCACCTTTTCTCCTTCTTATCTTTAGACTTTTCATCCTTCTTTTGTGTCTCTTTTTGGGCCACGCTTTCTTGTTTTGTGGTTCTTCGAGCTTTTCCTCTTTCTTCTCACTTTTGGCTTCCTCTTCGTGCATTAACGCCATGTCAACCAATTTCTCGAAGGTAGCCCCCATAGGAATGTGGTTCATAGCCTACCCGTGTTGTAACACCCCCACCTCCGCTAATGTCACTCACGAAGGGAATGCACTAGGTTTGGTGGAGCATTATCGAGGTAAACATGCACAGAAATATTACAAGATAGAACATATAAAACAGCGGAAGTAAAACAAATTTCATTACCTTATAAAATAAGGTCTAAAGCCTTTTACATCAGAATACATTAAAACCTGTCTTGCAATAGTAAAGAAGCATAAAACCTTTTCATGAATTATTCCCCAAAATAAAGCGGTGAAGCAGCCATAGCCAAGAGAAGACCAAGCTATACATGATGACCTTCAAGCATAAGAGGTCCGAACTAAACAACATCATTTCCTCCCTGAAAACCTTGGGGGGGGGGGGGGGGAACGGAAGACAAAGAGGCGAAACAAAACGGGGTCAGTCATAAAGACTGGTAAGTCCTATCTACTTCCAGTATAAAAACAGGTAAAGGTAACATGACATGCATAAACTGAAAGTAAACATAAGGATGTCGACAAGATAGATAAGCTAAACCAAGATAACTGGATGAACTACTGTAGCAAGATAAACTAAGGTATCATGATAAACTACGGTGTCAAGATAACTCAAGGTATCACATCGTCAGGTTTCTATCAAGTATACTATCCCAAGGTATCTATCATGTATAACATCCCCCGGTATTTATCATGTATATTTACTCTGCACCTCTCGTACTAGTATCCCAACGCGCGTCATGTTTTAACTATGAATGTCCCTTTCCCAATGTCATGTAATGGTCCATGTCAACCTAATATATAACATATGTAGGTTTTCCCAACTCGTATGTTTCTTTCCATGTATAAGTTCAGTCCTTTGCTGTAGGCCATACGGGCTTTCCCATGTAAATCTATACCACCTCAACGTAGTACCATTTTATCCTTGAAGTTATTTTGGACTGCTACCCTTGATCTAGTTATGTTTTCTTACCATGAACTATCGCGTGTTCACTTAGGATTTATGCCACCTAGGACCACTAGGGATTATGCTACCTAATGAACGTTTCCGTGTCTCGGTTTGGGTTCAAGCCACCTAGGGCCACTAGGGATTATGCCACCCGTCAACCGCGCCCTTTATCCCACGTATGTATCGTGAATCGTTTCCATGTCTAGACGCACATGTATCTCAATGTGCCACCCGAGTTCCGTGCCAGGGCAAATCAAGAAATACGGAACTCGGTCGGGAGCTTTAAGTCGTCTGCTGATGCAGATACCAAGGTCTGTTTTTGTATCCGTGGCTATGGTCCCACGTGACCCCTCCCTCAACTACTGAAAGGCAATCCAAGAAAAATCATGTATAAGAACCACATCCCGGCCCCTCTATAGCCCCACTTTCCTATGGGCCAACCTCACCCATGACTCGATAGCAAGAACATGGTATGTTGGGGGTTCTCTGCCTTTCCGTTCGTACACGATTGACTAAAGATGGTAGGTAGTCGACGACGTGCTATCCAGGGCAAAAATCAAGTATCGTCGACTCCACGCTAATCCATCCCAGTCTTTAGGTCGCTCGCATAGCAACCAAGGCATACCCTTGGCTCTTCTACCGCAGACCTTAACCCCTGTGAGGCCGGGTTTCATGGACCATCTGCCACCTCACAGAGGGATACCAAGAGTACCCTCACGTCCCCCGAAGCTACCGCTTCGTCACCCAGTTCGTTGGAGCCTTTATCTAAGTCAGATAATTTGCTCCTCCTCGTGTGTTTAAGCGATGACCTACCGTATCGGGTTACCCCTCTATCTGTGAACTGGTCCAAATCTCTTGACTAAGAATTATTACTTAGTTTCCAAAACTAAGGTTTACCACTTAGTCTCCTTTCCCGTTATCCTTGTTAATCCCGGTTTTCCACCTAGTCCCCTGAACTAGGGTTTTGTCTAATGGGTTAAGTATTGTCATTTAAGTTCATGACTTAACCTGCCTACGAATCATGTCAAGATTTGGCTAAGTATTCAAGTTCAAGACCTAGCCCTACAAGTTGGTTAAGTATACCAAGAAGCTCATGACTTAACCCTATTCAATCATCAAGTCAAATTGGTTAAGTATTTGTTTATCTTAACCCTATCAGCTTATCGTGTTAGATTGGTTAAGCATAGATTATCTTAACCTCATCAGATTATCGAGTCGGATTGGTTAAGTATAGGTTAACTTAACCCCATCCACTAATCGTATTAGAATGGTTAAGTATATTTAAACGGTCTTGTGACTTAACCCTATCAAGTTCTCACATTAGATTGTTTAAGTATGGTTGCTTAACCTCATCAAATCATCATGTATAATTGATTAAGTATAACTTACTTAACCCCATTAAATTATCATGTTAAGTTGGTTAAGTATTGGTTACTTAACCACATTGAATTACCAAGTTTAGATTGGTTAAGTGTTTAACTTAACCTCATCGAATTACCGTGTTTAGATTAGTTAAGTGTAGGTTACTTAACCCCATCTAATTACCGTGTTTAGATTAGTTAAGTGTAGGTTACTTAACCCCATCTAATTACCAAGTCGGATTAGTTAAGTGTAAATTACTTAACCCCATCCCCTAATCGTCTTATGTGGTTAAGTGTCATTAAGAAATCAAGTCCGGTTCCACTTAACCTACCCATTCGTGTCATATCAGTTAAGTGTCATTAGTCAAAATTACTTAACCTTTTCATGTGGCATTAATTAGATTAATGCACCCCAACCTCTCACATTAGACTTTGTTGTGGTTACTAGTTAAGCCGGGCGGGTCCGGGTAGATTTACACCACAACCTAGTCTAACCTCGGGTTTTGAGTGCTATATGACCAACTACTCACATTGGGTCCTATTGTGTGTAGCCACTAGTTAAGGCGGGCGGGTCTGGGTAGATTTATGCTACAAACTCAACCCAACCTCGAGTTGGCCACTTTCATGTTTGGTCTAGTGTCATGTTACACTTACAACCCATACGTGTCTAGTTTCAAGTCCCATGTTTACCCCACATGTCATGTCCCCATTTAGGTGTATCATGAGTGTCATATTTTCATGAAATCCCATATCAAATTTTCATGTCATAATCACGCTCGTCTATCCTACCCCAAATCGTGTTTCCAACCCAAGTAAAAGCGAGTCAACATAGTAAGGATACTATGCTACATGTTGGCCTCAAAACATGCACGATGTCAAGAAGGGATTGGCCACAAACATGCATAGTGTCATAAGGGGTTTGGCCTCAAAATATGCATAGCATCATAAGGGGTATTTGGCCACCAACATGCATAGTATCATAAGGGAATTTGGCCACAAACATGCATAGTATCATAAGGGAATTTGGCCACAAACATGCATAGTATCATAAGATAATTTGGCCACAAACATGCATGATAACATAAGGGAATTTGGCCACAAACATGCATGATAACATAAGGGGTTTGGGTTCATTTACATGCATAAGCCCCAAAGTCAAATCTTTGCCAATGTTTCACAAGTCAAATGGTTCCCAAAGGTTCATGCTAGCATTCCATAGATAAAAGATTCAAACTTGCAAGATAAACTAGGTTAATCATAACATGAATAGCATGATTTAGTCACTAAGCATAGCCAAAAGTCATAGGTTCAAGCAAAAGAGGCATGACAAGGTTCATACAGGCTAGCATACTTAGTTTAATCTCATGTTATTCCATGCCATCATTAAAACTACCGTTTAGATCTAGAAGTAGCTAGAACTTACATAGCATGGCAAGAGATTTAGGAGCATGAATCGTCTTGTCGAAGAATCCATGTTGAGATGATGATCAAAACCCTTGATTTGGTGTAGAAAGCTTGCACCTTCGTCTTGGATCTAGTTTGAATGCATAGGCTCTTGAAGTTGGAGATGGAGGCCATGATCAAGAGGGATTTGGGCAGCACTTCGTTGTTAGATTGATTTTGAGTGATTTAGGTTAGGGTGTTTTTATAGAGATTAGGAGTAGTTTAGGCCATAGGATAAGCCCTAGGATAGATCTGAACCCTCAAAATCCGTCACTAGCCCTAAAGCATGTCTTGAGGAACAAGTCAGGTGCACCCAGGCCCAGGTGGTCGGACCACCCAGGTCGACAGGGGTGTCGACTGGGCAGTCGACACCACCTGGGGGGTGTCGACTCCCAAGTCGACTCCCCAGTCGACTTGGGGTGGCGGGAATTTTCCCGCCTCTTCTGCTTTTCTGAATTTGAAATCTGAATTCAAATTTGAACTGTTTTTGAACTTGAAAATTTCTGAAAAATTTGACGGGCCATAACTTGGTCATACGGACCCTGATTTTCGAAAACTCGGACTCTATTTCGCGTATTTTTCCGAGACGAACGCAATGGCACAGCCCATTTCCCTTGATTCAGATTTTAAAATTAAAATTTGCCTTGATTCTTGTCTTAACACGTTATTAAAATTCGGGTTGTTACACGTGCAGCGGTTCATTCAAACCTTTAACGAATCTCAGGGCCTTCTTATCAGGTGTGTTTACCAAGTCTAAGATGAATCTCGCCAACTAATTGAACTTGTTGACGTACTCCTTTACTGATAAATTCCCTTGCTTCAATGCTAAGAACCTCTCCATGTATAAAATTTCTTCCGCTCGTAAGAGAAATTTCATCTCGAATCTATGCCTGAAATCCATCCATGTCTCCACTGGACGTTCTGAAACGACCCGAACTTCCCCGGTCTCCGAAGAGAAGGGAAAGAACGGATTGTTTTGAGAACACGACAAAATAGAACGCAGATGGAAGGACATTTCATTGTATATCACAACAATGCATCAGATTACAAGAATATACAGAGTATAAACGAATCAATATTACACAGAAATATCAGAGATTACAATACATTACATAACAGCGGAAAATAATACAATACACAACTAGAAGAGATATACGGATACAAAGCTTTCCGGATATCGTTCCAGCTGTAAACCAGGATCCTGTGAATATAAATCTGCAAAACCAAAACTACTAGCTGCCCGTGTCAAAATAAGGGCACCCAGAGTTTAGGTTAAAAACAATAAACTCCAGGTCAGTCATGGGACTGGTGTGAGAACTAAAACAGTTATTAATCTTTATTTTAAAGTTCGGTAAATCAAGGGACCACGCCGTATAACACGGAACGGGTTTCCTCCCAAGAATAACAGTGCATAAAACAACAGCGCAATGCTAAATAAAGAAAAATGAAGCTATTATAAGACCCAGGTCCTATCACACAATGCAACGCAAGCCGGGGGATAGGGTTTTTACCTTATAATAGCCAAGAATGCTTGATATGTTTAAAAGAAATCATTTGATACTATTATAAGTGTATAGTGTATAAAACAACTTCAAATCATAAGTATCAATCATAGGCGGCATGAATGCCCCATACCACTATGTCGCCATATATAGGTTATACAATCAAAATCGCAAAGTCACGTATTTGGAAATTGGGTTTCCATCTATGAACCGAGGCAAAAGATAGTTGTGAAAACCCGTAACTTCCCCGTAAAGGAAAGCGACGGATAGTTCGAGAACAGGACAAAACAGAACGCATACAGAAGAACATTTCATTGTATATTACAACAATGCATCAGATTACAAGAATATACAGAGTATGAATAAATATTACACAGAAATATCAGAGATTTAAATTACATTTAAATACATCGCAGCGGAAAATAATACAATACACAACTAGAAGGAGATATACGGATACAAAGCTTTCCGGATATCGTTCCAGCTGTAAACCAGGATCCTGTGAATATATATCTGCAAAACCAAAACTACTAGCTGCCCGTGTCAAAATAAGGGCACCCAGAGTTTAGGTTAAAACAATAAACTCCAGGTCAGTCATGTGACTGGTGTGAGAACTAAAACAGTTATTAATCTTTGTTTTTAAAGTTAGGTAAATCAAGGGACCACGCCGTATAACACGGAACGGGTTTCCTCCCAAGAATACCAGTGCATAAAACAAAACAGCGCAATGTTAAATAAAGAAAAATGAAGCTGTTATAAGACCCAGGTCCTATCACACAATGCAACGCAAGCCGGGGGATAGGGTTTTCCCTTATAACAGCCAAGAATGCTTGATACGTTTAAAAACAAATCATTTGATACTATTATAAGTGCATAGTGTATAAAACAACTTCAAATCATAAGTATCAATCATAGGCGGCATGAGCGTCCCATGCCACTATGTCGCCATATATAGGTTTACAAATAAAACCGCAAATGTCACGTATTTGGAAATTGGATTTCCATCTATGAACCGAGGCAAAAGATAGTCCTCAACCGATTCGTGACTCTCTAGCCCGAGCCACAGGCAAGCGCGCAGGCAAGCCTTTAGATCGTCAGGGCCGGTCCACCGATGTGGATTATTATGCCTGAACACTACGTTTCCCCACCCTATGGGGTGTAAGTCTGGTCCGTCTGCCGACCAGAATGCATCGGCCGAAACCGATATAACCGAGGCGCCTCGCAACAGCAACAACCACATAAGTCAAACTCGTCAGGGCGTGTAAAACCACTGACGCCACTTCTAGCTAGAAAGAAACGCAAGTCCTCCCTGAGGTCCGTCTCCCGTTTTTGGTTCATACCGGGAGTGAAACACGCGAGGTAAACGTTACACAAAGCTACGCCACAAAGGCCTTGCTTTGATCATCACCACAAGACTCTGCTTTTCAACAGAAGCCTCGATCAATTGCCACTTAGGCATGCCACACAGGCAATTCACTCCATGCGTTTGATATCCATCAATATATAACCCCTGAGCTCGTACGTCTCAGAGAAGGGCGTTAAGCAAGAGAATAAATTCTCCGCCGCCAAACAGATATATATTTAATAGAGATCAATCACACGGACTAAAATCCAATGTCAGACACACAGTCCATTTACAAGTCCGTTCTGGGTCTGAACGAAACCGGAGGCACCTAGTACCCCGCATATCCATCGATCTCCAAGTACGTCTGGACGATCACTAACTGTTTCCATCTTCTTGGGTGTACAGCCCAATCAAGATCATCAGTAATTATCCAAACGACGTGAAGACCTCCGGTCTTCGACCATCGTCTTCATCTTCGACTTATCGTCGTATCAGTTATTCAGAATGGGATAAACCCGGTCTTTCCGAATAACTCGCGTATATTTTAAATAAGTGTTACACAAACACAACATACGCCTCATTCCAATTCATTAGTCACTAACTGTAAATTAATCAAGAGAATAATTCCCCAAATATTAACCCCGAAGGCCGAAACCAACATCAGATCAATATCCAGAAAACCATTCTGCTTAGCTAACCGACAGTTAGTTTCTGAATTTCACATTCATAGGGAAAGGTTCCCATTAATTTTGTCAAAGATAAATCCTTTAAATTTATTCTTTAATCTCCTTTTGAATTTCGATTCAACTAGTCGGGATTAACGACGCTTACCGAAGTAATCATTTGTTTTTAATTTCCCAATCCCAACCTATTTATCCCATGAAGTGAAACTGGTACTACTTCATATCTAACACCACGGTGTTATCGGTAAATTCAATTACCATTTCACGTTCAAATCTAATTAAAGATTTAACTAACGCCTGGAGCAAAACTGGTGATACTCCATTTCGATTATTTCAATCTAATTAAAGATTCATTAAAACTCCACTTAGTTTTAATCATTAACTGGGTTAAAGAATCCGTGTCATTTAAAACACGGTTCACGATAAACCCAAAGCCACATTCCATTAATTATCGGGTTAAAGAACGAGTGTTATTTAAAACACTGTTCACGATAAACCCAAAAATCAATATCAATTCAATTCCAATTAAATATTATTTAATTGGTACACTTCATTAAATCTAAATAAAAAGATTTAATATTTTCTCAACTGGGTTTAAGAACAGTGTTAATGAAGACACCATTCACGACAAACCCAAATCACATTTGATATTAAACACAAGGCTCTGAATAGAAAATATACCGGCTTATATTCAATATCAAATTCTACGACTAACAAATATTGTATTGGAAATAACGATATATATATATATCTTTCAAATTCCCATAACAATATCTGTATCATCACGAAATCCAACATCGAAATAATCCAAAGACAATTTCGATTCAAATCCATTCCAATATAATTATTGGAAATTCTGGTTATTTTTCAAAGCCACCTCTAATCCAGTTTATTTATTTTAAAAATAAATAGAATTATAATTCTAGTTCAAAACTAGTTCATTTCGATAAAAATCTATTTTTATCTTTTCAAATATGGAGTTTTTCATCCCAATTCTTTCTAAATCATTTCTTATGATTTTACACAAATTATTACTATTTTTAATAATTTTATCAAGGCCTGTACAGTCGATTTCCATCAACGGCCATCGAACTGCACTTACAGCGACCTTTTTCGAATTTGATTTGGACATAATTCCAAATCCAACCATTAGATTTCTAATTTCTAATATTCTTTAGAAAGCTCTTTTCGATACAAACCCAACGGTTCCGGTTTCAGGAGAATCCGACGGTCGGATCTCCCGTAATGTCCGTTTGAAATAAATGGTCGAAATTCACGAACTGCCGCGGCGCGGCGCGTTCTATTCAGGCCATTATATTATATATATAATATATATAATATATATTTCGTCGATTTCTATTTAAAACGAATTATATAAATAGTTTTAAATTCGTTTCAAAAGCAATTTCAACTTCCTTTTCAATTCAAATCAAAATTGAATTCTTCTTTATAAATTCGTTTTAAAATTCATTTCTATTCAATTCAAATTTCAATTCAATTTGAATTCATTTCAATTCGCTTTCAATTCAATTTGAATTCGTTTTCAATTCAATTCATTTCGAAATCGTTTTCAATTCAATTCATTTCGAAATCGTTTCAATTCAATTCATTTCGAAATCGTTTTCAATTCAATTCATTTCGAAATCGTTTTCAATTCAATTCATTTCGAAATCGTTTTCAATTCAATTCATTTCGAAATCGTTTTCAATTCAATTCATTTCGAAATCGTTTTCAATTCAATTCATTTCGAAATCGTTTTCAATTCAATTCATTTCGAAATCGTTTTCAATTCAATTCATTTCGAAATCGTTTTCAATTCAATTCATTTCGAAATCGTTTCAATTCAATTCATTTCGAAATCGTTTTCAATTCAATTCATTTCGAAATCGTTTTCAATTCAATTCATTTCGAAATCGTTTTCAATTCAATTCATTTCGAAATCGTTTTCAATTCAATTCATTTCGAAATCGTTTTCAATTCAATTCATTTCGAAATCGTTTTCAATTCAATTCATTTCGAAATCGTTTTCAATTCAATTCATTTCGAAATCGTTTTCAATTCAATTCATTTCGAAATCGTTTTCAATTCAATTCATTTCGAAATCGTTTTCAATTCAATTCATTTCGAAATCGTTTTCAATTCAATTCATTTCGAAATCGTTTCAATTCAATTCATTTCGAAATCGTTTTCAATTCAATTCATTTCGAAATCGTTTTCAATTCAATTCATTTCGAAATCGTTTTCAATTCAATTCATTTCGAAATCGTTTTCAATTCAATTCATTTCGAAATCGTTTTCAATTCAATTCATTTCGAAATCGTTTTCAATTCAATTCATTTCGAAATCGTTTCAATTCAATTCATTTCGAAATCGTTTTCAATTCAATTCATTTCGAAATCGTTTCAATTCAATTCATTTCGAAATCGTTTTCAATTCAATTCATTTCGAAATCGTTTTCCAATCGATATAAATATCGTTTACGTCAAAATGGCGTCAATCTAATCAACACGGCTTCATATATTGATAAAGATATATATTTTATTACTAAAATATTTCGTTCAACACATGACCAATCTCAATGGATGAAACTGTCAACACATGAACCTTTATTTTATATTATTCTTTATTTTTCAAATTGGAATGAGGCCCAATCAATTACCATATAAGATTAATTATATGGATTTTCATACAACACATGTATATAATAGCATTGAAAATAATCAACCATCAACCAAAGTGCACTACACTGTATAAGCATCAAATATAGATATCTAACGCTTATAACAGCCTGTCAATCTATCGATCGACATATTTAATAAATCAGGATGAGTGAACTTCAAATTTCATCCTAACACCCGTGTGGGGTTTCAAACAATCAAACACAGATTTAGTTGTGCAGTTGGGCGATGTGTAAAATTTATCGTCTCAATCAATGTCCTTCAAATAGGTGTACATAAACAAACCGTCTGGTTTGTAAATGAATATTTATTTATTCACATTCACGTTAAAAATTATATTTTTAACGGTAAAACATTTTATTTCAACATATGAATTTCTATTCAATTCATTTCTTCGATAAAATGATATTTTTATTTTTCTAACTTATTTTAGAAAATTTCGGCGGCATAACGGCACGATACTAGAAACGGGACAAGGCCTAGCCTTATCCCCGGTCTAGTGAAGGCCCACGCCATTCACACATCAATCAAATTCACCAAACAACCAAATTCAAATCAAATCATATAACTAAGCTATGCAACCAAACAAACAAGTCCATGGTCTGTGGACGATTGTGTCGGGTGCTACTAAGCACCGTCTGCATCCTAGTATATATATATAACTAGAAAATGAAATTGAAAGGTGAGAAATTCTCACATATTGCTATCCTAGCTCCACAGCTCTTCTTTTGCAGGAAATCCTCATCGCTATCGCACCTTTGTCATCTTTATTGCCCGTAGCCACTACACATATAAAAATCACATTTTTATATTTTGATGTCTTTAAAATAAAAATCACATTTTTATTTATTCACTTTCAATTTAAAAATCATATTTTTATAATCACTTCATATATTTAAAAATCGAATTTTTACTATGCTATTCAATATATAAAAATCATATTTTTAGTTCGCTATTCAATATATAAAAATCGAATTTTTAGTTCGCTATTCAATATATAAAAATCGAATTTTTACTTCGATGTTCAATATATAAAAATCGAATTTTTAGTTCGCTATTCAATATATAAAAATCGAATTTTTACTTCGATGTTCAATATATAAAAATCGAATTTTTAGTTCGCTATTCAATATATAAAAATCGAATTTTTACTTCGATGTTCAATATATAAAAATCGAATTTTTAGTTCGATGTTCAATATATAAAAATCGAATTTTTACTTCGATGTTCAATATATAAAAATCATATCTTTACTTCGCTATTCAATATATAAAAATCGAATTTTTACTTCGATGTTCAATATATAAAAATCGAATTTTTACTTCGATGTTCAATATATAAAAATCATATCTTACATCTTTTACTTAATAAAAATTCCGTCTTTTCTATTTTAATGATCAAATCTTTTTCTTTTTAAAGTTAAAACCTTTTTCTTTTTAAAGTTAAAACCCTTTTCTTTTTAAAGTTAAAACCTTTTCAAATTCAATTTTATCTCTTTTCAAAAATCCGTTTTAAAACCCTTTCAAAAATCTGTTTTAAAACCCTTCAGAAATCAGTTTTAATACCTTTTTCTAAAAATCAGTTTTAAATCATTTTAAAATCGGTTTTAAATTATTTAAAAATCAGTTTTAAATTATTTAAAAATCGGTTTTCTTTTCTGTTTTAAATAAAAATAAAAATAAAGTAAATAAATTAAAAAAAACTTACAGGGGGGGCGCCGGCGTCAGGCGGTGGCGGGTGGAGTTCGTCAGAAGGTCGGAGGCGAGCAGGGGGGGGTTTGCGCCGGCGGTTGGCAGGACGGTGGGGTTCCGTTCTGGTGGAGGTTCGATTTGAGGTGGGCAAGGTTTGGCGGCGGGATCGATTTCCGATTGGGGGGGGGGGTCTGCGACGTATCGAAGAGGGGGAGGTGGGTTCGGAGGTGGCGCGGTGGTCTCGAGGGGGGGCGGCTCCCTGGGCGCTCCTCCCTTCTTCTTCTTTTTTTTTTTTTTTTTTTTTCTGAAAAATGAATTTGATCATGGGGGGGGGGGGGGGGCAGCGTATAAAAGGGAAGAGAAAATATTTTTTTTTTATTTTATTTAATTTAATTCGCAAATAATTGACTTTTACATACGACCTCTAAACGAGGCCCACCGCCTGTCGTCCATAGCGTTTTACCCCCATTCCGAACACAATGGGATATGTATCGCAAGCTGAATCGACCGTTTCGATCAGTTTCCGTTAAATTTACATTTAAATCACTATATTGAATTTTAAACGTACATTTCAAATTACCGGGGTCACATACTAACTCTATAAATTGCAGAAAAATATTTTCTAGCTTTGTATTGACGATACGGTCCTAACAAAACTAGTTTCGTCGAATTCTGAGACCGTTAGAAAAATGGCCAATTTCCAGTCGATTAAAATCAACTGAAACTGGTCAAACGCGTTTTCCTTTGCCACGCTCACATATTGAATCGAAAAATTATGAAATTTGAAACCTAGCTATAACTTGACACTGCGGACCCAACAAAAGTGGTTTCGTCGAAATCCGAGGTCATTTGCAAAATGTCCATTTTTAAGGGCCTGAATTCCATAGCGACTATTCAGAATTTTCAACTGGACATATCTTTTGATTCCCACTATGAAATTTCGATTTGTCGGATTCGATAGAAAGATATTATCAATTAGATCCCATTGTTTTTGGTTTCACTAAAATCCGGGTTGTTTTGCACCCGGTACATTCAATTGAAGTTTGAAATCGAATTATCGAACTACCGCGCCATTTTCAATTATATTTATAATTATATATAAATATTTATATTCTAACGACGACGTATATAATATATACGTTCGAATTATATTCAGAACAAATTTCTCGTCGATATTATTTAAAATAATTCATTTTAAATATTCAAAATTCGCTAAAATGGCCAAAATAAAAATTTTAAACTGGCCCAGATTTTCGGGTTGTTACAATAGTCCTCAACCGATTCGAGACGCTCTAGCCCATGTCTCAGGAACAGCCGCAACTGCCCCTTAGATCGTCAGGGCTGGTCCACCGATGTGGATTATAATGCCTGAACACTACGTTTCTCCGCCCTTTGGGGCGTAAATGAGCCAACGAATGACTCCATCGGACCCGGATCGTCCGATCAAACCGAGGCGCCTCGCAACAACAACAACCACACATGTGAAAATAATATAAATGTCAGGGCTGGTAGGTCACTGACACCACCCTAGCTAGAAAGAAAACACATGTCCCCCCTGAGGTCCGTCTCCCGTTTTTGGTTCACAACCGGGGTGTGAGGCTCGCGAAATCACGTTACACAAAGCTGTGCCACACAGGCTGTGCTTTGATCATCACCACAAGACTTTGCTTTTCAACAGAAGCCTTGATCATTTGCCACTTAGGCATGCCACACAGGCAATTCACTCTATGCGTTTGATATCCATCAGTATATAACCCCTGAGCTCGTACGTCTCAGAGAAGGGCGTTAAGCAAGAGAATAAATTCTCCGCTGCCAAACAAATATATATTTAATAGAGATCAATCACACATACTAAAATCCAATGTCAGACACACAGTCCATTTACAAGTCCGTTCTGGGTCTGAACGAAACCGGAGGCACCTAGTACCCCGCATATCCATCGATCTCCAAGTACGTCTGGACGATCACCAACTGTTTCCACCTTCTTGGGTGTACAGCCCAATCAAGATCATCAGTAATCAGCCAAACGACGTGAAGACCTCCGGTCTTCGACCATCGTCTTCATCTTCGACTTATTGTCGTATCAGTTATTCAGAATGGGATAAACCCGGTCTTTCCGAATAACTCGCGTATATTTTAAATAAGTGTTACACAAACACAACATACGCCTCATTCCAATTCATCAGTCACTAACCGTAAATTAACCAGAGAATAATTCCCCAAATATTAACCCCGAAGGCCGAAACCAACATCAGATCAATATCCAGAAAACCATTCTGCTTAGCTAACCGACAGTTAGTTTCTAAATTTCACATTCATAGGGAAAGGTTCCCATAAATTTTATCAAAGATAAATCCTTCAAATTTGTTCTTTAATCTATTTTTGAATATCAATTCAAACTAGTCGGGATTAACGAACTTTACCGAAGTAATCATTTGTTTTAATTTCCCAATCCCAACCTATTCATCCCATGAAGTAAAACTGGTAATACTTCATATCTAACACTACGGTGTTATTGGTAAATTCAATTACCATTTCACGTTCAAATCTAATTAAAGATTTAACTATCCCCTGGAGCAAAACTGGTGATACTCCATTCTCGATCATTTCAATCTAATTAAAGATTCATTAAAACTCCACTTAGTTTTAATCTTTAACTGGGTTAAAGAACCAATGTCATTTAAAACACGGCCCACAATAAACCCAAAATCACATTCATTAATTATCGGGTTAAAGAACAAGTGTTATTTAAAACACTGTTCACGATAAACCCAAAAATCAATACCAATTCAATTCCAATTAAATATCATTTAATTGGTACCCTTCATTAAATCTAAATAAAAAGATTTAATCCTTTCTCAACTGGGCTTAAGAACAGTGTTAATGAAGACACCATTCACGACAAACCCAAATCACATTTGATATTAAACACAAGGCTCTGAATAGAAAATATATCGGCTTATATTCAATATCAAATTCTACGACCAACAAATATCGTATTGGAAATAACAATAGATATATATCTTTCAAATTTCCATAACAATATCTGTATAATCACGAAATCCAGCATTGAAATATTCCGAAGACAATTTTGATTCAAACCCATTCCAATGCAATCATTGGAAATTCTGGTTATTTTCAAATCCAATTTATTTATTTAAAAATAAATAGAATTATAATTCTAATTCAAAACTAGTTCATTTCGATAAAAATTTATTTTTATCTTTTCAAATGTGGAGTTTTTCATCCCAAAACTTCACAAATCATTTCTTATGATTTTACACAAATTATTACTATTTTTAATAATTTTATCAAGGCCCGTACAGTCGATTTCCATCAACGACCATCGAACTGCACTTACAGCGACCTTTTTCAAATTTGATTTGGACATAATTCCAAATCCAACCGTTAGATTTCTAATTTCTAATATTCGTTAGAAAGCTCTTTTCGATACGAACCCAACGGTTCCGGTTTCAGGAGAATCCGACGGTCGGATCTCCCGCAATATCAGTTCGAAGTCAATGGTCGAAATTCGCGAACTACCGCGGCGCGGCGCGTTCTATTCAGGCCATTATATTATATATATAATATATATAATATATATTTCG
The DNA here is from genome assembly GCA_030737875.1 of Allium sativum. NCBI lineage: Eukaryota > Viridiplantae > Streptophyta > Magnoliopsida > Asparagales > Amaryllidaceae > Allium > Allium sativum. Next base: position 455,464,634 of record CM060909.1, read on the forward strand.
TCGATTTCTATTTAAAACGAATTTTATAAATCATTTTAAATTCGTTTTCAAAACGATTTCAACTTCATATTCAATTTCAAATCAAAAATGAATATTCCACTATAAATTCGTTTTAAATCCATTTCAAATCAAATTCAATTCAAATCGATTTTGAATTCACTTTCAGTTCGTTTTCAATTCAATTTCAATTCAATTTCAATTCGAATTCATTTCTATTCAATTTCAATTCAAATTCATTTCTATTCAATTTTAATTCGAATTCATTTATATTCAATTCAATTCGAATTCATTTCTATTCAATTTCAATTCGAATTCATTTATATTCAATTTAATTCGAATTCATTTCTATTTAATTTCAATTCGAATTCATTTATATTCAATTCAATTCGAATTCATTTATATTCAATTTCAATTCGAATTTCAATTCTTTTCAAAATATCAGATTTTGAAATCACTTTTGATATTCATTATAAAATGAATAAAATCAATATAAATATCGTTCACGTCAAAATGGCGTCAATCTAATCAACACGGCTTCATATATTTCTATTTTCAAATATTCTATTTCAAATATTTCTATTTCAAATATTTCTATTTCAAAACTGGAATGAGGCCCAATCAATTACCATATAATGTTAATTATATGGATTTTCTACAACACATGCATACAATAACAACGATGAATAATCAACCATCATCCAAAGTGCATTCTACACTGTATAAGCATCGAATATAAATATTCAACGCTTATAGCAGCCTGTCAATCGATCGATCGACATACAACTAAACAATCGGGATTAGTGTACGTTAAATATCCTCCCAATACCCGTGTGGGGTTTCAAACAATCAAACACAGATTTTATTTGTGCAGTTGGGCGATGTGTAAAATTTATCGTCCCAACCCATATCAGTCAAATGTGTGTATATAAACAAATCGTCCGATTTGTTTATTTTTATTTCATTTCATATACACGTTAAAAATTCTATTTTTAACTATAAAATATTTTATTTCAACTATATAAATGTTTTATTTCATTTCATATCACATCACACAATCAACTACACATCAAAATCAAACAAACAAGCATACAAGCCGTCCATGGTCTGTGGACGACGGGTGTCGGGTGCTACTAAACACCGTCTGCATCCTAGTATATATTTCAACTAGAAATAAAATTAAAAAAGTGAGAAATTCTCACAGATAGCTAATCCAACGCCACGACTCTTCTTAGGTAGAAATCTTCGTCGTTCTGCCTCTTGTCACTTTTCACTGCCCGTATTCACTACATATGTAAAAATCGAATTTTTACTTTACTATTCAATATAGAAAAATCGAATTTTTACTTCACCATTCAATATATAAAAATCGAATTTTTACTTCGCAATTCAATATATAAAAATCGAATTTTTACTTCGCTATTCAATATATAAAAATCGAATTTTTACTTCGCTATTCAATATATAAAAATCGAATTTTTACTTCGCTATTCAATATATAAAAATCGAATTTTTACTTCGCTATTCAATATATAAAAATCGAATTTTTACTTCACTATTCAATATAGAAAAATCGAATTTTTACTTCACTATTCAATATATAAAAATCGAATTTTTACTTCACTATTCAATATATAAAAATCGAATTTTTACTTCACTATTCAATATATAAAAATCAAATTTTTACTTCCCTATTCAATATAGAAAAATCGAATTTTTACTTCGCTATTCAATATAGAAAAATCGAATTTTTACTTCGCTATTCAATATATAAAAATCGAATTTTTACTTCGCTATTCAATATATAAAAATCAAATTTTTACTTCGCTATTCAATATATAAAAATCGAATTTTTACTTCACTATTCAATATATAAAAATCGAATTTTTACTTCACTATTCAATATACAAAAATCGAATTTTTACTTCACTATTCAATATATAAAAATCGAATTTTTACTTCGCTATTCAATATATAAAAATCGAATTTTTACTTTGTTTTTCAATATATAAAAATTGAATTTTTACTTTGTTTTAAAAATCCTATCTTTGTTTTGATAAAAATCACATCTTCGTTCGATTTAAAAATCAAAGCTTTGTTCGATAAAAATCACGACTTTGCATAGGCAAAAATGATAACTTCCTATATGTAAACATCTGATTTTCCTTTGCAATAAAAATCTAATTTTTATAAATGGATAAATAAAAGAAAACTTACATTCATTTAAAGAAGGAAGGAGATTGGAGCGGTGCTGGAGCAGAAGGGGGTTTCTGGTCGGAAGGGGGGGTCGCGGTCGGCTGCAGGAGGGGGGGGGGGGGGGTATCGCGGCGTCGCAGCAGATGGAGGGGGGGGGTATCGCGGCGTCGCAGCAGATGGAGGGGGGTATCGCGGCGTCGCAGTAGATGGAGGGGGGGGGGGGCGTGAGGCGTCGGCGGTGGCTCGAGGGCCCCCCAGGCGGCGGCGCGATTTGTTTCTTTTTTTTCTTTCTCTGATCGATTTGAAAAGTAAACGGGGGGGGGGGGGGGGGTCTGGTAGTATAGAGAGAGAGGAGAGAGAAGAGAGAGAGTTTTATATTTTTTATTTAATTTCAGAAAGTTGACCTTTTTATTTGACCTCTAAACGAGGCCCACCGCCTGTCGTCCATAGCTAATTACCCCCATTCCGAACATAATGGGATATGTATCGTAAGCTGATTCGACTGTTAAAATCAGTTTTCATTTAAATCAAAGTATAATTCTTTGTATATTCAATTTAAACATACATTTCAAATTACCGAGGCCACATACAGTCTCTAAAAATTACCGAAAAATATTTTCTAGCTTCGTATTGACGATACGGTCCTAACAAAACTAGTTTCGTCGAATTCTAAGACCGTTTGAAAAATGGCCATTTTCAAGTCGATTAAAATCAACTGAAACTGGTCAAACGCGTTTTCCTTTGCCACGCTCACATATTGATTCGAAAAATTGTGAAATTTGAAACCTAGCAATAACTTTACATCACGGATCCAACAAAAGTGGTTTCGTCGAAATCCGAGGTCGTTTGCAAAATTTCCATTTTAAGGGCCTGAATTCCATAGTGACCATTCAGAATTTTCAACTGGACATATCTTTTGATTCCTGCTATGAAATTTCAATTTGTCGGATTCGTTGGAAAGATATTCACAAATAGATTCCATTATTTTTGGTTTCACTAAAATCCGGTTTATTTTGCACCCGGTACATTCATTTGAAGTTTGAAATCGAATTATCGAACTACCGCGCCATTTTCAATTCCTTTTATCAATATAAATAAATATTTATATTCTAACGACGATCTATATAAATATATTCATTCGAATTATATTCAAAATAAATTTTTCGTCGATATTATTTAAAATAATTCATTTTAAATAATCAAAATTTGCTAAAATTGCCAAAATAAAAATTTTAAACTGGTCCAGATTTTCGGGTTGTTACAATCTCCCCCACTTAAAACTTTTCGTCCCCGAAAAGGAACGAAGTCGAAAGTGGTTTGATCAATCAACTCTACGTTCGATCTGGCTTCCATTCCCCAACTTTTCAGTTTCTGAGAATTTTCAAATTCTTCAAAAATTTGGCTAACACCCTAAGTTTTCGAAAAATTTCGCCATAACCTCCCCTGCACCGGGAGCCACGGGAAAATCCCGAAATTTCCATATAGGCCTTCTGATCTCAAAAAGAAAAAGAAAAAGCCAAGCGGCTAGCCAATAGGCTCATAAAATCATCATCACCCAAACAAAACAGTAAATTATATAGTAAACATGTACCTATTTGTCGGGCAAACAAATTTTATTCTCTGCTCTAGCCTCCTTGCTATGACCTGTTCAATGTAAGTACAAGTATATGCAAGCAAATGCGATAAATTTTCAATACAACTCACTTTTTGGTACAATTTGACTAAATGGTTTAAATTTTAATTAATCAACCAATAATCAAACAACACAATCAGCAATCAATTAGTGAATTATCATTTGAAATTCATAACTTTGATATATAGTCAACAATCAGATTTTTGATGCCAAATCACAACAATAGGCCCTATCTAATTTTGGTTCTCACACCAGTCAATAGGAAATATATAGAAATCTCACCTTCGTCACTCGAATATAACACTGATGATGAGGCCTCATCATCAGAATCATCTCCGGGCGACTAGAGTGTGATTCTATATCTATCCAATATATTAAAATTTCGAACACACGTTTGCAAGACGTATATGCAAAATCTCTATATACTGGACTGTCCTAATCAATACAAATAAATAATCAAATACGAATAATTGATGTAAATTTCAAAACAAAATTTGGTTTCATTTTAAAAATATACTCTTCACACTCGTTCTAGGATACTACTGATCCTATCTCTAACGAGTCATTCCCATTAGATATTACTAATCCAATATCTGATGAATTCTTTCGTATGGTTCTAATGTGCCTTGTTCTCTGAGCTTGGTAAACCAAAGCTCTGATACCACGATGAAACGACCCGAACTTCCCCGGTCTCCAAAGAGAAGGGAAAGAACGGATTGTTTTGAGAACATGACAAAATAGAACGCAGACGGAAGGACATTTCATTGTATATCACAACAATGCATCAGATTACAAGAATATACAGAGTATAAACGAATCAATATTACACAGAAATATCAGAGATTACAATACATTACATAGCAGCGGAAAATAATACAATACACAACTAGAAGAGATATACGGATACAAAGCTTTCTGGATATCGTTCCAGTTGTAAACCAGGATCCTGTGAATATAAATCTGCAAAACCAAAACTACTAGCTACCCGTGTCAAAATAAGGGCACCCAGAGTTTAGGTTAAAAACAATAAACTCCAGGTCAGTCATGGGACTGGTGTGAGAACTAAAACAGATATTAATCTTTATTTTAAAGTTCGGTAAATCAAGGGACCACGCCGTATAACACGGAACGGGTTTCCTCCCAAGAATACCAGTGCATAAAACAACAGCGCAATGCTAAATAAAGAAAAATGAAGCTATTATAAGACCCAGGTCCTATCACACAATGCAACGCAAGCCGTGGGATAGGGTTTTTACCTTATAATAGCCAAGAATGCTTGATACGTTTAAAAGAAATCATTTGATACTATTATAAGTGTATAGTGTATAAAACAACTTCAAATCATAAGTATCAATCATAGGCGGCATGAATGCCCCATACCACTATGTCGCCATATATAGGTTATACAATCAAAATCGCAAAGTCACGTATTTGGAAATTGGGTTTCCATCTATGAACCGAGGCAAAAGATAGTCCTCAACCGATTCGAGACGCTCTAGCCCGTGTCTCAGGAAAAGCCGCAACTGCCCCTTGGATCGTCAGGGTCGGTCCACCGATGTGGATTATAATGCCTGAACACTACGTTTCTCCGCCCTTTGGGGCGTAAATGAGCCAACGAATGACTCCATCGGACCCGGATCGTCCGATCAAACCGAGGCGCCTCGCAACAGCAACAACCACACAGGTGAAAATAATATAAATGTCAGGGCTGGTAGGTCACTGACACCACCCTAGATAGAAAGAAAACGCATGTCCCCCCTGAGGTCCGTCTCCCGTTTTTGGTTCACAACCGGGGTGTGAGGCTCGCGAATTCACGTTACACAAAGCTGTGCCACACAGGCTGTGCTTTGATCATCACCACAAGACTTTGCTTTTCAACAGAAGCCTTGATCATTTGCCACTTAGGCATGCCATACAGGCAATTCACTCTATGCGTTTGATATCCATCAGTATATAACCCCTGAGCTCGTACTTCTCAGAGAAGGGCGTTAAGCAAGAGAATAAATTCTCCGCCGCCAAACAGATATATATTTAATAGAGATCAATCACACAGACTAAAATCCAATGTCAGACACACAGTCCATTTACAAGTCCGTTCTGGGTCTGAACGAAACCGGAGGCACCTAGTACCCCGCATATCCATCGATCTCCAAGTACGTCTGGACGATCACCAACTGTTTCCATCTTCTTGGGTGTACAGCCCAATCAAGATCATCAGTAATCACCCAAACGACGTGAAGACCTCCGGTCTTCGACCATCGTCTTCATCTTCGACTTATTGTCGTATCAGTTATTCAGAATGGGATAAACCCGGTCTTTCCGAATAACTCGCGTATATTTTAAATAAGTGTTACACAAACACAACATACGCCTCATTCCAATTCATCAGTCACTAACCGTAAATTAACCAGAGAATAATTCCCCAAATATTAACCCCGAAGGCCGAAACCAACATCAGATCAATATCCAGAAAACCATTCTGCTTAACTAACCGACAGTTAGTTTCTAAATTTCACATTCATAAGGAAAGGTTCCCATAAATTTTATCAAAGATAAATCCTTCAAATTTATTCTTTAATCTATTTTTGAATATCAATTCAAACTAGTCGGGATTAACGAACTTTACCGAAGTAATCATTTGTTTTAATTTCCCAATCCCAACCTATTCATCCCATGAAGTAAAATTGGTAATACTTCATATCTAACACTACGGTGTTATCGGTAAATTCTATTACCATTTCACGTTCAAATCTAATTAAAGATTTAACTATCGCCTAGAGCAAAACTGGTGATACTCCATTCTCGATCATTTCAATCTAATTAAAGATTCATTAAAACTCCACTTAGTTTTAATCTTTAACTGGGTTAAAGAACCAATGTCATTTAAAACACGGCCCACAATAAACCCAAAATCACATTCATTAATTATCGGGTTAAAGAACAAGTGTTATTTAAAACACTGTTCACGATAAACCCAAAAATCAATACCAATTCAATTCCAATTAAATATCATTTAATTGGTACCCTTCATTAAATCTAAATAAAAAGATTTAATCCTTTCTCAACTGGGCTTAAGAACAGTGTTAATGAAGACACCATTCACGACAAACCCAAATCACATTTGATATTAAACACAAGGCTCTGAATAGAAAATATATCGGCTTATATTCAATATCAAATTCTACGACCAACAAATATCGTATTGGAAATAACGATAGATATATATCTTTCAAATTTCCATAACAATATCTGTATAATCACGAAATCCAGCATCGAAATATTCCGAAGACAATTTCGATTCAAACCCGTTCCAATGCAATCATTGGAAATTCTGGTTATTTTCAAAACCATTTCAAATACAATTTATTTATTTAAAAATAAATAGAATTATAATTCTTGTTCAGAACTAGTTCATTTCGATAAAAATCTATTTTTATCTTTTCAAATATGGAGTTTTTCATCCCAAATCTTCACAAATCATTTCTTATGATTTTACACAAATTATTACTATTTTTAATAATTTTATCAAGGCCTGTACAGTCGATTTCCATCAACGGCCATCGAACTGCACTTACAACGACCTTTTTCAAATTTGATTTGTACATAATTCCAAATCCAACCGTTAGATTTCTAATTTCTAATATTCGTTAGAAAGCTCTTTTCGATACGAACCCAATGGTTCCGGTTTCAGGAGAATCCGACGGTCGGATCTCCCGCAATATCCGTTCGAAGTCAATGGTCGAAATTGGCGAACTGCCGCGGCGCGGCGCGTTCTATTCAGGCCATTATATTATATATATAATATATATTTCGTCGATTTCTATTTAAAACGAATTTTATAAATCATTTTAAATTCGTTTTCAAAACGATTTCAACTTCATATTCAATTTCAAATCAAAAATGAATATTCCACTATAAATTCGTTTTAAATCCGTTTCAAATCAAATTCAATTCAAATCGATTTTGAATTCACTTTCAGTTCGTTTTCAATTCAACTTCAATTCAATTTCAATTCGAATTCATTTCTATTCAATTTCAATTCGAATTCATTTCTATTCAATTTTAATTCGAATTCATTTATATTCAATTCAATTCGAATTCATTTCTATTCAATTTCAATTCGAATTCATTTATATTCAATTCAATTCGAATTCATTTATATTCAATTTAATTCGAATTCATTTCTATTCAATTTCAATTCGAATTCATTTATATTCAATTCAATTCGAATTCATTTATATTCAATTTCAATTCGAATTTCAATTCTTTTCAAAATATCAGATTTTGAAATCACTTTCGATATTCATTATAAAATGAATAAATCGATATAAATATCGTTCACGTCAAAAATGGCGTCAATCTAATCAACACGGCTTCATATATTTCTATTTTCAAATATTCTATTTCAATATTTCTTTTTCAAATATTTCTATTTCAAAACTGGAATGAGGCCCAATCAATTACCATATAATGTTAATTATATGGATTTTCTACAACATGCATACAATAACAATGATGAATAATCAACCATCATCCAAAGTGCATTCTACACTGTATAAGCATCGAATATAAATATTCAACGCTTATAGCAGCTTGTCAATCGATCGATCGACATACAACTAAACAATCGGGATTAGTGTACGTTAAATATCATCCCAATACCCGTGTGGGGTTTCAAACAATCAAACACAGATTTTATTTGTGCAGTTGGGCGATGTGTAAAATTTATCGTCCCAACCCATATCAGTCAAATGTGTGTATATAAACAAATCGTCCGATTTGTTTATTTTTATTTCATTTCATATACACGTTAAAAATTCTATTTTTAACTATATAAATGTTTTATTTCATTTCATATCACATCACACAATCAACTACACATCAAAATCAAACAAACAAGCATACAAGCCGTCCATGGTCTGTGGACGACGGGTGTCGGGTGCTACTAAACACCGTCTGCATCCTAGTATATATTTCAACTAGAAATAAAATTAAAAAAGTGAGAAATTCTCACAGATAGCTAATCCAACGCCACGACTCTTCTTAGGTAGAAATCTTCGTCGTTCTGCCTCTTGTCACTTTTCACTGCCCGTATTCACTACATATGTAAAAATCGAATTTTTACTTTACTATTCAATATAGAAAAATCGAATTTTTACTTCACTATTCAATATATAAAAATCGAATTTTTACTTCGCTATTCAATATATAAATATCGAATTTTTACTTCGCTATTCAATATATAAAAATCGAATTTTTACTTCGCTATTCAATATATAAAAATCAAATTTTTACTTCGCTATTCAATATATAAAAATCGAATTTTTACTTCGCTATTCAATATAGAAAAATCGAATTTTTACTTCACTATTCAATATAGAAAAATCGAATTTTTACTTCACTATTCAATATAGAAAAATCGAATTTTTACTTCCCTATTCAATATAGAAAAATCGAATTTTACTTCGCTATTCAATATATAAAAATCGATTTTTACTTCGCTATTCAATATATAAAAATCGAATTTTACTTCGCTATTCAATATATAAAAATCGAATTTTTACGTCGCTATTTAATATATAAAAATCGAATTTTTACTTCGCTATTCAATATATAAAAATCGAATTTTTACTTCGCTATTCAATATATAAAAAATCGAATTTTTACTTCACTATTCAATATATAAAAATCGAATTTTTACTTCACTATTCAATATATAAAAATCGAATTTTTACTTCGCTATTCAATATATAAAAATCGAATTTTTACTTTGTTTTTCAATATATAAAAATCGAATTTTTACTTTGTTTAAAAATCCTATCTTTGTTTTGATAAAAATCACATCTTCGTTCGATTTAAAAATCAAAGCTTTGTTCGATAAAAATCACAACTTTGCATAGGCAAAAATGATAACTTCCTATGTGTAAACATCTGATTTTCCTTTGCAATAAAAATCTAATTTTTTATAAATGGATAAATAAAAGAAAACTTACATTCATTAAAGAAGGAAGGAGATGGAGCGGTGCTGGAGCAGAAGGGGGTTTCTGGTCGGAAGGGGGGGTCGCGGTCGGCTGCAGGAGGAGGGGGGTATCGCGGCGTCGCAGCAGATGGAGGGGGGGAGGTATCGCGGCGTCGCAGTAGATGGAGGGGGTGCGTGAGGCGTCGGCGGTGGCTCGAGGGCCCCCCAGGCGGCGACGCGATTTGTTTCTTTTTTTCTTCTTTCTCTGATCGATTTGAAAAATAAACGGGGGGGGGGGGGGGGGGGGTGGGTCTGGTAGTATAGAGAGAGAGGGGAGAGAAGAGAGAGAGTTTTATATTATTTTTTTATTTAATTTCAGAAAGTTGACCTTTTTTATTTGACCTCTAAACGAGGCCCACCGCCTGTCGTCCATAGCCAATTACCTACATTCCGAACACAATGGGATATGTATCGTAAGATGATTCGACTGTTAAAATTAGTTTTCATTTAAATCAAAATATAATTCTTTGTATATTCAATTTAAACATACATTTCAAATTACCGAGGCCACATACAGTCTCTAAAAATTACCGAAAAATATTTTCTAGCTTCGTATTGACGATACGGTCCTAACAAAACTAGTTTCGTCGAATTCTAAGACCGTTTGAAAAATGGCCATTTTCAAGTCGATAAAATCAACTAAAACTGGTCAAACGCGTTTTCCTTTGCCACGCTCACATATTGATTCGAAAAATTGTGAAATTTGAAACCTAGCAATAACTTTACATCACGGATCCAACAAAAGTGGTTTCGTCGAAATCCGAGGTCGTTGCAAAATTTCCATTTTTAAGGGCCTGAATTCCATAGCGACTATTCAGAATTTTCAACTGGACATATCTTTTGATTCTCGCTATGAAATTTCAATTTGTCGGATTCGTTGGAAAGATATTCACAAATAGATTCCATTATTTTTGGTTTCACTAAAATCCGGTTTATTTTGCACCCGGTACATTCATTTGAAGTTTGAAATCGAATTATCGAACTACCGCGCCATTTTCAATTCCTTTTATAAATATAAATAAATATTTATATTCTAACGACGATCTATATAAATATATTCGTTCGAATTATATTCAAAAATAAATTTCTCGTCGATATTATTTAAATAATTCATTTTAAATAATCAAAATTTGCTAAAATTGCCAAAATAAAAATTTTAAACTGGCCCAGATTTTCGGGTTGTTACACGTTCTCCATTCGTGACCTCCCACCAAAACGAGGCTTCGTCCTTCATTAACCAAGCATAAATTGGACCTTCCTTCTATCTTCTATCTCGAAGATACCAAACAAATCTTCCACCTCCTTAAGCCAATTTCGAGCTTCAAAAACGTCTCTGATCCGTGAAAAGGTTTCCCGCCTATTGCCCGAAAGTCTTTGCATATCTTCGAAAAAGTATCAATGCGGGGATGGGGAGGAGGAGGAGGAACGTCTATTGGACCTGCGGCGGTGGCCCTTGCCTCCAGATACCTTTTGAACCAATTTGGTATCGGTATACCCCCGGGTATCTCGGGTACCCCAGACATGCTGAAAAGAAAAGGGAAGAGATTCAAAACGGAGAATCGAAAGATAGATATATGGCTTTTGGGGATTATATTTTTCAAAATAAACTCTACTTTTGAAAATACTTCCTTTTTAAAACCTTTTCGAAAATAGTTTTCAAGAACTTTTTATCAAATCTGGTAACCTTCAGCTCTAATACCAAGTGTAACACCCCACTTCCGTTAAGGTCACTCGCAAAGGGAATGCCTTAACTTCGGTGGAATGTTATAAGTAAACAGAATAGAAATTTACAAGATAGATATGTAAAGCAGTACTTGAAAAATTTATAACTTTATTACAGCAGAAACAGAAATAAGTTTGGTTACATCACAATACCAAAACCCAAGTACACAAATATCAGTCTTATACAAAATCCTTCAGAATGCATAATTTTTAAAGCCATAATCCCCAACAGAGAATGCCATAAACAGGCAGAATCAAAGCCAAGCAATATTTCAAGCACTTCTAGCACTTCAAGCAGATGGAACCTGAATCAAGCTCCTATTTTTCCACCTTGAGAACCTGGGGGGAGGGGGAACGGAAGAAAAGAGGCGAAACATACTAGGTCAGACATAAGTCTGGTGAGTCCAGTGACTTTCAGCATATAAACAGATAACAATATCATGACATGTAAATAAAACTGGATGAGAGATAACCATAACAGGAGTAGCAGGTTAACAGAAGAGACAGAATGATATAGGCTAAACTAAGCTTCTTACTCGGTTTTCACTTCTCTACACTAATACTAGTATATAACAGAATTAGGTGTTGTCCTAATATCTAAACAGAAAACAGAACGATCTCTTCAGAAACACGATGCAAGTAATGGGCCTTTACCACCCTAACAGAGACAGATGTACAGAAACAGAATGCTAGTAATGGGCCTTTACCACCCGAACAGAGATATATGGTATAGAAACAGAAGCAGAAATAGAATCAGAGACGGAAACAAAATATTCCCTACAGAAACAGAATGTTAGAATTATGTGTACACTAGTAATGGGCCTTTACCACCCCAACAGACGGTACCACACAGAAACAGACAGGTGTTACCACCCCAACAAAAACAGACGGTACCCCAACAGAAATAAACAGAACTAAGTGTACCCTAAATTCTACCCCAAGCGATCAGCTCCCTAATACATAAATACCCTGTGCCGGCCCCACAGAAGGGTGTATCACTCCCTAAAGTGGCAACCTATAGACACAGACCTATTTACAGATGTCACGGTGTCTTACATCCTCAGAGCAGACCGGATCCATGCACGCACATGACCCGATTGGAATGTGCCACCAACACCCCTCGCCATTATCAGAGTGAACCTCTTACAATTAGTTCAGTAAGCGTTCCCTTGATCCCTACCTAGTGTTGGGTCATAATTTTGATACCAGAAAGGGTTACTGGCTAATATGGGTCCCAATCAACAGATGACACAAGTAATTACCCCTCCTAACCTTGTATCCCCAGACTAACAGATTTCAGATTAACTTGTTTATAGATTTCAGATGTACAAAGTCCAGATTAACTTGTTCTCAGATCAGACATACAGGTTAAAAAGTTTTCAGACTAACGGACCAGATATATAGATTTACAAGTTTTCAGACTAACGGGTCAGATATACAGATTAATAAGTTTTCAGACTAACGGATCAGATATATAGATTAACAGACATACAGATTGTTTCACCTAACCTTGTATTGGGCCTACAGATTTTCAAACGGGTTAATTAGATTCATCAGTCCAGTTGATTTAACCTTATCCACCCAATACGTTTTAGGCATCATATTTATCTTAGATTTGCATTAATTAAGTATTAATGCACAGACCTCTCACATTAGGTCGGTAGCTTGTGGCCGCTGGATGTGCCGGGCGGTTCTGGGCAGACTTCTGCCACAAGCCAGACCTAACCTCGTGTCTAAGCATATTTATGCCTACGACCTCTCACATTAGACTAACAGTTTGCGGTTGCTGGTTAAGCCGGTTGGGTCCGGGTAGGCTTCTACCGCAAACAGAGTCTAACCTCGTGTCTCAGCATTCTTATTTTAGCTAAAGTATTCATTCACAGATTATGCCAATATCGGACTAATTATGCCAATTCAACAAATTAACTTCTTTAAAAGTTACAGCAGATTATCCAAAGTTCTATTAACATGTTTTGCTCAATTTTAGATCGAGCCTACAGATTTTCATACCCCAAATTACCGCATTCAGTTTCAACAGATTAGGCAATTTAACAAATTTAATCATCCCTTAAAATTACATTAACATACCTCGCTTAATCATAAAATTAAGCCTAATTTTACATGCTCTAATTATGGTCATAATTCACAATATAACATATGCCTCGAATTTCTAGTTAAATTTACATAGTACAGAATATTCTCCAAAAACCCCAAATCATGATATACAATATGAATTATGCTAAATTATAGCCTTTGATTTCAGCGTATGTCAAATATCCAAAATCCCCATTTAGGCGTATTCACAATTAATAGTTATCCTATTTTAATATAGATCTTTTACGCCTAAATCATATATCCTTTTTCTTCCAAGTCATAGATCGTCATATAAAATATGACCCCAAATCTAGATCTTAAATTACAACATGTATTATGTCCTCAAAATCAGATCTTGAATCATAACATGCATTATGTTCCCAAATTACAAGTCATATGTTGTCATACAATAATTCTCCTTCTTCCAAATCATAAACCGTCATATATAGTATGCCTAGATCTAGATCTTAGATTACAACATGTATTATGTCCTCAATTTAGTCACAAATCAGTTATGTCCAATTATGCATCATTCAATATTTTCCCCTAATTTAGCATTCGCATGTCAATCTCTTATGAGATTTGGCTCAGGCTCGTGGTAGCCTGGCTATAGAACAGAAGGAAGGAAGAGATACAGAATAGTTACAATAAGATAGATCTACACAGAAAAACAGATCTGATAAATAGGAATAAGATATATCTACATAGAAAAACAGATGTGATAAACAAGAATATGCAAAATCTCCAATTCAGATTTATAACCATGTCAAGATCATCATTAAATTTCATATCTGAAAATAACTGTACCCACCTTGGTTGGATTCTAAAATAAAAAGGGTTGTAGTTATTCTCTTTTAATCCTATACAGATTGGAAGAAGAAGGAGCACTTGTTCTAGCTTAGGTTTCAGCAAAGTAGCGACGCCATTGATTTATTTTAATATGAATTAGGGAAGAGCATAGGCGTAATGAAATTGTGTGGAGAGAAAGTGAGGTTTAGGGGTGTTTAAATAGCTTAGGAGCAACGAATCTGGTCAGAACGGGCGTCCAAATGCAGAAAAACGAATTTGTCCACGGATCTGGAAAAGGGGGGAGGTCGACCCCATGGTCGACCTGTTTTACCCAGTCGACCCCCTGGTCGACCAGGGTCCTGGGCGAGAATTTTCCCGCCTAGCCCGAGCATGTGATTTGAATTTCGAAACTTTAAATTTGAAGTCGGGCTGGTTTTTATTTTAAAATTTTGAAACTTCTAAGTGCATAACTTCTTCATACGGAGTTCGATTTACGCAAACTCGGACTCTGTCTCAAGCAGAATTCTGAGACGAACGCAATGGCGTAACCCGTTTCCCTTAATTCTTCTCTTAAAAATTAAGTATACTTTGTTTTGTTACTTTATGTTCATAGAAAAATACGGGGTGTTACATCTTTTTTCAATTATCTTACTGCTATTTTGAGCCCCTTTCTTTCTCCAATGTTTAGCATTTCTTGTATTAGCAGATTTCCAATTACCTTGGTTAGCATTAGTAGTATCTTTCCTATTAAATTGCCGATGTTGATAAATAAGATCCTTAACATGCTTATCCTGTTTATCTTCTGCATGGATATTAAACTCACAACTGCTAGTTGTATGACCAAATTTCCTACAAACAGTGCATATTTTGGGTCTCCAATCATAGGATAATTTAACTGAAGGGCAATCTTTACCTAAACCTCCTACCACTATCTTATCAGGAAGATCAAAATCTGAGGAAATCTCAATTAATGCTTTTGCATACCTAAATTTTTGAAGCTTTTCTATGCTAGTGTCAAAGCATATCAACCTCTCGACTTGACAAGCTAACCAATTTATACTCAATAAAGTCCAATGAATTGCCAAATTTTTTGATCTGTTCAAAAAAAATTCCCTATCTGAATCATTAGAGAATCTGAAAAAATAGTGCATGACATCCGATCTAATACTAAATTCCCCATCTAATTTCCAGAAATGATTTAAGAAATTTACCACCATGGAGTATGAATAATTACCATCTAGGAAGAAACCCACCAAAAAATTGCTCCAGTATTGCATACCTTCAGATCTGACTGACTCTAGAATCTGCTGTGGATTGCCATCCCTAGGAATGTCGAAGTGCTTGGGCTGATAGGCTCCTGCGTTGCGAGGGAGTGAATTAAAAAGGGTTGCGTAGTATTTCTTAGTGAACGCCGGAAAGGAGGCGTCAGATGATGAAGGATTTGCAGATCTAATAGAGGTAGGTTGCGGATCTAAAGGATTAGATCTGAAATTCGAAAGAGAGGGTTTATCAGAAGAGGGGTTTGCAATTGGAGGTGGTGGATCGGGGGGAATAGGCGGAGAGGAACGGGAGGGTAGGGGAGGGAAGGCGGTGTCAAAGGCGAAGGAGGTGGAGGAAGAAGAGGGATTTACTTGAGAGGCCGCCATTAACAAAGAGGTGAATGACATGTTTAATGTATTGACATTGAGAAGATCTAAAGCAATCGTTTGAGTTTGCCCAGTTGAAACTCCAAATCAAGATGGATGATGCTAAAAAAACAAAAGACGATAATATCATTTTCCAAGATTCTGGTGGATGCCAAAGTAGTACATAGTTTCTAAACAAAGTGCAAGCAATAGGGGAAAATAGGTAAATTTTCGAACATATGAGATAATTTATAAGAAGTTACCCCTGTGGTGTTAGAATTGTTTGTGTTTTGGGAACTTTAAACAAAAATGTCCTATTATTATGTAACACCACATGATTTGAATTGAAACTAATTGATAAGTTACAAATTTTGGAAAATGAAATATTCATAAACATTGTAATTTGACTACAAAAACTACATCATTTAGTTCAAGGCGATTTTTTAATCAATTTTCGTACAAAATTTTTTTCGATTGGATTTCAATGAAAAAGCTACTAACGTTTGAAAATTTTAAGTCAGTAATAATTATATATGTAATAAAGTAAATAAACAATAATTAATTAATGTTAGTTACAAACCATTAATTTTAATAATAGCTTAAATTTTAAGCAACTAAAGAAACAGATAACGACAATCAATTAAATTTCGAATATAGCTAACAAAATATCTTGTGTTGTTAATTAATGTAGAAAATAACCCATATGTCGACCCGATATGCACCTATTTCGACCTACAATAGTCGATCATGAGCGTAATGTGGTCGACCTATGATTTGTTAATTTATGTAGCAAATTTAGGCCAGAATGTTCCAAAGTTAAAACCGTTTAATGAAATGGCCAACATATGTGTGAACCCCTATAAATATAGACCTAACACTCACTTCTAACTTGTAATTTTCTAATGGACATGGAACCTCTATCGTTTTATCTTCTTCTATAAAAAATTAAATTCATAGAAATAGTTCTGGTTTACATGTATATACAATCAGAGGATTGTAGAAGCTAATAGAGAAAGAGAATAGGTTCCAATCAAGTCGCTACAGGAAGGGTAAACTATATATACAGATTTAAATTGTAAATCAACCCAAATTTCTCCATTCTAATTTAGAATTTTGATGTACATGTATATACGTGTTATGTGTTAATCCAAATTGGGAGTCAAATTTAAATAACATATAAAATGGATTAGATTCGTAGATTTAAGAATACTTACAAATGGGTATACTGTATGTTTTTATATAATATTAAATTATATCACTATAAGTCTATTTATATATGCTTGCAATGTTAAAAATTGGAAACCTACTTACATATTCACTACAAGAATAACCTTTTTACAATGGAGATTACACAATGGTTTGATCAACTATTGTAAAAATATAAGTCTTTTACAACAATATCACAATACACTTTGTCATCACATGGCACATGTTAAAGTGCATAGATGGAGTCAAACCGGCTATAGTGTCTTGTCAATGTCATTTACTATAGACATGTGAGATTGTCTCCCAATGATGTCACATAAGATATTCAAATAAGATTCTATGTTAGACAATTAAGAATATCTTCCTAAGGAGTTAAACAAGTTGTGTCATCCTCTGTTTATAAAGTTTAAACAAGTAAACTAAATTAAATTAAATCGAGTTCATCGCATTGTGATAGTTCTTAGTTTTTCGAAATGAATTTCAAATTGATATATAAGATCAAAATATGTTAGAATCCTTCCAAATTCTTTGGACTTATTGGAATATATATAGCTATCAAATAAAGTCACAATTCTTGATTTAGTCTTGTACATTTTGATATACGTCTAAACTAAATTTTCAAAAAAAATCGTGGTTAGGTAGTTTTGTTGACCATACCTAAATACTTAACTAAACTGAATATTTCAGAATATAGCATTTGAAGTTTCATCAATATTCAATGCTAAACATTAAACAGACTACAGTTTCTGGTCAATGTCATTCACTGTAGCTATGATATATTATCTCCCATGATTTAAGACTCATTGATGTTGACAACACGAGGTATTCAATAAAGAATCTATGTTAGGTAATTTAAAATAACTTCCAAATGAGTTAGACAAATCAGATTGCTATCTATTTAGAAGGTTTGAATGATTAGACAAAATAAATTAAATTGAGCTCATTGCATCATGGTAATTAAATTTTCCAAAATGAAGTTTAAATTGATATATACGATTGAAAAAATGTTGAGATCCTTCCAAAAAATATTCTTCGGGACTTACTAGAATATACCTTTTAAACGAAAGTCACAATTCTTGATTTGGTCTTGTACATTTTGAGATATGTCTAAAGTAAATTTTCAAAAATATCGCGGTTAGGTAGTTTGTTAAACATACCTGAATACTTAACTAAATTGAATATTTTAAAATATGGAGTTTGAAGTTTCATTAATATTCAATGCTAAACATTGAATAGGCTACAATGTCTTGTCAATATCATTTATTGTAGTCACGGTATATTGTATCCTAAATCCTAATGATGTAAGACTCGTTGATGTTGACAACATGAGATATTTAATTGGGAATCTATATTAGATAATTAAGAATAGCTTCCGAATAAGCTAAACAAGTCGGGTAGTCCTCTGCTAAGTTAAGCAAGAATCTATGTTAGATAATTAAAAATAGCTTCAAAATAATTTCATAACAACCACTATACAATGCGAGAACATGTTACACACTACAAGAAAAAAGGCTTTTTATAGCGTGTAAAAACCGCTATAAAATCTTTCTATAGCGATTCTATAATTGTCATAGATCAACGTGCTGTGAAAAGTCTGGTAGATACTATAGCGCGTCATACTTGCAATGGAAAGCTGCTATCTTAAACAGATCAATTAGTGCAACTGCTTTTCTATAGCTTGTGAAGCATGTTGTGGAAAGTTTTTATGACGCATCGAAACGCTATGGAAAGGTTGTAATATGTTGGCATTCCTTGTTGTTATAACATCTTAACAAGCTATGGAAATTTTTTATGATGCATCTAAACGCGCCATGGAAAATTCACTACTGTATACTACAACATCGTTTTGATGCTATAAAAACTGTTTATTCCTTGAAACATATTTTGTATAGCACTACCAGAATGCTATAATAAACAATTTTTCTTTTCATTGCACAGTTTAGAAGGCTATACAAAAATTTCTATTGCAACATTTTGTTGCCATAACATTCAAACACGTCATAAAATTATATTTCCATAATATTCTGAGTACACAATTTAAAGTCATAAGCCAATTAAATAACAAAAAATATATATCCATAGTATTTCATACATGATGAATTCAAACATAAATAAAACAGTACAACCAAAACGATATTCAACTAAAAATATTCATGAACTTCGACAAGCATAACCGGTTTGAAGAAGAGCGACATCATATATCAACTTCGAAAGAATCATACAACCCCTGTCAAAAAGAAACATAAACAAATGTATATTAGTTATATATACAAATATGTACAGACATAGACACACTTTCTCTCACACACACATATATACAGACATGTGAGGACCGTTCAGCCCGGGCATTGGTTGCCCCAATACAGTAACCTGGGTTGCTCAAAATCAAACCTGGGTTGCCACCACGGTAACAATGATGTTACCACCACAAAACACATCTATCTTATACAGTTACTACTGCCCCTGCGTGATCACTTGCCATACACGCAACAAAAGAAAAACAGAGAAACATTTCCGGTATATATGTAAAGATTTACAAATATATGGTTTGGTGACCAATCTTCCTATGTTCAACCATTAATAATGATCAGCAAGTTATCTTTATAACAGAGATAGTGTGCATAGGTCCTAAACATTGTATATATATATTTATGATGATCTTATCATTTAAAGCACTTCATTTTAACTAAACAGATCATTTCCTAATAAATGTAAGCATATATACAGCTGATCAAGTAAAGTCAGTCAATGCACATCACCATTTATAACTTCAGGGAATAGCCGAGGTCTATCCATAACATCCTTAACAGATATACACATATATAAATACATATATATTTGTTAATACTATTCAAACAAAACCAACTTAGCAGTCTATTCCCAACACACACACACACACACACACACACATATATATATATATCAACTAACCCAGGTATATATATGAAGATTTACATCCGTTTTTATGTATAGTCAATGTCATTGCTAACTGGCACCTTATTCTCTGGTTTACAAATATACACACGCCTATATATATATATATGTATATGTAAAAAAATAGATTTGGAATCTATTGTGTACTGGCATAAATCAATACAAGTGTACTCCTAAAATGTAGTATCAATATAATAAACATCCAAACATACTTTCATATCAATCCTCAAGTCTCATTTCTGAGAGTAAATCAATTCAGTCAATCATGAAATAGGGAGTACATTCACATACTAAATGTGTCCTTCCAATTTACTTTATTTAATCCAGTTAGTTCCCCTTATTACCTTGTATTCACACCACAACACTGATGTGAATACCCAAATAAGGCATTAATAGTCACTCATCCATGTACGCATATACAGAATCAGACAAATGATACCATACATTAAGAGTCATTCATCCCATTCGAAGCCATAAATATTCCGGTGAGTGACATATAGATACATATGTTTTTGAATGGGCTGTTTTTAGCTAAATTTATCTTCATGAAAAACTTGGAATCAGAAGAAAAATAAACCAGACAGTGAACCCAAAAGGACGATTAAGTAAACATCAAATTTAATTTCACTTAAATCAAATTCTGGATTTTTCCTGAATGGTGTAGCTTCTATATATGTTGATTATGTATATATTATATAAATCATACCTATAGAGTGTAAGTGGGAGTTTGGTTAACACACATTAAAACCAGTAAATGAAAATCAAAGAAAAACAGAGGACTTAGGGATTGTGAGTAAGCTCAACTTCCCTTTTTTGTGTGGAGTATCTGCGTTAAATTGCTACAGTATATATATATATAT
Source organism: Allium sativum (assembly GCA_030737875.1). Classification (NCBI taxonomy): domain Eukaryota; kingdom Viridiplantae; phylum Streptophyta; class Magnoliopsida; order Asparagales; family Amaryllidaceae; genus Allium; species Allium sativum. Next base: position 455,485,709 of record CM060909.1, read on the forward strand.
ACACACACACACACACACACATGACCAGTATTTTGGTGAGACATGCCTGTGTCAATACACATACATGTTTGTATTTTGGTGAGACATGCCTGTGTCAATACACATACACATACATATATATTAAATGTTTTGATATAGCAACAACATCAAATAAATTGTCAGTAGCAAACTATTTACAGAATTAGCAACAACCAGTGTTATTAAATGCGCGCATATGCACACGCATACGCGCAACGCGCAACGAAGCGCAGCTGAAGCGCTTCGCTTCAGGTATGCGATGCGACTTCAATGATGCACGCGCTTTTGCCGCTTATGCTTTTTTTTAATTGGATTCTTCTGTAATTCTGTTATGTTTATGTTATGTATTGGTTACATACACAAATATTTACAAGCTATGTACAGAATTTGAGCAGTTAGGTACATGTTTTTTCTGCCTATATAATGACTGATTTAATGACTGATTTTGTATATCTAAAGAAAGTTTGAATTATACTTACTAGAAACCGATTCCATTATGACGTTCGCAACAGGCCAAGCTATTGTAGTACCAAGAGCATCTTCTATAACTTCTAAATCGGACGTTGTTCTCCATAGACGTGCCTTTGGAATTTTTACGATATCTACCCAAACTCTAACAGCATTTTTCCCCAAAGGAACACAATGAACCACGGTAGTTGGATCCGTTGAAGACACACGACCTATTGCAACTATTTCTTTCTTTCCCGACCAATCGATCAACATGCATTTACCTTTTTCCATGGAATTTTTACTCTATCAATTAAATAAAGAGGTTATTTTAATATGTGCTTCAATAATTTGTACGATGAAAAAATAATTGAATGGCATATAAATAAGTTTGATGCATACCTTCTCGACAACTCCAACATTACTTGTATGATTAATTGATGATGTTGTGTTAATTGTTTCGATAATTACTTTCGATTTAGGCCATGCAACTTTGGTACCAATAGCTTCTCCAACTCGTGTCAATCCTTTTGTAGGCCTCCATAGAAAAGCATCTTCGATCTTTGGATTATCTATCCAAATTGCAATGGCATCCGGACCAAGAGGGAGACCATTCACGAGGTCCTTCGGATCACTCGAATGCAATCGTCCATCTGCGACTAATTCTTCACTGTCACTCCAGTCAATTAATTTGCATTTATGATTTACGCTGTTACTTTTGCTCTAATAAACAAGAACATATTACTCTTTTTGTACATTGAAAATAAAAAATTTAATTAGTAGAAAAATAGAAAGATTACCACATTATCCTCTTTTTCAAAGTTGTTGAAGTTGTGCAAAACAACCTTAGTAATTGGCCAGGCTACTATCTCACCTTCGACATCTCCGATGTGTGTTGAATAAGATGAAGGTCACCACAAGAAAGCCTCTGGATTCCTTACAGTGTCTATTATAATTTTTTTAGCATCAGGTCCTAAAGAAATTTGTTGGACAAGCTCCGATGGGTTACTTGGCACGAATCTTCCTTCCGCAACAATTTCATCTGTCCCACTCCAATCCAGTAAGTCACAGGTGTCATATTGTTTATCATGTTTGTTCTACAATTAATCAAAAGCAAATTATATATTAATAATGAAATTAAATGCCATATATAATGATATCACACTAGTACTATAATTTTTACCATATTTCATAGACCCTACAACATAGAGGTTCCATATTTCATCTCGTCAAAGTGTAAAAATGTAACTTCCAGCAAGATCTCAAGCTACATAAATGAGATCCAAAACTCCAGCCTTTAATTTTGAGTGTCAAAAGATGTTTTAGGTGCATAAATGACCACCAAGCTACATAAATGATCACCAAGTGGAAACCAAGCAATCAAAAGATGTTTTGAGTGCTTATAGAATACGAGCAGTGAATCAGACTAGAGTTTTCTATGAAGTGAGAAGGAATCCAATACAGACCGAATTTTTTTCCAAGTTGATGGTTGATGGTATGCAATGTTTTAACAGATAAAGGCAAGCACAAAGTTTCGGTGTTCAGGAGAAGAGGTGTAAACTTTGAAGCATGACTGTGAGTTTTTCAGATAAACATTATATGCGAGACATACCAAATAATTAGCCATAGAATATCAAATGTCAAAAACTAAAATAAAAAGCATTCAAAGTGGTTGTACTAAAAAGACTCGCAGAACTATATATAACTCCAAACGTTTGAATGCTCTTTGATAGACAATGTTCTAAAATATATTGGGTGCTTATGAAGATGAATTCATAAGCTGCTAAGCAATCATTATATACGCAAATCCAAGTTGTAGGCCCACTAGCATTGTATTATAAAGACTCACGCTTGTTCGGTAAGGTCAAAAGTATTTGGCTCAGTCATGCAGATATCAACAATTCAATAAACAACGGGTTCTTAAAACCAGATCAGTTGTCATATAATAAGTTAGTTGGCTTGGTTAATCAACCAATAAACATCCACAGTTGCAATATTCTAATTGAGAAAGCAAAAGGAGCTACAACTATAAATTTTTAGATGTGCTTTGTGTGGTCGATTTATGTATTTTAGAAGCTTATAACACAAAAGAGTTTTAGCGTTGAAGTAGTATAAGACAACAAATGTTATTCACAATATTTTAGTCAGGAAAAATAAAAAACATTATGACTTACTTTTTCAGGGTGAGGACGGAATTCAAAACTATCAAAAAGGATATCATTGTATACGCAAGCCAGCAACTCCATTTAAGGTAGCTGCCACATACTGGGTTTGGCAGATGCATTTTATTTGGATTCGGATTGCTGTGAACATAAGCAAGGAAGCATTATCCTATCCTACTGCATCTATAATCATATTGTTGCATTCTGTTTTCTCTTAACTACCTGAAGTATGTACATAACCTAAATAAATAACCTATATCTATCTAGTTGCAGCAAGGCCTTCATATAAATCATATTGTTGAAAAACATCATAATAATATCACAGACAGCACAAGATAGTATAACGTCAAACAAAAAATAAGTTAAAAATAAAAAGACAGGAGTAACCTTTGTTGGGGGACGCACTTCAGAACTATCACAAAGCAAAAAATCAAGTTCAATTCACAAGCAGCTCCTACAGATATTTAAGAAAGAAAGTCAAGTCAGTACACACTTAATTTGCACTGTAACAGTATAAAGCCAGACATATTTGCAGTCTTTCTTTATAATATGTCAAATAGGCTACACTTAAAATGTTTGCACCCAAGCAAATGATTTTTGCAGTTATAGTAATCACCACTGGTCGTCGTTGGCCCACATCTATGCCTAGATTATTATTTTTTACGGTTACAATTACAGCAAACACCTAAGAAATCTGCGCTATGCGCTATTTGGAAAAATAGCAAATAGCACAATGTTAGCATTATGCGCTATAGCGCGCGTTAGTTGGTTCATTTCTTGAACAACTAATCAAAAGCAGGTAATTACTGTTATTTTCTATAACGTTTCTTTAAAATTATGTCCTTTCCTGAATAAAAAAGAAAAAAAGAAAAGAAAAAAAACCACTTAAAACTCAGTTACCTAGCTATGGACTGCAAAGTTTTCCTTTATATGTTTGTTCTTTTGTAATTTTCATTAAGATGCAATACTAGTTTCGGAAATTTCTGCACATGTATCTTCTTTAATCCAGAAAATTGTTCATACCTCTAAAGAAATGACCTCATTCAGGCGTTTAGAGATTTCACCATTGTCAGCATTTAGAGCACTCAACAGGCTCCGTGGTGTATTCCTTTCTTGTTGCTTGACAGCTATATTTTGTTTTGAGTGGTTTATTTCCTTAGGGATATATACTACTTCTGATTTAATTATAAAATTATAACTAGCAAAACTATATATATCCCCAAACTATTTGATCTCCGAATTTTCAAATAACAGGTATGTCTGTTTTCTCAAGTAAATAGGTAGAACATGCATTAGATGGTGCTCTCTAAACAAAAACAAGTATTGTAGCGCTAGTGTTCGACATTAGAGAAAAGAGAGGTGCTCATAGCTGACTTTCCTACAAGGACGAGAAATAAAGGAAATTGATTGTGGGCATGGTTCTTCAAGTGCATAAACCAATTTATATTTAGTTTATAAATCAATATTATTTAGCTATCTATTCAATAACATAAACCATATTTTCATATATTACCTAAGTTTTTAGCGTTCTAATATTTTTCTATATTGGTTTGTAATCCAAAGAATTAGTGTATAAAAATCAAAATTAGTATTATAAAAATAAGTAAAATCACAATATAAATTTATAATTGCAAATTTACCTCTTCAATTAAGTATACCGAACGTACTGTCATAGTATACTATATTATTCTTATGCCATAGTATACTATATTAACTCAATTCAGTTTTGAATTCAATTCATCAAACTAATCAAACCAACATAATGCTCACTCCTAGTTGTTAGGGTATTGGCACTGAGAACGAAGCTTGTGTGAAGTATAAGTGGCAACTGTAAATACCAATCATATTAAATTATCCTAGAAGCATTTGAGATAGCATGGTTAGTCAAACCTAAAACTAATGCACCTATTTTCCTTATCCCAAATGTTGGAGAGAACAATAATTTTATTCAATGCATCAATAACAGTAGTACACAAGTGTATAATTTTAAACTAAAATCTAGAAATCGAAGTGATAACGTATATGTTGGAATACATTGAAATCGGTGGAAAAAAAATGCTAGATTTACGTTTAAGACGACAAGGAAGATGAGAAGCGAGTGCCAAACCAACTAATCACCTACTGCAACTATCAATGCTAGATTAATACGATCATACCTGAAATCAAGTTCACAATCATACCTGAAATCAAGTTCGAAGAATTAGGTCGAAGAATCAGGAGAAAGGTGAAATCCGTAGACAATCGCAGCAGGCGGAATGTCGATTTGGAGGGAATGCGTGAGCGGAGAGGGATTAGGTTGAGTGAATTGGAGGGAAAAGTAAAATTAGGGGCGGGGAAAAGTGAAATTTGGGGGGAAACGTGAAAAATAGGTTTTGAGAAACACGAAAAGTAACTTTTACCGGCCGAGTTTGGAAGGGAAGGTGAAAAAAACTGGCGGGATCTAATATTTGCCCAATTATTTACTACCACGTGGGATCTATGTCATGGTTTATGTTTCAAACCAAAGACTTAATTGTCATTGCATTGATTATTGTCATAATTTATTCTTCAAAGTCATGGTTTATTCTAACTAATGGCTAGCATATTTAATTATAACAAGGTAAATTATCGTGCAATCTTTGCTTGCTATAAATATATTATTTTCTTGTAGTGACATAAGCTGCTGAGAATTTTCGATTGTTGAACAAAAAAGGTACAAAAATAAAATAAGCTTAGAGTTGTAGTAATGCTTATTCAGAGTCATATTGCGTAAGCTAACTATAGAGAAGTTTATATGACTCGTGATCAGTGAATTCCATTCCGTATACTTGTATGTAACACAGTTCAAAAGTAGAACGATTTGCTTGAAAAACGTCTTCCTCCTCTTCAACAATCTTGTTAATCTCGTGGTGATGATTACAAGCTTCCATAAAACCACTATATGTTTTATGAATTTATAAGTATGTAAAACCGCCTCACGAAGTAGTCAAGATGGTTGTTTTAACCTTCTATCGCCATGTTCTTGAATATTTTATGGATTACAACCATATTAGCACTTAGCATAATTTCATGCTTGAGAATTGCTTCAATATATGTTTTCACGAGAATAAGTGACTCTGAAGAAGACCAACTAATGGTGGACATTTTTGTTTAGAAGATTCTGTTTAAATTTAGAGGGCAACGAACATTTATAAGCAGTGTGACGTGGACAATGTAGCCAGGTTATTTATAAAGATTGTAGCTATGTTATTCACAGACAGTCAATGACTGAGACAAGAAAGACACTGTAACCACATTATTTACAAAGGCCATGCCACATTATTTACAGAAATTGATGATTGAGACACTATAGCCATGTTATTCACTCTTTACTTTTCTCGATCATTTAATGACTATAAAGAAAGTGGCTACAGTATTTGGTCGCATTCAATGACTATATCCACGTTGCACGGTTTTCTTAACACTTAGAAGCATTCACTCACTTTTCAAATGAACCATTGAGTATTCATTGCTTTTTCATTATAAATACCAATGACTGTGAGATAAATTGATCCACAAATTTAACTCCTCATAATATAAATACCAATGACTGTGAGATAAATTGATCCACAAATTTAACTCCTCATAAAAATACCAACTGTATATCCAAAATCATACGATTACACTAACATTCTGTATGAACCATCAAATACTAATCCGTGCTCACCTAGAGAACTGACTCATGATATATTAAAAATGAAATAACAACATCAGGAGGACTTGCGATAAAAAGCGCTTGAAGAAGGGATGCACCAAATGCAAATAGACTACCGACAACAACTAAAACCTCTCAATGTACCCAAAGGTCACAAGGTGTTATTCCTCCTATCCAAAATGTTGTTGAGTTAACAAGGTACAATCTGCGAATATTATATGCCTATGCGGTTTTAAAGCACTACTTCCAATTTCCGACAGGAAAATGACATCAATCTCTGATATTATTATTGTCCTGTACGTCCGTCCAATCAGATGTGAATTTGGACAGTGGATAAACGATCATTTCCCTTCTAGAGCTATTAGTTATGCATTGGAATTGGAAGAAGAGATTGAGAATCTACGCAATCAAGTCAATGATATTATGCAGGAAAATTACCACCTTTGTAATGGTTTAAATTAGAAGTTTTCCTGTTATGCCCGTCAAAAAGGGTTATTTTCATTGTATCTCTATGGTTATTATCAGCATACCTCTATGGTTATTACCATTTTATTGTGTATGCATATCAAAAATGTAACTCGATTTATCGTTTTACATATTGAATTGATGATTTAAGCAGTTTGGTTGGATATGTGAAATGATCAACAATACAGTAATGCGTTATGAAGTAGCGACATGTTACATACATTGATCAACAACACATTGCAACATATAATGCACTCAATCTAAATCGATGTGCATCATATAATGATATGAAATGACATATGCACACGCACGTCATGAAATCAAGTACAAAAACAAAGGTCATCAAAAATCTACTATAGCATCATCGTTGTGGTCGTCATCCTAGTCCATGTCATCGTCATCATCGCCACTGTCGTCCTCATCATCATCGTAGTCATCACCACTTCCATCTCTTGAACGACCTGCACCCCTTGCACCTCCAATACACCCAAATCCTAATGCAACCAACTGAGCTTGTAGCTCATCCATTTAAGCCTGCATCTGACCCTGCATCACATATTTCTATCCCTACATCGCCTGCATCTCCATCTAATTTTGCTGACCCAACATCTGAGAATGAAGTAGACCCATATGCTAAATAACTGCTTTATGTTGTCTACACTGGTCCAACATGGGGGAATACCGCAATACAAAAGTATTATTTCACTGCATATTTTTTAAATAATTATAGACAACTATTTTAAAGATTAGTTAAATTACCTCATAAGGTAGGTAAAGTCCATGGGTGGAGATACCAGTAATAACCTCATCAGGTGGATAAACTATAGGTTGTGCGATCAAGGCACCGCTCAGATCATGTGCTCTGAAAGAGTCATCAAGAATCCTTGGGATTCTCAGAGTATTGTGATGGGGGTAAGATCAAAAATAATTGACGGAGGATGAAGTCTATCTGTAGCCACACATGGACCCACATGATCGTAGTTCACACCCCGATTGTAATTTGGTAACAAGCGGCGCCGAGATATAACTCCATCCCAGAATGTACCAAAATCATCTCTCAGTATGAAAAAGGCCTACATGTCCACCCAGCTTGTTTGTTTGAAGGACCTGTATGTACTGCCTACCAATAGTCCGACGTTTACCGAATATATCGATAATGGAAAGTGAATCTTGGGTACACACAACTCACTCGTAAATTTGAGGTAACATTGGTCTCCCAAGTATCAAGTAGGAAGATAGGCTGGTGGGAGTGGAACAACACGGCGGGGAGATAAATGGTATGCAATAGAGATGGGATGAGCATCATGGAGCTGGCTAGCCTATGTGAGCGAAATCCAATATGAAGCTCATGGTACTCGTAAAATGTTGGCCCTCAACCTCAGATCAATTTGACATCGGACCTCCATCAAGTCATATCCAACACCAGTAAGCATAACCGTAACCAGTTGGATAGCATTTCATCGTCGCATGAAGTCTCAATAATGCATGGATGCATGTTGGTCGTGTAATACCAATACGACAACATGTATCAAAAACCAAACATCTGTGCCACCTACCCAACAGCAAAAGAGTCTAATGCAGTGTAAAGACGAACCCCGAATCTATCATTTGCAAATGTTCTAAATCGGCTAACGCTGCTAGATGGACTAGTCGAATCGTACTATTTTGGCTCGGAAAGAATGCCAAAGCGATATAATATAGAAAAACCCAAAATACAACATCGTCCGTCGTCTCGATACACATACACACTAAAATATACTCCTGTAAATACGTTAGGGTAATGACTTCAGATGAGATATGATGGGGGGAGAAATTAGGTAAATACAAGGTGATGTCTTGAGTGTCTTTTAACTAGAGTCAAAAGGATATGACATTCTATCTGCACCCCCCTATCTTAATCCTCGTGAGCATATAAAAATTGGCTAGGGTAATACCGAGCTCAAAATCTTGAAAATGAAATGTATATGCTGTGGGTTACCACTTCTCGAATAAGACAACTAATAGTGATCGGTCAAATGACTAGGCAGGTCTAATACGTAAGAACTATTCGAATGGACTAGTCCATAGCCTATCCCGTAAAGTCTGAGGAACTGTGTCGTAAAAATGTGTAATACACCTTGACCAACTGGCACGAATACCGAGTTAGCAAGACTAGTAAAAAGACATTTGTTTAATATGCTATAAAATAACACTACAACTTAACTATGTAATGTGGTAGATAATTATTTTGTACACTACTAATTGTATTGCAGCCTGAAATCATACCTCAACGGTCTTAACAACTGTGAACATAGTGAGATTAACCTTCAGTCAACTCATATAGAGTTCGTAAGTCCAATATCGTCGTCTCGGGTGCAGGAACAACATACGCTAAACCAGCTATTTTATTTATCTGCGATCGAACTGTCCGTCTAGCGATTTTGATCACACATGGTGGCTTCTCAACGCGATATCATATAAAACATAATCTTAAAAAAAAAGTGAATTATGAGGTAGGGTAGGAGAGCTCGTTAGAGTATAAATTATATGCATCTTACCGAGGGCACTAATTTAATCAACGTTATGCGCTGATTAAATCAACGTCTAAGCTGAAGGCATTGACAAAATTAACGCTTTATGATAAAATGCTGATTTAATCAACATCTCAATGTATTGCGCAGATAAGTCTTTGTTGGAGAATTTACTCGACATTCAAGGAAAAAAACAACGATTTTTAGTTGTCCTATTTCCCTTCATTACATAATTATTGCTAACTGGAGAACACAACTTAGCACATACACAACTATACAAAAGTTGAAAGGTGCCTATTTCCCTTCATTACATATATATATTTTACACATTATCGTATTCAAAGTAAAATATAATGTTATGAATATTTTCCACCATAACATCCCTTTTACCATTATTTCTTATATCACAAGCATATTTATTATTCATTGTTATTTTTTGCTTTCTGCCATTTTTGATCGGATAATTTTATTTGTATCCACCATTTCTATTAGTTAGTCCACCCTACATTGTAGGAATTTTGCCTATTTTTATGGTTTGTTTAAATTTTAAAAATTGATTAGTTTATCCACACAGCTATATGTTATCTTTCTTCTCACGGTTCTCTTTTTCCGGTTCTCCTTCTTAAATCAGAAAAAGAAAAACCCTGTCAAATTCACTTTTTTTCCTTCTCATTATAATATACTCTGAAGAGGACAATATCCAGATTTGAAATAGAATAATAGAAGGTTGAGGTGAAATATTATTTGCAAAAAGGAAAAAGAACTACATTTTTGCTCTTGCTCCCCTTCAGACTTACATTTGAGGTCTGAATTAGTTGGGGAGTTGTTTGTGGTTTTATATGTTTATTGGTATGGGTTCAAGATATACACAAGGCAGGCTGTGCTGTGAAGAGCATGAGGTGTTTGAATGATTTCTGATGCAGATTTTTACTTAGCAACTAATATTTCACTTAAATCCAAACTATAACTCGAGAAAACACTGGTAAAATTATTTATGTGATTGTTGTTATCAAAAGAAATGACTTGGGAAACTTTGCTATAGACAGCTGCGGTTAATTATATTTCCATCTTTTTTCTTTACATCTTTGTGCCATGATTATATTCCATACAACCGATATGGGTGCATAAGGGATGTTCTAGCACATGGGACTGTGTGATGTACAGAGCAATATCACAAGAGTCGAAGGTTATCTGATAATTCATCGCAACTAAGAGAGGAAAACAAGGGTAGAGGCAAGCTTAACGTGCTGTTACAAATTTCTTTTCCGTAAAAGAAACATCCAGGAAGCTCAAAATTGCATAGCATAGGATAAAATTTAGAAAACCTTTTGCATGATTAAATAACCTGGAACATATGCAGCATAGTAGAATTTTGTAAAAGCTGAAAATGAAGTGGCAAACCAATTTAAACTCAGCGTTCACAATATAATGATATTGTGACGACCCCAAAACCCGTACTGACGGTGTTAAGGATAATCTTTGGAATATAACACATAAACAGATAATAGTAGAACAGAAATAAATAAATACACCAGATAATGAACAATAATACACTGGATAAACAATAATCATCAGAGTTACACAGTATACAGGATCATACTTAGTACAAATACAGTTCAGCTATACATAAATGTCTACAGCGGATACAAACATAATATGTACAATAGGAGTTGAACAGCATAAAAAGAGATAAATGATAGAATCCATCTTCAGCTTCAGCTATCCAAAACAAGCCTGCTAAAAACCTGAACACAAGGCTGCCCGTGTAGAAAAAGGGGCACCCGAGTTTGAAAGTGAAACAAACTACGAGTCAGTCATGGGACTGGTATGAGAAATCTACTTAACAAATTTACAATATGGCTAATCACAAGACCACGCCACCTTCGTGGAACGGGTTTACTCCAGTGGATTGCCAGTGCTTTAAAACAAATAATTATTTTAAACATCGCAATGCCTTTTATAAAAATGAAGCCATTATAAGACTCAGTTCCCATCACACAATGCAACGCAAACCGGAGGATAGAGTTTTTACCTTATAATGGCCAAAATATGCTTGATACGAATAAAAAAAAGCATTTGATATTATAACTAGTGTTTATATGTTTCAAAAACAATTTCGAATCATAAGTATCAATCATAGACGGCATTAATGCCCCATACCACTATGTCGCCATATATAGGTATACAATCAAAACCGCACATTCACGTATTTGGAAATTGGATTTCTGTCATGAACCAAGGCAAAGGATAGTCCTTACCGAATTAGAAACTCTCTAGCCCGAGCCTCAGGAACAGCCGCAACTGCACCTTGGATCGCCAGGGCCGGTCCACACGGAGTTCATTATAATGCCTGAACAATGCGTTTCCCCGACCTATGGGGCGTAAATGAGCCAACGAATGACTCCATCGGTCCCGGATCGACCGATACTTCCGAGGCGCCTCGCAACAGCAACAACCACATAGGTGAAAATAATATAAATGTCAGCCAGTTTAAGCACCGACACCACCTCTAGCCAGAAAGAAACGCGCGTCCCCCCTGAGGTCCTTCTCCCGTTTCTGGTTCATACCGGGGTGTGAGGCTCGCGAATTCACGTTATACACAAAGCTACGCCATGCAGGCGGTGCTTTGATCACCTACCACAAGACTTTGCTTTTCAACAGAAGCCCTGATAACAGCATCTTAACATGCCACACAGGCAATTCACACCATGTAACTGACGGTTATCAATCACACAGAATGAATTCCAATGTCAGACACACAGTCCATTTGCAAGTCCGTTCTGGGTCTGAACGAAACCGGAGGCACTATATACCTCGCAAACCCATCGATCTCCACGTACGTCTGGACGATCACCACTCATTATCCATATTTCGGGATGCCTCCCAATCAGGACATCAGTTACCATCCAAACGAGGTGAAAGATTTCCGGTCTTCAACCACCGTCTTCATCTTCGATTTCTTCTCGTCGATTTAGCTATTCAGAATGGGATAAACCCAGTCTTTCTGAGCAGCTCACGTATATAATAAACAAGTGCAACACAAACACACATACGCATCATTTCAATTCATTAGTCGCTAACCGTAAATTAGTAAGAGAACGATTTCCCAAATATTAACCCCGAAGGTCGAAACCAACATCAGATCAACACCCAAGAAACCATTTGACTTAGCCAACCTTTAGTTAGTTTCTAAATTTCACATACCTATCGTTTATAATATTTTATAACGATTTATCGCTATTTTTATTTATTTTAAAATAGCCAATTTATTCAAAATGACGCTTCGGGCCATAACGCGGCCGTGGCGCTGTTTTTCTTCAGATTTGATTTACACATATCTGAAAATCTAACCGTTGGATCTTCACAAAATTTACATCATTAGAAAGATCTTTTCAAAACGAATCCAACGGTTCGAGTTTCGAGAAAATTCGACAGTCGGATCTCCCGGTATAATCGTTTGAAGTTTCGATTTCAAAATACGAACTACAGCGTCGTTATTCGATTTAATATAATTATATTTATATATATATATATAATTGATTCTGGCGCTGTTTTTCTTTAGATTTGAGTTAAACATTCTAGACAATCCAACCGTTGGATTTTTACAAAGTTGGTGCCGTTGGAAAGATATTTCCAAAGCGAACCCAACGGTTGCGGTTTCGGGAAAATCCGATGGTCGGATCTCCCGCACTAATCGTTTGAAATCACGGTTTCAAAATACGAACTGCAGCTTCGTTATTCGATATATTTCAATTCTATTTATATATATATATATATCGATTCTTCGATTTCAAAACTATATTATTTTCATACGTTAGATAAAAATGATATTTTTATCTAACTGTCTTCTATTTCAACACTTCACTATTTTTAACAATTCATGTATATAATAAAAATGTGATTTTTATTGTAAAACAATTCATTTCAAAACACGATTATTTTATATAGTCCATATAGGTAATAAAAATATGATTTTTATTATAAAACAATTTATTTCAAAACAAGATTATTTTATATAGTTCATATTGATGATAAAAATAGGATTTTTATTATAGAACAATTTCTCTCAAAATACGAATGCCATTCAACACATGAATTTCAATTCAACGAATGAACTTCGATTCAACACATGAAGGTTTTCTATAGTTTGTATATATAGAGTAAAAATGTGATTTTTATATGTAAAAACAATTTATTCAAAACACGAATACCATTCAACACATGAATTTCAATTCAACGAATGAATTTCGATTCAACACATGAAGGTTTTCTATAGTTTGTATATATAGAGTAAAAATGTGATTTTTATATTTAAAACCAATTTATTCAAAACACGAATACCATTCAACACATGAATTTCAATTCAACGAATGAATTTCGATTCAACACATGAAGGTTTTCTATTCAACAGACGAATATAATTTCAACACAGGAAAATAATTCTAACACATGAATATTATTCAAAATTTCGGCAGCATAACGACAGGGTAGTTAAAACAGGGACCGTCCCTAGTACGGCTCCTCGCTCTACCTTAAAGCCTCGCAGCTTTTGACAATGGGAAATCATGCATCTAGTTCGCATGCAGGCGGCATGTATATATTTTACATTTCCACAAACTAATCCTATGTGGTTTTAACCAAATAATTTTCCACTACAAACGGGTATTTTTCAACCACAATCAATCAATTTCCGCCCCAAACAATTATAATCAACCATTCGCTATCAACCAATTTTCACACCAATCACAATCAATAAATATCATCCATGGTTTGTGGACGAGGGGCGTATATATATATATATATATATATATATATATATATATATATATATTAAATAAGCATTTCACTTCTATTTCAACACATATATAATTTTTACAATGCGTATATAACTAATACATCGAACGTACAACCTATACAACGCTTATACATGAGGTGTACAATGCCTATATAAGTCATACATCGACCATATTATTTATACATCGTCGTTTTCCATATCGTTTATAAATTAGAAATCTCACTTTGGGTTCCACTCCACCAAAAATAGCAGAAGGCTCAGAAAAATATGCGGTCTCTTCTAGAATGTAGAAGACGTCCACACGAGTCCATTGTCTCTTGTTTCACTGAATTTCGTCAAGAAACGAAAAAGATATGATTTTTACAGTGAAAATAAAAACGGTAGCGCTTAGAAGTGCTATAATATAGTTTATTATAAAATAGTCGTACCTCAGCAGTTTGGTTCGAAACTAGGTTTTTGATTTTCGTGAAATCCGTGTAGCTATATGTCGATCGGCCTTCGCAGCGTCGAAGGGGGAGGATAGGCGCAGGGATCGGTGGTGGAGGGGGTCAACTCGGTCAGGCCAGGAAGCGGCGGCGGCTCCCTGAAGTCGACGACTTCACAACACCCGATCTCGACAACCACGCCACGAAAAATTGCAATCCTTGTCTTGATTTGAAGCTCTTGTGTTGCTCTTCAAAAGGGATCCAACCGCTCGTGATTTAATTGAGAATTGAAAGAGAAATCGAAGAGAGAAGGAAGGAAGAGGGTTCCGCCTTTAATCGACTGTCGGGGAGAGAGAAAAGGAATTTTCTGACCAATGAGATTTTTTTATTAATTTATATATTTTTAAATTTCTAAAATACCCCCTTGTCACACACGAACACCAATTCAAACCCAACGACTGTCGTCCCTAGCATTTTACCCCTATTCCGAACACAATGGGATATGTTTCGAAGGCCCATTCGAATGTTTCAGTCAGTTTTCCTTCAATTTAAAATATATAACATTCAATATTCAATTTGAACGTACATTTCAATTTGCCAGGGCCACAAACTGATTCGAAAAATTCCAGAAAAATAAATCTGACTATGTTTTGACGATACGGTCCCAGCAAAACTAGTTTCGTCGAATTCTGAGACCGTTTGAAAATTGGCCCATTTCTGGTCGATCCGATTTAACAGAAATCGACCAAACTCATTTTCTTTTGCCATGCTCACATACTAGCTTCAAAAATTATAAAATTTGAAACCTAGCAATAGTTTAACATCCCGGATCCAACAAAAGTGGTTTCGTCGAATTCCGAGGTCGTATGAAAAATGGCCATTTTCACGGGCTATATAATTTCTACATCGACCTTTCTGAAAATTCATTTGGCCATAACTTTTGCTTCCTACTATGAAACTTCGATTCTTCAGATTCGTTAGAAAGATATTCATTAACAGATTTAAATATTTTTGGTTTCACTCAAATCCGTTTTGTTTTGCACCCGGTACAGTCAGTCAAAGTTTGAATTCAAATTTTGAAACTACATCGCCCTTTCAGGCTTGGTTTATAATTAGAATTAATTATATTCGTTTTCAAATTTTGATTCAAGCTTACTTTTCATTGTTATTATTTAAAATATTTATTTTAAATATTTAAAATCCACTAAAATAGCCAATTAAAAATTTTTAAATTGGTTCAGATTTTCCGGGTCGTTACAATCTCCCGCACTTAAAACTTTTCGTCCCCGAAAAGGAACAAAGTCGAAAGTGGTTTGATTAATCAACTCTACATTCAATCTGGCTTCCATTCTCCAACTTTTCAGTTTCTGAGAATTTTCAAATTCTTCAAAAATTTGGCTAACACCTGGAATTTTCGAAAAATTTCACCATAACCTCCTTTGTACGGGGAGGGGTTTGGAAATTTATTGGGCCGTATTAGGTACCCAATAAATCCTATAAAGCATACACATATTTATAGTGATATATTATGGTGTTTACAGGGGAGCGTGTATAGATAATAACTCCAGAGAATAAATTCTCGTCACCCTGTCAAAGCCTGAGGGAGTGTGTATTTTAATTGCTCCAGAGAATAAATTCTCGTCACCTCGTCCCGTATGGGAAATAAATAATCCATGTGCCGTATCTAATGACTAGAGAGACGTGATTATTGTCAACTCCAGACCCGTGTGGGGTTTTCATTAATCTGGCAATTTATCGTTACAATTTTATATGGTCATATCAGTCATCAGTTCAACCTGTAAAATATAGTCATCGCCATACAAGCCTTTCGCTCGTATGGTAAATCTTCCACCTCGCCACACAAGCTCCAAATGCTTATGTGGTATATGATGAAGTATGCCTATCTTCAAGAAGTATGCCATATAGTGTAGTTCAAAATTAATTGTTACTATCCTATGGCGACATTTATTATTACACACAGAACAACCAGCACTCCGCATCCAATGGCATTCATAGGAGTTGATATAATAATAAAATTGCGCATTCAACTCATTAAGGTTTACCTATTTGTCGGGCACGCAAATAAAATCTTTACTCAACAGCTAATCCAATTACCTGTTCAAACATATATAATGCACAAGTATATATTTCTATCAATTCTTAAATCAGTTCAATGTGTGATTTAATTAAATATCATTTTAATAATTTAATTAAACAAATCCACCATCACACAACTCAAACAACAATCAAATGGTTTTTAACTTTTCAAATACACATCCTTTATACATTCAAAAATCATATTTCTAAAGCCAAACTATAAATATAATCACAAATATGTTATTTATAAACATATAACTCTCGACTCGTTCTGGGGCACTTCTGACCCCAACTCTAACGAGTTATTCTGATTCTGCTATACTCATACTAGGATATTACTGATCCTATCTGTAATGAGTTATCCATCCTAGAACACTACTGGTTCTATCTCTGACGAGTTCGTTAATGTGTTATATACCAGAGCTAAGCTTAACCGAAGCTCTGATACCACGATGTGATGACCCCAAAACCCGTACTGACGGTGTTAAGGGTAATCTTTGGAATATAACACATAAACAGATAATAGCAGAACAGAAATAAATAAATACACCAGATAATGAACAATAATACACTGGATAAACAATAATCATCAGAGTTACAAAGTATACAGGATCATACTTAGTACAAATACAGTTCAACTATACATAAATGTCTACAGCGGATACAAACATAATATGTACAATAGGAGCCGAACATCATAAAAAGAGATAAATGATAGAATCCATCTTCAGCTTCAGCTATCCAGAACAAGCCTGCTAAAAACCTGAACACAAGGCTGCCCGTGTAGAAAAAGGGGCACCCGAGTTTGAAAGTGAAACAAACTACGAGTCAGTCATGGGACTGGTATGAGAAATCTACTTAACACATTTAAAATATGGCTAATCACAGGACCACGCCACCTTCGTGGAACGGGTTTACTCCAGTGGATTGCCAGTTCTTTAAAACAAATAATTCTTTTAAACATCGCAATGCCTTTTATAAAAATGAAGCCATTATAAGACTCAGTTCCCATCACATAATGCAACGCAAACCGGAGGATAGAGTTTTTACCTTATAATGGCCAAAATATGCTTGATACGAATAAAACAAAAGCATTTGATATTATAACTAGTGTTTATATGTTTCAAAAACAATTTCGAATCATAAGTATCAATCATAGATGGCATTAATGCCCTATACCACTATGTCGCCATATATAGGTATACAATCAAAACCGCACAGTCACGTATTTGGAAATTGGATTTCCGTCATGAACCAAGGCAAAGGATAGTCCTTACCGAATTAGAAACTCTCTAGCCCAAGCCTCAGGAACAACCGCAACTGCACCTTGGATCGTCAGGGCCGGTCCACACGAAGTGGATTATAATGCCTTGACAATGCGTTTCCCCGCCCTATGGGCGTAAATGAGCCAACGAATGACTCCATCGGTCCTGGATCGACCGATACTTCCAAGGCGCCTCGCAACAGCAACAACCACATAGGTGAAAATAATATAATTGTCAGCCAGTTTAAGCACCGACACCACCTCTAGCCAGAAAGAAACGCACGTCCCCCCTGAGGTCCTTCTCCCGTTTCTGGTTCATACCGGGGTGTGAGGCTCGCGAATTCACATTATACACAAAGCTACGTCACACAGGCGGTGCTTTGATCACCTACCACAAGACTTTGCTTTTCAACAGAAGCCCTGATCACAGCATCTTAGCATGCCACACAGGCAATTCACACCATGTAACTGACGGTTATCAATCACACAGAATGAATTCCAATGTCAGACACACAGTCCATTTGCAAGTCCGTTCTGGGTCTGAACGAAACCGGAGGCACTATATACCTCGCAAACCCATCGATCTCCACGTACATCTGGACGATCACCACTCATTATCCATATTTCGGGATGCCTCCCAATCAGGACATCAGTTACCATCCAAACGAGGTGAAAGATTTCCGGTCTTCAACCACCGTCTTCATCTTCGATTTCTTCTCGTCGATTTAGCTATTCAGAATGGGATACCCTGTCTTTCAGAGCAACTCGCGTATATAATAAACAAGTGCAACACAAACACACATACGCATCATTTCAATTCATTAGTCGCTAACCGTAAATTAGTAAGAGAACGATTTCCCAAATATTAACCCCGAAGGCCGAGACCAACATCAGATCAACACCCAAGAAACCATTCGACTTAGCCAACCTTCAGTTAGTTTCTAAATTTCACATCCCTATCGTTTATGATATTTTATAACGATTTATCGCTATTTTTATTTATTTTAAAATAGCCAATTTATTCAAAACGACGCTTCGGGCCATAACGCGGCCGTGGCGCTGTTTTTCTTCAGATTTGATTTACACATGTCTGAACATCTAACCATTGGATCTTCACAAAATTTACATCATTAGAAAGATCTTTTCAAAACGAATCAAACGGTTCCAGTTCCGGGAAAATCCGACGGTCGGATCTCCCGGTATAATCGTTTGAAGTTTCGATTTCAAAATACGAACTGCAGCGTCGTTATTCGATTTAATATAATTATATATATATATATATAATCGATTCTGGCGCAGTTTTTCTTCAGATTTGAGTTAAACATTCCAGAAAATCCAACCGTTGGATTTTTACAAAGTTGGTGCCGTTGGAAAGATATTTCCAAAGCGAACCCAACGGTTGCGGTTTCGGGAAAATCCGATGGTCGAATCTCCCACACTAATCGTTTGAAAGCACGGTTTCAAAATACGAACTGCAGCTTCGTTATTCGATATATTTCAATTCTATTTATATATATATATATCGATTCTTCGATTTCAAAACTATATGATTTTCATACATTTGATAAAAATGATATTTTTATCTAACTGTCTTCTATTTCAACACTTCACTATTTTTAACAATTCATGTATATAATAAAAATGTGATTTTTATTGTAAAACAATTCATTTCAAAACACGATTATTTTATATAGTCCATATAGGTAATAAAAATATGATTTTTATTATAAAACAATTTATTTCAAAACAAGATTATTTTATATAGTTCATATTGATGATAAAAATAGGATTTTTATTATAGAACAATTTCTTTCAAAATACGAATGCCATTCAACACATGAATTTCAATTCAACGAATGAATTTCGATTCAACACATGAAGGTTTTCTATAGTTTGTATATATAGAGTAAAAATGTGATTTTTATATTTAAAAACAATTTATTCAAAACACGAATACCATTCAACACATGAATTTCAATTCAACGAATGAATTTCGATTCAACACATGAAGGTTTTCTATAGTTTGTATATATAGAGTAAAAATGTGATTTTTATATTTAAAAACAATTTATTCAAAACACGAATACCATTCAACACATGAATTTCAATTCAACGAATGAATTTCGATTCAACACATGAAGGTTTTCTATTCAACAGACGAATATAGTTTCAACATAGGAAAATAATTCTAACACATGAATATTATTCAAAATTTCGGCAGCATAACGACAGGGTAGTTGAAACCGGGACCGTCCCTAGTACGGCTCCTCGCTCCACCTTAAAGCCTTGCAGCTTTTGACAATGGGGAATCATGCATTTAGTTCGCACGCAGGCGGCATGTATATATTTTTTATTTCCACAAACTAATCCTATGTGGTTTTAACCAAATAATTTTCCACCACAAACGGGTATTTTTCAACCATAATCAAACAATTTCCACCCCAAACAATTATAATCAACCATTCGCTATCAACCAATTTCCACACCAATCACAATCAATAAATATCGTCCATGGTTTGTGGACGAGGGGCGTATATATATATATTTTTTATATAAGCATTTCACTTCTATTTCAACACATATATAATTTTTACAACGCGTATATAACTTATACATCGAACGTACAACCTATACAATGCTTATACATGAGGTGTACAACGCCTATATAAGTCATACATCGACCATATAATTTATACATCGTCGTTTTCCATATCGTTTATAAATTAGAAATCTCACTTTGGGTTCCACTCCACCAAAAATAGTAGAAGGCTCAGAAACATATGCGGTCTCTTCTAGAATGTAGAAGACGTCCACACGAGTCCACTGTCTCTTGTTTCACTGAATTTCGTCAAGAAACGAAAAAGATATGATTTTTACAGTGAAAACAAAACGGTAGCGCTTAGAAGTGCTATAATATAGTTTATTATAAAACAGCCGTACCTCAGCAGTTTGGTTCGAAACTAGGTTTTTGATTTTCGCGAAATCCATGTAGCTATATGTCGATCGGCCTTCGCAGCGTCGAAGGGGGAGGAGAGGCGCAGGGATCGGTAGTGGAGGGGGTCAACTCGGTCAGGCCAGGAAGCAGCGGCGGCTCCCTGAAGTCGACGACTTCATAGCACCCGATCTCGACAACCACGCCACGAAAAATTGCAATCCTTGTCTGGATTTGAAGCTCTTGTGTTGCTCTTCAAAAGGGATCCAACCGCTCGTGATTTAATTGAGAATTGAAAGAGAAATCGAAGAGAGAAGGAAGGAAGAGGGTTCCGCCTTTAATCGACTGTCGGGGAGAGAGAAAAGGAATTTTCTGACCAATGAGATTTTTTTTATTAATTTATATATTTTTAAATTTCTAAAATACCCCCTTGTCACACACGAACACCAATTCAAACCCAACGACTGTCGTTCCTAGCGTTCTACCCCCATTCCGAACACAATGGGACATGTTTCGAAGGCCCATTCGAATGTTTCAGTCAGTTTTCCTTCAATTTAAAATATATAACATTCAATATTCAATTTGAACGTACATTTCAATTTGCTAGGGCCACAAACTGATTCGAAAAATTCCAGAAAAATAAATCTGACTATGTTTTGACGATACGGTCCTAGCAAAACTAGTTTCGTCAAATTCTGAGACCGTTTGAAAAATGGCTCATTTCTGGTCGATCCGATTTAATAGAAATCGACCAAACACATTTTCTTTAGCCATGCTCACATACTAGCTTCAAAAATTATGAAATTTGAAACCTAGCAATAGTTTAACATCCCGGATCCAACAAAAGTGGTTTCGTCAAATTCAGAGGTCGTATGCAAAATGGTCATTTTCACGGGCTATATAATTTCTACAGCGACCTTTCTGAAAATTCATTTGGCCATAACTTTTGCTTCCTACAATGAAACTTCGATTCTTCAGATTCGTTAGAAAGATATTCATCAACAGATTTAAATATTTTTGGTTTCACTCAAATCCGTTTTGTTTTGCACCCGGTACAGTCAGTCAAAATTTGAATTCAAATTTTGAAACTACCTCGCCCTTTCAGGCCTGGTTTATAATTAGAATTAATTATATTTGTTTTCAAATGTCGATTCAAGCTTACTTTTCATCGTTATTATTTAAAATATTTATTTTAAATATTTAAAATCCACTAAAATAGGCAATTTAAAAATTTTAAATTGGTTCAGATTTTTCGGGTCGTTACAGATATGTTATTATACCAGATTGATTGATTACTGCAGTTGCTTAGGTTTCAATAATATGATGCTAAGCGACATATCTTAGTTTTCAGTAATCAATCATTCTGGTATCTGCTCAAACAATAATAACATATCATTATATTGTGAATGTAAATACAAATAAATTTTTCCTTTCATTTATTTTCAGATTTCTCGGGCTAATCTTTTTTTAAACATGCATTAGTTAAAAATAATAACACATGTTACTCAACATTTACAGTTTCTAGCCGACCTTTTACTTCTTCATTACCGACCTTGATGACGTACAAGACTCAAAGTGCCATTTCTTAAACATCTGACCCAGTTCTTTTTTGTCTTCTATATAGATGCAAGTCTTTCATTCAGGGCATAATTTCCTACCGATCGCATGAAATGCAATCCAGATCAACTTTTAAAAATTAACGGCTAGAAAATTAAGATAATTGTTCTAACATGATTTCTGAAAACATAACTAAAATAACATACATACACTAATGCAAAAGCAAACCAACAAAAGAGAAACGCCTATAAACAAACACACACATTGGATAAAACGCTAAACAAAACACAACAAGATCATAAAGGCTTGAAGAGAAGAAATCAAGCCCTATCTCCCCTAATCCTCCTAGCAAGCTGAATATCCTTCGGCATAATCGTAACACGCTTGGCATGGATAGCACAAAGGTTAGTGTCCTCAAACAGCCCTACCAGGAACGCCTCCGCCGCCTCCTGCAGCGCCAACACAGCATGGCTCTGGAAGCGCAAATCAGCCTGCACGCACGCATGCATGCATGTACACATTAATTACCACACTCTCATAAATTCTGTGTACTAAAATTTCATCATTAATCAATTAACCATGCAGAAAACAGTAAGGCCGCGGTACTACGTACCTTTGAGTCTTGAGCGATTTCCCTAACAAGCCTTTGGAAGGGAAGCTTCCTGATGAGGAGTTCAGTGCTCTTTTGATACTTGCGGATTTCACGAAGAGCGACGGTTCCCGGCCTGAAGCGGTGCGGCCTCTTCAGCCCTCCTGCTCTTGGCAGTGACTTCCTCGCAGCCTGCGCTTGTTTATTTTTCATACATCGGTGAGTGCAGTATTGTTCTGTAGTTTTAATTGCTAGGGTTATAATTACCAGAACTAAATGAAATGAACAAACCTTGGTTGCCAATTGCTTGCGAGGAGCCTTGCCTCCGGTGGACTTGCGAGCGGTTTGCTTTGTACGTGCCATCTTTCCCTGATCATACACACAATCTTGTCTTAGTCATCATCATAAAGAAACAAGACACTTGAGAAGAAGAACAAGGAAGACATTAATTGAAATTTTGAAAATGAATTAACTTGCCTATACTCGTATATCTTTTGTTTCGGACGGTTACAGTGCCGTGGGAATGGCAAGCGGCTATATATAGAACTAGAAGGGAAATGAGTCAGTTATACATCGTGGTTTTGTTGATTCCGATAAGTACGTGAGATGCTGCATCAACCAAAAATAGCGGCACCTGAAACAAGAATAAGGAAAATAACGGTGGATCTCAGGGGTGCAGATTGATTCAATGGTCTGATGGTATTTGGGTGTTTTTTTTGGTTTGTGCTTTCCGGGCGATGTAGTTTTATCCAATAAGTATTTATGTGTTTTTTTTATGACGGTTGAGATTTGATAAGTAAAATGTAAATGGATTGCCATGTCATCGCTGACGTCTTCGATTAGTATATGGATATTTTGTATGGATGAAGGATGAAACATGCATATAGAATTATCAGTTTTTGTTAGCACTTTGCATAGATCTGAATACATAGCATGAACATATTTGCATAACTAGGAAGTCAACTGAATCGTTGGAGCACCTAATCTTTGCATTAGACAGATTCATCTGCATTTTTCTCATTCGCACAAAATCATAAATTACGTTAGAACAATAAAGGATAATGACCACTATGGATGATGTATAAGTAGATAACTATAGATATTGGATATGTTTTCTGCTTGCATCTTCTATCCTTAGAGATTCGAGGATGAAATCCTTTAAGGAGAGGAGACTATAACATCATAGAAAAATTTATAATTAATAAATTGAAGTAATAAAATGAATTAAAAATTAAAATTTATGTAGATGTCCAAATTTGGCTATAGGGACTTCACCTACATATATATTTTGTCACGATGTGAGTATTTACGAGATAGTTATGGAGGAGAGAAATAAAAAAAATGCAAACTGCTTGGGTTGACCGGTCCATAGAACGGCCGACCGCTCCCAAGGGTGGTCGACCCAGAGCTTGTATATTATCGTATTTTTTTTAACCAATGCGTAATGGATTGGGACATCAATTTTGGGCAGGTTCAACCTTGAGTAAACTCTAACATCCCGTATTTTTCTAGAATAAATATCTAATTATTAATAGAGAAATAAATATTTTTGAAAATTTTGGAATTTGTAACGACCCGCAAATCCGTACCGTTTGAGCTGACTGAATACAACTCACGTCCAACCCAAATTGCACGAAAATACGAATCATTAATAGAAAGAAGTTAGAGGATGAGAATAGAAAGATAGAAAATTAGAATAGAAGAAAATAGATGGAAGATCAAACTGAATAATAACACAGAGTCTCACAATCGCAGCGGAACAAAATATAATATATAAATAATCACTTTTGAATTACAAACTCTATTATCACTTACATACTTCATCAAAGTACATCACACATACAATACAGCGGAAATAAACTCTAAATATCTAACGTTGAAGCCTCCTCCTCCAAGCTCCTCCAGATAAATCTGTAAAATCCTGAACTATTGGACTACCGGTACAAATTTGGGCACCCAAGAGTTTAGGGAAAAATAGAAAATAAACTCTGGGTCAGTCATGAGACTGGTGTGAGTAAACAGTTTTTTAAAAACAGCTTGATCAGTACAGGATATCTCATAAGACCATGCTGTAAAAACGGAACGGGTTTTTCTCTTATGAGAATCCAGAAATAACTTGGTTTAACTTTCAAAAATATTTTGAAAGAAAAGATAATCGTAAGACCGACCCACACATAAACATGGATGGTTTTTACTTTACGATAACCCAAAACATTTTGAAATCAATATTATTTTGATATTATGATAGTGTCTAAATACCAATAAATATCAATCTAGCAGAACGCTTGCATCTCACAGTACTCCACATATATGGTATACAATCAAAACCGCGGGCACTTATTGGAGATTGGATTCCGACTATGACAAGGTATGGAACCACCTGCCGATAGTGTATCACTAGAGGCGAGTACACTGGGTTCAACAAGAACGTCTTGCAGCCCGGCCCATACATGACCAACCACTCATTTCGCTTGAGTGTATCGAATATATTGTCACCAACGGTTGGGAGCTACCCACCGTTTCCCGAAAGGGACAACATCGAAAGATTTAAGAAGTAAAAGGAATTTCTCTAGATAGGTGACAATACACCCTAATGGGAGCGACCCACATAGCCATGCTGCCTGCCCGATTTTTGTCATTTCCCAGTTGTGAGGCTTTAGGCTGAAACTTACCTTTGGATATAACACGTCTTCATTCACTTAGAATGCCGCATCTTCAAGCCCGCTAAATCACAAATTGATTTCCCCAAAAATACCACGGGTATAAAGCTAAGAGAAACGAATTCCTCCTCCACCAAACGTAAATACGTTTGAAGAGATCAACTTACGCAATTTATTAGGCATAGTCTGTCAGACATTCGTCTATACAAGTTGTCCTAGGATGGGACAAACCGAAGGCACTATTCTGTAAATCCATCTTAGGCAATTTCTACCTAGGATCGACAAAATAGCCCTTGCATAACACCATTGTCAATGGTCCTCAAAAATCTCTTACTCGTAACGTATATATCGAATCGAAGTGGAATTAGATTCCGGTCTCTTCGAAACGATAACGAAATGGTCCAGATTTGATAGTCGGTGATTTAACTATCAAATGTAAAAATAAAATAAATATGTTTATAGCCATTGGATCTGCTAAGCCTTATTTAAATAATCTTTAAATTATTTACATATAAATATTAACTTTGTATATATATATATATTGATTTGAAAATATAATTACTAATTAACCAATGAAATTCTTATTATCAATCTTACATGATAAATCTCATTCTTGAATATTTGTTTCATAAATGTAAATGATATTCAACTCCAACACTCATTTTGAACACAAACTAATACGAATTATCGGATAATGGAGAAATCGATCAAGTTGGGGTATTTTAATTACCTCTCACACCTTGAATCGAAAGCATTCTTATCGTCAAGATTTGTAGAAGTTCGTTATCCAAAATATTCGAAAAAACCATAAATTGGTAAATCAATTTGATTTCCAAACCTTAAACCATTTTCAAACAACGTTGTTATTTTGAACTATTCATCAATTTAACTTGATATTAAATTAGGGGAATTTAATCCAAATCATCGACTTGATTTCCTTATCTTCTGATAATTAAATTATCTTTTCCTTACTTAATTAAAAGGTTAATTAAGTTAAAAACATTATCTTATTCAATTTTAACTTCTCTATTTAACTGCACCATTATCCTACCCAGCCTGTTAAATAAAAACATTACGAATATAATAAACAACCATTTATTAAAACCCCTTCTATTATATTAATTGTAACCAATAAATTTAAGGACAAATTCTCATTTAAACAGTTGATTTACATCAAGCAAACTGATTAACTAATTAATCTTTCCTTTTTAAATTAATAATATAATTAATTTAAAATAAACCATTTAACTGTTTCTTAAAAATAATTAAAATCCAATTATCAAGACTGGAGTATATTTCTGAGTTACTTTATAGAAAACGGTTTAGCAGTTCCATCGATAAATAACAGTTCATATAACAGGCGACATTCAAGTGTTAACTCAATTTGCACAAACAATACAATTCAATATTAACAACAGATAGTATAATATCTCAACATCATATATTAACTGATAAAATATGTCAAACTAGTATAGTAGCAGAACAGTGTTTATTTATGCTAACAGGGTGTTCGAGCAATTTAGCCAACCAAATATACAGTGGAACGGTGTTTATTTCCACTAATATATATCCATACAATATATAATACGATTAACGTAATTAAACACAACTTAATTAATAAATCAATTTATTTAATAACCAAATTCAGAATTTACTAAATTATCGGTTATTACTAATCAGTAGTTTATACGTTAATTTAGTACAGTGTCTAAATTTATGTTTGATTTATTTTAAACGGTATTTGATATTAAAAGCACCGTCAATTAAATCAATTTAATGAAGGTTGACATTAATACATTACCAAAAAAGGTGTTGTACCACTTAAATTCCCTTCCCATCTTTCTCCGTTTCTTTGTTTTCCATTCGTGACGTCTCCCTAGGGATCCTCTGGACCGCATGTTCTCTGGATCCCTGGACCCGACCAGTAAAATCACCCCATTTAGAGTGATTTACACTTTGCCCCCTGAAATTCGGGTGTAATTCAGGGAGGCAAAGTGTAAATCACCCCAAATGGGATGATTTTACTGGTCGGATCCAGGGGTTCAGGGGGGATTGCGGTCCAGAGGATCCGCTCCCCTTCTTTCCTTGTCACTTGCATTTATGTCCTCTTGCGTTTCTTTCTCATTCCCATGCATTATTTAATATAATCCAACTTCCGTTCATGCTTATCTGATGCATTCAATTTCCATTCCTATGCCTAATCGTAATGCATACTCAACCCATCTTTCAAATGCCCATTAACATTTATTATGAACCTTTATAAACATTTATAAATGTTATTGTAAACATTTATTTCCCTATTAACATTTACACGCATCGCCTGTCATTCCTTCCCCATTCCACTTGAACTGGCAACTAAATGGATGCGCTCCGTCCCTTTTCTTCTTCTGTATTTGGTAAGTAACGTCTCAAATTTATATATATATATATATATATATATACACACACACACACACATACATATACATATACATATACATATACATATACATATACATACATACATATATATATATATATATATATATATGGGACTGAGCCAAAGACAAATGACCCACGTAATTTGCTTCAGGTTAGCTAAAATAAATGAGCTCTTCAGACCAGTACGCTCCTGTTTTCTTTCCCCATCCCTTTCTGTTCTTTCCTATTCTTTGTTTCTATTCTATCATGTATTTCTTTCTTCTTCTTTTTTTATGTGTTTTTCTTTCCCCTGCCTTGGGTTCCGACGTGAACTTATTTCAGATAAAAGGAGTACTCAATTTTAACTTGATCATTTTTTTTCATTTCCTAACGTTTCTTGCTTGCGGCTATTTCATGCTTTTTTTCTTCTCTGCTTCCCATCCTTTGTTTGCTTCTCCTACCTTCTTTCGTTTTTGTTGTCATTCTCTTTTCTTTTACTTACCAGTTTCTTTTCCTATCGTATTGTTTAACCCACCACATCAGTTAAACACCAATGCACTAAATCGGCCCCTAATGTTCTTCTAACCAATGTTACAGCAATCACCATTCAACACGAAAACCAAACAACTCATAGGCCACACACATGACACAACCGTGTATATTCTTCACCGTGCATGTGCACGCATGCACCGATCACCCGGGAGTTGTCGCGCCACCACTGATACATCACGCCATCTTCCGAGTTCACCAACGACCGACCATCTCACCCCAAAACACTCTCCTACTCAAAAGTACCCGCCAGCCCTCATTTAGATCGAAACAGGGTACACTAGATGGCCTCAAAACAATCCTCCTATGATCATATTCTTACTAGTAAATTAAGCTCTTTGTTTTTGAAACTTAGGGGGTGGTTTAAAGGACTAACAGAGCCTACAATATTATTTGTTCCAGGCTTCTCTTCATCACAGTTTTTATCATTAAAAAAATCGAATTTGATTTAATATGCCCCATGCAGGAGAATTTAACCATAAACACCTGGAGACCAAATCCTCTGTCCCCAAATTCCTCTATACCTCTGTCCCCAAATTCCTCTATACCCCTGTCCCCATCCAATCAAAACCTCTTATTTTCACAATTTTGCAATTAAGTCCGAAATAAAAAAAGGGCTTAATTGCAAAAGGTGGAAATCAGGGGGTGTTCATTGGTTAGATACAGGGGGACAGGGGGGTTTGGGTACAGGGGATTATTTTTGGTTTTTATTATCATATTAATTAGCAATAGCTTAAAAATAAAGGAAAAGGGTTCACTCACTATATTGATCACTGGTTTGTCCTGTTTTGATTCCAGGTTTGTTTTCATTTCATTTTTAGTCAGTATAACAATTTATACGACCAAATCAACATATTCATATAATATATATATACGGCACAAAGTTTGTTCACAATTTTGGGTTACCTACAGGTTTGTTTCATGCAAATGATCATAAAGTTTTTATTTCTATCTTATACCATTTCTTTCTTGCTTGAAATGAAACTTTAACTACTAGACCTCATCCAGAAGCATGAATATATATATATATATATATATATATATAAGGCATAAGCATTTGTAAATAAAATGGAAAGAAGTTTTGTATACTGTCTTGTTTTGTACTCTGTCTCTTTTCTTTGTCACCAGGATTTTAAGTTTTATATTGATATAAATTTTTTGATTGTTTTAAACAACACATTCAATAATACACATACAAATATATGATTGCATAACAATCAGCAGACAAAAGGGGAAAGTTTACTCACAGCGATTTCACTGTTCCAGTTTTTTCTATCTTTGGTTCCAGGTTTAAAAGCTTTCGCTCACTGGTATATGCCATTTCATTTGATCGCTGGTTTGCTTCACTGGTGTCCATGTTCTTATTTTGAGTTCACTGAGTTTTTGTAAGGGAGATGGCATGGATTACTAGTGTATTTATAGGGCGAAACGATCAATATAATACTGCCTAATAGCTATAGAGATGCAACAGCCCGTTTGATTGATAAAAGGTGCAAATGTCATGGCTTTTCACATGTAAATTCTTTCAGTCAATTTCAGTGCACGACAACATTTATAAAAAAAATCAAATGCTTAGCTTCTAAGTCTCTTAGGTCATCAGAGCTGCTATATTGATTGAAATGGATGTTACTTAAAGTCTTCTCCCTTAAATTTTCCTCAGGCTTGCACATGTATGATGGTCACAACTTGATACACATAGACCATGTGCAATTGATTTTAGACTTAGGCTAGGTAGTAGTCTAGTTTGGCTTATATGATGGAGAAGGTGTTGCCTAGGTTGTGTAGCTATGTTCTTAGATGGTTCCTGTAACATCCCATAATTTTCAGTATCTTTAAATTTCAATTTAAAATAAATAAATTGGAATATATTAGGGAAATCCAAATTTCTGTTAATTTTAATGATGGTGATTGTTTGAATTTAGTATAAATAGATTTATCAAATGTAGTTTTATTTAGAAAGGCTATTTTGAAATTTAATATTTAATAATTAAATTAATTTGAGTGGGTTAATTTAAAAGTGAAATTCAAATTTTAAATTGGAATTTGTGGAATTTTGGATTTGATATTAAATAACTTGAAATAAAAGCAAATTCATTTATTTGAATTTGCAGTTCAGATTTAATTTGAGAAATAATCAAGATCCGGGAACTTAAATTTTGTGAAACAAGTTTATTTAAGCTGTGTTTGAATTAAAGGAGAATTTAAATTTTGATTTGTTAAACGATGGAATTTAAGTTGTTTAAGTTAACTTTGAAATTCAAATCTGAATTTGTAAATAATCAAATGTGGAACTTAAATTTATGAAATAAATCTATAGAATTGATTTAAGTTATAATTTGATTTAATTTGAATTTAAAATAGTTAATCGAATAATTGGATATTTTATTTATTTAATTAACTGTGAAATTTAACCGTTTTGGCGACTCTCCCGGAATTCGATGAAATTGGCGCCAATAGAACCGGAACAGTGAATTATTATAGGATTTCAATTTGCGTTACAATCCGACTTACCGTTTGACCGTACGAGAGAAAGTGTGAAAGAGATCAATGTAAATGGATAATTGGGTATTTCTCATATTTAGGCCTTATAATTATATATAAATAAAACCCACTTAACACCTCATCAGTCATTTCATTACACGTACATTTTCCTCCACCCAGTTTTCTCTAATGGCTGAAAAATCAAGTTCTAAACACTAGATTCAAATGAAAACCCCAACTTGAAATTTCAAATCTCTCCAAACCATAGCAAATGATATATCAAATCGAAGGTCTCGATGATACGAAGCTATTGGTACCATCAGTTTCAACATGCAGTACACGGATTCACCAGAAATCATGGTCAAAGGTCGCTGTTCCGAAAACCCTAAGACTCAAATTAGGTGTTTCTGATTTAAGCCACAATCGCGAAATCCGGCTTCTAGGTATTGTTCGTATCGTTGCTGGGATTGCAACGAACTTGGTCTCATCTTCTATCGTTAAGTAAATCATTGGAATTTGGTGGATTTAGTTCGAATTGGGCGGATTTTTGGGCTGACGGCGGTGGTGCTAGGGCCCGCCGGAAGTGACGGGGTTGGTGCTGGTATGTGCGGGTTTCGGCGAGCTTTGATTTGAGGGTGGTCTCGGTTGATCTCATGGCCGGAGTTGATGGCCACGGTTGGTCAAAGAAGAGGCGTGGATGGTTTTTTTTTCGCAGTTACTATTCACGATATGGAGTGGGAAGATGAATGGAGGGGGTGCTGACGTGTCACGTTCTGATAGGTGAGGGTTGTTTTATTTATTTTATATTTTAAAATTCAAACAGTAAAACATTAGTAACTTTCTCGTTTTAACTCGGATTTGGATGCGGTTTGTTGCATTGGGATCGTGGCGAGATTGCGAACGTTTTGGCACTAGTTTTGCTGCGTTTAGAGACTGTGCAATTTTGGCCTTTAGTTGGATGTAAGATCAACAGAAGACCCAAAGGTGAGTGATTTTCTCACTTACGAAATACTAAATTATTCTCATATTTATTGAATTAAATTGTGAAATAAGTTTGGTTGGACGGTTGTGTGTGATTGAGGATTTTTGCTTAGAACTGACATGCATGTATGTAAATCTGCAAAGTTGGCAAATAATAAATTATTTATTTTAATTAAATAACCAGTTGGGATTCCAATGCTTGAAAACACGTAGAACAGATTAATACTGATTTATTGGCTGAATGGTTGTAATGGATGTTTTGGGTGATTTCTGAATGAATATTGATTTAAATGTTATTTGTTTCACTATATGGCTGTTGTGTGTTCATTACTGACGATGAATCCCAAATTTCACCCTTGATGTTACGGGCATCGAATCAATCCGGGATTTATCGATTTTTAATCAATTAAGAACACAGAGTGAAATGATAAACCTCTGTGACCCTGATTTGGATTGAAATGATAGATCCATCCCTGAATATCGAGAAATTAAATTTAAATCACTTGGCCATAGGGTAGCAAATTACTTATGGACATCGGTTGGTTAAATGATTTAAATATTTGAAGTTCTATTTGAAGGAAATTCATTTAAAGGAAATTGTCGATTTCGATAAATTTTATTCCTCCTTTAAAGATCTGAATCTTGAATGTATTTGAAGTGATTAAGGAAATTTTTCCAAAGTGAATTTGAAGTTGTAAAGATTCAAAACTAATATGATTTGGGGATTTTCAAGGATAGGGTGGACTCGAATTTAATAAATTCTTATTGAATTTAATATTGAAATAAAGATAAATCGAGTATACTTAGAAATTTTTATTTAATACGAGTATGGTTTGAATCCTTGAATTTGGGAAAATGGGTTTGGAATGAGGTTTGGGATGAGTCATTGGGCTAGGCAAACTCCAAAGAGTCCGGAGTTTAGATTCATGTATTGAAGTTCGGAAGGAAGGAATGATTTTAGTTAAAGAATTTTATTTATATACATTTACCCTGTTGTCTTCAAATAACTGTTCCTTTCCTTAAAAATTTATTTATTAAAACTTTTTACCTATAACTATTTTGTTATAACTAATTTTTCTTATATTTTATTATTTAAACTATAGTAACTTTAAAATGTATGTTTATATATAGAGTTAAAAATTTATCTTATTTTATTCTAGCTATTATATTCTATATATATACACACATTATATATAAAGATTTTTATTTATAAGCATCTATTTTTCAAGTTATATTAAATGATCGTAATTTTCTTCCGAATAGAAGGTGTTTGGATCTAAAACTGTTGTTCAAATGGAGTTGAGATAAATTTTATTCTATTTGAATATAAATCGATTTCTTAACCGATTTTGATATGGAAATGTAAATTTTGTTCTTCTCGAATATAAATGGACCTCCAAAGAAATTGAAATGAGTTGAAGTAAAAGTATATATTCTACTTGAATATGAATGTATTACGAACATAAATCGATTTGGGATAAATTGAAATCTTTGAGGAAAATATATTCTATTGGAATATAGGTCGATTTTGAAATATTATATGATTATAATATAAGGATATGGAAATACATTCTAATTTAGAATATGATCGGTTTGGTTTGATTTTTGATAGTTTGATATGTAAATATATTCTATTTGAATATAAACTTGGTTCGAAGCAGAATATGATATTTTGAGATAAATCGAACCTTTGTGAAATATAAAAGAACCAACCGATGTGAAAGATGTAAGCATTGGTGGTCAAAGAGACCGGAGTCGACATAAGGCATACTCTCTGTCAGTGTCGATACCACTTTGACAACTGTGAACGTTATGACGTATCCAGAATAAGTATAATGACTTGGAGGCGATTATCGAATCGAAGAAGATGAACGATGACGAAATAGCCCTGACCTTCGGGTCAGAATTGAAATGACTAAAACAGGAGCTATACCGTGACTAATTGAGGTAGCACCTTTGATCGAACACACTTCTTCGATACTATTTCTATGACTATGATGATGATGACGATTTGGGCCCATTTATGACTTTGGGAGAGTGTTCCGAGGTGGGCGGTAGTGGCTGCTATGCGTTACCACCGGTCCGGGAGTGCAATTGGTAGAATCCTACCCTGGGAATTGCCTCGAGTGCCTTGTCATATTATCCTTATCGAGCCCATACGATTTTGACTTGTATCGTACCTATGGAGTGCCCTCTGATGCCATCGTTTACGGTGGGTTTACGGTACTGTATAGACTACGGTATTATAAACGGTGTAAGGGTAAAAATGTAATCCCGCTTACGCTATTTTCAGTATTTATACTTTACTGAGTAGACACTATCATAATAACGTATTATACTATCTATGTATTAGTTTAATGGATCCTTGAGAGATGGAAAAATCCCGTAACATCTCTTGAGTTACTGTACCCATGACACTGATGTTATCTCGTATTTTAATTTGACTAATATGAGAATGATTTAGTGCTGATCCGAGTGTTTGTTGTGTTTTCTTTTATGCAATACGCTCGGGTCAGCAGATGTTGCAGTTAACGAAGATTTTCTACAGCTTGGAGGATGAAGACGAGTATTTGGTATAGATGTGTCTAGTATATGTATGTTCCGCTGCATTATGGAATGATTTGTACAAGTGTAACTCTGATAACCATTGTATGTTATAGCTAATGTATATTTCAACTGCTTTTAAACTGTTAGTTATCTATTATATATTGTCCTTCCGCTGTGAGGTTCTGCGATTGTTTTCCTCTTCTTTCTTCTTTTTCTTCTTTTCCCAATAACCACCTGTATTTGTGATTTGTTTGGGTCGACATGTGTGGTTTATTGTCGATTTAAACGGTAAAAAAAATGGGTCGTTACAGTTCCTCCATTGCTTTTCAAGGCACGACCAGTTATGCAAGCACATATGTGCACATGCAATCGGTACCAGTCCATGTGTAGATGTTAAAAATTCAATACTTGGATTCCAAGGCAAATCAAGTGATATGTACAATCCTATGATGTGTTAGGTAGGGGAAGGCATAGGTTAGATGGGTATTAGCTACAACAAATATTGAAATGATGTGTTCCTTAGGCCACTTGCCACTAAATTCTATCAGGCTAAATTGTAGCTTGTATCTATGTACATAGGTGTACATTAATGTACTGAAATGGCTAAAAAACATTACTATGCTCCTAAGTAAATCAAACCTAAATGCCTAAATACATAAATGATTTAAATAGCATTTTTGTACAAACCAGATAGCAACATACAGTGGTTCTGTACTTACAGATTTTAAATACACTAGACTTAGCAACAAAGAAAGTAAGACATGAATGAATTTGGTCTAGATTATAAAAAGTCCAAATCTTGATATTGAAAATTTCAATGTTCTTTATTTGTTGATTTTGCTTTTATTCCATTCCAAATAATGAAATGCCACATTTTATTTATATATGCTTAAGTGAAGTAAAAATCTTACTTAAGAAATTATTATACTCATAAGTTAAAACAAATCTAAGAATATAAATATCAAAACATTACTCGCTTGCCTATATATATATATATATATATATATTGGTTATGAAATTTTGAAACAAGTTTAAATACAAAATGGTCATATAACATATAATTTTAAAACAAGATTTCAACATAATCAAAAATGTTAAACATCATTTATTTGAATTAAGTTTACAAAAAAAATCTAAAATTATATTTAAACAAAATAAGTCAAACCTTCCTTCCCCCTTAAAAGAATTTCGTCCTCGAAATTAAAGAGTAACGAGTTATATTTATATCCATAGGCTTATAATGCATACATGGCCACCCCCTAACAATCAAAACAAATAAGGCATCCAAACTACACAGGTTACTTACCACAACATTTTACAGCAAACCAAACATTCAATACATCAACAATTAGCTACTCATCATAGTCATTTTCATAACTAAAATATCTGTTATTACAGTTGGAAATCATTTCCAATTCATATTTACGCACTTCTACTCTTCAACCTTCATTGGTTCCCGACCGTAAATTATAAGAAAATAATCCTCTCAGTATCAACCACGAAGATCGAAATCAACATTAGATCAATAATGTAATAACCCGGAAATCTGAGCCAATTTAATTTTTTTATTTTGGCAATTTTATTGAATTTTGAATATTTAAAATGAATTATTTTAAATAATAATGACAAGAAATTTATTTTGAGTAAAATTAGAACATATATATTTATTTGAATAGTCGTTAGAATATAATATTTTATTTTAATTATAAAAGGAATTGAAAATGGCGCGATAGTTTGAAAATTCGATTTCAAAGTTCAAATGAATGTATAGGATTCAAAATAAACCTGATTTTAGTGAAACCCAAAATATTAGAATCCATTTGAGAATATCTTTCCAATGAATCCGAAAAATTGAAATTTCATAGCGAGGATAATAAGTTATGCCCAGTTGAAATTTCAGAATAGTCGCTGTGGAATTTTGGCCCTTAAAAATGGAAATTTTGCAAAAGACCTCGGTTTTCGACGAAACCACTTTTGTGGGATCCGAGATGTCTAGTTATTGCTAGATTCCAAAATTCGTAATTTTTGAAATCAATATGTGAGCGTGGCGAAGTTAAACGTGTTTTGACAGTTTCAGTCAATTTCGATCGACCAGAAAATGGCCATTTTTCAAACGGTCTCATAATTTGATGAAATTAGTTTTGTTAGGACCGTATCATTAATACGAAGCTTGAAATAATTTTTCTGGAAATTTTGGGGTTAGTATGTGGCCCCGGTAATTTAAAATGTGCGTTCAAATTCAATATATAGATTTATATTTTGATTTTGACGGAAACTGATCGAAACGATCGAATCAGCCTACGATACATATCCCGTTGTGTTCGGAATGGGGGTAATTAGCTAGGGACGATAGTCGGTGGGTTCGATTTCGAGTTGAAAATAAAAAGTTGCTTTTTGAAATTTTAAAATAATAAAATATATATTATTTATATAAACCCCCCCTTTTAGTCAACCCTTCTCTCCTCATAACCCCCGTCAGTTTTTAAAAGAGAAAAAAAAACTCCATGTCGATCGCAGCCCCTCCCCGTCGTCTCCTCCTCCACGGCGCCCACCACATCGACCGATCCTCCACCTCCGCCCTTCGCTCCTCAACGCCGCCATCAATACACCCTCCATCGCGGATCCGCCCTCCACGGCCAAACCCCAGCTGTCGTCGAACCAAGCCCTCCACCGCGAGACCCCTAGCGCGCAGCCAGCAACCCATCCGCCTCCTCCTGCCTCGCATAGGCCCGCGAGCTCCGATCCCCTCCCTGATCGCCTTTTAGCACACCTAAATCGAGCACCGCTGATCACCTAAAGACCGGCGCCCACTGATCCAACTAGACTCCTCCTCCTTCGAGCCTCCAGCAACGGTGAAGATGGGTATCGAAGGGATTAGAGTTTTAATGAGGTAATTTAATCATATTATTAATTTTATAAAAGAGTTTTGCTTTAATAAAAATGTGTTTTATTGTACATACAATATAAAGAAAAGTTACGATTTTATGTAGAAAAAAGAGAAAAAAAAGATCTTTAGCTATAAAAAGGATTGATTTTTAGTTATGTAAAAATACGATTTTTAGTGGATAAAAATACAATTTTTATCATATGAATGTCATGAATGAAGTATAAAGATTGGATTTTTCTTTGTGTGAATGAAGGATTAAGATTTGATTTTTAACAACGAAAAGATTTGATTTTTAACAACGAAAAGAATTGATTTTTTATATTTTAAAAGAGATGATTTTTAAAGGAAAAGAAATGATTTTTGATTTGATAAAAATGAGATTTTTTAACGATTAAAAATATGATTTTTATATTATAGAAGGAATAAAAATATGATTTTTATGTTATAGAAAGAATAAAAATACGATTTTTATATTATATAGATAGTAAAAATTTAATCTTTATATATGTATCGAAAGGATAAAAATACGATTTTTATATATATGAAGTAGCAATAAAAATATGATTGTTAACGTGAACCGTGTGAAACAGATTTCGATGGAACTGACTGGAAGCAAAACCGAATCCAGACCGTTCAGAAATAGAGAATGGCGGAGTGGAACCATCTGTGAGAACTCCTCACTTTTATTTTGATTTCTAGTTGAAATATGTACTAGGATGCAGACGGTGCTTAGTAGCACCCGACACCCATCGTCCACAAACCATGGATGACTTGTTTGTTTGATTTCTGTGTAGTGGAATTTGATAGTGTGATGTGTTGAATAAAAATAAATATTCATGTGTTGAATAAAAATATATATTCATGTGTTGAAGTAAAATAAATATTCATTTACAAATCGAACGATTTGTTTATGTACACCGATTTGACTGATATTGATTGGGACAATAAATTTTACACATCG
Organism: Allium sativum; assembly: GCA_030737875.1. Classification (NCBI taxonomy): domain Eukaryota; kingdom Viridiplantae; phylum Streptophyta; class Magnoliopsida; order Asparagales; family Amaryllidaceae; genus Allium; species Allium sativum. The sequence continues at coordinate 455,524,109 of CM060909.1, forward strand.
CCCAACTGCACAAATAAAATCTGTGTTTGTTGATTTGAAACCCCACACGGGTATTGGGATGATATTTGACGTACACTAATCCCGATTGTTTAGTTGTATGTCAATCGATGGGTTGACAGACTGTGTAAGCATTAATTATTTATATTTAATGCTTATGCAGTTGTGTAGTGTACTCTGGATGATGGTTGATGATTTATCGTTGCTGTTATATACATGTGTTGTAGGGAATCCATATAATTAACGTTATATGGTAATTGATTGGGCCTCATTCAAATTTGGAAAATAAGAAATATAAATTCATGTGTTGAATAGAAATAAATATTCATGTGTTGAATAGAAGTATAAATTCATGTGTTGAACAGAATAAATATTCATGTGTTGAATAGAAATAAATATTCATGTGTTGAATAGAAGAAAATATTCATGTGTTGAATAAAAATATAAATTCATGTGTTGAAGAAAATATTCATTTGTTGAATAGAATAACGAAGTTATTGAAATATATAAAGCCGTGTTGATTAGATTAACGCCATTTTGATGTGAACAATATTTATATCGATTTTATTCATTTTTATAATGAATATCGAAGAGTAATGGATTTCAACATATAAGGTTTTGAAAATATTATCATTTATATATCGATGATATAGAATATTCAATTTTGATTAGAAATTGAATATGAAGTTGAAATCTATTTAAAAACGAATTTTAAACGATTTATAAAATACGTTTTGAAAGGAAATCGACGAAATATATATATATATATATATATATATATATATATATATATAATACATAATGGCCTGAATAGAACGCGTCGTGGCAGTTCGCGAATTTCAACCATTGAGTTCGTATCGAAAAGAGATTTCTAACGAATATTAGAAATTAGAAATCTAACGGTTGGATTCGGAATTATGTCCAAATCAAAATTGGAAAAGGTCGCTGTAAGTGCAGTTCGATGGCCGTTGATGGAAATCGACTATAAAGGTCTTGATAAAATTATTGAAAATAGTTATAATTTATGTAAAATCATAAGAAATGATTTGTGAAGAATTGGGATGAAAATTTCCATATTTGAGAAGATAAAAATAGATTTTTATCGAAATGAACTAGTTTTGAACTAGAATTATAATTCCATTTATTTTTAAAATAAATAAATTGGATTTGAAATGGTTTTGAAAATAATCAGAATTTCCAATAATTGAATTGGAATGGATTTGAATCGAAATTGTCTTTGGAATATTTTGATGTTGGATTTCGTGATTATACAAATATTGTTATGGAAATTTTGAAAGATATATTTATACCGTTATTTCCAATACGATATTTGTTGGACGTAGAATTTGATATTGAATATAAGCTGATATATTTTCTATTCAGAGCCTTGTATTTAATATCAGATGTGATTTGGGTTTGTCGTGAATGGTGTCTTCATTAACACTGTTCTTAAACCTAGTTGAGAAAAAGATTAAATCTTTTTATTTAGATTTAATGAAGTATACCAATTAAATGATATTTAATTGGTATTGATTTTTGGGTTTATCGTGAACGGTGTTCTAAATAACACTTGTTCTTTAACCCGATAATTAATGGAATGTGATTTTGGGTTTATCGTGAACCGTGTTTTAGATGACATTGGTTCTTTAACCCAGTTAAAAACAGGATATTGATTTTTGGGAAGATTAAAACTAAGTGGAGTTTTAATGAATCTTTAATTAGATTGAAGTGATCGAGAATGGAGTATCACCAGTTTTGCTCCAGACGATAGTTAAATCTTTAATTAGATTTGAACGTGAAATGGTATTTAAATTTCCCGATAACACCATGGTGTTAGATATGAAATATGACCAGTTTTACTTCATGGGATGAATAGGTTGGGATTGGGAAATAAAATAAATGATTACTGCGGTGTGGTTGCTAATCCCGACTAATTTGAATTGATATTCAAAGGAAGATTAAAGAATAAATTTAAAGAATTTATCTTTGATAAAATTAATGGGAACCTTTCCCAAAGTATAAGAATATTTGAATAAAAGAATATTCTGAATTGGAATGAGGCGTATGTTATGTTTGTGTAACACTTGTTTATTATATACGCTAGTTATTCAGAAAGACCGGGTTTATCCCATTCTGAATAACTGATTCGACGTGGTGTCGAGGATGAAGACGGTGGTTGAAGACCAGAGGTCTTCACATCGTTTGGGTGATTACTGATGATCTTGATTGGGCTGTACACCCAAGAGGAGGGAATCAGTTGGTGATCGTCCAGACGTACTTGGAGATTGATGGATATGTGAGGTACATGGTGCCTCCGGTTTCGTTCAGACCTAGAACGAACTTGTAAATGGACTGCGTGTCTGGCATTGGATTTTATTCTGTGTGATTGATTTCTATTAAATATATATCTGTTCGGCGGCGGAGAATTTATTCTCTTGCTTAACGCCCTTCTCCGAGACGTACGAGCTCAGGGGTCATATATTGATGGATATTAATCACATGGAGTGAATTGCCTGTGTGGCATGCCTAAGTGGCAATTGATCAAGGCTTCTGTTGAAAAGCAAAGTCTTGTGATTGATGATCAAAGCACCGCCTGTGTGGCATAGCTTTGTGTAACGTTGATTCGCGAGCCTCACACCCCGGTTGTGAACCAGAAACGGGAGAGGACATCAGGGAGGGCATGCGTTTCCTTCTAGCTAGGGTGGCGTCTGTGACCTACCAGCCCTGACATTTATATTATTTTCACCTGTGTGGTTTTTGGATTGCGAGGCGCCTCGGATATATCGGTGACTGTGTGGAGCCGATGGAGTCATTTGGCTCATTTACGCCCCCAAAAGGGTGGGGAAACGCAATGTTCTGGCATTTTAATCTACATCGATGGACCGACCCTAACGATCCAAGGGCTTGACTGAGTACTTGTCCCGAGGCTCGGGCTAGAGAGTCACGAATTCGGTGAGGACTATCTTTTGCCTCGGTTCACAGATCGAAATCCAGCTTCCAATACGTGACTTTGCGGTTTTTGATTGTAGAGCCTAGTATAGCGACATGATATATGGTACCCATGCCGTCTACGATTGATACTTATGATTTGAAGTTGTTTTATACACTATGCACTTATAATAGTATCAAATGATTTGTTTGAAACGTACCAAGCATGTTTGGCTATTATAAGGGAAAACCCTATCGCGTTGCATTGTGTGATAGGACCTGGGTCTTATAATTGCTTCATTTTTTCAAAAAGCATTGCGCTGTTTTGTTATATGCACTGGTATTCTTAGGAGGAAACCCGTTCCGTGTTATACGGCGTGGTCCCTTGATATATCTGATTTAAAGAAAAGATTAATAACTGTTTTAGTTCTGACACCAGTCACATGACTGACCTGGAGTTTATTGTTTTAACCTAAACTCTGGGTGCCCTTATTTTAACATGGGCAGCTAGTAGTTTTGGTTTTGCAGATTTATATTCACAGGAACCTGGTTTACAGCTGGAACGATATCCGGAAGGCTCTGTATCCGTATATCTCTTTCATTTATGTATTGTATTATTTTTCCGCTGCTATTTAAATGTAATTTAAATCTCTGATATTTTCTATGTAATATTTATTCATACTTTGTATATTCTTTTATTTTGATGGAATTATTGTAATAAGCAATGAAATGTTCTTCTGTTTGCGTTCCAATTTGTCGGGTTCTCAAAACAATCAGGGGTTTCGAACGGTCTTGGTCGGTTTAGCGATCGATTCGGATTGACCGAAATTCCTTTTTGTTACAGTTGGTATCAGAGCTTTGTTTACAGAGCTCGGAGAACAAGGCACATTAGAACCATACAAAAGAATTCATCACAGATTGGATTAGTAATATCCAATGGGAATGACTCGTTAGAGGTAGGATCAGTAGTATCCTAAAACGAGTGTGAAGAGTATATTTTTAAATTGAAAACAATTTTTGTTTTGAAAATTTAAATCAATTATTCGTATTTGATTATTTATTTTATATTGATTTGGACTATCAGTATATAGAGATTTTGCGTATACGTCTGATCCGCGTGTATTTGAAGTTTTAATATAATGGATAGATATAGAATCACACTCTAGTCGTCCGGAGATGATTCTGATGATAGTTCGAACATCGTCAGAATTGGTATTCGAGTTACGAAAGTGGGAATTTCTATATATTTCCAATTGACTGGTGTGAGAACCAAAACTAGATAGGGCTTATTGTTGTGATTTGGCATTAAAAATCTGACTTTTGGACTATGTATCAAAGTTATGAATTTAAAAAGCTAATCAACTAATTGATTGCTGGTTGTGTTGTTTAATTCTTGTTTGATTAATTAAAATTTGAACCATTTAGCCAAATTGTACCAAATAGTGAATTGTATTTAAAATTTGTCGCATTTGCATACGTATACATGTACTTACATTGAACAGGTCATAGCAAGGAGGCTAGAGAAGAGGAATAAAATTGTTTGCCCGACAAATAGGTACATGTTTATTGTATTTCTTGGGTTTTTGATTATTTTATGAGCCGCTTGGCTGTTTCTTTTTCTTTTTGGATTGGTGAGGGCCACGGGAGGCTGTGTGAAATATCTCGAAGCTCCCGGTGCAGGGGAGGTTATGGCGAAATTTTTCGAAAATTTAGGGTGTTAGCCAAATTTTTGAAAAAATTGAAAAGTTCTTAGAAACTGAAAAGTTGAAGAACTTAACTCGTAATGAAAATAATGAAAGTTGAGTTGATTTGTTAAACAACTTTCAGCTTCGTTCCTTTTCGGGGACGAAAAGTTTAAGTGGGGGAGATTGTAATAACCCGGAAATCTGAGCCAATTTAAAATTTTTATTTTGGCAATTTTATAGAATTTTGAATACTTAAAATGAATTATTTTAAATAATAACGACAAGAAATTTATTTTGAGTAAAATTAGAACGTATATATTTATTTGAATCGTCGTTAGAATATAATATTTTATTTTAATTATAAAAGGAATTGAAAATGGCGCGGTAGTTTGAAAATTCGATTTCAAAGTTCAAATGAATGTACAGGATTCAAAATAAACCGAATTTTAGTGAAACCAAAAATATTAGAATCCATTTGAGAATATCTTTCCAACGAATCCAGAAAATTGAAATTTCATAGCAGGGATATAAAGTTATGCCCAGTTGAAATTTCAGAATAGTCGTTGTGGAATTTTGGCCCTTAAAAATGGAAATTTTGCAAATGACATCGGTTTTCGATGAAACCACTTTTGTTAGATCCGGGATGTCTAGTTATTGCTAGATTCCAAAATTCGTAATTTTTGAAATCAATGTGTGAGCGTGGCAAAGTTAAACGTGTTTTGACAGTTTCAGTCAATTTCGATCGACTAGAAAATGGCCATTTTTCAAACGGTCTTAGAATTTGACGAAATTAGTTTTGTTAGGACCGTATCGTTAATACGAAGCTTGAAATAATTTTTCTGGAAATTTTGGGGTCGGTATGTGGCCCCGGTAATTTAAAATGTGCGTTCAAATTCAATATATAGATTTATATTTTGATTTTGACGGAAACTAATCGAAACGATCGAATCATCCTACGATACATATCCCATTATGTTCGGAATGGGGGTAATTAGCTAGGGACGATAGTTGGTGGTTTCGATTTCGAGTTGAAAATAAAAAGTTGCTTTTTGAAATTTTAAAATAATAAAATATATATTATTTATATAAACCCCCCCTTTTAGTCAACCCTTCTCTCCTCATAACCCCCGTCAGTTTTTAAAAGAGAAAAAAAACTCCATGTCAATCGCAGTCCCTCCCCGTTGTCTCCTCCTCCACGGTGCCCACCACATCGACCGATCCTCCACCTCCGCCCTTCGCTCCTCAATGCCGCCATCAATACACCCTCCATCGCGGATCCGCCCTCCCCGGCCAAACCCCAGCTGTCGTCGAACCAAGCCCTCCATCGCGAGACCCCTAGCGCGCAGCCACCAACCCGTCCGCCTTCTCCTGCCTTGCATAGGCCCACGAGCTCCGATTCCCCCTTGATCACCTTTTAGCACACCCAAATCGAGCACCGCTAATCACCTGAAGACCGGCGCCCACTGATCCAACCAGCCTCCTCCTCCTTCGAGCCTCCAGCAACGGTGAAGATGGGTATCGAAGGGATTAGAGTTTTAATGAGGTAATTTAATCATATTATTAATTTTATAAAAGAGTTTTGCTTTAATAAAAATGTGTTTTATTGTACATACAACATAAAGAAAAGTTACGATTTTATGTAGAAAAAAGAGAAAAAAAAAAGATCTTTAGCTATAAAAAGGATCGATTTTTAGTTATGTAAAAATACGATTTTTAGTGGATAAAAATATATTTTTTATCGTATGAATATCATGAATGAAGTACAAAGATTGGATTTTTCTTTGTGTGAATGAAGGATTACGATTTGATTTTTAACAACGAAAAGATTTGATTTTTAACAACGAAAAGATTTGATTTTTTATATTTTAAAAGAGATGATTTTTAAAGGAAAAGAAATGATTTTTGATTTGATAAAAATGAGATTTTCTAACGATTAAAAATATGATTTTTATATTATAAAAGAAATAAAAATATGATTTTATGTTATAGAAAGAATAAAAATACGATTTTTATATTATATAGATAGTAAAAATTTAATCTTTATATATGTAACGAAAGGATAAAAATACGATTTTTATATATATGAAGTAACAATAAAAATATGATTGTTAACGTGAACCGCGTGAAACAGATTTCGATGGAACTGACTGGAAGCAAAACTGAATCTAGACCGTTCAGAAATAGAGAATGGCGGTGTGGAACCCTCTATGAGAACTCCTCACTTTTATTTCGATTTCTAATTGAAATATATACTAGGATGCAGACGGTGCTTAGTAGCACCCGACACCCGTCGTCCACAGACCATGGATGACATGTTTGTTTGATTTATGTGTAGTGAAATTTGATAGTGTGATGTGTTGAATAAAAATAAATATTCATGTGTTGAATAAAAATATATATTCATGAGTTGAAGTAAAATAAATATTCATTTACAAATCGAACGATTTGTTTATGTACACCGATTTGACTGATATTGATTGGGACGATAAATTTTACACATCGCCCAACTGCACAAATAAAATCTGTGTTTATTGATTTGAAACCCCACACGGGTATTGGGATGATATTTGACGTACACTAATCCCGATTGTTTAGTTGTATGTCACTCGATGGGTTGACAGACTGTGTAAGCGTTAATTATTTATATTTAATGCTATGTAGTTGTGTGGTGCACTCTGGATGATGGTTGATGATTTATCATTGCTGTTATATACATGTGTTGTAGGGAATCCATATAATTAACGTTATATGGTAATTGATTGGGCCTCATTCAAATTTGGAAAACAAGAAATATAAATTCATGTGTTGAATAGAAATAAATATTCATGTGTTGAATAGAAGTATAAATTCATGTGTTGAATAGAATAAATATTCATGTGTTGAATAGAAATAAATATTCATGTGTTGAATAGAAGAAAATATTCATGTGTTGAATAAAAATATAAATTCATGTGTTGAAGAAAATATTCATTTGTTGAATAGAATAACGAAGTTATTGAAATATATAAAGCCGTGTTGATTAGATTGACGCCATTTTGATGTGAACGATATTTATATCGATTTTATTCATTTTTATAATGAATATCGAAGAGTAATGGATTTCAATATATAAGGTTTTGAAAATATTATCATTTATATATCGATGATATAGAATATTTAATTTTGATTAGAAATTGAATATGAATTTGAAATCGTTTTAAAAACGAATTTTAAACGATTTATAAAATACGTTTTGAAAAGAAATCAACGAAATATATAATATATGTATATATTATACATAATGGCCTGAATAGAGCGCGCCGCGTCGTGGCAGTTCGCGAATTTCGACCATTGACTTCGAATGGATATTACGGGAGATCCGACCGTCGGATTCTCCAAAAAAAACCGGAACCGATGGGTTCGTATCGAAAAGAGCTTTCTAACGAATATTAGAAATTAGAAATCTAACGGTTGGATTCGGAATTATGTCCAAATCAAAATTGGGAAAGGTCGCTGTAAGTGTAGTTCGATGGCCGTTGATGGAAATCGACTGTACGGGCCTTGATAAAATTATTAAAAATAGTAATAATTTATGTAAAATCATAAGAAATGATTTGTGAAGAATTGGGATGAAAATTTCCATATTTGAGAAGATAAAAATATATTTTTATCGAAATGAACTAGTTTTGAACTAGAATTATAATTCCATTTATTTTTAAAATAAATAAATTGGATTTGAAATGGTTTTGAAAATAACCATAATTTCCAATAATTGATTGGAATGGATTTGAATCGAAATTGTCTTCGGAATATTTCGATGTTGGATTTCGTGATTATACAGATATTGTTATGGAAATTTTGAAAGATATATTTATATCGTTATTTCCAATACGATATTTGTTGGTCGTAGAATTTGATATTGAATATAAGCCGATATATTTTCTATTCAGAGCCTTGTATTTAATATCAAATGTGATTTGGGTTTGTCGTGAATGGTGTCTTCATTAACACTGTTCTTAAACCCAGTTGAGAAAAAGATTAAATCTTTTTATTTAGATTTAATGAAGTATACCAATTAAATGATATTTAATTGGAATTGAATTGGAATTGATTTTTGGGTTTATCGTGAACGGTGTTCTAAATAACACTTGTTCTTTAACCCGATAATTAATGGAATGTGATTTTGGGTTTATCGTGAACCGTGTTTTAGATGACATTGGTTCTTTAACCCAGTTAAAGACAAAATATTGATTTTTGGGAAGATTAAAACTAAGTGGAGTTTTAATGAATCTTTAATTAGATTGAAGTGATCGAGAATGGAGTATCACCAGTTTTGCTCCAGGCGATAGTTAAATCTTTAATTAGATTTGAACGTGAAATGGTAATTAAATTTACCGATAACACCGTGGTGTTTGATATGAAGTATGACCAGCTTTACTTCATGGGATGAATAGGTTGAGATTGGAAAATAAAATAAATGATTATTGCGGTGTGGTTCGCTAATCCCGACTAATTTGAATTGATATTCAAAGGAAGATTAAAGAATAAATTTAGAGAATTTATCTTTGATAAAATTAACGGGAACCTTTCCCAAAGTATAAGAATATTTGAATAAAAGAATATTCTGAATTGGAATGAGGCGTATGTTGTGTTTGTGTAACACTTGTTTATTATATACGCGAGTTATTCAGAAAGACCGGGTTTATCCCATTCTGAATAACTGATTCGACGTGGTGTCGAGGATGAAGACGGTGGTTGAAGACCAGAGGTCTTCACATCGTTTGGGTGATTACTGATGATCTTGATTGGGCTGTACACCCAAGAGGAGGGAATCAGTTGGTGATCGTCCAGACGTACTTGGAGATCGATGGATATGCGAGGTACAAGGTGCCTCCGGTTTCGTTCAGACCCAGAATGAACTTTTAAATGGACTGTGTGTTTGACATTGGATTTTATTCTGTGTGATTGATTTATATTAAATATATATATCTATTTGGCGGTGGAGAATTTATTCTCTTGCTTAATGCCCTTCTTTGAGACGTACGAGCTCAGGGGTTATATATTGATGGATATTAATCGCATGGTGTGAATTGCCTGTGTGGCATGCCTAAGTGGCAATTGATCAAGGCTTCTGTTGAAAAGCAAAGTCTTGTGGTTGATGATCAAAGCACCGCCTGTGTGGCATAGCTCTATATAACGTTGATTCGCGAGCCTCACACCCCGGTTGTGAACCAGAAACGGGAGAGGACATCAGGGAGGGCATGCGTTTCCTTCTAGCTAGGGTGGTGTCAGTTACCTACCAGCCCTGACATTTATATTATTTTCACCTGTGTGGTTGTTGGATTGTGAGGCGCCTCGGATATATCGGTGACCGTGTGGAGCCGATGGAGTCATTTGGCTCATTTACGCCCCAAAGGGTGGGGAAACAAAGTGTTCAGGCATTTTAATCCACATCGGTAGACCGGCCCTGACGATCCAAGGGCTTGACTGAGTACTTGTCCTGAGGCTCGGGCTAGAGAGTCTCAAATTCGGTGAGGACTATCTTTTGCCTCGGTTCACAGATGGAAATCCAGCTTCCAATACGTGACTTTGCGGTTTTTGATTGTAGAGCCTAGTATGGCGACATGATATATGGTACCCATGCCGTCTACGATTGATACTTATGATTTGAAGTTGTTTATACACTATGCACTTATAATAGTATCAAATGATTTGTTTTAAACGTACCAAGCATGTTTGGCTATTATAAGGGAAAACCCTATCCCACAGCTTGCGTTGCATTGTATGATAGGACCTGAGTCTTATAATAGCTTCATTTTTCCAAAAAGCATTGCGTTGTTTTGTTATATGCACTGGTATTCTTGGGAGGAAACCCATTCCGTGTTATACGGCGTGGTCCCTTGATATATCTGATTTAAAGAAAAGATTAATATTTGTTTTATTTCTCACACCAATCACATGACTGACCTGGAGTTTATTGTTTTAACCTAAACTCTGGGTGCCCTTATTTTAACACGGGCAGCTAGTAGTTTTGGTTTTGCAGATTTATATTCACAGGAACCTGGTTTACAGCGGGAACGATATCCGAAAAGCTCTGTATCCGTATATCTCTTTCAGTTGTGTATTGTATTATTTTTCCGCTGCTATTTAAATGTAATTTAAATCTCTGATATTTTATGTGTAATATTTATTCATACTCTGTATATTCTTGTATTCTGATGGAATTATTGTAATAAGCAACGAAATGTTCTTCTGTTTGCGTTCCAATTTGTCGTTTTCTCAAAACAATCAGTGGTTTCGAACGGTCTTGGTCGGTTTAGCGATCGATTCGGATCGAGCGAAATTCCTTTTCGTTACAAATAATCAAAAAATCATTTAACTCAACCAATTTCCAGTTAGGTTCCAATTTCTTAACTCCAATTTAATTCTCAAATTCAAAAATCCAATTTTTCGGCTTTTATTCTAAAAAAGTTAGAAATCACATATCTTGATTCTCTTATAAATTCAAAACTTTTGAAATTTTCCTAAACATTTTGTTTCCCTGAAACAAATTTCCACATTATCTTATTTGTGTACCTTATTCTTATACAAATTCAATTTGGTTAAATATATAATCACTTTACTATTTATAATTCTATTAGATTATAATAACAACCATCGACACATCCATATATAATAATAATAATTTCAGAAAATTATTCTTTTATAACAAAAATATAATTCTGGGCAAAATTATTTCATTTACCCAGCTTTGAAAACAATACTGTGCCGAATTACTTTATTTAAGAGTTTATAAAAACTTTTCGATGCAATGTGCACCCTGCATCGACCAGAATTTTTAAATCACCCGACAAACCAATCAACACAATATAAAAACAGTTTTTATATTAATTACCATATACATGCTCATATATACACACTCAAACTCAATCTACGATATTACTAACCCCATCTCTATCCAGTTACGCCACAGAGCCAAGGTTACTAGTCAACCTTCAGCTCTGATACCAACTGTAACGGCCCGCAAATCCGTACCGTTTGAGCTGACTGAATACAACTCACGTCCAACCCAAATTGCATGAAAATACGAATCATTAATAGAAAGAAGTTAGAGGATGAGAATAGAAAGATAGAAAATTAGAATAGAAGAAAATAAATGGAAGATCAAACTGAATAATAACACAGAGTCTCACAATCGCAGCGGAATATAATATAATATATAAATAATCACTTTTGAATTACAAACTGTATTATCACTTACATACTTCATCAAAGTACATCACACATACAATAAAGCGGAAATAAACTCTAAATATCTAACGTTGAAGCCTCCTGCTCCAAGCTCCTCCAGATAAATCTGTAAAATCCTGAACTATTGGACTGCCTGTACAAATTTGGGCACCCAAGAGTTTAGGGGAAAATAGGGAATAAACTCTGGGTTAGTCATGAGACTGGTGTGAGTAAACAGTTTTTTAAAAACAGCTTGATTAGTACAAGATATCTCATAAGACCATGCTGTAAAAACGAAACGAGTTTTTCTCTTGTGAGAATCCAGAAATAACTTGGTTTAACTTTCAAAAACATTTTGAAAGAAAAGATAATCGTAAGACCGACCCACACATAATCATGGATGGTTTTTACTTGACGATAACCCAAAACATTTTGAAATCAATATTATTTTGATAGTATGATAGTGTCAAAATACCAATAAATATCAATCTAGCGGAACCCTTGCATCTCACACTCCACATATATAGTATACAATCAAAACCACGGGCATTTATTGGATATTGGATTCCGACTATGACAAGGTATGGAACCACCTGCCAATAGTGTATCTCTAGAGGCGAGTACACTGGGTTCAACAAGAACGTCTTGCAACCCGGCCCACACATGACCGACCACTCATTTCGCTTGAGTGTATCGAATATATTGTCACCAACGGTTGAGAGCTACCCACCGTTTCCCGAAAGGGACAACATCGAAAGATTTAAGAAGTAAAAGGAATTTCTCTAGATAGGTGACAATACACCCTAATGGGAGCGACCCACATAGCCATGCTGCCTGCCCGATTTTTGTCATTTCCCGGTTGTGAGGCTTTAGGCTGAAACTTACCTTTGGATATAACACGTCTTCATTCACTTAGAATGCCACATCGTCAAGCCCGCTAAATCACAAATTGATTTCCCCAAAAATACCACGGGTATAAAGCTAAGAGAATCGAATTCCTCCACCACCAAACGTTAATACGTTTGAAGAGACCAACTTACGCAATTTATTAGGCATAGTCTGTCGGATATTCGTCCATACAAGTTGTCCTGGGACGGGACAAACCAAAGGCACTATTCTGTAAATCCATCTTAGGCAATTTCTACCTAGGATCGGCAAAATAGCCCTTGCATAACACCGTCGTCAATGGTCCTCAAAAATCTCTTACTTGTAACGTATATATCGAATCGAAGTGGAATTAGATTCCGGTCTCTTCGAAATGATAACGAAATGGTCCAGATTTGATAGTCGGTGATTTAACTATCAAATGTAAAAATAAAATATGTTTATTTCCTTTGGATCTGCTAAGCCTTATTTAAATAATCTTTAAATTATTTACATACAAATATTAACTTTGTATATATATATATATATTGATTTGAAAATATAATTACAAATTAACCAATGAAATTCTTATTATCAATCTTACATGATAAATCTCATTCTTGAATATTTATTTCATAAATGAAAACGATATTCAACTCCAACACTCATTTTGAACACAAACTAATACGAATTATTACACTGGTACCCCACCAACTCATTTTACGGCCAGCCTTTCGACTTCCAACCAACCCTCCCTTACTTTCGAGGGACATGTAGAGGTAAGAGTCTCCCGTCCGCCACCTAACACGAAGCGAGAACCCTCTATCATGCGTACCCAGCTCACACAGCCAGCAATGAGTTGGGGTATTTTAATTACCTCTCACACCTTGAATCGAAATCATTCTTATCGTCAAGATTTGTAGAAGTTCGTTATCCAAAATATTCGAAAAAAACCATAAATTGGTAAATCAATTTGATTTCCAAACCTTAAACAATTTTCAAACAACGTTGTTATTTTGAACTATTCATCAATTTAACTTGATATTAAATTAGGGGAATTTAATACAAATCATCGACTTGATTTCCTTATCTTCTAATAATTAAATTATCTTTTCCTTACTTAATTAAAAGGTTAATTAAGTTAAGAACTTTATCTTATTCAATTTTAACTTCTCTATTTAACTGCACCATTATCCTACCCAACCTGTTAAATAAAAACATTACTAATATGATAAACAACCTTTTATTAAAACCCCTTCTATTATATTAATTGTAACCAATAAATTTAAGGACAAATTCTCATTTAAACAGTTGATTTACATCAAGCAAACTGATTAACTAATTAATCTTTCCTTTTTAAATTAATAATATAATTAATTTAAAATAAACCATTTAACTGTTTCTTAAAAATAATTAAAATCCAATTATCAAGACTGGAGTATATTTCGGAGTTACTTTACAGAAAACGGTTTAGCAGTTCCATCGATAAATAACAGTTCATATAACAGGCGACATTCAAGTGTTAACTCAATTTGCACAAACAATACAATTCAATATTAACAACAGATAGTATAATATCTCAACATCATATATTAACTGATAAAATATGTCAAACTAGTTTAGTAGAAGAACGGTGTTTATTTATGCTAATAGGGTGTTCGAGCAATTCAGCCAACCAAATATACAGTGGAACGGTGTTTATTTCCACTAACATATGTCCATACAATATATAATGCAATTAACGTAATTAAACACAACTTAATTAATAAATCAATTTATTTAATCACCAAATTCAGAATTCACTATACGTTAATTTAGTACAGTGTCTAAATTTACGTTTGATTTATTTTAAACGGTATTTGATATTAAAAGCACCGTCAATTAAATCAATTTAATGAAGGTTGACATTAATACATTACCAAAAAAACGTGCTGTACCACTTAAATTCCCTTCCCATCTTTCTCCGTTTCTTTGTTTTCCATTCGTGACACCTCCCTTCTTCTTTCCTTGTCACTTGCATTTATGTCCTCTTGCGTTTCTTTTTCATTCCCATGCATTATTTAATATAATCCAACTTCTGTTCATGCTAATCTAATGCATTCAATTTCCATTCCTATGCCTAATCGTAATGCCTACTCAACCCATCTTTCAAACGCCCATTAACATTTATTATGAACCTTTAACATTTATAAATGTTATTGTAAACATTTATTTCCCTATTAACATTTACACGCACCGCCTGTCATTCCTTCCCCATTCCACTTGAACTGGCAACTAAAGGGACGAACTCCGTCCCTTTTCTTCTTCTGTATTTGGTAAGTAACGTCTCAAATTTATATATATACATACATACATACATACATACATACATACATACATACATATATATATATATATATATATATGGGACTGAGCCAAAGACAAATGACCCACGTAATTTGCTTCAGGTTAGCTGAAATAAATGAGCTCTTCAGACCAGTACGCTCATGTTTTCTTTCCCTATCCCTTTCTGTTCTTTCCTATTCTTTCTTTCTGTTCTATCATGTATTTCCTTCTTCTTCTTCTTTTTTTATGTGTTTTTCATTCCCCTTCCTTGGGTTCCAACGTGAACTTATTTCAGATAAAAGGAGTACTCAAATTTTACTTGATCATTTTTTTTCATTTTCTAACATTTCTTGCTTGCGGCTATTTCATACTTTTTTTTTCTTCTCTGCTTCCCATCCTTTGTTTGCTTCTCCTACCTTCTTTCATTTTTGCTTTCATTCTCTTTTCTTTTACTTACCAGTTTCTTTCCCTATCCTATTGTTGAACCCACCACATCAGTTAAACACCAATGCACTAAATCGGCCCCTAATGTTCTTCTAAACTGTTGTAATATGCGATACTATATGGTAGATTGAAGTGGTCGAAGATAGCTTCGCATAGGAGAAAATCGTTCGCAAATTGGAGTTCGCATGAGGAAGATATGAGCTGAAATGAGTAAGCTGTTCTATGTACAGTGCGACAGACGTCTGTCGTATGGGATGACAGACGTCTGTCACTATAGGGGGATTTTCCCGAAAGTTTCCACAGACATCTGTCATCCCCACGACAGACGTCTGAGAGGGGGACAGACGTCTGTCATGGATGCGACAAATGTCTGAGCTGAGAGCTAGAGCCCAAATAATTCCCTGGGAGGGACAGACGTCTGTCACTTCCCATGACAGACGTCTGAATATTGAATTGGGCTATTTCGGGCTGAAAACCTTGTAAGTTGATTTGTGAAGATACGGGGGCAATTTGGGTAATTGGCCTATCCTTGTATAAGCTATTTTCTGAGGTGCTAGTGGGAGGAGCTTGGAAAAATTGATTTGGGATCAAGGGTTTATTCTCAAGGGAGAATTAGGGTTTATAACCTAATTCAAATTCTTCAATTCTATTCTCCTTAAACTCTTTTCTATATTGAAATATAGTGATTACTGGATCAATCTCTTGTATTCCTTTCATCGTGGTAATAAAATACTATCTCCAAAATGGATGTACACTAACAAGATGTTAGTGGAACCACTATAAATCCTTGTGTGATTTATTTTTGATACTTTGTCATTAGTTTCTTGCTTGTGATTGAGATTTGGATTGTTCGTGATTGGTTGATATTGGTTAGTTATTGCTTTGGTTGTTTTTTCAAGTCTAACAACGATCTAGTCTTCCGCTAGTGCATTGTGGCTTAGATATCAGATTCGAGTGGTCTTGAATCGGATTAATCACAACGGTTACAACAGTTGGTATCAGAGTTGTTCTGGTGCTTGTTAGGTGTTTGTGAAAATGCCGGAGACGGATAGTAGCTCGGTAAGTCCTTCAACCGGAAGTCCGAATAGTGTGGCGCCTTATGTACGGGGTTCGTATGCGGCGTTGGGTTCTCAATTAGTTATTAACAAGTGGAACGGTGATAATGACTTTGAGAAGTGGCACTGGAAAATGAAAGCGGTTCTTAGGTAGAATCAGGTGCACCGAGTAGTATTTGATACTCACTTATTGCCAAGTGATATCTCGGATGTTGAGAGAGAGGAGATGGAGGAATTGGCTTACACTACTCTTCAACTTGCTATGGGGGAGAATGTGATCTCCGAAATTAGTGGTGAGACTACCGCTAAAGGTATTTGGGACAAGTTGGAAGAACTTTATATGAAGAAGTCGCTCACTAACCGTTTGATCTTGTTGCGAACGTTATTCACCTTCAAGATGAAGGAGGGTAATACGCTTAAGTCACATTTGAATGCCTTTGATGACTTGCTCATGAAGATGAAGGCCGTTGATTTAAAGATTGAGGAAGAGCATAAGGCGGTGATATTATTGTGTTCGTTGTCGGACCGCTATACAGGTTTCTCAAATAGTTTGATCTATGGCCGAGATACCATGACTTTAGATGATGTCAAGACGGGTATTCTTAGTGAGGATTTGAGAGATCAAATGAAGGAGATGAGTGAGGGTAGTAGTGGAGCGTAGTCATGGGTTGTTTGTGGAGAAAGAAAAGAATGTGAAGAAAGGAAACCGGGGGCGTTCTAAATCAAGAAAACCCGGTGGAAGAGGTAAATCGAAAGAGAGAAATGGCAAGTGCTTTATTTGCAAGAAACCGGGACATTGAAAGAATGAATGTTCGGACAAAGATAAGAAGGAAGCAGCGTCTTCATCCGTGGCGGTGGAGAGCGGGGATGGTGAAGTAGATGAGAATGTGTTGACGGCGGTAGCAACGAGTGTTTCGGGTAACGAATGTGTTCTCGATTCGGGTGCGTCGTATCATATGACGCCAAATAGAAATTGTTTTTTCATCCTTTGAGGTCAAAGAGGGAAATGCAATTGCTATGGGAAATGGTGCTATTTGCAAGTCGATGGGTAGTGGCTCCGTGCAAATAAGGATGTTTGATGGAGTTGTTCGCACACTCACCAATGTTAGCTATGTTCCGGGACTTAGGAAGTCTCTTATATCTTTGGGGCAATTGGATTCTCTAGGATGCAAGATCACTATCGAGAAGGATTGCTTGAGGGTTTCGAAGGGAGCGCTTGTGGTTATGAAGGGTGCTAGGACTCACGGTATATATTTGCTTCAATGTGTGACCATAGGAGGTAAGACTTGTGTGGGTGTTG
This sequence comes from Allium sativum, assembly GCA_030737875.1. NCBI lineage: Eukaryota > Viridiplantae > Streptophyta > Magnoliopsida > Asparagales > Amaryllidaceae > Allium > Allium sativum. The sequence goes on from CM060909.1 coordinate 455,541,916, forward strand.
ATAGTTCTCATGACTTGGATGCGACACGGTTGTAGCATTTGAGATTGGGTCATGTCTCGGAGAGGAGTTTGGATATTCTTCGGAAGCGGGAGATGATTGAGGGTGAGAGCTTCAACAAACTAGTGTTTTGCGAGGAATGTGTCATGGGGAAGCAAACAAGGGTACCATTCGATGAAGGCAAACATGACTCAAAGGAGGTTCTTGAGTATGTTCATTCGGATGTTTGGGGACCAACACCGGTTGCTTCTTTGGGAGGAGCAAGGTATTATATCTCTTTCATTGATGATTTGTCTCGCAAGGTATGGGTGTATGTAATGGGGGCCAAGTTGGAGGCATTTGCTAAATTCAAAGTGTGGAAGGCTCTTGTTGAGAATGAGAGTGGTAAGACTTTGAAGGTGTTAAGGACCGACAATGGCGGCGAATATGTCTCGCATGAATTCTTGGAGTATTGTAAGCATCACGGAATCCAGAGACATTTTACTACACTGGGAAATCCGCAATCTAATGGAGTAGCGGGGAGAATGAACCGAACTCTACTTGAGAAAGCTCGATGCTTGAGATTGACATCGAGTTTGTCTAAGGGATTTTGGGCCGAAGCTTTGTCAACCACGGTGCATATTGTGAATCGAATTCTGTGCTCGGCCATTGGTAACAAAATTCTGGAGGAAGTGTGGAAAGGGAAGAATGTGGACTTGAGATATCTTCGTGTGTTTGGTAGCCCGGTTTATGTGCATGATCCGGGGAATGATAAGCTTGGAGCTAGGGCATTCAAGGGGATCTTGCTTGGTTTCATGGATGGCGTGAAAGGCTATCGAATTTGGAATCCGGAAACGAAGAAGGTTGTTAATTCTCGTCATGTCACTTCTGATGAGTCGGCTTTATTCAAGGTGAATGAGAGCTCATCGGATGTTCCGGATTTGGTTCATGGTGAATCAAAGGAGAAGGAAGTCATTCCCACATTCCGTCCAAGTGGTAGTAGAGTTGAACAAGCTCGTGGGGTTCAAGCGGTTAATGAAACATCACATAGTCCACATGGTTCCTCTAGTGATGATGTTGGGTGATGTACATGATACTAGAGAAGTTTCGACTCAAGGTAGAGCCGAAAGGGGTTTGGGTGATAGTATTGCTACTCGGGTTGGTCGACGTGCAATAAGGCCTCCCGAAAGATATGGTGATTGGAACTACCTTAGCTTTAGTGATCATTTGGACTATGCTCTCAATGTAGTCCAAGATGAGCCGATGGACCTTGATGACGTCATGGAGTCGAGAGAGAGCTCGAAGTGGATTTGCGCCATGGAGGAAGAGATGCAATCGCTTATGAAGAACCGAACTTGGAAGTTGGTTCCACTTCCTCAAGGAAACTGTGCTATAGGGTGCAAATGGATTTACAAGGTGAAGGATGATGGAAAGCAAGGTTAGTGGCAAAGGGGTTCTCACAAAGGAAAGGAAAGGAGTATGATGAAATTTTTGCACCGGTGGTTCGTCATACATCTATCCGAGTTTTACTAGCCATAGTTGTTATCCATGACTTGGAGTTGGAGCAACTTGATGTGAAAACTGCCTTCTTGCATGGAGACTTGGATGAAGACATCTACATGGAGCAACCGGAAGGGTTTGTTGTAAATGGTAAGTCTAATATGGTTTGCAAGTTGAAGAAATCACTATATGGGTTAAAGCAATCGCCTAGACAATGGTACAAGAGATTTGATCATTTCATGCTTGAAAGTGGCTTCCATCGAAGCATCAAGGATGCTTGCATATATTTCAAGAGGTTGGGAAATGATTGTTGGGTGTATTTACTCTTGTATGTGGATGATATGCTCATTGCTTCCAAGGATCGAAATGAAATCAACAAGTTGAAGATGCTTTTTAAATCGGAATTCGAGATGAAGGATCTTGGAGAAGCAAGAAAAATCTTGGGCATGGAAATAGGAAGGGACCGAAAGCGTTTTGAGTTAAGATTAACTCAAAAGGAATACATTAAGAAGGTGCTTTGCCGGTTTAGCATGGAGGATGCAAAGGCGTTAAATACACCTTTACCTTTGCATATGAAGCTTTCGGATAAGGGATCACCTATCGGGGATAAAGACAAGGCTTATATGGCAAAGGTGACATATGCAAGTGCGGTTGGTAGTTTGATGTACGCAATGGTGTGTACAAGGCCCGATATTGCAAATGCCGTCGGAGTGGTTAGTCGGTATATGGCTAATCCGGGGAAATCGCATTGGGAAGCCGTGAAGGCTATTATGAGATACTTGAAAGGCACAGCATCTCATGGACTTGTCTTTGGCGGTAGCGATGATAGGAGTTGCAAGTTGGTTGGTTATTGTGACTCAGACTACGCCGGTGATAGGGATCGGAGGAAATCAACTTCCGGGTATGTCTTCACACTTGGCGGGACAGCCATTATTTGGAGATCGCGATTGCAAACCGTAGTTGCTTTATCCACAACGGAGGCGGAGTTGATTGCCGCTGTGGAAGCGGCCAAGGAGGCACTCTACTTGAAGTGATTGTCGCATGACTTGGGTTTCGAACATGAAAGTGTTGATGTTCGATGTGATAGCCAAAGTGCTATCCATTTGGCGGAGAATTTGGCATTTAGCTCACGGACCAAGCATATTGAGGTGAGGGAGTCACTTCTTGTAGCCATGGATGAGGGTAAGCTAGTATAACTTCAGAAAGTGCACACAAAGGATAATGCAGCGGATATGTTTACGAAGGCATTGCCGTATGGGAAGTTCGAGCATTGCTCGAACTTAATTTGCTTATTGAGTTGCTAGGTGCCACAGGGTGGCACGAGGTGGAGAGAGTGATTTTGTGTTTGATGGAAAGGAATAGCGGTGAGAGATTGGAAATCTATCTTCATGGTAAGTACTCGTTACACTCCCAAGTACATTGTCTTTTGGTGAGACGGTTTTTGGTTTGAATGTTTTCAACACTACATTGACGGGTGGGGGCTTTGCCTGAACTTGTTGGTGTAGTGCAATAGGCGGTGGCCATGCCGGAGCTCATTGGGTAAACATTCAAGTTTGCTTGGTCGAAGGTAGAAGGAAATGCTTGGGTGCATTGGAGTTTGGAGTTGAGATGGTTATAGTATCGAGGTGGAGTGTTGTAATATGCGATACTATATGGTAGATTGAAGTGGTTAGGAGAAAATCGTTCACAAATCGGAGTTCGCACGAGGAAGATATGAGATGAAATGAGTAAGCTGTTCTATGTACAGTGCGACAGACGTCTGTCGTATAGGACGACAGACGTCTGTCACTACAGGGGGATTTTCCCGAAAATTTCCACAGACGTCTGTCATCCCCACGACAGACGTCTGAGAGGGGGACAGACGTCTGTCATGGATGCGACAGATGTCTGAGCTGAGAGCTAGAGCCCAAATAATTCCCTGGGAGGGACAGACGTCTGTCACCTCCCACGATAGATGTCTGCATATTGAATTGGGCTATTTCGGGCTGAAAACCTTGTAAGTTGATTTGTGAAGATACGGGGGAAATTTGGGTAATTGGCCTATCCCTATATAAGCTATTTTCTGAGGTGTTAATGGGAGGAGCTTGGAAAACTTGATTTGGGATCAAGGGTTTATTCTCAAGGGAGAATTAGGGTTTATAACCTAATTCAAATTCTTCAATTCTATTCTCCTCAAACTCTTTTCTATATTGAAATATAGTGATTATTGGATCAATCTCTTGTATTCCTTTCATCGTGGTAATAAAATACTCTCTCCAAAGTGGATGTACACTAACAAGATGTTAGTGGAACCACTATAAATCCTTGTGTGATTTATTTTTGCTACTTTGTTATTAGTTTCTTGCTTGTGATTGAGATTTGGATTGTTCGTGATTGGTTGTTTTTGCAAGTCTAACAACGATCTAGTCTTCCGCTGGCGCATTGTGGTTTAGATATCGGATTCGAGTGGTCTTGAATCGGATTAATCACAACGGTTACAACATAAACAATGTTACAGCAATCACCATTCAACACGAAAACCAAACAACTCATAGGCCACGCACATGACACAACCGTGTATATTCTTCACCGTGCATGTGAACGCATGCACCGATCACCCGGGAGTTGTCGCGCCACCACTGATACATCACGCCATCTTCCGAGTTCACCAACGACCGACCATCTCGCCCCAAAACACTCTCCTACTCAAAAGTACCCGCCAGCCCTCATTTAGATCGAAACAGGGTACACTAGATGGCCTCAAAACAATCCTCCTATGATCATATTCTTACTAGTAAATTAAGCTCTTTGTTTTTGAAACTTAGGTGGTGGTTTAAAGGACTAACAGAGCCTATAGTATGATTTGTTCCAGGCTTCTCTTCATCATAGTTTTTATCATAAAAAAATTGAATTTGATTTAATATGCCCCATGCAGGAGAATTTAACCATAAACACCAGTTTTTATTATCATATTAATTAGCAATAGCTTAAAAAGAAAGGAAAAGGGTTCACTCACTATATTGATCACTGGTTTGTCCTGTTTTGATTCCAGGTTTGTTTTTACTTCATTTTTAGTCAGTATGACAATTTATACGACCAAATCAACATATTCATATATTATATATATACTGCACGAAGTTTGTTCACAGTTTTGGTTTACCTATAGGTTTGTTTCATGCAAATGATCATAGTGTTTTTATTTCTATCTTATACCATTTCTTTCTTGCTTGAAATGAAACTTTAACTACTAAACCTCATCCAGAAGCATGAATATATATATGTGGCATAAGCATTTGTAAATAAAATGGAAAGAAGTTTTGTATACTGTCTTGTTTTGTACTCTGTCTCTTTTCTTTGTCACCAGGATTTTAAGTTTTATATTGATATGAAAATTTTGATTGTTTTAAACAACACATTCAATAATACACATACAAATATGTGATTGCATAACAATCAGCAAACAAAAGGGGAAAGTTTATTCACAGCGATTTCACTGTTCCAGTTTTTTCTATCTTTGGTTCCAGGTTTAAAAGCTTTCACTCACTGGTTTATGCCATTTCATTTGTTCACTGGTTTGCTTCACTGGTGTCCATGTTCTTATTTTGAGTTCACTGAGTTTTTGTGAGGGAGATGGCATGGATTACTAGTGTATTTATAGGGCGAAACAATCAATATAATACTGCCTAATAGCTATAGAGATGCAGCAGCCCGTTTGATTGATAAGAGGTGCAAATGTCATGGCTTTTCACATGTAAATTCTTTCAGTCAATTTCAGTGCACGACAACATTTATAAAAAAAATCAAATGCTTAGCTTCTAAGTCTCTTAGGTCATCAGAGCTGCTATATTGATTGAAATGGATGTTACTTAAAGTCTTCTCCCTTAAATTTTCCTCAGGCTTGCACATGTATGATGGTCACAACGTGATACACATAGACCATGTGCAATTGATTTTAGACTTAGGGTAGGTAGTAGTCTAGTTTGGCTTATATGATGGAGAAGGTGTTGCCTAGGCTGTGTAGCTATGTTCTTAGATGGTTCCTCCATTTCTTTTCAAGGCACGACCAGTTATGCAAGCACATATGTGCACATGCAATCTGTACCATTCCATGTGCAAATGTTAAAAATTCAATACTTGGTTTCCAAGGCAAATCAAGTGACATGTACAATCCTATGATGTGTTAGGTAGGGGAAGGCATAGGTTAGATGGGTATTAGCTACAACAAATATTGAAATGAAGTGTTCCTTAGGCCACTTGCCACTAAATTCTATCAGGCTAAATTGTAGCTTGTATCTATGTACATAGGTGTACATTCATATACTTAAATGGCTAAAAAAACATTTCTATGCTCCGAAGTAATCAAACCTAAATGCCTAAATACATAAATGATTTAAATAGCATTTTTGTACAAACCAGATAGCAACATACAGTGGTTCTTTACTTACAGATTTTAAATACACTAGACTTAGCAACAAAGAAAGTAAGACATGAATGAATTTGGTCTAGATTATAAAAAGTCCAAATCTTGATATTGAAAATTTCATTGTTCTTTATTTGTTGATTTTGCTTTTATTCCATTCCAAATAATTAAATGCCATATTTTATTTATATATGCTTAAGTGAAGTACAAATCTTACTTAAGAAATTATTATACTCATAAGTCAAAACAAATCTAAGAATATAAATATCAAAACATTACTCGCTTGCCTATATATATAAATATACATATATATATATATATATTGGTTATGAAATTTTGAAACATGTTTAAATACAAAATGGTCATATAACATATAATTTTAAAACAAGATTTCAAGATAATCAAAAATTTTAAACATCATTTATTTGAATTAAGTTTACAAAAAAATCTAAAATTATATTTAAACAAAATAAGTCAAACCTGGGGCTTTACAGAATTTGACCATGAGACTTTACCATTGCATTCATGGCAATTTTCTGATTAATTTAAATATATCATACACTTCAAATGGAGTTTGCACGAAACAATTATTGACATTCGATGTTTGGCATCAGAGAATAATTACATGTATAAACACGTGTGTGTGTGTGTGTATATATATATATTTATTATATAACTGTACATGTAAAGGAATTCCATAAATAAACATTCGTTTGAATTGAAAAATCTAATGTACGTTAGGAAAGGAAATAAATAAAGAAATAAATGAAATTTAAGGAAAAAGTTAGCATTATATAAATAATGTTATAAGAATTAACGTTTTAAAACATAACATTATAAATATGGTTAACTCAAAAATTGAAGCGATGTGTTATTTACGCATTGTAACCAAGGCATGCCGACCCTTATATGGGTTGGGTCGACCATCTAATTAGCATAGGTCGATTCGAACGCAGTTGAAACATGGTGAACATAGCCTAATATGCATGCAAACTTAATACATTTTCAATCTGACGAATGATGTTGTTTTGAACTCCTATAAATAAATATGCAGGGCAATCCCCCAACCTCATTTTACTTTGAATGGGTGTGGAAGCCCTATCACTTTTCTTTCTCCTCTAATTCTTTAGAAAATTATACAATCTAGATTTATACCTTATGGTCTGCAAAAATGGAGGAAGAGACTATAGATACAGGATTGGGTTCATTCAAAACGGATAGTTCATATGAGATAATGTCTCAGATCTGGTTTTTATGTTTGGATAATTTATATCATTTAGATCAAGACTTATAGACCAATAAAAATCTAGTTTGTGGTTTCAAATAGGGATTACAAAAGGTAAGGTTATGGATGATAGGATCGTATTTAGAATAGATCTGGAATTTGTCGAAGTAAGTGGATTGAATTGTATTTTTTATGATTATGATATATGATACTATTATAATTCCAGTTTTTATTATTGAAATAGACATAGTTCTGTGAAGATAAATTACAAAATTTAGTTTATTAATGTTATTCATCCTAAAACTATAAACCTTAAAGAGGTTGAACTAAGATATAAAAGTTATTCTAATAGGAATATGAACATATAAGTAAGTTTGGGTTAAAAGTGAAGGAAAAAAACATAAGCCTAAATATGAGAAAATTTACAGTAAAAATTTCAAACATATAAATTGAAATAAAAGGGAATTTAATATAACCTAATTTTGGAAATTAGTAATATTTCGATTGGTTGAAAAATAATATATTTCCATATTACAAGTTTTAGAAAGAAACAGTGAATGTAATTACAGGAATAAAGATAAAGAAAGAATTAGTACAAATAAAGATGTTATTGTATTTTGTACTACATAGCAAAAAGTAAAAGAAAATATGTCTTGTAATTAAAGATCACTACGGAAGGAATTACTTTACAGTAAATATGGAAATAGATTTCTAATAAAGCCTCAGTAGCCAACCTATTTGAATATAACTAGCTCCAGAAGAATAAGACTTACAGTAGTGGTAAGAAAAGTAAAAAATAATATAACAATTAAGATGAAGATAAAAAGAAAAGGAAAATAATCAAGTTCAATACTTGGTAGGATAAAGAAAAGGGAAATAATCAAGTTCAATATTTGGTAGGCTAAAGAAAAGAGAAAATACCTTAACAACAAAAGAAGTAATGTCAAATAAATAAAAGAACTAATATTTGTCTTTAAGACACAAAGTTAAAGAAAGAAAAGAAATTAATTATTATGAGAAGTAGTTTAAGGAAGATATGTAGAGTTTTCGGACTAAGACTATCATATAATGGTAAATAACCTAAAAGAGAAATTAAATATCTTAGTAAAAGAATGAAGTGGACAAGAGGAAAAGGAAAGATAGGCTAAACACATAAGAAAATAATTAGATATAGAGTCCAATAAAGGGTGTGGGTGCAGGGATGGCCTCATAAGACATGTTTAGAGTTGTCTAAAATAAATTTGGATGTAGGCAACCATGGCGGTCCATCACATGTCCTTTCGAGTAGAGGAAGTCTGTACCAGTAGCATATCAGATGCACCTACTGATTAGGTTAAATAAGTGGCTTGAGGAGATGTGGAGGATACTCTAGGATAACCCTCTGATGTAGACATACGGGGCGGTCCATTGGAGGTAGGGTTTATAAAGTTCATCAAGAGGGTACGTCTTTAGTGCATTAGGAAGTCTAAAGGAAGATGACGATTTGCATAGTCGCGTGACTCCTTCTTTAATGCATGTTTAAAGTACAGTAGATGTTCAGACATCGGTCATCACCTGTTAATAGCAAGAACGGGGTAGGGCATGGGTTAGATATCTATAGGCTTGTGATTTTCACCAACAAGATGTTGGATTGAGGTGGCAACGACACATGGTTGCTTTAGTCTGTTTGTCTTAAGTAAAAGCCATTAACCCCATGAGAAACGCCTTCCAACCAGTTGAGAGGTGGCTGCGTAGGGCTATAGCCACGTTGAAAAAAGATAAACCATAGAGGACATTTGTATTGTTGGCATTATTAACGATCCTTTACAGATGTAGTAAATCTTCGACTAAGTTCCAGGCAGAATAAGCACAAGCTCCTTCTGCAAGTGGGACTCGGGGATGTAGAAAGAATGACTAAGTGTAGGTCCATAATGTAGTCATTGTGAGACGGTCCATTATGGATATCCATAATTTAGGCATTGAAGCAGTCTATTGCGGATGGAACATCTGTATTGTAGGCATTGTTGGTGGTCCTTCATAGATGTAGTTTTATCACTCTCATGGCGAGAAGGTGTAATCCTAGCAAGAAGGATACGGAAATTACTAAGGGTAGTACCTAGATACAAGGCCGTCTAAGGGTATATAGCGATATTTTTTTAATAGGTTATATCTACTAAGGACTAGATGAGTGCGACTTACCCGTAAAGATGAGAGTATTGTGACCTTAATAAACATAATATAACAAAAATGGTAATAGAATGGAATATATACACAACGCCATAGATTGCATACTGCAACACCAGAGAAGTGATGTAGGAAGTGCCAAAAAATGTTGCCATAGGCCAAAAATTATCTGTGGCAACGCTTTCTTGGTGTTGCGTTTTGCTACGTTGCATTAGAGTCAAAGGCAACATTTTTGCGACCCTAAGGCAACATCGGTACTGGTGTTGGCACAGGTATTAAATTTATAAAAAGGTGGGGCCTACTAAAATTTGCATCCCGAGTTCACGGAATCCCCACTAAAATCTGTAGCCTGGGTTCACGGAATCCTGTTGTGGGGACCACATGCATTAATCTATGGCAACACTTTTACCATCCAATGGCAGCACTATATCATAGCTATGGCAACATTTAACATCACATACTGCAACATTATATCATAACTATGGCAACATTACATAGCATACTGCAACATAATAGCAATTAACATTACACTGAAATTAACAAAAAAAAATTATTTCAAATTAACCAGCAACAAAAGTACTACTTAATCAACTACAAAATAACAAAACATATCTACTAAATTCAATCTTACAGACATTTCAGTTACAAACACAGCCAATACTAAAATCTTGTATACATCAAACTAAAACAGTTTCAAAATATAACGCGAGTCTCCAATGCGTTCAGTGGCTCTACTGCCTCGAGTACCTCTAGCGCCTTTAGTAATAAGTTCTTGAACAACCTCATCACTGCCTCCTTCACCTACATGCCTCAGTTCATTTGCATTTCAGCACAAAATGAGTTTCATTGCATTTCAGTTGCATAACTAAATTACATAACCGAGTTTCATTTGCATTTCATTTGCATAACTGAGTTGCATTTCGATTGCATACTCAGTTTATGGCCTGCATGCCTCGGTTGCAAATTGATGCAATGACTCAGTTTGTTCAAAGCACAAACGATACTGAGCAAACAATTAGACAATTACAACGTGGATAAATTATCACTAATCAACACTTTAGGTTTAATAGGAAATGTGGCAAAAAGTATCACTAATCTGCAATGTGGCAAAAAGTATCACTAATCTACAATGTGACAAACTTAAAATTATACCTGGAAAATTATCCAAACATTGCCATAGCAACACACAAAAGAACTCCAAACATGATCCAGGACATAGCTAAAGCTGTTGCAAAAAAAAATCTCCTTTCTCGGGTTTTCCACATTTAGTGTGCAGTAGGCCAACTCTTCCTTCATATCTTCCACAAATTCATTGGCTTTTGCCCACTTTTTCTTTTGTTTCAGCAGCTTTTTTTCAATTATCTTACTTTCACGAGCAATTGCAATATAGTCTTTTCTTTTTCCATCAATTTAACAGTAGTATCGTCCAATTTCACATTGATATTGATTTCATACATTTCGTCATGCAACATAAAATACCCGCAACCGCCATTCTGCATATATCTTTAATTCTCGACTAAAACATCACTGAAAGATATGATAATAGACAAAGCAACTAAAAAAACCTAATTTATACTAACCGGTCACATGGAGCAACCAAAAAACTTCTTCCCGCATTCGACCCTGCCTTCAAAGTCCTCATCTTCGCTGGGATTTTATGGTGGCAGTTCTTTCTTGCAGACGCTATTGATGAATTTGAAGTAGAAATAGGCTGAGTGGTTAATGAACTCGAATTGAAGTGATATCACAAACTGCAAATCATTTCAGTAATATCACAAACTACAAATGATTATGTATATATTCCATATCATAAATTGCATGTAGTAGGCTTTCAGGCATGCATTTCATGCATTCAGTACTTGTGTGCGTATATTTATTAGACAATCTTATACACACACACCCCAAAACAAAGCTCACATAAAATTTTAGAGACATGCATCATGAAGAAACAATCATCCATTAGCAGTTTATTGATCCATATGTGCAGACATATCATTGGATGGCCTTTGAAGCGTATCCAAGCATTACTTAAACAATACTTCATTAACTGGCATACAATGATGTCAATGGTGATGTATACATCAATGTACATTAGGTTTCTTAAGAAATTTCTGAATGGGAACTCGGTGAAAAATCATGCATATGACAAACATGAAAATATTTAAGAAATGAATAGTATCATGTATATGTAAGCATCCTTATGAAATAATTTTCAAAAACCACTATATATCTGATTAAAAAAGCTAGTGTCTCAATCACCACTGTGTTATTAAATTGATTAACAACCCAATGGCTGCTCAAAGAACATTTCAACGAATCAACATACAAAAGAACCACAAATAACAGAAACAAATTGTATACAACTTCAAACTGAAAAAAGTGTGGATTCACTGACAAATAATAGACAAGAATTGTTAATCATCTAACACCAATTATACTCATGGTGATAATAATTTTAGTTTCTCGATAGGCTATTTAATGGCAGTGATCAAAAAAGCAAGAACAAAACACAGGATAAAAAGCTAGCACCTTTCTTCTTGGATTGACTGTCGTTTGATGACGGAGAATGGGAGAAGGGGAGAAGTGGGTGTGTTTAGAGTTGAAGTTGAAGACTAGCTAGAATAAGTGGAGGATGCACAGAGGGTTGGAGTGGAAGAAGTAGGTAAATGAAAATTAAGGATTGGAATTGGAAATTTGGGAGTGAGAACGAACAGTTCAGAGAAGTTGAGAAAGAGTAATTGAATGAGTATCATAAGTTGATTTCCTATTGGTGGTGGAGAATTATAACGGATTAGTGAGGCATCAACTACAGATGCCGTTTTTAAAAGGTAAATTGATGGATATATATGCATCTTTTTATTGATGCATATCGATGATGTGGAAAATTAAACTTATAAGTTTATAACTATAGCTACTGCAACACAATTTGATACTATGCTAACACTTGAAGAGTGTGTTGCAATAGAAAAAAATCATCATAGCAATGGCAACATTTTAGTTGGCAAAACCTTGGATTTTCGTTGTAGTAAGCCATCTATGGCATAGTGATAGTATTATTCTTAAAAGTATGTAAATTTTCCAGTCACCAAAACATCACTTTTGACCCTCTTCTCCTAACAACCCCTATGTTAGATAGAAGGCAAAGGTTATTCCACTTAGAGAAACTTGATCTAGAAAGTGTTATTCCCTTAGTAAGTATTTATTTACTATTATATTATAAATCATTTTTGTTGTAAGTTATTTACTTAAACTCTGATATATTTAGCTTTGACTATTTGTTCGATACCAAATACCCGACTCGGCCTTCAGTGGACTTGGATTTTAGCTTTTTTCAAAAAGTTCAAATCCGTTGGGATTTGGGTTGTTACAAAAAAAATGGCGTTTTTGGATAGACAGATCTTCTCCATAGTGAAACGACCCAAACTTCCCAGTAAAGGAAAGCCCGGATTTCTTTGAGAACAATACACATCAGAACACAAACAAAAGAACATTTTATTGCTGTTACAACAATTACATCAGAGTACAAGAATATTCCAGAGTATGAATGTATAATATACATTGGAAATACAATATCAATTTAAATTACATTTAAATAGTAGCGGAAAAATAATACAAAACACAATTGAAAGAAATACATGGATACAGAGTCTTCCGAATATCGCTTTAGCGGTAGACCAGGATCCTGTGAATATAATATCTGCATAACCAAAACTACTAGCTGCCCATATGGGAAAAATATGGGCACCCAGAGTTTAGGTTAAAACAATAAACTCCAGGTTAGTCATGGGACTGGTATGAGAACTCAAAAACAATTATTTTGAATTGATTGCACCGTTAAGGCGGAACGGGTTTGTCCCCAAGAATACCAGTGCATAGAATAAACAGCGCAATGCTTTTGGGAAAAATGAAACTATTATAAGACTCAGGTCCCATCAATTCAAATACCGTTAAGGCGGAACGGGTTTATCCCCAAGAATACCGTTAAGCCGGAGGATAGAGTTTTCCCTTATAATAGCCAAATATGCTTGATACGCGAAATTTCATCTTTTATTATTACTATAAGTGTATAGTGTCAAAAACAACTTCAAATATAAATGTATCAATCATAGACGACATGGGTACCATATATCATGTCGTCGTACTAGTAATACAATCAAAACCGCATGGGTCATATTGGAAGTTGGATTTCCATCATGAACCAAGGCAAAAGATAGTCCTTACCGAATTCGAGACACTCTAGCCCGTACCTCAGGATACAGCCGCAACCGCACCTGGATCTTCAGGGCCGGTCCACAAATATGTTAGTGGATTAATAATCCCTGAACAATATGTTTCCCCACCCTTAAGGGCGTAAATAGAGCCACTAGGGACTCGAATAACAGAGGCGCCTCATTCCATCATCCATATAAGTAAAAATGTCAGGCCTTGTAAAAACCATGACACCACTTCTAGCTAGAAAGAAACATATGCCCTCCCTACAGTCCTTACTCCCGTTTCTGGTTCATACCGGGGTGTGAGGCTCGCGAAGTAATGCTATACACAAAGCTGTGCCTAGATAGGCTGTGCTTTGATCATCAACCACAAGGCTCTGCTTTTCAACAAAAGCCTTGATCGTTTGCATCTTAGCATGCCACATTGTCAGTCCATACTATACAATTGATTCCTATCAATATATACCCTCTAAGCTCGTACGTCTCAGAGAAGGGTGTAAGCAAGAGAATAAATTCCCCGCCACCAACAGATATATATTTAGTAGAGATCAACGAATACAATATAAAAAAAATACAATGTCAGACACACAATCCATTGTGGGTCTGAACGAAACCATATCCGGTAGATCTTCAAATACGTCTGAATGATCACCAATTTTTCCCTCATCTTGGGTGTATGGTCCAATCAAGATATCAATAATCATCCATTTTATATGGAATTTTCTCGGTCTTCAATAACCGTATCCATCATCGATCTCCAATCGTCGTACGAATTATTCAGAATGGGTTAAACCCGGTCTTTCTGAATAATTTGCGCAATTTAAAATCATGTGCTCTAAAACACAACCAACGCCTCATTCCAATCAAGAATATTCTTTGATTTTAATTTAAACCAAATTAAGGTTTATTCAATTAGTCGGGATTAACACCTTACCGAAGTAATCATTTATTAATATCCCATTCCCAACTTATACAACCCATGGAGTAAAACTGGTGGTACCCCATATTTAACACCCAATGGGTTACGGTAAACTTAATTACCGTTTTATCGTTCAAATCTAATTAAAGATTTAACTATCGCTTGGAGTAAAACTGGTAGTACTCCATTATCGTTCGTTTCTTGAATTAAGTAAATTTAATTACTTTTATCCTCATTCAATCCAATTAAAGATTTATTAAAACTACATTTAGTTTTAATCTTCAAGAATGATTATTTAATGATTATTTAACTTCCAAGAAATAATCTTGCCTTTAACTGGGTTAAAGAACAAATGTCGCTTAAAAACATCGTTCACAATAAATCCAAATCATATTCCAATTTAATATACTAAATTGAAAACTTCTCTTTAGAATATTTCGTCAAATCTTAATTAAAAGATTTATGAATTACCAATCTAAATTTCACTGTCAACCGGATTTTAAGAACTAATGTCATTTAAAAACATTGTTCACAATCAATCTAAAAGTCAGTTTCACTTAATTTTCAATTATGTTTAATAATTGGAAATCTTATTTAAATATTAATTAAAAGATTTATTCTTTCTCAAATGGGTTTAAGAACAGTGTTATTTAAGACACTACTCACGACAAACCCGAATTCTAATCAGATATTAAATATCGTGCTTTGAATAGAAATTATATCGATTTATGTTCAATATTAAATTCTGAAAACTAATGTAAACCAAATCGGGAATAACGATATTAATATCTTCCAAATTCCCACAATACTATCCGTATAATCACAAAATCCAATACTAAAATGATCTGAAGATTATTTCCATTCAAATCCATTCCAATATATGTATTGGAAAATCTTGGTTTCATTAAAACCATTTAAATCCTTTTATTTATTTTAATTGATTTATTAAAATAAATAAATCAATAATTCTGATAAAGATATCTTTTATCTTTATAAACTTGGAATTTTTCATCAAAAACCTTTTTAAATCATTTATTATGATTTTACATAATTTTTCCATATTTTTGATAATTTTATTATTGCTCGTACAGTCGGTTCTCAATAATGGCGACCGATCTATACTTACAGCGACCTTTTCTGAAATTGATTTGGACATATCTCCAAATCTAACCGTTAGATTTCACATCTCTTATATTCATTGGAAAGCTCTTTTTGACACGAACCCAACGGTTCCGATTTAGGAGAATCCGACAATCGGATCTCCCGTTACATCGATTTGAAGTTAATGGTCGAAATTCACGAACTGTCGCTGCGCGGCGCGTTCTATTCAGGCCATTATATATATATATATATAATATATATATATATATATATATAATTCGTTGATTTCCATTTAAAACGTATTTTATGAATTCGTTTATAAATTCATTTCAAAACGATTTTAACTTCAATTTCAATCTTAAATCAAAAATATCTTTATCATAATAAAATAATAATATTTTCAAGATATTATATTTGGAAATCAATTCTTTTCAACATCCATTATAAAATGAATTAAAATCAATCGATAAACCCGTTCGGGTTAAAATGGCGTTGGCTACTGAACACGACTTCATATTTATATTTGTGTGTCCGTTCAATGACGGGCATCAAAATCATAATCTTATTCTTCACCTTATATTATTTAAAAATATTGTTTATTTTAAAATATTATTTACTTTGAAATATATTTTTTACATAAAAATGTTCTTTACATAAAAATGTTTCTTTTACATAAATATGATTCTTTTACATATATATGATTCTTTTACATATATATGATTCTTATATTATGTTGACAATTCTATTTCAACAAAATGGGTGAAAGTGATTCTTATTATCTAATTTTTCTAATGAAACAAATTAACTATAAAAATGTATTCTTTCTAAAGTAATCAATCTAAAATAAAAATGAAATCTTTTTAACGTAATCTTTTTAATTCCACCTTTATTACATTGAAAAATGTAATATTTTTAATTCAACCTTTATTACATTGGAAAATGTAATATTTTCATTTAAATCTTTATTACAATGGAATATGTAATAATTTCTAATTCATTCCTTATTACCATGAAAAATGTAATAATTTCATTTCAATCTTTATTACATTGAAAAATGTAATAATTTCATTTCAATCTTTATTTTGTCCATTTCAATTCCACCAAAATAAATGATCTTTTTTATTTCGACCATTCTAATTCAACAAAAATGATAATTTTTGTTTCACTATTTCTTTTGACAAAATATTCTTTTTAATTTCAGACATGAAAATGAAATAATGTCTTTTTCTAATTTCAACAAAATAAAAAGTATAACTTCTTTTTATAAAACAGTTGATTATTTCTGAGTTGGAATGAGATCCAATCAATTACCATATAATTTTAATTATATGGATTTCATACATCGCAGGAATTCTGAAATAACGATAAATGTTCATTACACATCCAAATAACAACCAGAGTGCACTTTACAGCTAATCACAAAGGATGCGTGTAATCAGAATATCTCCCAAGACCCGTGTGGGGTTTCAACCAACAAATAATTAAATAATATATTATTATTTGTGCACATGGGCGATGTGTGAAAATTATCGCCCCATTCACATAAACAAGTCAGGTAACTCGTAAATGGCAGTGTAAAATTATTTTAAATAATCATAAATGATATAACATTATTTAAACATTTTAAATATCGCAAATTTCATTCATGTCATAACATAACATAACATAACATAGCAACACAACATCCATGCCCTAAAGATAATCAAGCAAATATCTCATCATAGGCATTTAATTTATATTCAGTTATGAAAGTAAATAAATAACTATAGAAAATTGAGTGAGGAAAAAGTTCTCACCTCGTTTTCACTCCGTCAGTCTTTAAATGATGATTTTGGTACCGTTTTGATTTGAAATTACCCCAAATTCCAACTTGCTCCAAATTGGACGTAGTTAGTGACGTTGCGAAGCTCTCGACTCTACGATCACAACGTATCTGAAATCGTCAGATTTCGTCCTCGTATGAGTAATATATGATGTTACGAACTTTGATTACATTTTTAAATAATTAAATAAATAAATTAGTTCCAAATTTTACCCCAAATCGATTTCCAGCCGTTCACCGATGCTGTCTGCCTCACCACGCCGCCTCAGACCACCGGACCTCCGACCATCCACCTGGGCCCCTTCCCCCTTCCATCACGCCGCTCAAGCCCGAACGCCGCCGCCTAAAACGCCTCAGGCGATCAGAGATCGCCAGTGCCCCCAATTCCGCCTCGCACCCAATTCCTGCCGCCACGGTCCACCATACGGTCGCGCACCACCACGGTTGGATGCGCCTGGCCATGCCGCTTCATCGACCTTCGAACCCCTCTGGCCAACTCGGCCTATAGCGCCGCCGATCCATCCCTCTAAGTTTCGAGCTCGTCGAAAAACGTTGGCTCTGTTTATCTCGATTTCGCCGCCACTACGAGCAATTTCAGATCGAACAACCAAAGACAAAGTCGTAGCCTGAACTCTCCCCTACATTTTCTTTAACTGGGCCATCGCCTGATTCTTCACCGTTTGATCAGAATTCGCCAAAATCCGAAAGTCATTTTCTGGCTTTGACCATCGATTCCGGCGAATCCGCGCGACGATAGGTTCTGGAATTTTTGTGGTAGGTAGAGATCAATAAGATCTACAATACCCAGAAACGGTTTGATTTGATTTTGTATGGATTGAGAGATATAAATTATTTAAGATTCAGGATCCTTTTTGCAAAATTACAAGAGAGAAAGAGAGAGATGACTGCTGTCAATTTTTGAGGAAGAAGAGAAATGAGGGTTAGGGAAGGGGGAAAAGATATTGTATAGCAGTGGGTCAGGAATTATTATTTTATTATTAATTTTCTAGCTTTACTATTAATTCTTTAATTCACGCTCTCTTTATTTGACAGTTATCGATGCCATGATTACATACGAACCCCGTTGACGATGAAAATTGGCATGCTGCTATATCTTGACGATACGGTTCTAACAAAACTAGTTTCGTCGAATTCCGAATCTGTTTGCTCAAAAAGTCCTGTTTTTGTCTTTATATGACTGATTGATTCAAAATTAATTTCTCACGGTCACATACTAGCTCTAAAAATTACAAAAAAATTATTTCTAGCTTTGTTTTGACGATACGGTCCCAACAAAACTAATTTCATCGAATTTGAAGACCGTTTGAAAAATGACCATTTTTAAAGCGTATATATATTATATTAAAAATACATATATAAGTAAATAAATTCCGAATCTCGAAATATATCAGTATTTATACTTTTTCAGTACAGAAACATCATTTCGAACTCAATGGAAGTAGTCCCGAGTCCAAATTCATTCGTATGTAAAAAGTAGCATTTTGGGTCATATATAATAATATATATAAATTCCATAGCGTTTTTTTTGAGATTTTGAATTTGTCATAACTTACAAATTATAAACTGAAATCTCAATTTATAAAATTCATTAGGAAGATATCGTCAATACGATCCTAGCGTTTCTTGTTTCGTCCAATTCAGACTTATAATTAATTTTTTATAATTTTCCAAAGTTTGAAATCGATATTTGAAATTACCGCGCCATTTCAGGCTCGTTTATAATTAAAATAAATTTATACGTTCTCACTTTGATTTAAATAAATTTTCCGTCATTATTATTTAAAATAAATTATTTTAAATATCATAAATCCATTAAAATTGTTAAGTTTTTTTTAAACTGGTCATGATTTTCTGGGTTGTTACAATCTCCCCCACTTAAAAACTTTTCGTCCTCGAAAAGGAACGAAGCTGAAAGTTGTTCTACTAATCACTCAACTTTCATTTCTAATAAATTTTCAACTCATTTCAATATTAAATTCGATTCAGCTAAATTTATCATTCCAATATTTTAATTAGTTGAACTAATTATCAACCATCACAACCAGCAATCAATTAGGTGATTAATTTTTCGAACATACAATTTTTTTATATAGTCAAAAATCATATTTTAGTGCAAGTCACAGCAATAATCCCTATCTAGTTTTGTTTCTCACAGCGGTCAATGGGAATATATAGATATACCACTTTCGAATACTTGAACATAAATACTGATGATGAGGCCTCAATCATCAGAATCATCTCTGGGCGACTAGAGTGTGATTTTATATCCATCCAGTATATTAAAACTTCGAATATCCGTTAATTACTCGTATATTCAACATCTTTATATACTCGATTGTCCCAATTAAAATAAAATAATATACTCAAATACGTATATTAAGATAAAATTTTCAAAGCTAAATTTGTTTTTAATTAAATTTTAAAGAAAATAATACTCCCCACACTCGTTCTAGGGTATTACTGATCCCATCTCTAACGAGTCATTCTTATTGGACATTACTGATCCAATCTCTGATAAATTCTTTCATTATTTCTAATGTGTCTTGTTCTCGAGCTCTGTAAACCAATGCTCTGATACCAAATGAAACGACCCAAACTTCCCAATAAAGGAAAGCCCAGATTGCTTTGAGAACAATACCATCAGAACACAAACAGAAGAACATTTTATTGCTGTTACAACAATTACATCAGAGTACAAGAATATTCCAGAGTATGAATGAATAATATACATTGGAAATATAATATCAGAGTTTAAATTACATTTAAATAGCAGCGGAAAAATAATACAAAACACAACTGAAAGAAATACATGGATACAGAGCCTTCCGAATATCGCTTCAGCTGTAGACCAGGATCCTGTGAATATAATATTTGCAAAACCAAAACTACTAGCTGCCCATGTGGGAAAAATAGGGGCACCCAGAGTTTAGGTTAAAACAATAAACTCCAGGTCAGTCGTGGGACTGGTATGAGAACTCAAAAACAGTTATATTGAATTGATTACGCCGTTAAGGAGGAATGGGTTTATCCCTAAGAATACCAGTGCATAGAATAAACAGCGCAATGCTTTTTGGAAAAATGAAACTATTATAAGACTCAGGTCCCATCACATAATGCAACACAAGCCGGAGGATAGAGTTTTCCCTTATAATAGCCAAATATGCTTGATACGCTAAATTTCATCTTTTATTATTACTATAAGTGTATAGTGTCAGAAACAACTTCAAATATAAATGTATCAATCATAGACGACATGGGTACCATATATCATGTCGCTGTACTAGTAATACAATCAAAACCGCATGGGTCGTATTGGAAGTTGGATTTCCATCATGAACCAAGGCAAAAGATAGTCCTTACCGAATTCAAGACACTCTAGCCCGTGCCTCAGGATACAGCCGCAACCGCACCTGGATCTTCAGGGCCGGTCCACAAATATGTTAGTGGATTAATAATGCCTGAACAATACGTTTCCCCGCCCTTTGGGGCGTAAATAGATCCACTAGGGACTCGAATAACCGAGGCGCCTCATTCCATCATCCAAATAAGTAAAAATGTCAGGCCTTGTAAAAACCATGACACCACTTCTAGCTAGAAAGAAACGTATGTCCTCCCTGCAGTACTTACTCCCGTTTCTGGTTCATACCGGGGAGTGAGGCTCACGAAGTAACGCTATACACAAAGCTGTGCCTAGATAGGCTGTGCTTTGATCATCAACCACAAGGCTTTGGTTTTCAATAAAAGCCTTGATCATTTGCATCTTAGCATGCCACATTGTCAGTCCATACTATACCATTGATTCCTGCCAATATATACCCTCTAAGCTCGTACGTCTCAAAGAAGGGTGTAAGCAAGAGAATAAATTCCCCCGCCACCAACAGATATATATTTAGTAGAGATCAATGAATACAATATATAAAAAATACAATGTCAGACACACAATCCATTTACCAATCCGTTGTGGGTCTGAACGAAACCATATCTGTAACAACCCACAAATTCTGAACCAATTTAAAAAAAATTATTTTAGAAAATTTTAATGAATTTTGAGGATATGATATAATTTATATAAATAATAATGGCTAGAATTTATTTTAATCGAAGTAGAACGAATAAATTTAATTTAAATATAAATGGAGTTAGAAATGGCGCGGTAGTTTTAAAATTTTAATTTTGAACTTTAACTGAATGTGCAGGATTCAAAATAAATCAGAATTGAGTGAAACTAGAAATATTTAAATCTGTTTAATTATATCTTTCTAACGAATCTGAAAAATTGAAATTTCTTAGCGAAAATCAAAAGTTATGGCCAATTCAAAATTTAGAAAGGTCGTTGTAGTATTTATATATATAATATATATGGCCCGAAGGGCTACTTTTCACATATGAAGGAATTTGGACTCGAAACCACTTCCAATGAGTCTGGAATGATGTTTCTGCATTTAAAAAGTAAAAACACTTATATATTTTGAGTTTCGGAATTTATTTGTTTAAAAATGTATTTATAATATTAAATATATTGGCCTTGAAAATAGTCAATTTTCAAACGACCTCCGTTTTTGACGAAACCACTTTTGTTGGAACCGGAATGTCAAATTATAGCTAAGTTTCAATTTTCAGAATTTTTCGAGTTAATATGTGAGCGTGGCAAAAGAAAATGTGTTTTGACTATTTTAGTTAAATTTAAACGACTTGAAAATAGCCATTTTTCGAACAGTCTCAGAATTCGACGAAATTAGTCTTATTAGAACCGTATCGTCATAAGAAAGCTAAAAATATTTTTTTCGGAATTTTCTGAGGTCATATGTGGCCCCGGCATATTTAAATGTACGGTCAATATTTAATTAATTAATTTTTAATGGGTTTTTAAATAAAAATTTCTACAGATTTCGGAATTGGACCCTGAGACCCGTCCCATTGCGTTCAGAAGGCCTTAAAACGTTAAGATTGACAGTAAGCAAGCCCAATTCGGAGACAGTCCAGAAATCTGCCTTTATAACACGTTTTTCAATGAATTTAATAATAAAAAAATAAAGAAACCCTAAACCTAATTCATAGCCGCCGCCTACCCTCTTAGAACAATGGCCAGAATCATCCCAATTTCAAACACTAATTTCTCTTAATCCGCTCTATGAAAATCAACAAACCATATATCAATTCGAAAAGATTTTCGAGAGCTTTAATCTCATACGGTGATGATCATCTCTAGAGCTTTGTGGTGCTCGATTTTTGGGCGTGAAGTGGTCGGTTTTGGACGGGGTTTGTGGGCCACAGGGGGGCGCGAGTGGGGACCCAAGGCAGGCGAAGGGGGAGGAGGACCGGGGCTACGACGTGGTGATGTCCGATCGACAGAGGGTGGCTCGGATTTGCGCGCGCAGGGGGGTGGACGATGGAGATGGGTGCGGCTGTAACGTGTAAACGAGGAAGAAGAAGTTATATTTTAATATTATTTTATTTATTAAATATTTAATTTATCCAATCTTTGAAATGCGATAACTCTTTCATACGAGGGCCGTTTGACGAACCGTAAGTTGCGTTGGACTCGTCTTTCAGAGATCTTCGCAATGGCGCAGACCAGAGCTGAATCCGAGACAGTCGAATTTTCAGCCATATCTTGGTGAGAATTCTAAATTTTATTATTTAATTAATTATAAATTATTTTTCTTGCGTTAAAAATAATTGTATAATGATGTAAATTCAGATCTGAAATGTTCTGTGATTGATGAATTGTTGATGATTGCTTGTGGTATGTTTGTTGGTCATGCTATGCTAGATCCGCATTGAAATCTCATATATGGTTGAGTTCTATTTGTGGTTAGAAAATTAAATCTAAATTTAGATTTAAATCATATTTTATTCAGATCTAGTTGCTCTCATTTATTTTAAATTATTAAAATACTATTTTTTATTATTCTGTAATGAACAATGAAATGTGAACGACAAATAAAAATTTATTTTTATTTGTTGACGTTACAATAAAATTTGAACAACAAATAAAACATATCTTTATTTGTTGATGCTACAATAGAATTGGAACGACGAATAAAAACTCATGTTTATTTGTTGATATTACCATAGAAATTGAACGACAAATAAAACCTTATTTTTATTTGGTTAATTTGCCATAAGATTTGAACAACAAATAAAATATTATTTTATTTGTTTATTTACTATAGAATATGAACAACAAATAGAATATATTTTTATTTGTTTCTATTACAACATAATTTGGCTAACAAGTAAAATCTTATTTTTATTTGTCTACATTTAGAACACGATTTATGAATTACAGTAAAAATTCTTTTTTTTTTACTGTCACCTTAAACGTAAGATGTTCTAGGATTAGAATAACAATAAAATACTAAATTTTATTGTTGACATTAAAACATTTTTATAAAATCAAACCTTGTTTACATTATATTTATAAATCAAAGGTTATATTTGGAAACCACCTTTTTGTTTACATTTTTATGTAAATAAAAAAATCATGTTTTGGAAATCACAATTTTGTTTACATTTTATATGTAAAGAAGAAATTATTTTCAGAAGTTACATAGAAATATAAGTTTTACTTTTTATTTGCATTCCACCATGCAAATAAAATGTTTGAAATAAAAGTACACTTTTTATTTGCATTCTACAACGCAAATAAACATAGGAATTAAAAGTTTGCTTTTCATTTGCACTTTTCAATGCAAATATAGCATGAAATAAAATTCATTTTCCTTATTTGCATCTCACAATGCAAATATAACTTGAAAATAAAAAGTACATTTTTATTTGTGTTCAACAACACAAATAAAACTAGAAAATAAAACATATATTGAAAATAAAGTTTTGTTCTTTATTTTGTGTTCGAAAATGCAAATATATTTTGAAAATAAAGGTTGTTCTTCTATTTACATTCTCTAATGCAAATATACATTAAAATATAAATTGTTCTTTTATCTGCATTTCATAATGCAAATATATTTTGAAAATAGAGTTTGCCCTTTTATTTGCATTCATAAATGCAAATATATTCTGAAATAAAATTTGTTCTTTTATTTGCATTCTTCAATGCAAATATACATTGAAAATAAAATTATTTCTTTTATTTGCATTCACAAATGCAAATATATATTGAAAATAAAATTTGCTCTTTTTACATTGAAAAATATAAACATACTTTGGAAATCAAGTTTGTTCTTTTATTTGCATTCCACAATGCAATATAACATCAAAAATAAAAGTTACATTTTTATTTGCAGACATAAAAATGAAATAAACATCTTTGTCAAACTTGATTTAGTTAAAATGAAATAAACACCTTTGTCTAACTTGATTTAGTTAAAACGAAATAAACATTTTTGTCAAACTTGATTAGTTAAAATAAAGTAATCACTTTTGTCAATTTATACTAGTTGAAATAAAATAATCACTTTTATCAAATTATACTAGTGGAAACAAATTATGCATTTTTGTCAATTTATGATTAGTTGAGATGAAAATAACATTTTTGTCAATTATATTAGTTGAGAGAAAAAAATGTACATCTTGTCAACTTTAGATGGTTGGAAACAAAAAGGACATTTTTGTTAAATAAAAGAATTAAGCACAAATAGCATTTTTATAATTTATATGCAAATTTAATAATTGTCTTTATTTGCATAACATGTAGAAGAAATTTAAGCAAATATGAAAATCATTTCTTTTATTTACAAATTTACATTAGCAGCTATATCTAAATATAAAAATCATATTATTGGTCAACACACACATTAGGATGTGTAGGTGAGTTAAAGTAACATCCTTTGCATACATTAGAATTTGTGTGCAATCTAAATTAAACATTTTATGTGCTGGGATATACCTTGAAAACATTTGCCAATAAGGCTATTTCACTTATGTGTAAATGTTAAGAATATGTACATATAAATAAAAGAAAATAGAAAATTATCTTTTATTTGTCATCCACAGCAACGCCACATAAATAAATTATAGTTTATTTGACCTTAGAAATGTATAGGGAAATTAGACGAATAAAAATACATTTTTATTCGGTATTAGAAATATTATAACATGTTAGTTCATTATCATCAACATGTTAGTAGAATTAAATTGGTTGAATTCTTTAACCAATCATTTATTTTTATGAACTGTTATTGGCTGAAAACCCCACACGGGTGTTGGGATGAAAATTTACATACACTAATCCCAATATTCAGTTGTATGTTGATCGTTAGATCGACAGGCTGCGATGAGCGTTATTATTTAATTTTAACGCTTACACAGTGGAAATTACACTTTGGATGTAGATGGATGACTTGATGATTATATTGTTATTATCATATATATGATGTGTGTGAAATCCATATAATCCAAATTATATGGTAAATGATTGAGTCGCATTTCGATTCAGGTTTTCTTTTAAATAAGAATATTTTTACATTAGAAATCCATTTTATATAAAGTGTATATATATTTTCCTAAAAAAAATATTGTCAATCAAGTATATGTTAAAACAAAGAATATTTGTAAAAGATAAGAATTTGTAATACAAAGAATACTTCTCATTTAGAATCTTTTATATAAAGAATATTTTTTAATGATTATTTTAAAATATGTTTCTAAAAGATTATTAGCATTTGCAGTTATATTTTGTGATATGAAATAAATGGAGATGTGAAGTGGATTTATCGTGGACGATGTTTTAAATGACATTTGTCCTTTAATCCAATTTACATTGAAATTATTAATTGGAATTTATAAATCTATTTTATAGATTTAAAAGGGCATTTTCTAAAAATCAAGTTTTCCCAATTTAATATATTAAATTGGAACTAAGTGAAAATTCGATTGGTAATAATCGAAATGGGCTTCTGTAAAAGAAGACCGATATTATAAATGGAATTTAAGAGGCCTTGCTGTTATTCCATTTATATTATTAGTCCGATACAGAAATTTATATCGATTATGTATTGATTTGATTTCTGTGGAATTCCATATTTTGAAAATTGATTTGTGGGTTTATTGTGAACTGTGTTTAAAGGACACTAGTTCTTTAACCTGTTTAAGACAAGATTTATTCCTTAAAATAAATGATCTTGTAATAATGATTTTTGATATCGAATCAAAACTGGAGTTTTAATAAATCTTTTAAGGAAGATTTAAGATTTTATTTTCAGAGTTTATCTTTGATAAAATTAATGAGAATCTTCTAATATGAATATCTTATGAAAAGAATACTCGGAGTTGGAATGTGGCGTAATGTGTGATCTTCCAATATTTGCTTTTTAATCACAAAATATGCGAGTTATTCAGAAAGACCGGGTTTAACCCATTCTGAATGATCATCACGACGATCAAGAGTCGAAAATGAAGGCGGTGGTTGAAGACCGAAGGTTTTCACATCGTTGGGATGATGATGACTGGTATCTTGAATTGGGATTGGCCTTCCAAGGCAAGGTATTTGGTAATGATCGTCCAAACGCATTTGGAGATCGACGGACACGTTGTTTCGCTCAGACCCAGAGCGGACTTGTAAATGGATTGTGTGTCTGACATTGTATTCCTTTCTACTGTATTTGTTGAACGCTACTGATTATATATTTCTATTTGGTGGTGAAGAATTTATTCTTTACTTATCACCCTTCTCTAAGACGTATGAGCTTAGAGGTTATATATATATTGGTAGATGATCAATAATATGGTAGGGTATGACAATGTGACATGCTAAGATGCAAATGATCAAGGCTTTGTTGAAAAGCAGGCCTTGTGGTTGATGATCAAAGCACAGTCTCTTTAGGCATAGCTTTGTGTATATCGTGACTTCGCGAGCCTCACACACCGGTTGAGTCTAAAACGGGAGAAGGGAACGCAGGGAGTGCACACGTTTCTTTCTAGCTAGAAGTGGTGTTGAGCTTTGACACGGCCCGACATTTGCTTGTGTGGTTGATGGAATTTTTGCAAGGCCTCGGTTTATTCTTAACGGTCGCCCTCGGCTGATTTGTAGATCCAATAGGATCGAGGAGCGTGTGTTCAGGCATAACTAATCCACTAAAGTATTTGTGGACCGGCCCTGCTGTATCCAAGGGTTCGCCAACGTCCGAATCCTGAGACATTGTTAGAGTGTCTCGAATCGGTCATAAGCTCCTCCCTAGCCTTGACTCATGATGGAAACCCAATTTCCAATACGCCCTTGCGGTTTTGATTGTATAACTTGTATGGCGACATAGTAGATGGTAGCTATGCCGTCTAGGATTGATATTATATTTGAAATGTTTTAAATATATATATACACACTAATAATAATATCGTTTTTACGTATCAAGCATCTTTTGACCATTATAAGGTAAAACCCTATCCTCCGGTTTGCGTTGCATTGTGTGATGGGACCTGGGTCTTATAATGGTTTCATTTTTCTAAAAAGCATTACGTTATTTGACGATTTACTTTATTTATGCACTGGCAATCCAATGGAGTAAACCCGTTCCGCGTCAGCGGCGTGGTCCTGTGATTAACCTACTTATTAGATAAGTTAAGTATAGAATTCTCACACCAGTCCCACGACTGACCTGTAGTTTGTTTCACCTTGCAAACTCGGGTGCCCTCTTTCCACATGGGCAGTCGAGTAGCTTTTTTACAGATATAGTTAAGCAGGATCCTGGATTGAAGCCTGAAGCTGGGTCCAGAATATAGGCAGCCTTCCGCTGAGATTAGTTCCGCTGCAATGTATTAATTTATTGTAATTTATCTTCCGTTGTAATTTATCTTCCGCTGTACTTTACAAAGTGTACTCTGATATATTCTGTACTTTGATGTAACATTTATTATTTATGTTATAAAAGTCTGTGTTGTTGTTCTGATGTGTTGTATGCCCAAAGTTAACGTACGCGGGTTTTGAACGGTCTTGATCGATCTTGCGATCGATTGGGGTCGGGCGAAATCCTGGTCGTTACAGCTGGTATCAGAGCCTGGTTAGCTCAAAT
Organism: Allium sativum; assembly: GCA_030737875.1. NCBI lineage: Eukaryota > Viridiplantae > Streptophyta > Magnoliopsida > Asparagales > Amaryllidaceae > Allium > Allium sativum. The sequence goes on from CM060909.1 coordinate 455,570,223, forward strand.
CTTTAGGGTACAACTCATTAGAACTAAACAGAAGGCTCATCAGAGGTTGGATTAGTAATATCCAATAAGAATCCTCATTAGAGATAGGATCAGCAGTATCCTAGAATGAGAATACTCATTAGAGATGGGGTTAGCAATGCCCTAGAATGAGTCAGAGTGGAAAATTTATAATTAACGTACTTGTTATTATAATTCGATTTTAGAAAATATGATTTTTGAATATATAAAAGTTATATATTTTTGAAAATTTAATCAACTAATTGATTGATGATTGTGTTGTGTGAATATGAGTTCAACTAATAAAATGATTAAACAATTAAAGAATGAGAATTAAATTAGTTAAATAAAAAACTTTAGCTTCATTTCCTTTTCGAGGACGAAAAGATTTTAAGTGGGGGAGATTGTAACAACCCGCAAATTCTGAACCAATTTAAAAAAAAATATTTTAGAAAATTTTAATGAATTTTGAGGATATGATATAATTTATATAAATAATAATGGCTAGAATTTATTTTAATCGAAGTAGAACGAATAAATTTAATTTAAATATAAATGGAGTTAGAAATGGCGCGGTAGTTTTAAAATTTTAATTTTGAACTTTAACTGAATGTGCAGGATTCAAAATAAATCAGAATTGAGTGAAACAAGAAATATTTAAATCTGTTTAATTATATCTTTCTAACGAATCTGAAAAATTGAAATTTCTTAGCGAAAATCAAAAGTTATGGCCAATTCAAAATTTAGAAAGGTCGTTGTAGTATTTATATATATAATATATATGGCCCGAAGGGCTACTTTTCACATATGAAGGAATTTGGACTTGAAACCAATTCCATTGAGTCTGGAATGATGTTTCTGCATTTAAAAAGTATAAACACTTATATATTTTGAGTTTTGGAATTTATTTGTTTAAAAATGTATTTATAATATTAAATATATTGGCCTTGAAAATAGTCAATTTTCAAACGACCTCCGTTTTCGACGAAACCACTTTTGTTGGAACCAGAATATCAAATTATAGCTAAGTTTCAATTTTCAGAATTTTTCGAGTTAATATGTGAGCGTGGCAAAAGAAAATGTGTTTTGACTATTTCAGTTAAATTTAAACGACTTGAAAATAGCCATTTTTCGAACAGTCTCAGAATTCGACGAAATTAGTCTTATTAGAACTGTATCGTCATAAGAAAGCTAAAAATATTTTTTTCGGAATTTTCTGAGGTCATATGTGGCCCCGGCATATTTAAATGTACGGTCAATATTTAATTAATTAATTGTGAATATTAGGCACACATCCCTAAAACGAAACTTAATTAGGCTCACATCCGGTCATAAACTTATTGTAAATTAGGTCCCTATTTTTCAAAAACATATAAAAAAATATAAAAAAAATATAAAAAAATCATGTAAATTCGTAATTAATTAAATCAAATAATCGTGAAAAAAATCAGATCAAAAAAACATTAAAAACAACGTCGAAATCATGAAATACAGAAAATCAACGAAATGCAGTAAATTGCATCAAAACATGCATATAAATAGATTAGTTGCATACATGTATGCATTTATTTCAAATCTGCGTCAAAACTGCAGTATAAATGCATACATGTATGCACATATTGTTAAAACATGCATCTGCTGATGCATTTGTTTAAAAACTGCATACCTACGTGCAACTTATTCACGTTTGCATGTATTTTGACATATATGCACACATGTATGCAGTTATATAGAAAAACTGCATACATGTATGCAAATTTTCAAACAGGCGTGCATAAATATATGCATGTGTATTCGAATAGTTGCATAAATGTATGCAACTATTCGTAAAAGTTGCATACATTGATGCAACTTTTTTTTTTTAATTTCTGTGGACTTCCGGGAATATTTATAGATTTTAGAATTTTTTTTTTTTTTTATGTAATAGCGCCTGAAAATTTGGACAGAAAACGAAAGAGGCGGAGGTATGGAAAGTGGCAGGCGGAAGATTCCAGGCGGCAGCTAAAATAGGGGGCGGGTTTACAGAGAAAACATTAATTACAGGGATGTATTGTGAATTTAAAACTTGCAAAATAGTTGCATACATGTATGCAACTTTTGCCAATAGTTGCATACATGTATGCAAGTATTTCTGAAGCTGTTTCAGTTGAAAATATATGCAGAAACTTACATACATGTGTGCAACTATTTGAAATACTTGCACACATGTATGCAAGTATTTACATGTGAAAATAAAATGTGTGCAAAAACTTGCATACATGTATGCAACTATTTTAAATACTTGCACACATGTATGCAAGTATTGCATGTAAAAATATAACAGAGAAATACTTGCACAGATGAATGCAAGTATTCCAAATATGTGCATGATTTGATGCAAATTACTGCATTTTTCGTTGTTTTCTGTATTTTTTCGATTTTGATGCATGTTTTGATTTTATTATGATCTGAATTTTTGGGCGAGTACATGTTTTATTTAAATACGAATTTACGTGATTTTTTTATATTTTTTTTATGAATTTTCGAAAAACAGGGACTAAATTTACAATAAGTTTATGACCGGGTTTTTTTTATATTTTGAAACCTAATAGGGACCTCTAAAAAACGCACCCTAATTAATTTTTAATGGGTTTTTAAATAAAAATTTCTACAGATTTCAGAATTGGACCCCGAGACCCGTCCCATTGCGTTCAGAAGGCCTCAAAACGTTAAGATCGACGGTAAGCAAGCCCAATTCTGAGACAGTCCAGAAATCCGCCTTTATAACACGTTTTTCAATGAATTTAAAAATAAAAAAATAAAGAAACCCTAAACCTAATTCATAGCCGCCGCCTTCCCCCTTAGAACAATGGCCAGAATCATCCCAATTTCAAACACTAATTTCTCTTAATCCTCTTTATGAAAATCAACAAATCATATATCATTTCGAAAAGATTTTCGAGAGCTTTAATCTCATACGGTGATGATCATCTCTGGAGCTTCGTGGTGCTCAATTTTTGGGCGTGAAGTGGCCGGTTTTGGACGGGGTTTGTGGGCCACAGGGGGGCGCGAGTGGGGACCCAAGGCAGGCGAAGGGGGAGGAGAACCGGGCCTACGACGTGGTGATGTCCGATCGACAGAGGGTGGCTCGGATTTGCGCGCGCAGGGGGGTGGACGATGGAGATGGGTGCGGCTGTAACGTGTAAACGAGGAAGAAGAAGTTATATTTTAATATTATTTTATTTATTAAATATTTAATTTATCCAATCTTTGAAATGCGATAACTCTTTCATACGAGGGCCGTTTGACGAACCGTAAGTTGCGTTGGACTCGTCTTTCAGAGATCTTCGCAATGGCGCAGACCAGAGCTGAATCCGAAACAGTCGAATTTTCAGCCATATCTAGGTGAGAAGTCTGAATTTTTTTATTTAATTAATTATAAATTATTTTTCTTGCGTTAAAAATAATTGTATAATGATGTAAATTCAGATCTGAAATGTTCTGTGATTGATGAATTGTTGATGATTGCTTGTGGTATGTTTGTTGGTCATGCTATGCTAGATCCGCATTGAAATCTCATATATGGTTGAATTCTATTTGTGGTTAGAAAATTAAATCTAAATTTAGATTTAAATCATATTTTATTCAGATCTAGTTGCTCTCATTTATTTTAAATTATTAAAATATTATTTTTTATTATTCTGTAATGAACAATGAAATGTGAACGACAAATAAAAATTTATTTTTATTTTTTGATGTTACAATAAAATTTGAACAACAAATAAAACATATCTTTATTTGTTGATGCTACAATAGAATTGGAACGACGAATAAAAACTCATGTTTATTTGTTGATATTACCATAGAAATTGAATGACAAATAAAACCTTATTTTTATTTGGTTACTTTGCCATAAGATTTGAACGACAAATAAAATATTATTTTATTTGTTTATTTACGATAGAATATGAACAACAAATAGAATATATTTTTATTTGTTTCTATTACAACATAATTTGGCTAACAAGTAATATCCCATTTTTATTTGTCTACATTTAGAACACGATTTATGAATTACAGTAAAAATTCTTCCTTTTTACTGTCACCTTAAACGTAAGATGTTCTAGGATTAGAATAACAATAAAATACTAAATTTTATTATTGATATTAAAACATTTTTATAAAATCAAACTTTGTTTACATTATATTTATAAATCAAAGGTTATATTTGGAAACCACCTTTTTGTTTACATTTTTATGTAAATAAAAAAAATCATGTTTTGGAAATCACAATTTTGTTTACATTTTATATGTAAAGAAGAAATTATTTTCAGAAGTTACATAGAAATATAAGTTTTACTTTTTATTTGCATTCCACCATGCAAATAAAATGTTGGAAATAAAAGTACACTTTTTATTTGCATTCTACAACGCAAATAAACATAGGAATTAAAAGTTTGCTTTTCATTTGCACTTTTCAATGCAAATATAGCATGAAATAAAATTCATTTTCCTTATTTGCATCTCACAATGCAAATATAACTTGAAAATAAAAAGTACATTTTTATTCGTGCTCGACAACACAAATAAAACTAGAAAATAAAACATATATTGAAAATAAAGTTTTGTTCTTTATTTTGTGTTCGAAAATGCAAATATATTTTGAAAATAAAGGTTGTTCTTCTATTTACATTCTCTAATGCAAATATACATTAAAATATAAATTGTTCATTTATCTGCGTTTCATAATGCAAATATATTTTGAAAATAGAGTTTGCCCTTTTATTTGCATTCACAAATGCAAATATATTCTGAAATAAAATTTGTTCTTTTATTTGCATTCTTCAATGCAAATATACATTGAAAATAAAATTATTTCTTTTATTTGCATTCACAAATGCAAATATATATTGAAAATAAAATTTGCTCTTTTTACATTCACAAATGTAAATATACTTTGGATGTGACGATCCCAAAACCCCGTGACACGTTGTTAAGGATAATCATTGGAATATAACACATTAATCATCATTAGCAGATCACAGAAAATAGCATAAACAGAAAATAGAATAATTTACACACATATGACAGCGGAATCATATAGACATCATCACATCAGAGAAGCACAGTACAGGATACAACTTAGTGCATAATGATACATAGTCAGTCACCATCGCCTGAGGCGGAATCATACATAAAGAGTACACAAAATAAATATCAGTCTACATCGCCAATGGCGGAATCATAATATAGATACAATAATGGCGGAGAAAATCCAAGTCAGCCCGGTGTAGTCAAGCCTCGCCATGAGCCAAAAGGTACGTCAGAAACCTATAACTAGGCTGCCCATGTGAAAATGAGGGCACCCGAGTTTGCAAGCTGAAACAAACTACGAGTCAGTCATGGGACTGGTATGAGAAATCTACTTAACTTATTAACAACAATAATAAGGAAAATCAAAGGACCACGCCACTTTCGCAGAACGGGTTTACTCCAATGAGTGCTAGTGCATGAAATAAAGTAAATGATTAAATCATCACAATGTTTTTTATAAAATGAAGCCATTATAAGATTCAGGTCCCATCAAACAATGCAACGCAAGCCGGAGGATAGAGTTTTTACCTTATAATGGCCAAAAATGCTTCATACGTATAAAACAGAAGTATTTGATATTATTACTAGTGTATATATATCTCAAAATCGATTTCAATCATAAATATCAATCATAGGCGGCATAAATGACCCATACCACTATGTCGTCGTACTAGTAATACAATCACGTCCGCATATTTCGTATTGGAAATTGGATTCCTTCATGAGTCGAGGCAAGGGGCAAGCTCCTCTCCGATTCGAGACACTCTAGCAAATGTCCCAGGACCCCACTATGATCCTTGGATCTTCAGGGCCGGTCCTCCCTTACTTTTGAGGATTAATTATTCCTGAACACACGTTTCCCGGTCCTTACAGACCTATATCGAGGCGCCTCGCATTCCAACAACCACACAGGTGAAAAGTATATATATAATGTCAGGGCTGGTAGGTCACTGACACCACCTTAGCTAGAAAGAAACGTCGTGCTCTCCCTGCAGTCACTCTCCAGTTTTTGACTCATACCGAGGTGTGAGGCTCGCGAATTCACGTTATACACAAAGCTACGTCACACAGACCATGCTTTGATCATCAACCACAAGACTTTGCTTTGCAACAGAAGCCTTGATCATATGCCACTCAGGCGTGCCACACAAGCAATCCACCCCATGCGACTAATTTCTATCAATACATAACCTCTGAGCTCGTACGTCTCAGAGAAGGGCGTTAAGCAAGAGAATAAATTCTCCGCCGCCAAACAGATATATATTTAACAGAGATCAATCAGCACAGAACAAAATCCAATGTCAGACACACAGTCCATTTACAAGTCCGTTCTGGGTCTGAACGAAACCGGAGGCACCAATTCCTCGCATATCTGTACAATCAACAGTATGTTTGGACGGTTATTACTTCAGTTCCTTCATGGTAGCTACTCCAATCACGAGCATCAGTAGCGCCCATCCATCCAATGTGAAGATCGTCGGTCTTCAACCGTCTTCCACTCTTCGACTTCTCGACGTCGATCGATTATTTGAAATTAGATGAACTCGGCTTTTTCAAATAACCCACGTATATTTAGATTTTCAAATCAATTTATCACATGGTTGCACTATTCAACATTCACATTTCAGTTCTTTAGTTATAATTCTCATGTTAAATACATTCAACCATCACATATCAAGCAAACACAACGAAATTGGGTTATTTCCACTCTATATCGTCTATAGTATTTTATAACGATATATCGCCATTTTTATTTATTTTTAAAACGACCATATTTAATTAAACGACGTTTCAGGTCGTGTCGATGCACTGGCGCTGCTTTTAACTAATTTTGTTTTACACATATCTGAAAATCTAACCGTTGGATCTTCACAAATTTTATATCATTAGAAAGATCATTTCAAAACGAATCCAACAGTTTCGGCTTTGGGAAAATCCGACGGTCGGATCTTCCACACTAGTCATTTGAAGTTACGATTTCAATTTACGAACTGCAGCGTCGTTATTCGATTTAATTTAATTATATATATATATATAATCGTTTCTGGCGCTGTTTTTTTTAGATTTGAATTAAACATTCCAGACAATCCAACCGTCGGATCTTCACAAAGTTGGTGCCGTTGGAAAGATATTTCCAAGGCGAACCCAACGGTTGTGGTTTCGGGAAAAATCCAATGGTCGGATTTCCCGCACTATTCGTTTGAAATCACGGTTTCAAAACACGAACTGCACGGCCACTTTTCGTTTTAATTTTATTTATATATATATATATATATTTATATAAATATAGTTCATCCAAAAATTCCTATATCATTTTCACTTCAATTATTTCACTAACGCCTTTAAATTTTGGGAAATTTCGCCATAACCTCCTTTGTACGGGAGGGGCTGGGAAAATTCCCAAATAGCCACACGGGCGTCTCATGTCAAAAAGAAAAAGCCAAGCGGCTAGCCAACAGGCTCATAAAATCATCACCCAAACAAAACAGTAAATGAGTACCTATTTGTCGGGCACAAAATTTTATTCCTCTTCTCTAGCCCCTTTGCTATAACCTGTTCAATAAATATGCATATACATATATACAATTTTTACCACTTATCATTTTCCATTCAACTTCATATTTGATTTACTTTGGTTTAAAAACACCATTCATTCTAATGTTGCATGCATAGGCTAAAATCATATCATTAGCTAATTAATGTACATTTCAACTCATGCACATTTATTTGAACAAGTGCCTATTTTTAACACTTCACATTTCAAAGATGATAAATTTGGCGAACTAAAATAGATTTCAACACATGACTATTTTATTTAGTTCATATGCGTGTTAAAAATAATATTTCTTCACAAATATTTATTTCAACGTCCGCATATCTCTAGCATATCACATATATGATAAAAATGATATTTTTATCATTTAAAATATTCATTCGACAAATGGATGTTTTCAACACTTCATAGTTTCAATAAAAATGTAATTTTTATTGTTCGATCTTTTTATTCAACACATGAACTTTTCCACTACACACACTTCTCAACACATGAGCATTTCCACACATTGATATTTTATTTATGTTGTTCATATTAGAAAGATGGAATTTTTATTGTTGAAACTATTTATATATAAGGCGAATATTTTTCATACTTCATATATATTATAAAAAGGTGATTTTTATTGTTTATACACTTCATTCATTCACAAATGAATTTAATTTTCACACATCACTTTTCAACACATGAACATTTCCACACATGGATATTTTTCAACACATGACTTTAATTCCAACACATGAAGATAATTTCAACATATGCAAATAATTCTAACACATAAAGATTATTCAAAATTTCGGCAGCATAACGGCGGGGTAGTTAAAACCGGCACCGTCCCTAGTACGGCTCCTCGCTCTACCTTAAAACCTCGCGGTTTTTGACAATGGGGATTCATGCATCTAATTCGCACGTTGGCGGCATTTTTTATTTTTATTTCCACAGATATTTCCAATTCATTTCAATCACCAATGGGTATTTTTCAACCACAACCAAACAATATCAACCACAAACAATTATTCAACCATTCGTATTTTTCATCCAATATTTCACATCAATTCACAACAATAAATATCATCCATGGTTTGTGGACGAGGGGAGTGTATATGTATATGTATATATATATATATATATATTATTGCTATATTTCACTTGCATTTCAACACATGTACCAATTATTCTATGCATGTATAATTCATACTTCGCTTATATAGCTTACACTACGCATGTATATGAGGTATACAACACGTGTGTAATTTATATTTCGCTTATATAATTTATACACGACATTTTCCATTCAAATTTAATTGATTTAGATTTCTCATATTGGTTTGCGGAGTGCTAAAAATCGTAGATGACTCAGAAAAATCCGCGGCTTCTTCTATGTGGTAGAGAGCTTCCTTGCGGTCCCGATGTTTCCTGTTTCATCGAATTTCGTCAACACACCAAAAAGATATGATTTTTCAAAGTGCAGACATCAAAAAGGACTCACCTTTCTATTTGGTTCGAAACTAGGTTTGAGGTTTTCGCGAAATCCGTGGCACGTGGGGACGATCAGGGAGTTGGACGTGGAAGAGCTCCGAGTGGCGGTCCTGTCGGTGATGGTTTGGTGGCGCTCGGTGGCAGATCGGAGCGGCGGCGGCGCTGGGAAGCGTCGGACTTCCTGGGCTCGATTCTGGCGGAGGAGGCGTCGATGGAGGGGGTGCTAGAGTCGGATTTGAAGAGGAGGCGAAGACGAAGCGAACGGTGGCGGCGGCGGCGCCTGGAAGTGGCAGAGGCGGCGGCAATCGAGGAGGGAAGCGGCGAACGGGTTTCGCCGTTGAAATCGAGGGTTACGGGGTTTTTTTTTTTAAATAATGAATGGAATTTTCTGATTCGCCGAAATATATATATTTCAGAAAATTAAGGTTTTCACCAACGAACTCCTTTTCAAGCCCAACGACTGTCGCCCCTAGCTAAATACCCCCATCCCGGACACAATGGGATATGTTTCGTTGGCCAATTCGACTGTTACAGTCAGTTATTTTTCAAATTAAAGTATAAAACATTTAATTTTAACTTTGAACGTACATTTCAATATGCCAGGGCCACAAACTGATTCGAAAAATTCCAGAAAAATAAATCTAGCTATGTTTTGACGCTACGGTCCCAACAAAACTAGTTTCGTCGAATTCTGAGATCGTTTGAAAAATGGCCATTTTCTGGTCGATCCAATTTAACAGAAATTGACCAAACACATTTTCTTTTGCCACGCTCACATATTAGCTTCAAAAATTATGAAATTTGAAACCTAGCAATAGTCTGACATCCCGGACCCAACAAAAGTGGTTTCGTCGAATTCCGAGGTCGTTTGCAAAATATCAATTTTCCAGGGCTATATATTCTATATAGCGACCTTTCTGAAAATTCATTCGGCCATAACTTTTGATTCCCGTCATGAAACTTCGATTTTTCAGATTCGTTAGAAAGGTATTGACTAACAGATTTAAATATTTTTGGTCTCGCTAAAATCCGTTATATTTTCCACCCTGCACAGTCAGTCAAAGTTTGAATTCAAATTTTCAAACTGACACACTATTTCTAATTCACTATTTTATTGAAATATTCTATTTCAATTGTTCAAATTTCTTTGAAATCACCAATTTAAAAATTTTAAGTTGGCTCGTATTTTCCGGGTTATTACAATCTCCCCCACTTAAAACTTTTCATCCTCGAAAAGGAAACAACAGTAAATTAGGAAACAAAATGTAAATGCAAAGTATTGTAAAGGTACCTTGCACCAGAGTTAGTCAGAGATATCCACTCTGCATTTGGGGTAAGCTTGCTTAATGCTTTCCTCAGTCTCCCTAGTACAGTCTCTAGGATCACTGCTCCACTGCACTTTAACTAAATGAACCTTTTTGCTTCTGAGTTCTCTAGTTTCTTTGCCAACAATCTTCAATGGCTCTCTTCTGAGTGCTAATTCTGGAGTTATGTCTATATCCTGTTGCGCTGCTTCTTCTACAACAAGATCCGGATCATGCACATGTCTTCTAAGTTGAGATATGTGAAATACATCATGCACTCCAGGCAACCAATCTGGTAATTGAACCCTATAAGCAAGAGTTCCAATTCGTTCGAGTATAGGAAAGGGACCAATAAATCTCAGTGCCAACTTCCCAGTTTTGCCAAATCTGATTACTCCTCTCATCGAAGAAACTTTCAAATAAACATGATCACCAACAGCAAATGTCAAATCTCTCCTTCTAGAATCTGCATAACTTTTCTGTCGGCTTTGCGCGGTTCTCAATCGCTTTTTGATGAAGTCGGCTTTATTAGATGCTTCTCTAATCATATCGGGTCCTAACACAAGTCTGTTGCCAGGTTCTACCTAACATGCTAGAGATCTGCAGGGTCTGCCATATAAGGCGTCAAATGGCGACATTCCCAAACTTGCTTGATAGCTATTGTTATATGAGAATTCTGCCAAATGCAAATGATCTTCCCATGACCCACCAAAATCAATTATACAAGCCCGCAATAAATCTTCTAGAATTCTATTCACCCGCTCAGTTTGGCCATCTGTTTGAGGGTGATAAGCGGTGCTCATATTCAGTTTCGTTCCCAATTCTGTCTGGAAAGCCTCCCAGAATTTGCTAGCAAATATCGGGTCTCTATCACTGACTATGCTGATGGGAATTCCATGCAGCTTAACGATTTCTTTGAAATATATCCGTGCTAGACTTTGAGCGGTTCTGTTGGATCTGACAGGTATAAAATGGGCAGTCTTCGTGAAGCGATCTACGATTACCCAAATGCTGTCATTACCCTTCCTGGTTTGCGGCAAGCCATCTATGAAATCCATGGAAATTTGTTCCCATTTCCAACTTGGGACTTCCAACGGTTGCAGCAATCCAGCTAGCTTCTGTTGGTCGCTCTTGACCAATTGACAAGTAGGGCATCTGCTAACATACAAAGAAATATATCTTTTCATTGCCTTCCACCAAAAAGTGTGTTTGATATCGTTGTACATTTTACTCACCCCAGGATGGATGCAAAATTTGGATTTATGGCATTCATCCAGTACTTCTCTTTTGAGCTCAGGAATGTCGGGAACACATATTCTTTTATTCAACCTCAGAACCCCCTCACTATCCACCTGGAGACTGGAGCCTTCGCCCCTTTGAATCCTTCTTATCATCTCTTTCGCAAAATTGTCACTTTTCTAAAGAACAGATATTTTATCAATCAATCCTGGCGTAATTATAAGATTGGCAATGATTGCGGTTTTTCTACTAAGCGCATCCGCTACAACGTTAGCCTTCCCCGGCGTATACAGGATATCAAGATCATACACTGCAAGAAATTCTAGCCAACGCTGCTGTCTCAAATTCAGATCTTTCTGGGTGTATAAATACTTCAATGATTGATGATCTGTATACAGTATAAATTTCTCGCCCAATAAATAATGCCTCCAGATATTCAAAGCAAAAACGATGGCTAGCAACTCAAGATCATGAGTCACATAATTCTTCTCATGTGGTTTCAGTTGGCGGCTTGCATAAGCGACTACTTGGCCTCTTTGCATTAACACTGCACCAAGACCTCTAATAGAAGCATCTGTCCAAACCGTTAAATCCTGATTGCCATCAATAATGGTTAACACTGGAGCAATGGTCAGTTTTGATTTCAATTCCTGGAAAGCTTCTTCACAGTCGGAAGTCCACTTAAACTTCTCATGTTTCTTCGTGAGCTTCGTTAACGGACTGGATATCTTCGAAAAATCCTTAACGAACTTCCGATAATAACTAGCCAACCCCATAAAACTTCTAACTTCTGTGGGAGTAGTGGGTTGTTTCCAGTCTTGAATCGCTGTTATTTTGCTTGGGTCAACAGAAATCCCTTTCTCTGACACGACATGGCCAAGAAACTTGACTTCTTCTTTCCAGAAGACACATTTAGAGAATTTGGCTTTGAAGACATTCTTTCTTAGAATCTCCAATACTTGTTCTAAGTGTTTTTCATGCTCGGGTTTTGATTTTGAGTAGATTAAAATATCATCGATGAATACGAGGACAAATTTATTCAGAGCTCCCCTGAACACTCTATTCATTAGATCGACAAAGTATGCTGGAGCGTTACACAGGCCAAACGGCATTACTAACCATTCATAAAATATGTCTGGACCTCTGAAAGCTGTCAAAGGAACACACTCTTCTGCTATTCTCAATTGGTGAAAACCTGTAGCTAGGTCCATTCGGGAAAATACTTTCGCCCCATTCAATTGGTCTAGCAAATCATCGATGCGGGGTAATGGATACTTGTTTTTGAGCGTCTGTTTGTTGAGGTCTCGGTAATCAACGCATAATCGAAGAGTACCGTCTGACTTTGGGACAAACACAACAGCTGCACCCCAATTAGAAAAAACTAGGTCTGATTAGACCCTTCCATAACAGTTGACGAGTTTGATCGCCTAATTCTTCTTTTTCCTTCGGAGTCATTCTATCTGGCATTGGGAATTAGATCGATCCGGAATTCTATTTCTCTTTGCGGAGGTAAGTTTTCAACTTCTTCAAACACATCTGCATAGTTTCTAACAATAGGAATCTTTTCTATGGAAGTGGGAATAAGTTCTAATGCCGACCAAAATTCTTCTCTATTCGGATTCGAACCATGGTAGGGTACCGTAATATATCCAAGCTTCGTTCGAATTTTAACGATTCTTTCTGCACAATTCACTTCGGCTTCATATTTCGTTAACCATTCTAACCCAAGGATAACGTCGAATTCGGGAAAATCCATAACGATTAAATTAATGGGAAATTTGTAGGAAGAATAAGAGATTGGCACTCTACAACATGAACTGAGAATAATAGAACCACCTATCGGATTATGTACTTCAATCGATTCTTTAAGCTTCCTCTGTTTTAACTTTAATTTGTGCATTGTGTTACTAGCAATAAAACTACGTGATGCACCCGTGTCAAACAATACAGAAACAGGAATATTTTTAATTGTAAGGGTACCTCCCAAAACATCGGGTTTACCTGCTCCATCGAAAGCAGCTGGCGGGCTCGACCCGTCATACACGTGAGCTACTGTAGCCTTCTTCAGCAGAGGACAGTCTTTGACTAGATGATCGGTCTTGCGGCAATTAAAGCAGGAGCGAGGGTTCTGAGAACCCTGGCTTGAACCTTGTGAATTTGTCTTCTGCCTCTTCGGGGCTGTGCACACATTAGAGTAGTTCCCCACTTTGCCACAGTTAAAGCAACTTCCTCTCGGCGGCTTGCCAGTCTGAGGTTTTGAAGATGCTGCTTGGCTTGACTCAGCTTGATTCGCAGCAGGCTTGCGTTTGTTCCCGGCTTGGCTTCTAGCGCGATCCTGCTCCAGATGCCTATGGTCAAGGTCTTCGTAGTTGCATGTCATTTCCACCAGTTCGTTAAATTCCAGCTTGACATGGGCCATGGCTCTATCATGATATTGTCGCCTTAGCCCAAGGATAAACCTCTTATTTTTGGACTTTTCAGTGGCGACGAGCTCCGGAGCATAGGGCGACAACAGTGTAAATTTATTCAGATAATCTTGCACGAAAAGATCCCCCTGCTGGAGGTTGGCGAAGTCATCGTACATTCGTTCTAGTGCTTGTTCTGGGACATATTTCTCCTTGAAGAGTTCTTTGAATCCATCCCATGTTCTTCCAGCTTCTCTATTCCCAACGGTGAGAGATTCCCACCATAGTTCAGCTTGTTCTTGCATAAGCCAGGCGCCCATAATAGTTTTATCTTCGTCTCCAAGCCTTAGGCCTTCAAGAATTTTCTCGCATGTTTTGAGCCATGCAAGGGCCTCTATTACTGTGCCAGTTCTCGAGAAGGTCTTGCCTCCTAAGTTTTTGTATCTCTTAGCTACACGGTCTAGCTCAAAGTATTGAGCTGCCGGAGGTTGTATCAAAGGTCCTTCTTGAACTGAGGCTTCTCCCCGTCCTCGGCCTCAGCCGGCACAGCCTCCTCTTGCGGCGGCTACTCTGGTAGCCATTTGTCAAATTCTGTATAAGCAAGAAAAGAGTCAGCTAACAGAAATGATAGTTTATTGCATAGTTAAGCAGAAAATTTACGGGAAGATAACGATGGACTGATCAAATTGTTTTAGCTATTCTGCTCGGCTCATTCTAGGACTTTACTAGTCCTATCTCTAATGAGCGACTCGCCTTAGAATACTACTGATTCTATTTTGACGAAGTGTTTAATGTGTTAGACTCCAGAACTAAGGATAACCAAAGTTCTGATACAAGCTGTGACGATCCCAAAACCCCGTGACACGGTGTTAAGGATAATCATTGGAATATAACACATTAATCATCATTAGCAGATCACAGAAAATAGCATAAATAGAAAATAGAATAATTTACACACATATTACAGCGGAATCATATAGACATCATCACATCAGAGAAGCACAGTACAGGATACAACTTAGTGCATAATGATACATAGTCAGTCACCATCGCCTGAGGCGGAATCATACATAAAGAGTACACAAAATAAATATCAGTCTACATCGCCAATGGCGGAATCATAATATAGATACAATAATGGCGGAGAAAATCCAAGTCAGCCCGGTGTAGTCAAGCCTCGCCATGAGCCAAAAGGTACGTCAGAAACCTGTAACTAGGTTGCCCGTGTGAAAATGAGGGCACCCGAGTTTGCAAGGTAAAACAAACTACGAGTAAGTCATGGGACTGGTATGAGAAATCTACTTAACTTATTAACAACAATAATAAGGCAAATCAAAGGACCACGCCACTTTCGCGGAACGGGTTTACTCCAATGAGTGCTAGTGCATGAAATAAAGTAAATGATTAAATCATCGTAATGCTTTTTATAAAATGAAGCCATTATAAGACTCAGGTCCCATCACACAATGCAACGCAAGCCGGAGGATAGAGTTTTTACCTTATAATGGCCAAAAATGCTTCATACGTATAAAACAGAAGTGTTTGATATTATTACTAGTGTATATATATCTCAAAATCGATTTCAATCATAAATATCAATCATAGGCGGCATAAATGACCCATACCACTATGTCGCCGTACTAGTAATACAATCACGTCCGCATATTTGTTATTGGAAATTGGATTCCTTCATGAGTCGAGGCAAGGGGCAAGATCCTCTCCGATTCGAGACACTCTAGCAAATGTCCCAGGACCCCACTATGATCCTTGGATCTTTAGGGCCGGTCCTCCCTTACTTTTGAGGATTAATTATTCCTGAACACACATTTCCCGGTCCTTACAGACCTATATCGAGGCGCCTCGCATTCCAACAACCACACAGGTGAAAAGTATATATATAATGTCAGGGCTGGTAGGTCACTGACACCACCTTAGCTAGAAAGAAACGTCGTGTTCTCCCTGCAGTCACTCTCCCGTTTTTGACTCATACCGAGGTGTGAGGCTCGCGAATTCACGTTATACACAAAGCTACGTCACACAGACCATGCTTTGATCATCAACCACAAGACTTTGCTTTGCAACAGAAGCCTTGATCATATGCCACTCAGGCGTGCCACACAAGCAATCCACCCCATGCGACTAATTTCTATCAATACATAACCTCTGAGCTCGTACGTCTCAGAGAAGGGTGTTAAGCAAGAGAATAAATTCTCCGCCGCCAAACAGATATATATTTAACAGAGATCAATCAGCACAGAACAAAATCCAATGTCAGACACACAGTCCATTTACAAGTCCGTTCTGGGTCTGAACGAAACCGGAGGCACCAATTCCTCGCATATCCGTACAATCAACAGTATGTTTGGACGGTTACTACTTCAGTTCCTTCATGGTAGCTCCTCCAATCACGAGCATCAGTAGCGCCCATCCATCTAATGTGAAGATCGTCGGTCTTCAACCGTCTTCCACTCTTCGACTTCTCGACGTCGATCGATTATTTGAAATGAGATGAACTCGGCTTTTTCAAATAACCCACGTATATTTAGATTTTCAAATCAATTTATCACATGGTTGCACTATTCAACATTCACATTTCAGTTCTTTAGTTATAATTCTCATGTTAAATACATTCAACCATCACATATCAAGCAAACACAACGAAATTGGGTTATTTCCACTCTATATCGTCTATAGTATTTTATAACGATATATCGCCATTTTTATTTATTTTTAAAACGACCATATTTAATTAAACGACGTTTCAGGTCGTGTCGATGCACTGGCGCTGCTTTTCACTAATTTTATTTTACACATATCTGAAAATCTAACCGTTGGATCTTCACAAATTTTATATCATTAGAAAGATCATTTCAAAACGAATCCAACGGTTTCAGTTTTGGGAAAATCCGACGGTCGGATCTTCCACACTAGTCATTTGAAGTTACGATTTCAATTTACGAACTACAGCGTCGTTATTCGGTTTAATTTAATTATATTTATATATATATATAAATATAATCGTTTCTGGCGCTGTTTTTCTTCAGATTTGAATTAAACAATCCAGACAATCCAACCATCGGATCTTCACAAAGTTGGTGCCGTTGGAAAGATATTTCCAAGGCGAACCCAACGGTTGCGGTTTCGGGAAAATCCAGTGGTCGGATTTCCCGCACTAGACGTTTGAAATTACGGTTTCAAAACACGAACTGCACGGCCACTTTTCGTTTTAATTTTATTTATATTATATATTTATATAAATATAGTTCATTCAAAAATTCCTATATCGTTTTCACTTCAATTATTTCACTAACGCCTTTAAATTTTTGAAAATTTCGCCATAACCTCCTTTGTACGGGAGGGGCTGGGAAAATTCCCAAATAGCCACACGGACGTCTCATGTCAAAAAGAAAAAGAAAAAGCCAAGCGGCTAGCCAACAGGCTCATAAAATCATCACCCAAACAAAACAGTAAATGTGTAC
Source organism: Allium sativum (assembly GCA_030737875.1). Lineage (NCBI taxonomy): Eukaryota > Viridiplantae > Streptophyta > Magnoliopsida > Asparagales > Amaryllidaceae > Allium > Allium sativum. The sequence goes on from CM060909.1 coordinate 455,587,753, forward strand.
CTATTTGTCGGGCACAAAATTTTATTCCTCTTCTCTAGCCCCTTTGCTATAACCTGTTCAATAAATATGCATATACATATATACAATTTTTACCACTTATCATTTTCCATTCAACTTCATATTTGATTTACTTTGGTTTAAAAACACCATTCATTCTAATATTGCATGCATAGGCTAAAATCATATCATTAGCTAATTAATGTATATTTCAACTCATGCACATTTATTTGAACAAGTGGCTATTTTTAACACTTCACATTTCAAAGATGATAAATTTGGCGAACTAAAATAGATTTCAACACATGACTATTTTATTTAGTTCCTATGCATGTTAAAAATAATATTTCTTCACAAATATTTATTTCTACGTCCGCATATCTCTAGCATATCACATATATGATAAAAATGATATTTTTATCATTTAAAATATTCATTCCACAAACGGATGTTTTCAACACTTCATAGTTTCAATAAAAATGTAATTTTTATTGTTCGATCTTTTTATTCAACACATGAACTTTTCCACTACACACACTTCTCAACACATGAGCATTTCCACACATGGATATTTTATTTATGTTGTTCATATTAGAAAGAAGAAATTTTTATTGTTGAAACTATTTATATATAAGGCGAATATTTTTCATACTTCATATATATTATAAAAAGGTGATTTTTATTGTTTATACACTTTATTCATTCACAAATGAATTTAATTTTCACACATCACTTTTCAACACATGAACATTTCCACACATGGATATTTTTCAACACATGACTTTAATTTCAACGCATGAAGATAATTTCAACATATGTAAATAATTCTAACACATAATGATTATTCAAAATTTCGGCAGCATAACGGCAGGGTAGTTAAAACCGGCACCGTCCCTAGTACGGCTCCTCGCTCTACCTTAAAACCTCGCGGTTTTTGACAATGGGGATTCATGCATCTAATTCGCACGCAGGCGGAATTTTTTTATTTTTATTTCCATAAATATTTCCAATTCATTTCAATCACCAATGGGTATTTTTCAACCACAACCAAACAATTATTCAACCATTCGTATTTTTCATCCAATATTTCACATCAATTCACAACAATAAATATCGTCCATGGTTTGTGGACGAGGGGAGTATATATGTATATATATATATATATTATTGCTATATTTCACTTGCATTTCAACACATATATCAATTATTCTATGCATGTATAATTCATACTTCGCTTATATAGCTTACACTACGCATGTACATGAGGTATACAACACGTGTGTAATTTATATTTCGCTTATATAATTTATACACGACATTTTCCATTCAAATTTAATTGATTTAGATTTCTCACATTGGTTTGTGGAGTGCTAAAAATCGTAGATGACTCAGAAAAATCCGCGGCTTCTTCTATGTGGTAGAGAGCTTCCTTGCGGTCCCGATGTTTCCTGTTTCATCGAATTTCGTCAACACACCAAAAAGATATGATTTTTCAAAGTGCAGACATAAAAAAGGACTCACCTTTCTATTTGGTTCGAAACTAGGTTTGAGGTTTTCGCGAAATCCGTGGCACGTAGGGACGATCAGGGAGTTGGACGTGGAAGAGCTCCGAGTGGCAGTCCTGTCGGTGGTGGTTTGGTGGCGCTCGGTGGCAGATCGGAGCGGCAGCGGCGATGGGAAGCGTCGGACTTCCTGGGCTCGATTCTGGCGGAGGAGGAGTCGATGGAGGGGGTGCTGGGGTCGGATTTGAAGAGGAGGCATAGACGAAGCGAACGGTGGTGGTGGCGGCGCCTGGAAGTGGCGGAGGCGGCGGCAATCGAGGAGGGAAGCGGCGATCGGGTTTCGCCGTTGAAATCGAGGGTTACGGGGGTTTTTTATTTTTTTTTATTTTTTAAATAATGAATGGAATTTTCTGATTCGCCGGAATATATATATTTCAGAAAATTAGGGTTTTCACCAACGAACTCCTTTTCAAGCCCAACGACTGTCGCCCCTAGCTAAATACCCCCATCCCGGACACAATGGGATATGTTTCGTTGGCCAATTCGACTGTTACAGTCAGTTATTTTTCAAATTAAAGTATAAAACATTTAATTTTAACTTTGAACGTACATTTCAATTTGCCAGGGCCGCAAACTGATTCGAAAAATTCCAGAAAAATAAATCTAGCTATGTTTTGACGCTACGGTCCCAACAAAACTAGTTTCGTTGAATTCTGAGATCGTTTGAAAAATGGCCATTTTCTGGTCGATCCAATTTAACAGAAATTGACCAAACACATTTTCTTTTGCCACGCTCACATACTAGCTTCAAAAATTATGAAATATGAAACCTAGCAATAGTCTGACATCCCGGACCCAACAAAAGTGGTTTCGTCGAATTCCGAGGTCGTTTGCAAAATATCAATTTTCCAGGGCTATATATTCTATATAGCGAACTTTCTGAAAATTCATTCGGCCATAACTTTTGTTTCCCGTTATGAAACTTCAATTTTTCAGATTCGTTAGAAAGGTATTGACTAACAGATTTAAATATTTTTGGTTTCGCTAAAATCCGTTATATTTTCCACCCTGCACAGTCAGTCAAAGTTTGAATTCAAATTTTCAAACTGACTCGCTATTTCTAATTCACTATTTTATTGAAATATTCTATTTCATTTGTTCAAATTTCTTTGAAATCACCAATTTAAAAATTTTAAATTGGCCCGTATTTTCCGGGTTATTACATTGGAAATCAAGTTTGTTCTTTTATTTGCATTCCACAATGCAATATAACAACAAAAATAAAAGTTACATTTTTATTTGCAAACATAAAAATGAAATAAACATCTTTGTCAAACTTGATTTAGTTAAAATGAAATAAACACCTTTGTCAAACTTGATTTAGTTAAAACGAAATAAACATTTTTGTCAAACTTGATTAGTTAAAATAAAGTAATCACTTTTGTCAATTTATACTAGTTGAAATAAAATAATCACTTTTATCAAATTTGTACTAGTGGAAACAAATTATGCATTTTTGTCAATTTATGATTACTTGAGATGAAAATAACATTTTTGTCAATTATATTAGTTGAGAGAAAAAAATGTACATCTTGTCAACTTTAGATGGTTGGAAACAAAAAGGACATTTTTGTTAAATAAAAGAATTAAGCACAAATAGCATTTTTTTATAATTTATATGCAAATTTAATAATTGTCTTTATTTGCATAACATGTAGAAGAAATTTAAGCAAATATGAAAATCATTTCTTTTATTTACAAATTTACATTAGCAACTATATTTAAATATAAAAATCATATTATTGGTTAACACACACATTAGGATGTGTAGGTGAGTTAAAGTAACATCCTTTGCATACATTAGAATTTGTGTGCAATCTAAATTAAACATTTTATGTGCTGGGATATACCTTGAAAACATTTGCCAATAAGGCTATTTCACTTATGTGTAAATGTTAAGAATATGTACATATAAATAAAAGAAAATAGAAAATTATCTTTTATTTGTCATCCACAGCAATGCCACATAAATAAATTATAGTTTATTTGACCTTAGAAATGTATAGGGAAATTATACGAATAAAAATACATTTTTATTCGGTATTAGAAATATTATAACATGTTAGTTCATTATCATCAACATGTTAGTAGAATTAAATTGGTTGAATTCTTTAACCAATCATTTATTTTTATGAACTGTTATTGGCTGAAAACCCCACACGGGTGTTGGGATGAAAATTTACATACACTAATCCCAATATTCAGTTGTATGTTGATCATTAGATTGACAGGCTGCGATGAGCGTTATTATTTAATTTTAACGCTTACACAGTGGAAATTACACTTTGGATGTAGATGGATGACTTGATGATTAAACTGTTATTATCATATATATGATGTGTGTGAAATCCATATAATCCAAATTATATGGTAAATGATTGAGTCGCATTTCGATTCAGGTGTTCTTTTAAATAAGAATATTTTTACATTAGAAATCCATTTTATATAAAGTGTATATATATTTTCCTAAAAAAAATATTGTCAATCAAGTATATGTTAAAACAAAGAATATTTGTAAAACATAAGAATTTGTAATACAAAGAATACTTCTCATTTAGAATCTTTTATATAAAGAATATTTTTTAATGATTATTTTAAAATATGTTTCTAAAAGATTATTAGCATTTGCAATTATATTTTGTGATATGAAATAAATGGAGATGTGAAGTGGATTTATCGTGGACGATGTTTTAAATGGCATTTGTCCTTTAATCCAATTTACATTGAAATTATTAATTGGAATTTATAAATCTATTTTATAGATTTAAAAGGGCATTTTCTAAAAATCAAGTTTTCCCAATTTAATATATTAAATTGGAATTAAGTGGAAATTCGATTGGTAATAATCGAAATGGGCTTCTGTAAAAGAAGACCGATATTATAAATGGAATTTAAGAGGCCTTGCCATTATTCCATTTATATTATTAGTCCGATACAGAAATTTATATCGATTATGTATTGATTTCTGTGGAATTCCATATTTTGAAAATTGATTTGTGGGTTTATTGTGAACTGTGTTTAAAGGACACTAGTTCTTTAACCTGTTTAAGACAAGATTTATTCCTTAAAATAAATGGTCTTGTAATAATGTTTTTTGATATCGAATCAAAACTGGAGTTTTAATAAATCTTTTAAGGAAGATTTAATATTTTATTTTCGGAGTTTATCTTTGATAAAATTAATGAGAATCTTCTAATATGAATATCTTATGAAAAGAATACTCGGAGTTGGAATGTGGCGTAATGTGTGATCTTCCAATATTTTCTTTTAATCACAAAATACGCGAGTTATTCAGAAAGACCGGGTTTAACCCATTCTGAATAATCATCACGACGATCAAGAGTCGAAGATGAAGGCGGTGGTTGAAGACCGAAGGTTTTCACATCGTTGGGATGATGACGATTGGTATCTTGAATTGGGATTGGCCTTCCAAGGCAAGGTATTTGGTAATGATCGTCCAAACGCATTTGGAGATCGACGGACACGTTGTTTCGCTCAGACCCAGAGCGGACTTGTAAATGGATTGTGTGTCTGACATTGTATTCCTTTCTACTGTATTTGTTGAACGCCACTGATTATATATTTCTATTTGGTGGAGAAGAATTTATTCTTTACTTATCACCCTTCTCTAAGACGTATGAGCTTAGAGGTTATATATATATTGGTAGATGATCAATAATATGGTAGGGTATGACAATGTGACATGCTAAGATGCAAATGATCAAGGCTTTGTTGAAAAGCAGGCCTTGTGGTTGATGATCAAAGCACAATCTCTTTAGGCAAAGCTTGGTGTATATCGTGACTTCGCGAGCCTCACACACCGGTTAAGTTTAAAACGGGAGAAGGGAACGCAGGGAGTGCACACGTTTCTTTCTAGCTAGAAGTGGTGTTGGGCTTTGACACGGCCCGACATTTGCTTGTGTGGTTGATGGAATTTTTGCGAGGCCTCGGTTTATTCTTATCGGTCGCCCTCGGCTGATTTGTAGATCCAATAGGATCGGGGAGCGTGTGTTCAGGCATAACTAATCCACTAAAGTATTTGTGGACCGGCCCTGCTGTATCCAAGGGTTCGCGAGCGTCTGAATCCTGAGACATTGCTAGAGTGTCTCGAATTTGTCAGGAGCTCCTCCCTAGCCTTGACTCATGATGGAAACCCAATTCCAATACGCCCTTGCGGTTTTGATTGTATAACTAGTATGGTGACATAGTAGATGGTAGCTATGCCGTCTAGGATTGATATTATATTTGAAATGATTTAAATATATATATACACACTAATAATAATATCGTTTTTACGTATCAAGCATCTTTTGACCATTATAAGGTAAAACCCTATCCTCCGGTTTGCGTTGCATTGTGTGATGGGACCTGGGTCTTATAATGGTTTCATTTTTCTAAAAAGCATTACGTTATTTGACGATTTACTTTATTTATGCACTGGCAATCCAATGGAGTAAACCCGTTCCGCGTCAGCGGCGTGGTCCTGTGATTAGCCTACTTATTAGATAAGTTAAGTATATAATTCTCACACCAGTCCCACGACTGACCTGTAGTTTGTTTCACCTTGCAAACTCGGGTGCCCTCTTTCCACACGGGCAGTCGAGTAGCTTTTTTACAGATATAGTTAAGCAGGATCCTGGATTGAAGCCTGAAGCTGGGTCCAGAATATAGGTAGCCTTCCGCTGATATTAGTTCCGCTGCAATGTATTAATTTATTGTAATTTATCTTCTGCTGTACTTTACAAAGTGTACTCTGATATATTCTGTACGCTGATGTAATATTTATTATTGATGTTATAAAAGTCTGTGTTGTTGTACTGATGTGTTGTATGCCCAAAGTTAACGTACGCGGGTTTTGAACGGTCTTGATCGATCTTGCGATCGATTGGGGTCGGGCGAAATCCTGGTCGTTACAATATCCAGTAGATCACCAAATACGTCTGAATGATCACCAATTTTTCCCTCGTCTTGGGTGTACGGTCCAATCAAGATATCAATAATCATCCATTTGATATGGAATTTTCCCGGTCTTCAATAACAGTATCCATCATCGATCTCCAATCGTCGTACGAATTATTCAGAATGGGTTAAACTCGGTCTTTTTGAATAATTTGCGCAAATTAAAATCATGTGCTCTAAAACACAACCAACGCCTCATTCCAATCAAGAATATTCTTTGATTTTAATTTAAACCAAATTAAGGTTTATTCAATTAGTCGGGATTAACACCTTACCGAAGTAATCATTTATTAATATCCCATTTTCAACCTATACAACCCATGGAGTAAAACTGGTGCTACCCCATATTTAACACCCAATGGGTTACGGTAAACTTAATTACCATTTTATCATTCAAATCTAATTAAAGATTTAATTATAGCTTGGAGTGAAACTGGTAGTACTCCATTATCGTTCGTTTCTTGAATTAAGTAAATTTAATTACTTTTATCCTCATTCAATCCAATTAAAGATTTATTAAAACTACATTTAGTTTTAATCTTCAAGAATCACTATTTAATGATTATTTAACTTTCAAGAAATAATCTTGCCTTTAACTGGGTTAAAGAACAAATGTCGCTTAAAAACATCATCCACAATAAACCCAAATCATATTCCAATTTAATATACTAAATTGAAAACTTCTCTTTAGAATATTTTGACAAATCTTAATTAAAAGATTTATGAATTACCAATCTAAATTTCACTGTCAAACGGGTTTTAAGAACTAATGCCATTTAAAAACATTGTTCACAATCAACCCAAAAGTCAGTTTCACTTAGATTTCAATTATGTTTAATAATTGGAAATCTTATTTAAATCTTAATTAAAAGATTATTCTTTCTCAAATGGGTTTAAGAATAGTGTTATTTAAGACACTACTCACGACAAACCCGAATTCTAATAAGATATTAAATATCGTGCTTTGAATAGAAATTATATCGATTTATGTTCAATATCAAATTCTAAAAACTAACGTATACCAAATCGGGAATAACGAAATTAATATCTTCCGAATTCCCACAATACTATCCGTATAATCACAGAATCCAATACTGAAATAATCCGAAGATTATTTCCATTCAAATCCGTTCCAATATATGTATTGGAAAATCTTGGTTTCATTAAAACCATTTAAATCCTTTTATTTATTTTAATTGATATTTTAAAATAAATAAATCACTAATTCTGATAAAGACATCTTTTATCTTTATAAACTTGGAATTTTTCATCAAAAACCTTTCTAAATCATTTATTATGATTTTACATAATTTTTCCATATGTTTGATAATTTTATTATTGCTCGTACAGTCGGTTTCCAATAACGGCTACCGAATTATACTTACAACGACCTGTTCTGAAATTGATTTGGACATATCTCCAAGTCTAACCATTAGATTTCACATCTCTTATATTCAATGGAAAGCTCTTTTCGATACGAACCCAACGATTCTGGTTTTAGGGAATCCGACGGTCGGATCTCCCGTTACATCCATTTGAAGTTAATGGTCGAAATTCGTGAACGGTCGCTGCGCGGCGCGTTCTATTCAGGCCATTATATATATAATATATATATATATTATATAATTCGTTGATTTCCATTTAAAACGTATTTTATGAACTCGTTTATAAATTCATTTCAAAACGATTTTAACTTCAATTTCAATCTTAAATCAAAAATATCTTTATCATAATAAAATAATAATATTTTCAAAATATTATATTTGGAAATCAATTCTTTTCAACATCCATTATAAAATGAATTAAAATCAATCGATAAACCCGTTCTGGTTAAAATGGCGTTGGCTACTGAACACGACTTTATATTTATATTTGTGTGTCCGTTCAATGACGGGCATCAAAATCATAATCTTATTCTTCACCTTATATTATTTAAAAATATTGTTTATTTTAAAATATTATTTACTTTGAAATATATATTTTTTACATAAAAATGTTCTTTACATAAAAATGTTTCTTTTACATAAATATGATTCTTTTACATATATATGATTCTTTTACATATATATGATTCTTATATTATGTTGACAATTTTATTTCAACAAAATGGGTGAAAGTGATTCTTATTATCTAATTTTTCTAATGAAACAAATTAACTATAAAAATATATTCTTTCTAAAGTAATCAATCTTAAATAAAAATAAAATCTTTTTAATGTAATCTTTTTAATTCCACCTTTATTACATTGAAAAATGTAATATTTTTAATTCAACCTTTATTACATTGGAAAATGTAATATTTTCATTTAAATCTTTATTACAATGGAATATGTAATAATTTCTAATTTATTCCTTATTACTATGAAAAATGTAATAATTTCATTTCAATCTTTATTACATTGAAAAATGTAATAATTTCATTTCAATCTTTATTACATTGAAAAATGTAATAATTTCATTTCAATCTTTATTTTGTCCATTTCAATTCCAACAAAATAAATGATCTTTTTATTTCGACCGTTCTAATTCAACAAAAATGATAATTTTTGTTTCATTATTTCTTTTGACAAAATGTCCTTTTTAATTTCAAACATGAAAATGAAATAATGTCTTTTTCTAATTTCAACAAAATAAAAAGAATAACTTTTTTTATAAAACAGTTGATTATTTCTGAGTTGGAATGAGGCACAATCAATTACCATATAATTTTAATTATATGGATTTCATACGTCGCAGGAATTCTGAAATAACGATAAATGTTCATTACACATCCAAATAACAACCAGAGTGCACTTTACAGCTAATCACAAGGGATGCGTGTAATCAAAATATCTCCCGAGACCCGTGTGGGGTTTCAACCAACAAATAATTAAATAATATATTATTATTTGTGCACATGGGCGATGTGTGAAAATTATCGCCCCATTCACATAAACAAGTCAGGTAACTCGTAAATGGCAGTGTAAAATTATTTTAAATAATCATAAATGATATAACATTATTTAAACATGTTAAATATCGCAAATTTCATTCACGTCATAACATAACATAACATAGCAACACAACATCCATGCCCTAAAGATAATCAAGCAAATATCTCATCACAGGCATTTAATTTACATTCAGTTATGAAATTAAATAAATAACTGCAGAAAATTGAGTGAGGAAAAAGTTCTCACATTCGTTTTCACTCCGTCAGAATTTAAATGATGATTTTGGTACCGTTTTGATTTGAAATTTCCCCAAATTCCAAATTTCTCTAAATTGGACGTAGTTAGTAACGTTTCGAAGCTCTCGACTCCACGATCGCAACGGATCTGAAATCGTCAGATTTCGTCCTCAAATGAGTTAGATATGATGTTACGAACTTTAATTACATTTTTAAATAATTAATTAAATAAATTAGTTTCAAATTTTACCCCAAATCATATTCCAGCCGTTCACTGATGCTGTCTGCCTCGCCACGCCGCCTCAGATCACCGGACCTCCGACCAACCACCTGGGCCCCTTACGCCTTCCATCACGCCGCTCCAGCCCGAACGCCGCTGCCTAAAACGCCTCAAGCGATCAGAAATCGCCAGTGCCCCCAATTCCGCCTCGCGCCTAATTCCTGCCGCCACTGTAACGACCCGGATTTTTGAACGGTTTATTTTAAATATTTAGTATGGTTTTTAAATAGTGAATTTATAAAATAAATGGTATTTTATTTTGTTATCGATTAAATAATCGAAATACGAGAAGTTTGAAATAATTCAATTCGAAGCTAAAACTGAATCGAAAACAATTCAGATGATCAATATATATACTATTTAAATATGAACGATGATAATAGAAATTCATTTATTTGTTTGGAATTTAAAATGATTTAATATGGCTATGTTAAATATACGTTCAAGTTAAATTGTATAATCTATTTCATTGAATTCAGAATAGTGAATAACGTTGGAAACATCGGTCGTCACGGTTGAATAGTGGTTCGGGATTTACTAGTTAAGGACCGAGGAATATTTTAATTATTTAATTAAAAATCAAATCAAAATAAAATATAATAAAAAAAAATGAGGCCGACCTATCTCTCGTACCTCAAGCCACCCTAGGAATTAAATACACGCAACCTATCTTCCTCGAGCTCAAAAATATGTCTCCCATCTCTAATATCTTAGAAACAGGATTTTAATGTCCTGTACGTCTGTCCCTTGGTTCGCATCTATATATTGAGACTCACCTTCACCCTACCATCACACGAAAATCAGTTCAGCTCTTCTTCATTTGTTTTCCTTCTTTCCCCGTAAATTTAAAATCCTCCCACTAAAATAGAAAAGAAAAAAATGGCTTCTTCCTTAAAATTTCAGAAATCAAATGCTTCGATTTCCTAGCCGTATTCATTCGGTTATCAATTTTAGGGTGGGACGCTTATTGAATCATTCGAACTCGAACGATGTGAGATGGGGATGATTTTGGTTGGCGATTAGAGGGGGTCGCGATGGGTTTGTCAGGCTCGCGATTGAAGTGTGTGATTGGGGTCACCGCGATTTCAAAAAGGGGGAACTTGCGATTTCGAAGTCTCCTGAGGCTCGATAATGTCGCGATGGAAGGCAGAGAACCTGAGGCGCGATGAAAGGTCATTCACGACAGTGGTTTGCAAGGATACATCGACTGACGGTAACCTTTGGGCATGGCAATGGGATTAGGGACGATGACCGGACTGGGATGTTCAGCAGTAAGGCGAGGCAATAGTATTGGTTAGTGAGGAGCGGTGCAGGCTAATAGATGTATTGTAGACAGTTTGTGGTTGATGAACTAAAGGCGTTTGATGAAATGTCAGAATGGAACGGAGGTGTTTTCGGACTGATTTCAGTGAAGGGGATCAGCGATTTATGAGGATAAGTACGTGAATTAATCAAGTGGTGCATTGGCAGTAAGGTATATTTTATTTATTTTTGAAACTTAAATGGTATATAGAAAACTAGTTATATAATTAGTAGTTGATTAAATCAATTTGAATAAATTTGTAGAATTATCTAGTAAAGTAATTAAATTGTAAACAAACCATTTAATATGAGATTAAGGAGAGTTTGACTTTTTAATTTCATCATTTAAAATCATGGATTGAATGTACGGTAATTAATAAGGTCATTGGTAGATTAATTAATTAAATTAACTCGTTCAATAATTTATATAAAATCATAACTTGTTTTATAATATTAGATTCGAGCAAGGCAAAGGGTACAGGAGCGACAAATATTAAATCTGGTTTGAGCTAGACTGGAGCTTGTTGGTATTTTTGATTAAATTAAACACTCGTTTAATTTAATCAGAAACCAATGGTTTATTTCGATAAATAAAATCCCGGTGAGTAAATCTCACTCACCTTTAGAATTATTTTTATTCCATTAAAAATAATTGTTTGTTGCTTGTTGAATGCTTACTGGTTGTTTTATATATATTAGTTATTTAGGCTATATATATAGATATTGGGTTGATTGATTGGTTGGATTCCCGCAGTCTCATTAGCGGATGCCCGCAGTTTCATAGCGGATGATTACCCTATACGCCCCACGCTATGATTAGTGGATGACCTTCTATACCGCGATATTCTGCCACGAAGCAGAATGGGTATTATTTATGTGCTAACATCTGTGGATGCAGGAAAACAGGTTGGAGGAATCCAACTGGATTCCTCAAAAAAAAAAATATTATCTGTTTGGTTATTTGTTTGTATATATATTGTTATATATAATGTGTTAGAAAATTAAATAATTGGTTGCTTTATCACTGGGCTTAAGCAATGATATTTAAAATATCGTAGAAAGGATATTGGAGATTTAAAAGGGAAATTCTATTTTTAAATAGAATTTGAATTTTTAATGGGAATAAAAGTATAAACTTGTTTTAAAATAAAAACAAGTAGTTTCTTTATAAACGAAGTTTAAAAATAGTTCTTTTATAACGAAGTTATAAATGAAGTGAAAAATTATCATTTGATAATTCAGAAATAGAAATAAAAGCGTGAAATTGGGATTTGAAATGAAATTTCAAAATAGGATGTGAAATGGAATTTTTAAATATATAACTCAAATGGAATTTGAGTATAACATTTGAATTTTAAAAGAGAGTTTAAATGTTTGAATTTTTAAGAGGAGATTGAATATTAGAAATTCAAATAGAAGTTCAAATAGAATTTGAATAGACGAGATTAGAATGAAAAGTAGAATTTGAATTCAAGGAATTAAAATATAATTTGAATTCGAAGGAATTCAAATAAAGAAATTCAAATAGAGATTTGAATGTAGAATTTCAAAATAGAATTTGAAATATAGAATTTCAAAGAAGAATTAAATAGAATTTGAAATATAGAATTTCAAAGAAGAATTGAATAGAATTTGAAATATAGAATTTCAAAGAAGAATTGAATAAAATTTGAAATATAGTATTTCAAGGAAGAATTCAAATGTGAAATTTGAATAGAGATTTGAAAGAAATTTAAATATGAGATTTGAATTGAGATTTGAAATAGAAATTCGAGTATCGAATTTGAACATGGAATTGAATACCGAAATTCAAGTAGAAATTTGAATATGAGATTTCAAAATAGAATTTGAAATAAACTTTGAAATAGGATTTTCAAAGTAGAATTGGAAATAGAATTTCAAATAGGATTTCAAAATAGGAAATCCAAATGGTTTTGAAATGGAATTTGAATTCAAGAGAATTCAAATGGATTTGAGTGAAGAAATTCAAATAGTGAAAAAAATGAGTTTGAAGATTAGAATTCAAATGGGGCTGGAAACGAATTTGAATATTAGAATTCAAATGGAAAATGAAATTTGAATATAAGAGATTCAATTTGAATTTAAATAGGATTTGATCTATGGGATTTGAATATGAAATTCAAATGGGTTTTAAACTATGGAACTTTGAATATAGAATTTAAAAAGGAGTTTGAATATTTGAATTTCAATAGAATTCAAATATAGAAATTGGAATGTAGAAGTTAAAATGGAATTTAAAATAGAGTTTGAATAAGAGAATTCAAATGAATTCAAACATAGAATTTGAATATAGGGAATTCAAATAGAAATTTAAGTATTGAATTTGAATATCAAATAGAAAAGGAATTTGAATTTGAAATGTAGAATTCAAAAGTGAGATTGGAATTTGAATCAAGAATTCAAATAGAGCTAAACAGAGTTGAATTCATTTTAAAGAAGTTTAAAGGGTTTTATATATATAAATATAATTAAAACGAACTCGCCGCGGCACTGCAGTTCGTAAAATAGCGATTCGAACTTCAATTGAGTATACAGAACGCAATTGAAGTCGAAATTCTTTGAAACAAGAAACGTCAGGACCAGTTTGATAATAGTTTTCTAATGAAAGAGAAAAATCTGAATTTCGTCGTATAGATTTTGAGATATGTCAAAGTCAAATTTTCAGAAAAGCAGCGCCAGAATCGTTTTAAAACCATAATGGTTTATTTAATATTATAGAAGGATTTTAAGCAGGTAAAAATCCGAAGTTCTATTTAGAAAATTTCAGAGTTGAGTTGTAAAATATATGCGAATTCAAGTTGTGTAAATGAATATGATTTTTGAAACAGAAACCAGATTTTGATTATTGAATAGAATTAACTAAATAGAAATTTGTTAATGAGATTTCAAATGAATATTGGGCTTTGAATAAGTAAATTCGATTTGAAAATTATATTCGAAATCAAAAAAGGAAACTAGAATTGAAATTGAAATTCAATTTGGTTGTGAGCAAGTTAAACATTTATTTGAACATGTTATGTTCAAGCAAAGAAGTGAAATAGGCAAAAAGACTAATTAAAGAATAATTGAGCGAAACTGAATTCAAGCGATTCAAAAAATTGAATCCAAACGATTAGATAGTGTTGAATTGAATTGAAAACAGGTGAACAGGTGTTAAACAGATATGGGATGGAGTATATGAAGATTTTTATTTATGTGCTCGACAAAAAGGTACATGTTTAATTCATATATGAGATTTATGCGCCGTATCGGCAAGCCGCTTGGCTTTTCCTTTTTCTTTTTGATTGAGGAAGATACCGGGAAGCTATTTGAAATTTCCCGATGCTCCCGATACAGGGGAGGTTATGGCGAAATTTTCCGGAAATTTAAGGAGTTAGAATATTTTTAAGATATTTTGATAAATTTGAAATCATTGTATCGACGTATTGAATTCGATAGTAAGTGAATATAAAACTCGAATGTTGTAAACAAAAAGGAATAGAGATAAATGATTGGAATTGTTTCCAATTGCAAATAGAAATTTTTCTAATATATAGAAAACAAAAGAAGTTGATATTTGGAAACGTTTTCCAAATGGCATAAGAGCCGAGATGATTATTGAAAATATTTGGTTAACAAATATTGATAGGGAAAATAGAGAAGTGGTTTAATTAATGAATATTAATTAAAGAGCCCAGTGATTTGTTTGATATGTTGGATGAACACTTGTTTTTATTCGATAGTTAAATCACAGACTATCGAAGTTTTTGACCATCGTTGTCAATATGGAGAGACCGGTTGGATTATTATCCGAAGAACCACTCCGTATTGGCATAAGCGTTGCGAACCAAGTATGCTGAATATATTGAAGACGGAGTGAAGTGCAAGGGCTTTTTCTATTAATAGGAATTGTGCCTTCGGTTTCGTTCAATCCCAGAACGAACGTAAATGGACGAATGTCTGACAGAGTATTTCCAATGATCAAATGGGTTGGTCTGTATGAATATATATGGTTGCAACGGATTTATCCCTTAGCATAATATCCAGAATATTTGTGCAAACTCAACTAGTGATTAACGGATCTGACAATGTGGCATTCAAAGTGATTGTGTTATCAATGAATGGTAAGTATGCGTAGCCTCAGGCCTCAACAACCGGGAAAGGACAAAAATCGGGCAGGCAGCATGACTATGTGGGTCGCACCCATTAGGGTGTATAATCACCTATCTAGAGAAATTCCTTTTGTTTCTAAATCTATCGATTCTGCCCATTCGGGAAACGGTGGTTTGAGTCCAACCGTTGGTGATATACATTCGATACACTCAAGCGAAATGAGTGGTCGGTCATGTGTGGGCCGGGTTGCAAGACGTTCTTGTTGAACCCAGGTGTATTCGCCTCTAGAGATGCACTGTCGGAAGGTGGTTCCATACCTTGTCATGTTGGAAGTCCAATCTCCAATAAGCGCCATGCGGTTTTTGATTTTATACTATGTATGTGGAGCGTGAGATGCAAGCGTTCTACTATTTGGTTATTTACTTGATGTAGACATTATTATAATATCACTGGATTTGATATCAAAGTGTTTTGGGTTATAGTAAGGTAAAAGCCGTCCATGTTTATGTGTGGGCTGGTCTTACTATTACCTTTTTCTTTTGAAAGGATTTTTTTAAAAGTTAAACAAGTGGTTGGAGTTTACTCACACCAGTCCCATGACTGACCCAGAGTTTATTTTGTTTTGTTTTCCTAAACTCTTGGGTGCCCAAATTTGTACGGGCAGTCAAGTGTTTCAGGCTTTTACAGATACACTTGGAGGAGCTTGAAGCAGGAGACTTCAACATTAGTTATTTAGAGTTACTTCCGCTGAATCAAATGTTATGTGTACTCTGATGATGGTATGTATGTATGTACAAAACAGATTTGTATTTCGAAGCTTATGTTATATAATATATTTTATTCTTCCGCTGTGAGTTTGTGATCTTCGTTTTCTTCTATTCTAATATTTCTTTCTTTCTATTTCTCATCCTCTAACTTCTTTCTAATAATGAGTCGTATTTCTGTGTTATTTGGGTTGGACGTGTGGTGTATTTAGTCAACTCAGGTAGCCCGGATTTGCGGGTCGTTACAGTTGGTATCAGAGCTTAGGTTGAGCGAACACCTAGGCTTTGTTGGATTGTGCTCATTAGAGATAGGGTCAGTAGTACCCTAGGATGAGTTGAGCGTATATATATACGAGAGAGCGTATTTGTAAACTGAAAAAAAAATTGTTTTATATTGTGTTGGCTTGTCTGTTGGGTAATTTATGAATTCTGGTCGAATCATGGGACGCCATGACGTCGATAGGAGTTTCTAAATACTTGAACAGACGATTGAACATGATATTGTTTTCAAGTGGGTAAATGAAATAATTTTACCCAAATTTCTATTTTGATATAGAAGGAATAATTTTCCGAAATTATTATATGGATGTGTCGATTGTTAGGATTATAATCAAACGAGATTATTAAATTGAAATGGGTATTTATAACCAGAGTAGAATTTGTATAGGAATTAAATATACAAATGAGATGAATTAGAATTAAATTCAAACCAGAATTAAGAATTCAAAATCGTGGGAAGTTGGAAATATTTTTCAAAGTATATTAAAATAATATAGCTTTGTTTTAGAAGGATTTGAAAGAAAATCATGGATTTTGAAATAATAAAGCACTGAACTCACTTCAGTGGCTGGGAAATAATTCTGATGATGATTGCAACATCATCAGTGTTCATTTCCGAGTTTCTAAGTGATAGGTTGCTACCTTAGAAAAGTTTTATTGGAAATTTGTTCGAAAGAAAACAAGTAGATTGAAAATTCAAATGTTTTGAATTTGAAATGAAAATAAATATATGTATATATTTATGGGATTTCAAAAGAATTTGAACCCAGGAAATTGAATTCTGGAATTGGAATTTAACTTAGACTAGTTAAATGGATTGAAGTGAATCAATTAATTAGAATCAATTTGAAATGGTTTAATAGAATATAGATTGGATATAAATGGATTGATCGTCGATCATTCGAATTGAATGAAGGAAGACCAAAAGTTTTGGTGGAATTAGATTTTTGAAATATGAGGAGTTGAGTCTCAACATAAGTGAGATGTTGAAAAGTAATGGATTTGTACCATTTTCTTACCTTAGCAATTTCGAGGACGAAATTATTTTAAGGGGGGAAGAATGTAACGACCCGGATTTTTGAACAGTTTATTTTAAATATTTAGTATGGTTTTTAAATAGTGAATTTATAAAATAAATGGTATTTTATTTTGTTATCGATTAAATAATCGAAATACGAGAAGTTTGAAATAATTCAATTCGAAGCTAAAACTGAATCGAAAACAATTCAGATGATCAATATATATACTATTTAAATATGAACGATGATAATAGAAATTCATTTATTTGTTTGGAATTTAAAATGATTTAATATGGCTATGTTAAATATACGTTCAAGTTAAATTGTATAATCTATTTCATTGAATTCAGAATAGTGAATAACGTTGGAAACATCGGTCGTCACGGTTGAATAGTGGTTCGGGATTTACTAGTTAAGGACCGAGGAATATTTTAATTATTTAATTAAAAATCAAATCAAAATAAAATATAATAAAAAAAAAATGAGGCCGACCTATCTCTCGTACCTCAAGCCACCCTAGGAATTAAATACACGCAACCTATCTTCCTCGAGCTCAAAAATATGTCTCCCATCTCTAATATCTTAGAAACAGGATTTTAATGTCCTGTACGTCTGTCCCTTGGTTCGCATCTATATATTGAGACTCACCTTCACCCTACCATCACACGAAAATCAGTTCAGCTCTTCTTCATTTGTTTTCCTTCTTTCCCCGTAAATTTAAAATCCTCCCACTAAAATAGAAAAGAAAAAAATGGCTTCTTCCTTAAAATTTCAGAAATCAAATGCTTCGATTTCCTAGCCGTATTCATTCGGTTATCAATTTTAGGGTGGGACGCTTATTGAATCATTCGAACTCGAACGATGTGAGATGGGGATGATTTTGGTTGGCGATTAGAGGGGGTCGCGATGGGTTTGTCAGGCTCGCGATTGAAGTGTGTGATTGGGGTCACCGCGATTTCAAAAAGGGGGAACTTGCGATTTCGAAGTCTCCTGAGGCTCGATAATGTCGCGATGGAAGGCAGAGAACCTGAGGCGCGATGACAGGTCATTCACGACAGTGGTTTGCAAGGATACATCGACTGACGGTAACCTTTGGGCATGGCAATGGGATTAGGGACGATGACCGGACTGGGATGTTCAGCAGTAAGGCGAGGCAATAGTATTGGTTAGTGAGGAGCGGTGCAGGCTAATAGATGTATTGTAGACAGTTTGTGGTTGATGAACTAAAGGCGTTTGATGAAATGTCAGAATGGAACGGAGGTGTTTTCGGACTGATTTCAGTGAAGGGGATCAGCGATTTATGAGGATAAGTACGTGAATTAATCAAGTGGTGCATTGGCAGTAAGGTATATTTTATTTATTTTTGAAACTTAAATGGTATATAGAAAACTAGTTATATAATTAGTAGTTGATTAAATCAATTTGAATAAATTTGTAGAATTATCTAGTAAAGTAATTAAATTGTAAACAAACCATTTAATATGAGATTAAGGAGAGTTTGACTTTTTAATTTCATCATTTAAAATCATGGATTGAATGTACGGTAATTAATAAGGTCATTGGTAGATTAATTAATTAAATTAACTCGTTCAATAATTTATATAAAATCATAACTTGTTTTATAATATTAGATTCGAGCAAGGCAAAGGGTACAGGAGCGACAAATATTAAATCTGGTTTGAGCTAGACTGGAGCTTGTTGGTATTTTTGATTAAATTAAACACTCGTTTAATTTAATCAGAAACCAATGGTTTATTTCGACAAATAAAATCCCGGTGAGTAAATCTCACTCACCTTTAGAATTATTTTTATTCCATTAAAAATAATTGTTTGTTGCTTGTTGAATGCTTACTGGTTGTTTTATATATATTAGTTATTTAGGCTATATATATAGATATTGGGTTGATTGATTGGTTGGATTCCCGCAGTCTCATTAGCGGATGCCCGCAGTTTCATAGCGGATGATTACCCTATACGCCCCACGCTATGATTAGTGGATGACCTTCTATACCGCGATATTCTGCCACGAAGCAGAATGGGTATTATTTATGTGCTAACATCTGTGGATGCAGGAAAACAGGTTGGAGGAATCCAACTGGATTCCTCAAAAAAAAAATATTATCTGTTTGGTTATTTGTTTGTATATATATTGTTATATATAATGTGTTAGAAAAATAAATAATTGGTTGCTTTATCACTGGGCTTAAGCAATGATATTTAAAATATCGTAGAAAGGATATTGGAGATTTAAAAGGGAAATTCTATTTTTAAATAGAATTTGAATTTTTAATGGGAATAAAAGTATAAACTTGTTTTAAAATAAAAACAAGTAGTTTCTTTATAAACGAAGTTTAAAAATAGTTCTTTTATAACGAAGTTATAAATGAAGTGAAAAATTATCATTTGATAATTCAGAAATAGAAATAAAAGCGTGAAATTGGGATTTGAAATGAAATTTCAAAATAGGATGTGAAATGGAATTTTTAAATATATAACTCAAATGGAATTTGAGTATAACATTTGAATTTTAAAAGAGAGTTTAAATGTTTGAATTTTTAAGAGGAGATTGAATATTAGAAATTCAAATAGAAGTTCAAATAGAATTTGAATAGACGAGATTAGAATGAAAAGTAGAATTTGAATTCAAGGAATTAAAATATAATTTGAATTCGAAGGAATTCAAATAAAGAAATTCAAATAGAGATTTGAATGTAGAATTTCAAAATAGAATTTGAAATATAGAATTTCAAAGAAGAATTAAATAGAATTTGAAATATAGAATTTCAAAGAAGAATTGAATAGAATTTGAAATATAGAATTTCAAAGAAGAATTGAATAAAATTTGAAATATAGTATTTCAAGGAAGAATTCAAATGTGAAATTTGAATAGAGATTTGAAAGAAATTTAAATATGAGATTTGAATTGAGATTTGAAATAGAAATTCGAGTATCGAATTTGAACATGGAATTGAATACCGAAATTCAAGTAGAAATTTGAATATGAGATTTCAAAATAGAATTTGAAATAAACTTTGAAATAGGATTTTCAAAGTAGAATTGGAAATAGAATTTCAAATAGGATTTCAAAATAGGAAATCCAAATGGTTTTGAAATGGAATTTGAATTCAAGAGAATTCAAATGGATTTGAGTGAAGAAATTCAAATAGTGAAAAAAATGAGTTTGAAGATTAGAATTCAAATGGGGCTGGAAACGAATTTGAATATTAGAATTCAAATGGAAAATGAAATTTGAATATAAGAGATTCAATTTGAATTTAAATAGGATTTGATCTATGGGATTTGAATATGAAATTCAAATGGGTTTTAAACTATGGAACTTTGAATATAGAATTTAAAAAGGAGTTTGAATATTTGAATTTCAATAGAATTCAAATATAGAAATTGGAATGTAGAAGTTAAAATGGAATTTAAAATAGAGTTTGAATAAGAGAATTCAAATGAATTCAAACATAGAATTTGAATATAGGGAATTCAAATAGAAATTTAAGTATTGAATTTGAATATCAAATAGAAAAGGAATTTGAATTTGAAATGTAGAATTCAAAAGTGAGATTGGAATTTGAATCAAGAATTCAAATAGAGCTAAACAGAGTTGAATTCATTTTAAAGAAGTTTAAAGGGTTTTATATATATAAATATAATTAAAACGAACTCGCCGCGGCACTGCAGTTCGTAAAATAGCGATTCGAACTTCAATTGAGTATACAGAACGCAATTGAAGTCGAAATTCTTTGAAACAAGAAACGTCAGGACCAGTTTGATAATAGTTTTCTAATGAAAGAGAAAAATCTGAATTTCGTCGTATAGATTTTGAGATATGTCAAAGTCAAATTTTCAGAAAAGCAGCGCCAGAATCGTTTTAAAACCATAATGGTTTATTTAATATTATAGAAGGATTTTAAGCAGGTAAAAATCCGAAGTTCTATTTAGAAAATTTCAGAGTTGAGTTGTAAAATATATGCGAATTCAAGTTGTGTAAATGAATATGATTTTTGAAACAGAAACCAGATTTTGATTATTGAATAGAATTAACTAAATAGAAATTTGTTAATGAGATTTCAAATGAATATTGGGCTTTGAATAAGTAAATTCGATTTGAAAATTATATTCGAAATCAAAAAAGGAAACTAGAATTGAAATTGAAATTCAATTTGGTTGTGAGCAAGTTAAACATTTATTTGAACATGTTATGTTCAAGCAAAGAAGTGAAATAGGCAAAAAGACTAATTAAAGAATAATTGAGCGAAACTGAATTCAAGCGATTCAAAAAATTGAATCCAAACGATTAGATAGTGTTGAATTGAATTGAAAACAGGTGAACAGGTGTTAAACAGATATGGGATGGAGTATATGAAGATTTTTATTTATGTGCTCGACAAAAAGTTACATGTTTAATTCATATATGAGATTTATGCGCCGTATCGGCAAGCCGCTTGGCTTTTCCTTTTTCTTTTTGATTGAGGAAGATACCGGGAAGCTATTTGAAATTTCCCGATGCTCCCGATACAGGGGAGGTTATGGCGAAATTTTCCGGAAATTTAAGGAGTTAGAATATTTTTAAGATATTTTGATAAATTTGAAATCATTGTATCGACGTATTGAATTCGATAGTAAGTGAATATAAAACTCGAATGTTGTAAACAAAAAGGAATAGAGATAAATGATTGGAATTGTTTCCAATTGCAAATAGAAATTTTTCTAATATATAGAAAACAAAAGAAGTTGATATTTGGAAACGTTTTCCAAATGGCATAAGAGCCGAGATGATTATTGAAAATATTTGGTTAACAAATATTGATAGGGAAAATAGAGAAGTGGTTTAATTAATGAATATTAATTAAAGAGCCCAGTGATTTGTTTGATATGTTGGATGAACACTTGTTTTTATTCGATAGTTAAATCACAGACTATCGAAGTTTTTGACCATCGTTGTCAATATGGAGAGACCGGTTGGATTATTATCCGAAGAACCACTCCGTATTGGCATAAGCGTTGCGAACCAAGTATGCTGAATATATTGAAGACAGAGTGAAGTGCAAGGGCTTTTTCTATTAATAGGAATTATGCCTTCGGTTTCGTTCAATCCCAGAACGAACGTAAATGGACGAATGTCTGACAGAGTATTTCCAATGATCAAATGGGTTGGTCTGTATGAATATATATGGTTGCAACGGATTTATCCCTTAGCATAATATCCAGAATATTTGTGCAAACTCAACTAGTGATTAACGGATCTGACAATGTGGCATTCAAAGTGATTGTGTTATCAATGAATGGTAAGTATGCGTAGCCTCAGGCCTCAACAACCGGGAAAGGACAAAAATCGGGCAGGCAGCATGACTATGTGGGTCGCACCCATTAGGGTGTATAATCACCTATCTAGAGAAATTCCTTTTGTTTCTAAATCTATCGATTCTGCCCATTCGGGAAACGGTGGTTTGAGTCCAACCGTTGGTGATATACATTCGATACACTCAAGCGAAATGAGTGGTCGGTCATGTGTGGGCCGGGTTGCAAGACGTTCTTGTTGAACCCAGGTGTATTCGCCTCTAGAGATGCACTGTCGGAAGGTGGTTCCATACCTTGTCATGTTGGAAGTCCAATCTCCAATAAGCGCCATGCGGTTTTTGATTTTATACTATGTATGTGGAGCGTGAGATGCAAGCGTTCTACTATTTGGTTATTTACTTGATGTAGACATTATTATAATATCACTGGATTTGATATCAAAGTGTTTTGGGTTATAGTAAGGTAAAAGCCGTCCATGTTTATGTGTGGGCTGGTCTTACTATTACTTTTTCTTTTGAAAGGATTTTTTTAAAAGTTAAACAAGTGGTTGGAGTTTACTCACACCAGTCCCATGACTGACCCAGAGTTTATTTTGTTTTGTTTTCCTAAACTCTTGGGTGCCCAAATTTGTACGGGCAGTCAAGTGTTTCAGGCTTTTACAGATACACTTGGAGGAGCTTGAAGCAGGAGACTTCAACATTAGTTATTTAGAGTTACTTCCGCTGAATCAAATGTTATGTGTACTCTGATGATGGTATGTATGTATGTACAAAACAAATTTGTATTTCGAAGCTTATGTTATATAATATATTTTATTCTTCCGCTGTGAGTTTGTGATCTTCGTTTTCTTCTATTCTAATATTTCTTTCTTTCTATTTCTCATCCTCTAACTTCTTTCTAATAATGAGTCGTATTTCTGTGTTATTTGGGTTGGACGTGTGGTGTATTTAGTCAACTCAGGTAGCCCGGATTTGCGGGTCGTTACAGCCACGCTTCACCATACGGTTGCGCACCACCATGGTTGGATGCGCCTGGCCATGCCACTTCACCGACCTTCGAACCCCTCTGGCCAACTCGGCCTGTAGCGTCGTCGATCCGTCCCTCTAAGTTTCGAGCTCGCCGTAAAACGTTGGCTCTGTTTATCACGATTTCGCCGCCACTACTAGCAATTTCAGATCGAACAACCAAAGACAAAGTCGTAGCCTAAACTCTCCTCTACATTTTCTTTAACTAGGCCATCGCCTGATTCTTCACCGTTTGATCAGAATTCGCCAAAGTCCGAAAGTCATTTTCTGGTTTTGACCATCGATTCCGGCGAATCCGTGCGACGATAGGTTCTGGAATTTTTTGGTAGGTAGAGATCAACAAGATCTACAATACCCAGAAACGGTTTGGTTTGATTTTGTATGTATTGAGAGATATAAATTATTTAAGATTCAGGGTCCTTTTTGCAAAATTACAAGAGAGAAAGAGAGAGATGACTGCTGTCAATTTTTGGGGACGAAGAGAAATGAGGGTTAGGGAAGTGGGAAAAGATGTTATATAGCAGTGGGTCAGGAATTATTATTTTATTATTAATTTTCTAGCTTTACTATTAATTCTTTAATTCACGCTCTCTTTATTTGACAGTTATCGATGCCACGATCACATATGAACCCCGTAGACGATGAAAATTGGCATGCTGCTATATCTTGACGATACGGTTCTAACAAAACTGGTTTCGTCGAATTCCGAATCCGTTTGCTCAAAAAGTCCTGTTTTTGTCTTTATATGACTGATCGATTCAAAATTAATTTCTCACGGTCACATACTAGCTCTAAAAATTACAAAAAAAATATTTTTAGCTTTGTTTTGACGATACGATCCCAACAAAACTAATTTCATCGAATTTGAAGACCGTTTAAAAAATGACCATTTTTAAGGCGTATATATATTATATTAAAAATACATATATCAATAAATAAATTCCGAATCTTGAAATATATCAGTGTTTATACTTTTTCAATGCAGAAACATCATTTTGAACTCAATGGAAGTGGTCCCGAGTCCAAATTCATTCGTATGTAAAAAGTAGCGTTTTGGGTCATATATAATAATATATATATAAATTCCATAGCGTTTTTCTGAGATTTGGAATTTGTCATAACTTACAAATTATAAACTGAAATCTCAATTTCTAAAATTCATTAGGAAGATATCATCAATACGATCCAAGCGTTTCTTGTTTCGTCCAATTCCGACTTATAATTAATTTTATATAATTTTCCAAAGTTTGAAATTGAAATCGAAATCTGAAATTACCGCGCCATTTCAGGCTCGTTTATAATTAAAATAAATTTATACGTTCTCACTTCGATTTAAATAAATTTTCCGTCGTTATTATTTAAAATAAATTATTTTAAATATCATAAATCCATTAAAATTGTTAAGATTTTTTTTAAATTGGTCTTGATTTTCTGGGTCGTTACACATAGCTTATTTTTCAAAAATTTCACTACCTTCTTGCTTTTATTATTGCACGTATAAACCACAACGCGGACTTCCTTATATGTTCAATTCTGAAAATTTTGATGGAACCCATATCTGTTCCGCCTATATTATCTTGTCTAACCAGTTCAAAGAAAATGCTAATTGCAGATATTCATTCAGTTATGTCGATTTATCATTTTAAAGGGCAACAATATTAATATATTGGAAGTATTATTAACTTTCTAACAATCCAAACTCTAACAAGTCCGGATTTTTCTTAAAATACTAAAATCCAAGTCCACTGAAGCCAGAGTTGGGTATTTGGAATCTTGAAAATAGACAAAGATAAATATATCAGAGCACAAATAAAAAACTCACAATGGAAAGGATTAAAATATAATAGTAGGTAAATACTTAACTAAATATATACACTTTCTAAACAAGTGTCACTAAACTAAATAATCTCCGCCTGCCATCTAACATGTGGATTGTTATGAGGAGGGGTTTAGAACTAAAGTTTTGGTGAACGAACAAATTATATACTTTTAAATATAGCACTACATATGTCGTTCTATTTCAGTTTTAATTCTATAGTTTCTTGGGTTTAAAAGAATCTCGCCTCCATGCATAAACCATACTCATCTACCCCAGGTAGACCAAACCTAATAGTCAATATATATATATATATATATATATATATATATATATATGTCTAACTGATCATCTTGGTCCTAGGTACTACCTATAGTACCCTCTATATCCTCCTCGATAGGACTGTGGCGTCTCGCTATGAAAGAGTACTGAAAGTACATCTCCAAGGATAACTTCATGGGGCTTACAATACATATGTTCCGTCGTCTAATAAGAAAATGTGAAACTGTGTCTACATCAGCTGCTCCGATGCTTGGACATCCACAATGTACCACCCAATTCATACATTGAGAACTTACACGTAATCGTGTTGTCTACTACCTGAGTTCCGCTAACAAGGCCCACACTTGAATGAAAATCAGTTAGGGATTTCTAAATCTAAAAAAGACAGCTTCGTTAGGCCTGCAATACAAATATTGTATTTGGTCTATCTCTTTCCTCCATGGTTATGGCTCTATGCAGCCTCCTCTCAACTAGTTGAAAGACCCTTCAAGATCTAAGTGATCATGCCATATTACAAAGTACCTAAACATCCAATTGGCGTAGCCCCTCATCCAATGTATCGATAGTGAAAGATCATTGACCTTTTGCTTTAGCTCTAGTCTTTCCTGTTCTCGCTCTAACTGAAGATGACTGATATCTATATGCGACTATCCTATAGGCCCTACATACTAAAAACCTACTTGCAAAGCCTTGAGTCTAGATGTAACAACCCAAATTTCGATAGACCTGAATTTTTCTTCAAAAATCTAAATCTATCGAAGCTCGAGTTGGCTTGTCTAGTATCCTGCAAAAAGGAAAAGAAAAATATATTCGAGCTCATAATAGAAATCTTACAATGGAAGGGAATAAAATATAATAGTAAATACTTACCAATATAATGAAACTTATCAAACAAGTGTCCCCTAAGCTATAGAATCTCAACCATCTGTCTAACCTATGGGTTTGTTATGAGGAGGGGTTCAGAACGAAAATTCCGGTGTTTGGACAAATTATATTTTCTATAAAAAAACACTACATATTCCATTCTATCACTATTTATATTTATTAAGTTATTCGGGTTTATTTCACAATATACTTTCGATTTTTCCACATAAATCGTACCATCTACTCCCTAATAGATTTATTTAATAAACCAGATATATGTAGCTAAATGTCTGACATCTCAAGGTGCTCCCTATAATACCGTCCTCATACGGTCTCCACCGTCACGCCAGAAGCACACCTAACCTCCATCCTATGCTCAGCTGCATACAGAATCTCTATCACTACTCCATGTAAATGCATAGAACCATCCTCGCTATGTTATGTAAGTGTACAGATAATCATATCTAACTCCACGGTTGAGATAATCCCCGACGCTGGGTTAAATGCCTTGACTCTATGATACACTACCCAGTGCATGCATCGAGGCCCTCACACGAGCGTACTGCTTACTACAACCCGAGTTTCGTAATCGGGTTGCACTTGTGCATGAAACTCAATCGGGAGCTTTTGATATATGTAAAGGACATGTTCATTAGGCCTACAATACAGATACCTACATATAAGTTTGTCTCTTTTCACTGTGGCTACGTCCCCAGCTCGACCCCTTTCTTAACTAGTGAAATACTACATCAAGAGTTAAATGACTTATCCCTAACATCCAATCTAAAGCATCCAATTAGTGTGTCCCTCATCCAATGTATCGATAAAGAAAGATCATTGGCTTGTTGGTTTAACTCTAGTCTTTCTGCATCCTACTGGCTATCTATGACAGGTATTTGATGGTTACTATCCGTACTTGGTCCCGACCAGCCTTCTTCCTGAGCGAGGCAACCACCGGATCATCCTAAGGTCATCTACCCATCCTTTTGGCTTCCACGTCATAATAGCAACAAGGTATACTCTTAGATGGAACTACAGTCCTACCTCTTAGCATACGACTTCATCCAGTTTCCCTAGAGAGCCATCTCAGAGTACCATCTCACGTCCCCTAGAAGTCTCATACTTTCATTTAGTCCCGTCGAATAACAAGTTGGACGTGCTCCCCTTGTGACTCTAGACACCCGTGATGATCAGCCCGTCAGGCTCTTTATCCCAAATACGTACGGATTCGTCCAAGTGCATCTTGTCATTACATTATTATACTCTATGTCTAATCTTCAATCAAGCACTTGTTTTTTACCGCATTGCTAATTAACTTGAACATTTATTTGTTTATTCTGCATTCAAGTTATTTTTTTATTAACTTTAGTTGACTGCTTATAATCAGACTTCGTTGTATACACGGACCACCTTTCATTCATTCTATTGGCCACTTATTTTCTCTAATTATCTCTCGTTGTCGTAATAGACCACTACTTATTATTATATTTATTAAACTTAAATTCCTCAATTATAAGTTTATTAATAATAAGCCTAATCTGCTCTTTTCCATTTAATTATAACGTCTTGTTATAATTTTACCACAACTATAATAGTGGGTTTGCTTATTAAACTTATTTTCCATGATTTAAGTTCATTTATAACAAACCTATTACTTTCCATTTCATCTTTTAATTATAAGCTGTATGTTACTATCTTACTTGTCCCTATGACAAGTCTACCAATTATATTATATTCCCGTCTTATATGATTTGTTATAACATGTTACATTCCCTGTTCTACATACTTCACAGGTTTCTTATTATTTAACATAACTCTTACACTTATGACACTAATCTACTTACCTCTTTGTATGTTTACACATTTGAAGGAAATTATTCACATACCTTATCTAGTTGGTTGCTGGAAATGTACAAAATCTATTTCTATAATATAAATTACCCGAGGCCCGTAATTGCAAGATATTACTCTTTAGTAGATTATATTTAGGTTACTGGTTGGTGTACAATACGACAATATACCTATTTCGCACTAACCTACATTATTTTCCTTTTTCTTGCAATTACGTTCTCCGTATTTAACAAGAATTTAATTATGGAAATGTATCCCTTTCCATAATCAATTGACTCAGTCAATTACTAATTTCCCACTTTTTTTATTTATATTATTATTTTCTATATCTTATCCATTTCTCAATTTCTGTTTTCATTCCATTTTAAATTTGAATGGTGATTCCTTACAAATATATGAAAATTCTTATATTTAACTTTTTTCTACAAACTTATTACACATAATCTTAATTATGTTATGTCAATCAATGTCACATTTATTTGGTTAGTCTTGCTAAGTTTGCCTACTTCCAAATTTCCCTTTTATTACAATTTTGGAACAATACATTTATTTAGCCCCAAATCATCAAGTTACCCCTTTGTATTACAATTTTGACATAATATATTCATTTAGCTCCAAATCATCAAATTTCCCTTTTTTGTTCATAATTCCAATTAATCTACGCATAACCACCATTCAATTAATTTGTGCCTAACCACAATTCAATTATTTTGCGCATAACTACAATTCAATTAAATTACGCCTAACCACAATTCAATTGTTTTACTCATAACCACGATTCAATTTAAAACTGCAAAATCCAATGTAGAAAGGGGAAAAGAGGGCCAGGAGAATATTTTATTAACTTTACGAGAATCAAACGATATCATGTACCATTATATGAAAAATATATTTTAAATCCACTTACCTGATAGCTCTCCAGTTCTAAATCTGATTCAGATCCGACATTCGTGGTTTATTTAATTCGAATCTCACACGGACGGGAAATTTAAGCACCCATAGCCTAATCTACAACCTTTCATCCCAAAATCTTAAATCAGAAATCCTAAAACTAACACATTATAGAGTTTGGAGGAGAAAAGAAAATTGAAGAACTCTGACATCCTCTCGGAAAACATGAGTTGGAGGCTAGGCCCTGTTGGTTTATTTATACCTTCACAAAAGAACCACGTCTATCCCACTGATAAACGTTGTTATTAACGTTTATACTTCTTAACAATTTTATTATTATTTCCAGTTTTTAATATGCATTAAAACACGCAAATAAATACATGCATTTATTTTCCCTCTGCTTTCAAATTCCTACTTGTTTTATTCCTCTAATCTTGTGAATGTTATTATTCTCTTAATGTTTTAAATTTAATCATTTGCATTTCTTTTCCCATTAGTTTCCAATTTAATGCGTATATTAACTTCCCCTAATTTATGTTTGTTGATTCTTTCATGACAGTTATATAAAATATTTACCTGCGTTTTCGATTTTTATGAAATTTTCTTCTACTCTCAACACGTATTAAATTTCAGTTTCAAATGTGTTATTACTGAAATTAATATGCATGCATGTATATTCTTGAAAAATACATCAATGTACATTTACGTGAACTTGCTTCAATTATTTTGAATTAAAACACTACTTAACTAACGTCATTCAGATTTCCCTTTTATTGCATGATTTTATTCCAATTATGTCACACATTTATATCAAAGAAATGTTGCAATTTGACATTAATTATTTCTCTTTTCTAACCACTCATCAAATTCCAATTTCAAACATGATTTTTACTAGAAGTTTATATTTATTAAATGGTTAAGCCTGTTAATACGTTAATAACCTTTTGTTATTTTAAATTCAAATGCACATTGTTAATACAATTAATGTGCGTACCATTTTTTCCATTCTTTCTTCTGTTTCCTTTTATTTTATTATATATACATACTATTGCACATTTAGTTTACATAGTGGCAACTTTTTATTCATTGTCCAATTTATAGCATGCATTCGTTTTCAAATTTCAATCGCATACTCTTCCATAATTATTTTAACAGTTTTGTTAATCTTTATTACTTAAAAATGTTGGGTGTTATGTCCTCCATCCCTTATGAAATTTCGTCTTCGAAATTTGATAAGGGTATAATTATGTAATTCATCGCATAATTTGCAACCATATGTGTACATCCAATTTTGCAAATATTTGTGCACTAGTGCAAAGTGTAGCACAACATAAAAATATATGAATGCAATGAATGCTTATGTAACGCCCCACCTTTATGCTCACATTAGCCAAGGTCATTACAAGTAATGATGTCAATTAACCTGAAGAATACAGTTGTTGAGGATCGATCATTTGTATATTAGCTTTGAACGAGTGTTAAACATGTCAGATAATGTGGTTTTACTTTTCAGTTCTCATATGGAAATCCGACACGTCTAATTCAAATTCAAATCCACTACATAGCGGCTATATATAATTCAAAAATCAATATAAAATAACATAACAACGTAATTAGAGTCAGAAATAGATATTCACATCACTATGGCGGTAATAGATATGAATATAACACATTGGTATATAGACAAAGATAGTTGTCATACTTTATCCACTATACAATCAAAAGAATAAATACAAGGCCACATAAAATAATATGTATTCATGTGGAGTCACCATCTCATACGTATAACCAAGAAGTAATACTATACTGTAGATTGCCAAACGTGGAGGATAGTCCATGCTGAAGTCAACAAGAATCACCTGAAATACCTTGATCTGACCTAAGTAGTATTCACACAAAGATAAACAATAAACGGATCAATCTAGCTGTACTTATCTCATAAATTGGGGTATAACAAGAGATATAAATAAATGTATACATATATGAAATAACAACAATGTTCACACATAAGTACAAAGCCTAAAAATGTCCATATATTACTTCAAGGAAATTTTAGAGTTATAAAAGAACATCTCATTCAAAATTATATAGCTACTCATGGGAAATGATAACTCATATCAAATCAACATTAAAATCGATAACTCCATATCCGTAAAACTTAGATCGATACCATAGTTTAATAAAATTCAAATTCCAGAAATCAATAATCAGAAATCCAGAAATCAAAAAGGGAGGCGGTAAGGCTTATCTCAAAACAGAAGCCTAAGGAATAACCAACACATGTATCCCAAATGAGATGCGATCTCTAGGTAGCTACCTTATAATATTGAGCTAAAATCTCCTTAGATGGTCTGAAGACCGTGGGTCGCGACCCTGCACAAACGGTTCAAAGGCCGTCAAAAACATAAATCCACAAAAAGATCACAATTGATCAAAGTAGTGCAATTCCACGAAATGAGCTAAAGTTCCCTAAAATGACTCGGAGATCATTAAAATACTCAAGATAACCGAAGTTCCTCAGAATGATCCGAAGATCATTAAAAATATGGAATAAATTCAACAACTTAGAGACATCGCATAAAGCTAGTCTAAATCTTAGAAATATCATAACTGATCAAGGAAAGTGTAAATTACTCCAAGCTAGTAAATATAAGAGTTGAGCTACATGCCCCATAACCCCTTGCTCTAATCGAATAGTTACGCATGAGTCGTATAATCCATTAAAATCATAAGACGATTAAGGAAAGTGTAAATTATAACTCAAACGTCTGAATTAAATTACAGAAACCATGTTTCTGCTCTGAGTTTTAGACGTTTGAATGAAAAATATCAGCCTTCTAAATCTATATTCAGACATCTGAAACACGGATGCAAAAAAATTTATAATATCAGTAGCAAGTCAGATGTAACGACCCACGAGATTTTCGACCTCGAAAATTGACATAAAAATATCATGTCAACTATGCAAGCATTGAAAACACATGAATGTTATTAGAAAGAAATTAGAGGGTGAGATAAGAAAGAAAGAAAGTTAGAATAGAAGAAAAGAAGAAAAGAAGAAGAAACACCATAGAATCAGAGTCTCACATCGCAGCGGAACAAAATATATTATAGAAATAAATCTTTATTGAGACCTTAAAATAAAACATACAATCATCAGAGTACATCACACATCTAGGCAGTTATAACAATCTATCCTCATATACAATCACACAGCGGAATAAATACTAGATATCATACATCTGAACATTTCCAGCTTGTCTACGGATTTTGCAGCATCCGATAACCTAAACCTGTATAACCCAGTCTAGCCCGAGCATTACAAAAGCCTGATCAATCTGGTGAACCAAAATGAGAAAACCGCTATAAGTTTAAAGGTATAATCCAACTTGATTTTAAAGTCAAAATCTTTTCGAAAGAAAAGGATAATCGTAAGACCATATCCACACATAAATACGGATGGTTTTTACCTTACGATAACCCAAAACATTTTTGAAATCAATATCTTTTCCGATACTATAATAATGTCTAAATACAAGTAGATAACAATCTAGCGGAACACTTGCATCTCATGCTCCACATATGTAGCATACAATCAAAACCGCAGGCACTTATTGGAGAATGGATTTCTTAGCAAGGTATGGGACCACCTTCCCGACAATATACCTTTGGAGATGAATACATTGGGGTTCAACAAGAACATCTTGCAACCCTGGCTAAACATGAACGACCCCTCACTTCTATTGAGAGTACCGAATATATCATTACCACAATTGGGGGCCAGCCAACGGAACCGATAGCATGCATACATAAATAAAAGGGACAACAGATGGCATTTGATTTCTCCAGATCAGGTAATGATATACCCTTTTGAAGGGTGCGACCCACATAGCCATGCGACCTACCCGATTTTGTGCCATTTCCCGGTTGATGAGGCTTGAGGTCATAAATCTTTTGGAACATCTGGCCACCATTCACTTTGAATGCCACATCGTTAAATCCGCCAGATATCACTAGTTGACGTCCACAAAAATACTCTGGGTGTTAAGTTAAGAGAAGGTGTCTTCTCCGCCACCAACAGAAATACGTTAGAAGAAATAAACGTACGCGAACCCTTAGGAAATACTCAGTCAAACACTCGTCCATACAAGTCATCTAGGATCAGGATGAACCGAAGGCACCCTCCTACCACATCCAACATAGGAATCACCCCATGGATCAGTAGCGAGAAGTCCTTGTAATCCGTAGATTCCAAATATGTCAGGACCACAATATATCTTTGGTTGCAGACCATAGATTATTAGCGGTTCTCCCATTTATGAAGATCCACGGTCTTCAATTACTCCATCCCGGTCAGCATCTTCCACTTAGTCGTATTTATTGGTCGGAATAGTTTTCGAATATAGATTCGATCCCATTATTTCCATACTAACAACCGTATAGGCTAGATTTGATAGTTGGTTATTTAATTATCAAATAAATAATCATGAGAATAAAATGAACTTACTAATTCAGTACTCGGCGTCACTTGGCCCTTTTCAATGAAAAACTAATTTACTTCTGCTTAATTAAAACTTCTAAATCTTCCAATATTTTTAAAATACGATATTTGCTTCTTATTTAATATGCTAATGCTCTCCAAACCATTTCATCATAATACTTAGAAAATATCTTATAACCATATTCAATTTTCACTTAATTCTCCTTTCAAGACATTTACTACATCATTCTTCATTATCTAAAATTGGGAAATCCGTTCAACTTATTATCGTAAAACAATGTTATGAAATATCTTTTGTTTCATTACTTAAAACAATAACCAATGCTTATTCTTATAGAATAACCCTATTTTAATACTTAACTTTACATTTCCTTTTTAACCCGAAAATATCTTTATAATTTCCCGTAATCCCGTTTTATTTTTCCTTTACCTTGGAACATCCTTATATATGATCAAATCTTTTTAATTTCCTTTACTCTGGAACCTTCGTGTGTGTGTATAAATATATATTCTTCAGATTTCCACTAATAATGTTCCATTGTTATTTCTCTAATGAAATAATAAATTATTACTAACCTCTTTGCCATTACAAACTAATAACATCCTTAGATAATCCTGAAGTCGTTCAAGTTGGGGTATTTTAATTACCTCTTAGACCTTGGTCAACAATGTACTTATCTTAAAATAGATACGAGTTGTAATCCAAATATCGATCTTTCATTCTAGTCTCAAAACAAATTTATTTAACTATTTTATTCAAATATGGTTTTATAAAATCTTCTTACTCTTTGAAAATCTCTTTCTCAAATATAACCATTATTTCTTAATTCAATAATTAAGTAATTTCTCATAGAACACCACCTTTTAGCTTTACTTCTTTAAACAAATTCATTTTATAATCCGGAATTTTGTTACAAAATCCTATGACTCACTTCTTTTGCCAAAATCACCTTTTCCAATTTCTTTTCTAATCCATTCAACCATTTCCTTCTTTGAAAATCTTATTTCAGTTTTCCCCATTTTACTTAATTCCATAATTAAGTAACATTAATTTAAAATTAACGCTTTAACTTCTCATCTCCTTTTTATAAACTTCGTTTATAAAACTTAGGTTTAATATAAACCATTTTTATCTCAATTCCCTTACACTTAATTCGAATATTTAAGTAACATTTATTTAAGCTATCGTATCGCTTAAAATTCCTTTTATAACTTTGTTATAAACACCCAGGTTTAAAATAAAAACACGTTCATAAACTCCTTTCACAATTCAGTTAGATTTCATTTCAACTTCGATTACTTTTTAAATGAATTTCAATTAAAAAGTAATTTCCTAAATTATTATTAATCAGAATAATAATTTATTTCAATCATTAACTACTTTAGTACTTAATTTCTTTAATAACTAAAATAAATAGTAAATTCCTTTTAAAATTCTTACTAAAATTAAAACAAATATTTGTTAACTATTTTATTAGACTAATTCGAAACAAACTAATTTAATAATCAATCCCAGTTAAAAGGATCGACTTAGTCAACTCAAAACACGGTTATCTCGTTAACCAATTCCAATTAGTTCTCACTTAAAATTAATTAATAATATATTTAATTTAAATAATTCCATTTAATTATTTCTTAACAAAACAATTATCCAAACTTAACCGTTAGGTTAATTTTATTATCATACTTATAAATTAGATTAAAATAAGAATTTACTTTATAAAATCAATTAATAATTAATTATAAACTTAAATAATAAGTACTTATTTCCTTTAAACAAACTTTTACATAAAATAATATATTTCAAAATCTATCTCCAGTTAGAAAATAAATTTTATAACCTTAGTTCTATCGATTCACCTGACGGTAAATCAATATAAACAAAAACAATTTATTCTTAGGCCATTTACTGCTGGCTACTCAACCAATATTGCCCACTAGTTACAACAAAACAAAGGTTGAATTTCCAATCAACTATCAATAATCAAATCAATCACGCAATCAGGACAGTTCATATATTGATAATATGAAAATAAATAATATTTAATACATTTGAGGTGGATCCCTCCAACCTGTTATTCCTTGTATCCAAATCAGTTATCTCAAATTAGATCATTCAATTCCATTTAACTGATAATTTCTATAATAGTAAATAATGTCATCCCATCACCACTGTAATGATACGGATTTTGCTTGGACCTAATCGATCGCTAAATCGACCAAGACCGTTCGAAGCCCGGATATGCTAACTCTGGGCATACAACACATCAGAACAAATAACAGAAGACTTTTATAAACATCATAATAATGTTATATCAGAGTATAAAATATATCAGAGTACATCGAAAAAAATACTACAGCGGAAGATTAATTTACAATAAATTTAATACAATGCAGCGGAACCAATAAACTAACACAGCGGAACCCTATCAATGCTTTGGACATAGCTTTAAGCTTCAATCCGGAATCCTGCTCAATAAATAAATATCTGTAAACAAACCACTCTACTGCCCATGTGGAAATAAGGGCACTCGAGTTTGCAAGTGAAAACAAACTACGAGTTAGTCATGGGACTGGGATGAGAAATCTTATTTAACTTATTTAGTAATAAGGCTAATCACAAGACCACGCCACTAACGCAGAACGGGTTTACTCCATTGGATTGCCAGTGCATAAATATAGTAAATCTTTTAAACAATGCAATGCTTTTTAGAAAAATAAAACCATTATAAGACTCAGGTCCCATCGCACAATGCAACGCAAGCCGGAGGATAGAGTTTTACCTTATAATGGCCAAATTAGCTTTATACATATGAAACAAAATCATTTAATATTATTACCAGAGTCTAGTCAGTTTAAAACACTTTTCAATATAAATGTGTCAATCCTAGATGGCATAGCTACCATATACTGTGTCGCCATATATAGGTTTACTATCAAATCCGTAATGTCGTATTGGAAGTTGGATTTCCATCATGAGTCAAGGTTAGGGATGGTCCCCTTACCGATTCGAGACACTTTAGCAAATGCCTCAAGGCCCGGACACGGGCGAACCCTTAGATCCTACAGGGCCGGTCCACACAAACTTTAGTGGATTAGTTATTCCTGAACGCACGTTTCCCAGTCCTATCAGACCTATCACTTGGCCAGTAGCGTCCAATATATTGAGATAACTCGCAATCCATCATCCACATAAGTAAAAATGTCTGGACTCCATACCATGACACCACTTCTAGTTAGAAAGAAACGTTGTGCACTCCCTGCGTTCCCTTATGTCGTTTCTGACTCTTACCGAGGTGTGAGGCTCGCGAATTAACGCTATACACAAAGCTATGCTAATTAAATCTATGCTTTGATCATCAACCACAAGGCTCTGCTTTTCAACAAAAGCCTTGATCATTTGCATCTTATCATGCCACATTGGCAATCCACACCATGCGACTGATGTCTATCGATATATAACCTCTAAGCTCGTACGTCTCAGAGAAGGGTGTTAAGCAAGAGAATAAATTCTTTGCCACCAAACAGATATATATTTAATAGAGATCAATCAACACAGAATAAAATCCGATGTCAGACACACACATCCATTTACAAGTCCGTTCTGGGTCTGAACGAAACCGGAGACACCTTATTTCTCGTTCCATATGTCCAATACGGAAGAGAGGCTCTCGCATATCCAGACAATCAACAAGTATGTCTGGACAACTACCACTTTAACCCTTTCTTAGGAGCTACCCAATCCAGGGCATCAATAGTCGTCCATTCAATGTGAAGATCGCCGGTCTTCAACCATCGTCTTCAATGTCTTCGACTTTAAGTCGTCCTATAATTATTTGAAATGAGATTTAACTCGGCCTTTTCAAATAATCCTCGAATATATATAATTCAAATCATTTCTTTCTTTGGTTAAATTTAATTCAATTCTATAGATTAATGTCAAATAAATCTAACCGTCCATGTTACTTTATAAACCAAGGGAAATTGGTTTATTTTCATTCCATATCGGTCTTCAACCACCATCTTCAATGTCTTCGACTTTAAGTCGTCGTATAATTATTTGAAATGAGATTTAACTCGGCCTTTTCAAATAATCCTCGAATATATATAATTCAAATCATTTCTTTCTTTGGTTAAATTTAATTCAATTCTATAGATTAATGTCAAATAAATCTAACTGTCCATGTTACTTTATAAACCAACGGAAATTGGTTTATTTTCATTTCATATCATTCCTAATATTTTATAATGATTTATCACTATTTTTATTTATATAAAAAAATAGCGCATTTAATTCAAACGACGTTTCAGGTCAATACGCGACCCCGGCGCTGTTTTTATTCAGATTTGAATTACACATTTCTCGAAATCTAACCGTTGGATCTTAACGAATTTAAGAGACCTTTCCAAAGCGAACTCAACAGTTCCAGTTTTGGGAAAATTCGACGGTTGGATCTCTCGGTATAATCGTTTAAAGTTACGATTCCAAATCGCGAACTACCGCGCACGATTCGTTTTATTTTAATATATATATATATATATCACTCATTCGACGATTTCAAAACCATTTATTTCATTTCATGTAAATTTTGTACAGTTCATATTCATGTTAAAAGCTATATTTTGACATACAAATATATATTTCAAGACATGTAAATTTTTGTACAATTCCTATTTGTGTTAAAAATTATATTTTTAACATACAAACATATATTGCAAGGCATGACTATTTAATTCACTTCATTAACATGTTAAAAATAATATTTTTATCTAACAAAAATATTTTACCATTTGATTCTTTTATACTACTTCACTAACATGTTAAAGACAATATTTTTAACTGACAAAAACATTTTTAACAAATGATTCTTTTGTTCTTCCTAACATGATAAAGTTGACATTTTAAATGACAAAACACGTTTTAACATATAATTCTTTTTATTCTAAACTAACATGACAAAGATGACATTTTTAATGACAAAACATGTTTTAACATATAATTATTTTTATTCTAAACTAACCTGACAAAGGTGACTTTTTTAATGACAAAATATATTTTAACATATAATTATTTTTCTAACAACGTTAACATGTTAATGACAATATTTTAATGAACAAAATATATTTTTAACATATAATTATTTTTCTAACATCGCTAACATGTTAATGACAATATTTTAATGAACAAAACATATATTTAACATATAACTATTTTTCTAACATCGCTAACATGTTAATGATAATGTTTTAATCAAACAAAATCATATTTTAACCTATGATCATTATAACTTCGCTAATATGTTAAAAATAATGTTTTTATCAAACAAAATCATATTTTTACCTATGCTCATTTTTAACTTCGCTAACATGTTAAAAATAATGTTTTTATCAATTAAAATCATATTTCAACCTATGCTCATTTTATTCTAAACTAACATGTTAAAAGTGACATTTTTATCAAACAAAACATATATTAACATGTAATTATTTTATTCTAAACTAACATGTTAAAAGTGACATTTTTATCAAACAAAACATATATTAACATGTAATTAGTTTATTCTAAACAAACATGATAAAGGTGACATTTTTATTAAAAAAACATGTATTAACATCTAATTATTATATTCTAAACTAACATGTTAAAAATGACATTTTGTGATTCTACATACAATAAAAATGTACTTTTTATTGTTAAATCATTTTTATATCAAACATGAACATTTTTGTTTTCACTTACATGCTAAAGCTTACATTTTTAATGAACAAAATCATATTTAACAAATGATTAGTTTTCTAATTTCGCTAACATGTAAATGATATTATTTTAATGAATCAAAACATATTTAACAAATGATCATTTTTCTAACATTGCTAACATGTAAATGACAATATTATAATGAACAAAACATATGATTATTTTTCTAACATCGCTAGCATGTCAATGATAATGTTTTAATAAACAAAATCATATTTTACCCTTTGATCATTTCTAACTTCGCTAATCATGTTAAAAATAATGTTTTTATCAAACAAAATCATATTTTAACATGTGATCATTTTTAACTTCGTTAACATGTAAATGATAATGTTTTAATGAACAAAACATATGATTATTTAGCAAAATCTCTTTAATGAATCAAACATATAATAAAGATATAATTTTTATTGTCCAATCATTTTATTTAAAACATGATTCTTTTTAATGAATTAATAATACAATAAAAATGTAATTTTTATTGTCCAATCATTTATTTAAAATATGATTCTTTTTAATCATTCCTACATACAACAAAAATATAATTTTTATTGTTTAAACATTTTATCTCAAACATGACCAAATTTTTGATTCATACATACAATAAAAAATTTAATTTTTATTGTATAAACATTTTATTCCTAACATGACAAATTTTATGATTCATACATACAATAAAAAATGTAATTTTTATTGTATAGACATTTTATTCCTAACATGACAAATTTTGTGATTCATACATACAATAATAAATGTAATTTTCATTGTATAAACATTTTATTCCTAACAATGAATATTTTAATGAACAAAATATTATTTCAACATATGTTTCTTTCTAAACAATTCAATCCAACAATCCATCGCAACCACCATCAATCAATTCAAATTTTATAAAACGCATATATGTATTTTACATATCGTATATATAAATTAAATATCACAGTCACAATCAATTTTGTTTTAAAATTTAGAAATCTTACTTTGGTTTTACTCTTTCAAAAATTGTAGATCGCTCTAAAATTTCTCCGGTCACTTGCCATGATCCCAACGGTTCCTGTTTCATATGATTTCGACATCGTATGAACAAGTTATGGTTTTTATAAATTTTCAAACATTATTATTTAAATAATTTATTCACTAAACCTTCTTCCTCTTGTTTCTTTAAAACCCGTCTTCTTCAAACCCGTACATCGCCATCAAAATCTGACGCCGCACCACCCTCCGCGCTACCTGAGCCAAATCAGACCCCGCCACCTTGAAGCTCGAGCCAACCTCCACCTCCAACACCAGTCTCAGCTTATTCGAAGTTCTCCTCCACCAGTAAAACCCAATGAACCGCGCGGCCTTTGAGCTATCGATTTGGCCTCCACGTTGTAAATTTCCTGATCTCCACCGTTGATATGAAAGAACTCGAAGAGTACTTCGATTTTGTATTTATAAATTTTGAAAATCATTGAATAATTTAAGAGAAAAGGGGGAGGGAGGATCAGAAGACAACGACCATTGGTTTATGGACAGGCAGCTGCGCATTTGAGAAAAGAGATTAGGGTTTGGGAAAATAGATTTGAGGGTATTTATATAAATTATTATATTATTTAATTCAATTATAACTTGCTTGTAACAACCCGTAATTTTAAAACATGACATAAGAGATAATTAAAGAATAATTAATTTTTAAAATAAGAATTAGGTGAAAACGGGTTATGCTATTGCATTCGTCTCGGAATTCTGCTTGAGATAGAGTCTGAGTTTGCGTAAAACGGATATTGTGTGAGGAAGTTATGGACGATAGAAGTTGGGCGGAAAAATCAGAAAACAGGCTGGGATAACTGGCACACTTTTGAAGTGCGCCAGAACAAAAATGAACTGGCGCACTTGGGAAGTGCGCCCCATGCCGAGGCAAAATCTGCACGAAATTCTGGAGAGTTCTCTGATGGCGTGTCCTTCGGGGATTGGCTGAATGACGTGTCTTTTGAGCTGTGTGGTTCTGATGATCTCTAATCTAATCTAAAGGTCTTAATTCACCTAATACATCTATGACCTAACCCTAATTTCATTACACTAATCCATGGCGCCTCCATGCTGCCCTAATCTAAGTTAAAACTAGCCTCTCTTCTCTTCTCCAAAGCAAATCAGAATTAAAGTATTCAAATTGGAAGATAAGAATCAAATTCTACAACAACGGTTTAGCTAATCAAATTCAGAAATCAGATTCAGATCTATTCTCTCTTCTTAATCCTATTGCTATGAGTCTATGTAAATTTCACATATAATTAATTAAAAAGTGATTATGATAGGATTGTAAATTGGATTTTAAGAACATGTCTGTAAGATGAATCATATCAAGTTTGTAAATTCTTATCTTTTAGATTCATACCCAAAGTTTTGTCATCATATGACTATTGGATCAATTTCATTGTTCTATGCCAGTTCATATTCCATATGCATATTGGATCTATTTTATTGTTCTATGTCAGTTCATATTTCATATGCCTTTCTGATCCAGTTTATCGTTATATGTCTGTTAATGTTTCATATGTCGTTCGTATGTTTACGCCAATTTTGATGATGATTCTCCTCTCCTTTTCCTTTTTTTTATGAGATTAGGCTAACTTCGAGCCTAAAATATTACGTTGAGATTTGCGTACGAATAACGTTTGAATGATTGGGAAAAGTTTGGGGAAATATGTAATAAAATGGATTATTGGCATAAATCGATTTGGGTATAATTGTGTATAAATTGTATACATGAGATTTGGCATAAGTTGGATTGGGCATAATTGGATATAATTTGTATACATGAGATTTGGCATAAATTGTTAATAACAATAAACACAAATTAATTTGGGCGTAATTTGACATAACATGTATACATAAGATTATAGGTATAATTTGGCATAACATGTATACATAAGATT
The DNA here is from genome assembly GCA_030737875.1 of Allium sativum. Taxonomy (NCBI): domain Eukaryota; kingdom Viridiplantae; phylum Streptophyta; class Magnoliopsida; order Asparagales; family Amaryllidaceae; genus Allium; species Allium sativum. The sequence goes on from CM060909.1 coordinate 455,630,412, forward strand.
ATAGGCGTAATTTGGCATAACATGTATACGTAAGATTATAGGCATAATTTGGATTAAAATTATAAATATAATTTAGATTGGAAATTATAGGTAATTGGAATATATTTTAATCCAAAATGTAAAATTGGGATATGAATCAAGAAAGTAATAATGAACGCCTAAGACACGAGGTTAGATTCGAATTGCGGTATAAGACCGCCCGGAACCGCCTGGCACATCCAACAACTGCAATTTGGTAATCTAATATGAGAGGTCAAAGGCAGAAATTAGATACGTAATAATGCAAAGACACGAGGTTAGATTCGGATTGCGGTATAAGATTGCCTGTAACCGTCCGGCATATCCAGCAACCGTAAAACGGCAATCTAATGTGGGAGGTCTTGCAAGATTATGATTATAATGAATTAATGAACACTTAACCAAGCTGGGACATGTAGTAAGACATGGGAATAGTAAAGGGGTTAAGTGGGTGACATGGATAGCGTGTGAAACACAGTTAAAAACATTTAACCAAGATAAGACATGTGTGAAGACATGGGAACAATAAAAGGGTTAAGTGGGTGACATGGGAAGCATGTATTGCATGGGTAGCATGTATAATGTAACGACCCGCCTTTATTGCCCAGTTCTTGCCGGTAATTAAACCGACTTAAACCGTTCAGAAAGACGAATTGTTATTGGTACATACATATATTGAACAAAAATACAGAACCTTTCATTGCAAATTTCAATGTTACATCAGAGTTACATAGAATATCAGAGTTACAAATATATACACAGCGGAAGAAAAGAAAATAACTTTACTCTCAGCGGAAGATCAAAACACAGCGGAAGCTTCAAATCTATCGTGGACTCCAACTCTAGAAGCGCTCTAAATCCTGCTCCAACGATCCATAACTGCAAAACTAAACCACTGGCTGCCCGTGCAAAAATCATGGGCACCCAGAGTTTAGGTGAGGGAAAATAAACTCCAGGTCAGTCGTGGGACTGGTGTGAGAACCCAAACAGTTAGATTCATTTTTTTAAAGTTGGGAACTTCACCGGATCACGCCGCTAACGCGGAACGGATTTACTCCATGTGAATACCCGTGCGTATAAATGCGCAATGTCTTTTGAAAATGAAGCTATCATAAGCTCGTCCCACATCACACAATGCAAGCGCACACCAGATGGGCGAGTTTTATCTTATGACAACCAAATATGCTTTCATACGTAAAATCCTCTTCAATACCATAATATATATAGTGTGGAAAACATTTTGCAAGTAAATGTATTAATCCTAGACAGCATATACCCCATAATATATGTTGCCATATATATATACAATCAAAATCGTATGGCTCGCATAAGGAATTTGGGTTTCCAACTTGATGATTCCTGGCACGAAAGATCAATCAGGGATACAAAACGAAGTGCCTCAACGGCTTTTTCGACCATACGCGGACACCGACTACACATCGTCAGGGCAGATCAACGGTTTTCGACCAGACACGGCCCCCCGAACATACCCAACTTCCCCACGTTCATAAGTGGTTTCCCACTGCTGCACAGCTCTATCATCAATTCATATATAAGTATAAAACCTAACCGCCAGTTTCTCATCAAAATCCGGGGTGTAAGGTTTGTCGATGTCACGTCATACACAAAGCTAGGCTTCGATAAGCCATTCTTTGATCATCACTAGCTCGTTTCATAACTTGGGTATGCCACATTGACAATTCACGACATATCACTGATTCCAATCAATGCATACCCTCTAAGTTCATATGACTTAGAGACGAGGATAATATATTGCCACAGATCCGATATATATTAACGGAAATCAGTACTATGTGGTCAATTTCAATGTCAGACACACCATCCATACAAGTCCGTTCTGGGTCTGAACGGAACAACAACCCGAAAATACTTGAATATGTTCAGGTCTCATGCAACTCATATCTCGTATCGAGTGGCCAACCCAACCGAGACATTTATCACGATCCATCTAAACAATTCAAATATTCCCGGTCTTCATTCGTCGTTTGCCAAGTCTTGAATTGCTTCATAACGTCGTATTATCACTTGGAATGGTTTTCGAACATATATTCAATCCCGGTCTTTCCAAGTAACAAGCGTACTTTAAACAGTAGTTATGGTTTACGCAGGCTTTTCGATTCAAATCTCCTTCCAAATGATTTTTCAATTCATATATAACTCAAGATTTGAATTATTTAAATTTCATACATCTCATTATCATCTTATCTCTTCTTTGAAATCAAAGATTATACCTTCGCTTAAATTTCTTACCTTTAATTCCCTCAAATCAAGGATTTGATTAAATCCCCAATTACGATATGAATTCCCACCATTCAATCTCATCGGGTTTCAAGAATGATATAATTGAAGATACGATTCACGACAAAACCCAAATCAATCGATATTGAATCATAAATTACATAGAAATTGTATCCACTTATATTCGATATAAATTCTCATAATCAACGAATACTATAAGTGGAATAACGATATAATAATATCTTCCAAATTCCCCAGATAGTATACGTTTATATCATGAGGTTCCATACCAAATATCGAAGATTATTTCTATCTAACTTATTTCAATCAGGTGGAGAAACCCCATATCTTAATTAAAAGATTTATTCAACTCTTTGATATTTGATCTGGATAGAGATACCATCAACTTGTCTTCAATATAAATTACCGTATCCAACTCATATCATAAGCGGAATAACGGTGAGTTACCTTTTAAATTCATCAAATAATAAGAGTCATCACCTACTGAATTAATATCGAACATCCGAAGATTTATCTCCAACCATATCCAAATTTTAAAATTGGAAAACCCATTTCAATCCCATATAAATATTTCCAATACTATAATAGTCTTCGAAATCCTTCTTATAATCAAATAATAGTTCACGCTTATAAATTTCAAACTAATAACAACATTTGGAATTGTTACCAAAAGTACTGCTGTAAAATGACCATTTGAAAAATTTATATTGATATTCATAACTGTCGTATCGTAGTGCATTCTATTCACTCTATATAACGATCCAAATATAAATCGTTAAATCTTTCACAATTGGATTTATACTTTCATTTTTATTTCAAAACATCGCTATTTCGAAACCACTATTTAGTCTTCATATCTAATTAAATTGAATACTTAAATAAATATATTCCCAAATCCTCAACTCATATAACTGTTAAAAATCATGTTAAATACATGATTCAAATCTTATTCCAAACCGTCTCATATTATACGAATATCGTTTATTCAGTTTAACAGTTCAAATTAGATTTCCAATTATGATTTAATATATATTTTTTCCCAAATTTGTTCAATCATTTCAAAATTTAAATGGATAATCGTTATAAATGATAAGATCAACTACTTATATAAAATAGATGTTTGAATGTCTAACTCAAATCACATTTCGAAATAAATTTCGATTCAAAGGTTAATAACTTATAAATAGTTGAAATTATTTTCTAGCAGTCTTCATTTTTTTTTCAAACAGTTTTGATATCGAATTTCAAACTTAATTTATAATATTATTAAATAATAAAATCATATATATATATATATGAAGGAGATTTAGAACCGATCACCCATAATTTCCACAACCACGGTGTGTGTTGTAATATCATGTAATGCAGTCAAATTTATCCAAATGAACAATATGATCAGATGGATACGAATTCATTCATCACAACAAACATTTTAACTGTGCACAAGCGTTACGGTTAATAACGCTTACCAGTGTTCAGTGTGTTGTCTGACTACATGCACACCCATTCAAACAATAACATCCATCACACACAATTAACATTGACTAATTATAATTAATCTCAGCCAATTATAATTAACTAATTTAAATAAATAAATTAAATTAGAAGTTCTCACCACTATAGCTCCGAAATCTTCATTACCAAGACGAACAGATCAACGGACACTGCCACCGCTACTCGTACTGTTCTCGATCCATTTTGATTAGCAGTTGATGATTTTCTGCTAATTTATATATTTTAGAATTAAATAAATAACGATGTTCATTATATATTATCACATATATATAAGGCCATTTATTTTTATTTTATTATAAATTTATACTTAACAGAATTCCCAATACTATATACCACTGCGTTCTCCTTTCTAATATGATTCTAACGCCTCTAACGGCGAGTAAATCCGAGTTAAAACGAATGAAATACGAGCCTTTAAAGTTTAAACTAAATTAGCTAATTGAATTGAATAAAACATACCAAGAAATTTGGCCCAAAGCCCAAATCTTCCTTTACCAAGCTCGGCCCGCTACTCCTCTTCTTCTTCTCCTTCAACTCCTCGCGTGAAAACTCCTGAACCCGAAAACCGTGCACTTGCGTGCACCTACACCGTCCACTCGCTCCACTAAATTCACTTCCGAGATCACCTACCAACATCCCTTTGCCTCCTCACCTGTGCGCACCACACCACGACATCTCCGGCCCCTCTCCATCGGAATTTGATCCTCTCGCCGAACAAAAAACTGTGCGTGAATCCCTACAGGTTGCGAAACATTTTATCACCGATATTCACCATAATTTGCGCCATCAAAGCTCACTTCGTCCTCGTCACAACGCCATTCACCATTTCTACCATCATCGCTCCAATCTCCGATGATCTCCAACCCTAGATTCGAACTTCTCCAATCATCGACACAGAATCACACCATTTTCGCATCAAAAATACTACGTTCTTTGCTGATCGCAAAGGCGCTGACGGCATCGATCCATTCTTCATGGATTGAGAGATTTTATTTTCTGAAGTTTCAACTTGAAATTTCCTTTTTACTGTAAATTGAAGATAACTCTCTCGATTCTTGATGAAATTTTAATCCGTCAGTTTCTAAAAATCACAAATGATGATATGAACAATTTCCGTGCAAATCATATTAGCAAAAACTCAACGGATTGAGGGATTTGGATTTTTGAATGGAGGAAGATGTGGATTTTCATTTACAGTAAATGAACAGAGGACTTCAAGAAGAGGAAAGAAGAATGCCATGAAGAATTTTCCCTGAAGTGATAATTGGTGAAGTGTGAAGGGAAGATGGGTCTTTGTTCCTCTTTATGATGCAAGGGTATATTGGTCAATTTATTCAAGGACACTTGGCTACATTTACAAACCCATTTACATGCATGAGGACAACAAATCTTATTAAGAATAATGACCAATGCATGTTTACCAAAATTGCATATTTATTTATTTATGAAATTGGAAATTTTTGCCATATCCTTACAACACTTATTAATGTAACCAAATTTCAACACTTATGTATTATCTAAAGTTTATCAAAATGCTTATCACTTATTAATATTTAAAAATATTTATCTATATAATTTATAAAATATATACATATGTAATTTACCTAAATTTATACTAACAAATGTTTGCAAATAAATACCTATCAAATATGGAAATCTTCAAAATCTTAAATATGGCCTAAGATAACATTTATAAATGTAACCAAATTTATTACCTAAGGTTTATCAAAATATCCCAAAATATTTATCTATATTATTCAGCAAATATATATACTTTACTAAAATTCATACTAAATGGTTTACAATAAATGCTTAATAAATTTCATAACATCATTACAAATTATCTTACTTATTGATACTCAGATTAAAATCATTCTTATGAAATCTTAAAATAACTCATCCTTTACCAAATTCCTATTTACAAATCAATATTATAAAAATAGAAAATATTATTACTTAACATAAAATCCTATAACTTAAATATAACTTTTTTTTATATAAGTTTTTCTTAAAATCATATAAAATAAAACAAGATGCTTAATCAAAATAAAAATTCAAATTCAAACCTTATAAAAATAAATTTATATCCAGAAAAATCAAAAATTACATAATAAAAATCCAAATAAAATTTAGTTAAAATTCTGGGATGTTACATTCACCCCCCCTTAGAAACTTTTCGTCCTCGAAAAGTGTAACAACCCTTATTTTGAATAACAAGTTATAACATAAATCAAGGCAGAATTCAATGATAAAATCTGAATCAAGGGAAACGGGCTGTGCCATTGCGTCCATCTCGGAAAAATACGCGAAATAGAGTCCGAGTTTACGAAAATCGGAGTCCGTATGACCCAGTTAAGGCCCATGGAAGTTTTCAGAAAATTTAAATTTAAAAACAGATTTCAAATTCAGCTGGGCAGGTAGGCGGGAAAAGATCCCGCCACTCCCCAAGTCGACAGGGGTGTCGACTTGGGAGTCGACACACCCCAGGCTGTGTCGACTGCCCAGTCGACACCCCTGTCGACTTGGGTGGCCGGCCAGTCCAGCCTGGGTGCACCTGACTTGTTTCTCAAGACATGTTTGGAGGCTAGTGACGTGGATTGATGGCCCAGATCTGAATTAGGGTTAATCCTATGGTCTAAACTAACCTAATCATCTATAAAAAGACCCTAATACCTAGCCTAAGTCATCATAAATCAATCCTACAACTAAACTATGCCAAAATGTTTAATCATGGCCTCCACCCTCTTGTCATAGCCACCATCTTCATTCATATGAGAGTTCCTAAGCTTGTTTGAGAGTTTCTAAGGCCAAAGTTCAATCTTTCTTCATCAAAGCAAGGATCTTCTTCTTATTTCTCAAGGGTTTTCATTGAAGCTTGCTATTTGGGGGTCTTTAGAATTGCTAGTGGCTTCGTCTCAATCTTATTTATATTTTATAAGTCTTCATAGCATTGTAAGCCCTATACTACTCTTAGATTCTAACTATGAAGTTAAAATGTGACATGTTGCAAGTTTGAGTTTGGGCCTAAGTATGATATGTTCTTTGATTCTAACATGTTATGCATAGATTTATTCTATGCATGTTTGTAAAGCTATCACCTTGACCTTGTAGGCTAAAAGCTATAAGCTTTATGTTGAAATGTTGCATTATGCAACATGAGAACTCTCATAACCTTTATGATAACTTGCATATAATGTTATATGCGAACTTCTAGTCACCATTCTATGTCATCTAGGACCATGTATCACCTATTCGCTAAGTTTGGATGTCATGCATGTTTTGAGGCTTATAATGTAACATGCAAGTTTAGATGAACATATTTATGCCCCATATGCCACCATGTTTAACTTGTGGCCAACCTTATTACCTTATGCCCTTTTTGTCATGCTTTTGCCAAGTTCCCTCTTTTGATCTATGTTATGTGAAACGTACATGCGATGGGAATGCGTTGGGTTTGGGTAATATTAATGACATGAAAGCATGGTTTTAAATTATGACATGAACATTGACTTGTGATTATGTTTGTAAACATAATGATGGACATGACACTTAGAAAATATGAGTGTGGCCAACTCAAGGTTGGGTTGAGTTTGTAGCATAAATCTACCCGGAACCGACCGGCTTAACTAGTGGCTACAAACAATAGGACCCAATGTGAGTAGTTGGTCATGTTGTGCTTAAACCCGAGGTTAGACTAGGTTGTGGTGTAAAGCTACCCGGACCCGCCCGGCTTAACTAGTAACCACAACAAGGTCTAATGTGAGAGGTTAAGGTGCATTAAATTAATTAATGCCACATGATAGGGTTAAGTCATGGACCACGTAACACTTAACCAACATGAACACGATGGGTTGATAGGGTTAAGTCATGAACCTTGGGTACACTTAACCAACTTGATGTTTGATTGGATCGGGTTAACCACATTTAACCCGTTAGGAAAACCCTAGTTACGAGGTCCTTTTCACCAGTAACCCTCTTGATTGTATCATGATACCCTAGGGACTAGGCTAGGGTGAGGCACGATTACTGGGCTGACATGTAAGCGACCAAAACGACGGCTGAGTAGGTGCGCCGGTGTAGGTTCAGGCGGACTATGGTCGTGCACATGGTCCGGAGTTGAAAAAGCAGACACGGGCACCCGTAGGTTTAGACTGTGCGTGCTTGATTTGTGTCCGTGGTTGGCACCCTAGGGCTTGATACACCCTAGGGTGGACCTAGCACAGTTTGACTACACTTCGTGATTGGGCCGTATGACACCGACACTTGACGAGTTAGGCTTTTAGGGAGCCGATCGACTAGACCGAGTAGTTGGACCTTGATTTAGGTCACCTCATGATATTGGGCCAGCTTTGGGCCAAGGGATCATTTCTTGTTTATACTTGACATGGATTGGAATACTAGTACACACCTGGTGCAACTTAACCCTGTATATGCGATGCCACACTTGATCTATCTTGTTAACTCTTCACCATGCCAGTTATCACCCTACATCTCATCTCTGTTTTACATGTTCAGTTAACTTTATTAGTTTTTATACTAATAGTAGATAGGACTTACCAGTCTTTTTGACTGACCCGTTTTCTTTCGCCTCTTTTCTTCCGTTTCCCCCCCCCCCCCACCCAGGTTTACAGGGTGGGAACACTGGTATCTAGCTGGATCTTTAGCTGCTTTTCTGGATAGCTCATGTACGGTTTGGACTTGAGCATGCTATGGCTTTATTCTACTTTGGGGATAGTTACTTTATGTTTTATTCCAGTTTTCAGTTTATGTGCTAGACTTTGTTTTGTGGGAAAATAATGACCAAGTACTTTGATGTAACTTGACTTTGGTTTTAAAATGTTAGTTTTATCCGCTGCTTTACTACTCTGTTTTTCTTATATGTTCTGTCTTGTGATATCTGCATGCATGTTTACCTCGTTTAACGCCCCTCCAAAGCTAGTGTGCTTGCAAGAGTGGCATTGGCGGAGGTGGGGTGTTACATTTGGTATCAGAGCCTAAGGTTTACAAGATTTGAGCAAAAGTGTTTTTAAAAGTTACCTTTTTGGAAAACTATTTTCAAAACCAATTAAGTATTTTCCAAGAAAAGTCTAGTTATTTTAAAAGGCTATTCCCCAAAAGCCATTATCACTATCCTTCATTTCCTCGTTCTAAATCTATCTTTTCCTTTTTCAGTATGGCCGATCTTAACCTTCCCGAGGGAGTGACCATTCCCGGATGGTTCCGGAGGTACTTGGAAGCTAGGGCCAACGATGCGGGCCCAGCAAATACCCCCACCATAACTGAGGTTCCTCCTCCTCCTCAGCATCCACAAGCAGATTTCGCAAAGGTTTGCAAAGACTTTAAGGCGATGGGTGGCAAGAATTTTGTTGGGACGGAGACTTTTGTGGAGGCACGAAATTGGTTGAAAGAAACTGAAGATCTCTTCGCTATCTTTGATGTGGAAGACCATAGAAAAGTTTTATTGGCAGCATGGCTATTGAAAGAAGAAGCTGCTTATTGGTGGGAGGTCACCAATGCTACTAGGTATATAGAGACTTGGGACGACTTTAGGACGAGGTTTGGGCTTAAGTTTCTATCATCTGCTGAGGCGAATCTGCAATTGGAGAAGTTTATATCTTTGAAGCAAGGGGACATGACAATGAGGGAGTATGTGAATAAGTTTAACCAGCTCACTCGATTCGGTTTGGACATGGTTAATACTCCCCAGAAGAAGGCTTTACGCTTTGTACCAGGGTTGAATGAGCCATTACAAGGTTTAGCCCTATCTCATATACCCATGGGGGGCACTTTTGAAGGCCTAGTGGACATGGCATTGCTTCAAGGAGACGATAAGAATGGCAAGAAAGAAGTCAAGCCTAATGAGACTCAAACCAAGAAGACGGACTCCAAGTGGGGAGGAAATCAGAGCAATCAGAACAACAAGAACAACAAGGGCAATAAGGCCAACAACAACAAGGCAAAGGACCCAAGGAAATGCAACTACTGTGGGATCGTTGGGCACATAGCCAAAGATTGCAGGAAGAAGAAGAGGAAGTTGGGCGAATGCTTTCATTATGGAGAGACTGGACACTTTAGCAAGGATTGCCCCAAGAAGCAAGGGCAAGGGCAAGGGCAGACTCAGCGTGCAGGACCTTCTGGAGGGCAAGTGCATGCTCTCAACACTGCTCCAGTTCCGGACCGAGGTAGTATTTCTTTAAAAAGTCTTGTTTACATTTCTGATTTTCCTGTTCGCACCTTATTTGATTCTGGCGCATCGCATAGTTTTATTTCTTCTGATCTTGTTGAAAGTTTGCACCTAAGTACTAGTCTAGTTGAGGATCCCGTTAGTGTTTCAAATCCAATTGGGGGTTCCGCCCATCTATCTATGATTTGTGTGGATTTGAAGATTTCTATCTTGACCGTAGAATTCACGTGCAATGCTTATGTTCTGGGATTCACGACATACGGGTTGATCTTGGGCATGGATTGGTTGTCCAGTTATGGAGCCATCCTCGATTGTGAGCATAGGGTGGTGAGGCTCATGACTCGCCTCAGTAATACCCTAGAAATTTCTTGTAACCCTAGAGGTCCCGTCATGTTATGTTATCTTTAATCTCTTGACTCGTCCATCGATGATCTGCAATCTGTAATGGTGGTCCGGGACTACCCTGATGTCTTTGAAGAAGTTAAGGGGTTACCCCCTAAACGAGAGATAGATTTTCGCATTTATCTTGTCGATAATGCCAAGCCAGTATCATTGCCCGTTAGGCACATGGCCCCGCGAGAAAGAAGAGAGCTCAGTAAGCAAATCAAGGAGCTGCTTGAGAAGAATTTTATTAGGCGAAGCATTTCTGAATGGGGTGCTCCGGTGGTATTCGCTACTAAAGCGGATGGTTCGCTTCGTCTATGTGTTGATTATCGAGAGTTGAACAAACTGACAAAGAAGAATAGGCACCTGTTACCGAGGATTGATGACCTCTTTGACCAGCTTGTTGGTGCTTCTGTTTTCTCTCAGCTCGATCTAGCCACCGGATTCCATCAGCTTAGAGTGGCTGAGGATAGTATTGATAAGACTGCGTTTAGGACTCCAGATGGATTCTTCGAATGGCTTGTCATGCCATTCGGTTTGACTAATGCACCCGCCTACTTCGTAGATTTGATGAGTAGGGTGTTCAGGGAGTTCCTTAACAAGTTTGTGGTTGTCTTCGTGGATGATATTCTGATCTTCTCAAAGGATGAGGAAGAACATGCTAGACACCTCAAGGAAGTGATGGATACGCTTAGAGCTCATCAGTTGAAAGCCAAGTTCTCCAAATGCCATTTTTGGAGAAGGGAAGTTCGGTTCCTTGGACATATAGTTTCTAAGCAAGGCATAGCGGTGGATCCCGCGAAAGTGGTTGCAGTTCAAGACTGGAAGACTCCTAGGAATGCAACCGAAGTAAGAAGCTTTCTCGGTCTGGCGGGCTACTATAGGAAATTCATCAGGGACTTCGCTAAGATTTCAGCCCCTCTTACTAAGTTGATGAAGAAGAACTTAGTCTTTGCATGGGACTTAGAGTGTGAGCTTGCTTTTCAAAAGCTCAAGAGGGCCCTTACCACAGCTCCGGTTTTGGCATTACCTGATGGTGGTAAGATGTTTACCGTGTACACCGATGCATGTGGCACGGGGTTAGGTGCTGTTCTGATGCAAGAGGGAAGAGTGATATGTTATGGGGGTAGGCAACTTAAAGTTCATGAGAAGAACTATCCCACTCATGATTTGGAGTTGGCAGCGATTATCTTTGCACTCAAATCCTGGCGCCACTATCTCCTAGGCGAAAGGTTTGAGTTGTATACTGATCACAAGTCGCTCAAATACCTCTTCTCGCAGAAAGATCTGAATCTAAGGCAGCAAAGGTGGATGGAATTCTTGGCATCTTATGACTTCGAGATAGCTTATACCCCTGGCAAGGGTAATGTCGTGGCAGATGCATTAAGCAGAAGTAGGTTGACTTTGAGTCCCTTGTTTGTTGAGATGAGGAGCCTAGAGTTCTTGGCAACCTTTGATTTCACAACAGCTGTTGAGTCGATGACGGGTTCGTTAGCATCTCTTGAGCTTAGACCTATACTTCTTGATCAAGTTGGGGCTTCGCAGAAAGGAGACCCGCAGGTTGTCGAGGTCATGGACAAGTTGATTCGTGGTGAGACGTCTAGTCACCTTGCTAGATATACTATTGATGACAAGGGTTGGCTAAGGCGTGATGGAAGGCTATGCGTTCCACAAGTAGGAGACTTGGTGCATAAAGTTCTCGAAGAAGCACATCACTCAAAGATGACTATACATCCTGGAGGAGATAAGATGTATAGGGATATGAAGCGCAATTTCTTTTGGGCTGGAATGAAGAAAGAAGTGGCAGAGTATGTTTCAAAGTGCATGGTGTGCCAACAAGTGAAAGCCGAGTCGAAGAAACCCGGAGGGCTATTACATCCATTGGAGGTCCCGCAATGGAAGTGGGAAAGTATTTCTATGGATTTTGTGGATGGATTGCCTAGGTCAAGGAAAGGGAATACGAGCATATGGGTCATAGTTGACAGACTTACGAAGAGTGCTCATTTCATTCCAGTGAAGACCAAGAGGACCGCATCATGGCTAGCATCTATTTATCTTCGAGAGATAGTGTGGTTGCATGGAGTTCCTTCTAGCATAGTTAGCGATCGTGACCCAATCTTCACTAGCCAGTTCTGGAATAGTTTGCAAGAGGCAATGGGTACGCGATTGAATCTAAGTACAACCTATCACCCCCAGACGGATGGCCAAACTGAAAGGGTGAATAGAGTGCTAGAAGATCTTTTGAGGCTTTGTGTTCTTGACTTTGGAGGTACTTGGGAAGACCACCTTCCTCTTGTAGAGTTTGCTTATAATAATAGCTATCAAGCCAGCATAGGGATGGCACCATTTGAAGCTCTGTATGGGAGGCCGTGTAGGTCACCATCTTGTTGGTGGGAGACAACGGATAGGCTCATACATGGGCCCGATATGATACGGGACACATCCGAGAAAGTTAAATTGGTGAGAAGACGGATGAAAGCGGCCCAAGACAGACAGAAATCCTATGCTGACAAGCGAAGGACAGATTTGGAATTCGAAGTTGGAGATATGGTTTTCATGAAGGTTTCTCCTTTGCGTAATGTGGTTCGCTTTGGAGCAGTTGGGAAGCTGGCACCAAGGTTCGTAGGACCTTTCCCTATCATAGAAAGAATTGGGAAGATGGCTTATAAGGTGGAATTGCCCGAGAAGTTGGACGAAGTGCATAATGTCTTTCATGTCTCGCATCTCCGAAAGTGCCTACATGAGTCCGCTGAGGTGGTTGAACCTAGTATTCTTAAAGATGCGGAGGTAGAGAAAGAGGCAACCCTGAGGAGAGCCCCGATTCGTATCTTGGGAACGGAGATCAGGAAGTTAAGGAATCGAGAAGTCAAATTGGTGAAAGTTCAGTGGGGTGAAGCCGAAGAGGATGCAACTTGGGAAACCGAGGAGAAGATGCGTGGGCTTTATCCATTTCTTTTTTAGGGCACATTCTCGACCTCTTTTCCTTTTACATGTCTTCCTTTTTGCCATCCATTTTTATCCTGTTTATCTTGTTATCTCGTTAACCTTGTCATGAGAACCTTAAGTAGAAACCCTTTGGATGAAACATGTATTTGAAACATGTTATGCTTGATGTTTGCAAGTGGTTGCAAGTGTTTGCAAGTGGATACTCGTGGATGCATGATACACATTAGGCACTAAGATCGGCTCACACACTTTCATATTGCATATGCATGAGTGCTTATACTTATTCATGGATGAAACTTGTTGTGCTACCACGTGGATGTTGCATATGGATGAATGTTATGTGCACTCATATAGAGATTATAAATTACGTTAGGAATTTGCATACATATGGACTCATTTCACTAACATACTTTGCATTAAGGAGGTTTACTGAATCAGTAACCGCCTGATTTTCGCATTAGATAAGTACATATACACACACCTTTGCATATGTTCATACAGCATTTAGAATCTTTTAAGGACAATGACTGCACGTGGATGATGTTTTGAGTAGATGGATGATGGATGGTAGGATACGTTCTTCCTAACTTGAAGATTTCGGGGACGAAATCCTTTAAGGTGGGGAGAATGTAACAACCCGTATTTTGAATAACAAGTTATAACATAAATCAAGGCAGAATTCATTGATAAAATCTGAATCAAGGGAAAAGGGCTGTACCATTGCGTCTGTCTCGGAAAAATACGCGAAATAGAGTCTGAGTTTTCGAAAATCGGAGTCCGTATGACCAATTAAGGCCCATGGAAGTTTTCAGAAAATTTAAATTTAAAAACAGATTTCAAATTCAGCTGGGCAGGTAGGCGGGAAAAGATCCCGCCACTCCCCAAGTCGACAGGGGTGTCGACTTGGGAGTCGACACACCCCAGGGTGTGTCGACTGCCCAATCGACACCCCTGTCGACTTGGGTGGTCGGCCAGTCCAGCCTGGGTGCACCTGACTTGTTTCTCAAGACATGTTTGGAGGCTAGTGACGTGAATTGATGGCCCAGATCTGAATTAGGGTTAATCCTATGGTCTAAACTAACCTAATCATCTATAAAAAGACCCTAATACCTAGCCTAAGTCATCATAAATCAGTCCTACAACTAAACTATGCCAAAATGTTTAATCATGGCCTCCACCCTCTTGTCATAGCCACCATCTTCATTCATATGAGAGTTCCTAAGCTTGTTTGAGAGTTTCTAAGGCCAAAGTTCAATCTTTCTTCATCAAAGCAAGGATCTTCTTCTTATTTCTCAAGGGTTTTCATTGAAGCTTGCTATTTGGGGGTCTTTAGAATTGCTAGTGGCTTCGTCTCAATCTTATTTATATTTTATAAGTCTTCATAGCATTGTAAGCCCTATACTACTCTTAGATTCTAACTATGAAGTTAAAATGTGACATGTTGCAAGTTTGAGTTTGGGCCTAAGTATGATATGTGCTTTGATTCTAACATGTTATGCATAGATTTATTCTATGCATGTTTGTAAAACTATCACCTTGACCTTGTGGGCTAAAACCTATAAGCTTTATGTTGAAATGTTGCATTATGCAACATGAGAACTCTCATAACCTTTATGATAACTTGCATATAATGTTATATGCGAACTTCTAGTCACCATTCTATGTCATCTAGGACCATGTATCACCTATTCGCTAAGTTTGGATGTCATGCATGTTTTGAGGCTTATAATGTAACATGCAAGTTTAGATGAACATATTTATGCCCCATATGCCACCATGTTTAACTTGTGGCCAACCTTATTACCTTATGCCCTTTTTGTCATGCTTTTGCCAAGTTCCCTCTTTTGATCTATGTTATGTGAAACGTACATGCGATGGGAATGCGTTGGGTTTGGGTAATATTAATGACATGAAAGCATGGTTTTAAATTATGACATGAACATTGACTTGTGATTATGTTTGTAAACATAATGATGGACATGACACTTAGAAAATATGAGTGTGGCCAACTCGAGGTTGGGTTGAGTTTGTAGCATAAATCTACCCGGAACTGACCGGCTTAACTAGTGGCTACAAACAATAGGACCCAATGTGAGTAGTTGGTCATGTTGTGCTTAAACCCGAGGTTAGACTAGGTTGTGGTGTAAAGCTACCCGGACCCGCCCGGCTTAACTAGTAACCACAACAAGGTCTAATGTGAGAGGTTAAGGTGCATTAAATTAATTAATGCCACATGATAGGGTTAAGTCATGGACCACGTAACACTTAACCAACATGAACACGATGGGTTGATAGGGTTAAGTCATGAACCTTGGGTACACTTAACCAACTTGATGTTTGATTGGATTGGGTTAACCACATTTAACCCGTTAGGAAAACCCTAGTTACGAGGTCCTTTTCACCGGTAACCCTCTTGATTGTATCATGATACCCTAGGGACTAGGCTAGGGTGGGGCACGATTACTGGGCTGACATGTAAGCGGCCAAAACGACGGCTGAGTAGGTGCGCCGGTGTAGGTTCAGGCGGACTATGGTCGTGCACATGGTCCGGAGTTGAAAAAGCAGACATGGGCACCCGTAGGTTTAGACTGTGCGTGCTTGATTTGTGTCCGTGGTTAGCACCCTAGGGCTTGATACACCCTAGGGTGGACCTAGCACAGTTTGACTACACTTCGTGATTGGGCCGTATGACACCGACACTTGACGAGTTAGGCTTTTAGGGAGCCGATCGACTAGACCGAGTAGTTGGACCTTGATTTAGGTCACCTCATGATATTGGGCCAGCTTTGGGCCAAGGGATCATTTCTTGTTTATACTTGACATGGATTGGAATACTAGTACACACCTGGTGCAACTTAACCCTGTATATGCGATGCCACACTTGATCTATCTTGTTAACTCTTCACCATGCCAGTTATCACCCTACATCTCATCTCTGTTTTACATGTTCAGTTAACTTTATTAGTTTTTATACTAATAGTAGATAGGACTTACCAGTCTTTTTGACTGACCCGTTTTCTTTCGCCTCTTTTCTTCCGTTTCCCCGCCCCCCAGGTTTACAGGGTGGGAACATTGGTATCTAGCTGGATCTTTAGCTGCTTTTTTGGATAGCTCATGTACGGTTTGGACTTGAGCATGCTATGGCTTTATTCTACTTTGGGGATAGTTACTTTATGTTTTATTCCAGTTTTCAGTTTATTTGCTAGACTTTGTTTTGTGGGAAAATAATGACCAAGTACTTTGATGTAACTTGACTATGGTTTAAAAATGTTAGTTTTATCCGCTGCTTTACTACTCTGTTTTTCTTATATGTTCTGTCTTGTGATATCTGCATGCATGTTTACCTCGTTTAACGCCCCTCCAAAGCTAGTGTGCTTGCAAGAGTGGCATTGGCGGAGGTGGGGTGTTACAAAAAGGAAGTCGAGTAAATTTAAACTCCTTTACAAATTTTAAATTCCAATTTCTCTCTTAACATATCTGAAATGTAATGGTCACAACCAAGGCTCATATCATTCTCAGGGTACTCTGTCTGATTTTCACTAAAGGTAGAGTCTAAGGAAACTTCTATGATCTAGTGATTACTAGGGTCGTCATGGATCTTGTTTAAAAATCGAATTCTCTGAGTTAGACTCAGAGCTGCTATCTACCATTAAGGGGAAACTAGGATAGATACGGTCTAGTACTTAGAGGTCTACGACTCAAAGAAAATTTTATATTTTGGAAATTATCTTTCTAACTTACTCTTACGGAACCCATGATTTTCTTACCAATTCTGAGTCCAAGTGCTTAAATTAGAATTCAAATCTAAATTCTCAAATAAACCTTTCCCTAATTATTCAATTATCCTGCAAAAATACCATCTTGGCTAAATTCAGTATTAGCAAAATCTATTGCTCTCCATACAAATTCAAGTTCAATTTAAGAGGTAGCTCAAACCTGGTTTCAAGTCCAAATTGATTCATTTGTCCATGGCTTTATCAGAGCAGGGCAAAAGGAAGAATTCAGAAATAAGGTTGAACAATAAAATTTCAAGCACGACACTTCGGGGTGATAACCAAAATATGACAATGGGTCGAGCAAAACCTAGTGACAAGGGAAGAGATAGAATTATATTTCCGAAGTACTCATTCTATTTCAAATTTCGATTCTAATCGTTTCAAATCCCATATTACTCATTTATAAGTTAAATTTATACTCATTTGATATTCATATTTTGGTTGTCATATTCACCAAATAAAATAACACCTTTTCTAAATCCACTTTAAAATTCATAAATATATATAACTCTTTTCATTCTTGTTGAATATCAAATCTTGTTCAGAAAGTTTTTCTTACTCAACTGGCCGGAAAATCCCTTAAAACAGTTTTATTTAAAATACCATCACGCTTCCTCTGCGCACTCTGATTATGTGCAAGCTAGTGTTTGATTCAAATACTAATCTTAACAATTTCGGAACTCACTTCTTCAAATTTAATATTTCAAAGATCCAAATTTCCTACTTCGATGTTAGTTATGATTAAATTAACTCATTCCTAACTTAAGTCAAACTCATTTCTTTAAACAAATTCTTAACTTAAGTCTAAATCATCGTCAGATTCCTTAAGAGGTTCTGATAGCTAAAATATTCTTGGATATTCTCATTTACAATTCATGTTAAGGATTTATTCAAATCTATTGCTTACATTAACTTATTAACATTCTTTGAGAAATATAATATCTTTTCTAATTACAGCTTATTAGATCATATTCAAACAACTATTATGGCTAGTTTAACTTGAAGTATGGGTGCTATTTTTGATATAATTTCTTAATGTATTATCTTATTTCCCAACATTCGCTTCCTAATCTTTAAGTGGATTTACCTCAAAATCCTTCTGATTATTAAAATAGTTTGATTTGTACTTATAACATATTAAATTCCCTCTTAATAGTTTCAATATATCAAAACAGTTCAAGTATCCCTCGACGTCTTAACTGGAGTTATATAGTCATCCCACTTTCGAAACTCGAAAATGAGTACTGATGATGTTGCAATCATCATCAGATCATCCCCGGGCGACTAGAGTGTGACTCTATATCTATCTAGTATATATTGGCTTCGCATATACGTTGATCGGACGCATATTTAAAGCTCTTACATACTCGATAGTCCGATCGTGGCGTCGAATAAAACACTTGGAATCCTTATTTCCACTTATATTTCAAAAGTATATTTCAAGTGATCATCGTTTCAAAATGATTTACTTGTTCAAAATACCTTATATAGGTTTCAAAAATACGCTCTCTCGTCATAATATTCCAAAATCTCATTCTAGGGTATTTTCTAACCCTATCTCTAATGAGATAATATAACTCTGAGGAGTCCTATTATTTTGTCCAAATATGTACGTACCCAATAACTTTGTATAACCAAAGATCTGATACCAACTGTAACGACCCGCCTTTATTGCCCAGTTCTTACCCGTAATTAAACTGACTTAAACCGTTCAGAAAGACGAATTGTTATTGGTACATACATATATTGAACAAAAATACAGAACCTTTCATTGCAAATTTCAATGTTACATCATAGTTATATAGAATATCAGAGTTACAAATATATACACAGCGGAAGAAAAGAAAATAACTTTACTCTCAGCGGAAGATCAAAACACAGCGGAAGCTTCAAATCTATCGTGGACTCCAACTCTAGAAGCGCTCTAAATCCTGCTCCAACGATCCATAACTGCAAAACTAAACCACTGGTTGCCCGTGCAAAAATCATGGGCACCCAGAGTTTAGGTGAGGGAAAATAAACTCCAGGTCAGTCGTGGGACTGGTGTGAGAACCCAAACAGTTAGATTCATTTTTTTTAAAGTTGGGAACTTCACCGGATCACGCCGCTAACGCGGAACGGATTTACTCCATGTGAATACCCGTGCGTATAAATGCGCAATGTCTTTTGAAAATGAAGCTATCATAAGCTCGTCCCACATCACACAATGCAAGCGCACACCAGATGGGCGAGTTTTATCTTATGACAACCAAATATGCTTTCATACGTAAAATCCTCTTCAATACCATAATATATATAGTGTGGAAAACATTTCGCAAGTAAATGTATTAATCCTAGACAACATATACCCCATAATATATGTTGCCATATATATATACAATCAAAATCGTATGGCTCGCATAAGGAATTTGGGTTTCCAACTTGATGATTCCTGGCACGAAAGATCAATCAGGGATACAAAACGAAGTGCCTCAACGGCTTTTTCGACCATACGCGGACACCGACTACACATCGTCAGGGCAGATCAACGGTTTTCGACCAGACACGGCCCCCCGAACATACCCAACTTCCCTACGTTCATAAGTGGTTTCCCACTGCTGCACAGCTCTATCATCAATTCATATATAAGTATAAAACCTAACCGCCAGTTTCTCATCAAAATCCGGGGTGTGAGGTTTGTCGATGTCACGTCATACACAAAGCTATGCTTCGATAAGCCATTCTTTGATCATCACTAGCGCATTTCATAACTTGGGTATGCCACATTGACAATTCACGACATATCACTGAATCCAATCAATGCATACCCTCTAAGTTCATATGACTTAGAGAAGAGGATAATATATTGCCACATATCCGATATATATTAACGGAAATCAGTGCTATGTGGTCAATTTCAATGTCAGACACACCATCCATACAAGTCCGTTCTGGGTCTGAACGGAACAACAACCCGAAAATACTTGAATATGTTCAGGTCTCATGCAACTCATACCTCTTATCGAGTGGCCAACCCAACCGAGTCATTTATCACGATCCATCTAAACAATTCAAATATTCCCGGTCTTCATTCGTCGTTTGCCAAGTCTTGAATTGCTTCAAAACGTCGTATTATCACTTGGAATGGTTTTCGAACATATATTCAATCCCGGTCTTTCCAAGTAACAAGCGTACTTTAAACAGTAGTTATGGTTTACGCAGGCTTTTCGATTCAAATCTCCTTCCAAATGATTTTTCAATTCATATATAACTCAAGATTTGAATTATTTAAATTTCATACATCTCATTATCATCTTATCTCTTCTTTGAAATCAAAGATTATACCTTCGCTTAAATTTCTTACCTTTAATTCCCTCAAATCAAGGATTTGATTAAATCCCCAATTACGATATGAATTCCCACTATTCAATCTCATCGGGTTTCAAGAATGATATAATTGAAGATACGATTCACGACAAAACCCAAATCAATCGATATTGAATCATAAATTACATAGAAATTGTATCCACTTATATTCGATATAAATTCTCATAATCAACGAATACTATAAGTGGAATAACGATATAATAATATCTTCCAAATTCCCCAGATAGTATACGTTTATATCATGAGGTTCCATACCAAATATCAAAGATTATTTCTATCTAACTTATTTCAATCAGGTGGAGAAACCCCATATCTTAATTAAAAGATTTATTCAACTCTTTGATATTTGATCTGGATAGAGATACCATCAACTTATCTTCAACATAAATTACCGTATCCAACTCATATCATAAGCGGAATAACGGTGAGTTACCTTTTAAATTCCTCAAATAATAAGAGTCATCACCTACTGAATTAATATCGAACATCTGAAGATTTATCTCCAACCATATCCAAATTTTAAAATTGGAAAACCCATTTCAATCCCATATAAATATTTCCAATACTATAATAGTCTTCGAAATCCTTCTTATAATCAAATAATAGTTCACGCTTATAAATTTCAAACTAATAACAACATTCGGAATTGTTACCAAAAGTACTGCTGTAAAATGACCATTTGAAAAATTTATATCGATATTCATAACTGTCGTATCGTAGTGCATTCTATTCACTCTATATAACGATCCAAATATAAATCGTTAAATCTTTCACAATTGGATTTATACTTTCATTTTTATTTCAAAACATCGCTATTTCGAAACCACTATTCAGTCTTCATATCTAATTAAATTGAATACTTAAATAAATATATTCCCAAATCCTCAACTCATATAACTGTTAAAAATCATGTTAAATACATGATTCAAATCTTATTCCAAACCGTCTCATATTATACGAATATCGTTTATTCAGTTTAACAGTTCAAATTAGATTTCCAATTATGATTTAATATATATTTTTTCCCAAATTTGTTCAATCATTTCAAAATTTAAATGGATAATCGTTATAAATGATAAGATCAACTACTTATATAAAATAGATGTTTGAATGTCTAACTCAAATCACATTTAGAAATAAATTTCGATTCAAAGGTTAATAACTTATAAATAGTTGAAATTATTTTCTAGCAGTCTTCATTTTTTTTTCAAACAGTTTTGATATCGAATTTCAAACTTAATTTATAATATTATTAAATAATAAAATCATATATATATATATGAAGGAGATTTAGAACCGATCACCCATAATTTCCACAACCACGGTGTGTGTTGTAATATCATGTAATGCAGTCAAATTTATCCAAATGAACAATATGATCAGATGGATACGAATTCATTCATCACAACAAACATTTTAACTGTGCACAAGCGTTACGGTTAATAACGCTTACCAGTGTTCAGTGTGTTGTCTGACTACATGCACACCCATTCAAACAATAACATCCATCACACACAATTAACATTGACTAATTATAATTAATCTCAGCCAATTATAATTAACTAATTTAAATAAATAAATTAAATTAGAAGTTCTGACCACTATAGCTCCGAAATCTTCATTACCAAGACGAACAGACCAACGGACACTGCCACCGCTACTCGTACTGTTCTCGATCCATTTTGATTAGCAGTTGATGATTTTCTGCTAATTTATATATTTTAGAATTAAATAAATAACGATGTTCATTATATATTATCACATATATATAAGGCCATTTATTTTTATTTTATTATAAATTTATACTTAACAGAATTCCCAATACTATATACCACTGCGTTCTCCTTTCTAATATAATTCTAACGCCTCTGACGGCGAGTAAATCCGAGTTAAAACGAATGAAATACGAGCCTTTAAAGTTTAAACTAAATTAGCTAATTGAATTGAATAAAACATACCAAGAAATTTGGCCCAAAGCTCAAATCTTCCTTTACCAAGCTCGGCCCGCTACTCCTCTTCTTCTTCTCCTTCAACTCCTCGCGTCAAAACTCCTGAACCCGAAAACCGTGCACTTGCGTGCACCTACACCGTCCACTCGCTCCACTAAATTCACTTCCGAGATCACCTACCAACATCCCTTTTCCTCCTCATCTGTGCGCACCACACCATGACATCTCCGGCCCCTCTCCATCAGAATTTGATCCTCTCGCCGAACCCAAAAACTGTGCGTGAACCCCTACAGGTTGCGACACATTTTATCACCGATATTCACCAAAATTTGCGCCATCAAAGCTCACTCCGTCCTCGTCACAACGCCATTCACCATTTCTACCATCATCGCTCCAATCTCCGATGATCTCCAACCCTAGATTCGAACTTCTCCAATCATCGACACAGAATCACACCATTTTCGCATCAAAAATACTACGTTCTTTGCTGATCGCAAAGGCGCTGACGACATCGATCCATTCTTCATTGATTGAGAGATTTTATTTTCTGAAGTTTCAACTTGAAATTTCCTTTTTACTGTAAATTGAAGATAACTCTCTCGATTCTTGATGAAATTTTAATCCGTCAGTTTCTAAAAATCACAAATGATGATATGAACAATTTCCGTGCAAATCATATTAGCAAAAACTCAACGGATTGAGGGATTTGGATTTTTGAATGGAGGAAGATGTGGATTTTCATTTACAGTAAATGAACAGAGGACTTCAAGAAGAGGAAAGAAGAATGCCGTGAAGAATTTTCCCTGAAGTGATAATTGGTGAAGTGTGAAGGGAAGATGGGTCTTTGTTCCTCTTTATGATGCAAGGGTATATTGGTCAATTTATTCAAGGACACTTGGCTAAATTTACAAACCCATTTACATGCATGAGGACAACAAATCTTATTAAGAATAATGACCAATGCATGTTTACCAAAATTGCATATTTATTTATTTATGAAATTGGAAATTTTTGCTATATCCTTACAACACTTATTAATGTAACCAAATTTCAACACTTATGTATTATCTAAAGTTTATCAAAATGCTTATCACTTATTAATATTTAAAAATATTTATCTATATAATTTATAAAATATATACATATGTAATTTACCTAAATTTATACTAACAAATGTTTGCAAATAAATACCTATCAAATATGGAAATCTTCAAAATCTTAAATATGGCCTAAGATAACATTTATAAATGTAACCAAATTTATTACCTAAGGTTTATCAAAATATCCCAAAATATTTATCTATATTATTCAGCAAATATATATACTTTACTAAAATTCATACTAAATGGTTTACAATAAATGCTTAATAAATTTCATAACATCATTACAAATTATCTTACTTATTGATACTCAGATTAAAATCATTCTTATGAAATCTTAAAATAACTCATCCTTTACCAAATTCCTATTTACAAATCAATATTATAAAAATAGAAAATATTATTACTTAACATAAAATCCTATAACTTAAATATAACTTTTTTTTATATAAGTTTTTCTTAAAATCATATAAAATAAAACAAGATGCTTAATCAAAATAAAAATTCATATTCAAACCTTATAAAAATAAATTTATATCCAGAAAAATCAAAAATTACATAATAAAAATCCAAATCAAATTTAGTTAAAATTCTGGGATGTTACATATAACATAAATAATAAGCACTTAACCAAGATAAGACATGTGGTAAGACATAAAGGGGTTAAGTGGGTAACATTGGTAGCATGTGAAACATAATAAAAGCACTTAACCAAGATGAGACATGTGATTAGACATGGGGATAAAGAGGGGTTAAGTGGGAATTCCTAGTAGGGACCAAGCTTAGGAGGGAAGCTTGTGTCAAATGATTGGACCCTTTTCAACCAGTAACCCATTTAGTATCTATGTGAGCTCGAACTAGGTCGAGGACGGGACACGCTTACTGGTTTGATTGTAAGAGGTCAATAAAGAGTTAGCGGTAGCAACGCAAGTCCAACGGAGTCATGTGCATGCGTAGGTCTGGGCTGGTAGGTAAGACGTTGTTGCATCGTGTAGATATAAGCCATGCCTTTTAGTAGTATCGGGTTGCCACTTTAGGGAGTGATACACCCTAACCAGCACGGGTATCTACGAGTTAGGGAGCCAATTGAATGGGGAAGGTAGTGGGTACAACTAGTGGAGATAGTAGCAGGCGGCACCTATGACAACAGCTAGGAGTACACGAAACTACCATTATTATTATTATTATTATTACTACTATTATTATTATGATGTTTAGCAAGGGGGTACAACTAGTGGAAATAGGAGCAGGCGACACCTATGACAGCAGCTAGGAGTACACGAAACTACCATCAGCATCATTATTATTATTATGATTAGTGGGGAGGGTACAACTAGTAGTGGTGGGTGCAAGTGGGGCACCTACGAGAGCAACTAGGAGTACATAATCGAATAAGGAGGATAGTGGGTACATCTAGTGGTGATAAGTACACAAAGGTTACCTATGATGGCAACTAGAAGTACACGAAACTATCATCATTCTATTTAGCCAAGAGGGATCATCTCTTAGTTTGAAACTAGTATTAGTGCGGTGCAGAGAATATCTTATAGTGGTAAGAAGCGCAGTCAATATTGCATCTTGTCCATCTTGCTACCTTATCATATATGCTTATGTTACAGTCATCTCTTATATCCAGTTTATGTTCTTATCATGTTGCTTTACTAATTATATTGTTAAAGTCACTGGAGTCGCCAGACTTTATGTCTGACCCTTTTTGTTTCGCCTCTTTTCTTTCCTTTCCCCCTCCCCCCAAGTTCTCAGGGTGGGCACGCTGAAGCTTGATTTGGAACTTCCTGCTTGAAGTGCTGAGAGCAATGCTTAGCTTTGTTTCTCTTTCATATGGCATTTTGGATTGGGGATTATGGTTTTAAAAATTATGTACTCTGATGGCTTTTGTACAAGATTGATATTATGTACTTGGTTTTGGTAAGATGGGTTTGAAGATGTAACCAAACTTATTTCTGTTTCCGCTACAATAAAGTTATAAATTTTACAAGTACTATTTTATGTATCTGTCTTGTAATATTCTGTTCTGTTTACTTATAACGCTCCACGAAACTTAATGCATTCCCTTTGTGAGTGACATTAACGGATGTGGGGTGTTACACGTGGTATCAGAGCTGAAGGTTACCAGATCAGATAAAAGATTTTGAAAACAGGTTTCAAAACGCTTTTAAAAGAAGTATTTTCAATAGAAAAGTTTGTTTTGAAAGACATATTCCCCAAAGCCATATGCACTATCTTTTGATTTTTCTATTTGAATCCTTGTTTCCTTCTTTTTGAGTCTCCGAGGCTCCTGGCTTTCTGGGAGGTAACCTCATCGCGGCATGGCTCCGTAGGTATGATTAGACTACGGCGCCTGTCGAAGGGCAAAGAAGTGCCTAACCTCCGTCTGTAGCCGCAGTAGTTTCACCTACGAATAATCATCTTTCAAGATTCGTAGGGTTTTCCGTGCGATGGAGGAAGCTTTCGAGAGACTTGTTAACATGTTACACAATGATGGTAAAAGTGAGAATGAGGGAGTTTAGGCTAAGGAGCACAACCCAAGGATGAGAAACTTGTTGATATGTCTTTAATCCATGAAGAAGGTAAAGGTGAAAAGAAAGTGGAAGAATCACAGAACAAGAAAGTAGAAGCTAAAAAGGGTGGAAATAACAATAAACCCCCTGACAAGAGGAAGTGTCTCCATTGTGGTATAACAGGCCATGTAATTAAGGACTGAAGGAAGAAGAAGAAGAAGCATAGTTGTTTTCATAACGGTGAGGCAGGACATCTGATTAAAGACTGCCCGAGGAGGCAAGGACAAGGGCAGAGGACAGGGCCTACTTCTGGAGGGCAGATTCATGCTCTCATGGCACCAAGACAGGAGAGAGGTAGAAACATTTCTGTCGAAAATTTGATTTTTCTTCATCCCGATCGAACTTTGTTTGATTCTGGCGCTTCACATTCGTTTATATCTGCTTCGTTAGTTGAAACACTGCACCTAAATACTAGTTTAGTTATGGATCCCATTGTAGTCTCAAATCCTATTGGTGGTTCGGCTCATTTATCTCTGATTTGTCGGGATTTGAGAATGCCTATCTTGAGCGATAAATTTGAATGCAACGCCCACGTTCTTGGTTTCATGGCTATGGTTTGATTCTAGGTATAGATTGGCTAGCCAGATATGGTGCCACCCTAGACTATGAAAGGAGGGTAGTTAGACTGTTGACTTGTTGTGGAAAGACCCTTGATATTTCATGTGACCCTAGGGGTTCAATGATGCTTAGCTACCTAGAATCACTTGACGCATCCATCAATGATTTGTAATCTGTTCGAGTAGTCTGTGAATATGATGATGTCTTTGAAGAGGTTAGGGGCTTACCTACAAAACGCGAGATAGATTTCCGTATATACTCGGTGGACAATGTAAAGCCAATTGCATTGCTGGTGTGCCACATGGCTCCAAGAGAAAGGAGGGAGCTTAGTAAACAAGTGAAAGAGTTGCTTGAGAAAGGGTTCATAAGAAGAAGTACCTTGGAGTGGGGTGCTCCTGTTGTTTTTACTACGAAGGCTGATGGTTCGCTTAGATTGTGCGTGGACTATAGGGAGCTGAATAAGCTCACGAAGAAGGAGAGGCATCCATTTCCAAAAATAGGTGATTTGTTCGAACAGTTGGTTGGTGCTTCAGTTTTCTCGCAGTTGGACTTAGCTACAGGATTTCATCAGTTGAGGGTAGCTGAGGATAGTATAGATAAGACTGTTTTTAGGACTCCTGGCGGTTTATTCGAGTGGCCCGTCGTTGCCTTTTGGTTTGACGAATACACCCGCATATTTTATAGGTTTGACAAGTTGAGTGTTTAGGGAGTTTCTAAACAAGTTCGTGGTAGTCTTTGTGGATGACATCTTGATGTTCTCTAGAAGCGAGGAAGAGCATGCCCTACACCCTAGGGAAGTCTTAGACACCCTTCGAGCATATCGACTCAAAGCTAAGTTCTCCAGTTGTCATTTTTGGAGGAAGGGAGTAAGGTTCTTAGGGCACGTGGTCTCTAAGGAGGAGATAGCAATGGATCCTTCGAAGGTGGTGGCAATCCAAGATGGGAAGATCCCAAAGAACGCAACGGAAGTAAGAAGTTTTCTTTTGGGCCGGAATGAAGAAGGATGTGGCAGAGTTCGTTTCTAGATGTTGAGCAAAAGAAGTATGGTGGTTTGCTTCACCCATTAGAGGTTCCACAGTGGAAATGGGAAAGTGTTTCCATGGATTTCGTTGACGAGTTGCTGAGGTCAAGGAATGGTAATACGGGGATTTGGGTAATAGTAGATAGACTTACCAAGAGCGCCCATTTCATTCCCGTTAAGAACAAAAGAACAACGGCATGGTTAGCATCTGTTTATCTCCGAGAGATAGTTCATCTACACGGTATACCTTCTAGTATTGTGAGCGATCGAGATCCTATTTTCACTAGTGAGTTTTGAAAGAGCTTGCAAGAAGCGGTTGGAACGCAATTGTGTTTGAGTACCTCTTATCACCCTCATATGGACGGCCAAACAGAAAGAGTGAATCGGATTCTAGAAGATCTTTTGAGGTTATGCATCTTGGACTTTGGAGGGACGTGGGAGGAACATCTTCCATTAGTAGAGTTCGTCTACAACAACAGCTATCCGACTAGTATCAGCATGGAACCTTTTGAAGCTCTATATGGACGACTGTGCCGATCACCTACTTGTTGGTGGGAATCTACAGATAAGATTTTACTTGGGCCTGAGATGACTAGGGAAACTTCATAGAAGATAGACTTGATTCGAATACGCATGAAGACGGCACAGGACCGGCAAAAGTCATATGCTGATAAGAGAAGGACCGATCTTGAGTTCAGTGTTGGAGACACGGTCTTTATTAAAGTATCACCATTGAGGAATGTAATTCATTTTGGATTTGTAGGGAAGTTGGCACCGAGGTTCATAGGGCCATTTCCTATTACAGAAAGAGTTGGACAGATGGCCTACACAGTGAAGTTGCCTGAGAAGCTTAGTGGTGTCCAAGACGTATTTCATGTGTCGCATTTGAGGAAATGTTTAAATGATACTGCGGAAGTAGTGGAGCCGAGCATGCTTAGAGAAGTGGAAGTATAACGAGATGCCATGATTAGATGAGCTCCTACATGCATCCTTGGATCGGAGGTCAAGAAATTATGCAACCGAGAGGTCAAGTTGGTTAAAGTCCAGTGGGGAGATGAGCAAGGAGACGCGACTTGGGATATTGAAGACAAGACACGCGCGTCGTACCCTTTCCTTTTTGAGTGTATGTTCTTAACTTCTCCTTTTTCTACCGCTTTGTTTATACTTGTTCTATTGTTTAGTATATCTTCGACCTTTAGGTAGAAATCCCTATGGTTGTAAACATGTGTTTGAGACATGTTATATTTGGTGGATGCAAGCGGATGTAAGTGTTTGCTAATGGTTGCTCATGGATGCATTTACACACACATTAAGTATTAGATCGGTTCAATCACCTTCATATTGCATATGAATGAGTGTGCATATTTAAAATTAATGGATGTATATTGAATGTGTTATCATATGGATGTTGCATTTGAATGAATGGTTGTGCACTCGTATAGAAATGATATTTATCATTAGGATTCTTTTGCATACATAATGGACGCATGACACTATCATGTTTTGCATTAAGGAGGTCAACTGAATCAGTAGACCGCCTGATCTTTGCATTAGATAAGGAACATATACACACACTTCTACATATGTTCATATAGCATTAGAAACCTTTTAAGGACAATGGATGCTTGTGGATGATGGATGAGTAGATGGATGATTGGATGGTAGGATACATTCTTCTTAACTTGAAGATTGCGGGGATGAAATCCTTTGAGGGGAGAATGTAACAACCCGTAATTTTAAAACATGACATAAAAGATAATTAAAGAATAATTAACTTTTAAAAGAATAATTAGGTGAAACAGGTTATGCCATTGCATTCGTCTTGGAATTCTACTTGAGGTAGAGTCCGAATTTGCGTAAAACGGATATCTATGAGGAAGTTATGGACGATAAAAGTTGGGCAAAAAATCAGAAAATAGGCTGGGATAACTGGCGCACTTGTGAAGTGCACCAGAACAAAAATGAACTGGCGCACTTGGGAAGTGCGCCCATGCCGAGGCAAAATCTGCACAAAATTCTGGAGAGTTCTCTGATGATGTGTCCTTCGAGGATTGGCTAGATGACGTGTCTTTTGAGTTGTATGGTTCTGATGATCTCTAATCTAATCTAAAGGCCTTAATTCACCTAATACATCTATAAAAACACACCTAGACCTAACCCTAATTTCATTACACTAATCCATGGCGCCTCCATGCTGCCCTAATCTAAGTTAAAACTAGCCTCTCTTCTATTCTCCAAAGCAAATCAGAATTGGAGTATTCAAATTAGAAGATAAGAATCAATTTCTATAACAACGGTTTAGCTAATCAAATTCAAAAATTAGATTCAGATCTATTCTCTCTTCTTAATCCTATTTTTGTGAGTCTATGTAAATTTCACATATAATTAATTAAAAAGTGATTGTGATAGGATTGTAAATTGGATTTTAAGAACATGCATGTAAGATGAATCATATCAAGTTTGTAAATTCTTATCTTTTAGATTCATACCCAAATTTCTATCATCATATGACTATTGGATCTATTTCATTGTTCTATGCCAGTTCATATTCCATATGCCTATTAGATCTGTTTTATTGTTCTATGCCAGTTCATATTTCATATGCCTTTCTGATCCAGTTTATCGTTATATGCTTGTTTATGTTTCATATGCCGTTCGTATGTTTATGCCAATTTTGATGATGATTATCTTCTCCTCTTCTTTTCCTTTTTTTATGAGATTAGGCTAACTTCGATCCTAACATATTGCGTTGAGATTTGCGTACGAATAACGTTTGAATGATTGAGAAAAGTTTGGGGAAATATGTAATAAAATGGATTATTGGCATAAATCAATTTAGGCATAATTGTGTATAAATTATATACATGAGATTTGGCATAGGTTGGATTGGGCATAATTGGATATAATTTGTATACATGAGGTTTGGCATAAATTGTTAATAACAATGAACACAAATTAATTTGGGCATAATTTGGCATAACATGTATACATAAGATTATAGGCGTAATTTGGCATAACATGTATACATAAGATTATAGGCGTAATTTGGCATAACATGTATACGTAAGATTGTAGGCCTAATTTGGATTAAAATTATAAACATAATTTAGATTGGAAATTATGGGTAATTGGAATATATTTTAATCCAAGATTTAAAATTGGGATTTGAATCAAGAAAGTGATAATGTATGCTTAAGACACGAGGTTAGATTCGAATTGCGGTGTAAGTCTGCCCAAAACCGACCAGCACATCCAGAAACGGCAATTTGGTAATCTTATGTGAGAGGTCAAAGGAAGAAATTAGATACGTAATAATGAAAAGACACGAGGTTAGATTCGGATTGCGTTATAAGACTGCCGGAACCGCCCGGCATATCCAACAACCGCAAAATGGCAATCTAATGTGGGAGGTCTTGCAAGATTATGATTATTAGTAAAGGGGTTAAGTTGGTGACATGGATAGCATGTGAAACACAATTAAAAACACTTAACCAAAATAAGACATGTGGGAAGACATGGGAACAGTAAAAGGGTTAAGTGGGTGACATGGGAAGCATGTATTGCATGGGTAGCATGTATAACATAAATAATAAGCACTTAACCAAGATAAGACATGTGGTAAGACATAAAGGGGTTAAGTGGGTAACATGGGTAGCATGTGAAACATAATAAGAACAATTAACCAAGATGAGACATGTGATTAGACATGGGGATAAAGAGGGGTTAAGTGGGAATTCCTAGTGGGGACCAAGCTTAGGAGGGAAGCTTGTGTCAAATGGGTGGACCCTTTCCAACCAGTAACCCATTTAGTATCTATGTGAGCTCGAACTAGGTCGAGGACGGGATACGCTTACTGGTTTGATTGTAAGAGGTCAATAAAGAGTTAGCGGTGGCTACGCAAGTCCAACGGAGTCATGTGCGTGCATGGGTCCGAGCTGGTAGGTAAGATGTTGTTGCATCGTGTAGATATAAATCGTGCCTTTTAGTAGTATCGGGTTGCAACTTTAGGGAGTGATACCCCTACTATGGGACCAACATGGGTATCTACGAGTTAGGGAGCTGATCGAATGGGGAAGGTAGTGGGTACGTGTAACACCCCACGTCCATTAATGTCACTCACAAAGGGAATGCATTAACTTCCATGGAGGTTTTAAGTGAATATAGAACAGTAAAATTACAACAAGACAGATATAAAATAGTACTTGGAAATTCAAAAACTTTATTTCATTGTAGCAGAAGTCAAAACATGTTTGATTACATCATAACACCATATTCAATGTCAAGTACAATATCTATCTTGATAAAACAAGTACATAATCCCATTACATGAATAGCCATTAAAAAGAAAGATAACAAGCTGGACTTTACTTCAGCAGTCCAAGCTTTCCAGAAGATAAGCGATCCAACTAGACTCCACTAGAACTTGGCCCAACCTGCGGACCTGAAGGGAGAAAAAGGATGGAAAAGAGGGGGTCAGACATAAAGTCTGGTGAATATGATAATTCTACAATACTATTACCAAAATAACTGGACTAAGGCATAAGCTGGAAAACAAGAAAATGTCTATGAAGAGCAGATTAAGGACATAGACAATCGCTAAAGGCAACGTTATAGGCGCTCCTAAATACTAAAGGATAAACACTATACTGCACCACACCAGTCACCCTAAAGATTCATCCCACTTAGCTTCACTTAGAAACTTTCCCAATGGCTTTACGTACCCCTAGCTGACTACATAGGTGCCGCCTGCCCCTATCTCCACTAGGTGTACCCTACTTCCCATTATTCGATCGGCTCCCTAACTCGTAGATACCCGTGCTGGCCCCACAGTGGGGTGTATCACTCCCCTAAAGTGGCAACCTGATACAACGGACATGCACGGCTTATACCTACACGATGCAACAACGTCTTACCTACCAGCCCGGGTCCACACACGCATATGAAACCCGTTGGACTTGCGTTGCCACCGCTCCCTGTTTTGGCCTCTTATAGTCAAACCCAGTATGCGTGTCCCGTCCTCGACTTGGGTCGAGCCCACAAAGATACGTTTTGGGATACTGGTTGAAATGGGCCCCCACTATTTACCACAAGCATTCCACCTAAGCTTGTCCCCATTAGTCCATCCCACTTAACCCACTTAGTCATGTTCATTTACATGTGTGTTTGGTTAAGTCTAATCGTATTTCAAAT
This sequence comes from Allium sativum, assembly GCA_030737875.1. Taxonomy (NCBI): domain Eukaryota; kingdom Viridiplantae; phylum Streptophyta; class Magnoliopsida; order Asparagales; family Amaryllidaceae; genus Allium; species Allium sativum. The sequence goes on from CM060909.1 coordinate 455,663,278, forward strand.
GCCTCTAAAGGCAACCACCAGATTCCTCATGCCACCCAAGGCACCTACTTAACCCCCATGTCCCACCTTACATGATTATCTGGTTAAGTATTTCTTAGTTCATTAAGGCCATAACCTCATAAAGACCTCTCACATTAGACTGGCATTTATGGCAGCTGGATTTGCCGGGCGGGTCCGGGCAGTCTTACACCATAAAAGAGTCTAACCTCGTGTCTTTACAACTGTTATGCTTTAGTTTGGGCCTAGGACCTCTCACATTGGGCCGACATTTGTGACTACTGGATTTGCCGGGCGGGTCCGGGCAGGTTTACATCACAAACGGGTCCAACCTCGTGTCCTAAGCATTGATTATTAATAATAATCCACTTTCCCCCAATTTTAATAATTCCCTACTTGAATTATTAATTACTTCCAATTTTTAACAATGTCCATAATTGACTCAATTATGGACATCCATTCATGGTATGCAAAATCTTACAAAATTGCACCCAATTTATTAATTCCTAATATTACCCCTACCCCACGTTTGAACGTTTATTCGCAAAATATATGTTAGACTCGAATAGCCTAACTCATAGCATAAAAGAGATTATCATAATAACAACATGTATATGTGACCAAATGAATCATAATAAGGGGTGAAACTTGCATATGTCCAACTTGCATAGATTATACATGTCATGGACCTAAAGGTGTCAACTTGTTCAAAATTCACCTAATATAATCTCAATCAATTTTCATAAACTTACATATGAACATGTGTGAATCAACATCATCTAATTTTTTAACAACATGGTTTTATATGGGTACACCTAACTCAATAGGCAAATTCCCATAATCAAGTTTTATTTAATTATAGTTTCAAGTTTATGGGTACACCTAACCTAATAGGCAAATTCCCATAAACAAGATCCATTTAAATTAAGAAAAAAACATAACTTTAAGCATGATCCAACAACATCATGATTTTTCAACATAATATAGCATGATTTATAACATGGCATAGTATGATAGTATAACATAGCTTGACATGATTCTCAACATAGCACGACATAGCATAAGAGAATTTACAACATAGCATGACATAGCATATATAATTTACATCATACGACAACATAATAACATAATAAGAGAATCCACAATATATAGAATTTACAATTACAAATCACATCACTTTCTTGTGATCCATTCATAACTGAGTCAAATTAGTTTGTAATAGTCTTGTGAGAATCATCATACTCACCAACAAAAGAAAAGAATTAGAGAAAGAGAGATCTTTTGATTTGATTTGTGTAGATTTAGTTGTAGATGATTAGGCTTCCTCTTCTTAGTTTGTGACGGCTATGCTGAACTCCATGGCAGCAGCATGACGGTAGCTTCTCTAATTTTACAAGTGATTTAGGTCTAGGGTCTACCCACTTATTTATAGATTTTAGAATTCATTTAGGCCATTAGATTTAACCTAGAAATAACCGCAGCCGTTCAGACAAGATGGGGTTTATCTTGTTGACTCAGCAATGAGTCAGAAGTGACTCAGCAAACACTCAGCATATTAATAAACTTCTATTCATGTCATAAATATATATATTTTTTCTACAATGTACATATTAGATACATCCCCCTTTACTTATTATTGTTTTTATATACATATTAGATACATCCCCTCTCTCACACACTTATTAATATTTTTATATTCATATTAGATACATCCCCTCTCTTACACACTTATTAATATTTTTATATTCATATTAGATACATCCCCTCTCTTACACACTTATTAATATTTTTATATTCATATTAGATACATCCCCTCTCTTACACACTTATTAATATTTTTATATTCATATTAGATACATCCCCTCTCTTACACACTTATTAATATTTTTATATTCATATTAGATACATCCCCTCTCTTACACACTTATTAATATTTTTATATTCATATTAGATACATCCCCTCTCTTACACACTTATTAATATTTTTATATTCATATTAGATACATCCCCTCTCTTACACACTTATTAATATTTTAGCAACTTTAGTGTTAATAGAAAATTCGGGGTGTTACATTCTCCCCTCCTTTTAGGATTTCGTCCCCGAAATCTTCAAGTCTGGAAGAATGTATATCCTACCATCCAAACGTCCATCTACTCATCCATCATACACAGGCATCCATTGTCCTTACAGACTTCTAATGCTTTCATGTTTTAAATGCACAGTGTGTGTATATGTCCGTATCTAATGCAAAATCAGGCGGTCCACTGATTCAGTTGACCTCCTTAATGCAAATTATGTAAGTGTCATGAATCCATTATGTATGCAAAAGATCCTAATTGCTTACATACTACTTCTATATGCGTGCACACCCATTCAACCGAATGCAGCATCCATATGATGGTACAACCATTATACATCCATTATACTAAATACATCCATATATATGCAATATGCAATATGAAGTGACTGAGCCGATCTAGTGCCTAAAGTGTGTGTATATATGCATCCACGAGCAACCACTAGCAAACACTTGCATCCATTTTGCATCCATCATACATAACATGTCTCAAGCACATGTTTCAACCATAGGATTATCCTAACTAAAGGTCAAAGATACTAATGAGAGGACATACTAAAGATAAGATAAGATAAGCTAAGCGATAAAGGAGAAATTAAAAGACATACCCTCAAAAAGAAAAGGGTACAACGAACGCATCTTCTCTTCTGTCTCCCAAGTTGCGTTGCTCTCATCATCTCCCCATTGCACTTTAACCAGTCTGACCTCTCGATTCCTCAACTTTTTGATCTCCGACCCAAGAATGCATGTAGGAGCTCGTCTGCATCACGCTCTATTTCCACCTCTTTAAGCAAGGTCGGCTCTACCACCTCCGCGGTCTTGTGCAAACACTTCCTCAAATGTGATACATGGAATACGTCGTGTACTCCACTAAGTTTCTCAGGCAACTCCACCCTATATGCCATCTTCCCAATCTTGTTTTTTACAGGAAACGGCCCTACAAACCTTGGTGCTAATTTCCCCACGGACCCAAAGCGAACAACATTCTGTAACGGAGATACTTTGATAAAAACCATGTCCCCAATGTCAAACTCAAGATCTGTCCTTCTCATATCAGCATACGATTTCTGCCTATCTTGTGCTGCTTTCATCCTCCTTCGAATCAACTCAATCTTCTCCGAGGTTTCCCTAACCATATCGGGCCCAAGTAGGATTTTATCGGTAGATTCCCACCAACATGTAGGCGAACGGCAAGGCCTTCCATAAAGAGCTTCGAAAGGTGCCATGCCAATACTAGACTGAAAGCTATTATTATATGCGAATTCTACTAACGGAAGGTGCTCTTCCCATGTACCCCCAAAGTCTAGGATACAAAGCCTTAAAAGATCCTCTAGAATGCGATTCACCCTCTCGGTCTGGCCGTCTGCCTGAGGATGATATGCGGTGCTCAAACATAGCTGAGTCCCTACCACCTCTTGTAAACTCTTCCAAAATTCGCTAGTAAAGATGGGGTCACGGTCGCTTACTATACTAGAAGGAATACCGTGCAAACGAACTATCTCCTTAATGTATACAGAAGCCAACCACGGAGCAGTCCTCTTACTTTTCGCGGGAATAAAATGGGCGCTTTTAGTAAGTCTATCTACTATAACCCAAATCCCCGTGTTACCCTTCCTTGATCTTGGTAATCCATCCACAAAATCCATTGAGATGCTTTCCCATTTCCATAGTGGAACTTCTAATGGGTGAAGCAACCCACCGGGTTTCTTTTGTTCTGCTTTAACTCGTTGGCACACCAAGCATCTAGCGACGTACTCGGCCACATCCTTTTTCATACCGGCCCAAAAGAAAACCCGCTTCATATCTTTGTACATCTTATCCCCGCCGGGATGAATGGTCATTTTTTAAGCGATGAGCATCATCAAGAATGGCCTTCCTTAAGTCTTCGTCTTGTGGTACACAAAGTCTATTATCCCTTCGTAACCAACCCTTATCGTCTAGGGTATACCTACGAAGATGGCTTGACGACTCCCCCCCTTTGAGCTTTTCTACTATCTCAACCAACTGTGGGTCGTCTCGCTGTGCCTCACCAACCCGTCCTAGAAGTGTAGGTCTAACCTCCAAGGATGCTAACAGACCGGGTACTAAGTCAACGGAGGGTCTAAAGTCAAACATAGAGATGAATTCTAAGCTTTGTCGTTCAACAAACAACGGACTCAAGGACAACCTTTTCCTACTTAAGGCGTCTGCCACCACGTTACCCTTGCCCGGGGTATATGCTATTTCAAAATCGTAGGAGGCTAAGAATTCCATCCACCGTTGCTGCCTTAAATTCAAATCCTTCTGAGAGAATAAGTATTTTAATGATTTGTGGTCAGTGAACAGTTCGAATTTCTCACCAAGAAGATAGTGACGCCAAGACTTAAGCGCGAAAACAATTGCGGCTAGCTCTAAGTCATGCGTGGGGTAATTCTTTTCATGAACCCTCAAATGCCTTCCACCATAGGCTATTACTCTTCCCTCTTGCATGAGGACCGCGCCAAGTCCCGTCCCACAAGCATCAGTATAGATGGTAAACGGTTTATTCCCGTCTGGCAGCACTAAGACTGGGGCTGAAGTTAAGGCTCTCTTTAAACGTTGGAACGCAACATCGCAATCTTTGTCCCACGTAAAAACCAGGTTCTTCTTCGTTAACCGTGTTAATGGAGCTGATATTTTTGCGAAGTCTTTGATAAACTTCCTATAATAGCCAGCCAACCCCAAGAAACTTCTTACTTCGGTTGCATTTTTAGGGACCTTCCAATCTTGGATGGCCACCACCTTTGCGGGATCCACTGCTATCCCTTCTTTGGAAACCACGTGCCCTAAGAACCGTACTTCCTTCCTCCAGAAGTGACACTTAGAAAATTTGGCCTTAAGGTTATGCGCTCGAAGGGTTTCCAACACTTCCCTAAGATGTAGGGAGTGCTCTTCTTCATTCTTAGAAAAGACTAAGATGTCATCCACAAAGACTACCACGAATTTGTTAAGGTATTCCCTAAACACCCTACTCATCAAATCAACAAAATATGCAGGGGCGTTTGTCAAACCAAAGGGCATCACTAGCCATTCATAGAATCCGTCAGGAGTCCTAAAAGCAGTCTTATCTATACTATCCTCAGCCACTCTCAGTTGATGAAAGCCAGTGGCTAAGTCCAACTGCGAAAACACTGAGGCGCCAACTAACTGATCAAAGAGATCGTCAATCCTCGGCAGTGGGTGTCGGTTCTTTTTAGTAAGCTTGTTTAATTCTCTATAGTCCATACAAAGTCTAAGAGACCCATCCGCCTTTGTGGCAAAAACTACTGGAGCACCCCACTCCGATATACTACGTCTTATGAACCCCTTCTCAAGCAACTCCTTTACTTGCTTATTGAGTTCCCTCCTTTCACGAGGAGCCATGTGGCGCACTGGCAAAGATACGGGTTTAGCATTATCCACAAGATAAATTCGAAAGTCTATCTCCCGCTTTGGAGGTAAGCCCTTCACCTCCTCAAACACATCCGGATATTCCCGGACCACTTCTACCGATCGCAAGTTCTCTACAGACGCGTCAAGCGATTCAAGATAACTTAGCATAACGGAATTTATGGGATTACAAAAGATGTCGAGAGCATTACCAAGGCGAGTCACAAGCCTAACTACTCTCCTTTCACAATCAAGAATGGCCCTATTTCTAGACAACCAATCCATTCCTAAAATTAGCCCATAGCCCGTGAAGCCCAATACATAAGCATCACATCTAAATTCAACGCTAAGTATAGAGATTTTCAAATCCAAACATATCATGGTCAAATGAGCCGAACCCCCAATTGGATTTGAAACGACCAAGGGATCCTCTACTAAACTGGTGTTCAAGTGCAGTGATTCAACTAATGATGCAGAGATAAACGAACGAGATGCGCCAGAATCGAATAAGGTACGGACAGGATGATCAAACAGAAAAACTAAGCTTTCAACAGAAATTGTTCTACCTCTTTCTTGCAGCGGTGGGGCCGCAATAGCCTGAACTTGCCCCCTTGCCTGCCCTGGTGCCATAAGAGCCTGCACCTGTCCTCCCGAGGTAGACCCTGCCCTCTGCCCCTTCTTTGGACAGTCCTTCACAAAATGTCCCGCATCCCCACAATGAAAACAACCAGTCTTCTTTTTCTTTCTACAATCTTTGCTGAGATGGCCAGGCGTCCCACAATTGAAGCATTTCTTCTTCCCTTTGCCATTATTGTTTTTACCACCCTTCTTATTTTGCTGTTGGGGTTTCTTCTGATCCCCTTTCTTTTCAACTGCCTTATCCTCATGCATAAGTGCCATTTCTACTAGCTTTTCAAAGGTGGCTCCCATAGGGATGTGGGTCATAGCCAACCCTTGCAACGGTTCATTCAAGCCTCTAACGAACCTCAAAGCTTTCTTCTCTGGCGTGTTCACCAACTCCAAGCCAAACCTTGCTAACTGATAAAATTTATTGACATATTCCTTTACTGATGAGCTCCCTTGCTTTAGTGCCAGGAATTTTTCCATATTTAAGTTCTCCTCTGCCCTTGAAAGAAACTTTGCCTCAAACCTTCGTCTGAAATCCACCCATAAATCAACTGGACGTTCCCCGTTAGTGACCTCTCACCAAAACGAGGCCTCTCCCTTCATTAACCAAGCAGCTAAACGGACTTTCCTCCCATCTTCCACTTCAAATATATCCAACAATTCCTCAGTCTCCTTAAGCCAATCTCTGGCCTCCACAAACGTCTCAGTCCCATGAAAAGTTTTTCCTCCCATAGCCTTGAATTCCTTGCACGTCTTTGCAAAAGTGTCAACACGAGGAGGAGGAGGAGGAGGAATGGGTGCAACTAGGGGTGGAGGAGTATCCGCTGGGCCTGCAGTGGTGGCCCTAGCCTCCAAGTATCTCCTAAACCACCCTGGAATCGTCACACCTTCTGGGAGATTAAGATCTTCAGCCATGCTGAAACGAAAAAGGAAAGATTCAAAATGGAGAATTCGAAAGATAAAGATAAGGATATGGCTATTTGGGATTATGTTTTTCATAAAAACTCTCTTTAAATAACATGTTTTTTTTTTTTTTTGAAAGCACTTCTTCCAAAAATACTATAGAAAAAAAATATTTTTCTAAATTTTTTTATTTATCTGTTCTGGTAACCTTATGCTCTGATACCACGTGTAACACCCCACGTCCATTAATGTCACTCACAAAGGGAATGCATTAACTTCCATGGAGGTTTTAAGTGAATATAGAACAGTAAAATTACAACAAGACAGATATAAAATAGTACTTGGAAATTCAAAAACTTTATTTCATTGTAGCAGAAGTCAAAACATGTTTGATTACATCATAACACCATATTCAATGTCAAGTACAATATCTATCTTGATAAAACAAGTACATAATCCCATTACATGAATAGCCATTAAAAAGAAAGATAACAAGCTGGACTTTACTTCAGCAGTCCAAGCTTTCCAGAAGATAAGCGATCCAACTAGACTCCACTAGAACTTGGCCCAACCTGCGGACCTGAAGGGAGAAAAAGGATGGAAAAGAGGGGGTCAGACATAAAGTCTGGTGAATATGATAATTCTACAATACTATTACCAAAATAACTGGACTAAGGCATAAGCTGGAAAACAAGAAAATGTCTATGAAGAGCAGATTAAGGACATAGACAATCGCTAAAGGCAACGTTATAGGCGCTCCTAAATACTAAAGGATAAACACTATACTGCACCACACCAGTCACCCTAAAGATTCATCCCACTTAGCTTCACTTAGAAACTTTCCCAATGGCTTTACGTACCCCTAGCTGACTACATAGGTGCCGCCTGCCCCTATCTCCACTAGGTGTACCCTACTTCCCATTATTCGATCGGCTCCCTAACTCGTAGATACCCGTGCTGGCCCCACAGTGGGGTGTATCACTCCCCTAAAGTGGCAACCTGATACAACGGACATGCACGGCTTATACCTACACGATGCAACAACGTCTTACCTACCAGCCCGGGTCCACACACGCATATGAAACCCGTTGGACTTGCGTTGCCACCGCTCCCTGTTTTGGCCTCTTATAGTCAAACCCAGTATGCGTGTCCCGTCCTCGACTTGGGTCGAGCCCACAAAGATACGTTTTGGGATACTGGTTGAAATGGGCCCCCACTATTTACCACAAGCATTCCACCTAAGCTTGTCCCCATTAGTCCATCCCACTTAACCCACTTAGTCATGTTCATTTACATGTGTGTTTGGTTAAGTCTAATCGTATTTCAAATGCCTCTAAAGGCAACCACCAGATTCCTCATGCCACCCAAGGCACCTACTTAACCCCCATGTCCCACCTTACATGATTATCTGGTTAAATATTTCTTAGTTCATTAAGGCCATAACCTCATAAAGACCTCTCACATTAGACTGGCATTTATGGCAGCTGGATTTGCCGGGCGGGTCCGGGCAGTCTTACACCATAAAAGAGTCTAACCTCGTGTCTTTACAACTGTTATGCTTTAGTTTGGGCCTAGGACCTCTCACATTGGGCCGACATTTGTGACTACTGGATTTGCCGGGCGGGTCCGGGCAGGTTTACATCACAAACGGGTCCAACCTCGTGTCCTAAGCATTGATTATTAATAATAATCCACTTTCCCCCAATTTTAATAATTCCCTACTTGAATTATTAATTACTTCCAATTTTTAACAATGTCCATAATTGACTCAATTATGGACATCCATTCATGGTATGCAAAATCTTACAAAATTGCACCCAATTTATTAATTCCTAATATTACCCCTACCCCACGTTTGAACGTTTATTCGCAAAATATATGTTAGACTCGAATAGCCTAACTCATAGCATAAAAGAGATTATCATAATAACAACATGTATATGTGACCAAATGAATCATAATAAGGGGTGAAACTTGCATATGTCCAACTTGCATAGATTATACATGTCATGGACCTAAAGGTGTCAACTTGTTCAAAATTCACCTAATATAATCTCAATCAATTTTCATAAACTTACATATGAACATGTGTGAATCAACATCATCTAATTTTTTAACAACATGGTTTTATATGGGTACACCTAACTCAATAGGCAAATTCCCATAATCAAGTTTTATTTAATTATAGTTTCAAGTTTATGGGTACACCTAACCTAATAGGCAAATTCCCATAAACAAGATCCATTTAAATTAAGAAAAAAAACATAACTTTAAGCATGATCCAACAACATCATGATTTTTCAACATAATATAGCATGATTTATAACATGGCATAGTATGATAGTATAACATAGCTTGACATGATTCTCAACATAGCACGACATAGCATAAGAGAATTTACAACATAGCATGACATAGCATATATAATTTACATCATACGACAACATAATAACATAATAAGAGAATCCACAATATATAGAATTTACAATTACAAATCACATCACTTTCTTGTGATCCATTCATAACTGAGTCAAATTAGTTTGTAATAGTCTTGTGAGAATCATCATACTCACCAACAAAAGAAAAGAATTAGAGAAAGAGAGATCTTTTGATTTGATTTGTGTAGATTTAGTTGTAGATGATTAGGCTTCCTCTTCTTAGTTTGTGACGGCTATGCTGAACTCCATGGCAGCAGCATGACGGTAGCTTCTCTAATTTTACAAGTGATTTAGGTCTAGGGTCTACCCACTTATTTATAGATTTTAGAATTCATTTAGGCCATTAGATTTAACCTAGAAATAACCGCAGCCGTTCAGACAAGATGGGGTTTATCTTGTTGACTCAGCAATGAGTCAGAAGTGACTCAGCAAACACTCAGCATATTAATAAACTTCTATTCATGTCATAAATATATATATTTTTTCTACAATGTACATATTAGATACATCCCCCTTTACTTATTATTGTTTTTATATACATATTAGATACATCCCCTCTCTCACACACTTATTAATATTTTTATATTCATATTAGATACATCCCCTCTCTTACACACTTATTAATATTTTTATATTCATATTAGATACATCCCCTCTCTTACACACTTATTAATATTTTTATATTCATATTAGATACATCCCCTCTCTTACACACTTATTAATATTTTTATATTCATATTAGATACATCCCCTCTCTTACACACTTATTAATATTTTAGCAACTTTAGTGTTAATAGAAAATTCGGGGTGTTACAGTACAACTAGTGGAGATAGGAGCAGGCGATACCTATGACAGCAACTAGGAGTACATAAAACTACCATTATGATTATTATTATTATGTTTAGTGAGGTGGTACAAATAGTGGAGATAGGAGCAGGCGACACCTATGACAGCAGCTAGGAGTACACGAAACTATCATCAGCATCATTATTATTATTATGATTAGTGGGGAGGGTACAACTAGTGGTGGCGGGAGCAAGTGGGGCACCTACGAGAGCAGCTAGGAGTACATAATCGAACAAGGAGGATAGTGGGTACGTCTAGTGGTGATAGGTGCACAAAGGTTACCTATGATAGTAGCTAGAAGTCACTGAACTCGCCAGACTTTATGTCTGACACTTTTTGTTTTACTTCTTTTCTTTCCTCCCTTCCTCCCCCCCCCCCACTCCCAAGTTCTCAGGGTGGGCACGTTGAAGCTTGATTTGGACTTTCCTGCTTGAAGTGCTGAGAGCAATGGTTAGCTTTGTTTCTCTTTCCTATGGCATTTTGGTTTGGGGATTATGGTTTTAATAATTATGTACTCTGATGGCTTTTGTACAAGACTGATATTACGTACTTGGTTTTGGTAAGATGGGTTTGAAGATGTAACCAAACTTATTTCTGTTTCCGCTACAATAAAGTGATAAATTTTTCAAGTACTGTTTATGTATCTATCTTGTAATATTCTATTCTGTTTACTTATAACGCTCCACGAAACTTAATGCATTCCCTTTGTGAGTGACATTAACGGACGTGGGGTGTTACATTGCTTATTGGTCCGGACTCCAAATGATGCCCAACGACTATCGTCTCCAGCTAAATACCCCCATTCCGGACACAATGGACTATGTTTCATAAGCCCATTTGATTGTTTTAATCAGTTTTTCTTTAAATTAAAATATAAATCCATATATTGAATTTTAAACATACATTTTAATTTACTAGGGCCACATACTGACTCCAAAAATTCCCAAAAAATAAACATAGCTATGTTTTGATGATACGGTCCTAATAAAATTAATTTCATCAAATTTGGAGACCGTTTGAAAAATGGTCATTTTCCAGTCGATTAAATTCAACTAAAATTGACAAAACGCATTTTCTTTTGCCACACTCACATATTAATTCCAAAAATTATGAAAATTAGAATCTAGCAATAATTTTACATTCCAGATCCAATAAAAGTGGTTTCGTCCAAAACGGAGGTCATTTACAAAATGGCCATTTTTAAAGGCTTTATATTATATAAAATATATATAATTCCATAGCGACAATTTTAAATTTTAAACCGGACATAACTTTCAATAAATATTATGAAATCTAAAATTTTCACATTGGTTAGAAAGATATAATTAAATAGATTCAAATATTTCTGGTTTTACTGAAATCCGATTTATTTTGAATTCTGTACATTCAATTGAAATTTATAATCGAATTTTCAAACTGCCACGCCATTTCAAACTCCTTTTATAATTAAAATAAATTTATACATTTTAACTTTGATTAAAATAAATTTTTATTTGTTATTATTTAAAATAAATCATTTTAAATATTCAAAATCCATTAAAATAGTTAAAATAAAAAATTTAAATTGGTTTAGAATTTCCGGGTATGTTACAATCTCCCCTACTTAAAATCTTTTCGTCCTCGAAAAGGAACGGAGCTGAAAGTTGTTTAACTAACCAACTCAACTTTCATTCTTTTATTGGTTTCAATAGTTTTATTAGTTGAACTAATAATCACACAACACAATCATCAATCAATTAGTTGATTAGCTTTTCAAATATATAAATTTTATATATATTCTAAAATCATATTTTCTAAGATCGGATTATATATATAATCACAAGTACGTTAATTATAAGCTTGTCACTCTCAACTCGTTCTAGGGCATTTCTAACCCCATCTCCAACGAGTATTTCATTCTAGGATGCTACTGATCCTATCTCTAATGAGTTTTCTTTCATAGGATATTACTAATCCTACCTCTGATGAATTTTTTGTTCAGTTCTAACGAGTTGTACCCTAAAGATTTGAGTTAACCAAAGCTCTGATACCAACTATAACGATACAGATTTCGCTCGAACCTAATCGATCGCTAAATCGACCAAGACCATTCGAAGCCCGGATACGCTAACTCTGGGCATATACAACACGTCAGAAAAAATAACAAAAGACTTTTATACACATCATAATAATGTTATATCAGAGTACATCGAAAAAAAATACTACAGCGAAAGATTAATTTACAATAAATTTAATACAATGCAGCAGAACCAATAAACTAACACAGCGGAACCCTATCAATGCTCTGGATGCAGCTTTAAGCTTCAATCCAGAATCCTGTTCAATAAATAAATATCTGCAAACAAACCACTCGACTGCCCATGTGGAAATAAGGGCACCCGAGTTTGCAAGTGAAAATAAACTACGAGTCAGTCATGGGACTGGTATGAGAAATATTATTTAACTTATTTAATAATAAGGCTAATCACAGGACCACGCCACTAACGCGGAACGGGTTTACTCCGTTCGATTGCCAGTGCATAAATAAAGTAAATCTTTTAAACAACGCAATGCTTTTTAGAAAAATGAAACCATTATAAGACTCAGGACCCATCACACAATGCAACGCAAGCCGGAGGATAGAGTTTTACCTTATAATGGCTAAATATGCTTGATACGTATAAAAAAATCATTTAATATTATTACTAGTATCTAGTCAGCTTAAAACACTTTTCAATATAAATGTATCAATCCTAGACGACATAGCTACCATATAGTATGTCGCCATATATAGGTTTACAATCAAATACATAATGTCGTATTGGAAGTTAGATTTCCATCATGAGTCAAGGCTAGGGATGGTCTACTTACCGATTCGAGACACTCTAGCAAATGCCTCAGGGCTCGGACGCTGGTGAACCCTTGGATCCTGCAGGGCCGGTCCACACATACTTTAGTGGATTGGTTATTCCTAAACACACGTTTCCCGATCCTATCGGACCTATCACTTGGCCAGTATCGACCAGTATATCGAGGTACCTCGCAATCCATCATCCACGTAAGTAAAAATGTCTGGGCTCCATACCATGACACCACTTCTAGCTAGAAAGAAACGTCGTGCACTCCCTGCGTTCCCTTATCCTATTTCTGACTCTTACCGGGTAGTGAGGCTCGCGAATTAATGCTATACACAAAGCAATGCTAATTAAAGTTGTGCTTTGATCATCAACCACAAGGCTCTGCTTTTCAACAAAAGCCTTGATCATTTGCATCTTAGCATGCCACATTGGCAATCCACGCCATGTGACTGATGTCTATCTATATATAACCTCTAAGCTCATACGTCTCAGAGAAGGGTGTTAAGCAAGAGAATAAATTCTCCGCCACCAAACAGATATATATATTTAATAGAGATCAATCAACACAGAATAAAATCCAATGTCAGATACACATCCATTTACATGTCCGTTCTGGGTCTGAACGAAACCGGAGACACCTTATTCCTTGTTCCATATGTCCAATACGGAAGAGAGGCTCTCGCATATCCGGATAATCAAGCAGTACATCCGAACAACTACCACTTTAACCCTTTCCTGGGAGCAACCCAATCAAGGGCATCAGTAGTCATCCATTCGATGTGAAGATCGTCGGTCTTCAACCACCGTCTTCAATGTCTTCGACTTTAAGTCATCGTATAATTATTTGAAATGAGATTTAACTTGGCCTTTTCAAATAATCCTCGAATATATATAATTCAAATCATTTCTTTCTTTGGTTAAATTTAATTCAATTCTATAGATTAATGTCAAATAAATCTAACCGTCCATGTTACTTTATAAACCAAGGGAATTTGGTTTATTTTCATTCCATATCGGTCTTCAACCACCGTCTTCAATGTCTTCGACTTTAAGTCGTCGTATAATTATTTGAAATGAGATTTAACTTGGCCTTTTCAAATAATCCTCGAATATATATAATTCAAATCATTTCTTTGGTTAAATTTAATTCAATTCTATAGATTAATGTCAAATAAATCTAACCGTCCATGTTACTTTATAAACCAAGGGAAATTGGTTTATTTTTATTCCATATCATTCATAATATTTTATAATGATTTATTGCTATTTTTATTTATATTAAAAAAATAACCCATTAATTCAAATGACGTTTCAGGTCATTACGCGGCCCTGGCACAGTTTTTATTTAGATTTGAATTACTCATTTCACGAAATCTAACCATTGGATTTTAACTAATTTAATATCGTTGGAAAGATCTTTCCAAACCGAACCCAACGGTTCTAGTTTTAGGAAAATCCGACGGTCGAATCTCTCGGTATAATCGTTTAATGTTATGATTCCAAATCGCAAACTACCACACGTGATTCATTTTATTTTAATTTATGTTTATATATATGTATAATTCATTCGACAATTTCAAAACAATTTATTTCATTTCATGTAAATTTTGTACAATGCATATTCATGTTAAAAGTTATATTTTTAACATACAAATATATATTTTAAGACATGTAATTTTTTGTACAATTCCTATTTTTGTTAAAAATTATATTTTTAACATACAAACATATATTGCAAGACATGACTATTTAATTCACTTCATTAACATGTTAAAAATAATATTTTTATCTAATAAAAATATTTTACCATTTGATTCTTTTATACTACTTCACTAACATGTTAAAGACAATATTTTTAACTAACAAAAACATTTTTAACAAATGATTCTTTTGTTCTTCCTAACATGATAAAGTTGACATTTTTAATGGAAAAACACGTTTTAACATATAATTCATTTTATTCTAAACTAACATGACAAAGATGACAATTTTAATGACAAAACACGTTTTAACATATAATTCTTGTTATTCTAAACTAACCCGACAAAGGTGACATTTTTAATGACAAAATACGCTTTAACATATAATTATTTTTCTAGCATTGCTAACATGTTAATGACAATATTTTAATGAATAAAACATATTTTTAACATATAACTATTTTTATAACATCGCTAACATGTTAATGATAATATTTTAATGAACAAAACATATTTTTAACATATAACTATTTTTCTAACATCGCTAACATGTTAATGATAATGTTTTAATCAAACAAAATCATATTTTAACCTATGATCATTTTTGATTTCGCTAACATGTTAAAAATAATGTTTTTTCAAACAAAATCTTATTTTAACCTATACTCATTTTATTCTAAACTAACATGTTAAAAGTGACATTTTTATCAAACAAAACATACATTAACATGTAATTATTTTCTTCTAAACTAATATGTTAAAAGTGACATTTTTATCAAAAACATATATTAACATGTGATATTTTATTCTAAACTAACATATAAAAAATGACATTTTTATCAAACAAAACATATATTAACATGTAATTATTTTATTCTAAACTAACAAGATAAAGGTGACATTTTTATCGAACAAAACATGTATTAACATGTAATTATTTTATTCTAAACTAACATGTTAAAAATGACATTTTGTGATTCTACATACAATAAAAATGTAATTTTTATTATTAAATCATTTTTATATCAAACATGAACATTTTTGTTTTCGCTTACATGTTAAAGGTTACATTTTTAATGAACAAAATATATTTAACAAATGATCATTTTTCTAACTTCGCTAACATGTAAATGACATTATTTTAATGAATCAAAACATATTTAACAAATGATCATTTTTCTAACATCGCTAACATGTAAATGACAGTATATATTGAACAAAACATATGATTATTTTTCTAACATCGCTAGCATGTTAATGATAATTTTTTAATAAACAAAATCATATTTTACCCTATGATCATTTCTAACTTCGCTAATCATGTTAAAAATAATGTTTTTATCAAACAAAATCATATTTTAACATGTGATCATTTTTAACTTTGCTAACATGTAAATGATAATGTTTTAATGAACAAAACATATGATTATTTAGCAAAATCTCTTTTATGAATCAAACATATAATAAAAATATAATTTTTATTGTCCAATCATTTTATTTAAAACATGATTCTTTTTAATGAATTAATAATACAATAAAAATGTAATTTTTATTGTCCAATCTTTTATTTAAAACATGATTCTTTTTAATCATTCCTACATACAACAAAAATATAATTCTTATTGTTTAAACATTTTATCTCAAACATGACCAAATTTGTGATTGATACATACAATAACAAATGTAATTTTTATTGTATAAACATTTTATTCCTAACATGACAAATTTTGTGATTCATACATACAATAAAAAATGTATTTTTTATTGCATAAACATTTTATTCCAAACATGACAAATTTTGTGATTCATACATACAATAAAAATGTAATTTTTATTATATAAGCAATTTATTCCTAACATGACAAATTTTGTGATTCATACATACAATAAAAAATGTAATTTCTATTGTATAAACATTTTATTCCTAACAATGAATATTTTGATGGACAAAATATTATTTCAACATATGTTTCTTTCTACACAATTCAATCCAACAATCAATCGCAACCACAATCAATCAATTCCAATTTTATACAACGCGTATATGTATTTTATATATTGTATATATAATTCTCTAGCTCTAGCTCTTGCTCATTTCCTCAAATCTCTCCGTCTTTCTGCTCTCCTCTGCGACTTACTCTATCTTCTTGGATGGCACAGTGTCCTTTAGCGGATACGTTTGTGATTTCTGGATCGTTTGTTAAGTCTTGCCCTAGCTACGATGCTATCGCAAGTGCCATTCTGGCAGTTTGCTCTTGTCCTATGTCGATGATTTTGTCTGGATCCAACTCTATAGAGGTGCGGCTTTTCACCTTGGCTTCGTTTTCAGATCTACTACGCCATCGCTACCTAGTTGTGGAAGGTTCTTTCATGGAACTTTCGCCTAAATACACGGGGATTGTAAGCTCGCTTGCTCCTCGCGAGCCGTTTCTCGCCCCTTCTGTTGGGGGTGTTCCCTATGTCCAGCGAGGCTTCTCTGCAGCTTCGGGAAAGAGGGTTTTGACTGCCCCCTTTCTGCCGCGGCTGTGCTTCAAGACATCGGAGGCTGCTCCAATTTTCGTAGACCATGTGTAACAACCCGTATTTTTGAATAACATGTTATAACATAAATGGAGGCAGAATTAAACTATAAAATCTGAATCAAGGGAAACGGGCTGTGCCATTGCGTTCGTCTCGGAAAAATACGCGAAATAGAGTCCGAGTTTTCGAAAATCGGAGTCCGTATGACCAAGATATGGCCTCGCGAAGTTTCACGAAAAATTCACAAATTAAAGTATACTTAATTAAGTGAAATGGGTTGCGCAGAGAAATATATATATATATATATAATTGAAAATTAAATAAATAAATATGCAAGAATGTTCAAAACAGCGAATTGGGAGAGGGGAATAACCGAACCGGCCGATTTTTGAGGTCGACCCGAGCTCGCTGGGTCGACTAGGGGTTAATCCAGGGTGTTTGGCTGTCAACCCGTGGACCGATTCGCTCAAATGCAGATTTTGCATTTGAATGGTTCTCATGGTTCAGCTTTAATCTAAAGGCCCTAGATGGTTCCTACACTTGACTTCTTCCCCAAGACATGCTTTGATGGCTTGGATTGAATCTAGGGTTAATCCTATGGCTAATACTATCCTAAAACTCTATAAAAAGACCCCTAAACCTAGCCTAAATCACCATTATTCAATCCTACAACTAAACTATGTCAAATTTGTTCCTCTCATGGCCTCCACTCTCATGCTAAAATTTCTAAGTTAATTTCTATGAGAGATTTTGAGTTCATACAAGTGTTTTCAAACTTGTATGAGTGTTCTTAGCTTGCATTCAAGTCAAGTTGCAACATTTCTATTTCAAAGCAAGGGTTTTTATTGAATTGGCTCAAGGGTTTTCATTTGGAGCTTGCATATTTGGGTTTTTGGTGCTTGCATAAGGGCTTCGTCTCAATCTTTATAATAAATATTTATTTGTGTCTTCATAGCGTAGTAAGCCCTTTTCTACTTTCTTTCTTTGAACTCTAAAGTTAAATGAATGATGCAAGTTTGGGGTTGATCATTATATGCAAGTTTGGTTGATCATTATATGCAAGTTTGGTTGGTCATTATATGCAAGTTTGGTTGATCATTATATGCAAGTTTGGTTGATCATTATATGCAAGTTTGGATGATCATTATGCAAGTTGGTTTAATCATTATGTATGACACATGTTGCTATGTTATGCAAGTTTGGGTTGATCATGTTATTATGTTATGCAAGTTAAACTTGAGGTTTTGAGCATAAAGCTCCAAGCTTTATATTAAAGGTTGCATTTTGGCAACATGAAAGTTATCATATCCCTTATGATAACTTGCATGTGAGGCAAAATGCGAACTTCTAGCAACTTCTACATGTCATTTATCACCATGTATCACTCATATGCTAAGTTTGGTTTTATGCATGCTTTTGAAGCCTAATAATGCAATATGCAAGTATATGAACATATGTACATTTCATATGCCACCATGTTAAACTTGTGGCTTCAACACCTTTATGTCATGGTTATGCCAAGTTCCCTATTTTATCCTTTATGCGTTGTTGCGATTATGTAAACGATGGGATTACGTTGGGGTTTGGTAACATAATGACATGAACATGATTTTTGTAACATGACGTGATATGTTAACTTGTAATTATGTTTTGGAAACATAATGGACATGACACTTAGAAAATATGAGTGTGGCCAACTCGAGGTTGGGTTGAGTTTGTAGCATAAATCTACCCGGACCCGCCCGGCTTAACTAGTGGCTACAAACAATAGGACCCAATGTGAGAAGTTGGTCATGTTGTGCTCGAACCCGAGGTTAGACCTAGTTGTGGTGTAAAGCTACCCGGACCCGCCCGGCTTAACTAGTAACCACAACAAAGTCTAATGTGAGAGGTTAAAGCGCATTAAGTTAATTAATGCCTCCTGATTAGGGTTAAGTCATGGTCCACTTAATACTTAACCAATTTGGGCTTGATGGATTAATCGAGGTTAAGTCAGGAGCCTTGGGTACTCTTAACCGATTTAATCCACGTTTGGATCGGGTTAACCACATTTAACCCGTTAAGAAACCCTAGTTGCGTGGTCCTTTTCAGCAGTAACCTTCTATATGTATCATAAGACCCTAGGACTAGCCTAGGGTGGGGCACGATTACTGGGCTGATTGTAAGAGACCAAAAGAGACGGCTGAATGATGCCCCGGTTGTTCAGGCGGACCATGGTCGTGCACATCAAGTCCGGAGTTGAACACGGGCAACGGTAGGTTTGGACTGTGCATCATGGTATGGTGTCAGAGGGTTACACCGTAGGGCCATATACACCCTAGGGTGGACCCTGCACAGTCAACTACATTACATGATTAAGCCGCATGACACCGACACTTGACGAGTTAGGCTTATAGGGAGCCGATCGACTAGACTGTGTAGTTGGACCTTGATTTAGGTCACCTCATTATATTGGGCCAAGCTTGGGCCAAGGGATCAATTCTTGTTTTTACTTGACATGTTAGAATGCTAGTACACCCGTGGTGCAAAACTTAACCTTGATTATGCGATGACACCTTTATCTACCTTGTTAGTTAATCATCATGCCAGTATGTTATTATCCTTATGTTCATCTCAGCTTCTCATGCCAGTTAACTTTACTAGTTCATAGACAGATAGTAGTAGGGCTTACCAGTATTTTTGACTGACCTGTTTTCTTTCGCCTCTTGTCTTCCGTTCCCCCCCCCCCCCTCAGGCCCTCAGGGTGGGAACATTGGAGCTTAGCTTGGATCTTTCTAGCTTGCTTACTGGATTCGCTCATGTACGGGTTTGGACATTGAGCTAGCTATGGTTTATCACTTCACTTTGGGGATAGTACTTTATGTATTTCAGTTTTTCAGTTTATGATTTTGTCTAGACTTTGTTTGTTGGAAAATAATGCTCAAGTACTTTGTTGTAATATGACTATGGTTTTGAAATGCTAGTTTAATCCGCTGCTTTACTACTCTGTTTTACTTATATGTTCTGTCTTGTGATATCTGCATGCATGTTTACCTTGTTTAAACGCCCCTCCAAAGCCAGTGTGCTTGCAAGAGTGGCACTGGCGGAGGTGGGGTGTTACATTTGGTATCAGAGCCAAGTTTACAAGATTTGAGCAAAAGTGTTTTTGAAACTTACCTTTTGAAAAACTATTTTCAAAACCAATTAAGTATTTTCCAAGAAAAGTCTAGTTATTTTAAAAAGGCTATTCCCCAAAAGCCATAGCACTATCCTTCGTTTCTTCGTTCTGAATCTATCTTTTTCTTCGTTTTAGTATGGCCGATCGCTTTAACATCCCGGAAGGGGTACAAGTACCCGTCTGGTTCTGGAGATTTATGGAGGCAAGGGCGAATGAAGTCGGCCCCACGAACATTCCTCCTCCTTCCCCCGTCGCTAACATCTCTCCTCCTCCCGTAGCTGAGGTTCCTCCTCCCCCTCAGCATCCACAATAGGATTTCGCAAAGCTTTGCAAAGACTTTAAGGCGATGGGTTGCAAGAATTTTGTCGGAACGGAGACTCCCGTGGAGGCAAGAAACTGGTTAAAGGAAACTGAAGACCTCTTTGCTATCTTTGATGTGGAAGATCGTAGGAAAGTTCTGTTGGCGGTATGGCTATTGAAAGGGGAAGCTGCTTGTTGGTGGGTAGTCACCACCACTACTAGACCCATTGAGACTTGGGATGACTTTAGGAGAAGGTTTGGACTAAAGTTTCTATCATCGACAGAAGAGAACCTTCAGCTAGAGAGGTTCCTATCACTAAAGCAAGGGGACATGACCGTTAGAGAATACGTGGATAAGTTTAATCAACTTGCTCAGTTCGGTCTAGAATGGGTTAACACCGCTCGGAAGAAGGCCCTGCGCTTTGCTCTAGGATTAAATGAGCCCTTGCGTGGTTTGGCCATATCTCATATACCCCTGGGGGCGACCTTCGAGAGTTTGGTGAATATGACCCTACTTCAAGAGGAAGATAAGAGTGGCAAGAAGGAGGTCAAGGCAAATGAGTCCCAAGGCAAGAAGGAAGATACCGAGAAAAGAGATAAGAACAACAACAATAGCAAGGACAACAAGTCAAGAGAAAGAAGGAAGTGCAACTTCTGTGGGATTACTAGGCACATAGCCAAAGACTGCAGGAAGAAGAAGAGGAAGTTGGGCGAATGCTTTCACTGTGGAGAGCCTGGACATCTTAGCAAGGATTGCCCCAAGAAGCAAGGACAAGGGCAGGGGCAGAATCAACATGCAGGACCTTCTGGAGGGCTAGTGCATACGCTCAACATCGCTCCAGTTCTTGATCGAGGTAGTATTTCTGTAGAAAACCTTGTTTATATTTCTGATTTCCCTGTTCATACCTTGTTTAATTCTGGCGCATGGCATAGTTTTATTTCTGATATTGTTGAAAGTTTGCACCTAAGTACTAGCTTAGTTGAGGATCCCGTTTGTGTTTCAAATCCAATTGGGGGTTCCGCCCATCTGTCTATGATTTGTGTGGATTTGAAAATTTCTATCTTGGCCGTAGAATTCACGTGTAGTGCTTATGTTCTCGGGGTCACGGGATATGGGTTGGTCTTGGGCATGGATTGGTTGTCCAGTTATGGAGCCATCCTCGATTGTGAGCATAGGGTGGAGAGGCTCATGACTCGCCTCGGTAACACCCTAGAAATTTCTTATAACCCTAGAGGTCCCGTCATGTTATGTTATCTTGAATCTCTCGACTCGTCCATCGATGATCTGCAATCTGTAAGGGTGGTCCGAGACTATCCCGATGTCTTTGAAGAAGTTAAGGGGTTACCCCCTAAACGAGAGATAGATTTCCGCATTTATCTAGTTGATAATGCCAAGCCAGTATCATTGCCCGTTAGGCACATGGCCCCTCGTGAAAGAAGGGAGCTCAGTAAGCAAATCAAGGAGTTGCTTGAGAAGAATTTTATTAGGCGAAGCATTTCTGAATGGGGTGCTCCGGTGGTATTCGCTACTAAGGCGGATGGTTCGCTTCGTCTATGTGTTAATTATCGAGAGTTGAACAAGCTGATAAAGAAGAATAGGCACCCGTTACCGAGAATTGATGATCTCTTTGACCAGCTTGTAGGTGCTTCTGTTTTCTCTCAGCTCGATCTAGCCACCGGATTCCATCAGCTTAGAGTGGCTGAGGATAGCATTGATAAAACTGCGTTTAGGACTCCAGATGGATTCTTTGAATGGCTTGTCATGCCATTCGGTTTGACTAATGCACCCGCCTACTTCGTAGATTTAATGAGTAGGGTGTTCAGGGAGTTCCTTAACAAGTTTGTTGTTGTCTTCGTGGATGATATTCTAATCTTATCAAAGGATGAGGAAGAGCATGCTAGGCATCTCAAGGAAGTGATGAATACGCTTAGAGCGCATCAGTTGAAAGCCAAGTTCTCCAAATGTCATTTCTGGAGAAGGGAAGTTCGGTTTCTTGGACATATAGTTTCTAAGCAAGGCATAGCGGTGGATCCCGCGAAAGTGGTTGTGGAAGACTCCTAGGAGTGCAACCGAAGTAAGAAGCTTTCTCAGTTTGGCGGGCTACTATAGGAAGTTCATCAGGGACTTCGCTAAGATTTCAGCCCCTCTTACTAAGTTGACGAAGAAGAACTTAGTCTGTGCATGGGACTTGGAGTGTGAGCTTGCTTTTCAAAGGCTCAAGAGAGCCCTTACCTCAGCTCCAGTTTGGCAACGTGGATTGGCACTGTTTTCAAGAGATAGTTTTCTGCGTGGGATACCGTATAGTATGTAAATGAGATCCAAGATTCACTAACGAATCTTGGAAAGCTTGCATGAACCATGAGCACGCAGTTATGTTTAAGCCAAGTATTTTAGGCAAAGAATAAGTGGAAGTGGAACGAGAAGCAACGGTGAAATGAGTTCTAACTCATATTTTGGGAACAAGAATTAAGAACTACGGAATTGCGAAGATAAAAGACGGTCAGGGCACGATGGGATTAAGCACAAGAAAATGCGGCTTAGAAGATTGAAGTCTAGATACGCGCATTTAATCTCTTTCTAAGAGTATATCCTTGATCCCTATTGTTCCGTAGAGCTTACTCGCATGCTACCTTTTAAGTATATCCTCTCAGTTCTATCCTCAATCTTAGTTCTGTTACAAACCCCCTAAGGAGTATGGCTAGCCTATTTCTGGTATATGGTTGGGGTGAAGAAGTTCGCCACCAAACTATTTGGGCTTTATGGGATATGGGTAATAATTGATAGATTTACAAAGAGAGCCCATTTTATTCCAGTGAAAAGTAAGAGGACCGTATCGCGGCTAGCATCTGTTTATCTTCAAAAGATAGTGCGGCTGCATGGAGTTCCTTCTAGCATAGTTAGCGATCGTGAACCAATTTTCACTAGCCAGTTCTGGAACAGTTTGCAAGAAGCAATGGGTACGCGATTGAATCTTAGTACAGCCTATCACCCCCGGACGGATGGCCAAACCGAAAGGGTGAATAGAGTGCTAGAAGATCTTTTGAGGTTTTGTGTTCTCGACTTCGGTGGTACTTGGGAAGACCACCTTCCTCTTGTAGAGTTTGCTTATAATAATAACTATCAAGCCAGCATAGGGATGGCACCATTTGAAGCTTTATATGGGAGGCCGTGTAGGTCACCATCTTGTTGGTGGGAGACAACAGATAGACTTATACTTGGGCCCGATATGATACGGGACACATCCGAGAAAGTTGAATTGGTGAGAAGAAGGATGAAAGCGGCCCAAGATAGACAGAAATCCTATGCTGACAAGCGAAGGGCAAATTTGGAATTCGAAGTGGGAGACATGGTTTTCGTGAAGGTTTCTCCTTTGCGTAATGTGGTACGTTTTGGAGCAGTTGGGAAGTTGGCACCAAGGTTCGTAGGACCCTTCCCTATCGTAGAGAGAATTGGAAAGATGGCCTATAAGGTGGAATTGCCCAAAAAGCTAGCCGGAGTGCATAATGTCTTTCATGTCTCGCATCTCCGAAAGTGCCTGCATGAGTCCGCTGAGGTGGTTGAACCAAGCATTCTTGAAGACATTGAGGTAGAGAAATAAGCAACCTTGAGAAAAGCTCCGATCCGTATCTTGGGAACAGAGATCAAGAAACTAAGGAATCGAGAAGTCAAATTGGTGAAAGTTCAGTGGGGTGAAGCCGACGAAGATGCAACTTGGGAAACCGAGGAGAAGATGCGTGGGCTTTATCCATTTCTTTTTTAGGGTACATTCTCGATCTCTTTTCCTGGATTGGTATATCTTCCCTTTGCTATCCATGCTTATCTAGTTTATCTTGTTTCGTAAATCTTGTCATGAGAACCTTAGGTAGAAACCCTTGGTTGAAACATGTATTTGAAACATGTTATGTTTGATGTTTGCAAGTGGTTGCAAGTGTTTGCAAGTGGATACTCGTGGATGCATAATACACGTTAGGCACTAAGATCGGCTCACACACTTTCATACCGCATATGCATGAGTGTTTATGCTTATTCATGGATGAAAACTTGTTATGCTATCACGTGGATGTTGCATATGGATGAATGTTATGTGCACTCATGTAGAGATTATAAATTATGTTTGGAATTTGCATACATATGGACTCATTTCACTAACATATTTTGCATTAAGGGGGTTTACTGAATCAGTAACCTCCTGATTTTCGCATTAGATAAGTACATATACACACACCTTTGTATATGAGCATACAGCATTTAGAACCTTTTAAGGACAATGATTGCTCGTGGATAATGTTTTGAGTAGATGGATGATGGATGGTAGGATACGTTCTTCCTAACTTGGAGATTTCGGGGACGAAATCCTTTAAGGAGGGGAGAATGTAACAACCCGTATTTTTGAATAACATGTTATAACATAAATGGAGGCAGAATTAAACTGTAAAATCTGAATCAAGGGAAACGGACTGTGCCATTGTGTTCGTCTCGGAAAAATACGCGAAATAGAGTCCGAGTTTTCGAAAATCGGAGTCCGTATGACCAAGATATGGCCTCGCGAAGTTTGACGAAAAATTCACAAATTAAAGTATAATTAATTAAGTGAAATGGGTTGCGCAGAGAAATATATATATATATTGATATATATATATAATTGAAAATTAAATAAATAAATATGCAAAAATGTTCAAAACAGCGAATTGGGAGAGGGGAATAACCGAACCGGCCGATTTTTGAGGTCGACCCGAGCTCGCTGGGTCGACTAGGGGTTAATCCAGGGTGTTTGGCTGTCAACCCGTGGGCCGATTCGCTCAAATGCAGATTTTGCATTTGAATGGTTCTCATGGTTCAGCTTTAATCTAAAGGCCCTAGATGGTTCCTACACTTGACTTCTTCCCCAAGACATGCTTTGATGGCTTGGATTGAATCTAGGGTTAATCCTATGGCTAATACTATCCTAAAACTTTATAAAAAGACCCCTAAACCTAGCCTAAATCACCATTATTCAATCCTACAACTAAACTATGTCAAATTTGTTCCTCTCATGGCCTCCACTCTCATGCTAAAATTTCTAAGTTAATTTCTATGAGAGATTTTGAGTTCATACAAGTGTTTTCAAACTTGTATGAGTGTTCTTAGCTTGCATTCAAGTCAAATTGCAACATTTCTATTTCAAAGCAAGGGTTTTTATTGAATTGGCTCAAGGGTTTTCATTTGGAGCTTGCATATTTGGGTTTTTGGTGCTTGCATAAGGGCTTCGTCTCAATCTTTATAATAAATATTTATTTGTGTCTTCATAGCGTAGTAAGCCCTTTTCTACTTTCTTTCTTTGAACTCTAAAGTTAAATGAATGATGCAAGTTTGGGGTTGATCATTATATGCAAGTTTGGTTGATCATTATATGCAAGTTTGGTTGGTCATTATATGCAAGTTTGGTTGATCATTATATGCAAGTTTGGTTGATCATTATATGCAAGTTTGGATGATCATTATGCAAGTTGGTTTAATCATTATGTATGACACATGTTGCTATGTTATGCAAGTTTGGGTTGATCATGTTATTATGTTATGCAAGTTAAACTTGAGGTTTTGAGCATAAAGCTCCAAGCTTTATATTAAAGGTTGCATTTTGGCAACATGAAAGTTATCATATCCCTTATGATAACTTGCATGTGAGGCAAAATGCGAACTTCTAGCAACTTCTACATGTCATTTATCACCATGTATCACTCATATGCTAAGTTTGGTTTTATGCATGCTTTTGAAGCCTAATAATGCAATATGCAAGTATATGAACATATGTACATTTCATATGCCACCATGTTAAACTTGTGGCTTCAACACCTTTATGTCATGGTTATGCCAAGTTCCCTATTTTATCCTTTATGCGTTGTTGCGATTATGTAAACGATGGGATTACGTTGGGGTTGGGTAACATAATGACATGAACATGATTTTTGTAACATGACGTGATATGTTAACTTGTAATTATGTTTTGGAAACATAATGGACATGACACTTAGAAAATATGAGTGTGGCCAACTCGAGGTTGGGTTGAGTTTGTAGCATAAATCTACCCGGACCCGCCCGGCTTAACTAGTGGCTACAAACAATAGGACCCAATGTGAGAAGTTGGTCATGTTGTGCTCGAACCCGAGGTTAGACCTAGTTGTGATGTAAAGCTACCCGGACCCGCCCGGCTTAACTAGTAACCACAACAAAGTCTAATGTGAGAGGTTAAAGCGCATTAAGTTAATTAATGCCTCCTGATTAGGGTTAAGTCATGGTCCACTTAATACTTAACCAATTTGGGCTTGATGGATTAATCGAGGTTAAGTCAGGAGCCTTAGGTACTCTTAACCGATTTAATCCACGTTTGGATCGGGTTAACCACATTTAACCCGTTAAGAAACCCTAGTTGCATGGTCCTTTTCAGCAGTAACCTTCTAGATGTATCATAAGACCCTAGGACTAGGCTAGGGTGGGGCACGATTACTGGGCTGATTGTAAGAGACCAAAAGAGACGGCTGAATGATGCCCCGGTTGTTCAGACGGACCATGGTCGTGCACATCAAGTCCGGAGTTGAACACGGGCAACGGTAGGTTTGGACTGTGCATCATGGTATGGTGTCAGAGGGTTACACCGTAGGGCCAGATACACCCTAGGGTGGACCCTGCACAGTCAACTACATTACATGATTAAGCCGCATGACACCGACACTTGATGAGTTAGGCTTATAGGGAGCCGATCGACTAGACTGTGTAGTTGGACCTTGATTTAGGTCACCTCATTATATTGGGCCAAGCTTGGGCCAAGGGATCAATTCTTGTTTTTACTTGACATGTTAGAATGCTAGTACACCCGTGGTGCAAACCTTAACCTTGATTATGCGATGACACCTTTATCTACCTTGTTAGTTAATCATCATGCCAGTATGTTATTATCCTTATGTTCATCTCAGCTTCTCATGCCAGTTAACTTTACTAGTTCATAGACAGATAGTAGTAGGGCTTACCAGTCTTTTTGACTGACCTGTTTTCTTTCGCCTCTTGTCTTCCGTTCCCCCCCCCCTCGGGTCCTCAGGGTGGGAACATTGGAGCTTAGCTTGGATCTTTCTAGCTTGCTTACTGGATTCGCTCATGTACGGGTTTGGACATTGAGCTAGCTATGGTTTATCACTTCACTTTGGGGATAGTACTTTATGTATTTCAGTTTTTCAGTTTATGCTTTTGTCTAGACTTTGTTTGTTGGAAAATAATGCTCAAGTACTTTGTTGTAATATGACTATGGTTTTGAAATGCTAGTTTAATCCGCTGCTTTACTACTCTGTTTTACTTATATGTTCTGTCTTGTGATATCTGCATGCATGTTTACCTTGTTTAAACGCCCCTCCAAAGCCAGTGTGCTTGCAAGAGTGGCACTGGCGGAGGTGGGGTGTTACACCATGGGTTTCTTGTGGGCTCACTGTTGTGCGGTGGAGTTTTTGGCCCAGGATTCTGTAATTCTGTTGTTGCGGACTCGATCGGGGGTGAGGATTTCATCACCTCACTCAGCTCCGATCCAGTTGGTATAGTGGTATCTCCTGTTGGAAAAAGTTCTTGTTTCTTGCAAGAATCACTCTCTCGGCCCCATCGTAAGAATCGTCATTCGAAGGTGAAGTGGAGATCTGGTCCTGCTTCGAATTCTGGCTGCGTTTTTAAGGCGGATGATTTTTCTTTGGTTGTTGCTGCTTCTCCCCCTCCGCTTGCTACTTCTGATGCCTTCTCTGTTCTTGGGGGAGAAGAGCATCAGGCTGTGCTAAGTGAGGTTCCTAAGGTGGTTTATGGCTTGTCGGTTAAGCCAAAATGGTTGTGAGGTGCTCGTTTCAGGCTGAGGCATCGGGAATTGAGGGCATAACTTCGCCTCCAACCAGAAAGTTGTTCTCATGGGTTTAGATCTTGTGGCGTTGTAGACTCTTCTAGATCAGTGGTTGCTCGCTATCACGTCATCTCGGCTCCTATTGCTGGCAAGCGAAGCAACACTCTCGATGCCTCAATTGTCGCCGAGGTATTGTTTTATCCTTTCTTATCTCTTGGGTTGATTGACTTGGGTGTTCAATTTCCTGTTGCTTCTTTGTATCTCTTGACCCTATTTCAATGCTTTTGCCTTGTCTTGGAGGTGCTGCACCTTTCCAGCCCCCTTTCGATCCTTTTTCTAATGTTGTTTTGGACGTTCTTGATAGTTTGTGGGTATCTATTGGGTATGATTTTGATCCTTTGAGTGTTTTTACCCAGTCTGAATTCTTGTGTGCGTTATTGAGCAATTGCACAAGTATGTGTGTGCTCCCCATTGTTGAAAGGTTCGTCTCGAACTCATGTACAGTGGGTCACGTGTGTGTGTGTGCTTGTGGGTTTGTGGGTTGGTTAATGACTTCTCTTTTTGGATGATGCTCCTTATGCGTGCTGATTTTTATTCCGCGGATGGCCTTTGTTGTTTTAGCCTATCGGTTCTTTTTCGTTACGGTTGCCTGTTTTTTGTAGCCTCTTTCAGCTTTTGTGGTAGGTTATTTTCGGCTACGTCATTCTATAGTTGGGATACAATAGGTTTTTGTGCTTTATGGGTTCTAGCTATGCTGGGATGGCTTAGCTCGTTTTACTGCCATTTGTTGTCTCTCCCGTTGGCTTGGTTGGATCTGGAACACTGCATGCTTGTCGGTAGCTTGTTTGTGTTCGTTAGGACAGGTGCTTATCCCTTTCCATCGGGTTGCGTGATCCCGTTCGTCCCTAGGAGTTGCTTTCGGTTAGGAGGTTGTAGTTACCATATAGATGGCACTTCTACTGCTAGCTATATGGAAACTACAATTATCGCTTTTGGTTCGCCTTCGGCGCTGGACTGTCACTCCCTCGATTTCTTAAGATTGATCCGTCTGTTTGGTCGCGACTGGTTTGTCAGCTTCAGAACTCTACTTTTTTTCCGGTCAGTCAACCACATGACTGTGCGGCATCGGTACAGTTCGTACAGCGATTGGTGTTGTCTCTTTTGAGCAACTCCACATTGTACTCCGGTTTTCCTTTTTCTCCGCCTCTTCCTTCTCTGCCTCCTTCTTCTGCTACTATCGTTACCGGTGAGGAATTTTCTTCTCAGCTCCGGTTGCCCCCTTCTTTTTCCTATCCCCTCCTTAGTAAGGCCGAGATAGAGATCATTAATGGTCGTTTATCTCGTCTTACTAAGAATTCGATCTGTTCTAGGCCTTCCTTGGTGGAGTTCGTCTCCGGCTTATCCTCCGACCTCGGTTTGGGCCTTCCCATTACCGCTGATTCAGCGGTTTTACCGCCGTCGTGAGCTTCTCGACGTGGTAGGCAGTCTGTCTCTCGCACTCCTCCCACCATTCGCACACGCTCTATAGTGGCGTCCGAGCAGATCGTTAGATCGACTCGACACACTCTTTATTATATCTGAGTCCGGCGGTGGGAGTTCTCTTTCCCCTGTCTTTATTTTTCTTTCTGCTTGTTTTGTCATCGATGGCGAACTTCCTCTTCTGGAACGTTCGTGGTATTGGCAATGATGAGTCCCTTGCGAGACTCAAGCGCATTGTCAATAAGCATTCTGTCTGTTTGGTGGCTCTCATGGAACCTATGATGGGTCCGGATGCGATTACTTCTTCTGTTTTGTCTCTAGGCTTTGGTGGTGTTGTGGCCAATGTCTCGTGCAAGATTTGGATCTTATGGTCCAAAGATCTTGTCGTTCATCCTCTGTTCGATTCAGAGCAGCTGCTTTCAGTTGCTTGTTCGTTTCCCCCTTTCTCTTCCTCCTTCTTATTCTCTGCGGTGTACACTAAGTGTGATAGGATCGAGAGACAGGTCCTCTGGACCGATTTTCTTTCTCTATCCAACTTAGGCTTTTCGGCATCGGTTCTTGGTGGTGACTTCAACGTAGTTGCTAGCCAAGCAGAGAAACGTGGAGGCAATTCTGTTAACCGTCTAGCGATCGAGGACTTCAATGCTTTCATTATCAGCTCGGGTTTGTCTGAAGTGTCTTTTGTCGGTTCGGCTTTCACTTGGTGTAACAACCAAGAAGGCCCTAACCGGATTCTCTCTCGGCTAGACAGGGTTTTCGCGTCAGAAGGGTGGCTCGGCCTGCCTTTCACGTTCTCTGTATCCCACCTTCATCGTACTTTTTCTGACCATGCCCTCATGCTTCTCTCTTGTTCCCCTCTTTCTCTCTCTGGTCCGTCTTCTTTCCGCTATCAAAGTATGTGGAGATCTCATCATTCCTTCCAAAGCATTGTGGAAGAATCCTGGAACTCCCCTTTGAGCGGCTCCCCCTGTGTTGTTTTTTCTTGTAAGTTGAAACGTCTTAAAACTTGTCTTAAGATGTGGAATCGGCTTGTTTTCAAGAATATCTTTGACAGGGTTAGAGTGGCCGAAGAAATTCTTGTTCTAGCGGAAGCGGCTTTTGATGAAGATCCCACTTCTGTCAACAAGGACGCTTGGGCGGTAGCCCAACTTGCCTTCTCCTCGGAGCTCCGTATTGAACAAGACCATTTACGCCAAAAAGCCAGAATCAAATGGGTTGTTGAAGGCGATACGAACTCCAGGTTCTTCCACTCGTCTATTCGTAAGAAGAATAGGCTTCTGTCCATTCGTCAGATCCTCCGCTCTGATTTATCATTGGCCTCCTCTCCTGAAGAGGTCAAAGATACGATATTATCTCATTTCCAATCCTTCCTTAGCGCTCCTTCGGTTTCAGTTTCTGATCTGAATCTTCTGGCCTTCATTCCTCAACTTATCCTCCCGTCGGATAGCTCTGACCTTGCCGCACCTCCTACCTCAGAAGAAATACATGCTTGTGTCTTTGCTCTTAGCAAGGATAGTGCGGCTAGGCCTGACGGTTTCAACGGGATATTTTACAGATGTGTATGGCCTGTTATTCAGAAAGAATTCTGTCTCGCCGTTCAGTCTTCTTCTGTGGTGAAGAACTTCCGATGGGGTGGACTTCTACCAACTTGGTTCTCATCCCCAAATGTGACCAACCTGCTTCTTGTGCGGATTTTCGGCCCATCAGCCTATGTAATTTCTCCAACAAGGTCATTTCTAAGTATCTAACCACTAGGTTAGCTCCGCTTCTTGAGCGCCTTATCTCGTCTTCTCAGGCGGGGTTTGTTAAAGGACGTTTAATTACTGATAATGTCCTTTTAGCTCAGGAGTTGATTTCGCGGAGCGATAAGAAAGCTCGCGGGTCCAATGTGGTTATTAAGCTTGACAAGGCTAAGGCTTACGACCGTATGTCGTGGTTCTTCATCAACAAGATCCTTGGGGCTTTCGATTTCCCGGAACCCCTAATTGATGTTGTTTGGAGGCTAATCTCTAACTACTGGTTCTCCGTTCTCATCAACGGATCGGCCACCGGTTTTTTCAGATCCGGGAGAGGACTTCGCCAAGGAGACCCCCTATTCGTCCTTGCTGCTGAGGCTTTTATTCGCGGTTTGCACTCCCTCATGATTTCTGGGCAGATTCATAGGTTCGGCGTACCAAGAGGTTGCCCCCTTATCTCTTCTTTATCTTTTGCCGACGACATGATCATCTTTACCAATGGGAGTCGTTGTTCTGTTAGAGGCCTTTTGTTTCTTATTAGGCAATATGAGAATTACTCGGGTCAGCTAGTTAACTCCGCTAAAAGCTGCTTCGTTCCGGCGAAAGATTTGTCTGCTGTTAGATCCTCCTGGATCGAAACAACCACAGGTTTTAAGGCATCTTCACTTCCGCTTCCTTACCTAGGTATTGTTCTTTATCGAGGCAGGAAGCTCAACTCCATTTTCGACCCCCTAACTGATAAAGTCAGGGGAAAGATCCTAAGGTGGAATGCTACCCTCCTTTCTCAAGCTGGTAGACTTGTTCTCATTAAGTCAGTCCTTGACTCCATGGGATCTCATATCTTTGCTGCTATGACTCCTACTGCTTCTTTCTTCCGTTCGTATCGATCCTTGGTATCTTCCTTTTTCTGGGGATCCAAGGAGAACGCATCTCGCCACAACTGCATCTCTTGGAACTCTATTTGTCGTCCAAAAAGTGAGGGAGGCCTGGGAATCCGTAACCCTCAGGACATCTGCGCGGCTTTTGCTTGCAAGCTATGGGCGAGGTTTGGAGAGGACAACTCCCTTTGGGCGACGTTCCTCCGCGCTAAGTACCGAAGATTGGCAAGCTCGCATTACACCGATGTCTCGTCCTACGCCAGTGAGACGTGGAAACGGATGCAATCCGTGAAGCCCTTATCAGATGCTCATGGGGGTGGGACTTCCTGGGATGGAAATCCCTTCTCGATTTCGGCAACGTGGAATTCTTTGCGTACTCCTACGCCTACGCTGCCCCTTTTCCCCTTTATTTGTAATGTCCGTATTCCTCTAAAGGTTTCCTTGTTCATGTGGAAAACCCTTCATAACGGTTTACCAATTGATGAGAATCTTCAGAGAATCGGCATCCCATTCGTTTCCAAGTTTAGGTGTTGCAGTGCCGGCAACACCGAATTCTCCTTCCATTTGTTGATCTCTGGGGACAGTGTGTAACAACCCTGAATTTTGGGGGTAAATTTAAAATTTTATATTAACTAATTTTAATGAGTTTATGATATTTAAAATAATTTATTTAAAATAATAATGATCAAGAATTTATTTAAATTGAAGTTAGAATGAATAATTTAATTTTAATTATAAAAAGAACGCGGTAGTTTGAAAAGTCAAACTTGAACTTTGACTGATCGTACAGGATGCAAAATTTAACGGATTTTAGTGAAACCAAAAATATTGGAATCTATTTAAAACTATCATTTTAACGAATCTGAAAAATTGAAATTTCATAGCGGGAATCAAAAGTTATGTCAAAAGTAAAATTTAGAAAGGTCGCTATGAAATTTACAAAGGACAAAATGCTACTTTTTGCATACGAAGGAATTTGAACTCGAAACCACTTCCATTGAGTTCAGAATGACGTTTCTTGTAACAACCCGGAAAATCTGGGCCAGTTTAAAATTTTTATTTTGGCAATTTTAGCGAATTTTGAACATTTAAAATGAATTATTTTAAATAATATCAACGAGAAATTTATTTTGAATAGAATCGAACGTATATATTTATATACATCGTCGTTAGAATATAAATAATTATATATAATAATAAATTGAATTTGAAAATGATTTTAAAAATAATCAATATTCCCAATATGTGAATTGGACTGGAGTGGAATCGAAATTATCTTCGGAATATTTCGATGTTGGATTTCGTGACTATACAAATATTGTTATGGGGATTTGAAAGATATATTTTATATCGTTATTTCCAATACGATATTTGTTGGTTTCAGAATTTGATATTGAAAATAAGCCGATATATTTTCTATTCAGAGCCTTGTATTTAATATCAAATGTGATTTGGGTTTATCGTGAATCGTGTTTTAAATGACATTGGTTCTTTAACCCAATTAAAGACAGGATATTGATTTTTGAAAAGATTAAAACTAAGTGGAGTTTTAATGAATCTTTAATTAGATATAAATGTTGATAATTTAAATTATCAAATCTGAAAGGTGATCGAGAATGGAGTACCACCAGTTTTGCTCCAAAGCGATAGTTAAATCTTTAATTAGATTTGAACGTGAAATGGTAATTAATTTTACCGATAACACCATGGTGTTAGATATGGAGTATTACCAGTTTTGCTCCATGGGATAAATAGGTAGGGATTGGGAAATAGAACAAATAATTACTTCGGTGTGGTTCGCTAATCCCGACTAGTTTGAAATGATATCCAAAGGAAGATTAAAGAATAAATTTAGAAGAATTTATCTTTGATAAAATTAATGGGAACCTATTCCCTAAAAATGTGATTTTGTGAATAAAAGAATATTATGAATTGGAAAGAGGCGTTTGTTGTGTTTGTGTAACATTTGTTTACTATATACGTGGATTATCCAGAAAGGCCGGGTTATACCCATTCTGAATAACCGATTCGACGAGATGTCGAAGATGAAGACGGTGGTTGAAGACCGGAAGTCTTCACATCGTTTGGGTGATTACTGATGATCTCGATTGGGCTGTACACCCAAGATGAGGGAAACAGTTGGTGATCGTCCAGACGTACTTGGAGATGGATGGATATGCGAGGAAAGTGCCTCCGGTTTCGTTCAGACCCAGAACGAACTTGTAAATGGATTGTGTGTCTGACATTGGATTTTATTCTATGTTGATTGATCTCTATTAAATATACATCTGTTTGGCGGCGGAGAATTTATTCTCTTGCTTAACGCCCTTCTCTGAGACGTACGAGCTCAGAGGTTGTATATCGATGGACATCAGTCGCATGGAGTGAATTTCCAGTGTGGCACGCGTAAGTGGCAATTGATCAAGGCTTCTGTTGAAAAGCAAAGTCTTGTGATTGATGATCAAAGCACGGCCTGTGTGGCGTAGCTTTGTGTATAACGTGATTTCGTGAGCCTCACACCTCGGTATGAGTTAAAAACGGGATACAAACTCAAGGAGTGCATGACGTTTCTTTCTAGCTAGGGTGGTGTCAGTGACCTACCAGCCCTGACATTTATATACTTTTCACCTGTGTGGTTGTTGGATACGAGGCGCCTCGGATATAGGTCTGTAAGGACCGGGAAACGTGTGTTCAGGAATTGCCAATCCTCAAAAGTAAGAGAGGACCGGCCTTGGAGGTTCCAAAGGATCAAAGTGGGGTCCTGAGGCATTTGCTAGAGTGTCTCGAACGCGGAGAGGAGCTTGCCCCTTGCCTCGACTCATGACGGAAATCCAATTTCCAATACGTGATATTGCGGTTTTAATTGTAGAACTAGTATGGCGACATGATATATGGTACTCATGCCGTCTATGATTGATATTTATGATTGAAAATGTTTTGACACTATTCACCTATGATAGTATCAAATGATTTGTTTTAAACGTATCAAGCATTATTTGGCTATTATAAGGGAAAACCCTATCCTCCGACTTGCGTTGCATTGTGTAATGGGACCTGGGTCTTATAATAGCTTCATTTTTCCAAAAAGCATTGCGCTGTTTTGTTATATGCACTAGTATTCTTGGGAGGAAACCCGTTCCGTGTTATACGGCGTGGTCCCTTGAATTACTCTCTTTTAAAGTAAAGTTTTAAATAACTGTTTTAGTTCTCACACCAGTCCCATGACTGACCTGGAGTTTATTGTTTTAACCTAAACTCTGGGTGCCCTTATTTTCGACACGGGCAGCTAGTAGTTTTGGTTTTGCAGATTTATATCCACAGGGTCCTGATTTACAGCTGGAACGATGCTCGGAAAGCTCTGTATCCGTGTATCACTTTCAGTTGTGTTTTGTATATTTTTCCGCTACTATGTGATTTATTGTAATCTCTGATATTTATCGAATGTAATTTATTCATTTATACTCTGTATATTCTTGTATCTGATGGAATTGTTGTAATAACAATGAAATGTTCTTCCGTCTGCATTCTGATTTGTCCTGTTCTCAAAACGATCAGGGGTTTCGAACGGTCTTTGACGGTTTAACGATCGATTCAGATCGAGCGAAATTCCTTGTCGTTACATTTCTGCATTTAAAAAGTATAAACACTTATGTATTTCGAGTTTCGAAAATTATTTGTTTAAAAATGTATTTTTAATATTTAATATATACGCCTTGAAAATATCCATTTTTCAAACGACCTCTGTTTTCGACGAAACCACTTTTGTTGGAACCGGAATGTCAAATTATTGTTAAGTTTAATTTTCCAGAATTAATTTGTGACCGTTGCAAAAAGATTTCAGTTTTGTCAATTTCAGTAAATTTTAATCGCCTTGAAAAAGGCCATTTTTCAAATAGGCTCAAAATTTAACGAAATTAATTTTCCTAGATCCGCAGCGTCAAAACATAGCTAAATATATTTTTTGGGAATTTTTAAAGTTAATTTGTGGCCCCGGCGTATTTAAAAGTACGGTAGGAAATCAATTATTTAATTAATATTTTAATTTTAATAAAACGCGCAACAGACTTCAGAATTGGGCCACGGAGCATAGCCCATCGCGTTCAGAAGGCGTCAAAACCTTAAGTTTGACACTAAGCAGGCCTGATTTGGAGACAGCCCGGATTTCCACCTTTTAAGCACGAATATCGAGATTTATTATTAAAATGATAAAATAAAACCCTAATTTGTTTCTACAGCCGCCGTTTTCATTCGATGGCCACGAATGTTCAAAACTTCCCGACTCAATAACTTTTGATCCGCTCAATGAAATTCAACATATTATATACCAAATCGAAGCTCTTGGAGAGATCTACAGATCCATATGGTTAAGATCGGGTTTTGGTTCACGGATTTCGCAAATTCTCACCGGGAAGTGGCTGCGTTTATGGGTGGTTCATGGGTCCTAGGGGGCGCGAGTGGGGCGTGGGGGCAGGCGTGAGGTGGCGGCGTCATGGCGGTCGGTGTGGCGGCTCTGGATCGGGTTCGGTGGTTGTTCTGGCGGCGTGAATAGGAGAGAGAATGATGTGAAGATGGGTTGTTTTCAGCGTCAGTAAACACGTAGAAGAAGAAGAAGGGGGAGCGGCCTAATTTTGAAATTAAAAGATTTAATTAAATTTACTAATTAATTAATATAATTAACATTCAACCTATTATAACTTTTGCAATTCTTATCAGAATTCG
Organism: Allium sativum; assembly: GCA_030737875.1. NCBI lineage: Eukaryota > Viridiplantae > Streptophyta > Magnoliopsida > Asparagales > Amaryllidaceae > Allium > Allium sativum. Next base: position 455,700,728 of record CM060909.1, read on the forward strand.
ACAAGCCCGGGCTCGTTGGAATCGCAACGAAAAACTCTACGCTATGGAACATACTAGATCTGAAACAGAGCAGATCAAATTTTGGTTGAAAGTCAGATCTGAATTATTCGGTGAGATTTCTATATTTTAAAATTTTAAAATTTATTATCTATTCTACTGTGTAATTTATATTTATTCTATATGAAAATCATGTTGATGTTGTGTATATATTATTTCAGTGTTAATTGTTGTATGATTGCGATGTATCGTTGGATGGATTTGTGTCTCTCATGTCTGTTAAATTTAGTTTATAAATAAAATCTATTTTGTATGTCATATTAGAATAAAGAAATTGTTTTGATAAATAAAATCTCTTTTATTTGTCATATTAGAGTATAGAAATTGGTCTACAAATAAAAATCCCTTTTATTTGTTATTGAAATACTTAGAAAATGTTGACATTGGAAATATTCTTTTATATGACATTGAAACACATAGAAAAGTGGAAACCAATAAAATACTCTTTTATATGTTGTTAGTGTACGTACATAGGAAATGTATACACATGAAATACCTCTTTTTATGTTATAAGTATATTTAGAAAAATGTAATCACATAAATTATTCATTTGTGTCAAAATATGTTATTGAAACAAGTTTTACACATCTCGTTGAAATAGAATTAGCATTTTCATTACTAAGTTAGCTTAGAAATTTTGACAAATAGATTGTTCTTTTATTTGTTATAAAAGAAAATGTTTACATATAAATTATTCTTTTATATGTTATTTAAATACATAGAGGAATGTATACATATGAAATATTCTTTTATATGTTATTAGGATACATAGAAAGATGTAAACATATGAAATTCTCTTTATATGTTATTAGAACACATGGATAAATGTAAACAAATAAAATATTCTTTTATTTGTCATTAGAATACATAGGAAATTGTCGTCAAATTAATGTGCCACCTAGTTATGAATTGTAATGTCTAAAATTTGGATTTCAATAAAAAGTTCGTTTTTATTGTTTTCATTAAAACATGATTTTTGTCCAAATATAGTTATTAAAATAAAAACATTCATTTTTGTCACTTTAAATGAACGAATTGAAAATGGTTCATTTTTGTCATTGGAAGAAAATGAATAGCTAAACATTCCTTTGTATCATATAAGTCAAAGTAGACAAAAATACTCATTTTTGTCTAAATTAAAAGAATGAAACAAGATATAGTACTTTTATATTATCTTAGATTTGAAATACAAAATAAGCACTTTTGTTAATTTACGCTAGTTGAAACAAATTATGCAAATTTTGTCAAATATATTGGTTGAAACAAAAAGGACAAAAATATTTATTTTGTCAAATGCCAAAAATGTATACAAACAAAATTCACTTTTTGTTTGTCATCCGAAATGTAGAATTTGTTATACAAATAAAAATTCACTTTTTATTTGTTATGTTAACATCAAGAATGCATGCAAATAAAATGTTCTTCTATTCGCCATGTTAAACATTAAAATACGTTATGTGAACAAATATTTCTTTATTTATAATTCATAGGAAATTGTCAACATATAAATATTCATTTATATGATATTAGATACATAGTGAATTGTCAACACATAAAATGTTAGAGTAGAGAAAAATAACATTTTAAGTATAAAATGTTAAAGTAAAGAGAAATAACATTGTAGTTATAAAATGTTAAGATGTATAAAAAATACATTTTAGTATAAAATGTCGAGTTGACAAAATATCACTTATATTTGTTTTGTTGAAATGTTAGATTCAATTTAACATACAAATATTCTTTTTGTGTTAATATGAAGTGTTAGAAATGATGTAACATAAAAACATTATTTTTATGTTAATATGAATGGTTAGAATTGTTAAGCATTAAGAATATTCTTTTCATTGTTTACATATAATGTTAGAATTCATATGTTGAAAACATTATTTTCAACATGCTTGTATAGAAAGGAAAGAAAATTTGTTAGAAAAGGATAAGTATGTTAAAGACATTATTTTTAACATTGCTAGAAGAACATGTTAGAAAATATAAAAGGTTAAAAACCATATTCTTAACATGATAGAAAATACATGTTAGAAAATATTGTATGTTAAAAACATTAATTTTAACATGCTGAAAAGAGGAAAAGGAAACACATATAAAAATACATTAAAATATTCTTTTCAATGTAAATATAACTTAGGAAAATAAACGGTCTTTTATTTGTGTTCTCTAACACAAATACAACATAGAAAATAAAATTCCCTTTTTATTTTGCATTTCACAATGAAATTATGACATAGAAGAATATGTACATCTTTTATTTATGTTCTCCAATGTAAATAAAAAGGAATTAAAGAATTTATGTTTTTCAATGTAAATAAAATAAATAAAGGAATTTACATTTTATATGTAAATAAAAAGGTTTGATAGGAATGCACATTTTATATGTAAATGAAAGGTTAAATAGAAATTTACATTTTATATGTAAATAAAGGATGAAATAAAAGTTACACTTTTATATGTAAAAAAAAATGTGAAATAGACATCTACATTCTCAATATAAAATAAAAGAATGATTAGAAATAAAGTTTACATTTTTTAATGTAAATAAGATAAAAAAAAGGAAAGTTACATTTTTAATGTAAAAAGTAAAGTTTACATTTTTAATGTAAATAGGATTAAAAAGATGAAAGTTACATTTTTAATGTAAAAAGAAAAGTAAACATTTTAATGTGAATAAGAGAAGGAGAACTTTACATTTTTTAGAACTTAAAGAAGAAGATTACATTTTTGTGTAATTTAGAATTTAAAGAAGGAAAATTACATTTTCATGTAAATAGAACTTAAAGAAGAAGATTTACATTTTAATCAATTGAATTTTTATTAAAAGGGACAACGGTATGAAATTTACATATTCATGTAAAAGAATTTCAGTAAAGATTATAACGATGAAATTTATATTTTAGTGAGTTAGATTTTCATTAAAAAGGATTAAAAGATATGAAATTTACATTTTTATGTATAAAGATTAAAGCAAGAATATCATTTTGCTTGTAAAGAAAAGAATGACACAAAATAATCATTTTTGTTGAACTAGAAATGACGCACAAGAAATTGCATGTTTGTGTAGATTGAAAATAGTAAAAAAAAAAATTACATTGCATGTATAGGTTGTGTATGCGAATTAAAATAAACATTATTGTGTGTTATGTTATAAATCTTTACTTGTCATGATTACCACAATAATGAAATGGCCGACGAAATTGTATGTATATATATAATCATATATATCAACAAATTTTAATTGAACGAATCGAGCGTGGTAGTTCACTTTATAGAATTGTACTTTTAGTTGATTATACCGAAATATCCGACTGTCGGATTTTCCCAAATCTGTAACCGTTAGGGTCACCTTGGGAAGATCTTTCCAACGTTACGAATTGTGTTAAATTCCAACAGCTAGATTTAGAGAAATGGGTAAAACAAATTTGGGTGAAAACAGCGCCAAGGTCGTCCTTTTGAATTGCAGCGTCGTTAAATGGAATTTAATTATTTTTATATGAATAAAAATAAAGGTTAATCGTTATAAATTAATATCAACGATATGAAATGATTTTTAAATATATATATATATATGCGAGGATCATTTGAAAAGTCCGAGTTCAATCTCATTTCAAATGATCATACGACGAATGAAAGTCAAAGAGTTGAAGACGGTGATTGAAGACCGGCGATCTTCACATCGAATGGACGACGATTGCTGATGCCCGTGATTGGAGTAGCTACCTTGAAGGGGCTACAGTAGCGGCCGTCCGGACATAGTGTTGATTAGTACGGATTTGGCTTTCACTCAGACCCAGAGCATAAGCTTATAAATGGAATGTGTGTCTGACATTGTACTCCTTTATATTGCATTTATTGATTTTCTGTCGAATGTATGAATGTTTGGTGGCGGAGAATTTATTCTCTTGCTTAACACCCTTTCATATATTTCGGCAAAGGATTGGTAATGTGATATGGAGTGACGATGTGGCATGCTAAGATGCATATGATCAAGGCTTTGTTGAAAAGCAGGCTTTGTGGGATGATCAAAGCATAGACTGTTTAGGCATAGCTTTGTGTATAGCGTGACTTCGCGAGCCTCACACACCTACGGAGTCTAAAACGGGAGAAGGGAACGCAGGGAGAGCAGCACGTTTCTTTCTAGCTAGAAGTGGTGTTTGGGTTTTAACACGGCCCGACATTTTACTTATGTGGATGATGGAATGAGTCGCCTCGAATGATAGGACCAGGAAACGTGTGTTCAGGAATAACTAATCCGCAACTCGTATGGTGAACCGGCCCTGCAGCTTTCCAAGGGTTCACTGCGGGGGATCCTGAGACATTAGCTAGAGTGTCTCGAATCGGTAAGGAGCTCCTCCCTAGCCTTGACTCATGATGAAAATCCAAACTTCCAATACGAACCCACGGATTTGATTGTATTACTAGTATGGAAGCATAGTATTATGGTATCTATGTGTCCTAGGATTGATACATTTACTTTGAAATGTTTTTGAAACATATACACACTAATATTAGATATCGTTTTTATCGTATCAAGCATTTTTTACCATTATAAGGTAAAACCCTATCCTCCGGTTTGCGTTGCATTGTGTGATGGGACTTGGGTCTTATGATGGTTTCATTTTTCTAAAAAGCATTGCGTTGTTTAACGATTTACTTTAATTTATGCACGACAATCCATTGGAGTAAACCCGTTCCGCGTTAGCGGCGTGGTCCTTGGATTTGCCTTATTACTATTAGTTAAATTAGTTAAGAATTCTCACACCAGTCCCATGACTGACCCGTTGTTTGTTTCCACCTTTGCAAACTCGGGTGCCCTCTTTTCCACACGGGCAGTCGAGTAGTTTGTCTACAGGTTCTTATCTCAAGCAGGATCCTGGATTGAAGCTTAAAGCTGTGTCCAGAGCATAGTTGTCTTCCGCTACCTTAGTTACTTTGTTTCCACTGCACTGTATTGTATTAAAATATTGTAATTTATCTTCCGCTGTATTTTATCGATGTACTCTGATATTCTGTACTCTGATATTATATTATCATGATATAATAAAAGTCTGCTGTTGTTGTTCTGATGTGTTGTATTCCCAGAGTTAACTTATGCGGATTTTGAACGGTTTTAGTCGATCTATCGATCGATTAAGGTCGGGCAAAATGCGTATCATTACACTGTGCCAAGTCAGTTTGGAATTACTTCGGGAACCTGATGGGTTGTCGAGGAAATGCCACTTCGTTTGAAGCTTTCCTGCGTTTTTGGTGGTCAGTTATCTCCAGCAAGAGTCTTCGTGCAAGCCTCTTCTGCCTGATCTGCTGGCACATCTGGTGCTCGCGTAACAAGGCTATTTTTGATGATGTGGTTATGGACCCTTCGACCATTATCCGTAAAATTAGGAACGATGTATTCCTAGCTTTCCGGGGTAGGCCGTTCTAGGGGATTTTTGGCTCCCGTTCTAGGAGATTGGTTGTGGCCTTCGATGTCTCAAAGCTTACAGCCACTCCCAGACAGGGTATTGGTTGAGTTTGTGCTTTTGTTTTCTTAGATTTCACAGAGTTAGGATTCTGTCATCCTTCATCACTCACCCCCCATAAACTAATATCGTTTGCTAGTGTGCAGGTTTCAGGTTGCTGGTCAAGAGAGGCTAGGTGTTGGATTATCTCCATCTTTAGTCGAGTTGCGGAGCAGGCCTTGGGATTATGGTTTCTGATCATGGCTTGTTCGGACCTGGTTGATGGTTTATTTCTCCTTCTTTCGTGAGTTACTTGGGGCAGGTAGACCTGGTGCTCAGGGTTGGAGCAGGCATTCATTGCATATCTCCGCTCGCGCTAGTTTTTTAGAGTCCCAGCACAGTGATTCTCATGGACTCTTAGCGGAGCCATCCTCGACGTCCATCGTCGACCTTTCGGTGATGTCCGACTTCAGTGACTCCCGAGGCCAGTCTGCCGTTTTGCTTGAGCTAGGCCGTTGATCGGCCATGTTGTTTTTTGATCTTTTTGTGATTGGTTGTATCTGTTGTTTGTGTGTGCACGGTTTCTACTTTCTGTGGAAACCGTTTTTGTGAGCCTTTGGAGAATGGCTGAATTCTCCCTTTTGTTATTCTATATTATTTTCTGGGTAAAAAAAATATATCGATATAACTGGGAATTTTGAAATATCGAGTTATAAATCCATATATATATATATATATATATATATTGTATATATAAATTAAATATCACAATCAATTTTATTTTAAATTTAGAAATCTCACTTTGGTTTTACTCCTTCAAAAATTGTAGATCGCTCCAAAATTTCTCTGGTCACTTCTAGAATGTAGTAGACACTGTCACGATCCCAACGGTTCCTGTTTCATGTGATTTCGACATCGTATGAACAAGTTATGGCTTTTATAAGTTTTTAAACATTTAAAACATTATTATTTAAATAATTTATTCACTAAACCTTCTTCCTCTTATTTCTGTAAAACCCATCTTCTTCAAACCCATACTTGCCAATAAAATCCAATGCCGCACCACCCTTCGCGCCGCCTGAGCCAAATCGGACCCCACCATCTTGAAGCTCGAGCCAACCTCCAACTCTGACACCAGTCTCGGCTGATTCGAAGTTCTCCTCCACCAGCCAAACCTAACGAACCGCACGGCCTTTGAGCCATCGATTTGGCCTCCACGCTATGAATTTTCAGATCTCCACTGTTGATATGAAAGAACTCGAAGAGTACTTCAATTTTGTATTTATAAATTTTGGAAATCATTGAATAATTTAAGAGAAAAAGGGGAGGGAAGATTGGAAGACAACGGCCATTGGTTTATGGACAGGCGGCTGCGCATTTTAGAAAAGGGATTAGGGTTTGGGAAAATAGATTTTAGGGTATTTATATAAATTATTATATTATTTAATTCAATTATAACTTGCTTATTGGTCCAGACTCCAAACGAGGCCCAACGACTATCGCTCCTAGCTAAAAACCCCTATTCCGGACACAATGGACTATGTTTCATAAGCCCGTTTGATCGTTTAAAGTAGTTTTTCTTTAAATTAAAATGTAAATCCATATACTGAATTTTAAACGTACATTTTAAATTTACAGGAGTCACATACTGACTCCAAAAATTCCCGAAAAATAATTCTAGCTATGTTTTGACGATACGGTCCTAACAAAATTAATTTCGTCAAATTTGGAAACCGTTTGAAAAATGGTCATTTTCCAGTCGATTAAATTCAATTGAAATTGACAAAACACGTTTTCTTTTGCCACGCTCACATATTAATTCCAAAAATTATGAAAATTGGAATCTAGAAATTATTTTACATTCCGGATCCAACAAAAGCAGTTTCGTAAAAAACGGAGGTTGTTTGCAAAATTGCCATTTTTAAAGGCTTTATATTATATAAAATATATATAAATTCCATAACAACTATTTTAAATTTTAAACTGAGCATAACTTTCAATTTATATTATGAATCTAAATTTTTCACATTCGTTATAATGATATAATTGAACAGATTCAATTATTTCTGCTTCTACTGAAATCCGATTTATTTTGAATTTTGTACATTCAATTGAAATTTAAAATCGAATTTTCAAACTGCTGCGCCATTTCAAACTCCTTTTATAATTAAAATAAATTTATACATTTTAACTTCGATTAAAATAAATTTTTAGTCGTTATTATTTAAAATAAATCATTTAAATATTCAAAATTCATTAAAATAATTAAAATAAAAAATTTAAATTGGTTCAGAATTTCCAGGTTGTTACAACCCCCGTTCAATTGACAATCCTCACCACGCTCGATTATTTTACAGTTAGGAATTTTCCAGATGGATCGATGGATTTGCGGGAATTTGGGTAAAAGATTTTGAGCATTCTCAGTCCTTCATAGCTTTAGAGGCGGAGCATAACGTGGTTGGCCACGATGATAAGGTTTGATGCGCAGATACTTGGTTTAGGGTATATATAAGAATAATAAATTATTATTTATTATATACGAAACTTATCAATGAAGTATCGTGTTAAAACCCACACATACGACCTCCAATCAAGACGAAACTCATAATCCTAGCATAAAAAAAATATTCCAAACCCGATGGGACAGGTTTCGTCGAATTCGGAGGTCATTTGTAAAATTCCCTTTATAATCCACAGGTGAAAAATAATGCGTTTAAATTTCCCATGATCACAAAATAAATCCAATCAACTTGAAACTATGAAATTCTACCTGTCCTTTTCCTTACGGATCCAATGTAATTTGTTTTGTTAAAATCGGAGGTCATTTGACCAGCCATTTATTCCTTTAAAGTTACCCCTCTCTAAAGATATAAACGATTAAATAAAAATCCAGGTGTTTATCGTCGCCATAATCAAACGGTAAGTCCGGTTGACACGAAAATGAAATCTTATAATAATTGATTAATATGAATCCAATGGCACAATTTTCATCGCATTCCGAGACTGTTTCTCGGTACGCTATTTTTATACGCCAAACAACGCTATTCCGGACATCAAAATTGTAACAACCCGAATTCTGACAGACCGATTTTTTTTTTCAAAATTCTAATCTTTCGAAAATTGTGTTGGTTTGCTTTGGTATCCTGCAGAAAAGACAAAGACATAAAATATGTCAGAGCTCAGAAAATATCTCACAGCGGATGGATAAAATACAATATAATTAAAGTATAGCCTTACCATATTAATAATACTGCATAACCAGTATCCAAAGCTATCATGTCTCTGCCACAAATCTAACCTGCGAGTATGTTATGAGGGGTGGGTCAGAACACAAGTTCTGGTGACTAGATTTAAACTATACACTTTGGATAATCCTACATATACTGTTCAATCACATTTTCTTATTTATTAGGTTACTTGGTTTGACAGCACTCAAAACTTACACACACATCATACCCATTTACTTCCCAGTGGATTAACCTAATACAATATATATGTAGCTACCCCCAATATTAAGGTACAACCCACGGTACCCCACTCGCACGGTCTCCGCCGTAACACCACCAAAATCTACGCAGTTTCTCATCCTACGTCGGAGTGGCGTACAGATCTCTATATAACCATATTATGTTCCGCATATATCTGTCATTACTATACTACGTAAACGTACATACTGCCACCTTTGATCGAATCAGATTCCACACCAGAGTAATGCCCTCAAGTCTACGATACACCAACCAGAGAAGACATGTATGTATCTAGACTTGCCCACGTTCGTATTGTCAATTATATTCGATGCCTTGACCGCACATAATGTGCACCGAGTTCTGTGACAGGGATATACAAGAAACACGGAACTCGGACGGGAGCTTTTCCATACCTGTTCAGGCTCGCCTTTAAGAGCCTCAAAATACAGATATTCCTAAGGTATGTTTTTCATGGTGGCTATGGCCCCATCTTGGCCACTCCCTCAACTAGTAAAAACTACAAGAGCTAAGAGATTTGCCCCTTACAAACAATCTAAACATCCCGTTGGCGTCTCCCCTCAACCACCATACCTCGATAGTGAAAGGTGAATGGTCTATCGGGTTTAGCTCTAGTCTTTTTGCAACTCACTGGCTGCCGATGATGGGTACCCGGCGATCTACTATCTTTGTTGGTCCTGACCTCTGCCTCCCAGTTGAGGCGACGCCGAATCACCCTAGTGTTGCCACGTCACAACATTCTAACTACAAATCTACTTTTGCAGTCAAGGCCCACCCAATTGGTAGTAACGCGCAGACCCAACCTCTACGAGCACAGCCTAAACATCTGCCACCACACAAAGGACCACCAGGAGCACCTTACGTATCTCAGGTAGTCGCGTAAAATAGTCAGACGAACGTGTTGTATCTTGATTAACCCTAGAGGGAGGTGAATAGGATTTATTAAGAATTAAGTGAGATATTAAAAATATTAGATCACAGAATGCAGCAGAAATAGAAATGCAGAAAGTAAATGACACAAGATATACCCAGCTTCGGCAAAACCCTGCCTATTGCTGCATTCCTAAGGTTTCTACTAGGTAAAAGAACAGATCCCGCTTACAAGACCATGTAAACTCGCGAACCCCTCGCTCCTATTCTAATCCTACGCTAAAACCCTAGACTGATCTAATCTCCTAAATCAAATTTCCCCTGATTACAACCCTGTAATCAGTAAACCTAGTTTTTACAAACTCTAGTAAACTGCCAGTTAACACCCTAACTGGATACCTGTAATAACCCGAAAATCTAGGCCAGTTTAAAATTTTTATTTTGGCAATTTTAGCGAATTTTGAACATTTAAAATAGATTATTTTAAATAATATCGACGAGAAAATTTATTTTGAATAGAATTCGAACGTATATATTATATACGTCGTCGTTAGAATACAAATAATTATATATAATTATAAATAGAATTGAAAATGGCGCGGTAGTTCGATAATTCGATTTCAAACTTCAATTGAATGTACCGGGTGCAAAACAATCCGGATTTTAGTGAAACCAAAAACATTAGGATCTAATTGGGAATATCTTTCCAACGAATCCGAAAAATCAAGATTTCATAGCGGGAATCAAAAGATATGTCCAGTTGAAAATTGTGAATAGTCGCTATGGAATTCAGGCCCTTAAAAATGGGAATTTTGCAAACGACCTCGGATTTCGATGAAACCACTTTTGTTGGGTCCGTGACGTCAAATTATTGCTAAATTCCAAATTTCATAATTTTCCGAATCAATATGTGAGCGTGCCAAAGGAAAACGCGTTTGACCAGTTTCAGTTGATTTTAATCGACTAGAAAATGGTCATTTTTCCAACGGTCGCAGAATTCGACGGAACTAGTTTTGTTAGGACCGTATCGTCAATACGAAGCTAGAAAATACTTTTATGGGATTTATAGAGTTAGTATGTGACCCCGGTAAATTGAAATGTACGTTCAAAATTGAAAATTAAATGTTTTATACTTTAATTTGTAGAAAAGCTGACTGTAACAGTCGAAATGGCTTACGAAACATATCCCATTGTGTTCGGAATGAGAGTATTACGCCAGGGGCAACAGTCGTTGGATTGGGTTTGGAGTTCGTATGAAAAAGAGGGTATTTTTGGAAATAATTTTATTTTTTTTATATATAAATACACCTTTTTGCCTTAACCCTAATCGCAATCAGGAAGCCGCCGTTTAGTGGAAATCGACGAACTAGAGCTTCAAAATAAAACCCTAAAAAAATATCTGAATCTCGATCAAATTAATTCATGAATTCAAAACAACAATTCGAGAGCATCTTCAGATCTTTAAATTTGTATAAGGTTGATTGAAAACCGTTTAGTGTTTTGCTCAAATTTGGATCAAGAATAAGGCGCGTTCAAAAGGGTTTTCGCGCTGCCTGGGACCGACGAGTTCGATGAGGTTGGGTGGAGTAGGTAGGCGACGCGGAAGGGGACGGATGGTGGTTTTTGATCGTGGTTCGGCTTCATAGGAGGGCGTGCGACTTTGGTCAGAAGGAGGAAGCGAGTTCGTATTTTATCTGTATCAATGAGGAAGAAGAAAGGGGGAGGCCAGGTCACGTGAAAAGGAGGTGAGAAATTTATTTAAAATACATTGTTATAAATAAGACTGAAATGTATATTGATAATTTTGTTAAATAAAACTAAAATTTATGTTTATAATTTTGTTAGGAAAACCTGCAATTTATATATATATAGTATTGTAAAAAAAATACCATAGGTTTTAAAATTATAAATAGAATTTTTTTTGTAAATATAATTAGCAAATGTTCTTTTAAATAAAATTAGCTATATAAAAATATGAAGTTGAATTTATAAAGAGGTTTGGTCTAGAAAAAGAAAATGTTTGATCTTTAAAAAAAATAACTTGATCTTTAAAAAGAAAAAGGTTTGATCTTTAAAAAGAAAAAGAAATGATTTTTATATCGAAAGGATTTGATTTTTATTTTTTTCATAAAAATATTATTTTTATAATGCAAACCTCGATATAAAAATATTTGAAATAAAAATATGATTTTTAACTCATGTATGTTCTTTATAAAATAGACATACTGGATTCTGGATAAAATAAAGGATTGACAATAAAGAATGGCGGAGTGGAACCACAAAGTGTGAGAACTTCTCTCACTATAAATTTTGTTCAGTTATTATATACTAGGATGCAGACGGTGCTTAGCAGCACCCGACACCGTCGTCCACAGACCATGAACGAGTTGTTTGATTGTATTGCGTTGTGGTTGTGATGTGAAAATAACATATATATGAAAAGTGAAAATATTATATATAGTGAAAGTGAATATATCGTATATATTGAAGGTGAAAATATCGAATATATTGAAAGTAAAAATATCGAATATATTGAAAGTGAAAATATCGTATATATTGAAAGTGAAAATATCGTATATATTGAAAGTGAAAATATCGTATATATTGAAAGTGAAAATATCGTATATAGTGAAAGTGAAAATATTATATATAGTGAAAGTGAATATATCGTATATATTGAAGGTGAAAATATCGAATATATTGAAAGTGAAAATATCGAATATATTGAAAGTGAAAATATCGAATATATTGAAAGTGAAAATATCGTATATATTGAAAGTGAAAATATCGTATATATTGAAAGTGAAAATATCGCATATATATGAAATGAAAACGATATATATATATATGAAATGAAAGCGATATATATATGAAATATGGAAACGTATAAATATGAAATGTGAAAACGAATTGAATTGAATAGAATATGAATTCGAATTGAATAGAATAGGAAATGAATTCGAATTGAATAGAATAGGAAATGAATTCGAATTGAATAGAATAGGAAATGAATTCGAATTGAACTGAATAGAAAACCAATTTGAATTGAATCGAATAGAAAATGAATTTGAATTGAATCGAATAGAAAACCAATTTTAGTTGAATCGAATAGAAAACCAATTTGAATTGAATCGAATAGAAAACCAATTTGAATTGAATCGAATAGAAAACGAAAATGAATTGAATCGAATAGAAAACCAATTTGAATTGGATCGAATAGAAAACCAATTCGAATTGAATCGAATAGAAAACCAATTCGAATTGAATTGAAAATGAATTGAAATGAATTCAGATTGAATTAAAATTTGAATTGAATAGAAATGAATTTTAAAACGAATTTATAAGGAAAAATTCAATTTTGATTTGAATTGAAATGGAAGTTGAAATTGTTTTTGAAACGAATTCAAAACTATTTATAAAATTCGTTTTAAATGGTAATCGACGAAATATATATTATATATATAATATATATAATATAATGGCCTGAATAGAACACGCCGCGCCGCGACAGTTCGTAAATTTCGACCATTTATTTCAAACGGACATTACGGGAGATCCGACCGTCGAATTCTCCTAAAACCAGAACCGTTGGGTTCGTATCGAAAACAACTTTCTAACGAATATTAGAGATTTGAAATCTAACGGTTGGATTTGGAATTATGTCCAAATCAAATTTGGAAAAGGTCGCTGTAAGTGCAGTTCGATGACCGTTGATGGAAATCGACTGTATGGGCCTTGATAAAATTATTAAAAATAATAATAATTTGTGTAAAATCATAAGAAATGATTTGTGAAGAATTGGGATGAAGAACTCCATATTTGAAAAGATAAAAATATATTTTTATCGAAATGAACTAGTTATTAACTAGAAAAATAATCCAATGGTTATAAATAAATAAATTGGATTAGATTTGAATTGAAATTATCGATGGATATTTTCGATATTGGATTCCGTGATTATACAGATATTGTGATGGGAATTTGGAAGATATCGATATCGTTATTCCCGATATGATATCTGTTGGTTTCAGGATTTGATGTTGAATATAAGTCGATACTATCTTTATTCAAAACCTTATATTTAATGTCAAATTTGATTGATTGATTGTTTGGATTGTGCTCGACTAGTTTATGAGCAGAGTATGCTTTTACATTTAGCATTGGGTTGGGTTGAAAATATCTATGTGCTAACTCCTTGTGAAACACTTCACGATTTGACGATAAGGTGTTTAGCGATGTTAAATTCATTTCAAATTTAATGAATGATTGTGAAATGATATTTTTCTTAAGTGAAAACAAATGTATTCCCGATTTTGGACAGGGAATGTTTTATAAAAATGTTTTATAAAACAGAAAGGATTTCGAGGCCCAAAGCCCGATGATTTCTAAAATGATTTAGAAATGTATTATATGTTACATTGTGGTTCATCGCATATTCGATTAGTTGCTATTGATGATGTATCTGTTTGGTGGCGGAGAATTTATTCTCTTGCTTAACACCCTTCTTTGAGACGTACGAGCTCAAAGGTTATGTGATTAATAGTGACTGATCATATGCGTGAATTACTGATGTGAAGTACTATATTTTGAAAGTACTTGTGATTATTACGTTGTGAAATGATTTTCCCTACTTCGGGATATGAAATGATTTAGTATGTAGCTAAAGATTCGGGTAAACCTGAGACTAAAAGTATGGGTGAGAGGGCGGTGTAGGCTCTCCATGTGTGGGAGGTGCATCGTCGGTGTAGCCTACTCCTACGTGGGGTAGGTGCACATTTATATATCGAGTTGCGAGGTGCGTACCCTTTGCCTTGTCGATGGGGAGCACGATATTTGGTTGCATACTTGTTTGTATGCATTGTTATGTTTTGGAATTCACATTTCCAAACGATTTGATTTGAGATCCCGAAGTGAAATCTACTTTGATATAGAAAGTTAGATATGTATTTCAAATGATTTGAAATAAGAAATCGGGAATAAAATCCAAAGGAATAATTTCTGTAAATTGAATTGGATTTAGAAAATCTAAGTGTAGTGATTAATCTAAGTGGGTAGATTGGGATATTGCATGTTGATTGATGCATAGTAGATCCATATATCTATATTGATTGTTGTTTATACACTGGTATTCATGGGGGTAAACCCGTTCCGTGTTATATGGCGTGGTCCCTTGAATTACTCTCTTTTAAAATTGAATTAATAACTGTTTTAGTTCTCACACCAGTCCCATGACTGACCTGTAGTTTTCTTTTTCCTTGCAAACTCGGGTGCCCTATTTTCCACACGGGCAGTCGAGTAGTTTTATTTTGCAGATATATTGAGCATGATTCTAGATTGAAGCTTTAAGCTGTGTCCAGGCATTTACAGTCTTTCACTGTGTAGTTTATATTTCCGTTGTGCACTGTTTTACATTTATGTAAATTTATCTTCCGCTGTGTATTATTTTCGATATACTCTGATATTCTGTACTCTGATGTAACATTATTATGATGTTTATTGAAGTCTTCTGTTATTTGTTCTGATGTGTTGTATACCCAAAGTTAGCGTATGCGGGATTCGAACGGTCTTGGTCGGTTTAGCGATCGATTAGGTCCGGGCGAAATCCGTTGTCGTTACACGTGGTATCAGAGCTTTGGTTAAACTCAAATCTTTGGGGTACAACTCATTAGAACTGAACAAAAGACTCATCAGAGGTAGGATTAATAATGTCCTATAAAAGAATCCTATTTAGAGATAGAATTAGTAGCATTCTAGAATGAGTGACTCATTAGAGATGGGGTTAGAAATGCCCCAGAATGAGTCGAGAGTTATTTGTTTATAAATAACGTATTTGTGATTATATATATAATATGGTTTTAGAAAATATGATTTTAAATATATAAAATTATATATTTGAAAATATAATCAATTAATTGACTGATGTTTGTGTTGTTTGTGTTGTTTGTTTATTTGTTTGATAATTTTGAACCATTTAGCCTAATTGAACCGAATATTGAATTGTATTGAAAATTTGTCACATTTGCTTGCATATACATATACTTACATTGAACAAGTCATAGCAAGGAGGCTAGAGCAGAGAATAAAATTTGTTTTCCCGACAAATAGGTACATGTTTACTATATAATTTACTGTTTTGTTTGGGTGATGATGATTTTATGAGCCTATTGGCTAGCCGCTTGGCTTTTTCTTTTTCTTTTTGAGATCAGAAGGCGTATATGGAAATTTCGGGATTTTCCCGTGGCTCCCGGTGCAGGGGAGGTTATGGCGAAATTTTTCAAAAATTTAGGGTGTTAGCCAAATTTTTGAAATTTTTGGAAATTCTCAGAAACTGAAAAGTTGGAGAATGAAAGCCAGATCGAACGTAGAGTTGATTAATCAAACCACTTTCAACTTTGTTCCTTTTCGGGGACGAAAAGTTTAAAGTGAGGGAGATTGTAATAACCCGAAAATCTGGGCCAGTTTAAAATTTTTATTTTGGCAATTTTAGCGAATTTTGAACATTTAAAATAGATTATTTTAAATAATATCGACGAGAAAAATTATTTTGAATAGAATTCGAACGTATATATTATATACGTCGTCGTTAGAATACAAATAATTATATATAATTATAAGTAGAATTGAAAATGGCGCGGTAGTTCGATAATTCGATTTCAAACTTCAATTGAATGTACCGGGTGCAAAACAATCCGGATTTTAGTGAAACCAAAAACATTAGGATCTAATTAGGAATATCTTTCCAACGAATCCGAAAAATCAAGATTTCATAGCGGGAATCAAAAGATATGTCCAGTTGAAAATTCTGAATAGTCGCTATGGAATTCAGGCCCTTAAAAATGGGAATTTTGCAAACGACCTCGGATTTCGATGAAACCACTTTTGTTGGGTCCGTGACGTCAAATTATTGCTAGATTCCAAATTTCATAATTTTCCGAATCAATATGTGAGCGTGCCAAAGGAAAACGCGTTTGACCAGTTTCAGTTGATTTTAATCGACTGGAAAATGGCCATTTTTCCAACCGTCTCAGAATTCAACGGAACTAGTTTTGTTAGGACCGTATCGTCAATACGAAGCTAGAAAATACTTTTATGGGATTTATAGAGTTAGTATGTGACCCCGGTAAATTGAAATGTACGTTCAAAATTGAAAATTAAATGTTTTATACTTTAATTTGTAGAATAGCTGACTATAACAGTCGAAATGGCTTACGAAACATATCCCATTGTGTTCGGAATGAGAGTATTACGCCAGGGGCAACAGTCGTTGGATTGGGTTTGGAGTTCGTATGAAAAAGAGGGTATTTTTGGAAATAATTTTATTTTTTTTATATATAAATACACCTTTTTGCCTTAACCCTAATCACAATCAGGAAGCCGCCGTTTAGTGGAAATCGACGGACTAGAGCTTCAAAATAAAACTCTAAAAAAATATCCGAATCTCGATCAAATTAATTCATGAATTCAAAACAACAATTCGAGAGCATCTTCAGATCTTTAAATTTGTATAAGGTTGATTGAAAACCGTTTAGTGTTTTGCTTAAATTTGGATCAAGAATAAGGCGCGTTCAAAGGGGTTTTCGCGCTGCCTGGGACCGACGAGTTCGATGAGGTTGGGTGGAGTAGGTAGGCGACGCGGAAGGGGACGGATGATGGTTTCTGATCGTGGTTCGGCTTCATAGGAGGGCGTGCGACTTTGGTCAGAAGGAGGAAGTGAGTTCGTATTTTATCTGTATCAATGAGGAAGAAGAAAGGGGGAGGCCAGGTCACGTGAAAAGGAGGTGAGAAATTTATTTAAAATACATTGTTATAAATAAGACTGAAATGTATATTGACAATTTTGTTAAATAAAACTAAAATTTATGTTTATAATTTTGTTAGGAAAACCTGCAATTTATATATATAGTATTGTAAAAAAAATACCATAGGTTTTAAAATTATAAATAGAATTTTTTTTTTGTAAATATAATTAGCAAATGTTCTTTTAAATAAAATTAGCTATATAAAAATATGAAGTTGAATTTATAAAGAGGTTTGGTCTAGAAAAAGAAAATGTTTGATCTTTAAAAAAAAATAACTTGATCTTTAAAAAGAAAAAGAAATGATTTTTATATCGAAAGGATTTGATTTTTATTTTTTTCATAAAAATATTATTTTTATAATGCAAACCTCGATATAAAAATATTTGAAATAAAAATATGATTTTTAACTCATGTATGTTCTTTATAAAATAGACATACTGGATTCTGGATAAAATAAAGGATTGACAATAAAAAATGGCGGAGTGGAACCACAAAGTGTGAGAACTTCTCTCACTATAAATTTTGTTCAGTTATTATATACTAGGATGCAGACGGTGCTTAGCAGCACCCGACACCGTCGTCCACAGACCATGAACGAGTTGTTTGATTGTATTTCGTTGTGGTTGTGATGTGAAAATAGCATATATATGAAAAGTGAAAATATTATATATAGTGAAAGTGAATATATCGTATATATTGAAGGTGAAAATATCGAATATATTGAAAGTAAAAATATCGAATATATTGAAAGTGAAAATATCGTATATATTGAAAGTGAAAATATCGTATATATTGAAAGTGAAAATATCGTATATATTGAAAGTGAAAATATCGTATATAGTGAAAGTGAAAATATTATATATAGTGAAAGTGAATATATCGTATATATTGAAGGTGAAAATATCGAATATATTGAAAGTGAAAATATCGAATATATTGAAAGTGAAAATATCGAATATATTGAAAGTGAAAATATCGTATATATTGAAAGTGAAAATATCGTATATATTGAAAGTGAAAATATCGCATATATATGAAATGAAAACGATATATATATATATATATATGAAATGAAAGCGATATATATATGAAATATGGAAACGTATAAATATGAAATGTGAAAACGAATTGAATTGAATAGAATATGAATTCGAATTGAATAGAATAGGAAATGAATTCGAATTGAATAGAATAGGAAATGAATTCGAATTGAATAGAATAGGAAATGAATTCGAATTGAACTGAATAGAAAACCAATTTGAATTGAATCGAATAGAAAATGAATTTGAATTGAATCGAATAGAAAACCAATTTGAATTGAATCGAATAGAAAACCAATTTGAATTGAATCGAATAGAAAACCAATTTGAATTGAATCGAATAGAAAACGAAAATGAATTGAATCGAATAGAAAACCAATTTGAATTGGATCGAATAGAAAACCAATTCGAATTGAATCGAATAGAAAACCAATTCGAATTGAATTGAAAACGAACTGAAATGAATTCAAATTGAATTAAAATTTGAATTGAATAGAAATGAATTTTAAAACGAATTTATAAGGAAAAATTCAATTTTGATTTGAATTGAAATGGAAGTTGAAATTGTTTTTGAAACGAATTCAAAACTATTTATAAAATTCGTTTTAAATGGTAATCGACGAAATATATATTATATATATAATATATATAATATAATGGCCTGAATAGAACACGCCGCGCCGCGGCAGTTCGTAAATTTCGACCATTTATTTCAAACGGGCATTACGGGAGATCCGACCGTCGGATTCTCCTAAAACCGGAACCGTTGGGTTCGTATCGAAAACAGCTTTCTAACGAATATTAGAGATTTGAAATCTAACGGTTGGATTTGGAATTATGTCCAAATCAAATTTGGAAAAGGTCGCTGTAAGTGCAGTTCGATGACCGTTGATGGAAATCGACTGTATGGGCCTTGATAAAATTATTAAAAATAATAATAATTTGTGTAAAATCATAAGAAATGATTTGTGAAGAATTGGGATGAAAAACTCCATATTTGAAAAGATAAAAATATATTTTTATCGAAATGAACTAGTTATTAACTAGAAAAATAATCCAATGGTTATAAATAAATAAATTGGATTAGATTTGAATTGAAATTATCGATGGATATTTTCGATATTGGATTCCGTGATTATACAGATATTGTGATGGGAATTTGGAAGATATCGATATCGTTATTCCCGATATGATATCTGTTGGTTTCAGGATTTGATGTTGAATATAAGTCGATATTATCTTTATTCAAAACCTTATATTTAATGTCAAATTTGATTGATTGATTGTTTGGATTGTGCTCGACCAGTTTATGAGCAGAGTATGCTTTTACATTTAGCATTGGGTTGGGTTGAAAATATCTATGTGCTAACTCCTTGTGAAACACTTCACAATTTGACGATAAGGTGTTTAGCGATGTTAAATTCATTTCAAATTTAATGAATGATTGTGAAATGATATTTTTCTTAAGTGAAAACAAATGTATTCCCGATTTTGGACAGGGAATGTTTTATAAAAATGTTTTATAAAACAGAAAGGATTTCGAGGCCCAAAACCCGATGATTTCTAAAATGATTTAGAAATGTATTATATGTTACATTGTGGTTCATCGCATATTCGATTAGTTGCTATTGATGATGTATCTGTTTGGTGGCGGAGAATTTATTCTCTTGCTTAACACCCTTCTTTGAGACGTACGAACTCAAAGGTTATGTGATTAATAGTGACTGATCATATGCGTGAATTACTGATGTGAAGTACTATATTTTGAAAGTACTTGTGATTATTACGTTGTGAAATGATTTTCCCTACTTCGGGATATGAAATGATTTAGTATGTGGCTAAAGATTCGGGTAAACCTGAGACTAAAAGTATGGGTGAGAGGGCGGTGTATGCTCTCCATGTGTGGGAGGTGCATCGTCGGTGTAGCCTACTCCTACGTGGGGTAGGTGCACATTTATATATCGAGTTGCGAGGTGCGTACCCTTTGCCTTGTCGATGGGGAGCACGATATTTGGTTGCATACTTGTTTGTATGCATTGTTATGTTTTGGAATTCACATTTCCAAACGATTTGATTTGAGATCCCGAAGTGAAATCTACTTTGATATAGAAAGTTAGATATGTATTTCAAATGATTTGAAATAAGAAATCGGGAATAAAATCCAAAGGAATAATTTCTGTAAATTGAATTGGATTTAGAAAATCTAAGTGTAGTGATTAATCTAAGTGGGTAGATTGGGATATTGCATGTTGATTGATGCATAGTAGATCCATATATCTATATTGATTGTTGTTTATACACTGGTATTCATGGGGGTAAACCCATTCCGTGTTATACGGCGTGGTCCCTTGAATTACTCTCTTTTAAAATTGAATTAATAACTGTTTTAGTTCTCACACTAGTCCCATGACTGACCTGTAGTTTGCTTTTTCCTTGTAAACTCGGGTGCCCTATTTTCCACACGGGCAGTCGAGTAGTTTTATTTTGCAGATATATTGAGCAGGATTCTAGATTGAAGCTTTAAGCTGTGTCCAGGCATTTACAGTCTTCCGCTGTGTAGTTTATATTTCCGTTGTGCACTGTTTTACATTTATGTAAATTTATCTTCCGCTGTGTATTATTTTCGATATACTCTGATATTCTGTACTCTGATGTAACATTATTATGATGTTTATTGAAGTCTTCTGTTATTTGTTCTGATGTGTTGTATACCCAAAGTTAGCGTATGCGGGATTCGAACGGTCTTGGTCGGTTTAGCGATCGATTAGGTCCGGGCGAAATCCGTTGTCGTTACAATACCCTAGTATTTTACAGACACTAGAAACTATTCGATGATTTTTACAACTCAAATTCAAACAAAACAATAAAAACAAAAAATAAAAAGAAACCCCTTTAAAAAAACTAGGCTACTATAATTTCCCTCTTATATTAAACTCGTCTTAGCTAAGAGCAAAGTAGGTCGGCCTGCTCCTCATTTCATTTGCTTGATGTTTTGTTCTCTGGAAAAACTAGAAATGGCGGTGGGGAAAAATTAGGGTTTCTCCAAATCCCTAAATCGCGATCGTGAAGTTGATCTGAAGGTTCTTCTTTGATGCTCGAATCTATATGGCTCTATAATGCTTCAATTTGGGACTTGCTCGATCGAAAACGATGAAAAAAACATGTGAGTTAATCTGAATTGATTTTCAATATTTTTTCTTTGAATTGTTGTATTGGTTTCCGAAGATTCAATTGCCTGTGATGATTTGTATTTATAAGGTTAAATGAAACCCTAAACATATCTCTGATTTCGCAAATGATTCGATCTGAATTTTCGATTTCCTCTTTTGGCATACCAATTTGAATTTGATTCCTTGGCTTTGAAATCTTTCCTGATTTGTCGTGATGAATTTCGATACTATCCTGGACATGCTTGTTGCCTTTTAAAAAAGATTTTCCCTTCTTGAAAATAAGATCTCTCGACTTTGTTAATTCTGGAAAGAATTTGAACCCAAAAAAATCTATTGCCAAATAATCCAACGATGAATTCTGGAAATTTATCTATGTATGCCATATCTGAATCATTCATGACACATGCTGATATTATGCTAATTAACACTAGCCAAAAATGATTTCCAAAAGTGTCCTACCGTTTTCTTAAAGCAGAATTGAATATGAACCATAAAACATTTGAATCTGCTATTGAAAAACTGGAAATATTTTCTTGACATAGTGAATGTTGAATTCTTTATACTAAATTAACAATTGCATCTGCAATCTGAATAGACCATACTTTGTGCACCAAATATATGTCACACAACTGCCTATTTTGATCTTGTTTATTCACTGAAAATCTTTCACCACTGTTGTTGATCCATGCTGTGTGTATATACCCATTTATATACATGCATTACTAATGTTAGATGTATATAAAAATGCAGTCTTGTGTTGGCTTAACATGTGATCTCCCACTGTTGTTGCACCATTTCATTGCTGTTCACTTGTACATATGTGGGCTGAATTGATTTGACTTGTAACATGCCATGTTATTGTTTCACTATAAATTGTTCTAAAAATTCTGAACCATGTTGGCGCTTGATTTCTTGAAATCTTGATGTTGATCCCATTTAGCTATTCTTGCTCACCCATGTTAGAATTTACACCATGTTCATTTGGCATGACACTTGCACTTGAAATCGGTGCCTTAACTTGCTGACTGTGTTGATACACCACTGTTGTGTTCACCATTCATGTTCTGTGCTTAACTTGGCCTTGATTTGCTGCTGCACTTATGACCATGCTGCTACACTTGATAAGTTGGTCCATTGTTGCTTGATCATGCTCGAGCATGTGCTGCTATCATAATGTTGTTCCAATTTTGTTCAATGTTTTAAGCTGATATTTTCTTGAATCATCATGTGTGTACTTGCTGATTATGCCATGCCATGTTGTTAAAAAAAATGATATGCCTTAACCTAAAGCATGTAACCATGCTTCTTCTTGCTCCATACCTGAACCGAGCTATACTTTCTCCATCTATGATGCTTGCCATGTCGAGCTCCATACATACATGTATTACATATATACATATAAGTTTGTTGCTTTATGAACCATCCATGAGCTCGACCATTTTTCTTTGTGTTTGAAACTTGAATCTGCTGTGTAAGCTTGCATGTATGTTGTTTGTTCACCCTTGTTAGTTACTGCTGCACCACTTTGCTGTTTTGATGTCCATGCACTTGTGTTCACCCATATTCATTTTAGTTTTGTATTGCTTTTTGGCTTGTTCTTGAGTTCTGACCTGACTTTGAAAACTGTTTTCATCTATGCATTTATATATGTGTATATATACACAATAGTGTGTGTATACATATACCGTGCATGTGTAAATTATATATTAGCAGACTGCTGCACTATGTTGTGGCTGTTCAGAATCAACTAGTTCTGATCAGCAAACCAGTGTAGTATGTTGAGGCTAATCAGTGTGTATATACATATCAGATCAAGTCACAAAAAATGATGAGAAACACACTAGAAATCTAAGGCAAATAAAATTTTAAAATTAAAATTTATATTCGCTAGAATTTAGAATATTATTTCTGTTCCGTATACTCTGTGTGTGTGTTTCTGTATATGATAGGTATGGATGACTGGACTGACAGTGTAGTGAAGACAGAAGACTGAGTGTAGAGCCAGTTAAAAAATGAACGTGTCTGTACGTAACAGAGTTGTGAATGAATGTATGTATAAAATTGTATAACTTTGTGATAGAGTGTTGTAGTGAGGAGCTGTGTATGAAATGAAAGAATTGTACTGATGTTTGTGTTAAACAAATTTGATTAAAATAAAATATTATTTTATTGTGTTCAAAGAAATTTGTTTAACGTATTCAGTTTATATACAAGTACAATATCATTTGAAGAATACAAAAACAGTGGAGATATAAAATTGTATTGTTTACATGTTGAAATAGAATATTATATTTAATAAAATACTATTTGAATATTTAACTCTTGTCCAGTAGTATTTTATATAAATATAAATATTATATTTCTGTCTATGATACAGAGTTACAGTACAGTAACAAACACATTTGAAATAATATTTATTTGGTTGTCATCATCAAACAAAAATCGTATAATTGTGTATACAACACCGTTATATACAACAATCTCCCCCTTTTGATGATGACAAACAAATAAAAGATTTTGATCACAATAAATGTGTTTGACGGTGAATATTGAACTCCACCTATTTGAAAGCTCCCCCCACAACAGAAACTCCCCCTATAACTGTGCATGAGTGAAAGAATGTAAATTGAATGAATTTTCAAAATTAAAATATTTATAAAATATTCACTCATAAATCAAAATCTCAATCCATTCTCCCCCTTTTGTTATCATCAAAAGGATATAAAATTTAAAATATAGAAGAAAAATGACTAACAAATACAATATCAGCTTAAGAGGAAGAACGGTCATCATAAATCTCAATTAGTCAAACAAAAATCATAATATTCCGAGAACAGGTGGCATATTTCACATTGAAGAGAATGACGGATTTACGATGAATTTTATATAAAATGGAGAGAGTTACAAAAATATAATTTCCAATTATTTTCAAAAGAAGTTTGTAAAATTGAGCACAAAAACAATAGTGATGGATTTGGACTATAATTAATAATTCAATTTAAGTGACAAAATCATATAATCTCAAATCCCAATAGATATCAATCTGTAATGACCCGGGTTTTTGACGACTTTGGTTATCGCCATAAACTCACTGATGACTAACCAAACATCGAAAAATACCGGTCATTAATGAAAGAAATTAGAGGGTGAGAATAGATAAGATAGAAACTTAGAATAGAAGAAGAAGAACACAACATCAGAGTAACATGAACCTCACAACGGAACGAATAATCATATAATAGATAACATATCCTTGAAATAAAATCAGTATATGTATACAATAACATTATCAGAGTACAACACTTACAACACAACGGAAATAATAATAGCTATAGAATCTTGAAGCCTCCTGCTCCAAGCTCTCCAAGTGTATCTGTAAAATCCCGACTACTTGACTGCCCGTACAAATTTAAGCACCCAAGGGTTTAGGGAAAACAAACAAATAAACTCCGGGTCAGTCATGGAACTGGTATGAGTAAAACAGTTTAAGCAGTTTGAACAAGTGAACGATATCTCATAAGACCACACCGTATAACGGAACGGGTTTTTCCCTTATGAGAATCCAAAATATCTTTATATCAAAAACCTTTTGATATTATAATAATGTCTATCAACCACAATATAATAATCATCTAGCAGAAACGCTTTCATCTCACGTTCTACATATATAGTATACAATTAAAACCGCAAGCACGTATTGGGTAATGGATTTCCAACTATGATAAGGTATGGAACCACCTTTAGCTAGTGTACCTCTAGAGGAATACACTGGGTTCAACAAGAACATCTTGCAACCCGGCCACACATGACCGACCACTCATTTCGCTTGAGTGTATCGACTGTATATCACCAACGGTTGGGATCAGCAACCGTTTCCCGAATGGGACAACATCAACAATAGATTTTTAGAAATAAATGAAACTCTAGATAAGGTGATAATACACCCTACTTCGGAGCGACCGACTTAGCCTTGTTGCCTGCCCGATTTCTGTCATTTACCGGTTGGTGAGGCTTGAGGTTACGCTTCATCATCACATCAGATTCACTTCGAATGCCACATTGTCAGATCCACCGAAAATCACTAATTGACGTCTACAATAGTACATTACGTGTTAGCTAAAGAAGTTTCCTTCTCCGCTTCCACTCTTGGTACGGTTGAAGAAATCAATATACGTGACCTTTCTGGAAATACTCTGTCAGACATTCATCCATACAAGTCATTCAGGAATAGGATGAACCGAAGGTACTATTCAATATATCCATCTTAGGCACTGTTATCTAAGACTTATACAATAGCCCTTGCACTTTATTCCGTCTTCAATTTTATTTGGCATATATGATTCGCAACGCTTATGCCAATACAAAGTGGTTCTTTGGATAATAATCCAACCAGTCTCTCCTTATTAACAACGTTAAAATGGTCAAAAACGTCGATAGTCGGTGAGTTAACTATCAAAGGAAAATACGTGTGCAAACAACGATATTATTTCCAGATGGAAATTCTATCAAATCAATCATCAATCATATATATATATATTCATATTTCCTTATTTTCTATATTTAGAAAATATACGTTAACACTGGAAAACGTTCCCATTTCTAATCCATATTTCCAATTTCAATATTTGATTACGTTTCTGATTCTATTTGGAAAACATTTCCAAATCTTCTTTACTTGGATTTAAACAGATGTTTAAATCAACATCGCGACGACAACTCGAACCACTATACTTATTTACTAAATTCACTTAACCACTTTCACTATCGAACCTTAACCATTTCTAAATTAAAAACGAAGTCAATCAAGTTGGGGTATAACTACCTCTCAGACCTTAACTGAACAACATTTCAAATCTCGAAATAGGGTAGGTTCATCTTTTAACTTCTTAACACTTCCTTACGTAACTCTCGTTCGAATACATCTCTATTCGATAACTCCTCCCTTCGAATAACTATATTTGATAATCTCTCTCTTACGAATAACTAGATTCAAAAACCTTTCTTCGAATAAACTAAATTCGATTAACTCGGTTTATTTAACCCTAATCGATTAACTCTTTTTACTTAACTCCTTTCGAATAACTAATTCGATAACTCCTTTCGGTTAACTAAAATTGATAGCTCCTTTCGAATAACTATATTTGATAACTCCTTTCGAATAACAAATTCGATAACTACTTTCGATTAAACTAAAATTGATAACTCCTTTCGAATAACTACATTTGATAACTCCTTTCGAATAACTAATTCGATAACTCCTTTCGATTAAACTATAATCGATAACTCCTATGTGTTTAACTCTATTCGAAAAACTAATTCGAATAACTCTTATTTATTTAACTCTATTCGAATAACTAATTCGAATAACTCTCATTTATTTAACTCTATTCGAAAAACAAATTCGAATAACTCTTATTTATTTAACTCTATTCGAATAACAAATTCGAATAACTCTTATTTATTTAACTCTATTCGAATAACAAATTCGAATAACTCTTATTTATTTAACTCTATTCGATTTACTTACTTTCGAATACTTATATTCGATAATCTCTTTCTTCGAATAAATCTTATTCGATTTTACTCCTGTCGAAAAACTAGATTCGATCAACTCACTTCGAATATTTTTGATTCGATTATCTCACATCGAATATCTCTGATTCGATTATCTCACTTCGAATATTTCTGATTCAATTTACTTCTTCGAATAACTAAATTCGATTAACTCATTTCAACTCTAGTTGGAATAAACTAAATTTGATTAACTCCATTTGAATAACTCTAGTTCGATTTAACTCTATCGATCAACCCTAACTGATTAACTCTAACTGGTTTAACTCTAACTGGTTAACCATAATGGTTTTACTCTAACTGGTTAACCCTAACTGATTAACTCTAACTGGTTAACTCTACTGATTAACTTTTTGTCCTTATTCAGTTTCAACCATCGATGTTGAAATTGATTCTTACTTCATTATATAAGTCCTGACTTATATATTCTGTTTATCCAAATGATAAATATTTAACTTAATTTATAAATATCATTTATAAATCAATCTGCTCCTTTTATCTGTTTACTTCTTCATATATATGTTCAGACTTATATATATCTATTTATCCAAAGATAAATATTTCCTTTATAATCTATTTGTTTTCTAAACAAATATTTCCTTTATCATCTATTTGATTATGGTTTTACACTATTTCCTTTTTAATCCTATTTGTAATTGGTTTACAAATATTTCCTTGTATATCTTTATTTATTCTACTCTAATTATTTCCTTTATAATACCTTATTTATTTCCTAAATGAATATTCTCTTTAATGTATCCTATTTATTTACTAAATAAATAATTCATTTAATATCCTATTTATGATCCCAATAAACATAACCCTTTTATCTCATTCTATTTATTTAACATATAAATAATTCACTTTATAAATATTCCATTTATAAAGACTTCCCTTCATTTATTGTAGTAACCCGGATTTTCGGCGACTTTGGTTATCGACGTAAGCTCGACGTCGATAACCAAAACATCGAAAAATCCCGGTTGTTAATGAAAGAAATTAGAAGGTGAGAATAGATAAGATAGAACTTTTAGAATAGAAGAAGAAGAAGAACATCAACATCAGAGTAAACACGAATCTCACAGCGGAACGAATAAAATATACATAACATATCTTTGAAATAACATCAGTATATGTATACAATAACACTTATCAGAGTACAACACTTACAACAACAGCGGAAATAATAATAACTATAGAATCCTGAAGCCTCCTGCTCCAAGCTCTCCAAGTGTATCTGTAAAATCCCGACTACTTGACTGCCCGTACAAATTTAGGCACCCAAGAGTTTAGGGAAAACAACAAAATAAACTCCGGGTCAGTCATGGGACTGGTATGAGTAAACTCAAATCATTTAAACAGGTATATGATATCTCATAAGACCACGCCGTGAATACGGAACGGGTTTTTCCCTTATGAGAATCCAAATAACTTTTCAAAGAAATATCATTCTGATATTATAATAATGTCTAAGTACAAATAAATATCAATCTAGCAGAAACGTTTGCATCTCACGTTACTACATATATAGTATACAAATCAACTATGACAAGGTATGGAACCACCTTCCGATCAGTGTACTCTAGGAACGATACACTGGAGTTCAACAAGAACATCTTGCAACTCGGCCACACATGAACGACCACTCATTTCGCTTGAGTGTATCGAATGTACATCACCAACGGTTGGGATCAGCAACCGTTCCCGTATATATATGGGACAGCATTGAGAGATTTAAGAAACAAATGAATATTCTCTAGATAGGTGATTATACACCCTACTTCGGTGCGACCGACTTAGCCATGCTGCCTGCCCGATTTCTGTCATTTACCGGATGTGAGGCTAGAAGCTAGGCTTTATCATCACAATAGATTTACTTCGAATGCCACATTGTCAGATCCATCGAAAATCACTAATTGACGTCTACAACAATACATTATGTGTCAGCTAAAAGAAGTTTCCTTCTCCGCTTCCACTCTTGGTACGGTTGAAGAAATCAATGTACGTGACCCTTCTGGAAATACTCTGTTAGACATTCATTCATACAAGTCATCCTCATTCACTTAGAACGTCACATCGTCATACCCGCCAAATCACAAATTGACTTATCCAAAAATAACACGGGTATACAACTAAGAGAAACGAATTCCTCCGCCACCAAACGTGAATACGTTTGAACAGATCAACTTACGCGATCCATTGGATATACTCTGTCAGACCTTCGTCCATACAAGTTGTCCTGGGACTGGACAAACCGAAGGCACTATTCTGTAAACAGGATAGCCCTTGCATTTTACTCCGTCTTCAATTATCTTTGGCATATATGATTCGCGACGCTTATGCCAATACAGAGTGGTTCTATGGATAATAATCCAACCGGTCTCTCCATATTAACAACGTTAAAATGGTCAAAAACTTCGATAGTCTGTGAGTTAACTATCAAAGAAAAACAAGTGTGCAAACAACGATATTATTTCCAGATGGAAATTATATCGAATAAACATCATTTAACATTAATCTCTTTAGTTCATTTATTTACTTATCTCCTGTCTCCCTATATTCTAAATTCTTATTTTCTTTTATCAGAAAACATTTATGATTCCCGTTTGGAAAACATTTCCAAAACTCCTTTACGATCAAACCTTGCCATTTCTTAGTTAAGAAGGAAGTCACTCAAGTTGGGTTATAATTACCTCTCAGACCTTAACTGAACAACGTTATAACTTCGAAATGGTCAAAGTTTATCTTTAAATCTTTAACAACTTCTTTACGCCTTTCTCGGATTCAATTTTACTAATCTACTTCTATATTTAAAACATTGGTTATAACGATAACGCTATAATCCCTACTTTCGAATTATCTAACTTTAATTATAACTTCTATTCTTATTAGTGAATAATTAACCTAACACTTATTTATTTATAAATAAACAAATCTCTATTTAGACACTGGAAAGTATAAGTACTTTCCCGAATTCGATATAATCGAATTCGCCGATTAACTCTCTTCGAGAAATCTCTATTTGATTAACTCTTCTTCGAATAACCTATATTCGATTAACTCCTTCTCGAATAAACGATATTCGATAATCTCTCTTCGAATAACTAATATTCGATAACTCTTCCTTTTCAAATATCTCATATTTGAAAATCTCACTTCGATTAAACTATAATCGATAACTCCCTTCGATGAAACTAACATCAATAACTCCATTCGATGAAACTAACATCGATAACTCCTTTCGATGAAACTAACATCGATTTATTTAACTCGACGAACTTAACTCGACTAACTTAATTTGACTCGACTAACTCGACTTACTTGGTTCGACCAATTCGATTCGATTAACTAGGCTCGACTAACTTGACTAACTTAACTCGACTTACTTGGTTCGACCAATTCGATTCGATTAACTAGGCTCGACTAACTTGGTCGAACCACCCGATCAACTCAACTTATTTAACTTTAACTGGTTTTACTTGGTTTGACTAACTCAATTTATTAACTCGACTGACTAATTCAACTCGATTAACCTAACTTGATTTACTTATCTCGATTAACTGAACTAATCACTTTGATTAACTCAACTAATTCACTTTGGTTAACTTAACCAATTCACTTAACTAATTCACTTAGTTTAACTTAACTAATTCACTTAACTCCTGTCGAATAAACTATATTCGATAACTCCTCTAACTCTATTCGAATAAACTATATTCGATTAACTTCTTTACTCTATTCGAATAAACTATATTCGATTAACTCTATTTAACTCCGTTTAACTCTATTCGAATAACTAATATTCGATTAACTCCTTTTCTTTATTCGAATAAACTATATTCGATCAACTCATTTGATTTAACTCTAATCGATTTAACTCCATTTAACTCTATTCGAATAACTAATTCGATTAACTAACTTCGAATACCATATTCGATTAACTAACTTCGAATACCATATTCGATTTCTCCTTTCGAATAACATATTCGATTTCTCCTTTCGAATACCATATTCGATTTGCTTTATTCACTTTATAAAGATTTCCTTTTTAACAACGTTTTATTCATTTGAAAAGATTTACTTTTAAATAACGGTTCTACACTTTAAAAATGATTTCGTTTTTTATAACGTTTCCTTTTTAATTCTATTTGTAAATGGTTTACAAATATTTCCTTTTCAAATTTATTCTTGAAATATTCTAACTCCTTAAATTCCCGGGAAAATTCGCCATAACCTCCTTTGTATCGGGAGCATCGGGAAAATCCCCAAACCCGCCACACAGGCCTTTCCATTCAAAAAGAAATGTTATGAATTTATTTCCTTTTCAAATATCTCCTATTTATAAATATTCCAATTTATAAACATTTCTTATTTATAAATATTCCACTTTATAAATATCTCTTATTTATAAATATCCCATTTTATAAATATGTTGTTTTCAATTTCACTTTGAAATTTCCCTTATCTACATTCCGGTATGTTATGGTATTTTAACATATCAAATTACGATGTCTAATATCGTCCATACCCACACAATCAACAACAGGTTATACTTCACATCATATATTAAAATATATGAAAAACAATAAAATAACTGTTGAGGAATCCAGTCGGATTCCTCCAACCTGTTTCCCTGTATCACAGATGTTAGACAATATAGATAACATCACTTTCAGTTCCCTATGATATATTCTGTTAAACAGAATCAATATAGAAATTTAACTAACTGACTAGCAGTTCAATCAAACAATCAATACACATTCAAACAGACAATTTTAACAGTTCTAACAATACAACATGAAATTATAAACTGTTCAGAGTTAGTGAGATTTACTCACATTTGCAGTTCATCGTTAAAGAACGATAAACCGTTATTTGATTTGAATCAAACATTTTAATTCGCCGTAAATTCAAACGTGCTCGAATCCACTTCCAGTCAGTTCCATGTTGTAGCTCTCGTCCATACGGTCCCAACGCAACTTACGGTTCGTCAATCTGATTTCATATGACCAAGATATTGCGTTATGAAGTTAATACAACATTTTAAAATCTTAAAACAAACTTAATTGAATTGAAACGGGCCTCACCCCCCTTTACTCCCTCGTGGCCCAATATACCCAAGCCCACCGTAAAAAGCTTTCTCCCCCAAATTGAAATACCGAACTACATTCAACCCGTATACTCCTGCATCCACAACCCAATCGTTGACCTCCTCTTGACCAACGCTTCCACCACCTCGGCCATCGAACTCCGGCGCCAATACCACCGAATCACTCCTCTTTCCAACGCCTCCCTCCCCATACCCTTTACTGTGAACTCGAACCATCCTTCTCCGTCGCGACTTCAGGATCCGCCAGCTCCAATAGTAGCTCCGTCGAACCAAATGATCACCGAAAACACCCAGAACCTTTCCAATGTGTGCGAAATCACTTGCTGAACCCAAATCCACACTCAAATCGAGCTAAAACTTCCTACAGTCGGATCAAACTCCAACCCTAGAATCCGCTGTCAAAGTTCCACCGAACTGTACCTTCACCGAAACCATCAACTTGTATATAGGATCGAAGCTAGTTTGATGGAGAATTCAGAAATATATGTATTTCGATTTATAGGAATTTATTTTATTTGATTTTGATTTTCCTAGTTTTTGGGTTTACTGTTGGGATTTTGTTTGGAGGCACCATCGAATTTTTGACCAGAGGAAAAATGTTTTAGGGTTAGAAGGAGGTAAAGGTATTATATAGGAAGATTATAATGTTTTAATATTCGATTATTTAATTTATTTTTAACCAAACGCTATTTACATTCGTCCTCTAAAATTTCTGTGATCACATACGATACCCAAAAATCACGAAAATTGACAAGTAGCTAGAGTTCGACATTACGGTCCCAACGAAACTGGTTTCATCGAATTCCGACTCCGTATGCTCACACAGTGTATTTTTAATCGTCGAAATACTGACTGTTTCTCACTCTAAAAATCCGTATGGCCACACAGTGCCTCTAAAAATCACGAAACTGGAAATCTAACAACTATTCGATATTGCGGATCCAACAAAACTGGTTTCGTTGAATTCCGACTTCGTTTTGCAAAACTGACTATTTTTAGACCCTTGAATAATCCATTTAAATATATAAATATATTTAAATAAATTAAATTAAATATAAATAAATTTATATTCTCGTATATCTTCACATAGGAATATCATACAGCTCCAGCATATCATATCAGAATTTACAGCTTGATATTTTCAGATTCCAGATTATCCCGGTATTCATTTTATACTGAAAATCTCTTTTATAACGTATATAAAGCGTCGCAAATTATAAAGGAAATCCATAGCGACTTTTCTAAAATTTGATTTGGACGTGAATCAAAATCTACACGACGAAATCCCGATTTTTCTCTTCCACTAGAAAGATATACTCCACCAGCTCCACACGTTTCTTGTTTCACAGAAATCCGGCTTAAAACGAATCATGTACATTCAGTTGAAGTTCAAATCGCCAAATAGCGAACTGCAGCGCCATTTCGAGCTCTATTTTAAATTATATTATAAATTATCAATTCCATTGGCTTATATAAATATATTCGTCAATATAATCCAACTCTAAGTTGAATTACATCTTTGGGATGACCCCATTCACAGGATATTTGTATTTCCAATATTTTTGATTATTTCGACATTATAATATATTTTATTATATTATGATTATTAATTAAATATTCAATATTATTTAATTCACATTCTCGATATCGATAAATCGATATTTAATAATTAAATAAATTAATTATTCAACAGCTAAAAGTGCGGGTTACTACAATCTTCCCCCCTTAATAAAATTTCGTCCTCGAAATTGCTAAGCTAGGGGATGACCCTATCTTCTGGGTAAAATTTTATCTGTTTACCTCTTGTCTCCGGTTTCAACTGAACCAATTAATATCGACTAAAATATTAATTTATTCCAACTAACTAAATTTTCAAAAATTCTGAAAATTTTCTAACACTTTAACTTTTCGAAAAATTTTGCCAGCACCTCCTTTGTACTGGTCAATATCTCAAACTCCAACTCGCCTCTCTGGGCCTTCTTTAACCCAAAAAGAAAATCAAACAGCCAAGCGGCTTGCCAATTCGGCTCATAAATATAAACTGGTACCTTTTTGTCGGGAATATCAACTCTATCACTTCCATATGCTATCAACTCAGCATATACCAGTGTTATTTCCATCATATTCCAATCAGTTCATATCCTCAAAACCAAATCAAATTTCATTCGAACCCGAATATCAAATTTCAAATTCTTAACTCATCAACCCAATTCCATAACAGATTATTCTCTAATCCAATTCAATTCTATTTAACTCAGTTCAAGTTAATATTTCAATTTATTTCTACTACCTTATTCCATTTAACTTCATAAGTTAAAATTAAATTCCGAAACTTAATTTCCTGGGTCTATTTCAAATCAATTTGAAATTACAATGCCATTTCAAAACCTTTGAATTTCTAAACAACTTGTTCCCTCAAACAATTCAAAAACAAAACCTTTGGTAGTAATCCGTCACTTAGAACTCGAAAAATGAACACTGATGATGTCGCGATTCATCATCAGAATCTATTTTCCAGCTATCGAAGTGAGTTCAATACTATATCACCTTCAATTTGAAAAATGTTTTCAAAATCTCCCAGGAACTTAAAATTTCCTTATTTTAATTCCAATCTGATTTAAATTCAGATTTTTCTTCATTTTATTTCATATACTTTCCTTATATGAATTCTGATTAGTCATTTATAATCATTTTACTTCTTATAACCTCATTCGATTATAATAACAACCAACACAACCAATTATACTATGTTAATTCAAAACATACCATGTCGGTTCATCGTGTTCAAGTGTTTATAAAACTCCTACCGATACAGTGGATCAAACTGATCGACCATAATTTATAAGCCACTCAACCAATAAATCTACACAATATAAATCACTTTATATTAACTAACAAATACGCACTCGTATATATACACTCAAATTCAGTCTAGGATATAACTAATCCCATCTCTACTGAATTACGCCACAGAGCCAAGGAAATTCTTAACTTAAGCTCTGATACCAACTGTAGTAACCCGGATTTTCGGCGACTTTGGTTATCGACGTAAGCTCGACGTCGATAACCAAAACATCGAAAAATCCCGGTTGTTAATGAAAGAAATTAGAAGGTGAGAATAGATAAGATAGAACTTTTAGAATAGAAGAAGAAGAAGAACATCAACATCAGAGTAAACACGAATCTCACAGCGGAACGAATAAAATATACATAACATATCTTTGAAATAACATCAGTATATGTATACAATAACACTTATCAGAGTACAACACTTACAACAACAGCGGAAATAATAATAGCTATAGAATCCTGAAGCCTCCTGCTCCAAGCTCTCCAAGTGTATCTGTAAAATCCCGACTACTTGACTGCCCGTACAAATTTAGGCACCCAAGAGTTTAGGGAAAACAACAAAATAAACTCCGGGTCAGTCATGGGACTGGTATGAGTAAACTCAAATCATTTAAACAGGTATATGATATCTCATAAGACCACGCCGTGAATACGGAACCGGTTTTTCCCTTATGAGAATCCAAATAACTTTTCAAAGCAATATCATTCTGATATTATAATAATGTCTAAGTACAAATAAATATCAATCTAGCAGAAACGCTTGCATCTCACGTTACTACATATATAGTATACAAATCAAAATCGCAAGCACGTATTGGATTATTGGATTTTCAACTATGACAAGGTATGGAACCACCTTCCGATCAGTGTACTCTAGGAACGATACACTGGAGTTCAACAAGAACATCTTGCAACTCGGCCACACATGACCGACCACTCATTTCGCTTGAGTGTATCGAATGTACATCACCAACGGTTGGGATCAGCAACCGTTCCCGTATATATATGGGACAGCATTGATTGATTTAAGAAACAAATGAATATTCTCTAGATAGGTGATTATACACCCTACTTCGGTGCGACCGACTTAGCCATGCTGCCTGCCCGATTTCTGTCATTTATCGGATGTGAGGCTAGAAGCTACGCTTTATCATCACAATAGATTTACTTCGAATGCCACATTGTCAGATCCATCGAAAATCACTAATTGACGTCTACAACAATACATTATGTGTCAGCTAAAAGAAGTTTCCTTCTCCGCTTCCACTCTTGGTACGGTTGAAGAAATCAATGTACGTGACCCTTCTGGAAATACTCTGTTAGACATTCATTCATACAAGTCATCCTCATTCACTTAGAACGTCACATCGTCATACCCGCCAAATCACAAATTGACTTATCCAAAAATAACACGGGTATACAGCTAAGAGAAACGAATTCCTCCGCCACCAAACGTGAATACGTTTGAACAGATCAACTTACGCGATCCATTGGATATACTCTGTCAGACCTTCGTCCATACAAGTTGTCCTGGGACTGGACAAACCGAAGGCACTATTCTGTAAACAGGATAGCCCTTGCATTTTACTCCGTCTTCAATTATCTTTGGCATATATGATTCGCGACGCTTATGCCAATACAGAGTGGTTCTATGGATAATAATCCAACCGGTCTCTCCATATTAACAACGTTAAAATGGTCAAAAACTTCGATAGTCTGTGAGTTAACTATCAAAGAAAAACAAGTGTGCAAACAACGATATTATTTCCAGATGGAAATTATATCGAATAAACATCATTTAACATTAATCTCTTTAGTTCATTTATTTACTTATCTCCTGTCTCCCTATATTCTAAATTCTTATTTTCTTTTATCAGAAAACATTTATGATTCCCGTTTGGAAAACATTTCCAAAACTCCTTTACGATCAAACCTTGCCATTTCTTAGTTAAGAAGGAAGTCACTCAAGTTGGGGTATAATTACCTCTCAGACCTTAACTGAACAACGTTATAACTTCGAAATGGTCAAAGTTTATCTTTAAATCTTTAACAACTTCTTTACGCCTTTCTCGGATTCAATTTTACTAATCTACTTCTATATTTAAAACATTGGTTATAACGATAACGCTATAATCCCTACTTTCGAATTATCTAACTTTAATTATAACTTCTATTCTTATTAGTGAATAATTAACCTAACACTTATTTATTTATAAATAAACAAATCTCTATTTAGACAATGGAAAGTATAAGTATTTTCCCGAATTCGATATAATCGAATTCGCCGATTAACTCTCTTTGAGAAATCTCTATTTGATTAACTCTTCTTCGAATAACCTATATTCGATTAACTCCTTCTCGAATAAACGATATTCGATAATCTCTCTTCGAATAACTAATATTCGATAACTCTTCCTTTTCAAATATCTCATATTTGAAAATCTCACTTCGATTAAACTATAATCGATAACTCCCTTCGATGAAACTAACATCGATAACTCCATTCGATGAAACTAACATCGATAACTCCTTTCGATGAAACTAACATCGATTTATTTAACTCGACGAACTTAATTCGACTAACTTAATTTGACTCGACTAACTCGACTTACTTGGTTCGACCAATTCGATTCGATTAACTAGGCTCGACTAACTTGACTAACTTAACTCGACTTACTTGGTTCGACCAATTCGATTCGATTAACTAGGCTCGACTAACTTGGTCGAACCACCCGATCAACTCAACTTATTTAACTTTAACTGGTTTTACTTGGTTTGACTAACTCAATTTATTAACTCGACTGACTTATTCAACTCGATTAACCTAACTGATTTACTTATCTCGATTAACTGAACTAATCACTTTGATTAACTCAACTAATTCACTTTGGTTAACTTAACCAATTCACTTAACTAATTCACTTAGTTTAACTTAACTAATTCACTTAACTCCTGTCGAATAAACTATATTCGATAACTCCTCTAACTCTATTCGAATAAACTATATTCGATTAACTTCTTTACTCTATTCGAATAAACTATATTCGATTAACTCTATTTAACTCCGTTTAACTCTATTCGAATAACTAATATTCGATTAACTCCTTTTCTTTATTCGAATAAACTATATTCGATCAACTCATTTGATTTAACTCTAATCGATTTAACTCCATTTAACTCTATTCGAATAACTAATTCGATTAACTAACTTCGAATACCATATTCGATTAACTAACTTCGAATACCATATTCGATTTCTCCTTTCGAATAACATATTCGATTTCTCCTTTCGAATACCATATTCGATTTGCTTTATTCACTTTATAAAGATTTCCTTTCTAACAACGTTTTATTCATTTGAAAATATTTACTTTTAAATAACGGTTCTACACTTTAAAAATGATTTCCTTTTAATAACGTTTCCTTTTTAATTCTATTTGTAAATGGTTTACAAATATTTCCTTTTCAAATTTATTCTTGAAATATTCTAACTCCTTAAATTCCCGGGAAAATTCGCCATAACCTCCTTTGTATCGGGAGCATCGGGAAAATCCCCAAACCCGCCACACAGGCCTTTCCATTCAAAAAGAAATGTTATGAATTTATTTCCTTTTCAAATATCTCCTATTTATAAATATTCCAATTTATAAACATTTCTTATTTATAAATATTCCACTTTATAAATATCTCTTATTTATAAATATCCCATTTTATAAATATGCTGTTTTCAATATCACTTTGAAATTTCCCTTATCTACATTCCGGTATGTTATGGTATTTTAACATATCAAATTACGATGTCTAATATCGTCCATACCCACACAATAAACAACATGTTATACTTCACATCATATATTAAAATATATGAAAAACAATAAAATAACTGTTGAGGAATCCAGTCGGATTCCTCCAACCTGTTTCCCTGTATCACAGATGTTAGACAATATAGATAACATCACTTTCAGTTCCCTATGATATATTCTGTTAAACAGAATCAATATAGAAATGTAACTAACTGACTAGCAGTTCAATCAAACTATCAATACACAGTCAAACAGACAATTTTAACAGTTCTAACAATACAACATGAAATTATAAACTGTTCAGAGTTAGTGAGATTTACTCACATTTGCAGTTCATCGTTAAAGAACGATAAACCGTTATTTTATTTGAATCAAACATTTTAATTCGCCGTAAATTCAAACGTGCTCGAATCCACTTCCAGTCAGTTCCATGTTGTAGCTCTCGTCCATACGGTCCCAACGCAACTTACGGTTCGTCAATCTGATTTCATATGACCAAGATATTGCGTTATGAAGTTAATACAACATTTTAAAATCTTAAAACAAACTTAATTGAATTGAAACGGGCCTCACCCCCCTTTACTCCCTCGTGGCCCAATATACCCAAGCCCACCGTAAAAAGCTTTCTCCCCCAAATTGAAATACCGAACTACATTCAACCCGTATACTCCTGCATCCACAACCCAATCGTTGACCTCCTCTTGACCAACGCTTCCACCACCTCGGCCATCGAACTCCGGCGCCAATACCACCGAATCACTCCTCTTTCCAACGCCTCCCTCCCCATACCCTTTAATGTGAACTCGAACCATCCTTCTCCGTCGCGACTTCAGGATCCGCCAGCTCCAATAGTAGCTCCGTCGAACCAAATGATCACCGAAAACACCCAGAACCTTTCCAATGTGTGCGAAATCACTTGCTGAACCCAAATCCACACTCAAATCGAGCTAAAACTTCCTACAGTCGGATCAAACTCCAACCCTAGAATCCGCTGTCAAAGTTCCACCGAACTGAACCTTCATCGAACCCATCAACTGGTATATAGGATCGAAGCTAGTTTGATGGAGAATTCAGAAATATATGTATTTCGATTTATAGGAATTTATTTTATTTGATTTTGATTTTCCTAGTTTTTGGGTTTACTGTTGGGATTTTGTTTGGAGGCACCATCGAATTTTTGACCAGAGGAAAAATGTTTTAGGGTTAGAAGGAGGTAAAGGTATTATATAGGAAGATTATAATATTTTAATATTCGATTATTTAATTTATTTTTAACCAAACGCTATTTACATTCGTCCTCTAAAATTTCTGTGATCACATACGATACCCAAAAATCACGAAAATTAACAAGTAGCTAGAGTTCGACATTACGGTCCCAACAAAACTGGTTTCATCGAATTCCGACTCCGTATGCTCACACAGTGTATTTTTAATCGTCGAAATACTGACTGTTTCTCACTCTAAAAATCCGTACGGCCACACAGTGCCTCTAAAAATCACGAAACTGGAAATCTAACAACTATTCGATATTGCGGATCCAACAAAACTGGTTTCGTTGAATTCCGACTTCGTTTTGCAAAACTGACTATTTTTAGACCCTTGAATAATCCATTTAAATATATAAATATATTTAAATAAATTAAATTAAATATAAATAAATTTATATTCTCGTATATCTTCACATAGGAATATCATACAGCTCCAGCATATCATATCAGAATTTACAGCTTGATATTTTCAGATTCCAGATTATCCCGGTATTCATTTTATACTGAAAATCTCTTTTATAACGTATATAAAGCGTCGCAAATTATAAAGGAAATCCATAGCGACTTTTCTAAAATTTGATTTGGACGTGAATCAAAATCTACACGACGAAATCCCGATTTTTCTCTTCCACTAGAAAGATATACTCCACCAGCTCCACACGTTTCTTGTTTCACAGAAATCCGGCTTAAAACGAATCATGTACATTCAGTTGAAGTTCAAATCGCCAAATAGCGAACTGCAGCGCCATTTCGAGCTCTATTTTAAATTATATTATAAATTATCAATTCCATTGGCTTATATAAATATATTCGTCAATATAATCCAACTCTAAGTTGAATTACATCTTTGGGATGACCCCATTCACAGGATATTTGTATTTCCAATATTTTTGATTATTTCGACATTATAATATATTTTATTATATTATGATTATTAATTAAATATTCAATATTATTTAATTCACGTTCTCGATATCGATAAATCGATATTTAATAAATAAATAAATAAATTATTCAACAGCTAAAAGTGCGGGTTACTACATTTATAATTCCACTTAAACGCATTTCCTATTTATAATTATTCTATTTATAAATATTCTCTTTTATAAAATCCTCTTGATTTTATAAATATTTTCTTTTATAAAATCCTCTTGATTTTATAAATATTCTCTTTTCAATATTCCGGTATGTCATGGTGTTTAACATATCAAATTACGATGTCCAATATCGTCCATACACAAACAATCAACAACAGGTTATAATTCACATCATATATCAAAATATATGAAAAACAATAAAATAACTGTTGAGGAATCCAGTCGGATTCCTCCAACCTATTTCCCTGCATCCACAGATGTTACACAATAAAATCAACATCACTTTCAGTTCCATATGATATATTCTGTTAAATAGAATCAATATCGAAATTCAACTAACTGATTAGCAG
This sequence comes from Allium sativum, assembly GCA_030737875.1. Lineage (NCBI taxonomy): Eukaryota > Viridiplantae > Streptophyta > Magnoliopsida > Asparagales > Amaryllidaceae > Allium > Allium sativum. The sequence goes on from CM060909.1 coordinate 455,742,645, forward strand.
TTCAATCAAACAGTCAACACACAGTCAATCAGACAATTTTTAACAGTTCTAAAAATACAACATGAATTTATAAACTGTTCAGAGTTAGTGAGATTTATTCACATTTGCAGTTCATCGTTAAATAACGATAAACTGTTTGTTTAATTTGAATCAAACAATTTATTTCTCCATAAATTCATACGAGCCCCAATCCACTTCCTGTCTGCTTCATTGTGAAGCTCTCTTCCGTACGATCCTAACGGATTTTGTTTCGCGGAATTCTGATTATGTATGCCGAAGTTATACAATTTAGAAGTTAATGCACTATTTGAATTTAATTAAACACATATGGATTTTCAATTATTGGGCCTCGCCATTTAAGAAAAAGCCCATACCCTTTGTAAATACCCAGGCCCGCTCCACCCTCTTCTTCCTCTTCTTTTCCACCGTGAGCTTCCCAGTAAAGCCTTGCCATTCTTGACATTTTACACCGACGCCCTCCCTTTTGTGATTCACTAAAAATCAAACCAATACTACCACAATTCCTTACTCAATCTCCTCTTCTACTCATACCAAAATAGGAGAGTTCGACGCTTCTATTTTACGTTCGCCCTCCTCCCATTTTCGACAGAACAGTGATCCCTGCGTCATTTTTGGCGATCGAATCCTACCATAAACTCACGGAAGATGCTAAACCTCACCATGATTCCCAAAACAACATTGATTTCGTGATTCGTTGCTTTACTCCCTCAAAAATACTAACCCTAGGTGTCGCTCGCCTTTAACAGTGCGAAATAAAACACCTTCGAACGCTATAAAACACACCTTCTCTTGATGAGCTCATCACTAGTAAACTCGAAACATAGATATGTAGATTTTAGGATTTTCCGTTGAATTGATTTTGATTTTTCTTTTGAGTTTTCTTGCTGCGTTTTGGGTTTTCAGAAAAAGAAAGTGGCGGCTTAAGGGGATGGTTTTCTAATGGGGACGTGAACCTTGTGTGGCTGAAAAAGAGGAGGATGTGGTTCCTTTTAGGTTCACAAGTTTTGTTTAGATATTTATTTTTATTTACTTTTACCTTCTAAAAATTCGTGCGATCACATACGATACCCGAAAATCACGAAACTGGACATGTAGCTAGAGTTCGACATTACGGTCCCAACGAAACTGGTTTCGTCGAATTCTGACTTCATTTGCTCACACAGTGTATTTTTAACTATCACATACTGACTGTTTCTCACTCTAAAAATCCATACGACCACACAGTGACTCTAAAAATCACGAAACTGGAAATCTAACAACTATTTAACATTGCAGATCCAACAAAATTAGTTTCGTCGAATTCCGACTTCGTTTGCAAAAGTGGCTATTTTTAAAGTCCTAAATAACCCATTTAAATATATAAATATATTTAAATATAATTAAATTAAATATTTATAAATAAATATTATCGTATATATATTCACAGTGGAATACCGTACAGCTCTAGAATATTCCTATATGAATTTCTAACCTGATATTTCTATCTGGGTCGACCCGATATTCGATTTATATTGAAATTCCTTTTTAAAATATAAATAATTCCTTTATAAATTATAAAGGAATTCCACAGCGACTTTTCTAAAATTTGATTTGGATGTAAATCAAAATCTACACTGCGAAATCCCGAATTTTCTCTTCCACTAGAAAGATATACTCCACCAACTCCACACGTTTCTTGTATCACAGAAATCCGGCTTAAAACGAATCTTGTACATTCAGTTGAAGTTCAAATCGCCAAATAGCGAACTGCAGCGCCATTTCAAGCTCGATTATAATTATAATATAACTATACGTTCAAACTGTCGTTTTTTTAAATATATTCGTTATTCTAATCAAATTCTAAACTGAATTAAATATCACAGATGATCCAGTTCACACCATATCGCAATTTCAACCAATTCTGATTATTCAGAATTATATATATTATTTAATTTATTATTTTAATTAAATATTCACCATTATTTAAATCCACGACCATTAAATTCACTATATCACTATTTATATAATTAAATAAATTAATTATTATACCGCTGAAAGTGCGGGTCATTACATTCTTCCCCACTTAAAATAATTTCGTCCTCGAAATTGCTAAGGTAGAAAACAAACCCTATCTACCGGTTAGAACTTAATTGATCACTTCTTACATTCGGTTTCAACTGAACTAATTTAATTTCAATTAAAAATTTATATAATTCTTATCAACGAAAATTTACAAAAATCCTGAAAATTTTCTAACGCCTTAACTCTTCGAAAAATTTCGCCAGCACCTCCTTTATACTGGTCAATCGGTCAAACCACCACTCACCTCTTTGGGCCATCTCCATCCCAAAAGAAAATCAAATAGCCAAGTGGCTTGCCAATTCGGCTCATAAATCTTATATCCAATAGAAATATAAACTTGTACCTTTTGTCGGCATATCATTATATCCTTTCCACCTGTTATCAATTCAGCGGATACAAGGGTCATCCCAATCAAATTCAAATCTGCTTTTATCCACAACACAGCCATTTGCTTATATCCGAGCCAAATATCATTTCAACTCGAGTTTCTTCTCGATTCCCAACTCTTAACTTGATTATTACACTTCAAATTTGAATCTCACAATCCAATTTGTCTTGATATCATTCTAATTCAATCACAGTTACCACTTTATTGGCTTTACTTTGATTCAAATTTGCTTTCACAAATTTCTGTTAATTTTTTTAATTCAAACAGTCTTTCCCTAGGAATTTTCAAACAGCCTACTCTTTTCAAAAATCAAATTTTCCTTTTTGAAATTCAACACAACTTGTCTTTCCCAAAATTCAAAACAATATCTTTGGTAGTAATTCGTCACTTACAACTCGAAAATGAATACTGATGATGCAGCTTTCATCATCAGAATCTATCTTCCAGTGATCGAAGTGAGTTCAATACTATAAAACCATTTCTAAACATTTCCAATTTGAAATTCATTTCAAAATATAATTCACATAGCTTGTAAAACAATTTAAAATCTCCCAAAATCTTAAATTTTCCTTATTTTTAATCCAAATCCATTTACAAACACTTATCCAATTCTCTAGAGTTTTAACTCAATTTCTGGTTTAAATTCAGATTTAACTCATTTGATTTCACGTATTTCACGTATATGAATTCTGATTGGTTATTTACATAACCATTTAATTTATAATCTTACTCGATTATAATAACAACCAATATATCCTATATATATACTTTTCTTTATATCAAAATATAATTTGGGTAAACTTATTTTAATTTACCCACTTTTCAAAACATATCGTGTCGACCCATCGTATTCGAGTGTTTATATACTCCTACCGATACAGAAGATCAAACTGATCGACCAGAACCCATAAACAACTCAACCAATGAATCTCCACAATATAAAACCATTTTTATATCAATAAAAAATACGTTCACTCGTATATATATGCTCAAACTCAATCTAGGGTATTTCTAACCCCATCTCTACTGAGTCACGCCACAGAGCCAAGGTAATCCACTTAACTTAAGCTCTGATACCAACTGTAAAGACCCGAGTTTTTGACGACTTTGGTTATCGCCATAAACTCACTGATGACTAACCAAACATCGAAAAATACCGGTCATTAATGAAAGAAATTAGAGGGTGAGAATAGATAAGATAGAAACTTAGAATAGAAGAAGAAGAACACAACATCAGAGTAACACGAACCTCACAGCGGAACGAATAATCATATAATAGATAACATATCCTTGAAATAAAATCAGTATATGTATACAATAACATTATCAGAGTACAACACTTACAACACAGCGGAAATAATAATAGCTATAGAATCTTGAAGCCTCCTGCTCCAAGCTCTCCAAGTGTATCTGTAAAATCCCGACTACTTGACTGCCCGTACAAATTTAGGCACCCAAGGGTTTAGGGAAAACAAACAAATAAACTCTGAGTCAGTCATGGGACTGGTATGAGTAAAACAGTTTAAGCAGTTTGAACAAGTGAACGATATCTCATAAGACCACACCGTATAACGGAACGGGATTTCCCCTTATGAGAATCCAAAATATCTTTATATCAAAAACCTTTTGATATTATAATAATGTCTATCAACCACAATATAATAATCATCTAGCAGAAACGCTTTCATCTCACGTTCTACATATATAGTATACAATCAAAACCGCAAGCACGTATTAGGTAACGGATTTCCAACTATGACAAGGTATAGAACCACCTTTCGCTAGTGTACCTCTAGAGGAATACACTGGGTTCAACAAGAACATCTTGCATCCCGGCCACACATGACCGACCACTCATTTCGCCTTAGTGTATCGACTGTATATCACCAACGGTTGGGATCAGCAACCGTTTCCCGAATGGGATAGCATCAACAATAGATTTTTAGAAATAAATGAAACTCTAGATCAGGTGATTATACACCCTACTTCGGAGCGACCGACTTAGCCATGCTGCCTGCCCGATTTCTGTTATTTACCTGTTGGTGAGGCTTGAGGTTACGCTTCATCATCACATCAGATTCACTTCGAATGCCACATTGTCAGATCCATCGAAAATCACTAATTGACGTCTACAATAGTACATTACGTGTTAGCTAAAAAAGTTTCCTTCTCTGCTTCCACTCTTGGTACGATTTAAGAAATCAATATACGTGACCTTTCTGGAAATACTCTGTCAGACATTCATCCATACAAGTAATTCAGGAACAGGACGAACCGATGTTACTATTCAATATATCCATCTTAGGCACTGTTATCTAAGACTTATACAATAGCCCTTGCACTTTACTCCGTCTTCAATTTTCTTTGGCATATATGATTCGCAACGCTTATGCCAATACAGAGTGGTTCTTTGGATAATAATCCAACCGGTCTCTCCATATTAACAACATTAAAATGGTCAAAAACGTCAATAGTCGGTGAGTTAACTATCAAAGGAAAATACATGTGCAAACGACGATATTATTTCCAGATGGAAATTCTATCAAATCAATCATCAATCATATATATATATATTCATATTTCCTTATTTTCTATATTTAGAAAATATACGTTAACACTGGAAAACGTTCCCATTTCTAATCCATATTTCCAATTTCAATATTTGATTACGTTTCTGATTCTATTTGGAAAACATTTCCAAATCTTCTTTACTTGGATTTAAATAGATGTTTAAATCAACATCGCGACGACAACTCGAACCACTATACTTATTTACTAAATTCACTTAACTACTTTCACTCTCGAACCTTAACCATTTCTAAATTAAAAACGAAGTCAATCAAGTTGGGGTATAACTACCTCTCAGACCTTAACTGAACAACATTTCAAATCTCGAAATAGGGTAAGTTCATCTTTTAACTTCTTAACACTTCCTTACGTAACTCTCATTCGAATACATCTCTATTTGATAACACCTCCCTTCGAATAACTATATTTGATAATCTCTCTCTTATAAATAACTAGATTCGAAAACCTTTCTTCGAATAAACTAAATTCGATTAACTCTATTTATTTAACCCTAATCGATTAACTCTTTTTACTTAACTCCTTTTGAATAACTAATTTGATAACTCCTTTTGGTTAACTAAAATCGATAACTCCTTTTGAATAACTATATTTGATAACTCCTTTCGAATAAAAAATTCGATAACTCCTTTCGATTAAACTAAAATCGATAACTCCTTTCGAATAACTACATTTGATAACTGCTTTCGAATAACTAATTCGATAACTCCTTTCAATTAAACTATAATCGATAACTCCTATGTGGTTAACTCTATTCGAATAACTCTTATTTATTTAACTCTATTCGAATAACTAATTCGAATAACTCTCATTTATTTAACTCTATTCGAATAACAAATTCGAATAACTCTTATTTATTTAGCTCTATTCGAATAACAAATTCGAATAACTCTTATTTATTTAACTCTATTCGAATAACAATTTCGAATAACTCTTATTTATTTAACTCTATTCGATTTACTTACTTTCGAATACTTATATTCGATAATCTCTTTCTTCGAATAAATCTTATTCGATTTTACTCCTATTGAATAACTAGATTCGATCAACTCACTTCGAATATTTCTGATTCGATTATCTCACTTTGAATATCTCTGATTCGATTATCTCACTTCGAATATTTCTGATTCGATTTACTTCTTCGAATAACTAAATTCGATTAACTCATTTCAACTCTAGTTGGAATAAACTAAATTCGATTAACTCCATTTGAATAACTCTAGTTCGATTTAACTCTATCGATCAACCCTAACTGATTAACTCTAACCGGTTTAACTCTAACTGGTTAACCCTAATGGTTTTACTCTAACTGGTTAACCTGAACTGATTAACTCTAACTGGTTAACTCTACTGATTAACTCTTTGTCCTTATTCAGTTTCAACCATCGATGTTGAAATTGATTCTTACTTCTTTATATAAGTCCTGACTTATATATTCTATTTATCCAAATGATAAATATTTAACTTAATTTATAAATATCATTTATAAATCAATCTGCTCCTTTTATCTGTTTACTTCTTCATATATATGTTCAGACTTATATATATCTATTTATCCAAAGATAAATATTTCCTTTATAATCTATTTGTTTTCTAAACAAATATTTCCTTTATCATCTATTTGATTATGGTTTTACACTATTTCCTTTTTAATCCTATTTGTAATTGGTTTACAAATATTTCCTTGTATATCTTTATTTATTCTACTCTAATTATTTCCTTTATAATACCTTATTTATTTCCTAAATGAATATTCTCTTTAATGTATCCTATTTATTTACTAAATAAATAATTCATTTAATATCCTATTTATTATCCCAATAAACATAACCCTTTTATCTCATTCTATTTATTTAACAAATAAATAATTCACTTTATAAATATTCCATTTATAAAGATTTCCCTTCATTTATAATTCCACTTAAATGTATTTCCTATTTATAATTATTCTATTTATAAATATTCTCTTTTATAAAATCCTCTTGATTTTATAAATATTTTCTTTTATAAAATCCTCTTGATTTTATAAATATTCTCTTTTCAGTATTCCGGTATGTCATGGTGTTTAACATATCAAATTACGATGTCCAATATCGTCCATACACAAACAATCAACAACAAGTTATAATTCACATCATATATCAAAATATATGAAAAACAATGAAATAACTGTTGAGGAATCCAGTCGGATTCCTCCAACCTGTTTCCCTACATCCACAGATGTTACACAATAAAATCAACATCACTTTCAGTTCCATATGATATATTCTATTAAATAGAATCAATATCAAAATTCAACTAACTGACTAGCAGTTCAATCAAACAGTCAACACACAGTAAATCAGACAATTTTAAACAGTTCTAAAAATACAACATGAATTTATAAACTGTTCAGAGTTAGTGAGATTTATTCACATTTTCAGTTCATCGTTAAAGAACGATAAAATGTTTGTTTGATTTGAATCTAACAATTTATTTCGCCATAAATTCATATGAGCCCCAATCCACTTCCAGTCTGCTTCATTGTGAAGCTCTCGTCCGTACGATCCTAACGGATTTTGTTTCGCGGAATTCTGATTATGTTTGCCGAAGTTATACAATTTAGAAGTTAATGCACTATTTGAATTTAATTAAACACATATGGATTTTCAATTATTGGGCCTCACCATTTAAGAAAAAGCCCATACCCTTTGTAAATACCCAGGCCCGCTCCACCCACTTCTTCCTCTTCTTTTCCACCGTGAGCTTCCCAGTAAAGCCTCACCATTCCTGACATTTTACACCGACGCCCTCCCTTTTGTGATTCACTAAAAATCAAACCAATACTACCACAATTCCTTACTCAATCTCCTCTTCTACTCATACCAAAATAGGAGAGTTCGACGCTTCTATTTCACGTTCGCCCTCCACCCATTTTCGACAGAACAGTGATCCCTGCGTCATTTTTGGCGATCGAATCCTACCATAAACTCACGGAAGATGCTAAACCTCACCATGATTCCCAAAACATCATTGATTTCGTGATTCGTTGCTTTACTCTCTCAAAAATCCTAACCCTAGGTGTCGCTCGCCTTTAACAGTGCGAAATAAAACACCTTTGAACGCTATAAAACCCACCTGCTCTTGAAGAGCTCATCACTAGTAAACTCGAAACACAGATATGTAGATTTTAGGATTTTCCGTTGAGTTGATTTTGATTTTTCTTTTGAGTTTTCTTGCTGCGTTTTGGGTTTTCAGAAAAAGAAAGTAGCGGCTTAAGGGGATGGTTTTATAATGGGGACGTGAACCTTGTGTGGCTGAAAAAGAGGAGGATGTGGTTCCTTTTAGGTTCACAATTTTGTTTAGATATTTATTTTTATTTACTTTTACCTTCTAAAAATTCGTGCGATCACATACGATACCCAAAAATCACGAAACTGGACATGTAGCTAGAGTTCGACATTACGGTCCGAACGAAACTGGTTTCGTCGAATTCTGACTTCATTTGCTCACACAGTGTATTTTTAACTGTCACATACTGACTGTTTCTCACTCTAAAAATCCGTACGACCACACAGTGACTCTAAAAATCACGAAACTGGAAATCTAACAACTATTTAACATTGTGGATCCAACAAAATTAGTTTCGTCGAATTCCGACTTCGTTTGCAAAAGTGGCTATTTTTAAAGTCCTAAATAACCCATTTAAATATATAAATATATTTAAATATAATTAAATTAAATATTTATAAATAAATATTATCATATATATATTCACATTGGAATACCATACAGCTCTAGAATATTCCTATATGAATTTCTAACTTGATATTTCAATCTGGGTCGACCCGATATTCGATTTATATTGAAATTCCTTTTTCAAATATAAATAATTCCTTTATAAATTATAAAGGAATTCCACAGCGACTTTTCTAAATTTTGATTTGGACGTAAATCAAAATCTATACGATGAAATCCCGATTTTTCTCTTCCACTAGAAAGATATACTCCACCAGCTCCACACGTTTCTTGTATCACAGAAATCCGGCATAAAACGAATCCTGTACATTCAGTTGAAGTTCAAATCGCCAAATAGCGAACTGCAGCGCCATTTCAAGCTCGATTATAATTATAATATGACTATACGTTCAAACTGTCGTTTTTTTAAATATATTCGTTATTCTAATCAAATTCTAAACTGAATTAAATATCACAGATGATCCAGTTCACACCATATCGCCATTTCAGCCAATTCTGATTATTCAGAATTATATATATTATTTAATTTATTATTTTAATTAAATATTCACCATTATTTAATTCCACGACCATTAAATTCACTATATCACTATTTATATAATTAAATTAATTAATTATTATACCGCTGAAAGTGCGGGTCATTACACAATCAACAAATCATAATACTTCATAAGATTTCAACACATTTCACAGATTAGAAAGGTGGGTTGTGTAATAACCTGGAAATCTGAGCCAATTTAAAAATTTTATTTTGGCAATTTTAGCGAATTTTGATTATTTAAAATGAATTATTTTAAATAATAGCGACGAGAAATTTATTTTGAATAGAATTCCAACGTATATATTTATATAGATCGTCGTTAGAATATAATTATTTTATTTTAAATTATAAAAGGAATTGAAAATGGCGCGGTAGTTCGATAATTCGATTTCAAACTTCAAATGAATGCACACATAATAAACCGGATTTTAGCGAAACCAAAAATATTATAATCTAATTGAGAATATCTTTCCGACGAATCCGAAAAATCAAAATTCCATAGCGGGAATCAAAAGATACGCCCAGTTGAAAATTCAGAATAGTCGCTATGGAATTCTGGCCCTTAAAAATGGGAATTTTGCAAACGACCTCGGTTTTCGACGAAACCACTTTTGTTGGATCCGTGATGTCAAATTATTGCTAGATTTCAAATTTCATAATTTTTCGAATCAATATGTGAGCGTGGCAAAGGAAAACGCGTTTGACCAGTTTCAGTTGATTTTAACCGACTGGAAAATGGCCATTTTTCAAACGGTCTCAGAATTCGATGAAATTAGTTTTGTTAGGACCGTATTGTCAATATGAAGTTAGAAAATATTTTTCGGGAATTTTTCTAGTTAGTATGTGGCCCCGGTAAATTGAAATGCGCGTTCAAATTCAAAATATAGAGTTATATTTTGATTTTGACGAAAACTGATCGAAACAGTCGAATCAGCCTACTATACATATCCCATTGTGTTCGGAATTGGGCTAATTAGATAGGGACGACAGGCGGTGGGTTCCGTTTCGAGGTCGAAATTAAAAGTTGCTTTTTGAAATTAAATAATTAAATAAATAAATAAAAAACCCTCCCTTCCCTCTATTCAAAGTCAACACCCCCTTCTCTCCTCAACCCCCTCCCCCCCCCCCCAGTCAGTTATTTTAAAAAGAAAAAAAAGGAAAAAAATTGATGAAATCGCGTCGCCGCCCCCCTTCCATCGCGCCGCCACGCCAGGCGCTAGCCCCCCCTCCTCTCTTCCCCCCTCCTTCTCCTCCGTCCTTCTCCTCCTTCTTCCACACCCGAACACCCAAAGCCGCCGAGTTCGAGCTCGATTCACGAGCTCCAAGAGGGTGCGGTCTTCAAGGCGCCACCGGCGCAGGTGAGAGAGGCCAGGGCGGTTCGAGCGGCCACCGCCGATGGTGGTCCGGGCCCCTACAGTGGCGGGCGACAGTGAAAAGTCGAGGGGAGCTTTTGGGTTCAGAAAATAACGAAGGGGGAGAAAGGATAGCTGATGGTAACAAATCTTAACGTTATATAAAATGTTGTTAATAATGTTAATTCTATTCTAATTATTTTCTTTATCATATGCCATGTAGAAAATAAATATACTTTGTTTTGAAAGTGAATAAGCATTGTTTTTAAATAAGATGGCGACATAAAGACATGATTTTTAATTACTTAAAGGTATGATTTTTCGATGGCATAAAGTTATGATTTTTAGAAGAATAAAAATATGATTTTTATATTATAGAAAGAATAAAAATATGATTTTTATATTATAGAAAGAATAAAAATACGATTTTTATATTATAGAAAGAATAAAAATATGATTTTTATATTATAGAAAGAATAAAAATACGATTTTTATATTATATAACTAGTAAAAATTTAATCTTTAATGTTGTAGCGAAATAAAAATTCGATCTTTATCGCGTAGAAGATATAAAAATATAATTTTTATTATATTACTGGCGAGATAAAAATAGAATTTTTTATCTATATAGTAGCAGTGTAAAAATATGATTTTTATATAAAGAGTATTATACAAATGTGATTTTTATATATGTAGTGGCTACGGACAATGAAAGTGACAAAAGGCGAGAACGGCGAAGACTTCTACATATGAAGAGTCGTGGCGTTTGGTTTAGCTAGTCGGTGACAACTCCTCACCTTTAATTTATTTCTAGTTATAAATATATACTAGGATGTAGACGGTGTTTAGTAGCACCCGACACCCGTCGTCCACAAACCATGGACGGCTTGCATGCTTGTTTGTTTGATTTTGATGTGTAGTTGATTGTGTGATGTGATGTGAAAAGAAATAAAATATTTATACAGTTAAAAATATTTTATAGTTGAAAATATAATTTTTAACGTGAATGTGAATAAATTAATATAAACAAATCGGACGATTTGTTTATATACACACATTTGACTGATGTTGATTGGGACGATAAATTTTACACATCGCCCAACTGCACAAATAAAATCTGTGTTTGATAGTTTGAAACCCCACACGGGTATTGGGATGATATATGACATACACTAATCCCAATAATTAGTTGTATATCGATCGATCGATTGACAGACTGTTATAAGCGTTAAATATTTATATTTGATGCTTATATAGTGTAGAATGAACTTTGGATGATGGTTGATTATTTGTCATTGTCGATGTATACATGCGTTGTATGTAAATACATAGAAGTAAAATCTATGGTAATTGATTGGGCCTCAATCCAGTTTTGAAAAGGAAATATTTGAATAGAAATATTTGAAAAAGGAAATATTTGAATAGAAATATTTGAAAAGAATTATTTGAACATTGAATATTTGAAAATAGAAATATATGAAGTCGTGTTGATTAGATTGACGCCATTTTGACGTGAACGATATTTATATCGATTTTATTCATTTTTATAATGAATATAGAAAAGGAAGTGATTTCAAATTCTGATATTTTGAAACGATTTGAAATTCGAATTGAAATTGAATAGAATTGAATTCGAATTGAAATTGAATAGAATTGAATTCGAATTGAAATTGAATAGAATTGAATTCGAATTAAAATTGAATAGAATTGAAATCAAATTGAAATGAATACGAATTGGATTGAAATTGAATAGAAATCGATTTGAAATAAATTCAAAATCGAATAGAAATTGAATCGAATTGAAAACAAACTGAAATTGAATTAAAAATCGATTTGAATTAAAATCAATTTGAAATGAATTTAAAACGAATTTATGAGGAAAAATTCAATTTTGATTTGATTTTGAAATGAAGCTGAAATCGTTTCAAAAACGAATTCAAAACGATTTATAAAATACGTTTTAAAAGGAAATTGACGAAATATATATAATATATATTATATATATAATGGCCTGAATAGAACGCGCCGCGCCGCGGCAATTCGCGAATTTCGACCATTGACTTCGAATGGAAATTGCGGGAGATCCGACCGTCGGATTCCTCTAAAACCGGAACCGTTGGGTTCGTATCGAAAAGAGCTTTCTAACGAATATTAGAAATTTGAAATCTAATGGTTGGATTTGGAATTATGTCCAAATCAAATTTGAAAAAGGTTGTTGTAAGTGCAGTTCGATGGCCGTTGATGGAAATCGACTGTACGGGCCTTAATAAAATTATTAAAAATGGTAATAATTTGTGTAAAATCATAAGAAATGATTTGTGAAGAATTGGGATGAAAAATTCCATATTTGAAAAGATAAAAATAGATTTTTATCGAAATGAACTAATTTTGAATTAGAATAATAATTTATTTATTTTTAAATAAATAAATTGGATTTGAAATGGTTTTAAAAAAAACCAGAATTTCCAATAATTGAATTGGAATGGATTTGAATTGAAATTGTCTTTGGAATATTTCGATGTTGGATTTCGTGATTATACAGATATTGTTATGGAAATTTGAAAGATATATTTATATCGTTATTTCCAATACGATATTTGTTGGTCGTAGAGTTTGATATTGAATATAAGCCGATATATTTTCTATTCAGAGCCTTGTATTTAATATCAAATGTGATTTGGGTTTGTCGTGAATGGTGTCTTCATTAACACTGTTCTTAAACCCAGTTGAGAAAAAGATTAAATCTTTTTATTTAGATTTAATGAAGTGTACCAATTAAATGGTGTTTAATTGGAATTGAATTCGAATTGATTTTTGGGTTTATCATGAACGGTGTTTTAAATAACACTTGTTCTTTAACCCGATAATTAATGGAATGTGATTTTGGGTTGTCGTGAACGGTATCTTCAATAATACTGTTCTTAGACCCCAAATGGAGTTAAGAAAATCAGAAACTAACTGAAGATTAGTTAAGTTGAATGGTTTCTTGGGTATTGATCTGATGTTGGTTTCGGCCTTCGGGGTTAATATTTAGGGAACTGTTCTCTTACTAATTTACGGTTAGGGACTGATTGAAATGTGATGTGATTTTGGGGTTTATCGTGAACTGTGTTTTAAATGACATCGGTTCTTTAACTGAAACGACCCGAACTTCCCCGGTCTCCCAAGAGAAGAGAAAGAACGAATTGTTTTGAGAACACGACAAAATAGAACGTAGACGGAAGAACATTTCATTGTATATTTACAACAATGCATCAGATTACAAGAATATACAGAGTATAAACAAATAAACATTACACAGAAATATCAGAGATTACAATAAATTACATAGCAGCGGAAAATAATACCATACACAACTAGAAGAGATATACGGATACAAAGCTTTCCGGATATCGTTCCAGCTGTAAACCAGGATCCTGTGAATATAAATCTGCAAAACCCAAAACTACTAGCTGCCCGTGTCAAAATAAGGGCACCCAGAGTTTAGGTTAAAACAATAAACTCCAGGTCAGTCATGGGACTGGTGTGAGAACTAAAACAGTTATTTAAAACTTTACTTTAAATCAGATATATCAAGGGACCACGCCGTATAACACGAAACGGGTTTCCTCCCAAGAATACCGGTGCATAAAACAAACAGCGCGATGCTAAATAAAGAAAAATGAAGCTGTTATAAGACCCAGGTCCTATCACACAATGCAACGCAAGCCGAGGGATAGGGTTTTCCCTTATAACAGCCAAAGAATGCTTGATACGTTTTAAAACTAATCATTTGATACTACTATAAGTGCATAGTGAATAAAACAACTTCAAATCATAAGTATCAATCATAGACGGCATGGGTACCATATATCATGTCGCCATACTAGTTTTACAATTAAAACCGCAAATGTCACATATTTGGAAATTGGATTTCCGTCAGTGAACTGAGGCTAGGGATCGTCCTCACCGTCTTCGAGACTCTCTAGCCCGAGCCTTAGGGTCAGAGCGCATCGACCCTTGGATCGTCAGGGCCGGTCCACCGATGTGGATTAAAATTCCTGAACACTACGTTTCCCCGCCCTTTGGGGCGTAAATGAGCCAACGAATGACTCCATCGGACCCGGATCGTCCGATCAAACCGAGGCGCCTCGCAACAGCAACAACCACACAGGTGAAAAGTATATAAATGTCAGGGCTGGTAGGTCACTGACACCACCTTAGCTAGAAAGAAACGCCTGCCCTCCCTGAGGTCCTCTCCCGTTTTTGGTTCACAACCGGGGTGTGAGGCTCGCGAATTCACGTTACACAAAGCTGTGCCCCACAGGCTGTGCTTTGATCATCACCACAAGGCTTTGCTTTTCAACAGAAGCCTCGATCAATTGCATCTTAGCATGCCACACAGGCAAACCACTCTATGCAACCGATATCAGTCACACAGAATGAAATCCAATGTCAGACACACAGTCCATTTACAAGTCCGTTCTGGGTCTGAACGAAACCGGAGGCACTTTCCTCGCATATCCATCGATCTCCAAGCACATCTGGACGACCACCGATTGATTCTCTCATCTTGGGTGTACAGCCCAATCAAGATCATCAGTAATCACCCAAACGATGTGAAGACTTCCGGCCTTCAACCACCGTCTTCCTCTTCGACTTATCGTCATATCAGTTATTCAGAATGGGCTAAACCCGGTCTTTCTGAACAACTCGTGTATATATATAATAAACACGAGTTACACAAACACAACATACGCCCCTTTCCAATTCAGAATATTCTTTTATTCAAATATTCTTATATTTTGGGAAAGGTTCCCATTAATTTTATCAAAGATAAATTCTTTAAATTTATTCTTTAATCTCCTTTTTGAATATCAATTCAAACTAGTCGGAATTAGTGAACCACACTGAAGTAATCATTTATTTTATTTCCCAATCCCAACCTATTAATCCCATGAAGTAAAACTGGTCATACTTCATATTTAACACCACGGTGTTATCGGTAAATTCAATTACCATTTCACGTTCAAATCTAATTAAAGATTTAACTATCGCCTGGAGTAAAACCGGTGATACTCCATTCTCGATCTTTTCAATCTAATTAAAGATTCATTAAAACTCCACTTAGTTTTAATCTTTAACTGGGTTAAAGAATCAGTGTCATTCAAAACACGATTCACGATAAACCCAAAATCACATTCCATTAATTATCGGGTTAAAGAACAAGTGTTATTTAAAACACTGTTCACGATAAACCCAATTATCAATACCAATTCAATTCCAATTAAATGTTATTTAATTGGTACATTTCATTAAATCTAAATAAAAAGATTTAATCTTTCCTCAACTGGGTTCAAGAACAGTGTTAACAAAGACACCATTCACAACAAACCCAAATCATATTTGATATTAAATACAAGGCTCTGAATAGAAAATATATCGGCTTATATTCAATATCAAATTCTACGACCAACGGATATCGTATTGGAAATAACTATAAATATATCTATATCTTTCAAATTTCCATAACAACATCTGTATAATCACGAAATCCAACATCGAAATATTCCGAAGACAATTTCGATTCAAATCCATTCCAATGCAATCATTGGAAATTCTGGTTATTTTCAAAACCATTTCAAATTCAATTTATTTATTTAAAAATAAATACAATTATAATCCAAGTTCAAAACTAGTTCATTTCGATAAAAATCTATTTTTATCTTTTCAAATATGGAGATTTTCATCCCAATTCTTCACAAACCATTTCTTATGATTCTACACAAATTATTACAATTTTTAATAATTTTATCAAGGTCCGTACAGTCGATTTCCATCAATGGCCATCGAACTGCACTTACAACGACCTTTTCCAATTTTGATTTGGACATAATTCCAAATCCAACCGTTAGATTTCTAATTTCTAATATTCGTTAGAAAGCTCTTTTCGATACGAACCCAACGGTTCCGGTTTTAGGAGAATCCGACGGACGGATCTCCCGTAATATCCGTTCGAAGTCAATGGTCGAAATTCGCGAACTGCCGTGGCGCGGCGCGTTCTATTCAGGCCATTATATTATATATATATAATATATATAATATATACTTCGTCGATTTCAATTCAAAACGTGCTTTATAAATCGTTTTAAAATTCATTTTCAACACGGTTTCAACTTCATATTCAATTTCAAATCAAAATTGAATATTCCAATATAAATTCATTTCAAATTGATTTCAATTCAAATTGATTCCTAATTCAATTTCAGTTCGTTTTCAATTCATTTCAAGTTCAATTCGAATTCATTTCTATTCAATTTCAATTTCAATTCGAATTCATTTCTATTCAATTTCAATTCAAATTATCAGATTTTGAAATCACTTTCGATATTCATTATAAAATGAACAAAATCGATATAAATATCGTTCACGTCAAAATGGCGTCAATCTAATCAATACGGCTTCATATATTCCTATTTTCAAATATTCTATTTCAAATATTTCTTTTTCAAATATTTCTATTTCAAATATTCCTATTTTCAAATGTTTCTATTTCAAATATTTCTATTTTAAAACTGGAATGAGGCCCAATCAATTACCATATAATGTTAATTATATGGATTTTCTACTACACATGTATATATCAACAACGATGAATAATCAACCATCATCCAAAGTGCATTCTACACTGTATAAGCATCAAGTATAAATATTCAACGCTTATAACAGCCTGTCAATCAATCGATCGACATACAACTAAACAATCGGGATTAGTGTACGTCAAATATCATCCCAATACCCGTGTGGGGTTTCAAGCAATCTAACACAGATTTTTATTTGTGCAGTTGGGCGATGTGTAAAATTTATCGTCCCAATCAATGTCCTTCAAATAGGTGTACATAAACAAACCGTCCGGTTTGTAAATGAATATTTATTTATTCACATTCACGTTAAAAATTATATTTTTAACGATCTAACTATTTTATTCAACCTATGAATTTTCTATTCGGTTCATTTATTAAATAAAATGTTATCTTTATTTTTCTAACTTATTTTTAGAACATTTCGGCGGCATAACGGCACGATACTAGAAACGGGACAAGACCTAGCCTTATCCCCGGTCTAGTGAAGGCCCACGCCATTCACACATCAATCAAATCCATTCATTTCACCCAACAATTCAATTTCAATCAAATAATCTAACTAATTTTTGCAATCAACCAAATAAGTCCATGGTCTGTGGACTATTGTGTCGGGTGCTACTAAGCACCGTCTGCATCCTAGTATATATATATAACTAGAAAAAGAAGTTGAAAGGTGAGAAGTTCTCACCGATAGCTATCCTAACTCCACGGCACTTCTAATGCAGGAAATCTTCACTGTTCTCGTCTCTTATCACTTTCTTCACCCGTAGCCACTACATATATAAAAATCGAATTTTTACTTCGATGTTCAATATATAAAAATCACATTTTTCTTCGATGTTCAATATATAAAAATCACATTTTTACTTCGATGTTCAATATATAAAAATCACATTTTTCTTCGATGTTCAATATATAAAAATCACATTTTTACTTCGATGTTCAATATATAAAAATCACATTTTTTACTTCGCTATTCAATATAGAAAAATCGAATTTTTACTTCGCTATTCAATATAGAAAAATCGAATTTTTACTTCGCTATTCAATATATAAAGGTTTCGCCTTTTTAAATATAAAGATTTCGCCCTTTCAAATATTTCATTATAAAAATCACATTTGATATTTTTCTACACAAATAAAGATGCTATTTTTAATATTCCTATCTTGTAAAAATTATATTTTTACTTTTCTACTTAAACAAAAATCATATTTTTACACCTCCTATATAGTAAAGATTATATTTTTAATACTTTAAAAATATAAAAATCATATTTTTCCTATGCTAAAAATTATATTTTTACATGAATAAAAGTCCTATATTTTCAGTTTTTTTTTTAAAATCGTATATTTTATCATATAAAAATCCTCACTTTTTATTTTTAAAAATCATTGCTTTTTAATACTATAATATTTATAAAAACTGATTTTAAATTTATGCTAAAAAAAATCAATTACATTATATAAAAATGAATAAAAATAAAATACAAAAACTTACAGTATTTAATTGGGAAAGGGGGGACTGGTGCTATGCTTGGCGGCGTCGGGGAGGTCGGTGGGGTTTGGGCGCGTCTGGGTTTGGGGGGGGGGGGGAAGGAAGCTCGAACGGAGGCCGGAGATGGGGGAAGCGGAGGGCGTCGGAGAGGGTTCCAGGAGGGGGAGGCGGTGGTGCTAGGGCGTCCGAGGTGGGCTAGGGGATTTAGGGGAAATCGGTTTGGGGAAGAAGAGGGAGGACGAGACGCGAGATGGCGGGAGAGAAGCAGGGCGTCGGCAGCGTGGTGGGGGTCCTCCGGCGATGGCGCGGAGGTGGTTGGAGGCGGCTCCGTCGAGGGTTGCTTCATTTTTTTTTCTTTTTGTTTGAAATCGAAATGAACGGGGGGGGCAGAGGAGATAAAGGGGAGAGGAGAGAGAATGATTTTTAATTTTATTATTTTATTTAATTATTTTAATTCCTAAAAAGTTGACTTTTACATACGACCTCTAAACGAGGTCCACCGCCTGTCGTCCATAGCGTTTCACCCCCATTCCGAACACAATGGGATATGTATCGTAGGTTGATTCGGACGTTTCGATCAGTTTCCGTTGAATTTACATTTAAATCATTATATTGAATTTCAAACGTACATTTCAAATTACCGGGGTCACATACTAACTAGAAAAATTCCAGAAAAATATTTTCTAGCTTCGTATTGACGATACGGTCCTAACAAAACTAATTTCGTCAAATTCTGAGACCGTTTGAAAAATGGCCATTTTCCAGTCGATTAAAATCAACTGAAACTGGTCAAACGCGTTTTCCTATGCCACGCTCACATATTGATTCGAAAAATTATGAAATTTGGAATCTAGCAATAATTTGACATCACGGATCCAACAAAAGTGGTTTCGTCGAAATCCGAGGTCGTTTGCAAAATTCACATTTTTAAGGGCCTGAATTCCATAGCGACTATTCAGAATTTTCATCTGGACATATTTTTTGATTCCCGCTATGAAATTTTGATTTGTCGGATTCGTTGGGAAGATATCATCAATTAGATCCTATTATCTTTGGTTTCACAAAAATCCGGATTGTTTTGCACCCGGTACATTCAATTGAAGTTTGAAATCGAATAATCGAACTACCGCGCCATTTTCAATTCCTTTATAATTATATATAATTATTTATATTCTAACGACGACGTATATAATATATACGTTCTAATTATATTCAAAGTTAATTTCTCGTCGATATTATTTAAAATAATCTATTTTAAATATTCAAAATTCGCTAAAATTGCCAAAATAAAAATTTTAAACTGGCCCAGATTTCCGGGTTGTTACATTAACCCAGTTAAAGATTAAAACTAAGTGGAGTTTTAATGAATCTTTAATTAGATTGAAAAGATCGAGAATGGAGTATCCCCAGTTTTGCTCCAGGCGATAGTTAAATCTTTAATTAGATTTGAACGTGAAATGGTAATTGAATTTACCGATAACACTGTGGTGTTAGATATGAAGTATTACCAGTTTTACTTCATGGGATGAATAGGTTGGGATCGGGAAATTAAAACAAATGATTACTTCGGTAAGGTTCCTTAATCCCGGCTAGTTTGGATAAACCATAATTTAGTTTGAAGTGATATTCAAAGGAAGGTTAAAGAATAAATTTAAAAGAATTTATCTTTGATAAAATTAATGGGAACCTTTCCCTAAGAATGTGAAATTTAGAAACTAACTGTAGGTTAGCTAAGCAGAATGGTTTCCTGGGTATTGATCTGATGTTGGTTTCGGCCTTCGGGGTTAATATTTAGGGAATTATTCTCTTGTTAATTTACTGTTAGTGACTGATGAATTGGAATGAGGCGTATGTTGTGTTTGTGTAACACTTGTTATTATATACGCGAGTTATTCAGAAAGACCGGATTTATCCCATTCTGAATAACTGATTCGATGATGAGTCGAAGATGAAGACGGTGGTTGAAGACCGGAGGTCTTCACGTCGTTTGGATAATTACTGATGATCTTGATTGGGCCGTACACCCAAGAGGAGGGAATCAGTTAGTGGTCGTCCATACGTACTTGGAGATCGATGGATATGCGGGGTACTAGGTGCCTCCGGTTTCGTTCAGACCCAGAATGGACTTGTAAATGGATTATGTGTCTGATATTGGATATCATTCTGTGTGATTGATGGATATCGGTTGCATGGAGTGGTCTGCCTGTGTGGCATGCTAAGATGCAAATGATCAAGGCTTTTGTTGAAAAGCAAAGTCTTGTGGTTGATGATTAAAGCACGACCTTTGTGGCGTAGCTTTGTGTAGCGTTAATTTGCGAGCCTTACACCCCGGTTGTGAACCAGAAACGAGAGAGGACATCAGGGAGGGCATGCGTTTCCTTCTAGTTAGAAGTGGCGTCAGTGGTTTTACACGCCCTGACGAGTTTGACTTATGTGGTTGTTGGTTTGCGAGGCGCCTCAGATATATCGGTGACTATGTGAAGCCGATGGAATCATTCGTTGGCTCATTTACGCCCCATAGGGTGGGGAGACGTATTGTTCAGGCACTATAATCCACTCCGTGTGGACCGGCTCTGACGATCCATGGTGCAGTTGCAGCTGTTCCTGAGACATGAGCTAGATTGTCTCGAATTAGCACAGGACGATCCCTTTGCCTTGGTTCACAGATGGAAATCCAACTTCCAATACGTGACATTTGCGGTTTTGATTGTAGAGCCTAGTATGGAGACATTATATATGGTACCCATGCCGCCTATGATTGATATTTATGATTGTATATAAAATCAGAAACTAACTGGAAACGAGCTAAGATGGGTGATTTCCTGGGTATTGGTCTGATGTTGGTTTCGGCCTTCGAGGTTAATACTTAGGGAATCGTTCTCTTACTAATTTACGGTTGGAGTCTGATTAAGAATCAAAAGGTAAAATTTCGCGTATCAAGATTCTTTGGCTGTTATAAGGTAAAACCCTATCCTCCGGCTTGCATTGCATTGTGTGATGGGACCTGGGTCTTATAACAGCTTCATTTTTCTTTATTTAGCATTGCGCTGTTTGTTTTATGCACTGGTGTTCTTGGGAAGAAACCCATTCCGTGTTATATGGCATGGTCCCTTGATTTACCTAACTTCAAAATAAAGATTAATAACTGTTTTAATTCTCACACCAGTCACATGACTGACCTGGAGTTTATTGTTTTAACCTACTCTGGGTGCCCTTATTTTGACATGGGCAGCTAGTAGTTTTGGTTTTGCAGATTTATATTCACAGGATCCTGATTTACAGCTGGAACGATATTTGGAAAGCTCTGTATCCGTGTATTACTTCTAGTTGTGTATTGTATTATTTTTCCGCTGCGATGTATTTAAATCTCTGATATTCTCTGTGTATTATTTATTCATACTCTGTATATTCTTGTATTCTGATGGAATTGTTGTAATTAACAATGAAATGTTATTCTGTCTGCGCTCTTTTGTGTGTTGTTCTCAAAGTATCCGCTCTTTCCTTACCGGGGAAGTTACGGGTCCTTACAGTTGGTATCAGAGCCAGGTTTCGATCCTGGGACCTGTGGGTTATGGGCCCACATGCTAACTAGAAAAATTCCCGAAAAATATTTTCTAGCTTCGTATTGACGATACGGTCCTAACAAAACTAGTTTTGTCAAATTATGAGACCGTTTGAAAAATGGCCATTTTCCAGTCGATTAAAATCAACTGAAACTGGTCAAACGCGTTTTCCTTCGCCATGCTCACATATTGATTCGAAAAAATACGAATTTTGGAATCTAGCCATAATTCTACATCCCTGATCCAACAAAAGTGGTTTCGTCGAAATCCGAGGTCGTTTGCAAAATGGCCATTTTTAAGGGCAGAAATTCCATAGCGACTATTCTGAAATTTCAACTGGACATATCTTTTTATCCCCGCTATGAAATTTTTATTTTTCGGATTCGTTGGAAAGATATTCTCAATTAGATTCAAATACTTTTGGTTTCGCTAAAATTCGGTTTATTTTGCATCCTGCACATTCGATCAGAATACAAGAATATACAGAGTATAAATGAATAAAATACATTCGATAAATATCAGAGATTTCAATAAATTACATAGCAGCGGAAAATCAATACAAAACACAACTGAAAATAATAAACGGATACAGAGCTTTCCGAGTATCGTTCCAGCTGTAAATTAGGATCCGGTGAATATAAATCTGCAAAACCAAAACTACTAGCTGCCCATGTCGAAAATAGGGGCACCCAGAGTTTAGGTTAAAACAATAAACTCCAGGTCAGTCATGGGACTGGCATGAGAACTAAAACTGTTATTAATCTTTATTTTAAAGTTAGGTAAATCAAGGGACCACGCCGTATAACACGGAACGGGTTTCCTCCCAAGAATACCAGTGCATAAAACAAACAGCGCAATGCTACATAAAGAAAAATGAAGTTATTATAAGACCCAGGTCCAATCACACAATGCAACGCAAGCCGGAGGATAGGGTTTTTACCTTATAATAGCCAAAGAATGCTTGATACGCTAAATTTCGTCTTTAGATTCTTAATCAGACTCCAACTGTAAAATAGTAAGAGAACGATTCCCTAAGTATTAACCCCGAAGGCCGAAACCAACATCAGACTAATACACAGGAAACCACCCATCTTATCTCGTTTCCAGTTAGTTTCTGATTTTATATACAATAATAAATATCAATCATAGATGGCATGAGCGCCCCATCCCACTATGTCGCCATATATAGGATTACAACTAAAATCGAAACATCACGTATTTGGAAATTGGATTTCCGTCATGAACCAAGGAAAAAGATAGTCCTTACCGACTTCGAGACAATCTAGCCCATGTCTCAGGGTCAGAGCGCATCGACCCTTGGAGCGACAGGGCCAGTCCACTGATGTGGATTAAAATTCCAGAACACTAGGTTTCCCCGCCCTTTGGGGCGTAAATGAGCCAACGAATGACTCCATCGGCTTCACATAGTCACCGATATATCCGAGGCGCCTCGCAATAGCAACAACCACATAAGTCAAACTCGTCAGGGCGTGTAAAACCACTGACGCCACTTCTAGCTAGAAAGAAACGCATGTCCTCCCTGAGGTCCTCTCCCATTTCTGGTCCACTACCGGGGTGTGAGGCTCGCGAATCAACGCTACACAAAGGTCGTGCTTTGATCATCAACCACGAGACTTTGCTTTTCAACAAAAGCCTTGATCATTTGCATCTTAGCATGCCACACAGGCAAACCACTCTATGCAACCGATATCAGTCACACAGAATGAAATCCAATGTCAGACACACAGTCCATTTACAAGTTCGTTCTGGGTCTGAACGAAACCGAAGGCACTAGTACCCCGCATATCCATCGATCTCCAAGTAAGTCTGGACGACCACTAACTGATTCCCTCCTCTTGGGTGTACGGCCCAATCAAGATCATCAGTAATTATCCAAACGACGTGAAGACCTCCGGTCTTCGACCACCGTTTTCATCTTCGACTTATCGTCGTGACAGTTATTCAGAATGGGGTAAACCCGGCCTTTCTGAATAACTCGCGTATATAATAAACAAGTGTTACACAAACCCAACGGTCGATTTCCTTTAACGACCATCGAACTGCACTTACAGCGACCTTTTCCAAATTTGATTTGGACATAATTCCAAATCCAACCGTTAGATTTCAAATTTCCAATATTAGTTAGAAAGCTCTTTTCAATACGAACCTAACGGTTCCGGTTTTAAGAGAATCCGACGGTCGGATCTCCCGTAATATCCATTCGAAGTCAATGGTCGAAATTCGTGAACTGCCGCGGCGCGGCGCGTTCTATTCAGGCCATTATATATATATATATATAATATATTATATATATATTTCGTCGATTTCCTTTTAAAACGTATTTTATAAATCATTTTAAATTCGTTTTCAAGATGATTTCAACTTCCTTTTCAAATTCAAATCAAAATTGAATTTTCCCTTACAAATTCGTTTTAAATACATTTCAAATTGATTTCAATTCAAATCGATTTTTAATTCAATTTCAGTTCGTTTTCAATTCAATTTGAATTTCAAATTAATTCAAATTTCAATTCGAATTCAATTCTATTCAATTTCAATTCGAATTCATTTCTATTCAATTTCAATTCGAATTCATTTCTATTCAATTTCAATTTGAATTCATTTCTATTCAATTTCAATTCGAAATCATTTCTATTCAATTTCAATTCGAATTCATTTCTATTCAATTTCAATTCGAATTCATTTCTATTCAATTTCAATTCGAATTCATTTCTATTCAATTTCAATTCGAATTCATTTCTAAATATTCGATTTTGAAATCACTTTCAATATTCATATAATAAAATCGAAAAAAAATCCCTTTCGTGTTAAAATGGCGTGTAACTACTTAACACGGCTTCGTATTTCTATTTTCAAATATTCTATTTCAAATATTTCTTTTTCAAATATTTCTATTCAAATATTTCTTTTTTTTCAAAACTGGAATGAGGCCCAAAAAATTACCATATAATGTTAATTATATGGATTTTCTACAACACACGTATATAACAGCAACGATAAATCATCAACCATCATCCAAAGTGCGTTCTACACTATATAAGCATCAAATATAAATATTTTAACGCTTATAACAGTCTGCCAATCAATCGATCGACATACAACTAATTATTGGGATTAGTGTATGTCATATATCATCCCAATACCCGTGTGGGGTTTCAATCAATCAAACAGATTTTATTTGTGCAGTTGGGCGATGTGTAAAATTTATCATCCCAATCAATATTAGTCAAATGTGTGTATATAAACAAATCGTCCGATTTGTTTATATTTATTTCATTTTAAATACACGTTAAAAATTCTATTTTCAACTATAAAATATTTTTAACTATATAAATATTTTATTTCATTACACATCACGCCACACAATCAACTACACATCAAAATCAAACAAACAAGCATGCAAGCCGCCCATGGTCTGTGGACGACGGGTGTCTGGTTCTACTAAACACCATCTGCATCCTAGTATATATTTCAAACTAGAAATAAATTAAAGGTGAGGAGTTCTCACCGAATTAGCTAAACCAAACTTCTCGACTCTTCATATGTAGAAAATCTCTGCCGTTTCTTCTTTCATCACTTTCGTCATCCGTATTCACTACATATATAAAAATCGAATTTTTACTTCGCTATTAAATATATAAAAATCAAATTTTTACTTCGCTATTCAATATATAAAAATCGAATTTTTACTTCGCTATTCAATATATAAAAATCGAATTTTTACTTCGCTATTCAAAATCAACGATTCCCTAAGTATTGACCCCGAAGGCCGAAACCAACATCAGACCAATACCCAAGAAACCACTCATATTAGCTCGTTTCCAGTTAGTTCCTGATTTTATATAAAATCATAAATATCAATCATAGACGGCATGGGTACCATATATAATGTCGCCATACTAGGCTCTACAATTAAAACCGCACATGTCACGTATTGGAAGTTGGATTTCCATCTGTGAACCAAGGCAAGGGATCGTCCTTACCGAATTCGAGATGCTCTAGCCCGCCCCTCAGGCAAGCGTGCAGGAAAGCCTTTGGATCGTCAGGGCCGGTCCACCGATGTGGATTAAAATGCCTGAACACTGCGTTTCCCCACCCTATGGGGTGTCAATGAGCCAACAAATGACTCCATCGGCTCCACATAGTCACCGATATATCCGAGGCACCTCGCAATAGCAACAACCACATAAGTCAAACTCGTCAGGGCGTGTAAAACCACTGACGCCACTTTAAGCTAGAAGGAAACGCATGCCCTCCCTGAAGTCCTCTCTCGTTTCTGGTCCACTACCGGGGTGTGAGGCTCGCGAAATTAACGTTACACAAAGCTGTGTCACACAGGCTATGCTTTGATCATCAACCACAAGACTTTGCTTTTTAACAAAAGCCTTGATCATTTGCCACTTAGGCATGCCACAAAGGCAATTCACTCCATGCGTTTGATATCCATCAATATATAACCCCTGAGCTCGTACGTCTCAGAGAAGGGCGTTAAGCAGGAGAATAAATTCTCCGCCGCCAAACAGATATATATTTAATAAAAATCAATCCCACATAATAAAATCCAATGTCAGACACACGGTCCATTTACAAGTTCGTTTTGGGTCTGAACGAAACCGGAGGCACCTTGTACCTCGCTTATCCATCGATCTCCAAGTACGTCTGGACGACCACTAACTGATTCCCTCCTCTTGGGTGTACGGCCCAATCAAGATCATTAATAACCACCCAAACGACGTGAAGACCTCCGGTCTTCGACCACCGTCTTCATCTTCGACTTATCGTCGTATCAGTTATTCAGAATGGGATGAACCCGGTCTTTCTGAATAACTCGCGTATATAATAAACAAGTGTTACACAAACACAACATACGCCTCATTCCAATTCATCAGCCACTAACCGTAAATTAACAAGAGAATAATTCCCCAAATATTAACCCCGAAGGCCGAAACTAACATCAGATCAATACCCAGGAAACCGTTCTGCTTAGCTAACCTACAGTTAGTTTCTAAATTTCACATTCTTAGGCAAAAGTTCCCATTAATTTTATCAAAGATAAATTCTTTTAAATTTATTCTTTAATCTTCTTTTGAATATCGATTCAACTAGTCGGGATTAACGAACCTTACCGAAGTAATCATTTTCTTTAATTTCCCAACCCCAACCTATTCATCCCATGAAGTAAAACTGGTAATACCTCATATCTAACACCACGGTGTTATCGGTGAATTCAATTACCATTTCACGTTTAAATCTAATTAAAGATTTAACTATCGCCTGGAGCAAAACTGGTGATACTCCATTCTCGATCTTTTCAATCTAATTAAAGATTCATTAAAACTCCACTTAGTTTTAATCTTTGACTGGGTTAAAGAATCAGTGTCATTTAAAACACGGTTCACGATAAACCCCAAAATCACATCACATTTCAATCAGTCCTTAACCGTAAATTAGCGAGTGAGCAATTCCTTAAGTATTAACCCCGAAGGCCGAAACCAACATCAGATCAATACCCCAGAAACCATTCAAATTAACTAATCTCTAGTTAGTTTCTGATTTTCTTAACTCCTTTGGGTCTAAGAATAGTATTATTGAAGATGTCGTTCACGACAACCCAAAATCACATTCCATTAATTATCGGGTTATAGAACAAGTGTTATTTAAAACACCGTTCACGATAAACCCAAAAATCAATACCAATTCAATTCCAATTAACTATTATTTAATTGGTACACTTCATTAAATTTAAATAAAAAGATTTAATCTTTTTCTCAACTGGGCTTAAGAACAGTGTTAATGAAGACACCATTCACGACAAACCCAAATCACATTTGATATTAAATACAAGGCTCTGAATAGAAAATATATCGGCTTATATTCAATATCAAATTCTACGACCAACAAATATCGTATTGGAAATAACGATATAAATGTATCTTTCAAATTTCCATATCAATATCTGTATAATCACGAAACCCAACATCGAAATATTCCGAAGACAATTTCGATTCAAATCCATTCCAATTCACATATTGGAAATTCTGGTTATTTTCAAAACCCTTTCAAATCCACTTTATTTATTTTAAAAATAAATAGAATTGTAATTCTAGTTCAAAACTAGTTCATTTCGATAAAAATCTTTTTTATCTTTTCAAATATGGAGTTTTCATCCCAATTCTTCACCAATCATTTCTTATGATTTTACACAAATTATTACTATTTTTAATAATTTTATCAAGGCCCGTACAGTCGATTTCCATCAACGGCCATCGAACTGCACTTACACCGACCTTTTCCAAATTTGATTTGGACATAATTCAAAATCCAACCGTTAGATCTCAGATTTCTAATATTCGTTAGAAATCTCTTTTCGATACGAACCCAACGGTTCTGGTTTTAGGAGAATCCGACGGTCGGATCTCCAGCAATGTCCATTCGAAGTCAATGATCGAAATTCGCGAACTACCGCGGCGCGGCGCATTCTATTCAGGCCATTATATATATAATATATATTTTATATATATTTCATCGATTTCCTTTCAAAACGTATTTTATAAATCGTTTTGAAAAATGTGACAACAAGGAATTTCACTCGATCCAAATCGATCGCTAAACCGACCAAGACCGTTCGAAACCCCTGATTGTTTTGAGAACACGACAAATTAGAACGCAGACAGAAGAACATTTCATTGTTTATTACAACAATTCCACCAGAATACAAGAATATACAGAGTATAAACAAATATCATACAACAGAAAATATCAGAGATTACAATAAATTACATAGCAGCGGAAAAATAATACAATACACAACTGAAAGTAATACACGGATACAGAGCTTTCTGAGTATCGTTCCAGCTGTACATCAGGATCCTGTGAATATAAATCTGCAAAACCAAAACTACTAGCTGCTTGTGTCAAAATAAGGGCACCCAGAGTTTAGGTTAAAACAATAAACTCCAGCTCAGTCATGGGACTGGTGTGAGAACTAAAACAGTTATTAATCTTTATTTTAAAGTTAGGTAAATCAAGGGACCACGCCGTATAACATGGAACGGGTTTCCTCCCAAGAACACCAGTGCATAAAACAACAGCGCAATGCTAAATAAGGAACAATGAAGCTATTATAAGACCCAGGTCCCATCACACAATGCAACGCAAGCCGGAGGATAGGGTTTTTACCTTATAATAGCCAAGAATGCTTAGTACGTGAAATTTCATCTTTTATTATTACGATAAGTGTATAGTGTCAAAACAATTTCAATCATAAGTATCAATCATAGACGGCATGGGTACCATATATCATGTCGCCATACTAGGCCCTACAATCGAAACCGCAAAATCACGTATTTGGAAATTGGATTTCCATCTGTGAACCGAGGCTAGGGATCGTCCTCAACTGATTCGAGACCCTCTAGCCCGAGCCTCAGGAACAGCCGCAACTGTCCCTTGGATTGTCAGGGCCGGTCCACCGATGTGGATTATAATGCCTGAACACTGCGTTTCCCCACCCTTTGGGGCGTAAATGAGCCAACAAATGACTCCATCGGCTTCACATAGTCACCGATTTATCCGAGGCGCCTTGCAAAAGCAACAACCACATAAGTCAAACTCGTCAGGGCGTGTAAAACCACTGACGCCACTTCTAGCTAGAAAGAAACGCATGTCCCCCCTGAGGTCCTTCTACCGTTTCTGGTGCACAACCGGGGTGTGAGGCTTGTGAATCCACGCTACACAAAGCTATGCCACACAGGCCGTGCTTTGATCTTCAACCACAAGACTCTGCTTTTCCACAGAAGCCTTGATCATTTGCATCTTAGCATGCCACACAGGCAAACCACTCCATGCAACCGATATCCATCAATCACACAGAATGATATCCAATGTCAGACACACAGTCCACTTACAAGTCCGTTCTGGGTCTGAACGAAACCGGAGGCACCTAGTACCCTGCATATCCATCGATCTCCAAGTACGTCTGGACGATCACCAACTGATTCCCTCCTCTTGGGTGTACGACCCAATCAAGATCATCAGTAATCACCCAAACGACGTGAAGACCTCCGGTCTTCGACCCCCGTCTTCATCTTTGACTTATCGTCGTATCAGTTATTCAGAATGGGATAAACCCGGTCTTTCCGAATAACTCGCGTATATAATAAACCAGTGTTACACAAACACAACATACGCCTCATTCTAATTCATCAGTCACTAACCGTAAATTAACAAGAGAGTAATTCCCCAAATATTAACCCCGAAGGCTGAAACCAACATCAGATCAATACCCAGAAAACCATTCTGCTTAGCTAACCTACAGTTAGTTTCTAAATTTCACATTCTTAGGGAAAGGTGCCCAATAATTTTATCAAAGATAAATTCTTTAAATTTATTCTTTAATCTTCTTTTCAATATCAATTCAAACTAGTCGGGATTAACGAACCTTACCGAAGTAATCATTTGTTTTAATTTCTCAATCCCAACCTATTCATCCCATGAAGTAAAACTGGTAATACCTCATATCTAACACCACGGTGTTATCGGTAAATTCAATTACCATTTCACGTTCAAATCAAATTAAAGATTTAACTATCGCCTGGAGCAAAACTGGTGATACTCCATTCTCGATCATTTCAATCTAATTAAAGATTCATTAAAACTCCACTTAGTTTTAATCTTTAACAGGGTTAAAGAATCAATGTCATTTAAAACACGATTCGCGATAAACCCAAAATCACATCACATTTCAATTAGTCCCTAACCATAAATTAGTAAGTGAGCAATTCCCTAAGTATTAACCCCGAAGGCCGAAACCAACAACAGATCAATACCCCAGAAACCATTCAACTTAACTAATCTCTAGTTAGTTTCTGATTTTCTTAACTCCTTTGGGTCTAAGAACAGTATTATTGAAGATACAGTTCACGACAACCCAAAATCACATTCCATTAATTATCGGGTTAAAGAACAAGTGTTATTTAAAACATTGTTCACGATAAACCCAAAAATCAATACCAATTCAATTCCAATTAAATATCATTTAATTGGTACACTTCATTAAATCTAAATAAAAAGATTTGATCTTTTTCTCAACTGGGCTTAAGAACAGTGTTAACGAAGACACCATTAACGACAAACCCAAATCACATTTGATATTAAATACAAGGCTCTGAATAGAAAATATATCGGCTTATATTCAATATCAAATTATACGACCAACAAATATCATATTGGAAATAACGATACATATATATATATATATATATATATATATATATATATCTTTCAAATTTCCATAACAACATCTGTACAATCACGAAATCCAACATCGAAATATTCCAAAGACAATTTCGATTCAAATCCATTCCAATTCAATCATTGGAAATTCTGGTTACTTTTAAAACCCTTTTCAAATTCAATTTATTTATTTTAAAAATAAATAGAATTATAATCCTAGTTCAAACCTAGTTCATTTCGATAAAAATCTATTTTTGTCTTTTCAAATACGGAGTTTTTCATCCCGATTCTTCCCAAATCATTTCTTATGATTTTACACAAATTATTTCTATTTTAAATAATTTTATCAAGGCCCGTACAGTCGATTTCCATCAACGGCCATCGAACTGCACTTATAGCGACCTTTTCCAAATTTGATTTGGACATAATTCCAAATCCAACCGTTAGATTTCAAATTTCTAATATTCGTTAGAAAGCTCTTTTCGATACGAACCCAACGGTTCCGGTTTTAGGAGAATCCGACGGTCGGATCTCCCGCAATATCCATTCGAAGTCAATGGTTGAAATTCGCGAACTGCCGTGGTGCGGCGCGTTCTATTCAGGCCATTATATATATAATATATATATATATTATATATTTCGTCGATTTCCTTTTAAAACGTATTTTATAAATCGTTTTAAATTCGTTTTCGAAACGATTTCAACTTCATTTCAAATTCAAATCAAAATTGAATTTTTCCTCATAAATTCGTTTTAAATTCATTTCAAATTGATTTTAACTCAAATCGATTTTTAATTCAATTTCAGTTCGTTTTCAATTCGATTCAATTTCTATTCGATTTTGAATTTATTTCAAATCGATTTCTATTCAATTTCAATTCAATTCGAATTCATTTCAATTTGATTTCAATTCGAATTCAATTCTATTCAATTTTAATTCGAATTCAATTCTATTCAATTTCAATTCGAATTCAATTCAATTCAATTTCAATTCGAATTCAATTCTATTCAATTTCAATTCGAATTTCAAATCGTTTCAAAATATCAGAATTTGAAATCACTTCCTTTTCTATATTCATTATAAAAATGAATAAAATCGATATAAATATCGTTCACGTCAAAATGGCGTCAATCTAATCAACATGGCTTCATACATTTCTATTTTCAAATATTCTAGTTCAAATATTTCTTTTCAAATATTTCTATCCAAATATTTCCTTTTATAATATTTCTATTCAAATATTTCCTTTCCAAATATTTCTGTTCAAATATTTCCTTTTCAAATATTTCTATTCAAATATTTCCTTTTCAAAACTGGAATGAGGCCCAATCAATTACCATAGATTTTACTTCTATGGATTTACATACAACGCATGTATACATCGACAATGAAAAATAATCAACCATCATCCAAAGTGCATTCTACACTGTATAAGCATCAAATATAAATATTTAACGCTTATAACAGTCTGTCAATCAATCGATCGACATACAACTAATTATTGGGATTAGTGTATATCATATATCATCCCAATACCCGTGTGGGGTTTTCAAACTATCAAACACAGATTTTATTTGTGCAGTTGGGCGATGTGTAAAATTTATCGTCTCAATCAATATCAGTCAAATGTGTGTATATATAAACAAATCCTTCGATTTGTTTATATTTATTTCAATTTAAATACACGTTAAAAATTCTATTTTCAACTATAAAATATTTTAACTATATAGATATTTTATTTCCTTTCACATCACATCACACAATCAACTACACATCAAAATCAAACAAACAAGCATACAAGCCGTCCATGGTCTGTGGACGACGGGTGTCGGGTGTTACTAAACACCGTCTGCATCCTAGTATATATTTTTAACTAGAAATTTAAATTAAAAGTGAGGAGTTCTCACATTAGGGATCCACTCTACCGTGCTTTACTTTTGAACTGCTGAACTGTCCGGATCTGCCTAAAATTCCAATGCAGTCCTTGTCCCGCTGTTTATAATAAAAATTATATTTTTATCGCTTCATTCAATAAATAAAAATCATATTTTTATTTTACTTCACATATAAAGATCAAATTTTTATTACATCGCTATAAAAATCACATTTTTATACCACTACTATATAGATAAAAATTCTATTTTTACACTGTTTCCTTCTATATAAAAATTATATTTTTAACCTTCTACAATATAAAAGATTATATTTTTATACTTCTACAAGATAAAAGATTATATTTTTATACTTCTACAATATAAAAGATTATATTTTTATACTTCTACAATATAAAAGATTATATTTTTATAATTCTACAATATAAAAGATTATATTTTTATATTTCTACAATATAAAAGATTATATTTGTATACTTCTACAATATAAAAGATTATATTTTTATATTTCTACAATATAAAAGATTATATTTTTATACTTCTACAATATAAAAGATTATATTTTTATATTTCTACAATATAAAAGATTATATTTTTATATTTCTACATTATATAAAAATCGTATTTTTTATATAATTAAAAACCACTTCTTTATATAATTGAAAATCACGTCTTTATGTTTATATCTCATATATAAAGATCAAATGTTTATCATGCTTTCATAGACATAAAAATCTAATTTTTCTATCGCTAATATATAGATAAAGATCCTATTTTTCTTCGCTAATATCTAGATAAAAATCATATTTTTCTTCATATATAAAAAATCCAACCTTTCTCTATGATAAAAGTATGATCTTTTTAGTTTTAAACAAAATCATATCTTTATTTTTAATTTCGAAAAGTAAACATAAAGGGGGGCACTGAGATATTTAAAATTTTTATTTTGGCAATTTTAGCGAATTTTGATTATTTAAAATGAATTATTTTAAATAATAGCAACGAGAAATTTATTTTGAATAGAATTCGAACATATATATTTATATAGATCGTCGTTAGAATATAATTATTTTATTTTAAATTATAAAAGGAATTGAAAATGGCGCGGTAGTTCGATAATTCGATTTCAAACTTCAA
This sequence comes from Allium sativum, assembly GCA_030737875.1. Lineage (NCBI taxonomy): Eukaryota > Viridiplantae > Streptophyta > Magnoliopsida > Asparagales > Amaryllidaceae > Allium > Allium sativum. Next base: position 455,777,295 of record CM060909.1, read on the forward strand.
ATGAATGTACACAAAATAAACCGGATTTTAGCGAAACCAAAAATATTAGAATCTAATTGAGAATATCTTTCCGACGAATCCAAAAAATCAAAATTCCATAGCGGGAATCAAAAGATACGCCCAGTTGAAAATTCAGAATAGTCGCTATGGAATTCTGGCCCTTAAAAATGGGAATTTTGCAAACGACCTCGGTTTTCGACGAAACCACTTTTGTTGGATCCGTGATGTCAAATTATATCTAAGTTTCAAATTTCATAATTTTTCGAATCAATATGTGAGCGTGGCAAAGGAAAACGCGTTTGACCAGTTTTAGTTGATTTTAATCGACTGGAAAATGGCCATTTTTCAAACGGTCTCAGAATTCGATGAAATTAGTTTTGTTAGGACCGTATCGTCAATACGAAGTTAGAAAATATTTTTCGGGAATTTTTCTAGTTAGTATGTGGCCCCGGTAAATTGAAATGCGCGTTCAAATTCAATATATATAGTTATATTTTGATTTTGACGAAAACTGATCGAAACAGTCGAATCAGCCTACGATCATATCCCATTGTGTTCGGAATGGGGGTAATTAGCTAGGGCCGACAGGCGATGGGTTTCGTTTCGAGGTCGAAATTAAAAGTTTCTTTTTGAAATTAAATAATTAAATAAATAAATAAAAACACCCTCCCTTCCCTCTATTCAAAGTCAACACCCCCTTCTCTCCTCATAACCCCCCCCCCCCCGGTCAGTTATTTTAAAAAGAAAAAAAAGAGGAAAAAATTGATGAAATCGCGTCCCCCCCCCTTCCATCGCGCCGCCACGCCAGGCCCTAGCCCCCCTCCTCTCTTCCCCCTCCTTCTCCTCCTTCCTCCATACCCGAACACCCAAAGCCGCTGAGTTCGAGCTCGATTCACGAGCTCCAAGAGGGTGCGGTCTTCAAGGCGCCACCGGTGCAGGTGAGAGAGGCCAGGGCGGTTCGAGCGGCCACCGCCGATGGTGGTCCGGGCCCCTACAGTGGCGGGCGACAGTGAAAAATCGAGGGGAGCTTTTAGGTTCAGAAAATAACGAAGGAGGAGAAAGGATAGCTGATGGTAACAATTCTTAACGTTATATAAAATGTTGTTAATAATGTTAATACTATTCTAATTATTTTCTTTATCATATGCCATGTAGAAAATAAATATACTTTGTTTTGAAAGTGAATAAGCATTGTTTTTAAAAAAGATGGCGACATAAAGACATGATTTTTAATTACTTAAAGGTATGATTTTTCAATGGCATAAAGTTATGATTTTTAGAAGAATAAAAATATGATTTTTATATTATAGAAAGAATAAAAATACGATTTTTATATTATATAACTAGTAAAAATTTAATCTTTAATGTTGTAGCGAAATAAAAATTCGATCTTTATCGCGTAGAAGATATAAAAATATAATTTTTATTATATTACTGGCGAGATAAAAATAGAATTTTTATCTATATAGTAGCAGTGTAAAAATATGATTTTTATATAAAGAGTATTATAAAAATGTGATTTTTATATATGTAGTGGCTACGGACAATGAAAGTGACAAAAGGCGAGAAAGGCGAAGACTTCTACATATGAAGAGTCGTGGCGTTTGGTTTAGCTAGTCGGTGAGAACTCCTCACCTTTAATTTATTTCTAGTAATAAATATATACTAGGATGCAGACGGTGTTTAGTAGCACCTGACACCCGTCGTCCACAGACCATGGACGGCTTGTATGCTTGTTTTTTTTATTTTGATGTGTAGTTGATTGTGTGATGTGATGTGAAAAAAATAAAATATTCATATAGTTAAAAATATTTTATAGTTGAAAATATAGTTTTTAACGTGAATGTGAATAAATAAATATAAACAAATCAGATGATTTGTTTATACACACACATTTGACTGATATTGATTGGGGCGATAAATTTTACACATCGCCCAACTGCACAAATAAAATCTATGTTTGATTGTTTTAAACCCCACATGGGTATTGGGCTGATATATGACATACACGAATCCCAATAATTAGTTGTGTGTCGATCGATTGATTGACAGATTGTTATAAGCGTTAAATATTTATATTTGATGCTTATACAGTGCAGAATGCACTTTGGATGATGGTTGATTATTTGTCATTGTCGATGTATACATGCGCTGTATGTAAATCCATAGAAGTAAAATCTATGGTAATTGATTAGGCCTCATTCCAGTTTTGAAAAGGAAATATTTGAATAGAAATATTTGAAAAAGGAAATATTTGAATAGAAATATTTGAAAAGAAATATTTGAACTAGAATATTTGAAATAGAAATATATGAAGCCGTGTTGATTAGATTGACGCCATTTTGACGTGAACGATATTTATATCGATTTTATTCATTTTTATAATGAATATAGAAAAGGAAGTGATTTCAAATTCTGATATTTTGAAATGATTTGAAATTCGAATTGAAATTGAATAGAATTGAATTCGAATTGAAATTGAATAGAATTGAATTCGAATTGAAATTGAATAGAATTGAATTCGAATTAAAATTGAATAGAATTGAATTCGAATTAAAATTGAATGGAATTGAATTCGAATTAAAATTGAATAGAATTGAATTCGAATTGAAATCAAATTGAAATGAATTCGAATTGAATTGAAATTGAATAGAAATCGATTTGAAATAAATTCAAAATCGAATAGAAATTGAATTGAATTGAAAACGAACTGAAATTGAATTAAAAATCGATTTGAATTAAAATCAATTTGAAATGAATTTAAAACGAATTTATGAGGAAAAATTCAATTTTGATTTGAATTTGAAATGAAGTTGAAATCGTTTCGAAAACGAATTTAAAACGATTTATAAAACATGTTTTAAAAGGAAATCGATGAAATATATATAATATATATATATATTACATATATATAATGGCCTGAATAGAACGCGCAGCGCCGCGGCAGTTCACGAATTTCGACCATTGACTTCGAATGGATATTGCGGGAGATCCGACCGTCGGATTCCCCTAAAACCGGAACCGTTGGGTTCGTATCGAAAAGAGCTTTCTAACGAATATTAGAAATTTGAAATCTAACGGTTGGATTTGGAATTATGTCCAAATCAAATTTGAAAAAGGTCGCTGTAAGTGCAGTTCGATGGCCGTTGATGGAAATCGACTGTACGGGCCTTGATAAAATTATTTAAAATGGTAATAATTTGTGTAAAATCATAAGAAATGATTTGTGAAGAATTAGGATGAAAAACTCCATATTTGAAAAGATAAAAATAGATTTTTATCGAAATGAACTAATTTTGAATTAGAATAATAATTTATTTATTTTTAAATAAATAAATTGGATTTGAAATGGTTTTAAAAAAACCAGAATTTCCAATAATTGAATTGGAATGGATTTGAATCGAAATTGTCTTTGGAATATTTCGATGTTGGATTTCGTGATTATACATATATTGTTATGGAAATTTGAAAGATATATTTATATCATTATTTCCAATACGATATTTGTTGGTCGTAGAGTTTGATATTGAATATAAGCCGATATATTTTCTATTCAGAGCCTTGTATTTAATATCAAATGTGATTTGGGTTTTTCGTGAATGGTGTCTTCATTAACACTGTTCTTAAACCTAGTTGAGAAAAAGATTAAATCTTTTTATTTAGATTTAATGAAGTGTACCAATTAAATGGTGTTTAATTGGAATTGAATTCGAATTGATTTTTGGGTTTATCGTGAACGGTGTTTTAAATAACACTTGTTCTTTAACCCGATAATTAATGGAATGTGATTTTGGGTTGTCGTGAACGGTATCTTCAATAATACTGTTCTTAGACCCAAATGGAGTTAAGAAAATCAGAAACTAACTGGAGATTAGTTAAGTTGAATGGTTTCTTGGGTATTGATCTGATGTTGGTTTCGGCCTTCGGGGTTAATATTTAGGGAACTGCTCTCTTACTAATTTACGGTTAGGGACTGATTGAAATGTGATGTGATTTTGGGGTTTATCGTGAACTGTGTTTTAAATGACATCGGTTCTTTAACCCAGTTAAAGATTAAAACTAAGTGGAGTTTTAATGAATCTTTAATTAGATTGAAAAGATCGAGAATGGAGTATCCCCAGTTTTGCTCCAGGCGATAGTAAAATCTTTAATTAGATTTGAACGTGAAATGGTAATTGAATTTACCGATAACACCGTGGTGTTAGATATAAAGTATTACCAGTTTTACTTCATGGGATGAATAGGTTGGGATCGGGAAATTAAAACAAATGATTACTTCGGTAAGGTTCGTTAATCCCGGCTAGTTTGGAAAAACCATAATTTAGTTTGAAGTGATATTCAAAGGAAGATTAAAGAATAAATTTGAAAGAATTTATCTTTGATAAAATTAATGGGAACCTTTCCCTAAGAATGTGAAATTTAGAAACTAACTGTAGGTTAGCTAAGCAGAATGGTTTCCTGGGTATTGATCTGATGTTGGTTTCGGCCTTCGGGGTTAATATTTGGGGAATTATTCTCTTGTTAATTTACGGTTAGTGACTAATGAATTGGAATGAGGCATATGTTGTGTTTGTGTAACACTTGTTATTATATATGCGAGTTATTCAAAAAGACCGGATTTATCCCATTCTGAATAACTGGTTCGACGATGAGTCGAAGATGAAGACCGGAGGTCTTCACGTCGTTTGGATAATTACTGATGATCTTGATTGGGCCGTACACCCAAGAGGAGGGAATCAGTTAGTGGTCGTCCAGACGTACTTGGAGATCGATGGATATGCGGGGTACTAGGTGCCTCCGGTTTCGTTCAGACCCAGAACGGACTTGTAAATGGACTGTGTGCCTGACATTGGATATCATTCTGTGTGATTGATGGATATCGGTTGCATGGAGTGGTCTGTCTGTGTGGCATGCTAAGATGCGAATGATCAAGGCTTTTGTTGAAAAGCAAAGTCTTATGGTTGATGATCAAAGCACGGCCTTTGTGGCGTAGCTTTGTGTAGCGTTAATTCGCGAGCCTCACACCCCAGTTGTGAACCAGAAACGGGAGAGGACATCAGGGAGGGCATGCGTTTACTTCTAGTTAGAAGTGGCGTTAGTGGTTTTACATGCCCTGACGAGTTTGACTTATGTGGTTGTTGGTTTGCGAGGCACCTCGGATATATCGGTGACTATGTAAAGCCGATGGAGTCATTCGTTGGCTCATTTACGCCCCATAGGGCGGGGAGACATATTGTTCAGGCACTATAATCCACTCCGTGTGGACCGGCCCTGACGATCCATGGTGCAGTTGCGGCTGTTCCTGAGACATGGGCTAGATTGTCTCGAATTAGCACAGGACGATCCCTTTGCCTTGGTTCACAGATGGAAATCCAACTTCCAATACGTGACATTTGCGGTTTTGATTGTAGAGCCTAGTATGGTGACATGATATATGGTACCCATGACGCCTATGATTGATATTTATGATTGTATATAAAATCAGAAACTAATTGGAAACGAGCTAAGATGGGTGGTTTCCTGGGTATTGGTCTGATGAGGGTTTCGGCCTTCGGGGTTAATACTTAGGGAATCGTTCTCTTACTAATTTACGGTTGGAGTCTGATTAAGAATCAAAAGGTAAAATTTCGCGTATCAAGCATTCTTTGGCTGTTATAAGGTAAAACCCTATCCTCTGGCTTGCGTTGCATTGTGTGATGGGAATTGGGTCTTATAACAGCTTCATTTTTCTTTATTTAGCATTGCGCTGTTTGTTTTATGCACTGGTGTTCTTGGGAGGAAACCCGTTCCGTGTTATACGGCGTGGTCCCTTGATTTACCTAACTTCAAAATAAAGATTAATAACTGTTTTAGTTCTCACACCAGTCACATGACTGACCTGGAGTTTATTGTTTTAAGCTAAACTCTGGGTGCCCTTATTTTGACATGGGCAGCTAGTAGTTTTGGTTTTGCAGATTTATATTCACAGGATCCTGATTTACAGCTGGAACGATATTTGGAAAGCTCTGTATCCGTGTATTACTTCTAGTTGTGTATTGTATTATTTTTCCGCTGCGATGTATTTAAATGTAATTTAAATCTCTGATATTCTCTGTGTATTATTTATTCATACTCTGTATATTTTTGTATTCTGATGGAATTGTTGTAATTAACAATGAAATGTTCTTCTGTCTGTGCTCTTTTGTGTGTTGTTCTCAAAGTATCCGCTCTTTCCTTACCGGGGAAGTTACGGGTCCTTACAGATTGATAGGCAGGTTTTTATACACCAAGGAGAATTTCAAATTAATTTCTATTTATAGCACATTATTTCCTTTTTCTTTTTTTTGTTTAAGAGCACACTGACCATGCATAACCAGAGCTTGGATTTTTAAATGAGGTCAGTCGCAACTTAATTTATAAGTTGTTTCTTAACCATGCATGATCAGAGCTTGGATTTTTAAATAGGGTTAGAGACACACTTATATATTAATTATATTTATCATTTCATTTTCAGCTCCAAAATGAAAAACTCCTCAGTATATATATAAACCAATATGGACGATAGAAATGTGATAGTGTAACACCCCACCTCCGTTAAGATCACTCACAAAGGGAATGCCTTAACTTTGATGGAGCGTTTTAGTAGACAGAACAGAAATTTACAAGACAGATAAAATAGTACTTGAAAATTTTGTAACTTTATTACAACAGAAACCTAAGCAAGTTTGGTTACATCTTTTCAAATCACAATATCAGAGTTCAAGTACAAATATATCAGTCTTGTACAAAAGCCTTCAGAATGCAAAACTTTAAAATCATAATCCCCACAGAATAGAAGCTATACAGAGCCAAGCTATACTTTAAGCACTTCAAGCAGAAGGAATCCGAATCAAGCTAAAGTATTCCCTCCTTGGATAACCTGGGGGGAACGGAAGAAAAAGGGGCGAAAACAAGCAAGGTCAGACATAAAGTCTGGCAAGTCCAGTGATTTTCAGTTATGAACTGATAATAATAATATGACATGAAAATAAAACTGGATGAGAGATAACAATAACAGGTGTAGCGGATATAACAGAAGAACAGAATGATATAAGCTATTTCTTTACACTTCTCTGCACTAATACAAGTATAACAGGATTAGGTGTCACCCTAATGTCTAAACTGAAACAGAAACGGGAACAGAATAATTTCCACAGAAGAGAATGCTAGTAATGGGCCTTTACCACCCCAACAGAAACAGACAGAAACAGAATGCTAATAATGGCCCTTTACCACCCGAACAGAAACAGACAGAAACAGATTAATCCCTACGGAAATAGAATGTAGAATTAGGTGTACACTAGTAAATGGGCCTTTACCACCCGAACAGACGGTACCACGCAGAACCAGACAGGTGTTGCCACCCAACAGAAACAGACGGTACCAACAGAAATAGACAGAACTAAGTGTACCCTAAAACCCTACCCCAAGCGATCGGCTCCCTAATACATAAATACCCTGTGTCGGCCCCACAGTAGGGTGTATCACTCCCTAAAGTGACAACCAATTGGCACAGACCTATTTACAGATGTCACGGCGTCTTACATCCATAGAGGCAGGCCGGGATCCATTCACGCACATGACCTGGTTGGAACGCACCATCAACACCCCTCGCCATTATCAGAATGAACCGCTTATAATTAGTTCAGTAAGCGTGCCCGGACCCTACCTACCGTTGGGTCAAAGTTTTGATACCAGAAAGGGTTACTGACTAATATGGGTCCCAAACAACAGATGACACAAGTAATTCCCCTCCTAACCTTGTGTCCCCAGACTAATAGATTTCAGATTAACTTGTTTACAAGTTCAGACATACAGAGTTCAGATCAACTAGTTCACATATCAGACAAGTTTTCAGACTAACGGATCAGATATACGGATTTAACAGATTTACAGATTTGTCTAACTTTGTAATTGGGCCTACAGATTCATGGAACAGACTTATTAAATTCATCAGTCTAGTTGGTTTAACCCTATCCACCCAACACGTTTTAGACATCATATTTATCTCAGATTTTCATTAATTAAATATTAATGCCCAGACCTCTCACATTAGACTGACAGTTTGCGGCTACTGGTTAGGCCGGTTGGTTCCGGGCAGGTTTCTGCCACAAACTGAGTCTAACCTCGGGTTTCAATCATGTTATGACTAACTTCTCACATTAGAACCTATTGTTTGCGGCCACTGGATGTGCCGGGCGGTTCCGGGCAGGATTACGCCGCAAACTCATTCTAACCTCGAGTTAGCCATGTTTATCTTTGCGGCCAATTAATTAATAATTTACCATTTATGCCCATGCCTAATATACATGTCAATTATTCATAACTATAGCCAATTCAGATTATGTCAATAACAGACTAAATATATCAACTCAACAGATAACAGATTTCGCAGATTAGGCGACTTAACAGATTTAGCAGATTAAGCAATTTAGCAGCACATAACAGATTTAGCAGATTATATATATCTGAAACTCTATTACCTATCTTGCCTAATCATAGATTTAGCCTAAACTTATATGCCTAAATCAAGGTCATAATTCATAATACAATATATGCCCCAAATCTTAGCCTTAATATTCCCATTTACAGTTCATTTCAAAACTAGATTTAATATTCTAGTTTACCATTTTTGTCCAAGACTAATATGCATGTAAATCATTATAGCCAATTCAAATTATGCCAACATATTTATTAACTTAATTAAGCTACGCCCAATGTTTCAACAAGTTCTCTAAGTACTCATGAAATGGCCCTAGCAAAAGGAATAGGAGATAAGCACAAGAAAGAATAGGCATGAAATAATGAACCAAATACAATGATAATGGCCCCACTAGGCTCGATGTACATAACAGTGAATGGGAATAAACTAGCAAAGTTACATACTGAATATGAGATCTAGTATCATTAAGGGAATAGGCATAAGAAACTAACAACAATAGTTATAGGCAACTAACCACAATAGTCATGGGTGACTAATCACAATAGTTTCTTATTCAATGTCATAGGCAATAGTCTCATAGGCGTGAATCATAGTCATAGGCAATAGTCTCATAGTCATGAATCATAGTCATAGGCAATAGTCTCATAGTCATGAATCATAGTCATAGGCAATATTCTCATAGTCCTGAATCATAGTCATAGGCAATAGTCTCATAGTCATGAATCATAGTCATAGGCAATAGTCTCATAGGCAACAGTTTCATGTCCAATTATGCATTATTCATTATTTGTCCCAAAATTTAGCATTCGTGCGTTAATCTCTTATGAGATTCGGCGCAGGCTCGTAGTAGCCTGGCTATAGAACAGAAAGAAGAAAGAGATACATAATAAGATAGATCTAAACAGAACAGAACAGACATAACCTCAAATTCAGATTTACAATTCATGTCACAATCATAATTAACGTTTATATCGGAAAATAACTGTACTTGCCTTGATTGGATTAAAGAAGAAGAAGAGTTGCAGTTGTTCTCTTTTAATTTTATTTAGTTTGGATGAAGATGCTTTAGTCCTAGTTCCAGTTCAGATCTCAGCAGAGTAGCGACGCCATTTTTATTTTAATTAGAACAGAGGCAGAGCATAGGCAGAATGAAATGGTGTAGAGAGAATGAGGCTAGGGGGCTGTTTATATAGGTTTAGAGTCATGAATCTGGTCAGAAAATCGGGCCAAAAACATCAGAACGCATCAGGTTCAGGAAGTGGGTTCGGGAGGCAGGTCGACCCCCAGGTCGACTACCCAGTCGACCTGGTCAGGGGGGTCGACTACCCAGTCGACCTGGCCAGGGGGGTCGACTACCCAGTCGACCTGGGTCCTGGGCGGGAAATTTCCCGCCCAGCCTGCTTCTGGGTTTGAATTCGAATTTCGAGCTGTTTTCGATTCTGAAAATTCCTGAAACTTCGGAGGGTCATAACTTGGTCATACGGACTCCGTTTCTCGAAAACTCAGACTCGTTTTCAAGAAGAATTTCAAGACGAATGCAATGGCGCAACCCGTTTCCCTTGATTCTTATTTTATAATTTAATTATTCTCTGATTTGTTACTAATATGATCACAGAAAATACGGGGTGTTACAATCTCCCCTCCTTAAAGGATTTCGTCCCCGAAATCTTCAAGTTGAGAAGAATGTGTCCTACCATCCAGTCATCCATCTACTCAACCATCATCCACAAGCATCCATTTTCCTTAGAAAACCTCTAATGTTGTATGAACATATGCAGAAGTGTGTGTATATGTTCCTTATCTAATGCAAAGATCAGGCGGTCCACTGATTCAGTTGACCTCCTTAATGCGGATTATGTCAGTGCCATGAGTCCAACATGTATGCAATTTTCCTATTCGATACATATCATTTCTAAATGTGTGCGCAACCATTCATCCAAATGCAACATCAATGTGATGAGCCAATCATTTTGCATCCACAAAAATTGAAAATGCTCACACATCCATATGCAGTATGAGAGTGTTTTCGAGCCGATCTAGTGCCTAGTGTGTGTATATGCATCCACGAGCAATCACTAGCAACCACTTGCATCCACTGGCAACCATCAAACATAACATGTCTCAAAAACATGTTTACAGCCATTGGTTTCTACCTAAAGTTCGAAGATTCGATCGATAGGATACAGTCGAATGATGGAAGCGAGTACAGATGAAACAAAAACTTGGTTCCCATTAGACCATGGTTGAGGGAATAATTTCCCTAGGTATCGGCCCCGAAGACCGAAACCAACATCAGATTGACACCCAGAGGATTACCCTCTTTAGACAATGTCAAAACTAGAAATCTTTATCAGAAATATTCAGATATTTACAGATTACTGGTACAGGTCAGATTACCGAACTAAGCATGATAAAAACCAGAATGTATGCGTCCTACTTGACGCATAACACAGATATCTCTCAATCCCCAATCTATCACAAACAGATGAGTCCTAACCCTTAGGGGTTTGAGTCTACAGCGGATTCAGAAACAATACTAGTATTAAAGTGCAGAGTATCGATTACAGAATCAAAATGCCAGAATCAGAAAGAGTTTTAAATCAAAAATCAGATAAGAAAATTAAACCTTCTACATAAATTTTCTTATTTCTACCCTATCTACCAGTCACTTGAGCATTCGCATGTCCTCCAGAAGTGGGTTCTGCCCTCTGCCCTTGCCCTCGTTTCTTCGGGCAGTCCCTAGTGAAGTGTCCCATCTCACCACAGTTGAAGCAAGTGCCCTTCGTTTTTCTGCAATCCTTGTTCAGATAAGTCGAGCTTCCACAAGTAAAGCACTTTTTCTCCTTCTTATCTTCAGACTTCTCATCCTTCTTTTGTGTTTCCTTTTTGGGCCATGCTTTCTTATTCTGTGGTTCTTCCTTCTTTGTCTCTTTCTGGCCCTTGTCTTCCTCGTGCAGTAGTGCCATGTCCACCAATTTCTCGTAAGTCGCTCCTATGGGTACATGGGTCATGGCTAGGCTGTGTAGTGGCTCGTTCAATCCTTTAACAAAGCGGAGAGCCTTTTTATGCTGAGTGTTGACTAAATCCAGTCCGAACCTAGCCAGTTGGTTGAACTGATTGACGTATTCCTTGACCGTCATACTTCCTTGCTTAAGAGATAAGAACTTTTCCAATTATAGACTTCGTTCGGCTTGCGAGAGGAATTTCATCTCAAACCTTGTTCTGAAATCCATCCATGTTTCAACCGGCCTCTCGGCGTTAGTGACTTCCCACCAATAGGAAGCTTCGTCTTTGAGCAACCATACCGCCAACTGTACCTTTTGTCTATCGTCCACCTCGAAGATAGCGAGCAGATCCTCAGTTTCTTTGAGCCAGTTCCTCGCTTCTACGAATGATTCAGTTCCCTTGAAATCCTTTCCACCCATGGCCCTAAAATCTTTACAGATCTTTGAGAAAGCAATTGCATGAGGAGGGGGCGGAGGCGGGGGATCATTTGCTGGACCTGCGGCGGCGGTCCTAGCCTCAAGATATTGACGAAACCAACCGGGTACATGAACACCCACTGGTATCTCAGATGCTTCAGACATGCTGAAACAAAAAAGGAAAGATTCAATACAAAAAGGACCGAAGGAAAGATATATGGCTCTTGGGGATTATGTTTTTCAAAATAAGCTTTATTTTTTAAAATATTTCCTTTCAAAATCTTTTTGAAAAAAAAGTTCCAAAACTTTTTATCAAATCTGGTAACCTTCAGCTCTGATACCAAGTGTAACACCCCACCTCCGTTAAGGTCACTCACAAAGGGAATGTGTAACACCCCGTGTATTCTATAACAGTGAAATTCACAAATTAAAGTATAACTAATTTCAAATCAAAGAATCAAGGGAAACGGGATACGCCATTGCGTTCGTCTCGGAATTCTGCTTGAGAAAGAGTCCGAGTTTGCGTAAAACGGACTCCGTATGAAGGAGTTATGGCCTCCGGAAGTTTCAGAATTCAGTTTAAAATTCAAAACAGACCAAAACAGCTCAGAGAAACTAATTCAAATTCAAAAATCGGGCCCAATTGGCCAGGGCGGGAAAATTCCCGCCCAAGGCACCCAGGTCGACTTGGCAGTCGGCCTGGGGCTAGCCAGGTCGACTGGGCAGTCGACCTGGGTAACCCGTGTCGACTGCCAAGTCGACACGGTGTCGACTGGGGTGTCGACCTGGCCCCTGAGCCGGGTCGAACCCAGCCCACGCTGGCTGGCCTAGTCTGTGTTTGGTCGATTTTCTGAGCCTTGCCTTGTCACTAGGGCTAGGTGTCAGCTCCTGGTTGGTCTCTCCTTTGAACGAACGGCTATTATTAAACCAAGCTTCATCGACGGTCTAAATCAACTCACAAACTCTATAAAAAGGACCTAAGACTAACCCTAATACACACAAACAAAAATGGAGATGAGACCGTCATGCTGCTGAGGAGAGACTAGAGATAGCCGTCAGAAATTGAGAGACAATTAGGAGATAAATCAAAAGCTTAAAGCAACGTTAATTGAATTAAAACAACGCCTACAACAAAGGATAGCATCTCCAAATTCAGAATTCAGATTCCTGAATTGAAGATTCATCATACGTTGTAAGTAGAGTGCTATTCCGATGTGAATAATTAATTGCGTTTGATTTGTGTAAAATGCGAAATGGAATTGTGGCGATAATAATCTATATTTGTATGTTATTTTGATTCTAAACGATTTGGGAATGTTATGGTATACGATTGGATATTTGCAAGAATGTGATTTGCGTTGGAAGTTAACAACGAAATGGAATTGTGGCGATAATAATCTATATTTGTATGTTATTTTGATTCTAAACGATATGGGAATGCTATGGTATACGATTGGATTCATACAAGTATATGATTTATGTTGATAACCATATGTTGTGGAATTTTAATTGGAATTCATGCAAGTATATGATTCATTATTATGCTAATATGATGTACATACTTTTATGATCACTTTTAGTGTGTAATTGGACTCGACTAAGTACTATGATTTATATGAATCTATGTTGAAATTGGCAAATCATACTTTTGTGTTAGAAACAAAAGTAAGCACCTTTATGAACATGACTAAACTATGTTTGGTATTATGCCTAGTTGAAACATGTTTTAGGCCTAAGTTGTTATCAAAACCATATGGTGGTATATGTGACACAATTAAGTTAGATTTACATCCCAATTGCAAGTTTACAATGATTCATGTTTAAGTATTATTTATGCCATGATTACATGAATAGAATGATTCATGTTTAAGTATTATTTATGCCATGATTATATGAATAGAACGATTCATGTTTAAGTATTGTTTATGCCACAATCATATGAATAGAATGATTCATGTTTAAGTATTGTTTATGCCATGATTATATGAATAAAATGATTCATGTTTAAGTATTATTTATGCCATGATTATATGCTGTTACAATTGCAAGTTCACATGTGCCTACTTTATGTTAATTGAATCGTTATGTTGCAAGTTCATGCGTTCACACTCCCCTTTTTATGTCACCTCATAAACATCATGTTATAAGCCTCCCCTTTTCATATGGCTAAGTTGGGTTTAAATATTAAACCCAACACATCTACCATTGTAGCGAACATGTAAAACAGGGGTAATGACGTTTGGGTTAAAATATAGAACATATGTGTTGGCATGTTTGACGCATGCCAACAACCTTGAAAAACAATTAAGTGGCATAAATAAATTTTAACCAATAAAGATAAATTTGAATAATGGGCCGCAAATATTTACATATAAAAAGAAAAGAGACAAAATATGTAAATGTAGAAAATACGATGGGTTTAACCCGAGGTTGGATTGAGTTGTGATGTAAACCTGCCCGGAACCGCCCGGCTGTCCAGTAGTCACAACAATACCTATCCAATGTGGGTGGTTAAACACGAAGCCCAATAAGGACCCGAGGTTTGACTGAGTTGTGGCGTAAGACTACCCGGACCCAACCGGCAACAGGCAGCCACAACAATACCCGTCTAATGTGAGAGGTCGAGGCTTTAATAAGACAATTAAGGCTGAGTCAGGATTGATAGGATTAAGTAAATTATATTAATACTTAATCAAAATGGAACATGCTAAACTAAACAGACTGATTGGGGGTTAGGTTTATTAAACACTTAACCAACTTAGCATGTTGGCTAGAAATAGAAAACCTAGTAGCGGGGGACCCTTTTCAGCAGTAACCCTACAAGGTGTATCAGGATACCCTGAACTAGGCAGGGTGGGGCACGATTACTGGGCTGACTGTAAGAGGTCAAATCGACGGCGGTGGTGCAGCAGTGTAGGTTCTAATGGGGTGCGGGCGTGCACACACTCCGGCGCAGAAAAATAAGGCACTGAGCACCAGTAGCATACCTGTGCATTCTAGAATTGTGTCGGGCCGCCACCATGGGACTTGATACACCCCATGGTGGGACCAGCATAGGTAACTACAACATCGGGGGGGCGTAAGACACATGTAACTATGCGAGTAGGAGCCGATCATCAGAAATGGATCACTTCACGCTGATTATGGGGTGCCTGTTGGGAACTAGTTTATATGGGTACAGAGATTATTATGGGGTACGATAGTATATTCGACCCTAGACAACTTAACTTAGTTTATGGTGCTTTCCCATTTCCAGTTTATGCTTATCATACCCAGTTCTTTATTCATAGACTGAATAGTCCTAGACTTACTCAGGCTTTATGTCTGACTCTACTTTTCTTTCGTCTTCTTTTCTTCCGTTCCCCCCCCCCCCCCAGGTCCACAGGGAGGGAATACCGCAGCTTGACCAGCTTTCACATCCAGCTTGAAGAGAAAGAATGTATTGCTTGGACCTTTTTCCGTTTTGGACTATGGCTTTGGGCAGCAATTATGGACTTTTGCAGTTTATTTATGTTTTCTTTATGCTTCTTTAATAATGTAATCAAGACAGTTATGAAGATGTTATGTTTTTGGAAGAATTGTAAGACAAGTATGGCATATTTTTGTGAACACGTATTTTGATGAAATAAAAGATGTTGTTGTTTTTCCGCTATTCAAAAATATGTGTTCTTATATCTGTCTTGTATATCTGTGACTTATACTTATAAACCTCCACCAAAATTTGGGCATTCCCTTTGAGAGTGACCCTAACGGAGGTGGGGTGTTTCACTTGGTATCAGAGCATAGGTTTACCAGATAAGATAAAAAGTTTTGAAAATTTATTTTCAAAAAGGAAATTTAAAGAAGCATTTTTAAGATAAAATATTATTTTATTTTAAAAGGCAAAGTCCCCCAAAGCCATAGGTACTATCTCTTATCCTTCGTTTTGAATCTATCCTTTTTGTTTCAGCATGTCCGAAGAACTTAACTTGCCAGAGGGTGTACCAATACCTGGTTGGTTTAGACGGTTCTTAGAAGCAAGGGCCACTCAGCCAGGTCCCACCGTTCCTCCTCCCCCAGCTGCAGGAAATCATCCAGCTGCAGCAGCACCTCTTCCTCCACCTCCTCCGCGGGGAAACACTTTTGCTAAGATATGTAAAGATTTTAAAGCTATGGGAGGAAAAGATTTTCATGGAACTGAGTCCTTCGTGGCAGCTAGAAATTGGCTGAAAGAAACCGAGGACTTATTCGTCATCTTTGAGGTAGAAGATAGGCAGAAAGTACAACTGGCATTGTGGCTACTAAAAGGTGAGGCTTCCTACTGGTGGGAAGTCACTAATGCGGAAAGACTAGTGGAAACATGGGAGGACTTTAGTGCAAGGTTTGAGGCTAAATTTCTCTCAGACGCGGAAAGGAGTTTGCAGTTGGAAAAATTCTTATTTCTTAAGCAAGGGAATAAGACAGTCAAAGAGTATGTTAATCAGTTCGATGAGCTGGCTAGGTTTGGACTGGACCTAGTCAACACCCCGCACAAAAAGGCTCTCCATTTTGTCAAAGGGTTGAATGAGCCATTACACAGTTTGGCCATGACCCATATACCCATGGGAGCTACATATGAAAGGTTGGTACAGATGGCATTGCTGAACGAAGAGGATAAGGGCAAGAAGGAGACAAAGGCAGAAAGCTCTCAAGGGAAGAAAGAGGGTTTACAGCCTAAGAAAATAGACTTTAAGAAGGGCGGGAAAGACAACAAAGAGAAGAGGAAGTGTAATTTCTGTGGCAAAGTGGGGCACTTAGTGAAAGATTGCCGGAAAAAGAAGGCCAAGATGAATGGCGGGTGCTTTTCTTGCGGTGAGACAGGCCACATGGCTAAGGACTGCCCAAAGAAACGAGGACAGGGGCAGAGGGCTGGATCCACCTCAGGGGAACAGGTTCATGTGCTAGAAGCGCCACCTCTGCAATAGCGAGGTATAAATACTTCTGTAGAAAGTGTAGTTTATCTTTATGATCACCCCGTTCGCACTTTATTTGATTCTGGCGCATCACACTCCTTTATCTCGTCTGCTTTAGTAGAATCTCTGCACCTAAAAACTAGTATGGTAGAGGACCCCTTAATTGTTTCAAACCCAATTGGGGGCCCGGCTCATTTGTCTATGATCTGTGTGGGATTGAAAATTTCTATTCTAAGCGTAGAATTTAAATGTAGTGCCTTTTTTTTGGGCTTTTCGGGATATGGTTTGATTTTGGGCATGGATTGGCTATCCAGTAATGGGGCCATACTTGATTGTGAGAAAAGGGTTGTTAGGCTCCTGACCCAGCTCGGTAACACTTTGGAAATTTCTTTTAATCCCTCATATGCGGTTATGCTTAGTTATCTTGAATCGCTAGATGCCTCTGTCGACAATTTGCAATCGGTTAGAGTGGTCCGGGAATATCCGGATGTCTTCGAAGAGGTGAAGGGCTTGCCTCCGAAGCGGGAGATAGACTTCCGCATATATCTTGTAGATAATGCAAAGCCCGTTGCATTGCCCGTTAGACACATGGCTCCACGGGAAAGGAAAGAGCTCAGTAAACAGATTAAAGAGCTTCTAGAGAAGGGGTTCATTAGAAGGAGCATTTCAGAATGGGGCGCTCCAGTGGTGTTCGCTACAAAGGCAGATGGTTCACTCCATCTATGTGTTGACTATAGGGAGCTCAACAAGCTAACAAAAAAGAATAGGCACCCTCTCCCCAGAATCGACGATCTGTTCGATCAACTTGTAGGAGCGTCTGTTTTCTCCCAACTCGATTTAGCGACCGGTTTTCATCAGCTAAGGGTGGCTGAAGATAGCATCGATAAAACGACATTCAGAACCCCAGACAGCTTCTTTGAATGGTTTGTCATGCCTTTCAGCTTGACAAACGCACCTTCTTACTTCATGGACCTGATGAGTAGGGTATTCAAAGATTTCCTCAATAAGTTCGTAGTGGTCTTCGTAGACGATATCCTTATCTTCTTAAAGAGTGAAGAGGAACACGCTCAGCACTTAAGGGCAATCATGGAAACTCTGCGAGTCCATCAGCTAAAAGCCAAATTCCCCAAATGCCACTTTTGGAGAGAAGAAGTGAGGTTCCTTGGGCACATAGTATCCAAATAAGGGTTAGCGGTGGACCCTGCTAAGGTAGTAGCGGTGCAGGATTGGAAGACGCCAAAGAACGCAACAGAGGTCCGAAGCTTTCTCGGGCTAGCAGGCTTCTATCGAAAATTCATCAGAGACTTTGCAAAGATATCAGCTCCGCTCACAAAGTTGACCAAGAAGAATCTAGTGTTCCATTGGGACTTGGATTGCGAGTTTGCTTTCCAGCGACTGAAAAGGGCTCTTACAACAGCCCCAGTTTTGACGTTGCCAGATGGAAGCAAGATTTTCACCGTTTATACAGATGCATGTGGGACAGGGCTAGGCGTTGTCTTAATGCAAGAAGGAAGGGTAGTAGCATATGGCGGGAGGCAATTGAAGGTGCATGAAAAGAACTACCCGACCCACGATCTTGAGTTAGCTTCCATCGTCTTTGCACTCAAGTCTTGGCGACACTATCTCCTAGGTGAGAAGTTCGAACTTTACACTGACCATAAATCATTGAAATACCTTTTCTCGTAGAAGGACCTTAACTTGAGGCAACGGAGATGGATGGAGTTTCTTGCCTCGTATGATTTCGAGATCTCCTATACTCCGGGCAAAGGCAACGTAGTGGCAGACGCGTTGAGCCGAAAGAAACTGACCCTAAGCCCGCTGTTTGTTGAAAGACAAAGCCTAGAGTTTATAGCCAGTTTTGACTTTAGGCCCTCCTCCGATTTTGTACCAGGCTTGCTAGCATCTCTCGAAGTACGCCCGACTTTAGTGGACTCAATAGGGACAGCACAACGAGAAGACCCTCAGCTTGTGGAGATGTTTGATAGGCTAATGAGGGGTGAGACTTCAAGTCACCTCAACAAATACTCCATCGACGATAAGGGTTGGCTAAGGCGAGACGGAAGACTATGCGTCCCACAGACAAGGGATTTAGTAAAGAAGGTTCTCGAGGAAGCGCATCACTCCAAGATGACGATACATCCGGGCGGAGATAAAATGTACAAGGACATAAAGAGGACTTTAGTTTGGAACGGCATGAAGAAGGACGTGGCAGATTTCATTTCTAAGTGTATGGTGTGCCAACAGGTTAAGGCGGAACAGAAAAAGCCTGGCGGTCTACTCCATCCTCTAGAGGTCCCGCAGTGGAAGTGGGATAGCATCTCAATGGACTTCATTGATGGGCTGCCTAGGTCTAGGAGAGGCAACACTAGCATTTGGGTAATAGTGGATAGGCGTACTAAAAGCGCCCACTTTTTACCTGTCAAGAGTAAAAGAACTGCCTCATCCCTAGCATTT
Organism: Allium sativum; assembly: GCA_030737875.1. NCBI lineage: Eukaryota > Viridiplantae > Streptophyta > Magnoliopsida > Asparagales > Amaryllidaceae > Allium > Allium sativum. Next base: position 455,796,563 of record CM060909.1, read on the forward strand.
CTTTACCTCAAGGAAATTGTTCGACTCCATGGAATACCATCCAGCATTGTTAGTGACCGACACCCTATCTTCACAAGTGAGTTTTGGCGGAGTCTGCAAGAAGCGGTAGGCACACTGTTATGCTTGAGCACAGCCTATCATCCCCAAACCGACGGCCAAACAGAAAGAGTGAACAGAGTTTTGGAGGACCTTTTAAGACTGTGCATCCTTGACTTCGGAGGAACGTGGGAAGACCATCTTCCTTTGGTGGAATTTGCCTACAACAACAGCTATCAAGCAACCATCGGAATGGCGCCCTTCGAAGCTTTATATGGAAGACCGTGCCGATCGCCCACTTGTTGGTGGGAGTCTACTGATAAGCTCATACTTGGACCAGATATGATCCGAGAGACTTCAGAGAAAGTAGACTTAATACGAAGAAGGATGAAGACGGCCCAAGACAGACAAAAGTCCTACGCCGACAAGAGAAGGACCGACCTTGAATTTGAGGTTGGGGACAGAGTTTTTCTTAAGGTATCTCCGCTAAGGAACGTTGTTCGTTTTGGAACCACAGGAAAGCTAGCACCAAGGTTCGTAGGGCCATTCCCTATCATCGAGAAAATTGGGAAAATGGCCTATAGATTAGAGCTACCCGAAAAATTGGCCGGAGTTCACAACGTCTTTCACGTTTCACATCTCCGAAAATGTCTACATGAGTCTGCTGAAGTGGTAGAGCCAAATATCCTAGAAGAAGCTGAAGTGGAACGCGAAGCAACCGTAAGGAAAGTTCCAACCCGCATATTAGGAACGGAAGTGAAGAAGCTACGCAATCACGAAGTCAAGCTCGTCAAAGTTCAGTGGAGCAACGCCGAAGAAGATGCAACTTGGGAAACTGAAGCTAGAATACGGGCAGCCTACCCTTTTCTTTTCGAGGGTACACCTTTGATCTTTCCTTTTTCCTTAAGTTGCGCTTTTATCTTTTTAGGTATATCTCCTCGACCTTATCTTTTAGGAAGAAACCCTTTGGATGAAAACATGTGATTGAAACATGTTATGGATGATGGTCGCAAGTGGTTGCTAGTGATTGCTAGTGGTTGCATATACACACACACAATCTAGGTTTTAGATCGGCTCAGTCACTTCATATTGCATATGCATAAATGTATTTATATTCGTATATGGTTGAACTTTAATGTGTTGTCATATGGATGTTGCATTTGTATGAATGATTGTGCACTCATGTAGAATCATGAATAGGAAAATTTGCATACATAATAGATTCATGGCACTCACATAATTTGCATTAAGGAGGTCAACTGAATCAGTAGACCGCCTGATTTTGCATTAGATAAGTACATGTACACACACACTTCACATATGATCATGAAGCATTAGAAGTCTTTTAAGGACAATGGATGCTCGTGTTTGATGGATGAGTAGATGGATGTTTGGATGTTAGGATATACATTCTTCCTGAACTTGAAGATTTCGAGGACGAAATCCTTTTAAGTGGGGGAGAATGTAACACCCCATGTATTCTATAACAGTGAAATTCACAAATTAAAGTATAACTAATTTCAAATCAAAGAATTAAGGGAAACGGGATACGCTATTGCGTTCGTCTCGGAATTCTGCTTGAGATAGAGTCCGAGTTTGCGTAAAACGGACTCCGTATGAAGGAGTTATGGCCTCCGGAAGTTTCAGAATTCAGTTTAAAATTCAAAACAGACCAAAACCGCTCAGAGAAACTAATTCAAATTCAAAAATCGGGCCCAATTGGCCAGGGCGGGAAAATTCCCGCCCAAGGCACCCAGGTCGACCTGGGGCTAGCCAGGTCGACTGGGCAGTCGACCTGGGTAACCCGTGTTGACTGCCAAGTCGACACGGTGTCGACTGGGGTGTTGACCTGGCCCCTGAGCCAGGTCGAACCCAGCCCACGCTGGCTGGCCTAGTCTGTGTTTGGTCGATTTTCTGAGCCTTGCCTTGTCACTAGGGCTAGGTGTCAGCTCCTGGTTGGTCTTTCCTTTGAACGAACGACTATTATTAAACCAAGCTTCATCGACGGTCTAAATCAACTCACAAACTCTATAAAAAGGACCTAAGACTAACCCTAATACACACAAACAAAAATGGAGATGAGACCGTCATGCTGCTGAGGAGAGACTAGAGATAGCCGTCAGAAATTGAGAGACAATTAGGAGATAAATCAAAAGCTTAAAGCAACGTCAATTGAATCAAAACAATGCCTACAACAAAGGATAGCATCTCCAAATTCAGAATTCAGATTCCTGAATTGAAGATTCATCATACGTTGTAAGTAGAGTGCTATTCCGATGTGAATAATTAATTGCGTTTGATTTGTGTAAAATGCGAAATGGAATTGTGGCGATAATAATCTATATTTGTATGTTATTTTGATTCTAAACGATTTGGGAATGTTATGGTATACGATTGGAAATTTGCAAGAATGTGATTTGCGTTGGAAGTTAACAATGAAATGGAATTGTGGCGATAATAATCTATATTTGTATGTTATTTTGATTCTAAACGATCTGGGAATGCTATGGTATACGACTGGATTCATACAAGTATATGATTTATGTTGACAACCATATGTTGTGGAATTTTAATTGGAATTCATGCAAGTATATGATTCATTATTATGCTAATATGATGTACATACTTTTATGATCACTTTTAGTGTGTAATTGGACTCGACTAAGTACTATGATTTATATGAATCTATGTTGAAATTGGCAAATCATACTTTTGTGTTAGAAACAAAAGTAAGCACCTTTATGAACATGACTAAACTATGTTTGGTATTATGCCTAGTTGAAACATGTTTTAGGCCTAAGTTGTTATCAAAACCATATGGTGATATATGTGACACGATTAAGTTAGATTTACATCCCAATTGCAAGTTTACAATGATTCATGTTTAAGTATTATTTATGCCATGATTACATGAATAGAATGATTCATGTTTAAGTATTATTTATGCCATGATTATATGAATAGAACGATTCATGTTTAAGTATTGTTTATGCCATAATCATATGAATAGAATGATTCATGTTTAAGTATTGTTTATGCCATGATTATATGAATAAAATGATTCATGTTTAAGTATTATTTATGCCATGATTATATGCTGTTACAATTGCAAGTTCACATGTGCCTACTTTATGTTAATTGAATCGTTATGTTGCAAGTTCATGCGTTCACACTCCCCTTTTTATGTCACCTCATAAACATCATGTTATAAGCCTCCCCTTTTCATATGGCTAAGTTGGGTTTAAATATTAAACCCAACACATCTTACATTGTAGCGAACGTGTAAAACGGGGGTAATGACGTTTGGGTTAAAATATAGAACATATGTGTTGGCATGTTTGACGCATGCCAACAACCTTGTAAAACAATTAAGTGGCATAAATAAATTTTAACCAATAAAGATAAATTTGAATAATGGGCCGCAAATATTTACATTTAAAAAGAAAAGAGACAAAATATGTAAATGTAGAAAATACGATGTGTTTAACCCGAAGTTGGATTGAGTTGTGATGTAAACCTGCCCGGAACCGCCCGGCTGTCCAGTAGTCACAACAATACCTATCCAATGTGGGTGGTTAAACACGGAGCCCAATAAGGACCCGAGGTTGGACTGAGTTGTGGCGTAAGACTACCCGGACCCAACCGGCAACAGGCAGCCACAACAATACCTGTCTAATGTAAGAGGTCGAGGCTTTAATAAGACAATTAAGGATGAGTCAGGATTGATAGGATTAAGTAAATTATATTAATACTTAATCAAAATGGAACATGCTAAACTAAACAGACTGATTGGGGGTTAGGTTTATTAAACACTTAACTAACTTAGCATGTTGGCTAGAAATAGAAAACCTAGTAGCGGGGGACCCTTTTCAGCAGTAACCCTACAAGGTGTATCAGGATACCCTGAACTGGGCAGGGTGGGGCACGATTACTGGGCTGACTGTAAGAGGTCAAATCGACGGCGGTGGTGCAGCAGTGTAGGTTCTAACGGGGTGCGGGCGTGCACACACTCCGGCGCAGAAAAATAAGGCACTGGGCACTAGTAGTATACCTGTGCATTCTAGAATTGTGTCGGGCCGCCACCATGGGACTTGATACACCCCATGGTGGGACCAGCATAGGTAACTACAACATCGGGGGGGCGTAAGACACATGTAACTATGCGAGTAGGAGCCGATCATCAGAAATGGATCACTTCACCCTGATTATGGGGTGCCTGTTGGGAACTAGTTTATATGGGTACAGAGATTAATATGGGGTACGATAGTATATTCGACCCTAGACAACTTAACTTAGTTTATGGTGCTTTCCCATTTCCAGTTTATGCTTATCATACCCAGTTCTTTATTCATAGACTGAATAGTCCTAGACTTACTCAGGCTTTATGTCTGACTCTACTTTTCTTTCGTCTTCTTTTCTTCCGTCCCCCCCCCAAGGTCCACAGGAAGGGAATACTGCAGCTTGACCAGCTTTCACATCCAGCTTGAAGATAAAGAATGTATTGCTTGGACCTTTTTCCGTTTTGGACTTTGGCTTTGGGCAGCAATTATGGACTTTTGCAGTTTATTTATGTTTTCTTTTTGCTTCTTTAATAATGTAATCAAGACAGTTATGAAGATGTTATGTTTTTGGAAGAATTGTAAGACAAGTATGGCATATTTTTGTGAACACGTATTTTGATGAAATAAAAGATGTTGTTTTTCCGCTGTTCAAAAATATGTGTTCTTATATCTGTCTTGTATATCTGTGACTTATACTTATAAACCTCCACCAAAATTAGGGCATTCACTTTGAGAGTGACCCTAACGGAGGTGGGGTGTTTCAAAATGCCTTAACTTTGATGGAGCGTTTTAGTAGATAGAACAGAAATTTACAAGACAGATAAAACAGTACTTGAAAAATTTATAACTTTATTACAACAGAAACCGAAGCAAGTTTGGTTACATCTTTTCAAATCACAATATCAGAGTTCAAGTACAAAAATATCAGTTTTGTACAAAAGCCTTCAGAATGCAAAACTTTAAAATCATAATCCCCACAGAACAGAAGCTATACAGAGCCAAGCCATACTTTAAGCACTTCAAGCAGAAGGAATCCGGATCAAGCTAAAGTATTCCCTCCTTTGATAACCTGGGGGGAACGGAAGAAAACGGGGCGAAAACAAGCAAGGTCAGACATAAAGTCTGTCAAGTCCAGTGATTTTCAGTTATGAACTGATAATAATAACATGACATGAAAATAAAACTGGATGAGAGATAACAATAACAGGTGTAGCGGATATAACAGAAGAACAGAATGATATAAGCTATTTCTTTACACTTCTCTGCACTAATACTAGTATAACAGGATTAGGTGTCACCCTAATGTCTAAACTGAAACAGAAACGGGAACAGAATAATTTCCACAGAAGAGAATGCTAGTAATGGGCCTTTACCACCCCAACAGAAACAGATAGAAACAGAATGCTAATAATGGGCCTTTACCACCCGAACAGAAACAGGCAGAAATAGAATGCTAATAATGGGCCTTTACCACCCGAACAGAAACAGACAAAAACAGATTAATCCCCACGGAAACAGAATGTAGAATTAGGTGTACACTAGTAAATGGGCCTTTACCACCCGAACAGATGGTACCACGTAGAACCAGACAGGTGTTGCCACCCAACAGAAACAAACGATACCAACAGAAACAGACAAAACTAAGTGTACCCTAAAACCCTACCCCAAGCGATCGGCTCCCTAATACATAAATACCCTGTGTCGGCCCCACAGTAGGGTGTATCACTCCCTAAAGTGACAACCAATTGGCACAGACCTATTTACAGATGTCACGGCGTCTTACATCCACAGAAGCAGGCCGGGATCCATGCACGCACATGACCCGGTTGGAACGCACCATCAACACCCCCTCGCCATTATCAGAATGAACCGCTTATAATTAGTTCAGTAAGCATGCCCGGACCCTACCTACTATTGGGTCAAAGTTTTGATACCAGAAAGGGTTACTGACTAATATGGGTCCCAAACAACAGATGACACAAGTAATTCCCCTCCTAACCTTGTGTCCCCAGACTAACAGATTTTAGATTAACTTGTTTACAAGTTCAGACATACAGAGTTCAGATCAACTAGTTCACAGATCAGACAAGTTTTCAGACTAACGGATCAGATATACGGATTTAACAGATTTACAGATTTGTCTAACTTTGAAATTGGGCCTACAGATTCACGAAACAGACTTATTAAATTCATCAGTCTAGTTGGTTTAACCCTATCCACCCAACACGTTTTAGACATCATATTATCTCAGATTTTCATTAATTAAATATTAATGCCCAGACCTCTCACATTAGACTGACAGTTTGCGGCGACTGGTTAGGCCGGTTGGTTCCGGGCAGGTTTCTGCCGCAAACTGAGTCTAACCTCGGGTTTCAAGCATGTTATGACTAACTTCTCACATTAGAACCTATTGTTTGCGGCCACTGGATGTGCCGGGCGGTTCCGGGCAGGATTACGCCGCAAACTCAATCTAACCTCGAGTTAGCCATGATTATCTTTGCGACCAATTAATTAATAATTTACCATTTATGCCCATGCCTAATATACATGTCAATTATTCATAACTATAGCCAATTCAGATTATGTCAATAACAGACTAAATATATCAACTCAGCAGAAAATAGATTTCGTAGATTAGGCGACTTAACAGATTTAGCAGATTAAGCAATTTAGTAGATTTAGCATATAATGGATTAGGCATTTTCAGCAGACTTAGCAGATGACAGATTTAGCAGATGAACAGATCTAGCAGATTAGACAATATAGCAGAACTAGCAAATTAGGTAATATAATAGATTTAGCAGATAACGGATTAGGCAATTTAATGGATTTAGCACATAACAAATTTAGAAGATTATATATATCTGAAATTCTATTTACATATCTTGCCTAATAATATATTTAGCTTAAATTTATATGCCTAAATCAAGGTCATAATTCATAATACAATATATGCCCCAAATCTTAGCCTTAATATTCCCATTTACAGTTCATGTCAAAACAAGATTTAATATTCTAGTTTACCATTTTTGTCCAAGACTAATATGCATGTAAATCATTATAGCCAATTCAAATTATGCCAACATATTTATTAACTTAATTAAGCTACGCCCAATGTTTCAACAAGTTCTCTAAGTACTCATGAAATGGCCCTAGCAAAAGGAATAGGAGATAAGCACAAGAAAGAATAGGCATGAAATAATGAACCAAATACAATGATAATGGCCCTACTAGGCTCGATGTACATAACAGTGAATGGGAATAAACTAGCAAAGTTACATACTGAATATGAGATCTAGTATCATTAAGGGAATAGGCATAAGAAAGTAACTACAATAGTTATAGGCAACTAACCACAATAGTCATGGGCGACTAATCACAATAGTTTCTTATTCAATGTCATAGGCAATAGTCTCATAGGCGTGAATCATAGTCATAGGCAATAGTCTCATAGTCATGAATCATAGTCATAGGCAATAGTCTCATAGTCATGAATCATAGTCATAGGCAATAGTCTCATAGTCACGAATCATAGTCATAGGCAATAGTCTCATAGTCACGAATCATAGTCATAGGGAATAGTCTCATAGGCAACAGTTTCATGTCCAATTATGCATTATTCATTATTTGTCCCAAAATTTAGCGTTCGTGCGTTAATCTCTTATGAGATTCGGCGCAGGCTCTTAGTAGCCTGGCTATAGAACAGAAAGAAGAAAGAGATACAGAATAAGATAGATCTAAACAGAACAGAACAGACATAACCTCAAATTCAGATTTACAATTCATGTCACAATCATAATTAACATTTATATCGGAAAATAACTGTACTTGCCTTGATTGGATTAAAGAAGAAGAAGAGTTGCAGTTGTTCTCTTTTAATTTTATTTAGTTTGGATGAAGATGCTTTAGTCCTAGTTCCAGTTCAGATCTCAGCAGAGTAGCGACGCCATTTTTATTTTAATTAGAACAGAGGCAGAGCATAGGCAGAATGAAATGGTGTAGAGAGAATGAGGCTAGGGGGCTGTTTATATAGGTTTAGAGTCATGAATCTGGTCAGAAAATCGGGCCAAAAACATCAGAATGCATCAGATTCAGGAAGTGGGTTCGGGAGGCAGGTCGACCCCCAGGTCGACTACCCAGTCGATCTGGTCAGGGGGGTCGACTACCCAGTCGACTCCCCAGTCGACCTGGCCAGGGGGGTCGTCTACCCAGTCGACCTGGGTCCTGGGCGGGAAATTTCCCGCCCAGCCTTCTTCTGGGTTTGAATTCGAATTTTGAATTCGAATTTCGAGCTGTTTTCGATTCTGAAAATTCCTGAAACTTCGGAGGGTCATAACTTGGTCATACGGACTCCGGTTCTCGAAAACTCGGACTCGTTTTCAAGTAGAATTTCGAGACGAACACAATGGCGCAACCCGTTTCCCTTGATTCTTATTTTATAATTTAATTATTCTCTGATTTGTTACTTATATGATCACAGAAAATACGGGGTGTTACAGATAGGTACAGAAATGGTTGTGAAATAAATTTCTAAATTAATAATATTATGAAATATGATCAACTGTACCGAGATCATTGAAAATTTTCTAAATTAATAATATTATGAAAATTGTCACTAATTCTAAAAAATAACATAGTCCCATTTCTATCATAAATATTTTCACTGTTTATTCAAAAAGAATTTAAAACATATTAACTCTCCACATTAATATAAAATTACCATGGATGACAGAATGATGATAGATAAAGGGGATGGTCGTGAAATAATTGCCAATTTAAATAAAATCTCCTCTTGTTGTGAAATATACTAAAGTCACAATTCATCACAATTTCAAAATCTGATAATAATTTTCATGAATTATAAATACAGTTCGGTTTGGTTATTGATTTCAATTTATGAATGAATAATCAATAAATAATTTTAAAATTGAAAATCAATTACAAGAGGTAAATGAAAGATCTATGCAAGACATGAGAGATTAAAAATATATACAGCAAAAACAAATTCAGCATTTCTAAACTGATACCACTTAATGTCTCCAATAATGAGGATTGTAACAAGACACTGGAGACAAACAAGGATATCGCAGACAAAAGAATTTTAAGCACAAAGCCCAATCAGACAAATTTAGCACACAAATTTCATTTATCAGAGCAGTAACCAGTTTTGACCAAAACAAGCAGTTTCAAAATCATTTTCAAAAGAGATTCCTTTTATCAGAGCAGCAGACAAAAAGTAATCGAAGCAAGCAGTTACCAAAAAATTATCTGAATTAATACCAGGGCAGCACAAAAATCAGTTTTGAAGTGGACTTGTCTAGAAGATGTTTCATAGATATTCCCAATGGTCACAAAAGATGATTCATGATTCAAGATGAAAAATACAGTTTATTTGAAATCATTCGAAAAATATAAAAACCCAAGATTCGATGAATCGATCACACCAGATTATTAATTTCAGATTCAGGATATGTGTAAGATTCAATAAATCAATAATTTCAAATGAGTTTAAACAAACAAATAACCATGAAATAACAAAGAGATTTAAGACCGTATTTTCAAAGAATTTTTCACAAGAATTTCTGACAAGCACAAGAGTAATTTCAGATCATTTACATCAGACTTAAGAGATATTCATGATCTAGAAACTTAAACAATAATTTATATGAAATCACTTGAATCAATATCAAGTTTTGAGATATAATGAATTAGTCAACAAGATTGATAATTTCAAATTTGAGAGGTGTGTGATATTCAAAATATCAGGAATTTCAGATGATTTCAAACAAACAAATTTCAACCATAATGATCATGAATAAAGATGAATTTCAAGATGTATCACTGTGATTTAAGACAATACAGAATATTCAAGCTAATCTAAAAACCAATAAAATTATCACAATTGAAAAGTAGTAGTGTGCTTTAATGAGTATATTATTTCAAGCTTTTCTAAAATGAATTAGAAGAAACTCAAAACAGCAGAGATGTGTGAAATTCCATTAATTATTCAGATCTTCAAAAATTTAGAATTCAAATTAACAGTGTTCAAGATATGACAAGAATACATCAACACTGTTATGAATTCAGAAAACGGAAAATAAACTTTAAAACAATTGCAGATATTTGCAAGTTTAAATTCAAGATCTGGAAATAATTAAAACATCAGAGTTCTATTCAAATAAAGTGAATTTCTCGAAGATCATGATTGCAATTGGAAGTTAAGAAAGCCAGAAAAAATATGGCAGTGTCAAATCAAATAAGCATAAAAAGAAGTAGAGGTAGAAGGAGAAGTAAACAAGGAAAAAAATATTTACAAAGATGAGTTCAAAGATCATACCTAAAATCGATGTAAACCAGAATCTCTGACTCAATCAGACATGGCTGAGGAACCGTGGATGATACAGAAATATAGACCGGCTTGATTTCAATTCTCTTTTTGCTCAGTAGTTCCTCGGCCTCCTCTGGTACCTAACGGTTTGAATGATCGAGTGGTCTGACAAAATTTGTAAAACTACTCTCAGTTATATTTTTACGTTTTGGTACCCAAACCTGTTTGTATAACAAACCATCGAAATTTAAAAAAGTGCCTTTAGGGACCCAAATCTGTTTGAATTTAGATGAATTCTTGTTGTAAAACAAATTCTTGTTTCTTTTATGATTCAAAAAATCTTTTGAATTGCTAGAGTTTAAAATTTCAAAATAATCTTTTCCAAAACAATTTGAAGAGTTTTCAAAATCATTTGAATTTAGCCTATCAAAACGAATGATATTCCCAAAGCCAAATCCACTTTTATTTCTCGATAAAAATTGATTTTTACAACTACATATTTAAAGATTTTTCACCGTTTGAAAACTTAGCCAATGTTGTTTCAAGTTGTCGAATTTTAGATTTAAGATCACTGTTTTCTTTCATTAAATCTGAACAATGGTTTCTAGTGATCTTACTCTTTTCAAAATCAGTTTTCAAAAACAAATTTTCATCTTTAAGAGGTTTAATTTTGATTTGGGACTCAGAAATCTCAGATTCAAAATGTTTTCAACTTTCAGATTCAAATTTCTTGAAATTTTCAATTTCAGCTTCAAGCTCTTTGAACATTGTTTCAGTTTTCATCGAACTCTCCTTTTCAAAAGATTCATGTTTGAAATTAACTTTATCCAACTCCTTTTGCAAAGCATTATTTTTATGGATTTGCTCATCTTCATGACTTTTCAAAATCAAAATCTTGTTTTCAAGTTCTGTACAATTTTCAGAAAGATGAGCTAAATCTATTTTCAAATTCATACAGTCTTTACAGTCGGAGTTTTCAAGTTTTAATTTCAAATCATTATTTTTGCATTGCAACCCAGAATTTTCAGATTTCAAAATTTTATTTTTCCATTGGAGATGATTGATAGTTTTTGTTAAATTATTATAAAGAGAAACCAATTCTTCACATGAAAAATCTCCATCGTCTGAATCATCATTAATAGCTTCAGTTAAGCACACATTTGATTCTAAGTTGGTAATTGCGGGTTTTGAGCAGTTCTCTTCCTTACATCCATACAACGTATTGAGAGTGTTCCAGATTTCCTGTGCAGTTAGACAATGGGAGATAAGGCTATATTGAATATCGTTAATATAAGAATATAAAATTTGAGTAGCACGAGAATTAAATCCAATATCGTTCCTATTGACTATATCATACCCATTTATAATGATATCCCAACATTTAATATCAACAGATTTTAAATAGGATTCCATTTCTGATTTCCAATTCAAAAAATCTATACCATTAAAAATAGTTGGAATACGATTGGACTGACTCTCTATGGACTGACAACTATGGATCACCATTACTCTAGAGTTAACAGAATACCTGCTCTGGTACCACTTGTTGGATCTAGATTAACCCTAGAGAGGGGTGAAAAGGATTTATTAAGAAATAAGCGAGATATTAAAATAATCAGATCAGAGAATGCAAAAGAAATAGAAATGCACAAAGTAAATGACACAAGATATACCCAGCTTCGGCAAAACCCTGCCTACTGCTGCATTCCTAAGGTTTCTACTAGTTAAAAGAACAGGTCCCGCTTACAAGACCATGTAAACTTGCGAACCCCTCGCTCCTATTCTAATCCTACGTTCAAAACCCTAGATTGATCTAATTCCCTAGATCAGATTTCCCCTGATTACAACCCCATAATCAGCAACCCTAGTTTTTACAGACTCTAGTAAACTGCCAGTTAAAACCTTAACTGGATACCCTAGTATTTTACAGACACTAGAAACTGTTTGATGATTTTTACATCTCAAATTCAAACAAAACAATAAAAACAACAAATAAAAAGAAACCCCTTTAAAAAAACTAGGCTACTATAATCTCCCTCTTATATTAAACGTGGCATAGCCAAGAGCAAAGTAGGTTGGCCCGCTCCTCATTTCATTTTCCCGATGTTTTGCTCTCTGGAAAAACTAGAAATGGCAGTAGGGAAAAATTAGGGTTTCTCCAAATCCCTAAATCGTGATCGTGAAGTTGATCTGAAGGTTCTTCTTTGATGGTCGAATCTATGTGGCTCTATAATGCTTTGATTTGGGGCTTGCTCGATCAAAAACGATGAAAAAAAAACTTGTCTGTTAATCTGAATTGATTTTCAATATTTTTTTCTTTGAATTGTTGGATTGGTTTTCGATGATTCAATTGCCTGTGATGATTGGTATTTATAGGGTTAAATGAAAACCTAAACATATCTCTGCTTTTACAATTGATTTGATCTGAATTTTCGGTTTCCTCTTTTGACATACCCGATTTGAATTTGATTCCTTGGCTTTGAAATCTTTCCTGATTTGTAGTGATGAATTTTGATACTATCCTGGACATGCTTGTTGCCTTTTAAAAAAAATCCCTTCTTGAAAACAAGATCTCTCGACTTTGTTAATTCTAGAAAGAATTTGAACCAAAAAAAATCTGTTGCCAAATAATCCAACAATGAATTCTGGAAATATATCTGTGTAAGCCATATCTGAATCATTCATGATACATGCTAATATTCTGCTAATTAACACTTGCCAAAAATGATTTCCAAAAGTGTCCTATTGTTTTCTTAAAGCAGAAATGAATATGAACCATAAAACATTTGAATCTGCTATTGAAAAACTGGAAATATTTTCTTGACAAAGTGAATGTTGAATTCTTTATACGAAATTAACAATTGCATCTGCAATCTGAACAGACCATACTTTGTGCACCAAATATATGTCACACAGCTGCCTGTTTTGATCTTGTTTGTTCACTGAAAATCTTTCACCAATGTTTGATATCCATGTTGTGTGTATATACCCATTCATATACATGCATTACTCATGTTAGATGTATATACAAATGTAGTCTTGTGTTGGCTTAACATGTGATCTCCCAATGTTGTTGCACCATTTCATTGTTGTTCACTTGTACATATGTGGGCTGAATTGATTTGACTTGTAATCTGCCATGTTATTGTTTCACTATAAATTACTCTAAAAATACTGAACCATGTTGGCGCTTGATTTCTTAAAATCTTGATGCTGATCCCATTTAGATGTTCTTGCTCACCCATGTTAGAATTTACACCATGTACATTTTCCATGACACTTGCACTTGTAATTGGTGCCTTACCTTTTTGACTGTGTTGATACACCACTGTTGTGTTCACCATTCTTGTTTTGTGCTTAACTTGGCCTTGATTTGTTGTTGCACTTATGACCATGTTGCTACACTTGATAAGTTGGTCCATTGTTGCTTGATAATGCTCGACCATGTGCTTCTATCATCATATTGTTCTAGTTTTGTACAATGTTTTAAGTTGCTATTTTCTTAAACCATCATGTGTGTACTTGCTGATTATACCATGCCATGTTGTTAAAAAAAATGATCTGCCTTGACCTGAAGCTTGTAACCATGCTGCTTCATGCTCCACACCTGAACCGAGCTGTGCTTTCTCCATCTATGATGCTTTCCATGTCGAGCTCCATACATACATGTATTACATATATACATATAAGTTTGTTGCTTTATGAACCATCCATGAGCTCGACCATGTTTCTTTGTGTTTGAAACTTGAATGTGCTGTGTAAGCTTGCATGTATGCTACTTGTTCACCCTTATTAGTTACTACTACACCACTTTGCTGTTTTGATGTCCATGCACTTTTGTTCACCCATATTCATTTCAGTCTTGTATTGCTTTTTGGCTTGTTTTGAGTTCTAACCTGACTTTGATAACTGTTTTCATATGTGCATTTATATATGTGTATATATACGGTGTGTATACATATACCGTGCATGTGTAAATTATATATCTGCAGACTATTGCACTGTGTTGTGATAGTTCAGAATCAACTGGTTCTGATCAGCAAACCAGTGTAGTATGTTGAGGCTGATCAGTGCGTATATACATATCAGATCAAGTCACGAAAAATGATGAGAAACACACCAGAAATCTAAGGCAAATAAAATTTTAAAATTAAAATTTATATTCACTAGAATTTAGAATATTATTTTTGTTCCATATACTCTGTGTGTGTTTCTGTATATGACAGGTATGGATGACTGGACTGATAGTGCAGTGAAGACAGAATACTGAAGACTGAGTGTAGAGTCAATGAAAAAATGAATGTGTCTGTACGTAAAAGAGTTGTGAATGAATGTATGTATAAAATTGTATAACTATGAGATAGAGTGTTGCAGTGAGGAGCTGTGTATGAAATGAAAGAATTGTACTGATGTTTGTATTAAACAAATTTGATTATAATAAAATATTATTTTATTGTGTTCAAACAAATTTGTTTAACGTATTCAGTTTATATACAAGTACAATATCATGTGAAGAATATAAAAATAGTGGAGTTATAAAATTGTACTATTTGAATGTTGAAATAGAATATTATATTTAATAAAATACTCTTTGAATATTTAACTCTTGTCCAGTAGTATTCTATATAAATATAAATATTATATTTCTGTCTGTGATATAGAGTTACGGTACAATAACAAACACATTTGAAATAATATTTATTTGGTTGTCATCCTCAAACAAAAATCAAATAATTGTGTATACAACACCGTTATATACAACAGAACGTGCGCCCCCCTCGTGCCTCATAACACCATGATGATCTACCCCATTGGGTTATTCACCCTCAAACGTGCGGATTGGCCCAAGCGCCTTATTTTAATATGTCATTAGACTCTGTCTAAATATTCTATTATGCGCTTGCCTTACCTCGTCAGGTTTCCATTTAACTTGGTTATTCCCTTTCACATTGACTTCTTATTCAAGTTACCAAGTTCCTCTTGCTTATTAATTCAGTCTTACAACTTAACCCATTTAAGCCTATTAATAAGCCTCCAACATGTTACTCTCTATATTGTGATCCAAGGTCAATAATCCACAATCTCTTTATATTCTTGTTTGATTCAATGTTACAATAACATGTTCTACTTAATACGTAGTTAAGTATATCTCAATTCACATGTTTTTATTTAACATGTTACTTATCATTTATGATTAAATATAACTTATTTCATTCCATAAGTTGCCTCATTCTTTCCTATTTAATCATATTTCCCTCTTATACTGTCATTACAAATTATCGTTGTTTACTTATTAACTTAGTTCTCCATAAATATAACTAATGTTATAAATCCCACTTGTCCATAAGACAAGCCTTAACATGTTATTCTTATCAGTAGATTTCAGATTTCCATGTTTGAAGATTACTTAATTTATAATTAAGTACAACATCTTACAATTCATAAATTTTCCCCCTTTTCTCTACTCATCACAAACAAATGGTTTCAGGTTTCTCATTTACTGATTACTTAATTTACAATTAAGTGTCACTTATCTCATTTCACCAGTTATATCATTTACTTACTAGTTTATTATAACCTAAGTTATAATCTTCACTTGTCCCTAGGACAAGTCTACCTATTATACAACATTCTCATTAATGTAGTTTATTTATAATAGGTTATTATCATTCCCTGTTTATTCTAAACCATATTCTTCATTCACTGTAATATATGTTCCTTATTTTATTAAGGATAACACTTCGTGCACCTTATCAATTTGATATACAGATGGAATCAGTGATTTATTTCCATAACGTATTCCCATTAAATCCGTGGTGGCAAGTAATTTATCTTTCTTTTCTTACTTTGTTCACTATGGTTTACTTGCAAAAACGTTCTCAGAAATTGGTCATTTAGGGAAATACATCACTTTTCCTTTGCATCGCACTAACTCAGTCCATTACATCTCTTCCTTTCTTATTTTTTGAGTCAGACATTTAATTACCATCATTGTCATTTATTCATATCTTGTTGTATATATGTACACACACACACACGCACATATATATATATATATATATATGCGCACTAGACCCCTCACATTAAGCCTACAATTGTGGATGCTGGATTTGTCGAGCAGGTCCGGGTAGACTTCTATCACAAGTTGACTTAAACTCGTGTCTTAGCACCACTACATGTTTTATTTATGCACTTAGACCCCTCGGATTAGATTTATAACTTGTGGATGTTGGATATGCCAGGCAGTTCCGGGAAAACTTCTACCATAAATGTAATCTAACCTCGTGTCTAAGCACGTTACAGTTTCAAATTACTGTGAATCTAGGCATGTTCATTCTTTAACAATTACTCCTATTTCATTATAGGTTTTCATGCCCCTTTCCCAAGTCATATTTATCATGTACCATATGCCCAAATTAAGATCTTAATCATAATTTGATTTATGCCCCCAAATCCATATTCATGTATTCAATTCTATGCTAACATGGAACCACTTAATCATATAACTATTCTAATTCATCCAAGTAAGGGTTCATGTGACAAGTTAATATGTAATACGAACAACAGTAGTTGCTACCCATATTCTAACAAGTTTATATTTCAACATATGAATTTTCCAACATATTAATATCTTAACATGTTAATATTCCAACATGTTATATTCGTCACTTTAATCTTTTTAACATATGTTTAAACATTTCAATATATCATATTTCAACATGTCATATATAACATTACAATGCTTTTTAAATTATTCTAGCAAATTCACATCGTATAATAACGAGGAATGTTAAACGATAATATATCATTATCAAAAGTGATATAACTTAAATCCACTCACCTCATTTGCTTTCCAAATCCTGGATCTGGTCCAGATCTAGCATTCCATGGTTTTCCCCTAATTTGGATTCAGAACCTAACAACCATTGTAACGGCCCGCTCGATTTTCGACCTCAAAAATTGACATAAATATCATGTCAACTATCCAAGTATCGAAAATACCGGGTCATTTATAGAAAGAAGTTAGAGGTGAGAAATAGAAAGAAAGAAAAATAGAATAGAAGAAGAAGAACACAACAGAACAAAATCAAAGTAACACGAATCTCACAGCAGAACGAATAAAATATATTATATAACATAACTTTGAAATACAAATCTGAATTTGTAGACACGTAACATATCAGAGTATAACATATATACATCTCAGTGGAAAATAACCCTAAATAATTAACGGTGAAGCCTTCTGCTTCGAGCTCCTCCAAGTATATCTGTAAAATCCTGAAACACTTGCCTACCCTAAAAATTTGGGCACCCAAGAGTTAGGGAAAAATAAACAAAATAAACTCTAGGTCAGTCATGGGACTAGTGTGAGTAAACTCCAACCATATTGTTTAACATTGGAAATCCTTTTGAAAGAAAACGATAATAGTAAGATCGACCCACACATAAACATGGACGGTTTACCTTACTTTTAACCCAAAACGTTTTGACATCAAAATCCAGTGATATTATAATAATGTCTATCAAATAAATAACCAAATAGCAGAACGTTGGCATCTCACGCTCCACGTATATAGTATAAAATCAAAAACTACAGGGCGCTTATTGGAGACTGGATTCCAACAAAGACAAGGTATGAGAGCACCTTCTGATCAGTGTACTATAGAAGGGATACACTGGGGTTCAACAAGAACATCTTGCAACCCGGCCACACATGACCGCCCACTCATTTAGCTTTTGAGTGTACCGAATATATTTTCATCCACAGTTGTCGGCCATCCAACGGTAACCCGTAAGATACAGAATAAAAAGAATAAAAAATATGAATTTTCTCTAGATTGGTGACAATACACCCTGCTTGGGTATGACCCAACTAGCCATGCTGCCTGCCCGATTTTTTTCATTTCCACGTTGTTTCGCTTGAGGCTACGTTTATATATTCAGAACTTTCTGGCCACCATTCACTTTGAATGTCACATCGTCAAACCCGTCAAATCACTAGTTGATCTCCCCAAAAATATTACAGGTATAAAAGCTAAGAGAAACGGATTCCACCGCCGCCAGTCATTTCCAGGTTGTTTCGCTTGAGGCTACGTTTATATATTCAGAACATCTGGCCACCATTCACTTTGAGTGTCACATCGTCAAACCCGTCAAATCACTAGTTGATCTCCCCAAAAATATTACAGGTATAAAAGCTAATAGAAACGGATTCCACCATCGCCAGGCGTAATACTTGAAAAGATCATCTTATGTGATCTGTTAGGAATACTCTGTCATACGTTAGTCCATATAAGTTGTCATGGGACTGGACAAACCGAAAGCACTATTATGTAATAGAACGACCCCTGCATTTCACTCCATCTTCAATTATCTTCAGCATAATCTAATTCGCAACGCCTATGCCTATACGGAGTGGTTTTCGGATAATAAATCCAACAGTCTCTCCGTATTGACAACGATGGTCAAAAATTCTTTGATAGCCGGTAATTTAACTATCAAAGAAAACAAATATTCATTCAAATTTACGACTAAGCATCAACAATCACTAGCCCTTTTATTTAACATTAATTTTCCAATTTCCTATATCTTTCCAGATATTTCTCAAAACTCGTTTAACCCTTTATGTTTCTTGGAAAACATTTCCATTTTTTCACATTTCTTATTCTTTTGTATTTTAGAAAATATACATTATTTACATTGGAAAACATTTCCAATTTCCATTTTAACTATTTAATCCGAAATCATTTGCTTTTTAAAATATTATTCAGTTTAAAATGTGAATATTATTTCTTATAGAAATCTGGTCTCGTTAAATCTAAAAATAAATATCATTACGGGTTAAAATTCGATACATCAAGTTATTTTCTAAATTTACAGTCCAACTTCACTTCATAAACTCCATTTATAATCAATTTCCTTTTAATTATAAATCTAGTTTATAACTTAATCTTGATTTCATAGTTTATTGAAATTTATTGTTTTAAACCAAATATTTAATATCTTATCAAATTCTAAATTTTTTAATATATATAATTTCTAAAAGTGAATTATTTTTAAAACATTTGACATAGTCGAATTCTGATTAAAAATCCTTATGGATTTTTTAAAATCTTATTTGCATTTCGAACATCGAAATATTTCATTGTTTCTTTTGAACGATTTCCCATCCCTCCTTTTAAATATTTTCTTGGATTCATATTTCCTAAATTTCCCAAGCATATTATTTCATTTCATTCTAAATATCAATTTTCAATCAAATTGCCTGTTTTATATAATTGAAACAAGTTATTTTATTCTAGCCCAATCCAGATTCAATTTCTATTATTTAAAATGATAATAAATAATAGATTTACCTTTTTCAAATTCGAATTCTTTTCCAATATATTTTATGGTATTTAAATACCAACTATTTCATGTTAGTGTAATTTTACATTACGAACAAATAATAATTAACCACAAATTATTTATCACATCATATAATGTAATATATGAAAAATAACAATATAATTGTTGAGGAATCCAGTTGGATTCCTCCAACCTATTTCCCTGCATCCACAGATATTAATCAACATAAATAACACTAATTTCATATCAAGATGGAATATAATAATGAGAAAACCAATATTCAATCAACGGTTCATATATGTAACTATATATATATGTGTATTTTCAACCAATTTATTAGCAGTTCATCCACACGGCCATCACACAGCATTCAACCATTACTTATCAATATTAAAAAATGATTATAATATTATAAACTTGAACAGAGTTAGTGAGTTTACTCACCTTGGTCGTTAATCGTAAAAAAGGATTAATAGTCAACGATTTGAATCAAGCATTTTATTTTGTTGTAAATGCCGATGAGCTCCAAATTGCCCCAGACCAGTTCCAAAATGTAGCTTGCGACCATAATATTTTAACGTGACAACCGGTTCATCGAAATGACATTGTATAAGCAAAATATAATGTTAAAAAGTTTAAATATTATTAAAACTAAATTTATTTTATTATATTGGGTCTCACCGTTCATATCAGCCCATTATTCTTCAACCCACGTGGAACTGCCTCTTTCCATAAAAACTAAACGCCTGCTCCTTGTTCTTCTAATTCACGTCTCCCTTTGGCTTCTTCCATTCAAAAAAAAAGCCCGTCTCCATTGAGTACATGCATGCTTCCCCTTTCATATATATATATATATATATATATATATATATATATATATATATATATAACATATATATTCTTCCTGGGCCCACTTTTATTTCTTTTCTTTTTGTTTTTTATTTTCCCTGGGCCTCACGAATTGTTCTTAGCCTAAACTGAAGACCCGCCTCCATTGCAACTGTGGCATCTTCCTTCACCTATAAGAACCGCATAAGAACCGCATGTTCCATGCAACCAACCCATGCGAAAGCTGCTTCTTCCCCCATATCACTTTTAATGCCTCACAAAAAAATCAAACAAAAATTACGGTCATCCTCCCCTTCGACCCCTCAACGCAAATTGGAAACCGTACCACACTTCCACTTCCACTTTTACAAACACGTCCACCTCCTTTGCTTTCGCTGTATAATGGAAACAGCGGAAAATATTATGATCATTACCCCTCAAATTTTCTAAACTTGTGCTTCTTCTCCACCTCGAACACAAAGTAATGACCCAATCCTCTGTAATACTACTTGCACCAAACCCTGCTCACATCACGTTAACTTCCCCATTTCAGTAATAATTCCAACAGCAACTCCACTATTCGAATATACATCACCAACGAACTCCTCTTCACACAAGCATTGACCTCACACATCCTCGTTCAACATGTTTATACAACGGACTAAAATAAGTTCGAACAAAGAGAAGCTTACACGTGATCGGAAGGGATCTCTCCAAGAACCTAAATGTGTATGTTTGGGTATTCTCGGCTTGTATTTAATTTATTTGTTGATTTAGAAATTGCGGTTTCATATGTTTGGACAAGGAAAATGTTTTTTTCTTTTCTTTCCTGGAAGTAAATGATTTCTATTGGTATTTATAATGGTAAATTACTCGCCATGCGTGGATGTAGAACTTCCTAGAGTGGCGCTTAGGTCTGCGAAGGAACATGTCTTGTTCAATAAAAGCAATAGCTTTGTACCTTACTGTCCCCATGTTTCTACAATTGGGTACACCATATAGCTGTGTTTTTTTCTTGCACATGAAGATTTTAAACCATTGGTTTACAGACTTGGTCTCCACGGGTATATGATGTATGATAGTGTGTGTATAAAGGTCGGCAGCTATGATTTGATTACTCGTTTGTGAAAAGAGGTGCTTGACAGTAGGTAATATATTCTATAGGTTGCATTTTAAGTTAGGCATGAAGCACACAAAAATGGGATAAGAGAACATAAAGTCTGCATTTGGATTCATAGGGTAGATTTTATATTAAACTTTCTTTGATTTTATTTGATAAAACATATGCTGAATGTATAAAACCAAGGTGTGCAATTGTACTTTTATAAGCTTCAGTAAAACATGGATTGTTATCAAATGTTTTTCGTTGGTTCTGGGCTTCATTTTATTTCCTATACATTGAAATGGAAGGTTTGCATCTTGCGTCTTGAGTCTTTCTTTTTCTTCCAAATTACATGACATGTGGTTTCTGCTATCGAGGGCCTACTGATTGGAATATATAGGTTATGTGAACTTAGGCATGTCGAGGGCCGGATGACAGAATTTATAGTGTATATACATTTGTTAAAGTTTATCGGTACCAATCTACATGGAGTTCCGTTTATTTACCAACTGTTACGAACAAAAATAAAAAATACCATCGTGTCGGGCAATGCACCACGATACCAAAAATAAAATAATGTAGACAATTTAACTTATATTGTGAAATCCCAAAAACGCTGATTAAGGGTACAAAATACGTTAAAAAAATGTTGCTTATTTTCCAAAATGAAAATTACAGTAAAATTCCAAAAATTAAATTATAATTACGTCTAAAAAATATTGTCCAAATTTGAGACCAATATTTAATTATATTAAATTATCGTTATGGTTTATAAACGATTTCATAGCTCCAAAATTTGACCTGGACATAACTTACAATATACAAGACAAAATCTCGATTTTTCACTTCCATTAGAAATATATAACCAATTAGATCTGAATGTTTCTTATTTCGAAGAAATCTGACTCATAACGGACCCTGTACACTCAATTGAAGTTTAAAACATTAAAATATGAACTACAACGATGTTACGAGCTCGATTATAATTATATTATAATTAATACGTTCAAACATCATTTATAAATATATTCGTTATTGTAATTCAATTCTAAACTGAGTTAAATTATCTAATTTACTCAATATTGTCAATTCAGCTATTTCCGACTAATTTGGAAATAAATATGATCATTCCACTGCTAATATTATTTAAATATTCAAAATATTTGAATTTAAATTGTTTAAATAATCAAATCAATTAAAATAATTAAATTATTAAATTGTTAAAATTTCGGGACATTACAACCATGGATTCATAATTTTTACTAAAAGTAAAAGAGAAAAAAGAGAATAGAATTGAAATAGACCAGATTTAGGAAATTACCTCACTCCGATAAGAGATCTGAACTCCCATTTTCAAACATGCGTTCCTTTCCTTCAGATCTGGATTCAGAATTTTTCCTAAACTAATAATCTTAATTTTCTGAAGTGATTTGAGAAGGAAGAAGAATGGCAGAGCTTCTGCGTTGTCTCGGAATATGAGATTTAGTGTAGGCTCTACAGGCTTATTTATAGGTGTTCTGTAATGTATTTTGTAAAAGAAATAGTCCACGTTCGCGAAGAAGAATCTGCCCAAATCTACATTATGGGGGTCGACCCCCCCTTGGTGTGTCGACCCAGGGGTTGACACCCCCTTGATGGGGTCAACACCCATGGGTGAGAATTTTCCCGCTTCCCCCTGCTGCTCGAATTTTGAACTGTTTTGAATTCTGGAACTTATTTTATTCTTATATATTTCTCTTATGCGTATACAAATTTCAAACCTTAATAACTTCTTTATATGGTGTCCGTTTTACGCAAACTTTGGGTCTATCTGAACCAGAATTCCGAGAAGAATGCAAAGGTGATGCTGGTTCCACTTAATTTTGAATATTTAATTAGGTTATTCATATTTTATTATCTTAAAAATGCGGGGTGTTACGTTCTCCCACCCTTAGGAAATTTCGTCCCGAAATTTGATAAGGGTAAAATCAGACAACCCTTCGCATAATATACATCCATCTTATGTGCATCCAATTTTTTGCAAACATCGTGCACTTATGCAAAGTGAAATACAACAATATAATACATGTATGCCTAAGCGGTACCTCATATGTGTATGCAATTTTTTTCAAAAATCCTTTTAAAAACATAATGCTCACATCCTAAATATATTGGCAGTTCTACATGAATGCGATATTTGAAAATCAAAATATATTTTCATCCAAATTTTCCTATACTCTTACTGGGTAAGAGTATAGTTCATCCAATTTTTGCATCCAAATCCCGACCAAACAACTTTATTTATCGAATTTCAGAAAAAATCTAATTTTCTAAATTCGATTTCTTATATTACCAAAATGTGGAAAATGGAAAACTTCACATCTTCTATTTTTCTTTTATGTACCTTTCTCCAACCGTACTGGGATTTGATGTAATTATTTATAAGATTCCCTATTTTCCTATCCAAGCACAGCCCACATAAGAAAATTTTCTTTTGTTACTGATTTTCTATTTCAACTTATCTTGGAAATTTTTATCTTTTCTCATAATTTTCCATTTTTCTTTAACTGTCATGTTTGTTGCTTTACTGAATTTGTTGTTTCCTTTTTAGTTATGCCATTTCTCTTTTCTTAGCTTATTTAATCATCTGATCTAAGTTTAATTTCAAATAAGCCTTCTAGTCTTTCAACTAAAACAGGAATACAGACACCCTACACAGCTACTACTAAGGGTCAAGAATCTCGGGACTATGTCCCCCTCAGACAGAAAAGTTCAGACCATGGGATCCACGATAGGTTTAGGTGTTACCCTAACTACCCAATAGGAACAAAATAGCAGAACGATCCCACAAAAGTGCAACAACGGGTTTTTACCCCTAACATGAAAATTAGCAACAGGATCTAAACACTTACTTGCCCTCTTTCTTTATAGTTGTCACCACTAGTCCTAGCTGTGTAACAACAATTATTTCAAGCAACACCCTAGGCTTTTCAATGTTTACGCATTC
The DNA here is from genome assembly GCA_030737875.1 of Allium sativum. Classification (NCBI taxonomy): domain Eukaryota; kingdom Viridiplantae; phylum Streptophyta; class Magnoliopsida; order Asparagales; family Amaryllidaceae; genus Allium; species Allium sativum. The sequence continues at coordinate 455,821,252 of CM060909.1, forward strand.
TACGGGAACTTACCATTATTCCAAGATAATTCTCGCTATTTACTTCATAGCCTCAAAACTTTTCCCGTCTTCCCTAGGCACTAATCCTTACCTACTCCGTACTTTTTAAAAACATGGTTTGGCCTTTTCATTTAAATTTTTCTTCCAAAAATCAGAAGTGTCAAAATTTTATTTTGCTTACGAAAACTTACTCTTTCCAAACCATAAAATATGTCATCTTAAAAAAAATATAGATCATTTTTTTTTCAAATCACAAAAACTGGAGTAGACAAGGACAATTGATCCTCAATCGGGTTTACGACTGGTTCTTGCCTATAAGGTCAGTTCAGTCTCTTACTACAAGGTGCAAACATCTACTCTATTCTTAATTCCTACAACTTATTTTGTCGGCCCAACAAAATTTCCTCTTTTAAACAATTTATCAAAAATGATTGTCAAAAGAATAGAGACTTCAAAACTTTCTTTATTAAAAATTCTTGTATGAAATATAGCAAGAAAACTAGCGAGCTATACATGCTTTATAATATGCACCTTTTATGAGAGAATTTTACTTTAGACAAAATTTTCGCAAGAAATAACTATTTACAAAAATATACCCCATTTTACTTTATAACTCAATATGTGTACTTTACATAATTAAAACTACAACTTTTAAGATTAAAACTTGAAATACCATAAACCACTTTCCCAAAACTCTTAAAATTTCAAGCTCTTAAAAGTTAGCAATGGGGTTAGACCTAAAGCAGGTTTCTATCTTTTTCTAGGCTTTCCTAAACAGTCCCACAAAGTCAATTCTCTCAATTATATATTCCTAATCCATTTTTCTCTTTTCAACCTTTCCAATTTTTAAGGTTTTACCACCAAGCCCACTAATCCGAAATATTAATCATATGGGATTTATCTTTCTCTATTTCAAAATATATTGTATACTTCCCACCCAAATTTCCTAAGCGGCTCTTAAAAGTTAGCAATGGGGTTAGACCTAAAGCGGGTTTCTAACTTTTTCTAGGCTTTCCTAGACAGTCCCACAAAGTCAATTCTCTCAATTATATATTCCTAATCCATTTTTCTCTTTTCGACCTTTCCAATTTTTAAGGTTTTACCACCAAGCCCACTAATCCGAAATATTAATCATATGGGATTTATCTTTCTCTATTTCAAAATATATTGCATACTTCCCACCCAAATTTCCTAAGGGTCTCAAATTTCCATATTCATTCCTCTAGTGTACAAAACAGACATCCCAAATCTTTTGGTATTATACTCTTTCTATAAAGTGGGTTCCTCTACGGATCTAGGTATATGTATATAACATTTATATTTTAAAAATACAAATACGTTCACTCACTATCTATACAGGAATCCCAAACCTAAGCTCTGATACCAGATGTAACAACCTGAATTCCGACAGACCAAATTTTCTTTTCAAAATTATTAATCTATCGAAACTCATGTTGGTTTGCCCTGATATCCTGCAGAAAAGATAGACATAAAATATGTCAGAGCTCAGAAGATATCTCACAGCGGAATGGATAAAATATAATATAATCAAAGTATAGCCTTACCGTATTAATAATACAGCCTAACCAGTATTCAAATCCATCATGTCTCTGCTACAAATCTAACCTGCGAGTATGTTATGAGGAGGGGGTCAGAACACAAGATCTGGTGACTGGATTTAAACTATACACTTTGGAGAATCCTACATATATTGTTCAATCACATTTTCTTATTTATTAGGTTACTTGGGTTGACAGCACCCAAGACTTGCACACACGTCGTACCCATTTACTTCCCAGTGGATTAACCTAATACAGTATATATGTAGCTACCCCCAATATTAGGGTACACCCCATGGTACCCCACTCGCACGGTCTCCGCAATAACACCACTATAATCTACGCAGTCCCTCATCCTATGCCGGAGTGACGTATAGAATCATAGATCTCTATATAACAATATTACGTTCTGCATATATCTGTCATTACTATGCTACGTAAACATACGGACTTCCACCTTTGATCGAATCAGATTCTATACCAATGTAATGCCCTCAAGTCTACGATACACCAACCAGAGCAGACATGTATGTATCTAGACTTTCCCACGTTCATATCGTCAATCGTATTCAGTGCCTTAACCGCACATAATGTGCACCGAGTTCCGTGATAGGGCTATAAAGAAACACGGAACTCGGTCGGGAGCTTTTCCATACCTGTACAAGCCCACCTTTAAGAGCCTCAAAATACAGATATTCCTAGGGTTTGTTTTTCATGGTGGCTATGGCCCCACCTCGGCCCCTCCCTCAACTAGTAAAGACTACCAGAGTGCCCCAAACAAAAAAATATAAACATCTAGTTGGTGTCTCCCCTCAACCACCGTACCTCGATAGTGAAAGGTGAATGGTCTATCGGGTTTAGCTCTAGTCTTTTCGCATCCCAATGGCTGCCGATGATGGGTATCCGATGATCTACTATCTTTGTTGATCCTGACCTCTGCCTCCCTGTTGAGGCAACCGCCGAATCACCCTAGTGTCACCACGTCACAGCATCCTGACTACAAAGCTACTTTTGCAGTCAAGGCCCACCCAGTTGGTAGTAACGCGCAGACCCAACCTATGTGAGCGCAGCCTAAACATCTGCCACCACATAGAGGACCACCAGGAGCACCTTACGTATCTTAGGAAGCCGTGTACTTCCCCTTCCAGTCCTTCGGAGCCGCCAGAATAGTCATACGAATGTGCGCTCCCCTCGTGCCTCATGACAACCTGATGATATACCATGTTGGGTTATTCACCCTCAAACGTGCGGACTAGCCTAAGCGCCTTATTTTAATATGTCGTTAGACCCTATTTCTAAATATTCTTGTAACAACCCTGAATTTTGGGGCCAATTTAAAATTTTTATTTTAGAAATTTTAATGGATTTTAATATTTAAAATTATTTATTTTAATAATAACAACTAAAAAAAATATCGAAGTTAAAACGAATAAATTTTATTTAATTTTAAAGGGAGTTTGAAATGGCGTGGTGAGTGGATTTAATTATTCACTTTTAGTAAATATTCCGTTATCGGTTGATTTCCCATTTAATTATTAGATTGATTACTTTTAATGTAAATTGCAATATTCAGTTATTTTAATTGCTGTAAACATATGTGTAGATATTTTGAGTAATTGCATTAGACAATTTAGTTTGTCTTGGGAATGGCATAAGCATGATAGGTTGGAATTTACAGTAATGTGAAAACTAAAATTTGGAATAAAAAGATGATTACTTGATTAGTAAACATATTAAATATATTCCTTGTCATTAAATTAAGCAAATGGGACTTTTATGGCAGACATTAAAAATGATTGTTGTTATATAAAAATGCTTGTACATTGCAATTGACATTTTTAACGAAAAGAACGAAATTATAAAAATGTCCATTACTATAGGAAATGTATTTACATTGGATGTTGCATTCTAGATGTTTTATATTAAAATAAACACTGTTATGATAATAATGTTTTACATTAAAGTTTTACATTCTTATGTAAGTGAACCTTTTTAAAATCGTCATTGCACTAACAAAAAAAAGGGTTTTCATAGAACTTTACATTTTTAATGTAAACATTAAATGATCGTTGTTATATTGAAATGTCTTTACCTGTAAAATATATATTTTGATGTAACCCAACATTAAAAATAGTTATTTGTCATATAGAAATGCATGAACATTGCATCATACATTTATCTTGAAATGGAAAATTGCATTTTTCAATGTGATCATATAATGAAATCAAAAGTTACGTTTTTATATGTAAGTAAAGAATTAAGTTATTAATATATATCATAATGGGCAGGTTATAAATATAAATTGTAATGGAACCACGTGTATATTTCTATTCTTTTTATTCCTATCCATCCAATTAAATACCTTCCCATTCTTTCTCTTTGTCTTATTCTATTTTGAAATTTGAATAAGAGAACCACGTGTATATTTCTATTCTTTTTATTCCTATCCATCCAATTAAATACCTTCCCATTCTTTCTCTTTGTCTTATTCTATTTTGAAATTTGAATAAGAGAACCACGTGTATATTTCTATTCTTTTTATCCCTATCCATCCAATTAAATACCTTTCCATTCTTTCTCTTTGTCTTATTCTATTTTGAAATTTGAATAAGAGAACCACGTGTATATTTCTATTCTTTTTATTCCTATCCATCCAATTAAATACCTTCCCATTCTTTCTCTTTGTCTTATTCTATTTTGAAATTTGAATAAGAGAACCACGTGTATATTTCTATTCTTTTAATCCCCATCCATCCAATTAAATACCTTTCCATTATTTCTCTTTGTCTTATTCTATTTTGAAATTTGAATAAGAGAAACGGGCCTTAAGGGTTTAATCAAATAATGTTTTGATATAAATGTACCCTTTGGAAAATACCCCAAACCCTAACTTGTTTCTACAGCCGCCGCCTCTCTTAAGTGGATGGCTGAAAATGTCTTGAATTCAACTCTTAATATTTCAATCCACACAATATTATTCGATCAACTCAAAGGCAAATCGAAGAGCAAAGCAAGACCTTTCATTCCATATGGTGATGGCAGTAGGAGCAAGTTGAAGTCAACCGATGGGTTTCCTTTAGTGCGTGAAGACCTTGAAGAAAGCAAAATGAAGGGGAACGATTCTTCTTGGCCTAAAGTAATCAATTTATTTATATTTAATTATGTAATTTAAAATTAATTTATATTTAACGTATAAAATTTTGTAACTCATTCAAATGAAATCAGAAATTGATGAAATCATTCGCGTTGGATTTGCAACGAAAAATACTACAACATGGGACAAACTAGAACCAATTCTGAGCAAATCAAGATTTGAGGAAAGTTTCAGATCTGAATTGATTGGTGAGAATTCCTATTTATAAAATTAATCTTTAATTAATTTCTCATTCATAAATCTTTGTTATGTATATTATTATGTCTGAATTGCGGTATTATGATTTTTCATCGATGTTGTGATGTTTGGGATGGTTTGAAGTATAGATCTGAAATCATAATGGGTTCATATGTATGGATGTGGACTTAAATCTTTCTAGTTATTGAATCATACTTATACCTTCTTGGATTTTTATTGGAAATGAAAATAAGAATATGGACAATATAAAAAGATTTGATTTATATTGAAAGTTGAAAGGAAAGATTGAGGATGTCAAAAGATGGGATTTTGGTCAATGCATTTTTATTGCATTTTTCATATGAACAAAAAGATTGGGATTTTTATTGCACTTTCATATAGATAAAGGAGGTTAGAATTTTATTTGCATTTCAATGCAAATTTTGATGACAATAAAAAGATATGATTTTTAATACGATAAAAGATGGGATTTTTGTTGACATTAAAAGATTAGATGAATTTTGACATTGCATTTTAATGTCATTTTCAATATATTGTAAAGGATGAATTTTAAAGTTTCAACTTTTTGATTCATTTTGTTATAAAACATGAAATGCAACTTATAATTTATTTTGTTAATTAGAACATTATCATTTATATGATAGAGGAATAGAAAAAGATGTTTCCTTATGAAACATGTGTTGATTCATTAAAAATAGTGTCAATTAACATTGTCAGAAAAAAAAATGACATTTAGTTAGGACATGTTTAGTGAAATAAAAATACATTATTTAGAATAATGTCATATTAGCTGTGGATGCATTAACTTTATTTAAAACATGTCATTTTGAGGATGCATTAATAAAATTCAACACATGTCATCTTTATTGAGATTAGAATTGGTGAATATAAGATAAAAAAAAATGTCATGTATGTCAAATTAAATATCATTTATGATCATCTAGGATTGCCACAATAAAAGGTCATTTATGTCAAATATAAAAGTGCCATTTTAGTTAGTAATGTCACCTAAGAATAAAATAGACATTTTAGTTAAAATTATCATTTTAGACAAGAATGTCATGTTAGCAGATAAGGTCATTTAGTTAGATATGTCACATACATCAGAATAATGAATATTTCATTTGTTTAGGATAATGTTTTGTGAGAACTGTAACGACCCGCATTCTACGCATCATAGGATCGTAGAATATTTATTTCTTTCACATATGAAGTCGTATGGTCATGTAACTTTGGGAGACGACTATTGGGGTCATTTCCCATGTTCATGATTTTTCCTGATTTTTAAATGACCATTTTACCCCTAGTTGGCACTGTTTTGGCCATAACTTTTGACTGGAAAGGAATTTTGACTTGAAACCACTTCCATTGGCTCCGGATGATGGTTTCTCTTTCTGGAGAGTGGTCACATTAGCCAAACGGACTCACCGTTTGGGAGATATGGCTGAAACAAGTTTCAGATGGTGAAAAACAGCTTAATTGGGCTTAACCGGGTGATTAACAGCTAGGCCCAAATGGGAATTTCAGGATTAGGAGTTTAAAAGGGCTGTTAGGGTTTGGAGAATACCTTTTTCTCATTTTTCAGCCATCACTATTCATTCCTCTTGATCTAGCCATGGCCTTCACTCTCTAAATCTCTCTAAAACACCCAAGATCACTTCCTAATCAAGGATTAAGGCTTAGAGGCATCAAATCAAGGAGGATTAGCACAAGGACCGAGGTAGAGCTACTGTTATATATTGGAATTCGTGCAAATCAGAGGTTCACTTCAGATCTGAAAGTTTTATTGTGGCAAAGGTGAGTGATTTGCCTAGTCTTGACACTAATTACAGTTAATCAGGGTGATTAGTGATAATCAGTAAATTCTTACACTATAAAATCCTGGAAAAATATTCTAAAATTCTGAAATGTTATTTTAAACCTCTGATAGAAGTTTGGTTCGATTTGATTAAGTTTTGCTAAGTATATCACTTGATTTGCTTAAACATGCTTAAGGGAAAATTTGGGGTTTTGACCATGTTTGATCCACTTTACATGCTATGATTTGTGTTATGGTGTTCGTGGTCGATACTATACGTTGCTATGACTGTATGAGATGTTTTGTGATTGTTTAGAAGTGTTAGTTTGGTCAAAAACGCCGTCGAATGGCGAAAGACTGTCGCTGGAACGAAGTGCAGGAATTTACTCGGATCGGATCGCCCCCTATGAGCACGATCTGATTGAAGCTCACGCCACCATGCGCCACGATCCGCTCCACTTCGAAGGCCACGAACCGATGCAGCGCCGTGTCCAAACTGAAGTACCTCGATCTGAATCGCTCCATCTTGGTGGACCATGAACCGATCAGAAGGTGCGATCCGAGATGAGGCGCGACGATCCAGACGAGGTAGCACGACCCGAACCCAATGGGTTGCCAGCACCACGAGCTGTTGAGGCGCGATCCGTATGGCGCGACACGATCCGATGGAGCTGGAGCACCACGAGCTAGTAGGAACTCGACCCGATCCGATTGGGGAGGCGCGCCACGAACCGAACCATCCAAGGGAGCACGATCCGAGGAGAAGACTGAATGAAGACCGATCCGGAGGTGAAGACTATAACCCGAGATGCAAAGGTAGTCCAAATGGAAGTTAGAGCTCAGGATCCCGGAACCAGTTGGGAACCAATGAGTTCACTTCATGAGTTGGGCTTTGCTGCGGGACGAGTGCAAAGGAGTTGTCGATGTCTATGACTTTGGATCACTATGTATGGGAGGTATGTGAACGGATTCAGGGCCAAAGTGGCCTAGGTACGACTAAAGGGCTATAAACCAATGAAGTGGGGTCATTTGTAAAGATTTGGTCATGACTCCATGTGGTAAGCTTGGTAGTAGCAGTAGTTGTACAAGTTGAACTCCGTCACTGCTTCAATGGGTCTAGTGATTGACAGTGGTGGACATCGTATGCTTTACGCACTGAGTGAGAGATGTGAGGATGGTTGCTATGGTTGATTTGTTTGCTATCATTATGACATGCGCACCCCACCCTCGTATTCTTACATTATTTATTATGGCACCTTAGAGTATTGTACGGTATGTGGTACTAACTCTTTGGTTGCAGGTCCAGGTTCAGGTATGGTTTAGTATACCTGTTATTATTCTATTTAGATGCTTATCTCTCATACCAGGCTTTATGTCTGACACAGAGTTTTATGTCTCCTCTTATTACTCTGGGTGCTCACACGAGCAGACTAGAGACAGGTTAGCTGGTGATGCACGGGTAGATGATCCGGAGACGAGCAGGAGGCTTCCACGTAATATATATATAATATTCTCCCTGTGTTGTTGAAGATCACTGCTTGGGCATTGGTGGTGTATCTTCTACTTTAGCTTTCTTTTGTTTAGAAACAGTAAATTTGAAAAGTTGTAATAAGCTGTATTTGGATTTCCGCTGCTCTGATGTCGATGTTGGTTTTAGTTATCAGCTTATACACTGTCTCACCTGTTTTATGTCAAGTATGTTATCATTATTATATTTTACTCCATGCGCTGTGAGGCATTCTACAGGTTTTCTTGTTAGTTAATTCTCTTCTTTCCTTTCTTCTGACGACCGTCCCGTGCTACTTGGGCATGTGTACAGCGCACTTTCAAAGGAAATGCAGGCTGGTGCGGGGCGGGCCGTCTCACTTGGTATCAGAGCTCTAGGTTGCGTAGTTAACCTAGGGAAGTTATCAGGGAGAGATAATATACGTATACAAGAGAGCGTATTTGTGATTATTTTGATTTTTAAAAGCTAAATATATATACTATTAGTAGTATAAGAATGAAGTCGCGCTGCACTAGCACCACTATGGGGTCGTTAATCGTTTCCTTTTTTCAGATTGACGATGAGCCGATATGTTAGAGGTACAGGTAGAGGGGCCAATAATGGGAATGCTGCTGACATGAGGACGATGTTTACTGACCTCATGAGAGAGATGCTTAGAGATGTACAGAGGGCAGCTCCCAATGGTGGAAATGGTGGTGGTCCAATAGTGCAGGCGCCAAGAGTCGACTTCGCCAAGCTGAATACGGATTATACTAGCCTTGGTGGAAAGCCATTCCACGGAACGGAGTCGGCCACGGATGTTCAAGATTGGTTGGATAGTTGCGAACGTATCTTCGAGGATTTGGGTATCGAGGATGCGATGAAGAGAAAGCTAGCGTCCCGTCAGCTGCAAGGGCGGGCAATGAATTGGTGGAATGCTATAAAGGCAGCTACTCCCGAAGATCATATTACTTGGGAGCAGTTTAAAGCTCGCTTTAGCGAGAAGTTCATTCCAGCTGCTAAGAAGTCAGTGCTGTTTAAGAAATTCTTGGAGCTCAAGCAAAATGGAAGAGCTGTCTCGGAGTATATTGCTGAATTTGACACTTTGTCAAAATATGGGTTATCTCTTATTGATACTGCCGAGAAAAATAATGAGAAATTCATAACTGGTTTGGATCAGTACTTGGGGGAAAAACTTATTAACCACATCGATGAGACGTTTGAATCGATTGTGGGGAAAGCATTAAGATCAGAAAGTCTCTACCCTAAGCCGAAGACTGATGTTGCATCCGCAGATGAGCCAAAGCCACAAGCAAGTGGTGGAGGCAAGGGTGGTTCCTAGAATAAGAGAAAGCAGAATCAGACTAAGGATAGCCAGAAGAAAAAGAATAAGCAAGATGTGGAGTGCTTCAGCTGTGGTAAGAAGGGCCATTATGCTAGTAATTGTCGGGCCAAGCCAGCGGACAGGAAGTGCTTCAACTGTGGTCAAATGGGACATCACAAGGACAAGTGTCCGCAACCCCTTAAAGAAAAGCAAATGGTGAAAGCCTACGCCCTTAATGCTATTCCTTCTTCGTCGAATGCCCCAACAGCGCGGAGAAGGGAAAGAATGTCGTCATTCAAGGTATGCTTTCTGTTTATGATGTTCCTGTTAGAGTTTTGTTTGATACCGGAGCTTCCAGTTCTTTCATATCTAGTGACCTGGTAGATAGGTTGGGATTGGAGCCCGAGATTATCGATAGACCTTTAGTAGTGACGAACCCGATTGGTGGTTCGACTAGCCTTAGCATGATTTGTCGTAATGTGGTCTTATCGAGTCATGGATGCATGTTTGTTTGTGATTGCTTTGTTTTGGGCTTTACTGGGTTTGGCATTATTTTGGGAGTATATTGGCTCCAAAGATACGGGGTGGTGGTAGATTGTGAGGGCTTTTTAGTGACAGCTAGAGCGGATGATGGGCGGAGGATAGGGTTTGGTGGTCTACCCAGTAAGGGGGTATTGGCTAGTTTTCTAAACTCCCTCGACATTCCGCATAGTGAGTTGTCAGGTTTGCCCGTGGTTGGCCAGTATCCGAAAGTTTTCGAAGAAGTGACCGGACTTCCACCACACCGAGAGATTGAGTTTCGTATTGATTTGGTAAAGGATGTCAGGCCTATAGTGATGCCACTTCGTCGTATGGCACCAAGAGAGCAGCGAGAACTCGAGGTGCAAGTCAGCAATCTTTTGAAGAAGGGATTTATCAGAAGGAGTGTTTCTGAATGGGGAGCACCAGTTGTGTTTGCTACCAAGGCGGATGGTTCCCTTCGTTTGTGTGTAGACTACCGCGAGTTGAATAAAGTGACGAGGAAGAACAAGTATCCTCTACCGCGGATAGATGATTTGTTCGATCAGTTGAATGGCGCGAGAGTATTTTCTCAGTTGGATCTCGCGACAGGTTTTCATCAGCTTAGAGTGGAGACTGAGAGTATAGCTAAAACGGCATTTCGAACGCCGTCTGGATTTTATGAGTGGTTGGTCATGCCATTCGGGTTGACCAATGCCCCAGCATATTTTGTGGATCTTATGAATAGGGTATTCAGAGATCAGTTGAATAAGTTTGTCCTTGTGTTCGTTGATGATATTTTGGTCTATTCGAGGACAGAAGAAGAACACAAGGAACATTTAAGAGTAGTGATGGAGGTGTTGAGAAAACACCAATTGAAAGCAAAGTTTTCTAAGTGTCACTTCTGGAAGAGGGAAGTGAGGTTCTTGGGCCATGTTGTATCAGAGAATGGTATTGCCGTGGACCCGGCGAAGGTGGCTACGGTACAAGATTGGCCTACGCCCAAGAATGCAACTGATGTAAGAAGTTTCTTGGGATTAGCTGGATATTATCATAAGTTTATCCAAGGTTTCTCCAAGATAGCAGCACCATTGACCCAGTTGACCAAGAAGAATCAAGCTTTTGTCTGGGATGGAAGGTGCGAAAATGCATTTAAGAGTCTGAAGGACAAGTTGACGAGCGCACCAGTGTTAGTCATTCCTAAGGGGGATGAAGAGATGACGGTATACACGGATGCCTGCGGTACCGGACTGGGTGCTGTATTGATGCAAGGCGGTAGGGTTGTAGCTTATGCAAGTCGGCAATTGAGACCGCACGAGAAAAGATACCCTACCCATGATTTAGAATTGGCAGCGATCGTGTTCGCGTTAAAGATGTGGAGACATTATCTCTTGGGAGAAAGATTTGAGCTGTTTACAGATCATAAGTCGTTGAAGTATCTCTTCTCCCAGAAGGATCTAAATCTCCGGCAACAAAGGTGGTTAGAATTCTTAGCTTCCTATGATTTCGATATCACATATACACCGGGAAAGGGCAATGTGGTGGCTGATGCGTTGAGTCGAAGACATGCCAGTTTAGGGGCTATGTTCCTTGAATGGGAGCAACTGGAGTATATCGCGGGGTTTGATTTCAGACCAAAGTGCGAATTGGATCCAGAAATGTTAGCAAGTTTGACGATCAGACCCACTTTAATTGAGCGGATCGGCTCTAGTCAGAGGGACGATCCTAACCTATTGGAAATCATCTCCAAGTTAGAGATGGGTATCGATGAGGAGATGAACAAGTATGGGCTTGATCGAGGTGGATGGCTTAGAAAGAATGGAAAGCTTGTTGTACCCAATGTCAATGGATTGAGAGATGAAGTGCTTAGAGAGTGTCATCACTCAAAACTGACTATACACCCCGGTGGTAATAAGATGTATCGAGATATGAAGCAGACTTACTACTGGGAAGGGATGAAAAGAGACGTTGGGAAGTTTATATCCAAATGCATGAATTGCCAGCTAGTTAAAGCAGAGCAAAAGAAGCCTAGTGGGTTGTTACAACCATTAGAAATTCCCGAATGGAAATGGGAGCAAGTCTCGATGGATTTCATCGATGGTTTACCAAGGACTAGATCGGGACATGATAGCATTTGGGTGATTGTGGACCGATTGACTAAAAGTGCAAGATTTATACCAGTCAAATCGACCAGAACGGCAACCAAGTTGGCAGAATTGTATATGAAGTGGGTAGTGAGATTTCATGGAGTACCTAAAAGCATTGTGAGTGACCGAGACCCGTTGTTCACTAGTGGGTTTTGGAAGAGCTTACAAGAGGCTCTAGGGTCAGAGTTACATCTCAGTACCGCCTATCATCCTCAGACCGACGGTCAGACAGAGAGGGTGAACCGTATTTTGGAAGATCTCTTGAGAGCATGTATATTGGATTTTGGTGGATCATGGGATGACCATTTGCATCTAGTAGAGTTTGCATATAATAATAGCTATCAATCCAGTATCGGTATGGCTCCGTTTGAAGCTTTGTACGGAAGACCATGCAACTCACCATCATGTTGGATAGAGACTGGCGAGAAGTTTATGCTTGGACCAGATGTGGTGAGGGAAACTTCAGATAAAATCAAGACCATTCAACAACGAATGAAGGCTGCCCAAGATAGGCAGAAGAGTTATGCTGATAAGAGGAGAAGAGAATTAAAATTCTCCGTGGGTGACTTGGTGTTTGTCAAAATTTCTCCGTTGAAGAGCGTAATACGATTTGGCAGGAGAGGCAAATTGGCACCAAGATTTGTTGGCCCATTCCCTGTTCTTGAACTAGTCGGGAATTTGGCATACAGAATTGACTTACCAGAGAAGATGGCGGGAGTTCACGACGTATTTCATGTTTCCCAACTAAGGAAGTTCGTTCACGACTCAGATATGACTATTTCACCTGATCAGTTAGAGGACTTCGAAGTAGAACCCGAGGCGGTTGGGAACCGCAAGCCGGCCCGTATTGTCACGCACGACATGAAGCAACTTCGAAGGAAGGCGGTGAAGCTAGTCAAGGTACAGTGGAGCGAGGACGAGAATGATTGTACTTGGGAGACAGAGGAGAACATTAGGAAGTCACACCCGGAACTCTTTGCCTGGTAAGATTTTGGCTTCGATTTAGTTTTCCGCATGCTAGGATAGGCTTGTTTGCTTGTTTTGCATGATTGATTATTGTATGTGGTTGTTAGGCATGCGGGATCCTTTGTATGTTTTGGGTTAAGGAATTTCGGGGATGAAATTTCTTAAGGGGGGGAGAGTGTAACGACCCGCATTCTACGCATCATAGGATCGTAGAATATTTATTTCTTTCACATATGAAGTCGTATGGTCATGTAACTTTGGGAGACGACTATTGGGGTCATTTCCCATGTTCATGATTTTTCCCGATTTTTAAATGACCATTTTACCCCTAGTTGGCACTGTTTTGGCCATAACTTTTGACTGGAAAGGAATTTTGATCTGAAACCACTTCCATTGGCTCCGGATGATGGTTTCTCTTTCTGTAGAGTGGTCACATTAGCCAAACGGACTCACCGTTTGGGAGATATGGCTGAAACAAGTTTCAGATGGTGAAAAACAGCTTAATTGGGCTTAACCGGGTGATTAACAGCTAGGCCCAAAGGGGAATTTCGGGATTAGGAGTTTAAAAGGGCTGTTAGGGTTTGGAGAATACCTTTTTCTCATTTTTCAGCCGTCACTATTCATTCCTCTTGTTCTAGCCATGGCCTCCACTCTCTAAATCTCTCTAAAACACCCAAGATCACTTCCTAATCAAGGATTAAGGCTTAGAGGCATCAAATCAAGGAGGATTAGCACAAGGACCGAGGTAGAGCTGCTGTTATATATTGGAATTCATGCAAATCAGAGGTTCACTTCAGATCTGAAAGTTTTATTGTGGCAAAGGTGAGTGATTTGCCTAGTCTTGACACTAATTACAGTTAATCAGGGTGATTAGTGATAATCAGTAAATTCTTACACTATAAAATCCTGGAAAAATATTCTAAAATTCTGAAATGTTATTTTAAACCTCTGATAGAAGTTTGGTTCGATTTGATTAAGTTTTGCTAAGTATATCACTTGATTTGCTTAAACATGCTTAAGGGAAAATTTGGGGTTTTGACCATGTTTGATCCACTTTACATGCTATGATTTGTGTTATGGTGTTCGTGGTCATTACTATACGTTGCTATGACTGTATGAGATGTTTTGTGATTGTTTAGAAGTGTTAGTTTGGTCAAAAACGCCGTCGAATGGCGAAAGACTGTCGCTGGAACGAAGTGCAGGAATTTACTCGGATCGGATCGCCCCCTATGAGCACGATCTGATTGAAGCTCACGCCACCATGCGCCACGATCCGCTCCACTTCGAAGGCCACGAACCGATGCAGCGCCGTGTCCAAACTGAAGTACCTCGATCTGAATCGCTCCAGCTTGGTGGACCATGAACCGATCAGAAGGTGCGATCCGAGATGAGGCGCGACGATCCAGACGAGGTAGCACGACCCGAACCCAATGGGTTGCCAGCACCACGAGCTGTTGAGGCGCGATCCGTATGGCGCGACACGATCCGATGGAGCTGGAGCACCACGAGCTAGTAGGAACTTGACCCGATCCGATTGGGGAGGCGCGCCACGAACCGAACCATCCAAGGGAGCACGATCCGAGGAGAAGACTGAATGAAGACCGATCCGGAGGTGAAGACTATAACCCGAGATGCAAAGGTAGTCCAAATGGAAGTTAGAGCTCAGGATCCCGGAACCAGTTGGGAACCAATGAGTTCACTTCATGAGTTGGGCTTTGCTGCGGGACGAGTGCAAAGGAGTTGTCGATGTCTATGACTTTGGATCACTATGTATGGGAGGTATGTGAACGGATTCAGGGCCAAAGTGGCCTAGGTACGACTAAAGGGCTATAAACCAATGAAGTGGGGTCATTTGTAAAGATTTGGTCATGACTCTATGTGGTAAGCTTGGTAGTAGCAGTAGTTGTACAAGTTGAACTCCGTCACTGCTTCAATGGGTCTAGTGATTGACAGTGGTGGACATCGTATGCTTTACGCACTGAGTGAGAGATGTGAGGATGGTTGCTATGGTTGATTTGTTTGCTATCATTATGACATGCGCACCCCACCCCCATATTCTTACACTATTTATTATGGCACCTTAGAGTATTGTACGGTATGTGGTACTAACTCTTTGGTTGCAGGTCCAGGTTCAGGTATGGTTTAGTATACCTGTTATTATTCTGTTTAGATGCTTATCGCTCATACCAGGCTTTATGTCTGACCCAGAGTTTTATGTCTCCTCTTATTACTCTGGGTGCTCACACGAGCAGACTAGAGACAGGTTAGCTGGTGATGCACGGGTAGATGATCCGGAGACGAGCAGGAGGCTTCCACGTAATATATATATAATATTCTCCCTGTGTTGTTGAAGATCACTGCTTGGGCATTGGTGGTGTATCTTCTACTTTAGCTTTCTTTTGTTTAGAAACAGTAAATTTGAAAAGTTGTAATAAGCTGTATTTGGATTTCCGCTGCTCTGATGTCGATGTTGGTTTTAGTTATCAGCTTATACACTGTCTCACCTGTTTTATGTCAAGTATGCTATCATTATTATATTTTACTCCATGCGCTGTGAGGCATTCTACAGGTTTTCTTGTTAGTTAATTCTCTTCTTTCCTTTCTTCTGACGACCGTCCCGTGCTACTTGGGCATGTGTACAGCGCACTTTCGAAGGAAATGCAGGCTGGTGCGGAGCGGGCCGTCTCAAGAACTCTTTCTCTCTAAATCTTTATCTTCAGTAATTATTTATTTTCATAAATAAATATATTTAATTGTATGTAATGAAATGTTTGTGGTTTATTTCTATGTTATGCATGATTTGTTGTGTATTAATGTTTGGTCGTGATGCGATGCTTAAAATGTGAGGTTGTAACATACCGATTAATGTTATTTTATTATGTATGAAAATTCAATTATGTTACACTGCCATATACAAGTTACTTGACTTGTATATGTTGATTGGGCTGATATTTTCCCACATCGCCCAAGTGCACAAATAATCTATTGTTATTTGAATTTTGTTGTGAAAAGTTATTGTATGTTGTCAATTGAATGTATATTGTTTTGAATGTCAATTACATGAATAAATGAATGTTATTTGGATATTGTGATTGGAATGTAATTTGGGTAATAAAAGGATGTTTGTCATTATGTTGCAAATGCGTTGTTTAAAATCCATTAATTAATGGTATTGATGTGGGTCTCATTCCAATGAGGGATTTTTGAAAGTTTTCAAATACGGTTTTACGTTAAAGAATTAATTGTGATTTTAATGACATTAAATATCATTTAATGTGAATGAAGCCGATTAAGTAGTCTCGCGCTACGTTTACGAGAATGATTATTACCATGAATTTCATTTATTATGTAATAAATGATGAAGGATTAGAATTTGAAATTTAACATTTTAGAATTTTATTTTAATGGTTATTATAAGAAAATGAATATTGCTTAACTCGAGGTTAATGCAGTAAAAAATGATTAATCAATATTGAAGATTTGAAATTCAAAAATTATACATTTTTAAAAATGCTAATATAATGTTATTATAAGAACAAATGTTGTATTAATATTAAAAGTTTGTAATTCAGTAATTATTATAATGTTATTATAATATGAAAGGTTTCAATTTTTATTTAAAGTTTAAATATAAGAATAAATGGTATTTCAAGAATAATGAAGATTTTTAATTTAAGGGGATATTTTGAAATAAATGATATTTTAAGAACCAATATACTTTGAAATAAAGAATATTTCAAAATAATATTTTCAGTAGGATAATTATAATTATAGATTATAATTGTACTTGGACACGAGGTTAGGTTACACTAGTGGTATAAGCCTGCCCGGACCCAACCGGCATATCCAGCAGCCACTAATGTCAAACCTAATGTGAGAGTTCCAAGTGCCCAAATACGAATTGGGCCAAGACACGAGGTTAAGCCCAAGTTGTGGGATAAGTCTGCCCGGAACCAACCGGCATATCCAGCATCCACAAGTTGTAGGCCTAATGTGAGAGGTCTGACCGTTATGAAATATAAATGGATATAATAACAAATTGGGCTATTCAGCCCATTTTAAAATAGTAACACCATTTTAACCCGAACGTATTTATCAAATTATTTTACCCACGTAATTATGAATATTGAGATAAAGGAAGGTTAAAGATTTAACGTAAAGATTTGTCTTTGATAAAATTTGATGGGAACTTTTCCTAAAAATGTGAATATTTTAATTTTAAAGAATATTCTGAATTGGAATGAGACGTTGGATGTATTTTATCTATAGCACTCGATATTATTTTTTAAAATCACGTGAGTTATTCAGAAAGATCGGGTTCAACCCATTCTGAATAATGAATACGACGATGAACATTCGAAGAAATGAAGACGGTGGCAAGACCGACGATCTTCACCTCGAATGGATGTGATACTATTGAGGCCCATGATTGGAGTAGCTACCTTGAAGGGGCTAAAGTGGTGGCCGTCCGGACGTAGTGTTGATTTGTACAGATTTGGCTTTCGCTCAGACCCAGAGCATAAGTTTATAAATGGAATGTGTGTCTGACGGTGAATTTTGTTCCATGTAAATTGATTTCTATTAATTTACGACCGTTGGTGGCGGAGAATTTATTCTCTTGCTCAACGCCCTTAGAGGTTGTGTGTTAATAGTTATCAATCGCATGGCGTGAATTGTCAACGTGGCACGCTAAGATGAAGATGATCAAGGCTTTGTTGAAAAGCAGGCCTTGTGGTTATAACGTTACTTCGCGAGCCTCACAACCCGGTTGAGTCTAAAACGGGAGAAGGGAATGCAGGGAGAGAAGCACGTTTCTTTCTAGCTAGAAGTGGTGTTGGTGCTTAAACTGGCTGATATTTACTTATGTGGATGATGGAATGAGGCGCCTGGGATATTAGGTCCTACAGGACCGGGAAACGTGTGTTCAGGAATTGCCAATCCTCAAAGCTGTATGTGAGGACCGGCCCTGCAGCTTTCCAAGGGTTCACTGCAGGGGATCCTAAGACATTTGCTAGAGTGTCTCGAATCGGTAAGGAGCTCCTCCCTAGCCTTGGCTCATGATGGAAACCAAATTCCAAATACGACCCTACGGACTTGATTGTAGTACTAGTATGGAGGCATAGTAGTATGGGATACTATTCTTCCTAGGATTGATACATTTACTTTGAAATGTTTTGAAACATGTATACACTAATGATAGTATTAAATTCGTATTTACCGTATTTAGCATGTTTAATCACCATAAGGTAAACTCTATCCTCTGGTGTGCGTTGCGTTGTGTGATGGGACTTGAGTCTTATGGTGATTCCATTTTTCCAAAAGCATTACGCTGTTTTGACGATTCACTTAAATTATGCACGGCAATCCATTGGAATAAACCCGTTCCGCGTTAGCGGCGTGGTCCTTGAATTTGCCTTATTACTAGTAGTTAAACTAGTTAAGAATTCTCACACCAGTCCCATGACTGACCCGTTGTTTGTTTCCACATTTACAAACTCGGGTGCCCTCTTTTCCACACGGGCAGTCGAGTAGTTTCTCTACAGGTCTTTATCTCGAGCAGGATCCTGGATTGAAGCTTAAAGCTGTGTCCAGAGCATAGTTGTCTTCCGCTGCCTTAGTTGCTTTGTTTCCGCTGCACTGTATTGTATTAAAATATTGTAATTTATCTTCCGCTGTATTTTATCGATGTACTCTGATATTTTGTACTCTGATGTTATATTATAATGATATAATAAAAGTCTGCTGTTGTTGTTCTGATGTGTTGTATTCCTAGAGTTAACGTATGCGGATTTTGAACGGTTTTGGTCGATCTATCGATCGATTAAGGTCGGGCAAAATGTGTTATCGTTACAGTTGGTATCAGAGCTTTGGTTAGCTCAAATCTTTGGGATACAACTCATTAGAACTGAACAAAAGACTCATCAGAGATTGGATTAGTAATATCCAATAAGAATACTCATTAGAGATAGGATCAGTAGTATCCTAGAATGGGAAAACTCATTAGAGATAGGGTTAGTAATGCCCTAGAATGGGTTGAGAGTAACAAGCTTATAATATAGGTATTTGTAATTATAATCTATTTTAGAAAATATGATTTTAAATATATAAAAGTTATATATTTTAAAAGTTAATCAACTAATAAAATTATTGAGATTAATAAAGGAGAATTAAAATTGAGTAGGATAATTAAACACTTTTAGCTTCGTTCCTTTTCGAGGACGAAAAGATTTTAAGTGGGGGATACTGTAACAACCCTGAATTTTGGGGCCAATTTAAAATTATTATTTTAGAAATTTTAATGGATTTTAATATTTAAAATTATTTATTTTAATAATAACAACTAAAAAAAATTATCGAAGTTAAAACGAATAAATTTTATTTAATTTTAAAGGGAGTTTGAAATGACGTGGTGAGTGGATTTAATTATTCACTTTTAGTAAATATTCCGTTATCGGTTGATTTCCCATTTAATTATTAGATTGATTACTTTTAATGTAAATTGCAATATTCAGTTATTTTAATTCATGTAAACATATGTGTAGATATTTTGAGTAATTGCATTAGACAATTTAGTTTGTCTTGGGAATGGCATAAGCATGATAGGTTGGAATTTACAGTAATGTGAAAACTAAAATTTGGAATAAAAATGATTACTTGATTAGTAAACATATTAAATATATTCCTTGTCATTAAATTAAGCAAATGGGACTTTTATGGCAGACATTAAAAATGACTGTTGTTATATAAAAATGCTTGTACATTGCAATTGACATTTTTAACGAAAAGAACAAAATT
This sequence comes from Allium sativum, assembly GCA_030737875.1. Taxonomy (NCBI): domain Eukaryota; kingdom Viridiplantae; phylum Streptophyta; class Magnoliopsida; order Asparagales; family Amaryllidaceae; genus Allium; species Allium sativum. The sequence goes on from CM060909.1 coordinate 455,841,177, forward strand.
ATAAAAATGTCCATTACTATAGGAAATGTATTTACATTGGATGTTGCATTCTAGATGTTTTATATTAAAATGAACACTGTTATGATAATAATGTTTTACATTAAAGTTTTACATTCTTATGTAAGTGAACCTTTTTAAAATGGTCATTGCGCTAACAAAAAAAAGGTTTTCATAGAACTTTACATTTTTAATGTAAACATTAAATGACCATTGTTATATTGAAATGTCTTTACCTGTAAAATATATATTTTGATGTAACCCAACATTAAAAATAGTTATTTGTCATATAGAAATGCATGAACATTGCATCATACATTTATATTGAAATGGAAAATTGCATTTTTCAATGTAGTCATATTATGAAATCAAAAGTTATGTTTTTATATGTAAGTAAAGAATTAAGTTATTAATATAAACCATAATGGACAGGTTATAAATATAAATTGTAATGGAACCACGTGTATATTTCTATTCTTTTTATTCCTATCCATCCAATTAAATACCTTCCCATTCTTTCTCTTTGTCTTATTCTATTTTGAAATTTGAATAAGAGAACCACGTGTATATTTCTATTCTTTTTATTCCTATCCATCCAATTAAATACCTTCCCATTCTTTCTCTTTGTCTTATTCTATTTTGAAATTTGAATAAGAGAACCACGTGTATATTTCTATTCTTTTTATCCCTATCCATCCAATTAAATACCTTTCCATTCTTTCTCTTTGTCTTATTCTATTTTGAAATTTGAATAAGAGAACCACGTGTATATGTCTATTCTTTTTATTCCTATCCATCCAATTAAATACCTTCCCATTCTTTCACTTTGTCTTATTCTATTTTGAAATTTGAATAAGAGAACCACGTGTATATTTCTATTCTATTTATCCCTATCCATCCAATTAAATACCTTTCCATTCTTTCTCTTTGTCTTATTCTATTTGAAATTTGAATAAGAGAAACGGGCCTTAAGGGTTTAATCAAATAATGTTCTAATATAAATATACCCTTTGGAAAATACACCAAACCCTAACTTGTTTCTACAGCCGCCGCCTCTCTTAAGTGGATGGCTGAAAATGTCTTGAATTCAACTCTTAATATTTCAATCCACACAATATTATTCGATCAACTCAAAGGCAAATCGAAGAGCAAAGCAAGACCTTTCATTCCATATGGTGATGGCGGTAGGAGCAAGTTGAAGTCGACCGATGAGTTTCCTTTAGTGCGTGAAGACCTGGAAGAAAGCAAAATGAAGGGGAACGATTCTTCTTGGCCTAATGTAATCAATTTATTTATATTTAATTATGTAATTTAAAATTAATTTATATCTAACGTATAAAATTTTGTAACTCATTCAAATGAAATCAGAAATTGATGAAATCAGTCGCGTTGGATTTGCAACGAAAAATACTACAACATCGGACAAACTAGAACCAATTCTGAGCAAATTAAGATTTGAGGAAAGTTTCAGATCTGAATTGATTGGTGAGAATTCCTATTTATAAAATTAATCTTTAATTAATTTCTCGTTCATAAATCTTTGTTACGTATATTATTATGTCTGAATTGCGGTGTTATGATTTTTCATCGATGTTGTGATGTTTGGGATGGTTTGAAGTATAGATCTGAAATCATAATGGGTTCATATGTATGGATGTGGACTTAAATCTTTCTAGTTATTGAATCATACTTATACCTTCTTGGATTTTTATTGGAAATGAAAATAAGAATATGGACAATATAAAAAGATTTGATTTATATTGAAAGTTGAAAGGAAAGATTGAGGATGTCAAAAGATGGGATTTTGGTCAATGCATTTTTATTGCATTTTTCATATGAACAAAAAGATTGGGATTTTTATTGCACTTTCATATAGATAAAGGAGGTTAGAATTTTATTTGCATTTCAATGCAAATTTTGATGACAATAAAAAGATATGATTTTTAATACGATAAAAGATGGGATTTTTGTTGACATCAAAAGATTAGATTAATTTTGACATTGCATTTTAATGTCATTTTCAATATATTGTAAAGGATGAATTTTAAAGTTTCAACTTTTTGATTCATTTTGTTATAAAACATGAAATGCAACTTATTAATTTATTTTGTTAATTAGAACATTATCATTTATATGATAGAGGAATAGAAAAAGATGTTTCCTTATGAAACATGTGTTGATTCATTAAAAATAGTGTCACTTAACATTGTCAGAAAAAAATATGACATTTAGTTAGGACATGTTTAGTGAAATAAAAATACATTATTTAGAATAATGTCATATTTGGTGTGGATGCATTAACTTTATTTAAAACATGTCATTTTGAGGATGCATTAATAAAATTCAACACATGTCATCTTTATTGAGATTAGAATTGATGAATATAAGATTAAAAAAATGTCATATATGTAAAATTAAATATCATTTATGATCATCTAGGATTGCCACAATAAAAGGTCATTTATGTCAAATATAAAAGTGTCATTTTAGTTAGTAATGTCACCTAAGAATAAAATAGATATTTTAGTTAAAATTATCATTTTAGACAAAAATGTCATGTTAGCAGATAAGGTCATTTAGTTAGATATGACACATACATCAGAATAATGAATATGTCATTTGTTTAGGATAATGTTTTGTGAGAACTCTTTCTCACTAAATCTTTATCTTCAATAATTATTTATTTTCATAAATAAACATATTTAATTGTATGTAACACCCCACCTCCGCCAAGGTCACTCTTGCAAGTACACTGGCTTTGGAGGGGTGTTTGTCAAGGTAAACATGCATAAAGATATCACAAGACAGAACATATAAGAAAAACAGAGTAAATAAAGTAGCGGATAAAACTACTATTTCAAAACCATAGTCAACTTACATCAAAAGTACTAAGTCATTATTTTCCAACTACTACAAGTCTAGAAACATAAACTGAAAACTGGAAATAACATAAAGTAAACTATCCCCAAAGTAGACGTGGTAAAGCCATAGCGAGCTCAAGTCCAAACCGTACATGAGCTATCCAGTAAGAAAGCTAAAGATCCAAGCTAGGTGCTAGTGTTCCCACCCAGAGAACCTGGAGGGGGGAAACGGAAGAAAAGAGGCGAAAGAAAACGGGTCAGTCAAAAAGACTGGTAAGTCCTACCTACTATTAGTATAAAAACTAATAAAGTTAATTGGACATGTAAAACAGAGATGAAACATAGGATGATAACTGGCATGGTGAGAAGTTAACAAGATAGATCAAGTGTGGCATCGCATATACAAGGTTAAGTTTTGCACCAAGTGTACTAGTATTCTAATCCATGTCAAGTATAAACAAGAAATGATCCCTTGGCCCAAAATTGGCCCAACATCATGAGATGACCTAAATCAAGGTCCAACTACACGGTCTAGTCGATCGGCTCCCTATAAGCCTAACTCGTCAAGTGTCGGTGTCATACGGCCCAAACGTGAGATGTAGTCGACTGTGCAAGGTCCACCCTAGGGTGTATTCGGGCCCTAGGGTGCCAACCACTAACACAAAACAAGCACGCACAGTCCAAGCCTACTGGTGCCCATGTCTGTCTTTCATCCCCGGACTATGTGCATGACCATAGTCCGCCGGAATCTACAATGGCGCACCTACCTAGCCGTCCCTTTTGGGTCACTTACAATCATCCCAGTAATCGTGCCCCACCCCTAGCCTAGTCCCTAGGGTATCCCGATACTCCCTGGTGGGTTACTGCTGAAAAGGGCCCCGCAAACTAGGGTTTCTAATGGGTTAAGTGTGGTTAAACCTATCCAAACCATGTATCAAGTTGGTTAAGTATACCCAAGTGGTTCATGACTTAACCCCAACAACCCATCGTGTTCAATTGGTTAAGTATTCAAGTGGTCCATGACTTAACCCTACCATGTGGCATTAATTAACTTAATGCACCCCAACGTCTCACATTAGACTGTTGTGGTTACTAGTTAAGCCGGGCGGGTCCGGGTAGCTTTACACCACAACCTAGTCTAACCTCGGGTTTTAAGTGCGATGTGACCAACTACTCACATTGGGTCCTATTGTTTGTAGCCACTAGTTAAGCCGGTCGGTTCCGGGTAGATTTATGCTACAAACTCAACCCAACCTCGAGTTGGCCACTTTCATGTTTTCTACATGTCATGTCCACGTTCATGTTTTCAAGCATAATCACATGTCATATTTTCAAGTCATGTTTCATGTCATTTAAATTTACCCATAACGTAACCCCATCGCACGTAAGTTCGCATCAACACAAATAGATCAAAAGGGGGAATATAATGATATGATGAGTTGGGCATAAAGTGGCAAAGTCTATCACAAGTTTAACATGGTGATATATGAGGCAAAGGTGTTCATCACAACTAGCATATGGCATTATTGGCCTCAAAACATGTATGACATCAACTTAGCAAATAGGTGATAATATGGTCATAGTTAACATAGGGTGATAACTTGTGATTAGCATATGGTTCATAACATCATTGGCAAGTTAACATAAAGATCATGAGGGGTTCTATGATGCATTATGCATAACTACCAAGTTCTATGTTGCATTATGCATAACCACCAAATAAAGCTCATAGCTTTCTACCCAAAAATCAAGGTAAATGATACTAGGTTCATGATAGTGCCACAATCATAGATCAAAAGAGTCATACATGGATCTATGCATACAAATATAGCCCAAAGACAAGTATTATACCCAAAAGTCTCATTTCAACTTGCTACATGACCATATTAACTTCATAGTTTAAATCTAAGAGTAGAATAGGGCTTACTAAGCTTGGCTAAGAAGACTAGAACAAAATAAAACAAGATTGAGACGAAGCCACACTAGAAATCCCCAAATGAATATAAGCTCCAAGTTGTCTTGAGAAATAAGAAGCTCCTTTGATTTGTATGAAGAAAGATGGCTCTTTTACTAGCTTAGAACACTCAAGCTTTCATGAAGAAGATGGAGGCCATGATATGAAGGTGGAGGCCATGATTAGGAAGCATTTTGGCATAATTTAGTTGTTAGGTTGATTTGTGATGATTTAGGCTAGGTATTAGGGTGTTTTTATAGGTGTAGAGACTAGTTTAGGCCATAGGATTAACCCTAATTCAGATCTGAGCCATCAAATCACGTCACAAGCCAACAAAACTAGACCCAGGAGCCAAAACAGGTGCACCAGGCCAAACTGGCCGACCACCCAGGTCGACAGGGGTGTCGACTGGGCAGTCGACACCAGCTGGGGTGTGTCGACTCCCAAGTCGACTCCCCAGTCGACTTGGGGCTGTTTGGCTCCAGATTTGAAATTTGAACTGTTTTTGAACTTGAAATTTTTGAAAACTTTGACGGGCCATAACTGGGTCATACGGACTCCGATTTTCGAAAACTCAGACTCTATTTCGCGTATTTTTCCGAGACGAACGTAATGGCACAGCCCGTTTCCCTTGATTCATTTTTTAACATTTAATTCTGCCTTGATTTACGTTATAACATGTTATTCAAAATACGGGTTGTCACATTCTCCCCACCTTAAAGGATTTCGTCCCCGAAATCTTCAAGTTAGGAAGAACGTATCCTACCATCCATCATCATCTACTCAAAACATCATCCACGAGAAGTCATTGTCCTTAAAAGATTCCAAATGTTGTATGATCATATGTGAAAGGTGTGTGTATATGTACTTATCAAATGCGAAAATCAGGCGGTTATTGATTCAGTAAACCTCCTTAATGCAAAGTATGTTAGTGAAATGAGTCCATATGTATGCAAATTCCTAACATAATTCATAATCTTCTACATGAGTGCACATGACATTCATCCATATGCAACATCCACGTGATAGCATAACAAGTTTCATCCATGAATAAGTATAAGCACTCATGCATATGCAATATGAAAGTGTGTGAGCCGATCTTAGTGCCTAATGTGTATCATGCATCCACGAGTATCCACTTGCAAACACTTGCAACCACTTGCAAACATCAAGCATAACAGGTTTCAAATACATGTTTCATCCAAAGGGTTTCTACCTAAGGTTCTCATGATAAGGTTAACGAGATAACAAGATAAACATGGATAGCAAAGAAAGATACGCTAACTAGGAAAAGAGGTTGAGAATGTACCCTCAAAAAGGAATGGATAAAGCCCACGCATCTTCTCCTCGGTTTCCCAAGTTGCATCTTCATCGGCTTCACTCCACTGAACCTTTACTAACTTGACTTCTCGGTTCCTCAGCTTCTTGATCTCCGTTCCCAAGATACGAATTGGAGCTCGACTCAAAGTTGCCTCTTTTTCTACCTCCACGCCTTCAAGAATGCTAGGCTCAACTACCTCGGCTGACTCATGTAGGCACTTTCGGAGATGCAAGACATGAAAACATTGTGCACTCCGGCCAGCTTCTCGGGCAATTCCACCTTATAAGCCATCTTCCCAATCCTCTCTATGATAGGGAAGGGTCCTACGAACCTTGGTGCCAGCTTCCCAACTGCTCCAAAACGAACCACATTTCGCAAAGGAGAAACCTTCACAAAGACCATATCTCCAACTTCAAACTCTAAGTCTGTCCTTCGCTTGTATGCATAGGATTTCTGTCTGTCTTGGGTCGTTTTCATCCGCCTTCGAATCAACTCAACCTTCTCGGATGTGTCCCTTATCATGTCGGGCCCAAGTATAAGCTTATCTGTCGTCTCCCACCAACATGTTGGTGACTTGCATGGCCTCCCATACAAAGCTTCGAATGGTGCCATCCCTATGCTTGCTTGGTAGCTGTTATTATAAGCAAACTCTACGAGAGGAAGGTGGTCTTCCCAAGTGCCACCAAAGTCAAGAATGCATAGCCTCAACAGATCTTCTAGTACCCTATTCACCCTTTCGGTCTGGCCATCCGTCTGTGGGTGATAGGCTGTACTTAGATTCAATCGCGTACCCATCGCTTCTTGCAAACTATTCCAGAACTGGCTAGTGAAGATTGGGTCACGATCGCTAACTATGCTAGAAGAAACCCCATGCAATCGCACTATCTCTCGAAGACAAACAGATGCTAGCCATGATGCGGTCCTCTTGCTCTTCACCGGAATAAAATGAGCACTCTTCGTAAGTCTATCAACTATGATCCATACGCTAGTATTCCCCTTCCTTGATCTCGGCAATCCATCCACAAAATCCATAGAGATACTTTCCCACTTCCATAGCGGGACCTCCAATGGATGCAGTAGCCCACCGGGCTTCTTCGACTCGGCCTTCACTTGTTGGCAAACAATGCATCTAGAAACAAACTCTGCCACATCCTTTTTCATCCCATCCCAAAAGAAAATGCGCTTCATATCCCGGTACATCTTATCCCCTCCGGGATGTATGGTCATCCTCGAGTGATGCGCCTCCTCAAGAACTTTATTTACTAAGTCTCCTACTCGTGGGACACATAGTCTTCCATCACGCCTTAGCCATCCCTTGTCATCAATAGTATATCTAGCGAGGTGACTTGACGTCTCACTCTGAATCAACTTGTCCATGATCTCGACTATCTGCGGGTCTTCCCTCTGTGAAGCCCCAACTTGATCAAGAAGTGTAGTTCTAAGCTTAAGGGATGCTAACGAACCAGTCATCGACTCAACAGCAGGTGTGAAATCAAAGGTTGCCAAGAACTCTAGGCTCTTCATCTCAACAAACAAGGGACTCAAAGTCAACCTTCTTCTGCTTAGCGCATCCGCCACAACATTACCCTTGCCAGGGGTATAAGCTATCTCGAAGTCATATGATGCCAAGAATTCCATCCACCTCTGCTGCCTTAGATTCAAATCTTTCTGCGAGAAGAGGTATTTGAGCGACTTGTGATCAGTATATAACTCAAACCTTTCGCCTAGAAGATAATGGCGCCAGGATTTGAGTGCAAAGACGATCGCCGCCAATTCCAAATCATGAGTGGGATAGTTCTTCTCATGAACTTTGAGTTGCCTACCCCCAAAGCATATCACTCTCCCTTCTTGCATCAGGACAGCGCCTAATCCCGTGCCACATGCATCGGTGTACACGGTAAACAACTTCCCTCCATCGGGTAATGCTAGAACTGGAGCTGTGGTGAGGGCTTTCTTGAGCCTTTGAAAAGCAATCTCACACTCTAAGTCCCATGCAAAGACTAAGTTCTTCTTCGTTAACTTAGTAAGAGGGGATGAGATCTTAGCGAAGTCCTTAATGAACTTCCTATAATATCCTGCCAGACCAAGAAAGCTTCTCACTTCAGTGGCATTCTTCGGAACTTTCCAGTCTTGTACCGCCACCACTTTAGCAGGATCCACAGCTATGCCTTGCTTAGAAACTATATGCCCAAGGAACCGAACTTCCCTTCTCCAGAAATGGCATTTAGAGAACTTGGCTTTCAACTGATGAGCTCTAAGCGTATCCATAACCTCCTTGAGGTGTGTAGCATGCTCTTCCTCGTCCTTAGAGAACACCAGAATATCATCCACGAAGACAACCACAAACTTGTTAAGGAACTCCCTGAACACCCTACTCATCAAATCAACAAAGTATGCGGGTGCATTAGTCAAACCGAATGGCATGACTAGCCATTCAAAGAATCCATGTGGAGTCCTAAACGCAGTCTTATCGATACTATCCTCAGCCACTCTAAGCTGATGGAATCCGGTGGCTAGATCGAGCTAAGAGAAAACAGAAGCACCAACAAGCTGGTCAAAGAGATCATCAATCCTCGGTAACGGGTGTCTATTCTTCTTTGTCAGCTTGTTCAACTCACGATAATCAACACATAGACGAAGCGAACCATCCGCCTTAGTAGCGAATACCACCGGAGCACCCCATTTTGAAATGCTTCGCCTAATGAAATTTTTCTCAAGCAACTCCTTGATTTGCTTGCTAAGCTCTCTTCTTTCTCACGGGGCCATGTGCCTAACAGGCAATGAAACTGGCTTGGCATTATCAACCAGATAAATACGGAAGTCTATCTCGCGTTTAGGGGGTAACCCCTTCACCTCATCAAAAACATCAGGATATTCTCGGACCACCCTCACAGATTGAAGATTGTCAATAGACGAGTCGAGGGATTCAAGATAACATAACATGACGGGATCCAGAGGGTTACAAGAAATCTCTAGGGTATTGCCAAGGTGAGTCATAAGCCTCACTACCCTATGCTCACAATCGAGAATGGCTCCATAACTGGACAACCAATCCATGCCCAAAATCAACCTGTATCCCATGAACCCGAGAACATAAGCATTACATGTGAATTCTACGGTCAAGATAGAAATCCTCAAATCCATACAAATCATAGATAGATGGGCGGAACCCCCAATTGGATTTGAAACACTAACGGGATCCTCAACTAGACTAGTACTTAGGTGCAAACTTTCAACAATGTCAGAGGAGATAAAGGTATGCGATGCGCCAGAATCAAATAAAGTTCGAACAGGAAAACCAGAAATGTAAACAAGGCTTTCTACAGAAATACTACCTCGGTCCGGAGCTGGAGTAGTGTTGAGAGCATGCATCTGCCCTCCAGAAGGTCATGCTCGCTGAGTCGGTCCTTGCCCCTGCCCTTGCTTCTTTGGGCAATCCTTACTGAAGTGTCCAGTCTCCCCGCAATGAAAGCATTCTCCCAACTTCCTCTTCTTCTTCCTACAGTCTTTGGCTATGTGTCTAACGATCCCACAGAAGTTGCACTTTCTTGTGTCCTTTGCCTTGTTGTTGTTGGCCTTGTTACCCTTGTTGTTCTTGTTGTTCTGATTGCTCTGGTTGCTCTGATTTCCTCCCCACTTGGAGTCCGCCTTCTTGGTTTGAGTCTCATTAGGCTTGACTTCTTTCTTGCCATTCTTATCATCTCCCTGAAGCAAGGCCATATCCACTAAGCTCTCAAAAGTGGCCCCCATGGGTATATGAGACATGGCTAAACCTTGTAATGGCTCATTCAATCCTCGTGCAAAGCGTAGAGCCTTCTTCCGGGGTGTGTTAACCATGTCCAAACCGAATCAGGCAAGCTGGTTAAACTTATTCACATACTCCCTCACTGTCATGTCTCCTTGCTTTAAAGATATAAACTTCTCCATTTGCAGATTCTCCTCAGCAGATGATAGAAACTTAAGCCCAAACCTCATCCTAAAGTCTGCCCAAGTCTCTATAGGCCTAGTAGCGTTGGTGACCTCCCACCAATAAGCAGCTTCCTCTTTCAATAGCCATACTGCCAATACAACTTTTCTATGGTCCTCCACATCAAAGATGGCAAAGAGGTCTTCAGTTTCTTTTAACCAGTTTCTTGCCTCCACATAAGTCTTTGTCCCAACAAAATTCTTGCCACCCATCGCCTTAAAGTCTTTGCAAATCTTTGCGAAATCCGCTTGTCTACGCTGAGGAGGAGGAGGAGGAGGAACCTCAGGTACGGGAGGAGGAGTGGGAGTGTTTGCTGGGCCCGCATCGTTGGCCCTAGCTTCCAAGTACCGTCGGAACCATCCGGGTATGGGTACTCCCTCGGGAAGGTTAAGATCGGCCATGCTGAAAAAGGAAAAGATAGATTTAGAACGGGGAAACAAAGGATAGTGCTAATGGCTTTTGGGGAATAGCCTTTTAAAATAAACTAGACTTTTCTTGGAAAATACTTAATTGGTTTTGAAAATAGTTTTTTTAAAAGGTAAGTTTTAAAAACCTTTTGCTCAAATCTTGTAAACCTTATGCTCTGATACCAAATGTAACACCCCACCTCCGCCAAGGTCACTCTTGCAAGTACACTGGCTTTGGAGGGGTGTTTGTCAAGGTAAACATGCATAAAGATATCACAAGACAGAACATATAAGAAAAACAGAGTAAATAAAGTAGCGGATAAAACTACTATTTCAAAACCATAGTCAACTTACATCAAAAGTACTAAGTCATTATTTTCCAACTACTACAAGTTTAGAAACATAAACTGAAAACTGGAAATAACATAAAGTAAACTATCCCCAAAGTAGACGTGGTAAAGCCATAGCGAGCTCAAGTCCAAACCGTACATGAGCTATCCAGCAAGCAAGCTAAAGATCCAAGCTAAGTGCTAGTGTTCCCACCCTGAGAAACTTAGGGAGGGGGGAACGGAAGAAAAGAGGCGAAAGAAAACGGGTCAGTCAAAAAGACTGGTAAGTCCTACCTACTATTAGTATAAAAACTAATAAAGTTAACTGGACATGTAAAACAGAGATGAAACATAGGATGATAACTGGCATGGTGAGAAGTTAACAAGATAGATCAAGTGTGGCATCGCATATACAAGGTTAAGTTTTGCACCAAGTGTACTAGTATTCTAATCCATGTCAAGTATAAACAAGAAATGATCCCTTGGCCCAAAATTGGCCCAACATCATGAGATGACCTAAATCAAGGTCCAACTACACGGTCTAGTCGATCGGCTCCCTATAAGCCTAACTCGTCAAGTGTCGGTGTCATACGGCCCAAACGTGAGATGTAGTCGACTGTGCAAGGTCCACCCTAGGGTGTATCCAGGCCCTAGGGTGTCAACCACTGACACAAAACAAGCACGCACAGTCCAAGCCTACTGGTGCCCATGTCTGTCTTTCATCCTCGGACTATGTGCATGACCATAGTCCGCCGAAATCTACAATGGTCCACCTACCTAGCCGTCCCTTTTGGGTCACTTACAATCAGCCCAGTAATCGTGCCCCACCCCTAGCCTAGTCCCTAGGGTATCCCGATACTCCCTGGTGGGTTACTGCTGAAAAGGGACCCGCAAACTAGGGTTTCTAATGGGTTAAGTGTGGTTAACCCTATCCAAACCATGTATCAAGTTGGTTAAGTATACCCAAGTGGTTCATGACTTAACCCCAATAACCCATCGTGTTCAATTGGTTAAGTATTCAAGTGGTCCATGACTTAACCCTGCCATGTGGCATTAATTAACTTAATGCACCCCAACCTCTCACATTAGACTTTGTTGTGGTTACTAGTTAAGCCGGGCGGGTCCGGGTAGCTTTACACTTCAACCTAGTCTAACCTCGGGTTTTAAGTGCGATGTGACCAACTACTCACATTGGGTCCTATTGTTTGTAGCCACTAGTTAAGCCGGTCGGTTCCGGGTAGATTTATGCTACAAACTCAACCCAACCTCGAGTTGGCCACTTTCATGTTTTCTACATGTCATGTCGACGTTCATGTTTTCAAGCATAATCACATGTCATATTTTCAAGTCATGTTTCATGTCATTTAAATTTACCCATAACGTAACCCCATCGCACGTAAGTTCGCATCAACACAAATAGATCAAAAGGGGGAATATAATGATATGATGAGTTGGGCATAAAGTGGCAAAGTCTATCACAAGTTTAACATGGTGATATATGAGGCAAAGGTGTTCATCACAACTAGCATATGGCATTATTGGCCTCAAAACATGTATGACATCAACTTAGCAAATAGGTGATAACATGGTCATAGTTAACATAGGGTGATAACTTTTGATTAGCATATGGTTCATAACATCATGGGCAAGTTAACATAAAAGATCATGAGGGGTTCTATGATGCATTATGCATAACTACCAAGTTCTATGTTGCATTATGCATAACCACCAAATAAAGCTCATAGCTTTCTACCCAAAAATCAAGGTAAATGATACTAGGTTCATGATAGTTCCACAATCATAGATCAAAAGAGTCATACATGGATCTATGCATACAAATATAGCCCAAAGACAAGTATTATACCCAAAAGTCTCATTTCAACTTGCTACATGACCATATTAACTTCATAGTTTAAATCTAAGAGTAGAATAGGGCTTACTAAGCTTAACTAAGAAGACTAGAACAAAATAAAACAAGATTGAGACGAAGCCACACTAGAAATCCCCAAATGAATATAAGCTCCAAGTTTTCTTGAGAAATAAGAAGCTCCTTTGATTTGTATGAAGAAAGATGGCTCTTTTACTAGCTTAGAACACTCAAGCTTTCATGAAGAAGATGGAGGCCATGATATGAAGGTGGAGGCCATGATTAGGAAGCATTTTGGCATAATTTAGTTGTTAGGTTGATTTGTGATGATTTAGGCTAGGTATTAGGGTGTTTTTATAGGTGTAGAGACTAGTTTAGGCCATAGGATTAACCCTAATTCAGATCTGAGCCATCAAATCACGTCACAAGCCAACAAAACAAGACCCAGGAGCCAAAACAGGTACACCAGGCCAAACTAGCCGACCACCCAGGTCGACAGGGGTGTCGACTGGGCAGTCGACAACAGCTGGGGTGTGTCGACTCCCAAGTCGACTCCCCAGTCGACTTGGGGCTGTTTGGCTCCAGATTTGAAATTTGAACTGTTTTTGAACTTGAAATTTTCTGAAAACTTTGACGGGCCATAACTGGGTCATACGGACTCCGATTTTCGAAAACTCGGACTCTATTTCGCGTATTTTTCCGAGATGAACGCAATGGCACAGCCCATTTCCCTTGATTCAGATTTCAACATTTAATTCTGCCTTGATTTACGTTATAACATGTTAATCAAAATACGGGTTGTTACATTGTATGTAATGAAATGTTTGTGGTTTATTTCTATGTTATGCATGATTTGTTGTGTATTAATGTTTGTTCGTGATGCGATGCTTAATATGTGAGGTTGTAACATACCGATTAATGTTATTTTATTATGTATGAAAATTCAATTATGTTACACTTCCATATACAAGTTACTTGACTTGTATATGTTGATTGGGCTGATATTTTCCCACATCGCCCAAGTGCACAAATAATCTATTGTTATTTGAATTTTGTTGTGAAAAGTTATTGTATGTTGTCAATTGAATGTATATTGTTTTGAATGTCAATTACATGAATAAATGAATGTTATTTGGATATTGTGATTGGAATGTAATTTGGGTAATAAAAGGATGTTTGTCATTATGTTGCAAATGCGTTGTTTGAAATCCATTAATTAATGGTATTGATGTGGGTCTCATTCCAATGAGGGATTTTTGAAAGTTTTCAAATATGGTTTTACGTTAAAGAATTAATTGTGATTTTAATAACATTAAATATCATTTAATGTGAATGAAGCCGATTAAGTAATCTCGCGCTACGTTTACGAGAATGATTATTACCATGAATTTCATTTATTATGTAATAAATGATGAAGGATTAGAATTTGAAATTTGAAATTTAACATTTTAGAATTTTATTTTAATGGTTATTATAATAAAATGAATATTGCTTAACCCGAGGTTAATGCAGTAAAAAATGATTAATCAATATTGAAGATTTGAAATTCAAAAATTATACATTTTGAAAATGCTATTATAATGTTATTATAAGAACAAATGCTGTATTAATATTAAAAGTTTGTAATTCAATAATTATTATAATGTTATTATAATATGAAAGGTTTCAATTTATATATAAAGTTTAAATATAAGAATAAATGGTATTTCAAGAATAATGAAGATTTTTAATTTAAGGGGATATTTTGAAATAAATGATATTTTAAGAACCAATATACTTTGAAATAAAGAATATTTCAAAATAATATTTTCAGTAAAATAATTATAATTATAGATTATAATTGTACTTGGACACGAGGTTAGGTTACACTAGTGGTATAAGCCTGCCCGGACCCAACTGGCATATCCAGCAGCCACTAATGTCAAACCTAATGTGAGAGGTCCAAGTGCCCAAATACGAATTGGGACAAGACACGAGGTTAAGCCCAAGTTGTGGGATAAGTCTGCCCGGAACCAACTGGCATATCCACCATCCACAAGTTTTAGGCCTAATGTGAGAGGTCTGACCACTATGAAATATAAATGGATATAATAACAAATTGGGCTATTCAGCCCATTTTAAAATAGTAACACCATTTTAACCCGAACGTATTTATCAAATTATTTTATCCATTTAATTATAAATATTGAGATAAAGGAAGTTTAAAGATTTAACGTAAAGATTTGTCTTTGATAAAATTTGATGGGAACTTTTCCTAAAAATGTGAATATTTTAATTTTTAAGAATATTCTGAATTGGAATGAGACGTTGGACGTATTTTATCTATAGCACTCGATATTATTTTTTAAAAATCACGTGAGTTATTCAGAAAGACCGGGTTCAACCCATTCTGAATAATGAATACGAGATGAACATTCGAAGAAATGAAGACGGTGGCAAGACCGACGATCTTCACCTCGAATGGATGTGGTACTATTGAGGCCCATGATTGGAGTAGCTACCTTGAAGGGGCTAAAGTGGTGGCCGTCCGGACGTAGTGTTGATTTGTAAGGATTTGGTTTTCGCTCAGACCCAGAGCATAAGTTTATAAATGGAATGTGTGTCTGACGGTGAATTTTGTTCCATGTAAATTGATTTCTATTAATTTACGACCGTTGGTGGCGGAGAATTTATTCTCTTGCTCAACGCCCTTAGAGGTTTTGTGTTAATAGTTATCAATCGCATGGCGTGAATTGTCAACGTGGCACGCTAAGATGAAGATGATCAAGGCTTTGTTGAAAAGCAGGCCTTGTGGTTATAACGTTACTTCGCGAGCCTCACAACTCGGTTGAGTCTAAAACGGGAGAAGGGAACGCAGGGAGAGCAGCACGTTTCTTTCTAGCTAGAAGTGGTGTCGGTGCTTAAACTGGCTGATATTTACTTATGTGGATGATGGAATGAGGCGCCTTGGATATTAGGTCCTATAGGACCGGGAAACATGTGTTCAGGAATTGCCAATACTCAAAGCTGTATGTGAGGACCGGCCCTGTAGCTTTCCAAGGGTTCACTGCGGGGGATCCTGAGACATTAGCTAGAGTGTCTTGAATCGGTAAGGAGCTCCTCCCTAGCCTTGGCTCATGATGGAAACCAAATTCCAAATACGACCCTACGGACTTGATTGTATTACTAGTATGGAGGCATAGTAGTATGGGATACTATTCTTCCTAAGATTGATACATTTACTTTGAAATGTTTTGAATGATAGTATTAAATTCGTATTTACCGTATTTAGCATGTTTAATCACCATAAGATAAAACTCTATCCTCTGGTGTGCGTTGCATTGTGTGATGGGACTTGAGTCTTATAGTGATTCCATTTTTCCACAAGCATTACGCTGTTTTGACGATTCACTTAAATTATGCACGGCAATCCATTGGAATAAACCCGTTCCGCGTTAGCGGCGTGGTCTTTGAATTTGCCTTATTACTAGTAGTTAAATTAGTTAAGAATTCTCACACCAGTCCCATGACTGACCCGTTGTTTATTACCACCTTTACAAACTCGGGTGCCCTCTTTTCCATACGGGCAGTCGAGTAGTTTCTCTACAGGTCTTTATCTCGAGCAGGATCCTGGATTGAAGCTTAAAGCTGTGTCCAGAGCATAGTTGTCTTCCGCTGCCTTAGTTACTTTGTTTCCGCTGCACTGTATTGTATTAAAATATTGTAATTTATCTTCCGTTGTATTTTATCGATGTACTCTGATATTCTGTACTCTGATGTTATATTATCATGATATAATAAAAGTCTGCTATTGTTGTTCTGATGTGTTGCATTCCCAGAGTTAACGTATGCAGATTTTGAACGGTTTTAGTCGATCTATCGATCGATTAAGGTCGGGCAAAATGCGTTATCATTACAATTCTTTTATGCGCTTGCCTTACCTCATCAAGTTTCCATTTAACTTGGTTATTCCCTGTCACATTGACTTCTTATTCAAGTTACCAAGTTCCTCTTGCTTATTAATTCCAGTCTTATAACTTAACCCATTTAAGCTTATTAATAAGCCCCCCCCCCCAAACATGTTACTCTCTATATTGTGATCCAAGGTCTGTAATCCACAATCTCTTTATATTCTTGTTTGATTCAATGTTACAATAACATGTTCTACTTAATATGTAATTAAGTATATCTCAATTCACATGTTTTCTATTTAACATGTCACTTATCATTTATGATTAGATATAACTTATTTCATTTCATAAGTTGTCTCATTCTTTCCTATTTAATCATAATTCCCTCTTATACTGTCATTACACCTTATCATTGTCTACTTATTAACTCGGTTCTCTTAACTAAGGTTTACTAATAAGTTTCCTATCCATAAATATAACTTATGTTATAATTCCCACTTGTACCTAGGACAAGCCTTAACATGTTATTCTTATCAGCAGATTTCAGATTTCCAAGTTTACAGATTACATAATTTATAATTAAGTACAACTTCTTACCATTCATAAATTTTCCCCCTTTTCTCTACTCATTACAAACAAATGGTTTCAGGTTTCCCATTTACTGATTACTTAATTTACAAATAAGTGCCACTTATCTCATTTCACCAGTATTATAACCTAAGTTATAACCTTCACTTGTCCCTAGGACAAGTCTACTTATTATACAACATTCTCATTAATGTAATTTATTTATAATAGGTTATTATCATTCCCCATTTATTCTAAACCATATTCTTCATTCACTGTAATATATGTTATTTTATTAAGGAAAATAATTCATGCACCTTATCAGTTTGATTTACAGAGGGAATCAGTGATTTATTTCCAAAATGTATTCCCATCCAAATCCGTGGTGGCAAGTAATTTATCTTTCTTTTCTTACTTTGTTCACTATGGCTTACTTGCAAAAACGTTCTCAAAAATTGGTCAATTAGGGAAATACATCACTTTTCCTTTGCATCGCACTCACTCAGTCCATTACATCCCTTTCTTATTTTCTGAGTCAGACATTTAATTACCATCATTGTCATTTATTCATATCTTGTTTTATATATATATATATATATATATATATGCATTAGACCCCTCACATTAGGCCTACACATGTGGATGCTGGATTTGCCGGGCGGGTCCGGGCATACTTCTATCACAAGTTGACTTAACCTCGTGTCTTAGCACCACTACATGTTTTATATATGCACTTAGACCCCTCACATTAGATCTACCATGAGTGGATGCTGGATATGCCGGGCGGTTCCAGGAAGACTTCTACCACAAGTGTAATCAAATCTCGTGCCTAAGCGCATTACAGTTTCAAATTACTGTAAATCTAGGCATGTTCATTCTTTTGCAATTACTTCTATTTCATTATAGCTTTTCATGCCCCTTTCACAAGTCATATTTATCATGTACCATATGCCCAAATTAAGATCTTTAATCATAATTTGATTTGTGCCCCAAATCTATATTCATGAATTCAATTCTATGCTCATTTAATCATATAACTATTCCAATTCATACAAGCAAGGGTTCATGTGAGAAGTTAACATGTAATACGAACAACAGTAGTTGCTACCCATATTCTAACAAGTTTATATTTCACCACATGAATTTTCAGACATATTAATATCTTAACATATTAATTTTCCAACATGTCATATTCACCACTTTAATCTTTTTAACGTATGTTTAAACATTTCAACATATCATATTTCAACATGTTATATATAACAATTCAATGCTTTTTAAATTATTCTAGCAAATTCACATCGTATAATAACTAGGACTGTTAAACGATAATATATCATTATCAAAAATGATATAACTTAAATCTACTTACCTCATTTGTTTTTCAAATCCTGGATCTGGTCTAGATCTAGCATTCCATGGTTTTCCCCTAATTGGATTCAGAACCTAACAACCATGGATTCATAATTTTTACTAAAAGAAAAAGGGAATAAAGAGAATAGAATTGAAATAGACCAGATATAGGAAATTACCTCACTCCGATAAGAGATCCGAACACCCATTTACAAACATACGTTCCTTTCCTTCGGATCTGGATTCAGAATTTTTTCTGAACTAATAATCTTAATTTTCTAAAGAGATTTGAGAAGGAAGAAGAATGGCAAAGCTTCTGCGTTGTCTCAGAAATATGAGATTTAAGGTAGGCTCTACATGCTATTTATAGGTGTTCAGTAACGTATTTGGTAAAAGAAGTAGTCCACGTTCGTGTAGAAGAATCTGCCCAGATCTGCGGTAGGGGGGTCGACACCCATTGGCGGAAATTTCCCCGCATCCCCCCGTTGCTCGAATTTTGAACTGTTTTGAATTCTAGAACTTATTTTATTCGTATATGTTTCTCTTATGTGTATACAAATTTCAAACCTTAATAACTTCTTCATACGGTGTTTGTTTTACGCAAACTTTGGGTCTATCTGAACCAAAATTCTGAGACGAACGTAAGGTGATGCCGATTCCGCTTAATTCTGAATATTTAATAAGGTTATTCATAATTTATTATCTTAAAAATGCGGGGTGTTACAAAAATACCGGGTGTCCAAAAATAACAAACTACCTGCCCATTCTGACTCGTTGATACGAACTCAACGGAATTGGTTTTGTGGCTTAATTCGATCATCTACTCAAGTTACACTCAAATACCTCTCTATTAAATTAAATTAATTAAATTATGTGCTATAGAAAATGTCTAGGCATATACGGCTGCCATTGTCACATACGATACGACATCGGTTTGCCGTGAAATTTAATACCGTTCAATAATTTAACGTTACGGTACCAATGAAACTAATTTCATCGAAAAAGGAGACCGTTTGAAAAATGGTTATTTTAACGCTTATAAAACATAAATAAAATATTAATTAAATTCCATAATAATCAAATAAATAATAATAAATTATTATTATCATATTCATCCAAATAAAACTATCATATGGTTTCAAATATATACCAGTATGGATTATACAGCTCGATATCAACATTTTCGAGTTGAAAACGGTATCCAAAATATCAAAACCCTTTTAGTTTAATTAATAAACATTATCGTTTATTAACGATTTCCATAGCAACTATTTTAAAATTTGATTTAGCCATAACTAATAATCTATAACACAAATTCTGCATTTTTCTCTTTTATTAGAAAATTATAATCAACAAGATTCAAACGTTTCTTATTTCACAGAAATGTTAGGGATTGCGCAAAGGATCGTTAAGGCAAAACAGACACTAGAGGGGGGGTGAATAGTGTTTTTGATCATTTAAACTAAATCTAAAACTTATGTGATAAACTATAAAATCAAACACTAGAGAAACAACCACAGATACAGAATCAAACACAGATTCAAAATAAATAGAAATAAAAATGCAGGAAAGGAAAGAACACACCTGATTTTGTACTGGTTCGGATTGCTCCTACGTCCAGTCCCGCACAACGCTGGATTGTGTAGAGTTTTATTACTATATTAATATCCAATTACGCCCCCTTGATTTCACGGCTACAAGGTTAACACCTCTCCCGTTCCTTGATTTCACGGCAACAATGAAAACACCGATTCTGTTCCTTGATTTCACGGCTACAAGGAAAACACCGATTCTCAAATACTTCCCAAACAATTACAATAGCCCTATAACTCTTTAATAGCACTTGATTCTGAGATTAATGAGTAGAGAGTGTAGAGAGAAGAAGATTAGTGAAAACAGAATTGAATTTGGCAGAGTATAGGTGTAGGAATCATAAAAATGATAAGAAATAATTGTGTAATGAAAGAGAGTGAAAGTGAAGAAGGAGTTATTAAAAATTCGAAATCAAGCCCTTTTTGTAGTGTGTGAAAGGTTGCAACACTCCATAACCATCACAAATAGTGAAAAGACACTTTTAAATTTGAAAAAATGACAGTTATATGTCGACATGATGTTTTCTATATGTCGACATATACTTAGTACAAAATTAATTTTTGAGCATTTTTCAAGTGTTTTGATATAAATATAATTCTAGAAATTCATGAATTAAAATATAGTGTTATAAATTAATATTATAAAGTAGTAAATCATATGAAAACATAAATATAAACTATATAAACATATTTATAAATTTATAGAGTTTAAAACTATATAAATATAAAGTATAAATATGTAAAACTTGAGTTTGAAAACAAGAGTAAAGTAAGAAAGAAAAATAGAAAATAAAATAGAGAGGGTTGAAGATAGAATTTGAAAACAGGATTTGAATTTGAACATGGAGTGCTATTTAGAGTCTTACATAATCTAGACTATATAACTATATTAGTCTTGAACTCTTGGAACTTGAATACTCACGTGTCTTGAATCATCTCTGAATTCTGAATCTCTAACATCTTTAAACTGTACAGTCTTCAGTAATAAGTCCTGTATATAAATCTTGCATATGTGTGTGTATATATATATTCTAGACAAAAAGTGTTAGTATATAATTTACAATCAATTAATATTGAAATAAGGTTATCGTCATCAAAACTCCATTCTCCAACAATCTCCCCCTTTTTGATGATGACAACCTTAGTTTATAAAATATCATATTTGTATATGCCGTTTGATGATGATCCTTCAAATACTCCCCCTATCTATATGAATCCTATATTTTATAATTTCTCCCCCTTTGGCATTATCAAAAAGAAATTCTAAAACTACTCTCCTTAAATCCTATCTAAATAATTCATATACTAAAGTAAAAAAAACCGCTAAATTTATGCCTATACAATATGCTAATTATTAAATATAACTATCCCTGATTTTGATTCTAATCGTAAAAGATTATAACTCCCCCTAAAGTTACGACTATACTATTCTAATAAACAAAGTAGAAGGATAATAAAATAAGCAAACCAATCAATTTATACAAGCAAGTCAATCCAAATAAGAAACTCAAGCAATCAACTCAAGCAATCAATCAAATCAACCAAATTAAATGATATGTGTTAATAAACACTTCTTGAACCTTCAATTAATCCTAGAAAATATTAAAAAAAAAACTTAATCTAATATAAGACTAAACCTGGCCTATACTATAATTCTCTTAAGACTATAATAAGACTTTACTCTAGACTAAGAGTTAACTCTAATATTATATCTTTAAAATTATAATATAAGCAAAGCAATGTAATCCAAACAATCAATCAATTCAAACATAAAACCAAACATTTCTTATACTTTTATTTATCCTAAAACTTATAAAGCTCCTATCAACCACTAATGAAATTTAACTATGTCAAGTAAGTCAATCAAGTTATTCAATTCAAACAAACCAAACAAGTCAATCAATTTAATCAAGACAAATAAGTCTATCTAATTAATCAAGACAAAGTAATATGTTATGTATACTTGTTACGTATGGAGTTAATGTTAACATGTGATGCAGAGTGTTGGTAATAATGCAGTATGACATATGCAAAACTATATGAAGTGATATATTGAATGAAATGCAATTTGCGATGTAAATGACTTTAATTTGAGATGAACTGTAATAATGTAAGATATGAAATAAGATGCGCAATGATATTATGGTAATAATATATAGAATGATTTGACGATGATATATATTTCCATAAATGATACTTAAAGTAATATCTAACTATTATGCATATAATAAATTATTTGAATCAAACAAGGACAATGTTAATTTCTAGACTTAGGTTAATTATACTAATGAAAGTGATTGAAATAACAATAAAGATAAGAGTTTAAATAAAAAATATTCATGATAAAATATTCAAAATAATTATGGAGTTATATAATATTAGTAGGATAAATATAGTAAGAATTGAAGATCTTTTTAGAGGGAATATAAAATTATATAAAGTAGACTATAAACATATATTCATAATAGTATATAATAACTTTAGGAATCCAAACATTTTTTACTTGCTAGAGAAGAATTTATATGATAAAATTTTAAAAGAAATATATAATTATAACAAAATTATTTTAATGAAAACTGATAATATGAAGTAATATATAAAGTTATACTTTCTTATATTTAGACTATATTTTTAAGACATAAAAGTCATATATATATTATTATTATTTTATACCAAAATATTAGATTAAATATTCAAGCTTTTTATAAATCTTAATAAGAAATCAAAATAAGTATTAAGTTACAAATAATATTTGTGAAATCATATGAACAATAAATATGTTTAAACTATATATGAAAGATAAGTAAAATTATATTTTATAACAACAAAAAATTATTTTAACTCTTATATCATATTAACATGTCTATATAATTTTATTAATTTATATACTTATAATATATATATATTGAAACAAGATATAAGAAATTAAGTAGACATATAAAGTTAATAACTAGAATTTGCATTGGCATTTTCTAATTGAAAAGATGGAGGGAGGTTTGAAAGTTTAAACTCATGAAATTCAAAATTTAAATCTCATTATGTCGACATGGCCATTTTTGTATGTCGACATACATATAGAAAAACAAAAGATATATTGTTTTTACTTCTTGGTTTTATATTATTGATTTATATTTCAGGTTTAACTATTTCTTGAAATAATATTAATCCTAACAAACATCCAAAAAAAATTATTTTATTTTATTGATATTTTGAATTTCAAATTTAAGTTTTAAAGTTTCTGAATTTCAAATTCAAAGAAAAGCAAACAAGCAAAACAATCAAAGCATTCATTTAACCAAAAAACTTAAAAAATTAATTAAAGCGTACCTATTTTTGCAGTCCTTTTTTTTGTTGTTCTTCCATTGTCATGAATCACACATTCACATCTTCTAGAATTTGATGATGAAATCTGCTCTATTGCGACAGGCTCGTTTTTCCGGTTAGGATAGTATATTCATTTGCTGAATTTGAACACCGTATGAGGAAGATATCGAAGATTTAGTAGTTCAACCAACTTGGCGCTAAAATTTGAATTTGAATTTTGAATTTTAAACGAATGGGCACTTCAACTACTATATAAAGGCCCAAAAGTCATGTCTCCTCGTAATCTCTTCTCTTCTTCTTCTTCTTCTTCTTCTCGTTTTTCACTTTCAATCAAACTTTCAGGAGACATAACTTCTTCGTTTCTTAATGGAATTGGATGAAATCAACGGCAAATCGAAGAGGAATTCAAAGATTACGATCTAGTTACAGTTTAGGGATGAATTTGGATGGTACTGGGGTGGAGCAAGTCGAAACAGTAAGAGATATGTATGAAATCCCGTAATAGTTTTTCAGTTTTGCATAGCCAACTTCAAATAGTCATATCTCACTCAATTTTGATCGGAATTTGACGATCTACCCATCAAATCGACCGCGAGAATGAAAACTACAATATGAAAAAGGATTTGAGACAAAATAGTCTAACATGTGGATGCAATTTGAAGATAGTCGTTGATAGTTTTGGTTTCCTTCTCTCTTTATTCATTTGATCAATTCTTGACGGATTTACATGAAACCAGCGGCATTCCGAAGAAAATGAAGAGAAGTATAATATTGAATCACCTTGTAGATGATAATCAAAGGTGTCTACTTATCTGATACCTAATTCTTTGTTGATTTACATTGTATATTTCCATTTCTTCCTCTTGATGTCTTTTCACGAACCATCATTACTCTTCTTCAGTTGTCCTTCAGAATTTGAGTTCTCAACACCCATGTACATCAATTAGGAATTTGAATTTCCAACAGCCACCTTTTCAAAATTTGAATTTTCAATAGCCACCATTTCAAAATTTGAATCACCAACAGCCACTTTACCCGTCTTTTCAACTTTTGGATTTTCAAAAGCCATATAACACATCTTTTCCTGCAAAACAACACAACTTTTGAAAGAATCAAGTGATTTTTCAAAATAACTAATGGTAATTTGAAATAATAACATCATGAAGATTCTGTGATATATCCGTTTAAACTTTTCAAGAAGTCATATCATGATAACTTGGTTTTTCAATAAAATTGAATGAAGACTCATCTAATACTGATGCAATACATGAATTAAAAAGAGTGTTAATTATTTCAAAATTTGCCATTTAAAAATTTTCAAAAATCAGATAATGAACTTTTTGAAAGACCTTGCTCCGATACATTGTTAGGGATTGAGGAAAGGATCGTTAAGGCAAAACAAACACTAGAATGGTGTTGAATAGTGTTTTTGAGAATTTAAACTAAATCTAAAACTTATGTGATAAACTATATGAATCAAACTGTAACGACCCGCTTTCTACATATCGGAGGATCGTAGAATATTTATTTCTTTTTCATATGAGGTAATATGGTCATGTAACTTTGGGGAAACGACTATTAGGGTCATTTCCCATATTCACGATTTTTGCCGATTTTTAAATGACCGTTTTACCCCTAGCAAATCATGTTTTGCCTATAACTTTTGATTGGTAAGGACTTTTTACCTGAAACCACTTCCATTGGATTCGGATGATGGTTTACCTTTCCGTAGAGTGGTCAGATTGATCAAATGGACCTTCCGTTTGGGAGATATGGCTAAAACAAGGTTTTGAACGTGAAAAACAGCTTAACTGTGCCTAATTAGGGTGATTAGCAGTTAGGCCCATAACACATTTCGAGATTAGGGTTATGGGGAGGCTGAAATCAGTTAGGAAATGATTTATTTTTTATTTTCTCAGCCGCCACTTACCTCTCTTTAACCCTAACAATGGCCTACACCTTCTAAATCACCCCTAAATCACCGTTTAAGCATATATTAGCCTAGTCAACATCAAATCAAGGAAAATCAACACCAAATCAGGGTTGTAGCTGCTTTGTTGCATAGGAATTCGACCTATAACAGTAGAGCTTCAGATCTAAAGTTTTATTTGTTGCTAAAGTGAGAGATTTGCATTGTTTTTCACTAATTACAGCTAATTAGGGGTGATTAGTGATAATTAGCGAAATTATGGCCTAGAAAAATCTAGAAAAATTTGTAAAATTCTTAAATATTATTGTAGGGCTCTGATAGAAATTTTGGTTAATTAGGACATGTTTTCTAATCGTATGGTTAAATCATGATTAAGGAAATTAAGGGGAAAACATGGGTTTTGGGCATGCTTGATCCACATAAATAGGTTATAATTGCTATTTTGGTGTTTAAGGTTGTTTATACATGTTGCTATGACTGTTGGTATGATTTGTAATTGCACTGAACAGTTAAAATGGCCGAAAACGCCGTCGTGTGGCGTAAAACAGTCATTGGAAAAGTTGCAGGAAAATTGTGCAGGAACCGGATCAGATCACCCCCCCTCTGAACCGACCCGCTCGTAGAGCACCCAACGACCTCGACTCACCCGCATCTGGAGTTCTCCGTACCGATCCGACCTTGGCATGGTGGCACGACCCGATCTGGTGGAAGGGGAACGAACCGATTCGAACCACTCTAGGGAGCATGGCCAACCCGAACCGCTTGGTAGTCCACGCACCGTGCTTGCACACCCGAACCGACTCGATGCTTTGGAGTAAGCATCACGAACAGAACCGACCTGGAGAGCAACTCACGACCTGACCCGAATGTGGTTGATGACCATGGACCGAACAAGGAGAAGAGGACTAATCCGAATGGAAGCTTTTTCCGAGCCGATTCGGAGGAGACCAAAACTCGAGATGCAAAGGTAGTCCAAATAGGAGGTTGTAACTCAGGATCCAGATAGGAACCAATGAGTTAACTTCATGAGTTGGACTTTGCTACAGGACGTGTGCAAAAGGGTTATCGATGTCTATAGCTTTGACTTACCACTGAGGAACGGATTATTGGCTATGGATCAGTGCAGTGAAGTTGTCGTGACTTCATGGGGCAAAGTGATCGTAGCAAGGCTATGAGCCAGTGCAGTGGAGTTGTCATTACTCCATGGGGCAGAGTTGATATAGCAAAGGATTAGTGGCTATGGATCAGTGCAGTGGAGTTATCATGACTCCATGGGGCAAAGCGATCGTAGCAAAGGATTGGGTGGTCAAAGTAGTAGATATTGTATGCTTTACGCACTGAATGAGAGATATGAGGATGATTTCTATGTTTGATGTTTGCTATCACCATGACATGCGCACCCCCTCCCCTTTTTTTGACACCATGTGTTAGTGTCACCTTAGAGTATTGTACATCCTGTTGTGCTAACTCTTTAATTGCAGGTCTAGGTTCAGGTATGGTTATGTATACCTGTTATTGTTCCGTTTTTGCTGCTTATCGCTCATACTAGACTTTTGTCTAACCTAGAGTTTTATGCCTCTTCCTATTACTCTGGGTGCTCCTAAACGAGTAGACTAGAGACAGGTTAGCTGGTTGTGCACGAGTAGCTGTCCGGAGAAGAGCAGGAGGCTTATACGTATCATTCCCATATATTCTACCTGTGTTGTTGTTGGTCACTACTTTGAGCATTAGTAATGTACCCTCCCATTTTTCTTTAGAGACAGTTTTAAAAGTTGTAATAATGACAGTTTGGATCATAAGCTGTATTTTAAATTTCCCCCTGTTATGATGGTTTAGTTTTCAGCTTATGCACTGTCTCGCCTGTTTTATATCAAGTTATGTTATTATTATATTTTTTTTCCATGCACTGTGAAATATACTACAGGTTCTTTGATGATCCATTTGTCTTCTTTCTTTTCTTCTGATGACCATCCCGTGCTGGTTGGGCATCGACACAGCGCGTTTCATTGGAAATGTCAGCTGGTGCGGAGCGGTCTGTCACACTTGGTATTAGGGCTCTAGGTTGCGTAGTTAACCTAGGGAAAGACACCAGGGAGAGATAGTATACGTATATGAGAGCGCGTATTTGTGATAATTTTGGTTTTCAAAAGTTTATATACATACTATTAGTATATCTAAGGATGGAGTCGCACTGCACTGGCACCACTGAAGAGATGGTTAATCGTTTTCTCCTTACAAATTGAACGATGAGCCGATATACGAAGAATACTAGTTCAGGAGCCAATAATAGAATGCTCCTGGTATGAGGACGATGTTCACTGACTTCATGAGAGATATGCTTAGGGATGTACAGAGGGCAGTTCCTAATGTTGCTTACGGTGGTAGTGCAGTAGTGCAGGCGCCTAGGGCCGATTTCGCCAAGCTCTGTAAGGACTACACTAGTCATGGTGGGAAGCCGTTCCACGGAACAGAATCGGCTACAGAAGTTCAGGAATGGCTTGATAGTTGTGAGCGTATCTTCGAGGATCTGGGAATCGAAGACGCAATGAAGAGAAAGCTAGCACCCCGCCAGCTACAAGGACGGGCTATGAATTGGTGGAACGCTATTAAGGAAACTACTCCTGAGGATCAAGTTACTTGGGATCAGTTTAAGACCCAATTCAGTGATAAGTTTATCCCAGCTGCCCGGAAGTCAGAGTTGTTTAGGAAGTTCTTGGAGCTTAAGCAGAATGGTAAGGAAGTCTCAGAGTATATTGCTGAGTTTGATACTTTATCGAAGTATGGATTATCCCTTATTGACACTCCCGAGAAGAAGAATGAGAAGTTCATAACAGGCTTAGATCAGTACTTGAGGGAAAGTCTAATAAACCATATTGATGAGACTTTTGAATCGATTGTTGGGAAAGCATTGAGATCAGAGAGCCTTTATCCTAAGCCCAAGGCTGAAGCCGCTGTTGCATCTGCAGAGAGACCAAAGCCGCAGGCAAGCGGTGGAGGCAAGAATAATTCTTAGAATAAAAGGAAGCAGAATCAGACCAAGGATGGTCAGAAAAAGAAAGGCAGGAAATATGTAGAGTGCTTTAGCAGTGGCAATAAGGGTCATTATGCTAAAGAATGTCGAGCAAAGCCAGCGGACAGGAAGTGCTTCAACTGCGGCCAAGTGGGACATCACAAGGATAAGTGTCCACAACCTATGAAAGAGAAGTAGATTGTGAAAGCATATGCTATCAATGTTGTTCCTTCGTCGAATGCCCTGATTATGGCGGAGAAAGGAAAGAATGTCGTCATACAAGGTATGCTTTCTATTTATGATGTTCCTGTTCGAGTATTGTTTGATACTGGGGCTTCCCGTTCCTTCATATCTAGTGACGGGGTAGATAGGTTGGGACTGGAACCCGAGAGAGTCGATAGACCTTTAGTGGTGACGAACCCGATTGGTGGTTTGACTAGCCTTAGTATGATTTGTCGAAATTTGGTCTTATCGATTCATGGATGTATGTTTGCTTGTGATTGCTTTGTTTTGGGCTTTACTCGGTTTGGCATTATTTTGGGAGTCAATTGGCTCCAAAGATATGGGTTGGTGGTAGACTATGAGGGATTTTCGGTGACTATTAGGGCGTATGATGGGCAAGGGTAGTGTTTGGTGGCCTACCTAGTGATGAGGTGATGGCTAGTTTTCTAAATTCCCTCGACATCCCGCAGGACGAGTTATCAGGGTTCCCGTTGTTGGCCAGTATCCGGATATCTTCAAGGAAGTGACCAGACTTCCACCACACCGAGAGATTGAGTTCCGTATTGATTTAGTGAAAGATGCCAGACCTATAGTGATGCAACTTTGTCGAATGGCACCAAGGGAGCAGCAAGGGCTCGGGGTGCAAGTAAGCGATCTTTTAAAGAAGGGATTTATCCAAAGAAGTGTTTCCGAGTGGGGCGCACCAGTTTGTTTGCCACTAAGGAAGATGGTTCCCTTCGTTTATGTGTGGACTATCGCGAGTTGAATAAAGTGACTAGGAAGAATAAGTATCCTCTTCCATGGATATATGATTTGTTTGATCAACTGGAAGGAGCAAAAGTGTTCTCCCAATTGGACCTCACAACAGGATTTCATCAGCTTCGAGTGGCAGCTGAGAGTATTCCTAAAACGACATTTCGGACGCCATGTGGATATTATGAGTGGTTGGTCATGCCATTCGGGTTGACCAATACACCAGCATATTTGTGGATCTTATGAATAGAGTATTCCGAGATCATTTGAATAAGTTTGTTCTTATGTTCGTGGACGATATACTTATTTATTCGAGGACAGAGGAAGAACACAAGGAACATTTGAGAGTAGTGATGGAGGTGTTGAGAAAACACCAATTGAAAGCGAAATTTTCTAAGTGTCACTTCTGGAGGAGGGAAGTGAGATTCTTGGGCCATGTTGTTTCAGAGAATGGGATTGCTGTGGATCCTGCGAAGGTGGCTACGGTACAAGATTGGTCTACGCCCAAGAATGCAACAGATGCAAGAAGTTTCTTGGGATTGGCTGGATATTATCATAAGTTTATCCAAGACTTCTCCAAGATAGCGATATCGTTAACTCAGTTGACCAAGAAGAATCAATCTTTCGTTTGGGACGAAAGGTGTGAAAATGCATTCAAGAGTCTAAAGAAAAGGTTGACGCATGCGTCAGTGTTAGTCATTCCTAAAGGGAATGAAGAGATGACAGTATACACAGATGCATGAGGTACCGGACTAGGTGCTGTATTGATGCAAGGAGGTAGGGTTGTAGCTTATGCTAGTCAACAGCTGAAACCGCATGAGAAAATATATCCTACCCATGATTTGGAATTGGCAGCGATCGTATTCGCGTTGAAGATATGGAGACATTATCTCTTGGGAGAAAGATTCGAGTTGTTTACCGATCATAAGTCGTGAAAGTATCTTTTCTCTCAGATGGATCAAAATCTTCGTCATCAGAGATGGTTAGAATTCTAGGATTCCTATGATTTCGATATCGCGTATACACCAGGAAAGGGCAATGCGGTAGCCGATGCATTGAGTAGGAGACATGCCAGTTTAGGGGCTATGTTTCTAGAATGGAAGCAACTGGAGTATATCGTTGGGTATGATTTCAGACCAGAGTGCGAATTGGATCCATAAATGTTAGCAAGTTTGACGATCAGACCCACTTTGATTGAGCGGATTGGTTCCAGTCAGAGGAACGATCCTAACCTATGGGAAATCATCTCCAAGTTAGAGATGGGTATCGACAGTGAGGAGATGAACAAGTATGGGCTTGATCGAGATGGATGGCTTAGAAAGAATGTGAGACTAATTGTGCCCAATGTAAATGGATTGAGAGATGAAGTGCTTAGGGAATGTCATCACTCAAAACTGACTATATATCCTGGTGGTAACAAAATGTATCGAGACATGAAGCAGACCTACTACTGGGAAGGGATGAAAAGAGACGTTGGGAAGTTTATATCCAAATGCATGAATTTCCAGCTAGTTAAAGCCGAGCAAAAGAAGCCTAGTGGTTTGTTGCAACCATTAAAAATTCCCGAATGGAAATAGGAACAAATCTCAATGGATTTCATCGACGGTTTGCCGAGGACTAGATCTGGTCATGATAGTATTTGGGTGATTATAGATCGATTGACCAAGAGTGTAAGGTTCATACCGATCAAGTTGAACAGAACGGCAGCTAAGTTAGCAGAACCGTATATGAAGTGGGTAGTGAGGTTTCATGGAGTACCCAAAGGCATTGTGAGTGACTGAGATCCACTGTTTACTAGTGGATTTTGAAAGAGCTTACAAGAGGCTTTAGGATCAGAATTACATCTCATTACCGCATATCATCCTCAAACTGATGGTCAAACTGAGAGGGTGAATCGTATATTGGAGGATCTCTTGAGAGCTTGTATATTGGATTTTGGAGGGTCATGGGATGACCATTTGCATCTAGTGGAGTTCACATATAATAATAGTTATCATTCCAGTATTGGTATGGCTCCATTTGAATATTTTGTATGGAAGACCGTGCAACTCACCATCATGTTGGTTGGAAACCGGTGAGAAATTTGTGCTTGGACCGGATGTGATAAGAGAAACCTCAAACAAGATCAAGGTTATCCAACAGCGAGTGAAGGCTGCCCAAGATAGGCAGAAGAGTTATGCTGATAAGAGGCGAAGAGATTTAAAGATCTCCGTTGGCGACTTGGTGTTTGTCAAGATTTATCCGTTAAAGAGCGTGATTCGATTTGGTAGGAGAGGTAAGTTAACACCAAGATTTGTTGGTCCATTCCCAGTTCTCGAACCAGTTGGGAATTTGGCATATAAAGTTGGATTACCTGAAAAGATGGCGGGAGTTCACAACGTATTTCATGTTTCCCATTTAAGGAAGTTCATGCACGACCCCGATATGACTATTTCACCGATCAGTTGGATGACATCGAAGTAGAACCCGAGGCGGTTGGGAACCGCAGGCCGATCTGTATTGTCGAGTACGACACAAAGCAACTTCGAAGGAAGGCGGTGCGACTAGTCAAGGTCCAGTGGGGGTGATAACGAGAATGACTGTACATGGGAAACAAAGGAGAGCATAAGGAAGTTGTATCCAGAACTCTTTGCCTGGTAAGATTTTAATGACCATTTAGTTATCCCTTTATTAGTAAACCGCATGCTAGGATAGACTTATTATGTTGCTATGTATTTTTGGTTGTTTGTAAATGGTTGATAGGCATGCGGGACCTATTGTTGTTTCTTGTTAAGGAATTTCGGGGGCGAAATTTCTTAAGGGGGGAGAATGTAACGACCCGCATTCTACGCATCGACGGATCGTAGAATATTTATTTCTTTTTTATATGAAGTAGTATGGTCGTGTAAGTTTGGGGAAATGACTATTAGGGTCATTCCCCATATTCACGATTTTTGCCAATTTTTAAATGACCGTTTTGCCCTTGGCGAATCTTGTTTCGCCTATAACTTTTGATTGGTAAGGAATTTTGACCTGACACCACTTCCATTGGATTCGGATGATGGTTTACCTTTCCGTAGAGTGGTCACATTGATCAAACGGATGTTCCGTTTGGGAGATATGGATGAAACAAGGTTTGAAAGGTGAAAAACAGTTTAACCGAGCCTAATTAGGGTGATTAGCAGCGAGGCTCATAACCCATTTCGGGATTAGGGTTATGGGGAGGCTGAAACCAGTTAGGAAATAGTTTATTTTTCATTTTCTCAGCCGCCAGTTACCTCTCTTCAACCCTAACAATGGCCTCCACCTTCTAAATCACCCCCAAATCACCGTTTAAGCATATATTAGCCTAATCAACATCGAATCAAGGAAAATCAACACAAAATCAGGGTTGGAGTTGCTGTGCTGCATAGGAATTCGACCCACAACAGTAGATTTTCAGATCTAAAGTTTTATTTGTGGCTAAGGTGAGTGATTTGCATTATTTTTCACTAATTACGGCTAATTAGGGGTAATTAGTGAAAATTAGCGAAATTATGGCTCAGAAAAATTTGGAAAAAATTGTAAAATTCTTAAATATTATTTTAGGGCTCTGATAGAAATTTGGGTTAATTTGGACATGTTTTGCTAATCGTATGGTTAAATCATGATTAAGGGAATTAACGGGAAAACATGGGTTTTGGGTATGTTTGATCCACATAAACAGGTTATAATTGTTGTTTTGGTGTTTATGGTTGTTTATACATGTTGCAATGAATTTTGGTATGATTTGTGATTGCATAGAACAGTTAAAATGGTCGAAAACGCCGTCATGTGGCGTAAAACAATTGCTGGAAAAGTTGCAGGAAAATTGTGCAGGAACCGGATCGGATCGCCTCCCCCCTCCGAACCGACCCGCTCGTAGAGCACCCCTCGACCTCGACTCGCCCGCACCTGGAGTTCTCCGAACCGATCTGACCTTGGCATGGTGGCACGACCCCACCTGGTGGAAGAAGTACGAACCGATCCGAACCACTCTGGGAGCATGGCCGACCCGAACCGCTTGGTAGTCCACGCACCGTGCTTGCACACCCGAACCGACTCGATGCTTTGGAGTAAGCATCACGAACCAAACCAACCTGGAGAGGAACTCACGACCCGACCCGAATGTGGTTGATGATCATGGACCGAACGAGGAGAAGAGGACTAATATGAATGGAAGCTTGTTTCCGAGCCAATCCGGAGGAGACCAAAACCCGAGATGCAAAGGTAGTCCAAATAGGAGGTTGTAACTCAGGATCCAGATGGGAACCAACGAGTTAACTTCATGATTTGGACTTTGCTGCGGGACGTGTGCAAAGGGATTATTGATGTCTATAGCTTTGACTCACCACTGAGGAACGAATTATTAGCTATGGATCAGTGCAGTGAAGTTGTCATGACTTCAT
Organism: Allium sativum; assembly: GCA_030737875.1. NCBI lineage: Eukaryota > Viridiplantae > Streptophyta > Magnoliopsida > Asparagales > Amaryllidaceae > Allium > Allium sativum. The sequence goes on from CM060909.1 coordinate 455,874,927, forward strand.
GAGGCAGAGTGATCGTAGCAAGGCTATGAGCCAGTGCAGTGGAGTTGTCGTGACTCCATGGGGCAGAGTGGACATAGCAAAGGATTAGTGGCTATGGATCTGTGCAGTGGAGTTATCGTGACTCCATGGGGGCAAAGTGATCGTAGCAAAGGATTGGGTTATCAAAGTGGTAGATATTGTATGCTTTACGCACTGAGTGAGGGATGTGAGGATGATTTCTATGTTTGGTGTTTTCTATCACCATGTCATGCATACGCCCTTCCCATTATTTTCACACCATGTGTTAGTGTCACCTTAGAGTATTGTACATCCCGTTGTGCTAACTTTTTGGTTGCAAGTCCAGGTTTAGTTATAGTTATATATACTTGTTATTGTTCTGTTTTTGCAGCTTATCGCTCATACCAGACTTCTGTCTGACACAGAGTTTTATGTCTCTTCTTATTACTCTGGGTGCTCCTAAACAAGGAGACTAGAGACATGTTAGCTGATTGTGCACGAGTAGCTGTCCGGAGACGAGCAGGGGGCTTATACGTATCATTCCCATATATTCTCTCTGTGTTGTTGCTGGTCACTACTTTGGGCATTAGTAGTGTACCCTCCTATTTTGCTTTAGAAACAATTTTAAAAGTTGTAATAATGACGGTTTGGATCATAAGTTGTATTTTGAATTTTCCACTGCTATGATGGTTTAGTTTTCACCTTATGCACTGTCTCGCCTGTTTTATATCAAGTTATGTTATTATTATATTTTGTTCCATGCGCTTGAGATATACTACAGGTTCTTTGATGATCCATTCGTCTTCTTTCTTTCCTTCTGACGACCGTCCCGTGCTGGTTGGGCATCGACACAGCGCATTTCATTGGAAATGTCGGCTGGTGCATGGTGGGCTGTCACACTAACACTACAGAAACAATCACAGATATAGGATCAAACATAGATGCAAAATAAACAGAAATATAAATGCAGAAAAGGAAAGAACACATCGGATTTTATACTGGTTCGGATTGCTCCTATGTCCAAGTATCGCACAACACTGGATTGCACAGAGTTTTATTACTATATGAATATCCAATTACACCCCCTTGACTTCACGGCTACAAGGTTAACACCGCTCCCATTTCTTGATTTCACGGCAACAAGTAAAACACCGATTCTGTTCCTTGGTTTCATGGCTATAAGGAAAACCATGATTCCTAAATACTTCCGAAACAATTACAATAGCCATATAACTTTTCAATAACACTTGATTCAGAGAGTAATGAGTAGAGAGTGTAGAGAGAAGAAGATTAGTGAAAACAGAATTGAATTTGGTAGAGTATAGGTGTAGGAATCATAAAAATGATAAGAAATAATGGTGTAATAAAAGGGAGTGAAAGTGGAGAAGAAGGAGTTATTAAAATTTCAAAATCATGCCCTTTTTGTAGCGTGTGAAAGGTTGCAATGCTGCAGAACCGTCAGAAATAATGAAAAGACACTTCCTTTCAAATTTGAAAAAATGACAACTATATGTCGACATGGTGTTTTCTATATGTCGACATATAATTAATACAAAATTAATTTTTGAGCATTTTTCAAGTGTTTTGATATAAATATATTTTTGGAAATTATTGAGTTAAAATATAGTGTTATAAATTAATATTATAAAGTAGGAAATCATATGAAAACATAAATATAAACTATATAAACATTTTTATAAAATTATAAAGTTTAAAACTAGATAAATATAAAGTATAAATATATAAATATACAAAACTTATAAAACTTGAGTTTGAAAACAAAAGTAAAGTAAGAAAGAAAAACAGAAAAGATGGAAAATAAAGTGGAGAGGATTGAAGATAGAATTTGAAAACAGAATTTGAAAGTTGAAAACAGAAATTGAATTTGACCCTGGAGTGCTATTTAGAGTCTTACATAATCTAGAGTCTATAACAATCTTAGTCTTGAACTCTTGAAATTTGAATACTCATGAGTCTTAAATATCTTTGAATTCTGAATCTCTAACATCTTTAAACTGTACAATCTTCATTAATAATTCATGTATATAAATCCTGCATATGTATATGTGTGTGTGTATATATATATATATATATATTCTAGACAAAAAGTGTCAGTATATATTTATAATCAATTAATATTGAAATAAGGTTGTTGTCATCAAAACTCCATTCTCCAACAAGAAATCTGACTTATATCAGATCTTGTATATTCAATTAAAGTTGAAAACTCAATATTACGAACTACTGCGCCATTTCGAGCTCAATTTAAATTACATATATAAATTCAACATTCAACCCTCATTTTAATAAACGAATTCAATATTAAATCCATCAATATTCCAAATATAATATTTAAAATAATAAAATAAATTAAATATTCGATTACCAAAAATACGGGACATTACATTCTTTCCCCTTAAAAGAATTTCTCCTTGAAATTTCTAAGGTAGGAAAAATGTCACAAACCCATTATACTTTAAAAATTCAATTTATTCTAAATTGAAAACCAATTCATTATTATCAATACAAATTTTAAAAAATATCAAAAAATTTCTAACACTTTAAATTCTCGGAAAAATTTGGTAGAGTCTCCCTTGTACGGAGGGACTTCTGTGATATCGCAGGAACAAATAATATATATACATCGAACCACACGGCCGGAAAACAAAATTCAAAAACCCAAAATTTGTATTTTCGCATAGACGTATCTTATATGAGCACCATTGAGCATACTTGCTCAACGTGTATGCGATTTACTCAACCGATATCAATCTGCCTATCCATCTGGCACATGTACTTAACTCAATTCACATATTAGTAAAAAATATATGAAATTCTTAAGTAATATTTCACTAATCAACAAGTATAACTACACCAATTCCAAAATCAACATGTAGCATAAATTCATTATCAAATACAAGGTTAAATCATAAATTCTAATTCATACGCAGTTTCATTCCAATTTTTAATTATATTGGAATTTATTCTTTAGTTTATAATTCATTTAGCTTCATTAAATTGTTGATTATTTCCATTCAAACAATCTATCATCCAATAACAAACAATTCACAATCAACAACCAATACACAACCAAATCAATTTAATTTACATTCAATATTAATATTTTACTTTTGTTTCACGTATTTGAACATCAGTCGATTAATATCTGATTGATTTCTATTTAATTATTATTCATTAAATTTTCAAATTCCAAATTAGCTTTATTTAATTTCACTTAATGTAACGACCCAGCGAGTTTCGACCCCGAAAATCGACATAAAATCACCATGTCGACTATTCAAGCATCGAAAACACTGGATTGTCATGAGAAAGAATTTAGAGGGTGAGATAAGAAAGAAAGAAATGTTAGAATAGGAGAAAGAGGAAGAACATCACATTAACATCTCACAGCGGAACGGATAAAATATAATATAACAAATCTCTTTTATACAAAGAAACTGTATATACATACCAATCATCAGAGCACAACATATAACTGCACAGCGGAAATAACTTTAAATAACTAGCGGTGAAGCCTCCTGCTTCCAGCTCCTGAAATTCCAAGCGAAACCTAACCTGGAACATACTCGGTCTGACCCGAGCACATTTGATTTAAAACAAAATACACCGGGTCAGTCTAGAATACTATCAGTGATACATTCACATAACACACACTCAACTTGTTTAACTTTGGAAATCCTTTTCGAAACAAAAGGGTAATAGTAAGACCAGTCCACACATAAACACGAACGGTTTTTACCTTACTATAACCCAAAACCTTTTTGAAATCATATATTGATCTGATATTATCATAATGTCTAAATAAAAGTAAATATCAATCTAGAGGAACGCTTGCATCTCACGCTCCCCATATATAGTATGCAATCGAAAACCGCGGGCGCTTATTGGATATTGGATTCCAACCTTGACAAGGTATGGGACCACCTGCCGATAGTGTATCTCTAGAGGCGAATACACTGGGTTCAACAAGAACGTCTTGCAACCCAGCCCTCACATGACCGACCACTCATTTCGCTTGAGTGTATCGAATGTATATCACCGACGGTTGGGATCAGCAACCGCCTGCCCGAAAGGGACAGCATCGAAACATAGATTAAGAAGCAAATGGAATTTCTCTAGATAGGTGATCATACACCCTAATGGGAGCGACCCACATAGCCATGCTGCCTGCCCGACTTTTGTCATTTCCCGATTGATGAGGCTTGAGGCTAGAATTCTACTTCTCGAACATCTGGCCATCATCCACTTTGAATGCCACATCGTCAGATCCGCCAGATCACACTTGATTGACGTCCACAAAAATACTCTAGTTTATTTGGCTAGAGAATAACCATTTCTCCGCCATCAACTATGGTACGTTTGGAGAAATCAACGCATGTAATTCATTTGGAAATACTCTGTCAGACATCCGTCCATACAAGTCATCCAGGAACAGGATGAACCGAAGGCACTCTCCTACTGCATCTCATATAGGAATCACCCCATGGATCAGTAGCGAGAAGTCCTTGCAACCTGTAGATTCCAACCACGACAGAACCACAACTTATCTCTGGCCGCTAAACCAGAGATTATTAGTAGTCCTTCCGCTTATGAAAACCACAGTCTTCAATGCTCCATCACGATCATCTTCGATATCTTCACGTATTTGTTGGTCGGAATGGTTTTCGAATATAAATTCGATCCCGGTCTTTCCATACCAACAAGCGTATTGGTCAACTTCGATAGTTGGTGATTTAACTATCGAATAACAAAGGTGTGAATAACATCAGTTTGCTGGTTCAACACTTGGCACCACTCGGCCTATTTAATATAATTAATCAACTTTTAAATCCTCAATATATTCAAAACATTTTATTTATCCTTTTTGATTACGTACACATATATATCTACTTCTAATTAACTCTGAATGATTTACTTTGATCGATTAGCTCTAACCTGACTAACTCGACTTATTTAACTCAATTGGACTAACTTGACCTGATTACTCTTATCGATTAACTAATACTCGGCTTAACTCCATTCGATTGACTCTAGATCGCAGCGATCACAATGGTTACGCCTGATTCCCTCAGGAAACATCCGATTGCCATAGGCTATCTGCAGCCCTGCGAATTACGCTAGCGGTCGTACGAAATGGAAACTTTTCCCGAATAACTATGTTTGATTAACTCTACTATATTCGATCAACTCTAATTAAATAACAAATGTTCGATATAAATTTGAAATTACTATTCTTATTTCCTTTGAAACTAATATTTGAAATATTGTTTATATACTAAAATCTCGCATCAGAGTTCCCTATTCCTTGTATAGGATAAGACCAATTTCAACACCTTCTTTCACTCCAAACCGATACCATTCCTTGATAATGGTGAGGTCAACCAAGTTGGGGTATTTTAGTTACCTCTCAGACCTTGATCGACGACGTTCTTACCTCAGAATAATATCAGTTTAACCACTAATCATCGATACTAAATCTCGTTTCAAATCTCGATTTCAAATCTAGGTTTACAACCCGTTTCTTGTATTTGAAATCATCGCTCAAAATATTCTTACTTAACTCCTTTAATTAAGTAAGTATTCTCTAATCGTAATTGTTACTCAAACATTATTTCACTTCTTTCAAAAATTTAGAAAAAACCTTTATTTTAAAATTACCATATTTACTCACCAACACCATTTTCCTATCTCGCTTGAAAGCTTGGGTTATGAACCCCTATATACCCTTTTGACCATACTTGTTGCTAATTCATTATTCCTTATCTGGAATCCCATTAAAGATCATCACTTTAAATCATAACATTAACTATATTAAAAATAGTTAACCCAGTTATTCATAATAAATAGGATAATTATTTTTTTTAAGTGATACCCAAACAATAGTTAATTTCATTTACACTTAATATCTCAAAATTCCTTAATTTAGTTAAATCGAGAAATTACTCATATTTACACCATTCGTTAAGTTTAACGAATATCCAGACAATTTAAACCAAATAAATTCAGTTTTTACTTTTTGATCTAAAACAGTTGAACTTTGTCGACCGTACATCTCTGTTAACCCTTAATTGATTTCACTTGTCATTTCCCCTTTTAAATTAATTAAATAACTTAATTAAATTAAAAATCACTATTTAAATTGATTTAAAACAATAATTCTATCCTACCAATCCGTTGGTAGATTCTTGGCTTTTCACTTTTAAAACTGTCTAAACCATTTAACTAACTTCCTTTAAACTCAATCTAATATATTTAATTTAAAATTTCCAATTTGAATACTCATCTAAAATAATTGAATAACTTTAATTCTACTATAAATAATTTATAACTTTGAAACTCCTGACGGTAGAACAACGTTAAAACCCTACGACTAGGCCATTACTGCCCATTTACTCAGTCAACACAACCAGTTGATTTTAACCACAACAACGATGGGTATACATTCAACTATCAACATTCAATCCGGTTTTGGTGTCAGTCGATGTGAACAATTCATATATATGTACAACAAACAAAAATACAGTTAATTTTTGAGGAATCCGGTTGGATCCCTCCAACCTGTCCTTCTCTGCATCACAGATGTTAGTTGGTAAAATAGACGAATAAATAAATAAACAAATACAACCAATTAGACAGTATCAACCAATTTGCATTCATCGCATCCAATCAACCAATTTAAACTATTAACTGTAAAATATATTCTACTGTGAATGTACCACATCACAGGATTCCAGAAGGTGTGAGAATTAACTCACCTGTTTTATTGCTGACAATGTCGCGTTGATTTATACAGTTTTAAACTGACATTCAAAACTATATAAAATTCCAGCGTCCTTTGAATTACTTCATTTCAGCTCGTACATTTCCGCACCGTCGATACGAACCCGTCGGTTCCTGTTTCGTCAAATTCTATTCAAGAACGTGAAAGTTATACGATTTTCAATATTTGGTTTTTAAATTGAATATATATATATATATATATTAACCAAAATTACCAGTCCTAATTAATTATTTATTAGAATTAATAACTTCCCTGTTAATAAAATATTCACGTGGTCATTACCAGTTAATTCAACGTTTTAGTTAATACCTTTCTCTTCCAGGAATACAATCCCAATGTCCTCACTTGAAACCCGATAATTGTCACCAACTCCCACCGATAACTTCCCCGTTGATGAACTCCTGGCCGCCGCGACCACCTCCGTTGACTCGCCACTGACACGGCCCCTCCTCAGACCGCCCTCACCTACACCGGTGCTCCACCGTACCTCCAAAATCCCCAAACTCAGATCCAATCAATAACAGAAAATTACCCCCGTTCAATCCTCCACCGTCGACACCCTCCACCACCTGGCCCCACCAGTCCACCACCAGAAACTCCGCCTCTGACCCAGCTTCCCTTCCAGACCGACCTATCCTCCACCGGTGGCCCACAGACCCGTCACCAACCCAAAACCCGGAACTATATTGAAGAAACACCACAGAACTCCACTCCGTTCAAATCCTCCTTGAACCAACGCCTAACACAACACCACACCCATTGGCCCCCACAAGCTGCTCCTCCTCTTCCGACTACTGGAAGGCTACCAACCCCTCCTCTTTTGTCGTTGAGAACGTGTACGGGTTTGAGGGACTTACATTTGTTTCAAATGGAGGGTTTAAGTTTTTCCTTGTTTATTTATATAGCTGTTGCGCTAATGATGACCACTAAGGTTTAATTTTATTCTTGTATTTGATTTGAAGGTGCCAATGTGCATCTGTGAATAGAAACGAAGTGGCGAGACTATGCTGTATTTATACCTGAAAGAAATAGAAGATAAGAAGAATGTCTTGCTTCACTAGGTACAGACTATGTACTGCACAGAATAGGGGCGAATTCCTTCGGCCATAGGCGCAATGTAAAAATAGGTAGCTGAAAAGTTTTGAAAACTCATGGCAGATAGGAAAAGACGAGTCGTTGCATGAGCTTTCAATTCATATGTGTAGCTGTTGGAACGTTTTGGGTAGGTGTGTGCTCTATCTTTTACTGAAGCTTGAAGTTTAGGCTAGCAGGGAATCTAAGAATAGCTGAGTGATGGAGAAAATACAAGTGATGTGAAAATACATTGAGATGGGAGAAAGATTTGCAAATCTCTAAATATACAGTAGGTTAGACAGGTATAGGGATTGACATATTTAAGTAAAGATGTCATAAATATACATATGGGAACATTAATCATTAAAATAATATTTGTGAAACTTCACTACGAAGTAACAAGTTAAAACCACTACAAACGGTCTTTGTTTTCTGATAAAAAGACTAATCTTGGTGTAAAAAGTTATTCCGGACCCAATGGGACAAGTTTCGTCGGATTCCGACTTCGTTTGAAAAAAATATTCCTTTATAAAACCAGAAATTAACACTCATTTTAATTTTTCACAATCACTCGGTAAATCAAAAAAATTTGAAACTTTGAAATCTTAAAATAATTCTTCAATACAAACCCAACGGCACCAGTCTCGTCGCATTCTAAGACTGTTTCCCCGGTAGGCTATTTTTACGTGCATCGCAATGCCACTTTGGACACCAATTTAGCCAGTCTCCAAAAATAACAAACCATATACTGATCCTGACTCTAATCGACGATACGAACTCAACGGAACTGGTTTCATGGCCTAATTTGATCGCCTGCTCAAATTACCCTCAAATAACCCATTATTAATGTAATTCGCGTTATAGAAATTGAACGGGCGTTTGTCTACCGTGGTCACATACGACATCGGTTTGCCACGCAACTCAACATCGTACAATAATTTAACGATACGGTTCCAATGAAACTGATTTCGTCGAAATCTGAGTCCGTTTGCAAAACGGCTATTTTAACCCGTATATTTTAATAACAATTTCCATAGCGACTATTTTGAAATTTGATTTGGCCATATCTAACAAATTATAACACGAAATCTGAATTTTTCTCTTTCATATAAAAATTATAGTCAATACGCTCCCAACGTTTCTCGTTTCACAGAAATCCGACTTATATCGGGCTCTGTATATCCATTTGAAGTTCAAAACTCCAAATTACGAACTGCGCGCCATTTTCAAGCTCGATTTACATTATATATGAATATATGTATCGTTCAACTTTGTTTAAATAGCGATTTAAATATAAAAATTCATTTATATTCCAAATAAAATATTTAAAACCAATTTAAATATTCAGATTCAAGTGGTCGAAAAACACGGGTCGTTACATTCTTTCCCCCTTAGAATAATTTCGTCCTCGAAATTGCTAAGGTAGAGAGGATGCTTCAATCCATTATCTTTATAATAATATTTAATTTAAAAATCGATTTTATTTCCAAAACAAATCTAATTGGTTTTAAAACGAAATTAATTCAAATAACAAAATTTACCAAAAATCTTCAAAAAATTTCTAACACCTTAAATTTTGGAAATTTTTTGGCAGAGTCTCCCCTGCCCGGAGGACATCTGCAATATCACAGGTTCAAGAAATATATATCCATCGACTAACAGGGTCGGAGAGATTCCAAAAACCAAACTCAAAACCCAAATAAAAACCCAAAATTTCATATTCTGCATAAGCGTACCTTTTTGCGAGCGTTATTATGCGATAAGAAATATTTTATATTCGAGCTTACTTAGTTAGTATGCAGCTCTATTCAAACTGGATTCAATTAACTCCAGAATTTCTCTTGAGTAGATTTTAAAGCTGAATTGGCACTGCAGCACCTGTTCTCGACTCATATGAACTCATTAGTACTCAAACAAATGTTAATTATATTCAAAACATCCATATCACTCAATTCTGCACACAATTCAATCCCTACGAGATTATAATTATTTATAATTAATTCATTTATTCCTTTAATTATCCATTTTGATTTATTTGAATTATTTCGAATTGGTTTTAAACTAAGTCGATTGATGTTCAGATTTATATTCCAACACAATCCAAACATATCATACAGACACATTAACAAATCCAAATAATTGCCCATACTATAGTAATTTGAAAAATCATTCCTTTATAAAATAAATTGGGCAAAACAATTTTAAAAACAATTTTAAATATCAAATCACAAATACGCGCTCTCGTATATATAATCAAACTCAATCTAGGGTATTACTAACCCCATCTCTATCGAGTCACGCCACAGAGCCTAGGTTATCTCTAAACCAATAGCTCTGATACCACTGTAACGACCCAGTGAGTTTCGACCCCGAAAATCGACATAAAATCACCATGTCGACTATTCAAGCATCGAAAACACTGGATTGTCATGAGAAAGAATTTAGAGGGTGAGATAAGAAAGAAAGAAATGTTAGAATAGGAGAAAGAGGAAGAACATCACATTAACATCTCACAGCGGAACGGATAAAATATAATATAACAAATCTCTTTTATACAAAGAAACTGTATATACATACCAATCATCAGAGCACAACATATAACTACACAGTGGAAATAACTTTAAATAACTAGCGGTGAAGCCTCCTGCTTCCAGCTCTTGAAATTCCAAGCGAAACCTAACCTGGAACATACTCGGTCTGACCCGAGCACATTTGATTTAAAACAAAATACACCGGGTCAGTCTAGAATACTATCAGTGATACATTCACATAACACACACTCAACTTGTTTAACTTTGGAAATCCTTTTCGAAACAAAAGGGTAATAGTAAGACCAGTCCACACATAAACACGAACGATTTTTACCTTACTATAACCCAAAACCTTTTTGAAATCATATATTGATCTGATATTATCATAATGTCTAAATAAAAGTAAATATCAATCTAGAGGAACGCTTGCATCTCACGCTCCCCATATATAGTATGCAATCGAAAACCGCGGGCGCTTATTGGATATTGGATTCCAACCTTGACAAGGTATGGGACCACCTGCCGATAGTGTATCTCTAGAGGCGAATACACTGGGTTCAACAAGAACGTCTTGCAACCCGGCCCTCACATGACCGACCACTCATTTCGCTTGAGTGTATCGAATGTATATCACCGACGGTTGGGATCAGCAACCGCCTGCCCGAAAGGGACAGCATCGAAACATAGATTAAGAAGCAAATGGAATCTCTAGATAGGTGATCATACACCCTAATGGGAGCGACCCACATAGCCATGCTGCCTGCCCGATTTTTGTCATTTCCCGGTTGATGAGGCCTGAGGCTAGAATTCTACTTCTCGAACATCTGGCCATCATTCACTTTGAATGCCACATCGTCAGATCCGCCAGATCACACTTGATTGACGTCCACAAAAATACTCTAGTTTATTTGGCTAGAGAATAACCATTTCTCCGCCATCAACTATGGTACGTTTGGAGAAATCAACGCATGTAATTCCTTTGGAAATACTCTGTCAGACATCCGTCCATACAAGTCATCCAGGAACAGGATGAACCGAAGGCACTCTCCTACTGCATCTCATATAGGAATCACCCCATGGATCAGTAGCGAGAAGTCCTTGCAACCTGTAGATTCCAACCACGACAGAACCACAACTTATCTCTGGCCGCTAAACCAGAGATTATTAGTAGTCCTTCCGCTTATGAAAACCACAGTCTTCAATGCTCCATCACGATCATCTTCGATATCTTCACGTATTTGTTGGTCGGAATGGTTTTCGAATATAAATTCGATCCCGGTCTTTCCATACCAACAAGCGTATTGGTCAACTTCGATAGTTGGTGATTTAACTATCGAATAACAAAGGTGAGAATAACATCAGTTTGCTGATTCAACACTTGGCACCACTCGGCCTATTTAATATAATTAATCAACTTTTAAATCCTCAATATATTCAAAACATTTTATTTATCCTTTTTGATTACGTACACATATATATCTACTTCTAATTAACTCTGAATGATTTACTTTGATTGATTAGCTCTAACCTGACTAACTCGACTTATTTAACTCAACTGGACTAACTTGACCTGATTACTCTTATCGATTAACTAATACTTGGCTTAACTCCATTCGATTGACTCTAGATCGCAGCGATCACAATGGTTACGCCTGATTCCCTCAGGAAACATCCGATTGCCATAGGCTATCTGCAGCCCTGCGAATTACGCTAGCGGTCGTACGAAATGGAAACTTTTCCCGAATAACTATGTTTGATTAACTCTACTATATTCGATCAACTCTAATTAAATAACAAATGTTCGATATAAATTTGAAATTACTATTCTTATTTCCTTTGAAACTAATATTTGAAATATTGTTTATATGCTGAAATCTCGCATCAGAGTTCCCTATTCCTTGTATAGGATAAGACCAATTTCAACACCTTCTTTCACTCCAAACCGATACCATTCCTTGATAATGGTGAGGTCAACCAAGTTGGGGTATTTTAGTTGCCTCTCAGACCTTGATCGACGACGTTCTTACCTCAGAATAATATCAGTTTAACCACTAATCATCGATACTAAATCTCGTTTCAAATCTTGATTTCAAATCTAGGTTTACAACCCGTTTCTTGTATTTGAAATCATCGCTCAAAATATTCTTACTTAACTCCTTTAATTAAGTAAGTATTCTCTAATCGTAATTGTTACTCAAACATTATTTCACTTCTTTCAAAAATTTAGAAAAAACCTTTATTTTAAAATTACCACATTTACTCACCAACACCATTTTCCTATCTCGCTTGAAAGCTTGGGTTATGAACCCCTATATACCCTTTTGACCATACTTGTTGCTAATTCATTATTCCTTATCTGGAATCCCATTAAAGATCATCACTTTAAATCATAACATTAACTATATTAAAAATAGTTAACCCAGTTATTCATAATAAATAGGATAATTATTTCCTTTAAGTGATACCCAAACAATAGTTAATTTCATTTACACTTAATATCTCAAAATTCCTTAATTTAGTTAAATCGAGAAATTACTCATATTTACACCATTCGTTAAGTTTAACGAATATCCAAACAATTTAAACCAAATAAATTCAGTTTTTACTTTTTGATCTAAAACAGTTGAACTTTGTCGACCGTACATCTCAGTTAACCCTTAATTGATTTCACTTGTCATTTCCCCTTTTAAATTAATTAAATAACTTAATTAAATTAAAAATCACTATATAAATTGATTTAAAACAATAATTCTATCCTACCAATCCGTTGGTAGATTCTTGGCTTTTCACTTTTAAAACTGTCTAAACCATTTAACTAACTTCCTTTAAACTCAATCTAATATATTTAATTTAAAATTTCCAATTTGAATAGTCATCTAAAATAATTGAATAACTTTAATTCTATTATAAGTAATTTATAACTTTGAAACTCCTGACGGTAGAACAACGTTAAAACCCTACGACTAGGCCATTACTGCCCATTTACTCAGTCAACACAATCAGTTGATTTTAACCACAACAACGATGGGTATACATTCAACTATCAACATTCGATCCAGTTTTGGTGTCAGTCGATGTGAACAATTCATATATATGTACAACAAACAAAAATACAGTTAATTTTTGAGGAATCCGGTTGGATCCCTCCAACCTGTCCTTCTCTGCATCACAGATGTTAGTTGGTAAAATAGACGAATAAATAAATAAACAACTACAACCAATCAGACAGTATCAACCAATTTGCATTCATCGCATCCAATCAACCAATTTAAACTGTTAACTGTAAAATATATTCTACTGTGAATGTACCACATCATAGGATTCCAGAAGGTGTGAGAATTAACTCACCTGTTTTATTGCCGACGATGTCGCGTTGATTTATACAGTTTTAAACTGACATTTAAAACTATATAAAATTCCAGCGTCCTTTGAATTACTTCATTTCAGCTCGTACATTTCCGCACCGTCGATACGAACCCGTCGGTTCCTGTTTCATCAAATTCTGTTCAAGAACGTGAAAGTTATATGATTTTCAATATTTGGTTTTTAAATTGAATATATATATATATATATATTAACCAAAATTACCAGTCCTAATTAATTATTTATTAGAATTAATAACTTCCCTGTTAATAAAATATTCACGTGGTCATTACCAGTTAATTCAACGTTTTAGTTAATACCTTTCTCTTCCAGGAATACAATCCCAATGTCCTCACTTGAAACCCGATAATTGTCACCAACTCCCACCGATAACTTCCCCGTTGATGAACTCCTGGCCGCCGCGACCACCTCTGTTGACTTGCCACTAACACGGCCCCTCCTCAGACCGCCCTCACCTACACCGGTGCTCCACCGTCCCTCCAAAATCCCCAAACTCAGATCCAATCAATAACAAAAAATTACCCCCGTTCAATCCTCCACCGTCGACACCCTCCACCACCTGGCCCCACCAGTCCACCACCAGAAACTCCACCTCCGACCCAGCTTCCCTTCCAGACCGGCCTATCCTCCACCGGTGGCCCACAGACCCGTCACCAACCCAAAACCCGAAACTATATTGAAGAAACACCACATAACTCCACTCCGTTCAAATCCTCCTTGAACCAACGCCTAACACAACACCACACCCATTGGCCCCCACAAGCTGCTCCTCCTCTTCCGACTACTGGAAGGCTACCAACCCCTCCTCTTTTGTCGTTGAGAACGTGTACGGGTTTGAGGGACTTACATTTGTTTCAAATGGAGGGTTTAAGTTTTTCCTTGTTTATTTATATAGCTGTTGCGCTAATGATGACCACTAAGGTTTCATTTTATTCTTGTATTTGATTTGAAGGTGCCAATGTGCATCTGTGAATAGAAACGAAGTGGCGAGACTATGCTGTATTTATACCTGAAAGAAATAGAAGATAAGAAGAATGTCTTGCTTCACTAGGTACAGACTATGTACTGAACAGAATAGGGGCGAATTCCTTCGGCCATAGGCGCAATGTAAAAATAGGTAGCTGAAAAGTTTTGAAAACTCATGGCAGATAGGAAAAGACGAGTCGCTGCATGAGCTTTCAATTCATATGTGTAGCTGTTGGAACGTTTTGGGTAGGTGTGTGCTCTATCTTTTACTGAAGCTTGAAGTTTAGGCTAGCAGGGAATCTAAGAATAGCTGAGTGATGGAGAAAATACAAGTGATGTGAAAATACATTGAGATGGGAGAAAGATTTGCAAATCTCTAAATATACAGTAGGTTAGACAGGTATAGGGATTGACATATTTAAGTAAAGATGTCATAAATATACATATGGGAACATTAATCATTAAAATAATATTTGTGAAACTTCACTACGAAGTAACAAGTTAAAACCACTACAAATGGTCTTTGTTTTCTGATAAAAAGACTAATCTTGGTGTAAAAAGTTATTCCTGACCCAATGGGACAAGTTTCGTCGGATTCCGACTTCGTTTGAAAAAAAATTCCTTTATAAAACCAGAAATAAACACGCATTTTAATTTTTCACAATCACTCGGTAAATCAAAAAAATTTGAAACTTTGAAATCTTAAAATAATTCTTCAATACAAACCCAATGGCACCAGTCTCGTCGCATTCTAAGACTGTTTCCCCGGTAGGCTATTTTTACGTGCACCGCAATGCCACTTTGGACACCAATTTAGCCAGTCTCCAAAAATAACAAACCATATACCGATCCTGACTCTAATCGACGATACGAACTCAACGGAACTGGTTTCATGGCCTAATTTGATCGCCTGCTCAAATTACCCTCAAATAACCCATTATTAATGTAATTTGCGTTATAGAAATTGAACGGGCGTTTGTCTACCGTGGTCACATACGACATCGGTTTGCCACGCAACTCAACATCGTACAACAATTTAACGATACGGTTCCAATGAAACTGATTTCGTCGAAATCTGAGTCCGTTTGCAAAACGGCTATTTTAACCCGTATATTTTAATAACAATTTCCATAGCGACTATTTTGAAATTTGATTTGGCCATATCTAACAAATTATAACACGAAATCTGAATTTTTCTCTTTCATATAAAAATTATAGTCAATACGCTCCCAACGTTTCTCGTTTCGCAGAAATCCGACTTATATCGGGCTCTGTATATCCATTTGAAGTTCAAAACTCCAAATTATGAACTGCGCGCCATTTTCAAGCTCGATTTACATTATATATGAATATATGTATCGTTCAACTTTGTTTAAATAGCGATTTAAATATAAAAATCCATTTATATTCCAAATAAAATATTTAAAACCAATTTAAATATTCAGATTCAAGTGGTCGAAAAACACGGGTCGTTACATTCTTTCCCCCTTAGAATAATTTCGTCCTCGAAATTGCTAAGGTAGAGAGGATGCTTCAATCCATTATCTTTATAATAATATTTAATTTAAAAATCGATTTTATTTCCAAAACAAATCTAATTGGTTTTAAAACGAAATTAATTCAAATAACAAAATTTACCAAAAATCTTCAAAAAATTTCTAACACCTTAAATTTTGGAAAATTTTTGGCGGAGTCTCCCCTGCCCGGAGGACATCTGCAATATCGCAGGTTTAAGAAATATATATCCATCGACTAACAGGGTCGGAGAGATTCCAAAAACCAAACTCAAAACCCAAATAAAAACCCAAAATTTCATATTCTGCATAAGCGTACCTTTTTGCGAGCGTTATTATGCGATAAGAAATATTTTATATTCGAGCTTACTTAGTTAGTATGCAGCTCTATTCAAACTGGATTCAATTAACTCTAGAATTTCTCTTGAGTAGATTTTAAAGCTGAATTGGCACTGCAGCACCTGTTCTCGACTCATATGAACTCATTAGTACTCAAACAAATGTTAATTATATTCAAAACATCCATATCACTCAATTCTGCTCACAATTCAATCCCTACGAGATTATAATTATTTATAATTAATTCATTTATTCCTTTAATTATCCATTTTGATTTATTTGAATTATTTCGAATTGGTTTTAAACCAAGTCGATTGATGTTCAGATTTATATTCCAACACAATCCAAACATATCATACAGACACATTAACAAATCCAAATAATTGCCCGTACTATAGTAATTTGAAAAATCATTCCTTTATAAAATAAATTGGGCAAAACAATTTTAAAAACAATTTTAAATATCAAATCACAAATACGCGCTCTCGTATATATAATCAAACTCAATCTAGGGTATTACTAACCACATCTCTATCGAGTCACGCCACAGAGCCTAGGTTATCTCTAAACCAATAGCTCTGATACCACTGTAACGACCCAGCGAGTTTCGACCCCGAAAATCGACATAAAATCACCATGTCGACTATTCAAGCATCGAAAACACTGGATTGTCATGAGAAAGAATTTAGAGGGTGAGATAAGAAAGAAAGAAATGTTAGAATAGGAGAAAGAGGAAGAACATCACATTAACATCTCACAGCGGAACGGATAAAATATAATATAACAAATCTCTTTTATACAAAGAAACTGTATATACATACCAATCATCAGAGCACAACATATAACTGCACAGCGGAAATAAATTTAAATAACTAGCGGTGAAGCCTCCTGCTTCCAGCTCCTGAAATTCCAAGCGAAACCTAACCTGGAACATACTCGGTCTGACCCGAGCACATTTGATTTAAAACAAAATACACCGGGTCAGTCTAGAATACTATCAGTGATACATTCACATAACACACACTCAACTTGTTTAACTTTGGAAATCCTTTTCGAAACAAAAGGGTAATAGTAAGACCAGTCCACACATAAACACGAATGGTTTTTACCTTACTATAACCCAAAACCTTTTTGAAATCATATATTGATTTGATATTATCATAATGTCTAAATAAAAGTAAATATCAATCTAGAGGAACACTTGCATCTCACGCTCCCCATATATAGTATGCAATCGAAAACCGCGGGCGCTTATTGGATATTGGATTCCAACCTTGACAAGGTATGGGACCACCTGCCGATAGTGTATCTCTAGAGGCGAATACACTGGGTTCAACAAGAACGTCTTGCAACCCGGCCCTCACATGACCGACCACTCATTTCGCTTGAGTGTATCGAATGTATATCACCGACGGTTGGGATCAGCAACCGCCTGCCCGAAAGGGACAGCATCGAAACATAGATTAAGAAGCAAATGGAATTTCTCTAGATAGGTGATCATACACCCTAATGGGAGCGACCCACATAGCCATGCTGCCTGCCCGATTTTTGTCATTTCCCGGTTGATGAGGCCTGAGGCTAGAATTCTACTTCTCGAACATCTGGCCATCATCCACTTTGAATGCCACATCGTCAGATCCGCCAGATCACACTTGATTGATGTCCACAAAAATACTCTAGTTTATTTGGCTAGAGAATAACCATTTCTCCGCCATCAACTATGGTACGTTTGGAGAAATCAACGCATGTAATTCATTTGGAAATACTCTGTCAGACATCCGTCTATACAAGTCATCCAGGAACAGGATGAACCGAAGGCACTCTCCTACTGCATCTCATATAGGAATCACCTCATGGATCAGTAGCGAGAAGTCCTTGCAACCTGTAGATTCCAACCACGACAGAACCACAACTTATCTCTGGCCGCTAAACCAGAGATTATTAGTAGTCCTTCCGCTTATGAAAACCACAGTCTTCAATGCTCCATCACGATCATCTTCGATATCTTCACGTATTTGTTGGTCGGAATGGTTTTCGAATATAAATTCGATCCCGGTCTTTCCATACCAACAAGCGTATTGGTCAACTTCGATAGTTGGTGATTTAACTATCGAATAACAAAGGTGTGAATAACATCAGTTTGCTGATTCAACACTTGGCACCACTCGGCCTATTTAATATAATTAATCAACTTTTAAATCCTCAATATATTCAAAACATTTTATTTATCCTTTTTGATTACGTACACATATATATCTACTTCTAATTAACTCTGAATGATTTACTTTGATCGATTAGCTCTAACCTGACTAACTCGACTTATTTAACTCAACTGGACTAACTTGACCTGATTACTCTTATCGATTAACTAATACTCGGCTTAACTCCATTCGATTGACTCTAGATCGCAGCGATCACAATGGTTACGCCTGATTCCCTCAGGAAACATCCGATTGCCATAGGCTATCTGCAGCCCTGCGAATTACGCTAGCGGTCGTACGAAATGGAAACTTTTCCCGAATAACTATGTTTGATTAACTCTACTATATTCGATCAACTCTAATTAAATAACAAATGTTCGATATAAATTTGAAATTACTATTCTTATTTCCTTTGAAACTAATATTTGAAATATTGTTTATATGCTAAAATCTTGCATCAGAGTTCCCTATTCCTTGTATAGGATAAGACCAATTTCAACACCTTCTTTCACTCCAAACCGATACCATTCCTTGATAATGGTGAGCTCAACCAAGTTGGGGTATTTTAGTTACCTCTCAGACCTTGATTGACGACGTTCTTACCTCAGAATAATATCAGTTTAACCACTAATCATCGATACTAAATCTCGTTTCAAATCTTGATTTCAAATCTAGGTTTACAACCCGTTTCTTGTATTTGAAATCATCGCTCAAAATATTCTTACTTAACTCCTTTAATTAAGTAAGTATTCTCTAATCGTAATTGTTACTCAAACATTATTTCACTTCTTTCAAAAATTTAAAAAAAACCTTTATTTTAAAATTACCATATTTACTCACCAACACCATTTTCCTATCTCGCTTGAAAGCTTGGGTTATGAACCCCTATATACCCTTTTGACCATACTTGTTGCTAATTCATTATTCTTTATCTGGAATCCCATTAAAGATCATCACTTTAAATCATAACATTAACTATATTAAAAATAGTTAACCCAGTTATTCATAATAAATAGGATAATTATTTCCTTTAAGTGATACCCAAACAATAGTTAATTTCATTTACACTTAATATCTCAAAATTCCTTAATTTAGTTAAATCGAGAAATTACTCATATTTACACCATTCGTTAAGTTTAACGAATATCCAGACAATTTAAACCAAATAAATTCAGTTTTTACTTTTTGATCTAAAACAGTTGAACTTTGTCGACCGTACATCTCAGTTAACCCTTAATTGATTTCACTTGTCATTTCCCCTTTTCAATTAATTAAATAACTTAATTAAATTAAAAATCACTATTTAAATTGATTTAAAACAATAATTCTATCCTACCAATCCGTTGGTAGATTCTTGGCTTTTCACTTTTAAAACTGTATAAACCATTTAACTAACTTCCTTTAAACTCAATCTAATATATTTAATTTAAAATTTCCAATTTGAATACTCATCTAAAATAATTGAATAACTTTAATTCTATTATAAATAATTTATAACTTTGAAACTCCTGACGGTAGAACAACGTTAAAACCCTACGACTAGGCCATTACTGCCCATTTACTCAGTCAACACAACCAGTTGATTTTAACCACAACAACGATGGGTATACATTCAACTATCAACATTCGATCCAGTTTTGGTGTCAGTCGATGTGAACAATTCATATATATGTACAACAAACAAAAATACAGTTAATTTTTGAGGAATCCGGTTGGATCCCTCCAACCTGTCCTTCTCTGCATCACAGATGTTAGTTGGTAAAATAGAAGAATAAATAAATAAACAACTACAACCAATCAGACAGTATCAACCAATTTGCATTCATCGCATCCAATCAACCAATTTAAACTGTTAACTGTAAAATATATTCTACTGTGAATGTACCACATCACAGGATTCCAGAAGGTGTGAGAATTAACTCACCTGTTTTATTGCCGACGATGTCGCGTTGATTTATACAGTTTTAAACTGACATTTAAAACTATATAAAATTCCAGCGTCCTTTGAATTACTTCATTTCAGCTCGTACATTTCCGCACCGTCGATACGAACCCGTCGGTTCCTGTTTCGTCAAATTCTGTTCAAGAACGTGAAAGTTATACGATTTTCAATATTTGGTTTTTAAATTGAATATATATATATTAACTAAAATTACCAGTCCTAATTAATTATTTATTAGCATTAATAAATTCCCTGTTAATAAAATATTCACGTGGTCATTACCAGTTAATTCAACGTTTTAGTTAATACCTTTCTCTTCCAGGAATACAATCCCAATGTCCTCACTTGAAACCCGATAATTATCACCAACTCCCACCGATAACTTCCCCGTTGATGAACTCCTGGCCGCCGCGACCACCTCCGTTGACTCGCCACTGACACGGCCCCTCCTCAGACCGCCCTCACCTACACCGGTGCTCCACCGTCCCTCCAAAATCCCCAAACTCAGATCCAATCAATAACAGAAAATTACCCCCATTCAATCCTCCACCGTCGACACCCTCCACCACCTGGCCCCACCAGTCCACCACCAGAAACTCCGCCTCCGACCCAGCTTCCCTTCCAGACCGGCCTATCCTCCACCGGTGAGACGACCCGTAATCCCGTTCAGACGGAAACAAGGGTTATCTTTGGAATATAACACAGAAACAGATAATAGCAGAACAGAATTAAATAAATGCACCAGATAATGAACAATAGAATATACTGGATAAAGTAATCATCAGAGTTACACAGTGTACAGGATCTTACTTAGTTCAAATACAATTCAGCTATACATAAATGTCTACAGCGGAAATAAACAAAATATGTACAATAGGAGCTGAACAGCATAAAAAGAGATAAATGATAGAATCCATCTTCAGCTCCAGCTATCCAGAAAGAACCAGCTAAACCTGAATACAAGGCTGCCCGTGTAGAAAAAGGGGCACCCGAGTTTGAAAGTGAAACAAACTACGAGTCAGTCATGAGACTGGTATGAGAAATCTATTCAACACATATATAATATGGCTAATCACAGGACCACGCCACTTTCGTGGAACGGGTTTACTCCATTGGATTGCCAGTGCTTTAAAACAAATCTTTCCTTTAAACATCGCTATGCTTTTTATAAAAATGAAGCCATTATAAGACTCAGTTCCCATCACACAATGCAACGCAAACCGGAGGATAGAGTTTTACCTTATAATGGCCAAAATATGATTGATACGAATAAAACAAAGGCATTTGATATTATTGCTAGTGTTTATATGTTTTGAAAACTTTTTCAAATCATAACTATCAATCATAGACGGCATGGGTACCATATATCATGTCGCCATATATATATACAATCAAAACCGCACGATGTCGTATTTGGAAATTGGATTTCCATCATGAACCAAGGCAAAAGATAGTCCTTACCGACTTCGTGACTCTCTAGCCCGAGCCACAGGGTCAGAGCGCATCGACCCTAGGAGCGACAGGGCCGGTCCACCGGTGTGGATTAAAATTCCTGAACAATGCGTTTCCCCGCCCTTTGGGGCGTAAACGAGCCAACGAAGGACTCCATCGGACCCGGATCGTCCGATCAAACCGAGGCGCCTCGCAACAGCAACAACCACATAGGTGAAAAGTATATAAATGTCAGGGCTGGTAGGTCACTGACACCACCCTAGCTAGAAAGAAACGCATGTCCTCCCTGAGGTCCTTCCTCCCGTTTCTGGTTCATACCGGGGTGTGAGGCTCGCGATTTTACGTTATACACAAAGCTACGCCACACAGGCGGTGCTTTGATCATCACCACAAGACTTTGCTTTTTAACAGAAGCCCTGATCATTGCATCTTAGCATGCCACACAGGCAATTCATGCCATGCGACTGATGTCCATCGATATACAACCTCTGAGCTCGTGCGTCTCAGAGAAGGGCGTTAAGCAAAAGAATAAATTCTCCGCCGCCAAACAGATGTATATTTAACAGAAATCAATCAACACAGAATAAACTCCAATGTCAGACACACAGTCCATTTACAAGTCCGTTCTGGGTCTGAACGAAACCGGAGGCACTAAATACCTCGCAAACCCTTCGATCACCACGTACGTCTGGACGATCACCACTCATTATCCATATTTCGGGATGCCTCCCAATCAGGACCTCGGTTACCATCCAAACGAGGTGAAGATCTCCGGTCTTCGACCGTCGTCTTCATCTTCGAATTTCAATCGTCGATCAATCATTTGAAATGAGAATTAACTCGGCCTTTTCAAATAATTCACGTATATTTAGAATTTCAAATCAATTTATTTCAATGGTTAAATTATTCGACAACACCAATTGTGTTCTTTAATGTAATTTTCACACCAAACACATTCAACCATCAAAAGCCACATAAATCAAGCAAATTCAGTTTATTTCCATTCCATATCGTTTATGATATTTTATAATGATTCATCGCTATTTTTATTTATTTTTAAAATAGCCTATTTATTCAAAACGACGCTTCGGGCCATAAAGCGGCCGTGGCGCTGTTTTTCTTCAGATTTTATTTACACATATCTGAAAATATAACCGTTGGATCTTCACAAAATTTGCACCATTAGAAAGGTCTTTTCAAAATGAATCCAACGGTTCCAGTTTCGGGAAAATCCGACGGTCGGATCTCCCGGTACAATCGTTTGAATTTTCGATTTCAAAATACGAACTGCAGCGTCGTTATTCGATTAAATATATAATTATATTTATATATATATATATAAATATAATCGCTTTTGGCGCTGTTTTTCATCAGATTTGATTTAAACATTCCAGACAATCCAACCGTTGGATTTTTACAAGGTTGGTGCCGTTGGGAAGATATTTCCAAGGCGAACCCGACGGTTGAGGTTTCGGGAAAATCCAATGGTCGGATTTCCCGCACTAGTTGTTTGAAATCATGGTTTCAAAATACGAACTGCCCGGCCTCGTTTCGTTTTAATTTTATTTATATTTATATATTTATATAAATATAGTTCATTCAATGATTTCAATATCGTTTTCACTTCAAATATTTCACTAACGCCTTAAAATTTTGGAAAATTTCGCCATAACCTCCCCTGCACCGGGAGCATCGGGAAATCGCAAATAGCTTTCCCGGTCCTTCTAATCTCAAAAAGAAAAAGAAAAAGCCAAGCGGCTAGCCAACAGGCTCATAAAATCATCACCCAAACAAAACAGTAAATGTGTACCTATTTGTCGGGCACAAAATTTTATTCCTCTTCTCTAGCCCCTTTGCTATAACCTGTTCAATGAATATGCATGTACATATATATACAGTTCTTATCATTTATCATTTTCTATTCAACTTCATATTTGATTTCTATTTGGTTTAAAAACACCATTCATTCTAATGTTACATAAATAGGTGCAAATCATTTCATTAGCTAATTAATGAATATTTCAACTCATATATGTTTATTTTGAACAAGTGGCTATTTTTAACACTTCACATTTCAACGATTTATGCATACAATAAAAATGTGATTTTTATTGTAAAACAATTCATTTCAAAACACTATTTTTCTATATAGTTCATATAGGTGACAAAAATAGGATTTTATATATAGATAAAAGGTGATTTTTATTATCAAACAATTTATTTCAAAATATGAATACCATTCAACACATGAATTTCTAATCAACGAATGAATATCAATTCAACACATGAATGTTTTCTATAGTTTCTATATATAGATAAAAGGTGATTTTTATTATCAAACAATTTATTTCAAAATATGAATACCATTCAACACATGAATTTCTAATCAACGAATGAATATCAATTCAACACATGAATGTTTTCTATAGTTTCTATATATAGATAAAAGGTGATTTTTATTATCAAACAATTTATTTCAAAATATGAATACCATTCAACACATGAATTTCTAATCAACGAATGAATATCAATTCAACACATGAATGTTTTCTATAGTTTCTATATATAGATAAAAGGTGATTTTTATTATCAAACAATTTATTTCAAAATATGAATACCATTCAACACATGAATTTCTAATCAACGAATGAATATCAATTCAACACATGAATGTTTTCTATAGTTTCTATATATAGATAAAAATGTGATTTTTATTATCAAACAATTTATTTCAAAAAATGAATACCATTCAACACATGAATTTCTAATCAACGAATGAATATCAATTCAACACATGAATGTTTTCTATTCAATGAATAAATATAGTTTAAGCAAATGAAAATAATTCAAACACACGAATATTATTCAAAATTTCGGCAGCATAACGGCAGGGTAGTTAAAACCGGGACCGTCCCTAGTACGGCTCCTCGCTCTACCTTAAAACCTCGCGGTTTTTGACAATGGGGATCATGCATCTAGTTCGCACGCAGGCGGCATGTATATATTTATTTCATTTCCACAAAACTAATCCTATGTGGCTTCAACCAAATATTTCTCAACCACAAACGGGTATTTTTCAACCTCAATCAATCAATATCAACCACAAACAATCCCAAACAATCATTCGCTATCAATCAATTTTCACAACAATTTCAATCAATAAATATCGTCCATGGTTTGTGGACGAGGGGGCGTATATATATATAGTATTATATATAGCAATTCACTTTTATTTCAACACATATATATATAGCTAGAAAAAGAAATTGAAGAGTGAGAAATTCTCACAAATAGTTATCCAATACTACGACTCTTCCTTTAGAGAAATCTTCGCCAATCTCGCCTTTCGTCGCTTTCGTTGCCCGTATTCTCTACATATGTAAAAATCGAATTTTTACTATGTTATTCAATATATAAAAATTGCATTTCAAAAATATAGATTCCGCCTTTTCAAAAATAAAGATTATATTTTTAATATTCCTATGATGTAAAAATTATATTTTTATTACTTTAAAAATACAAAAATCATATCTTACTTCTTCTACTTAATAAAAATTCCGTCTTTTCTATTTTAAAAATATTGATCTTTTCTATCCAAGTTCAAATCTTTTTCTATTTAAAGTTCAAATCTTTTTCTATTTAAAGTTCAAATCTTTTCCTATTTAAAGTTCAAATCTTTTCCTATTTAAAGTTCAAATCTTTTCCTATTTAAAGTTCAAATCTTTTTTATTTATATCTTAAACTTAAAATCAGTTTTAAACCTTTAAAAAAAATCAGTTTTAAACCCTTTAAAAATCAGAATTTAAACCTTTATAAAAATCAGTTTTATAACCTTTTAAAAATCAGAATTTAAACCTTTTAAAAATCAGAATTTAAACCTTTTAAAAATCCAGTATTTACAGAATTAAAATAAAAATAAAATAACAACACTTACTGTTATCTACAAAGAAGGAAGGGGGGGTCGTCAGGGTCGGCGGTGGGTCTCGAACTGGGGGGCTCGCGAATTGGGCGTCGCGATGCTTTAGGGGGGGCGAGGTCTTCGTCGCGCTCGTGCGATCTGGGGGGGGTCTTCGGGAGTTGCGCCGCTGGGAGGAGGAGGAGGCTGGACGGAGGGGGGCGGCTCGCGAATTGGGCGTCGCGATTTTGGTTCGAACAGGGCGGAGAGGTGAACGGGGGAGAAGGAGAGAGGGGGGAGACGATCGGAGGGGCGTGGTGGAGGTATGGTCGACGGTGAAGGCGGGCGTCGGCAAGGGGATCCGCTCAGATGAAGTCGGGGGTTTTTCGTTTGACTGAGATTGCGAATGGTCAAGGGTTTTGACCAGAGAATATATATATATATATATAATATAATTTAAATAATATTTAATTTGTATACTTCTCGTTTAACACCACGAACTCAAAACGAATCCTAACGACTGTCGCCCATATCTAATTACCCCCATTCCGAACACAATGGGATATGTATCACAAGCTGATTCGATCGTTTCGATCAGTTTCCGTTAAATTTACATTTAAATCACTATATTGAATTTTAAACGTACATTTCAAATTACCGGGGTCACATACTAACTAGAAAAATTCTCGAAAAATATTTTCTAGCTTCGTATTGACGATACGGTCCTAACAAAACTAGTTTCGTCAAATTCTGAGACCGTTTGAAAAATGGCCAATTTCCAGTCGATTAAAATCAACTGAAACTGGTCAAACGCGTTTTCCTTTGCCACGCTCACATATTGATTCGAAAAATTATGAAATTTGGAATCTAGCAATAACTTGACATCACGGACCCAACAAAAGTGGTTTCATCGAAATCCGAGGTCGTTTGCAAAATTTCCATTTTTAAGGGCCTGAATTCCATAGCGACTATTCAGAATTTTCAACTGGACATATCTTTTGATTCCCGCTATCAAATTTCGATTGGTCAGATTCGTTGGAAAGGTATTCACTAACAGATTTAAATATTTTTGGTTTCACTAAAATCCGGATTGTTCTGCACCCGGTACAGTCCGACAAAGTTTGAATTCAATTTTTGAAACTGCCACGCCATTTCAGGCCTTGTTTATAATTATAATTAATTATATTCGTTTTCAATTGTCGATTCAAACTCAGTTTTCATCGCCATTATTTAAAATATTTATTTTAAATATTTAAAATCCATAATTTTAGCCAATTTAAAATTTTTAAATTGGTTCAGATTTTCTGGGTCGTTACAACCGGTGGCCCACAGACCCGTCACCAACCCAAAACCCGAAACTATATTGAAGAAACACCACAGAACTCCACTCCGTTCAAATCCTCCTTGAACCAACGCCTAACACAACACCCCACCCATTGGCCCCCACAAGCTGCTCCTCCTCTTCCGACTACTGGAAGGCTACCAACCCCTCCTCTTTTGTCGTTGAGAACGTGTACGGGTTTGAGGGACTTACATTTGTTTCAAATGGAGGGTTTAAGTTTTTCCTTGT
This sequence comes from Allium sativum, assembly GCA_030737875.1. Taxonomy (NCBI): domain Eukaryota; kingdom Viridiplantae; phylum Streptophyta; class Magnoliopsida; order Asparagales; family Amaryllidaceae; genus Allium; species Allium sativum. The sequence continues at coordinate 455,902,594 of CM060909.1, forward strand.
TTATTTATATAGCTGTTGCGCTAATGATGACCACTAAGGTTTCATTTTATTCTTGTATTTGATTTGAAGGTGCCAATGTGCATCTGTGAATAGAAACGAAGTGGCGAGACTATGTTGTATTTATACCTGAAAGAAATAGAAGATAAGAAGAATGTCTTGCTTCACTAGGTACAGACTATGTACTGCACAGAATAGGGGCGAATTCCTTCGGCCATAGGCGCAATGTAAAAATAGGTAGCTGAAAAGTTTTGAAAACTCATGGCAGATAGGAAAAGACGAGTCGATGCATGAGCTTTCAATTCATATGTGTAGCTGTTGGAACGTTTTGGGTAGGTGTGTGCTCTATCTTTTACTGAAGCTTGAAGTTTAGGCTAGCAGGGAATCTAAGAATAGCTGAGTGATGGAGAAAATACAAGTGATGTGAAAATACATTGAGATGGGAGAAAGATTTGCAAATCTCTAAATATACAGTAGGTTAGACAGGTATAGGGATTGACATATTTAAGTAAAGATGTCATAAATATACATATGGGAACATTAATCATTAAAATAATATTTGTGAAACTTCACTACGAAGTAACAAGTTAAAAAAACTACAAACGATCTTTGTTTTCTGATAAAAAGACTAATCTTGGTGTAAAAAGTTATTCCGGACCCAATGGGACAAGTTTCGTCGGATTCCGACTTCGTTTGAAAAAAAATTCCTTTATAAAACCAGAAATAAACACGCATTTTAATTTTTCACAATCACTCGGTAAATCAAAAAAATTTGAAACTTTGAAATCTTAAAATAATTCTTCAATGCAAACCCAACGGCACCAGTCTCGTCGCATTCTAAGACTGTTTCCCCGGTAGGCTATTTTTACGTGCACCGCAATGCCACTTTGGACACCAATTTAGCCAGTCTCCAAAAATAACAAACCATATACCGATCCTGACTCTAATCGACGATACGAACTCAACGGAACTGGTTTCATGGCCTAATTTGATCGCCTGCTCAAATTACCCTCAAATAACCCATTATTAATGTAATTCGCGTTATAGAAATTGAACGGGCGTTTGTCTACCGTGGTCACATACGACATCGGTTTGCCACGCAACTCAACATCGTACAATAATTTAACGATACGGTTCCAATGAAACTGATTTCTTCAAAATCTGAGTCCGTTTGCAAAACGGCTATTTTAACCCGTATATTTTAATAACAATTTCCATAGCGACTATTTTGAAATTTGATTTGGCCATATCTAACAAATTATAACACGAAATCTGAATTTTTCTCTTTCATATAAAAATTATAGTCAATACGCTCCCAACGTTTCTCGTTTCGCAGAAATCCGACTTATATCGGGCTCTGTATATCCATTTGAAGTTCAAAACTCCAAATTACAAACTGCGCGCCATTTTCAAGCTCGATTTACATTATATATGAATATATGTATCGTTCAACTTCGTTTAAATAGCGATTTAAATATAAAAATCCATTTATATTCCAAATAAAATATTTAAAACCAATTTAAATATTCAGATTCAAGTGGTCGAAAAACATGGGTCGTTACACTTAACTAGGTTAATTTCCAATTCGAATTTTTAATCCAATTTGAATTCCATTCAAATCAATCAAACACACCAACCAATATTTCAATAATTTAATAAAATTATTTCTTTTCTATACAAAAATATAATTTGGGCAAAATTATTTCATTTACCCTCTTTACAAAATAATATCGTGTCCATGTCAGTTCAATGGTTCTCAACACTTGAACCGATGAAACAACACAATACAAAACATTTATATATAAAATCTACAAATACGCTCTCATATATATATATATATATACACACATATTCAACTCATTCTAGGGTATTACGAACCCATCTCTATCGAGTTACGCCACAGAACCAAGGTTGTTACTAAACCAATAGCTCTGATACCACTGTAACGATCCACGAGATTTTCGACCCTAAAAATCGACATAAAAACATCATGTCAACTATGCAAGCATCGAAAACACATGAACGTTATTAGAAAGAAATTTGAGGGTGAGATAAGAAAGAAAGAAAGTTGGAATAAAAGAAAAGAAGAAGAAACACCACAGAGTCAGAGTCTCACATCGAAGTGGAGCAAAATATAATATAGAAATAAACCTTTATTGAGATCTTAAAATAAAACTTACAATCATCAGAGTACATCACACATCTAGGCAGTTATAACAATTTGTCCTCATATACAATCACACAGCGGAAGAAATACTAGATATCATACGTCCGAACATTTCCAGCTCGTCTCTGGATTTTGCAGGATCCGATAACCTAGAATTGTACAACCCGGTCTAACCCGAGCATTAGAAACACCGAATCAGTTTGGTGAGCCAGAGTGGGAAAAATACACTAAGTTTAAAGGTATCATCCAACTTGAATTTAAAGTCAAAATCTTTTCGAAAGAAACGGATAATCGTAAGACCAAATCCACACATAAATACAGACGTTTTTTACCTTACGATAACCCAAAACATTTTTGAAATCAATTTTTTTTTGATATTATAATAATGTCTAAATATAAGTAAATAGCAATCTAGTGGAACGCTTGCATCTCACGCTCCACATACGTAGTATACAATCAAAATTGCGGGCGCTTATTGGAGAATGGATTTTCTGGCAAGGTATGCGACCACCTTCCCGACAATGTACCTCTGGAGATGAGTACATTGGGGTTCAACAAGAACATCTTGCAACCCAGGCTAAACATAATCGGCCCCTCACTATACTTTGAGAGTACCGAATATATCATTACCACGGTTGGGGACCAGCCAACCGAACCGATAGCATACATACATAAATAAAAGGGACAACCGAAGGCATTTTATTTCTCCAGATCAGGTAATGATATACCCTTTTGATGGGTGCGATCCACATAGCCATGCGACCTGCCCGATTTTGTACCATTTCTCGGTTGATGAGGCTTGATGTCATAAATCTTTTGGAACATCTGGCTACCATTAACTTTGAATGCCACATCGTCAAATCCGCCAGATATCAGTAATTGATGTCCATAAAAATACTCTGAGTGTTAAGAGAAGGTGTTTTCTCCGCCACCAACAGATATACATTTGAAGAAATCAACGTACGCAATCCCTTTGGAAATACTCAGTCAGACACTCGTCCATACAAGTCATCCATGAACAAGATGAACGAGGCACCCTCCTACCACATCCAATATAGGAATCACCCCATGGATTAGTAGCGAGAAATCCTTGTTATCCGTAGATTCCAACTACGACAGAACCACAGTATATCTTGGGCTGTAGACCGGAGATTATTAGTGGTTCTTCTGTTTATGAAGATCCACGGTCTTCAATTACTCCATCCCGATCAGCATCTACCACTTATTCGTATTTATTGATCGGAATGGTTTTCGAATGTAGATTCGATCCCGGTCTTTCTGTACCAACAATAGTATAGGCCAAATTTGATAGTCGGTTATTTAACTATTGAATAAATAATCATGAGAATAAAATGAACTTACTGATTCAGTACTCGGCGTCACTTGGCCTTTCTTAATTAAAAGATGATTTACTTCTGCTTAATTAAAAGATCTAAATCTTCCAATATTATAAAAATACGATATTTGCTTCTTATTTAATATACTAATGCTCTCCAAACCATTTCATTAGAGTACTTACAAAAATAATTTATAACCATATTCAATTTTCACTTAATTCTCCTTTTAAGACATTTACTACATCATTCTTCATTATCTAAAATTGGGAAATCCGTTCAACTTATTATTCGTAAAACAACGTTACGAAATATTTTTTTTCATTACTTGAAAATAATAACCAATGCTTATTCTTATAGAATAACCCTATTTCAATACTTAATTTTACATTTCCTTTTTAATCCAAAAATATCTTTATAATTTCCCGCAATCCTCTTTTATTTTTCCTTTACTTTGGAACATCCTTATATATCCTCAAATCTTTTTAATTTCCTTTACTTTGGAACCTTCGTGTGTATATATATATATATTCTTCATATTTCCACCAATAATGTTGCATTGTTATTTCTCTAATGAAATAATAAATTATTAATAACCTCTTTGCCATTACAAACTAATATCATCCTCAGATAATCCTGAAGTCATTCAAGTTGGGGTACTTTAATTACCTCTCAGACCTTGGCCAACAACATTCTTATCTTAAAATAGATACGAGTTGTAATCTAAATTTAGATACTTCATTCTAGTCTCAAAACAAATTTATTTAACTATTTTATTTAAATACGGTTTTATAAAACCTTCTTAATCTTCGAAAATCTCTTTCTCGAATATAACTGTTATTTCTTAATTCAATAATTAAGTAATTTCTTATAAAACACCACCTTTTAACTCTGCCTCTTTAAAAAAATTCATTTTATAATTTAGATTTTTGTTACAAAATCCTATGACTCGCTTCTTTTTACCAAATTCACTTTTTCCAATTTCTTTCTAATCCATTCTGCCATTTCCCGCTTTGAAAATCATATTTCAGTTTTCCCTATTTTACTTAATCCCATTATTAAGTAACATTAGTTTAAAATTAACGCTTTAACTTCTCATCTCCTTTTTATAAACTTCGTTTATAAAACTTAGGTTTAATATAAACCATTTTTATCTCAATTCCCTTTCACTTAATTCAAATATTTAAGTAACATTTATTTAAGTTATCATATTCGCTTAAAATTCCTTTTATAATTTTGTAATAAAAACCCAGGTTTAAAATAAAAACCTGTTCATAAACTCCTTTCACAACAGTTAGATTTCATTTCAACTTCGATTACTTTTTAAATGAATTTCAATTAAAAAGTAATTTCCTAAATTATTATTAATCAGAATAATATTTTACTTCAATCATTAACTACTGTAATAGTTACTTTCTTTAATAACTAAAATAAATAGTAAATTCCTTTTAAAAATCTTACTAAAATTAAAACTAATATTCGTTAAATTATTTTACTAGATTAATTTGAAACAAACTAATTTAATAATCAATCCCAGTTAAAACGGTCGACTTAGTCAACTCAAAACATGGTTATCTCGTTAACCGATTCCAATTAGTTCTCACTTTAAATTAATTAATAATACAATTAATTTAAATAATTCCGTTTAATTGTTTCTTAACAAAATAATTATCCAAACTTAACCGTTAGGTTAATTTTCTATTCTCATACTTATAAATCAGATTAACATCAGAATTTACTTTATAAAATCAATCAATAATTAATTATAAACTTAAATAATCAATAATAAACATTTATTTCCTTTAAGCAAACTTTTATTCAAAATAATATATTTCAAAATCTATCTCCAAATATGAAATAAATTTTATAACTTCAGTTCTATCGATCCACCTAACGGTAAATCAATATAAACAAAACAATTTATTCTTAGACCATTTACTGCCAGTTACTCAACCAATATTGCCTACTGGTTAAAACAAAACAAAGGTTGAATTTCCATTCAACTATCAATAATCAATCAATGACCCAATCAGGACAGTTCATAAATTGATAATATGAAGAAAAAAAAATATTTGAGGAATCCGGTTGGATCCTTCCAACCTGTTCTTCCCTGTATCCAAATCGGTTATCTCAAATCAGATAATTCAATTCCATTTAACTGATAATTTCTATAACAGTAAATAACGACTATTTAACATCAACCAATTAACAAAACAATTCAAACAATTAAACAAGTTTATTTTATAAACGTGACCAACAAGGTAAGTTACCTCCATTGGATCCAATCCTTAAAATAATGATTTGGTTTTTCACTAAAATTAAACAAATGTTTAATTTCATTGGTTTAGTCAATATATGAATATATTTAACAAATAGACAAACTGTTAACCATTATCATTCATAGCGCACAATTATAAAAACCCAACTTATATAAAATATAAGTGGGATGAACTGAGTGAGTTTAACTCACCATGAGTTGATGCCTTGAAATGGTTTAGTTACAGTTAAATTAAACAGTCATTTAATTTAACTGTAAATCCATGTTGCCTCTATTTCTTTCTAGAACAGTTCCATGATTTAGTGCTCGTCAATGTGATTCCAAAGGCACTGATTCATCTGGTCTTGATAATAATTGAATAAGTTATTAACATTTTAATATATTTGTAACAACCCGAATTTTTATAACATGTTAAAACCATAAATCAAGGCAGAATTAAATTTTAAAATAAGAATCAAGGGAAACGGGTTATGCCATTGCGTTCGTCTTGAAATTTTACATGAAATAGAGTCTGAGTTTTCGAAAATCGGAGTCCGGATGAAGAAGTTATGGCCTGTAGAAGATTCAGCAGATTTTAGGCAGCACAGGACCAGGCAGCTCGACCTGGGGGTCGACCTTAGGGTCGAGATACCCCCCAGGTCGACCATGTGGTCGACCTCCCCCCCCCCCCTTACAGGTCGACCTGGTCGGCCTGTTTTGACCCAGAACCCATTTTTGAAGCCTGAGACGTGTTTTGATGGTCCGGATTGATTCTAGGGTTAATCTAAGGGCCTAAACTAGTTGCTACCCCTATAGATACATCCTAAGACCTAGCCTAATTCATACAAATCATTCTTACACTGCTATGCTACTAATTTACCTCTTGAACCATGGCCGCCGCCTCCAAATTAAAGCTTAAGCATTCAAACTCGATTCAAATCAAAGATCAATGCTTCTATAACAATTCAAGAGAATAGATCAGCGACACCGCAACGTTCTACGACAAATTTCTAGACTTGACTTCTACATCTTTCTTAGACCACGATCTGTAAGTTCTAGTTACTTTTAGATAAAAACTATAAATCTAATATGGGCATGTTATAAATTGGAATTGTTTTATGTATGATTCATATCTATTCTTGTTTTCTTCTTGGATCTTGACTATTGGGAATATTGCCTACGACGTTGAAACTATTGTTAATGGCCTAAGACTATGACGGTGAACATAAGACTATGCCTATGCTTATGACTATGAACATAAGACTATGCCTATGCCTATGACTATGAATATAAGACTATGCCTACGCCTATGACTATGAACATAAGACCGTTGCCTATGACTATGACAAGGACAATTATGACTAATCACTTATGATTCATGACCATGAGGATATTGCCTAGAATTATGACTATGAAATTGGATCTAAGCTTGACTTTCTTTATTTATCCTTGGATCTTGATTTTGGGGATTTTGCTATTTAAGTTAGATTTATCCATGTTTTTGAAACTAGATTATTATTCAAACCTTTTCATGTTCATAATATTATCAGGTCTATATGCCTGTGACGTTTTAGTCAATTTAGTTATGTCATACCTTGGAATTAAATTAATAATAGAATGATGTCTATTATGTTATATGTGAAATTAAATGATATTGATCTATGTCTGTGGTTCTATTTTATTATCATGTTGAATTGAGAATTAATGAATAAGTCTATTCATATGTATATGAACTTGGAATATAACCTGTTATGAAAAGTTCTGTAGTTTATCATGTTATGCAAGTTTTTGGTTGTAAAATCATATCACATATGTGACCAAATGTTAGATCTACATGTTTATGTGTATATGTTAAACCTACGTCATACTTCAAGTTCACACTTATTCATATGTTCGTGATTGATTTGCAAGTTCACATATATGTAAGTTGATTTAGTCTATGTTGCAAATTCACATATATGTATGTTGAATTAGTCCACGTTGCAAGTTCACGCCTATGATATTCATGTTGATTACTTTGCAAGTACACACCTATGGTGTTCATATTGACTATGCCGAGAATGTCAAGTTTACACCTATGACATGTTTATGTTAATGAATTTCTTTATGCAAATTTTGTGTACGTTAAATTAGGCTAAGTTTTTGGCCTAATATTATATGTCAAAAATCATGCGGACGGAAAATTAGGCTAAGATTGTTAGCCTAATATTTAGACGGGGTAACATTGGGAAAAATTGGTAATTATAGGAGACTTGGCATGAAACTTATCCTTGAAACTTGACACGAACTTGACATGAATCTTGAACATAGACATGACACTAGAATGAACTTGAAAATGGCCAACTCGAGGTTGGGTTGAGTTTGCAGTGTAATTCTGCCCGGAACCGCCCGACAAATCCAGTTACTGCAAACAATAGGATCCAATGTGAGTAGTTGGTCATATCACACTTGAAAACCCGAGGTCAGACTGAGTTGTGGTGTAATTCTGCCCGGAACCGCCCGGCATATCCAGTGACCACAACAATAGGTCTGATGTGAGAGGTTGGGGTGCATTAATGAATTAATGCCACATGATAGGGTTAAGTCATGAACATGGAAGACAACACTTAGCCAACTTGATACATGATTCGTAGGGCTAAGTCATGAACTTGAACGACAACACTTAGTCAAATTTGACATGACACGTGGGCGGGTTAAGCCACGAACCTGAATGACAACACTTAACCAACTTGACATGCTAGACTGATAGGGATTAAGTCACGAATTTAAAGGACAACACTTAACCTATTGGACGGAAACCCTAGTTACGTGGTCCGTTTCAGCAGTAACCCACTAGATGTATCATGGTACCCTGGAACTAGGCAGGGTGGGGCACGATTACTGGGCTGATTGTAAGCGACCAGAACGACGGCTGTGTTGGTGCGCCAGTGTAGGTTCAGGCAGGCTATGGTCGTGCACATGGTCCGGAGTTGAAAAAGTAGGCATTGGGCATCAGTAGGTTTATCTGTGCATTCTTGATTCGTGTCGGTGGTTGGCATCCTAGGGCTTGATACACCCTATGGTGGACCTAGCACAGGTGACTACATTCGTGATAGGGCCGTATGACATAGACACATGACGAGCTAGAACTTGTAGGGAGCCGATCGACTAGTGGATCATTTCGTTGGACCTAGAAATAGGTCATTTCATGATATTGGGCCAAGGGATCATTTCATGATTAATATAAGACATGGGTTGGGATTCTTGTACAGTTGATGCAGCGAACCTTGAATATGTGATGTTATACTTGATTTACACTTGAATTATCATGCTATCTTAGTCTATCTTGCCAATCTTGACAGCATCCTTATGGTTACTTTCAGTTTATACATGTCATGTTACCTTTGTCTGTTTACCAGTCTTTATGACTGACCCGTTTTCTTTCGCCTCTTTTTCTTTCGTCCCCCCCCCCCAGGTTCTCAGGGAGGAAACTCTAGCACTTAGCTTGGATTTCGCTTGCTTTTGGTTCAGCTCATGTACGGTTTGATCTTGAGCTATGCTATGGCTGCATTTCTGCTACCTTTGGGGAATTAAGCTACTTTTGATGTTTTAAGTTTATGCTTCTTTATTTATGCAAGACAGAATTTGTTGTAATGGAAAATAATGATCTTGGCTATTTGATGTAAAAGGTTTTGACTCTTTTTGAAAGTAATGAAATTTATCTTTTGATTCTTCTGTTGTTTTATCTATGTTCTGTCTTGTGATATTTCTATGTTTGTTTACCTTGATAACGCTCCTCCAAAACTAGTGCATTCCCTTTGTGAGTCACCCTAGCGGAGGTGGGGTGTTACAATATTCAATTTAATTAAATAATTAGTCTCTTAATTACAATATTTAACCCTAATTAATTTTAGTTATTAGATCTTTACAGGCCGACTGTATTTTCTTTAGTTTAAAATAACACAGGTTCTATCAAACTTACGTACTCAATCAGTATTAGTTAATATAATTTAATTTAGTTGATTAATTCCTTAATTAGATTTATATAAACTAATTACATTTTAGTTAAAATAAAGCGGCTCATGGCTTCCTTCTTCACATTGGTCCCGGCTTCAGATCCCCCAAGACACGCATGTACATGATCACGATCTTATTAGTACGAGTTAATTAAACTAAAACCCCTTAATTAAAAACATTAATTACATTAGTTAGGCCAACTAATTCTCTTCCAAGCCTCGTTTAATCGCGATATACCAGTTTCCTCTCCGCAATTCCCTACTCACGCACCCAAAAACCAAACCACCGCACTGTCCTCTCATTCTCCTGACGCCGATCTGACGTGCTCGAGAGGTGCGCTCGAGCTTGCTCTATCTCCTCCCTAAGCCGCTTGCGGTTCAATGCATCCATTCGACGTCAATTGTTCCCCAACCACTGCTGCTTCCTTGTCAATTTCCGGCCAGCTCGGCTAATGTCATCCCATTACCACCATTCAAGTGACAGTCCTCAGCACGCTCGATTATTTTGTAGTTAGGAATTTTCCAAATGGATTGATGGATTTGTAGGAATTTGAGGAAAAGATTTCGAGCATTTTCATCCCTTCGTAGCTTTAGAGGCGGCGCGTAACGTGGTTAACCACAATGATAGGGTTTGACGCATAGATACTTAGTTTAGGGTATATATAAGAATAGTAAATTATTATTTATTATATACGAAACTGATCACTGAAGTATCATGTTAAAACCCACACATACGACCTCCAATCGAGACGAAACTCCTAATCCTAGCATAAAAAAAAATTCTGGACCCGATGGGACAAGTTTCGTCGAATTCTGAGGTCATTTGTAAAAATCCCTTTATAATCCATAGGTAAAAAATCACGTGTTTAAATTTCCCATGATCACAAAATAAATCCAATCAACTTGAAACTTTGAAATTCTACTTTTCCTTACGGATCCAACGAATTTTTTTTCACTAAAATCTGAGTTCATTTAGCCAGCCCTTTATTCCTTTAAAGTTACCCCTATCTAAAGATATAAACGATTAAATAAAAATCCAGGCGTTTATCGTTGCCATGATCAAACAGTAAGTCCGATTGACACGAAAATCGAAATCTTATAATAATTAATTAGTATGAATCCAATGGCACAAGTTTCGTCGCATTCTGAGACTATTTCTGAGACGACCCGAACTTCCCCGTGAGGGAAAGCCCGGATTGAATTGAGCACACGAAAAATCAGAACACAATCAGAAGAGCATTTCATTGCTTACTACAACAATTTACATCAGAGTACAAGAATATACAGAGTTTGAACAAATAATATACATTTGATAAATATCGGAGATTTACAAATTACATTTAAATACATAGCAGCGGAAAAACTAATACAAACACAACTGAAAGGAATATATAGATACAGAGGTTTCTGAATATCATTCCAGCTGTAAACCAGGATCCTGTGAATATAAATCTGCAAAACCAAAACTACTAGCTGCCCGCGTGGAAAATAGGGGCACCCAGAGTTTAGGTTAAAACAATAAACTCCAGGTCAGTCATGTGACTGGTGTGAGAACAAAAACAGTTATTAATCTGATTTTAAAGTTAGGTAAATCAAGGGACCACGCCGTATAACACAGAACAGGTTTACCCCCAAGAATACCAGTGCATAAAATAAACAACGCAATGCTAAATAAAGAACAAAGAAGCTATTATAGGACCCAGGTCCCATCACACAATGCAACGCAAGCCGGAGGATAGAGTTTTTACCTTATAATAGCCAAAAATGCTTGGTATGTGAAATTTCAAATTTTACTATTACTATAAGTGTAAAGTGTCAACACAATTTCAAATATAGATGTATTAATCATAGATGGCATGAGTGCCCCATCCCACTATGTCGCCATACTAGGCTCTACAATCAAAACCGCAAAATGTCGTATTGGAAGTTGGATTTCCATCTATGAACCAAGGCAAGGGATCGTCCTTACCACTTCGAGACGCTCTAGCCAGTGTCTCAGGATTAGAGCTCGAGTGACCCTTGGATCGTCAGGGTCGGTCCACCCGAAGTGCAAAGGGTGAATTAAAATGCATGAACATGTGTTTCCCCGCCCAATGGGGTGTAAGTCTGGTTTGTATAAAGACCATATCATCCATTGGCCCGTAGTGCCGATATGTCTGAGGCGCCTTGCTATTCATCATCCACATAAGTAAAACATTTGGGTGTGCAAAACCCAAAGACCACTCCTAGCTAGAAGGAAACGCATGCCCTCCCTGAGGTCCTCTCCCGTTTCTGGTTCACACCGGGGTGTGAGGCTCGCGAATTAACTCTACACAAAGCTATGCTATATTAAAGCTGTGCTTTGATCATCAACCACAAGACTTTGCTTTTCAACAGAAGCCTTGATCATTTGCATCTCAGTATGCCACACAGGCAATTCACGCTATGCAACCAATGTCTATCAATCACAAAGAGTGAAATCCGATGTCAGACACACATCCATTTACAAGTTCGTTCTGGGTCTGAACGAAACCGGAGGCACCTTATTCCTCGTCCTGTATGTCCAATACAGGAGAGAGGCCCTTGCATATCCGGTCGATCTCCAAGTATGCCTGGAATGATCACCACTTATTACCTTGTCTTGGGTGTACAGCCCAATCAAGACATCAGTAATCATCCAAATGATGTGTCCGGTCTTCAACCACCATCTTCATCATCGACTCATCGCCGATTCAGTTATTCAGAATGGGATAAACTCGGTCTTTCTGAATAACTCGCGTACATGATAAACAAGTGCTATAAAAACACAACATACGCCTCATTCCAATTATGAATATTCTTTTATTTAAATATTCATATCCTTTGGGAAAGGTTCCCATTAATTTTATCAAAGATAAATTCTTTAAATTTATTCTTTAATCTTCCTTTGGAAATCAATCCATACCAAATTATGGTTTATCCAAACTAGTCAGGATTAGCGAACCTTACCAAAGTAATCATCTGTTTTAGTTTCCCAATCCCAACCTATTCATCCCATGAAGTAAAACTGGTAATACTTCAAATCTAACACCATGGTGTTATCGGTAAAATTAATTACCATTTCACATTCAAATCTAATTAAAGATTTAACTAACGCTTGGAGCAAAACTTGTGATACTCCATTCTCGATCATTTCTTGGATTTGATAATTTTAGTTATCAAATTCACCTTTCAATCTATTTAAAGATTCATTAAAACTCTAATTCAGTTTTAATTTCCAACTATCATTACTTAATGATTTTTCGAATTCAAGAAATAAATCCTATCTTTAACTGGGTTAAAGAACTAATGTCATTTAAAACATAGTTCACCATAAACCCAAAATCACATTCCATTAACTATGGAATTTTCACGGAGAAACAAACCAATATATAATCAATATCAATTTCCGTAACCGACTAAAATTATAAATGGAATAACGGCAAAGCCTTTTAAATTCCATATATATTATTAGTCTTCCTCCACAGAAGTTCATTTCGATTATTATCAAATCGAATCCCATTCCATTCTAATTTATTTTATTAAACTGGAAAACTTTACTTTGGAAATTCCATTAAATCTTAGAATACCGCAAATTAGTAAGAGAACAATTCCCTAAGTATTAATCCCGAAGGCCGAAACCAACATCAGATCAATACCCCGAAAACCATTCAACTTAGCTAACCTCCAGTTAGTTTCTAATTTCCTTAACTCCATTGGGTTTAAGAACAGTGTTACTGAAGACACCGTTCACGACAAACCCAAAATCCCATTTGATATTAAATACAAGGCTCCGAATATAAAATATATCGGCTAATATTCAATATCAAATTCTGAACTCAACAAACATCGTATTGGAATAACGATATATATATATATATATATATATATATATATATATATCTTCCAAATTCTTTCACAACGCCCGTATAATCACGGAATCTAATATCGAAATATACCGAAGATAATTTCGATTCAAATCCATTCCAATTAATTTATTGGAAATTCTGGTTATATTTAAAACCATTTCAAATCCAGTTTATTTATTTAAAAATAATTGGATTATAATTCTAGTTCATAACTAGTTCATTTCAATAAAAATCTATTTTTATCTTTTCAAATATGGAATTTTTCATTCTAATTCTTTCCAAATCATTTCTTATGCTTTTACACTAATTATTGATATTTTTAATAATTTTATCAAGGCCCGTGCAGTCGATTTCCATAAACGGCCATCGAATTGCACTTACAGCGACCTTTTCCAAATTTGATTTGGACATAATTCCAAATCCAACCGGTAGATTTAAAATATCTAATATTCGTTAGAAATCTCTTTTCGATACGAACCCAACGGTTCAGGTTTTAGGAGAATCCGACGGTCGGATCTCCCGTAATGTCCATTCGAAGTCAATAGTCCAAATTCGCGAACTGCCGCAGCACGGCGCGTTCTATTCAGGCCATTATATTATGTATACAATATATATAGTATATATTTCGTCGATTTCCATTTAAAATGTATTTTTATAAATCGTTTTAAATTCGTTTTCAAAACGATTTCAACTTCATATTCAATTTCAAATCAAAATTGAATATTCCATATCATTAATATATAAATGATAATATTTTCAAAACATTAGATTTTGAAATCACTTCCTTTTCGTTATTCATTATAAAAATGAATAAAATCGATATAAATATCGTTCACGTCAAAATGGCGTTAACCTAATCAGCACGGCTTTATATATTTAAATATTTTCGTGTCCATCCCAAATCGGACATCAAAATCATATTTTGATCTTTGACTGAATATTGTTTTAAAATATTCATTATTTTAAAATATTTGTTAAATTAAAATATTTGTTAAATTAAAATATTCATTCTTTCTGAACTGGAATCAGACACAGTCAATTACCATATAATATTGATTATATGGATTTCATACAACACATGTATAGAACAATAATCAAACACATTCAACCATCATCTAGAGTGCATTACACAACTGCGTAAGCGTTAAATATAAATAATTAACGTTTACAACAGCCTGTCAACCAATCGACTGACATACCACTAAACAATTGGGATTAGTGTACATCAATTATCGTCCCAATACCCGTGTGGGGTTTCAAACAACAAACAAAAAATTTATTTGTGCAGTTGGGTGATGTGTAAAATTTATCATCCCAATCCATATTAGTCAAATGGGTGTACATAAACAAATCATCCGATTTGTAAATGAATATTTATTTTATTTCAACACATGAATATTTTATTCAACACATGATTATTTTATTTTATTCAACACATGAATATATATATATATATATATATTCAACACATCACAAACCAAATTCACACAAACAAAACAATCCAAACACACAACCAAATAAGTCGTCCATGGTCTGTGGACGACGGGTAGCAGTTCGTATATGCAGTTATAAAGTAAATAACCATATAAGAAATTTTAGTGAGAAGGAGTTCTCACCTTGGGGTTCCACTCTGCCATTCCTTTTTTCTTAACGGTTCGGATTTCTTTTTGATTTCAGTCTGGTGCATCGCCATCTGTTTCACACGATTTTTATATTAAAAATCACATTTTTATTTTGTTACTTATATAAAAATCTAATTTTTACTTCAGACAAAAATCACATTTTTATACATTAGTATCCTTATGTAAGCATCATACTTTTACTTTGAAACCATATACCTAAAAATTGGATTTTTATTTCAAAGCAAGATATATAAAAATCGCATTTTTATATCGCTAACTTCATAATAAAAATCATATTTTTATATTGCTACAATTTATATAAAAATCATATTTTTATTTCTATGCTATGTATATAAAAATCATATTTTTATTATGGTTCCATCGGTATAAAAATCACATTTTTTATACTATAGCTATTTTATTTTTCAAAGCAAATTCATTTTAAAAATCTTATTTAAAACAATGCTCTTTATATTAAAAAAATTCGTTTCTATTCTATTTAAAAATTCAACTTTTTAAATCATGCTTTTCCTCTTAAAAATCCTATTTTTATTTCTATTCTTATATATAATTAAATAAATAAAAATCTAAACAATGTTATATATAATAAAAAAAAATCTGATTTTTACTTAATTTTACTTATATAAAAACCATAGCTCTAATTTAAAGTTATTATAAGATAAAATATTAAAAAAAACTTCACTGTTAATCGTTCAGCTTCCTGGACCATTTAAAACCCATCATCGACTTCCCATCCCCGTCCACTGCGCCACCATCGCCACGCCAGAGGCGGATCCGACCCTTCCACACAACTCGCCGGAGCCTCACGCACCTCCACCCTCCACGTCACCCAACTCGGCGGCCCCACCTATGCAAGAACCACCTCCGAATGGCGCTGCTTCGAAGCGAGATTTCTCGCAGTCCACTCAACTAAAATTAATCAAACCCATATGGATTTGAAGCCCCCTCATAGTACTTCGATTTTGCTTTTATAAGTTATGGAAATTATTGAATGGATTTGCCGTGAATAAAGGGGGAAATTTTGAGCCCCTTTTTGTCAATGTTTCATTTCGAAGGCGGGCTTCCTCCTTTGACCGTGTAATGAAAAGATAAGGGTTTGACCCTTAGTTAAGTATTTATATTTTTAATTAATTTATTTTCAAAAATACACGATTTTTAATACGAACACCAAATAAAATCCAACGACTGTCACCCTAGCTAATTACACCCATTCCGAACACAATGGGATATGTTTCGTAAGCCAATTCAACTGTTTCGATCAGTTTTTCTCAAAATTAAAATATAAATAAATAGAACGGTAAATATTGATTTCAACATACATTTTAATTTATCGGGGTCACATACGGACTTCGAAAATAAAATCTGGCTATGTTGGGACGATACTGTCCCAACAAAACTAATTTCATCGAATTTGGAGACCGTCTGAAAAATGTTCATTTTCTGGTCGATCCAATTTTTCTGGTCGATCCAAATTGACTAAAACTGTCAAAACACGTTTAACTTCGCCATGCTCACATATTGATTCCAAAAATTATGAAAATTGGAATCTAGCAATAATTTGACATTCCAGATCCAACAAAAGTGGTTTCCTCGAAAACGGAGGTCGTTTACAAAATGGCTATTTTTAAGGGATATATTTCCATAGCGACTATTCTGAATTTTTAACTGGACATAACTTTTTATTCCCGTTATGAAATTTTGATTTTTCAGATTCTTGGAAAGATATTTTCAAATAGATTCAAATATTTCTGGTTTTGCTAAAATCCGATTTATTTTGAATCATGTACATTCAATTGAAATTTGAAATCGAATTTTCAAACTATATCACCATTTTCAATTCCTTTTATAATTAAAATAAATATTTATATTCTAATTTCGATTTCAATAAATTATACGCTCCAATTCTATTCAAAAATAAATTTCTCATCGTTATTATTTAAAATAAATCATTTTAAATATTCAAAATTCATTAAAATTGCCAAAATAGAAATTTTAAATTGGTTCTGATTTTCCGGGTTGTTATAATTTCCCAGTACGCTATTTTTATACGCCAAACAACGCTATTTTGGACACCAAAATACCCGATGTCCAAAAATAACAACTACCTGCCTATTCTGACTCGTCGATACAAACTCAACGGAATTGGTTTCGTGGCTTAATCCGATCGTCTGCTCAAGTTACACTCAAATACCCCTCTATTAAATTAATTTAATTTAATTATGCACTATAGAAAATGACTGGGAATTTACGGTTGCCGTTGTCACATACGATACGACATCGGTTTGCCACAAAATTTAATACCATACAATAACTTAATGTTACGGTTCCAATGAAACTAATTTTATCGAAAACGCAGACCGTTTGCAAAATGTTTGTTTTAACGCTTATAAAATATAAATAAAATATTAATTAAATTCCAGAATAATCAAATAAATAATAATAAATTATTATTATCGTATTTATCCAAATAAAACTATCATATGGTTTCAAATATAAACCAGTATGGATCATACAGCTCGATATCAACATTTTCGAGTTGAAAACGGTATCCAAAATATCAAAACCCTTTTAATTTAATTAATAAACTTTATCGTTTATTAACGATTCCCATAGCGACTATTTTAAAATTTGGTTTAGCCATAACTAACAATCTATAACACGAAATATGGATTTTTCTCTTTCATTTGAAAATTATAATCAACAAGATTCAAACGTTTCTTGTTTCACAGAAATCCAACTTATATCGGATCCTATATATTCAATTAAAGTTGAAAACTCAATACTACGAACTACCGCGCCATTTCGAGCTTGATTTAATTATGCATATAAATTTAACGTTTAACCCTCGTTTTAATAAACGAATTCAATATTAAATCCATTAATATTCTACTATAACATTTAAAATAATGAAATAAAATAAATATTCGATTGCAAAAAATACGGGATATTACATCAGACGTCTGAATTAAATATTCAGACGTCCAAATATTTCCCTGGGCACTTGTTTGCCCAGGCAGCAAGCTCATATCAATTTCGAATGACACTTGAAGGCTTATAACGCTACTCGAGGGAAAATAAGGATTTAGAGCTTGGCGAAACAACATGATAACACAAACTTACATATGAACAAAGACTATACTAGAATCCATATATAATCGAATTCAAAACTCATGAAATGGAACATTCACACGATCAATCCAAATCACAAAATACAAATGTGCCAGAGGCACACTAGACAAGCATATAGCTTGAGGCATAGATGTGCGTTCTCCAAGAATCACATTTGATCTTGATAAGGAAGGAGAGGATCCAAAACAAAGAAAGATCAACCTCTCTTCAAAAAGAACTCATGAATCTTCAATCTAAACACATATAAATGAATTTCCTAAGAGTTAACGCTAGGAAAATCCCAAAAACCGAAGAGAGAACAAGATGGAGAAGATGGAGATGGAGTTACTCAAGCTTCTACTTTGATTTTCCACTTGATTTGAGCTACTAACTGCAATCCTAGTTTAGGAATTTTAATTTCCTATTCCCTCTCCCCATTTTCTATTTTTTTTAAGTGTTAGAATGAATGAAGGAGGATCCTTTTATATTTTCAATGAATTAACCTTCTTGACATATTCTCAATGAATTAACCTTTTTGTTAAGTAGGAGGAAGCCTTGGTTTAATTTGTTGCTTCTTGACATATTTCTAATGAATTAACCTTTTATAGTCAGCGGGATCCTTTTATATTCTGTGCTCTGATCTTTAATTTTTAGACTATCAAAATTAGCAAAACATTGCTTTCTTCGGAATATGCAAAAAATACCATGACTTATAGTTAGGAAATTATGAAGTATAAATGTTTCGTAAATGTGATAAGCCCAAGAATGCTAAAGCATCTTAACAAAATTAAATTAAATTTACAAGTTTTAAATTTTAGATATATACATGAATGTGGACCTTTGTCCATTGGAAAAGCTTGTAGGCTTCTTTTGTCGTGAACTTTTTGGATTAGCATATGTCAACTTTCAGGGTAAACAAGGTTTCAAACTTTGAATTAATTAATATATTGATGGTATACATTATATGAAAACAACAGAGTCTGAATACTGAAGGCACCTTAGGAACAGACTTGAGTACGTTAATAAGTTCAGCAATGAACAGACTGAGTAGCTCTTGGTTGAGCCTTACAGCTGACCTGAGCATGGGAGAATTGGTTTTTACTGCCTGTCTTGTTTTAATTATCCTGGAAACAAATATTGGAATTGTTTAGAACATAACAGTATCGCTAAGTTGATCATTGTTCTAGACTTCATAATGGTTTTTTTCTTTCCATATTGCTTGCCTGATCTATTTCATTTTCTTCCTAGTTCATTTACAAAAATGAAGTATTTGTAGTTATAATGTATTTCAAGCTGACATTGATGATTGTACCCAATGCAGATTTGGAAGCTGATGGACATTTCTCTTGAAAAAGAAGATGGAAACTCGAAGATGAAAGCCCAGTTAAGAAATAGAGTGTCTGGAACTCGATAATGTTATGTCAAAGCGGCCTAAAATTAGTCGTGTTGGAACTGGAACTATTAGAAACAACCGTAGGCCATTCGATAATGAAGAGCCAAGGGAATATGTTGAATGATGCTCTGTACAGTGGCATCGAGCTAGTGTGTACCCAGAAAGGTTGGATGATCTTCTTCTATGTACAATGTTTTGGATGAGTTTCTTCTATGTACAAAACTGGTACTCCAGAATTTTTAATTAAAGCGTTGTATTTGCTTTCTTCTAATGTAGCATTTGTCTTCTTCTACTGTTGCATATGATTTGTTTTTCTGATGTTGCATTTCAAGAAAATGGTGTTGCATTAAATAAAATATTATTAATTACACATGGCACGTGTGTCCTACAACTGACGTGGTGTGTAACAGTAGGCAGCTGACGTGGAAAGTTGACGTGGCGTGTGACACGTGGGCACTTACGTGGAAGCGGATGTGGTGCCCACTATCGTGACCTGGAAGTCAGGATCCAACTTATAGTTAAGGCAACGCTATGTTTTGTTGCATTACTTGCTAATAGTGTTGCATTACGGCTATAATGCAACACTTTCTTTTCGTGGTCGTAGATGGGAAAAACCGTTGCCTTAGAGGGCTAATGCAACGGCCGCGGATGCCATGCCCCTCCGGTGTTGCTTATTTGAAAAAATGGCCTACGACAACGCTTTTTTGACCTACGGCCACAGAAAACAAGTGTCGACTATGCCCACTTTTGTAGTAATGTTAGAAAGAAGTTAGAGGGTGGGGTAAGAAAGAAAGAAATATTAGAATAGAAGAAGAAGAACCAACACAATACAGAGTCTCACATCACAGCGGAACAAAATATAATATAGAAATAAATCTTTACTGAGAGCTTTGAAAATACTTACAATCATCAGAGTACACCACACATCTGGACAGTTATAATAATTTGTCCTCATATACAACACACAGCGGAATAATATAATATCATACGTGTGGACTCTTCCAGCTCGTCTCTTCACAGTATCTGATAACCTAAACCTGTACTACTCGGTCTAACCCGGGCATTACAAACAACGGGTCAGTCTGGTGAACCGGAGTGATAAAAACACATTAAGTTTAAAAGCATCATCCAACTTGATTTTAAAGTCTAAATCCTTTTGAAAGAAAAGGATAATCGTAAGACCAAATCCACACATAAATACAGACGGTTTTTACCTTACGATAACCCAAAACGTTTTGAAATCAATATCTTTTCTAATATTATAATAGTGTCTAAATACAAATAAATATCAATCTAGCAGAACGCTTGCATCTCACGCTCTACATATATAGTATACAATCAAAACCGCAGGCTCTTATTGGAGAATGGATTTCCTAGCAAGGTATGTGACCACCTTCCCGATAGTGTACCTCTGGAGATGAATACATTGGGGTTCAACAAGAACATTTTGCAACCCAGGCTAAACATGACCGACCCCTCACTATACTTTGAGAGTACCGAATATATCATTACCACGGTTGGGGGCCAGCCAACCGAACCGATGGCATACATATAGAAATAAAAAGGGACAACCGAAGGCATTTGATTTCACCAGATCTGGTAATGATATACCCTTTTGATGGGTGTGACCCATATAGCCGTGCGACCTACCCGATTTTATGTCATTTCCCAGTTGATGAGGCCAGAGGTTTAGTTTATCCTTTAGAACATCACATCTCCATCCACTTTGAATGCCACATCGTCAGATCCGCCAGATATCACTAATTGACGCCCACAAAAATACTCTAATTGTTAAGCTAAAAGAAGTGCGCACTTCTTTGCCGTCAACTTGGTCCGTTTGAAGAAATCATTGTACGTGACCCCTTTGGAAATACTTTGTCAGACACTCGTCCATACAAGTCATCCAGGAACCAGGATGAACCGAAGGCACTCACCTACCACATCCTATATAGGTATCACCCCAAGGATCAGTAGCGAGTAGTTACTGCAATCCGTAGATTCCAATCACGACAGAATCACTGCCGAAATATCTCTGGCCGCTAAACCCGAGAAATTCAACCAGTGGTTCTTCCATTAATGAAGATCCACGGTCTTCAATGCGCCATCTTCAATTAACATCTTCCACGTATTTGCAGGTCGGAATGGTTTTCGAATATAATTCGATCCCGGTCTTTCCGCACCAACAATCATATTTGGCCAGATTTGATTGTCGCTTAGTTAACTATCAAACAAATAATCATGCGAATGAAATGAGTTACTGATTTAGCACTCGACATTACTTGGCCTCTTTAATTAAGCATCTGTGAATTATATTATTAAAATCTTCCAATATTTAGGGTTTATCTGTTACTTCTTATTATAAATAAAAATATCCTTAAAAATCATTTCATTTGCTCATAAACTTTTCGAATACAGTTTATAATATCATTTATGGAAATCATAACTTATGTTTCCTCAATATCTCTCGTTTATAAACTAATACCATTCTTGGGTAATCGTGAAGTCGTTCAAGTTGGGGTATTTTATTTACCTCTTAGACCTTGACCAACAACATTCATGTCTTCAGAATAGATAGATGTTTATTAACCCCACGTTTTCCTTTGAAAACCTTATTTAAATCTCAACAACGTTTACTTAATTCATTATTAAGTAAACTATTATTATACTTCTCTATTAATCTTTAATAATACTTTATAACGTTATACTCGAGCTTGGATTCCATTATAAAATATCCTCAATATCTCTTTAAAATATTTTTCAACTTGTTTGCAACAACAATACTATATTGGTTTTAAAATCATATATAAATATCTTTAACAATCTAATATAAATATCTTTACAAATCTCATATAAGTATCTTTATAAAACTTACCTTTCTATCTTTTACAATTCTTATATTGACATCTTGTACGAATCATTATATTTGTTTGGAACAAAAAAATTCAACTTATCATCTGTAACAAACGTTACAGATTTCATACAAAACCTTTTATTTTCTTATTTACTCTTTTCAATCATTACGACAACTTATGTGTTGTTGAAAATCCCATAACGATCCTTTTAAGGATCTGCAGTTATAAATCAGATAATTTAATTTATTATTTGTAACAATTGTTACAAATTCATTTTTCCAAAACTCTTACTTTATTTACAAATCCCATTTGTAAATTATAACCAACAACTAATGTTCTGATTACATTTCTAAAACTTTTAACTTACATTTACAAAATCATTTCTAAATTCTTTACGCGGACTTATGTTCTTTGGCATTTCCCAAAATCCTTAGCTTAGCTTATATTCTCGCCTTGATTAATATTCCGAACTTCGGAACATAACATTTTGATCCTCAGAATAAATCTCACCTTGTTAACCATTCCGAGCTTCGGAATACCACATTCCGAACCTCGGAATAAATTCACTCCCATTTTATACCATTTTCCAATTTTTTCAATTTCCTTTTTCTAATTTCAAATATTAAGTAAATATTTGATTTAAGCTCACATTCGCTTAAAATCCCTTTTATGACTTCGTTATAAAAACACGGGTTTTTAATATAAAACTCGTTCATAAACTCCTTTTCACCATTCAATTCGATTCATTTCAAATTCGATCACTTTTTAAATGAATTCCAATTAAAAAGTAACCTCTTAAATTATTATTAATCAAAATAATAATTTACTTCATCATTAAATACTGTATAACTGGTTAACTTCTTTATTTACTAAAATAAATAGTAATTTTCCTTAAAAAAATCTTATTAAAATTTAAACAAATATTCATTAACTATTTCATTAGATAAATTCAAAACAAATTGATTTAATAATCAATCCAGCTAAACGATTGACTTTGTCAATTCAAAACACGGTTATTTCGTTAACCAGTTCCAGTTAGTCCCTTATTTAAATTAATTAATAATATAATTAATCCAAATATTTTCATTTAACTGTTTCTTACAAACCATAAATCTCAGTTATATATCATTATATTGATCCTTGCTCACTTGCTTATTCATCTTAGTAATATAAGAATTAGCTTTATAAATCATTTAATAAGTAAGATGAGGTACGTGCTTCGAACACGACTGATTTTTGGTACAACAATGGTGATTGGAAGTTAAAACAATCAACATATATGTGTTTGGTTTATTTTCCTTTTATAAACTTCATTTTAAATAATATATTTAAAAACCTATATTCAGTTATAAAATAAATTTATAACTTCATTACGGTTGATTCATCCGACGGTAAATCCATATTTATACAATGATTGGTTTATAGGCCATATACTGCCAATTACTCAACCAATATCACGCATTAGTTTAAAACGGAACAAATGTTGAATTTCAAGTCAACAGTCAACAATCAAATCAATCATTTCAAACAGTTGGGTTTAAACTGTTCATATAATAATAATATGAAAATAAATAACATTAAATGTATTTGAGGAATCCCGTTGGATCCCTCCAATCTGTTCTTCCCTGCATTCACATAGATTATTTCCAATAATATTATTCAATTCAATTTAACTGATAATTTCAATAATAATAAATAATAACTTCTTAACATCACCCAATTAAGAAAATAATTCAAATAATTAAACACGTTTATTTTATAAACCTGATCAATAAGGTAAGTTACCTTAATTGGGACCAATCGTTAAAATAACAATTTGGTTTTTCATTGAAATTAAATAGCATTTAATTTCATAAATTCAATCAATATATGAATATATATTTAACAAACAACAAATAGTCAACCATTAGCAACCATAGCACACAAAATAAAAACCCGAACTTATATAAAATACAAGTGGAAAAAACTGAGTGAGTTTAACTCATATTGTTTTGATTTACGGTTAAAACGGTTCGATTACAGTCAAATTAAACAGATGTTTAATTTAACTGTAAATTTCCACTGTGTCCAGCTCCATCCAGAATAATTCCATAACGTTGATCTCGTCGGTACGGTTCCAGCATCTCTGGTTTGTTCCAATTCTGTTGTCATATGCGAAAATTATGAACATTTAATCATTAATAGATTAATTAATTAAATTAACTCTTAATTATATTTTATTAAACTTAAGAATTATAACATTTTAATTACACTAACTAATTTTATTGGTTCAGGCAAAATATACTGTCGCAAGTCTTCAAATCATCAGTCCGGGGATCCAAAGGCTACGCTACTTTACTCCACTCACATTTGCATACCAAATGGGCCAAGTTCCCTATACACGGTAGAAAACAAATAAGGAAACCAAACAGGCTTTTGTTCTAGTTGATGTCGCCTTCTCTTCTGCTATTCAGTCTATTCGCTGCTTTCTCCTTCCTACTCTTAATCCCTTTCCCAATTCGGTCCTTACACTATTATTATTATTATTATTATTTACTACTACTAAAGCCCAAAAGCCCACTTGTAAGAAATGATGGCCCATCCCCCCCATACCTTCTTTTCCCTCACGCAACACAATCTGTTGCTTCCCCACTGCTTGCATTTATCTCTTTTTTCTTTATTCTTTTTATTTTTTTCCTTTTTGAACAGGGACCCAAAATTTCCTTCCCCACTTTGTTGAGAAATATGCCTGTAGTCTTGCTCTCACCATGCATGCATACGCATGCATGTATTCTTCGTTCAGGCCATTTACACTTTGTTTTTAATATATATATTTTTATATACCCAGTTGAATAAAAACTCGCACACCAATTCCTTTGCTTATCTCATCTAGGACCTGTTCTTCTACCTCAATACACAAGCACCGACTTTCGTTCCTGCTACACAAAACTGCGCTTCATTGTTTGTCTTTCCATTGTCCAGTTTGCCTATCCATCACAGAGTTCAACTTCTACAAACCAGCGCTGCACCAAAACGTCGGCATCGGACTTCAATCGGAGGTCATCTCTAGCTGCGGCTTCGCCTGCGCAAGCCCCACCCTGTACAGCTTCCACCCCGGACACGCCATTCGCCGGCAAACTCAATCCAAACTCCGCCAACTTCGAGCACTACACAGCGGCTACCTCGATGAACGGAACACCATTTCCACCGGTCACGGTGAAGAACTCACCAAGCACAACAATATTTCAGTTGAGTGTTGATCGAATAGATGAGAGGAGGAGGAGAAAAATGAGAAAGAGTGCGGTGATATTTTCTACCGTTCAGATGATGATGGCGACTCAGAAGTTCCATTGACCACGCATACCTCTTTTGACCGCAACCTAGGTTATGTGTTGTATTTAAAAAGGAAAGGTATCATGTAATGGGATGAAATAACAATAATTTATTATACCTAACTCATGCACCGAGCTTTTCGCCAAAAAAACATCTTATACAACCTTTGAATCGAGACGTAACACCTAATTCTAGCATTAAAAAATATTCCGGACCCAATGGGACAGGTTTCGTTGAATTACGAGATCGTTTGCGAAAAGTCCTTTATAACTATCGATGAAAAATCGAGCATTTAAAATTCCTATAATTACAAAAAAAATCAAAAAAATATGAGACCTTGACATTTTACTAGACCTCTTCCTAACGGATCCAATGAATCTTGTTTCGGTAAATTTGGAGTTCGTTTGGCCAGTCGTCTGTTTGTTTAATGTTACCCCTCTCTAAATTATCTAACTAATTAAATAGAAACAAAGGCATTTTTGGCCACCGAAGTCACATACGACATCAGTTTGCCCCAAAATTTGATTTTCTTACAATAATTTGACGATACGGTTCCAATGAAACTAATTTCATCGAAAACTGAGACCGCTTGCAAAAATGGCTGTTTTTAACGCTTATATAATATTAATAAAATATTAATTAAATTTCCAAATAATTCAATAAAATAATAATAAATCATTTTCAGCATATATATCCAAATAGAATATATATACAACTTCAAATATAAGTTATACAACTCAATATTAACGTTTCTGGGTTAACCGATATTCAAATTATATTAATAACCCCTTTAATTTATTAAATAAACGTTATAATTTAATAACGATTTCCATAGCGACTACTTTAAATTTTGATTTGGACATAACTAACAATCTATAACACAAAATCAGGTTTTTTCTCTTCCATATGAAAATTATAATCAACAAGATTCCAATGTTTCTTGTTTTACAGAAATCCGACGTATATTGGATCCTGTATATTCAACTGAAGTTCAAAACTCCATATTACGAACTGCCGCGCCATTTCGAGCTCGTTTTAAATAAATTATAAATTTAACGTTCAACTGTCGTTTTGAATAAACGAATTCAATATTAAAATTCATTAATATTCCAAATATAATATTTAAAATAATAAATTAAATATTTTACAACAAAAAAAAACGTGACATTACAATCTTCCCCCTTAATAGAATTTCGTCCCCGAAATTACCAAGGTAAGAAAAATGTTACAAATCCCATTCATTTTAAAATCCAATTTATTTAAAATTGAAAACCATTTCATATGGTAAAATAAAATTTTCAAAAATATCGAAAATTTTCTAACACTTTAAATTCCCAGAAAAATTCGGCAAAATCTGCCCTGTACGGAGTGGCTTCTGCGATATCGCAGGAATAAATAATATATATCCATCGACCCATCACGGTCGGAAAACAAAATTCAAAACCCAAAAATTATATTTCCGCGTAGGCGTACCACCTTATGCGAGCGCTATTGAGCATGCTTACTCAATTTATTGCGATCTACTCAATCAAAATCAATCCTCTAGCCTTCTAGCACCTGTACTCAACTCAATCCAGCATATAAGTAACAGATATATGAATTTCT
The DNA here is from genome assembly GCA_030737875.1 of Allium sativum. Lineage (NCBI taxonomy): Eukaryota > Viridiplantae > Streptophyta > Magnoliopsida > Asparagales > Amaryllidaceae > Allium > Allium sativum. The sequence continues at coordinate 455,930,123 of CM060909.1, forward strand.
TAAATAATATTTCCTTAATCAATACGCATACACTACACCATATATGGTGATTAAGCTGTATTTTTAGCCGTATCTAAGGCTCTTAAACACGGCCAATAGCCGTATCAAAAAATGGCATGTTAAATTTTTAGATACGGCTACAAACCGTATCTCATAAGTAATAACATACGGCTTATAGCCGTATCTATGTAGTATTCAGACACGGCCTTTGACCGTATCGAATTATATCTGTGTGTGCACATATTTATATATATGCATATATATATATATATACAGAAACTGTAGCACATATTTTTCATATAACACAGCATATATACCACAATTTATACACGAGAATAACACAATTTATATTTTATATATATACTCAAAGCATTTACAAGATTTTTCATAACACGAACACAATGTATAACATACTAACATATACAAAGGAAACTGTCAAAGATTTTCATAACAGTACGAACTAACAAAAAAAGGTAAAAACATATGATGAGCCTGATATATATAACTCCAGTCGAGGCCGGGAAGATTGAGCGTACGTGCTGATCAATATGCCGATGAAATCCATGTGTTTGCTGTAAATCAAAGCAGTACTACTATGAGAATAAGCTAGCTCATGATGCTGATCATAAAGTTTTATATATAACATCACAAATATTTATATATGTTACTATGTACATAGTTTAAAACAAAAACTTAAAAGGCCAACCTGATGATTGGCAGTAAAACTGAATCGTGATAGCCAGCGTCTGAGTTCCAGCAACACAAAAGCGCCTAAATCTACAGGAAAAAAGAAGTAATTTTATGCCTGATTGCACACAAAATATCTTGTCTTTGTGTTCGTACTGATAACAGTGAAGGGCATATCATGTCTTTGTATTCGTGTGTGCATATTTGTCAATTATATGTGTAACATGTTTATGTAATGCTACATGACATGATTTCATTCTCCAAAACAATTCCTTTGCTTTGAACCAGTTTATTTTTCATTCTCCAAAATCTCCGCAAACATGATTTTCACATAATGACTCACTAATTCGCTCTAAAAGTATTAAACCACAAACTCATTATAATTCTCCTTGTCACTTGGCTGCAATATTGTAGATATAACATTGCTATAGCCTTGCCCTTTCTATTCTATCACCCTAATCTAGCTAATGTAGTGTATCCGAGATGAGGGGATGGAAAAAAGCGAGATATTACCTGAAGTTTATATCAAAAATGCTCTGATTTTTCCTGCTAAGTACCATGACAGAAATCCCAATCCAGCAGACCCTGCACAATTAAGGTTTTACTGCATAGTTATAACCTATTTATACGGTTCAAAACATTAACAACTTCTCGTATTACATGAAGGGTTGTACACCTTGAAATCCATCTATCTATTATTACACATAGAATAGAAACAATGCAACTTGGCTGCCTGCATGGTTTTCTTACATTTCAAGATAGGAGATCCTGTTTCAATCTTCTATGTTTTTAACAAAGCACATAAAACTGCCAACCCAACTACATCCCCAAACCTACTCTGTGAAGAACCAAGTAAATGTGGTTATCTAAATTTCATTTGCCTACAAGTACAAATGTTTATTCTTATCCCCAAATCTACTCTGTGAATGACGTTATTATAACCAAGATCGCTCCTTTTTAATTAATCTTTTACTTAGTCTGGCGGAAATTAAAATCCTGGCTCCGTCCTTGAGAGTGACATTAAGATAATATGAAAAAGTAAAAAGAATTACCTGAATGTAACGATACAAATTAAGAATAAGTTGATTAGCACATCGTAATTACCCAAAGTCCACAATCTTCAAATTACCCAAATTTGGGGTCTCTAGCTTTGCGATGGTCGATCATTGGTGCCAGTGATGCCAGTGATCTAACCAGTGCAAAGCTGGAGACACACAAATCGAATCATCTCTGCCGGAGGAGGAGATTCCAGAGAAAGGTGGAGGCACGATTTGGTCACCGATCGAAAACCCTAATTTGGGTTTTCGGTCACCATTTAACTAAAACAAAAGGAAAAGGGAGCGGCCAAAATTTGTGTTTGGAGTGCCTGAAGGGGTGCACAATATGATACGAATTAGATTTGGCCAAAGGCCGTGTCAAATGAACCGATCCGGAGCATCCCCGATGGACGGTCAGATTTATGGTGTTTAGGGTGGTGCGGATCGCAAAATGTAGTTTGCTACGGCTCTAAGACCTATCAAATATGATACGGTTATAAACCGTATTTTATCCCCGCAACATTGTGTGCCAAATTGACTGATATGGTGTAGTGATAACCATATCAATTTCCAAAATCAAGCATGTAGCATTCATTTGCAACGCAGGATGAAATTATTCAACTTTAATTCATATGATTACACTCCAGTTTACTACATTGGAATTTAATTATAATTCATTCAACTTTATTATTAAATTGTTGATGAATTTATATTCAAGAAATCTAACACCAAATCAATACCAATCAACAATTAATGCATAACCAATCTCTATGAAATTAATTGAATTTATATTCAATTGAATATTTACCTTGGTATATCGTATTTAAACATCAATCGATTAATATTCGATCGATTTCTATTTAATTATAATTCATTAAATTTTCAAATTCCAAATCTATTTAATTTAATTTCAAAATCATTTCTTAGTTTAATTTCACTTAACCAGGTTAAGTTTCAATACAACTTTTTCATCCAATTTGGATATCATTCAAATCAACTAAACACACAAACAAATATCTCAATAATTCAATAAAATTATTTCTTTTCTATATAAAAATATATTTCGGGTAAAATTATTTCATTTACCCTCTTTACAAAACAATATTATATCCATTGATAGTTCAATGCTTCTCAACACTTGAACTGATCAACAAACACAATACAAAATATTTGTATATAAAACCTACAAATACGCTCTCTCATATATACACTCAGCTCAATCTAGGATATTATTAATCCCATCTCTATCGAGTTACACCACAGAGCCAAGGTTATTACTAAACCAATAGCTCTGATACTACTGTAAAGGCCCGAGGATTTTTGACCCCAAACATCGACACAAATACACCATGTCAAACATTCAAGAATCAAAAACATAGGAACGTTATTAGAAAGAAGTTAGAGGGTGAGGTAAGAAAGAAAGAAATATTAGAATAGAAGAAGAAGAACCAACACAACACAGAGTCTCACATCGCAGCGGAACAAAATATAATATAGAAATAAATCTTTACCGAGAGCTTTGAAAATACTTACAATCATCAGAGTACACCACACATTTGGACAGTTATAATAATCAGTCCTCATATACAACACATAGCGGAATATTATAATATCATACGTCTGGACTCTTCCAGCTCGTCTCTTCACAGTATCCGAAAACCTAAAGCTATACAACTCGGTCTAACCCGACCATTATAAATGACGGGTCAGTCTGGTGAACCAGAGTGAGAAAAACACATTAAGTTTAAAAGCATCATCCTACTTGATTTTAAAGTCAAAATCATTTTGAAAGAAAAGGATAATCGTAAGACCAAATCTCACATAAATACGGACGGTTTTTACCTTACGATAACCTAAAACGTTTCAAATCAATATCTTTTCTGATCTTATAACAGTGTCTAAATACAAATAAATATCAATCTAGCAGAATGCTTGCATCTCACGCTCTACATATATAGTATACAATCAAAACCGCAGGCTCTTATTAGAGAATGGATTTCTTGGCAAGGTATGCGACCACCTTCCCAACATTGTACCTCTAGACATGAATACATTGGGGTTCAACAAGAACATATTTGCAACCTAGGCTAAACATGACCGGCCCCTCACTGTACTTTGAGAGTACCGAATATATCATTACCACCGTTGGGGGCCAGCCAACCGAACCGATAGCATACATATAGAAATAAAAAGGGACAACCGAAGGCATTTGATTTCACCAGATCAGGTAATGATATACCCTCTTGATGGGTGCGACCCACATAGCCATGCGACCTACCCGATTTTATGCCATTTCCCGTTTGATTAGGCTAGAGGTTTAGTTTATCCTTTAGAACATCAGATCTCCTTCCACTTTGAGTGCCACGTCGTCAAATATGCCAGATATCACTAATTGACTCCCACAAAAATACTTTAGGTGTTAAGATAAAAGAAGTGAGCACATCTTCGCCGTCAACTTGGTACGTTTGAAGAAATCAATGTACGCGACCCCTTTGGAAATACTTTGTCAGACACTCGTCCATACAAGTCATCCAGGAACAGGATGAACTGAAGGCACTCTCCTACCACATCCTATATAGGTATCACCCTAAGGATCAGTAGCAAGTAGCCATTGCAATCCATAGATTCCAATCACGAGAGAATCACTGCCGACATATCTCTGGCCGCTAAACCCGAGAAATTCAACCAGTGGTTCTTCCGTTTATAAAGATCCACGGTCTTCAATTAACATCTTCCACGTATTTGCTGGTCGGAATGGTTTTCGAATATAATTCGATCCCGGTCTTTCCATACCAACAATCGTATTTGGCCAGATTTGATAGTCGGTTATTTAGCTATCAAATAAATAATCATGTGAATGAAATGAGTTTACTGATTCGGCACTCGGCATTACTTGGCCTCTTTAATTAAACATATGTTAATTATATTATTAAAATCTTCCAATATTTGGAGTATATCTGTTACTTCTTATTATAAATAAAAATATCCTTAAAAATCATTTCGTTCGCTTATAAACTTTTTGAATACAGTTTATAATATCATTTACGGAAATCATAACTTATGTTTCCTCAATATCTCTCGTTTATAAACTAATACCATTATTGGGTAATCGTGAAGTCATTCAAGTTGGGGTATTTTATTTACCTCTCAGACCTTGACCAACAACATTCATGTCTTTAGAATAGACAGAAGTTTATTAACCCCACGTTTTCCTTTGAAAACCTTATTTAAATCTCAACAACGTTTACTTAATTCAGTATTAAGTAAACTATTATTATACTTCTCTATTAATCTTTAATAATCCTTTATAACGTTATACATGAGCTTGGATTCCTTTATAAATAGATTCCATTATAAAATTTCCTCAACATCTCTTTAAAATATTTTTCAACTTGTTTGCAACAACAATACTATATTGGTTTTAAAATCATATATAACTGTCTTTAACAATCTAATATAAGTATCTTTACAAATCTCATATAAGTATCTTTATAAATCTCACCTTTCTATCTTTTACAATTCTTATATTGACATCTCGTACGAATCCTTGTATTTGTTTGGAATAAAACAATTCAACTTATCGTCTGTAACAAACGTTACAGATTTCATACAAAACCTTTTATTTTCTTATTTACTCTTTTCAATCATTACGACAAAGTTGAAAATCCCATAGCGATCCTTTTAAGGATCTGCAATTATAAATCAGATAGTTTAATTTGTTATTTGTAACAATTGTTACAAATTCATTTTTCCAAAACTCTTACTTTATTTACAAATCCCATTTGTAAATTATTACCAACAACTAATGTTCTGATTACATTTCTAAAACTTTTAACTTACATTTACAAAATCATTTGTAAATTCTTTACGCCGACTTATCTTCTTTACCATTTCCTAAAATCCTTAGCTTAGTTTATATTCTCGCCTTGATTAATATTCCGAACTTTGGAACATAACATTCTGATCCTCAGAATAAATCTCACTTTGTTAACCATTCCGAACTTCGGAATACCACATTCTGAACCTTGGAATAAATTCACTCCCATTTTATACCATTTTCCAATTTTTCAATTTCCTTTTTCTAATTTCAAATATTAAGTAAATATTTAATTTAAGCTCACATTTGCTTAAAATCACTTTTATGACTTCGTTATAAAACACGGGTTTTTAATATAAAACTCGTTCATAAACTCCTTTTCACCATTCAATTCGATTCATTTCAAATTCGATAACTTTTTTAATGAATTCCAATTAAAATGTAACCTCTTAAATTATTATTAATTGATATAATAATTTACTTCATCATTAAACACTGTATAAGTGGTTAACTTCTTTATTTACTAAAATAAATATTAATTTTCCTGAAAAAAATCTTATTAAAATTTAAACAAATATTCATTAACTATTTCATTAGATAAATTCAAAACAAATTGATTTAATAATCAATCCAGTTAAACGGTTGACTTTGTCAATTCAAAACACGGTTATTTCGTTAATCAGTTCCAGTTAGTCCCTTATTTAAATTAATTAATTATATAATTAATCCAAATATTTTCATTTAACTGTTTCTTACAAACCATAAATCTCAGTTATAAATCATTATATTAATCCCTGCTCACTTGCTTATTCATCTTAGTAATATAAGAATTAGCTTTATAAATCATTTAATAAGTAAGATTAGGCACATGATTCGCACACGGCTGATTTTTGGTACAACAACGGTGATTGGTAGTTAAAACAATCAACATATATGTGTTTGGTTTATTTTCCTTTTATAAACTTCATTTTAAATAATATATGTAAAAACCTATATTCAATTATAAAATAAATTTATAACTTCATTACGGTCGATTCATCTGATGGTAAATCCATATTTATACAGTGATTGATTTATAGGCCATATACTGCCAATTACTCAATCAATATCACCCATTGGTTAAAACGGAACAAATGTTGAATTTCAGGTCAACAGTCAACAATCAAATCAATCATTTCAAACAGTTGCGTTTAAAATGTTCATATAATGATAATATGAAAATAAATAACATTAAATGTATTTGAGGAATCCCATTCGATCCCTCCAATCTATTCTTCCCCACATTCACATAGATTATTTCTATTAATATTATTCAATTCAATTTAACTGATAATTTCAATAACAGTAAATAACGACTGCTTAACATCACCCAATTAACAAAACAATTCAAACAATTAAACACGTTTATTTTATAAACGTGACCAATAAGGTAAGTTACCTTAATTGGGACCAATCGTTAAAATAACGATTTGGTTTTTCACTGAAATTAAATAGCGTTTAATTTCATAAATTCGATCAATATATAAATATATATTTAACAAACAACAAACAGTCAACCATCAACAACCATAACACACAAAATAAAAACCTGACTTATATAAAATATAAGTGGGAAAAACTGGGTGAGTTTAACTCACATTGTTTTGATTTGCGGTTGAAACGGTTCGATTACAGTCAAATTAACCAGATGCTTAGTTTAACTATAAATTTCCACTGTATCCAGCTCCGTCCAGAATAATTCCATAACGTTGATCTCGTCGGTACAATTCCAACGTCTCTGGTTTGGTCCAATTATGCTGTCATACGCGAAAATTATGAACGTTTAATCATTAATAGATTAATTAATTAAATTAACTCTTAATTATATTTTACTAAACTTAAGAATTATAACATTTTAATTACACTAACTAATTTTAGTGGTTCAGGCAAAATATACCGTCGCAAGTCTTCAAATCATCAGTCCGGTGATCCAAAGGCTACGCTACTTTACTCCACTCACATTTGTATACCAAATGGGCCAAGTTCCCTATACACGGTAGAAAACAAATAAGGAAACCAAAAAGGATTTTGTTCTAGTTTCTATCGCCCTCCCTTCTGCTATTCAGTCTACCCGCTGCTTTCTCCTTCCCACTTTTAATCCCTTTCCCAGTTCGGTCCTTGCATTTTTTTTACTACTACTAAAGCCCAAAATCCCACCTCCAAAAAATGATGGCCCATCTCCCCTCATACCTTCTTTTGCCTCACGCAACACAATATGTTGCTTACCCACTGCTTGCATTTATCTTTTTTTTTTTTTTTGAACAGGGACCCAAAATTTCTTTCCCTACTTTGTTGAGAAATACGCCTGTAGTCTTGCTCTCACCATGCATGCATATGCAAGCATGTCTTCTCCATTCAGGCCATTTACACTTTGTTTTTATATATATATTTTTATATACCTAGTTGAATAAAACCTCGTACACCAATTCCTTTGCTTATCTCGTCTAGGACCGGTTCTTCTACCTCAATACACAAGCGCCGACTTTTGTTCCTGCTACACAAAACTGCGCTTCATTGTTTGTCTTTCCATCATCCAATTTGTCTATCCATCACCGAGTTCAACTTCTACAAACCAGCGCTGCACCAAAACGCCGACATCGGACTTCAATCGGGGGTCATCTCCGGCTGCGCCTACGCCTGCGCAAGCTCAACCCTGTACAGCTTCCACCCTGGACGCGTCGTTCGCCGGCAAACTCAATCCAAACTCCGCCGACTTCGAGCAATACAGCGGCTACCTCGATGAACGGAAAACCATCTCCACCGTTCATGGTGAAGAACTCACCAAACACAACAATATTTCAGTTGAGTGTTGATCGAATAGATGAGAGGAGGAGGAGAAAAATAAGGAAAAGTGCGGTGATATTTTCTTCCATTCAGATGATGATGGCGGCTCAGAAGTCCGTTAACCACACATACCTCTTTTGACCGCAACCTAGGTTATGCATTGTATTTAAAAAGGAAGGGTATCATGTAATGGGATGAAATAATAATAATTTATTATAAATAACTCATGCACCGAGCTTTTTGCCAAAAAAACATTTTATACAACCTCCGAATCGAGATGTAACACATAACTCTAGCATTAAAAAATATTCCGGACCCAATGGGACAGGTTTCGTCGAATTCCGAGATCGTTTGTGAAAAGTCCTTTATAATTATCGATGAAAAATCGAGCGTTTAAGATTCCTATAATTACAGAAAAATCAAAAGAATATGAGACCTTGACATTTTAGACCTCTTCCCAACGGATCCAATGAATCTTATTTCGTTAAATTTGGAGTTCATTTGGCCAGTCGTCTATTCATTTAATGTTACCCCTGTCTAAATTATCTAAACAATTAAATAGAAACAAAGGCATTTTGGGCCACCGAAGTCACATACGACATCCGTTTGCCACAAAATTTGATTTTCTTACAATAATTTGACGATACAGTTCCAATGAAACTAATTTCATCGAAAACTGAGACCGTTTGCAAAAATGGCTATTTTAACGCTTATATAATATTATAAAATATTAATTAAATTTCCAAATAATTCAATAAAATAATAATAAATTATTTTCAGCATATATATCCAAATAGAATATATATAAACTTCAAATATAATTCAATATTAACGTTTTCGGGTTAACCGATATTCAAATTATATTAATAACCCCTTTAATTTATTAAATAAACGTTATAATTTAATAACGATTTCCATAGCGACTATTTTAAATTTTGATTTGGACATAACTAACAATCTATAACACGAAATTTGGATTTTTTTTTCCTTCCATATGAAAATTATAATCAACAAGATTCCAACGTTTATTGTTTCACAGAAATCCGACGTATATCGGATCCTGTATATTCAACTGAAGTTCAAAACTCCATATTACGAACTGCCACGCCGTTTCGAGCTCGTTTTAAATAAATTATAAATTTAACGTTCAACTGTCATTTTAAATAAACGAATACAATATTAAAATTCATTAATATTCCAAATATAATATTTAAAATAATAAATTAAATATTTAACAACTAAAAATACGGGACATTACACTATAATAGCCTGCCAATCCAAGAAAGCTTCTCACTTCCGTTGCATTCTTAGGAATTTTCCAATCTTGAACTGCAACTACCTTTGTAGGATCTACTGCTATCCCATCTTTAGAGACCACATGCTCTAAAAATTTCACCTCTTTTCTTCAAAAATGGCATTTGGTGAATTTTGCCTTAAGCTAATGCGCACGCAGAGTTTTCAAAACCTCTCTCAAATGTTGGGCATGCTCTTCCTCGAACTTTGAGAAGATCAAGATATCATCAACAAAGACCATGACAAATTTATTTAGAAACTTCCGAAACACCCTACTCATCAGATCAACATAATAGGTGGGTGCATTCGTCAACCCAAAAGGCATAATGAGCAATTCAAAGAAACCATCTGGAGTCCTAAAAGTGGTCTTATCTATACTGTCCTCAGCCACCCTCAACTGATGAAATCTCGTAGACAAATCTAACTGAGAGAAAACTGATGCCCCAATGAGCTGGTCAAACAGGTCATCTATCCTCGGGAGTGGGAGCCTTTTCTTCTTAGTTAGTTTATTTAATTCTCTGTAGTCTACACATAAGCGAAGTGAACCATCCGCCTTAGTTGTGAATACCACTGGAGCACCCCATCCAGAACTTCCTTCTTGTTAGCTTTATCTTCCTCATGCATCAAGGCCATATCAACGAGTCTTTCAAAAGTTGCTCCTATTGGAATATGAGACATAGTCGACCCATGAAGGGGTTCATTCAGTCCTCTAGCAAACCGCAAAGCTTTTTTATGCGGACTATCCACTAGCTCCAACCCAAACCTCGCTCGTTGGTTGAATTTGTTAACATACTCTTTGACAGTCATGCCTCCTTGCTTGAGCGCTAAGAACCTTTCCATTTGCATGCTTTTCTCAGCTTGAGAAAGAAACTTCACTTCAAATCTTTGCCGAAAATCATCTGAAGTCTCCACTGGACACTCTGCTTTCATCACTTCCCACCAGAACGAAGCTTCATCTTTTAGTAGCCAGGCGGCTAACTGAATCTTCCTACGATTGTCCACTTTGAAAATTCCAAAGAGATCCTCCGTTTCTTTGAGCCAATTCCTTGCCTCTACGAATGTCTCAGTTCCACGGAATGATTTTCCTCCCATATCACAGAAATCTATGTAGATCTTGGAGAAATTATCTGCACATAGAGGAGGAGGAACGATGGGTGCAACTAGGGGAGGAACGTCAGCTTGACCACCGGCAAGCGTCGTGGTATCTAGATACCTACGAAACCAGCCTGGTATCGTAACGCCCTCAGGAATATTAAGTTCCCCAGACATGCTGAAAAGAAAATGAAAGGGATTCAGACAAAGGATCAAAAGATATTACATATGGCTTTGGAGAATATGTTTTTCAAAACAGACTTTTCTTTTTGAAAATGCTTCCTTTTAAAAAAAATGAAAATAATTTTCAAAATCTTTTATCTAATCTGGTAACCTTCAGCTCTGATACCAAGTGGGGCACCCCACGTCCGTTAATGTCACTCATTAAGAGAATGCATTAAGTTTTGTGAAGCGTTATAGGTAAACAGAAATAGAAACATTACAATACAGATATAAAATAGCAGCGGAATTAAAAACTTTTATTAATCATAAAGCATAACTTCGTGGTTCAAAACATCATGAGTCTGAAAATACATAAACCCAGTACAACATCTTAAACATTTCTGTCTTGTACTTAAAATATCAGAGTACAGTAATAAAAGAAATATAATTCCCCAAACAAAAACATAGCCATACTAGAAAGTATAAGAGCTCGAGCAATACATATATGCAGCTCCAAGAAAGATGAAAGCAAAATCCTGATAAAGCTTGAGTATTCCTACCCTGAGAACCTTGGGGGGTGGGGGAACGGAAGAGAAAGAAGAGGAAACAAAATGGGTCAGATATAAAGTCCGGCGAGTGCAGTTACTTTTAGCATATAGATAAGTAAAATTATCATGACAGGCATATAAAGTGGACAACAGAGATGACATCATAATAGGAAGGTATGACAAGGTAAACAGGACAAACATGATGGAGTATACTATGCTTCTCTAATGATTTCTCTGCACCGATACTAGTATAACCAGAATGAGATGATCCCCAACATATATAAGATGGTAGATTGAGGTGTACTTCTGTTGAGAGATTTTAACCCCATACAATCAACAGGTAGCCCAACATACCAAAGTTACCCCTAAGGATAATAACGGGCTCCTAAACTTACCAGAGTCTAAATGTACCCTAACTACTACCCTAATTAATCGGCTCCTACTCCGTAGATACCCTGTGCTAGCCCCGCAGTAGGGTGTACCACTCCCTAAAGTGGCAACCCTTCGTTTTTAGGATGTGCACAACTATAACTATAGGTGTCACAGCGTCTAAACCTCCTCTTTCGGAGCCATGCACGCACATGACCCTGTCGGAATGCGCCGCCCGCACCGTCCCCCACGTTTGGATCTCTTACAATCAACCCAGTAAGCGTTCCCTAACTTTGACCTAGTTCAGAGTACTCATTTGACACCTATATATGGGTTACTGACTGAAACAGGTCCCACACACAAGATGATACAAGCTTCCCCCTACGCTTGCATCCCCACCAGGTTTTCCACAGGTTATGCCATACCAGAGTATAAGATTGCATAACCCTACTAGTTAACTTTGTAGGCCTATATATATAAATGTTATCCACCCACCCAAGATTTACTTAACCCAACCACTGTTCCAAACAAGTTTACTTAACCCCTACTCAAGTTATATGTTAATCCCCATGGATTCAACTAGGTTAAGTATTCCAATTCATTACCATATTCATTTATGGTTATAATGTGCTAGACCTCCCACATTAAGCCTATCACTTGTGGATGCTGGATATGTCGGTCGGTTCTGGCGAACTTCTTCCATAAGTCGGACTTAACCTCATGTCTTAGCACGTCTCGTGTTTATACACTTAGACCCCTCACATTAGATTCACCACTTGTGGCCGCTAGATATGCTGGTCGGTTCCGAGCAGACTTCCACCACAAATGTAATCTAACCTCGTGTCTAAGCGTGGTTACAGTTTCTAATTACTGTAATTCTAGGCATTTCCACTATTAACCACTTATTCCTATGTCGTTATAGGTTTTCGTGCCCCTTTTTCCAAGTTATGTTCATAATGAACCATATACCCTAAATTAAGGTCTTTAATCACAAATTGATTTATGCCCCAAATTAATGTTCATGTATTTCAATTAAGTTATGCCCAAATTCCCAATACAAGTTATGCCCCAATTTTATCGTTTTCCCCTCGTTCCCAAATTAACGCGTTCGCATATTTCAACGGCATGCCTAGGCACGAAGGTAGCCCGGCTATATAAAATATAAAGGGAAAGGATAGAGGGAAGAGGACAGAAATGATCATAGTAACAAGGTGGACATATAATGACAGAAATAGGCATAACATATAGTGGCATAATGACAAGATAGACAAATAGGAACAGATCTAATAAACATGTGACCATAGAACTGATTCTAACATAATAGGGACATCATAAACATGCATGATGAGATCTAAACAATGAACATCCAACTAGCAAAAGATCTGATTTAGCCACAAACATAATAGGAACAAGCATGAGCTGATCTAAACAGTGAATTAGATCTATAACAATGGCAGATCTGACATGATAAATATGTATAGGTTTAGATCTAGTTTCATAGTCATGTCAGAATAACTTGGATAAACAGATTATAGTAGATATGATATGATTCACATATTTACAGGCATAGATCCAAATTATAGTCATGTCAATATTTGCTTTTTAATTATTTAGATCTAAAATTAACATAGACTCACGGTGCTTGGATCTAGAAAAATAGAAGAAAGGATTACAGATGTTGAATCACAGATCTCTAAACTCTATTTGATTGCTGAAGAAGAAAAGACTTGGTTTAATCTGGGCAGAGGCAGTATCTATTTATCCATTATTTTTGGTATGCAAAAATATGAGAAATGAGGCCATATTTATAGCCGACCCAAAAACCCTAATCTTCCTGATCTGCCGCAGGGGGTCGACCCCCCCTTATGGGGTCGACCCATGCGTCGACACCCCCTTGAGGGGTCGACACCCCTGAGCGGGATTTTTGTCGCCTCCCCAAATTTTGAATTCCGAACTGATTTTTGAATTCTGGATTTAATTATATATAATTCTCTTGTGCATATATAAACTTCAAACCTTAGTAACTTCTTCATACGGTGTCCATTTTACGCAAACCAGGTGTCTATTTTGACCAGAATTCCGAGACGAACGCAATGGCGCAGTTCATTTCACTTAATTCTGAGTATTAAATTAATTATTATTTATTTTATCATCTTTTAGTATTGTACGGGGTGTTACAGTCCAACCGGAAAATTGTCAAGAAACAAGACATACAAATAAGCATGGAAATAATATCCGCATAAAAGAGAGCTCATCATGCACATAAACAATATTTTTAAATATCCATCGAAGTTAGTCTTAAAGATAATTCAAAAAGGATTATCAACTTTTTTGTAAAATTGATCTATCGTAATACTAAACCCACTTTAGTATACAAGAGACTAAGATCAATAAGCAAAATATAGCTTATTGCTTTTTAAAAGAATATTCAAGATGATTTTCAATGAAAGCTCGAATCGCTCAAGTTCTAGAAATCACCAAAAGAAATTTAGAAGAACGTAAAACAGAAAGACATTCGAACCATAACAAGTGTGAGCGTACAAGTCCATAAACCACAATGTTATTCACAAATGGTTCTCATACACAAAAGTGGATGCACACAAATGTCCACACAACATAAATGAGTGCGTGGCTCCCTAAATGAACACGTAAGTAATTCGTGTCATAAATAAATAAAGAGAACACATGAACCACTGAAATCGCCATATAAACACAAATATTCCGATAGCTTTGAAGCAATGTAAATATATATAAAGTAGTCATCACGAAAATGGTGAAATCATAAATAACACAAAAATAACCAATCAACATGAAATGGATCCGGACAGACTAAAATGACCACGACAAAGTTGCTGACACCTTCCCAAGCAGTTTCACCAAAACGGTAAGGTTGCCGACACCTGCCCGAGCAGTTTTGCCTAAAAGGGAAAATCACAAAGTTAATTGTAGAACAATCAAACATAAAAATTATCGTTTTATCAATATGAATCCACTCAAATAAAAATTGATATTTAATAAATCAAATGACTATCAAAAGTCAAAATACTCGAGCTGTTGAAATTCACAAATTAGGGCAATTGAGAAAACACAGGAAAAGAGCAAATGAGCCAAAACTCGACCGGGAAGATTCCTGGATCAGTCTAAACTGTTAACCGTGGTCCCCACTGGTCAACAACAGAAAACCGGGAAGATGATTGAAACATTTCACATGGATAATACCGGTGCTCATGATTATTAGAAATGGATGACGTCTGAAGATAACAAAATTACCTTTCATTCTGCATGGGATGCGGTTAGGACTAAGTCTTCTTCTGTTGATTGGTACAATCATATATGGAATCATTTCTGTGCTCCAATAATGTATACATGTTCATACTTCACTATCATGGACATATTAAGCACATTGGATAAAGTGAGCAAGTGGTATCATAACATCTCAACTGTATGCATGTTATTCAAGAAGCATATGGAATACTATTAAGCTATAACATAATCTGATTCAGATAAACTCATCACGGCGTTTAGATGTGTTAACTCTCGTTTCTAACAGAAAACATATACGCAAAGTTAAACGTAGTATTCTAGGCGCTTGTTTAACTACTTCAATATGGAATCTATGGTGTGAGAGAAATAGCCGCTTGTTTCAAGGTTGCCAATTACCAGAATTTGTTTGAATTGAACTCATCAAGCAGGACGTTGCTATTATGCTCGGTAAAAATACAAGATCTATGTTAGTCGCAAACTTTTGACCAGAGAAAATGACGCACCTGTCGACTCGAATATTCCTTGATTTGGCTGTTTGTGAGATCCGTCTAGGCTTGATTATCTGATTGACTTAACATCTGTGATGTGGTGTTGATGACGGATCAGGTAAACGATGAAGCGTCGGTCTCTTCATCTTTGACCCGTTAGTGGAAAAGATTCAGATCTGGCAAATACTTTAGAGGATGGACTTCATTTTATCTGAGGTGACCTAATTTGGGAGGATGTGAAGAAAGAGCAATGTATTTATATTTTTTGATGTTGAGGGTCTAATTGCAAATGTTGGTGGTGTAGCTTTGGGTACTTACGTTAGTCAGTACGAGTGAGTTTTGTGATATAGTCTGTTTTCGCTTGTTTGATTGTAAGTACCCAGTGCTACATTAATGTACATATTGATTTATTTTAACAATAATAGTATCAATTTTCTAAAAAAAAACTTTTTATTTATTGCCCAATTCATAGTATGGGTTTGTTTTCCAATTTCAAATGAACACTCTTCCATAATTATTTTGACATTTTTGTTAATCTTGGTTATTTGAAAACGTGGGATGTTACGCTATGTGTCATACTAATACCCTCCTCCATCCATCAGCCTTCTAAATGCTAGTAATGTTCAGCCTCATTAGGCCTACAATATCAATGCAGTCAAGGCATACTCTTTTGATGGAACTCCGACAAACCTACTTCTAGGGGTACAACTACGTTAGGCCTACCCCAGAGGGTCACCCAAGAGAATCCTCACGTCCTTTAGAAGTCTCCCCCTTCCAACCCCGCTAAACAAACACATTCGACGTGCTCTCAATATGCCAAAGCATCTATGATGACCCGCTTCATTGGGTTCTTCATCTAAACTCCCTTTGAATTGCTCCGAATGGACTTCACTATTTTATTATACTCCATGTCTAATCTTTTATTATGCGCTTAGCTTACATTCCTTTTCCTCTACTATAATACTGATTTGCATTTCCTACATAATTCCATCTAATCTAGGCTTTATTTATTTGCTTATTAACTTAATCTAAGATTTAAGTTTTAATATAATAAGCTTCTTTTATTTTATCTTTCTTCTTTTTGATTACAACCCTTATGTTTTTTTTTCCAAATATCTAGATTTACCTAATTTCTCTTCGTTCTTAGATCAATCCAAGATCTGATCCCAACTTATTGACTCAGTTTCTAGCATGAGCCTGTGATATTCTACTTTAATCATAATAGGTTATATTTTTTCTTTTTATTATGATTTTATAACATGTTTACAATTCTGTTTTGTCATAATAATTTGCATTTTTATCACTTTTTAAATTATAACTCTTGTCATGGTTTATTGAAAATTCCTATAAATTTGTCTAATTCAGTCTGATTCCTTTTTATTACAATTTTACAATTTGTGCATAGGTTTACTATAAATTTAGGTCTTTTTATTTGATTCATGTTTGGCACTTTCTATTCGATTTTTCGTGTGTGAAAAGAGGATTAAATCTGCCTCTTTGAACTAACATTTACAGATCTGGATATTTTTAAGGAGGCGTGTAATTAGTTTTTGAAACCTGTAAATAACTAAATGTCAACTCTTGTTTGTTACGTTCTTTATCTTCTTTTCATTACGCATTTACTTACTTTACAGTTATTGTAAGTTTTATATCAGGAAGTTGTCTTACTCCACTTGGTTGCTTGCAGAAACTACATTAAAAATCTATTTTCTTATTTTGATAATAGCACCATAACAGTGACACATAACTAAAAGATATTCCCCATTTTTTCTTAATTGTTGAATAGTGCCAAATATAGTGATTTCCCTATTTTGCACTAACCCCGCTTTTCTTATCTTTATTCTTGCAATTACATTCATTGTCTTTCTTATAATATTAATTGTTGGAAATATATCCCATTTTCTCAGCCAACCAACTAATTGTAACAACCCGTATTTTCAATAACCTGTTATAACAGAAATCGAGGCAGAATTTAATTTATAAATCTGAATCAAGGGAAACGGGCTATGCCATTGCGTTCGTCTCGGAAAAATACGCGAAATAGAGTCCGAGTTTTCGAAAATCGGAGTCCGTATGACCCGATTAAGGCCCAACAAAGTTTTCAGAAAATTTCTAAATAAAAACAGATTTCAAATTCAAATCTGAATTTGGGAGTTGGGCCAGTTTGGGCCAGGCGGGAGAATTCCCGCCACAGTACCCAAGTCGACAGCCCTGTCGACTTGGGAGTCGACTGGGTCTGACCAGGTCGACAGCCCTGTCGACTTGGCTGTCGACTTGGCTCAGACGCCCAGTTCTGCCTGGTGCACCATTTTGGGTTTGTGTTGAGCTTGGGGGCCAGATTCGATTTGGAGGGCTGAGATGAGAACTAGGGTTTAATCCTATGGTCTAAATCACTAGCCTAATCTATAAATAAGACCCTAACCTACCCTAAATCATCATTAATCTATCCTACAACTAAACTATGGCAAAATCAATCCTCTCATGGCCTCCACTCTCTTCATAAATTCCTAAATCAATTTTCAAGAAATTTCTATGCATACAAGTGTATTTAGGCTTGTATGATCCTCTTTAGCTTGCATTAAAGTCTTGTTTCTCTATTGGCATCATAAAGGAGGAGTCTTGATCAAGTTTGCTTGCATTTTGGGGTTTTAATTAGTTGCATAAGGGGGTTTCTTACATTTGCTATACTCCTTTGAGTCGTCATAGCATTGTAAGCCTATTTCTACTCTTGTATTTTAACTATGAAGTTAATATGTTATGTTGCAAGTTGAGTTTGGGGTTAATCATGATATGTGCTTTGATCTTATGATTTTATGCATAAGCTTACTCTATGCATGTTAGTAAAGTCATTACCTTGGCTTTATGCATAGAAAGATATGAACCTTATGCAAGTTGAAACCATGTTATGCATGCATATGAACACTATGCAAGTTAAAATGATGTTATGCATGCATATGAACCTTATGCAAGTTGAAACCATGTTATGCATGCATATGAACACTATGCAAGTTAAAAATGATGTTATGCATGCTTATGAATATCTTGCAAGTTGATAACATGATATGCAAGTTTATGATCACATCTTTGTCTCATATGCCACCATGTTTAACTTGTGGCTCCAACACCTTTATGTCATGATTTTGCCAAGTTCCCTCTTTCTATCCTTTATGCGCCATTGCGTTATGTAAAGCGAGGGGATTGCATTTGGGGTTGGGTAAACTTAAAAGACATAAAAACATAAGCTTGGGAATTTACCTATTAAGTTAGGTCTACCCATTGGGAATTTACCTATTAAGTTAGGTCTACCCAATTGCTTGAAAATTTGTAATGTGTTTTGAAAACATGATGGACATGACACTTAGAAAACATGAGGATGGCCAACTCGAGGTTGGGTTGAGCTTGTAGCATAAACCTACCCGGAACCGACCGGCTTAACTAGTGGCTACAAGCGATAGGACCCAATGTGAGTAGTTGGTCATGTTGCACGTGAAACCCGAGGTTAGACCAAGTTGTGGTGTAAACCTACCCGGACCCGCCCGGCCTAACTAGTAACCACAAC
The DNA here is from genome assembly GCA_030737875.1 of Allium sativum. Lineage (NCBI taxonomy): Eukaryota > Viridiplantae > Streptophyta > Magnoliopsida > Asparagales > Amaryllidaceae > Allium > Allium sativum. The sequence continues at coordinate 455,949,262 of CM060909.1, forward strand.
AAGGTCTAATGTGAGAGGTTGGGTGCATTAAATTAATTAATGCCACACGGTAGGGTTAAGTCATGGACCGCTTGAATACTTAACCAATTAAACACGATGGGTTGGTAGGGTTAAGTCATGAACCTTGGGTACACTTAACCAACTTGGTACTTGGATGAGTTGGGTTAACCACGTTTAACCCATTAAGGAAACCCTAGTTACGTGGTCCTTTGCACCAGTAACCCTCTTGGTAGTATCATGATACCCTAGGGACTAGGCTAGGGTGGGGCACGATTACTGGGATGCCATGTAAGCGACCAAAACGACGGCTGTGTAGGTGCGCCGGTGTAGGTTCAGGCGGGCCATGGTCGTGCACATGGTCCGGAGTTGAAAAAGCAGGCACGGGCACCAGTAGGTTTAAACTGTGCGTGCTTGGTTCGTGTCAGTGGTTGACACCCTAGGACTTGATACACCCTAGGGTGGACCTAGCACAGTTTAGCTACACTTCGTAGTTGGGCCGTAAGACACCGACACTTGACGAGTTAGGCTTTAGGGAGCCGATCGACTAGACCGTGCTAGTTGGACCTTGATTTAGGTCATTCATGATGTTGGGCCAAACTTGGGCCTGGGGATCACTTCTTGTTTACACTTGACATGACTCGTGAAACTAGTACACCTGGTGAAAACCTCAACCTTGTATATGCGGTGCCCCACTTGATCTATCTTGTTGACTTTTTACCATGCTAGTTATCATCCTATGACTCATCCTTGTTTACATATACAGTTAACTTTATTAGTTGTTGTACAATAGTAGGTAGGACTTACCAGTCTTTTGACTGACCCATTTTCTTTCGCCTCTTTTCTTTCGTTCCCCCTCCAGGTTTGCAGGGCGGGAATACCAGTACTTAGCTTGGATCTTAGCTGCTTTTCTTGGATAGCTCATGTATGCTTTGGACTTGAGCTCGCTATGGTTTTCTACCTTGGAGATAGCTACTTTATGTTTTCCTTTCCAGTTTCCAGTTTTATGATCCTAGACTTTGTTTATGGAAAATAATGATCAAGTACTGTGTTGTAACTTAACTTATGGTTTTGATATGCTAGTTTTTATCCGCTGCTATATTTACTCTGTTTTTACTTATATGTTCTGTCTTGTGATATCTGCATGCATGTTTACCTTGTTTAAACGCCCCTCCAAAGTCAGTGCCCTTGCAAGAGTGGCACTGGCGGAGGTGGGGTGTTACATTTGGTATCAGAGCATAAGGTTTACGAGATTGGAGCAAAAAGGGTTTTAAAGTTATTTTTAAAAGCTATTTTCAAAACCAATCAAGTATTTTCCAAAGAAAAGTCTAGTTTATTTTGAAAGGCTATCCCCCAAGAGCCATAAGCACTATCCTTCGTTTCCTCGTTCTAAATCTATCTTTTCCCTTTTTTCAGCATGGCCGATCTCAATCTTCCCGAGGGAGTCACCATTCCCGGATGGTTCCGGAGGTATTTGGAAGCTAGGGCCAACAATGCAGGTCCAGCAACCACTCCCACTATCACTGAGGTTCCACCCCCTCCTCCTCCTCCTCAGCAACCGCAAGCCGATTTCGCCAAGGTTTGCAAGGACTTCAAGGCCATGGGTGGCAAAAAATTTATTGGGACAGAGACTTTCGTGGAAGCAAGAAATTGGTTGAAGGAGACCGAAGATCTTTTTGCCATCTTTGATATAGAGGACCGTAGAAAGGTTCTGTTGGCGGTTTGGCTACTAAAGGAGGAAGCTGCTTATTGGTGGGAGGTCACCAATGCCACTAGGCCCGTAGAAACCTGGGCCGACTTTAGGGCAAGGTTTGGGCTTAAGTTTCTATCATCTGCAGAGGCAAATTTGCAACTAGAGAAGTTCATAGCTTTGAAGCAAGGAGACATGACAGTGAGAGAGTATGTGAATAAGTTCAACCAGCTCGCCCGATTCGGTTTGGACATGGTCAATACTCCCGAGAAGAAGGCTCTACGTTTTGCACGAGGGTTAAATAAGCCATTACAAGGTCTAGCCATGTCACACATACCCATGGGGGCCACTTTCGAGAGCCTGGTAGACATGGCATTGCTACAGGGAGAGGATAAGAATGGGAAGAAAGAAGTCAAGCCCAATGAGACTCAGCCTAAGAAGACAGACTCCAAGTGGGGAGGGAATCAGAGTAATCAGAGTAATCAGAGTAACAAGAACAACAAGGGCAACAAGAACAAGGCAAAGGACCCAAGAAAGTGCAACTTCTGTGGGATTGTTGGGCACATAGCCAAGGACTGTAGGAAGAAGAGAATGAAATTAGGTGGGTGCTTTCACTGTGGAGAGACAGGACATTTTAGCAAGGATTGCCCTAAGAAGCAGGGGCATGGACAGACTCAACGTGCAGGTTCATCCGGAGGGCAAGTGCATGCTCTCAACGCCGCTCCAGTTCAGGATCGAGGTAGCATTTCTGTAGAAAGTCTTGTTTATATTTCTGATTATCCTGTTCGCACCTTATTTGATTCTGGCGCATCGCATAGTTTTATTTCTTCTGACATTGTTGAAAGTTTGCACCTAAGTACTAGCTTAGTTGAGGATCCCGTTTGTGTTTCGAATCCGATTGGGGGTTCAGCCCATTTATCTATGATCTGTATGGATTTGAGGATTTCTATCTTGACCGTAGAATTCTCGTGTGATGCTTATGTTCTCGGGTTCACGGGATACGGGTTGATCTTGGGCATGGATTGGTTATCCCGCTATGGAGCCATTCTCGATTGTGAGCATAGGGTGGTGAGACTCATGACTCGCCTTGGTAATACCCTAAAGATTTCTTGCAACCCGCTAGATCCCGTCATGCTATGTTATCTTGAATCTCTTGACTCGTCTATCGATGATCTGCAATCTGTAAGGGTGGTTCGAGAATACCCTGATGTTTTCGAAGAAGTTAAGGGGTTACCCCCTAAGCGAGAGATAGATTTCCGCATTTATCTGGTTGATAACGCTAAGCCAGTCTCCTTACCAGTTAGGCACATGGCCCCGCGTGAAAGGAGAGAGCTCAGTAAGCAAATCAAGGAGCTACTTGAGAAGAATTTTATTAGGCGAAGCATTTCCGAATGGGGTGCTCCTGTGGTGTTCGCTACTAAGGCGGACGGCTCGCTTCGTCTATGTGTTGATTATCGAGAGTTGAACAAGCTGACCAAGAAGAATAGGCATCCATTACCGAGGATAGATGACCTCTTCGACCAGCTTGTTGGTGCTTCTGTTTTCTCTCAGCTTGACCTTGCTACTGGATTCCATCAGCTCAGGGTAGCTGAAGACAGTATAGACAAGACTGCGTTCAGGACTCCAGATGGATTCTTCGAATGGCTTGTCATGCCGTTCGGCTTGACTAATGCACCCGCATATTTCGTGGACTTGATGAGTAGGGTGTTCAGGGAGTTCTTGAACAAGTTTGTCGTGGTCTTCGTAGATGATATTCTGATCTTCTCAAAAGACGAGGAAGAGCATGCTAGACATCTCAGGGAAGTGATGGATACGCTTAGAGCCCATCAGTTGAAAGCCAAGTTCTCCAAATGCCACTTTTGGAGAAAGGAAGTCCGGTTTCTTGGGCATATAGTTTCTAAGCAGGGTATAGCTGTGGATCCCGGGAAAGTGGTTGAAGTTCAAGATTGGAAGACTCCTAAGAATGCAACCGAAGTGCGAAGCTTTCTCGGTTTGGCAGGCTATTATAGGAAGTTCATTAGAGACTTCGCTAAGATTTCAGCCCCTCTCACTAGATTGACGAAGAAGAACTTAGTCTTTGCATGGGACTTAGAGTGTGAGCTCGCTTTTCAAAGGCTCAAAAGGGCCCTTACCACAGCTCCAGTTTTGGCATTACCCGATGGCGGTAAGATGTTTACCGTGTATACCGATGCATGTGGCACGGGGTTAGGCGCTGTTCTAATGCAGGTGGGAAGAGTGATATGTTATGGGGGTAGACAACTTAAAGTTCATGAGAAGAACTACCCCACTCATGACTTGGAGTTGGCGGCGATTGTCTTTGCACTCAAGTCCTGGCGCCACTATCTTTTAGGCGAAAGGTTTGAGTTGTATACTGATCACAAATCGCTCAAGTATCTCTTCTCGCAGAAAGACCTGAATCTTAGGCAGCAAAGGTGGATGGAATTCTTGGCATCGTATGACTTCGAGATAGCTTATACCCCTGGCAAGGGTAATGTTGTGGCTGATGCACTAAGCAGAAAGAGGTTGACCCTAAGTCCTCTATTCGTTGAGATGAAGAATTTAGAGTATGTGGCAACCTTTGATTTCTCTTTGGCAATTGAGTCGATGACCGGTTATTTAGCATCTCTGGAACTCAGACCTACCCTTCTTGATCAAGTTGGGGCTTCGCAGAAAGAAGATCCTCAGATAGTTGAGATTATGGATAAGCTAATTCGAGGAGAGACGTCTAGTCATCTCGCTCGATATTCTATTGATGACAAGGGTTGGCTGAGGAGAGATGGAAGGTTATGTGTTCCAGTGGTAGAAGATCCAGTAAGAAGAGTTCTTGAAGAAGCGCATCGCTCTAAGTTGACTATACATCCAGGCGGAGATAAGATGTATAAAGATATGAAGCGTATTTTCTTTTGGCCTGGGATAAAGAAGGATGTGGCAGAGTTTGTTTCTAGATGTATCATTTGCCAGCAAGTTAAGGCCGAGTCGAAGAAGCCCGGTGGGCTATTGCATCCTCTAAACGTTCCACTTTGGAAGTGGGAGAGTATTTCCATGGATTTTATTGATGGGCTACCAAGGTCAAGGAAAGGGAATACGAGCATTTGGGTCATTGTGGACAGACTTACGAAGAGTGCTCATTTCATTCCCGTAAAGAGCAAGAGGACCGCATCTTGGCTAGCGTCTGTATATCTTCGTGAGATTGTGAGACTTCATGGAGTCCCTTCTAGTATAGTCAGTGACCGTGACCCAATCTTTACAAGTCAATTCTGGAATAGCTTGCAAGAAGCCATGGGCACGAGGTTGAATCTAAGTACTGCTTATCACCCACAGACGGACGGTCAAACCGAAAGGGTGAATAGGGTACTCGAGGATCTGTTAAGGCTTTGTATTCTGGATTTTGGTGGTACTTGGGAAGACCATCTTCCTCTTGTTGAGTTTGCATATAATAACAGTTATCAAGCAAGCATAGGGATGGCACCATTTGAAGCCTTATATGGGAGGCCGTGCAAGTCGCCTACATGTTGGTGGGAGACTACAGATAAACTTATACTTGGGCCTGATATGATCAGAGATGCATCCGAGAAGATCGAGTTGATTCGAAGACGGATGAAAGCGGCCCAAGACCGACAGAAATCCTATGCTGATAAGCGAAGATCTGATTTGGAGTTTGGTGTTGGAGATATGGTTTTCGTGAAGGTTTCTCCTTTGCGGAATGTGGTCCGATTTGGAGCCGTGGGGAAGTTAGCACCGAGATTTGTTGGACCCTTCCCTATTATAGAGAGGATCAGGCAGATGGCTTATAGAGTGAAATTGCCCGAGAAGCTTGTCGGAGTACACGATGTTTTTCATGTCTCGCATCTCCGGAAGTGTTTACATGAGTCAGCAGAGGTTGTTGAGCCAAGTGTTCTGGAAGATGTGGAAGTGGAGAAAGAAGCTACTTTGAGGAGAGCTCCGATTCGTATCTTGGGGACGGAGACCAAGAAGCTAAGGAATCGAGAGGTCAAGTTGGTGAAGGTTCAATGGGGTGAAGCCGAAGAAGACACAACTTGGGAAACCGAGGAGAAGATGCGTGGGCTTTATCCATTCCTTTTTGAGGGTACACTCTCAATCTCCTTTCTTTGTTAGCATATCTTTCTCTTTGCTATCCGTGTTTGTTTAGTTATCGTGCTAATCTTGTCATGAGAACCTTAGGTAGAAACCCTTTGGATGAAACATGTGTTTGAAACATGTTATGCTTGATGGTTGCAAGTGGCTGCAAGTGGTTACTCGTGGATGCATTATACACGATTAGGCACTAGATCGGCTCACACACCCCTCATATTGCATATGCATGAGTGTTTATGCTTATTCATGGATGAAATTTTTTGTGTTATCACATGGATGTTGCATATGGATGTATGTGATGTGCACACATATAGATGTTATACATTATGTTAGGAATTGCATACATATGGATTCATTTCACTTACATAATCTGCATTGATGATATTTGCATTAGATAAGTACATATACACACACCTTTGCATATGTTCATACAGCATTTAGAATCTTGTAAGGACAATAATTGCTCGTGGATGATGTTTTGAGTAGATGGAAGTTGGATGGTAGGATACGTTCTTCCTAACTTGAGAATTTCGGGGACGAAATCCTTTAAGGGGGGGAGAATGTAACAACCCGTATTTTCAATAACCTGTTATAACAGAAATCGAGGCAGAATTTAATTTATAAATCTGAATCAAGGGAAACGGGCTATGCCATTGCGTTCGTCTCGGAAAAATACGCGAAATAGAGTCCGAGTTTTCGAAAATCGGAGTCCGTATGACCCGATTAAGGCCCAACAAAGTTTTCAGAAAATTTCTAAATAAAAAAGATTTCAAATTCAAATCTGAATTTGGGAGTTGGGCCAGTTTGGGCCAGGCGGGAGAATTCCCGCCACAGTACCCAAGTCGACAGCCCTGTCGACTTGGGAGTCGACTGGGTCTGACCAGGTCGACAGCCCTGTCGACTTGGCTCAGATGCCCAGTTCTGCCTGGTGCACCATTTTGGGTTTGTGTTGAGCTTGGGGGCCAGATTCGATTTGGAGGGCTGAGATGAGAACTAGGGTTTAATCCTATGGTCTAAATCACTAGCCTAATCTATAAATAAGACCCTAACCTACCCTAAATCATCATTAATCTATCCTACAACTAAACTATGGCAAAATCAATCCTCTCATGGCCTCCACTCTCTTCATAAATTCCTAAATCAATTTTCAAGAAATTTCTATGCATACAAGTGTATTTAGGCTTGTATGATCCTCTTTAGCTTGCATTAAAGTCTTGTTTCTCTATTGGCATCATAAAGGAGGAGTCTTGATCAAGTTTGCTTGCATTTTGGGGTTTTAATTAGTTGCATAAGGGGGTTTCTTACATTTGCTATACTCCTTTGAGTCGTCATAGCATTGTAAGCCTATTTCTACTCTTGTATTTTAACTATGAAGTTAATATGTTATGTTGCAAGTTGAGTTTGGGGTTAATCATGATATGTGCTTTGATCTTATGATTTTATGCATAAGCTTACTCTATGCATGTTAGTAAAGTCATTACCTTGGCTTTATGCATAGAAAGATATGAACCTTATGCAAGTTGAAACCATGTTATGCATGCATATGAACACTATGCAAGTTAAAATGATGTTATGCATGCATATGAACACTATGCAAGTTAAAAATGATGTTATGCATGCATATGAACACTATGCAAGTTAAAAATGATGTTATGCATGCTTATGAATATCTTGCAAGTTGATAACATGATATGCAAGTTTATGATCACATCTTTGTCTCATATGCCACCATGTTTAACTTGTGGCTCCAACACCTTTATGTCATGATTTTGCCAAGTTCCCTCTTTCTATCCTTTATGCGCCATTGCGTTATGTAAAGTGAGGGGATTGCGTTTGGGGTTGGGTAAACTTAAAAGACATAAAAACATAAGCTTGGGAATTTACCTATTAAGTTAGGTCTACCCATTGGGAATTTACCTATTAAGTTAGGTCTACCCAATTGCTTGAAAATTTGTAATGTGTTTTGAAAACATGATGGACATGACACTTAGAAAACATGAGGATGGCCAACTCGAGGTTGGGTTGAGCTTGTAGCATAAACCTACCCGGAACCGACCGGCTTAACTAGTGGCTACAAGCGATAGGACCCAATGTGAGTAGTTGGTCATGTTGCACGTGAAACCCGAGGTTAGACCAAGTTGTGGTGTAAACCTACCCGGACCCGCCCGGCCTAACTAGTAACCACAACAAGGTCTAATGTGAGAGGTTGGGTGCATTAAATTAATTAATGCCACACGGTAGGGTTAAGTCATGGACCGCTTGAATACTTAACCAATTAAACACGATGGGTTGGTAGGGTTAAGTCATGAACCTTGGGTACACTTAACCAACTTGGTACTTGGATGAGTTGGGTTAACCACGTTTAACCCATTAAGGAAACCCTAGTTACGTGGTCCTTTGCACCAGTAACCCTCTTGGTAGTATCATGATACCCTAGGGACTAGGCTAGGGTGGGGCACGATTACTGGGATGCCATGTAAGCGACCAAAACGACGGCTGTGTAGGTGCGCCGGTGTAGGTTCAGGCGGGCCATGGTCGTGCACATGGTCCGGAGTTGAAAAAGCAGGCACGGGCACCAGTAGGTTTAAACTGTGCGTGCTTGGTTCGTGTCAGTGGTTGACACCCTAGGACTTGATACACCCTAGGGTGGACCTAGCACAGTTTAGCTACACTTCGTAGTTGGGCCGTAAGACACCGACACTTGACGAGTTAGGCTTTAGGGAGCCGATCGACTAGACCGTGCTAGTTGGACCTTGATTTAGGTCATTCATGATGTTGGGCCAAACTTGGGCCTGGGGATCACTTCTTGTTTACACTTGACATGACTCGTGAAACTAGTACACCTGGTGAAAACCTCAACCTTGTATATGCGGTGCCCCACTTGATCTATCTTGTTGACTTTTTACCATGCCAGTTATCATCCTATGACTCATCCTTGTTTACATATACAGTTAACTTTATTAGTTGTTGTACAATAGTAGGTAGGACTTACCAGTCTTTTGACTGACCCATTTTCTTTTGCCTCTTTTCTTTCGTTCCCCCTCCAGGTTTGCAGGGCGGGAATACCAGTACTTAGCTTGGATCTTAGCTGCTTTTCTTGGATAGCTCATGTATGCTTTGGACTTGAGCTCGCTATGGTTTTCTACCTTGGAGATAGCTACTTTATGTTTTCCTTTCCAGTTTCCAGTTTTATGATCCTAGACTTTGTTTATGGAAAATAATGATCAAGTACTGTGTTGTAACTTAACTTATGGTTTTGATATGCTAGTTTTTATCCGCTGCTATATTTACTCTGTTTTTACTTATATGTTCTGTCTTGTGATATCTGCATGCATGTTTACCTTGTTTAAACGCCCCTCCAAAGTCAGTGCCCTTGCAAGAGTGGCACTGGCGGAGGTGGGGTGTTACACTAATCTAATACTAAATTCCAAACTAAATTAATTCATTATAATTCCTTTTTATTTCAATTCCGAAGTTTGGCATTTTACTATAAATTATGTACTTTTAGGCTAATGCCTTTTTTTACAATTCTCAATCCCAACATTACTTATATTCATTTATTTGGATTTCATTCCACAATAATAACAATTACATATAAGAATACTTTTAACCATTTATAGTTTAACTATGAATAACTTGCATAACCCATTCAAATAATTATCTTAAACATAAATTATTGTCAAATCCAACAATTTAATAGGAACATAACGATATTATTTCTGTTAACAAAAAGATATATAATTTAAATCCACTCACTTGGACAAAGAACTTAAAATTCCAGATTTGATTTAAATCCAGTTCTATTGTCTGTAGCCTTCCATTTTGTAACCCTATTTGGATCCATAGACTGGAAATTGCACAAATCATAAACACGGGTCTAAAAGAAATAAAAATAAACTAATTTAAAAACCATATCTGTAGAACTTATCTCGTACGGATGGTATAAATCAGACATCTCTTCCTAGATCAACAATCTCTATTTTCATATGTCTAACCAAAAAGCCTAGATCTAAAATATTTATTTGCTAAAGAATTGGAGAAGAAAAGAAAATGGCAGAGCTTTTGCGCCAACTCAGAAAAATGTGGGTTTAGAGGCTAGCCCCATCGAGTTTCGTTTCGGGGATTTTATAGACTTGATCTCGTATCGGGGGAGATCTCCGGCGAGATGAGTCTAACTCGGTAGTTCGTCTCGGATTTCCTTCTCGGGTTTGAAAGTTCATATCGGAACAATCTCGGGGTACATGATATGTTAAAAATGATATTTTTACAAAATTATTTTTATGAATGCTATTAAAAACATAAAAACTTAAACTTGAATGGTAAAATAAATTTATTATTCTTTATTTTGCGAAAGATCATTCATACCCAAAATCGTAATATGCTTAAAACATAAATATTGTTAGACATAAAACATGAAAAGGATCCAAAACATTAAAAAAATCAGCATAAATAGAACATAAAATACATAATCTCATACGTAACATGCATGTAAAAAAGACAAATACGAAAATCATAAGCATTGTAGAAAAAATATGAACATACAATATGGTCATTTAACATGCAAAATGTAAAATAACAAAAGATTACCATAGCTAGATTTGAGTTTTTTTTATTGTTCTAGTTTAGGCACAGATTTAAATTTTAACCAAAAACTAAGATCTCGGACGATATTCCAGTATATCATCTTGGTCGATATATCGTTCTATATTTCAATATCTTGGGCGATATATTCAAAAGAGATTTAGAATGATATTTGCTGTTTCGTTTCGGAAGGAGCCCAAAATGAGATATCAGAGGAGATCTCAGGGAATATTTGCGAGATTTGAAACAGTGTCTAGCCCTGCATGTTTGTTTGTATATGTCTGAAACCACATATCAGTCTGATTTAAAATGAATAAAATATCTCCGCTCAATGCCATGAAAGCAAATCATTTTTGACATGTTCGGGTCGACCCCTGCCTCACTTTGGTCGACCTATAGGTCCAGCCGAGCTTCTCCTTAGTCGACCTGGTTTTTGTGGGGGTCGACACCTACACGTTATACAGACGTGTAACATGTTTTGATTATTACGTGTTTATTTCTTTTGTTATATATTCCAACAGCGATTAACTTTCCTTTATTTCTTGATTTAATTACTTTGATTATACACGTTTATTTTTAAATCCAAATGCAAGTTACTTTTAGAATTACTTCAGACATATATCTATAAAATAAATAAATTTAAGTACATGTACACATATAAATATCTTTTGATACAAAACTTGGAATGTCGATAACTTTACCGTATGAACTCCGTTCGAAAATATTATATATGTAAATTGATTAGAAAATTATCATGAACGCAACAATATAATTTTAAGGCCAAATTCTGGTAATTTCGAAAATATTTATTTCCACTATTTATAATTATTTCAATTTTTTATTATTTAAGAATGCGGGTGTTACATTCTCCTACCTTTTAGGAAATTTCATCCTTGAGATTCCTAAGGGTAAAACTATGCAATTTCTAGCATCAATAACATCCTTTATATGTATGCTAAATTTTGCAACCATCCATGTCATTGTGCAAAGTGCAGTACATCATAAAATATATGAATATAAATGAATTTCTAACTAGTGCCTCCTATATGAATGTAATTTTCTTTAAAAATTCTTTTCAAAACATGATTCAAACATCCTAAATATACTTGCAATTCTACTTAAATGCAATATTTAAAAATCAAAATAGTTTTTCATCCAATTTTTCCCATATTTCTACATATGGTAGCATACGTCAGCCAATTTTTGCCTTCAAAACCTTATCACATATTTTCTTAATATTAAAATTTTAGAAAAATCTAAATTTTAAAACTCGGATTCTATTAGGAAAAGGTAGGAAATAGAAAACTACATATTTTTTGCTTCACTTTGGCACATCCTTTTCTCTATACTTGAAACTTTTCTCAATCATACCAAAAAAATCTATTTTTCCAAATACATGTATAAGAATTTTTTTTCCAAACGTTCTATGGAAGAGTTTCTTTTTCTCTTCAAAATTTCATTTCTTATTACTACAACCGCCCTTTTACCTTTTTACTTCGATTTATCATTTTTCTTTTTTAATTCCTCTTTTTCTTTTGTTAGCCTCTTATTATTCACACCATTATTTACTTTCTTTTTGGGTGATTGTTTTAAAACACAAAGAAGAATATTTTACTAATAGGCACAAACTTCTACAACAACCAATACATAATACGTACATACTACTAAATGAAAAGAAAACAACAATCCTAATTTAGGATATATTTATGAAATCTGAAACTTGGTTTTAGTTCAGAAACTGCCTCAAAGGTAGTTTGGATTCCTCCCCCAAAGACTTCCTAACATTATCCTCTCGGGCCCTCATATATCACTAAGATTGTCTCTATTTGTTATTAGACCCCTCAAACTCGAAATCTAGTTAGGCTTCTATCCTAATCCCTATGACTGAGCTTTACCCATTGCCTCAGTCCGTATGACCGAGTCTTTGATATCATAATAAATTTAAATCCAATAGTCCCTATTTCACCATGATGCGATACCATACTAATGGATCTTTGATTTTTATACTTATCTTGTTATTCATTTGCAACAACCTAGGATTTGCTCTTTTCTAAGTCCATCTCTTTGTTAAAAGCTTTCTACAATTACTACCCAAATTCTATGGTCTACCCATATATCAAGATAATCCTTTTAGGCTCTGCCTAGTGTCCTATGCACACTGAGAGACCCTTTATTACCCATCCTTTCGCAACTTTTGGTAAGGTGCTAATTCTTATTTATTCCATACTTACAAAGCTGGGTTGGTCTTTTATAATATACATACATATATACATACATATATATATATGTGTGTGTGTGTGTGTGCGCGCGCACGCGCACGTGTGTGTGTGTGTATGTGTGTTTGTGTATTCGAAGTTTATTCATTTTGTTAATTTTTTTCCCAACAAATTATCTTCTCAAAGCCCTTCTTAATTAAAAGTTAAAACTGGAGTAGATAGGAATGACTATTTCCTATTCATTTACACAGTTTATCCATTACTACGCCTATTTTTTCAAAAGGTTGCACACCTTAATGCATTGTATTAAGACGAACAAATAATACTAAGTTTTCATGAATATTTTCCTAAGGAGGATTTTGCATTATAACTAATGCAATAGGATTTATTTTTCAGTTTCTTTGGTGAAATAGGTAACACAAATTATGATGCTCTACCTATATTTTGTACACCTCTTTCACTACACATTTCTTGTTACTTCAACAAAATACATGTGATGACCCAAATTTCTGGTACCTTTGAGCTGACCAAACAGCACTAGTCCAACCTGTAACAACTTGTATTTTTAATAACCTGTTATAATATAAATCGAGGCAGAATTTAATTATAAAATGTGAATCAAGGGAAACGGGCTATGCCATTGCGTTCGTCTCGGAAAAATACGCGAAATAGAGTCCGAGTTTTCGAAAATCGGAGTCCGTATGACCCAGTTAAGGCCCATTGAAGTTTTCAGAAATTTCCATGTCAAAAACAGATTTGAATTTCAAGTTCAAAGTTGGAAATTAGGGCAAACTGGCGCAGGCGGGAAAACTCCCGCCAGGACCCCCATGTCGACAGGCGTGTCGACAGGGTCCCCAGGGTGTCGACAGCCCTGTCGACACAGGGTGGCCGGGCATTTTTGCCTGGCGCACCATTTTGGGTCTTGGTCTGGTCTTGTGGCTTGGTTCTGGAGAATTCCGAAATCTGATGGACCTAATTCAACTAGGGTTTAATCCTATGGTCTAAATCACTAGCCTAATCTATAAATAAGACCCTAACCTACCCTAAATCATTCATTATTCATTCTAGCAACTAAACTATGTCAAAATCCATCCTCTCATGGCCTCCACTCTCTTCATACAATTCCTAAACAAATTCCTATGAGATTTCCATGCATACAAGTGTATTTAGGCTTGTATGATCCTCTTTAGCTTGCATTAAAGACTTGTTTCTCTATTGTCAACATAAAGGAGGAGTCTTGATCAAGTTTGCTTGCATTTTGGGGTTTTATTTTGTTGCATAAGGGGTTTCTTACATTTGCTATACTCATTTGAGTCCGCATAAGCATTGTAAGCCCTCTTACCTTCATTTTAGAAACTCTAAAGTTAATATGTGATGAAAGTTGGGATTTATGCATGTTTAATAAGTTATGCATGCTTATGCGAGTTCACTATGCCATGTTACACATGTTTAATAAGTTATGCATGCTTATGCGAGTTCACTATGCCATGTTACACATGTTTGATAAGTTATGCATGTTTATGCAAGTTCACTATGCCATGATTTGCAAGTTTAATAAGTTATGCATGTTTATGCAAGTTCACTATGCCATGATTTGCAAGTTTAACAAGTTATGCATGTTTATGCAAGTTCACTATGCTAAGTTATGCAAGTCCAACATGTTATGCATGTTTATTATGATATGTAAGATTCATCATGTATGTTGTGCCAAGTTCCCTCTTTCTATCCTTTATGCGTTATGACGAATATGTAAGCGATAGAATGACGTTGGGGGAGGGGGTTTGGGTAAAACTTAAAATACATGAAAATATAAGATTGGGAATTTACCTATTAAGTTAGGTCTACCCCTTGGGAATTTACCTATTAAGTTAGGTCTACCCAAGTATTTGTTAAACTTGTAATTATGTTTTGAAAATAAAGTGGACATGACACTTAGAAAACATAAGTGTGGCCAACTCGAGGTTGGGTTGAGTTTGTAGCGTAATTCTACCCGGAACCTACCGGCTTAACTAGTGGCTACAAACAATAGGATCCAATGTGAGAAGTTGGTCATATGGTGCCAAGACCCGAGGTTAGACCAAGTTGTGGTGTAAATCTACCCGGAACCCACCGGCTTAACTAGGTAACCGCAACAAAGTCTAATGTGAGAGGTTAAGGCACAATTAAATTAATTAATGCCTCATGATTAGGGTTAAGTCATGGCCCACTAATACTTAACCAATTTTTGGGGATACGAGGGATTAAATGGGGTTAAGTGGTGAACTGTTGGTTACACTTAACTAATTTAATCCATGATTAGTGAGGGGTTAAATCACACTTAACCCTCTTAGAAAACCCTAGCAACGTGGTCTGTTCCAGCAGTAATCCCAGTTTGGTATCATTTACAACCCTAGAGGCTAGGCTAGGGCGGGGCACGATTACTGGACTGATGTAAGCGACCAAAGCGACGGCTGAGTGGTACAGCGGTGCGGGTCCAGGCGGGCTACGGACGTGCACGTAGTCCGGTGTTGGACAAACTCGAGGCACGGGTACCAGTAGGTTTAGACTGTGCATTATTGCTTAAGTGTCTGGGGTTGACACCCGAGGGCTTGATACACCCGAAGGTGGACCCAGCACAGTCTGACTACAACCATATGTGGGCCGTATGGACACCAACACTTGACGTGTTAGGTTTATAGGGAGCCGATCGACTAGACCGTTGGGCTGGACCTTGTATTAAGGTCACCTCATGTTATTGGGCCAAAGTTTGGGCTGAGGGATCAATACCTATTATGTTAGTTTGCTAGTACACTGTGGTGCAAAGCTTAATCTTCTTTATGTGATGACACCTTTATCTATTGCCAGTATGTTCATCTCAGTTTCCATCATGATGCTAACTTTATTAGTTTATAGACTGATCGTAGTAGGGCTTACCAGTCTTTTTGACTGACCTGTTTTCTTTCGCTTCTTTTCTTCCGTTCCCCCCCCCCCAGGTTCTCAGGGAGGGAATAGTGGTGCTTAGCTTGGATCGCTTGCTTGTTTGCTGGATAGCTCATGTATGTCTGGACATTGAGCTCGCTATGGTTTATCATCTTTATTTTGGGGATAGCACTATATATTTCAGTATTTCTGTTTATGATGTACTAGACATGTTTATTTTGGCAGTTGACTTTATGATGTACTAGACTTGTTTTGAGATGGTTTGAGATATTCCGCTGTTTTATTCTCACTTACTCTGTTTTACATATATATTTATGTTCTTGTTCTGCCTTGATATATCATTATGCATGCTTACCCAGTTCTAACGCCCCCCAGAAGCTAGTGCCCTCGAAAGAGTGACCCTAGCGGAGGTGGGGTGTTACAAATTTGGTATCGGAGCATATGGTTTACAAGAAAGAACAAAAAGTTTTTAAAAGACTTTTGAAAAACTATTTTCAAAACAAGTATAAAGTATTTTCCAAAGAAAAGTCTAGTATTTAAAAAGGCTATTCCCCAAAAAGCCATTAGCGTTATCCTTCGTTCCCTTGACCTAATCTTATCTTATCCTTCGTTTCAGTATGGCTGAGAATCTTGCCATCCCAGATGGAGTAAACGTACCACTCTGGTATAGGAGACTTCTAGAAGCTAGGGCGGCAGCTGGCCCCGCAAACCCTACTCCCACTCCTCCTCCTGTAGTTGAGAATCCTCCCCCTAATGTCCCTCCTCCGGTGGTTCCTGTTCCTCCTTCTCCAGTTGCTGAGGCTCCTCTTCCTCCTCCTCCCCCTCAGCATCCTCAGGTTGAGTTCACGAAGGTTTGTAAAGACTTCAAGGCAATGGGAGGCAAGAATTTCCTAGGCACGGAATCTTTTGTTGAAGCTAGGAATTGGCTGAAAGACACTGAGGACTTGTTTGCTATCTTTAGGATTGATGACGAGAGGAAGATCTTATTGACGGTGTGGCTTTTGAAGGACGAAGCAGCCTATTGGTGGGAGGTCACCAATGGGACGAGGCCCGTCGAGACTTGGGCCGATTTGAGGGCTAGATTTGTGGCCAAGTTTCTATCTTCTGCTGAGGCGAATTTACAGATGGAGAAGTTCATTGCATTAAAGCAAGGTGATATGTCTGTCAAGGAGTATGTGAACAAGTTTAATCAGCTGGCCCGTTTTGGTTTGGATATGGTGAACACTCCTGAGAAGAAGGCTCTTCGATTTGCTAGAGGGTTGAATGAGCCGCTGCAGGGTTTGGCGATGTCACATATTCCGCATGGGGCTACTTTTGAGAGTTTGGTCGATATGGCTCTACTTCAGGGAGATGGAAAGAAAGAGGTCAAGTCGAGTGATACTCAAGCAAAGAAGACTGATTCTCAGGGTAAAGGCAATCAAGGTGGTCAAAGCAGTCAGGGGAATCAGAGCAAGAACCAGAAGGGGAACAACAACAAAGGCAAGGGAAAGTGCAATTACTGTGGTGTGCCTGGACACTTTGCTAAGGATTGTAGGAAGAAGAAAAGGAAGCTTAGTGGTGGATGTTTTTCCTGTGGTGAGACTGGACACTTCAGCAAGGAATGCCCAAAGAAGAAAGGGCAGGGTCAGACTCAGCGTGCTGGACCTTCAGGAGGGCAAGTTCATGCTCTCAATACCGCTCCAGTTCCCGATCGAGGTAGTGTTTCTGTTGAGAACCTTGTTTATGTTTCCGATCTTCCAGTTCGTACCTTGTTTGATTCTGGTGCATCACATAGCTTTATTTCATCTGATCTTGTTGATAGTTTGCACCTTAGTACTAGCTTAGTGGATGATCCCGTTTGTGTTTCGAATCCCATTGGGGGTTCTGCTCATCTATCTATGATATGTGAGGATCTGAGGATCTCTATACTCAGTGTAGAGTTCTTGTGTAGTGCGTATGTTCTTGGTTTCAGGGGATACAGATTGATTTTGGGCATGGATTGGCTGTCTAGACATGGAGCCATTCTTGATTGTGAGCATAGGGTTGTGAGGCTTGTGACTCGCCTTGGCAACACCTTAGAGATTTCATGCAATCCGAAGGATCCCGTCATGTTGTGCTATCTTGAATCTCTCGACTCGTCAGAGGAAACCCTTCAGTCTGTAAAGGTGGTCCGAGATTATCCAGATGTTTTTGAAGAAGTTAAGGGGTTGCCCCCTAAACGAGAGATTGATTTTCGCATTTATCTGGTGGATAATGCTAAGCCTGTTTCTTTGCCCGTTCGGCACATGGCTCCGCGTGAGAGACGGGAGCTCAGCAAGCAAGTAAAGGAGTTGCTTGAGAAGAACTTCATCAGACGAAGTATATCCGAATGGGGAGCGCCTGTGGTGTTTGTTACTAAGGCAGATGGTTCTCTTCGATTTTGTGTGGACTATAGAGAGTTGAATAAGCTGACTAAGAAGAACAGACACCCATTACCGAGGATTGATGATCTTTTTGACCAGCTTGTTGGTGCTTCTGTTTTCTCTCAGCTTGATCTTGCTACTGGATTTCATCAGCTCAGAGTGGCTGAAGATAGTATAGACAAGACTGCATTCAGAACTCCAGATGGATTCTTTGAATGGCTTGTTATGCCGTTCGGTTTAACGAATGCACCCGCGTATTTCGTGGACTTGATGAGTAGGGTGTTTCGAGAGTTCTTGAACAAGTTTGTCGTGGTCTTTGTGGATGATATTCTGATCTTCTCTAAGGATGAAGAAGAGCACGCGAGGCATCTTGTAGAGGTGATGGATACGCTTAGAGCGCATCAGTTAAAGGCCAAGTTCTCCAAGTGTCACTTTTGGAGAAGGGAAGTTCGGTTCCTTGGGCATATAGTATCTAAGCAAGGCTTGGCGGTGGATCCCGCTAAAGTAGTTGTTGTGCAGGATTGGAAGACTCCAAGGAATGCAACCGAAGTGAGAAGTTTTCTAGGTCTTGCAGGTTTTTACCGGAAGTTCATCAAGGACTTCGCGAAGATATCCGCTCCTCTTACTAAGTTGACGAAGAAGAACTTAGTTTTTGCTTGGGATATGGACTGTGAGCTTGCTTTTCAGAGACTCAAGAGAGCCCTTACCTCAGCACCAGTTCTAGCTTTACCTGATGGTGGTAAGATGTTTACCGTGTACACTGATGCTTGTGGCACGGGATTGGGCGCCGTTCTGATGCAAGAAGGCAGAGTTATATGTTTTGGTGGTAGGCAACTTAAGGTGCATGAGAAGAATTATCCCACTCATGATCTAGAGCTGGCAGCGATAGTATATGCACTCAAGGCTTGGCGTCATTATCTTCTGGGAGAGAGATTTGAGCTGTATACTGATCATAAGTCTTTGAAGTATCTCTTTTCGCAGAAGGATCTGAACTTGAGGCAGCAAAGGTGGATGGAATTCTTGGCGTCCTACGATTTTGATATAGCCTATACCCCTGGCAAGGGGAATGTTGTAGCGGATGCGTTGAGTAGAAAAAGGTTGACACTAAGTCCTCTATTTGTTGAGATGAAGAATTTAGAGTTCTTGGCAACCTTTGATTTCTCTTTGGTAGTTGAGTCGATGACCGATTCTTTAGCATCTCTTGAGCTCAGGCCTACCCTTCTGGATCAAGTTGGGGCTTCGCAGAAGGAAGACCCTCAGATAATTGAGATTATGGATAAGCTGATTCGAGGGGAGACATCTAGTCACCTTGCTCGATATTCTATAGATGATAAGGGTTGGCTGAGGAGAGACGGAAGGCTTTGTGTTCCGATGGTGGAAGACTTGGTGAGGGAAGTTCTTGAGGAAGCACATCGCTCCAAGTTGACTATACATCCGGGTGGAGATAAGATGTATAAGGATATGAAGCGCATTTTCTTCTGGCCTGGAATGAAGAAGGATGTGGCAGAGTTTGTCTCTAGATGTGTTGTTTGTCAGAGAGTAAAAGCCGAGTCGAAGAAGCCCGGTGGGCTATTGCATCCTCTAGAGGTCCCGCTATGAAAGTGGGAGAGTATTTCTATGGACTTTGTTGACGGATTGCCAAGGTCAAGAAAAGGGAATACAAGCATATGGGTCATTGTGGATAGGCTTACGAAGAGTGCTCATTTCATTCCGGTGAAGAGCAAAAGGACTGCATCTGGACTAGCATCAGTATATCTTCGTGAGATAGTACGACTACATGGAGTCCCTTCTAGCATAGTCAGTGACCGAGACCCCATCTTTACTAGTCAGTTCTGGAACAGTTTGCAGGAAGCTATGGGCACGAGGTTGAACCTGAGTACGGCTTATCACCCACAAACGGACGGTCAGACAGAAAGGGTGAATAGGGTACTTGTGGATTTGTTGAGGCTTTGCATTCTGTATTTTGGTGGTACTTGGGAAGACCATCTTCCTCTTGTGGAATTTGCTTATAATAACAGTTATCAAGCGAGCATTGGGATGGCACCATTTGAGGCTTAATATGGGAGACCGTGCAAGTCACCTACATGTTGGTGGGAGACTACAGATAAGCTTATACTTGGACCTGCATGATTAGAGATACATCCGAGAAGGTCGAGTTGATTAGAAGACGGATGAAGGCGGCCCAAGACAGACAGAAATCTTATGCTGATAGGCGAAGGACTGATTTGGAGTTTGATGTTGGGGATATGGTTTTCGTGAAGGTTTCTCCTTTGCGGAATGTGGTTCGGTTTGGAGCAGTAGGAAAGTTAGCACCAAGGTTTGTTGGACCGTTTCCAGTTGTAGAGAGGATCGGGCAGATGGCCTATAGAGTGGAATTGCCCGAGAAGCTAGCTGGAGTGCATAATGTTTTTCATGTTTCGCATCTCCGGAAGTGTTTGCATAAGTCAGCAGAGGTGGTTGAGCCAAGTGTTCTAGAAGATGTGGAAGTAGAGAAAGAAGCTACCTTGAGGAGAGCTCCGATTCGTATCTTGGGGACAGAGATCAAGAAGCTAAGGAATCGTGAGGTCAAGTTGGTGAAGGTTCAATGGGGTGAAGCCGAGGAAGACGCAACTTGGGAAACTGAAGAGAAGATGCGTAGACTTTACCCATTCCTTTTTGAGGGTACACTCTCAATCTCTTTATCTTTCCATGTCTATCTAGTTTATCTAGTTCATCGTGTCTATCTTATCATGAGAACCTTAGGTAGAATCCTTTGGATGAAACATGTGTTTGAGACATGTTATGTTTGATGGTTGCAAGTGGTTGTAAGTGTTTGCAAGTGGTTACTCGTGGATGCATGATACACATTAGGCACTAGATCGGCTCACACACTCCTCATATTGCATGTGCATGAGTGTTTATGCTTATTCTTGGATGAAATTTGTATGCTATCACATGGATGTTGCATATGGATGTATGATTGAGCACGCATGTAGATATTATACATTATGTTAGGGATTTGCATACATATGGATACATTTCACTAACATATTTTGCATTGATCTTTGCATTAGATAAGTACATATACACACACTTTTGCATATGTTCATACAGCATTTAGAATCTTTTAAGGACAATGGTTGCTCGTGGATGATGTTTTGAGTAGATGGATGTTGGATGGTAGGATATGTTCTTCCTAACTTGAAGATTTCGGGGATGAAATCCTTTAAGGAGGGGAGAATGTAACAACCTGTATTTTTAATAACCTGTTATAATATAAATCGAGGCAGAATTTAATTATAAA
The DNA here is from genome assembly GCA_030737875.1 of Allium sativum. Taxonomy (NCBI): domain Eukaryota; kingdom Viridiplantae; phylum Streptophyta; class Magnoliopsida; order Asparagales; family Amaryllidaceae; genus Allium; species Allium sativum. The sequence goes on from CM060909.1 coordinate 455,970,424, forward strand.
ATGTGAATCAAGGGAAACGGGCTATGCCATTGCGTTCGTCTCGGAAAAATACGCGAAATAGAGTCTGAGTTTTCGAAAATCGGAGTCCGTATGACCCAGTTAAGGCCCATTGAAGTTTTCAGAAATTTCCATGTCAAAAACAGATTTGAATTTCAAGTTCAAAGTTGGAAATTAGGGCAAACTGGCGCAGGCGGGAAAACTCCCGCCAGGACCCCCATGTCGACAGGCGTGTCGACAGGGTCCCCAGGGTGTCGACAGCCCTGTCGACAGCCCTGTCAACACAGGGTGGCCGGGCAGTTTTGCCTGGCGCACCATTTTGGGTCTTGGTCTGGTCTTGTGGCTTGGTTCTAGAGAATTCCGAAATCTGATGGACCTAATTCAACTAGGGTTTAATCCTATGGTCTAAATCACTAGCCTAATCTATAAATAAGACCCTAACCTACCCTAAATCATTCATTATTCATTCTAGCAACTAAACTATGTCAAAATCCATCCTCTCATGGCCTCCACTCTCTTCATACAATTCCTAAACAAATTCCTAAGAGATTTCCATGCATACAAGTGTATTTAGGCTTGTATGATCCTCTTTAGCTTGCATTAAAGACTTGTTTCTCTATTGTCAACATAAAGGAGGAGTCTTGATCAAGTTTGCTTGCATTTTGGGGTTTTATTTTGTTGCATAAGGGGTTTCTTACATTTGCTATACTCATTTGAGTCCGCATAAGCATTGTAAGCCCTCTTACCTTCATTTTAGAAACTCTAAAGTTAATATGTGATGAAAGTTGGGATTTATGCATGTTTAATAAGTTATGCATGCTTATGCGAGTTCACCATGCCATGTTACACATGTTTAATAAGTTATGCATGCTTATGCGAGTTCACCATGCCATGTTACACATGTTTGATAAGTTATGCATGTTTATGCAAGTTCACTATGCCATGATTTGCAAGTTTAATAAGTTATGCATGTTTATGCAAGTTCACTATGCCATGATTTGCAAGTTTAACAAGTTATGCATGTTTATGCAAGTTCACTATGCTAAGTTATGCAAGTCCAACATGTTATGCATGTTTATTATGATATGTAAGATTCATCATGTATGTTGTGCCAAGTTCCCTCTTTCTATCCTTTATGCGTTATGACGAATATGTAAGCGATAGAATGACGTTGGGGGGGTTTGGGTAAAACTTAAAATACATGAAAATATAAGATTGGGAATTTACCTATTAAGTTAGGTCTACCCCTTGGGAATTTACCTATTAAGTTAGGTCTACCCAAGTATTTGTTAAACTTGTAATTATGTTTTGAAAATAAAGTGGACATGACACTTAGAAAACATAAGTGTGGCCAACTCGAGGTTGGGTTGAGTTTGTAGCGTAATTCTACCCGGAACCTACCGGCTTAACTAGTGGCTACAAACAATAGGATCCAATGTGAGAAGTTGGTCATATGGTGCCAAGACCCGAGGTTAGACCAAGTTGTGGTGTAAATCTACCCGGAACCCACCGGCTTAACTAGGTAACCGCAACAAAGTCTAATGTGAGAGGTTAAGGCACAATTAAATTAATTAATGCCTCATGATTAGGGTTAAGTCATGGCCCACTAATACTTAACCAATTTTTGGGGATACGAGGGATTAAATGGGGTTAAGTGGTGAACTGTTGGTTACACTTAACTAATTTAATCCATGATTAGTGAGGGGTTAAACCACACTTAACCCTCTTAGAAAACCCTAGCAACGTGGTCTGTTCCAGCAGTAATCCCAGTTTGGTATCATTTACAACCCTAGAGGCTAGGCTAGGGCGGGGCACGATTACTGGACTGATGTAAGCGACCAAAGCGACGGCTGAGTGGTACAGCGGTGCGGGTCCAGGCGGGCTACGGACGTGCACGTAGTCCGGTGTTGGACAAACTCGAGGCACGGGTACCAGTAGGTTTAGACTGTGCATTATTGCTTAAGTGTCTGGGGTTGACACCCGAGGGCTTGATACACCCGAAGGTGGACCCAGCACAGTCTGACTACAACCATATGTGGGTCGTATGGACACCAACACTTGACGTGTTAGGTTTATAGGGAGCCGATCGACTAGACCGTTGGGCTGGACCTTGTATTAAGGTCACCTCATGTTATTGGGCCAAAGTTTGGGCTGAGGGATCAATACCTGTTATGTTAGTTTGCTAGTACACTGTGGTGCAAAGCTTAATCTTCTTTATGTGATGACACCTTTATCTATTGCCAGTATGTTCATCTCAGTTTCCATCATGATGCTAACTTTATTAGTTTATAGACTGATCGTAGTAGGGCTTACCAGTCTTTTTGACTGACCTGTTTTCTTTCGCTTCTTTTCTTCCGTTTCCCCCCCCCCAGGTTCTCAGGGAGGGAATAGTGGTGCTTAGCTTGGATCGCTTGCTTGTTTGCTGGATAGCTCATGTATGTCTGGACATTGAGCTCGCTATGGTTTATCATCTTTATTTTGGGGATAGCACTATATATTTCAGTATTTCTGTTTATGATGTACTAGACATGTTTATTTTGGCAGTTGACTTTATGATGTACTAGACTTGTTTTGAGATGGTTTGAGATATTCCGCTGTTTTATTCTCACTTACTCTGTTTTACATATATATTTATGTTCTTGTTCTGCCTTGATATATCATTATGCATGCTTACCCAGTTCTAACGCCCCCCAGAAGCTAGTGCCCCCGAAAGAGTGACCCTAGCGGAGGTGGGGTGTTACACAACCCAAATTGTACTGAAAACTCAGATGCCAACAGAAAGAATTTAGAGGATGAGATAAGAAAGAAAGAAATATTGGAATAGAAGAAGAAGAAGGACCAAACATAACACAGAGTATCACATCGCAACGTAACAAAATATAATATATAAATAAATCTTTACTGAGAGCTTGAAATAAAATTTACAATCATCAGAGTACATCACATCTGAACAGTTATAAAAATCTGTCCTCATATACAACATACAGCGGAATAAAACTATATAATCTCATACGTCTGAACTCCTCCAGCACGTCTTCTGAACTTCATAGTATCCAATAACCTGAACCTGTACACTCGGGATAATCCGAGCATAACAAACACCGGGTCAGTCTGGTGAACCAGAGTGAGAACAACTTACAAAGTTTTAAGGGGATCATCCAACTTGATTTTAAGTTATAAAAATATTTTCGAAAGAAAAGGATAATCGTAAGACCAAATCCACACCTAAATACGGACGGTTTTTACCTTACGATAACCCAAAACATTTTGAAATCGTATATATCTTCTAATATTATAATAGTGTCTAAATACAAATAAATATCAATCTAGCGGAACGCTTGCATTTCACGCTCCATATATATAGTATACAATCAAAACCGCGGGCGCTTATCGGAAATTGGATTCCGACTATGACAAGGTATGGAACCACCTGCCGATAGTGTATCTCTAGAGGCGAATACACCGGGTTCAACAAGAACGTCTTGCAATCCGGCCACACATGACTGACCACTCATTTCGCTTGAGTGTATCAAATGTATATCACCAACGGTTGGGATCAACAACCGTTTCCTGAAAGGGACAACATCGATAAATTAAAGAAGCAAAAGGAATTTCTCTAGATAGGTGATTATACACCCTAACGGGAGCGACCCACATAGCCATGTTGCCTGCTCGATTTTTGTTATTTCCTGGTTGTGAGGCTTGAGGTTAGAATTCAACTTTCGAACATCTGGTCATTATTTACTTTGAATGCCACATTGTCAGATCCATCAAATCACTACTTGACGTCTACAAATATACTCTGGGTATAAAACAAGTGTCCCTCTTTTCCACCACTTGGTATATTTGTAAAAATCAACATACGTGGTTTTCAAGAAATACTCTGTCAGGAATTCGTCCATACAAGTCATCCAGGAACAGGATGAACCGAAGGCACTCTCCTACCACATCCTAGGAATCACCCTATAGATCAGTAGCGAGAAGTCCTTGCAAATCCATCGATTTCAACCACGATAGAGTCACGGTATATCTCTGGACGCTAAACCAAAGATTATAAGTAATTCTACCATTTTAGGAAGATCCACGGTCTTCAATTTCTTCATCTTGATTAGTATTTGATATATTCAATATTTCATATTTGCAGGACAGAATGGTTTTCGAATTTAAATTAGATCCCGGTCTTTCCGTACCAACAATCGTATTGGCCAGATTTGATAGTCGGTTATTTAACTATCAAATAAACAATCATGAAAATAAAAATAGATTTACTGGTTCAGTACTCAGCATCACTTAGCCCATATAGTTAATTAATGAATGATTAAATAAACTTCTAAATCTTTTAATATTGAAAATACAATATCATTTCTTATTCTAATATAAGAGTCTTCTCAAAAGAGTTTAAATACTTAAAACCATATATTAGTTATGTCTCGCTTCTCATTTAATCATCATTTTAAAACATTAGTTATAACATTTCTCACGCATTTCTATATTCCAACATCCATTAGTCTCTAACCGTAAATTGGTAAGAGAATAATTCCCTAAGTATCAATCCCAAAGATCGAAATCAACATCAGATCAATACTCTGAAAATCCCTCAAGTCAAAAATCTCCTGTTAGTTTCTAATTCTTATCTCGACTTATTATCAACCCATTATATTCCACTTTAGACCCATTCAACCATTTTCCACTTTGAAAATCTCGTTCCAAATTCCATTGTTAAGTATTGTTAAATAAAAACTTAATGTTTTAGCCTCATGCCCCTTTTATAAACATCGTTTATAACTCTCAGGTTGAGTATAAAACCTTATTCATCTCAATTCCTTCTTACTTAATTTAAGTAAACTCTATATTTAAGCAATCATATTGGCTTAAAATCCCTTTTATTGTCTTAGCTAATAAATCTTGGTTTAAATGTAAAACCCGTTCATCACTACTTCCAAAATCCAACTATATTTCAATATCAACATTATTACTTCCTTTCATGAATCTCATTTACGACTTGATCACTTCAATTGTTATTCATTAATCATAATAATTTACACCATCATTAATTATCATCGAAATATTTAAATTCTTATTTAACTAAATTAAACAGTGATTTCTTTTTTAAAGTCTTATCTAAGTTAAAACAAATATTCATTAAACTCTTTTATTTGAAAAATAAATTAATCTAATAACTAATTCAATTAAATTAGTTAACTTCATCACTTAACCATGATTAGCTCGTTAATCAGTTTCGGTTAGCCTTTGCTTTATATTTATTTATAATATAATTAATTTAAATAATTTCATTAGTTGTCTCTTGAAAACAAATAATCAAATTCTTAACCATTGCATAAATATCTTCTTATCTATTCATAAATCTGACTACATAGGAATTTACTTTGCAAAATCATTTAATAATCACTTAAACTTAAATAATAAATAATACTTATTTCCTTTATTAAAATTTTATTTAAAATAAACAGATTTTGAACTTTTATTTAAAATAAACATATTTCAAAATCTGTTTTCAGTTATAAAATAAAATTTATAACTTCATTACCGTCGATTCACCTGACGGTAAATCAATATTTATAAAACGATGTATTTTTTTTTGGGGCCAACTGCTACTAATTACTCAACCAATATTGTCCATTGGTTAAAACAAAACGAACGTTGAATTTCTAGTCTACAATCAACAACCAAATCAATCATCTAATCAGAACAGTTCATATAGTGATCACATGAAAATAAATAACATTTAATATATATAAGGAATCCAATTGGATTCCTCCAACCTGTTCCCTGCATCCAAATACGTTATTTCAAATAAAATAATAGATATAACATTCAACAATCAACAATAACAGCAATCCAAACATCTATATTCAATTTAGTACGTTTATATTATTACAAATGTAACCAATGAGGTAAGTTACCTCATTTAGGAATAATCGTTAAAAATAGCGATTTGATTAAATTAAATTAAACGAACATTTAATTCAATCCGTTCAATGAACACATATAAATATATATATTCAGCATCCATTACACAGTTAACAATCAAAGCACATAAATATTTAAACCTGACTTATAAAATATAAGTGGGATAAAACTGAGTGAGTTGAACTCACCTTGATTCCATCCGTTGCTGAAATCGTTCATTTTAATTAAATTAAACGATCATTTAATTTAATTAAAAACCCCGTAGCTACCAATCTCGACCAAATCAGCTTCACCGTGTTGTGTACACTAACACAGTTCCACCGTCACTTGTTTCATTCCCTTTCCGTTATTGTATAACAAATATGTGAATTTAATACGGTATTCACTATCTAAATTATTATTAATTAGTTAAAAATAATTATTAACTTAATCTCCTATTGCGTTTTAAATAAAACCTGGTTAGGCAAATTTTACAGTCGATTAGGCACTTTCACCATTTAATTAATATAAACATGCTTAGGCATAGAAACTATTTTCAGGTCAAGTTATAATATCTGAACACTTTGGTTTAGTTATTAGGCATGCACCTTAAACAAGACTAGGCATCAACTAACCGTGATTAGGCATATTGAATACTAATTGGCCACGTCATCGCATAATACTTTTGCTTTACATCCGAACATGTCATACATTAAATCGGTCCATGTATTTAATTAGGCTAATTAAAACTGATTAGGCATATTAAGAAATTTCCCACTGAATACATTATATATAAAACTCGGATTAGTTTATTTAAGTCTAACTAGGAAAATAAAAGAACTGGCATATCATACTAGTACTGTTCATCTTCTTGTTTATTTTACCTGTCGTATTTTCGAAAATCCACCTCCTGTCCGCCACCAAGTACACCGTCACGTTGATGCTCTGCTCCCACTGACCTTCCTCCTATGCACAAATGGCCACCGCCATGTCCCCCTCTTTAAATGGGAACAACGAAAACTGATACCCAGTACACACAAACTACCCACTTCCCTGTTTCGAGTCAGCACACTCCTCTTTTACCTCACCGCCCCATGTTTCTTCCCTACACATGCTTTTCATTTCTTTTTTACTTTTACTGGTCCAATAGATCAGCCTTTCACATGTCAGTATCCCCTCTCGCTCGCCATTCCTATCTCTCCATGTACAAAACTTCAAATCCCATGCACCGAACAAACTACTCCTTCATTCTTCAGTATTTCCCCTTTTCATTTTATATCTTGAAACCAACTCTTACGCTCGCGTTAAAGATACTAAAGCCATGCAACATCTTCTCTCAGGCTATATAATAATTTATTATTGAGGTGTTCGGTTTTTAGAAAGACTTCGAAGCATTAAAGCTTGCGTTGCCTTTACTGAAACTGGTGTGTTCTTCCTTTGGTGAAGAGAAATGTTTGTTTGTTTTTCTTCCTGGAGAGGAATAAAAGGATCAATATGTATTTATAGCTGAAGGAAACAAAGATAAGAACGGTTTCAAATCTCAAGCGTAGGCACAGTCGTAGTTAGGAGAAAGTAGGAATGAGTTTCAGCGTGTTTTCATTTTCATCTGCATATTATTTCAGCTAGGTGTTATTTAGATAGGCATGTGCAAATGTAACATAATATAAAGTGGATTTTGATTAATCGCTTGGTAAAAAGAAAATACACAAATCTGAACTGTGTTTCGTATACAGAATTGGCTATAGTAGGGTAGATGATATCAGACCGAGGACATAAATAATAGGCTTGGGTTGGTTGCTTAAAAATGAAGAAAAGGGATTAGGTAGCTTTACAGTGTAGGGTAAGGCCTGTGTTGTATTTTCTTTTCCCTTCGAATGGCCTAGTTAATGTTACCATTTATGCGTTTGAAAAGGATGAGACTGCATGTGTGGTCTCTTTTCAATAGACTGTGGTTCCGTAGTCTGTTAGCTTTTAAGGTAGGAGGCATGTAGTTCTTTCATGGCGTAGGTGTGCAGAGGCGTATGGGTAGATTAGCATAAGGTTTCCTATATTGTATATGGTTAGCCATAGCTGTGCTGTGATGGAGATGTTGCATAGGATAGGTTTTGTTGTGTTATCCACCTCAATTTATATCGTGCGTGCCTAATACATTCCTTAAGCATGAAGTAAAATTTTGAAATTTTGACATATATATTTTATTATGATATTAAAGTATATCGTCAACCGTTGTTTTAGCGCGAACCGTTTAATACACAAACCGCCACACGTTAACTCCAACAACAAATGAAAATGGATATACTGTCACGCCTCAGCGTTACGGTCCCAATGAAATTAATTTCGTTGAAAACGGACTCCATTTGCACAACGTCATTATTTTAAATTATCGATTCACCCTTAACTTTCATGTACCAATAAAATAACTCTGATTGACTCCAAACTGTAAATCTAGCAATAACTAGTTATACGTATCCCAATAAAACTTGTTTCATCGAAAACGGAGGTCGTCTGAAAAGAAAATATTTTTAAGGTCTATATAATATATCGAACAAATTTCCCGCGTGCGAAGTACGGGTCTGATCATAAGGTAAGTAACGCATTGATTTGAACGTTCTATTTCATATGATTATTTAATTTCATCGTCAATTATCGTTGAGCGTTTCATATTCGTACAACTATACATGAAATTTCAAATCTTAAATTTCGAAATACCGTGACGTTTTGAGTTTAAATTATACGTTCGAACTTCGTTATATAAATGAATTATATATTATAAATCCATTTATAATTCCAAATCGATATTTAAAATAATAAAACATATTAAATATCTGACTACCAAAAATGCAGGACGTTACAATACATTTACTTATAAACTTTCGATTCATAAAAAATTATCTTATAATTCTTCATAAAAAATTGTCTTATAATTCTTCTTTCCCTAATGAATTGAAGTGTGTCATAATCCATCTTACTCCTGGAAATTTCTATTTTTATTCATACTAGATTTGTGTAGTCATTTAAGGCTTTAATTACTCTACCCTAAACTTTCTTATATAGATTACCTATTATATTCCAACTTCCTTCCAATTCAACATAATAAAGTTTTCTAGAACTACTCACAAAAATTCTAGCATCATTTTCCACTTATTTTGTCTACCTCCGTAGAATATATATATATATATATATATATATATATATATATATATATATAGGGGCGGCTATTTAGACACAAAATTAGACACAAACTTGGAGACACAAAACCTCAACCGTTGGATCTTTTTGTCTTTATGTGGGGAGGTGTAATTCATGGGGTGATCCAATGGTGGAGATTGGTTGTGTCATCAATTGTGTCTAAATTTTGTGTCCCAATAGAGTTTCCTATATATATATTTATATATATATATATATAACAAATATGCTCTTAAACCAAAAATTTATTTCCATACAGTTCTCGATTTTTTAATAAATAAATATTTTAAAATTGTTGATTTTAAATTATAAAATTAAAACCTGAAAATCTTCAAAAAAAAAAGATCTTTTTAGATGTTTTTAAAGGTTTGATTATAGGGCTACATTCAAAGTGGGTTCTTAACTTCCATTTCTTTTCCAATTATTCCCATAAAATTATTCTTCTCACTCCAATTTCTCTTTACACCAATTCCTCAATATCATCTAAATCTAAATTGAAACCTGGTTCTAGCGCCACATACGACGCTTTATATATATATGTGTATATATATATATATATATATATGTGTGTGTGTGTGTGTATATATATTCCTAATCTATTTCATCTCTTATGCTTCCATACATTCTAAGGTACTACTGCACCACCTACTAATCTAGAATAACTACCAATTTCTAGATAACAAAATACGAATTTCCTAATTTATTTTAGATATATTGAACATCTCATACCACGGTCACAGTAGGACCTGCAATTCTTGGATTTCCATAATCCTAGTGTTGATGTGCAAAACTGTTACCCTAATCTTTTCATATGTCACCTCCCTTAAAAGTGGGTCTTCCCTATGGATCTAGGTATATATAATATAATATATTTACATCTTTTTAAAAATGAAAATATATTCACTCACTATTTATTTAGGACCACTAAACCTAAGCTTTGATACCAAATGTTACAACCCAAACCCTAGCGGGCTCAAATTTTCTGCAAAATGCTAATATCCAAGTCCAGTGAAGCCTTAGTTGGTACGCAAATCGTGCAAATATGCATAGATAAATATATTACAGCACAAATAAGAAACTCACGGTGGAAAATATTAAAATATAATACTTATGAATACTTACCAAGATACTGATACTTTCTAAACAAGTGTCTTTATGCTGAATAATCTCTGCCTATCATCTAACCTGTGGATTGTTATGAGGAGGGGTCAGAACTAAAGTTATAGTGAATGGAAAAATGATATACTTTTAAATTCAACACTATATATAAAATTCTATTTCCATTTTAATTATACTATGTTATCTGGGTATACAATACTCTAGCTTCCATGCGCATATCGTGCCCACCTATCCCAAGTAAACCAAACTTAATAGTTAATATATATGTAGCTATATGACCAACAGTCCGCCTTGATCCTAAGTATTACCCATATTACCCCCGTATCCTCCGTAATAAGACTTTGTCGTCTCTCTATGAAAGAGTACTGCAACTATATCTGTAAAGGACAACTTCGTTTGGCGTACAATGCATACGTTCCATTGTTTGATAGGAAAACGTGAAATCACATCCACATCAGCTCGCTCTAACGCTCGGACATCCATAGTGTACCACCCAGTGCATACATTGAGGACTTACACGTAATTGTAATATTGACTACATGTACTCCACTAACAAGACCCACTCTTGTATAAAACTCAATCAGGGATTTCTATATTTCTAAAGGGTAACTTCGTTAGGTGTACAATATAGATATTCTATTTGGTCTGTCACTTTCCTTCATGCCTCTGGCTCTGGAGCCACACAACCCCTTCCTTAACTAGTCGAAAGATCTCAAGAGCTAAGTGGTAATGCCTTACTACAAACAATCTAAATATCCAATTGACATTGTCCCTCATTCATTACCTCAATAGTGAAAGATCATTGACCTTTTGGTTTAGCTCTAGTCTTTCCCATTCTTGCTGTGACTGATGATGACCGATATCCGTATGCAACTATTCTTATGGGCCTCACCTACTAAAAACCTACTTGCAAAGCCATGAGTCCAGTTGACATACGAAAACCCTTCTCCATCCATAAACCTTCTGATTTCTAGTAACAGATTCTATAAGCCTACAATATCATTGTAGCCAAGGTATACTCTCTTGACGAACCCCCCTACAGACTTTCCACTAGCGGTGCAGCTTCATTATGCCTACCCATAATAACATCCATCGACCATCATCACATTCATTCACTCAATGCGTAAATCATATGGTATCCAGTACTTCGGTCACAATAATGAGAGAGCTTAAAATTCTTTTGCTTTATTATTAATTAAGTAATAGACGGTAGATGTTAAATAAAATTAAAATGTAATAAATATTTTGGAGAAATTTTAGGCATTAAAATTGAAACTGCAAAAAATATTGAAAAAACCAATTTGGAGAAATGGGGAGTAGTATCATTTTAGTTTGGAAAAAAAATTAATTTTGAGCAAAAACGGTAAGGAACGATTTGATTAAAATCTAGCAAATAAACATCATACAAACAAATAAACATCATTACAAATTTGTTGTTTGTCAATTAATAGTATAAATAAAATTTAAATCAATGGAAAATTAAATATTACAATATAAAATAAAAGATTTAAATTAACCACACATGATTTCAAAGTAGAAACAAAATCAACTATTTGTGAAAACTATCTTCATTTGGATGGTTAACTATTTGCCGTTTAGAAATAGACGCTGTCAGTCTGTCACCACGCACGAAACCATTCACGCTTGTACTAATAAGAGCAGCGGTGGTATAAACACAATTACCTGTTGGGTCTAAATCAGATGGATATGGCCGAAAGCCTATACAGGGTCCAGTTGGGAATCAAAACATACTGACCCATGTAAACGAAACTTTGTAAATATACAAAAATTAATGGCGACGGTAGGCACAGCCGAAGGCACGTTTGACCAAGCGGCGACCTCAGCTTCCGAGATCGAATACATAAGCTACAGCGGGGAGAAGCACCTTCCGTTAATAATGGACCTCGTCGACGAAGAGCTGAGCGAGCCCTACTCAATTTTCACTTATCGCTATTTCGTGTACCAATGGCCACAGCTCACCTTTCTTGTAAGTTTTTGTTTATGTATTAACCGCTTCTTAGTTAGTCCCATAATTTAGGGTTAATTGAATTTGATTATTGATTTATTTTTCATAGGCGTTTGATAAGGGAAAATGCATTGGGACCGTGGTTTGTAAGATGGGGGATCACAGAGGGACCTTCAGAGGCTATATTGCGATGCTTGTTGTTATTAAACCTTACAGAGGCAAAGGCATTGGTGAGTTACCATGTCAATATTTTTTCTTAAAAGTTATGTTGGTAACTAACATGGCCAATTCTGAAAATTATGTTGGTAACTAACACGGGTAATTCTATTACCACCCCTTATTTTGCTTTTCCCACCTCAGCGTTTCAAAAAATTACATTACCCTCGTTATTTTCTTTTCCCACCCCGCTCTTTTCCAAGACTGCCCATATCATGTTTACCTTCTCTTCTTCATTACGTAACGTTACTATTTTACCTAATCAGGTTAGGAACTTTTTCTAGTGCAATACACACTAGAAATGCAACAATTCCAAGTTGCACCTCAATATGTCACTATCATATCCTAGTTATGATTAAAAAAAAAAAAAAAACTAAAAAAACATACTTAAGTTGTTTATTAGAACGACGCACAAAAAAAAAAAAAAAAGAACCTTAACGTTTTCTTCTTCATGATTATTACTTTTTTATTCTAGTAAATTGGCATCTTTCAAATTTTCATATTTATTGCCGTATATTTGTTCAGAACAAAAGGAATTTTTATTAATAGATGGAAACAGTGAAGAATAAAGAAATATGAATAGATATCCAATTTATTTCAATCTAATTACTATGAGGGTAAAAATGTCAGTAAATGCTAAAATAAAGTAGTGGGGTGAGAAAGGAAGGTGGAAATAGAATTAGCCAACTAACATTATGTTAGGTTCGCACATAAACATCGATATGCTATGCTTAAAAGTATTAGAATAACGTTCCCAAAATTATTTACATTCCGCAGGATCTTCATCCTTTTTATTTGCTATCTTTTAAATCATGTCTAACATTCCTGAAATTTGTATTCTTATTCGCCTACGAGATAACAGTAAAATTTAGGATTTCTAAGATTTTTCTTCTTCTTTCGTTCTACACATTGTTATCACGGCGACCGACTAGCCGCGACTAGTCGTCGACTAGTCGCGACTAGTCGTCGACTAGTCGGTCAGTCGGTCCTAAGTCATCGACTAGGACTGTCGACATGAAATTTGTCAATATGTTGGTCGACTTGATCGACAAGGAGCGACTAGTCGCGACTAGTCAGTCGACTAGCGGTCGACTTAACCGACTAGTTCCAAATTTGGGTCCAAAACCCAAAAAAAATTAAACAGGTCAGAAAACCTGTAATTCTGAACCAGAAATCAAGCAAAAAATAGGTTATTTTATAATAAATACTTAAATTTTGTGGGACACAGCAGCACATGCAATGCATTGAAGCCAGCTGCTCTAGTTTTGAACCAAGATGGGACATACTTATACACGAAAATGGAAGAGTACCCACATTATTTTGAAATGTGGGACTGATACAACTCAACTTTGCTTAAAACTGTTCATTTTAGCTGCATATTGGTATGTGTATGTCTACGGTTCTTACGGTTCGACCGGTCCAACCATCAAAACCTCCGACCTTGAGCTTCCACGGTTTAACTAGCGGCACGGTTTATAAAACTATGGTCACTACATGTTTAAATTTTTATGCTCATGTTCGAATTTTTATGCATATGTATATATTTATTTATTTATCGACTAGTCTCGACTAGTCTACGACTAGTCTACGACTAGTCCACTAGTCGACTAATTGGACCTCCGTCGACTCGACTCGACTTACCGCCGTGATAACCATGGTTCTACATTTAAATCAAAGCTAAAAAATGTTGCATTATCATGTATTTTACTTTTAGAGGCGTGCTAAGTCTATCGGTGTTTCATATATACTTGATCACACTTGTCATCGTTTTTGATAAATCTAATTGTTATAAAGCAAGAAAAAAAGGAAAAGTGGGTCGCATCACTAAATTGTGATCCATTATGCAAGTAACATCATAGTTGCCATTTGCATGACTGATGCTAGCAATGGCGTACTATTAATATCAGAGCGATACTTATAGATATCATTTATATGTCATTGCCTCTTTCTATATGTAAAAATATTAAAGATTCTGGCGTATTTTCAAAGTTGATTTAAATGTAATGTTCCTATTAAGTCACTTTTGAGCCAAAACAGATTTCAACTGGACTTGAAAGATCAAAACGAGGGTGAAATGATTCATGAACTTGAACACACGATCAGGAGAGCAAGAGAATTGAACTCCAAAAAGATTGGCCAAAATTGGCTTAGTATATAAAATAAATAACTGGACACTGAGTTATATCCCCCCTTCTTTTGGCCACTTAATCACTGTATCTCTCTTACACTACTCTAGTAACTTGTGATCAAGACTCAAGAGGTTTTTGAAGAATTTGGTGATCTATTTTGAAGATTGAAGAGAAGACACTAAGGAAAGTAGGATCAATAGAAGATAACTAGAATTGACTCAATACTCCGATGGAATAGGACTTAGAACAATTCATGAAGATAAGAGAGAAGCAAACAAATGAAGAAAGTTAGGCTTGCACGAGCATCAATAACTTGGCACCAGGTTATTTTTCTTGGTATCGGGTTATTGTAATAACTCGTGGGGCCTTATTTTTTCTTGTGCTACTCTGGGTCGACTTATGGATTTTAGTGCAAACGGTCTTCTGACTTCTTACCATTGTTTCTGTATATTTACCAGTACCTGCAACCAAAGAGGAGTCTGATCTTTTTGACTCATCTTCTTGGAAGTCTATCAAATTTTCTTCACTTTTATTCTCTTACGGATATTTTAAACTCCATCGTAGCTTTAGATCTAAAATATTTAGATGTAATCTGGAGGGAGAACAATCAATAACATAAATTAAAGTGGACGTAGCTCAAAGACCATGTCAAGCAACTATAAAATTCTTGTGTTCTCTTGCCTATTTTTCCGCTTTTTCCTTTTACTTCTAACTGGATTGGTGCTATCATCCAATTTTTGACTATTGATCCATTTTTTGGATTAACAATTCCTTATAAAAGTAAAATTAATATTTGATCTATGACTAAAATTGGAATTAAATGATATGAATGTAGTGTCTAATATACGAATTTTGCTAGGGTATATTTAATCTCTTGTATTTTAGAATGAGGGTTTTGAGTTGCCATCATCAAAAAATTTAAGTTGATTTAAATCTCTTGTAATTTGTTGAGTAGTCGTAAGCTTTTTCGATTTGATCGTATACAATATTGCGGTTGTGAGCCACTTTTACTTGCATGTCTTGCAACATATTTGTCTATTACACATACAATGATTTAGGACATGGTGATTTGACTAAATATTTTGAAGGCCTATTTTTATCTTGTTTTCTATGGATTTGTACTTTAATTTGTATTTTCATTGTTTTACAATTTATTATGTCCCTAACAATTGGTATTGGTATCATAATGCTTGCTTGTGCATTAGAATGTCAAAGTCATGTGAAGGGTTAAATTCATCAACAGCTACAACACCAAAATGGCGTCATAATTACGTGGATTATACATAGTAATGGATTGTGGTACAATACATTGGAACATGTGTAGTGCATTCGCGAAATAATAATGTGAGATATATTGTTACTGTTGCTATTCTTAAAAGATGTTTCCTTCTAAATCACAGTAGAAACAATAAAAAAATGTCTTCCAAATTTGAAAATGCAATAATTTTTTTTTCATTCCATGATTGCTTGAATTTAACCTTGTAAACATTTTGAACAATGATGCAGTTATTGTTATGAAAATAATAATTTTTAATGTATAATTCTCAAAGCAAACTGCAACATAGCTTTAATCATGTATGCACAAACTAATATCTATTCGATGTGATCAAAATTTTCCAGTAACTTCAAAAAAGTATGTAGTAAAAGATTATAGTATAAAACAAACATATTAGAGTTACACAAAATAAAATAGACCTACCAGAATTACACCATGCAATGCAATATATTATGGAATATTATGTTCTCATTTTTTTTCTCGCTTAGACATACAAATTTAGCTACAACTTTGTATTTGATTTTTTATAAAGAATGAGCGATGCTTTATTCAAGCAGAACACTCATTTAATGTTTCAGTTGTTCGAACACAAGACCTTTAGAATTTTAGTTTAGAGCGTCTTGCTACTTGTTGCTTAAGCCAGGGGTCTTTGATTATATTTAAAATTTAATTGCTAAACAATAGGTGCAAGTTCTTAATTCGAAATTTAACTTCAAAACAAATTACAAAATATTGAATAGTGTAATCTAAAATAATATTCTATGCTTATGACATTGTTTAACAATATTTTGCAAAATGATTATTTTTTTAGCAGTCGTTAGTATATTAGTCTTGTTTGATTTTTTTTTTTTGATGTTTAATAAATATGTAATTATTTTTGGTACATGCGCAGTGTACACGTGCTGCACCATGCATCAAGACTCTTGGAACATTTTGCATCCTTTTGCACCATGCACTACTAATAGCTATGACCCTACTTCTAGCTCCACCCTTCAACCTTTGTTCGCAAACACTTTATTCATCCAAACCTGCTTTCGTTAGCTTACTTTCAAAATTTAACTTTCTTGAAATTTCCATTAATCCAGCCTTATCATATTTGTTTATGTCATTTAAAGCTTAAATTCATGAAGTTTTGAGTTAGTGAATTAAGTAATGAGGTAAATTTCAACAAGTTACATTGTTAATCTTTGGTGGTAGTTTAAATTTTATTTTTAAGTTACGACATCTATTTGTTTAGTTTGGATTTGTATTTACATTATTAGTTAATAATTTACTTGTTAGATCCTTTTTTAGTGGTATTAAAATTTAATCGTATTTGTTGATGGAAGGTTTGAATTTGTAAAAAAAAACTTTATTTGTTAGATCGTAATTTTAAGTAATATTAAGTTTTTATAATATCCGTAGACAATGTTTTGGATTTGTAAAATAAATTTAACCGTTATATCCTATTTCCAAATGATAATTTGGTTGTTTTAGGCATGAATTATTTTCTGTAAATTGAATATTTAATATATTCAAGATAAATAATTTATACAAAAGTGATTTTTTTGGTTAAATCATGTGTAGCTAGTTTGAATTTTTGTTTCTTAGTTATAATGTCTACTTTATTGTTAGTTTGAATTAGGAAAATCTATTTGACACAAAATGGTGATACAATTGATGATATAATGGATCTCCACCATTAGATCGCCTCTCAAAGTCCCCCTTCCCATATAAAGAAAAAACAATTCAACGAATCAGATCTTTTGTGTCATCATTTGTGTTTTATTTTGTATCCAAATAGCCGTCCGTGTTTTAATTTTATTTCTATTAGTTTGTAAAAGAAATTTATTTGTTAGATTTTATTTTTAAATTACAAAGATATGGTAATATTTGCAGAATGAAAATTTGAATTTGTAAAGAAAATTTATTTGTTGGATCTTATATTTAAGCAACACTAGTATTTGATAATATTCACATAGAAAATTTTAAATTTATAAAAAAAAGTTAGATCCTATATTTGCTTGATCTAGATCCTATAGTTAAGAAACACTAAAATGTGATAATACTTACAAATGGAAATTTTGAATTTGTAAAAGAAGTTAAATCCAAATTTTAAGTGATACTAAGATAGATGTGCATTTTTGGTAGTTTACGTTGACGCTAAAAATGCATGACAAGATATTACAACCGTTAATAAATATGGGTTTTATAAAACATTCAGGTTTAGCTAGAGTATCAAAGAGCACAGTAGAAACTATGTTTTTATGTAAAACCTAGCATTTAATTTAGTTGTTACATTTATCTTTTATATATTCAATCAAACTTATTTCTTCCTGACCCATTAAAAAATTCTGAGCTAATAACAGACATAAAGGTTTGAGAAGAAAGCAATAAAAGAATTATTTTGAATCAAGGATCGTAAATTTTTTGGTTTTTAATCTAAAAATGATTGATCTGATAAGCATATGGAAGAAGTTGTTTCCATGAATGATTTCAAAAAATTGTTAATGATTTCTCCAAAAATTTAAGTGTATGCAATGGAAGTTAAGTCAAATTTGTTTGAGTTGTTAAAAGTTTAGTAAGTTCCTGGTTGCAAAATGTATAAGGTTGAAAATTTTGAAGTTTGATAATTATGACGAGTATGTTTCGATGATGTATTAGATTACTGCAAACAACACAACATTAATGTCTATTTAAACTTAGTAGTCCACGATAAAATGAAATCATCGAGAGAACAGATAAATATATGTTACAATAATCTTGCCATTTGATATTTGTTTTGGGCTTATCTAAATATTTTTTGTGCGGAGTGTCACTCATATTGCACATAATAATAACATTACTAGCTAGGATATAGATATTAAATTCGATGGGAGTTTCGATTGAGTATGAAGTATATAAAAGATATTTGTGGATGTAGATAGTAATATCTACATCTGTATCGGAAATCATTTTCTAATATCAGATATTTGTAGTTGCAGTTGTAGACAAATACCAAATATTTTTTCTCTTAGCTCATATTTAATTGATTAAAAAAGTAAATGGAAAACATAAATTCTTTTCTGTAATAATGTTGACATAAATACGAGAAATGTGATAACATAAATCCGTTTTGGATAGATTTTATATATATATACACGCACAATATGATTATTACCTTGATAGTGTATATATATTAATCGTATTAGGTACTAAAGTATGCATAATCTCACTTACTATTTCGATAAAAGTTGGATGAATAATTTTCGGATGCATGTTCTATCATGTCTGGATCATGGTTCAATGTATTGGCCGGTACCTTGAAATTTCGGGGGTACTGTACCGGTGCCGACCCTCGACGAGCCAAAATTAGGTATTAAATTCGGTTTCGGTATTCTTCAAAAGGAAGCAGAAAAAAATGTAATCATCATAAGTTCATAACCCTAAATTGAAGCAAGTGACAAAGAAGAGTAGTTGTGTGTAAAGAAGGTTGAGTAAAAAAAAAAAAAAGTGTATTCATCAGATCCCAAAAAGGAAGCAATTGACAAAGCAAAGAAAAATGCCTTGAATTTCTACCTACAGCAGGAAAATTTTCAAAGCAGAGAAGACGAAATTGTGCTCATAGAAGGCGAAGTTGTGCGGCAGTCCTCGAAGTAGCGAAGGCGAAATCATCGAACAACAGTGAAATTTTCTTTTTTCTTTATTTTGTCGTTTTAATCTGCGCGTTTCTTTACAAGTCGAATGCCCTAGTTTATGTTTATTGGCAGGAAACCTGGGTAGGCAGTGAACTAATATATGAACTGATAGTAATTTGGGCTGCCATTTTGAGCTTTAATCATTTAATTGAGTATGCGGGTCTTTTCTTCTTTAGTAAATTAGCGTTAAGTATGATTGGCAATGAACTTGTGTTGGTAGGCGGTAAATTAATGTTAAGTATATGGATAAGCAGTGACTGACATTAATCCTTTTTTTGGCCGAAACCTAAACCTGGACTGTTATTTATGTTAAGTGTGTTGGTAGGCAATGAACTTTTATATATGGTTATTGCAAATTTAATAACAAACTATAGAAATACAAATTCTAAACCGAAACGGAATAGAAGCGAAACTTCCAAAATCATCCGAAACTATCAAAAATTCAGATGCGAAACCGACTTCTCGAACCTTGGTTTGGATCCTTTTCCAGATTTATTTTGAATATAAATGATGACATATTTTGGATCTTTTGATATTTATTGATAATATCGCAAAGAATACCGGTTTAAATCATTTTCAAATATTTGATAATTCACTGTTTGTTGACAAATGCAAGTCTAAAGCCTCTTACCTGTTATATATGGTCACATGGCAAGCTGAAGGCTATTTTGTATGTAATCTAAAGATTAAGGTACCCATTTGAAGATATGACGGTTTTGACAATTTAAATATGCTAAAAGAGAAGGTGATCACATCTGAATCTTTTGTTTCGATTAAAGTCACTACCTACACATGGGGCAAAAAATGGGCAAAGCTATCCTTCTATCTACACGTATCTATAAAAGTAAGTGTTGCCCCCCCCCCCCCCCCCCCCAAAAAAAAAAAAAAAAAAAAGGAAAAGAAATGATGCCTGTTGATGCAACACACGACGACTCACATGTTTCTATTAATGTTGATTACGTCCATGATAATAGAAAGGTTTTTAGTCAATGTTGGGATGTGATTAAAAGTTAGATTGATTGTCTTACTTAGGTAGCTCGAGTGATTTGGTATGAATTTTGGGTTGATCCAATGAGTAAGTGAAATCTCTTCACAAGAATTAGGGACAGTTTATTTTTTTGGCCTTCCAAAGGGTGAACGAGCATTTAGATGTAAGTAGATCCACTATGAAATGCATGCACAAAAATTGTAAGATATACAATTAAATATCTGCTTTTGTGACAGGACACATCTATTCTAGTTCTTTTGGCATTAGTTGCGGTGTAAAAAATAATGTTAGAGCAGTTAGATTTCAAACCATGGACTTACATAATGATTTCGATGTGAAGACTGTAGAAGGTATGCACAATGATATCATTGATATGTATTAAAAAGGAAGGTGGAGCGTGTTTGTTTGTTTAATAATTCTTGAATGCTTCCTCCTAGACGATCATGTTAATTTTTTGAAGGATAATTCTATTGACATACCACTTATAGCCTCTACCACACTAACATTTCATAGAAACAGCTCACTCCTTTTTTTTCTTCTTCTCACGCCAGTTTCTTTCAAAATTACCCCTACCTTCATTTAACCTCTCTATTCTAATAAATTCATTCTCCCCAAAAATCATATTCCATAACAAACATTCT
This sequence comes from Allium sativum, assembly GCA_030737875.1. Lineage (NCBI taxonomy): Eukaryota > Viridiplantae > Streptophyta > Magnoliopsida > Asparagales > Amaryllidaceae > Allium > Allium sativum. The sequence goes on from CM060909.1 coordinate 455,991,508, forward strand.
TTAAGGTTTAATCCTGTATAAAAGAATAAATAATTATGATGTATTACATCGCACCAGGTTCATTAGCAGTCTAAGTGTGATATGCACTAGGTTTAAAATCAACCCAAGCTATGCCTGAGCTTGAGGGCTATCAAATCCTAGTCCATTTGAATTTTGAAGAACATCCTAAAAAAACCTTAAAAAAATATATTATGTTTAGCTCCAGAAATCTGGAATTTTTTTTTTTTTTTTTTGAAATACTTGAGAATTAGTTTCAGTATCTTCTTCAAAATCACCATCTTTCCAAAAAGTGGTCTTCTTCCAAATACTTGTCATCCATGTTTTACACTAACAATAAAAAGCTGGACAAGAAAAAATATATGAAAAGACAAATCATATCAGTCTAGATAATTAAAGGGTAAAGTTGTCAATTACTAATTTTTAAAAATTAGTGGGATGAGAAAGGCAATAGATGACGTGCTAATAGAATTTATCAAAAATCAATAGGTCCATGTTTGATAAGAATGTTCATGATGTTTATCAATATTTCAAGAAGTTGAACATCATGATTGAGTATATTTACTTTTTTGCATGTTTATGATATAAACGAATAAATGCAATTAAATGAAGAGGTTGACACGAATGGAGTAGGTGTACGTAAAAAAATATCTAGATCAAAATCGTTGTAAGCGGAGACTTGCACCAAAATGGTATATCAGTCCGCTTTTTGCTAGGTTAAAGCATGAAAGGTGGCATACGCGTACTGCTTTTACAATGATGGTAGAAGAGACATTTATAAGACATAAATGGCTAAGGTCTTATGTGCTAGTGCGGTTGTAAGTTGAGACTTGCAATTTCCATGATGGAAGCGAAACGAGAAACACATGTTGAGAAGACAAAAACAGCTAAGGTCTTATATGTTAATGCAGTTGATAGCATGTTGTATGCTATAGTTTTAACATATTACATATAACACAAGCTGTTGGAACTACTAGTGTGTGCGTGTGCGCTCATATATCTCCGTGTCTTTTGATCCACTAAAGCACGTTGATAAACCATGGCTTAAATATAAAGACGCATGAAAGGTATTTTTAAAAACCGTGATATTAGGAAAATATGTTGACTTGAGCTGCAATTTTAGTAGATATTGTGATTTAAATTTTGTCGATGATGATGTTAGTTAGAGGCTGTGTTTTCTATCATGCGGTTGTACCTTCAGTTGGAAGTTGAAGTTGCAAAACATAAGTGGTCCAGCAACTGTGAAGAATAAGTTAATTGTAGCCACGAAAATGACAAAGGATCATTTTTGCCTTATTGTTGCATGAACTGGGTTCTGGAACAAACTACATAATGATGAATTGTAATAATCAAAATCAAATGCGATCCATTTCACAGACGATATTTCATTTTGTTCAGGATTTCATATACACACACACACATGTGTGTGTGTGTGTGCAGGCGTGCATGTGTGTTTGTGTATGTGTGTGTATGTATATGAGAGTGTGTGTGGACATAAAACAATTGTTTCTAGCAGCTAATAGAGAAGCAAAATGGTCTACTATAGGACACTTTTCACAAAGGAAATCTGATTTGTTTACCAAGGCTTTAATGATGGTAAAATTCAAGTAATTTTCAGTTTTTAAACTTGATCTGTTTAGTAAGGTGTCGAAATCGATATTGCTGACGTTACTGCTGCCTTTTGAGGTAGTGATTGTAAATGGAGGTCGCTGATGTGATTTAACTTTTATAGCCATTTTGAACATTCGATGTGTGAATGATGATTTTGTCTAAACATAGTAACCAAACATTTTTTATGAAGAGGAGTGGTTGAAAGTAGAGACTAGAAGATTTTGGCTACCATTGGTATTTATTCAATTAGTTAAACAAATTTTATAATAAATTAATCATTTAATTTATATAACTTATTTAGTTAAATGAGTGCAAATCCGTGCTACGCACATGAATGGGATATATTGGTTTGAGATGTAATTGAAAGAATACGTGGATGACAGAGTTGTATGTAGAAGCTGAAGATATAATAACAAACTCTAATTAATGACACCAGTCTCACTAAGTTTTGAACTGCATCTTAGTTGAATTTATCTTTATTTTTGCATAGAAATTTGGTCTATTTTCTACCCTATATTCCTGACGTGACTTTTTTTCATTTTTAACATTTTCATCTACTATTCTTGAACTGCATCTTAGTCGAGTTTATCTTTATTTTCGCATAGGAATTTGGTCTATTTTCTACCCTATATTCCTGATGCAGCTTCTCTTTCACTTTCAATATTTTCATCTACTATTCCACCAAGTAATATTTTTTTTTATATGAATTGGTCTATACACTAATATATTTGGCTGGCAAATCTAATATTAGAGATTCAAGAATATTTGAAAATAAATTAAATATGTTCTTTTAGATAGATGAAAACACGAAAATTAAGGGTAGCCTAACCATACAATTAATTAAGCATACTATTCCAGTGTGCAAGTAAATCCATTCACAGAGACATTTGTAATTAATTTTGCAAGCAAAGATTGTCCAAGACTTGTGCACATCAAGATACAAAATAATGGAATGCATTAACAGCCTCGTAGCTAGGATTAGTAGTGGATGCCTGGAATCAATAAAGCACTCTGTGAATAATCATTTACAAAAACCTCATTAGCAAAGAAGCGGCTGTATTTGCATAGAAATAAATTTATTTACAAAATAGACTGTCACCTGAACAACCAAAATTATATACAGACGTATTGGATTCCTTTTTAGATTATAATAGTAAAATAGATATGTTGAGAAAGTAGTTTAGTGTGCATTTCTTTTTACGTTCTAATGCAAGAAAGAAAAATTCATTATCAAATATATACAATAATAATGTTATTTATCAAATCTCACTCTTTGAATAGTGATATTATTCCTCAATTCTTCCACTTCTTGCTTCTTGAGAATCTAAGATACCATTTAGCTATTAAAGGTAAAAATTATGATTAGATGAACTGATGAAGTTCGCTAAATTGAAAACACAACAAATATATAAGTAAAATTATGCATACAAAATTTAAATGGAACACGCTTTTCACGTGTGAAGAACATAGATAGTATGAAGTTTTATGGTCAGTATTTCTTTTCGATAACTGCAAACATTATGTATTTATGAACAAAAGTTAAAGAATAAATACACTATCAATTAATATTTTTAAAAGTTTAATATTAATTAAGAAAAATACACGGTAGTCAAATCTCTATAGTGACATGTAACAAAAAGATTTGATATTTTGGGGTATTTAACGATTTTTTATTTATTTGGCAAGGCATTCAAAAAAGATTTGGTAATAGGATAAAATATTTAATGTTGGCCATCAAACAGATTTCAAGTAATATTTCAAAATTTAAGGTAATTGTAGTAGGTGATGTTGTGTATATAGAAAAGAACCTCTAAAAAACTATAGGCGATTCAAAAAAATATTGTTAATATGTTTTTGAGTATAATTTGAATAAACCATCCAAATGAATATGAAGGAAAAACTAAAGGCCATATTTGATGTAGATTAGACAATTATATAAACATGTTATAATATGAAAAATAGCATTTATTGATTACATCAAAATTTTATATACATAATAAATGGAAAAAAATATTATAATCTTTAATTCTAATTAAAATTTATCAGTCAAACCAATGCAAGACGTATACTTATAAGTACTTGAAAGCAAGCTAAGTTGAAGAACAGTTCACACAAATTTTATACACATGAGAATGCCGACGTGTAATGGAAAGCAACAGGCATACTTGTTGCATTTATGCATTTGTTAATGTGTTTAATATTCTAGTATCCAACCAATGGTTTGAAACAAAAATTGTCTAATACATACAAAATTAGAAAACCAAAATAAAGAATCTTTTTCTTTAAGTAAACAAAACATGGTCAAGTATTGACAAAAGTACAAACCCAGAATAAGGATTAACTTACAAATATAATCTTTGAACAATGTTTTTTAATGAGGGGGAGAAATCCAAAAAGGAAAAAAAAAAACTTTAGTTGCTTTGAAAAATAATCTTAATCTGAAGTAGAAGCAAAAGTAAATCTAAACGATTCTCAAATTTCTTGGCAACATTGAACTAATGAAAAAAAATGCTTTAAAGCCATATCGAAATAATGAAGAAAAACCAAAGACAAACATAACGAACATAGACATAGATAGCAGACAGATGGAAAAATATATTCTTTCGGAACAAAATGAATGAAAACATTAAGCGAATATGAATGAAAGCAATAACATACTAACAATGCGAGAAATCCCGATGAATGAGGCAACGATAAAATGTCTGAAATTCAAATGGGATAGGGGAACAACAGGGACAAAGAGGAACACCAAAAAGACAGTCATTGAAAACAAAATTAGTTGGAAATAATGGTAGAAAGAGAACTGTTATGGAACAGTGGCTACCTAATGTTGGCGCAACCGCAAGGAAGAAGGCATAAAAGAAATAACGTTCGACAATTAGCAACATATAGGACGAAGCAAGGCGGCAATTTCTGTTTTAGGCGACCCTGCAAATTATGGTTGCAATTATTTACATAGGTAGGAGTTTGAAGAAAATTAAAATGGTTAAATGTATGTTTTTTAAGAGGCAGCGTTTAAATGTATTTAGCGTGGTTGGCTTGAAAACGTAAATTATATGTTTTTTGATGGTTAAAATGAAAATGAAAAATGTACAACAAATTGTTGAAGGTTGAAGAATTGAGCTGAGAATTGGTGGGGCGAAAAGAAAAGGTTAACAACATATACAAAAAATCCGACTAGTGACAAAAAATGTGCAGTGATCTTAATCTCTAACACCATTCTGTGATCTTGATTATATATCAATTTTATTTTTAGTCTTTAGAAGGCGATATAATTATTTAATGCAAAGATCAAATAAAATAAACACTTGTTGAATGAATTTGAAATAAATAGCTAAAATGGTATGTATGCACTTTGCATGTCTAGGTTACCAAAAAAGGTAGCATTCTAATACCTTGGTTACCTTTGTCTGCATAATTATACAAACCAATCTAATAGTAAATTTATTAATAAATATAGTTCTTTCAACAAAAGCTTCCAAATTCAAACTAAAATCCATTTGTCAGTTCGAATTTTCGAAAGGCCAATAAATATTGTATGTATAAACAAGAATTCAAGTTTTCTTGTTCTCATAACAACCTTATCTCAAATAATAATTCAAAAAATTCCTTAAGTTTATTTTAAATAGTCAAAAAAATATCAACTTTGCTTGAATAAAAATGGCGCAGCTTCCGCCTCTCCAAGGCGACTAGGGTCCCCTTCTCCCGCTTTCCAACTTCTATCTCCCTCCCCTGTCTAGCTTTCCTTTCGGCTTCTTCCTTGTCTACCTATCAACCTCTGCCATTCCCAACTTCCTCCTTACCCTAGCTTTCACCTTCGTGGAACAGTTGCTCCTCCTTTCCAGATCTAGAAATCAGCCCTATGCTTCACCTGACTTCCTATCTTTAGCTAATTCCTACGCCTCAAGCTCCCTCTATTTTCTCTTTTTGACAGCGTCCTCGCCACTCACCTTCCTTTCTCTAACCCTAGATCTGGTTTACCTTGATTTCTGTTTTTATCTACTCCGGCTGCTGTCCCATCTACATACCTGTTATCAATTTTAGCTTTACCTTTGGTTGTTCCTCATCGCAGGCTAGTGTCGACGCCAGTGTCATACTAGTAGGAGTTTGTGCTCCCACTGTCTTCTCCTTATGCTGCTTTCTCTCCCCTCAGACCAGCTTCGTTGCTAGTGACGTGCAAGTTGTTTGCTTGTGTTGTTTTTAGTTTGGCTTTGGGTTTATGCTTGGTTTAGGTATGTGGTGTTGAGTCTTTGGTTGTTCTGATATTTGGTTTCCCTGTGAGTGGCTGAGAACATAATGTGTGTGTCGCCTTAAGTGATATCTGGTGGAGGTGTGTGGTTTCTTTAGTTTTTAGTTAAGATTGGCAGTTGTTTTTTCTGTGGTTATTTTCTGGTTCCAGCATCGATGCTTACATTGAAGAATGTCATTGAAGCCATAGTAGTTAAGGCGCGCGCCTAAGGCGCAGGCGCAAGGTCTGCGCCTCCCAGCTGGTCGAGGCGCCTCCTCTAACGGAGGCGCACAAAAGGCGCGCTTTTGGAGCCTTTTTGCAAGGCCCCAGGCGCAGAAAAGCGCGCCTCGACAACATTTAGGGTTTTCAACCCATTTGAGCCAAGTCGAAATCGAAGTTCGATTTTAGGGTTTTTTTGTGTTTCGATCTCACAATTTGGGGTTTTTCATGATTTTAGGGTTTTTCTCAACTTCGAAATCGAAATTGAAGTTTGATTTTAGGGTTTTTTTTGTGTTTCGATCTCGAAATTTGGTTTTTTTCATGATTTTAGGGTTTTTCTCAACTTCGATTTTGAAATTTCAACCGAAATCACCTTTCGATCAGCTGCAGGTTTTTGTTTTCTTTTAATATATGTGGTGCGCCTTTTTTCTAAAAGTCGCACAAAAAAGCCCCGGGCTCAAGCCGTGCGCCTTAGCGCCTTAACTACTATGATTGAAGCTTTTTCTTTTTCTGACCGTTAGTTGAGATTCTGAGCCTATTTCAATCCTTTGTTGCTGCTGCTACTCCTTGCACCTGAGCATTCATTGATCTACATTTCACTTCAATCCTCTGCCTTCCTTTCCCTGGTTAGGGGTGTAAATCGGTCGGACCGGACCGGACGGAGGTGTGTTCAGTTTCTGTCCTAAAAAAAATCGGACCGAACACGGACCGGACCAAAAAATTTCTCGGACAAATTTCGTTGTTCTAATTCGTGTCCTAAATAAAATCGGTCGGACATGTTCGGACCGATCGGACTCGGTTGGACTCGGTCGGACATGGCTTTTATATCACATTTTGTACATTTTACTAGATTTTCTCTCAACTATATGTCGAATTACAAGTAATTCGGACGAATTCGGACGAGCTCGGACCGGACATGATTTTTTTCTCGTACAAATTTTGTTGTCCTAACTCGTGTCCTAAATGAAAATCGGACGGACTCGGACGGACGTATTTCGGTCACGGACACGAACGGACGTCGGACATTCGAACAAAATTTACAGCCCTATCCCTGGTGCTTGCTGTGGTGTTCTGGCTTGGATTTTGTCTAGCACTAGTGAAGCAACTGTTTTGCTGCGTTTAGTGCATCTGGCTTGGAGAACAAATCTCGATCAGTTTCTATTGCCTTGGACTACTAAGCTGGTTTTGGCAAATAAGATAACTCGCTGTGTGGATTGTATGGGTCATTTATGTCCCAACTGTGTTGTTTTGTACCATTTCTGCTTGTAACTATATAGTAAGTTAGTAACTGATCCCAACCTGCGTGGTGCTTGATTACAGTTTTATTGTAGTTAGTGTCGGAATGTCTGTAGCAGATAGGTGATTCGCTTATCTCCTAATATATTTTGTACTCATTATTTGTATAATGAAAAAGTGGTATGGTCTACTCTAAAAACCGGCTAACTTTGCATTTTTTTTTAAAAAAATTAGACTCATGAATTTTTTCACATAAGCTATTCAAGTAACATAGGATGATAAGTACTATATTAATGTTCATTCTTTATTGAGTAACAAAGTAATATTTTGTTTTTCAAATCTAAACGAATAAAAAGTAGTGCAATTTTTTTATTTTCAAGCAGTTGAAGAATCATACAGTTAAAATATTGATAAGATGCAAGAGCGAAACCAATAAGAATGAATTACTTTGCTCAATTAACAAAAAAACACTTAAATCATATAAAAGCAGGTTAAAATCACAAGTCTTACTTACACATGTATTGTGGACAATTAAAATTGGACCTAAACTTGAGAAAAATCACTTGCTATGTGTAAATAATCAACCGCTAGGGAGAGACTGAGATAGTTTGAAAACCCTAGAAGTTGCATAATAGGGAGATAAAGATTACACCAACTCAATTATGATTTGAGACATCGAAACATTGAAGAATGTAATTGGTGGCCTCATTGATTTTATGCTATATAGGTGGAGACAAATTACATGAACTTGGTTAGGATGTATGTGGACATTGTAGATAGTTTTAACCGTATGAAAATTGAGACATTGGTAATTCATTCAAATAAATGATGCGTCTTGTTCCCAGAATGGATTCCATATTGTAGGCCAAAAATATATGAAAATAATTATCTAATAGCAACCAAACACATAGTTCTACTATATACTTCACATGAAGAAGAAAGCCGATACAATTTATAAGCAGTAAACATAATTCAGAAAATATTAATCAAGGTTATCACGACGCCAAGTCGAGCCACTACTGTCGAGAAGACTAGTCGACAAGTCGTCTGACTAGTCGATAAGTCTTTTAGATACATATATTTATTAGACTTAAGTATATAATATAATTAGATATAATTATAAATTTATAATAAGTTCAAATTCAACAAAGATAACATATTAATACGTTCAAATTCAACAAATACCCAAAATTGATCCTAGTCACAACATAATAATACTCATAATATCCATAATAGATCATAAAATGAGTATGAACTCAAGCAAAATCATCTATCTCAATATCATCTCCATGCCAAGTATTTTCTGTGTTACTCTCCATTTCAACTGCAACATATATAATTATAATTAAAAAACAAATCACTTAATTATTATTTTCTAAAAAAAACCAGTTAACAATTTAACATACCCAAAACACATCAAGTTATAATTTAACATAAACCTAAGTTACAATATAAACCTAAGTTATAATATAATTTAAAAATCATGCCAGGTAGAGGCACCCTTAACGAGTTAACAATTTAACATAAACCTAAGTTATAATATAATTAAAAACACATCAAGTAGTCTCTCAGTAGTCAGTGTTCTTTCTTCTAAAATCTGAACCAACTTTTAACATGCCCAAAAAAAAAAAAACAAATCTTGTTCCAAGAAAAAAAAAACAAATCGTGTGCCATACCTTGACTGGCAGCGACGAGAGCAGCGGCGAGGAGGAGGGAGGATGAGCAGCGGCGAGCCAAGACAGAAGCGATTAGTTTTTTTTTAATCGACGATCGAATTCTGTATCGAGATTCGAGACAAGCATCGACTTCGAATTAGTCAAATTAGGGTTTTCTGGACACGATTTTGGATTCGTGGGCTCAATTTAGGGTTTTATGGCGCATCATCGTCGAACTGGAAAAGTCGACTGTCGTCGAAACTTTTCCAGCGACTCGTCGACTTGTCGACGACTAGTCGTCGACGTGATAACAATGATATTAATGGTGAAAATATTTGTCACTAATTTGGATTCTTTTCCACATACAAAGCTGGATCATCGCTTTAAATATAGAATTGAAAACCTAATCATTTGAATAGTATCAAGTACTAATGAAAATGACTATTTAGGCAACAAAAATTTAGACATTGAATATTTTATAGCCATTGAGTGGTTTACATAAATTCTTTTTTTTTAAAAAATAACCGTATATAGTTAAAAGTGCACAATATATTTCTACTTTATTTTTAAAATTTCAATTTAAGTTTGGAAAATTTGGGATATGATAATGAAATCTCGTAATTAAAGAATTAGGAAAATGTTTTATCATAATATTTAATTATTTGATTTGAATCAAATTGACGATGCGTGGAGTGACAAAGAGATTAATCATAAAAAAATAAAGTTCATGCATGTAAAATTGAGAGGGTTTAGGTGGACTTTGCAGATAGCTTTAACGCTTAAAACAGTGAGACGACCCTGACAAATTATGGGGATTGCTTTACATTAAATCTAGAATAACAACAAAACAAGCATGTATATACTTTTCAAGCATGAATCAAACATGCAGATTAACTTTGCAATTTAATGAAAGAAGAGAAGAATGTACTCAAATCTGGACATGAAACATAATCTAAAAAGAACAAATAAATAAGATTTGTGACTAATTTTGAATCATTTCCCATTTACAAAATTGTAATTACCATTGAAAAAAATAATCCAAAATCATACCTAGGAATTAACATTTAATAATAAAAATAAATATATTTACCTGATTTTCAAAATTTAGACTGTTCAAGTATTCATAAAGAAGAGACTAATCAACAGGAGAAGGAAAAAAAATGTTCAGTCATATTTTTTTATAGGTAGCTATTATAAATTTTGATGGAATATATGTTAATGTGTACACTTAAATGAAGGATAATGGAAATATAAGCCACATTTGACGTAAAAGAAACATCTCTAGCGGTTGGAACTTGGAAGAGAACATGTTTATGATTCTTGCAGTAGTAATCAACAGAAGCTTGTAAACAATAATAAGAAATAACTATACAAAACACGAATACAAAATATTGTTAATGTTTACAAAAACAAAAGGCAATAGATGCAACATGAAAACGTGATTATTACTTGAAATTTCGTTATGCAAAAATTGAATAATAAGAACAAAAATTGATAAATACTTTGAAAATATGTAGCAAAATAATAAACAATCAAATTCTTACACATGTGGGATGAACAATTAAAATTGAGCAAGAACCGCTGAAACTCAACTTGAGAAAGATCACTTGCCATGTGTAAACTATCAACTGTTAGAGAGAGATTGAGAAAGTTTGAAAATCCTAGAAGTTGCAGAATGGCGAGTTAGAGATTACATGAACTCAGTTAGGATGAAAGACATCAATTTGAAGGAATGTGGAAGAATGGAATTGTGGGTCATTGAGTTTGTGCTATGTTTGAGAATTATGCTATCTTAATGAAATAGTAAAACATTTAGTATGGCTTATTAACTTAACTTTAATTAGTAGAACAAATTAACAAGGTTATCTTTTCATATGGTCCTTGAATTGAAAAATATTTTAGAGGGCTAAAAAGTAAAGTAGACCTCAAATTAAAGGAACAATCAGTATTTGGAATAAGATGAAATGGGAGACAAAAATACTAATGATCAGTTATTTAATTGCATATTTAATAGAACCGATAGATTATTTGAAACTCGTTATGCATAAATTGAATGATAGAAACAAAATTGATAAATACTTTGAATACATATAGCAAAATAATAAACAACCAAATTCTTACACATGTAGAATGAACAATTAAAATTGGATAAAAACCGCAGAAGCTCTAAACTTGAGAAAGGTAAGTCGTCAAGTGTAAAGTAGCAACTGCTAAGGAGTGACTGATAGTTCGAAAACCCTAGAAGTTGCAGAACAAGGAGGTAGAGATTACACGAACTCATTTAAGACGATAGACGTTTATTTGAAGATACTTGGAAGAATGGAATTGATGGTGTCATTGAGTTTAAGCCATTTTCGAGAATTTTAGTATTTTGATGCATAGTTGTCATAGCGAGCGCTATAGCGCAAAGCGCACATGTTGCGCTATTTTGGTTCTTATAGCGCAGGGGTCCCGTGTAGCGCAAAAATAGCGCGCTATTTTATCATAGCGCAGCCATGAATAGCGCGCTATTTTGCCTTTTCTTTTTTGAACATGCATTTTCGTTTTTTTTTCTTTTTGGAGATTTTAAACATACAGTTTTTTCCTTTTGTGCCTTTTTCCTGTGTTTTTTTTTTTAAAGATCTTCTTTTCTGTAAGCAAAAAAAAAAAAAAAAACATTATAGCGCGCGCTATAGCGCATAGCGCAAAATAGCACAGGCCTTGCGCTATTTTGCGCTATTCGCTATTGACAACACTGTTTTGATGTAATAGAGGACTATTCGTGTGGCTTAACTTTAATTCGTAGAACATATTAACAGGGTTATTTTTACTTATGATTCATTTGGAAAATATCTTAGAGGGCTAAAAAGTATAATAAACCTCAAATCAAGAAACGATCGGTATTTGCAATGAGATAAAATGAGAGCCAAGAATACTAATGGTCAATTATTTAACTTATATATAATAAAGTAGATTTGTGAACTATTTAATTGTAAAACCTTTTTATTTCAATATTCTAAATAATTTTGTTAAATATTATAAATCACATGTTCAAATATTACATGTTGTCAAGTAATCTAAGTTGTTTGAGCTAATTATTATAAATTATGTTATACATTATCTTATCTATGTTCAAATATTTTAAGTTATTTAATTAAATAATGTAAATTATCTTATCTTTATTAATAGTTGGATTGGAAGTGCAAACTTTTAGTCTGACCACGAACTTTGAAAAATATATCTGCATATCTTTATCTTTATAAATCACTTAAAATCTAGCGATTAGATCTTTTTACAGATTCAACTGCATTTCTACAAATAATAATAAAATTTAATATTACTTAAAAATAGGATCTGATAAATAAACATTCCTCACAACGTCGTTTTTTTCTTATTAACAACACAAATAAAAATTAAAACTAATAAAAAAAAGTAAATATTGCAACTTAGAAATGAAAATTCAAACTACTTACACATTATTCAACATAATAAAACCAACTATTCGTGCAAATCATTTTCTCATGAATGTGTTAAGACATGTACATTTTTTTTATAAAAAAACTTAGTTCACGCTCAAAGCATGTGTCATGATCAGGCGCGAAGCGCGTGATGACACGCTTATCAAATATAATATATTATATAATTATCTTATCGCGAGTGATGACTGAATGTTACGACTATATTGTGATATATTGATTGGTTGATTGTCCGATCGACACTGGGATCACTTCTGATCTGATTTATCATAATTTTGGGTAAGTTCTTGTTAATCAACACCCATAACTGGTGTTGCTTTGGCTTTTTTCTGATCTTTATATTTTAGGGAGCTTTCAGTCTGGTTGCATTCTACATGTAATGTAATATATCAATGATTACCAGTCACTGCGGTATGCTGCGTAGGATACCTTGTTTGTTAGTTACCAGATTTTTTTTTAATAATAGTTATTATTTAAGTACATCTAATCCAAACAGATAACTTCCTGAAGAAACTATTTTGCTATCAACCACATAATCCTCATAATTTATGCGGAAGTTTCGGACTAGTATAGATTGACTTATTTCTTTATTTGGACGTTTCCTATATAATTAACGAACCCCATGATGATTAATTGTTGTGTTATGCCGTGTAAAACACTTTGATTCGTCCTTGAAATGTGTGATATGTTTTGCTGGAACAGATCAATTTTGTATATGGACCACGGGTTTGTTTCTTGAAACAAACATAATTTTAGAAGCGGAACATTATCCTTAAATATCATATAAGTTCTTGTACCATTCACGATGAAGCAATTATAATGCGTAGAAATGTTACAACGTGCTATTTCATTTTATTTCAGTAAATACTATTGCCTGAATGTTTAATCTTGTTTTCCAATATTCAGTCGGTTTACAAGTTCTAATATCAACTCATGGAGACCGGTGATATATCAGAGCTACGAATCGTTATCAGATATTAGTATTGGATATACAAACAAAGCATTTTAACAAATAAACAGAGTAACGTATCCAAATATATATTGTGCGGGACCAATGTTGCAATGGAAAAATGATCTATTGGCATTGGAAGCATGCGACAAGTTGGTCACCAACAACTAATTTGTTTTAAAGGAATTTTACTGTCAACCCTGCAACCCCTTAAGTTTTTTTCTGTTTTTAATCTATCTGTTTGTTTGTTTCAAAAGAAATGCTGTGATGCTAACTTTTACCTTTGGTGCTGCAGCTACGGAACTAGTCACTAGAGCCATTCGAGTCATGATGGAATCTGGGTGTGAAGAGGTAAACATCTCCATTGCTCAAATCCTGAGATGTCTGCATTTTATTTTTAATGGTAGGCTGTGTAACCTAATAGTACCAGGGTCTCTACCCCAAATCCTTAATGGATACAAACTGTCTTACCACTGTGCACAATGATAGTTGCTGCTGCACACTGTCATAACTCAATTTTCAGAATGGAAAAGATATCTTAACACGGTGCTTCTGTTTTGGTCTATTTTCTATTTCTTACATACCATTTGCAACTAGGTTATATAATTTTGTTTTGATTAGGTAGTTCTGCAAGTAGTAAATACTTGTAGATGAAGATACGAAAATAAATTAAAAACCACTAGTCTGGATGCATGCATGCTTTATATGCATATATATATGCGCTAAAAAATGGTCTGTTCAAATTATATTCAGGTGACGTTAGAAGCGGAAGTCACAAACAAAGGTGCACTGGCTCTTTATGGGAGGTTAGGATTTATAAGAGCCAAGAGACTATACAGATATTACTTAAATGGGGTTGATGCTTTTCGCCTCAAATTATTGTTCCCACGCTTTGATCTTTCATCGATTGACATACACGGCCATCCATTACATGAATATTCTCAGACTTACCATGATGTAATTGGAGAAGGTTCAAACATACGATAAATGTATGGTATAATTGAAGCTATAACATACTGTCTTGTGTTGACAAGAGAACATGATGAATGCATGAATGTTCGTAGAGGCGCTGGTAGTGGAAATTTCATGATTCTTTTTCATAGGATGTTTGAGTCCATTAAATTTGTTGTTTGTAAATTTTAACATGTAGATTGCATGGTATGACACTCATACAATTTTGTAAGTCAGTTGATTTTATATGATGCTTAGAAGTTTTGGTTATTTTTATTTAATTTTGTCGTTGTTTATTTTCTTTAGACAATTTAAACTTAGTGCAAATTGTGCATGAATAAACTGTCAATGAGACACTGGAAGAAATTAAACATAACAAAATGGAAGAATACATCAGAAATTATGCATAACAAAGTAAATAAATTTAAGAAAATATTTTTTTTTTTTTTTTTTTTTGATTATATAGCTGCCAATAGCAGAATGAACTTTGTGTATTTCAGTTGTTATAAAAATAAATAAAAGTAATTAGTTTTCAGTTGAGGTGTTAGATTAGAAAATGGACTAACGCTGTAGTTAGAGATGAGAATGTAGTTAGAGATGAGAATGAAGGAATGCTGATAAATATGTAAATATTGGTATAGCATGATAGGAGAAGTTGAACAACAAGCAACACAACACAACTAGAGCTGCTAGAGATCAAGGTCAAAAGAGACCAAAAACTAGAAACTACATTCTTCTCTTCATTGTGTTTCCATTTCAAAAAAAAAAAAAAGAAAAAAAAAAGAAAAAGAAAAAAAAAACCAACAATTGCTGACCACCGTTGTTTAAGGGGAGGTAGAAAGAAAATCAAATAAAAGATCAAAGCCCTCCATTTTAAGAGAAGAAGAAAAAGAATAGTCAAGTTTTAGTTCAAGGGATATAATATTTATTACTCTATCTTCTTCCAAACCCATTTAGGTTTAGATTATGTGTTTTTGATGTTATGAACGTCGATGAACATGTTTTAATGATCATAGAATGATTCTACATATGTATGTGTATCAAAATACATTTTTGACATGTTTTAGAGTAAAAGATGAATTAACCTTTTCTAAATGCTTTGCATTGTAGTATTGAGTTTTAATTTTCATGATTTCAGTGGAGAAATTAATTATTATGAGTTTCCAGATTAAAAATAGAAAATTTGATTATCAAGTAATATTTAAATCTAATTTTTTTCTTATCAAAGGTTAAGAGAGGCATTTTCAAATTTATGTGCTTGAAAGTTCATCCATAATTTTCCGACTTGTCGTGGATTAAAAAATAAGAAAAAAAAACACCTTAATCAATAAATAAAATAAAATAACAATTAAGGAAAATAATTAGTTAAGGTTACATTAAAGGTATGAAATACAGTTATCTTTAGTTTGCACAATATAGAAGTGATAAATAAACAAATGAAAAATATATGTAACAAATTGGTCGAAAGGTTTATAATATATCACAAACTATCTACTGCTCGCAAACTTCTTGTAGTCAAATCCATTGCCACATCTATCATAGATGGAGCAACTCAATGGTTGGTGAGGCCATGTGACCTCACCAGCAAAAGCAACCCAACTTCAGAAAAAAAGAAGAAAAAAAAAGGAAAAAAGAAAAAGAAAGGAAACTAAATAAAATTATTGAACTTAATAATTGATTATCGAGTTGATTTGTTCTATCTTTGTTTAGATAAGCAAATTATTGAACTTAATAATCGATTCGACGAGGTCAATACAGAATTGCTTCTTGTATGTTGGCGCTTAGTCCGGTTGATTCATTTGCTGCTTTTGATAAAATAAAGTTGCTTCGTTTGTCTGAATTTTACTCTTATGATTTTTCCGAGGCAGAGCTTATGGACCTCTCCAATCAATTGGAAAATTATGAGATGGATATGAAATCTAATGATAGGTTTAAAGATGTGAATGACATTGGTGACTTGGCCAAGATGATGGTGTTAACATGCAAAAACATCATATATACTTTAGTTTATAAGCTCATGACTTTATCGCTTATCTTACCGGTTTCTACTACAACTGTGGCAAGAGCATTTTCTACAATAAATATAGTGAAAAATGATCTACGGAATCGATTGGGAGATGAATGGTAGTTGTGTTGCATACATCGAGAAAGATATATTTACTCAAATTAGCAATGATGCAATCATGGATCGATTTCAAAACATGAGAACTCGACGTGGACAACTTTATATCATTAGTTTTTATGTTAAAGTTGTTTAGTTTGAAAAGATCAATATAATTGATCGTTTTTGTAATCAAATGATATTTTGTGATTTATTGTATATTGTTGTTCAATGGTTTATTAGGAACTTTTCCTCAGTTTTATCAAATACATGCTAAAAAAAAAAAAAATCGGGGGCTCCTGCCCCAGAACCCCCAAATTTTCCTATTTGTGACCTCACCAAGCTAAAATCCTGGCTACGTCACTGCATCTACGTGTTTATACTATGCTCGATTTAGTATTCTCCCTTGCAAGTTCATATACATGGTAACTTTTGTCCTTAGTCATCTCCTGTGGCAGGGCAACCCCATTCATCTTAGTTGGTTTAGTTCCCATTGCTTTTAATAAAATTATAAGGTCTCATGAGCATGGCGGTCTAGGTGTTATGAACCTAAAATTATGGAACAATACTACTTTCACTTCATTGATCAACAAACTTTTTAGCTTGAAATTGAACTTATGGGCAATATGGATGAAATCTAACCTTATTAAGAAATGCCATTTTTGGATAATGCACATCCATTTGGATTCAAGTTGGGGATGAGATTTTTCCTTTCTTCCAATATTCTACTGTGACGGCCAGTACTTCATTGTTTTGGCAAGTCCCATGGCCTACTAAGGGTATAATTCCCTCAAATATTGCTAATTATGACCTGAGTCCGGAGATATCTTTCTGTTATTCCCAAAGATGCAAAATTGAGTAGCTATTTTAATGATGGAATGATTTCCTTTCCATGTTTTAGTTCTCCACATATCCGAAAAGTTTGGTCCATAATTTCTTCTACTATTGTTACTCATAATCATGTTTCTTATTATCAAGATGCAAAGCCTCGCTTGCTTTACAATGTGTCATCAAGTTTTGTATGTAACCCAGCCTTTTCCTTATTTTCCTTGGTATACAAGAATTTGAAAGACTGTGGGTGTTGTTATGGAGAATGTCATGCTATGGAAGGAAGGTGTTATGTAATGATTTACATACCCAGAACTATTTAAATACAAGGATATGCTTCAAACGCCTTCTTGTTTGTTTTGCGATGCAGGGTTAGAGAATACTACTCGTTTATTTATCTCATATTCCTTCATTTACTAATGTTTTATCATTAATAGGCTTGCATCACCTCTTGTTGGATTCTAAAAATAGAATGGCACACCATTTTTAAATTACAAGATGGAGAATGGTAGAAGATTGTTGCTTAAAATTACTAACAATTTTGTTAGTTTTATCTAGGAAGAGAGAAACTTGAGGCTGTTTGTTGTATTTATTAAAAAGTTAAAAGGGTCAAATTTAAAAATATGGGTAATACTACATTAAGTGTATTACTACTTCTGTTTTTGAATTTTCCCTTATAGTGTGGATCATTCTTTTATTTCCATATGCTTAGCAGCCAAGGCATCCAACCTTGCTTCTGTTGTATGTTTTCATTTAGTAAAAAAATGGTTGGGGTCATTCAACTTCACTTGCTTTGACAACCCTTTTTAATCAAAATGTATAGTTACTCCATTAAGGAAAATACAGTTTCCCACTTAATTACAAGTTTTCCACTCTATACATGAGATAACCAATGTTATAAATCCTTCAGATTTAAATTGCTATGTATGATATCAACTATGCTATTATGCGATACCCCTAAATTGTTATATGCAATAGCTCCAAATTGATACGTGTGACAGCCTTGAAAGTAAGATCTACGATATCCATCTAAAAAGGTGAATATTGGAGTTAAGCATGCGATATAGCTATTAATCATGCACATGATATGTTTAAACTTACAAATGTGACATTCCTGTCCGTAATAACAAATAGTTGCAATAATTATAGGCACGCAATAGCTAAGTATGTGATAGCATGGGTATAGAAGATTGGTACTTATATATGCGATGGCTAATGATAAACATCCATCATCTAAATATATGTGAAATTTTGGCTAACAATCTGGAAGCTACCCTCCAAACGTATAACTTGAATTTCACAGTGATGAAATTTTAAAGGTAGAGAGTAAGGCAGTGTTCTTTTTTCAACTAGAGCAGTTTACATTGATGTCAGTATCCGACGCATCGGACGTGGACCCTTTCGAACTGCCTATTCAAGATAAACGGTGAAATTTTACTCGTTTACGTCCGTGTTCAAAGCGTCTACGCCGCATCCGAAGCATTGGGGGTTGACCCAACCGAATTGTACATTCAAAATAAGCGGTGAAATTTTATCCGTTCACGTCCGTGTCAAGCGTCCGACGCAAATGGATAAAATTCCAATCATTTTCCCCTTTCGCGTTACCCCTTTCATAAAAAGAATATATTACCCTTTCGCGAACTTGCCCCATTCCTAACCACTTCAATTTTCTCCATTCGGTTAAAAAATTAACGCACCCTTAATTATAATGTAATAACTTATTAAAATAAGAAAACGGGGTTTAAGCTTAGGGAAGCTAAAATTTATAAGTGTATAATTTAGAAAGAAAGAATAAATATTTTATCAAAGAATTGGAAGTGAATATTAAGTCGGTGCGGCGATAAATGAATAGTCGCTATGCACTGGATCGATGATATATATATATATAAGTCAATTTTCAATATATATATATATATATATATATATATATATATATATATATATATATATAAAGTCCCGTGCAGTTGCACGGCTGCCCTGAGTCGAACATTAAGATGAAACTTGTATGCCAATGTGTCCTTATCACGATACATTATAACATCGGTATTAAGTTAATATAAAATTCCTTAAACTGGTACAGCGATTTTTGAGCTGTAAAAAAAAAGGGATTAACAATCTACCACTATGTTTTTTTTTTAAAAAATACTTAAAGTTGTTAAGGCTCAAAGCAAAAGGAGTCCACTTGCAAAACCTTGGTAAACATTGTATTATAACTTCAAATTAGTATACAGTTGTAGTCTAATTATTTTGACAATATTTTGTGCAAAAATTAAACTATGGAAAAAGCAATTATCAGAAAGCTGCCGTTGTAATTTCGGATTAATATTGCCGCAAGATAAAAAATCTAAATAGAAAGTTTTATCATTTTTTGAGCTTTTACATTATACCAAATCTTTTTTTTTAGTAACAACAACCTGCAATATCCATACACCTACACAGCGTAATCATTCTATCTGTCACCTAAGCTCCACGTGGTCACGACAGTAAGAAGATGGATCCGCAAATCTGTAGAAAGTGAATTCTTATCAACATCAGTTTCATTTAATAATTAAAAAACTTATCGCCGTTACTTAATTTCCTGCAATACCCTTTCCACTTCAACTTCACCATCTAGTAAACCGTAAAAACCCAAACTCATTCTCAAAAAAAATAAAATCAACAATGGAAGACTCTTCTTTGCACATAGTAGCCTACGTAGAAACCGGAATGCTAATCTTGGAAACACTTGATTTGGTTCTGTCCCGCGCTTTAGAACGCAATGACTGCCAGACATGGCTGATGCATGATAAGCGTTTTCTAATCAGATGTCCTGACAATGAAACCTATATACGTGCACTCGAGATGGGGATATTAAGGAAAACAGGTCCTATCGAATCTACGCTTCGTCTCCAGTCATGGTTGGACTATGAAAAGGAGAAAATACCAAATCTTGAACCTCTATCATGGGCGAGGATTAATCAATTTCCAGAGTTCTCAAGAAACAAATTGAAGAGGTTAGAGAAGCATTGAAGACAATGGGTGTCGTACATGCATTAGATAATTGCCATCATTCCCGCTTAGATCACAGGTACTTAATTGTAAAAATGCAATTCTACGTTGATGTTGATACCCCTTGCACAATAGTCGCTCATATAAAAAATTCAAGATACATGCTCAAAGTCAAATGTTGGGGACAGTTTCATCACACCAGGGACCCTAAAACAGTTCTCGCTGGCTTGGATTATGAAAGGGATGTAAGATGCTTTAACGAATGGGTTCGCAGTGAGGACATTGCATATCTGAATTTAACTGATCCGTGTGATAGACAAGGGTATGAACCACCTTCGTCCCCTGGACCTACTCCTTTATTTTTATGTGCCATTGCTCATAGAGACTCGGTGGAGGTGGTGAAACCAGAAGGCTGGGGAGCATGGCCTGAATCTCCTGAACAACCAGTGCATGATTACAACTTTAAAGTCGAGGAACAGCAGCCACCACAGCTATCCAATGAATCTCCTATTAATCCAGTCTCCCAACCAATTCAGGCAAAGCGTAGACATGCAGCGCTTCAACGTCGATCGCTGGTAAGTAGGACCAGGTCACTTCCCGGAACATTGGCTGGTGCAAACTCTGCTTCATACAGGCTCACCGTTCCAATGGAAGTACAACACGAAGAATCGAAGGCAACACAAATGCCGATTGGCTAGCAAGGAGGTAAAATGGGTAAGTAATCATTTTTTGATCTGTTTGTGCATATCTTATGTGCACTATGCTTACACATGAATATGTATGTATATATTTGTATGTTTCAGTTTATGATGGTGTGTGGTTGACTGGTTGGTAACATGAGAATTGTAGTTGAATCCCAAAAAACACTATTTTTTTGGCTATCGATCTAGCTTGTAGATCAGATATATTAATTAACCATGGTATGTAGGTGTGTAGTAATATGTTCCTATATTATCGCTTGGTTATTGATTATGCTTTAAAACTGTTGCTTGTCACTAAGTTTGATAAAGTATACTTATGTTATATGTTGATATTAACTTTGAATATTAAAGCATAATCAGGTTAATGTGTATCAGTTTCATGGGATATCTCTGATCTGTTGTGAAGTGCATGTTGGTGTTCTTCTTTGTTGCATGGTTTGTTTGGAGCTGTTTTTAGGCTTTCTGGACTTATGCCTCTAGTATATTCAGCGTGTTTGTAATTGGTTTTTTGGAGCCTCAATTACAGTTCTGGAATGATGTTGGTTGAAGTTGTTTGTTAGTGCTTCTTGTTGCTGCTACTGTGGTTTGGAATGTGGCGTTAGTTTGTACGTGAGAATGACAGGCTGGGTTATTGTAAAAAAAAAATCTTTTGTTCTGCATGTCTTGTTGTCTTCGCAATGAACAACTTGGCTGTGGTATTGTTTGTAAAGTATTTGTTTGTTTTATGTTGGAAATTTTGGTCAAGGTTTTCTTTCATGTACTCTTTTGTTTTGTAATATAGTACCCAGTTGCTCTAAAAGAAAAAGATGATTCCTATATCAGTTTATCATTATGGATAACGCATTCTTTTTTCTTCTCAGTTCGAGGAAATAACATAGTAATATTCGTATTGTGCATTTGGCTATTTGTCTATCTTGTATTCAGTCAAGAGCACATACAAAAAGCTCTAAAAATAGATATTCATGATGCATACGTAAACATCAACTTACACAAACGAGTTGTAACATACAAAATGCCATTGATGGAAGATTGATATTGATGGTGTGACCAACCAAAAAAAAACCCGTTATGAAAGCATAAAACACATAAAATTTAGCTTAAAAGTCTTTATAACATCAAACGTATGGCCCTCTTTTTTCTAAATTCTTTGCCATGTATGCTACATTCTGCTTGGTAGAGATTAAAGGAGAGTCTGTTTTCTTTTGCACTTTCTTCTTGAGTAAGAGTTATCTTTATTATGTTTGGCCATATAGAAACCTTAACATGCAAGTACAGTATGTGCGTTACTGGCGAAGTTCTTTTCCATGCATTTTACTGGCATTGTTTCGTTAACAATATACAAATATAATAAAGACTAAAGTACAACACACATGTTCAGTATAATATATAAAGACATACCTGCATAGTCGGTCCATCATTAATGAAATATGCATACAAAACATATGTACCCATTAAAATATGCACATGCAATATGTGCACACTTTTTCCAGCAAACCAGTCATCCTAGTTCACAAATTTTCATAAACCTCCTTGTATACTACAATGGTTGTACTGTTCTTTGTGTTACCATGCTCATCACATATCAAAATTTTCAATCCTTTTTTCAATTTTACTCTTGAAACTGCTACATACAGTTGGCCATGACTAAACACAGGTCTTGGTAAGTATAATCCAACATGAGAAAGAGATTGACCTTGACTTTTATTGATGGTTATAGCAAAACAAAGAATCACTGGAAACTGCCTTCTTTGAAATTTGAATGGGTATTTGTTATCCGATGGAGTCAAAATTATGCGAGGAATAAAAACTTTGTGTCCGACATTACGACCCATGATGATCTTAGCCTCAATAACATGATCTCCCAATCTGCTTACCTGTAGTCTAGTACCATTGCACAATCCTTTATTTTGATCAATATTCCTGAGTAACATTGGAACACCCACCTTTAGAGCTAGCTTATGATTTGGTAATCTAGACCCTTTTATACTGTTTAAAGTGTCAGGAGACCAAAACTCATCATGACTATTTGGACTACAATCAGCATTAGACACTGTATCTGAACTAAAATATATTCTTTCTTCTCCCGGCAGCTTCATCAACAAATATTGATTTACTTGTTCAACAATTTCAAGAGTTGGAGCCAGAATAGCTCGCTCTTCAAAATACACTGCATCTCCTAGATTATTTAACATTAACGAATAGGTGGACTCAACTATAGAAGCCATGAGATCATTTGTATCCTTAATAAGAATGTCATCGGGTATTTCAACAATTGCCTCTGATCCATCGATATCTCTTCCAATACAACCATTGCCAATTTTTAATAACCATTCAACAAATTCTTTAATCTCGCATAAATTTGAACCAATACTATCAACTTCCAATCTCATATTTTTAGTCAGTCTTAACACTCTACAAAAATTCCAAATATATGAAGAGTTAATAGTAGAAAAAACAATCTCTTGTCTACTCACTCTTGGAATGACAGGAAGTATCTGCCGAAAGTCGCCTCCAAATACTATGACCTTTCCTCCGAATGGTTGGTCCATGCCATTTTGATTACAATTCCGAATGATATCTCTCATAGTTCTATCTAAAGCCTCAAAACAAAATTAATGAATCATTGGCGCTTCATCCCAAATGATAAGGTCAGTTTTTTCAATCAACTCTGCTAATTCTGATCCTACTCTAATGTTACATGTAGAATCTTCGTTTACGTTTATGAGAATTGCAAATCTTGAATGTGTCGTTCTCCCCCCAATAAGAAGCAAAGAAGCAATGCCACTCGAAGCAACTGTTATTACAATACCACCTTTGCAACGCACAGAAGATGATAAAGTTCTCCAAATGTAAGTTTTTCCTGTTCCTCCATGACCATAAATAAATAAAAAAACACCTCCTTCACGTCTTGATACAGCTGTCATGATAGTATCGTACACTTCTTTCTGCTCGTAGGTCAAGTTAGTAAATAGAGACGCATATTACTCTTGTAAGGATGGTATGTGATATCTAAACTCATTCTGAATCAGTCTATTGTTTCCTTCGGATATGATCAGCTCATTTGGAAAAGACATGTCAGGATAAGCTCGAAGACTACTACATTTTTTTTTTAAAAAAATTCTAGCTCCAACAATGCATAATTTCTCAATTGTATCTCCGTAAAATGCAAGTCTGTAAATATTCAACACATGCATCAATATACAAATACTCGTAGAATGAGTAAACATCATTGTTATTAAAAAGTAGTTACAATTTAATTTTAAAATTAAAGACATATCTTGAATCCCTAAAATTCTTCTTTGCCTGTAAAGAATATCATCCGCCAGATACTGCCAACTTTGTTCCTATACAACTTGAGGTCTGGACATGCTACCACATGTTAATAATATTACAAAACGAACTCGTAAATAATGAGCACCTTCCCAAAAACTTGGTTCTTTTATAGCTTCAACATACCCTCTATCATCATCCACCAATCCAAGAGCATAACATGCCTCTTTAAACGCAGGATATATTATTCCATTGACAGTGCGAATGTCTTCATAACATGTTGGTCCTTTTACTTTATTCAACAAAATTTTCAAGTAATAAATCTCGCCTGAGCAGGGAGGGACATATTGTATCCTTCCAATAGAAAACCCCTTTTTTCTTGGGTTCCATATCCTTAAATCTTTCTTCCAAACAAATTTGGTTGGAAATTCCACGTAAGGAAGATTTTTTGCTTCTTCATCAACCTTATTACAGTCCATCCATGCTAAAAACATTGATTTATGGATCCCTGGACGATTTATCACTGAATCAATTGTACCTTCATCCTGGAAAATAACATTTTTCTTATTGGGAAGATGGAAAGACAACCTATCGACTGCTAGACTTAGATAATGAATATCAAATTTAAATATTCTCTAAATAGCTTCACATGGAGAAACATATCTGCAATCCAAGTACATCTTGATGTCATCAATAACACTATCGTTTCTGTTATCTGTACCTCCATTATCTTGGCAAACAACAGTTGTGGCACGATCATGACCCTTGTTAACATACTTAAATAAGTACTTAATTGCCTGACATTGATTGCACCATTCAACATTGATATGTGCTTGATATTTCATAAGAAGTTTCGGATTATGCGGAACGACGAATCTGTTATCCAGAAGAATTCCATTCTTTTCTGCTACATTCCCATTATCTCGCCTTCTGTAAATCGGATAACCATCCTGATCAATGCTTGTTCTATCTTGAAAATTGCTCAGAAAAAACTTCGAAAACATTCCATCCTTCATGCATAGTGTGTTTACGTTGGACATACCACAAGGACCATGTAGCATGAAAGCCATAACAATTTCATACAGTATTGGAAACTCTTCTTTATTCGGAATCTCGATCGATATAATTTTATTGATATCATCACACGTGGGAAATTTGTTGTCTTTATGCATAAATAACAATATGTGTGCATGAGGAAGCCCACGATTTTGAAAGTCCATTGTATAAAACACTGAAAACGAAGGATTGAAATGAGCAGAGCAACAATATAGAATTTAAACATGAACGCTAGTATGTGGAAATGGTGTTTATGACATACCTGCTTGCACACGACCAAATAAATGTCCGTCTTTTAGGTCTTTGATGAGCTGAACCAACTTAATTTCAAAAACTCTACAAATGATGCCAGGCCTGTCTTCTGACCGAATACCATGCTGCTGAAGAAATCTAGTAATTTCCGACCATTTAGGGTTGCATGTGAACGTTAAAAATAAATCTGGATATCCATAAAACTTACATAGGGCCATTGCATCCAAGTAATTTTGCATCATGTATCTAGCACCACCAGCAAAAGAAGATGGTAACACTATACGCTTTCCTGTGCAAGAACCTGTAGTGGTTCCTCTGTATGAAGCTGCAGATAGGTTCTTGTATGATTCCGATCTCAACTTTTTCTGATTTTTTCGAACGTACGAAAACCTTTCTGCTTCAATCATTGTATAGCCATAAACCAGAAGGGGCATTATACATTAAGGGCCTCCTTTAGTTAAACAATTAGTTTCTAGGACACACGTTCGAATTAATTATTTTCCAGGGCAAATTTCAGAACCCTCATCCATTTTTTCCGTCGTCTTCTAATTGCATCCAACTTCAAATGAAATCAAAAAACGAAATACTATTTTTTTTCTAGATCTAAATCGATTACAATATATTTTTTCCTCGATCGATTGAGTTTTATGGCGAATTCCTATTACAAGGTTTTCTGCTTTATCGATCTTAAAAAAAAAAAGACCTAAGCCGATTCGTCAATCCCTAAAACCTAAGCTGATTCATAACTACCTAAAACCCTGAATCCCTAAGTCGATCTTCTCAAACAAATCGATCTTATCAAACAAGTCGATATTCTCAAACTAAGGACTCCACAGGTATGAATCTACGTTTTAATCTTTTAGCATTCATAAGTAACTGAAGTTTCTAATCATTAGCATTCGTTATTTTCAACTATTATTATGTGTTTTTGTGTGATTGTAACTTATTTTTTGTTGTTTGATTAATATTCATGATTTTTTACTATTTGAATGCTCAAAAGAAAAATACATTTATCTTTTAAAGTATTCTGTGTTCAATTGTTGTTTTCTACTGTAAGAAATGTTGCACATATCCATTTTAACACAATAAAATATTCATAAACGGATTTTGTAGCAAAAAAAGCTGATTAAACCAGGTTGAATGCAAAAAGAAAAAGGCGTGCAAGGTAAAAAAGATACAACTTATGTATATGAAAAATAAGAAAAACCAATAGGTATGGACACTGTCACCAATCCTGAGAGGAATAAAAAGAGGAGTAAAATAAAAATTGAAGATTGTCAGCTCCTGAAACATTTGCTCGACGAAGAAGTTAGGATTATAAAAAACTTTTTCAAAATAACTGGTGATAACAAGTAAGTATATATATTTGTCCTATTTGTTAAATTATATACATAAATTTAGTCTAAACTTGTTTTACTCTATTTTATTTTATTTCAGATTTATAAAGATAGTTGTATCTGTCTTTTCAAAACTGAACTTCAGATTTAAAAAAGATAATTGAATATATATATGTCATGTGTTAATTGTTAGTTGCAAATATACAATGTTAATGATAAAACTGAACTTTTTAATTACAAAATTCCTTTTTGTAATTAACAATTTTTAAATGTTTAGTACAATATCTTATTTTATTTCATATTTAAAAAAGATACTTGTATCTATCTTTTCAAAACTGAACTTCAGATTTAAAAAAGATAATTGAATATATATATATATATCATGTGTTAATTGTTAGTTGCAAACATGCAATATTAAAGATAAAATTGAACTTTTAATTACAAAATTTCATTTTTGTAATTAATTTTTTTTAAATGTTTAGTAGAATATCTTATTCTATTTCAGATTTAGAAAAGACAGTTGCATCTATATTTTCAAAACTGAATTTTAGATTTAAAAAAGATATTTGAATATGTATATATATCATGTGTTAATTGTTAGTTGCAAATATGCAATTTTAATGATAAAACTGAACTTTTACTCACAAAATTTCAATTTTGTGCTTTAACAATTTTAATTTTTTTAGTAAAGTATCTTATTTTATTTCAGATTTAGAAAAGATAGCTGTATCTATCTTTTCAAAACTGAATTTCAGGTTTAAAAAAGATAATTGAATATATATGTCATGTGTTAATTGTTAGTTGCAAATATGCAATGTTAATGATAAAACTGAACTTTTAATTACAAAATTTCATTTTTGTAATTAACAATTTTTAAATGTTTAGTACAATATCTTATTTTATTTCAGATTTAAAAGAGATAATTTCATCTATCTTTTCAAAAAAAAAATTTGTTTTATTTTTGATATATCTACTGAGTTTCACAAGTTGATATTGTCTGTGTCTTATGTTACTATTATTGTTTGTTTTATGTTACTATTAAATGTTTAACTTTTTTTTCCTGTTTACAGCAGATATGACTGTGAAATGTATGTCATCATGCACTTGAGAATTTTTATGCATGGAAGACCTATGATAGCAAGCATTTCTCATGAACATATGGACAAATTAAGAGTTAATTTTACGTCTGGTATACTGCAAGATGAACTGTACTGCTAGATGATGGAAAAGTTCGATGCCTCAATTTGAAAGATTTGCAAAACAATTTTAGATAATTATACATGTAACGTAGATAATTTGAGTACTATTAATTGAAGGGATCTATACGTTTGGAGCTGTGTATTGAAATAATGTTGTCTTGAACAATTGTGTTTATTTGTAGTTTCTTGTTCTTTGCTTGTACTTGCCAGGCGCTTTATTTATCTATGTAGGGTTGTGATTCACACCAAAAATTGATACCTCTTACTTGCAGTATCATTTTGTGCAGACTAAAAAAAACATATATGCATTTATCTTTGTCACAAAACAGATAGCAGTATATACTATTGTATATGATCAGGAATTTAAATAACATGAATGAGATGAGCTTAAATAAAAACCAGTAAACAACAAATTTAAATGAAGATGACTTTGTATTCATATTATCAACACAAAATGGCTAGTAAATGCACTTGTAATCTCAGCACAGAGCAAATCATTTTAATAAAAAATAAAGGCTTTTATCTTTTTAAAACATTACGTTAAAAGTAATCAGTCACATAATATTTCGTGGGACTTGAATCAACCCATATACATAAAACTGAAACTGCAGCAAAATACACTCAAAAAGTGGCAGTATATACATCTTAGTATGAGTCTACACTTATAATCAAAAGATACAATTCCCGATGACAACTTGTAGTGTTATTTTGTATAAAAGATAAGTTCTTTTATCTTTTCATATAGAATGAAAACGCTGCCGACATCAAGATGGCCTGGTTCTAGTGCAACTCCATTAAATTATTTGCCATAAGTTCTAACTGCATCCAGCTCCACTACCGGCAACACCAAAAGATTACTTCGAGTCTTCACATCAAACAAAATAGTTCTAGAAATGTTCTGAACACAAGCCCAACACTTGAGAAAATCATCGGCTATTGCAATTACCGTTTGCATTCTATTTGCCAAACCAAAAGGTAAATTACCATTTACACAACCATTACACATGAATCACACCTGCAATTAAAGATGTAAACAAATAAATGCGTTTATAAAAATGTTTTATAGTATCTAATCTTAATTAGCAGCTAATTACATAAAATAGTACATAACAGAACCATTTTTACCCACTTTACAAAAAAAGATATAAACGTATCTTTTTCGGAATTCAGAATTTGGAAAAATAATGCAACAACTTAAATCCTGTGTGCATCATGAAAAAATATGTGGCTACTGCTTGAGATTCTAGGCAAATAAATAAAAATAATGCAACCTTCGAAAGTATGTCAAAACGTTTTAAGAACTAGGCAATAGCTAAAGATACATGCATTTATCTTTTTCACAAAACTGACAACAGTGTATACCAAATAACAACTAAAGGTAAAAAATTGCTTTTAGGAACTAGGCAATAGCTAATTACACCTATTGTATACCCTTCATGTTTCTTCACTAGTAAGTTGTCCAACTTAATATACATTGTTTCTATTGTATATAATTTTCTATTGTAAAATCATAGGTTTTACTGTTCAAAAAATTAGAGCACAACTTATTTTAGTCCATCAAAACCATACCTTACACGTTTGTTTTTTGTGGCTTGCTTGAGAATTGAGATTAATAAAATTATTTATCATTTTACAGCATACAAAAGATAAAACAAATTAATAGTACTCAAATTATCTACGTTACATGTATAATTATCTACGTTACATGTATAATTAATAGTACTCTAATTTGAGTACATCAAAACCATACCTTACACGTTTCTTTTTTGTGGCTTGCTTGAGAATCGAGATTAATAAAATAGATAGAAACAACTAGGCAATAGATAACTACAGCATACAAAAGATAAAACATTTTATCATTTTTGTAAAATATAATAAAATTATTCATAAATCAACATATAATAAAAAAACAATATACAACAGAGATATAAATAAGACAATAAAATTCAAATACATAAAACAAACAAATTGTAGAAAATAAAGTTTTCAATATCAAAAGTATAATTAAAATGATAATTTTTTATAATTTTAAAAAGCCATAAATAAAAATTGGCAAAAATAGCATAGACCAAACCATTTAAAATTTTAACAGTTATAAATTGTGTAGACTGATTTTTTTTAATAGTTTAAATTCATAATTGTGTTTAAACATTTGAATGGTGTATCATTTAAAAAGATAAGTGCTTTTATCTTTTGTATAAATGTATTTGTATATTAATAACAAACATCATAGATCAAACAATATACAAATTAGTATACGATTATAAATTATGCAGGCTAATAATTTTTAACAGTTTAAATTATAATTGTGTTCAAACATTTTTTCCTTAATAATTTAAGGATACTTTTGTATAAAAAAAACTACATTGCATGTATGATTTTGTGTAAAGACATCAGTCATTTAAAAAGATATTTCTATTTATCTTTTCTTCATTATCATTATAAATTGTTTGAAATGATAAATCTATTTATCACTATACCTCTGTAATAACCCGGAAAATACGAGCCGATTTAAAATTTTTAAATTGGTCATTTCAAAGGAATTTGAAAAATTGAAATAGAATATTTCAATAAAATAGTGAAGTAGAAATAGTGAGTCAGTTTGAAAATTTGAATTCAAACTTTGACTGACTGTGCAAGGTGGAAAATATAACGGATTTTAGCGAAATTAAAAATATTTAAATCTGTTAGTCAATACCTTTCTAACGAATCTGAAAAATCGAAGTTTCATAACGGGAATCAAAAGTTATGGCCGAATGAATTTTCAGAAAGGTCGCTATATAGAATATATAGCCCTGGAAAATTGATATTTTGCAAACAACCTCGGAATTCGACGAAACCACTTTTGTTGGGTCCGGGATGTCAAACTATTTCTAGGTTTCAAATTTCATAATTTTTGAAGCTAGTATGTGAGTGTGGCAAAAGAAATTGTGTTTGGTCAATTTCTGTTAAATTGGATCGACCAGAAAATGGCCATTTTTCAAACGATCTCAGAATTCGACGAAACTAGTTTTGTTGGGACCGTAGCGTCAAAACATAGCTAGATTTTTTTTCTGGAATTTTTCGAATCAGTTTGTGGCCCTGGCAAATTGAAATGTGCGTTCAAAGTTAAAATTAAATGTTTTATACTTTAATTTGAAAAATAACTGACTGTAACAGTCGAATTGGCCAACGAAACGTATCCCATTGTGTCCGGGATGGGGGTATTTAGCTAGGGGCGACAGTCGTTGGGCTTGAAAAGGAGTTCGTTGGTGAAAACCCTAATTTTCTGAAATATATATATTCCGGCGAATCAGAAAATTCCATTCATAATTTAAAAAAATAAAATAAAAACTAAAAACCCCCGTAACCCACGAACGAACGGCGAAACCCGTTCGATTCTTCTCCAACCGATTGCCGCCGCCTCTGACACTTCCAGGCGCCGCCGCCACCACCCCTCGACGCGCCTCCCTCCCCTCCTCAGATCCGACCCACCCACGACCGTCACCATCGCCTCCTCCGCCTGAATCGAGTGCCCAAAGTTCACCGCTTCCCATCGCCGCCGCCGCTCCGATCTGCCACCGAGCTCCACCAAACCACCACCGACAGGACCCCCACTCGAAGCTCTTCCACGTCCAACTCCCTGATCGTCGTCTAGGTCAGCGGATTTCGCGAAAACCTCAAACCTAGTTTCGAACCAAATAGAAAGGTGAGTCCTTTTTGATGTCTGCACTTTGAAAAATCATATCCTTTTGGTGTGTTGACGAAATTCGATGAAACAGGAAACATCGGGACCGCAAGGAAGCTCTCTACCACATAGAAGAAGCCGCGGATTTTTCTGAGTCATCTACGATTTTTAGCACTCCGCAAACCAATGTGAGAAATCTAAATTAAATAAATTTGAATGGAAAATGTCGTGTATAAATTATATTAGTGAAATATAAATTACACACGTGTTGTATACCTCATGTACATGCATAGTGTAAGCTATATAAGCGAAGTATGAATTATACATGCATAAAATAATTGATATATGTGTTGAAATGCAAGTGAAATATAGCAATAATATATATATATATATATATATATATATATATATATATATACTCCCCTCATCCACAAACCATGGACGGTATTTATTGTTGTGAATTGGTGTGAAATATTGGATGAAAAATACGAATGGTTTAATAATTGTTTGTGGTTGATATTGATTGGTTGTGGTTGAAAAATACCCATTGGTAATTGAAATGAATTGGAAGTATTTGTGGAAATAGAAATAAACATGCCGCCTGCATGCGAATTAGATGCATGAATCCCCATTGTCAAAAACCGCGAGGTTTTAAGGTAAAGCGAGGAGCCGTACTAGGGACGGTGTCGGTTTTAACTACCCTGCCGTTATGCTGCCGAAATTTTGAATAATATTCATGTGTTAGAATAATTTTCATATGTTGAAATTATTTTCATGCGTTGAAATTAAAGTCACATGTTGAAACTATATCCATGTGTGGAAATGTTCATGTGTTGAAAAGTGATGCGTGAAAATTAAATTCATTTGTGAATGAATGAAGTGTTTAAACAATAAAAATCACATTTTTATAATATATATGAAGTATGACAAATATTCGCCTTGTATAAATAGTTTCAACAATAAAAATCCCATCTTTCTAATATGAACAACATAAATAAAATATCCATGTGTGGAAATGCTCATGTGTTGAGAAGTGTGTGTAGTGGAAAAGTTCATGTGTTGAATAAAAAGATCAAACAATAAAAATTACATTTTTATTGAAACTATGAAGTGTTGAAAACATCCATTTGTTGAATAAATATTTTAAGTGATAAAAATATCATTTTTATCATATATGTGATATGCTAAAGATATGCGGACGTTAAAATAAATATTTGTGAAGAAATATTATTTTTAACATACATAGGAACTAAATAAAATAGTCATGTGTTGAAATCTATTTAGTTCGCCAAAATTATCATCTTTGAAATGTGAAGTGTTAAAAATAGCCACTTGTTCAAATAAATGTGCATGAGTTGAAATATACATTAATTAGCTAATGATATGATTTTAGCCTATGCATGCAACATTAGAATGAATGGTGTTTTTAAACCAAAGTAAATCAAATATGAAGTTGAATGGAAAATGATAAATGATAAAAATTGTATATATGTACATGCATATTTATTGAACAGGTTATAACAAAGGGGCTAGAGAAGAGGAATAAAATTTTGTGCCCGACAAATAGGTACACATTTACTGTTTTGTTTGGGTGATGATTTTATGAGCCTGTTGGCTAGCCGCTTGGCTTTTTCTTTTTCTTTTTCACATGAGACGCCCGTGTGGCTATTTGGGAATTTTTCCAGCCCCTCCCGTACAAAGGAGGTTATGTCGAAATTTTCCAAAATTTAAAGGCGTTAGTGAAATAATTGAAGTGAAAACGATATAGGAATTTTTGAATGAACTATATTTATATAAATATATGAATATAAATGAAATTAAAACGAAACGTGGCCGTGCAGTTCGTGTTTTGAAACCGTGATTTCAAACGACTAGTGCGGGGAATCCGACCATTGGATTTTCCCGAAACCGTAACCGTTGGGTTCTCCTTGGAAATATCTTTCCAACGGCACCAACTTTGTGAAGATCCGACGGTTGGATTGTCTGGAATGTTTAATTCAAATCTGAAGAAAAACAACGCCAGAAAAGATTATATTTATATATATAAATATAATTAAATTAAATCGAATAACGACGTTGCAGTTCGTAAATTGAAATCGTAACTTCAAATGGCTAGTGTGGAAGATCCGACCGTCGGATTTTCCCAAAATTGAAACCGTTGGATTCGTTTTGAAATGACCTTCCTAATGATATAAAATTTGTGAAGATCCAACGATTAGATTTTCAGATATGTGTAAAACAAAATTAGTGAAAAGCAGCGCCAGTGCATCGACACGACCTGAAACGTCGTTT
Source organism: Allium sativum (assembly GCA_030737875.1). Lineage (NCBI taxonomy): Eukaryota > Viridiplantae > Streptophyta > Magnoliopsida > Asparagales > Amaryllidaceae > Allium > Allium sativum. The sequence continues at coordinate 456,025,500 of CM060909.1, forward strand.
AATTAAATATGGCCGTTTTAAAATAAATAAAAATGGCGATATATCGTTATAAAATACTATAGACGATATAGAGTGGAAATAATCCAATTTCGTTGTGTTTGCTAGATATGTGATGGTTGAATGTATTTAACATGAGGATTATAACTAAAGAACTGAAATGTGAATGTTGAATAGTCCAACCATGTGATTAATTGATTTGAAAATCTAAATATACGTGGATTATTTGAAAAGGCCGAGTTCATCTCGTTTCAAATAATCGATCGACATTGAGAAGTCGAAGAGTCGTAGACGGTTGAAGACCGACGATCTTCACATTGGATGGATGGGCGCTACTGATGCTCGTGATTGGAGTAGCTACCATGAAGGATCTGAAGTAGTATCCGTCCAAACATACTGTTGATTGTACGGATATGCGAGGAATTGGTGCCTCCGGTTTCGTTCAGACCTAGAACGGACTTGTAAATGGACTGTGTGTCTGACATTGGATTTTGTTCTGTGCTGATTGATCTCTGTTAAATATATATCTGTTTGGCGGCGGAGAATTTATTCTCTTGCTTAACGCCCTTCTCTAAGACGTACGAGCTCAGAGGTTATATATTGATAGAAATCAGTCGCATGGAGTGGATTGCCTGTGTGGCACGCCTAAGTGGCATATGATCAAGGCTTCTGTTGCAAAGCAAAGTCTTGTGGTTGATGATCAAAGCATGGTCAGTGTGACGTAGCTTTGTGTATAACGTGAATTCGCGAGCCTCACACCCCGGTATGAGTCAAAAACGGGAGAAGGACCCAAGGAGTGCACGACGTTTCTTTCTAGCTATGGTGGTGTCAGTGACCTCCCAGCCCTGACATTTATATCTACTTTTCACCTGTGTGGTTGTTGGAATACGAGGCGCCTCGATTATAGGTCTGTAAGGACCGGGAAACGTGTGTTCAGGAATAACTAATCCTCAAAAGTAAGAGAGGACCGGCTTTGGAGGATCCAGGGATTGCTGTGTGCGGTCCCGAGGCATTTGCTAGAGTGTCTCGAATCGGAGAGGAACTTGCCCCTTGCCTCGACTCATGAAGGAATCCAATTTCCAATACGAAATATGCGGACGTGATTGTATTACTAGTATGGCGACATAGTAGATGGTAGCTATGCCGCCTAGGATTGATATTTATGATTGAATTTGCTTTTGAAACATATATGCACTAGTAATAATATCAAACACTTTTGTTTTATACGTATGAAGCATTTTTGGCCATTATAAGGTAAAACTCTATCCTCCGGCTTGCGTTGCATTGTGTGATGGGACCTGAGTCTTATAATGGCTTCATTTTATGAAAAGCATTGCGATGATTTAATCATTTACTTTATTTCATGCACTAGCACTCATTGGAGTAAACCCGTTCCGCGAAAGTGGCGTGGTCCTTTGATTTGCCTTATTATTGTTGTTAATAAGTTAAGTAGATTTCTCATACCAGTCCCATGACTGACTCGTAGTTTGTTCCACCTTGCAAACTCGGGTGCCCTCATTTTCACACGGGCAGCCTAGTTACAGGTTTCTGACGCACTTTTGGCTCATGGCGAGGCTTGACTACACCGTGCTAACTTGGATTTTCTCCGTCATTATTGTATCTATATTATGATTCCGCCATTGGCGATGTAGACTGATATTTATTTTGTGTACTCTTTATGTATGATTCCGCCTCAGGCGATGGTGACTGATTATATATCATTATGCACTAAGTTGTATCCTGTACTGTGCTTCTCTGATGTGATGATATCTATATGATTCCGCTGTCATATGTGTGTAAATTATTCTATTTTCTGTTTATGCTATTATCTGTGATCTGCTAATGATGATTAATGTGTTATATTCCAATGATTATCCTTAACACCGTGTCACGAGATTTTGGGATCGTCACAACCTCAATATGATAAAAAGCAGCAAAATTTTAGATCAGGAAACACATGTGTAAATTACTTATTGTATGCATAAAGGACTAACTATTTGCATGAAATATTGTAGATCTTCTAGTAAAAATCTAATGTTTGTTTATTTTTGTATAATAATACAATATTTGTTTAAAAATATAAAGTTATTTATCTTTTTCGACAACTACAATTGTAACTTAAAATATATTAACAAATTTAAATCAGGTTAGAAGTAAAATTATCACTGAATACAATTATTTTGGCAGAAAGATAAATACAGCTATCATTTAATAAATAATGATCGCAAAATGATTACTATAACCATCTTGACACAGTTTAAAAAAAATAAACTTCTTTATCACACAGTTTAAAATAGATAAAAGCAATTATCTTTTACTAAAAAATTAAAATAATAAAATTAGAAAACTTGTGTACTGATAAAGAATGACTGCTTGAACTTTGAATTTCATCTCGCCTTGATAGAACTACATAATCCAAAAAAATCAAGAATAAAAAATGAGATAAATCCAAATAGCTAACTTTTTATAATGTAAATAAGGTTCATAAGGTGTGTAATAATTTCAAATAATGAATAAAAAAGGAACCTTGTGTAAAATGTATACCTTAGTTTCAAATATAAGTAAATCTAAACAGCTAATTAATCCTATGCAGGTAAAGCTAAATGGTTTTATCATTTTCAGCAGTTAAAAACAGTGACTGATCTGTACATTAGTGACGTTCAGTAGGTTTTCTATTGGTTTTATCCTATCAGTTAAATACAGCTAATTAATCGTATGCGGGTAATGGTTTTATCTTTTTCAACAGTATAATAGATTTACAATCTTATTGAAAATCGTAATATGTATAAATCGTATGAGAAAAACATAAACTATTTAAAAAGATAAATATATATTTCTTTTGTCGACTTTATTACATAAAATACTGTTGAAAATGATATATACATTAATATATATATATATATATATATATATTTAAAAAACTTGTAAGTTTATACAAAAATATAATTTCACAATTTTCAATAAAAAATTAATATGAATATTACTTTTTATTAAAACATATAACTTATTTAAGAAGATAATTGTGTTTATCTTATTAAAATAAAATAAACATTAAAATGATATGATCATCTAAAGTTCTTAATTTTAGCATACAATAAATTCTCTTAGTCATGATAATATGAAAACATATGATAAAGATATAATTAAAAAGATATATTTGATTCACTTGAGAAAAGACAAACAAAAAGATATATTTATCTTCTTTACTTTGAATATATATATATATATATATATATATATATATTCACTCACTTGAGAAATAATTAAAAAGATAATCAAATATATGTCATGTGTTATAACTAAACATTTATGTCACACAATAAGTAGAGCTAAACATCTAATTATCTTTTTTAAATCTGAAGTTCAGTTTTTAAAAGATAGATGCAACTATCTTTTTACATCCTATCTCTTCAAACAATTAATTGTTAGTTCTATTTTAAATCTAATAGTTAACACATGACATATATATTCAACTATCTTTTTTAAATCTGAAGTTCTGTTTTGAAAAGATAGATATAACTATCTTTTTTAAATGTGAAATAAAATAACATATTCTAATAAACATTTAAAAATATTTAAACAAAAAAAATTGCAATTTAGTAATCAAAAGTTCAGTTTTATTATTAACATTGCATATTTGCAACAAACAATTAACACATAACATATATATTCAGCTGTATTTTTTAAACCTAAAGTTCAGTTTTGAAAAGATAGATGCAACTATGTTTTTTAAATCTAAAATAAAATAAGATATTGTACTAAACATTTAAAAATTGTTTTCCTTCCAGAATTTTTAAAAAATTGTTTCGTATATAATCATCAGGTAAAACAATGTTCTCGTACATATTATTTAATAAATGGATAGAACTAGTAATATTGCTAGTATCATTTGAAACTGTGCAAAAGATAAATGGATTTATCTTTTTTGAATAATGGGTTAAAAAATATGTTACAGGTAACATATACAACAATTGTCTTTTGTTGAAAATTTGATTGCACTATATTTGAACCAATTGCACTATATTTCAAGCAGTACTATATAACAGTAGACAAATGTTTTATAATGTTTTATTATAGTTTAAAAAAGATAAAAGCAATTATCTTTTTTATTCCTATAACATCTGTTATGTTATTTGAATAAACATTATAATACTTTTCCATAATATGTTTCCATTTATTAAACAGTTTAAAATAGATAAAACCAATTATCTTTTTTAGTCATATAACATCTTTTATGTTATTCGAATAAACATTTCACCTACTAACACCAATATTTTGAATTGAAAATCAGACATTAATGAGTCAAGTGAGTCCAGTGAGTTCCACCCTACAACACGAAACCAAAGAGATAAAGTGCCAAATCGACTATATTAAACTAGACAAAACTCGGATAACATATATTTGGCAGATCTGGAGCAAATACGAATTTAATTTTCAAGTGATTTGGGACTTAGTACGGTAAAAAAAGGTTCGATTAACGTTTTTACTGCGATTTGTACTGATTTGCTACAGATGGAGTTTGAAGAAGTTAAATACATGCGATTATCTGCGATTTATGCTGATTACCTGCGGTTTGAACTGATTTGTGCTGATTTTTGTTAATTTGTGTTGATTAGTTGACGCTAATACAAATCCATCTGCAGTTATTAAATCAAAATTTGAAGAAGAGGCAGATCGAAGTAAAGAAATTTGATGAAGATCGTTTTTCTATTTGAGAAAGGAGCAAACAAGTTTGTGAAATAAGCAGCATATAATTTTTTGTCCTTAAAACTAATTCCAACGAAGTCGTGTCCTTAAAACAAATTGGACTGGACTAGTAAGCCCTTGACGCAAATTTCCACCAACCAGAAATTGTTGAAATAACTTCCTTGAACGAAGAATTGTTCGAGCTTCATTTTGCCTATCTTGAATCCTAAAAGCAAAGAATTCCCTCATACTCAATCTACTTCTTTTTCTTGAAGAGGTATCCTCGTTATCCCCTAACGGAATATCGACTCTGTAACCATCTTCACCATACGGAAATAATAACGGATACTGGAGTGCGAGATAAGAAGGATGTAATTCACTTATATGTTCAAATGATCCACTCTTTCTTTGAACAACAATATTTCGTTTATCAAAATTGCTGCATACATCCCCAACAATTAGTGCAGCCACCTCAGAAGCCGTAGGAAGATTGTATCTCCTTCCATCTTTACTCCTCCTTCCAATCAATTTTAGTTGGATATCTTCACGTTGGTTTAAATCAAATCGATCTCTTGCCATCCTAAATGCCTTAGCAAGAGGGTTGTAATGATCCAACATCCTCTTTAAACCATCAACAATTTCAACGTCAAATGCACTTGCATTACCTCTCGAACTGCATTCAGAAAATGAATAATATTAATATATACACAACTCAAAATAAAAAGTTGCATCAGCAATACAAACACAACATTAATACGTTAAACACAAGTCCAGCTTTACATAAGCATACCTGATTTAAGAGATCCTGTTCAAAACCTCATTATCAGTATCATGTATGTATAGCCGCAAAAACTTAGGTGCTGATCCTGGTAACGGCAGCAAACTCCCAGTCCTGTGGTAATTTTGCCCATGCAACCTAAATACGTAAGGTTCATGACCTCTGTTGATGCTAAAATCCATCTTTCCTCCCAGTGATGTGAAAGAAAACATCATATTGAATTGGCGTATATATTTTACAAAATGTCTGCTTTTGTATCATTACCATGAAGCAACTTCTTGAGCATTGGAGGAGGATCTTTTAACAATGGCAGCTGTACTTTCCCATGCATGCAACACAGTGAAAACGTAGGTACGGATGACCTCCTATTTTGTCTAATTATCTCTTCATACCACATCATTACACCACATTTGTTGCATATCCAACCTTGATATCCAATGTCGCAATATTCTTTTTTCTAAAAAAAATACAACACAATAAATTAGTTTCCCAAACAAAAAACAAAACCTCTCTGTATAATATATACATTCATGTATATAAAGGAAAAAGAAAGCTATATAGTTCTATATACCTTCACTGATGGGAATATGACAACTTTCATCAGTAGTTCCTAAATTATCGCAAAAATTCACGTTAATCACTGTTACCTTAAAATGTTTACATCTAATTATATTATGTATCTAAAACATATTATACAATATATATATATATATATATATATATATACACACAACATTAAATATGCACCTATAAGCTCCAATGTTTCCATTACGCAGGCTTCATCCTCATGTCTTTCACCTGCACACAAATTAACGTTATGGCCTGAACAACACTCTCTGAATTTAGCACACTTAAACAGACAATACTTCATTACTTTGAACGATAAAATTAAAAAATAAGCTATATATGCGTACCTCTACCAGTGAAGTTTTCTCTTGGACTATCATGATCTGAAATCATCCCTCCATTAGTTCGTTCACTTGTTTTCTTATTCCCCTCCATCTTCAATTACAATCTATATTTTCCAGATTTTAAACTACCATGACCCGAACTTGTTGGAAGCAGACCACTCGACCGTGTCAAAACCGAAGATACTGGTATAGAGGCTATAAATTTCACGTTCACAAAGTCAGTTATAACGTTAACTGTTTTACACTTATTTTATCGGAAAACCTTACAGTTAGTTGTTTCATGCTGAACAGAAGGCAGAATGGTTATACCTGCTGCCAACAACATAGCTAATTTTATTACAATAAAATACAAAAAAGAAAACACTTTAATTAGGCTACATTTGATTTGTTTCAAAGAAAATCAAACACATGAAAAATAAGCATCATACTTTGCGTTTTTATAACTTGCAATCAGATCGTACGTTACAGTACTAAACCAGTATACCTGATATCATAGAGCTTGACTTCTTTTTTTTGCTCCTGTGGGACGACAAGGAATTTCGCTCGATCCGAGTCGATCGCTAAACTGACCAAGACCGTTCGAAACCCCTGATTGTTTTGAGAACACGACAAATTGGAATGCAAACAAAAGAACATTTCATTGTTAATTACAACAATTCCATCAGAATACAAGAATATACAGAGTATGAATAAATATTATACATCAGGGAAATATCAGAGATTTAAATACGTTACTGCAGCGGAAAAATAATACAATACACAACTGAAAGAGATATACGGATACAGAGCTTTCCGGATATCGTTCCAGCTGTAAATCAGGATCCTGTGAATATAAATCTACAAAACCAAAACTACTAGCTGCTCATTTCAAAATAAGGGCACCCAAAGTTTAGGTTAAAACAATAAACTCCAGGTCAGTCATGTGACTGGTGTGAGAACTAAAACAGTTATTAATTTTTATTTTAAGGTTAGGTAAATCAAGGGACCACGCCGTATAACACAGAACGGGTTTCCTCCCAAGGATACCAGTGCATAAAACAACAACACAATGCTAAATAAAGAACAATGAAGCTATTATAAGACCCAGGTCCCATCACACAATGCAACACAAGCCGGAGGATAGAGTTTTTACCTTATAATAGCCAAGAATGCTTGGTACACGAAATTTCATGTTTTATTATTACTATAAGTGTATAGTGTCAAAACAATTTCAATCATAAGTATCAATCATAGACGACATAAGTGCCCCATACCACTATGTCGCCATATATAGGTTCTACAATCAAAACTGCAAGGTCACGTATTGGAAGTTGGATCTCCATCTGTGAACCGAGGCAAAAGATAGTCCTCTACCGATTCGAGACGCTCTAGCCCGTGTCTCAGGATCAGAGCTCGTGTGACCCTTGGATCGTTAGGGATGGTCCACCGATGTGGATTAAAATGCCTGAACACTGCGTTTCCCCGCCCTTTGGGGCGTCAATGAGCCAAATGACTCCATCGGCTGCACATAGTCACCGATATATCCGAGGTGCCTCGCAATCCAACAACCACACAGGTGAAAATAATATAAATGTCAGGGTTGGTAGGTCACTGACACCACCCTAGCTAGAAGAAAACGCATGCCCTCCTTGAAGACCTCTCCTATTTCTGGTTCACAACCGAGGTGTGAGGCTCGCGAATTAATGCTACACAAAGCTATGCCACACAGGAGGTGCTTTGATCATCAACCACAAGACTTTGCTTTTCAACAGAAGCCTTGATCATTTGCATCTTAGCATGCCACACAGGCAAACCACTCCATGCAACCGATATCCATCAATCACACAGAATGATATCTAATGTCAGACACACAGTCCATTTACAAGTCCGTTCTGGGTCTGAACGAAACCGGAGGTACCTTGTACCTCGCATATCCATCGATCTCTAAGTACGTCTGGACGATCACCAACTGATTCCCTCCTCTTGGGTGTACAACCCAATCAAGATCATCAGTAATTATCCAAACAATGTGAGGACCTCCGGTCTTCGACCACCGTCTTCATCCTCGACACATCGTCGAATCAGTTATTCAGAATGGGATAAACCCGGTCTTTCTGAATAACTCGCGTATATAATAAACAAGTGTTACACAAACACAACATACGCCTCATTCCAATTCAGAATATTCTTTTATTCAAATATTCTTATACTTTGGGAAAGGTTCCCATTAATTCTATCAAAGATAGATTCTTTAAATTTATTCTTTAATCTTCTTTTGAATATCAATTCAAACCAAATTCTGGTTTATCCAAACTAGTCGGGATTAGCGAACCTTACCGAAGTAATCACTTGTTAAATTTCCCAACCCCAACCTATTCATCCCATGAAGTAAAACTGGTCATACTTCATTTTTAACACCACTGTGTTATCGGTAAATTCAATTACCATTTCACGTTTAAATCTAATTAAATATTTAACTATCGCATGGAGCAAAACTGGTGATACTCTATTCTCGATCATTTCAATCTAATTAAAGATTCATTAAAACTCCACTTGGTTTTAATCTTCCCGAAAATCACTATCAATGATTATTTAACTTGGGAAATCATATCTTGTCTTTAACTCGGTTAAAGAACCAATGTCATTTAAAACACGGTTCACGATAAACCCAAAAATCACATTCTATTCCATCAGCCTTTAACCGTAAATTAGCAAGTGAACAATTCCCTAAGTAATAACCCAGAAGAAACCAACATCAGATCAATACCCAAGAAACCATTCAACTTAACTAATCTTTAGTTAGTTTCTGATTTTCTTAACTCTGTTGGGTCTAAGAACATTATTATTGAAGATACCGTTCACGACAACCCAAAATCACATTCCATTAATTATCGGGTTAAAGAACAAGTGTTATTTAAAACACCATTCACGATAAGCCCAAAAATCAATTCAAATTCAATTCCAATTAAATACCATTTAATTGGTATACTTCATTAAATCTAAATAAAAAGATTTAATCTTTTTCTCAACTGGGTTTAAGAACAGTGTAAATGAAGACACCATTCACAACAAATCCAAATCCCATTTGATATTAAATACAAGGCTCTGAATAGAAAATATATCGGCATATATTCAATATCAAATTCTATGACCAACAAATATCGTATTGGAAATAATGATATAAATATATCTTTCAAATTTCCATAACAATATCTGCATAATCACGAAATCCAACATCGAAATATTCCAAAGACAATTTCGATTCAAATCCATTTCCACTTTATATATTGGAAATTCTGGTTATTTTCAAAACCATTTCAAATCCACTTTATTTATTTAAAAATAAATGGGATTATAATTCTAGTTCAAAACTAGTTCATTTCGATAAAAATCCATTTTTATCTTTTCAAATTTGGATTTTTTCATCCTTATTCTTTGCAAATCATTTCTTATGATTTTACACAAAATATTACTATTTTTAATTATTTTATCAAGGCTCGTACAGTCGATTTCCATCAACGGCCATCGAACTGCACTTACAGCGACCTTTCCTAAATTTGATTTGGACATAATTCCAAATCCAACCGTTTGATTTCAAATCTCTAATATTCTTAGAAAGCTCTTTTCGATACGAACCCAACGAATCTGGTTTTAGGAGAATCCGACGGTCGGATCTCCCGTAATGTCCATTCGAAGTCAATGGTCGAAATTCGCGAACTGCCGCAGCGCGACGCGTTCTATTCAGGCCATTTTATATATAATATATATATATATATATATATTATATTTCGTCAATTTCCTTTCAAAACGTATTTTATAAATCGTTTTAAATTCGTTTTCAAAACAATTTCAACTTCATATTCAATTTCTAATCAAAACTGAATATTCCATATCATCGATATATAAATGATAATATTTTCAAAACGTTATATTTTGAAATCGCTTCCTTTTCTATATTCATTATAAAAACGAATATAATCGATATAAATATCGTTCGCGTCAAAATGGCGCATATCTAATTAACACGGCTTTTTATATTTCAATAACTTCATTATTCTATTCAACAAATGAATATTTTCTTCAACACATGAATATATATTTTATTCAACACATGAATATATATTTTATTCAACACATGAATTTCCTTTTATTCAACACATGAATATATATTTTATTCAACACATGGATTTTCTTTTATTCAACACATGAATATATATTTTATTCAACATATGAATTTACTTTTATTCAACACACGAATATATATTTTATTCAACCCATGAATTTTCTTTTATTCAACACATGAATATATATTTTGTTCAACACATGAATATAATTTATTTTCTAAATTGGAATGAGACCCACTCAATTACTATATAATGTTATTTATATGGGTTCTATACAACACATGTATATAATAGCAATGATAAATAATCAACCATCATTCAAAGTGCACCACACAACTGCATAAGCATTAAATATAAATAATTAACGCTTACACAGTCTGTCAACCCATCGATTGACATACAACTAAACAATCGGGATTAGTGTACGTAAAATATCATCCCAATACCCGTGTGGGATTTCAAATCAACAAACATAGATTTTTATTTATGCAGTTGGGCGATGTGTAAAATTTATCGTCCCAATCAATATCAGTCAAATGAGTGTACATAAACAAATCGTTCGATTTGTTTATTACTATTTATTTTATATACATGTTAAAAATTAACCATAAAATAATTTATTTCATTCCACTACACATAATCATTTTTCACAACACATCAATCAAACAAACAAGTCATCCATGGTCTGTGGACGACGGGTGTCAGGTGTGTAACAACCCGTATTTTCAATAACCGGTTATAACGTAAATCGAGGCAGAATTTAATTCTAAAATCTGAATCAAGGGAAATGGGCTATGCCATTGCGTTCGCCTCGGAAAAATACGCGAAATAGAGTCCGAGTTTTCGAAAATCGGAGTCCGTATGACCCGATTAAGGCCCAACGAAGTTTTCAGAAAATTTCAAAGTAAAAAAACAGATTTCAAGTTCAAGTTTGAATTTGGAAATTAGGGCAGATTGGGCTAGGCGGGAAAACTCCCGCCAGAGCACCCAAGTCGACAGGCCTGTCGACTTGGGAGTCGACTTGGTTGGACCCAAGTCGACAGCCCTGTCGACTTGGTTCAGCCAGGCAGTTTTGCCTGGTGCACCATTTTGGGGTCTTGGTTAGGTTTTAGGGCCAGATTCGGTTTTGAGGGCTGAGATTGGAACTAGGGTTTAATCCTAAGGCTAGAACTAATCCCAATCTCTATAAATAAGACCCTAACCTAAGCCTAAATCAACATTATTCATTCATACAACTAAACTATGGCAAAATCATTCCTCTCATGGCCTCCACTCTCTTCATAAAATTCCTAAATAAATTTTTATGAGAGATTTTCCATGCATACAAGTGTTTTCAAGCTTGTATGAGCATCATTAGCTTGCATTCAAGTCAAGTTTCTATATTTGCATCATAAAGCAAGGGTTTTGATCATTTTGGCTCAAGGGTTTTTCTATTAAAGCTTGCATTTTGGGTTTATTTGATTGCATAAGGGCTTTGTCTCAATCTATATATTTTTGTGTCTTCATAAGCATTGTAATCCCTTTTCTACTTTCATATTTAAACTCTAAAGTTAAATGAATGATGCAAGTTTGGTTGACCATCATGATATGCAAGTTTATCATGTTATGTTATGCAAGTATGCCATGTTATGATATGCAAGTTTATCATGTTATGTTATGCAAGTATGCCATGTTATGATATGCAAGTTTACCATGTTATGCTATGCAACTTGCCATGTTATGATATGCAAGTTTATCATGTTATGTTATGCAAGTTTGATATGCAAGTTCGTCACATGATATGCAAGTATGTTATGCAAGTTTGGGATAATCATTTTGTTCATGTTATCATGTTATGTTATGCAAGTTTGATATGCAAGTTCGTCACATGATATGCAAGTATGTTATGCAAGTTTGGGATGATCATTTTGTTCATGTTATCATGTTATGCAAGCTTACCTTGAGTATATGAACATAAAGCTTCAAGCTTTATGCTAAAGGTTGCATTTTGGCAACATGTAAGTTATCATATCTCTTATGATAACTTGCATGTGAGGCTAAATGCGAACTTATGGCCATTTCTACATGTCATTTATCACCATGTATCACCAATATGCTAAGTTTGGTTTTATGCATGCTTCTGAGACCTAAAATGTAATATGCAAGTATATGAACATATGTACATTTCATATGCCACCATGTTAAACTTGTGGCTTCAACACCTTTATGTCATGATTATGCCAAGTTCCCTCTTTCTATCCTTTATGCGCTATTGCGATATGTAAGCGATGGGATTGCGTTTGGGGTTGGGTAAACTTAAAAGACATAAAAACATAAGATTGGGAATTTACCTATTAAGTTAGGTCTACCCATTGGGAATTTACCTATTAAGTTAGGTCTACCCAAATTCTTGAAAACTTGTAATATGTTTTGGAAACATAATGGACATGACACTTAGAAAAGATAAGTGTGACCAACTCGAGGTTGGGTGGAGTTTGTAGCGTAAAACTACCCGGAGCCGACCGGCTTAACTAGTTGCCACAAACAATAGGACCCAATGTGAGAAGTTGGTCATGTTGTACCTTGAACCCGAGGTTAGACCAAGTTGTGGTGTAAAGCTACCCGGACCCGCCCGGCTTAACTAGTAACCACAACAAGGTCTAATGTGAGAGGTTAAGGCACATTAAATTAATTAATGCCTCATGATTAGGGTTAAGTCATGGTCCACTTAGTACTTAACCAATTTGGGCTTGGTAGATTAATCAGGGTTAAGTCGTGAACTCATCGTTACACTTAACCAAGTTAATCCATGATTACCAAGAGGGTTAAACCGTACTTAACCCACTAGAAAAATCCTAGCAATGGGGGTCCACTCCAGCAGTAATCCCAAGTTTGTATCATTAAGACCCTAGGGACTAGGCTAGGGAGGGGGCACGATTACTGTACTTGAGGTAAGTGACCAAAAACGACGGCAGCGTGGTACGCCGGTGTAGTTCCGGGCGGACTATGGTCGTGCACATAGTCCGAAGACGGGGAAAACATGCACGGGTACCAGTAGATCGAGACTATGCACTTATGTTTATGGTGTCCAGGGGTTGACACCGTAGGGCTTGATACACCCGACGGGAGACCCGGCACAGTCTGACTACAATTATGTTTGGGCCGTATTGACACCAACACGTGACGAGTTAGGCTTAGGGAGCCGATCGACTAGACCGTTTGGTTGGACCGCGTATTAGGGTCACTTCATGTTATTGGGCCAAAGCTTGGGCCAAGGGATCAATACTTGTTTATTCAAGTCATGTTAGTTTGCTAGTACACCTGTGGTGCAAAAACCTTAAACCTGATTATGCGATGACACCTTTATCTACCTTGTTAGTTAATCATCATGCTAGTATGTTGTTATCCTTATGATCATCCCTGCTTCTCATGCCAGTTAACTTTATCAGTTTACATTGATTGTAGTAGGGCTTACTCAGTCTTTTTGACTGACCTGTTTTCCTTTCGCCTCTTTTCTTCCGTTTCCCCCCTCCCCCAGGTTCTCAAGGTGGGAATATTGGAGCTTAGCTTGGATTTATGATCGCTTGCTTGTGGGATTTTAGCTCATGTACGGTCTTGACATGAAGCTAGCTATGGTTATCACTTATTTTGGGGATAGTACTTATGTATTTCAGTTTTTCAGTGATGTTGTTTTTATCTAGACTTGTGTATTTGGAAAGTTGACATTATGTTGTATCAGACTTGTTTTGAAATAGTTTGAAATCTTCCGCTGTTTTACTTATCTTATTTACTCTGTTTACATATATACATATGTTCTTGTTCTGCCTTGATATATCATTATGCATGTTTACCTGATTCAAACGCCCCTCCAAAGTCAGTGCCCTTGCAAGAGTGGTACTGGCGGAGGTGGGGTGTTACATTTGGTATCAGAGCATATGGTTTACGAGAAGGAACAAAAAGGTTTTTAAAACTTTTGGAAAACTATTTTCAAAACCAAGTATAAAGTATTTTCCAAAGAAAAGTCTAGTTTATTTTAAAGGCTATTCCCCAAAAAGCCATTAGCAAACTTCCTTCGTTTTTCTCCATTCTGAATCTGTCTTTTTCTTCGTTTTCAGTATGGCCGATAACTTTGCCATTCCGGAGGGAGTACATGTACCTATTTGGTATAGGAGACTTTTGGAGGCTAGGGCGACCGAAGCCAGCCCCGCAGATGTTCCTCCTCCTCCTCCTCCTCCGGTAGTTAATGTTCCTCCTCCTCTTGTCGCTGATGTTCCTCCTCCTCCTGTCGCTGAGGTTCCTCTTCCTCCTCCCCCTCAGCATCCTCAAGCTGACTTCGCATAGATTTGTAAAGACTTTAAGGCGATGGGTGGCAAGAATTTCTTTGGAACCGAGACTTATGTAGAGGCAAGGAATTGGTTGAAAGAAACCGAAGATCTTTTTGCCTTCTTTGATATAGATGACCGTAGGAAGGTTTTATTAGTAGTGTGGTTGCTAAAAGAAGAAGCTGCACGTTGGTGGGTGGTCACCACCGCTACTAGGCCAATTGGGACTTGGGATGAGTTCAGAAGAAGGTTTGGACTGAGGTTTTTATCGTCAGCAGAGGAGAACCTTCAGATGGAGAGGTTCCTATCACTAAAGCAAGAGGACATGACCATTAGGGAATACGTGGATAAGTTTAATCAACTTGCTCGGTTCGGTTTGGACTTGGTTAACACAGCTCAGAAGAAGGCCCTATACTTTGCTCTAGGATTAAACGAGCCATTACATGGTTTGGCCATATCTCATATACCCTTGGGGGCAACTTTCGAGAGTTTGGTGAATATGGCCCTACTCAATGAAGAGAATAGGAGTGACAAGAAGGAGATCAAGATGAATGATACTCAAGCCAAGAAGACTGATTCCCAGTGGAAAGGAAATCAGGGTAATCCAAGTGGTCAGAGCAGTCAAGGCAATAAGAACAAGAACAAGAGTCAAGGCAACAAGGGGAACAACAACAAGGGCAATAACGACAAGAGGAAGTGCCATTATTGCGGTTCAGTTGGGCATCTTATTAAGGATTGTAAGAAGAGGAAAAGGAAGAGTGGTGAATGCTATCGTTGTGGTGAGTTTGGACATTTCAGCAAAGATTGCCCGAAGAAGCAAGGGCAAGGTCAGACTCAGTGTGCAAGACCGTCTGAAGGGCGAGTTCACCCCCTCAACATCGTTCTTCCAGCTCTTGATCGAGGTAGTATTTCTGTTAAAAGCCTTGTATATATTTCTGATTTTCCAGTTCGTACCTTGTTTGATTCTGGTGCATCGCATAGCTTTATCTCATCTGATCTTGTTGAAAGTTTGCACCTAAGTACTAGTCTAGTTTATGATCCCGTGTGTGTTTCAAATCCAATTGGGGTTTACGCCCATTTGTCTATTATCTACGTGGATTTGAAAATCTCTATCTGGAGTGTGGAGTTTTCGTGTGATGCTTATATTCTCGGTTTCATGGGGTATGGGTTGATTTTGGGCATGGATTGGTTGTCCAGTTTTGGAGCCATTCTTGATTTTTGAGCATAGGGTTGAGAGGCTCATGACTCGCCTCGGTAATACCCTAAAAATTTCTTGTAACCCTATGGGTCCCGTCATGTTGTGTTATCTTGAATCCCTCAACTCGTCTATCGATAGTTTGAAATCGGTGAGGGTGGTCTGAGAATATCCTGATATCTTGGGTGAAGTGAAGGGGGTTACCCCTAAGCGAGAGATTGATTTCCGCATTTATCTGGTTGATAATGCCAAGCCAGTTACGTGGCCGGTTAGGCACATGGTCCCGCGAGATGAGAGTTAAGAAAGCAACTCAAGGAGTTGCTTAAGAAGAACTTCATACGATGAAGCATTTCCGAAGAGGGTGCTCTAGTAGTATTCGCTACTAATGTGGACAGTTCGCTTCGCCCGTGTGTTGATTATCGTGAGTAGAACGAGAAGAATAGACAACCATTACCAAGGATCGATGATTTGTTCGATCAGCTTGGAGGAACATCTGTTTTCTCTTGAACTTGCTACTGGATTCCATCAGCTCAGAGTAGCTGAGGATAGTATAGGCAAAACTGCGTTCAGAACTCCGGATGGATTCTTAGAATGGCTGGTCATGCCATTCGGTTTGACTAATGCACCCACCTACTTCGTGGACTTGATGAGTAGGGTGTCTAGGGAGTTCCTGAACGAGTTTGTGGTAGAATTTGTAGACGATATCCTGACTTTCTTAAAGAACGAGGAAGAACATGCTAGACATCTCAAAGAGGTGATGAATACGCTTAGAGCCCATCAGTTGGAAGCCAAGTCCTCCAAATGTCATTTTGGAGAAAAGAAGTTAGATTTCTTGGGCACATAGTTTCTAAGCAAGGCTTAGCGGTGGATCCCGCTAAAGTGGTCGCGGTTCAAAACCGAAAAGCTCCGACGAGGACAATTGAAATAAGAAGTTCTCTCAGTTTAATTAGTTAGTTAGCGTCCCTTGAGTTTAGACCTACCCTTCTGGATCAAGTAGGGACTTCTCAGAAAGAAGACCCGCAGTTGGTCGAGATCATGGACAAGTTGATTCGAGGCGAGATGGTAAGTCACCTCGCTATAGATGACAAGGGATGGCTAAGACGCGATGAGAGAAAGAAGGCTCTTAAAGATGCACATCACTCGAGGAGGTGGCCGAGTTTGTCCCAAGGTGCACGTTGTGCCAACAAGTTAAGGCCGAGTCGAAGAAGCCCGGTGGGCTATTGCATCCTCTAGACGTTCCACTATGGAAGTGGAAGAGTATTCCCATGGATTTTATCGATGGATTACCAAGGTCAAGGAAAGAGAATATGAGCATATGGGTCATAGTAGAGGTAGACTCACGAAGAGTGCTCATTTCACTCCGGTAAAGAGCGAAAGGACTGCATCATAACTAGCGACAGTTTACTTTCAAGAAATAAAGCGGTTGCACGGGGTTCCCTAAAGGATAGTTAGTAACCATGACTCAATTTTCACTAGCCAGTTTTGGGATAGTCTACGGGAAGTCATGGGCAAGCAACTGAATCTAAGTACGGCCGATCATTCGCAGGCGGATGGTTCATTTCGTTCAAGCATGAGTTATAGAAAATCACGTTAGTAAGAGCAATTGGCAACGTGGATTGGTATTTCCAAGAAAAGTTCTGCTGCGGGGAATACTTTATAAACGAGATCCAGGATTCACTAGTGAATTTTGGGGAGCTTGCATGAAACCATGAGGTCATAGTTATGTTTAAGCCAAGAATGATAGAAGAGTAAGTGAAAGAGGAAGACGAGAGGCGACAATGAAATGGGTTCCAACTCATATTTGGAAATAAGAGTTAAGAAGCTAAGAAATCATGAGGTAAAAGACGGTCAAAGCACAGTGGAATTAAACTCAAGGAAACGTGACTTAGAGAATTGAAGGCTGGATACGCGCATCATATCCTTTTTATTATGAGTATATCCTTGATCCTTGTTTTCCTGTGGAACTTACTTGCATGTTATCATTTTACGTATATCCTCTCGGTCCCATTCTCGGTCCTATTTCTGTCGGGAGGTACGACTTATTGGCTAGTAATACATGTCAGGGTTAGGAAGGGATTTCTTGTAATCCAAAAGGAGCATGTCCTGCCTATCTTCCCGATCTCTTTGTAGCATATCTTTTTCTATCCATGTTTGTCTTGATTATCTAGTTTATCATGTTAATCTTGTCATGAGAACCTTAGGTAGAAACCCTTTGGATGAAACATGTGTTTGAAACATGTTATGCTTGATGGTTGCAAGTGGTTGCAAGTGTTTGCAAGTGGTTACTCGTGGATGCATTATACACGTTAGGCACTAGATCGGCTCACACACTCCTCATATTGCATATGCATGGGTGTTTATGCTTATTCATGGATGAAAATTTTTGTGTTATCACATGGATGTTGCATATGGATGTATGTTATGTGCACATATATAGATGTTATACATTATGTTAGGAATTGCATACATATGGATTCATTTCACTAACATAATTTGCATTGATGATATTTGCATTAGATAAGTACATATACACACACCTTTGCATATGTTCATACAACATTTAGAATCTTGTAAGGACAATGATTGCTCGTGGATGATGTTTTGAGTAGATGGATGTTGGATGGTAGGATACGTTCTTCCTAACTTGAAGATTTCGGGGACGAAATCCTTTAAGGAAAGGAGAATGTAACAACCCGTATTTTCAATAACCTGTTATAACGTAAATCGAGCAGAATTTAATTCTAAAATCTGAATCAAGGGAAACGGGCTATGCCATTGCGTTCGTCTCGGAAAAATACGCGAAATAGAGTCCGAGTTTCGAAAATCGGAGTCCGTATGACCCGATTAAGGCCCAACGAAGTTTTCAGAAAATTTCAAAGTAAAAAAACAGATTTCAAATTCAAGTTTGAATTTGGAAATTAGGGCAGATTGGGCTAGGCGGGAAAACTCCCGCCAGAGCACCCAAGTCGACAGGCCTGTCGACTTGGGAGTCGACTTGGTTGGACCCAAGTCGACAGCCCTGTCGACTTGGCTGTCAACTTGGTTCAGCCGGGCAGTTTTGCCTGGTGCACCATTTTGGGGTCTTGGTTAGGTTTTAGGGCCAGATTCGGTTTTGAGGGCTGAGATTGGAACTAGGGTTTAATCCTAAGGCTATAACTAATCCTAATCTCTATAAATAAGACCCTAACCTAAGCCTAAATCAACATTATTCATTCATACAACTAAACTATGGCAAAATCATTCCTCTCATGGCCTCCACTCTCTTCATAAAATTCCTAAATAAATTTTTATGAGAGATTTTCCATGCATACAAGTGTTTTCAAGCTTGTATGAGCATCATTAGCTTGCATTCAAGTCAAGTTTCTATATTTGCATCATAAAGCAAGGGTTTTGATCATTTTGGCTCAAGGGTTTTTCTATTAAAGCTTGCATTTTGGGTTTATTTGATTGCATAAGGGCTTTGTCTCAATCTATATATTTTTGTGTCTTCATAAGCATTGTAAGCCCTTTTCTACTTTCATATTTAAACTCTAAAGTTAAATGAATGATGCAAGTTTGGTTGACCATCATGATATGTGTAACACCCCGAATTTTAGTTAATACTAAAATTCACTAATTATAGGATAAATAATCTCAGACGTGGGAATTGGGGGTAACGGGCTGCGTCATTGCGTTCGTCTCGGAAAAATACGCGAAATAGAGTCCGAGTTTTCGAAAATCGGAGTCCGTATGGCCCAGTTATGGCCCGATGAAGTTTGCAGAAAATTCAAAAACTAAAAACAGAATTAAGAATTTAAAATTCAGATTTTATATTGGACAGGCGGGGCCAGGCGGGAAAATTCCCGCCCTACCCATGTCGACAGGGCTGTCGACAGGCCTGTCGACAGGGGGGTCGACTTGCCTGTCGACTTGCCTGTCGACAGGGGTGCGACGCCCAGTGAAACTGGGTGCACCAGTTTGGGTTCTTGGGCTGGCTTGGAGGGCTGGTTCTGGAAGCTTCTTGGATCTGACGGGTCTAAACCAATCTAGGGTTAATCTAAGGGTCTAAAATGCAACCTAATCCTATAAATAAGACCCTAACCCTACCCTAATTCATACATAATTAGATCTTGTAACTAAACTATGGCAAAATGAAACTTGATCATGGCCTCCACAAATCAATGAAGAGGAAAGCAAGCTCTAATCAACCTCCAATCCATTCTAAGCATCTTAATCTTCTTCATTTGGAGTGCAAATTGCTAGTTGTGAGTTTCTATCACTTTAACATCAATTGTTAAAGCAAGTAGATTAGGTGTAATGAGACTTATGGTCTTGAATGCGGATTAGTGAGTTTGAATCATTTGTAATGATATGTTACTCTATGTTTTCTTATGTTTATGCATATTTAATAAGTTGGTTTATGCATATTTGATAAGTGGATTTATGCATGATTAATAAGATGGTTTATGCATATTTGATAAGTGGATTTATGCATGATTAATAAGATGGTTTATGCATATTTGATAAGTGGATTTATGCATGATTAATAAGATGGTTTATGCATATTTGATAAGTGGATTTATGCATGATTAATAAGATGGTTTATGCATATTTGATAAGTGGATTTATGCATGATTAATAAGATGGTTTATGCATATTTGATAAGTGGATTTATGCATGATTAATAAGTTGGTTTATGCATGTTTAACAAGTGAGTTTATGCATGTTGAGTATGTAAGTTATGCAAGTTTAGTATGATGTATGTTATGTTTACATGATGCTAAATATGCAAGTTGTGGGCTATGTGATCATATACATGTTATGCAAGTTCATGATGATATGTTATGCAAGTTACATGTATGTTAATATGCAAGATATGCTATGCAAGTTACATGTATGTTAATATGCAAGATATGCTATGCAAGTTACATGTTTGTTAATATGCAAGTTCATGATGACACATTATGCAAGTTTGTGAGTTAATATGCAAGTATGTGAATGCTTATGCAAGAATGTGAATGCTTATGCAAGTTATGTGTATGCTTAAATGCATGTTTAACATGTTATGCAAGTTGTGAGAATGCTTATATGCAAGTTCAACATGTTATGCAAGTTGTGTGAATGCTTATATGCAAGTTCAACATGTTATGCAAGATATGTGTATGATAATATGCAAGTTTGGGGTTAAATGTAGTTGGGTTAATATATGCTCATATATGCAAGTTGACATCTTCTTAACCCATGACAAAGTTATATGCTAAACCCATGATATTTGTGATGGATCTTTCCCTTTATTATGTCGTGAAATGAGAACGATTTACGTGGGGAACGATGGGGTAATAAATATGTTAATAAAAGTATGATTGGGTATGATTAAGCATACCATAAAAATAAATTAACATAAGTGGGAATTTACCTATTGAGTTAGGTCTACCCCATGGGAATTTACCTATTGAGTTAGGTCTACCCATGTATAAAAAATGTGAATGTGTAATTAATTAGGGATAATTAATTGTGGGGGTGATTAATTAGGTGTAATTAATCAACTAAGACACGAGGTTGGACCCTTTTTGTAGCGGAAGTCTGCCCGGAACCGACCGGCCATCCAGCGGCTACAAATGATTGGCCCAATGTGAGAGGTCTTAGTCACAAACTAAATACGTGATTAATGTAAAGACACGAGGTTAGACTCGGTTATGACGTAAGGCTGCCCGGACCCAACCGGCTTAACCAGCGGTCATAAAAGATAGTCTAATGTGAGAGGTCTTTATGAGGATCACGGTCTTGATTAATTAAGAAACACTTAACCAAATTAGCATGTAGTGGGACATGAGGGTTAAGTGGGTGCCTTGGGTGGCATGTAGTAACTAGTGGGGGTGCCTTGGGTGGCATGAGGAAACTAGTGGGTTGCCTTGGGTGGCAATAGAAAATACGATTAGAATACTTAACCAAAGTGGAACATGTAATTAAACATGATTAAGGGGTTAAGTAAGTGCCATGGGTGGCATGTGGAAATCTAGTGGGTGCCCTTAGTGGCAATTGAAATATGATTAAAGGACTTAACCAAGATTTATAACATGTAGGGGACATGGTTAAAGGGGTTAAGTGGGATGCACTAGATTAAACGACAAGCTTAAGTAGTAGCTTGTGGGGGGCCCATTTCAACCAATATCCCAAACGTATCTTTGTGGGCTCGACTCTGGTCGGGTGACGGGACACGCATATTGGGCTTGACTATAAGTGGCCAAAACGGGTTAGCGGTGGCAACGCGGGACCAACGGGTTTCATATGCGTGTGTGGGCCCGGGTTGGTTGGTAAGTCGTTGTTGCATCGTGTAGATATAAAGCCGTGCACCGTGATAATATTGGGTAGCCACTTTAGGGGAGTGATACACCCCACTGTGGGACCAGCACGGGTATCTACGGTAGGGAGCCGATCGATGGGTAGTAGTAGGTACACCTGGTAAAGATAGGGGCAGACGGCACCTGTGTAGGGGTACACGAAACTACTAGGTAAGATTACTAGGTACACCTAGTGGATGTAGGGGCAGACGGCACCTACGTGGTCAGCTAGAAGTACCAGAAACTACTAGCTATATTTTCTAAGACTTTAGATGGGATCAACCTTTAAGTAGGAATTACTCTTGGTGGGTAGAACTGGTGTGGTGCAGTGTAGGAATTACCCTTGGGTGGATAAGTCTGGGGCGGTGTAATCTAGTAATTATCCTTGGGTGGATAAATGCGTCTTTACGGTGATCTTAGTTTATCCTAAGTTTACCAAGCTGCTTAGTGTAGCCATTCATCCCCAGTCGTTACCGTATATCAACTTATGTCTTCTCTGGTTATTTTAATAATTGTATTGTTAGGGTTATAGGACTCACTCAGACTTATGTCTGACCCCGTTGTTTTTATCTTTTTAGTCTGGGGCGGTGTAATCTAGTAATTATCCTTGGGTGGATAAATGCGTCTTTACGGTGATCTTAGTTTATCCTAAGTTTACCAAGCTGCTTAGTGTAGCCATTCATCCCCAGTCGTTACCGTATATCAACTTATGTCTTCTCTGGTTATTTTAATGATTGTATTGTTAGGGTTATAGGACTCACTCAGACTTATGTCTGACCCCGTTGTTTTTATCTTTTTCCCCAACCCCAGGTTATTAGAGTGGGCCTGGTGCTAGTGGGCTTTGATCTGATTGCTGTATCTATCCTATGGAGCTTGGACCTCTGAAGTGAAGCCGAGCTTATCTTTCCTTTTATGGCTATTAGTTATGTAGTGGGATTATGTACTTCTATTTTATCAAGATGGATATTATGTACTTGACTCTGGTTTATGGTTTTGTGATGTAACCAAACATGTATTACTTTCCGTTGCAATGAAATGATGTTTTAAATTTTCAAGTATTACTTATATCGGTCTTGCTGTAATTTTACTGTTCTATATTCACTTAAAATACTTCACCGAAACTAAGGCATTCCCCTGGTATGAGTGACCTTAGCGGACGTGGGGTGTTACACGTGGTATCAGAGCTTAAGGTTACCGGAACAGATAAAATTTTTAGAAAAACTATTTTCTAAGAATATTTTTGGAAAGGAGTATTTTCAAAAACATGTCTTTTAAGAGAAAAGTTTTTGAAAGAAAAGCATAATCCCCAATAGCCATACCTATATCTTTCGAATTCTCCATTTTGAATCTCTTCCTTTCTCTCGTTTTGAGTTTCCCCTCCGCGTATAGATGATCTTTCTAAGATAGATAAGGATGGAAAACCACTTCAAGGGACTTAGACGTTAGTCGGATTAGAAGTTGGTTCAAGAAGGAGGAGGACTGGTAGGTATCTATTGGATAAACGATGGGAGGAAGGCTCAAATATTTGTTTGGTTAATGAAGGATGAAACCTCATTGGTGGGAGGTTACGAGTAGAGAATAGGGAAGAAGAAGGCAAGTAGTTATCCTTTTTGGAGGAATAGGACACCTTATTAGGATTGTCCAAAGAAGCAAGGGCAAGGTATGGAATCTTCTGGAGGGTAGTTGTATTCCCTCACGACTAGGGTACCAGATGGGGATAGGACCGTCTAGGTTGTAATTTGGATTACTTTATTATCCGTTTCGAACTTTATTCAATTCTGACGCATCGAGTTCGTTTATCTCATCATTGTTAGTTGAGTCACTGCACTAATACACCAGTTGGTAGATGATCCCTTAGTTGTTTCAAACCCAATTGGGCTCCATGATGTGTTTGGGTTTGAAAGTTTCTATACTTAGCATTGAGTTTAGGTGTGATGCTTGTTGGGCTTCACGGGCTATGGGCTAGTTTTGGGCATGGACTGGTTATCCAGTAGAAGTGCCGTTCTTGATTTTGAAGAGAGAATTGTTAGGATTATGACCCGCTGGGGTAACACTCTCGAGATCTCTTGTAATCCCATAGAATTTGATATGCTAAGTTATCTAGAATCGCTTGACACGTCGGTCTAGAATTTGTGATCTGTTAGAGCGGTCCGGGAATACTCGGATGTGTGTGAGGAGGTGAAGGGCGTGCCTCCGAGGCGGGAGATTGACTTCCGAATATATCTGGTGGATAATGCTAAACTAGTATCTTGGCCAGTGTGCCACATGGTTCCTCGTGAGAGGAGGGAACTCCATAAGTAAGTAGGCGATTTGCTTGAGAAGGGGTTCATAAGACGAAGTGTATCGGAGTGAGGTGCTCCAGTAGTTTTTGTCACGAAGGCGGATGGGTCCCTCAGACTTTGTGTAGGTTAAAGAGAACTAAATAAACTCACAAAGAAGAATAGATACCCATTGCCGAGGATTAATGATCTCTTTGATCAGTTGGCTGGCGCCTCAGTATTTTTATAGTAGGACTTAGCCACGGGGTTTCATCAGTTGAGAGTGGCTGAGAATAGTATAGAGAAGACTGCCTTTAGGACTCCGGATGATTTCTTTTATGAGTGGCTGGTGATGCCATTGGGTTTGACGAACGCCACCGCATACTTTGTTGATTTGATGAGAAGGGTGTTCAGGGAGTACCTAAATAAGTTCGGGATGGTCTTTGTAGATGACATCTGGGTCTTTTCTAGGAAGCGAAATAAGTTTTCGTATGTGCTCAATGGGATGAGCAAAAAGCCAGTTATGGGAAAACGGTGGTTTTAGAGCGAGACTGGCAAGGACATCCAGAGTTGGACAAGGGCTCAATTATTTGGCCATTTTTACTAGTATCATCTCACGTAGGTCGTCTGAATTCGAAGGAGGTATCCCTTGGGTGTTTGTCTGATATTGGTTTAGGCCTTTGGGGCTTGCATTTGAGGGATGTCGAGTTCGACCAGGGTGGTCTGCGTGAGAGATGGATAGTGTGACGATTTTGCATGGGAGAATATCCTGATTTTCTCTAGGAGTGGAGAAAAGCATGCCCTACATCTTAGGGAAGTGTTGGAAACTCTTTGAGCGCGTTGTCTTAAGACAACAAAGGTGGATGGGATTCTTAGCATCCTATGAGTTTGAGATAGCGTATACCCATGGCAAGGGAAACAGGGTAGCGGACGCCTTAAGTAGAAAAAGGTTGTCCTTGAGTTTATTGTTCGTTGAACGACGGAGCTTAGAGTTTATTTCTAAGTTTGACTTTAGACCTTCCGTTGACTTTGTACCCGGTTTGCTAGCCTCCTTGGAGGTTAGACCTACTCTTTTGGGGCAGATTGGAGAAGCACAGAGGGACGACCCACAGTTGGTTGAGTTGGTGGGGAAGCTCATAAGGGGGGGAGTCGTCCAGCCATTTGAGTAGGTACACCCTAGACGATAGGGGGTGCTTGCGTAGGGACGGTAGACTTTGTGTACCGCAAGGCGAGGGTTTGAGGAAGGTTATTCTTGATGATGCACACCGTTCTAAGATGACCATTCATCCCAGTGGGGGACAAGATGTACCGAGACGTGAAGAGGGTTTTCTTCTGGGCCGGTATGAAGAAAGATGTGGCCGAATATGTCGCCTGATGCTTGGTGTGACAACAAGTGAAGGCGGAGCAAAAGAAACCAGGTGGGTTGCTTCACCCATTGGAAGTTCCGCAATGGAAGTGGGATAGCATCTCGATGGATTTTATTGACGGGTTACCCAGATTAAGAAAGGGTAATACGGGAATTTGGGTGACGGTAGACAGACTTACTAAGAACGCCCATTTTATACCTATGAAGAGCAAGAGGACCGCTCCATGGCTAGCTTCTGTATATCTTCGAGAGATAGTTCGATCGCATGGGGTACCCTCTAGCATAGTGAGTGATCGAGATCCTATCTTCACTAGGGAGTTTTAGAAGAGTTTGCAAGAGGCGGTAGGGACTCAGTTGTGTTTGAGTACCGCATATCATCCTCAGACGGACGGCCAGACCGAGAGGGTGAATCGTGTCCTAGAAGACCTTTTGAGGCTTTGTATCTTAGATTTTGGAGGTACATGGGAAGAGCATCTTCCATTGGTAGAGTTCGCATATAATAACAGCTTTCAGTCCAGTATTGGTATGGCTCCTTTCGAAGCTCTTTATGAAAGGCCTTGTCGATCACCTACGCGTTGGTAGGAATCTACGGATGAGATCTTGCTTGGGCCGATAAGGTTAGAAAGACTTCGGGAAAAGATTGATTTGATTCGGAGAAGGAGGAAAGCGGCGCAAGATAAACATAAATCTTATGCGGACAAGAGGAGAACAGAGCTTGAGTTTGATATTAGGACATGCTTTTTATCAAGATATCTCCGTTACGGAATGTGGTTCACTTTGGATCTGTTGGGAAGTAAGTACCAAGGTTTGTTGGGCCGTTTCCTATTAAGGAAAGGATTGGACAGATGACATATAGAGTGGAGTTGCCCGACAGGCTTAGTGGTGTACATGATGTATTCCATGTGTTACATTTGAGGAAGTTCCTACATGAGACCGCAGAGGCGGTAGAGCCGAGCCTGATTAGAGAAGTGGAAGTAGAGCGTGATGCGACGATTCGACGAGCTCCTACTTGCATCATTGGGTCAGAGATTTGGAAGTTGAGAAACAGAGAGGTTCAACTAGTCAAAGTACGAAAGGGAGATGAAGAGAGCGATGCTACCTGGGAGACGGAAGCGAAGATGCGTTCGAGGTACCCTTTTTCTTTCGGAGGGTATGTCCTTTTGCTTCTCCTTCATCGCATCTCTTATGCTTATCTTATCCTTAGTATGTCCTCTCGTTAGTACCTTTGACCTTTAGATAGGGTAAACCTATGGTTGAAACATGTGTTTGAGACATGTTATGGTTGATGGATGCAAGTGGATGCAAGTGTTTGCTAGTGGTTGCTCGTGGATGCATATACACACACTCTAGGCACTAGATCGGCTCAGTCACTTCATATTGCATATTGCATAAAATTGTGTGTAGGAAAATATATTTATGGATGTATAATGGTTGTGTTATCACATGGATGATGCATTTTGGTGAATGATTGTGCACTCATGTAGATATTGTATGTGTCGATAGGGTTCTCTCGCATACATAATGGATGCATGGCACTATCATGGTTTGCATATGTTCATACGTTAGATAGGGAACATATACACACACTTTTTGCATATGCTCATACATCATTAGAAATTGTTTTAAGGACAATGGATGCCCGTGGATGATGGTTTGAGTAGATGGTTGTTTGGATGGTAGGATATGCATTCTCCTTAGCTTAGAGATTTCGGGGACGAAATCCTTTAAGGAGGGGAGAATGTAACACCCCGAATTTTAGTTAATACTAAAATTCACTAATTACAGGATAAATAATCTCAGACGTGGGAATTGGGGGTAACGGGCTGCGTCATTGCGTTCTTCTCGGAAAAATACGCGAAATAGAGTCCGAGTTTTCGAAAATCGGAGTCCGTATGGCCCAGTTATGGCCCGATGAAGTTTGCAGAAAATTCAAAAACTAAAAACAGAATTAAGAATTTAAAATTCAGATTTTATATTGGACAGGCGGGGCCAGGCGGGAAAATTCCCGCCCTACCCATGTCGACAGGGCTGTCGACAGGCCTGTCGACAGGGGGGTCGACTTGCCTGTCGACTTGCCTGTCGACAGGGGTGCGACGCCCAGTGAAACTGGGTGCACCAGTTTGGGTTCTTGGGCTGGCTTGGAGGGCTGGTTCTGGAAGCTTCTTGGATCTGACGGGTCTAAACCAATCTAGGGTTAATCTAAGGGTCTAAAATGCAACCTAATCCTATAAATAAGACCCTAACCCTACCCTAATTCATACATAATTAGATCTTGTAACTAAACTATGGCAAAATGAAACTTGATCATGGCCTCCACAAATCAATGAAGAGGAAAGCAAGCTCTAATCAACCTCCAATCCATTCTAAGCATCTTAATCTTCTTCATTTGGAGTGCAAATTGCTAGTTGTGAGTTTCTATCACTTTAACATCAATTGTTAAAGCAAGTAGATTAGGTGTAATGAGACTTATGGTCTTGAATGCGGATTAGTGAGTTTGAATCATTTGTAATGATATGTTACTCTATGTTTTCTTATGTTTATGCATATTTAATAAGTTGGTTTATGCATATTTGATAAGTGGATTTATGCATGATTAATAAGATGGTTTATGCATATTTGATAAGTGGATTTATGCATGATTAATAAGTTGGTTTATGCATGTTTAACAAGTGAGTTTATGCATGTTGAGTATGTAAGTTATGCAAGTTTAGTATGATGTATGTTATGTTTACATGATGCTAAATATGCAAGTTGTGGGCTATGTGATCATATACATGTTATGCAAGTTCATGATGATATGTTATGCAAGTTACATGTATGTTAATATGCAAGATATGCTATGCAAGTTACATGTATGTTAATATGCAAGATATGCTATGCAAGTTACATGTTTGTTAATATGCAAGTTCATGATGACACATTATGCAAGTTTGTGAGTTAATATGCAAGTATGTGAATGCTTATG
Organism: Allium sativum; assembly: GCA_030737875.1. NCBI lineage: Eukaryota > Viridiplantae > Streptophyta > Magnoliopsida > Asparagales > Amaryllidaceae > Allium > Allium sativum. Next base: position 456,054,380 of record CM060909.1, read on the forward strand.
CAAGAATGTGAATGCTTATGCAAGTTATGTGTATGCTTAAATGCATGTTTAACATGTTATGCAAGTTGTGAGAATGCTTATATGCAAGTTCAACATGTTATGCAAGTTGTGTGAATGCTTATATGCAAGTTCAACATGTTATGCAAGATATGTGTATGATAATATGCAAGTTTGGGGTTAAATGTAGTTGGGTTAATATATGCTCATATATGCAAGTTGACATCTTCTTAACCCATGACAAAGTTATATGCTAAACCCATGATATTTGTGATGGATCTTTCCCTTTATTATGTCGTGAAATGAGAACGATTTACGTGGGGAACGATGGGGTAATAAATATGTTAATAAAAGTATGATTGGGTATGATTAAGCATACCATAAAAATAAATTAACATAAGTGGGAATTTACCTATTGAGTTAGGTCTACCCCATGGGAATTTACCTATTGAGTTAGGTCTACCCATGTATAAAAAATGTGAATGTGTAATTAATTAGGGATAATTAATTGTGGGGGTGATTAATTAGGTGTAATTAATCAACTAAGACACGAGGTTGGACCCTTTTTGTAGCGGAAGTCTGCCCGGAACCGACCGGCCATCCAGCGGCTACAAATGATTGGCCCAATGTGAGAGGTCTTAGTCACAAACTAAATACGTGATTAATGTAAAGACACGAGGTTAGACTCGGTTATGACGTAAGGCTGCCCGGACCCAACCGGCTTAACCAGCGGTCATAAAAGATAGTCTAATGTGAGAGGTCTTTATGAGGATCACGGTCTTGATTAATTAAGAAACACTTAACCAAATTAGCATGTAGTGGGACATGAGGGTTAAGTGGGTGCCTTGGGTGGCATGTAGTAACTAGTGGGGGTGCCTTGGGTGGCATGAGGAAACTAGTGGGTTGCCTTGGGTGGCAATAGAAAATACGATTAGAATACTTAACCAAAGTGGAACATGTAATTAAACATGATTAAGGGGTTAAGTAAGTGCCATGGGTGGCATGTGGAAATCTAGTGGGTGCCCTTAGTGGCAATTGAAATATGATTAAAGGACTTAACCAAGATTTATAACATGTAGGGGACATGGTTAAAGGGGTTAAGTGGGATGCACTAGATTAAACGACAAGCTTAAGTAGTAGCTTGTGGGGGGCCCATTTCAACCAATATCCCAAACGTATCTTTGTGGGCTCGACTCTGGTCGGGTGACGGGACACGCATATTGGGCTTGACTATAAGTGGCCAAAACGGGTTAGCGGTGGCAACGCGGGACCAACGGGTTTCATATGCGTGTGTGGGCCCGGGCTGGTTGGTAAGTCGTTGTTGCATCGTGTAGATATAAAGCCGTGCACCGTGATAATATTGGGTAGCCACTTTAGGGGAGTGATACACCCCACTGTGGGACCAGCACGGGTATCTACGGTAGGGAGCCGATCAATGGGTAGTAGTAGGTACACCTGGTAAAGATAGGGGCAGACGGCACCTGTGTAGGGGTACACGAAACTACTAGGTAAGATTACTAGGTACACCTAGTGGATGTAGGGGCAGACGGCACCTACGTGGTCAGCTAGAAGTACCAGAAACTACTAGCTATATTTTCTAAGACTTTAGATGGGATCAACCTTTAAGTAGGAATTACTCTTGGTGGGTAGAACTGGTGTGGTGAAGTGTAGGAATTACCCTTGGGTGGATAAGTCTGGGGCGGTGTAATCTAGTAATTATCCTTGGGTGGATAAATGCGTCTTTACGGTGATCTTAGTTTATCCTAAGTTTACCAAGCTGCTTAGTGTAGCCATTCATCCCCAGTCGTTACCGTATATCAACTTATGTCTTCTCTGGTTATTTTAATAATTGTATTGTTAGGGTTATAGGACTCACTCAGACTTATGTCTGACCCCGTTGTTTTTATCTTTTTAGTCTGGGGCGGTGTAATCTAGTAATTATCCTTGGGTGGATAAATGCGTCTTTACGGTGATCTTAGTTTATCCTAAGTTTACCAAGCTGCTTAGTGTAGCCATTCATCCCCAGTCGTTACCGTATATCAACTTATGTCTTCTCTGGTTATTTTAATGATTGTATTGTTAGGGTTATAGGACTCACTCAGACTTATGTCTGACCCCGTTGTTTTTATCTTTTTCCCCAACCCCAGGTTATTAGAGTGGGCCTGGTGCTAGTGGGCTTTGATCTGATTGCTGTATCTATCCTATGGAGCTTGGACCTCTGAAGTGAAGCCGAGCTTATCTTTCCTTTTATGGCTATTAGTTATGTAGTGGGATTATGTACTTCTATTTTATCAAGATGGATATTATGTACTTGACTCTGGTTTATGGTTTTGTGATGTAACCAAACATGTATTACTTTCCGTTGCAATGAAATGATGTTTTAAATTTTCAAGTATTACTTATATCGGTCTTGCTGTAATTTTACTGTTCTATATTCACTTAAAATACTTCACCGAAACTAAGGCATTCCCCTGGTATGAGTGACCTTAGCGGACGTGGGGTGTTACAATATGCAAGTTTATCATGTTATGTTATGCAAGTATGCCATGTTATGATATGCAAGTTTATCATGTTATGTTATGCAAGTATGCCATGTTATGATATGCAAGTTTACCATGTTATGCTATGCAAGTTTGCCATGTTATGATATGCAAGTTTATCATGTTATGTTATGCCAGTTTGATATGCAAGTTCGTCACATGATATGCAAGTATGTTATGCAAGTTTGGGATGATCATTTTGTTCATGTTATCATGTTATGCAAGCTTACCTTGAGTATATGAACATAAAGCTTCAAGCTTTATGCTAAAGGCTACATTTTGGCAACATGTAAGTTATCATATCTCTTATGATAACTTGCATGTGAGGCTAAATGCGAACTTATGGCCATTTCTACATGTCATTTATCACCATGTATCACCAATATGCTAAGTTTGGTTTTATGCATGCTTTTGAGGCCTAAAATGTAATATGCAAGTATATGAACATATGTACATTTCATATGCCACCATGTTAAACTTGTGGCTTCAACACCTTTATGTCATGATTATGCCAAGTTCCCTCTTTCTATCCTTTATGCGCTATTGCGATATGTAAGCGATGGGATTGCGTTTGGGGTTGGGTAAACTTAAAAGACATAAAAACATAAGATTGGGAATTTACCTATTAAGTTAGGTCTACCCATTGGGAATTTACCTATTAAGTTAGGTCTACCCAAATTCTTGAAAACTTGTAATATGTTTTGGAAACATAATGGACATGACACTTAGAAAAGATAAGTGTGACCAACTCGAGGTTGGGTGGAGTTTGTAGCGTAAAACTACCCGGAGCCGACCGGCTTAACTAGTTGCCACAAACAATAGGACCCAATGTGAGAAGTTGGTCATGTTGTACCTTGAACCCGAGGTTAGACCAAGTTGTGGTGTAAAGCTACCCGGACCCGCCTGGCTTAACTAGTAACCACAACAAGGTCTAATGTGAGAGGTTAAGGCACATTAAATTAATTAATGCCTCATGATTAGGGTTAAGTCATGGTCCACTTAGTACTTAACCAATTTGGGCTTGGTAGATTAATCAGGGTTAAGTCGTGAACTCATCGTTACACTTAACCAAGTTAATCCATGATTAGCAAGAGGGTTAAACCGTACTTAACCCACTAGAAAAATCCTAGCAATGGGGGTCCACTCCAGCAGTAATCCCAAGTTTGTATCATTAAGACCATAGGGACTAGGCTAGGGAGGGGACACGATTACTGGACTTGAGGTAAGTGACCAAAAACGATGGCAGCGTGGTACGCCGGTGTAGTTCCGGGCGGACTATGGTCGTGCACATAGTCCGAAGCCGGGGAAAACATGCACGGGTACCAGTAGATCGAGACTGTGCACTTATGTTTATGGTGTCCAGGGGTTGACACCCTAGGGCTTGATACACCCGACGGGAGACCCGACACAGTCTGACTACAATTATGTTTGGGCCGTATTGACACCAACACGTGACGAGTTAGGCTTAGGGAGCCGATCGACTAGACCGTTTGGTTGGACCGCGTATTAGGGTCACTTCATGTTATTGGGCCAAAGCTTGGGCCAAGGGATCAATACTTGTTTATTCAAGTCATGTTAGTTTGCTAGTACACCTGTGGTGCAAAAACCTTAAACCTGATTATGCGATGACACCTTTATCTACCTTGTTAGTTAATCATCATGCTAGTATGTTGTTATCCTTATGATCATCCCTGCTTCTCATGCCAGTTAACTTTATCAGTTTACATTGATTGTAGTAGGGCTTACTCAGTCTTTTTGACTGACCTGTTTTCCTTTCGCCTCTTTTCTTCCGTTTCCCCCCCCCCCCCAGGTTCTCAGGGTGGGAATATTGGAGCTTAGCTTGGATTTATGATCGCTTGCTTGTGGGATTTTAGCTCATGTACGGTCTTGACATGAAGCTAGCTATGGTTATCACTTATTTTGGGGATAGTACTTATATATTTCAGTTTTTCAGTGATGTTGTTTTTATCTAGACTTGTGTATTTGGAAAGTTGACATTATGTTGTATCAGACTTGTTTTGAAATAGTTTGAAATCTTCCGCTGTTTTACTTATCTTATTTACTCTGTTTACATATATACATATGTTCTTGTTCTGCCTTGATATATCATTATGCATGTTTACCTGATTCAAACGCCCCTCCAAAGTCAGTGCCCTTGCAAGAGTGGTACTGGCGGAGGTGGGGTGTTACAAGGTGCTACTAAGCACCGTCTGCATCCTAGTACATATTTCAACTAGAAAACAAATTTAAAAGTGAGAAGTTCTCACCGAGTGTTCCACTCTTCCATTCTTTGTTTCTGAATGGTTTGGACTTGTCTGCCATGTCAATGCAGTCTTCTCTACGCTGTTCATATAAAAAAATCACATTTTTATTTCAATGCTATAAAAATCCCATTTTTATTTCAACCCTATATACATAAAAACCATATTTTACCACGAACTAAAATAAATTATATTTTCTTCTAACTAAAGATTATATCTTTATCAACATAAAGATTATATTCTCAACGCTACTTTGAACATAAAGATTATATTTTTACTCCACTACTTAAATAAAATTTATATTTTTATCTAAGTAAGGATTATATTTTTATAAAACTAAATAAACAAAAGAAAAAACTCACTTTCTTTTCATATAAAAGTCTGAAAATAAACAATTGATTAATTTATATAAAGATTTGAAATTAAAGCAGTTGTGTTCATATGAAAAATCTGATTTTTTCTTAATAAGGAAATATAATTAAATAAATAAAAATAAAAAAACTTACTGCACTCGTTCTAAACACACACTGTGTCGGAGGGGAAGAAGATGGCGCGCCGGGTGCTGCTGCCGGAGGTCAGGGGGGTCGTGGGCGAGATGCGATGGTCGGAGGTCTTCAGGCAGGGGGCTCGCGAGGTTAGCGTCGTCGATTAGGGCTTGGGGTTTGGGGAGGGTTTCAACAGAAAGAAGGGGAGGAGGTAGAGAGAGCGAGGCGCCTGAGGCGAAGCTTTGGGGGGGGGGGGGGAGGGGGGCGTGCCTGGCGACGGCGGTCGTGGCTATCGCGCGAGGGCGCATTGATTTCCCCTTTATTTTTCCTTTTCTTTTTTCTCTATTCGGTTCTGATCGAAGAAAGGGAAGGGAGAGGGGGTGTATGTGTAAATGAATTTATATATATATATATTTATTTAATCCTCTAAAAGGTTGACTTCGTACACGAACCCCAAACAAGACCCAACGACTGTCGTTCCTAGCTAATTACCCCTATTCCGAACGCAATGGGATATGTCCCGCAAGCCAATTCGACCGTTACGACCAGTTTCCATCAAAATTAAAATATAAATCAGTATATATTCAATTTGAACGCAAATTTCAATTTACTAGGGCCACATACGGACTCTAAAAATTTCCAAAAAATATTTTATAGCTTCGTATTGACGATACGGTCCTAACGAAACTAATTTCGTCAAATCCTGAGACCGTTTGAAAAATGGCCATTTTCTGGTCGATCGAAATTGATTGAAATTGTTAAAACACGTTTTACTTCGCCACGCTCACATATTGATTCAGAAAATTATGAATTTTGAAATCTAGCAATAATTCGACATCCCGGATCCAACAAAAGTTGTTTCGTCAAAAACAGAGATCGTTTGCAAAATTTCCATTTTTAAGGGCCAAAAATTCCATAGCGACTATTCCGAATTTTCAACTGGACATTACTTTTTATCCTCGCTATGAAATTTTGATTTTTCGGATTCTTTGGAAAGATGTTCTCAATTAGATTCTAATATTTTTGGTTTCGCTAAAATCCGGTTTATTTTGAATCCTGTACATTCATTTGAACTTTGAAATCGAATTTTCGAACTACCGCGCCATTTTCAATTCCTTTTATAATTAAAAATAAATATTTGTATTCTAACGCTGATTCAAATAAATATATACGTTCTAATTCTATTCAAAATAAATTTTGCGTCGTTATTACTTAAAATAATTCATTTTAAATATTCAAAATTCATCAAAATTGCCAAAATAAAAATTTTAAATTGGCTCAGATTTCCGGGTTATTACATCCTGAAAGTTACCTTACTATTAACTCTTGCAACAATTTAACCATTGCTGTAACGACCCGTGTTTTTGGCAGTCAAATATTTAATTTAATTTATTATTTTAAATATTATATTGGGAATATTAATGGGATTTAATATTTAATTCGATAATAAAATGTAGTTGAACGTTATAATTTATATATAATATAAATCAAGCTTGAAAATGGCGTGTAGTTCGTAAATTCGAGTTTTGAACTTCAACTGAGAATACAGGATCCGATATAAGTCGGATTTCTGTGAAACAAGACACGTTGGAACCATATTAATGATAATTTTCATATGAAAGAGAAAAATCCAGATTTCGTATTATAATTTGATCGTTATGGCCAGATCAGGATTTGAAATAATCGCTGTGGAAATCGTTATTTAAATATCGGCCTTTAAAATGGCCATTTTGCAAACGATCTCGGATTTCGACGGAATCAGTTTTATTGGAACCGTATCGTTAAATTATTATACAGTGTTGAATGGCGTGGCAAACCGATGTCGTATGTGACCACGGTAGCAATAAACGCCGTTCATTTTCTATAGCGCATATTTAATTTAAATAATAGATATTTGGGTATAACTTGAACAGACGATCGAATTAGGCCACAAAACCAGTCCCGTTGAATTCGTATCGTCGATTAGAGCCAGGATAGGTATATAGTTTGTTATTTTTAGAGACCAGTAAATTTGACGTTAAAAAGGGTATTGCGGTGCGCGTAAAAATAGCCTACTGGGGAAACAGTCTCAGAATGCGATGAAACTGGTGCCGTTGGGTTCGTATCAACAAATTTTTGTAAGATATACAAGTTTCAAGTTGATTTGATTTATCTGGTGACCGTGAAAAAATTAAACGCGTGTTTATTTCTGGTTTTATAAAGGAATTTTCTTCAAACGATGCCGGATTTCGACGAAACTTGTCCCAAGGGATCCGGAATACCTTTTTACACTAAGAATAGCTTTTTTATCAGTAAACAAAAGTCGTTTGTGGTTGTTTTTACTGATTACTTCAGTGCAAAGTTTCGCTAAAATAAAATATCAACGCACAGACTTATATGTGTTGTTTCGATCAATGAAAGGAGAAGACATCGTCAGTTATCACATCAAAAATCTCAGCTATCCATTTCGGTTTTCTATCATCTGTGCCTTCACATGGGAGCACGTTGTCCCTATTATGTATATATTTTCATATCAAAGTAACTAGAGCCTATATTTTATATTCAAGACTAACCAATGCTTCTTATCCTTCATGCGTAAGCAATAGAAATGCACAAGCAATAGCTTGTACCCTCTTCCTCCTACCCTAGCTGTGCTGTTCTTTCAACATCAACGTCAAAGGTGAAAACACTCTGCAAACCCCTTCCCCTGTTTTCTTCCAGCTACCCTGCGTTGTACTAAGTGATGAAGACATCATTCTTATCCTGGTCATTCTCCTCGTTTATAAATACCGACCTTCTTCCTCAATTTGTTCAGCAAGTTTTAAAACCGAAAAAAGGCGAATGGGTGCAGAACGGAAATGGGAGGACGCAAGCAGTTGGATGGTTAAACAGGGCATGGGGTGGGGACCTTAGATGGTTCTCAGGTGGGGAGGCTGGAGCACAGTTCGGTGATCACTAGTGGGAGCGTGAGAGAACTTGAGTTCGGGGACTGTTTGTCGGTGACTGGAGAAGCGGGAGCAGGCATCCTTTTGACCGATTGTAGAGGGGGTCGTGGCGCTGCGTTCGCCGTTCCCTGATGGCACTCCGGTCGTCGGTGGAAGGCGCAGCTATGAGGAGTTAACACGGTGCGTGTATTTGTGATGAAGGAAGTGCGATGAGCAATTTAAACGATGGAGCATGCAAAGGGCGAAGAGCAGGTGGTCTGTTTCATGAAACAGCGTGAGCTCATTGGTTTAACGAAGAAGCCTGGAGCTGAGTGGAAGAAAGGGATCGGCTTCTCTTTATTAACTGTAAGCCGACAGTAATTAAAAGCTAATAACTGAGTTTAATTAAATTGTATTAACTAAAACGCGAATTGTTTCAGGGGATTCATGGTGCAGTTCAGAAACGGGGGAGACTGGAAAGAGAATAACTGACCGGTCCATATCCTTATTGCTGAACAGTTAAAATGTAATTAGTTATATTACATAGTGATTAAGTATTAATTTCTAATTAAATTATATTTACTTAAATTATTAATAACTAACTCATATATGATCAGAATATGACAAAATAACTGTTGGAATCACGACGATAAGCTCAACATCTTGGAACTATTCTGAACAGAGCTGGATATAGTGAGAATTTACAGTTAAATTAAACAACCGTTTAATTTTATCGGAACTGAACCGTTTCAGAAAACGAATCAACTCGAGGTGAGTTAAACTCACTCAGTTTCCCATTTATATTTTATATAAATTGGGTTTTTATTTTGTGTGCTCTGCTTGCCAATTATTGACTGTTTGCTAGTTATAATTTATCTGTTGATTTAAATGATGAAATTAAACCGTCGTTTAATTTTAGGGAAACACCAAATCGTTATTTTTAACGATTGGTTCCAATAAAGGTAACTCACCTTGGTTGGTCACGTTTATAAAATAAACGTGTTTAAATTGTTGAATTGGTTGTATTGCTTGTGGGTTGATAAATGGCCATTATTCATTAAAAATGAAACTGAATGATCTGGTTTGTGATAACCGTTTTGTATATAGGGAAGTACAGGTTGGAGGGATCAAACCAGATTCCTCAATATATTATTTATCTCATATTATCAACATATGAACCGTCATGTTTGGGGTGATTGATTTGATTGTTGATTTTTGAATATTCAACATCTGTTAGTTTAAACCAATGGGCGGTATTGGTTGAGTATTTGGCAGCGTATGGCTTATAAAACAAATCGTTTTATAAATATTGATTCACCGTCAGGTGAGTCGATAGAGATAAAGTTATAAAATTTATTTTATAACTGGAGATAGATTTTTGGATATTTGATTTTGAATAAGAGTTATTGAAGAGAAATAAATAAATATTTTATTTATTTAAGACTTTGATTTATTATTAAGTTATTTTATAAATTGAAATCCCGATATTAATCAAATTTACAAGTATGAGAATAAGAAATAAATCGAATGGTTAAATTTTGATAACTTGGGTTGTAAGGAAAACAATTAAATGGATGTTATTTAAATTAATTATATTAATTTAAAGTGGGAATGAATTGGAATCAGCTAACTAGATAATCAAGTTTTGAGTTAATTAAAGCGACCATCTTGAATTGGAATTGATTTCAAATTAATGTGTTTTGATTAAAATCGTTAAATGAATATTGTTTAAATTTAAATAAGGTTTTTAAAAGGGATTTACTATTTAATTTAGTTAATAAAGGAATTAACTACTGAAGTAATAAATGATTGAAATAAGTTATTATTGTAATTAATGATAGTTTGGAAATTTACTTTTTTTAAATGGGAATTCATTTAAAAGGTGACCAAATGTGAGATGTAATCCAATTGAACGGTGAAAGGAAATAAATGTTACTTAATTTATGAATTAAGTGAAAGGAGATTACGATAAAAGGGTTTAAGATAAACCAGAGTATATAAATGAGATTCAAAGTGTAAAAGCGTTAATATTGATTTAACGTTATTTGAAATGAGATCAAGTAAAAAGAGGGAAAGTGTAATGAGATTTCCAAAGCATGCAACAGTAGAATAGATTTGAAAGGAGAAGTAAAGTAAGAATTGAATATGGTTATTTTACTAAGTATTATATAGAAAGGGTTTTGAGAACGTTAGTATATAATAATTCAATTATCGTATTTTTAAAGATTAAAACAGTTAGAAGTTTTAATTAAGCTAAAGTGAATCAGTTGTTAAAAGGCCAAGTGATGCTGAATACTGAACCAGTGAACTCATTGGAGTGTCATGATTGAAACACTGTATATTTTGATAGTTAAAACACTGACTTTCAAATCTGTCCAATACGATTGTTGGTACGGAAAATCCGGGATCGAATTTATATTCGAAAACCATTCCGACCAAAAAATACGTGAAGATCTCAGAAGATGATCGAGATGGAGCGTTGGATACCGTAGATTTTCATAAACGGAAGAACCACTAATATTCTCTGCCTGGCAAGTAGAGATAAGTTGTGATTCTGTCGTGGTTGGAATCTATGGGTTGCAAGGACTTCTCGCTACTGATCCATGGGGTGATTCCTATACGGATGCGGTAGGAGAGTGCCTTCGGTTCATCCTGTTCCTGGATGACTTGTATGGACGAGTGTCTGACAGAGTATTTCCAAAGGGTCACGTACGTTGATTTCTTCAAACGTGCTATAGTTGGAGCTAGAGTATTTTAGTGGATATCAATTAGTGATATCTGACGGATCTGACGATGTGGCATTCAAAGTGAATGACGACCAGATGATCAGAAGTTAATTCTGGCCTCAAGCCTCATCAACCGGGAAATGACAAAAATCGGGCAGGCAGCATGGCTATGTGGGTCACTCCCATTAGGGTGTATAATCACCTATCTAGAGAAAATCTTATTTGCTTCTTAAATCTATGTTTCGATGCTGTCCCTTTTCGGGAGACGGTTGCTGATCCCAACCGTCGGTGATATACATTCGATACACTCAAGCGAAATGAGTGGTCGGTCATGTGAGGGCCGGGTTGCAAGAAGTTCTTGTTGAACCTAGTGTATTTTCTCTAGAGATACACTATCGGCAGGTGGTCCCATACCTTGTCATAGTTGGAATCCAATCTCCAATAAGCGCCCGCGGTTTTGTTTGTATACTATATATGTGGAGCGTGAGATGCAAGCGTTCCACTAGATTGATAATTACTTGTATATAAACATTATTATAATATCAGACAAGATATTGGTTTCAAAAATGCTTTGGGTTATTGTAAGGTAAAAACCGTCCGTGTTTATGTGTGGATTTGGTCTTACGATTATCCTTTTCTTTTGAAAAGATTTTGAACTTTAAAATCATGATTGGATGATTTACCCTAAATACTGTGCGAGTTTATCTCACTCTGGTTCACCAGACTGACCCGGTGTTTTGTAAATGCTCGGGTTAGCCCGGAGTGTACAGGTTCAGGTTATCGAATGCTGTGAAGAGACGAGCTGGAGATGTCCATACGTATTGATATTATATAGCTACTATTCCACTGTGTGATGTATATAGGAACAGATTATCATAACTGTCCCGTTGTGTGATGTACTCTGATATTGTAAGTATTTTTAATGCTCTCAATAAAGATTTATTTCTGTATTATATTTTGTTCCGCTGCGATGTGAGACTCTGTGTTGTGGTGTTTCTTCTTCTTCTTCTATTATAATATTTCTTTCTTTCTTATCTCACCCTCTAATTTCTTTCTAATAACTATCCAGTGTTTTCGGTGCTGGAGGGTCGGCATGAGTTACGGTAAAGGTATTTATGTCGATTTCCGAGGCCGAAAATTTCTTGGGTCGTTACAGTGGTATCAGAGCTGAAGGTTAAGTGATTACCTTGGCTCTGTGGCGTGACTCAATAGATATGGGGTTAGCAATACCCTAGATTGAGTTGAGTGTATATATACGAGTGAACGTATATGTAGATTTTATAAAAATTGTTTTATATTATGGGGATTTATTTGTTTGAGTTGTTTATGAGTTCTGGTCGATCAGTTTGATCCACTGTGTCGATAGGGATTTCTAAATACTCAAGTACGATAAACCGACACAGTATGTTTAAAAAAAGGGTAAATGAAATAATTTACCCAAATTATATTTTGATATAAAGAAAAAATATATATATTGGAAATATTATAATATATTGGATGTGTTGTTTGTTATTATAATCGGATGAGATTATAAGAAAAGTGAAATGGTTATGTAAATAACCAATCAGAATTCATATGGATATAATATATGGAATCAGATAAATTAAATCTGAAATAAAAATCAGAATTGGAATTAAAATTCCTAAAAGTGGGAAAGTTGTTTCCAAATGAACTTGGATTGAATATATGAGAATTTTAAAATCCTGGGAGATTTTAAATTGTTTACAAGCATCGTGAATGATATTTTGAAAAGGATCTCAAAATGAAAGTGTTTAAGAATAAGTTTTGAAAAGTGATATAGTATTGAACTCACTTCGATAGCTGGGGAATAACTCCGAGGATGCTGGCCACATCATCAGTGTTCATTTCCGAGTTCTAAGTGACGGATTACTACCAAAAATCTTGCTTTGAATTGATTTGAGAAAAACAAGTTGTTTTGAATCCTGAAAAGGAATATTTGATTTTTGAAAGAGCAGAACTGTTTAGAAACTCCCAGGGAAATTGTTTGAAGATAAACAAAATTAAATAGAAATCTGTAAAAGCAAATATGAATTGAATTGAAACCAATTAACTGGAAATTGAATCGGGATATAATATATCAAGTAGAATCAGATTTTGAATTGGGAGACAGGAATCTGAAATGGTGTGGACTGGTAAGTTAAGATTTAGAATTGATCATAGATGGAGATTGAGTTAAGAATGGGAGTTGGCTTGGACGCGTGAAGGATTTGGTTTTGAAGATAAAATTGGAATTTTGTTTTGGAAATGCATGTGTATATATGCTGACAGGGCAGCAGATGGAAATGATATAATGATATGCCCGACAAAAAGGTACACGTTTATTTATATGGGTTTGGAGATTTATGAGCCTATTTGGCAAGCCGCTTGGCTGTTTTATTTTCTTTTGGATTGGAGAAGGCCTAGAAAGGCGAGCTGTAGTTGTACCGATTGAGCCGTACAAAGGAGGTGCTGGCGAAATTTTTCGGAAATTTAAAGTGTTAGAAAAATTTCAATATTTTTGAAAATATTTATATATGGTATTGAAATTGGTTTCTAATTTAAAATAAATCGGATTTGAAAGTTAATGGGTTTGTAACGTCCTTTCCTACCTTAGCAATTTCGAGGACGAAATTATTTTAAGGGGGAAAGAATGTAACGACCCGTGTTTTCGGCAGTCAAATATTTAATTTAATTTATTATTTTAAATGTTATATTGGGAATATTAATGGGATTTAATATTTAATTCGATAATAAAATGAAGTTGAACGTTATAATTTATATATAATATAAATCGAGCTTGAAAATGGCGTGCAGTTCGTAAATTCGAGTTTTGAACTTCAACTGAGAATACAGGATCCGATATAAGTCGGATTTCTGTGAAACAAGACACGTTGGAACCATATTAACGATAATTTTCATATGAAAGAGAAAAATCCAGATTTCGTATTATAATTTGATCGTTATGGCCAGATCAAGATTTGAAATAATCGCTGTGGAAATTGTTATTTAAATATCGGCCTTTAAAATGGCCATTTTGCAAACGATCTCGGATTTCAACGAAATCAGTTTCATTGGAACCGTATCGTTAAATTATTATATGGTGTTGAATGGCGTGGCAAACCGATGTCGTATGTGACCACGGTAGCAATAAACGCCGTTCATTTTCTATAGCGCGTATTTAATTTAAATAATAGATATTTGGGTGTAACTTGAACAGACGATCGAATTAGGCCACGAAACCTGTCCCGTTGAGTTCGTATCATCGATTAGAGCCAGGATAGGTATATAGTTTGTTATTTTTAGAGACCGGTAAATTTGACGTTAAAAAGGGTATTGCGGTGCGCGTAAAAATAGCCTAATGGGGAAACAGTCTCAGAATGCGACGAAACTGGTGCCGTTGGGTTCGTATCAACAAATTTTTGTAAGATATACAAGTTTCAAGTTGATTTGATTTATCTGGTGACCGTGAAAAAATTAAACACGTGTTTATTTCTGGTTTTATAAAGGAATTTTCTTCAAACGATGCCGGATTTTGACGAAACTTGTCCCAAGGGATCCGGAATACCTTTTTACACTAAGAATAGCTTTTTTATCAGTAAAAAAAGTCGTTTGTGGTTGTTTTTACTGATTACTTCAGTGAAGTTTCGCTGAAATAAAATATCAACGCACAGACTTATATGTGTTGTTTCGATCAATGAAAGGAGAAGACATCGTCAGTTATCACATCAAAAATCTCAGCTATCCATTTCGGTTTTCTATCATCTGTGCCTTCACATGGGAGCACATTGTCCCTGTTATGTATATATTTTCATATCAAAGTAACTAGAGCCTATATTTTATATTCAAGACTAACCTATGCTTCTTATCCTTCATGCGTAAGCAATAGAAATGCACAGGCAATAGCTTGTACCCTCTTCCTCCTACCCTAGCTGTGCTGTTCTTTCAACATCAACGTCAAAGGTGAAAACACTCTGCAAACCCCTTCCCCTGTTTTCTTCCAGCTACCCTGCGTTGTACTAAGTGATGAAGACATCGTTCTTATCCTGGTCATTCTCCTCGTTTATAAATACGGACCTTCTTCCTCAATTTGTTCAGCAAGTTTTAAAACCGGAAAAAAGGGCGAAAAGGTGCAGAACGGAAATGAGGACGCTAGCAGTTGGATGGTTAAACAGGGCATGGTGTGGGGACCTTAGATGGTTCTCAGGTGGTGAGGCTGGAGCACAGTTCGGTGATCACTAGTGGGAGCGTGAGAGAACATGAGTTCGGGGACTGTTTGTCGGTGACTGGAGAAGCGGGAGCAGGCGTCCTTTTGGCCGATTGTAGAGGGGGTCGTGGCGCTGCGTTCGCCGTTCCCTAATGGCACTCCGGTCGTCGGTGGAAGGCGCAGCTATGAGGAGTTAACACGGTGCGTGTATTTGTGATGAAGGAAGTGCGATGAGCAGTTTAAACGATAGAGCATGCAAAGGGCGAAGAGCAGGTGGTCTGTTTCATGAAACAGCGTTAGCTCATTGGTTTAACGAAGAAGCCTGGAGCTGATTGGAAGAAAGGGATCGGCTTCTCTTTGTTAACCGTAAGCCGACAGTAATTAAAAGCTAATAACTGAGTTTAATTAAATTGTATTAACTAAAACGCGAATTATTTCAGGGGATTCATGGTGCAGTTCAGAAACGGGGGAGACTGGAAAGAGAATAACTGACCGGTCCATATCCTTATTGCTGAACAGTTAAAATGTAATTAGTTATATTACATAGTGATTAAGTATTAATTTCTAATTAAATTATATTTACTTAAATTATTAATAACTAACTCATATATGATCAGAATATGACAAAATAACTGGTGTTGGAATCACGACGATAAGCTCAACATCTTGGAACTATTCTGAACAGAGCTGGATATAGTGAGAATTTACAGTTAAATTAAACAACTGTTTAATTTTATCGGAACTGAACCGTTTCAGAAAACGAATCAACTCGAGGTGAGTTAAACTCACTCAGTTTCCCATTTATATTTTATATAAATTGGGTTTTTATTTTGTGTGCTCTGCTTGCCAATTATTGATTGTTTGCTAGTTATAATTTAACTGTTGGTTTAAATGATGAAATTAAACCGTCGTTTAATTTTAGGGAAACACCAAATCGTTATTTTTAACGATTGGTTCCAATAAAGGTAACTCACCTTGGTTGGTCACGTTTATAAAATAAACGTGTTTAAATTGTTGAATTGGTTGTATTGCTTGTGGGTTGATAAATGGCCGTTATTCATTAAAAATGAAACTGAATGATCTGGTTTGTGATAACCGTTTTGTATACAGGGAAGAACAGGTTGGAGGGATCCAACCGGATTCCTCAATATATTATTTATCTCATATTATCAACATATGAACCGTCATGTTTTGGGTGATTGATTTGATTGTTGATTTTTGAATATTCAACATCTGTTAGTTTAAACCAATGGGCGGTATTGGTTGAGTATTTGGCAGTGTATGGCTTATAAAACAAATCGTTTTATAAATATTGATTCACCGTCAGGTGAGTCGATAGAGATAAAGTTATAAAATTTATTTTATTACTGGAGATAGATTTTTGAATATATGATTTTGAATAAGAGTTATTGAAGAGAAATAAATAAATATTTTATTTATTTAAGACTTTGATTTATTATTAAGTTATTTTATAAAGTTAAATCCCGATATTAATCAGATTTACAAGTATGAGAATAAGAAATAAATCGAATGGTTAAATTTTGATAACTTGGGTTGTAAGGAAAACAATTAAATGGAAGTTATTTAAATTAATTATATTAATTTAAATTGGGAATGAATTGGAATCAGCTAACGAGATAATCAAGTTTTGAGTTAATTAAAGCGACCATCTTGAATTGGAATTGATTTCAAATTAATGTGTTTTGATTAAAATCGTTAAATGAATATTGTTTAAATTTAAATAAGGTTTTTAAAAGGGATTTACTATTTAATTTAGTTAATAAAGGAATTAACTACTGAAGTAATAAATGATTGAAATAAGTTATTATTGTAATTAATGATAGTTTGGAAATTTACTTTTTTTAAATGGGAATTCATTTAAAAGGTGACCGAATGTGAGATGTAATCCAATTGAACGGTGAAAGGAAATAAATGTTACTTAATTTATGAATTAAGTGAAAGGAGATTACGATAAAAGGGTTTAAGATAGCCAGCGAAGACCTTCTCTCTTCCAGATAATTAACTTTATTTTTTCTCCTGCACACAATAACCTTTCTAATTTTTTTTCGGGTGTTTTTTTATTATAGGGGGAGAGAAGAATGGTTTTGCCGGGAAAAATATAACAATGAACGGACATGATGCTGCCACGTAGGCACAGTGGCAGTGGCTTCTGCTTTAGTACACACACACACACATATATATATATGACAAATTTTCAAAATGGGCTAATTTTCGAAACTATTTTGCGTTTAAGGCCTATTTTTAAACTTATTATTAAACAACGGCGGAGCCCCATTGCAAATGGGGTAGGCACGTACCTACCCTAACATTTTCACAAAAACAAAAAATAATGACAATATGTGTTGTTTATGCTGTGCTGCATGCAAGGTGTATGGTGCTTTGGTGTTGTTGGCATGTTACACCGTGTCTTAGAACTTTGGTTCGTCGCATGACTCTTGTTGTTTATTTGCTTTCTATATTGTTTGGCAAGTTCATTTCATGTGTATTATTGTATTAGACTTGTAGTTTTAGATTGGATATAGCTAGATTTGGGGTAGTATTGTATTTGTATCGTATTTATTTTGGTTGTAGTTATTTGTGTCTAGCTCTATCGTCTATTTGTAACTTGTTTTCTTATAATACAAGTACCCCTTTTATTAAAAAAAAAAGATAATCGTGTATGCAACACTCTTTCTTTCTTGTAGACTTCAATTTAGTGCATAATTCTATTCCTTTTTCATTTAGTACAAGTATTTTGTGAACTTTTTTTAAATCGGCGTCATCTAAAAAAAGTTTACATTCGGAATTTTCGTCTCAAATCATATTCCACCACGTGCCTACCCCAACATTACATCCTAGCTCCGCCACTGTTATTAAACATTGAAGTTTGTGCATAGTCAGCAAATATCGAATTGCCTCACTTTGACGGAACTCCTAGTTACGCCAAGAAACATTTCATCTAATTTTACGGGGTGCAACTATGAGTTGCGCCCATTTTTTTTCATTCGATTATGATATTTTTTCAAATGGGCGCATCTATTAATCGCGCAAAAGATGTAAAACAAATTATTATTTTTGGCGCAACTGATAGTTGCACCAGTTCAGATATTTTTTTACATATAGGTGCAATTCATAGTTAACTCATAGTTGCGCCTTAAATTGCAACTTTATAAACACAGTAATACAATAATTTATTTTAAACAACAAGGTCCTCCATCAATCACGGTAATACAATAGCTGAATAACACGTAATACAAACGACTAATTTCGAGAAATACAACTACTAGAAAATAAAATAAACAAGGAAAACATCAACCCCAAGCGATGCATTGCTTCATTCTGTTGTGATACCAGGTTGACTATTATTTTCGGCCTCCAAACGACTAATTTTGGCTTCCAGTCGTCTGATTGCAACCCCCAATACTTGAACTTTGCTTTGCATCTCTCAGGCATAATTAGTTCCTCTAATGCACATCATAGGATCAATCCACTCTACATATTGACAACAAGGTACACCATATGTGTTTGAGACTTCACCATGATACTCTGGTTAACCAAAATAACGATGCCTAGCCTCTCTCCCTTTCTTAGCAACAAGCTTATAACACTTATATCCACAATAACAAGTAGGCCAAGATTAATCTGTTAAGAAGACACACACAAACAAAAAAACGCCACAAGTAATATACACCCAACTTTAATATACTTCCAGCAATATGCACCACAATCACCAATGATCAATGCAAATAATCAACAGAACAAGAGATAATAATAAAGCAAGAACACATACCAAATTTTAACGTGGAAAACCTCTTCGATATGAACAGTAAAACCACGGGACCGATGATGGGGTCCACCCAAACTTCTCTTACTATGATAATGGAGTGATATACAAATCCAAATCCAAGTCACAAAGTGGATACTCAAATTATCCAACAATAACAGCTAGCAATAACTGTTGAGAAGTTAGTATCAGAACAGAGAGGAGGAACTATCGTTTGAGGCACGTGTAGTACGATTTCCTTAAGGAATTAATCACCCCCACTATTTTGATGATTATAAGGGCAGCGAGATTCCTTCAGGATACAACAAACAGTGATTTTATAGAAGCAGAAAAAGAAGGGAAGAAGAGGAATTCAGATAAGTTCTGGGTTTGGAGAAGGAGTAGTACATATATAGGAGGCAGACAGATATGCCGTTGGAGGCAGTTGCGTGCGAGGAGACGCATCCATCCAAAAAAATCACGACTGTTCGCAACAGGCGAATCCGTTCCGTACGGTCACGCACGTGCCCATGTGCCCATCTTTGACCCATAATAATATTATATAGGCCCCAAACCCTTTGAGCCCAAGCCATTGTGTCCATATCAAGCCTAAGTTGTTTTGTTTCACAATATCCTATTCTAAGCATTAATATATATGAAGAGATACTTCATAATATTTGCCAAAGTGGGACAAATACTTATTGCAATCTTCTCAATAATCCCTCACAAGATTGTAATAATTATTTATTTATGCATATAAGAAAGTACCTTTTGGTTTAAACTTTTCTCTTTAGTCCATATATTTAAATTTCAGTAGAATATTTGGTAGTAAATACTTTAAACCAAAATCCTATGTGATGAAGCGAAATATATGAACACATAAATATTATCATGCTTTTGTAAAATGTCATAATCGTAGATTGGTTATTAATTTCTTCCTGGTTTTCATGAACATGTATAAAGTTATATCCAAACTTTATTGAAACATTGTTTCTTATATTCATATAGGTGTCCATTCTTCCCGTCCTTGTTACTATGGGCAAATGATCACCACAAAATGTAACAGTACAAACAATGAGTCTCTCATGTTTTACATTCACTTAACTGCAATTTCTTGTTACCCATTAAACTTTAGGCTATAGAGCGTAAGGTTGGGTTTCTATTGCATGTGATTAAAAAGGTTTTACACCCATTTCACAGCTAGTTGTTTTAAACATTTCTCTTGGTAATCCCTTGGTAATAGGTCTACCAAATTTTTCTTTGATTTAACATATGTAATTGTGATGATGCCATTCACAGTTAGTTCCCTAACATATGCATGTCTCAAGCTTATATGTCTAGATTTTCCATTATAAATCTTATTATATGCCCTAGACATTGTAGGTTCACTATCACAGTAAGCAGAATGGCTGATGATGATTGTGGCCACAAGTCTATCTCTGATAACATATTTCTTAGCCATTCTGCTTCCTTTGCTAATGCATCCAAAGCAACAATTTCTGCTTTCATTGTGGAATGTGTGATAATTGTTTGTTTCTTGGAGGCCCATGATATAGCTCCCCCTCCAAGAGTAAAAATACATCCAGTAGTTCCTCTATTTTCGTTTTCAGGTGTCGAACCACTTGCGTCTGAGTATCCTTCTAGAAATGCTGGGAAATTTCCATAGTGGATCCTAATTTTCTTGTTCTTTTGAGATAACCTAAGACTCTACCGATTGCCTTCTAGTGTGAAACACTAGGATTATTTGTATACCTTGACAGTTTGCACACTGCATAAGAAATACCAGGACGAGTGCAATGCATGGCATACACGAGACTGCCAATCACACTTGCATATTCTAGTTGAGCAACTACTCTTTCAGAATTTGCAAATATTTTAATAGAGGAATCATAAGGGTTGCTTGCTTCTTTAAAATTTAAATGCTTGTATTGAAGAAGTATCTTTTCAATGTAGTGAGACTGACATAAAGCATATCCCTCACGATGATTCCTTACTTTAATCCCTAGAATAGTATCAACTTCGTTAGGTCTTTCATTTTAAAACATGAAGTTAAATAGTTCTTTGCTTATTTATACCTTCCATATTAGTACCGAATATGTGCATATCGTCCACATATAGGCATATTATAATTTCTGTGAATTTCGAATATATGCACTTGTCAGCATTATTATGCTTGAAGCCAATAGACAAAATTACAGAGTCAAATTTTTCATGCCATTGTTTTGGTGCTTGTTTTAATCCATATAAGGATTTAACTAGTTTGCAAACCTTATTTTCATTTTTGTTCATGATGAATTCTTCCGGTTGCTCCATATACACCTCTTAATCTAATTCTCCATTAAGAAAAGCGGTCTTGACATTCATTTGATGCACATATGATCCATGAATAGACGAAAAAACAAAAAGAATCCTTATTGATGTTAGTCTAGCGACTGGAGCATATGTATCAAAGTAATCGATGTCTTCCTTTTGCCTAAATCCTTTGGCTACTGGCCTTGCTTTGAAAGTTTGAACATACCCATTCGTATTATATTTCTTTCGAAACACCCATTTACATCCAATTGGCTTGGATCCAATTGGTAAATCTGTTAGAACCCAAGTGTTGTTAGATAGAATTGAATCCATCTCATCTTGAATTGCTTCTTTCCAGAAAGCAACATCCCTTGAAGTAATAGCTTCTTTAATAGTTTTAGGATCTTCTTCATTATTTAAAATAAAAATTATCTCATCGAGTAATTTATCACTATAACCAACAACAAGGTGAACTATGTCATCTTGTGAGACAATATCAGGATCTAAGCTTTTGGCTTTCCTTGGTCTTTGGCTTCTTCTAGGTTCATCAGGAATGTTTTGAAGCCTCCTTTTATTTGGAGAATTACATTCAATGTCTTCATAATTCCTTTTGAGGATGATTTTTATAGGATTTGAAACTGTCATGGAATCACATAAAAAATTATTTTCAATGAATTCTACATCTCTTGATTCCACGATTACATTAGACTCTATATCTAATAATCTGTAAGCTTTAGAATTTTCAGCATATCATACGAATATACTTTTTAATGCTCTTAATCCAAGTTTTATCCTTTTCGGATCTGTGACCCTATAAAAATCTAAACATCCCCAAACTCTTAGATATTTCAAGTTTGATTTTTTTCTTTCCATAATTCGCAAGGAGAAGTCTTAGTTTTCTTTGATGGAATTCTGTTATGCAAATGACATGCCGTTAAGAGTGCTTCTCCCCACAAATTGACATGTTGTTTAGCATTTAAAATCAGAGCATTGGTCATTTTACCAATGTTCTATTTTTTCGTTCAGCCAGTCCATTTTGTTGTGGGGTATAAGATGTGCTTGATTGATGAATAGTTCCATTTTCTTCACAAAATAATGAAAATTCCATGGAAAAATATACCCCACCTCTATCACTTTGTAGCATCTTAATCATCTTTTCTTTTTGATTCTCAACATTGGCTTTGAAACGCTTAAACATTTCAAAAGCTTGATCTTTTGATCTCATTAAATAGATGTGTGTGTATTTAGAATAATCATTTATATAGTGATAAAGTATCTATTGCCACCTCTAGTCAATATACCTTTTAATTCATAAATGTTTGAATGTATTAATTCAAGTAGTTTAGTATTCCTTTCAGATTTTGGAAACGGTTTTTTGCACATCTTTGCTTCAATACGAATTTCACATTTAGATTGGTGTACATTATCATGTGAAATCATTCCTTCTTTAGACATAAATTGTAAATTTTTGTAATTCAGATGTGCTATTCTATTATGCCATAAATGAAATGAATCAACAACATAAGCAAATCCGTTCATTTTATTAATACTTAATTTAAACATACTATTACAAGCATATCCTTTCCCAACAAACATGCCGCCCTTGGGCAGAATAAGACTATTACCATCTAGAACTCCCTTAACACCCTTATTACATAGGAGACTCGTAGAAACCGTATTTTTCCTGATTTCTGGAACATGTAAAACATTAACAAGAACAATCTTTTTGCCAGAAGTGAACTCCAACTCTATGGTTCCTTTAGCAACAGCGTTTCAAGCATTATGGTTTCCCATAAGTACCTTGCTATCATCAGAAACCTTCTCATATTATTTGAACAGCGACTGCTTGTTGCATACATGAATAATAGCACCAGAGTCATACCACTAATCATTATCTTTGGTAGTATCTGCCATGTTTAGTTCTGTGATCATATGGATGTTCATTTTTGAAACCACTAATTCTTCTTGTTCAACCATGTTTGCTTTGTTGGAAGTACCCTGATTGTTCCTTTTGCCCTGATTATTATTATTCTGTCCTTGAACCTTTTTCTGCCTTTTGAAAAATCTGCAGTCGTATTTGTAATGCCTCGGTTTGCCGCAGAAGTAGCAATCACCCTTGCCATTGCCGTTGTTATCTCTTTTGCGATTTTCAGAGGGTTTATTATCATTTCCAATATTGTTAATATTGGAAGGAGCGATAGACTCAAAAACTTTCTTCTCATGAATTCTAGTTTCTTCCTCAATTCGAACATGTTTTTGAATATGTTCCATCGTGAAATCCTCTAAAGAATGCATAAGCTTCTTTCGATAATCACTCTAAGTCTTAGGCTGTTTTTCCATCATAGCCCCAACTTGCAAAGCCTCAGGGATAGTGATCTTAACATCCCTTAATTTGTTGATATTACTTGCAATTCATGTACTTGGTCCAGAACAAAGACATTAGCAAGCATTTTAAATTCAAAGAATTAGAAAATTAAAAACTTATCTGCTCCTTGTTTCTCATTACTATACTTCATCTCCAATGATTTCTAGATTTCTTGAGGCGATTTGACAGAAGTTAACAGGTTGTATAATCGATCAAATAATGTACTCAGTATATGTCCCTTGTAGACCACTTCATCTTCTTCTCTTTTCTTTCGTTGGGCAATCAGTTCTGCAGTATCTTTATCAGTAGGAGGTGGAATCGGTTTCAGATCTGGGTCCAAGACATACGCTATCTTCAGGGTTGTGAGAAGGAATAGGATCTTATCCTGCCAGCGAGTGTAATTAGTGCCATCAAAGCAACCGAGTTTGGTAAACTCTTGATTCATTATTTTGTAAGTTGAGTCTGATCCAGTTACGGATGCCATGGATTAATTCCTTAAGATTGTTGAGGAGTTAGCGTCAGAAATCTCCATTCAACTACCTTATTTAATATGCTAACTATTGCCCATCTAGATGCAATTACCAAGGCACACCAAAGGTCAGCAAGATACATTTTTCCAAAAAAAAAACACGAAATACCATAGCAACAATTTATTCTCCAAATAAGTATGGGCTTTTCCACATAGGAAGGGACCCATTCCCAATAAACCTCCTCGTTCCGACTATGTGGAGGTGGTTGCCATTCCGGCAATTGAACGACAAGTCTCAAATTTGTCTTTTGGCAAAACTTTAGTCATCATGTCAGAACCATTATCATCAGTATGAAATTTCTCAATCTCAATTAACTTATCATTAAGAACATCGCATATCCAACGATATCTCACATCAATATGCTTCGACTTTGCATGAAAAGTGGAATTCTTAGCAAGATGAATTGCATTTTGAAAGTCACAATACAACACATACCTATTTTGTGTAAATCCAAGCTAATGAACAAACCGCTTCATCCACAACAACTCCTTACATGCCTCTATCGCAGCAATAAAACCCGACTCAGTAGTAGACAAACCACACATTTTTGTAGCCTAGATTGCCAAGACACTGCTCCCCCCCGCAAAAGTGACCAAATAACCTGAAGTAGATTTTCTCGAGTCAATATCACCTGTCATATCAGAATCTGAATAACCAATGAGACAAGACAGCCCACGTCTGTTAATGTCACTCATAAGAGAATGCATTAAGTTTCGTGAAGCACAATAGGTAATCAGTACAAAGAATTTACACGACAGATAAAATAAGCAGCTGATAATTTTTATTCATTATTAAATATAAAGCATAATTTTAAAAGTACATTAAAACCAGTTATAACTAACCAGATGTCTCAAATCTGTCATACAAAACATCTCATGAAATAAAATATTAGAGTACATAAAATCATATCCCTCGCCATAAGCCATACTAAAGTAGAGAGCTAGTCAAAATGATACATCTCAAGAAATCCAAGTCCAAGCTATAAGAGAAGTCCTATTCATTGTTGAGTGCTTCCACTTTGAGGTCTTGGGGGAGGGGGGAGGGGAGGAAGAAAGAGCCGAAAAAAAGGGTCAGACAAAAAGTCCGGTGAGTTCCAGTGATTTGCAAATGTGTATAAAATTGAAATGCCAAGACAGGTAAAAAAGACTGGATGAGAAAGGCACAACGTCATATAAGGTAGAAGATAAATTAACCAGAATAACATGATGGATAGGAATAAACTATGATCGAGTAATGCTTCATATTTATATCCCTAAACATGTATGTCTGCACCAATACTAGTATAATAAGATTAACAGGATTAGGTTTTCAACCTAATTACATAAAAGCAGAAATAACAGCATGATTAAACAACAGGATTACGCGTAACCTAATTACATAACCATATTAGGTGTTAACCTAATTACACAACAGCAGGATTATGCATACCCTGATTACTATCCATGCGATCGACTCTCTACTACGCAAATACCCGGTGTCAACCCCGACAGTAGGGTGTATCACTCCCTAACCCAGCAACTATATGACACAAACCTATTTGCTGGTGTTACATTGGCTTGTCTTCCCTAGTCGGACACATGCATGCTCATGATCCCGCCGGAATGCGCCTGTACCCACATTCCTCATGTGAACCTCTTACTATCCATTTCAGAAAGTGTGCCCTAGCCTCTACCTAGCGCGAGGCCCCTACTAAAAAAATACCAATAGGGATACAGACTGATACGGGTTCCAAACAGCAGATTGACACAAGCCAAACCCCCTAAGTTGTGCCCCTAAAACTAGGATTTAACAGTCCCCAAAAGCTGATACAACAACAAGAACGAGGGACCCCTTAGCTTATTAATACTCATGTTTAACCTAGCAAATTTAGGTTTACTAATAAGCGTGGTTGTCAAATTACATGTCATTATGTGCGTACAACCCTTCCCCAAAACACCTCCTCAGATGTATACAATTCTACAACATGTCAGTTTATTAACCTACATCAAGTACTTAACATGTCATTTACGTAATGTCTGTATTAAGTCAAACCTATCATGTCCAATTCATATGCATACTATTCATCAACTATGTTTCAATTTACAACATATACAGGTTTTATGCATGTTATCCATTCACAACAAGTATATACTCATTATCCCCTTTTCCAGCTTACAACAAGTCTAAACATGTGTATAATGTCCTTTTTCCCAAATTGTGGTTAATCAGTCCCAATCTAATAACATGCATGAATTGCTCTTTTTATATCATTCATTTTTGCCCCAATTATACGATCACTCTAGTCGGGTATAGCCTAGGCTTCCAAAGGCTTAGGCTTAGAGTACATTAAAAAGGAAAAACAGAGGAAGAAGAAAAGAATCAAATCACATAGGTATATAGGCAAGACTGAAAATAAACATAAAACATAGAAAATGGGAAAAGGAAGATAGATACATATAACTTGTTAATTGTCCAACATCATAGGCATATGTTTTACTAATCATAACAGCATAGGTGATTAATAGTGAAAACATGTATAAGTTTTATCTTACTAACACTTTATACTAACCTAATTTTATTTAACTGTCATGTTTAAAGTCTAAGAAATCAGATCTGTAAATGACAGGAACTCACAATGGGTTTTGGTAAAGAAGAGAATAAATCTCTTATATATATATAACATTATGTCGTAGAAGAAAGTCCAATCCAAGTTGTATGTATGCAAATCCTGATGTTGTCTCTGTTTGATCCAGTCCTTAGTAGCATTCTCCCATTATATGTTTATATTTTTCAGAATAGTTTCATAGAGGCAGAAGAAGATATGAAGAAATAGTGTAAGTTGGAATGGGAGAAGCCACTTATTTGTAGATTCACAGAGTCAACCTTATCCTTTAGATTCTAGGGTTTGAATCTTAACCGTACACATAGTGCTGAGTCAGCAATGAATACCGTCCGCAAAACAGTCCAGGTACGTCACTTAGAATCCTTCCAGATCTGGAGTGGGTCGGCCTGCTGGGTCGACCTATGGGTTGGACCAACCCCCTTGGGTCGACCTGGGCTGAGCGTGGGTCGCGCCACAAAGGTTCTCGTTCCCGCTTTACTTTCCCACTTGCTTTATGGAATTATTACTTTATTATATTTATACATAAACTATTTATATGTATACAAACTCTAATGCCCATATCTTCTTTATACATCATCCATCTTATGTAAACTTGGGGTCTATCTGATCCATAATTCCTAGACGAATGCAATGGTAATGCCGATTTCACTTAATTCTGAATATTTAATTAAGTTAAACCCAAATTATTATCTTTAAGCATGGTTATAGTGTATTAAATTTTTGGGTGTAACATTCTCCCCTACTTAAAGGATTTCATCCCCAAAATCTCCAAGTTAAGATGAATGTACTATCCTAATAACCACAACCATCTATTCATCCATCATCCACATGCATCCATTGTCCTTAAGAAATTTCTAATGATTGTATGTACATATGCAAAGGTGTTGTGTATATGTTCTTACACTAATGCGAAAATCAGATGGTCGATTGATTCAGTTGACCTTCTTAGTGCAATATATGTTTGTGCCATGTATCCAAAATGTATGCAAATAATCCTAATATAACATATAAACTCTATATGTGTGCACAACCATTCATCAAATGCAACATCCATACGATGATCCATCTATTCCCATCCATAGAGAATTAAAATGCACACACATCCATATGCAATATGTAAGTGATTGAGCCGGTCTAGTGCCTAGTGTGTGTATATGCATCCACGAACAACCATTAGCAAACACTTGCATCCACTTGCTACAATCAATCATAACATGCCTCAAACACATATTTCCAACCATTGGATTCTACCTAAGGGTCGAAAGGTTTGAACGATAGGATAAACAAATTTGATTGATAGAAGCAAATGCAAAGTAAAAGCTTGGAAAAAAAGTCAAGAACGTACTCTTAAAAAGAAAAGGATAAGAAGCGTGAATCCTATCTTTAGATTCCCATGTCGCATCTTCGCGGTCTTCTCTTGATTGTACTTTCACCAATCTAATCTCTTTGTTATGTAGCTTCTTGATTTTTGATCCAAGGATATGTGTAGGAACTCTTCTCACAGATTCTTCCTTCTCAACTTCCATGCCTTCAAGTGTGCTCGACTTTGCTATCTCCTCCGTGTCATGGAGACATTTCCTCAAATGTGAAATGTGAAACACATCATGTACGTCCACCAGTTTGTTTGGTAGCTTAATCCTATAGGCCATCTGACCTATCCTTTCTACTATAGGGAATGGCCCTACAAATCTTAGTGCCAACTTCCCTACTAAGCCAAAGCAAACTACATTCCTTAGCACTAAAACTTTGATGAAGACCATATCTCCAACTTCAAATCCCAACTCGGTCCTACTTTTGTCAGCATAAGATTTCTGTCTGTCTTGAGTTTCTTTCATTCTACGGCGGATAAGGTCAATCTTCTCGGAAGTATCTCGAATCATCTCTAGCATAAGTAGAAGTCTGTCTGTAGACTCCCACCAACAAGTCGTCGATCTACAAGGTCGTCCATACAATGCTTCGAAGGGTGCCATGCCTATAATTGATTGGTATCTATTGTTGTAGGAGAACTCCACTAAAGGGAGATGCTTCTCGCAAGTCCCTCCAAAGTCTGCGTTACACAATCTTAGAAGATTCTCAAGAACTCTATTCATCTTCTCAGTCTGTCCATCTGTTTGAGGGTGGTATGTCATGCTCAAACGTAGCTGTGTACCTAATGCCTTTTGTAAACTCCTCCAAAACTCACTATTAAAGATGGGGTCGTGATCACTAACTATACTGGAAGGTACCCCATGTAATCGAACTATCTCTCGAAGATATAATGATGGAAACTATGCCGCCGTCCTCTTACTCTTGATAGGTATAAAGTGAGTGTTCTTCGTTAATCTATCTACTATCACCCAAATTCTCGTATTGCCCTTGCTTGATTGGAGAAATCCATCGATGAAATCCATAGAGATGCTCTACCACTTCCATTGTGGAATATCTAAGGGCTGAAGCAATCCGTATGGCTTCTTTTATTCAGCCTTTACTCGTTGGCAAGTCAAGCATCGAGCCACAAACTCTGCCACATCTTTCTTCATGCCAGCCCAAAAGAAAACCCTCTTCATGCCTCGATACATCTTGTCGCCACCCAGATGGATAGTCACCCGAGAAGCACTACCTTTAGCAATTCCCCAATCTTAGGGACACATAGTCTTCCATCTCTTCTAAGCCACCCTTTCTCGTCCACGGTATATTTAACAAGGTAACTAGAAGTCTCTCCTCTACCAAGATGTCTGAAATCTGTGGGCCCTCCCACTGCATAGATCCAACTCACTCCAATAGAGTAGGTTGCACCACCAACGATGCTAACAATCCCAAAGTGAAATCTGTAGATAGATTAAAATCAATGGTCAATATGTAATCCAAGCTACGCCTTTCTACGAATAGAGGACCCAAGGTCATTCTCTACCTACTGAACGCGTCCGCCGCTACATTATCCTTGCCAGGTGTATAAGCTATCTCGAAGTCGTAGGACGCTAGGAACTCCGTCCACCATTGTTGCCTTAAGTTGAGATCCTTTTGTGAGAACAAGTACTTGAGCGACTTATGATCTATGTATAGCTCAAATCTATCTCCAAGTAAATAGTGTCGCCAAGACTTCAATGCGAAACTACTGCAGCCAACTTTAAGATCATGGTTGGGTAGTTCTTCTCATGAACCCTCAACTATCCACTTCCATAGCATACTACCCTTCCATCTTTCATCAAAACAGCACCAAGCCCTGTACCATAAGCATCCATGTAAATCATGAACATCTTGCTTCCGTCGGGGAGAGTCAGAACTAGGGTTGTTGTCAGAGCCCTCTTCAATCTCCAAAAGGCATCCTTAGAATCGATTCTCCATGAAAAAGCCAAGTTCTTCTTCGTCAATCTTGTGAGCGGGGCCGATATCTTTGCAAAGTTCTTGATAAAGTTTCTATAGTATCCCACCAATCCTAGAAAACTTCTCATCGTCGTCACATTCTTTGGAGCCCACCAATTTTGAACTGCAATGACTTTAGTGGAATCCACTTTTATCCCCTTTCTGGAGATCACATGCCCTAGTAACCTCACTTCCTCTCTCCAAAAATGACACTTAGAAAAATTCGCCTTGAGTTGATGTGATCTAAAGTGCTTAAAACCTCTTCTAAGTGTTGGGCATGCTCCTCCTCATTCTTTGAGAAGATTAGAATGTCGTCCATGAAGACTACCATAAAATTGTTCAGAAACTTCCTAAACACCCTACTCATCAAGTCCACAAAATAGGCGGGAGCATCGGTTAGCCCAAAAGGCATAACCAGCCATTCAAAGAAACCGTATGGAGTTCTGAATGCAGTCTTATCAATGTTGTCCTCTGTCACCCTTAGCTGATGAAACCCCATGGCCAAATCCATCTGCGAGAAAACTGACGTGCCTACTAGCTGATCAAACAGGTCGTCAATTTGTGGTAGCGGGTGCCTATTCTTCTTGGTGAGCTTATTCAGCTCCCTATAATCCACACATAGACGAAGTGAGGCGTCTGCCTTAGTTGCGAGGACGACTGGAGCTCCCCACTCTAAGATGCTTCTCCTAATAAAACCTTTCTCAGATAGCTCCCCTACTTGTTTTCTAAGCTCCCTCCTCTCTCTAGGAGCCATGTGGCGCACTGATAGAGTAACTGGCTTCGCATTCTCTATCAAGTAAATCCAGAAATATATCTCATGCCTTAAAATTAGCCCCTTGACCTCCTCAAACACGTCCGAATAATCTCTGACTATGGGTACAAATCGCAAGTTGTCAACAGAAGTATTGAGTGATTCTAGAAAACTGAGCATCACTGACCCCTGTAAGTCACAAGAAATTTCGAGAGTTCTACCATGGCAAGTAATGTGTCTAACTACTTTCTTTTCATAATCAAGAATGTCACCATACATGTCTAGCTAATCCATTCCTAGAATCAAACCATAACCCATAAATCCCAGCACGTATGCGTCACATTCAAACTCGACGTCCAAGATAGAAATTCTCAAATTCCTACACATCATGGATAAATAGTCAATCCTCTATGGCATTTGAGACTAATACGAGATTAGAAATTATACTAGTATTAAAGTGTAGACTATCTACTACAGAACTGGATATAAACGAATGTGAAGCGCTAGAATCAAACAAGGTTCTAACAGGATAGTTAAAAAGGGAAATCAAACCTTCAGCTATGACTTTCCTACCTCGATCAAGTCCACTAGCCTTTAAAGCATGCATTTGTCGAAGTTCCTGCCCCTTATCCTTTCTTGCTACGACATTGTTTGCTGAAGTGTCCCATTTATCCACATTGAAGCAAGCTTTCTTCGTATTTCGGCAATTCTTCGCAAAATGACCTATGGCACCGCAACCATGACACTTGATATCCTTCTTGATTTTAGCCTTGTCAGGCTTTCCACCTTTCTTTTGTTGCTTTCCTTTCTTGGGCCATAATTTCTGTTTCTCGCCCTTAGCCTGTGTCTCTTCAGTCTTACTTTCCTCTTTCTCCTCCTTGCCATTTTCATGCGTAAGAGCCATGTCAACTAGCATTTCAAACGTTTCCCCCATTGGCATATGATACAAAGTAAGCCCTTGGAGAGGTTGTTTCAACCCTCTCGCAAATCTAAGCGCCTTCTTATGGGGCGTATTCACCAAGTCCAGTCCAAACCTTACTGGTTGATTAAACTTATTCACATACTCCTTGACAGGCATGTCCCTTTGTTTTAAAGCCAAGAACCTTTCCATTTACAGTGCCTCTTCCTCCTGAGATAAGAATTTCATCTCAAATCTCTACCTGAAATCATCCCATGTGGCCACTAGTTATCCCAGTTTATAGTGCAATCAAATAAGTCTGTGCATTTATAGCCATGCACATCTATCCCAGTTTATTGAATGCTCAAGAAGTTTTGCCCAAAACTCCATAGGAAACAGACACATTTCCACATTCACATAGGTGAGTCTATCCAGAGTACTCCTGAAGGAAGGTACTCCACTCCGATTATAATATATATCTCATTAAGAGTTTCTATCAAGTCAGCCTCTAATCACTTCAGGAATACATGCTTCTTGGTATATTAAATAGCATGGTCAACTACTATCACTACATAACTTGTTTTTACCCATTGAACCTAGTTCTTAGGATCTCCAGTCATTATGTCGGGTTACCATTGTGCGTGACTAGACAAACTAAAGGCAATAATCTCATTCTTTTAGAAGTATTAAGGACTTTCTCTCTGGATAGTCCTTTCGCCAAAGGATCTGCCAAATTTTCATCACTGCGTATGTGATCCACTCTAACAGTACCTGAAGAGAGTAGCTCTCTAATAGCCCTACGCTGACGACATGTCTGTCGTCTCTTACCGTTATAATAACGGTTTTGAACTTTTGCAATAGCCGCGGTAGTATCGCAGTGGATCAACACAACTGGTATTGGTTTTTCCCATAAAGGAATCTCAGCTAGCAGATTTCTCAAATACCTTGCTTCTTCACTAGCTGTGGCTAGTGCTATCATCTCAGACTCCATAATAGACTGAGCCAAATAGTATGTTTCGTAGATTTCCAAGAAATAGCTCCTCCAGCGATGCTAAATATATAGCCATTGGTCGCTTTAGAATCATCAGATAAAGTATTCCAGTCTGCATCGGAATATAGTTCAAGTACATCTGGAAACTTTTCATAATGTAATCCAAGGTTCATAGTTCGTTTATGGTATCTCATGACCCTTTCAATAGCATGCCAATGCTCTATACTAGGTCTACTAGTAAACCTGCACAATAATTCCACGACATAGGCAATGTCGGGTCTAGTACAATCTATGGCATACCGAAGGCTGCCAATGATGCTCGCATAATCAGACTGTCTTACACCTTCACCAGTGTTCTTAATTAACTTTACACTGGGATCATATGGTGTACATGCCGGTTTACAGCCAAAGTAATTGTATTTCTTTAGTATCTTCTCGATGTAATGAGATTGATCAAAAGAAAGTCCCTTTTCTAACCTAGTAATTTCAATATCAAGGATTACACTCGCCTCAGCTAGATCTTTCGTATCAAAATTGGCACTTAATAAGGATTTGACTGAGTTTATGGCATGAATGTTTGACCTAAAAATGAGTAGGTCATCTACGTAAAGACATATAATAGTACAAATGTCATTCTCAGATTTGTAATAAATGCATTTGTCACTTTCATTAACTTCAAAACCATGTGAAATGATTCAGTTATCAAATTTTTCATGCCATTATTTAGGTGCTTGTTTTAAACCATATAATGATTTATCTAATTTGCATACTTTATGTTCTTGACCATGTAGTACAAATCCTCCAGGCTGGTCCATATAAATTTCTTCGTCTAATCCAACATTTAAAAATGCGGTTTTAACATCCATTTGGTGTATTAATAAATTGTAAATAGAAGCAAGTGAGATTAACACCCGAATGGATGTAATTCTAGTTACAGGTGAAAAAGTGTCGAAGAAATCTATATTTTCTCTTTGTTTGAAAGCTTTAGCTACTAGACGAACTTCATATTTATCGACAGTGCCATCAGGTTTTAAATTTTTTTAAGCACCCATTTACAGCCTATAGATTTACCACCAGGGGTAAATCTACGAAGTGCCTAGTCCTATTGGATTCCAAAGAATCCATATCATCATTTATAGCCTCTTGCCAAAAGTCGGAGTCTAAAGAAGATAAGGCTTCTTGGAGGTTTGAGGGATCCTCCTCTATAGTAAAAGAACAAAAATCTAAACCAAAATCTTTTACGGTTTTCTTTCACTTCTTCTAGGTTCATCTTTAGAATTTTCATTAAGTTCTGTTCTAATAGGCATACTTGAAGTGCCTCCACTATTCCTTAATTTAAATGGAAATTTTGTTTCATAAAAATCAACATCATTTGATTCAATTATATTATGTGTATTTAGGTCATAAAATCTGTATGCTTTGCTATTAATAGCATAGCCTATAAATACACATTCATATGCTTTACTTGCCAATTTTATTCTCTTAAGGTCTGGAATGCGGGCATATGCTAAACGACCCCAAGTTCTAAAGTATGACACATCGGGTTTATAATTCTTTAAAGTTTAATAAGGTGAAATTTTATTCTTATATTTAGGGATTCTATTTAAAACATTGCATACGGTTAATAATATATCCCCCACCAATGTTTTGCTGCACCAGAATTTAATAAAATGGCAACTACTAATTCGGTAAAGGTCCTATTTTTTCTTTCAGCTTTACCGTTCATTTCAGGTTAATAAGGTGCAGTTCTCTTATGTACTATACCATGTAATTTATAAAAATCTAGAATTGAAGTAGATTCATATTCTGTTCCTCTATCACTACGAAGTCAATTAATTTTCTTATTTGCTTGATTCTCAATTTCAGTTTTGAATGTTTTAAACATGTCAAATGCATCACTTTTATTTTTCATAAGGTATACATAGGTGAAATTAGAACAGTCATCAATAAAAGTGATAAAATAACGATGTCCATGTCTAGTTAAAGTGCCATCAAGCTCACATATATCAGAATGAATCACGTCTAAGGGTTTAGATACTCTTTCAACAAATTTGTGAGGTTTCTTTGTGATTATAACTTGAGTACAGAATTCACATTTATCAAGTTTAGATTCAGACATTTTAGGAGTCATATCTAAAGTGCTCATGTTATGAATTATTTGTTGATTAACATAACATAATCTAGAGTGCCAAATACTAAAATCACACAACACATAATCAGAATTAGTTACTTTATTAGATTCAACATTCAACTAAAACATCCCCTCATAAGCACAACCCTTTCCCACAAAAGCTCCCTTATAAGTTAAGGTATACAAATCAGCCCCAATAACTTGAGTAAAGCCAGCCTTATTAAGGAGAAAACCAGAAGCCAGATTCTTCTTCATCTCTGGAGTATGCATAATGTCTTTCAGAATTACTGTCTTTCCAAAGATAAACTTGATTTACACATTTCCAATCCCTGCAACTTTAGTGTTGTGATAATCTCCCAATAACATTTTCTGATCAACAACAGCCGTGTATGTAGTGAACATATCATGATCATAGCAGACATGGCATGACGCGCCAGTGTCTACCTACTATCCCTCTGATCGACCAACTAGGTGAATCTCAATAATCATAATCGTAAGAGGCTCCTTAGTCTGGTTAGCCTGCGGTGCCGAGTTTGGCCTGTTCCGACACTTTCGTGCCATATGACCTGGCTTTCCACAGTTGTAACATAGAAACAACTGTCCATAATCATTTTTTTGGGGTGGTACTACTGTCCTTTCTAATTTCCATGCGGATTCCCATTCTGTTTATTGCGCCTGTTCTGATTCTTAAAGGATTTCTGGTTCGGTTTTAGAACTGCGGGTTTGGTCTTTTTAGTGCTGTTGCTATTGATAACCGGCACTTCTTCTTTCTGGTCCTACTTGCGAGCCTTCTCCTCAATATGTGGCGCATGATCAAGCTCTCTAAGGAAAATTCCTTCGTCTTATGCCTTAAGAATTTCTTAAAATCTTTCCATCTTGGGGGAAATCTTTCAATGATCACAATAGCTTGAAACTGTTTGTCTAACGCCATACCTTCGGAGATGATCTCATGAGCTATTTTCTGAAGCTCATGAGACTGCATCTCCACTGACCTGTCATTTTCCATCTGGTACTTGAGGTAGCGGTTGACTGCATACTTATTGCCCCTACCTCCTCTTTGTCGTACTTCCTTTTCAGCGCTTCCCAGATCTCCTTCACTGTCTTGTCATCCAAGTTGTAGTAGTCGTACAAGTCATCGCTGAGGCCGTTGAGTACGAAATTTTTGCACAGGTAGTCCTGTTCGGTCCAGGTCTGCAGTTGCTTTGATTGTTCAGTCCAGGAAGCCAACTGTGCAGCAGCAGCCTCGTCAGGTCTGTCTGGTAGCTGTAGTTTTCCAGTGGTCAGCGCAACAACCACCTTCCTCATTATCAGATAAAATTACATATTCTGACGCCATCGCTTGGAGTGCACACTTTCAAATCTGAATGGGGCAGCAGTTACCAGCGGGATCTGGAATGCAGAGGGAGGAGCAGCGTCATCTAGAGTTGAAGTAGAAGCTATTGTTTTAGATCGTCTTCAAATTATTGGAAAACAATGGTTGAGTCACGTACTTCGTCGCTCTCTTGAAGACAATTTAGCGATCTGGTCAGAGGTGCAAACCAGTCGTTCTCAATCACCGACGCCTCTAAGATAAAAAAGCCTTGAAGAGCAATAACTGATTTGCTTGCACAACAAATCAGTGTAGATTTGCACTTTCGAACAAAAAGAATATCTGCTCGTATTTTTTTGTGAAGAATAAAAATGGCGGAGGCAAAAAGAGAAAATGTTGTTCGGTATTTTTTATTCTTATCTACAGTGTATATCGTATAGAAGAAAATGTGTGCCGAACTTTTACTAGGTAGTGGGAAAAAGCCAGGTCCAAAGAAGAAAAACAGGATCAATGTTTTACCATCTTAAATAAAAAAAACTATTCAGAAAAATACAGTGTTTTTCCATCCAAAAATATAAGTGTCTACACCACAAAGCCAAGGCCCAAGCCCAAACCGAGAGGGGCCGAGTCGGTCGGTCGTGCGCGCGTGTGTGGTGCTCATGATCATGCATGGTCCCCTCCTCAGTACAAAGCATGTTTTGGAAGCCCCATGGCCCCAACATATCTTCTAAGAAATAGATCTAATTACTTTGCTTGTTTCATATAGTCTCATGATGTGGGACTATTCGCATATAGGAGCCATCTAATACTTATTCAATTTTTAATAATCCATCCTTTTTATTTTTGAAAACAGTTTCCAACAATCCCCCACTTGAATTTTTAAAAATATTTTCGAGCAGTTTCTAAAAGCATAAGATTGTGCGTAATCAAAGGTGTCTTCCAACTTGAACCTTTACATAGTGGATAAGATTCATTTTTTACAAGAGTGACATGTGGTCTTGAACTCTATTCCTGACATCAGACCACACACAACCTTTTCTATAGTGCAATCAAATAAGTCCGTGCATTTATGGCCATGCACGTCTATCCTAGTTTATTGAATGCTGTAGAAGTTTTGCCCAAAACTCCATAGGAAACGACCACATTTCCACATTCACATAGGTGAGTCTATCTAGAGTACTCCTGAAGGTAGGTACTCCACGCCGAATATAGTATAGATCTCATTAAGAGTTTCTATCAAGTCATCTCCTAATCACTTCAGGAATACATGTTTCTTGGTATATTAACTAGCATGTTCAAGTACTATCACTACACAACTTGTTTTTACCCATTGAACCTAGTTCTTGGGATCTCCAGTCTTTAAGTCGGGTTACCATTATGCGTGACTCAATAATCTAAGGGAAATAGTCCCATTCTTTTAGAAGTATTAAGGACTTTCTCTCTGGACAATTATTTTGTCAAAGGATCTGCCAAATTTTCATCACTGCGTATGTGATCCACTCTAACAGTACTTGAAGAGAGTAGTTCTCTAACAATAATGTGCTTACGACATATCTATTGTCTCTTACCATTATAATAACGGTTCTTAGCTTTTGCAATAGCCGCGGTACTATTGCAATGGATCAACACAGCTGGTATCGGTGTTTCCCATTAGGGAATCTCAGCTAGTAGATTTCTCAAATACTTTGTTTTTCAGTAGCTGTGGCTAGTGCTAACATCTCAGATTCCATAGTAGACTGAGCCAACATAGTATGTTTCTTGGATTTCCAAGAAACGGCTCCTCCAGCGATGCTAAATATATAGCCACTGGTCGCTTTAGAATCATCAGATAAATATTCCAGTCTGCATTGGAATATTTTTCAAGTACAGTTAGAAACTTTTCATAATGTAATCCATGGTTCATCATTCGTTTAAGGTATCTCATGACCCTTTCAATAGCATGCCAATGCTCTATTCTAGGTCTACTGGTAAACCTACACAATAATCCCACAACATAGGCAATGTCGGGTCTAGTACAATCAATGGCATACCGAAGGCTGCCAATGATGCTTGCATAATCAGACTGTCTTACACCTTCACCAATGTTCTTAATTAACTTTACACTGGGATCATATGGTGTACATGCCGGTTTACAGTCAAAGTAATTGTATTTCTTTAGTATCTTCTCGATGTAATGAGATTGATCAAAAGAAATTCCCTTTTCTAACCTAGTAATTTCAATACCAAGGATTACACTCGCCTCAGCTAGATCTTTCATATCAAAATTGTCACTTAATAAGGATTTAACTGAGTTTATGGCATGGATGTTTGATCTAAAAAAGAGTAGGTCATATACGTAAAGACATATAATAGTACAAATGTCATTCTCAGATTTGTAATAAATGCATTTGTCACTTTCATTAACTTTAAAACCATGTGAAATGATTAAGTTATCAAATTTTTCATGCCATTATTTAGGTGCTTGTTTTAAACCATACAATGATTTATCTAATTTGCATACTTTATGTTCTTGACCATGTACTACAAATCCTTCAGGCTGATCCATATAATTTCTTCGTCTAATGCACCATTTAAAAATGCGGCTTTAACATCCGTTTGGTGTATTATTAATAGAAGAAAGTGAGATTAATACTCGAATGGGTGTAATTCTAGTTATAGGTGAAAAAGTGTCGAAGAAATCTATTTTTTCCATTTGTTTAAAACCTTTAGCTACTAGACGGGCTTTATATTTATCGACAGTGCTATCATGTTTTAATTTCTTTTTAAGCACCCATTTATAGCCTTTACAACCAGGGAGTAAATCTATCAAGTGCCAAGTCGTATTGGATTTCAAAAAATCCATCTCATCATTTATTGCCTCTTTCCAAAAGTCGGCATCTAAAGAAGATAAGGCCTCTTGGAGGTTTGAGGGATCCTCCTCTATAGTAAAAGCACAAAAATCTAAACCATAATCTTTTACAGTTTTTTCTCTTTTACTTCTTCTTGGTTCAGCTTTAGAATTTTCATTAAGTTCTGTTCTAATAGGCATACTTGAAGTGCCCCCACTATTCCTTAATTTAAAAGGAATTTTTGTTTCATAAAAATCAGCATCATTGATTCAATTATATTATGTGTATTTAGGTCATAAAATCTATATGCTTTGCTACTAATAGCATAGCCTATAAATACACATTCATATGCTCTACTTGCCAATTTCATTCTCTTATGATCTGGAATGCGAGTATATGCTAAACAACCCCAAGTTCTAATGTATGACATATTGGATTTATAATTCTTTAAAATTTAATAAGGTGAAATTTTATTCTTAGATTAAGGGATTCTATTCAAAATAACATACGGTTAATAATATCCCCCCACCAATGTTTTGCTACACCAGAATTTAATTAAATGACAACTACTAATTCAGTAAAGGTCCTATTTTTCTTTCAGCTTTACCATTCATTTCATGTGAATAAGGTGCATTTCTTTCATGTACTATACTATGTAGTTTTTAAAAATCCAGAATCGAAGTAGATTCATATTTGTTCCTCTATCACTACGAAGTCTCTTAATTTTCTTATTTGCTTGATTCTCAATTTCGGTTTTGAATGTTTCAAGTATGTCAAATGCATCACTTTTATTTTTCATAAGGTAAACATAGGTGAAATTAGAACAATCATCAATAAAAGTGATAAAATAACGATGTCCATGTCTAGTTAGAGTGCCATCAAGCTCACATATATTAGAACGAATCAAGTCTAAGGGTTCGGATACTCTTTCAATAGATTTGTGAGGTTTCTTTGCAAGTCGAGTACAAAATTCACATTTATCAAGTTTAGATTCTGACATTTTAGGAATCATGTCTAAGGTGCTCGTGTTATGAATTATTCATTTATTAACATAATATAATCTAAAGTGCCAAATACTGAAATCACACAACATATAAGCAGAAGTAGTCACTTTATTATATTCAACATTCAACTTAAACATACCCTCACAAGCATAACCCTTTCCTACAAAAGCTCCCTTATAAGTTAAGGTATACAAATCAGCCCCAATAACTTGAGTAAAACTAGCCTTATTAAGGAGAAAACCAAAAACCAGATTCTTCCTCATCTCTGGAGTATGCATAATGTCTTTCAGAATTATTGTCTTTCTAGAGGTAAACTTGATTTCCACATTTCCAATCCTTGCAACTTTAGCAGTGTGAGAATCTCCCAACAACACTTTCTGATCATCAGTAACCGTGTATGTAGTGAACATATCACAATCATAGCAGACATGGCGAGAAGCGCCAGTATCTATCCACCATCCCTCTGATCCACCAACTAAGTGAATCTCGGTAATCATAGCCATAAGAGGATCCTTAATTTTGGTTAGCAGACGGTGCAGAGCTTGGCCTGTTCCGACACTTTTGTGCCATATGACCTGGTTTTCCACGGTTGTAACATAGAAATAATCGTCCAGAATCATTCTATTGGGGTGGTCGCTGCTATCCTTTCTGGTTTCCTTGCGAATTGCCATTCTATTTGTTGCGCCTATTTTGATTCTTAAAGGATTTCTGGTTCGGTTTCAGAACTGCGGGTTTAGTCTTTTTAGTGCTGTTGTTATTGATAACCAGCACTTCTTCTATCTGGTCCTGCTTGCGAGCCTCCACCTCACTACGAAGGCGCATGATCAAGCTCTCTAAGGAAAATTCCTTATGCCTTAAGAAATTCTTAAAATCTTTCCATCCTGGTGGCAATTTGTCAATAATCACAACAACTTGAAACTGTTAGTCTAACGCCATACCTTCAAAGATGATCTCTTGAGCTATTTTTTGAAGCTCAGGAGACTGGATCTCTACTGATCTGTCATCTGGTACTTGAGGTAGCGGCTGACTGCATATGTCTTTGCCCTGGCTCCTTTGTGTCGTACTTCTTTTTCAGCGCTTCCCAGATCTCCTTCGATGTCTTGTTATCCGAATTGTAGTAGTCGTACAAGTCATCGTTGAGGCCATTGAGTATGAAATTTTTGCAAAGATAGTCCTGTTCGGTCCAGGTTTGCAGCTGGTTTGATTGTTCAGTCCAGGAAGCCAACTATGCTGCATCAGCCTCGTCAGGTCTGTTTAGTAGTTGCGGTTTTTCAATGGTCAACACAACAACCACCTTCCTCATCATCAGATAAAATTCCATCTTCTGACATCATCGGTTGAAGTGCAGGCCTTCAAATCTGAATGGGGCAGCTGTTACCAGTGGGATCTAGAAGGAAGAGGGAGGAGCAGTGTCATCTAGGATTGAAGTAGAAGCCATTGTTTCAGATCATCTTCAAATTGTTGGGTAACAATGGCAGATTTGGTGATCTGGTCAGAGGTGCAAAACAGTCAATCTCAATCACCAACGCCTCTAGGATAAAACAACCTCGAAGAACAATAACAGATTTGTTTGCACAACAAATCAGTGCAGATTTGCACTATCAAACAAAAAGAATATCTTCTCGTAATATAGGATCAAAGTTTTACCGTCTCAAATAAAAAAATGGTTCAGAAAATATAGTGTTTTTCCATCCAAAAATATAAGTGTCTACACCACCAAGTTAAGGCCCAAGCCTGAACCGAACCGAGCTGGGTCGAGTCGAGTTAGTCGTTCGGTCACGCGCGCGTGTGGTGCTCATGATCATGCATGGTCTCCCTCCTCACAACAAAGCATCTATTGGGAGCCCTAAGGCTGTAATGTAGCTTCTAAGAAACAAATATAAATACTTTGCTTCTTTTATATAGTCTCATGATGTGGGGCTATTCACATATAGGAGCCATCTAACACTTATTCAATTTTTAACAATTCATCCTTTTTATTTTTGAAAACAATTTCCAACATTTTTATTGTTGAAATTAATTCCTTACCTGATGATGAGCAAAAACTGTGCAATTCATGCAACTTCAACAAGAACAACGTCCCTGTCCTCTGTCCTCTAACCATGTTGGAGATTCACGCAGAGAAAGGCTCTTCTTTGCGCTACTAAATGTGGTTAGGGAAGATGATTTAGACGAGGAAGGATAGCGAAAATCATGGCTAAGGTTTTGGTAGCTCGAGCAAGAATCGAATATGAAATCGAAGAAGAAAGGGAACCGAGAGTAAGAAAGGGTACTGAGTTAAACAGAAATACTATTTCGACCGACTGCTCCGCCAACGTCGAATAAATCAAGTCCTTTTAAAAAAATTATCCTTCATATCAACTCTCCGTATCTTGATCCGTACATTTGTTTTATGATCGTCCGGTTGATGCAGCAGTTGTCGTGTGAGAAATATAAAAATGATAAATTGTATAGAACTTTTTGCGTAGTTTTATTATATTAGTAATCGATTGGGAAAAGCACCACAATACCGATAGTTTTTGCGATGTTTTTTCTCAATTTTTTTGAATGGTATTAACCATCACTATTTCGTTGTTGTTACATTGCAATTTCCGATGCTTTTTTTTCCGGCGGTGTTTATGTGTTGCTATTAATGATGTTTCTTGTAGTGAGCTTTTTGTATTTTAATTGATATAAATAAAAATAAAAATATTTAGTTTCCAGCTGAGGTGTTAGATTAGAAAATGGACTAATGTTGTAGTTAGAGATGAGAATGAAGGAGTGCCGATAAATATGCAAATATTGTTATAGCATGATAGGAGAAGTTGAACAACAAGCAACATAACTAGAGCTGCTAGAGATCAAGGTCAAAAGAGACCAAAAACTAGAACCGATATAGGGAATAAGATGTGGCTTATAACTCACCTAGGCTTCCATTATTCATGATCGAACCATTGGGATCAGTATTATTCCATTTGGACAACCATGTAGGGTTGATCCAAGACACGATTAAGAAGAATGTGTGCGCTAAAGGAAAAACTTTTAAACTATGAACCATTACTTGAACACAAATGCGGCTGCATGCGTATGAATATGATGTGACCTCCATATCTGGTTGTGCCATAATATGAGATTAGATTAAATAAATAAAAAGAATTTATTAAATAACAATAAATTGAATTTAGTTAAAGGAAGTATTACTTGAGGAAATTTGAGTAATCAAGTTTGAGAGACTTAAAAAGATTGATTGAGTTAATGAAAGAAATTAATATAAATTGAGCCATAACTAAACGAATAGATGTTTTAATGAAGGGGATTTTGTATTAAGGAAAAATAACTAACAAGAATAGATGTTATGAATGTTGATGAACA
The DNA here is from genome assembly GCA_030737875.1 of Allium sativum. NCBI lineage: Eukaryota > Viridiplantae > Streptophyta > Magnoliopsida > Asparagales > Amaryllidaceae > Allium > Allium sativum. The sequence continues at coordinate 456,097,653 of CM060909.1, forward strand.
CGTTCTAATGATCATAGAATGATTTTACATATGTACTTATATTAAATACCGTTTTGATATGTTTTAGAGTAAAAGACGAATTAAACATTTCTAAATGTTTTGCATTTTGGTATTGAGTTTTAATTTTCATGATTTTTAGAGGAAATCAATTATTATGAGTTTCTAAATTAAAATAGAAAATTTGATTATCAAATAATATTTAAATCTAATGTTCTAATATAATTTTTTTAATCAAAGGTTAAGAGAGACATTTTCAAATTTATGTGCTTGAAAGTTCATCTATGATTTTTTGATTGTTGTGGATTAAAAGGTAAGAAAAAATCAACTAAATCAACAAGTAAAATAAAATAAAATAAAAATTAAGGAAAGTAACTAGTTAAGGCTGCATTAAAGGTATGAAATACAAATATCTTTAGTTCGCACAATATAAAAGTAATAAATAAACAGATGAAAAATGCAACTCGAAAGGTTTATAATATATCACAAGCTATCTACTGTTGGCAGACTTGTTGTAGTCAAATCCATTGCTACATCCATGTGTTTATACCATGCTCGGTTTAATATTCTTCTTTGCAAGTTCATAAACATGGTAACTTATGTCTTAATCACTTCATATGGCAGAGCAACCCCATTCGTCTTAGTTAGTTCCCACTACTTTTAATAAATTTGTAAGGTCTCATGGACATGGTGGTCTAGGTGTTATGAACCTAAAATTATGGAACAATTACTACTTTCACTTCATTGATCAACAAACTTCTTGGCTTGAAGTCGAACTTAAGGGCAATATGAATGATATCTAACCTTATTAAGAAATCCCTTTTTTTATAATGCATATCCCTTTGGATTCATGTAACACCCTGTAATTTTAAATATAAAAATGACAAATTAAAGAATACTTAATTTTTAGAGGAAGAATTAAGTGAAACGGGTTATGCCGTTGCGTTCGTCTCGGAATTCTGCTCGAGATAGATCCGAGTTTGCGTAAAACAGACATCATATGAAGAAGTTATGAAGCTCGGAAGATTTAAAGTTTAAAGCTGTAAAACAAGTCGACCGCCCATTTTTCACCATTCGACTGGTACAAGTCGACCGCCAATTTATCACCAGTCGACCGTTTTTAGATAGAAGTGAAAACTGTCGACTGGTTGAAATTGGCCAGTCGACTGGTTGATTCTGAGCAGTTTCCTGATGATGTGTTTTTCTAATTTGAGTGGTTCGGATGGTTCCTAATCAAATCTAAAGGCCCTTATACACCTAACACGTCTATAAATAAACACCTAAACCTAACCCTAATCTCATTATGTTCATCCATGGCGCCTCCATGCTGCTCTAATCTAAATTAAAACTAGCCTTTCTTCTCCATCAAGTCAAATCAGAAGATCAAATTCTACAATGACAGTTTAGCTATTCAAATTCAGAATTCAGAATTCAGATCTATTCTCTCTCAATTTCCTAAACCTAACACTGTGAGTTTCTAGATTACTTTTAGGTTTAGATAAATAAAAGTATGCTTTGATAGACAATAAATTAGGTATGTTATAAAGTATGATTCTGTGTTGATATAAAACTTTATCCTATGTCATGATAAGATCTAATTTCCTAGATCTAATAAAATTGTGGTGATTCGATTGCGATGTTTATATGGATCTTGACTTGTAACCATGTTATGATGGAAGTACATCTATTAATTTAGATAATTGTGACATTGCTTAGATCTAGACTTTTATGCTAATCACCTTTCACTTGTCATATTGTGATACATTGGTATATGTTGTAAACTTGACATGTGAATCTACCTTTTGATCTAAACATATTGCCATGACTATGCAAGATCTAGGTAATTGGACACCCAATGTTAGATCTAGATCTCATTATGCTTGCTTAAACATCATAGTAATTGCCACAAGTTATTAATTATGCCCACTTAGTTATGATGTTAATCACATGTCCATTCACTTTGTTACTATGCTAGTTTATGATCATGTTTATGCCACGACATGTTAAAACTATCACCCTCGTCATATTACCTTTTAATTATTATAGCTAGGCTACTTTATAGCCTAGATGCCACCAAAATACATACGAATACATTAGAGAGAAAACGGGGAAAAAAGGGAATTAAAATAGGCATGATTTATGTAATGTTTAATAGGAAATGGGACTGTAAATTAAATGGGGAAAACATAGAAATAGTTACCATAATGACATAGGTAGATTTGGATTAATTTGGAATGTTTAGTAATTTACAAGTAGGAATCATAAATTGTACTTATGACATGAGGTTAGGTTACATTAGTGGCGGAAGTCTGCCCGGACCCGACCGGCATATCCAACAGCCACAAATGTTGAACCTAATGTGGGAGGTCTAAGTATGCAAATACGAATCAGGCTAAGACACGAGGTTAGGCCCAACTATGGAATAAGACTGCCCGGACCCGACCGGCATATCTAGCATCCACACGTTGTTGGCCTAATGTGGGAGGTCTGGCCTATTATAACCATAATTGGACATGGTAAAGAAATGGACTACTTAACCTAATTTAATATGACTATGGACTTAAGTTAGGGTTAAATAAAATTGGATGGGTAGTGGGGGGTTAAGTAAGTTAGAGGGGATAGGTAATATATATAAATATATAGGCCTACGTACTTAACCCAATAAGGTTATGTAATTAAAGACACCTAGTGGTATACATAATCAGTAGATAGTGTAACAGGGTTATGTAATTAAAGACACCTAAGTGGTATACGTAACCGACAGATGATGTAAGAAAGTTATGTAATTAAAGACACCCTTTAGGGTAAGCATAACTAGTATATGGTTATGTAATTGAAGACACCTAAGGGTATACCTAGTCAGTAGAAAAACCTAGTGGGGATATAAGACAAGGGGAAGAGCTTATATCATATTGAGAGGGACCCATTTCAGTTAGTAACCCGAAGTGGTATCAAGTAAAGACCTCCGTAATAGGCGGAGAAGGGGCACGCTTACTGATTGATTGTAAGAGATCCAAACTGTAACGACCCGCATTTTTCAGTGATACAATAATAAATTTATTTAATTATTTAAATAGTGATTAAAAGGATTTAATGGTCGTTTAATTAAATAAGAGTGAATATTTAATTTAAATAATAATTAAATAATATATTTGATTCTGAAATAATCAGAATGGGCTGAAATGACGATATGGTGTCAATTGGGGAATTCAAAATATATAATTCAGTTTAGAATTTGAATTACGATAACGAATATATTAAAATAACGACAGTTGAACGTATAATTTATATCATAATTATAATCGAGCTCGAAATGGCGCAGCAGTTCGCGATTTGGCGATTTGAACTTCAACTGGATATACAGAAGCCGTTTTAAGTCGAATTTCTGTGAAACAGGAAATGTTAGGAGCTAGTGAAGTATATTTGTAAAACCCCACATCCGTTAAGGTCACTCACAAAGGAAATGCCTTAACTTCAATGGAGCATTATGGGTACTGGAACAGAAATATTACAAGACAAACATATATAAAACAGCGGAAAGTAAAGTAAAAGTACTTCAAATCATTTATTAAATATAATTGTTTATAGTAAAAGCCCATCAACTTCCAATACTCAACTACATAGCTAAATATCTGTCTTACTCAAAAACAAAGAAGCATAACATTAAACTGTAGTATTCCCCAATAAAGCAAAGCAAGCCATAGCCAAGAGAAATCCAAGTCGTACATGAAAGAGCCTTGAAGCTTGGTAAGATCCGAACTAAGCTGTATTCCCACCCTACGAACCTGGGGAGGGGGGGACGGAAGAAAAAGAGGCGAAACAAACCGGGTCAGTCATAAAGACTGAGTAAGTCCTAGTGACTTTCAGCTTAAAAACAGGCAAAGATAATATGGCATGAATAAACTGAAAGTAACCATAAGCATGATGACGAGGTAAGCTACAGGCACGATGAATCAAGTATAACATCCCATACTTCCTATCAAGAGTAGCATCACAAGGTTACTACCAAGTATCACATCGCAAGGTTTCTATAACATCGCAAGATTTCTAAGCTTCACTATTACCCTATTTTCCTTGATTTCCTATATTCTCTGCACCACCTAACTATCGTTCCAACTAGTTTACTTAGTTATAGTTACAAGATAAGTGATCCCCCATAACCCACATGATAGTTTTATAGGTACATATCCCACGATGAGGGTCCCACCTCATATTGACAGTTTCATGTCCCCACCTTACCTATCTTAATTGATCAGCTCTCACTTACAATGTTTTACATGTGTTATATACTAAGGTTATCCCAACCCCGTAGTTGTGGTAGCCTTCAGGACTACCTCTAATATGAGGATTTCACCTCAACCAGCCCAATTGCCATGAATGTGTTAGAAGTATCCTTACTACCTTAATCGATCGGCTCCTACTCGACCTAGTTCTTGTTTGTGTCACGCGGCCCCCTACTCGTAGATACCTGTGCTGGTCCCACCCTAGGGTGTATCAATCCCTAGGATAGCAACCCCGACACAATTCTTGATGCACAGCTTTATATCTACTGATGCCCAGTGGCTAAATTTTCCACTCCGGAATACGTGCACGCCCGTATTCCATCGGAACCTGCACTGCTGCATCACCTGCCGCCATTTTGACCGCTTATAATCAGCCCAGTAATCGTGCCCCACCCTGCCTAGCTCAGGGTACCATTGATACCTAATGTGGGTTACTGCTGAAACGGGTCCCGCTACTAGGGTTTTCCTAGGGTCTATTCGTATACCCCACAGGTTGGTTAAGTGTTATCCATTCAAGTTAACTTAACCCCACCACCCATCATGTTACCTTGGTTAAGTGTTCTCTCTTGTGTTACTTAACCCTACCGCATGCCCTGTTATATCGGTTAAGTGTTGCCTTCGCATTTTTACTTAACCCTACCACATACCATGTCATATTGGTTAAGCATCGCCAACCCATTTAAATTAACCCTCCCATTCGTCAGATTGCATTGGTTAAGTGTTTTCAAGTAATTCATGGCTTAACCCGCCCACGTATCGTGTCAAGTTGGTTAAGTGTTGTGTAGCGATTCATAACTTAACCCCGCTATTCTAGCATATCTAATTGGTTAAGTGTTTTCAAGCAATTCGTGACTCAACCCGCCCACGTATCATGTCAAGTTGGTTAAGTGTTATCTATATGTTCAAGTTGACTTAACCCTGCCACGCGTCATGTTATATTGGTTGAGTGTTATCAACCCATTCAAGTTGACTCAACCTATCCACTAGTCATGTTATAACGGTAAAGTGTTCTTAACTTAATCCTACCCACTTGTCTAATTAACATGTTATATTGGTTAAGTGTCCTCAAGAAATCAAGTTTAGGTTTACTTAACCCATCCATTCATGTCATATCGGTTACGTGTCATTAGTCTAGTCATATTACTTAACCTTTCCATTCTTAGCGTGTCTGTTTATTGGCATTAATTAATTATTAATGCATCAACCACTCACATTAGACCTGTTGTTGCGGTCACTAGATATGCCGGGCGGTTCCGGGAAGAATTACACCACAACTCAGTCTAACCTCGAGTTTAAGCATGATATGACTAACTTCTCACATTGGATCTTATTATTTGTAGTCACTGGATATGCCGGGCGGTTCCGGGCAGAATTACACTGCAAACTCAACCCAACCTCGAGTCAGCCATGTTAACGTTCGTGTTCATGTTTCAACCACATTCATATTTCCAGTTATATGTCAATTACCAAGTTCATAATTCCCGTTTTTGCCCCAAAACGTGTTCCCAAATTATTATCATAATTCACTATAAAGTTATGCCAAGTTATAGCCTTTTATTTACAATACATGCCAACTACCCAAAACCCAACTTAGGCGCGTTCATATTAAACCTCTACCAAGCCATAAATTATCATATACGTTTTCAACTCCAAATTTTACATAATTAACATATGCCCAAGTTCTAGATTACATGTCAGTTTTACATATGCCCAATTCATACCAAATTTACATATGTTCAATTCCTGCAGTTTTACATGTATGCCAATTTTATGCCAGTTTACACATATACCAAGTTTCATGCCGTTTTACATATGTCAAGATTCATTATTTACATGTTTACAAAGCTATGCTCAATTTACATAGATCAAGTTTTACACCAAAATTACATGTATACCATGCTTACATCAATTTACCCATAACAAGTCCTAGCCAAGTTACATATATACCAATTTCCATTCTTGCAATTACCATTATAATGACAATACCCAAAATTACCCCGTTTCATGTTAATGGTAAATTATCCCCAAACATAGAATTTTCATATTATGCCTTCGATTCCACCAAACATATATATTCCACTAGGCAGTATTCCAATATTTTCCCCGTATACCATCGCACGTATATCGTAGTTTAGGCCTAGGTCCGAAATTGACCTAGGTTCATTAAAAGAAAATAAATAGGGGGAGGTAGAAGTTGCAATAAGAACGAGATCAAAGAGAAAACGACATAAAAACATCATCTCAGGCATAAAGAATAGATCTTGATAATAATATCAACATGAACCAAGAAAATTGATTTACAACAAGCTGAATAGACCATAAACTTGTCATGAGAATAAAGATAGAAAAGTTCCCAAAAATCAAGATCTAAGAAGAAACAAGAATAGACTTGAATCAAAAGTCCAATTTCAATTCGTCACATGTCCATATTAAATTTAATTATTTTAATCTGAAAATAACTAGAACTTACAGATCGTGGACAAGGAATTAAGAACTGAATTTGTTGTAAAAATGTTGCGGCGTTGTTGATTTATTGTCTTGAATCATTGTAGAAGTCTTAATCTTCGAATTGGATTGTGAATGAAAGCTTAGGAAATCGATTAGAGACGGCGGCCATGATCAAGAGGGATTTCAGCAGCATTTTGGTGTAAGAATGATTTGTTATGAATTAGGTTAGGTCTTAGGGTGAATTTATAGGCGTAGGAACTATTTAGGGCCTTTAGATCAACCCTAGAATCAATCCGGACCATCAAAACAAGTCTCAGGCTTCAAAAATGGGTTCTGGGTCAAAACAGGCCGACCAGGTCGACCAGTATGGGGGGGGGGGGGGGAGGTCGACCACATGGTCGACCTGTAGGGGGTAGGTCACCCCCCAGGTCGACCACCTGGTCGACCTGACCCCCAGGTCGACCTGCCTGGTCCTGTGCTGCCTGAAATTTGCTGAATCTTCTTCAGGCCATAACTTCTTCATCCAGACTCCGATTTTCGAAAACTCGGACTCTATTTCATGTAGAATTCCGAGAAGAATGCAATGGAGCAACCCGTTTCCTATAATTCTCATTTTAAAAATTAATTATACCTTGATTTCTTGTTTCAACATGTTATTGAAAATTCGGGTTGTTACATTCTCCCCTCCTTTAAGGATTTCATCCCTAAAATCTTCAGGTTAAGAAGAATGTGTCCTACCATCCAATCATCCATCTACTCAAAACATCATCCACAAGCAATCATTGTCCTTAAAAGATTTCTAACGCTGTATGAACATATGCAGAAGGTGTGTGTATATGTTCCTTATCTAATGCAAATGATCAGGGCTGATTGATCTTCCTAATGCAAAATATGTTTATTGCCATGAGTCCAACATGTATGCAAATAACCCTAATCACATAAACACTATATGTGTGCACAAATATCCATCCATATGCAACATCCACATGATAACACATTTAATTTCATTCATAAAAACACTCATGCATATGCAATATGAAAGGTGACGGAGCCGATCTAGTGTCTAAGGTGCGTGTATATGCATCCACGAGCAACCGCTTGCAACCACTTGCAACCATCAATCATAACATGTCTCAAACACATGTTTACACCCAATTGTTCCTACCTATAGATATAGTCGAATGATAGAAGCAAGTAAAAACTTTGTGCCCATTAGGCAATGTCAAAACTGGAAATCTATGTCACATATATACTGATTAGGAGAAGAACTCCCTAAGCACCAGCCCGAAGATCGAAATCAACATCAGGCTGACACCCAAAGAATTACTCAACCCAACGGACACCCTCAAGCCCCAACATGTATAACTAACAGATGATCCCTATGGGGTTTGCAACAGAAATAGGATTGATAATAGGACCGAGAGGATATACTTAAAAGATAGCATGCAAGTAAGCTCTATAGGAAAAGAGGGATCAAAGATCTACTCTTAAAAAAAGGAGATATGATGCGCGTATCTAGTCTTCAATCTTCTAAGTCGCATTTCCTTGAGCTTAACTCCATTGTGCTTTGGCCGTCTTTAACTTCACCATTTCGTAGCTTCTTAATTCCTACTTCCAAAATATGAGTTGGAACTCATTTCACTGTCGCCTCTCGTTCCACTTTCACTTATTCTCTTTCTAGTATACCCGATTCAAACACAACTGCGTACTCATGGTTTCATGCAAGCTCTCCGAAATTCACTAGTGAATCTTGGATCTCGTTCACTTACTAGAAGGTATTCCACATAAATGAATTATCTCTTGAAAATAAACAAATGCCAACCATGTTGCCAGGTGTACTTACTAAGGTGATTTTCTATAACTCATGCATAAGCGAAATGAACCATCCGCCTTAGTGGCGAACACTACTCGAGCGGATCAATAAATGTATCAAGAGATTCTAGGTAACTAAGCATGGCAGAACCCTAAGGGCTAAACTAGACTTCGAGGGCATTACCGAGGCAAGTCAAGAGCCTAACTACCCTCTTTTCATACTCGAGAATGGTACCATTTCTGGATAACCACTCCATCCCTAGAATCAACCCATAGCCCAAAAACATAAGCTTTACTTCTAAACTCAACACTTAGCATAGACTTTCTCAAATCCAAATGAGTCATGAATAAATGAGCCGATTCCCCAATTGGATTTGAGACAAAAATGGGATCCTCTACTACGCTAGTACTAAGGTGCAGAGACTCAACTATCAAAGCAGAATTAAAAGGACACGATGTTCAAAAACAGAGTTCCCACGGTATGATAGAAAAGAAAAGCTAAACTTTTAACAGAAACGTTACCACCTCTCTTAGGTATGCTAGTAGTGAGAGCATACAATTTCCCTCTCGACGATCTTGTCCTTTGCCCTTGTCCTTGTCCTATAATACTTAACTACATGTCCCTTTTTACCATACTAAAGATACTCTCTCTTGTCATGGGTTTTATTATTCTTTCACTTTGGCCTCTTTCCTTTCACCTTTTCCTCCTTCGTGGATTAAGCCATATCAACAAGTTTCTCATCCTTAGGCTTGTGTTCTTTATCCTCGTTCTTGCTATCCTTGTATAGTTTGTTGACAAGTCTCTCGAAAGCTACCTCCATCGCACGACAACTCTACAAAGCTTGAAATAAGATTAGACGCAGATGGAACTACTGTGGCTACAGATGGAAGTTGGGCACTTCTTTTCCCTCCTACATGTGTCGTACACCTAAAAAACTATGGTGAAAAAGAAAGAGAGAAAAAACTCAAGGAGAGAATCAAAAGATAGTGCATAAGGCTTTGGGGAATATGCCTTTCGTAAAACAAAACTCTTCTTAGAAAGATGCTTCTTTGTAAACGTTTTGAAAATAATTTCAGAAGGTTTTTAAAAGCTTTTGCCCAGCCTGGTAACCTTCTGCTCTGATACCAAATGTAACACCCCACATCCGTTAAGGTCACTCACAAAGGAAATGCCTTAACTTCAATGGAGCATTATGGGTACTGGAACAGAAATATTACAAGACAGACATATATAAAACAGCGGAAAGTAAAGTAAAAGTACTTCAAATCATTTATTAAATATAATTGTTTACAGTAAAAGCCCATCAACTTCCAATACTCAACTACATAGCTAAATATCTGTCTTACTCAAAAACAAAGAAGCATAACAATAAACTGTAGTATTCCCCAATAAAGCAAAGCAAGCCATAGCCAAGAGAAATCCAAGTCGTACATGAAAGAGCCTTGAAGCTTGGTAAGATCCGAACTAAGCTGTATTCCCACCCTGCGAACCTGGGGGGGGGGGGGGGACGGAAGAAAAAGAGGCGAAACAAACCGGGTCATTCATAAAGACTGAGTTAGTCCTAGTGACTTTCAGCATAAAAACATGCAAAGATAATATGGCATGAATAAACTGAAATTAAACATAAGCATGATGACGAGGTAAGCTACATGCACGATGAATCAAGTATAACATCCCATACTTCCTATCAAGAGTAGCATCACAAGGTTACTACCAAGTATCACATCGCAAGGTTTCTATAACATCGCAAGATTTCTAAGCTTCACCATTACCCTATTTTCCTTGATTTCCTATATTCTCTGCACCACCTAACTATCGTTCCAACTAGTTTACTTAGTTAAAATTACAAGATAAGTGATCCCCCATAACCCACATGATAGTTTTATAGGTACATATCCCATGATGAGGGTCCCACCTCATATTGACAGTTTCATGTCCCCACCGTACCTATCTTAATTGATCAGCTCTCACTTACAATGTTTTACATGTGTTATATACTAAGGTTATCCCAACCCCGTAGTTGTGGTAGCCTTCAGGACTACCTCTAATATGAGGATTTCACCTCAACCAGCCCAATTGCCATGAATGTGTTAGATGTATCCTTACTACCTTAATCGATCGGCTCCTACTCGACCTAGTTCTTGTTTGTTTCACGCGGCCCCCTACTCGTAGATACCTGTGCTGGTCCCACCCTAGGGTGTATCAATCCCTAGGATGGCAACCCCGACACAATTCTTGATGCACAGCTTTATATCTACTGATGCCCAGTGGCTAAATTTTCCACTCCGGAATACATGCACGCCCGTATTCCGTCGGAACCTGCACTGCTGCATCACCTGCCGCCATTTTGACCGCTTATAATCAGCCCAGTAATCGTGCCCCACCCTGCCTAGCTCAGGGTACCATTGATACCTAATGTAGGTTACTGATGAAACGGGTCCTGCTACTAGGGTTTTCCTAGGGTCTATTCGTATACCCCACAGGTTGGTTAAGTGTTATCCATTCAAGTTAACTTAACCCCACCACCCATCATGCTACCTTGGTTAAGTGTTCTCTCTTGTGTTACTTAACCCTACCGCATGCCCTGTTATACCAGTTAAGTGTTGCCTTCGCGTTTTTACTTAACCCTACCACATACCATGTCATATTGGTTAAGCATCGCCAACCCATTTAAATTAACCCTCCCATTCGTCAGATTGCATTGGTTAAGTGTTTTCAAGTAATTCATGGCTTAACCCGCCCACGTATCGTGTCAAGTTGGTTAAGTGTTGTGTAGCGATTCATAACTTAAACCCGCTATTCTAGCATATCAAATTGGTTAAGTGTTTTCAAGCAATTCGTGACTCAACCCGCCCACGTATCATGTCAAGTTGGTTAAGTGTTATCTATATGTTCAAGTTGACTTAACCCTGCCATGCGTCATGTTATATTGGTTGAGTGTTATCAACCCATTCAAGTTGACTCAACCCATCCACTAGTCATGTTATAACGGTTAAGTGTTCTTAACTTAATCCTACCCACTTTTCTAATTAACATGTTATATTGGTTAAGTGTCCTCAAGAAATCAAGTTTAGGTTTACTTAACTGTGACGAAAAGGAATTCCGCTCGGTCCGAACCAGTCGCTAAACCGATCTAGACCGTTCGAAACGCTTGATTGTTTTGAGAACACGACAAAATAGAACGCAGACGGAAGAACATTTCATTGTATATTACAACAATTCATCAGATTACAAGAATATACAGAGTATAAATGAATATTACACAGAAATATCAGAGATTTAAATTACATTTAAATACATAGCAGCGGAAAATAATACAATACACAACTAGAAGAGATATACGGATACAAAGCTTTCCGGATATCGTTCCAGCTGTAAACCAGGATCCTGTGAATATAAATCTGCAAAACCAAAACTACTAGCTGCCCGTGTCAAAATAGGGGCACCCAGAGTTTAGGTCAAAACAATAAACTCTAGGTCAGTCATGTGACTGGTGTGAGAACTAAAACAGTTAATAATTTTTTTATTTTAAAGTTAGGTGAATCAAGGGACCACGCCGTATAACACGGAACGGGTTTCCTCCCAAGAATACCAGTGCATAAAACAAACAGCGCAATGCTAAATAGAGAAAAATGAAGCTGTTATAAGACCTAGGTCCTATCACACAATGCAACGCAAGCCGGGGGATATGGTTTTCCCTTATAACAGCCAAAGAATGCTTGATACGTTTTAAAACAAATCATTTGATACTATTATCAGTGTATAGTGTATAAAACAATTTCAAATCATAAGTATCAATCATAGACGGCATGGGTACCATATATCATGTCGCCATACTAGTTCTACAATTAAAACCGCAAATGTCTCGTATTTGGAAATTGGATTTCCATCTATGAACCGAGTAAAAAGATAGTCCTCAACCGATTCGAGACGCTCTAGCCCGTGTCTCAGGATCAGAGCTCGAGTGACCCTTGGAGCGACAGGGCCGGTCCACCGATGTGGATTAAAATTCCTGAACACTACGTTTCCCCGCCCTTTAGGGCGTAAATAAGCCAACGAATGACTCCATCGGACCCGGATCGTCCGATCAAACCGAGGCGCCTCGCAACAGCAACAACCACAAAGGTGGAAAGTATATAAATGTCAGGGCTGGTAAGTCACTGACACCACCCTAGCTAGAAAGAAACGCATGCCCTCCCTGAGGTCCTTCTCCCGTTTTTGGTTCACAACCGGGGTGCGAAACTCGCGAGGTAAACGTTACACAAAGCTACGCCACAAAGGCCGTGCTTCGATCATCAACCACAAGACTTTGCTTTTCAACAGAAGCCTTGATCATTTGCATCTTAGCATGCCACACAGGCAATTCACTCCATGCGATTGATATCCATCAATATATAACCCTTGAGCTCGTACGTCTCAGAGAAGGGCGTTAAGCAAGAGAATAAATTCTCCGCCGCCAAACAGATATATATTTAATAGAAATCAATCACACAGACTAAAATCCAATGTCAGACACACAGTCCATTTACAAGTCCGTTCTGGGTCTGAACGAAACCGGAGGCACCTAGTACCCCGCATATCCATCGATCTCCAAATACGTCTGGACGATCACCAACTATTTCCATCTTCTTGGGTGTACAGCCCAATCAAGATCATCAGTAATTACCCAAATGACGTGAAGACCTCCGGTCTTCAACCACCGTCTTCATCTTCGACTTATCGTCGTATCAGCTATTCAGAATGGGATAAACCCGGTCTTTCCGAATAACTCACGTATATTTTAAATTAGTGTTATACAAACATAACATACGCCTCATTCCAATTCACCAGTCACTAACTGTAAATTAATCAAGAGAATAATTCCCCAAATATTAACCCCGAAGGCCGAAACCAACATCAGATCAATACCCAGAAAACCATCATGCTTGGCTAACCGACAGTTAGTTTCTAAATTTCACATTCATAGGGAAAGGTTCCCATTAATTTTATCCAAGATAAATTCCTTGAATTTATTCTTTAATCATCTTTTGAATTTCGATTCAACTAGTCGGGATTAGCGAACCTTACCGAAGTAATCATTTGTTTTAATTTCCCAATCCCAACCTATTCATCCCATGAAGTAAAACTGGTTATACTTCATATCTAACACCACGGTGTTATCGGTAAATTCAATTACCATTTCACGTTCAAATCTAATTAAAGATTTACCTAACGCTTGGAGCAAAACTGGTGATACTCCATTTCGATTATTTCAATCTAATTAAAGATTCATTAAAACTCCACTTAGTTTTAATCGTTAACTGGGTTAAAGAATCAGTGTCATTTAAAACACGGTTCACGATAAACCCAAAATCACATTCCATTAATTCTCGGGTTAAAGAACGAGTGTTATTTAAAACACTGTCCACGATAAACCCAAAAATCAATATCAATTCAATTCCAATTAAATATTATTTAATTGGTACACTTCATTAAATCCAAATAAAAAGATTAAATCTTTTCTTAACTGGGTTCAAGAACAGTGTTAATGAAGACACCATTCACGACAAACCCAAATCACATTTGATATTAAATACAAGGCTCTGAATAGAAAATATACCGGCTTATATTCAATATCAAATTCTACGACCAACAAATATCGTATTGGAAATAACGATATATATATTTATATCTTTCAAATTTCCATAACAACATCTGTATAATCACGAAATCCAACATCGAAATATTCCGAAGACAAATTCGATTCAAATCCGTTCCAATGCAATCATTGGAAATTCTGGTTATTTTCAAAACCATTTCAAATTCAATTTATTTATTTAAAAATAAATAGAATTATAATTCTAGTTCAAAACTAGTTCATTTCGATAAAAATCTATTTTTATCTTTTCAAATATGGAGTTTTTCATCCCAATTTTTCCCTAATCATTTCTTATGATTTTACACAAATTATTACTATTTTTAATAATTTTATCAAGGCCCGTACAGTCGATTTCCATCAATGGCCATCGAACTGCACTTACAACGACCTTTTTCAAATTTGATTTGAACATAATTCCAAACCCAACCGTTAGATTTCTAATTTCCAATATTCGTTAGAAAGCCCTTTTCGATACGAACCCAACGGTTCCGGTTTTAGGAGAATCCGACGGTCGGATCTCCCGCAATATCCGTTCGAAGTCAATGGTCGAAATTCGCGAACTGCTGCGGCGCGACGCGTTCTATTCAGGCCATTATATTATATATATAATATATACTTCGTCGATTTCTATTTAAAACGAAATTTATAAATCGTTTTAAATTCATTTTCAAAACGTTTTCAACTTCATATTCAATTTCAAATCAAAATTGAATATTCCAATATAAATTCGTTTTAAATTCATTTCAATTCAAATTGATTTTTAATTCAATTTCAGTTCGTTTTTCAATTCAATTTGAATTTCAAATTAACTCAATTTCAATTCAAATTCATTTATATTCAATTTCAATTCGAATTCATTTATATTCAATTTCAATTCGAATTCATTTATATTCAATTTCAATTCGAATTCATTTCTATTCAATTTCAATTCGAATTCATTTATATTCAATTTAAATTCAAATTTATTTATATCCAATTCTTTTCAAGATATCAGATTTTGAAATCACTTTCGATATTCATTATAAAATGAATAAAATCAATATAAATATCATTCACGTCAAAATGGCGTCAATCTAATCAATACGGCTTCATATATTCCCATTTTCAAATATTCTATTTCAAATATTTCTTTTTCAAATATTTCTATTTTAAAACTGGAATGAGGCCCAATCAATTACCATATAATGTTAATTATATGGATTTTCTACAACACATGTATATATCAACAACAATGAATAATCAACCATCATCCAAAGTGCATTCTACACTGTATAAGCATCAAATATAAATATTCAACGCTTATAACAGCCTGTCAATCAATCGATCGACATACAACTAAACAATCGGGATTAGTGTACGTCAAATATCATCCCAATACCCGTGTGGGGTTTCAAGTAATCAAACACAGATTTTTATTTGTGCAGTTGGGCGATGTGTAAAATTTATCGTCCCAATCAATGTCCTTCAAATAGGTGTACATAAACAAACCGTCTGGTTTGTAAATGAATATTTATTTATTCACATTCACGTTAAAAATTATATTTTTAACGATCAAACTATTTTATTCAACCTATGAATATTCTATTCGGTTCATTTATTAAATAAAATGTTATCTTTATTTTTCTAACTTATTTTTAGAAAATTTCGGCGGCATAACGGCACGATACTAGAAACGGGACAAGGCCTAGCCTTATCCCCGGTCTAGTGAAGGCCCACGCCATTCACACATCAATCAAATCAATTTCATTTCACCAAACAATTCAACTCAAACCAAATAATCTAACCAACTACACAACCAAACAATTAAACAAACAAGCCATCCATGGTCTGTGGATGACGGGTGTCGGGTGCTGCTAAGCACCGTCTGCATCCTAGTATATATATAACTAGAAAAAGAAATTGAAGAGTGAGAAATTCTCACCGAATTGCTAATCCAACGCCAAGACTCTTCTTATGTGGAAATCTTCGCCGTTCTTGCCTCTTGTCACTTTCTCTGCCCGTATTCTCTACATATATAAAAATCACGTTTTTACTTCGCTATTCAATATATAAAAATCGAATTTTTACTTCGCTATTCAATATATAAAAATCGAATTTTTACTTCGCTATTCAATATATAAAAATCGAATTTTTACTTCGCTATTCAATATATAAAAATCGAATTTTTACTATGCTATTCAATATATAAAAATCGAATTTTTACGCTATTCAATATATAAAAATCGAATTTTTACTTCGCTAAATCGAATTTTTACTTCGCTATTCAATATATAAAAATCGAATTTTTACTTCGCTATTCAATATATAAAAATCGAATTTTTACTTCGCTATTCAATATATAAAAATCGAATTTTTACTTCGCTATTCAATATATAAAAATCAAATTTTTACTTCGCTATTCAATGTATAAAAATCGAATTTTTACTTTGCTATTCAATATATAAAAATCGAATTTTTACTTTGCTATTCAATACATAAAAATCGAATTTTTACTTCGCTATTCAATACATAAAAATCGAATTTTTACTTCGCTATTCAATACATAAAAATCGAATTTTTACTTCGCTATTCAATATATAAAAATCGAATTTTTACTCTATGTCTTCATATTTTAAAAATCATTTTTTTATTTTTATAAATAATTTCTTTATGGGTTAAAAAAACAAATCTTTACCTTTACAAAAATTAAAATCTTAGCTTTCTTTAAACAAAAATCACATTTTTATCCTTAAGCAAAAATCTCCTTTTTTTCTTACAATAAAATTGAATATAACTTCTATGCTTTAAATTTTAAACAAGCAAGAAATAAAAAAAGGAAAAAAAAAGAAAGCTTACTGTGTACGACTGTGGGGGGGGGGGGGGGGGGGGGGAATGGCGCGCCACCGCGATGGGAGGCGTCGGATCGGCTTCAGTTGGCCGGCGGTGACCCAGGGGAGGAGGCGCTGGCGATTCCCGTTCGTTTTGGGCTAGGGCATGGGGAGATTGACTGCTTCGAGGGGAGGAGAGGGGGAGGTGAGCGCGAGAGGAGGGGTGGTGGCAGGCGAACGTCGGAGTTGGGGAGGGAGTCTCGGCCACTGGCGGCGCGATCTGGGGGGGGGGGGCGACGTGGGTATCGGGTTTTCCATTTTTTTTATTTCGATTTTGAAAGTGTTTTGAATGGGGGGGCCTGAGCAATGATAAAAGGGAGGAGGGGTTTTATTTTTTTATTATATTTTTTCTATTTAATTTCAAAAAGTAACTTTTAATTTCGGCCTCTAAACGAGACCCACCGCCTGTCGTCCATAGCTAATTACCCCCATTCCGAACACAATGGGATACGTATCGTAAGCTGATTCAGCTGTTTCGATCAGTTTTCGTCAAAATCAACATATAACTCTATATATTGAATTTGAACACGCATTTCAATTTACCGGGGTCACATACGAACTCTATAAATCCCAGAAAAATATTTTCTAGCTTCGTATTGACTATACGGTCCTAACAAAACTAATTTCGTCGAATTCTGACACCGTTTGAAAAATGGCCATTTTCCAGTTGATTAAAATCAACTAAAACTGGTCAAACGCGTTTTCCTTTGCCACGCTCACATATTGATTGGAAAAATTATGAAATTTGAAACCTAGCAATAATTTGACACTGCGGATCCAACAAAAGTGGTTTCGTCGAAATCCGAGGTCGTTTGCAAAATGTCTATTTTTAAGGGCCTGAATTCCATAGCGACTATTCTGAATTTTCAACTGGACATATCTTTTGATTCCCGCTATGAAATTTCAATTTTTCGGATTCGTTGGAAAGATATTCACAATTAGATTCCATTATTTTTGGTTTCACTAAAATCCGGTTTATTCTGCACCCGGTACGTTCAATTGAAGTTTGAAATCGAATTATCGAACTACCGCGCCATTTTCAATTCCTTTTATAATTATATATAAATTTTATATTCTAACGACGACGTATATAATATATACGTTTGAATTCCATTCAAAATAAATTTCTCGTCGATATTATTTAAAATAATTCATTTTAAATAATCAAAATACGCTAAAATTGCCAAAATAAAATTTTTAAACAGGCTCAGAATTTCTGGGTTGTTACATTAACCCATCCATTCATGTCATATCGGTTACGTGTCATTAGTCTAGTCATATTACTTAACCTTTCCATTCTTAGCGTGTCTGTTTATTGGCATTAATTAATTATTAATGCATCAACCACTCACATTAGACCTGTTGTTGCGGTCACTGGATATGCCGGGCGGTTCCGGGCAGAATTACATCACAACTCAGTCTAACCTCGGGTTTAAGCATGATATGACTAACTTCTCACATTGGATCTTATTATTTGCAGTCACTGGATATGTCGGGCGGTTCCGGGCAGAATTACACTGCAAACTCAACCCAACCTCGAGTTAGCCATGTTAACGTTCGTGTTCATGTTTCAACCACGTTCATATTTCCAGTTATATGTCAATTACCAAGTTCATAATTCCCGTTTTTGCCCCAAAACGTGTTCCCAAATTATTATCATAATTCACTATAAAGTTATGCCAAGTTATAGCCTTTTATTTACAATACATGCCAACTACCCAAAACCCAACTTAGGCGCGTTCATATTAAACGTCTACCAAGCCATAAATTATCATATACGTTTTCAACTCCAAATTTTACATAATTAACATATGCCCAAGTTCTAGATTACATGTCAGTTTTACATATACCCAATTCATACCAAATTTACATATGTTCAATTCCTGCCATTTTACATGTATGCCATTTTTTTGCCAATTTACACATATACCAAGTTTCATGCCGTTATACATATGTCAAGATTTACGATTTACATGTTTACAAAGCTATGCTCAATTTACATAGATCAAGTTTTACACCAAAATTACATGTATACCACACTTACACCAATTTACCCATAACAAGTCCTAGCCAAGTTACATATATACCAATTTCCATTCTTGCAATTACCATTATAATGACAATACCCAAAATTACCCCGTTTCATGTTAATGGTAAATTATCCCCAAACATCCAATTTTCATATTATGCCTTCGATTCCACCAAACATATATATTCCACTAGGCAGTATTCCAATATTTTCCCCGTATACCATATCACGTATATCGTAGTTTAGGCCTAGGTCCGAAATTGACCTAGGTTCATCAAAAGAAAATAAACATGGGGAGGTAGAAGTTGCAATAAGAATGAGATCAGAGAGAAAACGACATAAAAACATCATCTTAGGCATAAAGAATAGATCTTGATAATAATATCAACATGAACCAAGAAAATTGATTTACAACAAGCTGAATAGACCATAAACTTGTCATGAGAATAAAGATAGAAAAGTTCCCAAAAATTAAGATCCAAGAAGAAACAAGAATAGACTTGAATCAAAAGTCCAATTTCACTTCGTCACATGTCCATATTAAATTTAATTATTTTAATATGAAAATAACTAGAACTTACAGATCATGGACAAGGAATTAAGAACTGAATTTGTTGTAAAATTGTTGTGGCGTTGTTGATTTATTGTCTTGAATCATTGTAGAAGCCTAATCTTCGAATTGGATTGTTAATGAAAGCTTAGGAAATCGATTAGAGACGGCGGCCATGATCAAGAGGGATTTCAGTAGCATTTTGGTGTAAGAATGTTTTGTTATAATAGGTTAGGTCTTAGGGTGAATTTATAGGCGAAGGAACTATTTAGGGCCTTTAGATCAACCCTAGAATCAATCCGGACCATCAAAACACGTATCAGGCTTCAAAAATGGGTTCTGGGTCAAAACAAGCCGACCAGGTCGACCTGTAAGGGGGGGAGGTCGACCACATGGTCGACCTGTAGGGGATAGGTCGACCCCCAGGTAGACCACCTGGTTGACCTGACCCCCAGGTCGACCTGCCTGGTCCTGTGCTGCCTAAAATTTGCTGAATCTTCTACACGCCATAACTTCTTCATCTAGACTCCGATTTTCAAAAACTCGGACTCAATTTCATGTAGAATTCTGAGACGAACGCAATGGCGCAACCCGTTTCCCATAATTCTCATTTTAAAAATTAATTATACCTTGATTTCTTGTTTCAACATGTTATTTAAAATTCGGGTTGTTACAATATTTCTCTAGTGGAAGAGAAAAATCGGGATTTCGTCGTGTAGATTTTGATTTGTGTCCAAATCAAATTTCAGAAAAAGTCGCTATGGAATTCCTTTATAATTTATAAAGAAAATATTTATATTTTAGAAAGGATTTAAATATAAATCGAATATCAATATAACTCTGATGATGAAATATCGAGTTAGAAATCCATACAGGATTATTCTAGAGCTGTATGATATCGTATGTGAATATATATGATAATATTTATTTATAAATATTTAATTTAATTGTTTTTAAATATATTTATATATTTAAAAGGGATATTTAGAGCTTTGAAAATAGCCAGTTTTGCAAACGACCTCAGAATTCGACGAAACTAATTTTGTTGGATCCGCAATATTAAATTATTGTTAGATGTCAAGTTCCGTGATTTTTGAAGTCAGTATGTGGCCATACGGGATTTTAATGTGAAGAACAGTCAGTATTTTGACGGTTAAAAATATGCTATGTGAGCGTACGAAGTCGGAATTCGACGAAACCAGTTTTTTTGGGTTTGTACTGACGAACTCTAGCTACATGTCCAGTTTGGTGATTTTTGGGTATCGTGTGCGATCACAGGAATTTTTAAGGACCGTCACAAATAGCAGTTGCTTAAAAATAAATTAAATAATCAAAGAAAAAATATCCTAACATTTTTCTGATCACAAACAGGCCACGTACATCTTTTTCAGCCACTCCTTCAAGGATATAAACGCTGAAAATATCCAGTCTCCTCACAAAAAAACGTTCCAACAGCAAAACGTGAGTAAAAGAAATTCAAAACAAATTCCAAGAAATTCCTAAAATCATTAAACAAGAAGATATGAACTCCTTCAATCCTCCTCTTCGATTCTGTATATGATTTAGTGGGTTCGACGTCTGTTTTGGGAGCCTCGATTTTCTACAGAGCGGGTTAGGGTTAGTAAATCTTCGGGTTTTGAGCAATCGTTGGGTGATATAAGGGGTGTAGTTAGATTGATGAAGTCAAATGGCACTTGCGCCTATTTTCTGATGGAATTCGGTGGATATTAACGTCGATGATTACCTGGGTATCGCGAGGACGGGCACGAAGTCGGAGATGGCAAAAACCGTGCGAGTTGAAGCTAATGGCATTGGGGAAAAAGAGGTGTTGATGAGGAGTACGGAGGTGGTCTCCGTTTGTTGATTTGTAGTATGATGAGGAAGAAGGAGTCACGCGAAGTTCGGGTAATGGTGTCTGTAAAAGGGGAGGTCGCGACATCATATTCGTGGAGGAAGGAGACTGTTCACAAAACGAGGCGGGCGGTTATGTTTTGAAGTGGGCCGGAATACTAATGGTAAAGGCCCAATTATGTATTAATATTTGTTTAGTTTATAAGTTTTAAATTTAAATAACGTAACTTAGAAATTTAATAACTCCTTCATACGTTGGCCAAATTCAGCAAACCAAGATTCGTTGGGATCGTATGGACGGACACTACACGATGGAACATACTGGAAGTCCATCGGAGCTCGTTACAATTTATAGCAAAATAAATTGTCCGTCTGAATCAAGCGATGGTTATCGTTATTAACGATGATCGTCCAATGTGAGTAAAACTCACCAACTCTGAACAGTTATATTTTTATAACGTATTTTTAGAACTGTAAATCATCTGTTGATTGCTATGTGTTAACTGTTTGGTTGCTTGTGTATTGTTTGAAAGTATAGATAACGATATATATAAATCGTTAATTGAATATTGATTCTGTTTATCAAAATATTTTATATTCGTGTTGTTTAACATCTGTGGTGCAGGGGAACAGGTTGGAGGGGTCCAACTGGACTCTCAATATTTATAATACTGTTTTGTTCATATATTGTAATATATGATGTGATATATAATCTGTTGATGATGATGTGTGTTTTAAATGATATCGATCATTGTGATTTGGTATTTTAAATACCGTAAGAAATACTGGGATGTAGATAAGGGGATTTTCAAAGTATATTTTGAAAATAAATTATTTATATAAAATCAATGGATTTTGTATATAAAAGGAAAAAGGATTTTATATAAGGAAATATATTTGTAAAAAAATTATAAAGGAATATATTTGTAAAACAAATATATAGGAAATTATTTGTAAAACAAATATAAAGGAAATATATTTGTAAGACAAATACAAAGGAAGATATTTTCAAAAACGAATAGAAAAAGGATATATTTGTAAACCATTTACAAATAGAAATGAAAAGGGATATATTTGTAAACCATTTACAAATAGATTTGGAAAGGGAATATTTGTAAAACATTTACAAATAAATAGGAAAGATAAAAGAAATATTTATTTGTTAAATAAATAGGAAAGATAAAAGAAATATTTATTTGTTAAATAAATAGAATTGAAAAGGGAATAGTTATTTTTTAAGTAAACAAATAGAAAAGGAATAATTCAAAGGAGATTATTCAAAAGGAAATGAAATCATAGGAGTTAATTCAAAAGAGTTAGTCGAAATGAGTTAATCGAATATTAGTTATTCGGTTAGAGTTAATCAGTTAGAGTTAATCAGTTAGAGTTAACCAGTTAGAGTTAATCAGTTAGAGTTAACCAGTTAGGGTTAATCAATCAGAGTTAATCAAATTCAAGTTAAGATTTTCGAGTTAAGATAATCGAGTTAGATTATCGAGTTAGATTATCGAGTTAAGATAATCGAGTTAGATTATCAAGTTAAGATAATCGAGTTAAGTTATCAAGTTAAGATTATCAAGTTAAGATAATCGAGTTAAGTTATCAAGTTAAGATTTTCGAGTTAAGATAATCGAGTTAAGTTATCAAGTTAAGATTATTGAGTTAAATGAGTCGAGTTAATCAAGTTGAGTTAAATGAGTCGAGTTAATCAAGTTGAGTTAAATAAGTTAAGTTAGTCAAGTTGAGTTAATCGAGTATGGTTAGTCAAACCAAGTTAGTCGAGTTATCAATTATTTGTTAATCAAAGGGAGTTATCGATTATTAGTTAATTGAAGGGAGTTATCGATTATTAGTTAATCGAAAGGAGTTATCGATTATTAGTTAATCGAAGGGAGTTAATCGATTTAGTTATTCGAAAGGAGTTAAATCGAATATAGCGTATTCGAAAGAAAGAGTTATCGAATATAAGTTATTCGAGGTGCGTTAATCGAATAAGTTATTCGAAGAAAGATAATCGAATAGAGGTTATTCGAAGAAAAGTTAATTAAATAGAGATTACTCGAAAGAGAGTTATACGTCGAATTCAATTTTATCGAATTCGAGGAAAGTACTTATACTTTCTGGTGTTTAAATCAAGATTTATTTATTAGGTGTTTATTTATTTATTCACATTAAAGAATAAAAGTTATAATTGAAGTTAGATATTTCGAAAGTAGGGATTATAACGTTATCGTTATAATCAATGTTTTCAATAAAGAAGTGGATACGTAAATAGAATCCGAGAGTTACGTAAGGAAGTTGTTAAAGGTTTAAAAGATAAACTTTGACTATTTCAAAGTTAAAACGTTGTTCAGTTAAGGTCTGAGAGGTAATTATACCCCAACTTGATTGACTTCCTTCTTAACTAAGGAATGGCTAAGGTTTGATAGTGAATGGTGGTTAAATGAATTTAGTTAACGAGTGTAATGGTTTGAGTTGGCATCGCGATGTTTTATTTAAACATCTGTTTCAACCAAATGAAGGAGCTTTGGAAATGTTTTCCAAATAAGAATCAGAAATGTTTTCTAATATAGAAAACAAGAAATGGAAATGTTTTCCATTGTTAATAACGTATATTTTCTAAATTTAGAAAGTAAGAAATGTTGAATATAGGGAAACAGGAGATGAAAAATGAATAAGTTAAATAGAGAGGTAAACGTTAAATGATGGTTGATCGATATAATTTCCATCTGGAAATAATATCGTTGTTTGCACACGTGTTTTTGTTTGATAGTTAAATCACAGACTATCAAAGTTTTGACCATTTTAACGTTGTTGATATGGAGAGACCGGTTGGATTATTATCCGAAGAACCACTCCGTATTGGCGTAAGCGTTGCGAATCATATATGCCAAAGATAATTGAAGACGGAGTAAAGTGCAAGGGCTGTTGTATAAATCTTAGGTAAAGATTTACCTAAGATGGATGTACTGAATAGTGCCTTCGGTTTGTCCAGTCCCGGGACAACCTGTATGGAAGAATGTCTGACAGAGTATATTTAATAGATTGCGTAAGTTGATCTCTTCAAACGTATTTACGTTGGTGGCGGAGGAATTCGTTTCTCTTAGCTGTATACCCGTGGTATTTTTGGGGAAATAAATTTGTGATTTGGCGGGTATGACGATGTGACATTCAAAGTGAATAATTGTGTGATCTGTCAGAGGTAAGCGTGGCCTCTAGCCTCACAACTGGGAAATAAAAGAAATCGGGCAGGCAGCATGGCTATGTAGGTCGCACCTATTAGGGTGTATAATCACCTGATCTAGAGTTTCATTTACTTCATAAAAATCTATCGTCGATGCTGTCCCGTTCGGGAAACGGTTGCTGATCCCAACCGTTGGTGATATACATTCGATACACTCAAGTGAAATGAGTGGTCGGTCATGTGTGGCCGGGTTGCAAGATGTTCTTGTTGAACCCAGTGTATTCCTCTCTAGAGGTCCACTAGCGAAAGGTGGTCCCATACCTTGTCATAGTTGGAAATCCATTACCCAATACATGCTTGCGGTTTTGATTGTATACTATATATGTAGAACGTGAGATGAAAGCATTTCTGCTAGATGATTACTATATTGTGGTTGATAGACATTATTATAATATCAAAAAGGTTTTTGATATAAAGATAATTTGGATTCTCATAAGGGAAGAACCCGTTCCGTTATATGGCGTGGTCTTATGAGATATCGTTTACTTGTTCAAACTGTTTTAAACTGTTTTACTTATACCAATCCCATGACTGACCCGGAGTTTATCTTGTTTTGTTTTCCCCAAACTCTTGGGTGCCCAATTTTGTACGGGCAGTCAAGTAGTCGGGATTTACAGATATACTGGAAGAGCTTGGAGCAGGAGGCTTCAGGATTTTATAGCTATAGTTATTTCCGCTATGTTGTAAGTGTTGTACTCTGATAATGTTATTGTATACATATACTGATTTTATTTCAAGGATATGTTATCTATTATATGTTGTTCGTTCCGCTGTGAGATTCATGTTACTCTGATGTTGTGTTCTTCTTCTTCTTCTATTCTAAGTTCTATCTTATCTATTCTCACCCTCTAATTTCTTTCATTAACCATCCGGTATTTTCGACTCTTGATATTCGATATGTGTTGTATATCGGATAATCAAGTTCACTAATTTTCGGGTCATTACACAAACGAGGTGGATGGTGTGGGTGACGCAAACCGACCGGGGACATGTGCGTGCATGGGCCGGGCAGAGGGGGCTAAGACGACCGTGACACCAGTAGATATAGTTGTGCACACCATGGTTTGCCACTTTAGGAAGTGATACCTCATACTGTGGGGCCAACACAGGATATCTACAAGGTAGGGAGCCGAACGATTAGGGTAGTGGTTAGGGTATACTTGGACGTATAACCTAAGCCTACCAGCTTATAGTGGAAGGGACCATTTCATTTCAGTTATACTAGTAATAATGCAGATTTATCATTAGTAAGGCACATATACCTTAACTTGCTTACCTTGTCACACCTGCCATTTATGTAGTGATTTCTCTCGTATCCACTTTATATGCCTATCATGTTGCTTTTAATTATCTACTGGCTAAAAGTGACTAGACTCGCCAGACTTTATGTCTGACCCTGTTGGTTCTCCTTCTTTCTTCCATTCCCCCCAGGTTCTCAGGGAGGAAATAATCAGACTTAATCAGGAATCAGATATCATCTTGCTAGGAGCTACTTCTGAAGTATGGCTCAAGTTCTTGACTCTACTATGGCTTAACTCTTTTTATTGGGGAAATGATGCTTTTTATTTACTTATGTACTCTGATGGTGTAAGACAAAATTATTTTTGTTGTAATGGTTTTTGTGACTTATGAAATTGTGGACCACGGAGTTATGACTTATGTTTGAAATAAATGTTTAACTTTTCCGCTGCTGCCTTATTTATCTATATCTTGTAATTATTCTGTGTCTGTTTACTTATAGCGCTTCACGAAACTTAATGCATTCCCTTAGTTAGTGACATTAACTAACATGGGGTGTTTCACTTGGTATCAGAGCTGAAGGTTACCAGATTAGATAAAAGTTTTTGAATTTTTTTTCCAAAAAAGTTTTAAAGAAAGCATTTTCAAAAAGAAAAGTCTGTTTTGAAAAACATTCCCCAAAGAGCCATATGTAGTATCCTTCGGTCCTCTATCTAAATTTCTTCCTTTTCCTTTTTCCAGCATGTCTGGGGAACAAAACATCCCTAACATCCCAGAGGGCGTCACTATACCCGGATGGTTCCATAGGTATTTGGAAGCCACGGTGCCAGTCGAAGGCTAAAGAGACGTTCCTCCCCTAGCTGCACCATTCATTCCTCCTCCTCCCCCTCCAAGAGCAGATAAGTTCGCCAAGATTTGCAAGGACTTCCGTGCTATGAGAGGGAAGCCATTCCATGGGAATGAGACATTCGTAGAAGCTCAGAACTGGCTCAAGGAGACCGAGGACCCGACCGACATATCCAACAGCCACAAATGTTGAACTTAACGTGGGAGGTCTAAGTATGCAAATACGAATCAGGCTAAGATACGAGGTTAGGCCCAACTGTGGAATAAGACTTCCTGGACACGACCGGCATATCCAGCACCCACACGTTGTAGGCCTAATGTGGGAGGTCTAGCCCATTATAACCATAATTGGACATGGTAAAGAAATGGACTACTTAACCTAATTTAATATGACTATGGACTTAAGTTAGGGTTAAGTAAAATTGGATGGGTAGTGGGGTGTTAAGTAAGTTAGAGGGGATGGGTAATATATATAAATATATATAGGCCCACATACTTAACCCAATAAGGTTATGTAATTAAAGACACCTAGTGGTATACATAACCAGTAGATAGTGTAACAGGGTTATGTAATTAAAGACACCTAAGTGGTATACATAACCGGCAGATGATGTAAGAAAGTTATGTAACTAAAGACACCATTTAGGGTAAGCATAACTAGTATATGGCTATGTAATTAAAGACACCTAAGGGTATACCTAGTCAGTAGAAAAACCTAGTGGGGATATAAGACAAGGGGGAGAGCTTGTATCATATTGAGAGGGACCCATTTCAGTCAGTAACCCGAAGTGGTATCAAGTAAAGACCTCCGTACTAGGCGAAGAAGGGGCATGCTTACTGATTGATTGTAAGAGATCCAAACAAGGCGGATGGTGTGGGCGATGCAAACCGACCAGGGACATGTGCGTGCATGGGCTGGGCAAATGGGGCTAATACGACCGTGACACTAGTAGATATAGTTATGCACACCATGGGTTGCCACTTTAGGAAGTGATACCTCCTACTGTGGGGCCAGCATAAGGTATCTACAAGGTAGGGAGCCGATCGATTGGGTAGTGGTTAGGGTATAGTTGGACGTATGACCTAAGCCTACCAGCTTATAGTGGAAGGGATAATTTCATTTCAGTTATACTAGTAATAATGCAGATTTATCATTATTAAGGCATATATACCTTAACTTTCTTACCTTGTCACACCTGCCATTTATGTAGTGATTTCTCTCGTATCCACTTTATATGCTTATTATGTTGCTTTTAATTATCTACTGGCAAAAAGTAACAAGACTCGCCAGACTTTATGTCTGACCCTGTTGTTTCTCCTTCTTTCTTCCTTTCCCCTCAAGTTCTCAGGGAGGAAATAATCAGACTTAATCAGGAATCAGATATCGTCTTTCTAGGAGCTACTTCTGAAGTATGGCTCAAGTTATTGGCTCTACCATGGCTTAACTCTTTTTATTGGAGAAATGATGCTTTTTATTTACTTATGTACTCTGATGGTGCAAGACAAAAGTATTTTTATTGTAATGGTTCTTGTGACTTATGAAATTTTGGACCACGGAGTTATGACTTATGTAACACCCCACCTCCACTAGGATCACTCCTTAGAATGTACTAGCTTTGGAGGGGCGTTATGGTGAAGGTAAACATGCACAGAGATATAGCAAGACAGAGTATATAAAAATAAATATAAGTAAAGCAGCGGTAGCAGATAAAAACCCATCATCATCATCTCAGAAAACCCACATAGTCAAGTACATAATATCAAAATGTCATGATCCAAAATACAACTCCAGTCTAGATACGTGATAACAAAATACATAGTAAACATCAGTACTAATCCCCAGAAATAAAAGATAAGCCACAGCTAGCTCAGATCCATACATGAGCTATCCAACAAGCAAGTCAAAGATCCACTAAGCAGATGTAGTCCCTCCCTGAGAACCTGTGGGGGGGGGAAACGGAAGAAAAGAAGCGAAAGAAAACAGGTCAGTCAAAAAGACTGGTAAGCCCTACTACGATCAATCTATAAACTAATAAAGTTAACAGTATGATGGAAACTGAGATGAACATACTGGCAATAGATAAAGGTGACATCACATAGACGAGATTAAACTTTGCACCACAGTGTACTAGCAACCCCACAAAACAGATCTTGATCCCTTAGCCCAAACTTTGGCCCAATAACATGAAGTGACCTTAGTATAAGGCCCAGCCCAACGGTCTAGTCGATCGGCTCCCTATAAACCTAACACGTCGAGTGTTGGTGTCCATACGGCCCACATGGATGTAGTCAGACTGTGCTGGGTCCACCTTCGGGTGTATCAAGCCCTAAGGTGTCAACCCCAGACACCTAAGCAATAATGCACAGTCTAAGCCTACTGGTACCCGTGCCTCGAGTTTGTCCAACATCGGACTACGTGCACGTCCGTAGCCCGCCGGACCCGCACCGCTGTACCACTCAGCCGTCGCTTTGGTCGCTTACATCAGTCCAGTAATCGTGCCCCGCCCTAACCTAGCTGTAGGGTTGTAGTGATACCAAACTGGGATTACTGCTGGAACAGACCACGTTGCTAGGGTTTCTAAGAGGGTTAAGTGTGGTTTTAACCCCTCACTAAACCTGGATTAAATTAGCTAAGTGTAACCACTTAACCCCATCTAATCCTCGCATCCCCATTATTGGTTAAGTATTAGTGGGCCATGACTTAACCCTAATCATGAGGCATTAATTACTTAATGCACCCAACCTCTCACATTAGACATCCGTGGTTACCTGGGAAGATTTACACCACGTCTAGGTCTAACCTCGGGTCTTATGGTGCAACATGACCAACTACCCACATTAGACCCCACGTTGTGGTTACCTGGGAAGATTTACACCACAACTAGGTCTAACCTCGAGTTGGCCATATCATGTTATCTAATGTCATGTCCACTTCAAAACATATTTACAAGTTAACATATACTTGGGTAGACCTAACTTAATAGGTAAATTCCCAAGGGGTAGACCTAACTTAATAGGTAAATTCCCAATCTTTTAGTTTCATGTATTTTTAAGTTTACCCAAACCCTCCCAACGTCATTATCTCGCTTACATATTCGTCATAACGTAAAAGGGTATAAAAGGTAACTTGGCATAACATACATGGTGAACTTCACATGTCATAATAAACATGCATACATGTTAAACTTGCAAATCATGTCATGGTGAATTCGCATAAACATGCATAGCTTATTAAATATGCATAACATGGTAAGGTGAACATGCATAATCCATTAAACTTGCATAATCCATTAAACTTGCATAGCATGGTAAGATGAGCTTGCATAAGCATGCATAATCCATTAAACTTGCATAACATGGTAAGATGAACTTGCATAAACATGCATAATCCATTAAACATGTAGAACATGACATAATAAGCTCACATGAGCATGCATAACTTGTGAAACATGTAAAACATGGCATAGAAATCTCGCATATGCATGCATAACTTATGAATCATATAAAACATGACATAGTGAGTTCGCATAAGCATGCATAATCAACTAAACTCACATAAATCTCAACTTTCACCAAACATTAACTTTAAAGTTTGTAAAGTGAAGGTAAGAGGGCTTACAAATATAAACAAGCCACAAATCCACCAAATAAGATGAAGAAGCCCTTTTAAAAACCGAAACAAAGCCTCAAATAAGAAAACCCTTTTGCAAAATCCCAAAACACAAACTTTAGCAAATCAAACTTGCATCTTAATGAAGTATGCAAGTCATTAAGCATTCATACAACATAGAAAAGGTTGTATGATCATCATATCATCATAGGATTAAACTTTGAGGAAGGTGGAGGCTAGGGATTTTAGATGGAGGCCATTTGAGGTTTCAATTTGGCATAGTTTAGTTGCAAGATTGATTAATGAGGCTTTAGGGTAGGATTAGGGGTATATTTATAGAGAATTAGAGTGTTTTAGGCCCTAGGATTAACCCTAGATTAGGTTTGGCCCGTCAGATCTTAGAATTCTCCAGAACCAGGCCACTTGACCCAACCCAAATCAGAAATGGTGCACCAGGCTGAACTGCCTGGGCACCCCCTGTCGACAGGGCTGTCGACAGGGCAGTCGACACCCTGGGTGCCCTGTCGACTTGCCTGTCGACATGGGCCCCCTGGCGGGAATTTTCCCGCCTAACCCTGATTAGCCCTAATCCATTTTGCTTAATTTGAATTTTAAATCTGTCTTTAGCATAGAAATTTCTGAAAACTTCACTGGGCCTTAACTGGGTCATACGGACTCCGATTTTCGAAAACTCGGACTCTATTTCGCGTATTTTTCCGAGACGATCGCAATGGCATAGCCCGTTTCCCCTGATTCTGATTTTTGAATTAAATTCTGCCTCGATTTACGTTATAACAGTTTATTGAAAATACGGGTTGTTATATTCTTCCCTCCTTAAAGGATTTCGTCCCCGAAATCTTCAAGTTAGGAAGAACATATCCTACCATCCAACATCCATCTACTCAAAACATCATCCACGAGCAACCATTGTCCTTAAAGGATTCTAAATGCTGTATGAACATATGCAAAAGTGTGTGTATATGTACCTATCTAATGCAATGATCAATGCAAAATATGTTAGTGAAATGTATCCATATGTATGCAAATCCCTAACATAATGTATAATCTTTATATGCGTGCTCAATCATACATCCATATGCAACATCCATGTGATTGCATACAAATTTCATCCAAGAATAAGCATAAACACTCATGCACATGCAATATGAGGAGTGTGTGAGCCGATCTAGTGCCTAATGTGTATCATGCATCCACGAGTGACCACTTGCAAACACTTGCAACCACTTGCAACCATCAACCATAACATGTCTCAAGCACATGTTTCATCCAAAGGGTTTCTACCTAAGGTTCTCATGACAAGCTTAGTACGATAACTAGATAAATATGGATTAGCAAAGGGAAAGATATGCTAACAAAGGGAAGAGATTGAGAGTGTACCCTCAAACAGGAATGGATAAAGCCCACGCATCTTCTCCTCGGTTTCCCAAGTTGCGTCCTCTTCGGCTTCACCCCATTGAACTTTCACCAATCTGACCTCACGATTCCTTAGCTTCTTGGTCTCTGTCTCCAAGATACGAATCGGAGCTTTCCTTAAAGTTGCTTCTTTCTCTACCTCCACGTCTTCAAGCATGCTAGGCTCAACCACCTCAGCGGACTCATGTAGGCACTTTCGGAGATGCGAGACATGAAAGACATTATGCACTCCGGACAACTTCTCGGGCAATTGCACTCTATAAGCCATCTTCCCAATTCTCTCAATGATGGGGAAGGGTCCAACAAATCTCGGTGCTAGCTTCCCAACAGCTCCAAATCGGACCACATTCCGCAAAGGAGAAACCTTCACGAAAACCTTGTCCCCAACCTCAAACTCCAATTCGGACCTTCGCCTGTCAGCATAGGATTTCTGCCGGTCTTGGGCCGCTTTCATCCGTCTTCTAATTAACTCAACCTTCTCGGATGTATCCCTAATCATGTCGGGTCCAAGTATAAGCTTATCCGTGGATTCCCACCAACATGTAGGTGACTTGCACGGCCTCCCATATAAAGCCTCAAAGGGTGCCATCCCTATGCTCGCCTGATAACTGTTGTTGTATGCAAACTCGACAAGAGGGAGATGGTCCTCCCAAGCACCACCAAAATCCAGAATGCAAAGCCTCAACAAGTCCTCAAGTACCCTATTCACCCTTTCTGTCTGGCCGTCTGTTTGTGGGTGATAGGCCGTACTCAGGTTCAATTTCGTGCCCATAGCCTCCTGCAAGCTGTTCCAGAACTGGCTAGTAAAGATGGGGTCTCGGTCACTGACTATGCTGGAAGGGACTCCATGTAGTCGTACTATCTCACGAAGGTATACTGATGCTAGTCCAGATGCGGTCCTTTTGCTCTTTACTGGAATAAAGTGAGCACTCTTCGTGAGCCTATCCACAATAACCCATATGCTCGTGTTCCCCTTCCTGGACCTTGGAAGCCCATCAATAAAGTCCATAGAAATGCTCTCCCACTTCCATAGCGGGACTTCTAGCGGATGTAATAGCCCACCGGGCTTCTTCGACTCAGCTTTTACTCTTTGGCAAATAACACATCTCGAGACAAACTCCGCCACATCCTTTTTCATTCCGGGCCAGAAGAAAACGCGCTTCATGTCCTTATACATCTTATCACCCCCTGGATGTATGGTCATCTTGGAGCGATGTGCTTCCTCGAGGACTTTCCTCACCAAGTCTTCTACCATCGGGACACAAAGCCTTCCATCTCTCCTCAGCCAACCCCTATCGTCTATAGAATATCGAGCAAGGTGACTAGATGTCTCCCCTCGAACCAGCTTATCCAAGATCTCAATTATCTGAGGGTCTTCCTTTTGCGAAGCCCCAACTTGATCTAGGAGGGTAGGTCTGAGCTCTAAAGATGCCAAGGAACCGGTCACCGACTCCATTGCCAAAGAGAAATCAAAGGTCGCTAAGAACTCTAAATTCTTCATCTCAACAAACAGAGGACTTAGTGTCAACCTTTTCCTACTCAACGCATCCGCTACAACATTCCCCTTGCCAGGGGTATAGGATATCTCAAAATCATAGGAAGCCAAAAATTCCATCCATCTCTGCTGTCTTAAGTTCAGATCTTTCTACGAAAAGAGATACTTCAAAGACTTATGATCGGTATATAGCTCGAATCTCTCTCCCAGAAGATAATGACGCCATGCTTTGAGCGCATATACAATCGCTGCTAGCTCTAGATCATGAGTGGGATAATTCCTCTCATGCACCTTCAGTTGCCTCCCACCAAAGCATATAACTCTGCCCTCTTGCATCAGAACGACACCCAATCCCGTGCCACAAGCGTCAGTGTACACGGTAAATATCTTACCACCATCGGGTAAGGCTAGAACTGGTGCGGAGGTAAGGGCTCTTTTGAGTCTCTGAAAAGCGAGCTCACAATCCATATCCCAAGCAAAGACTAAGTTCTTCTTCGTCAACTTCGTAAGAGGAGCGGATATCTTTGCGAAGTCTTTAATGAACTTCCGATAGAAACCCGCAAGACCCGGAAAGCTTCTCACCTCGGTTGCATTCCTTGGCGTCTTCCAATCCTGAACTGCAACCACCTTAGCGGGATCTACCGCTAAGCCTTGCTTGGATACTATATGCCCAAGAAATCTGACTTCCTTTCTCCAAAAGTGGCATTTGGAGAACTTGGCTTTTAACTGGTGTGCTCTGAGTGTATCCATCACCTCTACTAGGTGCCTCGCATGCTCTTCCTCATCCTTGGAGAAGACCAGAATATCATCAACAAAGACCACGACAAACTTATTCAAGAACTCCCGAAACACCCTACTCATCAAATCCACAAAATACGCGGGTGCATTCGTCAAACCGAACGGCATAACAAGCCATTCAAAGAATCCGTCTGGAGTTCTGAATGCAGTCTTGTCTATACTATCTTCAGCCACTCTGAGCTGATGAAAACCCGTAGCAAGGTCAAGCTGAGAGAAAACAGAAGCACCAACGAGTTGATCAAAGAGATCATCGATCCTTGGTAACGGGTGTCGGTTCTTCTTAGTCAGCTTATTCAACTCTCTATAATCCACGCAGAGTCGGAGAGAGCCATCTGCCTTAGTTGCAAATACCACAGGCGCTCCCCATTCGGATATACTCCTTCTGATGAAGCCCTTCTCAAGCAATTCTTTCACTTGCTTGCTCAGCTCCCGTCTCTCACGCGGAGCCATATGCCGAACGGGCAAAGAAACAGGTTTAGCATTGTCTACTAGATAGATGCGAAAGTCAATCTCTCGTTTAGGGGGCAACCCCTTAACTTCTTCAAACACATCTGGATAATCTCGGACCACCCTTACAGACTGAAGGGCCTCCTCTGATGAGTCGAGAGATTCTAGATAGCATAACATGACGGGATTCTTCGGATTGCATGAAATCTCTATGGTGTTGCCCAGGCGAGTCACAAGCCTTACAACCCTATGCTCACAATCCAGAATGGCTCCATATCTAGACAGCCAATCCATGCCCAAGATTAATCCGTATCCCCTGAAACCTAGAACATACGCACTACACAAGAACTCAACGCTGAGTATAGAGATCCTTAGATCCTCACATATCATGGATAGATGAGCAGAACCCCCAATGGGATTCGAAACACAAACGGGATCATCCACTAAGCTAGTACTGAGGTGCAAACTATCAACCAGATCAGATGAAATAAAGCTATGTGATGCACCGGAATCAAACAAGGTACGTACTGGAAGATCAGAGATATAAACAAGGTTCTCAACAGAAACACTACCTCTCTCGGGAACCGAAGCGGCATTGAGAGCATGAACTTGCCCTCCTGAAGATCCAGCCTGTCCTTTCTTCTTTGGGCAGTCTTTGCTGAAGTGCCCAGTCTCTCCACAAGAAAAGCATCCACCACTAAGCTTCCTTTTCTTCTTCCTGCAATCCTTAGCAAAATGCCCAGCTATGCCACAGTAATTGCACTTTCCCTTGCCTTTGTTGTTGCCCTTCTTGTTCTTATTCTGATTTCCTTGACTGCTTTGTCCTCCTTGGTTGCCTTTGCCTTGAGAATCAGCCTTCTTTACTTGAGTATCGCCCGACTTGACTTCCTTCTTTCCCTCTCCCTGGAGCAGAGCCATATTGACCAAACTCTCGAAAGTGGCTCCATGCGGAATATGTGACATCGCCAAGCCCTGTAGCGGCTCATTCAATCCTCTGGCAAATCGAAGAGCCTTCTTCTCCGGGGTGTTTACTATATCCAAACCAAAGCGGGCCAGCTGATTGAACTTGTTCACATACTCCTTGACTGACATATCCCCTTGCTTTAGAGCAAGGAACTTCTCCATTTGTAGATTTGCTTCAGCTGAAGATAGAAACTTGGTTACAAACCTAGCCCTCAAATCGGCCCAAGTCTCAACGGGCCTCGTCCCATTGGTGACCTCCCACCAATAGGCCGCCTCATCCTTCAGAAGCCATACGGTCAATAAGATCTTCCTCTCGTCATCTATCCCAAAGATGGCAAACAAGTCCTCCGTGTCCTTCAGCCAATTCCTAGCTTCAACGAAAGATTCTGTGCCTAGGAAATTCTTGCCCCCCATTGCCTTGAAGTCTTTACACACCTTTGTAAACTCAATCTGAGGATGCTGAGGGGGAGGAGGAGGAAGAGGAGCCTCAGCAACGGGAGGAGGAGGAACATTAGCAACGGGAGGGGGAATATTAGCTGCTGGAGGAGGGGGAGCAGGGACCACCGGAGGAGGGATATTAGGGGTAGGATTTTCAACTACAGGAGGGGGAGTGGGAGTAGGGTTGGCGGGACCAGCTGCCGCCCTAGCTTCTAGGAGTCTCCTATACCAGAGTGGTACGTTCACTCCATCTGGGATGTCAAGATTCTCAGCCATACTGAAACAAAAGATAAGATAAGATTAGGCCAAGGGAACGAAGGATAACGCTGATGGCTTTTGGGGATTAGCCTTAAAATAATCTAGACTTTATTTTGGAAAATACTTAGTAGGTTTTTGAAAATAGTTTTTCGAAAAGGTTTTTTTTTTTTTTTCAAAAGTTTTGTTCAATCTTGTTAACCTTGTGCTCTGATACCAAATGTAACACCCCACCTCCACTAGGATCACTCCTTAGAATGTACTAGCTTTGGAGGGGCGTTATGGTGAAGGTAAACATGCACAGAGATATAGCAAGACAGAGTATATAAAAATAAATATAAGTAAAGCAGCGGTAGCAGATAAAAACCCATCATCATCATCTCAGAAAACCCACATAGTCAAGTACATAATATCAAAATGTCATGATCCAAAATACAACTCCAGTCTAGATACGTGATAACAAAATACATAGTAAACATCAGTACTAATCCCCAGAAATAAAAGATAAGCCACAGCTAGCTCAGATCCATACATGAGCTATCCAACAAGCAAGTCAAAGATCCACTAAGCAGATGTAGTCCCTCCCTGAGAACCTGTGGGGGGGGGGGGGGGGAAACGGAAGAAAAGAAGCGAAAGAAAACAGGTCAGTCAAAAAGACTGGTAAGCCCTACTACGATCAATCTATAAACTAATAAAGTTAACAGTATGATGGAAACTGAGATGAACATACTGGCAATAGATAAAGGTGACATCACATAGACGAGATTAAACTTTGCACCACAGTGTACTAGCAACCCCACAAAACAGATCTTGATCCCTTAGCCCAAACTTTGGCCCAATAACATGAAGTGACCTTAGTATAAGGCCCAGCCCAACGGTCTAGTCGATCGGCTCCCTATAAACCTAACACGTCGAGTGTTGGTGTCCATACGGCCCACATGGATGTAGTCAGACTGTGCTGGGTCCACCTTCGGGTGTATCAAGCCCTAAGGTGTCAACCCCAGACACCTAAGCAATAATGCACAGTCTAAGCCTACTGGTACCCGTGCCTCGAGTTTGTCCAACATCGGACTACGTGCACGTCCGTAGCCCGCCGGACCCGCACCGCTGTACCACTCAGCCGTCGCTTTGGTCGCTTACATCAGTCCAGTAATCGTGCCCCGCCCTAACCTAGCTGTAGGGTTGTAGTGATACCAAACTGGGATTACTGCTGGAACAGACCACGTTGCTAGGGTTTCTAAGAGGGTTAAGTGTGGTTTTAACCCCTCACTAAACCTGGATTAAATTAGCTAAGTGTAACCACTTAACCCCATCTAATCCTCGCATCCCCATTATTGGTTAAGTATTAGTGGGCCATGACTTAACCCTAATCATGAGGCATTAATTACTTAATGCACCCAACCTCTCACATTAGACATCCGTGGTTACCTGGGAAGATTTACACCACGTCTAGGTCTAACCTCGGGTCTTATGGTGCAACATGACCAACTACCCACATTAGAC
Source organism: Allium sativum (assembly GCA_030737875.1). Lineage (NCBI taxonomy): Eukaryota > Viridiplantae > Streptophyta > Magnoliopsida > Asparagales > Amaryllidaceae > Allium > Allium sativum. Next base: position 456,135,401 of record CM060909.1, read on the forward strand.
CCCACGTTGTGGTTACCTGGGAAGATTTACACCACAACTAGGTCTAACCTCGAGTTGGCCATATCATGTTATCTAATGTCATGTCCACTTCAAAACATATTTACAAGTTAACATATACTTGGGTAGACCTAACTTAATAGGTAAATTCCCAAGGGGTAGACCTAACTTAATAGGTAAATTCCCAATCTTTTAGTTTCATGTATTTTTAAGTTTACCCAAACCCTCCCAACGTCATTATCTCGCTTACATATTCGTCATAACGTATAAGGGTATAAAAGGTAACTTGGCATAACATACATGGTGAACTTCACATGTCATAATAAACATGCATACATGTTAAACTTGCAAATCATGTCATGGTGAATTCGCATAAACATGCATAGCTTATTAAATATGCATAACATGGTAAGGTGAACATGCATAATCCATTAAACTTGCATAATCCATTAAACTTGCATAGCATGGTAAGATGAGCTTGCATAAGCATGCATAATCCATTAAACTTGCATAACATGGTAAGATGAACTTGCATAAACATGCATAATCCATTAAACATGTAGAACATGACATAATAAGCTCACATGAGCATGCATAACTTGTGAAACATGTAAAACATGGCATAGAAATCTCGCATATGCATGCATAACTTATGAATCATATAAAACATGACATAGTGAGTTCGCATAAGCATGCATAATCAACTAAACTCACATAAATCTCAACTTTCACCAAACATTAACTTTAAAGTTTGTAAAGTGAAGGTAAGAGGGCTTACAAATATAAACAAGCCACAAATCCACCAAATAAGATGAAGAAGCCCTTTTAAAAACCGAAACAAAGCCTCAAATAAGAAAACCCTTTTGCAAAATCCCAAAACACAAACTTTAGCAAATCAAACTTGCATCTTAATGAAGTATGCAAGTCATTAAGCATTCATACAACATAGAAAAGGTTGTATGATCATCATATCATCATAGGATTAAACTTTGAGGAAGGTGGAGGCTAGGGATTTTAGATGGAGGCCATTTGAGGTTTCAATTTGGCATAGTTTAGTTGCAAGATTGATTAATGAGGCTTTAGGGTAGGATTAGGGGTATATTTATAGAGAATTAGAGTGTTTTAGGCCCTAGGATTAACCCTAGATTAGGTTTGGCCCGTCAGATCTTAGAATTCTCCAGAACCAGGCCACTTGACCCAACCCAAATCAGAAATGGTGCACCAGGCTGAACTGCCTGGGCACCCCCTGTCGACAGGGCTGTCGACAGGGCAGTCGACACCCTGGGTGACCTGTCGACTTGCCTGTCGACATGGGCCCCCTGGCGGGAATTTTCCCGCCTAACCCTGATTAGCCCTAATCCATTTTGCTTAATTTGAATTTTAAATCTGTCTTTAGCATAGAAATTTCTGAAAACTTCACTGGGCCTTAACTGGGTCATACGGACTCCGATTTTCGAAAACTCGGACTCTATTTCGCGTATTTTTCCGAGACGATCGCAATGGCATAGCCCGTTTCCCCTGATTCTGATTTTTGAATTAAATTCTGCCTCGATTTACGTTATAACAGTTTATTGAAAATACGGGTTGTTATAACTTATGTTTGAAATAAAAGTTTAAATTTTCCGCTGCCTTATTTATCTCTGTCTTGTAATTATTCTGTGTCTGTTTACCTATAGCGCTTCACAAAACTTAATGCGTTCCCTTAGTGAGTGACATTAACGGACGTTGGGTGTTTCAATTCAAGTTGGGAATGAGATATTTCCTTTCTTCCAATATTCTACTGTGAAGGCTAGTGTTTCATTGTTTTGGCAAGTCCCATGGCCTACTGAGGGTATAATTCCCTTAAATATTGTTAACTATGACCTGGGATGTCTTTTTGGTATTTTCGAAGATGCAAGATTGAGTAGCTATTTTAATGATGGAATGATTTCCTTTTCACGTTCTAGCTCTCCACATATCCGAAAAGTTTGGCCACAATTTCATCTATTGTTATTCATAATCATGTTCCTTATTATCAAGATGCAAAGCCTCGCTTGCTTTACAATGTGTCCTCAAATTTTTTATGTAACCCGGTCTTTTCCTTATTTTCCTTGGTATACAAGAATTTGAAAGAGTGTGGGTGTTCTTATAGAGAATGCCATACTATGGAAGGAACGTGTTATGTAATGCTTTACATACCCAGAACAATTTAAAATACAACGGTATGCTTCAAATGGTTTCTTGTTAGTTTTGCGATGCAGGGTTAGAGAATACTACTTTTTGTTTATCTAATGTTCTTTCACTTACTAATGTTTTATCATTAAGAGGCTTGCATCGCCTTTTGTTGGATTTTAACAATAGAATGGCACGCCATTTCTAAAACTATAAGATAGAGAATGGTAAAACATTGTTGCTTAAAATCATTAAGAAGTTTGTTAGTTTTATCTAGGAAGAGAGAAACTTGAGATTATTCATTGCTGTTTGTTATATTTATTAAAAAGTTGAAGGGTCAAATTTAAAAATCTGGGTAATACATTAAGTGTGTTACTTCTGTTTTTGTTTTTTCCCTTATAGTGTAGCCCACGCTTTTATTTCCATGTACTTAGCAGCCAAGGCATCCTGCCTTGCGGGTCATTCAATCTCGCTCACTTTAACAACATTTTTAATCAAAATGTAGTTACTTCATTAAGGAAAATATCAGTTTTCCACTTAATTACAAATTTTCCACTATATACACAAGATAACCAATGTTAAGTGCGTCAAATTAAGTTGCTGAGTATGATATAAACTATGTTGTATATGCCATACCCCTAAATTGGTATATGCAATAGCTCCAAATTGATATGTGCAATATCTCTAAATTGATAGGTGTGAAAGCCTTGAAAATAAGATTTACGATAGCCATCTAAAAACGTGATAGCTATACATAGGACATGTAACGATCCAGAATTTTTAACCAAGTTAAAATTGGAAATTTTATTACTTAATTTGAATTTTACATATAGTTAAGAATTTTGATAAGTTAGATGATAGATTTTATTTGAATTATAAATGAGAATGATTATTAATGAGTTTGGATTTATTGATACTATTTGTTGTTCGATCGGATTTGTCAAACCATAGCATGAATTAGTAGAATTAGAATTAAGTGTTGCCCTTAGTTTTCATAGCATTTAAGGGAAAATGCTACCAAAAGTTCACCTTCTCTTCTTAAGACAAGTGTATGGACACTTGTAATTTTGCATGTAAACTTTCATGCATGGTTTCCACTTGTCCCCTTATGTGTCTTTACCTTCTTACTCCTCCTTTCCTATATAAGGAGCTCTTTACATCATTTTTTATCTTTCATTTTTCCTACCTTCCTTCTTCTTAAGCTTATAGCCATGGTTTCCATGGCATAAGTCTTCCTCTTTTCCACCACCACCTTGCCAAAGTTCATCGTCATCCTCCTCCTCTTCTTATAATATAAAGAAAGAGAGATTAGTTTATATTATATTATATATATATTGGTGAAGAAGACGTTGCGCCGAAATACTATCTGACGGTTCATCAGCTAGGCTCGCCTACCGTGAAGATTTGGGAAGTTGTTAGGTGAGAACTCTTTAACCATGGTTATATATTTAATTAGTAGTTAGACTAATTTAAATATAGTGATGAATTATTAGTGGTTAATGATGATTGATGTTTGTTGTGATGGATGATGGATGCATAGTTTAGAACACACACATTATTAAGCGTTAGTGTTATAATGCTTGTGCACAGTTATGATTTATTTAATTATGTTGATGATGGTTGCTATAGATGTTTATAATGGTTGTTGATGCTGTTTTGCACACACTGTGACACAACAAGTATGGTATCACGTTGGTGATCGACAAATCTCCTTCGTAATTAGAAGCAATATCATTATTGAAATTGAAGATTAATAATTGGGAAAGACCATATGTATGAATTCATATATATTGATAAAGTTCTTTAAATGAGTAAATAGATGCCGGAACGTTCTAGGATGACAGAGAGGATAGTGTCTAGGCTTGGGTTTGGAAAATATAGTTTCCTGCTCTCTCTGGCTATCCCTAACTGATCCGACGAATGGGATGGTTAATTTTAAATTATTTGAATTTAGAAATGAATTGGAATTTGATTTATTAAGTAAAAAAATAAAAGTTGGATTTTGAACCCCAAAATAAATTTGGAAAGTCAATGTAAATTACTTTAAATGGTTTTAAATGATTTACATGAGTATATAATGGTTTTCTAAGGATTTTGAAGTACTGAAGAATAATTTTTATTTCGGTAAATAGAGCTTGTTGCACAATGGTAACTTACGCATTTTAGTTACAAACTTTAAACGCTTATAACTTTTGCAATCTAAATCGGATTTCCAAGAAACGAAAAAACAATTGATTTATATTAACAAGAGCTTTTAAATGAGTGAAAGCAGATTTTGATTTCGGGCTATAATTTTCAAGTTATATTTAAAACCGTTTTGGAAAAGGTCATTGTAAGACAGTTGTCAACCATAACTATAAACAGCTATTTTAAATGTTTTAAAAATATGGAAAAAATGGTAAAATCATTATAAATTATGTAAAAGTGTTCTGAATCATAAACTTTAAGTTTTGGCTAAGATAAACGATATTTTGATCAAAGTAGTTAAGATAGCTGTTTTGTAACGCTTTTGAAACACTATGGTAACTCTTTCTTTGAAAATAATCTATTTTGAAGTGGTAAACCAAGAGCTGTTTCCCGAACTATAAGTAATCATTTGTAAATGATTGGTGGAATGTTTTCAAAGATTTAAAAGTATTGAAAATGTTTTATATGGAAATTTAAATTGGTTTACTTGGTACTAAAACGTGGTTTTCAATTTAAAATAATCGGATATGGTCGGAGATAAACCTTCAGATGTTTGATATTAATCTGGTAAATGATGACTCTTACTATTTGAGGAATTTAAAAGGTAGTTCACCGTTATTCCGTTTATAGTGTGAGTTGGATACATAGATTAATATTAAGTATAAGTGGATGATATTTCTATCTAGATCTAATGTCAAAGAGTTGGATAAATCTTTAAATTGAGATTGGGTTTCCCAATTTGATTGGGATAAGTTGGATAGAAATAATCTTCGGATATTTGATATGAAATTCTTTGGTGTAAACGTATACTATTTGAGGAATTTGGAAGATATTATTATTATATCGTTATTCCACTTATAGTGTTCGTTGATTATGAGAATTGATATCGAATATAAGTATATACAATTTTTGTGTAATTTATGTTCAATATCGATTGATTTGGGTTTTGTTGTGAATCATATCTTCAGTAATATCATTCTTGAAACCTAATGAGATTGAGTTATGGAAATTCATATCGTAATTTGGGGATTTAACCAAATCTTTGATTTGAGGAAATTAAAAATAAGGAATTGGGAAGGAAGAATAATCTTTTAGTTAAGATTACAGAATTGAATGTTCGGAAACCAATTGGAAACTAGGGTTGAAATGTGGGGTAAGGGGTTTCAAAGGAAACTGGGTTTTTGATAACGAGTTATCAAATGGAAAATTAATTAAGGCTTGGAGGATAAATTATCTTTGATTTAAGGGATGTGTTTTAAAAAGAAAGGTTAAATATGGATTTTGTTATAATTTGAGAATGGATTTAAAGAATTTTAATTTAACAAAATCCAAGATGGAAGGAGATTTGGTTGAAAGCCTGTATGTTCCGTAATTGTATTTTTTTTAAATTACGCTTATTATTTGGAAAGACCGGGATCGAATATTTGTTCGAAAACCATTCCAAGTAATAGTACGATGTTATGGAACAATTCAAGACTTGAAAAACAACGAATGAAGACCAGGATTCTTTGAATTGTTTAGATTGATAGCTGATGTCTCAGTTGGGCCGATCCCCCGATAAGAGGTTATAAGTGGCATGAGGTTTGAATATATTTGGAGATTTTCGGATTGGTGTTTCGTTCAGGCCCAGAACGGAAATATATGGATTGTGTGTCTGACATTATAATTGACTGCGTAGCACTGATCTTTGTTAAATATATATCCACTTGGCGGAGAATTTATTCTCTTGATTTACAACCTTCTCTAAGACGTATGAACTTAGAGGTTATATATTGATGGAAATCAGTGATCTGTTGTGAATGGACAATGTGGCATACTTAAGTTATGTGATGAGCTATGGATGATCAAAGCTTGGCTTATTTAAGCGTAGCTTTGTGTATATCGTGACCTCGGCAAGCCTTACTCCCCGGTAAATGACCAAAACAGGAAGAAATGTAGTAGGGTTATGGGGTGTTGTCTCCTTCTAGATAAAAGGTGTACTATGGTGTAACGACCCATATTTTTAAGGTATAATAATTAATTTATTTAATTATTTAAATAATGCTTTGGTAATTTAAAATGACCAGAATTAAATAATATTGAATATTTAATTAATATAAATAATTAAATAATATATTTAATTCCGAAATAATCAGAATTAAGTAGAATTCACAATATTGTGTGAATTGGATTATTTATAATATATAATTCAGTTTAGAATTGAATTATATTAATGAATTTATTTTTAAATGTCAGTTGAACGTATAATTTATATTATAATTATAATCAAGCTCGAAATGGTGCGGTAGTTCATAATTTGGCGATTCAAACTTTAAACGAATGTACAAAATCCGTTTTAAGTCGGATTTCTGTGAAACAAGAAACGTTCGGAGCTGGTGAAGTATATTTTTCTAATGGAAGAGAAAAATATGGATTTCGTTGTGTAGATTGTGAGATATGTCCACATTAAATTTTCGAAAAGTCGCTATGGAATTCTTTTATAATTTATAACGATTTATTTATATTATAAATGGATTTTCAATATAAATTGAATACTGATTTAATCTGGATTTGAAATGTCGAGTTATAAATTCAGATAGGAATATTTTGGAGCTGTATGATATTCTATGTGAATATATATGATAATATTTATTTATTTATATTTAATTTAATTATTTTAAATATATTCATATTTAAAAGGGTTTATTTAGAGCTTTAAAAATAGCCAGTTTTGCAAACGACCTCCGTTTTTGACGAAACTAAATTTGTTGGATCCGAAATATTAAATTATTGTTAGATTTCAATTTTTGTGATTTTTGGAGTCAGTATCTGAACGTATGGGATTTTAATGTGAAAAACAGTCAATAATTTGACTTTAAAAATAAGCTGTGTGAGCAAACGAAGTCGGAATTCGACGAAACTAGTTTTGTTGGGTCCGTAATGTCGAAATATAGCCGTATGTCCATTTTCATTGAAATTGGATATCATATGTGATTATATGGAGTTTTAAATGATAAAAACAAACAACGATTGATTTTATATGAATATAAAATTGATTTAAATAATAATTTCCCACCTCTATAAATATATCCATAACTTGGCCCTAACCTAATTTTTCCATTCCTCTGGTCAGCGTGGAAATCCGCCTCCAGTAATTCTTCACATAGAAAAACAAAACCAAATCACCACTTTCAAAAATCAAAACAAATCAATTAAATATATATAAATCATAATATCCATATATATGAATTCAGCATCAAATGAGCTTTGATCTGGTACTTGTGTGGTAGAGTGTGAATGCTGTCTGTTGGTGTTCAAAAACTTCTCAGTAAACCTAGGGCTAAGGATCGAAGGAATGTGAGGCATTGATTCATGAAACGGGCATTATATTTGAGGTTAGTGGTGAAAATCGCACCGGTATGACGAGTTTTGGGGGAATCGATGACAAAAAGTATCGATCCTTTTGCTGTGTTCATCGTGAAAACTAGAGAACAAGATTTATCTCGTGCGTGCGAGTTTGATCTTAGGGATGTGGAGTGATAGAGTTTGGAAAGAGAAGAGTCTGTCTGTTGTCGGTTTTTAAAATAGTGGAGAAAGGTGGAAGAATTGGTTGAAGTAAGACTCCGCAATGGCCACTGAGGGAGCCTGGAAACGATGACCGTAGGAGAAGAGGTATTGAGCGGGTATGGGTTTAAAAGAATTAAAACCCAAAAGAAAATTTTAAATCTAAGTTAATTTTCAATATGAATAATGTATTAAGTTATAATATCCATAACTTATTCATTCTAAATCAGAATTGTGCAAATTTGTGTCCGTTGGGATCGTATGGACGAGCGCTACGTAATGGAACTGACTGGGAGTGAATTTGAGCTCGTTACAATTTATAGCGAAATAAATTGTCTGTTTGAATCAACCGACAATTATCGTTATTTAACGATGATCGTCCAATGTGAGTAAATCTCACTAACTCTGTACAGTTTATATTTTTATAAATATAATCTAGTATTGATAAATGATGATTGATTACTATGTGTTGATTGTCAGGTTGAATTGCTGATTTATTGGTTTAAATTGTAGATAACGATATATATATATAAATCATTAGCCAAATATTGAGTCTGTTTATCAGAATATGTCATATTGAAATGAAATCGATGTTATTTATATTGTTTAACATCCGTGAATGCAGGGAAACAGGTTGGAGGGATCCAATTGGATTCCTCAAATATTATTACTGTTTATTTCATATATTGTGATATAGGATGTGATATATTTTCTATGATTGATTTTGTATGTGTGGATGACGCTGGCACTGTGATTTGATATTTCTAAAATACCATAAGAAATACTGGGATGTAAAATGGGAATTTTCAAAGTGTATATTAAAAAATATATTTATAAAATTAAAGGATTTTATAAAAGAAATTATTTATAAAATCAAAGGATTTTATAAAAGGAAACACTTATATAAAATAAATAGGATAATTATAAAAGGAAATATTTTATAAAATAAATAGAATTATAAAAGGAAATTGACGAGATATAGAGGAATTACGAGAAGATGGATTTAAAGTGAATATTTAATAGAAATCTGTTTTAACAAATAAATTGAGAAGATTAATTTATAAATAATGTTTTATAAATTAAGTAAAATATTTATCATTTGATAAATTGAATATATAAATATGAATTTATATAGAGAAGTAAAATTGGTTTTAACACCGACAATTGAAATGGAATGCCAATGTAGTAGTTATAAAGGAAATATGCAATGAGATTTAAAATGTTGGAAATGAAATAAGATTTGTATGAATAATTCTGCAAATAAAAATATAAATAGAAGTTTGAGATATTGTTTTTAAATACGAAATCAAATTGTTTTGATTATATAAAGAAACATTACTCACATTTCTATGTGAAAAATTAGATGAAAGTAAATATTTTGCAAATAAAATATTATAAAGGAATTTGGGGTTTTGAATTAGGAATTAAATGGAATTACTGATATTAGAAATTGACAGGAAATTAGTTAAGTTGAATGGCTATTTGGGTATCGATCTGATGTTGGTTTTGGCCTTCGGGGTTTATACCTGGGAAGTTGTTCTCTTACTAGTTTACAGTTAGAGACTGATAGAGGTAGGAAGATATTGATGCGCGAATCAGAAATAGAAACGTTTTCCAAAGTTAATAACGTATATTTTCTAATTTTAGAAAATAAGGAATTTATGAATATATGGAAACGATAAATGGGAAATTGGGAAATGAAATGATGATTGATCGGTAAGATTTCCATTTGGAAATATGGCCGTTGTTTGTATACATGTTTTCCTTTGATACTTAAATCACCAACTATCAAAGATTTTGACCATTTCCGTTGTTAATATGGGGAGACCGGGATCAGATATATTATATGAAAACCACTCTGTATGGCATTAGCATTGCGAATCAAATATGATGAAGATAATTGAAGACGGAGTTATACAAGGGCTATTCAGTAAATCATAGGTAGAAATTACGTAAGATGGATTTACAGAATAGTACCTTCGGTCTGTCCAGTCCCAAGACGACCTATATGGAAGAATGTCTGACGGAGTATATTTAATAGATCGCGTAAGTTAATCTCTTCAAATGTATTTACGTTTAGTGGCGGAGGAATTTGTTTCTCTTAGCTATATACCCGTGGTATTTTTTGGGAAATCAATTTGTGATTTCGCAGGTATGACGATGTGACATTCAAAGTAAATAAAGGTGTGATCTATACGTTATGGCCTCTAGCCTCACAACCAGGAAATGGTATAAAATCGGGTAGGTCGCATGGCTAAGTGGTTAGCTGCCAATTAGGGTGTATTCACCTGATCTAGAGAAATTCCATTTACTTCTATAATCTATTTCGATGCTGTCCCTTTCGGGAAACGGTTGCTGATCCCAACCGTTGGTGATAATACATTCGATACACTCAAGCGAAATGAGTGACCAGTCACGTTTAGCCTGGGTTACAAGATGTTCTTGTTTAACCCAGTATATTCTTCTCTAGAGATACACCGTCGAAAGGTAGTCCCATACCTTGCCAGCTTGAATCCATTACCCAATAAGCTCCCGCTGTTTTTGATTATATATTATGTATGTGGGACGTGAGATGAAAGCGTTCTGCTAGATAATTGTTATATTGTGGTTGATAGACATAATTATAATATCAAATGAGTTTGATATAAAGATTATCGTTCCTTTCAAAAGGTTTTTGAATGTTGGACCAAGTGTTTTGGATTCCCATAAGGGAAAAACCCGTTCCGTTATATGGCGTGGTCTTATGAGATATCATTTAATTGCTCAAACTATTTTAAATGGTTTTACTCACACCAGTCCCATGACTGACCTGGAGTTTATTTTGTTTTGTTTCCTTAAACTTTTGGGTGCCCAATTTTGTATGGGCAGTCAAGTAATCAGGTTTTTACAGATATACTTAGAGAGCTGGAGCAGGAGTCTTCAGGATTATATAGACATTATTTATTTCCGCTGTGATGTAAGTGTTATACTCAAATAAAAGATTTGTATTTCGAAGTTATGTTGTATACTATATTTTATTCGTTCCGCTGTGAGATTCGTGTTTACTCTGATATTGTATGTTCTTCTTCTTCTATTCTAATTTTCTCTCTTATCTATCCTCACCCTCTAACTTCTTTCATTAACTATCTGGTATTTCCGATGCTTGGATAGTTGACGTTTAGTTTTTGTCGATAACCAAGGTCGCAAATTCCCCGGGTTGTTACAGTGGTATCAGAGCTGAAGGTTAAGTGATTACCTTGGCTCTATGGTGTGACTCAGTAGAGATGGGGTTAGAAATACCCTAGATTGAGTTTGAGCGTATATATATGAGCGCGTATTTGTTATTGATATAAAAATTGTTTTATATTGTGGTGATTTATCGGTTACGTGGCTTATGGGTTCTGGTCGATCAGTTTGATCCACTGTATCGGTAGTAAACACTTGAATACGATAAACCGACACAGTATGTTTTAAAAAGAGGGTAAATGAAATAATTTTACCTAAATTATATTTTAATATAAAAGAATGATTAATATTTGAAGTATTATAGTATAATGGACATGTTAGTTGATTATAATTGAAATGGTTATAAAAAAAGAGAAAAAAAAAAACAATTAGAATTTGTATAATATAAAAGTAGATGAATTAATTCTGAATTTAAATCAGAATTGGAAATAAAATTCCTGAAATTTGGAAACAGTGTTTGTAAATGGATTTGGATTAAGTATATGGCAAATTAAAAATCCTGGGAGATTTTGGAAATGTTTTCAAACTTTGTGAAGGATATTTGAATTGATTTCAAAATGGAAATGTTTAAGAATGGTTTTGAAGAGTGTTATAGTATTGAACTCACTTCGATCGCTGGGAAATAACCCTGATGATGCTGGCCACATCATCAGTGTTCATTTTCGAGTTTGTAATGATAAACTACTACCAAAGATATAGTTTTGGGAAATGTTTTGAGAAAACAAGTGGTTTTGATTTCCGAAAAGGAATATTGGATGTTTGAAATGGGTAAGTTGTTTAAAACTCCCGGGAAAGATTGTTTGAATTAAAATCAAATTGAATTGAAATTTGCGAAAGCAAATTGAAATTGAATTAAAGCCAGAAGTGGAAATTAAATAGAAATTTGTGGAAACAAATATGAATTGGAACCAATTAACTGGAGATTGAATTGGAATATAATATATCGAGTAAAATTAGATTGTGAGATAGGGATCTGGAACTTTATTGGATTGATGAGTTAGAGTTTGAAACCGAGAATGGAACTTTGGTTTGAAATGGAATTTGGCTTGGTTAAGCGAATGATTGGGTTTGAGGATGAAAATTGATTGAAGTTTGATTAGGATGACATTGGTATATGCTGAATTAGTAGCAGATGGAAATAATATAATGATTTGCCTGACTAAAAGGTACAAGTTTACATTTTATATTGGGTATGAGTTTTTATGAGCCGAATTGGCAAGCCGCTTGGGTGTTTGATTTTCTTTTGGATTGAAGAAGGCCCAAAGAGGCAAGTTGTAGTTGTACCGATTGAGCCGTACAAAGGAGGTGTTGGCGAAATTTTCGAAAATTTTGGGTGTTAGAAAATTTTCAGGATTTTTGAAAATATTCGTTAATAGAAATAAATTAATATTTTAGTCGAACTAAACTGGTTCAGTTAAAACCGAAGTTGATAAGTAAAACAAATAATTTTTAACCCTGTTAATAGGGCTTGTTTTCTGCCTTAGCATTTCGAGGATGAAATTATTTTAAGGGGGAAGAATGTAACGACCCGTATTTTTATGGTATAATAATTTATTTATTTAATTATTTAAATAATGGTTTGGTAATTTAAAATGACCAGAATTAAATAATATTGAATATTTAATTAATATAAATAATTAAATAATGTATTTAATTCCGAAATAATTGGAATTAAGTAGAATTCACAATATTGTGTGAATTGGATTATTTATAATATATAATTCAGTTTAGAATTGAATTATATTAATGAATTTATTTTTAAATGTCAGTTGAACGTATAATTTATATTATAATTATAATCGATCACGAAATGGCGTGGCAGTTCGTAATTTGGGCGATTCAAACTTTAAACGAATATACAGAATCCGTTTTAAGTCGGATTTCTGTGAAACAAGAAACGTTCGGAGCTGGTGAAGTATATTTTTCTAATAGAGGAGAAAAATCTGGATTTCGTTGTGTAGATTGTGAGTTATGTCCAAATCAAATTTTCGAAAAGTCGCTATGGAATTCCTTTGTAATTTATAACAATTTATTTATATTATAAATGGATTTTCAATATAAATTGAATACTGATTTAATCTGGATTTGAAATGTCAAGATATAATTTCAGATAGGAATATTTTGGAGCTGTATGATGTTCTATGTGAATATATATGATAATATTTATTTATTTATATTTAATTATTTTAAATATATTCATATTTAAATGGGTTTATTTAGAGCTTTAAAAATAGCCAGTTTTGCAAACGACCTCCGTTTTCGACGAAACTAAATTTATTGGATCCATAATATTTAATTATTGTTAGATTTCAATTTTTGTGATTTTTGGAGTTAGTATGTGATCGTATGAGATTTTAATGTGAAAAACAGTCAATAATTTGAATTAAAAAATACGCTGTGTGAGCAAATGAAGTCGGAATTCGACGAAACTAGTTTTGTTGGGTCCATAATGTCGAAATATAGCCGTATGTCCATTTTCATTGAAATTGGATATGGTATGTGATTATATGGAATTTTAAATGATAAAAACAAACAACGATTGATTTTATATGAATATAAAATTGATTTAAATAATATTTTCCCACCTCTATAAATATATCCTTAACTTGGCCCTAACCTAATTTTTCCATTACTCTGGTCAACGTGGAAATCTGCCTCTAGTAATTCTTCACACAGAAAAACAAAACCAATTCGCCACTTTCAAAAATCAAAGCAAATCAAGTAAATACATATAAATCATAATATCCATATATATGAATTCAACATCGAATAAGCTTCGATCTGGTACTTGTGTGGTAGAGTGCGACACTGTCTATTGGTGTTCAAAACCTTCTTAGCAAACCTTGGGCTAAGGATCGAAGGAATGTGAGGCATTGATTCATGAAACATGCATTGTATTTGAGGTTAATGGTGAACAACGCATCTGTATGACGAGTTTCGGGGGAATCGACGCTAAAAAGTGTCAATCCTTTTACTGTGTTCATCGTGAAAAGTGGAGAACGAGATTTATCTCATGTTGCGAGTTTGATCTTAGGGATATGGAGTGATAGAGTTTGGAAGGAGAAGAGTCTTTGTGTTGTCGGTTTTTAAAATAGTGGAGAAAGGTGGAAGAATTGGTTGAAGTAAGATGCCACAATTGCCATTGAGGGAGCTTGGAAATGATGACCATAGGAGAAGAGGTATTGAGCGGGTATGGGTTTACAAGAATGGAGATGGGCTGGTGTAAGGTAAAGCCCAAAAGAAAATTTTAAATCTAAGTTAATTTTCAATATGAATAGTGTATTAAGTTATAATATCCATAACTTATTCAATCGAAATCAGAATTGCGCAAATTTGTATTCGTTGGGATCGTTTGGACGAGCGCTACGCAATGGAACTGACTCGGAGTGAATTGGAGCTCGTTACAATTTATAGCGAAATAACTTGTCTATTTGAATCAGTCGACAATTATCGTTATTTAACGATGATCGTCCAATGTGAGTAAATCTCACTAACTCTGTACAATTTATATTTTTATAAATATAATCTAGTATTGATAAATGATGATTGATTACTGTGTGTTGATTGTTTGGTTGAATTGCTGATTTATTGGTTGAAATTGTAAATAACGATATATATATATATATATGTATAAATCGTTAGTCAAGTATTGATTCTATTTATCAAAATATTTCATATTGAAATGAAATCGATGTTATTTATATTGTTTAACATCTGTGAATGCAGGGAAACAGGTTGGAGGGATCCAACTGGATTCCTCAAAACTGTTTATTTTCATATATTGTGATATAGGATGTGATATATTTTCTGTGATTGATTTTGTATGTATGGATGACGCTAGCACTGTGATTTGGTATTTCTTAAATACCATAAGAAATACTGGGATGTAAAATGGGGATTTTCAAAGTGTATATTGAAAATAATATATTTATAAAATCAAAGGATTTTATAAAAGAAACTATTTATAAAATCAAAAGATTTTATAAAAGGAAACACTTATATGAAATAAATAGGATAATTATAAAAGGGAATATTTTATAAAATAAATAGAATTATTAAAGGAAATTGACGAGATATAAAGGAATTACAAGAAGATGGATTTAAAGTGAATATTTAATAGAAATTTGTTTTAACAAATAAATTGAGAAGATTAATTTATAAATAATGTTTTATAAATTAAGTAAAATATTTATCATTTTATAAATTGAATATACAAATCTGAATTTATATAGAGAAGTAAAATCGGTTTTAACACCGATAATTGAAATGGAATGTGAACGTAGTAGTTATAAAGGAAATTTACAATGAGATTTAAAATGTTGGAAATGAAATAAGATTTGTATGAATAATTCTACAAATAAAAATATAAATAGAATTTGGGTTTGAGATATTGTTTTTAAATACGAAATCAAACTGTTTTGATTATATAAAGAAATATTATTCACATTTCTATGTGAAAAATTAGATGAAAGTAAATATTTTGCAAATAAAATATTATAAAGGAATTTGTGGTTTTGAATTAGGAATTTAAATGGAATTACTGATATTAGAAACTGACTGGAAATTAGTTGAGTTAAATGGCTTTCTGGTATCAATCTGATGTTGGTTTCGGCCTTCGGGGTTTATACTTGGGAAGTTGTTCTCCTACTAGTTTACAGTTAGAGACTGATAGAGGTGGGAAGATATTGATGCGCGAATCAGAAATGGAAACGTTTTCCAAAGTTCATAACGTATATTTTCAATTTTAGAAAATAAGGAATTTATGAATATATGGAAACGATAAATGGGAAATTGGGAAATGAAATGATGATTGATCGGTAAGATTTCCATTTGGAAATACGGTCGTTGTTTGTATACATGTTTTCCTTTGATAGTTAAATCACCGACTATCAAAGATTTTGACCATTTCCGTTGTCAATACGGGGAGACCGGGATCAGATATGTTATCTGAAAACCACTCCGTATCGCATTAGCATTGCGAATCAAATATGATGAAGATAATTGAAGATGGAGTCATACAAGGCCTATTCAGTAAATCCTAGGTAGAAATTGCCTAAGATGGATTTACAGAATAGTACCTTCGGTCTGTCTAGTCCCTGGACGACCTATATGGAAGAATGTCTGACAGAGTATATTTAATAGATCGTGTAAGTTGATCTCTTCAAACGTATTTACGTTTAGTGGCAGAGGAATTCATTTCTCTTAGCTGTATACCCGTGGTATTTTTGGGGAAATCAATTTGTGATTTGGCGGGTATGACGATGTGACATTCAAACTAAATAAAGGTGTGATCTATACGTTATGGCCTCTAGCCTCACAACCAGGAAATGGTATAAAATCGGGCAGGTCGCATGGCTAAGTGGTTAGCTGCCAATTAGGGTGTATTGTCACCTGATCTAGAGAAATTCCATTTACTTCTATAATCTATTTCGATGCTGTCCCTTTCAGGAAAAGGTTGTTGATCCCAACCGTTGGAGATAATATATTCGGTACACTCAAGCGAAATGAGTGGCTAGTCATGTTTAGCCTAGGTTACAAGATGTTCTTGTTGAACCCGGTGTATTCCTCTCTAGAGATACATTGTCGGAAGGTGGTCCCATACCTTGCCAGTTGGGATTCATTACCCAATAAGCTCCCGCGGTTTTTGATTATATATTATGTATGTGGAACATGAGATGAAAGCGTTCTGTTAGATGATTATTATATTGTGGTTGATAGACATTTTTATAATATCAAATGAGTTTGATATAAAGATTATTGTTCCTTTTAAAAGGTTTTTGAATGTTGGACCAAGTGTTTTGGATTCTCATAAGGGGAAAACCCGTTCAGTTATACAGCATGGTCTTATGAGATATCGTTTAATGACTCAAACTGTTTTAAATGGTTTTACTCACACCAGTCCCACGACTGACCCAGAGTTTATTTTGTTTTGTTTCCTTAAACTCTTGGGTGCCCAATTTTGTACGGGCAGTCAGGTTTTTACAGATATACTTGGAGAGCTGGAGCAGGAGGCTTCAGGATTATATAGCAATTGTTTATTTTCGCTGTGACGTAAGTGTTATACTCAAATAACAGATTTGTATTTCCAAGTTATGTTGTATACTATATTTTATTCGTTTCGCTGTAAGATTCGTGTTTACTCTGATATTGTATGTTCTTCTTCTTCTTCTATTCTAATTTTCTATCTTATCTATCCTCACCCTCTAACTTCTTTCATTAACTATCCGGTATTTCCGGTTCTTGGATAGTTGACATTGAGTTTATGTCAATAACCAAGGTCGCAAATTCCCTGGGTCGTTACATATGGTATGGAGCCCAGGTATTAACCTATATGGTAAAAGCATCTACTTTTGTGGTTGTTATTGGCACGCGCTTGGAAAGGTCGGTAACGACCGGGAGATGGCATACTCAAGCGTACTCTAAGTTACCCAGTTAAGGGGTAACCCGACCTTGTGTTGGCATAAGGAGCATTAGTTGATCCTCGGACATCCCTCCAAATGTGTTCAAAATTTGATTCAGAAGGAAGTTCCTTTGCCTGGTCATTGTTGGAAACCCATTCTCCGCTACGAGCCCGTACGATTTTAGTTGTATACCATACGTTAGTATAGTATATTGTACCTATGCTGACTAAGATTGATACATATGTTTTCGAAAGGATTTTTCACACTATATTATAGTATTGGAAGAGGATTTTCACGTATCAAGCATTTTTGACTACCATAAGGAGAAACCTCGCCCATGTGTGCGTTGGCATTGTGTGTGTGCCGCGAGACCTTATGGTAGTTTCATTTTTCAAAAGTCATAGCGAATTTTTATGCATGGGGATTCATATGGAGTAAACCCGCTACGCATTAGCGGCGTGGTCCATTGAATGACCCAACTTTAAAATGAATCCTAAGTATCAGCTGTTTTGAGTTCTCACACCAGCCCACGGCTGACCTGGAGTTTATTGTTCCCACACCTAAACTCTGGGTGCCCATAATTTTGCACGGGCAGACGGTAGCCATAACAATCCGTCTTTATGAACGGCTTAAGTTGGTTTAATTACCAGCGAGAACCGGGAAAAAAGCTGGGTCGTTACAGGACAATTATTGTAACAACCTGAATTTTTAAATAAGTTTGAAACTAATAATTTTATTGAATTTTAAAATTTAAATTTTAATATTTAAAAATTCCATTTTATTTGGAATTGAATGAAATAAATGAATTTATTTTGTGGATGAACAATAATATGTAACGCTGAACAATTAAATTGAATAATCATCAAATATAAACGTAACTGTTTAACTGATTCAGAATTGTGTAAATTAAATTTATGGAAATTTATAAATTAAATTTAAATATTATATTTGAATTAATGAATATATTGACATTCCAAATCTATTGAAATATTAAATTTTCCGAAAAAGTCGGTTTTGTGTCAAATTTTGTTAAATTTGTATTTTGTAAAAATTTAAAAGTTGTCAAAATTTGAATTCATCTTTTTAATGAACCTATACTAAATTCTGAGCATTCATCATTTTTCGGTTTATTGAAATTTAATTTCAATTTTCCAGAATTCACATTTGTAAGTGTAAAACATGATGAAAAAGGACGATGTTTGTTATATGTATACTTGTCTGAAAGTAATCTATATCTTCCTTGATGTTATCCCTATGAATTTGAATAAGTGAAATTAATTTGTAGGGACACTTATAAATTGGCATTTATTAACTGTCATTCTCGTGCAAATAAAAAAATTCGACCATTTAATTTATGGATTTTAAATTTAATTTGTGAATTTAATATGGTTTTAAATTGTTTATGATAATGATGAATGGTTCAATATGATTTTTAATAGGAAATTATCACGAGCTGATTGTCTACGACATATAAGCTACATTTGATTTGAAAACAATGTGTAGATTCTTAGTGAAATAAATTCTAGCAACATACATGTATATATCTTTGGCTATTGTCTTTAATACAATCTCTGTCTATTCAAAATGTAATTTTTAGGAATTTGGAAAGGGGATTAGATGTTCAAACCTTCATTAATTTATTTATTTTGAAACGTTAATAGTTGTAGCAGTTTCAATGTCCTTCTCTCTCAACTATACGTTTTATATTACATATAATATATGGTATAACATAAATGCTTCGTTACCTGCCCCTTTTACCTTCCTCTCTCCTTTTCGTGAAATGCCTACTCAAAATATAAAACATTTTAATGACCGCATATATAACATAAATGCTTCCTATTCTTTCCTATTCTTCCAAAAGCCACGTTTCTATGATGAAAGAAGGGAACAACGTATTGTATGCATGGTCACTTAAAACCTTTACATAAAATAATTTATAATAGAATTTTGTTTCGTGGAATCCAATACTTATGAAATAAGGTAATAAATTAAAGTTTAAATGCATGTTAAACGGTTGTCATATACTTTAGTGCATGATATTAGGAAACGAGGAAGCCATTTTGAATTCATGTCTGCATTTATTGGCTACATAATCTATGCCAACTTTAATTCATCAATTTAATGATTTTTTTCTTTCCTTACACATCTATATGTTTTACTCTTACTTCGCTATACATTATATTTTCTCCTCATTAAAGCTTCTACCAAGATCCGAACTTTTACATAAAGAAAACCCGCAAAACTTTTAACATTATCTGTGTATATTTCTAACCATTTTCTCTACCTTATTCTTTTCAGTTCAATTAAATATGTTCCCTAAACTATGGTATTTAATATTATGCGTTTTGAAATTTGAAAGTCACAAATTTTCTAACAATTAGCATCAAACAATTAATCCTACATTCATTTCTTTCCATTTATTCTCTCTCCCTTTGTGATTAACTTTTGAAATTTAAATGAGAAATAAAGAGTAATTAGACTGACACCTCATGCCTAGTCAACTCATTTTTTTCCTTCGTAACTTACCATATATGAAAAGTCCCCAGTGAGAAATAAATAACGTACTTTTCTCAGTTTTCTTCCTCATTCTTTTCTTGTGATGATCCCAAACCCCCGTGTAGACGGTGGCGAGGATAATCATTGGAATATAACACATTAATCATCATTAGCAGAGTACAAATAATAGCATAAACATGAAATAGAATAATTTACATCAATATGACAGCGGAATCATAATCTGTAATAAACATTAGAGTAGCACGGTGCAGGATACAACTTAGTGCATAAAGGAAATGATTAGTCTACATCAAGATCACTGGGACATATGCATCAGAGAGTACAATATAGAAGTAAATAAGTCTACATCGCGATAAGCGGAATCATATACATAAGATACTACTGGCGGTAATGTCAAATAGCCAAAATACAGATAAAGTAAGTCCTCGCCATACAAGCCAAAAGTGCACTCCATGCTGCAGTGCAAAGCCAAAATACCTCCTGAAACCTGTCACTAGGCTGCCCGTGTAGAAATAAGGGCACCCGAGTTTGCAAAGTAAAATAAACTACGAGTCAGTCATGGGACTAGTATGAGAAATCTACTTAACTAGTTAAACAACAATAACAAGGCAAATCACAGGACCACGCCGCTTTCATGGAATGGGTTTACTCCAATGATAGCCAGTGCATGAGATAAAGTAAATCTTTTAAACAACGCAATGCTTTTTAGAAAGAATGACGCCGTTATAAGGCTCAAGTCCCATCACACAATGCAACGCAAACCGGAGGATAGAGTTTTTACCTTATAATGGCCAAAATATGCTTAATACGTGTAAAGCAAAATCATTTGATATTACTTCTAGTGCATATATGTTTCAAAAGAAATTTCAATCATTATATCAATTATAGACGACATAAGTGCCCCATACCACTTCGAGACACTCTAGCAAATGTCTCAGGACTACACCCTCTGGGCAACCCCTGGATCTTCAGGGCCGGTCCTCCCTTACATTTGAGGATTAGTTATTCCTAAATACACGTTTTCCGGTCCTATCAGACCTATCCATCTGCTCCATAGAGACAGATATATCCGAGGCGCCTCGCATTCCAACAACCACATAGGTAAAATTATAATAATGTCAGGGCTTGTAGAACGCTAACACCACCCATAGCTAGAAAGAAATGTTGTGCACTCCCTGTAGTCACGATCCCGTTTTTGACTCATAACGAGGTGTGAGGCACGCGAGTTAACGCCATACACAAAGGTATGCCCTTTTAGGGCCGTGCTTTGATCATCAACCACAAGACACTATTTTCAACAAAAGCCTTGATCACTGCATTTCCATATGCCACACAGGAAATTCACGCCATGTGACTGATTTCTATCGATATATAACCTCTGAGCTCGTACGTCTCAGAGAAGGGCGTTAAGAAAGAGAATAAATTCTCCATCGCTAAACAGATTTATATTTAATAGAGACCAATAAACACAGAATAAAATCCAATGTCAGACACACATCCATTTACAAGTTCGTTCTGGGTCTGAACGAAACCGAAGGCACCTTATTCCTCATACCATATGTCCAATACGGAAGAGAGGCCCTCGCACATCCGGGCGATCAACAAATACGTCCAAACCACTACCACTGTAACCTCGTCACGGGAGCTACCCATCTCAAAGGCATTAGTAGTAATCTACACGATCTGAAGATCACCGGTCTTGTACCGTCTTCATATCTTCGACTTTTATTCGTCGATCAATTATTTGAAATGAGAATTAAATTGGCCTTTTCAAATAATTTACGTATATTAGAATTCAAATCAATTCTGTCCATGATTAAATTATTTGACATCCATATTTTAGTTCTTTATATAATTTTCATGTCAAACACATTCAACCATCAAATATCAAGCAAACCTAGTAAAATCAGTTTATTCCCATTCCATATCGCCTATAATATTTTATAACGATATGTCGCTATTTAAAAATAGCTCCATTTAATTAAATGACGTTTCAGGTCGTGCCGTGGCACTAGCACTATTTTTCTTCAGATTTGATTTACACATATCTGAAAATCTAACTGTTGGATCTTAACAAAATTTATATTGTTGGAAAGAACTCTCCAAAGCGAACCCAACGGTTCCAGTTTCGGGAAAATCCAATGGTCGGATTTCTCGGTATAATCATTTAAAATTACGATTCCAAAACTTGAACTGCCGCGCGCGATTCGTTTAATTTTATTACATATATAATTCATTCTGGCGCTGTTTTTATTAAGATTTGAATTAATCATTTCACACAATCCAACCGTTGGATCCTAACAAATTTTATATCATTAGAAAGATTTTTTCAAAGTGAACCCAACGGTTCCAGTTTCGGGGAAAATCCGATGGTCGGATTTATCGGTATAATCATTTAAAATTACGATTCCAAAACACAAACTACCGCACGCGATTCGTTTAATTTTATATATATATATATATAATTCATTCTGGCGCTGTTTTTATTCAGATTTGAATTAAACATTTCACACAATCCAACCGCTGGATCCTAACAAATTTTATATCGTTGGAAAGATGTTTCCAAAGCGAACCCAACGGTTCGGGTTTCGGGGAAATCCAAAGGTCGGATTTCTTGGTATAATCGTTTAAAATTACGATTCCAAAACACGAACTGCAGTTGCGTGATATATATATATATATATATATATATATAATTCATTCGGCGATTTCCATATCGTTTTTCACTTCAAATATTTCACTAACACCTTTAAATTTAAGAAAATTTTGCCATAACCTCCTTTGTACGGGAAGGGGTAAATTGGGCTGTATTAGGCACCGAATAAATCCTAAAAAGCATACACATATTTATAGTGATATATTATTATGTCCACAGGGGAGTGTGTATAGATCATAACTCCAGAGAATAAATTCTCGTCACCCTATAAATAGTTTTTGTGCCTTAGTGACTAGAGAGATGTGATTATTGTCATCTCCAAACCCGTGTGGGTTTTTTTATTAATCTGGCAATTTACCGTTACATTTTATATAGTCCGTATCAGTCTTCGGTTCAACCTGAAATATAGTCATCACCATACAATCCTCTCGCTTGTATGGTAAATCTTCAACCTCGTCACATAAGCTCCAAATGCTTATGTGGTATTTGATAGGGTATGTTATCTTCAAGAAGTATGCCATGTAGTGTAGTTCAAAATTAATTGTTACTATCCTATGGCGACGTTTATGATTTCACACAGAACAACCAGCACTTCGCATCCAATGGCATTCACAAGAGTTTATATAATAATAAAATTGCGCAACCAACTCATTAAGGCTTACCTATTTGTCGGGCACGCAAATATATTCTTTACTCTATAGCTTATACATTCTCCTTTTCAACACATGTATATATATGCAGAACTAAGTTAAAAATAATATTTCTAGCGAACAAATGTTTATTTCAACACACGGTTATTTTTAACACTTCATACATAAGATAAAAATGTTATTTTTGTTGTTAAAGCAATTTATTTAAAACACTAATATTTTATATAGTCCATATATATGATAAAAATGTGATTTTTATCTTTCAAAGAATTTATTCAACACATAAATATCTCAACACATGAAGATTTCATATACTTAATACGCATAGTAAAAATGTGATTTTTATTATCTAAACAATTTATTCAACACATGAATACAATTCAACACATGAAAATAATTCAAATACATGGATATTTCTGAAAATTTGGGCAGCATAACGGGAGGGGGTTTAAAACCGGCACAGTCCCGAGTACGGGTCCTCGCACTACCTTATGCCTCGCGACATTCCATAAAGGGCTTATCTAAACGATCTAAGATCAATTTCATATCATATGAATTTTCCACAAACAATTCCAATTCGTTTTTCAATCAAAAACAATTATTTTCAACCACAATCCATCATTCTCAACCATTCGCAATATCACAAATTTTCACACCAATCACAATCAATTCATATCGTCTATGGTTTGCGGACGAGGGGAGTATATATATACGTATATAAATATATTTCATTTCCATTTCAACTTCTTTTCAACACATATATGATTTATACAACGCATGTATAATTTATACATCACTCATATAACTTATACAACCCCCATACATGAGGTATACAATGCGTATATAATTTATACTTCACTTATATAATTTATACAACGCATTTCCATTCCATATTTGAATCCAGAAGTCTCATATCTATTTTTAATCATTTTGAAATTGTAGCGAGGTCGAAATGCGTTATAGCTTCTTCTAGAACGTAGATGACGTCGCTACGAGTCCGATGTCTCCGGTTTCACTGGATTTCGACAACATAGAAAAAAGATATGATTTTTTATTTGAAAATCATGATTTGCAACACTTAAAAGTGTTATAAACAGTTAATTATTTATACTGCCATTACCTCTCAATTAGGTTCCAAATTAGGTTTTGAATTATCGCGAAAACCATGAAGCGATTTGTTGATCAGACTTCACCTCGATGGAGTGCTCGGAGTCGCGCGCCTGAGGGACCCAACCATGGTGAACTCGACGGCGGGGTTGGAGCTGGGTTGCAGTTTGAAGGTCCGAAGTTCGTGGAGGTGAATCTCGACGCAGATGAGATGAGGGAGGGGGGGGGTGCTCCTTATACGGATTTGAAGAGGAGAGGGAGTACTTTAAAAAGTTGAACTAGGGCTAGGGCTAATTCTGATCGGATTCGCCGAAATTTGGCCGGGAAGGAAGGAGTTGCTTTTGCCATTCATTCGTGGGTCTGTCGGTTTTTTTTATAAAAACGAGAAAATATAATTTATGAAAGAAATAAATTCATTGCTCCGTTATATATTTAATTCAAAAATAGAGTTTTCTCCCTACGAACTCTAAATCAAACCCAACGACTATCGCCCTTAGCTAAATACCCCCATTTCGGATACAATGGAATATGTTTCGTAAGCCCATTCGACTGTTACAGTCAGTTATTCTTCAAATTAAAATATAAAACATTCAAATTCTGATTTGAACGTACATTTTAATTTGCTAGGTCCACATACTGATTCTAAAAATTCCCAAAAAATAAATCTAGCTATGTTGGGACGATACGGTCCCAGAAAAATTGATTTCGTCCAATTTGGTGACCGTTTGAAAAAAGGACTTTTTTTGGTTGATCCAATTCAAACTGAAATTACCAAACGCGTTTTCCTTTGCCACGCTCGCATATCAATTCCAAAAATTGTGGAATTTGAAACCTAGCAATAATTTGACATTCCGCATCCAACCATAGTGGTTTCGTCGATAATGGAGGTCATTTGCAAAATCGCTATTTTTAAAGGCTAAATTATATTAAATTTCATAGCGACTACTTTGAATATTCAACTGCCCATAACTTTTGATTTTCGCTATGAAATTTTGATTTTTCGGATTCGTTAGAATGATATTTCCAAACAGATTTAAATATTTTTGGTTTCACTAAAATCCGGTTTATTTTGAATCCTGTACATTCAGTCAAAGTTCAAAGTCAATTTTCAAACTATCGCGCCATATTAGGCTCGTTATATAATTAAAATAAATTTATTCGTTCTAACTTCGATTTTATTAAATTTTTAGTCGTTATTATTTAAAATAAATCATTTTAAACATTCCAAATTCATTAAAATAGCCAAATAGAAAAAAAATTTAAATTGGTTCTGATTTTCTGGGTTGTTACAATCTCCCCCACTTAAAACTTTTCGTCCCCGAAAAGGAAACAATAGTAAAGTAGGAAACAAAACGGAAATGCAAAGTATTGTAAATGTACCTTGCACCAGAGTTAGTCGAAGATGTCCACTCTGCAATTGGGATAAGCTTGCTTAATGCTCTCTTCAGTTTCCCAAGTACAGTCTCTAGGATCTCCACTCCACTGCACTTTAACTAAATGAACTTTCTTGTTCCTTAGCTCTTTAGTTTCTTTGCCAATAATCTTTATCGGTTCTCTTCTAACTGCTAATTCTGGAGTAATATCCAAATCCTGTTGCTCTGCTTCTTCTACAACTAGATCTGGATCATGCACATGCTTTCGGAGTTGAGATACGTGAAACACATCATGTACCCCAGGCAACCAGTCAGGTAATTGAACCCTATAGGCAAGAGTTCCAATCCTTTCAAGTATAGGAAATGGACCAATAAATCTAGGCGCCAACTTCCCTGTTTTCTCGAATCGGACTATTCCTCTCATCGGAGAAACTCTCAAATAACCATAATCACCAAGAGAAAATGCTAAATCTCTTATTCTAGAGTCTGCATAACTCTTCTGTCGGCTTTGAGTTGTTTGTAATCGTTTCTTGATGAAATCGACTTTGTCTTAAGCTTCACGAATCATATCGGGACCCAATACAAGTCGGTTTCTGGGTTCTACCCAACATGCGGGAGATCTACATGGTCTATCATACAATGCTTCGAATGGTGACATTTCCAAGCTTGCTTGATAGCTGTTGTTGTATGAGAACTCAACCAAATGCAAGTGATCTTCCCGTGATTCGCCAAAATCAATTATTCAAGTCCGTAGTAAATCTTCTATTATACGATTCACCCTCTCATTTTGGCCATCTGTTTGAGGATGATAGGCGGTTCTTAGATTCAGCTTTGTTCCCAATTCTGTTTGGAATGCTTCCGAGAATTTACTAGCAAAAATTGGGTCTCTATCACTGACAATGCTGATGGGTACTCCATGCAGTTTAACAATTTCTTTGAAATAAATCTGTGCTAGACTTTGAGCAGTTCTATTGGATCTGACAGGTATGAAATGGGCGGTCTTCGTGAAACGATCTACGATCACCCAAATCCTATCATTTCCTTTCTTGGTTCGGGGTAAACCATCTATGAAGTCCATAGAAATTTGTTCCCACTTCCAATTTGGAATTTCCAACGGTTGCAACAATCCGTCAAGTTTCTGTTGGTCGCTTTTGACTTGTTGGCAAGTAGAGCACCTGCTAACATATAAACAAATGTCTCTCTTCATCGCCTTCCACCAGAATGTGCATTTGAGATCATTGCACATCTTACTTACTCTAGGATGAATACAAAGTTTGGACTTATGACATTCATCAAGTACTTCTCTCTTGAGCTCAGGGATGTTGGGAACACCGAGTCTCCCTTTTAATCTCAGAACTCCCTCACCATCCACTTGGAAACTGGAGACTTCGCCCTTTTGAATTCTTTTGATCATCTCCTTAACAAAATTATCGTCTTTCTGAAGAACGGAGATCTTGTCAATTAACGAAGGCGTAATAATAAGATTGGCGATGATTGTGGTTTTTTAGCTAAGCACATCCGCTACCACATTGACTTTCCCCGGCGTATACAGAATATCTAGATCATACGCCGCAAGAAATTCTTGCCAACGTTGTTGTCTCAAGTTCGAGTCTTTCTGGGTGAACAAATACTTCAAGGAATGATGATCGGTATATAGTTCAAACTTCTCACCCAAAAGATAATGCCTCTAGATTTTCAAAGAAAATACGACGGCTAGCAACTTAAATCATGAGTAGCGTACCTCGTTTCATGCGGCTTCAACTAACGGCTACAATAAGCGATTACTTGGCCTCTTTGCATTAATAACGCACCAAGATCTCCGATAGAAGCATCCGTCCAGACCTTCAAATCTTGATTGCCATCAATAATTGTTAGTACTGGAGCAGTCGTCAATTTCAATTTCAGCTCTTGAAAAGCTGCCTCATATTCGGCAGTCCAATTAAATCTTGCGTGCTTCTTTATAAGCTTTGTTAAAGAACCGG
Source organism: Allium sativum (assembly GCA_030737875.1). Taxonomy (NCBI): domain Eukaryota; kingdom Viridiplantae; phylum Streptophyta; class Magnoliopsida; order Asparagales; family Amaryllidaceae; genus Allium; species Allium sativum. The sequence continues at coordinate 456,163,190 of CM060909.1, forward strand.
ATATCTTCGAAAAATCCTTAACGAATTTCCAATAATAACTAGCCAATCCCAGAAAACTTCAGACTTCTGTAGGGGTAGTAGACTGCTTCCAATCTTGAATTGCTGTAATTTTTCTTGGATCTACAGAAATTCCTTTCTTTGATACGACGTAACAAAGGAACTTCACTTCATCTTGCCAGAAGATACATTTAGAAAATTTGGCTTTGAAGACGTTCTTTCTTAGAATTCCCAACACTTTTTCTAAATGTTTTTCATGCTCGCTTTCTGATTTGGAGTAGATTAAAATATCATCAATGAATACCAGAACAAATTTATTTAAGACTTCTCTAAACACTCTATTCATTAAATCGACAAAGTAAGCTGGAGCGTTACACAAGCCGAAGGCATTACTAACCACTCATAGAATATGTCTGGACCTTTGAAAGCTGTCAAAGGAACACATTCTTCGACAATTATCAGTTGATGGAAACCTGTAGCTAGGTCCATTCTAGAAAATACTCGCGCTCCATTCAATTGATCCAACAAATCATCGATGCGGGGTAATTGATATTTGTTCTTGAGCATCTGCTTGTTGAGGTCTCGGTAATCAACACACAATCGGAGAGTATCGTCTGACTTAGGAACAAACACTATAGCTGCACCCCAATTAGAGAAGCTAGGCCTGATTAGACCTTTCCAAAGCAATTATCGAGTTTGATTGCCCAATTCTTCTTTTTCTTTTATTGTCATTCTCCGAATTGGATGCACTACTGGCCTGGCATTCGGAATTAAATCAATCCTGAATTCAATTTCTCTCTACGGAGGTAAGTTATCGACTTCTTCGAACACATCCACATAATGTTTAATGACAGGGATATTTTCTAACAAAGTGGGAATAACTTCTAGCGCGGACCAAAATGCTTTTCTATCTGATTTGAACCGTGGCATGGTATAGTAATATGTCCAAGCTTTGTTTTAATTTTAACTTCTCTTTCGACGCAATCTATTTCGGCCTCGTATTTCATTAACCAATCCAGCCCCAGAATAATATCAAACTCAGGAAAATTCATGACGATTAATTTAAAAGGAAACTGGTAACAAGAATAAGAAATAGACACTTTACAACATGAACTGAGAACAATAGAACCTCCTATCGGATTACGAACTCTAACCGATTCACTATGCTTTCTTAGATTTAACTTTAACTTTTTAACAGTGTTACTTGTAATAAAACTTTGTGATGCACCAGTGTCAAATAGTAAGGAAACAGGAATATTTTTAATAGTAAGGGTACCTCCCAAAACATCGGGTTTACCTGCTCCAGGAGAAGCAGCTGGCGGGTTCACCCCGTCATATACATGGACAACCTGAGAATTCTTCAGCAAAGGACAATTCCTTCTCATATGCCCCGTCTGGTGGCAGTTATAGCACTCACTAGGGTTGTGGGGGTTCTGGCTAGAGCTTGATTGGTTGGTCTTCTACCGCTTCGGAGCGGTGCATACATTGGAGTAATGTCCAGCTTAACCGCAGTTGTAACAACTTCCCCTGGGTGGCCTATCTTTTTGCGGCTTGGCATTTGCTACTGTGTTGCTTGATTCAGGCTGCTTCCCTGAAGGCTTGCGCTTGTTGCTTGCTTGGTTCTTTGCGCGGTCTTCATCAAAGTTCCTCTTGTCCAAGCTCTCATAATTACACACCATATCAACCATGTCGGCAAATGTAAGCTTAACGTGGCTCATTGCCCTATTCTAGTACCTGCGTTGAAGTCCATGAATGAACCTCTTATTCTTCGCCTTAACAGTCAGAACAAGCTCTAGCGCATAGCGGGACAGCCGAGTAAACCTATTGAGATATTCCTGTATGTTGTGATCTCCTTGTTGGAGATTGGCAAACTCGTCATGCAAGCGCTCCATCTCCTGCTCAGGAATAAACTTCTCTTTGAATAACACTTTGAATTCATCCCAAGACATCTCCACCTCTAGCTCATTCAAGGTGATGGCTTCCCACCATAGTTGTGCCTCGTCTTGCAATAACCAAGCACCCATGAAGCTTTTACTATGATCCTCAAGACCTAAGCCAGCGAAGGTCTTCTCACACGTTTTTAACCAACCTAAGGCTTCAGTCACAGTGCCCGTGCCAGAGAATGTCTTGCCTCCAAGATTCTTATACTTCTTTGCCACTCGATCTAAATCAAACTGTTGCGGGGGCGGTGGTGGCTGAATCAAAGGCTCCTCAACAACAGGAATATTCCCCCGTCCTCTGCCTCAGCCACCTCGGACTCTAGCTGCTCGGGTAGCCATCTAAGTCAGTTCTGTACAATCAAGAAAAGAGTCAAGCCCACAGAAATGATAATTTTAAGATATGGTAAAAGAAAAAAAAAATATGGAAAGATAATGATGTACTAATCAAATTATTTTGCTATTTTGCTTAGCTCATTCTAGAACATTACTAATCCTATCTCTAATGAGCTACTCGCCTTAGAACACTACTGATTCTATTTTGACGAGGTGTTTAATGTATTAAATTCTAGAACTAAGATTAAACAAAGCTCTGATACCACCTGTGACGATCCCAAACCCCTATGTTTACGGTGGCGAGGATAATCATTGGAATATAACACATTAATCATCATTAGCAGAGTACAGATAACATCATAAACATGAAATATAATAATTTACATCAATATGACAGTGGAATCATTATCTGTAATAAATAACAGAGTAGCACAGTGCAGGATACAACTTAGTGCATAAAGGAAATGATCAGTCTACATCAAGATCACTGGGATATGTACATCAGAGAGTACATAATAAAAGTAAATCAGTCTACATCGCGATAAGCGAAATCATATACATAAGATACTACTAGCGGTAATGCCAAATAGCCAAAATACAGATAAAGCAAGTCCTCGCCATACAAACCAAAAGTGCACTCCATGCTGCGGTGCAAAGCCAAAATACCTCCTGAAACCTGTCACTAGGCTGCCCGTGTAGAAATAAGGGCACCCGAGTTTGCAAAGTGAAACAAACTACGAGTCAGTCATGGGAATAGTATGAGAAATCTACTTAACTGGTTAAACAACAATAATAAGGCAAATCATAGGACCACGCCTGTGACGACCCCAAAACCCGTACTGACGGTGTCAAGGGTAATCTTTGGAATATAACACAGAAACAGATAATAGCAGAACAGAAATAAATAAATACACCAGACAATGAACAAATAATCACTGGATAAACAATAATCATCAGAGTTACACGATATACAAGATCATACTTAGTACAAATACAGTTTAGCTATACATAAATGTCTACAGCGGATACAAACATAATATGTACAATAGGAGCTGAACAACATAAAAAGAGATAAATGATAGAATCCATCTTCAGCTCCAGCTATCCAGAAAGAGCCAGCTAAAACCTGAATACAAGGCAGCTCGTGTAGAAAAAGGGGCACCCGAGTTTGCAAGTGAAACAAACTACGAGTCAGTCATGGGACTGGTATGAGAAATCTACTTAACACATTTTATACTTTGGCTAATCACAGGACCACGCCACATTCACGGAACGGGTTTACTCCATTGGATTGCCAGTGCTTTAAAACAAGTAAATCTTTAAACATCGCAATGCTTTTTATAAAAATGAAGCCATTATAAGACTCAGTTCCCATCACACAATGCAACGCAAACCGGAGGATAGAGTTTTACCTTATAATGGCCAAAATATGCTTGATACGAATAAAACAAAAGCGTTTGATATTATTACTAGTGTTTATAGGTTTCTAAAACAATTTCAATCATAACTATCAATCATAGGCGGCATGGGTACCATATATCATGTCGCCATATATAGATACAATCAAAACCGCACAGTCACGTATTTGGAAATTGGATTTCCGTCATGAACCAAGGCAAAAGATAGTCCTTACCGACTTCGAGACAATCTAGCCCATGTCTCCGGAACAGCCGCAACTGCCCCTTGGATCGTCAGGGCCGGTCCACATGGAGTGGATTATAGTGCCTGAACAATACGTTTCCCCGCCCTTTGGGGCGTAAATGAGCCAACGAATGACTCCATCGGTCTCGGATCGACCGATATAACCGAGGCGCCTCGCAACAGCAACAACCACATAGGTGAAAATAATATAATGTCAGCCAGTTTAAGCACCGACACTACCTCTAGCTAGAAGGAAACGCATGCCCTCCCTGATGTCCTCTCCCGTTTCTGGTTCATACCGGGGTGTGAGGCTCGCGAATTCACGTTGTACACAAAGCTACGCCACACAGGCGGTGCTTTGATCATCAACTACAAGACTTTGCTTTTCAACAGAAGCCCTGATCACCGCATCTTAGCATGCCACACAGGCAATTCACGCCACGTAACTGATGGCTATCAATCACACAGAATGAATTCCAATGTCAGACACACAGTCCATTTGCAAGTTCGTTCTGGGTCTGAACGAAACCGGAGGCAATATATACCTCGCAAACCCATCGATCTCCACGTACGTCTGGACGATCACCACTCATTATCCATATTTCGGGATGCCTCCCAATCAGGACATCAGTTACCATCCAAACGAGGTGAAGATCGGTCTTCAACCACCGTCTTCATCTTCGACTTCTTATCGTCGGTTCAGTTATTCAGGATGGGATTAACCCGGTCTTTCTGAACAACTCGCGTATATAATAAACAAGTGCTACACAAACACAACATACGCCTTATTCCAATTCATTAGTCACTAACCGTAAATTAGCAAGAGAACGATTTCCCAAATATTAACCCCGAAGGCCGAAACCAACATCAGATCAAAACCCAGGAAACCATTCGACTTAGCCAACCTTCAGTTAGTTTCTAAATTTCACATCCATATCGTTTATAATATTTTATAATGATTTATCGCTATTTTTATTTATTTATTTATAGCCAATTTATTTAAACGACGCTTCGGGCCATAACGCGGCCGTGGCGCTGTTTTTCTTCAGATTTGATTTACACATATCTAAAAATCTAACCGTTGGATCTTCACAAAATTTACATCAATAGAAAGATCTTTTCAAAACGAACCCAACGGTTCCAGTTTTGGGAAAATCCGACGGTCGGATCTCTCGGTACAATCGTTTGAAGTTTCGATTTCAAATTACGAACTACAGCGTCGTTATTCGATTTAATTTAATTATATATATATATATAATCGATTCTGGCGCTGTTTTTCTTCATATTTGAATTAAACATTCCAGACAATCCAACCGTTGGATCTTTACAAAGTTGGTATCGTTGGAAAGATATTTCCAAAGCGAACCCAACGATTTCGGTTTCGGGAAAATCCGATGGTCGGATCTCCCGCACTAATCGATTGAAATCACGGTTTCAAAACACGAACTGCAGCTTCATTATTTGATTTATTTTAATTAATTATATATATATATATATATATAAATATAATCGATTCTTCAATTTCAAAACCATTTCGTTTTCATACATTTGATAAAAATGATATTTTTATCCAACTGACTTCTATTTCAACACTTCACTATTTGTAACTATTCATGTATATGATAAAAATGTGATTTTTATTGTAAAAAAATTTATTTCAAAACACGACTATTTTATATAGTTGATATAGATGGTAAAAATATGATTTTTATTATAAAACAATTTCTTTCAAAACACGGCTAATTTATATAGTTCATATAGATGATAAAAATATGATTTTTATTATAAAACAATTTCTTTCAAATCACGAATACCATTCAACACATGAATTTCTATTCAACAAATGAATTTCTATTCAACACACGAACAATTTTCTATAATTTATATATATCGATAAAAAGGTGATTTTTATATTTAAAAACACGAATACCATTCAACACATGAATTTCTATTCAACGAATGAATTTCAATTCAACACATGAAGGTTTTCTATAGTTTATATATATAAAGTAATAAAAATGTGATTTTTATTGCAAAACAATTTATTTCAAACATGAATGTCGTTCAATAGATGAATTTCTATTCAACACATGAATATAGTTTCAACACATGAAAATAATTCTAACACATGAATATTATTCAAAATTTCGGCAGCATAACGGCAGGGTAGTTAAAACCGGGGCCGTCCCTAGTACGGCTCCTCGCTCTACCTTAAAGCCTCGCAGCTTTTGACAATGGGAAATCATGCATCTAGTTCGCACGCAGGCGGCATGTATATATTTTTCATTTCCAAAAAACTAATCCTACGTGGTTTCAACCAAATAATTCTCAACCACAAACGGGTATTTTTCAACCACAATCAATCAATTTCAACCACAAACAATTATAATCAACTATTCTCTATCAACCAATTTTCACACCAATCACAATCAATAAATATCGTCCATGGTTTGTGGACGAGGGGCGTATATACATATATATATTTTATATAAGCATTTCACTTCTATTTCAACACATATATAATTTTTACAACGCATATATAACTTATACATCGAACGTACAACCTATACAACGCTTATACATGAAGTGTACAACGCTTATACAAGTCATACATTGACTATATAATTTATACATCGTCGTTTTCCGTATCGTTTATAAATTAGAAATCTCACATTGGGTTCCACTCCACCAAAAATAGCAGAAGGCTCAGAAAAATATGCGGTCTCTTCTAGAATATAGAAGACGTCCACACGAGTCCACTGACTCTTGTTTCATTGAATTTCATCAAGAAATGAAAATGATATGATTTTTACAGTGAAATCAAAAACCGTAGCGCTTAGAACTGCTATTAAATAGTTTATATAATTTAACAGCCGTGCCTTTCTATTTCGTTCAAAACTAGGTTTTGATCTTGCGCTAAATCCGTTGTGCTATAGGTCGATCAGCCTTCACCACGAGGAAGAGCTTCGAATCGCGCTCTGGCGCGTGGGGGTGGGGTCCAGTTCGACGCTGGCAGGAGGTGGCGACGGCGGTTTCAAACCCGCAACTTTCGAAGCTCAATTCTCGAGAACCAGAGCACGAGGGAGGGAGCAACGGGTATGGATTTGAAGAGCTCGGGGGTATCTTCAAAAAGTTCTACTAGGGCACGATCTAATTTGGCGTGGATTCGCCAGAAAATGGACAGGAAGCGAGGAGGTGGTTTCCGTCGTCGATCGGGGGGGGGGGGGTTTCTGAGTTTTTTTTAATAAATTCTGATTGGTCGGGAGCTTTTAAAAGGGAGTTTTCTCACACGACCTCCAATACGAACCCAACGACTATCAACCCTAGTGTTTTACCCCCATTCCGAACACAATGGGATATGTTTCGTAGGCCCATTCGACTGTTTCAGTCAGTTTTCCTTCGAATTAAAATATAAAACATCCAATATTCGATTTGAACATACATTTCAATTTACCAGGGCCACAAACTGATTCGAAAAATTCCAGAAAAATAAATCTACCTATGTTTTGACGATACGGTCCCAACAAAACTAGTTTCATCGAATTTTGAGACCGTTCGCAAAAAGGCCCATTTCTGGTCAATCCAATTTAACTGTAATTGACCAAAACACGTTTTCCTTTGCCACTCTCACATAGTAGCTTCAAAAATTATGAAATTTGAAACCTAGCAATAACTTCACATCCCGGATCCAACAAAAGTGGTTTCGTCGAATTCCGAGGTTGTTTGCAAAATGCCCATTTTCACGGGCTATATAATTTCTACAGCGACCTTTCTGAAAATTCATTTGGCCATAACTTTTGCTTCCTACTATAAAACTTCGATTTTTCAGATTCTTTAGAAAGGTATTCACTAACAGATTTAAATATTTTTGGTTTCACTCAAATCCGTTTTGTTTTGCACCTGGTACAGTCAGTCAAAGTTTGAAATGAAAATTTGAAACTGCCGCGCCATTTCAGGCCTTGTTTATAATTAGAATAATTATATTCATTTTCAAATGTCGATTCAAACTTACTTTTCATCGTTATTCTTTAAAATATTTATTTTAAATATTTAAAATCCACTAAAATAGCCAATTTTAAATTTTAAATTGGTTCAGATTTTCCGGGTCGTTACAATCTCCCCCACTTAAACCTTTTCGTCCCCGAAAAGGAACAAAGTCGAAAGTGGTTTGATTAATCAACTCTACGTTCAATTTGACTTCCATTCTCCAACTTTCGGTTTCTGAGAATTTTCAAATTCTTCAAAAATTTGGCTAACACCCGGAATTTTCGAATTTTTTTGCCATAACCTCCTTTGTACGGGGAGGGGTTTGGAAATTTATTGGGCCGTATTAGGTACCCAATAAATCCTATAAAGCATACACATATTTATAGTGATATATTCTGGTGTTTACAGGGGAGCGTGTATAGATAATAACTCCAGAGAATAAATTCTCGTCACCCTGTCAAAGCCTGAGGGAGTGTGTATTTTAATTGCTCCAGAGAATAAATTCTCGTCACCTCGTCCCGTGTGGGAAATAAATAATCCATGTGCCGTATCTAATGACTAGAGAGACGTGATTATTGTCAACTCCAGACCCGTGTGGGGTTTTTATTAATCTCGCAATTTATCATTACAATTTTTATATGGTCATATCAGTCATCAGTTCAACCTGTAAAATATAGTCATCGCCATACAAGCCTCTCGCTCGTATGGTAAATCTTCCACCTCGTCACACAAGCTCCAAATGCTTATGTGGTATATGATGAAGTATGCTTATCTTCAAGAAGTATGCCATGTAGTGTAATTCAAAATTAATTGTTACTATCCTATGGCGACATTTATTATTACACACAGAACAACCAGCACTCCGCATCCAATGGCATTCATAGGAGTTGATATAATAATATTTCGCATCCAACTCATTAAGGTTTACCTATTTGTTAGGCACACAAATAAAATCTTTACTCAACAGCTAATCCATTTACCTGTTCAAACATATATAATGCACAAGTATATATTTCTATCTATTCTTAAATCTGTTCAATGTGTGATTCAATCGAATAAATTCTACCATTCATTCTGTTATTGATTTAATTAACTATCATTCTAATAATTTAATTAATAAAATCTACTATCACACAACACAAACAACAATCAAATTGTTTTTAATTTTTCAAATATATACCTTTTGATATGTTCAAAAATTATATTTCTAAAACCAAACTATATATATAATCACAGTTACGTTATTTATAAACATATAACTCTCGACTTGTTCTGGGGCACTTTTGACCCCATCTCTAACGAGTTATTCTGATTCTGCTATACTCATACTAGGATATTACTAATCCTATCTGTAATGAGTTATTCGTCCTAGAACACTACTGGTTCTATTTCTGACGAGTTCGTTAATATGTTATATTCCATCACTAAGCTTAACCAAAGCTCTGATACCACGTTGTGACGACCCCAAAACCCGTACTGACGGTGTCAAGGGTAATCTTTGGAATATAACACAGAAACAGATAATAGCAGAACAGAAATAAATAAATACACCAGACAATGAACAAATAATCACTGGATAAACAATAATCATCAGAGTTACACGGTATACAGGTTCATACTTAGTACAAATACAGTATACATAAATGTCTACAGCGGATACAAACATAATATGTACAATAGGAGCTGAACATCATAAAAAGAGATAAATGATAGAATCCATCTTCAACTCCAGCTATCCAGAAAGAGTCAGCTAAAACCTGAATACAAGGCTGCCCGTGTAGAAAAAGGGGCACCCGAGTTTGCAAGTGAAATAAACTACGAGTCAGTTATGGGACTGGTATGAGAAATCTACTTAACACATTTTATACTTTGGCTAATCACAGGACCACGCCACTTTCGCGGAACGGGTTTACTCAATTGGATTGCCAGTGCTTTAAAATAAGTAAATCTTTAAACATCGCAATGCTTTTTATAAAAATGAAGCCATTATAAGACTCAGTTCCCATCACACAAAGCAACGCAAACCGGAGGATAGAGTTTTACCTTATAATGGCCAAAATATGCTTGATACGAATAAAACAAAAGCGTTTGATATTATTACTAGTGTTTATAGGTTTCTAAAACAATTTCAATCATAACTATCAATCATAGGCGGCATGGGTACCATATATCATTTCGCCATATATAGATACAATCAAAACCGCACAGTCACGTATTTGGAAATTGGATTTCCGTCATGAACCAAGGCAAAAGATAGTCCTTACCGACTTCGAGACAATCTAGCCCATGTCTCCGGAACAGCCGCAACTGCCCCTTGGATCGTCAGGGCCGGTCCACACGGAGTGGATTATAGTGCCTGAACAATACGTTTCCCCGCCCTCTGGGGCGTAAATGAGCCAACGAATGACTCCATCGGTCCCGGATCGACCGATATAACCGAGGTGCCTCGCAACAGCAACAACCACATAGGTGAAAATAATATAATGTCAGCCAGTTTAAGCACCGACACCACCTCTAGCTAGAAGGAAATGCATGCCCTCCCTGATGTCCTCTCCCGTTTCTGGTTCATACCGGGGTGTAAGGCTCGCGAATTCACGTATACACAAAGCTACGCCATACAAGCGGTGCTTTGATCATCAACTACAAGGCTTTGCTTTTCAACAGAAGCCCTGATCACTGCATCTTAGCATGCCACACAGGCAATTCACGCCACGTAACTGATGGCTATCAATCACACAGAATGAATTCCAATGTCAGACACACAGTCCATTTACAAGTCCGTTCTGGGTCTGAACGAAACCGAAGGCAATATATACCTCGCAAACCCATCGATCTCCACGTACGTCTGGACGATCACCACTCATTATCCATATTTCGGGATGCCTCCCAATCAGGACATCAGTTACCATCCAAACGAGGTGAAGATCGGTCTTCAACCACCGTCTTCATCTTCAACTTCTTATCGTCGGTTCAGTTATTCAGGATGGGATTAACCCGGTCTTTCTGAACAACTCGCGTATATAATAAACAAGTGCTACACAAACACAACATACGCCTTATTCCAATTCATTAGTCACTAACCGTAAATTAGCAAGATAACGATTTCCCAAATATTAACCCCGAAGGCCGAAACCAACATCAGATCAAAACCCAAGAAACCATTCGACTTAGCCAACCTTCAGTTAGTTTCTAAATTTCACATCCATATCGTTTATAATATTTTATAACGATTTATTACTATTTTTATATATTTATTTATAGCCAATTTATTTAAACGACGCTTCGGGCCATAACACGGCCGTGGCGCTGTTTTTCTTTAGATTTGATTTACACATATCTGAAAATCTAACCGTTGGATCTTCACAAAATTTACATCATTAGAAAGATCTTTTCAAAACGAACCCAACGGTTCCAGTTTTGGGAAAATCCGACGGTCGGATCTCCCGGTACAATCGTTTGAAGTTTCGATTTCAAATTATGAACTGCAGCGTCGTTATTCGATTTAATTTAATTATATATATATATATATATATAATCGATTCTGGCGCTGTTTTTCTTCAGATTTGAATTAAACATTCCAGACAATCCAACCGTTGGATCTTTACAAAGTTGGTATCGTTGGAAAGATATTTCCAAAGCGAACCCAACGGTTTCGATTTCGGGAAAATTCGATGGTCGGATCTCTCGCACTAATCGATTGAAATCACGGTTTCAAAACACGAACTGCAGCTTCGTTATTCGATTTATTTTAATTATATATATATATATATATATATATATAAATATAATCGATTCTTCAATTTCAAAACCATTTCCTTTTCATACATTTGATAAAAATGATATTTTTATCCAACTGACTTCTATTTCAACACTTCACTATTTTTAACTATTCATGTATATGATAAAAATGTGATTTTTATTGTAAAACAATTTATTTCAAAACACGACTATTTTATATAGATGATATAGATAGTAAAAATATGATTTTTATTATAAAACAATTTCTTTCAAAACACGGCTATTTTATATAGTTCATATAGATGATAAAAATATGATTTTTATTATAAAACAATTTCTTTCAAAACACGAATACCATTCAACACATGAATTTCTATTCAACAAATGAATTTCTATTCAACACACGAACAGTTTTCTATAATTTATATATATCGATAAAAAGGTGATTTTTATATTTAAAAACACGAATACCATTCAACACATGAATTTCTATTCAACGAATGAATTTTAATTCAACACATGAAGGTTTTCTATAGTTTATATATATAAAGTAATAAAAATGTGATTTTTATTGCAAAACAATTTATTTCAAACATGAATGTCGTTCAATAGATGAATTTCTATTCAACACACGAATATAGTTTCAACACATGAAAATAATTCTAACACATGAATATTATTCAAAATTTCGGCACCATAACGGCAGGGTAGTTAAAACCAGAGCCGTCCCTAGTACGGCTCCTCGCTCTACCTTAAAGCCTCACAGCTTTTGACAATGGGGAATCATGCATCTAGTTCGCACGCAGGCGGCATGTATATATTTTTCATTTCCACAAACTAATCCTATGTGGTTTCAACCAAATAATTCTCAACCACAAACGGGTATTTTTCAACCACAATCAATCGATTTCAACCACAAACAATTATAATCAACTATTCTCTATCAACCAATTTTCACACCAATCACAATCAATAAATATCGTCCATGGTTTGTGGACGAGGGGCGTATATACATATATATATTTTATATAAGCATTTCACTTCTATTTCAACACATATATAATTTTTACAACGCATATATAACTTATACATCGAACGTACAACCTATAAAACGCTTATACATGAGGTGTACAACGCTTATACAAGTCATACATTGACTATATAATTTATACATCATCGTTTTCCATATCGTTTATAAATTAGAAATCTCACATTGGGTTCCACTCCACCAAAAATAGCAGAAGGCTCAGAAAAATATGCGGTCTCTTCTAGAATGTAAAAGACGTCCACACGAGTCCACTGTCTCTTGTTTCACTGAATTTCGTCAAGAAACGAAAAAGATATGATTTTTACAGTGAAATCAAAAACCGTAGCGCTTAGAACTGCTATTAAATAGTTTATATAATTTAACAGCCGTACCTTTCTGTTTCGTTCAAAACTAGGTTTTGATCTTGCGCTAAATCCGTTGTGCTATAGGTCGATCAGCCTTCACCACGAGGAAGAGCTTGAAATCGCGCTCTAGCGCGTGGGGGTGGGGTCCAGTTCGACGCTGGCAGGAGGTGGCGGCGGCGGTTTCAAACCCGCAACTTTCGAAGCTCGATTCTCGAGAACCAGAGCACGAGGAAGGGAGCAACGGGTATGGATTTGAAGAGCTCGGGGAGATCTTCAAAAAGTTCTACTGGGGCACGATCTAATTTGGCGTGGATTCGCCAGAAAATGGACAGGTGTGACGATCCCAAAATCCGAGGGGCGGTATTAAGGATAATCATTGGAATATAACATATTAATCATCATAGAAGAGTACAGATAATAGCAAAAACAATAAATAGAATAATTTTACATGGATATGACAGCGGAATCACAACATGTAACAACATCAGAATAGCACAGCGTAGGATATAACTTAGTAGATAAAAAGGGAAGTGATCAGTAATCATCGCCAGAGGCGAGATACATACATGCAGTGAGACATAATAAGGGTATCAGTCTACATCGCCGAAGGCGGTACATATACATACAATAAGAGGTACTGAAAGTAAAGCAGTCTGCATCGCCAGTGGCGGAATCATAATATAAGTGCAATAATGGCGGAAAATGTCAAAGTCGTCTCTGTGAAGTCAGCCTCGCCATGAGCCAAAATGCACTCTATGCAACAGTGCAGAGCCAAAAACAACCTGTCACCTGTGAACTAGGCTGCCCGTGTGAAAATAAGGGCACCCGCGTTTGCAAAGTGAAACAAACAATGAGTCAGTCATGGGGACTGGTATGAGGAATCTATTTAACAGTTAAACAACAGTAAAAAGCAAATCATAGGACCACGCCACTTTCGCGGAACGGGTTTACTCCAGTGATTGCTAGTGCATTTAAAACAAAGTAAATTCTTTTAAAACAAGGCAATGCTTTTAAAAAAAGGATGAAGCCATTATAAGACTCAGGTCCCATCACATAATGCAACGCAAGCCGGAGGACAGAGTTTTACCTTATAATGGCCAAATATGCTTGATACGTATAAAAGCAAAATCAATTGATATTATTACTAGTGCATATATGTTTCAAAAGCGAATAGCATCATAAATATCAATCATAGGCGGCATAGCTACCATCTACTATGTCGCCATACTAGTTCTACAATCAAGTCCGTTATTTCGTATTGGAAATTGGATTTCCGTCATGAGTCGAGGCAAGGGGCAAGCTCCTCTCCGCTTCGAGACATTCTAGCAAATGCCTCAGGACTACACACTCTGGACAACCCTGGATTCGGCTAGGCCGGTCCTCTCTTACGTTTGAGGATTAATTATGCCTGAACACACGTTTCCCGGTCCTTACAGACCTATAATCGAGGCGCCTCGCATTCCAACAACCACAAAGGTGAAAAGTAGATATAAATGTCAGGGTTGGTAAGTCACTGACACCACCATAGCTAGAAAGAAACGTCGTGCTCTCCCAGCGGTCCGTATCCCCTTTTTGACTCATACCGAGGTGTGAGGCTCGCGAATCCACGCTATACACAAAGCCAGGCCACGTAGACCGTGCTTTGATCATCATCCACAAGACTTTGCTTTGCAACAGAAGCCTTGATCACAACATCTTGGCATGCCACATAGGCAGTCCACTCCATACGATTGATTTCCATCGATATATAACCTCTGTGCTTGTATGTCTCAGAGAAGGGCGTTAAGCAAAAGAATAAATTCTCCGCCGCCAAACAGATATATATTTAACAGAGATCAATCAGTATAGAACAAAATCCAATGTCAGACACACAGTCCATTTACAAGTCCGTTCTGGGTCTGAACGAAACCGGAGGCGTCTATTCCTCGCATATCCGTACAATCAACACATACGTTCAGACGGCTACTACTTCCGTTCCTTCACGGTAGCTACTCCGGTCAGGAACCTCAGCAGCGCCCATCCAACCGATACGAAGATCATCGGTCTTGAATCGTCTTTGCATTTTCCAATTCGAATCGCTTGATAAATTATTTGAAATGAGGGTTAGCTCGGCCTTTTCAAATAATTCACGTAATTAGAATTTAAATCGATTCTTTCCATGGTTATATTATTCGACATCCATCTTTCAGTTCTTTAGTGTTATTTTCGTGTCAAGCACATACAACCATCAAATATCAAACAATTCAAGCCCAATTGGTTTATTTTCAATCTATGTTGCTTATAATATTTTATAACGATTTTTCGCCATTTTTATTTATTTAAAAATGGCCATATTTAATTAAACGACGTTTCAGGTCGTGCCGTGGCACTGTTTTTCCCCTAATTTGTTTTACACATATCGGAGAATCTAACCGTTGGATTTCTACGAAGTCCATATCAGTGGGAAGGTGTCCCCAAAGCGAACCCAACGGTTCCAGTTTCGTGAGAATCCGACGGTCGGATCTTCCACACTAGTCGTTTGAAGTTACGGTTTCAAAATTCGAACTACAGCGTCGTTGTTCGATTTAATTTAATTATATTTCTAAAATATAAACGATTCTGGCGCTATTTTTCTTCAGATTTGAATTAAACATTCCGGACAATCCAACCGTTGGATTTTTACAAGGTTGGTGCCGTTGGGAAGATATTTCCAAGGCGAACCCAGCGGTTGCGGTTTCGGGAAAATCCGATGGTCGGATTTCTCGTACTAATCGTTTCAAATTACGATTCTGAAACACGAACTGCACGGCTTCGATTCCTTTTAATTATAATTATATTTATATATATAAATATAGTTCATTCTATAATTCCAACCATAGTTCATTCTATATTTTCAACTTCGTTTTCACTTCAAATATTTCACTAACGCCTTAATATTTCGAAAAATTTCGCCATAACCTCCTTTGTACGGGGAGGGGTTTGGAAATTTATTGGGCCGTGTTAGGTACCCAATAAATCCTAAAAAGCATCCACATATTTATAGTGATATATTCTGGTGTTTACGGGGGAGCATGTATAGATAATCACTCCAGAGAATAAATTCTCGTCACCCCGTTTCCGTGTGGAAATAAATAGTCCATTTGCCGTATCTAATAACTAGAGAGACGTGATTATTGTCAACTCCAGACCCGTGTGGGTTTTTTATTAATCTGGCGATTTATCGTTATATTTTATATAGTCCATATCAGTCATCAGTTCAACCTGTAGTATATAATCATCGCCATACAAGCCTCTTGCTCGTATGGTAAATCTTCCACCTCGTCACACAAGCTCCAATTGCTTATGTGGAATATGATGAAGTATGCCTATCGTCAAGAAGTATGCCATGTAGTGTAGTTCAAAATTAATTGTTACTATCCTATGGCGATATTTATTATTTCACACAGAATAACTAGCACTCCGCATCCAATGGCATTCACAGGAGTTGATATAAAAATAAAATTGCGCAGCCAACTCATCAAGGTTTACCTATTTGTCGAGCACGCAAATAATTTCTTTACTCTACAGCTAATCCATTTTTCCTGTTCAACACATGTATATATATGCAGAACAAAGCTAATAATAATATTTCTAGCAAACTATTATTTACTTCAACACGTGTGTATTTTTATCAAAGCGTATACATGATAAAAGAAATATTTTTATCATCAAAAATATTTATTCAACACGTGAATGTTTTTAACACTTCATATTCACAATAAAAATGTAGTTTTTATTATCTATTCATTTTATTTTAAAATACGATAACATTCAACACATGAATTTCAACCCGACGAACGAATTTCAATTCAACACATGAATATTCTATATAGTTTGTATATATATATATATATATAAATGTGATTTTTATCGCTAAAGATATTTGTTTAAATTCAAATAATATTCAACACATGAATTTCAACTCGACGAACGAATTGCAACTCAACACATGAATATTCGATATAGTTTGTATATATATAAAAATGTGATTTCTATCGCTAAAGCTATTTGTTTAAATTCAAATAATATTCAACACATGAATTTCAACTCGACGAACGAATTGCAACTCAACACATGAATATTCGCTATGGTTTGTATATATATAAAAATGTGATTTCTATCGCTAAAGCTATTTGTTTAAATTCAAATAATATTCAACACATGAATTTCAACTCAACGAATGAATTGCAACTCAACACATGAATATTCGATATAGTTTGTATATATATAAAAATGTGATTTCTATCGCTAAAGCTATTTGTTTAAATTCAAATAATATTCAACACATGAATATTCGATATAGTTTGTATATATATAAAAATGTGATTTCTATCGCTAAAGCTATTTGTTTAAATTCAAATAATATTCAACACATGAATTTCAACTCAACGAACGAATTGCAACTCAACACATGAATATTCGCTATGGTTTGTATATATATAAAAATGTGATTTCTATCACTAAAGCTATTTGTTTAAATTCAAATAATATTCAACACATGAATTTCAACTCAACGAATGAATTGCAACTCAACGAATGAATATCCGATATAGTTTGTATATATATAAAAATGTGATTTCTATCGCTAAAGCTATTTGTTTAAATTCAAATAATATTCAACACATGAATATTCGATATAGTTTGTATATATATAAAAATGTGATTTTTATCGCTAAAGCTATTTGTTTAAATTCAAATAATATTCAACACATGAATTTCAACTCAACGAACGAATTGCAACTCAACACATGAATATTCGATATAGTTTGTATATATATAAAAATGTGATTTCTATCGCTAAAGCTATTTGTTTAAATTCAAATAATATTCAACACATGAATTTCAACTCAACGAACGAATTGCAACTCAACGAACGAATTGCAACTCAACACATGAATATTCGTTATAACATATGTAATTTATTTCAACGAATGAAAATTATTCTAACACATGTATATTTCAGAAAATTTCGGCAGCATAACGGCAGGGTAGTTAAAACCGGGACCGTCCCTAGTACGGCCCCTCGCTCTACCTTAAAACCTCGCGGTTTTTGACAATGGGGATCTTGCATCTAGTTCGCACGCAGGCGGCATGTTTTATTTTCAATTCCATAATCCTATTCTAATTTGTTTCAACCACAAGAGGGTATTTTTCAACCACAAAGGTATTTTTCAACCACAAAGGTATTTTTCAACCCCAAAATCAACCACAAACAATTATTTCCAACCATTCGTCATACCATATAATATCACGTCAATCACAAGCAATAAATATCGTCCATGGTCTGTGGACGAGGGGAGTATATATATATTATTTCTATAATTCACTTGCATTTCATCACAATTCAAAGCATATATGTTTCATTCAACGCTTGTATAATTTATACATCGCTAATATAACTTATACAACACATGTACATGAGGTATACAATGCGTATATAATTTACACTTCGCTTATATAATTTATACAACGCGATTCCATTCACACAATTCAGTTTAGATTCCTCTTATTGGTTATTGTAGTGCTAAAAATCGTAGGAAGATCAGAAAAATCCGCGGCTTCTTCTAGAATGTAGAGAGCCTCCTTGCGGTCACGGTGTCTCCTATTTCATCAAATTTCGTTAAAGAACGAAAAAGATATTATTTTTCAAAGTTTTGCAACGCTTTATAGTGTTATTTTCATTTCAGAATTTCGAAGCAGAAAGGTTTTTAAACCTTCAAAACTAGGTTTTGATTTTAAAGTCAAACCGCGCCTTGTTTCTCCGATCAGGTGGTGCCACGTGGAAGAGCTACGAACCAGCTCCCTGTCGGTGGTGGTGGCGTCTGACTCGGCGGCTCCAGCAGGTCGCGGCGGCGCTCCAAAGGGGCTGACTTCCTCCTCGAAATTCGACGCGTACGATCGATGGTTTGGGGCGAGGCTTGGTCGGATTTAAAGAGGGGAGGGAGGCGATCAGAATCTTCAACTGGCGGTAGCGGCGAAACTGGCTGTGGCGGCGGCAAAAACGATGAGAAGCTTCGAGCTTCGTGAGTCGTCAGTTTTGTCTGTGGCGGCTAGGGTTTTGAGATTTTTTTTAAAGGAAAAATCCTATTGGTCGAGACTTTATAGGAAAATTTAAATAGTGTTTTTACAAACGGACTCGAAATCAAACCCAACGACTGTCGCCCCTAGCTAAATACCCCCATTCCGGACACAATGGGATATGTTTCATTGGCCAATTCGACTGTTACAGTCAGTTATTTTTCAAATTAAAATATAAAACATTCAATATTTAATTTGAACGTACATTTCAATTTGCCAGGGCCACAAACTGAATCGAAAAATTCCAGAAAAATAAATCTAGCTTTGTTTTGACGATACGGTCCTAACAAAACCAGTTTCGTCGAATTCTGAGCTCATTTGAAAAACGGCCATTTTTAGGTCGACCCATTTTAACAGAAATTGACCAATCCCATTTTCTTTTGCCCCGCTCACATACTAGCTTCAAAAATTATGAAATTTGAAACTTAACAATTATTTGACATCCCGGACCCAACAAAAGTGGTTTCGTCGAATACCGAGGTCGTATGCAAAATATCAATTTTCAAGGGTTATATATGCTATATAGCGACCTTTCTGAAAATTCATTTGGCCATAACTTTTGATTCCCGCTATGAAACTTCGATTTTTCAGATTCGTTAGAAAGGTATTCATAAACAGATTTAAATATTTTCAGTTTCGCTAAAATCCGTTATATTTTCCACCCGGTACAGTCAGACAAAGTTTGTATACAAACTTTCAAACTGCAATACTATACCCAATTCTTTATTTTATTGAAATATGCTATTTCAATTATTCAAATTCTTTGGTAATAACCAATTTTAAATTTTTTAAATTGGTTCACATTTTTCCGGGTTATTACAATCTCCCCCACTTAAAACTTTTCGTCCTCGAAAAGGAAATAACGGCTAAGTAGGAAATAAAATGTAAATGCGAAGTATTGTAAAGGTACCTTGGACCGAAGTTAGTCAGAGATGTCCACTCTGCATTTGGGGTAGGCTTGTTTAATGATTTCCTCAGTCTCCCAAATATAGTCTCTAGGATCACTACTCCACTGCACTTTGACTAAATGAATCTTTTTGCTCCTTAGCTCTCTAGTTTCTTTGCCAACAATCTTTAATGGCTCTCTTCTGAGCGCTAATTCTGGAGTTATGTCTATATCCTGTTGCGCTGCTTCTTCCACAACAAGATCTGGATCATGAACATGTTTTCTGAGTTGAGATACGTGGAACACATCATGTACACCAGGCAACCAATCAGGTAATGAAACCATATATGCAAGAGTTCCAATCCGTTCAAGTATAGGAAAGGGACCAATAAATCTCGGTGCCAACTTCCCAGTCTTGCCAAATCTGATTACTCCCCGCATTGGAGAAACTCTTAAATAAACATAATCGCCAACGGCAAATGATAAATCTCTTCTTCTCGCATCAGCATAACTTTTCTGTCGGCTCTGTGCGGTTTTCAATCGCTTCTTAATGAAATCGACTTTATCCGATGCTTCTCGAATCATATCGGGCCCTAACACAAGTCTGTTGCCAGGTTCTACCCAACATGCGGGAGATCTGCACGGTCTACCGTATAATGCTTCAAATGGAGACATTCCCAAACTTGCTTGGTAGCTATTGTTGTAAGAGAATTCAGCTAAATGTAAGTGATCTTCCCATGAGCCTCCAAAATCGATAACGCAAGCCCGCAGTAAATCTTCTAGAATTCTATTCACCCGCTCAGTTTGGCCGTCTGTCTGAGGGTGATAAGTGGTGCTTAGATTCAATTTGGATCCCAATTCTGTCTGGAATGCTTCCCAGAATTTGGTAGTAAACAGGGGATCTCTATCACTGACTATATTGAGCGGCACTCCATGTAGTTTAACTATTTCTTTAAAGTAAATCTGTGCTAAACTTTGAGCCGTTCTGTTGGATCGGACAGGTATGAAATGGGCAGTCTTCGTGAAGCGATCTACGATTACCCATATAATGTCGTTTCCTCTTTTAGTTCAAGGCAAGCCATCAATGAAATCCATCGAAATTTGCTCCCACTTCCATTCTGGAATTTCTAATGGTTGTAATAGTCCGACTAATTTCTGCTGATCACTCTTAACTAGCTGACAAGTGGGGCATCTACTAACATATAATGAAATATCTCTTTTCAAAGCTCTCCACCAGAATTTTCGTTTGATATCGTTATACATTTTGCTCACACTGGGATGGATACTTAATTTGGACTTGTGGCACTCATCAAGTATTTCTCTTCTGAGCTCAGGAAGGTTTGGGATGCAAATTCTGCCCTTTAATCTAAGAACTCCTTTGTCATCGAGTCGGAAACTTGTGGATTCACCTCCTTTGACTCTCTGACTGACTCTTTGAATAAATTCATCGTCTTTCTGAAGGGTCGAGATCCTGTCTATTAATGAAGACGTGATGACAAAACTGGCGATGATTTCATTCTTTCTGCTTAGCGCATCTGCTACAACATTGGCTTTCCCCGGAGTGTATAGAATTTCAAAATCATATGCTGCAAGGAACTCTAACCAACGCTGTTGTCTCAAGTTTAGATCCTTCTGAGTGAATAGATATTTCAAGGATTGATGATCAGTAAATAGTTCGAACTTCTCGCCCAATAAATAATGCCTCCAGATTCTTAAAGCAAACACGATAGCTAATAACTCAAGATCATGAGTTGCATAGTTTCTTTCATGCGGCTTCAGCTGACGGCTAACATAAGAGACCACTTGGCCTTTTTGCATTAATACTGCGCCTAGCCCTCTAATAGAAGCGTCTGTCCATACTGTCAAGTCTTGGTTGCCTTCTATAATTGTTAATACTGGCGCGGTTGTCAACTTCAGCTTCAGCTCCTGGAAAGCTTCTTCACATTCGGGAGTCCATTTGAATTTCTCATGCTTCTTTCTAAGCTTTGTCAATACACCAGATATCTTTGAAAAATCCTGAACGAATTTCCGATAGTAACTAGCCAATCCAAGGAAACTTCGAACTTCTGTGGGAGTAGTAGGTTGTTTCCAGTTCTGAATCGCTGTAATTTTGCTTGGATCTACAGCAATCCCTTCTTTTGATACGACATGGCCTAGGAACTTGACTTCATCCTGCCAGAAGACACACTTAGAAAATTTAGCTTTCAAGACATTTCTCCTTAGAATTTTCAACACTTGCTCTAAATGTTTTGCATGTTCGTCTTCCGACTTGGAGTAGATTAAAATGTCATCGATGAAGACTAGAACAAATTTATTCAATACACCACGGAACACTCTGTTCATAAGATCGACGAAGTATGCCGGAGCGTTACACAAGCCGAACGGCATTACTAACCATTCGTAGAATAAATCGGGACCCCTGAAGGCTGTCAAAGGAACACAGTCTTCGGTTATACGTAATTGGTGGAAACCTGTAGCTAGGTCCATCCTGGAGAATACTGTTGCTCCATTTAATAGATCTAACAGATCGTCTATACGTGGCAAGGGATATTTGTTCTTCAGTGTCTGCTTATTGAGATCTCGGTAATCAACACAAAGTCTTAGAGTACCGTCTGATTTCGGGACAAATACTACTGCTGCTCCCCAAGCTGAAAAGCTCGGTCTGATCAGACCTTTCCAAAGCAATTCTCGGGTTTGACTACCTAACTCTTCTTTTTCTTTCGGGGCCATTCTTCTAATTGGATGTACTACTGGTCGGGCGTTAGGAATTAGATCTATCATGAATTCAATTTCTCTTTGCGGCGGTAAGTTTTCTACTTCTTCAAACACATCCGCGTAGTTTCTAACGACCGGTATCTTTTCTAATGAAGGGGGAGTAACTTCTAAAGAAGACCAAAATTCTGTTCTATTAATTTCTGAACCGTGGCATGGTATATATATAGGCCCAAGCTTCGTTTCGACTTTAACGATTCTCTCGGCACATCTAACTTCGGCCTTATATTTCGTCAAACATTCCAAACCGAGACTAACATCAAATTCTGACAAATCCATAACGATTAAGTGGATGGGAAACTTGTAACGTGAATAGGAGATAGGCACTCTGCAGTATAAGCTGAGACTAACAGAACCTCCTATCGGGTTTTGAACTCTAATTGGTTCCTTAAGTTTTCTTTGTTTCAATTTTAACTTGTGAACAATGTTACCAGAAATGAAGCTACGTGATGTACCAGTATCAAAAAGTACAGAAACAGGAATATTTTTAATGGTAAGGGTACCTCCTAAGACGTCGGGTTTACCTGATCCATCGGTGGTAGCTGGCGGGGTCTTCCCGACATATACATGAGCCACTTGTGCATTCTGCTTCAGAGGACAGTTCCTGCTATAGTGCCCTTTCTTATGGCAGTTGTAGCATTCGGCGGAGTCTAGATTTGCCTTTGGCTTCCTCGGGGCTTTGCACACATTAGAAAAATGTCCTGGCTTCCCGCAGTTGTAGCAATTTCCTTTGGGGATCTTCCCAGGTTTCTGAGTAGTGGCCGCTGTAGTGCTAGACTCGGGCTGATCTGCTGAAGCCTTGCGCTTATTTCCAGCTTGGCTTTTGGCGCGGTCTTGGCTGGCGTGCCTTTCATCCATATCTTCATAGTTGCAAGCCATTTCTACCAATTCTGAAAAGGAGAGTTTGATGTTACTCATAGCTCTGTCATGGTACTTGCGCTTTAGCCCAAATATAAATCTCTTGTTCTTTGCTTTGTTAGTCATAATAAGCTCTGGAGCATAGCGCGACAACTGGGTGAATTTATTCAGGTAATCTTGAATAGAGAGATCTCCTTGCTGGAGATTAGCAAACTGCTCTCGCATCCTCTCTAAAGCCTGTTCAGGTACAAACTTCTCGTTGAACACGGTTTTGAATTGCTCCCAGGTTCTGACAGTACCTGCTGCATCCTCTGAGGTGATGGCATCCCACCACAGCTCTGCTTCCTCCTGTAGAAGCCAAATACCTAGTCGTGCTTTGTTGTTGGTTCCCAAACCCATGCCTTCAAAGATCTTTTCACAGGTCTTCAACCAAGCTATAGCCTCTGTCACTGTACCAGTGCCAGAAAAGGGTTTTCCCCCAAGGTTCCTATACCTCTTCGCTACTCTATCTAGCTCGAAGTCCTCGGGTGCTGGTGGCTGAACAATAGGGCCTCCCTCAACTACGGGGATATTCCCCCGTCCTCCTGCTACTCCTGCTCGGCCTCCACGGCCTCCTCTAGCTGCTGCTGCTCGTGTAGCCATCAGAGAGAGTACTGTATAAGCAAGAAAAGAGTCAAGCTCACAGATGTGATAATTTTCATATATGATAAAGCAGGGGAACATAAGGAAAGGAAATGATGTACTGATCAAATTGTTTTGCTAATCAGCTTAGCTCATTCTAGGACATTGCTAATCCTATCTCTAATGAGCTACTCGCCATAGAACACTACTGATTCTATTCTGACGAGGTGTTTAATGTGTTAGATCCCGGAACTAAGGTTAACCAAAGCTCTGATGCCAACTGTGACGATCCCAAAATCCGAGGGGCGGTATTAAGGATAATCATTGGAATATAACACATTAATCATCATAGCAGAGTACAGATAATTGCAAAAACAATAAATAGAATAATTTTACATGGATATGACAGCGGAATCACAACATGTAACAACATCAGAATAGCACAACGTAGGATATAACTTAGTAGATAAAAAGGGAAGTGATCAGTCATCATCGCCAGAGGCGAGATACATACATGCAGTGAGACATAATAATGGTATCAGTCTACATCGCCGAAGGCGGTACATATACATACAATAAGAGATACTGAAAGTAAAGCAGTCTGCATCGCCAGTGGCAGAATCATAATATAAGTACAATAATGGCGGAAAATGTCAAAGTCGTCTCTTTGAAGTCAGCCTCGCCATGAGCCAAAATGCACACTATGCAACAGTGCAGAGCCAAAAACAACCTGTCACCTGTGAACTAGGCTGCCCGTGTGAAAATAAGGGCACCCGCGTTTGCAAAGTGAAACAAACAACGAGTCATTCATGGGGACTGGTATGAGGAATCTATTTAACAGTTAAACAACAGTAATAAGCAAATCATAGGACCACGCCACTTTCGCGGAACGGGTTTACTCCAGTGATTGCTAGTGCATTTAAAACAAAGTAAATTCTTTTAAAACAACGCAATGCTTTTAAAAAAGGATGAAGCCATTACAAGACTCAGGTCCCATCACACAATGCAACGCAAGCCGGAGGATAGAGTTTTACCTTATAATGGCCAAATATGCTTGATACATATAAAAGCAAAATCAATTGATATTATTACTAGTGTATATATGTTTCAAAAGCGAATAGCATCATAAATATCAATCATAGGCGGCATAGCTACCATCTACTATGTCGCCATACTAGTTCTACAATCGAGTCCGTTATTTCGTATTGGAAATTGGATTTCCGTCATGAGTCAAGGCAAGGGGCAAGCTCCTCTCCGCTTCGAGACATTCTAGCAAATGCCTCAGGACTACACACTCTGGGCAACCCTGGATTCGGCTGGGCCGGTCCTCTCTTACGTTTGAGGATTAATTATGCCTGAACACACGTTTCCCGATCCTTACAGACCTATAATCGAGGCGCCTCGCATTCCAACAACCACAAAGGTGAAAAGTGGATATAAATGTCAGGGTTGGTAAGTCACTGACACCACCATAGCTAGAAAGAAACGTCGTGCTCTCCCAGCGGTCCGTATCCCCTTTTTGACTCATACCGAGGTGTGAGGCTCGCGAATCCACGCTATACACAAAGCCAGGCCACGTAGACCGTGCTTTGATCATCATCCACAAGACTTTGCTTTGCAACAGAAGCCTTGATCACAGCATCTTGGCATGCCACATAGGCAGTCCACTCCATACGATTGATTTCCATCGATATATAACCTCTGTGCTCGTATGTCTCAGAGAAGGGCGTTAAGCAAAAGAATAAATTCTCCGCCGCCAAACAGATATATATTTAACAGAGATCAATCAGTATAGAACAAAATCCAATGTCAGACACACAGTCCATTTACAAGTCCGTTCTGGGTCTGAACGAAACCGGAGGCGTCAATTCCTCGCATATCCGTACAATCAACACATACGTTCAGACGACTACTACTTCCGTTCCTTCATGGTAGCTACTCCGGTCAGGAACCTCAGCAGCGCCCATCCAACCAATACGAAGATCGTCGGTCTTGAATCGTATTTGCATTTTCCAATTCGAATCGCTCGATAAATTATTTGAAATGAGGGTTAGCTCGGCCTTTTCAAATAATTCACGTAATTAGAATTTAAATCGATTCTTTCCATGGTTATATTATTCGACATCCATCTTTCAGTTCTTTAGTGTTATTTTCGTGTCAAGCACATACAACCATCAAATATCAAACAATTCAAGCCCAATTGGTTTATTTTCAATCTATGTTGCTTATAATATTTTATAACGATTTTTCGCCATTTTTATTTATTTAAAAATGACCATATTTAATTAAATGACGTTTCAGGTCGTGTCGTGGCACTAGCGCTGTTTTTCCCCTAATTTGTTTTACACATATCAGAGAATCTAACCGTTGGATTTCTACGAAGTCCATATCAGTGGGAAGGTGTCCCCAAAGCGAACCCAACGGTTCCAGTTTCGTGAGAATCCGACGGTCGGATCTTCCACACTAGTCGTTTGAAGTTACAGTTTCAAAATTCGAACTGCAGCGTCGTTGTTCGATTTAATTTAATTATATTTCTAAAATATAAACGATTCTGGCGCTGTTTTTCTTCAGATTTGAATTAAACATTCCGGACAATCCAACCGTTGGATTTTTACAAGGTTGGTGCCGTTGGGAAGATATTTCCAAGGCGAACCCAACGGTTGCGATTTCGGGGAAATCCGATGGTCGGATTTCTCGTACTAATCGTTTCAAATTACGATTCCGAAACACGAACTGCACGGCTTCGATTCCCTTTAATTATATTTATATTTATATATATATAGTTCATTCTATAATTCCAACCATAGTTCATTCTATATTTTCAACTTCGTTTTCACTTCAAATATTTCACTAACGCCTTAATATTTCGAAAAATTTCGCCATAACCTCCTTTGTACGGGGAGGGGTTTGGAAATTTATTGGGCCGTGTTAGGTACCCAATAAATCCTAAAAAGCATCCACATATTTATAGTGATATATTCTGGTGTTTACGGGGGAGCATGTATAGATAATCACTCCAGAGAATAAATTCTCGTCACCCCGTTTCCGTGTGGAAATAAATAGTCCATGTGCCGTATCTAATAACTAGAGAGACGTGATTATTGTCAACTCCAGACCCGTGTGGGGTTTTTATTAATCTGGCGATTTATCGTTATATTTTATATAGTCCATATCAGTCATCAGTTCAACCTGTAGTATATATTCATCGCCATACAAGCCTCTCGCTCGTATGGTAAATCTTCCACCTCGTCACACAAGCTCCAAATGCTTATGTGGTATATGATGAAGTATGCCTATCTTCAAGAAGTATGCCATGTAGTGTAATTCAAAATTAATTGTTACTATCCCATGGCGACATTTATTATTACACACAGAACAACCAGCACTCCGCATCCAATGGCATTCATAGGAGTTGATATAATAATATTTCGCATCCAACTCATTAAGGTTTACCTATTTGTCAGGCACACAAATAAAATCTTTACTCAACAGCTAATCCATTTACCTGTTCAAACATATATAATGCACAAGTATATATTTCTATCTATTCTTAAATCTGTTCAATGTGTGATTCAATCGAATAAATTCTACCATTCATTCTGTTATTGATTTAATTAACTATCATTCTAATAATTTAATTAATAAAATCTACTATCACACAACACAAACAACAATCAAATTGTTTTTAACTTTTCAAATATATACCTTTTGATATGTTCAAAAATTATATTTCTAAAACCAAACTATATATATAATCACAGTTACGTTATTTATAAACATATAACTCTCGACTTGTTCTGGGGCACTTCTGACCCCATCTCTAACGAGTTATTCTGATTCTGCTATACTCATACTAGGATATTACTAATCCTATCTGTAATGAGTTATTCGTCCTAGAACACTACTGGTTCTATTTCTGACGAGTTCGTTAATATGTTATATTCCATCACTAAGCTTAACCAAAGCTCTGATACCACGTTGTGACGACCCCAAAACCCGTACTGACGGTGTCAAGGGTAATCTTTGGAATATAACACAGAAACAGATAATAGCAGAACAGAAATAAATAAATACACCAGACAATGAACAAATAATCACTGGATAAACAATAATCATCAGAGTTACACGGTATACAGGATCATACTTAGTACAAATACAGTTCAGCTATACATAAATGTCTACAGCGGATACAAACATAATATGTACAATAGGAGCTGAACATCATAAAAAGAGATAAATGATAGAATCCATCTTCAACTCCAGCTATCCAGAAAGAGCCAACTAAAACCTGAATACAAGGCTGCCCGTGTAGAAAAAGGGGCACCCGAGTTTGCAAGTGAAATAAACTACGAGTCAGTTATGGGACTGGTATGAGAAATCTACTTAACACATTTTATACTTTGGCTAATCACAGGACCACGCCACTTTCGCGGAAGGGGTTTACTCAATTGGATTGCCAGTGCTTTAAAACAAGTAAATCTTTAAACATCGCAATGCTTTTTATAAAAATGAAGCCATTATAAGACTCAGTTCCCATCACACAATGCAACGCAAACCGGAGGATAGAGTTTTACCTTATAATGGCCAAAATATGCTTGATACGAATAAAACAAAAGCGTTTGATATTATTACTAGTATTTATAGGTTTCTAAAACAATTTCAATCATAACTATCAATCATAGGCGGCATGGGTACCATATATCATTTCGCCATATATAGATACAATCAAAACCGCACAGTCACGTATTTGGAAATTGGATTTCCGTCATGAACCAAGGCAAAAGATAGTCCTTACCGACTTCGAGACAATCTAGCCCATGTCTCCGGAACAGCCGCTTCTGCCCCTTGGATCGTCAGGGCCGGTCCACACGGAGTGGATTATAGTGCCTGAACAATACGTTTCCCCGCCCTCTGGGGCGTAAATGAGCCAACGAATGACTCCATCGGTCCCGGATCGACCGATATAACCGAGGCGCCTCGCAACAGCAACAACCACATAGGTGAAAATAATATATTGTCAGCCAGTTTAAGCACCGACACCACCTCTAGCTAGAAGGAAACGCATGCCCTCCCTGATGTCCTCTCCCGTTTCTGGTTCATACCGGGGTGTAAGGCTCGCGAATTCACGTATACACAAAGCTACGCCATACAGGCGGTGCTTTGATCATCAACTACAAGGCTTTTCTTTTCAACAGAAGCCCTGATCACTGCATCTTAGCATGCCACACAGGCAATTCACGCCACGTAACTGATGGCTATCAATCACACAGAATGAATTCCAATGTCAGACACACAGTCCATTTGCAAGTCCGTTCTGGGTCTGAACGAAACCGGAGGCAATATATACCTCGCAAACCCATCGATCTCCACGTACGTCTGGACGATCACCACTCATTATCCATATTTCGGGATGCCTCCCAATCAGGACATCAGTTACCATCCAAACGAGGTGAAGATCGGTCTTCAACCACCGTCTTCATCTTCAACTTCTTATCGTCGGTTCAGTTATTCAGAATGGGATTAACCCGGTCTTTCTGAACAACTCGCGTATATAATAAACAAGTGCTACACAAACACAACATACGCCTTATTCCAATTCATTAGTCACTAACCGTAAATTAGCAAGAGAACGATTTCCCAAATATTAACCCCGAAGGCCGAAACCAACATCAGATCAAAACCCAGGAAACCATTCGACTTAGCCAACCTTCAGTTAGTTTCTAAATTTCACATCCATATCGTTTATAATATTTTATAACGATTTATCACTATTTTTATTTATTTATTTATAGCCAATTTATTTAAACGACGCTTCGGGCCATAACACGGCCGTGGCGCTGTTTTTCTTTAGATTTGATTTACACATATCTGAAAATCTAACCGTTGGATCTTCACAAAATTTACATCATTAGAAAGATCTTTTCAAAACGAACCCAACGGTTCCAGTTTTGGGAAAATCCGACGGTCGGATCTCTCGGTACAATCGTTTGAAGTTTCGATTTCAAATTATGAACTGCAGCGTCGTTATTCGATTTAATTTAATTATATATATATATATAATCGATTCTGGCGCTGTTTTCCTTCAAATTTGAATTAAACATTCTAGACAATCCAACCGTTGGATCTTTACAAAGTTGGTATCGTTGGAAAGATATTTCCAAAGCGAACCCAACGGTTTCGATTTCGGGAAAATTCAATGATCGGATCTTCCGCACTAATCGATTGAAATCACGGTTTCAAAACACGAACTGCAGCTTCGTTATTCGATTTATTTTAATTATATATATATATAAATATAATCGATTCTTCAATTTCAAAACCATTTCCTTTTCATACATTTGATAAAAATGATATTTTTATCCAACTGACTTCTATTTCAACACTTCACTATTTTTAACTATTCATGTATATGATAAAAATGTGATTTTTATTGTAAAACAATTTATTTCAAAACACGACTATTTTATATAGATGATATAGATAGTAAAAATATGATTTTTATTATAAAACAATTTCTTTCAAAACACGGCTATTTTATATAGTTCATATAGATGATAAAAATATGATTTTTATTATAAAACAATTTCTTTCAAAACACGAATACCATTCAACACATGAATTTCTATTCAACAAATGAATTTCTACTCAACACACGAACAGTTTTCTATAATTTATATATATCGATAAAAAGGTGATTTTTATATTTAAAAACACGAATACCATTCAACACATGAATTTCTATTCAACGAATGAATTTTAATTCAACACATGAAGGTTTTCTATAGTTTATATATATAAAGTAATAAAAATGTGATTTTTATTGCAAAACAATTTATTTCAAACATGAATGTCGTTCAATAGATGAATTTCTATTCAAAACACGAATATAGTTTCAACACATGAAAATAATTCTAACACATGAATATCATTCAAAATTTCGGCAGCATAACGGCAGGGTAGTTAAAACCAGAGCCGTCCCTAGTACGGCTCCTCGCTCTACCTTAAAGCCTCACAGCTTTTGACAATGGGGAATCATGCATCTAGTTCGCACGCAGGCGGCATGTATATATTTTTCATTTCCACAAACTAATCCTATGTGGTTTCAACTAAATAATTCTCAACCACAAACGGGTATTTTTCAACCACAATCAATCAATTTCAACCACAAACAATTATAATCAACTATTCTCTATCAACCAATTTTCACACCAATCACAATCAATAAATATCGTCCATTGTTTGTGGACGAGGGGCGTATATACATATATATATTTTATATAAGCATTTCACTTCTATTTCAACACATATATAATTTTTACAACACATATATAACTTATACATCGAACGTACAACCTATAAAACGCTTATACATGAGGTGTACAACGCTTATACAAGTCATACATTGACTATATAATTTATACATCATCGTTTTCCATATCGTTTATAAATTAGAAATCTCACATTGGGTTCCACTCCACCAAAAATAGCAGAAGGCTCAGAAAAATATGCGGTCTCTTCTAGAATGTAAAAGACGTCCACACGAGTCCACTGTCTCTTGTTTCGCTGAATTTCGTCAAGAAACGAAAAAGATATGATTTTTACAGTGAAATCAAAAACCGTAGCGCTTAGAACTGCTATTAAATAGTTTATATAATTTAACAGCCGTACCTTTCTGTTTCGTTCAAAACTAGGTTTTGATCTTGCACTAAATCCGTTATGCTATAGGTCGATCAGCCTTCACCACAAGGAAGAGCTTGAAATCGCGCTCTGGCGCGTGGGGGTGGGGTCCAGTTCGACGCTGGCAGGAGGTGGTGGCGGCGGTTTCAAACCAGCAACTTTCGAAGCTCGATTCTCGAGAACCAGAGCACGAGGGAGGGAGCAACGGGTATGGATTTGAAGAGCTCGGGGAGATCTTCAAAAAGTTCTATTGGGGCACGATCTAATTTGGCGTGGATTCGCCAGAAAATGGACAGGTGTGACGATCCCAAAATCCGAGGGGCGGTATTAAGGATAATCATTGGAATATAACACATTAATCATCATAGCAGAGTACAGATAATAGCAAAAACAATAAATAGAATAATTTTACATGGATATGACAGCGGAATCACAACATGTAACAACATCAGAATAGCACAGCGTAGGATATAACTTAGTAGATAAAAAGGGAAGTGATCAGTCATCATCGCCAGAGGCGAGATACATACATGCAGTGAGACATAATAAGGGTATCAGTCTACATCGCCGAAGGCGGTACATATACATACAATAAGAGGTACTGAAAGTAAAGCAGTCTGCATCGCCAGTGGCGGAATCATAATATAAGTACAATAATGGCGGAAAATGTCAAAGTCGTCTCTGTGAAGTCAGCCTCGCCATGAGCCAAAATGCACTCTATGCAACAGTGCAGAGCCAAAAACAACCTGTCACCTGTGAACTAGGCTGCCCGTGTGAAAATAAGGGAACCCGCGTTTGCAAAGTGAAACAAACAACGAGTCAGTCATGGGGACTGGTATGAGGAATCTATTTAACAGTTAAACAACAGTAAAAAGCAAATCATAGGACCACGCCACTTTCGCGGAACGGGTTTACTCCAGTGATTGCTAGTGCATTTAAAACAAAGTAAATTCTTTTAAAACAACGCAATGCTTTTAAAAAAAGGATGAAGCCATTATAAGACTCAGGTCCCATCACACAATGCAACGCAAGCCGGAGGATAGAGTTTTACCTTATAATGGCCAAATATGCTTGATACGTATAAAAGCAAAATCAATTGATATTATTACTAGTGCATATATGTTTCAAAAGCGAATAGCATCATAAATATCAATCATAGGCGGCATAGCTACCATCTACTATGTCGCCATACTAGTTCTACAATCAAGTCCGTTATTTCGTATTGGAAATTGGATTTCCGTCATGAGTCGAGGCAAGGGGCAAGCTCCTCTCCGCTTTGAGACATTCTAGCAAATGCCTCAGGACTACACACTCTGGGCAACCCTGGATTCGGCTAGGCCGGTCCTCTCTTACGTTTGAGGATTAATTATGCCTGAACACACGTTTCCCGGTCCTTACAGACCTATAATCGAGGCGCCTCGCATTCCAACAACCACAAAGGTGAAAAGTAGATATAAATGTCAGGGCTGGTAAGTCACTGACACCACCATAGCTAGAAAGAAACGTCGTGCTCTTCCAGCGGTCCGTATCCCCTTTTTGACTCATACCGAGGTGTGAGGCTCGCGAATCCACGCTATACACAAAGCCAGGCCACGTAGACCGTGCTTTGATCATCATCCACAAGACTTTGCTTTGCAACAGAAGCCTTGATCACAACATCTTGGCATGCCACATAGGCAGTCCACTCCATACGATTGATTTCCATCGATATATAACCTCTGTGCTCGTATGTCTCAGAGAAGAGCGTTAAGCAAAAGAATAAATTCTCCGCCGCCAAACAGATATATATTTAACAGAGATCAATCAGTATAGAACAAAATCCAATGTCAGACACACAGTCCATTTACAAGTCCGTTCTGGGTCTGAACGAAACCGGAGGCGTCAATTCCTCGCATATCCGTACAATCAACACATACGTTCAGACGGCTACTACTACCGTTCCTTCACGGTAGCTACTCCGGTCAGGAACCTCAGTAGCGCCCATCCAACCGATACGAAGATCGTCGGTCTTGAATCGTCTTTGCATTTTCCAATTCGAATCGCTCGATAAATTATTTGAAATGAGGGTTAGCTCGGCCTTTTCAAATAATTCACGTAATTAGAATTTAAATCGATTCTTTCCATGGTTATATTATTCGACATCCGTCTTTCAGTTCTTTAGTGTTATTTTCGTGTCAAGCACATACAACCATCAAATATCAAACAATTCAAGCCCAATTGGTTTATTTTCAATCTATGTTGCTTATAATATTTTATAACGATTTTTCGCCATTTTTATTTATTTAAAAATGGCCATATTTAATTAAACGACGTTTCAGGTCGTGCCGTGGCACTGGTTTTCCCCTAATTTGTTTTACACATATCGGAGAATCTAACCGTTGGATTTCTACGAAGTCCATATCAGTGGGAAGGTGTCCCCAAAGCGAACCCAACGGTTCCAGTTTCGTGAGAATCCGACGGTCGGATCTTCCACACTAGTCGTTTGAAGTTACGGTTTCAAAATTCGAACTACAGCGTCGTTGTTCGATTTAATTTAATTATATTTCTAAAATATAAACGATTCTGGCGCTGTTTTTCTTCAGATTTGAATTAAACATTCCGGACAATCCAACCGTTGGATTTTTACAAGGTTGGTGCCGTTTGGAAGATATTTCCAAGGCGAACCCAGCGATTGCGGTTTCGGGAAAATCCGATGGTCGGATTTCTTGTACTAATCGTTTCAAATTACGATTCTGAAACACGAACTGCACGGCTTCGATTCCCTTTAATTATATTTATATTTATATATATAAATATAGTTCATTCTATAATTCCAACCATAGTTCATTCTATATTTTCAACTTCGTTTTCACTTCAAATATTTCAATAACGCCTTAATATTTCGAAAAATTTCGCCATAACCTCCTTTGTACGGGGAGGGGTTTGGAAATTTATTGGGCCGTGTTAGGTACCCAATAAATCCTAAAAAGCATCCACATATTTATAGTGATATATTCTGGTGTTTACGGGGGAGCATGTATAGATAATCACTCCAGAGAATAAATTCTCGTCACCCCGTTTCCGTGTGGAAATAAATAATCCATGTGCCGTATCTAATAACTAGAGAGACGTGATTATTGTCAACTCCAGACCCGTGTGGGGTTTTTATTAATCTGGCGATTTATCGTTATATTTTATATAGTCCATATCAGTCATCAGTTCAACCTGTAGTATATAATCATCGCCATACAAGCCTCTTGCTCGTATGGTAAATCTTCCACCTCGTCACACAAGCTCCAATTGCTTATGTGGAATATGATGAAGTATGCCTATCGTCAAGAAGTATGCCATGTAGTGTAGTTCAAAATTAATTGTTACTATCCTATGGCGATATTTATTATTTCACACAGAATAACCAGCACTCCGCATCCAATGGCATTCACAGGAGTTGATATAAAAATAAAATTGCGCAGCCAACTCATCAAGGTTTACCTATTTGTCGGGCACACAAATAATTTCTTTACTCTACAGCTAATCCATTTTTCCTGTTCAACACATGTATATATATGCAGAACAAAGATAATAATAATATTTCAAGCAAACTATTATTTACTTCAACACGTGTGTATTTTTATCAAAGCGTATACATGATAAAAGAAATATTTTTATCATCAAAAATATTTATTCAACACGTGAATGTTTTTAACACTTCATATTCACAATAAAAATGTAGTTTTTATTGTCTATTCATTTTATTTTAAAATACGATAACATTCAACACATGAATTTCAACCCGACGAACGAATTTCAATTCAACACATGAATATTCTATATAGTTTGTATATATATATATATGTGATTTTTATCGCTAAAGCTATTTGTTTAAATTCAAATAATATTCAACACATGAATTTCAACTCGACGAACGAATTGCAACTCAACACATGAATATTCGATATAGTTTGTATATATATAAAAATGTGATTTCTATCGCTAAAGCTATTTGTTTAAATTCAAATAATATTCAACACATGAATTTCAACTCAACGAATGAATTTCAACTCAACACATGAATATTCGATATAGTTTGTATATATATAAAAATGTGATTTCTATCGCTAAAGCTATTTGTTTAAATTCAAATAATATTCAACACATGAATATTCGATATAGTTTGTATATATATAAAAATGTGATTTCTATCGCTAAAGCTATTTGTTTAAATTCAAATAATATTCAACACATGAATTTCAACTCAACGAACGAATTACAACTCAACACATGAATATTCGCTATGGTTTGTATATATATAAAAATGTGATTTCTATCGCTAAAGCTATTTGTTTAAATTCAAATAATATTCAACACATGAATTTCAACTCAACGAATGAATTGCAACTCAACACATGAATATTCGATATAGTTTGTATATATATAAAAATGTGATTTCTATCGCTAAAGCTATTTGTTTAAATTCAAATAATATTCAACACATGAATATTCGATATAGTTTGTATATATATAAAAATGTGATTTTTATCGCTAAAGCTATTTGTTTAAATTCAAATAATATTCAACACATGAATTTCAACTCAACGAACGAATTGCAACTCAACACATGAATATTCGATATAGTTTGTATATATATAAAAATGTGATTTCTATCGCTAAACTATTTGTTTAAATTCAAATAATATTCAACACATGAATTTCAACTCAACGAACGAATTGCAACTCAACACATGAATATTCGTTATAACATATGTAATTTATTTCAACGAATGAAAATTATTCTAACACATGTATATTTCAGAAAATTTCGGCAGCATAACGGCAGGGTAGTTAAAACCGGGACCGTCCCTAGTACGGTCCCTCGCTCTACCTTAAAACCTCGCGGTTTTTGACAATGGGGATCATGCATCTAGTTCGCACGCAGGCGGCATGTTTTATTTTCAATTCCACAATCCTATTCTAATTTGTTTCAACCACAAGAGGGTATTTTTCAACCACAAAGGTATTTTTCAACCACAAAGGTATTTTTCAACCCCAAAATCAACCACAAACAATTATTTCCAACCATTCGTCATACCATATAATATCACGTCAATCACAAGCAATAAATATCGTCCATGGTCTGTGGACGAGGGGAGTATATATATATATATATATATATATATATATATTATTTCTATAATTCACTTGCATTTCATCACAATTCAAAGCATATATGTTTCATTCAACGCTTGTATAATTTATACATCGCTAATATAACTTATACAACACATGTACATGAGGTATACAATGCGTATATAATTTACACTTCGCTTATATAATTTATACAATGCGATTCCATTCACACAATTCAGTTTAGATTCCTCACATTGGTTATTGCAGTGCTAAAAATCGTAGGAAGATCAGAAAAATCCGCGGCTTCTTCTAGAATGTAGAGAGCCTCCTTGCGGTCACGGTGTCTCCTATTTCATCAAATTTCGTTAAAGAACGAAAAAGATATTATTTTTCAAAGTTTTGCAACGCTTTATAGTGTTATTTTAATTTCAGAATTTCGAAGCAGAAAGGTTTTTAAACCTTCAAAACTAGGTTTTGATTTTAAAGTCAAACCGCACCTTGTTTCTCCGATCAGGTGGTGCCACGTGGAAGAGCTACGAACCAGCTCCCTGTCGGTGGTGGTGGCGTCTGACTCGGCGGCTCCAGCAGGTCGCGGCGGCGCTCCAAAGGGGCTGACTTCCTCCTCGAAATTCGACACGTACGATCGATGGTTTGGGGCGAGGCTTGGTCGGATTTAAAGAGGGGAGGGAGGCGATCAGAATCTTCAACTGGCGGTGGCGGCGAAACTGGCTGTGGCGGCGGCAAAAACGATGAGAAGCTTCGAGCTTCGTGAGTCGTCAGTTTCGTCTGTGGCGGCTAGGGTTTTGAGATTTTTTTTAAAGGAAAAATCCTATTGGTCGAGACTTTATAGGAAAATTTAAATAGTGTTTTTACAAACGGACTCGAAATCAAACCCAACGACTGTCGCCCCTAGCTAAATACCCCCATTCCGGACACAATGGGATATGTTTCATTGGCCAATTCGACTGTTACAGTCAGTTATTTTTCAAATTAAAATATAAAACATTCAATATTTAATTTGAACGTACATTTCAATTTGCCAGGGCCACAAACTGAATCGAAAAATTCCAGAAAAATAAATCTAGCTTTGTTTTGACGATACGGTCCTAACAAAAACAGTTTCGTCGAATTCTGAGCTCGTTTGAAAAACGGCCATTTTTAGGTCGACCCATTTTAACAGAAATTGACCAATCCCATTTTCTTTTTCCCCGCTCACATACTAGCTTCAAAAATTATGAAATTTGAAACTTAACAATTATTTGACATCCCGGACCCAACAAAAGTGGTTTCGTCGAATACCGAGGTCGTATGCAAAATATCAATTTTCAAGGGCTATATATGCTATATAGCGACCTTTCTGAAAATTCATTTGGCCATAACTTTTGATTCCCGCTATGAAACTTCGATTTTTCAGATTCGTTAGAAAGGTATTCATAAACAGATTTAAATATTTTCAGTTTCGCTAAAATCCGTTATATTTTCCACCCGGTACAGTCAGACAAAGTTTGTATCCAAACTTTCAAACTGCAATACTATACCCAATTCTTTATTTTATTGAAATATGCTATTTCAATTATTCAAATTCTTTGGTAATAACCAATTTTAAAATTTTTAAATTGGTTCACATTTTTCCGGGTTATTACAATCTCCCCCACTTAAAACTTTTCGTCCTCGAAAAGGAAAACACGGCTAAGTAGGAAATAAAATGTAAATGCGAAGTATTGTAAAGGTACCTTGGACCGAAGTTAGTCAGAGATATCCACTCTGCATTTGGGGTAGGCTTGTTTAATGATTTCCTCAGTCTCCTAAGTACAGTCTCTAGGATCACTACTCCACTGCACTTTGACTAAATGAATCTTTTTGCTCCTTAGCTCTCTAGTTTCTTTGCCAACAATCTTTAATGGCTCTCTTCTGAGCGCTAATTCTGGAGTTATGTCTATATCCTGTTGCGCTGCTTCTTCCACAACAAGATCTGGATCATGAACATGTTTTCTGAGTTGAGATACGTGGAACACATCATGTACACCAGGCAACCAATCAGGTAATGAAACCCTATATGCAAGAGTTCCAATCCGTTCAAGTATAGGAAAGGGACCAATAAATCTCGGTGCCAACTTCCCAGTCTTGCCAAATCTGATTACTCCCCGCATTGGAGAAACTCTTAAATAAACATAATCGCCAACGGCAAATGATAAATCTCTTCTTCTCGCATCAGCATAACTTTTCTGTCGGCTCTGTGCGGTTTTCAATCGCTTCTTAATGAAATCGACTTTATCCGATGCTTCTCGAATCATATCGGGCCCTAACACAAGTCTGTTGCCAGGTTCTACCCAACATGCGGGAGATCTGCACGGTCTACCGTATAATGCTTCAAATGGAGACATTCACAAACTTGCTTGGTAGCTATTGTTGTAAGAGAATTCAGCTAAATGTAAGTGATCTTCCCATGAGCCTCCAAAATCGATAACGCAAGCCCGTAGTAAATCTTCTAGAATTATATTCACCCGCTCAGTTTGGCCGTCTGTCTGAGGGTGATAAGTGGTGCTTAGATTCAATTTGGATCCCAATTCTGTCTGGAATGCTTCCCAGAATTTGGTAGTAAACAGGGGATCTCTATCACTGACTATATTGAGCGGCACTCCATGTAGTTTAACTATTTCTTTAAAGTAAATCTGTGCTAAACTTTGAGCCGTTCTGTTGGATCGGACAGGTATGAAATGGGCAGTCTTCGTGAAGCGATCTACGATTACCCATATAATGTCGTTTCCTCTTTTAGTTCGAGGCAAGCCATCAATGAAATCCATCGAAATTTGCTCCCACTTCCATTCTGGAATTTCTAATGGTTGTAATAGTCCGGCTAATTTCTGCTGATCACTCTTAACTAGCTGACAAGTGGGGCATCTACTAACATATAATGAAATATCTCTTTTCAAAGCTCTCCACCAGAATGTTCGTTTGATATCGTTATACATTTTGCTCACACCGGGATGGATACTTAATTTGGACTTGTGGCACTCATCAAGTATTTCTCTTCTGAGCTCAGGAAGGTTTGGGATGCAAATTCTGCCCTTTAATCTAAGAACTCCTTTGTCATCGAGTCGGAAACTTGTGGATTCACCTCCTTTGACTCTCTGACTGACTCTTTGAATAAATTCATCGTCTTTCTGAAGGGTCGAGATCCTGTCTATTAATGAAGACGTGATGACAAAACTGGCGATGATTTCATTCTTTCTGCTTAGCGCATCTGCTACAACATTGGCTTTCCCCGGAGTGTATAGAATTTCAAAATCATATGCTGCAAGGAACTCTAACCAACGCTGTTGTCTCAAGTTTAGATCCTTCTGAGTGAATAGATATTTCAAGGATTGATGATCAGTAAATAGTTCGAACTTCTCGCCCAATAAATAATGCCTCCAGATTCTTAAAGCAAACACGATAGCTAATAACTCAAGATCATGAGTTGCATAGTTTCTTTCATGCGGCTTCAGCTGACGGCTAACATAAGAGACCACTTGGCCTTTTTGCATTAATACTGCGCCTAGCCCTCTAATAGAAGCGTCTTTCCATACTGTCAAGTCTTGGTTGCCTTCTATAATTGTTAATACTGGCGCGGTTGTCAACTTCAGCTTCAGCTCCTAGAAAGCTTCTTCACATTCGGGAGTCCATTTGAATTTCTCATGCTTCTTTCTAAGCTTTGTCAATACACCAGATATCTTTGAAAAATCCTGAACGAATTTCCGATAGTAACTAGCCAATCCAAGGAAACTTCGAACTTCTGTGGGAGTAGTTGGTTGTTTCCAGTTCTGAATCGCTGTAATTTTGCTTGGATCTACAGCAATCCCTTCTTTTGATACGACATGGCCTAGGAACTTGACTTCATCCTGCCAGAAGACACACTTAGAAAATTTAGCTTTCAAGACATTTCTCCTTAGAATTTTCAACACTTGCTCTAAATGTTTTGCATGTTCGTCTTCCGACTTGGAGTAGATTAAAATGTCATCGATGAAGACTAGAACAAATTTATTCAATACACCACGGAACACTCTGTTCATAAGATCGACGAAGTATGCCGGAGCGTTACACAAGCCGAACGGCATTACTAACCATTCGTAGAATAAATCGGGACCCCTGAAGGCTGTCAAAGGAACACAGTCTTCGGCTATACGTAATTGGTGGAAACCTGTAGCTAGGTCCATCCTGGAGAATACTGTTGCTCCATTTAATAGATCTAACAGATCGTCTATACGTGGCAAGGGATATTTGTTCTTCAGTGTCTGCTTATTGAGATCTCGGTAATCAACACAAAGTCTTAGAGTACCGTCTGATTTCGGGACAAATACTACTGCTGCTCCCCAAGCTGAAAAGCTCGGTCTGATCAGACCTTTCCAAAGCAATTCTCGGGTTTGACTACCTAACTCTTCTTTTTCTTTCGGGGCCATTCTTCTAATTGGATGTACTACTGGTCGGGCGTTAGGAATTAGATCTATCCTGAATTCAATTTCTCTTTGCGGCGGTAAGTTTTCTACTTCTTCAAACACATCCGCGTAGTTTTTAACGACCGGTATCTTTTCTAATGAAGGGGGAGTAACTTCTAAAGAAGACCAAAATTCTGTTCTATTAATTTCTGAACCGTGGCATGGTATATATATAGGCCCAAGCTTCGTTTCGACTTTAACGATTCTCTCGGCACATCTAACTTCGGCCTTATATTTCGTCAAACATTCCAAACCGAGACTAACATCAAATTCTGACAAATCCATAACGATTAAGTGGATGGGAAACTTGTAACGTGAATAAGAGATAGGCACTCTGCAGTATAAGCTGAGACTAACAGAACCTCCTATCGGGTTTTGAACTCTAATTGGTTCCTTAAGTTTTCTTTGTTTCAATTTTAACTTGTGAACAATGTTACCAGAAATGAAGCTACGTGATGCACCAGTATCAAAAAGTACAGAAACAGGAATATTTTTAATGGTAAGGGTACCTCCCAAGACGTCGGGTTTACCTGATCCATCGGTGGTAGCTGGCGGGGTCTTCCCGTCATA
The DNA here is from genome assembly GCA_030737875.1 of Allium sativum. Taxonomy (NCBI): domain Eukaryota; kingdom Viridiplantae; phylum Streptophyta; class Magnoliopsida; order Asparagales; family Amaryllidaceae; genus Allium; species Allium sativum. The sequence continues at coordinate 456,205,279 of CM060909.1, forward strand.
CACATGAGCCACTTGTGCATTCTGCTTCAGAGGACAGTTCCTGCTATAGTGCCCTTTCTTATGGCAGTTGTAGCATTCGGCGGAGTCTGGATTTGCCTTTGGCTTCCTCGGGGATTTGCACACATTAGAAAAATGTCCTGGCTTCCCGCAGTTGTAGCAATTTCCTTTGGGGATCTTCCCAGGTTTCTGAGTAGTGGCCGCTGTAGTGCTAGACTCGAGCTGATCTGCTGAAGCTTTGCGCTTATTTCCATCTTGGCTTTTGGCGCGGTCTTGGCTGGCGTGCCTTTCATCCATATCTTCATAGTTGCAAGCCATTTCTACCAATTCTGAAAAGGAGAGTTTGATGTTACTCATAGCTCTGTCATGGTACTTTCGCTTTAGCCCAAATATAAATCTCTTGTTCTTTGCTTTGTTAGTCATAATAAGCTCTGGAGCATAGCGCGACAACTGGGTGAATTTATTCAGGTAATCTTGAATAGAGAGATCTCCTTGCTGGAGATTAGCAAACTGCTCTCGCATCCTCTCTAAAGCCTGTTCAGGTACAAACTTCTCGTTGAACACGGTTTTGAATTGCTCCCAGGTTCTGACAGTACCTGCTGCATCCTCTGAGGTGATGGCATCCCACCACAGCTCGGCTTCCTCCTGTAGGAGCCAAATACCTAGTCATGCTTTGTTGTTGGTTCCCAAACCCATGCCTTCAAAGATCTTTTCACAGGTCTTCAACCAAGCTATAGCCTCTGTCACTGTACCAGTGCCAGAAAAGGGTTTTCCCCCAAGGTTCCTATACCTCTTCGCTACTCTGTCTAGCTCGAAGCCCTCGGGTGCTGGTGGCTGAACAATAGGGCCTCCCTCAACTACGGGGATATTCCCCCGTCCTCCTGCTACTCCTGCTCGGCCTCCACGGCCTCCTCTAGCTGCTGCTGCTCGTGTAGCCATCAGAGAGAGTACTGTATAAGCAAGAAAAGAGTCAAGCTCACAGATTAGATAATTTTCATATATGATAAAGCAGGGGAACATAAGGAAAGGAAATGATGTACTGATCAAATTGTTTTGCTAATCAGCTTAGCTCATTCTAGGACATTGCTAATCCTATCTCTAATGAGCTACTCGCCATAGAACACTACTGATTCTATTCTGACGAGGTGTTTAATGTGTTAGATCCCGGAACTAAGGTTAACCAAAGATCTGATGCCAACTGTGACGATCCCAAAATCCGAGAGGCGGTATTAAGGATAATCATTGGAATATAACACATTAATCATCATAGCAGAGTACAGATAATTGCAAAAACAATAAATAGAATAATTTTACATGGATATGACAGCGGAATCACAACATGTAACAACATCAGAATAGCACAACGTAGGATATAACTTAGTAGATAAAAAGGGAAGTGATCAGTCATCATCGCCAAAGGCGAGATACATACATGCAGTGAGACATAATAAGGGTATCAGTCTACATCGCCGAAGGCGGTACATATACATACAATAAGAGGTACTGAAAGTAAAGCAGTCTGCATCGCCAGTGGCGGAATCATAATATAAGTACAATAATGGCGGAAAATGTCAAAGTCGTCTCTTTGAAGTCAGCCTCGCCATGAGCCAAAATGCACTCTATGCAACAGTGCAGAGCCAAAAACAACCTGTCACCTGTGAACTAGGCTGCCCGTGTGAAAATAAGGGCACCCGCGTTTGCAAAGTGAAACAAACAACGAGTCAGTCATGGGGACTGGTATGAGGAATCTATTTAACAGTTAAACAACAGTAATAAGAAAATCATAGGACCACGCCACTTTCGCGGAACGGGTTTACTCCAGTGATTGCTAGTGCATTTAAAACAAAGTAAATTCTTTTAAAACAACGCAATGCTTTTTAAAAAGGATGAAGCCATTAAAAGACTCAGGTCCCATCACACAATGCAACGCAAGCCGGAGGATAGAGTTTTACCTTATAATGGCCAAATATGCTTGATACATATAAAAGCAAAATCAATTGATATTATTACTAGTGTATATATGTTTCAAAAGCGAATAGCATCATAAATATCAATCATAGGCGGCATAGCTACCATCTACTATGTCGCCATACTAGTTCTACAATCGAGTCCGTTATTTCGTATTGGAAATTGGATTTCCGTCATGAGTCGAGGCAAGGGGCAAGCTCCTCTCCTCTTCGAGACATTCTAGCGAATGCCTCAGGACTACACACTCTGGGCAACCCTGGATTCGGCTGGGCCAGTCCTCTCTTACGTTTGAGGATTAATTATGCCTGAACACACGTTTCCCGATCCTTACAGACCTATAATCGAGGCGCCTCGCATTCCAACAACCACAAAGGTGAAAAGTAGATATAAATGTCAGGGCTGGTAAGTCACTGACACCACCATAGCTAGAAAGAAACGTCGTGCTCTCCCAGCGGTCCGTATCCCGTTTTTGACTCATACCGAGGTGTGAGGCTCGCGAATCCACGCTATACACAAAGCCAGGCCACGTAGACTGTGCTTTGATCATCATCCACAAGACTTTGCTTTGCAACATAAGCCTTGATCACAGCATCTTGGCATGCCACATAGGCAGTCCAATCCATACGATTGATTTCCATCGATATATAACCTCTGTGCTCGTATGTCTCAGAGAAGGGCGTTAAGCAAAAGAATAAATTCTCCGCCGCCAAACAGATATATATTTAACAGAGATCAATCAGTATAGAACAAAATCCAATGTCAGACACACAGTCCATTTACAAGTCCATTCTGGGTCTGAACAAAACCGGAGGCGTCAATTCCTCGCATATCCGTACAATCAACACATACGTTCAGACGACTACTACTTCCGTTCCTTCACGGTAGCTACTCCGGTCAGGAACCTCAGCAGCGCCCATCCAACCAATACGAAGATCGTCGGTCTTGAATCATCTTTGCATTTTCCAATTCGAATCGCTCGATAAATCATTTGAAATGAGGGTTAGCTCGGCCTTTTCAAATAATTCACGTAATTAGAATTTAAATCGATTCTTTCCATGGTTATATTATTCGACATCCATCTTTCAGTTCTTTAGTGTTATTTTCGTGTCAAGCACATACAACCATCAAATATCAAACAATTCAAGCCCAATTGGTTTATTTGCAATCTATGTTGCTTATAATATTTTATAACGATTTTTCGCCATTTTTATTTATTTAAAAATGGCCATATTTAATTAAATGACGTTTCAGGTCGTGTCGTGGCACTGGCGCTGTTTTTCCCCTAATTTGTTTTACACATATCGGAGAATCTAACCGTTGGATTTCTACGAAGTCCATATCAGTGGGAAGGTGTCCCCAAAGCGAACCCAACGGTTCCAGTTTCGTGAGAATCCGACGGTCGGATCTTCCACACTAGTCGTTTGAAGTTACAGTTTCAAAATTCGAACTGCAGCGTCGTTGTTCGATTTAATTTAATTATATTTCTAAAATATAAACGATTCTGGCGCTGTTTTTCTTCAGATTTGAATTAAACATTCCGGACAATCCAACCGTTGGATTTTTACAAGGTTGGTGCCGTTGGGAAGATATTTCCAAGGCGAACCCAGCGGTTGCGGTTTCGGGAAAATCCGATGGTCGGATCTCTCGTACTAATCGTTTCAAATTACGATTCCGAAACACGAACTGCACGGCTTCGATTCCCTTTAATTATATATATATATATATATATAGTTCATTCTATAATTCCAACCATAGTTCATTCTATATTTTCAACTTCGTTTTCACTTCAAATATTTCACTAACGCCTTAATATTTCGAAAATTTTCGCCATAACCTCCTTTGTACGGGGAGGGGTTTGGAAATTTATTGGGCCATGTTAGGTACCCAATAAATCCTAAAAAGCATCCACATATTTATGGTGATATATTCTGGTGTTTACGGGGGAGCATGTATAGATAATCACTCCAGAGAATAAATTCTCGTCACCCCGTTTCCGTGTGGAAATAAATAGTCCATGTGCCGTATCTAATAACTAGAGAGACGTGATTATTGTCAACTCCAGACCCGTGTGGGTTTTTTATTAATCTGGCGATTTATCGTTATATTTTATATAGTCCATATCAGTCATCAGTTCAACCTGTAGTATATAGTCATCGCCATACAAGCCTCTCGATCGTATGGTAAATCTTCCACCTCGTCACACAAGCTCCAATTGCTTATGTGGAATATGATGAAGTATGCCTATCGTCAAGAAGAATGCCATGTAGTGTAGTTCAAAATTAATTGTTACTATCCTATGGCGATATTTATTATTTCACACAGAATAACCAGCACTCCGCATCCAATGGCATTCACAGTAGTTGATATAAAAATAAAATTGCACAGCCAACTCATCAAGGTTTACCTATTTGTCGGGCACACAAATAATTTCTTTACTCTACAGCTAATCCATTTTTCCTGTTCAACACATGTATATATATGCAGAACAAAGCTAATAATAATATTTCTAGCAAACTATTATTTACTTCAACACGTGTGTATTTTTATCAAAGCGTATACATGATAAAAGAAATATTTTTATCATCAAAAATATTTATTCAACACGTGAATGTTTTTAACACTTCATATTCACAATAAAAATGTAGTTTTTATTGTCTATTCATTTTATTTTAAAATACGATAACATTCAACACATGAATTTCAACCCGACGAACGAATTTCAATTCAACACATGAATATTCTATATAGTTTGTATATATATATATATATATAAATGTGATTTTTATCGCTAAAGCTATTTGTTTAAATTCAAATAATATTCAACACATGAATTTCAACTCGACGAACGAATTGCAACTCAACACATGAATATTCGATATAGTTTGTATATATATACAAATGTGATTTCTATCGCTAAAGCTATTTGTTTAAATTCAAATAATATTCAACACATGAATTTCAACTCGACGAACGAATTGCAACTCAACACATGAATATTCGCTATGGTTTGTATATATATATATAAATGTGATTTCTATCGCTAAAGCTATTTGTTTAAATTCAAATAATATTCAACACATGAATTTCAACTCAACGAATGAATTGCAACTCAACACATGAATATTCGATATAGTTTGTATATATATAAAAATGTGATTTCTATCGCTAAAGCTATTTGTTTAAATTCAAATAATATTCAATACATGAATATTCGATATAGTTTGTATATATATAAAAATGTGATTTCTATCGCTAAAGCTATTTATTTAAATTCAAATAATATTCAACACATGAACTTCAACTCAACGAACGAATTGCAACTCAACACATGAATATTCGCTATGGTTTGTATATATATAAAAATGTGATTTCTATCGCTAAAGCTATTTGTTTAAATTCAAATAATATTCAACACATGAATTTCAACTTAGCGAATGAATTGCAACTCAACACATGAATATTCGATATAGTTTGTATATATATAAAAATGTGATTTCTATCGCTAAAGCTATTTGTTTAAATTCAAATAATATTCAACACATGAATATTCGATATAGTTTGTATATATATATAAATGTGATTTTTATCGCTAAAGCTATTTGTTTAAATTCAAATAATATTCAACACATGAATTTCAACTCAACGAACGAATTGCAACTCAACACATGAATATTCGATATAGTTTGTATATATATAAAAATGTGATTTCTATCGCTAAAGCTATTTTTTTAAATTCAAATAATATTCAACACATGAATTTCAACTCAACGAACGAATTGCAACTCAACACATGAATATTCGTTATAACATATGTAATTTATTTCAACGAATGAAAATTATTCTAACACATGTATATTTCAGAAAATTTCGGCAGCATAACGGCAGGGTAGTTAAAACCGGGACCGTCCCTAGTACGACCCCTCGCTCTACCTTAAAACCTCGCGGTTTTTGACAATGGGGATCATGCATCTAGTTCGCACGCAGGCGGCATGTTTTATTTTTAATTCCACAATCCTATTCTAATTTGTTTCAACCACAAGAGGGTATTTTTCAACCACAAAGGTATTTTTCAACCACAAAGGTATTTTTCAACCCCAAAATCAACCACAAACAATTATTTCCAACCATTCGTCATACCATATAATATCACGTCAATCACAAGCAATAAATATCGTCCATGGTCTGTGGACGAGGGGAGTGTATATATATATATATATATATTATTTCTATAATTCACTTGCATTTCATCACAATTCAAAGCATATATGTTTCATTCAACGCTTGTTTAATTTATACATCGCTAATATAACTTATACAACACATGTACATGAGGTATACAATGCGTATATAATTTACACTTCGCTTATATAATTTATACAACGCGATTCCATTCACACAATTCAGTTTAGATTCCTCACATTGGTTATTGCAGTGCTAAAAATCGTTGGAAGATCAGAAAAATCCGCGGCTTCTTCTAGAATGTAGAGAGCCTCCTTGCGGTCACGGTGTCTCCTGTTTCATCAAATTTCGTTAAAGAACAAAAAAGATATTATTTTTCAAAGTTTTGCAACGCTTTATAGTGTTATTTTCATTTTAGAATTTCGAAGCAGAAAGGTTTTTAAACCTTCAAAACTAGGTTTTGATTTTAAAGTCAAACCGCACCTTGTTGCTCCGATCAGGTGGTGCCACGTGGAAGAGCTACGAACCAGCTCCCTGTCGGTGGTGGTGGCGTCTGACTCGGCGGCTCCAGCAGGTCGCGGCGGCGCTCCAAAGGGGCTGACTTCCTCCTCGAAATTCGACGCGTACGATCGATGGTTTGGGGCGAGGCTTGGTCGGATTTAAAGAGGGGAGGGAGGCGATCAGAATCTTCAACTGGCGGTGGCGGCGAAACTGGCTGTGGCGGCGGCAAAAACGATGAGAAGCTTCGAGCTTCGTGAGTCATCGGTTTCGTCTGTGGCGGCTAGGGTTTTGAGATTTTTTTTTTAAAGGAAAAATCCTATTGGTCGAGACTTTATAGGAAAATTTAAATAGTGTTTTTACAAACGGACTCGAAATCAAACCCAACGACTGTCGCCCCTAGCTAAATACCCCCATTTCGGACACAATGGGATATGTTTCGTTGGCCAATTCGACTGTTACAGTTAGTTATTTTTCAAATTAAAATATAAAACATTCAATTTTTAATTTGAACGTACATTTCAATTTGCCAGGGCCACAAACTGAATCGAAAAATTCCAGAAAAATAAATCTAGCTTTGTTTTGACGATACGGTCCTAACAAAACCAGTTTCGTCGAATTCTGAGCTCGTTTGAAAAACGGCCATTTTTAGGTCGACCCATTTTAACAGAAATTGACCAATCCCATTTTCTTTTGCCCCGCTCACATACTAGCTTCAAAAATTATGAAATTTGAAACTTAACAATTATTTGACATCCCGGACCCAACAAAAGTGGTTTCGTCGAATACCGAGGTCGTATGCAAAATATCAATTTTCAAGGGCTATATATGCTATATAGCGACCTTTCTGAAAATTCATTTGGCCATAACTTTTGATTCCCGCTATGAAACTTCGATTTTTCAGATTCGTTAGAAAGGTATTCATAAACAAATTTAAATATTTTCAGTTTCGCTAAAATCCGTTATATTTTCCACCCGGTACAGTCAGACAAAGTTTGTATCCAAACTTTCAAACTGCAATACTATACCCAATTCTTTATTTTATTGAAATATGCTATTTCAATTATTCAAATTCTTTGGTAATAACCAATTTTAAAAATTTTAAATTGGTTCACATTTTTCCGGGTTATTACAACAGGAAGCGAGGAGGTGGTTTCCGTCGTCGATTGGGGGCGGGGTTCTGAGATTTTTTTTTTATATAAATTCTGATTGGCCGGGAGCTTTTAAAAGGGAGTTTTCTAACACGATCTCCAATCCGAACCCAGCGACTGTCATCCCCAGTGTTTTACCCCCATTCCGAACACAATGGGATATGTTTCGTAGGCCCATTCGACTGTTTTAGTCAGTTTTCCTTTGAATTAAAATATAAAACATTCAATATTCGATTTGAACGTACATTTCAATTTTCCAGGGCCACAAACTGATTCGAAAAATTCCAGAAAAATAAATCTAGCTATGTTTTGACGATACGGTCCCAACAAAACTAGTTTCGTCGAATTCTGAGACCGTTTGCAAAAAGGCCCATTTCTGGTCGATCCAATTTAACTGTAATTGACCAAAACACGTTTTCCTTTGCCACGCTCACATAGTAGCTTCAAAAATTATGAAATTTGAAACCTAGCAATAACTTCACATCCCGGATCCAACAAAAGTGGTTTCGTCGAATTCTGAGGTCATTTGCAAAATGGCCATTTTCACGGGCTATATAATTTCTACAGCGACCTTTCTGAAAATTCATTTGGCCATAACTTTTGCTTCCTACTATGAAACTTCGATTTTTCAGATCCGTTAGAAAGGTATTCACTAACAGATTTAAATATTTTTGGTTTCACTCAAATCCGTTTTGTTTTGCACCCGGTACAGTCAGTCAAAGTTTGAAATGAAAATTTGAAACTGCCGCGCCATTTCAGGCCTTGTTTATAATTAGAATAATTATATTCGTTTTCAAATGTCGATTCAAACTTACTTTTCATCGTTATTCTTTAAAATATTATTTTTAAATATTTAAAATCCACTAAAATAGCCAATTTAAAAATTTTAAATTGGTTCAGATTTTTCGGGTCGTTACAACGCCGCTCTCGCGGAACGGGTTTACTCCAATGATTGCTAGTGCATGAGATAAAGTAAATCTTTTAAACAACGCAATGCTTTATAGAAAGAATGAAGTCGTTATAAGACTTAAGTCCCATCACACAATGCAACGCAAACCGGAGGATAGAGTTTTTACCTTATAATGGCCAAAATATGCTTAATACGTGTAAAGCAAAATCATTTGATATTATTTCTAGTGCATATATGTTTCAAAAGAAATTTCAATCATAATATCAATCATAGACGGCATAAGTGCCCCATACCACTATGTTGCCATATATAAGTGACAATCAAATCCGTAATTTCGTATTGGAAATTTGGATTCCATCATGAGTCGAGGCCAGGAATGGCTCCTAACCGCTTCGAGACACTCTAGCAAATGTCTCAGGACTGCACACTCTGGGAAACCCTTGGATCTTCAGGGCCAGTCCTCCCTTACATTTCAGGATTAGTGATTCCTGAACACACGTTTCCGGTCCTATCGGACCTATCCATCAGCTCTGTAAAGACCGATATATCCGAGGCGCCTCGCATTCCAACAACCACATAGGTAAAAATATAATAATGTCAGGGCTTGTAAAACGCTAACACCACCCATAGCTAGAAAGAAACATCGTGCACTCCCTGCAGTCACTATCCCGTTTTTGACTCATACCGAGGTGTGAGGCTCGCGAATTATGCCATACACAAAGCTATCCCCTTTTAGGGCCGTGCTTTGATCATCAACCACAAGATTCTGCTTTTTAACAAAAGCCTTGATCACTGCATTTCCGCATGCTACAGAGGCAATTCACGCCATGTGACTGATTTCTATTGATATATAACCTCTAAGCTCGTACGTCTCAGAGAAGGGCATTAAGAAAGAGAATAAATTCTCCGCCGCCAAACGATATATATTAATAGAGATCAATCAACAAAGAATAAAATCCAATGTCAGACACACATCCATTTACAAGTTCATTCTGGTTCTGAACGAAACCGGAGGCACCTTATTCCTCGTTCCATATGTCCAATACGGAAGAGAGGCCCTCGCACATCCGGATGATCAACAAGTACGTCCAGACCACTACCACTGTAATCTCGTCAAGGGAGCAACCCATCTCAAAGGCATCGGTAGTAATCTACACGATGTGAAGATTACCGGTCTTACACCGTCTTCATATCTTCGACTTTTATTCGTCGATCAATTATTTGAAATGAGAATTAATTCGGCCTTTTCAAATAATTCACGTATATTAGAATTCAAATCAATTCTATCCATGGTTAAATTATTCGACATCCACATTTCAGTTCTATATATAATTTTCATGTCAAACACATTCAACCATCAAATATCAAGCAAACCAAGTAAAATCGGTTTATTTCCATTCCGTATCGCCTATAATATTTTATAACGATATATCACTATTTTTATTTATTTAAAAATAGCTCCATTTAATTAAACGACGTTTCAGGTCGTGCTATGACATTGGCGCTATTTTTCTTCAGATTTGATTTACACATATGTGAAAATCTAACCGTTGGATCTTAACAAAATTTATATCGTTGGAAAGATCTCTCCAAAGCGAACCCAACGGTTCCGGTTTCGGGAAAATCCGATGGTCGGATTTCTTGGTATAATCATTTAAAATTACGATTCCAAAACACGAACTACCGCGCGCGATTCGTTTAATTATATATATAATTCATTCTAGCGCTGTTTTTATTCAGATTTGGATTAAACATTTCACACAATCCAACCATTGGATCCTAAGAAATTTTATATCGTTGGAAAGATTTTTCCAAAGCGAACCCAACGGTTCCGGTTTCGGGGAAAATCCGATGGTCGGATTTCTCAGTTTAATCGTTTAAAATTACGATTCCAAAACATGAACTACCACGCGCGATTCGCTTAATTTTATTTTATATTTATATACATATAAATATAATTGATTCTGGCGCTGTTTTTATTCAGATTTGAATTAAACATTTCACACAATCCAACCGTTGGATCCTAACAAATTTTATATCATTGGAAAGACATTTCCAAAGCGAACCCAATGGTTCCGGTTCTGGGGAAATCCGATGGTCGGATTTCTCGGTATAATCGTTTAAAATTACGATTCCAAAACACGAACTACAGCTGCACGATTCGTTTATTTTAATTTATATATATATTTATAAATATAATTCATTCGGTGATTTCCGTATCATTTTTCACTTCAAATATTTCACTAATGCCTTTAAATTTCAGAAAATTTCTCCATAACCTCCTTTGTACGGGAAGGGGTTTGGAAATTTATTGGGCATATTATGCACCCAATAAATCATAAAAAGCATACACATATTATAGTGATATATTCTTGTGTCAACAGGGGAGTGTGTATAGATCATAACTCCAGAGAATACATTCTCGTCACCCTATAAATAGTTTTTGTGCCTTAATGACTAGAGAGACGTGATTATTGTCATCTCCAGACCCGTGTAGGGCTTTTATTAATCTGGCAATTTATCGTTACATTTTATATAGTCTATATCAGTCTTCGGTTCAACCTGAAATATAGTCATCGCCATACAAGCCTCTTGCTTGTATGGTAAATCTTCAACCTCGTCACATAAGCTCCAAATGCTTATGTGGTATTTGACAGGGTAGCTATCTTCAAGAAGTATTCCATGTAGTGTAGTTCAAAATTAATTATTACTATCCTATGGCGACGTTTATGATTTCACACAGAACAACCAGCACTCTGCATTCAATGGCATTCACAGGATTTTATATAATAATAAAATTGCGCAGCCAACTCATTAAGGCTTACCTATTTGTCGAGCACGCAAATATATTCTTTAGTCTATAGCTAATACATTCTCCTTTTCAACACATGTATATATATATGCAGAACTAAGCTAAAAATAATATTTCTAGCGAACAAAAGTTTATTTCAACACATGGTTATTTTTAACACTTCATACATAGGATAAAAATGTTATTTTTGTTGTTAAAACTATTTATTTAAAACACTAATATTTATATAGTCCATATATATGATAAAAATGTGATTTTTATCTTTCAAAGGATTTATTCAACACATGAATGTTATTCAACACATGAATATCTCAACACATGAATATCTCAACACATGAATATTTCATATACTTCATACGCATAATAAAAATGTGATTTTTATTATCTAAAAAATTTATTCAACACATGAAAATAATCCAAACACATGGATATTTCTGAAAATTTGGGCAGCATAACGGGAGGGGGTTTAAAACCGGCACCGTCCCGAATACGGCTCCTCGCACTACCTTACGCCTCGCGGCGTTCCATAAGGGGCTTATCTAAATGATCTAAGATCAATTTCATATCATATGAATTTTCCGCAAACAATTCCAATTCGTTTTCAACCACAAACAATTATTTTCAACCACAATCCATCATTCTCAACCATTCGCAATTTCATAAATTTTCACACCAATCACAATCAATTCATATCGTCCATGGTTTGCGGACGAGGGGAGTATATATATATATATGCATATAAATATATTTCATTTCCATTTCAACTCCTTTTCAACACATATATGATTTATACAACGCATGTATAATTTATACATCGATCATATAACTTATACAACGCCCATACATAAGGTATACAATGCGTATATAATTTATACTTCGCTTATATAATTTATACAACGCATTTCCATTCCATATTTTAATTTAGAAGTCTCACATCGCTTTTTAATCCTTCTGAAATTATAGCGAGCTTGGAATGCGTTCTAGCTTCTTCTAGAACGTAGATGACGTCGCTATAAGTCTGATGTCTCCTGTTTCACTAGATTTCGACAACATAGCAAAAAGATATGATTTGTTATTTAAAAATCATGATTTGCAACACTTAAAAGTGTTATAAATAGTTAATTATTTATATTGTCGTTACCTCTCAATTAGGTTCCAAACTAGGTTTTGAATTACCGCGAAAACCGTGAAGCGATTTGTTGATCAGACTTCACCACAATGGAGTGCTCGGAGTCACGCGCCTGAGGGACCCAACCACGGTGAAATCGACGGCGGGGTTGGAGCTGGGCGGCGGTTTGAACGTTCAAAGTTTGTGGAGGTAAATCTCGATGCAGACGAGACAACGGGGGTGCTCCTTATATGGATTTAAAGAGGAGAGGGAGTACTTCAAAAAGTTGAACTGGGGCTAATTCTGATCAGATTCGCCAAAATTTGGCCGGGAAGGAAGGATTTGCTTCCGTCGTTCGTTCGTGGGTCTGTCTGGGTGTTTTTTAAAACGAGAAAATATAATTTATGAAAGAAATAATTTCATTGGCCCGTTATATATTTAATTCAAAAATAGGATTTTCTCCCAACGAACTCCAAATCGAACCCAACGATTATCGCCCCTAGATAAATACCCTCATTCCGGATACAATGGAATATGTTTTGTAAGCCCATTCGACTGTTACAGTCAGTTATTCTTCAAATTAAAATATAAAACATTCAAATTTTGATTTGAATGTACATTTTAATTTGCCAAGGCCACATACTAATTCCAAAAATTCCTGAAAAATAAATCTAGCTATGTTGGGATGATACGGTCCCAACAAAATTAATTTTGTCCAATTTGGAGACCGTTTGAAAAATGGATTTTTTTCTGGTCGATCCAATTCAAACTGAAATTACCAAACGCGTTTTCCTTTGCCACGCTCACATATCAATTCCGAAAATTATGGAATTTGAAACCTAGTAATAATTTGACATTCTGGATCCAACCAAAGTGGTTTCTTCGAAAACGGAGGTCATTTGCAAAATCGCTATTTTTAAGGGCTAAATTTATATTAAATTTCATAGCGACTACTATGAATATTCAACTGGCCATAACTTTTGATTCCGCTATGAAATTTCGATTTTTCGGATTCGTTAGAAAGATATTTCCAAACAGATTTAAATATTTTTGGTTTCACTAAAATCCAGTTTATTTTGAATCCCGTACATTCAGTCAAAGTTTAAAGTCAATTTTCAAACTGTCGCGCCATTTCAGGCTTGTTATATAATTAAAATAAATTTATTCATTCTAACTTTGATTTAATTAAATTTTAGTCATTATTGTTTAAAATAAATCATTTAAAATATTCCAAATTCATTAAAATAGCCAAATAAAAAAATTAAATTGGTTCTGATTTTCCGGGTTGTTTCATTTCTCCTCCCCGTAATTATCTATATAAAATTTGACCTTCTTCCTCCTCTCCAGAAAAAAGAAAACAAAAAAAAAAACTAAATCTAATTTTTTTCTACCTTCATCAATCCCCTCTTTCTTCTTCAAAATTCAGATCCAATGCTTATGACAATATAAATAAAATGCCCTTCACCATTCCTCAAATTCGCTTCCTCCGTTCCACCGCCTTCATTTTTCCAAGTTCAATTTGTCGCCACTGCTTCCGTTCGCATCCAAGCTAGGACTGCGCAAAGGTGAGTTATTAGCCCACGATGTACTTTGTTTCCAGTAATTTGATTTCGATATAAACTAAGAATATAATAGCTGATTTTTGTTGTTTGTCTGGTTGCCTTGTGGTTATTGCATGATTGTGTCATATATTAATTTGGATTGTTGCATGTGAATTTCATCTCGTTGATTGATTTATTATAAATATTGGAACTGTCTAATTCACCCTGCTGCTATGAAAAACTATAGTAATGTATATGTTTGTGACTTGAATGGTGAACCTTGTTGTGTACACTTGTTGCCTGTGAAATTTGAACCATACCATGTTAATATTCATATTCTCACATGTCTGAAACATGAAAAGTGACCTTACTACATACCATGAAAATATACACACTACTTCCTTTGTTGGCTATGCACAAATAAAAGATAAATACTTGAGATTAATCTCTTTGCCTACATGCCACCTATGCACTTGAAAGAAATTTTAGCTATAGTACTCTTTGTATGTTTATGCTAGGCCTGTCATGAAACTTGGAACTCATGTTGTTTTTAGCTTTGTGAACTGTTCTATAATATTCATGAATACTTGATCAGTTAAACCTAAACTTAGAGATTCAATAACTAAATATGACCATTTAATATAACTATTATATTTTAGTGTTTTATTGACGTTGATTTACTTGAATAAAGTTAATCCTGACTCGAGCGTTTTGTATTTTGCATGAAATGCTCGGGTCAGACCGGAGTGTTGCAGATCTAAATATTTCAGCTAGCGAAGTTTGAGACACTGGAAGACGCACGTGCATAGATTTGAAAAGTTTGATGTAAAATTCATTTCATGTAAAGGGTGCATTTTTGACAGGTCCCTGTTAAGTATTAAAATATAAGAAAAGTCCAGCCGTAAAAACTATAGAAATTTCATCCCTATTTTCAAAACGCGGTATATCAAATTCCATCTTTGTCCTTTAAACCCTAAAAATTCTTCGTTCCACAAAATATCGCTTCATTTATCGTGCCGCATCATTAGGGGAGATGATCGAAGGGGAAAATCAAAAAGTTTCAGCCGATTTTCTTTATTTAATTCTCGATCAAGTGAAAATGCATAAAATCAATGCCGATTATGTAACGTCCCGTATTTTTACGGTGTGATAATTAATTTATTTAATTATTTAAATAGTGATTTAGAATCAAATGGTTGTTTAATTAAATAATATTGAATATTCAATTAATATAAATAATAGAATAATATATTTGATTCCGAAATAGTCGGAAATAGTGAATTGACAATATTGTGCGAATTGGACAATTTAAAATATATATTCACTTTAGAATTGATTTGTAACACCCCATGATTTTAAATATTAAAATTAACGAATTAAAGAATACTTAATTTCAAATGTGAGAATTAAGGGAAATGGGTTATGCCATTGCATTCGTCTCGGAATTCTGCTTGAGATAGAGTCCGAGTTTGAGTGAACTGGACTCCGTATGAAGAAGTTATGGTCTTCCGAAGTTTCAGAATAAATTAAAAACAGCTCAGGTTCAGAAATTCAAAATTCGAAATCAAAATAGAGAAGGGGGCTGGGCGGGAATTTTCCCGCCCAAGGCCAGGTCGACCAGGGGGTCGAGCTCCCCTATACAGGTCGAACAGGGGGTCGACCAGGGGGTCGAGCTCCCCTATACAGGTCGGCCAGGGGGTCGACCTGGGGGTCGACCTACCCCCCAGGGCAGATTTGAAATCAGACGATTCTGACTTGTTGCTAAGTCTTTCCTGACATGTTGCTAAGTCATTAGGGCTGATGTGGCTGTTCTGGATAAGTCTATCTTGTCTGGATGGTCCGGATTAATTCTATCTTAATCTAACGGCTTATGTTAAATTTAACTTCTACATTAGCACGCATAGACTCAAGCCTTAAACCTAAACTAAATTTGTCTCTTGGCCACCATGCTGCTACTAGGATAGTTCTCCTTCCTAAAGCTTAGGGATTAGCATGTCAGAATTCTAATTCAAAAGACGAACAAATCATTCTCTTCTCTAACCTATCTTTGTGAGTACAATTTCTTTCACAAAATAATTAATAAATTAATTATGATGAGTTATAATTGGGATTATGAGAACACGCCTGTTAAATCATGTGACGTTACTTAATTTTGTTACCGTCTGTTTGTGAACATATGACAGTTTTGTTATCTTATGTTGGTAGATCTATTTCATATGTCCAACCACATATGTTTAACTTGATTTATTTTATGAAATCAGTTTATATGCAAGTTTGGATGTTAAATCATATGATGGTTCGTATGTTAATCTTATGCAAGTTTGGGATGTTAAATCATATGCTAGTTTGTATGTGAATCTTATGCAAGCATGTTTCTACATATGCTAGTTTGTATGTGAATCTTATGCAAGTCTGTATGCGAATTGTATGCAAGTTTATATGTGAATCAAGTATATACATATGCTAGTTTATATGCAAAACATGTGATATTAGTTTACGTGTTTAAATTCATGTTGTTGGTTCATATGTCTAAACGCATATGCTAGATTTGGTTCATTTTGTGACATTAATTTACATGCCTAAATCATATGCAAGTGTAAATCTTAATTTACATGTCTAAATTATATATGCAAGTTTATGCGAAAACCATGTTCATATATGCAAGTTCACCTTTATGTGTATAGATCTATGCAAATTATATCTTATATAATTAGATCCATGCCAGTTTGTAGTTTATGGAAATTATGCCTATTGCTTATGCAAGTTATTGATTATGCAAATTTATGATTATGTAAATTATAATCATGCAAGTTTTGATCCTTGCTAGCCTATTCTTATTTGCAGGTTAGATCTATTTTATGTGTTATGCAAGTTGTGATGTTTCTTTTCTTTTTTATGAGTTAGACTATTTGCGGGTCTATCATATTTCATATTAAACGTACGAACGACGTGGGGGCAATGGGAAAAATATTAAATATTAATATTGTGGATTGGCATAAAATGGCTTAAAAGCATATAATTAATTTGTGACATTAATTGGCCAAATTTATATGCATAGAAATTATGGACATAATCTAAGTGACAATTATGGACATAGATTAATTTGGAAGTTATTGACAATTTGAAATGGAGATATTAATTCAAATTGGGGTTGAATAATAATGTGTAATAATTAATGCCTAAGACATGAGGTTAGACTCGTTTGTGGTGTAAGACTGCCTGGACCCCCCGGACCCCCCGGCAAATCCAGCAACCACAAATGGTTGTCTAATATGAGAGGTCAAAGGCATAAATAAAATGCGTAATAAATGCCTAAGACACGAGGTTAGACTCGTTTGTGGTATAAGACTGCCCGGACCCGCCCGATAATTCCAACAACCACAAACGGTAGTCTAATGTTTGAGGTCAAAGGCATAAATTAAAAGATGCTTAGACACGAGGTTAAGTCTGGCTTATGGTGGAAGTCTGCCCGGAACCGCCCGGCATATCCTGCGGCCACAAGCAATCGACTTAATGTGAGAGGTCTGTGCATTAATAATTAATTAATGCTAAGCAAAGACGAATATGAATGACAAACAGAAGTTTGGTTGAGTGAGTAATTCTCTGAGTACCAATCTGATGTTGATTTCGGTCTTCGGGGTTGATACTTAGGGAGTTATTCTCTTAACCAATGTATCTGTGAACTAAGATGTACTTAATCATAAATTAAGTAAAACATGATAAGTGGATAGGGTTAAGACCAGCTTAACCAATAATTTGATAAGTGGGTAGGGTTAAGACCAGCTTAACCAATAATATATATTAATCTGATAAGCGGGTAGGGTTAAGACCAGCTTAACCAATAATATATATTAATCTGATAAGCGGATAGGGTTAAGACCAGCTTAACCAATAATCTGATAAGTGGATAGGGTTAAGACCAGCTTAACCAATAATTTGATAAGTGGGTAGGGTTAAGACAAGCTTAACCAAAAATATATATTAGTTTGATAAGTGGATGTTGACCCACTTTTTAGTCAAAGCAGTCACATATGGAATCTCTTCTCAACAATACGCTCAAGTGTTGGGAATATCGTCAGAAGACATGAAGTGATTTGGTTGAAATCGCATCACAAACAAAGAATGGCCCGAAACTCCTACCAGATGACCTTTTTTGGGACCGAAAACAACAATTATAGAGAAAAGCTCTGTAACTCTTGTAGATCTCTGAATTAGCTTCAGTTTGAGCTTTGGTTTGGCTCAATAGGACTTACGGTTTGAAAGTTACGCCCGTTTCCGTGAACGCATGCAGAACCGGAAACCTGGAATTTAGCATTGAATAAATCCTCGGATCGGATCGGGTAAATCGGTTCGGATCGGAATGAGGCATCCTGCCTTCACCAACTCATCATCCTCCCTCAACACTTAGATTTCGGCTCGGATCGGAGACTCCGGTTCGGATCGGGTGGAATGGAGCAATCCGACCCGCTTCACATCGGATCCTCACAAGAGCACAAAGTCTTCGGGTTGAAGACACCAACTCGGTTCGGATCAGACAACCGAACTGACCCGCCTTACACACTACACTGAAGTGCTTCCACTCTTCGGATCGAAGACACCAAATCAGTTCGGATCGGAAGTCCGAACCGACCCGCCTTGCACCAGATGTATAGCAACACGTCTCGCCTTCGGTTGGAATGCTCCGGATCGGTTCGGAAGGAAGAGGACCCGAACCGAACCGCTTCGACCTGCTGCTACACCTCAACTTTGACCTGTTCCCAAGGAGTAACTACCTCCTATTAATCCGGATCGGCTTACACCTGTCCTAGCACGATCTGAAGACCACATCTCCACTATCTCCGAGATGGCCTCTCCACATGCCATGTGCCCCTCCGATCCGATCCGATTCAGGACTCCCAGCAGCTCCTCTACGCCTATAAATACTCCACAAGATGGTCATTTCAAGGGACTTTTCCGGCACTAACACCTCCCGACCTCCATAACAAAGTATTCAAGGACTTTGGGTACTCCTCAACTCAATCAAACACCAGGCTATCGTGCATAAATTCAATCTCTTTTCTCCTCTTCTTCATTACAACACAAGGTTATTGTGTATAATCGAATCTCACGGATTGTGAGACACCATTGTAATTGTAATTCCTCAGGATATGAGAAACTATAAAGTGGACGTCGGCTTGGATTGAGCCGAACCACTATAAAAATCCCGTGTGTCTCCTCTTTATTTTACTGCTTTTTATCTGTGATCTGTGATTGTGAGTGCGATCTGCATTTGGGTGTTAGGCCCAAATTTTGGTCTAACAGTGGATAAGGTTAAGACAAACTTAACCAATAATATATATTGATCTGATAAGTGGATTGGGTTAAGACCAACTTAACCAATAACATATAAGTGGACAGGGTTAAGACCAGCTTAACCAATAATATATATATATATATTGATCTGATAAGCAGATAGGATTAAGACAAGCTTAACCAATAACACATGTTGATTTGATAAGTGGGTAACATGGGTGACATGTGGGATATAATTATAAACACTTCACCAAGTTGAAACATGTAAAAAGACATGAATAAGAGGGGGTTAAGTGGGAAATCCTAGTGGGGACCAAGCATAGGTGGAAAGCTTGTGTCAAGCATGGGGACCCTTTTCAACCAGTAACCCATTTAGTATCTAAGTGAGCTCGATCTAGATCGAGGATAGGATACGCTTACTGGGTTTGATTGTAAGAGTTCAAAACGGGTTAACGGTGGCAACGCAAGTCCAATGGGGTCATCTGCGTGCGTGTGCCTAGGCTGGTAGGTAAGACGTTGTTGCATCATGTAGATATAAGCCGTGCATCTTTAGTGGTATCGGGTTTCCACTTTGGGGAGTGATACACCCCACTGTGGGACCAGCACGGGTATCTACGAGTTAGGAAGCCGATCGAATGGGGAAGGTAGTGCGTACGACTAGCAGAGATAGGAGCAGGCGGCACCTATGAAGACAGCTAGGAGTACAACTACCATATTATGAATAAATGTTGGGGAGGGTAGTGGGTACAACTAGTGGAGATAGGAGCAGGCGGCACCTATGAAGACAACTAGGGGTACACGAAACTACTACTATTATTTTGTTCAATAGGCGGGATCAACTTTTAGGGTGACTAGTATTGGTGCAGTATAGTAATTATCCTATAGTGATTAGGAGCGCAATTAATGCCAGAATATTCCTCTGTTTGTTTTGTCTTGCCCACTTGTTTCACAGTCATTCCTTGTTTTACCAGACTATGCCTTATCCTAATTACTTTAATAATTATTATTTTAAAGTTATTGTACTCGCCAGACTTTATGTCTGACCCCCCTTGTTTTCTCCTCTTTTCTTCCTTTTCCCCCCAGGTTCTCAGTGTGGGACTAGTGCTAGTGGAGCTTGATTTGGATCCCTTTCTCTCTCTTTTGGAAGTGCTTGGATTGCTGAAAGTAAAGTTCAGCTCATCTCTTTTTTGGCTACTTATGTTGGGGTTATGCTTTTTACTTTATGTACTCAGAAAACAATTTGTCAAGATGGATTAAGTGTACTTGGTTTTACTGTTGGTTTATGAAGTTGTTGTAATCAAACTATTTCTCCGCTGCAATAAAAGTTGTTTTAAAATTTTCAAGTACCAATATATGTATCTGTCTTGTTATATTCTGTTCTATACACTAATAATACTCCATGAAAGTTAATGCATTCCCTTTGAGAGTGACATTAATGGACGTGGGTGTTACACGGGTATCAGAGCTGAAGGTTAACAGAACAGATAAGGGATTTTGAAAACCTATTTTTCAAAAGCGTTTTTATAAAGAAATACTTTCAAAAATATGTTTTAAGGAGAGTATTTTTAAGAGAAAAGTTTATTTTGAGAAACAAAACCCCCAAGAGCCATATATCTTTCCTTCAAATCTCCATTTTAAATCTCTTTCTCTTTCCTTTTTGAATTTCTTCCTACGTATAGATGTTTTTTCTAAGATATGTAAGAACTTCCGTACGATGGGCGGAAAACCGCTTCATGGGACTGGGACGTTTGTCAAAGCTAGAAGGAAGTGGACGACTTGTTGGTATCTTTAAGATAGACGATGGGAGGAAGGTTCAATTAGCTGCTTGGTTAATGAAGGACGAAGCCTCATTTTTGTAGGAGGTCACGAATAGAGAATGTGCAGGAGAGACATGGAAAGGACACACGATAATGTAGATCCAAAGAAAGGCGGTAAGGATAACAAGGGGCCAAGAGAAAAGGAAGGGCCACACTTGTGAAATACCTGACTACTTAAATAAAGACGTTAGAAAGAAGAAGAAGACTAGTTATTATCGTTACGGAGAAACATGACATCTTATTAGGATCGTCCAAAGAAGCAAAAGGCAAAAGTAAGGACTAGGTACAGGATCTTCTAGAGGGCAGACACGTTCCCTCACGACTGGCATACCTGATAGAGGTAGAAATATCTTGGTTGGAAGTTTGGTTTTTCTTTTTGATCAACCTGTTCGAACCTTGTTTGAATTCTGGCGCTTCACACTCGTTTGTATCTGCTTCGTTAGTTAAAACACTGCACCTAAATACTAGTCTAGTTGCAGATCCCATAAATAAAAATCTAATTTTTATTATATATGTGTTGAAATAAAAATGTGATTTTTTTTAGCAATGATATAAAAATTCGATCTTTATATATAAAGTAGAAATAAAAATAGGATTTTTTATCTATTAGAAAAGACGTGATAAAAATATAATTTTTATTATAAACAGCATGAAAAGAACTGCATAGGAATTTCAAGGAATCCAGATGTTCAGCAGTTCAAAAGCAAAGTCTTGTGGGTGATGATCAAAGCACAGCCTGTGTGGCACAACTTTGTGTAACATGAATTCGCGAGCCTCACACCCAGGTTGTGAACCAGAAACGGGAGAGGACATCAGGGAGGGCATGCATTTCCTTCTAGCTAGAAGTGGCGTCAGTGGTTTTACATGCCCTGACGAGTTTGACTTATGTGGTTGTTGCTGTTGCGGGGCGCCTCGGTTATATCGGTCGATCCGAGACCGGTGGAGTCATTCGTTGGCTCATTGACACCCCATAGGGTGGGGAAACACAGTGTTCAGGCATTTTAATCCACATCGGTGGACCGACCCTGACGATCTAAAGGCTTGCCTGCGCGCTTGCCTGAGACACGGGCTAGAGCGTCTCGAATTCGGTAGAGGACGATCCCTGGCCTCGGTTCACAGATGGAAATCCAATTTCCAAATACGTGACTTTGCGGTTTTGATTGTAGAGCCTAGTATGGAGACATGATATATGGTACCCATGCCGTCTAGGATTGATACATTTATATTTGAAGTTGTTTTGACACTATACGCCTATTATAGTATCAAATGATTTGTTTTAAACGTATCAAGCATGCTTTGGCTATTATAAGGGAAAACCCTATCCTATGGTTTGTGTTGCATTGTGTGATGGGACCTGGGTCTTATAATAGCTTCATTTTTCTTTATTTAGCATTGCGCTGTTGTTTTATGCACTGGTGTTCTTGGGAGGAAACCCATTCCGTGTTATACGGCGTGGTCCCTTGATTTACCTGACTTTAAAATAAAGATTAATAACTGTTTTAGTTCTCACACCACTCCCATGACTGACCTGGAGTTTATTGTTTTAACCTAAACTCTGGGTGCCCTTATTTTTGACACGGGCAGCTAGTAGTTTTGGTTTTGCAGATTTATCTTCACAGGATCCTGGTTTACAGCTAGAACGATATCCGGAAAGCTTTGTATCCGTATATCTCCTTCAGTTGTATTTTGTATTATATTCCACTGCTATGTAATTTATTGTAATCTCTGATATTTATCGAATGTATTTTATTTGTTAATACTCTGTATATTCTATAATCTGATGGAATTGTTGTAATATACAATGAAATGTTTTTCTGTCCGCGTTCTATTTTGTCGTGTTCTCAAAACAATCAGGCATTTCGAACGGTCTGGGTCGGTTTAGAGACTGATTCGGATCGAGCGAAATTCTCGGTCGTTACACCATAGTAGTCTCAAATCATATTGGTGGTTAGGCTCATCTTTCAATAATTTGTCGGGATTTGAGAGTGTCTATCTTGGGCGTTGGGTTTGAATGTAACGCCTTCGTTCTTGGCTTCATGGGCTATGGCTTGGTTCTAGGCATGGATTGGCTAGCCAGATACGGTGCCATCCTAGACTGTGAAAGAAGGGTAGTTAGATTGTTGACTCCTTGTGGAAAGACCCGCAATATTTATTGTGACCCTAGGGGTCTGGTGATGCTTAGCTACCTAGAATCCCTTGACGCATCCAACGATGATTTGGAATCTGTTCGTGTGGTCCGTGAATATAGTGACGTCTTTGATGAAGTTCTGGGTTTACCCCTGTAACGACCCAGATTTTTCGAACAATTAATAAGGTTTTAAATAGTGAGTTGATAATATAAATGAATTATTATTTTAAGTTATCGATTTAAAAATCGATTTCTATTTAATATTGAATATATTAAATTATCATAATACGAAATATAATTGAAATCGAAGTTAAAACTGAATCAAAACAATTCAGATGATCAATATATATTCTATTTGAATATAGATGACGGTGATAATAATTTATATTCGAAGAATTTTTTTTTGAATTTAAATTATATTATATCAATTTAATATGGATATTTTATGTATACGTTCGAATTAAATTTTACAGTCTATTCTTTTGAGTGCAGAATAGTGTAGTTACGTTGAAACGTCGGTCGGTAGGTTAAAATATCGGTTCGTGATGTCGAGTTATAAACCCTGATATATTTTTAATGGATAAGCTTGAAATCAAATCGATATCAGTTTAAATAAACTAAAAATCTCTTTATATCACATCGTATTAATGTATAATCAAATCGAAAATATTTTAAAAAAGAAATAAAAGATTTGTTATGTACTTAGCTGACCAAATATTTATTACTCATGTACTATTCCTCCTCCTGTTATAAATCACACGCAACTCCCCACTCTTTGTTTTTCTCTTCTAAAACAAGGTTCGTTACCAAACCTTCAGATAAATGAAATGGAGCTAGCCTTCTCTTTGAAAAATTTGACCAATTTATATTTATATAAAAGTGAAATCGAAGCCCTCGTTACTGCTCCCTAAATCCGCAATATGCCCCTTGTTACTCCAATCTCGTTCGACAAAAAGTTAAAAAAAATGGCCTCCTCAATCATTTCACTACCGCGAGCCTCTCTCTTGTCCGAAATCGATTGAAACGCGGGATCCTCTAGAGCACGGGGATGAAGCATCGCACCTAGGGCGTTGACGTTAGTGAGGTTGGGGGGGTTCGATTTTGTTCCAATGCTTCGTAGTGATGAATTTGGACAAGATAAAGTTGGACGAGAGGTGTATTGGATAGTGCGACACTTCTTTTGCCATCGTGATTTTTTTTAGATTGAGGTACAGGAGCACCGATAAGGATTGGAAGAGAAGCTTGACCGTGATGATTGTTCTCTGTCTAGAAGTGAAGAACGCGGAGAGGTAGGAGAGTTTGAGTTCACGATCTTGTTTGGGGAAGTGCGATCTGTATTGAGAGGATCGGGGTACTGGAGTGGTTGGATGATGGTATCTGAAAGTTGACTAAGGCTAGGGCTGGACGAGGTTGATTTGGGGAGGTCACTGCTGTTTGACAGTGGGTTGTTTGAAGATTGTTTTGTGATTGTTGGGGAGTATGAGCTGTGAACTTGGGGGATCGATAGTAGTTAAGAATTGTGATTTCTGTTTTTTCTTGGGAAATGTAATTACTGTATATGTTTAATCATTAAGTTAAGTTTATTTAATTAAAACTAATAGTGTTTAAATTAAATTAGTTTGATTTAGACCCAAACTCTTAAAAAACATTTAATGGTTAGTAAGTTAGAAGGTTAACTTTGGACAATGGATTAAGGAGCTAACCATGGGATTTAAATCAAAATAATGAAGTCGTTAATTTTTTAATTTGTTTTTAAATAAATAGATTTATAAATTAAATGGTGCATGGAAATTAGGTTATATAATTGGTAACTTAGTTTATATAATTAGTTTATATAAAGAGAATTAGTTAGTAAAGAAATAAAATGCGTAGATTAACCGTTTAAGTAAAATTATGGTTTAAATTAGAATTTATTAAACGTGAGTAATTAATTAAATTGAATTCGTATAATTAAATAACTGGAATTTTATTTATATTGTTTTACATTGAAAAACAAACGGTGGGAGAAATCACTGTGAAATCTACATAATTGGCTTCAATGGATATTCGGCAAATAAAATCACGGTGAGTAATTCTAACTCAAGAATTTTATTTAAATTATTTTTATCAGTTAAAAATAATTGTTTGTTGATTGTTTGGATGCTTTAAATATTATTTGTTGCTGTTAAAAATATATTAGTTATTTTGGCTTGGTGGTTGCTATTATATATATATTGGTGGTTGGATTTCCCGCAGTATCATTAGCGGATGCCCGCGGTACCATTAGCGGATGATTACCCTATTCGCCCCACGCTATGATAGTGGATGACCTTCTATACCGTGATATCCTGCCATGAAGCAGGATAGGTATTATTTATGTTGGCTAACGTTTGTGGATGCAGGAAAACAGGTTGGAGGAATCCAACTGGATTTCTCAAAAATATTATTATTTGTTTGTTTCATATATATTATCATATATGATGTGTTAGAAAACCCATGGTTGATAATTGGGTGTTTTGAATGTTTGAAATATCACTGGGCCTAAAATATTGGTTTATAAAAATATCATGAAAATGATATTTTGAAATATAATAAAAAAAAAGGGAAATCTATTTTAAAAATAGAATTTAAATTTCGAAGGGGCGATAGAAATATTAACTTGTTTTGAATATATAAAACAAGTATTGAAATTTATAAACGATGTTTATAAATTAAAAATCAGGGAATTAAGTAAATTTATAAACAATGTTTATAATGGAATGATTTTCAGTGGAAAATCAGGGAATTGAAATGAATTTATAAACAGTGTTTATAAATAATGTGAAAAATTATCATTGGATAATTTGAATATTTAATTTCGAATGTGGATTTGAAAATAGAAATGGGGAAATCGTTTTAAAGAAATAAACGATGGGATTTATTCAGATGTTCAGAATATAAATTAAACTAAAATAAATTCGTAGGATTTATGATTTGAATTCGATTAGTTCGAATTTACTAAAATAGAAGTTAATTTGAATATGAAAATAAATTGGGTGTTAGATATATAAGTTATTACAAATATAAATTTCCAAAATAAGACTTTGGTTTTAAATAGGTTTCGAAATAGGCTTGTTTAAATATAAACAAGGAAATTTATAAAGTGTTTATAAATATAATGAATTAATTATCAAGAGATAATTTGATGATTTAAATTCAAATGTGAATATAAAAATGGAATTTGAATATAGAAAATTCAAATGGAATTTGAATATAGAAAATTCAAATAGAAATTGAAAATAGAATTTGAGAATAAAAAGTTGAAATCATTTCGAAAGGGGAACGACGAAATATATTTAAGAATGCGGATATTTAAACAGAATAGAAATAAATCCAAAAGATTTATAACTTGTCAAAGGAATTGGAATTTAATAAAGAAGATCGAAGTATAAATAAATTTATTACCGAGTAAGGAAAAATTCGACAATTTTAGAAAAACGGAAATATTATGTTGAATTGGAAAATTTGACTTGATATACATAAAAAGTATATTAGAATGGAGTTGAATTTATTTTAAATGAAGTTTATATATATATATATAAATATAATTAAAACGAACTCGCCGCAGCGCGGCAGTTCTTGAATTGGCATTTCGAACTTCATTTTAGTATATAGAACTCAATTTAAGTCGGAATTCTTTGAAACAAGAATCGTCGGGATCGGCTTGATAATAGTTTTGTAATGGAAGAGAAAAATCTTGATTTCGTCTAATAGATTTTGAGTTATGTCAAAATCAAATTTTCAGAAAAGCAGCGCCCAAATTGTTTAAAAACCATAATGGTTTATATAAGGATTTTTAAGCGAATAAAAATCCGAATTTCCATTTGAAAAATCAGGACTTGAGCTATAAAATAAATATGAACTCGAATGGAATAAATGGATTGATTTTCTTTTGAAACAAAATTAGTTATTTATTTATGAATAGAATTAACTAAGTGGAAGAATAATTTGTTAATCAAATTTTAGACCGAGATATTTCTTTTGATAAGAAAATGTGACTTGTGAATTTCATATTCAAAATCGAAGATGAAACCTAAAATGAAAATGGGATTCAATTGATTTATAAGCAAACTAAATTACATACGAACATGATATGTTCAAATAACAAGTGAAATAGGCTAAGAAGCTAATTAAAGAATAAATGGGCGAAACTAAATTCAAACGATTGGATTGAGTGGAATTGAATTGAAAACAGGTGAACATGTGTTAAACAGGTATGGAATGAAGAGAATGAAGTTTATAAATTTAGTGCCCGACAAAAAGGTACATGTTTAAATTCCATATGAGGTTCTATGCACCGAATCGGCAAGCTAATTGGCTTTTTGATTTTCTTTTTGAATGGAAAAGGCCTAGAGAGGCGAGTTGAGGTTTGAATTATTTGCCGATACAAAGGAGGTTATGGCGAAATTTTCCGGAAATTTAAGGAGTTAGAATATTTTAAGAAGATTTGATAATTATGAATCGATTTATCGATATATATAGAATTTGATAAGAAAACGAAATTAAAATAGAATATTATAAACAAAAAGGAGATCTATAATTAAATATGATAAAATTAGAAAGCGAAACGTTAAATGAATAATTGGTTTTTATAATGTTGATTATTCGAGGTAAGTGGTTTTGTCCGTTTTGAAGTTAAGGATGTTTTTAGTCAAGGTCTGAGAGGTAATTTTACCCCAACTTGATTGATTTCATTTTTAATTGATAAATAGCAAGATCCAGTCTCGAAGAGAAGCGTTTGAATAAGAGTTAGTTGGATAAAATATTTTGGGTTGTTGTAACGATGTTTTACACAGCATTCGTTTTAAGCCAACATGTGGAATTTTGGAATTATTAGAGTAAATATTTCCTGAGTATAATTAAGGTAGTCGGGAAAGAGATAAGTGATTGAAATTGTTTTCAATTGCAAATAGAATATATTTTCTTAGTACATAAAATAAAAGAAAGCGAGATATAGAAATAATTTCCAAATAGCGAAATGGCCAAGATGATAATTGGAAATATCGTGTTAACAAATATTGATAAGGAAATGGAATAGTGATTTAATTAATGAATATTAATCAAAGGCCCAGTGATTTGGTTGATGTTATGGATTAGTGTTTGTTTTTCTTCGATAGTTAAATAACCGACTATCGAAGTGTTTACCAATATCGTTGTCAATATGGAGAGACTGGTTGGATTATTATCCGAGAACCACTCCGTATTAGTAGTAGCGTTGCGATCCAGATTATATGAAGATGATCAAAGATGGAGTAAAATGAAAGGACTTTTTCTATTAATAGAAATGGTGTCTTCGGTCTCGTTCAGTCCCAGAACGAAGTGTATGGACGAGTGTCTGAAAGAGTATTTCCAATGATCGCATATGTTGGTCTGTATAGATATAAATGGTGGCGGAGAATTTATTCTCTTAGCATAATTTACAGAATATATTTGTGCAAATCAATTACTGATTAACGGGTCTGACAATGTGGCATTCAAAGTGATTGTGCTATCAATGAATGGAAAGTAATCGTAGCCTCGAGCCTCAACAACCGGGAAATGACAAAAATCGAGCAGGCAGCATGGCTATGTGGGTCGCTCCCATTAGGGTGTATAATCACCTATCTAGAAGAATTCCTTTTACTTCTTTAATCTATCGATGTTGTCCCTTTTCGGGAAACGGTTGTTGTTCCCAACCGTTGGTGATATACATTCGATACACTCAAGCGAAATGAGTGGTCGGTCATGTGTGGGTCGGGTTACAAGATGTTCTTGTTGAACCCAGTGTATTCCCCTCTAGAGATACACTATCGGAAGGTGGTTCCATACCTTGTCATGTTGGAAATCCAATCTCTAATAAGCGCCCTGCGGGTTTTGATTTTATATTATATATGGAGTGTGAGATGTAAGCGTTCCACTAGATTGTTATTTATTTGATTTAGGCACTATTATAATATCACTGGATTTTCGTATCAAAGTGTTTTGGGTTATAGTAAGGTAAAAACCGTACATGTTTATGTGTGGGCTGGACTTACTTGTAATAACCCGGAAAAATCTGAGCCAGTTTAAAATTTTTGTTTTGGTAATTTTAGTGAATTTTGAACATTTAAAATAGATTATTTTAAATAATAACAACGAGAAATTTATTTTGAATAGAATTCGACGTATATATTATATACGTTGTCGTTAGAATATAAATATTTATATATAATTATAAATAGAATTGAAAATGGCGCGGTAGTTCGATAATTCTATTTCAAACTTCAATTGAATGTACCGGGTGCAAAATAAACCGGATTTTAGTGAAACCAAAAATAATAGGATCTAGTTGAAAATATCTTTCCAACGAATCCGAAAAATCGAAATTTCATAGCGGGAATCAAAAGTTATGCCCAGTTGAAAATTCAGAATAGTCGCTATGTAAATTATACATGGCCCAAAAAGTCAAATTTTGCATTCGGATAAATTTGGACTCAAAACCACTTCCATTGAGTTCAAAATGCCGTTTAGAACTCCGAAAAGTATAAGCTTCGATATATTCCGATATCCGGAATAGTGGCTATGGGCTGGAGTTGTTCGGTTAACAATACATAGCCCTTAAAAAGTGAAATTTTGCATACGAGTTCAGAATTCGACGAGATAAATTTTTATGGATTCATAATGACAAATTATTGTTATGTTCCAAAGGGCGCGTCGAACGGAGTTAGTATGTGGCCGTGCGAGCTAAAACAGTTCAGGGTAAAACGTGCAGTCATTTTACAAAGGAACATTATTGATACGACCTCGGAATTCAATTCTACTTTTTTTTCTAGATTCGTATCACCTAATAATGGTTAAATCCAAGAGGGCTTGATTTTTTGAGTTAGCATGTCAGCGTGCGAGAAGAAAAGGTGTGCCAAAATCGCATTTTTAGAGCTTATCTGAGCATTTTTGTGATTTTTAACGGACGGTCAAACGAACTCGGAATTCGACGAAACTTGTTTCGTTGGACTCGTCTTCACGTCTACTATCTCGTGTCCGAAATCCGCGGCGATCGGAGATCGTTTGTGTTCGGACGATACGCGAGAAACTAGCATATAATCACTTTTCCTCCTTTTCTATTTCATAAATTCACTTTTCCTCCTCCTCCTCCCCGCTGGCCGCCGCTCCTCTTCCACCTCCCCTCCTCCTCCTCCTCCTCTTCCTCCTCCTCTCTCTCTCCTCCTCTTTCTCTCTTCCAATTTGCAAAGCCCTAAGCCACCACCACCACCACGGGCCCCACCACCACCGCCGCCGCCCCCTAGCCGCCTCCCCACGCCACATCAGGCCCGCGCCCCCCCTCCAGCCCCCTCAATTCCGACCGTGGGCCCCACATGGCCAATATCCCCCTTTTCACTAAAAATCCCGTTTTTGCATAAAAGTCCCTGACCGTTTTTCGTCAATAACTCCCAAACCGTGCGTTTTTAGCCAAAGTCCCTCAAGACCAAAGTCGTAGAGCACGAAATTCTCTTCGATTTGGCTATATGGAAGTCGTGTTTTGGAGTTCGGAGCTGCCCGGAAAACGCGTTTAAAGTCTGCTGTCCGGAAGCGGAAAAATTCGTGTACTTTCGCGAATTCCGGCGAAATGGAACATTTTCGGCAAGAAGACCACTAGGCAAA
This sequence comes from Allium sativum, assembly GCA_030737875.1. Lineage (NCBI taxonomy): Eukaryota > Viridiplantae > Streptophyta > Magnoliopsida > Asparagales > Amaryllidaceae > Allium > Allium sativum. The sequence continues at coordinate 456,236,315 of CM060909.1, forward strand.
AGTTGTTCAGAATGGCGTGCTTGTGCTAGAAAAAAATGATGGTGTGAAGATTGAGGCTTGTTTGCAAAGTCTGGAGCTCGAACAACAATTCAGCAGTTCAGAAAAGGCGTTAGAGAAAAAAAAGTGAGTTTTCTCCGCTTTAAAGCTTCTATGATTTTTGACATATGAAGTTAATAAAAATATGATTTTTATGATATAGAGGTGATAAAAATATGATTTTTACATTATAGAAGTATTAAAGATTTGATCTTTATTATGTAGAAGAAGCAAAGATGTGATTTTTATATAAGTGGCGATATAAAAATATAATCTTTATCATATGAACACCGTAGTAAAAATAGAATTTTTATCTATATAGTAGTAGTATAAAAATGTGATTTTTATATACATGGCAACAATATAAAAATGTGATTTTTATATATGTAGTGACTACGGGCGGTGAAAGTGACAAAAGGCGAGAACGACGAAGATTTCTATAAAAGAAGTGTCGTGAAGTTGGATAGCTATTTGTGAGAACTTCTCACTCTAAATTTCTTTTTCTAGTTATATATATATACTAGGATGCAGACGGTGCTTAGTAGCACCCGACACCCGTCATCCACAGACCATGGATGGTTTGTTTGTTAAATTGTTTGGTTGTGTAGTTGGTTAGTCTAATTGGTTTGAATTGAATTGTTTGGTGAAATGGAATGGATTTGATTGATGTGTGAATGGCGTGGGCCTTCACTAGACCGGGGATAAGGCTAGGCCTCGTCCCGTTTCTAGTATCGTGCCGTTATGCCGCCGAAATTTCCCAAAATATGTTAGAAAGATAAAAATATCATTTTATTGAATAAATGAACTGAATAGAAATTCATGTGTTAAAATAAAATGTTTTATCGTTAAAAATATAATTTTTAACGTGAATGTGAATAAATAAATATTCATTTACAAACCGGACGGTTTGTTTATGTACACCTATTCGAATGATATTGATTGGGATGATAAATTTTACACATCGCCCAACTGCACAAATAAAATCTGTGTTTGATTGTTTGAAACCCCACACGGGTGTTGGGATGAAATTTGAAGTTCACTCATCCTGATTGATTAAATATGTCGATCGATTGATTGACAGGCAGTTATAAGCGTAAGATATCTATTTGATGCTTATACAGTGTAGTGCACTTTGGTTGATGGTTGATTATTTTTCAATGCTATTATATACATGTGTTGTATGGAATCCATATAATTAACATTATATGATGATTGATTGGGCCTCATTTCAAATCGGGAAAATAAGGAATATTATAAAAGAAAATTCATGTGTTGAATATAAAAATAGTCATGTGTTGACGATGTTCATGTGTTGAGTGAAATATTTTATACAATGAAATTTACATCTTTATCATATTTACAATTAGAATCTACTTCACGGTGGAGTCTAATTAAAAATCAAACGATAGATACCATAGTTTTATAAAATATTTTACATAACAAAAATAGTGATGTGTTGACAGTACTCATGGGTTGAGATTAGTCAGGTGTTGGAAGAAATATAGATTCATGTGTTGAATGGAATAAATATTCATTTGTTGAATAGAATAACAGATTTATTGAAATATATAAAGCCGTGTTGATTAGAGTTGCGCTATTTTGACGTGAACGATATTTATATCGATTATATTCGTTTTTAAAATGAATATAGAAAAGAAGTGATTTCAAAATATAACATTTTGAAAATATTATCATTTATATAGTAATGATATGAAATATTCAGTTTTAATTAGAAATTGAATATAGAGTTGAAATGGTTTTGAAAACGAATTTAAAACGATTTATAAAATACATTTTAAAAGGAAATTGACGAAATATATATAATATATATATATTATATATAAAATGGCCTGAATAGAACGCGCCGCTCCGCGGCAGTTCGTGAATTTCGACCATTGACTTCGAATTGACGTTGCGGGAGATCCGACCGTCGGATTCTCCTAAAACCGGAACCGTTGGGTTCGTATCGAAAAGAGCTTTCCAATTAATATTAGAAATTTGAAATCTAACGGTTGGATTTGGAATTATGTCCAAATCAAATTTGAAAAAGGTCGTTGTAAGTGCAGTTCGATGGCCGTGGATGGAAATCGACTGTACGGGCCTTGATAAAATTATTAAAAATATTGATAATTTGTGTAAAATCATAATATGTGAATCAGAAAGAACTGGGATGAAGAATTCCACATTTGAAATGATAAAAATAGATTTTTATCGAAATGAACCAGTTGTGAACTAGAATTAAAATCAATTTATTTTTGAAATAAATAAATTGAATTTGAAAGTGATTTTAAAAATAATCAGTATTCCCAATACGTGAATTGGACTGGAGTTGAATCGAAATTATCTTCGGAATATTTCGATGTTGGATTTCGTGACTATACAGATATTGTTATGGGAATTTGAAAGATATATTTTACATCGTTATTTCCAATACGATATATGTTGGTTTCAGAATTTGATATTGAATATAAGCCGATATATTTTCTATTCAGAGCCTTGTATTTAATATCAAATGTGATTTGGGTTTATCGTGAATCGTGTTTTAGATGACGTTGGTTCTTTAACCCAGTTAAAGGCAAGATATCGATTTTTGAAAAGATTAAAACTAAGTGGAGTTTTAATGAATCTTTAATTAGATTAAAAATGTGAATTGATAATTTAAATTATCAAATCTGAAAGGTGATCGAGAATGGAGTACCACCAGTTTTGCTCCAAAGCGATAGTTAAATCTTTAATTAGATTTGAACGTGAAATGGTAATTAATTTTACCGATAACACCGTGGTGTTAGATGTGGAGTATTACCAGTTTTCTCCATGGGATATATAGGTTGGGATTGGGAAATAAAATAAATAATTACTTCGGTGTGGTTCGCTAATCCCGACTAGTTTGAAATGATATCCAAAGGAGGATTAAAGAATGAATTTAGAAGAATTTATCTTGGATAAAATTAATGGGAACCTTTCCCTAAAAATGTGATTTTGTGAATAAAAGAATATTCTGAATTGGAATGAGGCGTTTGTTGTGTTTGTGTAACATTTGTTTATCATATACGTGGGTTATTCAGAAAGGCCGGGTTTATACCCATTCTGAATAACCGATTCGACGAGATGTCGAAGATGAAGACGGTGGTTGAAGACCGGAAGTCTTCACATCGTTTGAGTGATTACTGATGATCTTGATTGGGCTGTACACCCAAGATGAGGGAAACAGTTGGTGATTGTCCAGACGTACTTGGAGATGGATGGATATGCGAGGAAAGTGCCTCCGGTTTCGTTCAGACCCAGAACGAACTTGTAAATGGATTGTGTGTCTGACATTGGATTTTATTCTGTGTTGATTGATCTCTATTAAATATACATCTGTTTGGCGGCGGAGAATTTATTCTCTTGCTTAACGCCCTTCTCTGAGACGTACGAGCTCAGAGGTTGTATATCGATGGACATCAGTCGCATGGAGTGAATTGCCAATGTGGCACGCGTAAGTGGCAATTAATCAAGGCTTCTGTTGAAAAGCAAAGTCTTGTGGTTTATGATCGAAGCACGGCCTGTGTGGCATAGCTTTGTGTATAACGTGGATTCGCGAGCCTCACACCTCGGTATGAGTCAAAAACGGGATACGGACCCAAGGAGTGCACGACGTTTCTTTCTAGCTAGGGTGGTGTCAGTGACCTACCAGCCCTGACATTTATATACCTTTCACCTGTGTGGTTGTTGGATACGAGGCGCCTCGGATATAGGTCTGTAAGGACCGGGAAACGTGTGTTCAGGAATAACTAATCCTCAAAAGTAAGAGAGGACCGGCCTTGGAGGTTCCAAAGGATCAGAGTGGGGTCCTGAGGCATTGCTAGAGTGTCTCGAACGCGGAGAGGAGCTTGCCCCTTGCCTCGGCTCATGACGGAATCCAATTTCCAATACGTGATATTGCGGTTTTAATTGTAGAACTAGTATGGCGACATGATAGATGGTACCCATGCCGCCTATGATTGATATTTATGATTTGAAATTGTTTTGACACTATACACCTATTATAGTATCAAATAATGTGTTTTAAACGTATCAAGCATTATTTGGCTATTATAAGGGAAAACCCTATCCTCCGGCTTGCGTTGCATTGTGTGATGGGACCTGGGTCTTATAATAGCTTCATTTTTCCAAAGAGCATTGCGCTGTTTTGTATATGCACTAGTATTCTTGGGAGGAAACCCGTTCCGTGTTATACGGCGTGGTCCCTTGGATTACTCTCTTTTAAAGTAAAGTTTTAAATAACTGTTTTAGTTCTCACACCAGTCACATGACTGACCTGGAGTTTATTGTTTTAACCTAAACTCTGGGTGCCCCTATTTTCCACACGGGCAGCTAGTAGTTTTGGTTTTGCAGATTTATGTTCACAGGGTCCTGATTAACAGCTGGAACGATGCTCGGAAAGCTCTGTATCCGTGTATCACTTTCAGTTGTATTTTGTATTATTTTCCGCTGCTATGTAATTTATTGTAATCTCTGATATTTATCCAATGTAATTTATTCATTTATACTATGTATATTCTTGTATCTGATGGAATTGTTGTAATAACAATGAAATGTTCTTCCGTATGCATTCTATTTTGTCTTGTCCTCAATTCTATCCGTGCTTTCCTTCATGGGGAAGTTCGGGTCGTATCAGTTTGGTATCAGAGCTTTGGTTTACAGAGCTCGAGAACAAGACGCATTAGAACCATACGAAAGAATTCATCAGATTTTGGATTAGCAAAATCCAATTAGAATTACTCGTTAGAGATAGGATTAGTAGTATCCTAGAACGGGTGTGAAGAGTATATTTTTCAAATGAAAACAGTTTTGTTTTGAAATTTAAATCGCTTTATACGTATTTGAATATTTATTTATTTTGAATATGGACAATCTAGTATATAAGGATTTTGCATATACGCGTCATGAACGTATATTCGAAATTTTAATATACTGGATAGATATAGGATTACACTCTAGTCGCTCGGAGATGATTTTGTTGATGGAGCTCCATCACCAATATTTATGTTCGTGTTTCGAAGGTGTGATTTCTATATATTTCCATTAGACTAGTGTGAGAACCAAAACTAATATTGCTAGAATACATTGTTGTGAATTGGCATCAAAAACATGATTTTCTGTATATGTATCAAAATTATGAATTTGAAACGTTAAATTCACTAATTGATTGATGTTTGTGTTGTTTGTTTATTTGTTTGATAATTTTGAACCATTTAGCCTAATATAATCAAATATTGAATTGTATTGAAAATTGGTCGCATTTGCTTGCATATACGTATACTTACATTGAACAGGTCATAGCAAGGAGGCTAGAGCCGAAGAATAAAATTTGTTTGCCCGACAAATAGGTACATGTTTAATATAATTTACTGTTTTGTTTGGGTGATGATGATTTTATGAGCCTATTGGCTAGCCGCTTGGCTTTTTCTTTTTCTTTTTGAGATCAGAAGGCCTATATGGCAATTTCGGGATTTTCCCGTGCTCTCCGTACAAAGGAGGTTATGGCGAAATTTTTCGAAAATTTAGGGTGTTAGCCATATTTTTGAAATTTTGGAAATTCTCAGAAACTGAAAAGTTGGAGAATGCAAGCCAGATCGAACGTAGAGTTGATTAATCAAACCACTTTCGACTTTGTTCCTTTTCGGGGACGAAAAGTTTTAAGTGGGGGAGATTGTAATAACCCGGAAAAATCTGAGCCAGTTTAAAATTTTTGTTTTGGTAATTTTAGTGAATTTTGAACATTTAAAATAGATTATTTTAAATAATAACAACGAGAAATTTATTTTGAATAGAATTCGACGTATATATTATATACGTCGTCGTTAGAATATAAATATTTATATATAATTATAAATAGAATTGAAAATGGCGCGGTAGTTCGATAATTCTATTTCAAACTTCAATTGAATGTACCGGGTGCAAAATAAACCGGATTTTAGTGAAACCAAAAATAATAGGATCTAGTTGAAAATATCTTTCCAACGAATCCGAAAAATCGAAATTTCATAGCGGGAATCAAAAGTTATGCCCAGTTGAAAATTCAGAATAGTCGCTATGTAAATTATACATGGCCCAAAAAGTCATATTTTGCATTCGGATAAATTTGGACTCAAAACCACTTCCATTGAGTTCAAAATGCCGTTTAGAACTCCGAAAAGTATAAGCTTCGATATATTCCGATATCCGGAATAGTGGCTATGGGCTGGAGTTGTTCGGTTAACAATACATAGCCCTTAAAAAGTGAAATTTTGCATACGAGTTCAGAATTCGACGAGATAGATTTTTATGGATTCATAATGACAAATTATTGTTATGTTCCAAAGGGCGCGTCGAACGGAGTTAGTATGTGGCCGTGCGAGCTAAAACAGTTCAGGGTAAAACGTGCAGTCATTTTACAAAGGAACATTATTGATACGACCTCGGAATTCAATTCTACTTTTTTTTCTAGATTCGTATCACCTAATAATGGTTAAATCCAAGAGGGCTTGATTTTTTGAGTTAGCATGTCAGCGTGCGAGAAGAAAAGGTGTGCCAAAATCGCATTTTTAGAGCTTATCTGAGCATTTTTGTGATTTTTAACGGACGGTCAAACGAACTCGGAATTCGACGAAACTTGTTTCGTTGGACTCGTCTTCACGTCTACTATCTCGTGTCCGAAATCCGCGGCGATCGGAGATCGTTTGTGTTCGGACGATACGCGAGAAACTAGCATATAATCACTTTTCCTCCTTTTCTATTTCATAAATTCACTTTTCCTCCTCCTCCTCCCCGCTGGCCGCCGCTCCTCTTCCACCTCCCCTCCTCCTCCTCCTCTTCCTCCTCCTCTCTCTCTCCTCCTCTTTCTCTCTTCCAATTTGCAAAGCCCTAAGCCACCACCACCACCACGGGCCCCACCACCACCGCCGCCGCCCCCTAGCCGCCTCCCCACGCCACATCAGGCCCGCGCCCCCCCTCCAGCCCCCTCAATTCCGACCGTGGGCCCCACATGGCCAATATCCCCCTTTTCACTAAAAATCCCGTTTTTGCATAAAAGTCCCTGACCGTTTTTCGTCAATAACTCCCAAACCGTGCGTTTTTAGCCAAAGTCCCTCAAGACCAAAGTCGTAGAGCACGAAATTCTCTTCGATTTGGCTATATGGAAGTCGTGTTTTGGAGTTCGGAGCTGCCCGGAAAACGCGTTTAAAGTCTGCTGTCCGGAAGCGGCAAAATTCGTGTACTTTCGCGAATTCCGGCGAAATGGCACATTTTCGGCAAGAAGACCACTAGGCAAAATTTGTTCAGAATGGCGTGCTTGTGCTAGAAAAAAAAGATGGTGTGAAGATTGAGGCTTGTTTGCAAAGTCTGGAGCTCGAACAACAATTCAGCAGTTCAGAAAAGGCGTTAGAGAAAAAAAAAGTGAGTTTTCTCCGCTTTAAAGCTTCTATGATTTTTACATATGAAGTTAATAAAAATATGATTTTTATGATATAGAGGTGATAAAAATATGATTTTTACATTATAGAAGTATTAAAGATTTGATCTTTATTATGTAGAAGAAGCAAAGATGTGATTTTTATATAAGTGGCGATATAAAAATATAATCTTTATCATATGAACACCGTAGTAAAAATAGAATTTTTATCTATATAGTAGTAGTATAAAAATGTGATTTTTATATACATGGCAACAATATAAAAATGTGATTTTTATATATGTAGTGACTACGGGCGGTGAAAGTGACAAAAGGCGAGAACGACGAAGATTTCTATAAAAGAAGTGTCGTGAAGTTGGATAGCTATTTGTGAGAACTTCTCACTCTAAATTTCTTTTTCTAGTTATATATATATACTAGGATGCAGACGGTGCTTAGTAGCACCCGACACCCGTCATCCACAGACCATGGATGGTTTGTTTGTTAAATTGTTTGGTTGTGTAGTTGGTTAGTCTAATTGGTTTGAATTGAATTGTTTGGTGAAATGGAATGGATTTGATTGATGTGTGAATGGCGTGGGCCTTCACTAGACCGGGGATAAGGCTAGGCCTCGTCCCGTTTCTAGTATCGTGCCGTTATGCCGCCGAAATTTCCCAAAATATGTTAGAAAGATAAAAATATCATTTTATTGAATAAATGAACTGAATAGAAATTCATGTGTTAAAATAAAATGTTTTATCGTTAAAAATATAATTTTTAACGTGAATGTGAATAAATAAATATTCATTTACAAACCGGACGGTTTGTTTATGTACACCTATTCGAATGATATTGATTGGGATGATAAATTTTACACATCGCCCAACTGCACAAATAAAATCTGTGTTTGATTGTTTGAAACCCCACACGGGTGTTGGGATGAAATTTGAAGTTCACTCATCCTGATTGATTAAATATGTCGATCGATTGATTGACAGGCAGTTATAAGCGTAAGATATCTATTTGATGCTTATACAGTGTAGTGCACTTTGGTTGATGGTTGATTATTTTTCAATGCTATTATATACATGTGTTGTATGGAATCCATATAATTAACATTATATGATGATTGATTGGGCCTCATTTCAAATCGGGAAAATAAGGAATATTATAAAAGAAAATTCATGTGTTGAATATAAAAATAGTCATGTGTTGACGATGTTCATGTGTTGAGTGAAATATTTTATACAATGAAATTTACATCTTTATCATATTTACAATTAGAATCTACTTCACGGTGGAGTCTAATTAAAAATCAAACGATAGATACCATAGTTTTATAAAATATTTTACATAACAAAAATAGTGATGTGTTGACAGTACTCATGGGTTGAGATTAGTCAGGTGTTGGAAGAAATATAGATTCATGTGTTGAATGGAATAAATATTCATTTGTTGAATAGAATAACAGATTTATTGAAATATATAAAGCCGTGTTGATTAGAGTTGCGCTATTTTGACGTGAACGATATTTATATCGATTATATTCGTTTTTAAAATGAATATAGAAAAGAAGTGATTTCAAAATATAACATTTTGAAAATATTATCATTTATATAGTAATGATATGAAATATTCAGTTTTAATTAGAAATTGAATATAGAGTTGAAATGGTTTTGAAAACGAATTTAAAACGATTTATAAAATACATTTTAAAAGGAAATTGACGAAATATATATAATATATATATATTATATATAAAATGGCCTGAATAGAACGCGCCGCTCCGCGGCAGTTCGTGAATTTCGACCATTGACTTCGAATTGACGTTGCGGGAGATCCGACCGTCGGATTCTCCTAAAACCGGAACCGTTGGGTTCGTATCGAAAAGAGCTTTCCAATTAATATTAGAAATTTGAAATCTAACGGTTGGATTTGGAATTATGTCCAAATCAAATTTGAAAAAGGTCGTTGTAAGTGCAGTTCGATGGCCGTGGATGGAAATCGACTGTACGGGCCTTGATAAAATTATTAAAAATATTGATAATTAGTGTAAAATCATAATATGTGAATCAGAAAGAACTGGGATGAAGAATTCCACATTTGAAATGATAAAAATAGATTTTTATCGAAATGAACCAGTTGTGAACTAGAATTAAAATCAATTTATTTTTGAAATAAATAAATTGAATTTGAAAGTGATTTTAAAAATAATCAGTATTCCCAATACGTGAATTGGACTGGAGTTGAATCGAAATTATCTTCGGAATATTTCGATGTTGGATTTCGTGACTATACAGATATTGTTATGGGAATTTGAAAGATATATTTTACATCGTTATTTCCAATACGATATATGTTGGTTTCAGAATTTGATATTGAATATAAGCCGATATATTTTCTATTCAGAGCCTTGTATTTAATATCAAATGTGATTTGGGTTTATCGTGAATCGTGTTTTAGATGACGTTGGTTCTTTAACCCAGTTAAAGGCAAGATATCGATTTTTGAAAAGATTAAAACTAAGTGGAGTTTTAATGAATCTTTAATTAGATTAAAAATGTGAATTGATAATTTAAATTATCAAATCTGAAAGGTGATCGAGAATGGAGTACCACCAGTTTTGCTCCAAAGCGATAGTTAAATCTTTAATTAGATTTGAACGTGAAATGGTAATTAATTTTACCGATAACACCGTGGTGTTAGATGTGGAGTATTACCAGTTTTCTCCATGGGATATATAGGTTGGGATTGGGAAATAAAATAAATAATTACTTCGGTGTGGTTCGCTAATCCCGACTAGTTTGAAATGATATCCAAAGGAGGATTAAAGAATGAATTTAGAAGAATTTATCTTGGATAAAATTAATGGGAACCTTTCCCTAAAAATGTGATTTTGTGAATAAAAGAATATTCTGAATTGGAATGAGGCGTTTGTTGTGTTTGTGTAACATTTGTTTATCATATACGTGGGTTATTCAGAAAGGCCGGGTTTATACCCATTCTGAATAACCGATTCGACGAGATGTCGAAGATGAAGACGGTGGTTGAAGACCGGAAGTCTTCACATCGTTTGAGTGATTACTGATGATCTTGATTGGGCTGTACACCCAAGATGAGGGAAACAGTTGGTGATTGTCCAGACGTACTTGGAGATGGATGGATATGCGAGGAAAGTGCCTCCGGTTTCGTTCAGACCCAGAACGAACTTGTAAATGGATTGTGTGTCTGACATTGGATTTTATTCTGTGTTGATTGATCTCTATTAAATATACATCTGTTTGGCGGCGGAGAATTTATTCTCTTGCTTAACGCCCTTCTCTGAGACGTACGAGCTCAGAGGTTGTATATCGATGGACATCAGTCGCATGGAGTGAATTGCCAATGTGGCACGCGTAAGTGGCAATTAATCAAGGCTTCTGTTGAAAAGCAAAGTCTTGTGGTTTATGATCGAAGCACGGCCTGTGTGGCATAGCTTTGTGTATAACGTGGATTCGCGAGCCTCACACCTCGGTATGAGTCAAAAACGGGATACGGACCCAAGGAGTGCACGACGTTTCTTTCTAGCTAGGGTGGTGTCAGTGACCTACCAGCCCTGACATTTATATACCTTTCACCTGTGTGGTTGTTGGATACGAGGCGCCTCGGATATAGGTCTGTAAGGACCGGGAAACGTGTGTTCAGGAATAACTAATCCTCAAAAGTAAGAGAGGACCGGCCTTGGAGGTTCCAAAGGATCAGAGTGGGGTCCTGAGGCATTGCTAGAGTGTCTCGAACGCGGAGAGGAGCTTGCCCCTTGCCTCGGCTCATGACGGAATCCAATTTCCAATACGTGATATTGCGGTTTTAATTGTAGAACTAGTATGGCGACATGATAGATGGTACCCATGCCGCCTATGATTGATATTTATGATTTGAAATTGTTTTGACACTATACACCTATTATAGTATCAAATAATGTGTTTTAAACGTATCAAGCATTATTTGGCTATTATAAGGGAAAACCCTATCCTCCGGCTTGCGTTGCATTGTGTGATGGGACCTGGGTCTTATAATAGCTTCATTTTTCCAAAGAGCATTGCGCTGTTTTGTATATGCACTAGTATTCTTGGGAGGAAACCCGTTCCGTGTTATACGGCGTGGTCCCTTGGATTACTCTCTTTTAAAGTAAAGTTTTAAATAACTGTTTTAGTTCTCACACCAGTCACATGACTGACCTGGAGTTTATTGTTTTAACCTAAACTCTGGGTGCCCCTATTTTCCACACGGGCAGCTAGTAGTTTTGGTTTTGCAGATTTATGTTCACAGGGTCCTGATTAACAGCTGGAACGATGCTCGGAAAGCTCTGTATCCGTGTATCACTTTCAGTTGTATTTTGTATTATTTTCCGCTGCTATGTAATTTATTGTAATCTCTGATATTTATCCAATGTAATTTATTCATTTATACTATGTATATTCTTGTATCTGATGGAATTGTTGTAATAACAATGAAATGTTCTTCCGTATGCATTCTATTTTGTCTTGTCCTCAATTCTATCCGTGCTTTCCTTCATGGGGAAGTTCGGGTCGTATCAGTTTGGTATCAGAGCTTTGGTTTACAGAGCTCGAGAACAAGACGCATTAGAACCATACGAAAGAATTCATCAGATTTTGGATTAGCAAAATCCAATTAGAATTACTCGTTAGAGATAGGATTAGTAGTATCCTAGAACGGGTGTGAAGAGTATATTTTTCAAATGAAAACAGTTTTGTTTTGAAATTTAAATCGCTTTATACGTATTTGAATATTTATTTATTTTGAATATGGACAATCTAGTATATAAGGATTTTGCATATACGCGTCATGAACGTATATTCGAAATTTTAATATACTGGATAGATATAGGATTACACTCTAGTCGCTCGGAGATGATTTTGTTGATGGAGCTCCATCACCAATATTTATGTTCGTGTTTCGAAGGTGTGATTTCTATATATTTCCATTAGACTAGTGTGAGAACCAAAACTAATATTGCTAGAATACATTGTTGTGAATTGGCATCAAAAACATGATTTTCTGTATATGTATCAAAATTATGAATTTGAAACGTTAAATTCACTAATTGATTGATGTTTGTGTTGTTTGTTTATTTGTTTGATAATTTTGAACCATTTAGCCTAATATAATCAAATATTGAATTGTATTGAAAATTGGTCGCATTTGCTTGCATATACGTATACTTACATTGAACAGGTCATAGCAAGGAGGCTAGAGCCGAAGAATAAAATTTGTTTGCCCGACAAATAGGTACATGTTTAATATAATTTACTGTTTTGTTTGGGTGATGATGATTTTATGAGCCTATTGGCTAGCCGCTTGGCTTTTTCTTTTTCTTTTTGAGATCAGAAGGCCTATATGGCAATTTCGGGATTTTCCCGTGCTCTCCGTACAAAGGAGGTTATGGCGAAATTTTTCGAAAATTTAGGGTGTTAGCCATATTTTTGAAATTTTGGAAATTCTCAGAAACTGAAAAGTTGGAGAATGCAAGCCAGATCGAACGTAGAGTTGATTAATCAAACCACTTTCGACTTTGTTCCTTTTCGGGGACGAAAAGTTTTAAGTGGGGGAGATTGTAATAACCCGGAAAAATCTGAGCCAGTTTAAAATTTTTGTTTTGGTAATTTTAGTGAATTTTGAACATTTAAAATAGATTATTTTAAATAATAACAACGAGAAATTTATTTTGAATAGAATTCGACGTATATATTATATACGTCGTCGTTAGAATATAAATATTTATATATAATTATAAATAGAATTGAAAATGGCGCGGTAGTTCGATAATTCTATTTCAAACTTCAATTGAATGTACCGGGTGCAAAATAAACCGGATTTTAGTGAAACCAAAAATAATAGGATCTAGTTGAAAATATCTTTCCAACGAATCCGAAAAATCGAAATTTCATAGCGGGAATCAAAAGTTATGCCCAGTTGAAAATTCAGAATAGTCGCTATGTAAATTATACATGGCCCAAAAAGTCATATTTTGCATTCGGATAAATTTGGACTCAAAACCACTTCCATTGAGTTCAAAATGCCGTTTAGAACTCCGAAAAGTATAAGCTTCGATATATTCCGATATCCGGAATAGTGGCTATGGGCTGGAGTTGTTCGGTTAACAATACATAGCCCTTAAAAAGTGAAATTTTGCATACGAGTTCAGAATTCGACGAGATAGATTTTTATGGATTCATAATGACAAATTATTGTTATGTTCCAAAGGGCGCGTCGAACGGAGTTAGTATGTGGCCGTGCGAGCTAAAACAGTTCAGGGTAAAACGTGCAGTCATTTTACAAAGGAACATTATTGATACGACCTCGGAATTCAATTCTACTTTTTTTTCTAGATTCGTATCACCTAATAATGGTTAAATCCAAGAGGGCTTGATTTTTTGAGTTAGCATGTCAGCGTGCGAGAAGAAAAGGTGTGCCAAAATCGCATTTTTAGAGCTTATCTGAGCATTTTTGTGATTTTTAACGGACGGTCAAACGAACTCGGAATTCGACGAAACTTGTTTCGTTGGACTCGTCTTCACGTCTACTATCTCGTGTCCGAAATCCGCGGCGATCGGAGATCGTTTGTGTTCGGACGATACGCGAGAAACTAGCATATAATCACTTTTCCTCCTTTTCTATTTCATAAATTCACTTTTCCTCCTCCTCCTCCCCGCTGGCCGCCGCTCCTCTTCCACCTCCCCTCCTCCTCCTCCTCTTCCTCCTCCTCTCTCTCTCCTCCTCTTTCTCTCTTCCAATTTGCAAAGCCCTAAGCCACCACCACCACCACGGGCCCCACCACCACCGCCGCCGCCCCCTAGCCGCCTCCCCACGCCACATCAGGCCCGCGCCCCCCCTCCAGCCCCCTCAATTCCGACCGTGGGCCCCACATGGCCAATATCCCCCTTTTCACTAAAAATCCCGTTTTTGCATAAAAGTCCCTGACCGTTTTTCGTCAATAACTCCCAAACCGTGCGTTTTTAGCCAAAGTCCCTCAAGACCAAAGTCGTAGAGCACGAAATTCTCTTCGATTTGGCTATATGGAAGTCGTGTTTTGGAGTTCGGAGCTGCCCGGAAAACGCGTTTAAAGTCTGCTGTCCGGAAGCGGCAAAATTCGTGTACTTTCGCGAATTCCGGCGAAATGGCACATTTTCGGCAAGAAGACCACTAGGCAAAATTTGTTCAGAATGGCGTGCTTGTGCTAGAAAAAAAAGATGGTGTGAAGATTGAGGCTTGTTTGCAAAGTCTGGAGCTCGAACAACAATTCAGCAGTTCAGAAAAGGCGTTAGAGAAAAAAAAAGTGAGTTTTCTCCGCTTTAAAGCTTCTATGATTTTTACATATGAAGTTAATAAAAATATGATTTTTATGATATAGAGGTGATAAAAATATGATTTTTACATTATAGAAGTATTAAAGATTTGATCTTTATTATGTAGAAGAAGCAAAGATGTGATTTTTATATAAGTGGCGATATAAAAATATAATCTTTATCATATGAACACCGTAGTAAAAATAGAATTTTTATCTATATAGTAGTAGTATAAAAATGTGATTTTTATATACATGGCAACAATATAAAAATGTGATTTTTATATATGTAGTGACTACGGGCGGTGAAAGTGACAAAAGGCGAGAACGACGAAGATTTCTATAAAAGAAGTGTCGTGAAGTTGGATAGCTATTTGTGAGAACTTCTCACTCTAAATTTCTTTTTCTAGTTATATATATATATACTAGGATGCAGACGGTGCTTAGTAGCACCCGACACCCGTCATCCACAGACCATGGATGGCTTGTTTGTTAAATTGTTTGGTTGTGTAGTTGGTTAGTCTAATTGGTTTGAATTGAATTGTTTGGTGAAATGGAATGGATTTGATTGATGTGTGAATGGCGTGGGCCTTCACTAGACCGGGGATAAGGCTAGGCCTCGTCCCGTTTCTAGTATCGTGCCGTTATGCCGCCGAAATTTCCCAAAATATGTTAGAAAGATAAAAATATCATTTTATTGAATAAATGAACTGAATAGAAATTCATGTGTTAAAATAAAATGTTTTATCGTTAAAAATATAATTTTTAACGTGAATGTGAATAAATAAATATTCATTTACAAACCGGACGGTTTGTTTATGTGCACCTATTCGAATGATATTGATTGGGATGATAAATTTTACACATCGCCCAACTGCACAAATAAAATCTGTGTTTGATTGTTTGAAACCCCACACGGGTGTTGGGATGAAATTTGAAGTTCACTCATCCTGATTGATTAAATATGTCGATCGATTGATTGACAGGCTGTTATAAGCGTAAGATATCTATATTTGATGCTTATATAGTGTAGTGCACTTTGGTTGATGGTTGATTATTTTTCAATGCTATTATATACATGTGTTGTATGGAATCCATATAATTAACATTATATGGTGATTGATTGGGCCTCATTTCAAATCGGGAAAATAAGGAATATTATAAAAGAAAATTCATGTGTTGAATATAAAAATAGTCATGTGTTGACGATGTTCATGTGTTGAGTGAAATATTTTATACAATGAAATTTACATCTTTATCATATTTACAATTAGAATCTACTTCACGGTGGAGTCTAATTAAAAATCAAACGATAGATACCATAGTTTTATAAAATATTTTACATAACAAAAATAGTGATGTGTTGACAGTACTCATGGGTTGAGATTAGTCAGGTGTTGGAAGAAATATAGATTCATGTGTTGAATGGAATAAATATTCATTTGTTGAATAGAATAACAGATTTATTGAAATATATAAAGCCGTGTTGATTAGAGTTGCGCTATTTTGACGTGAACGATATTTATATCGATTATATTCGTTTTTAAAATGAATATAGAAAAGAAGTGATTTCAAAATATAACATTTTGAAAATATTATCATTTATATAGTAATGATATGAAATATTCAGTTTTAATTAGAAATTGAATATAGAGTTGAAATGGTTTTGAAAACGAATTTAAAACGATTTATAAAATACATTTTAAAAGGAAATTGACGAAATATATAATATATATATATATTATATATAAAATGGCCTGAATAGAACGTGCCGCTCCGCGGCAGTTCGTGAATTTCGACCATTGACTTCGAATTGACGTTGCGGGAGATCCGACCGTCGGATTCTCCTAAAACCGGAACCGTTGGGTTCGTATCGAAAAGAGCTTTCCAATGAATATTAGAAATTTGAAATCTAACGGTTGGATTTGGAATTATGTCCAAATCAAATTTGAAAAAGGTCGTTGTAAGTGCAGTTCGATGGCCGTGGATGGAAATCGACTGTACGGGCCTTGATAAAATTATTAAAAATATTGATAATTTGTGTAAAATCATAATATGTGAATCAGAAAGAACTGGGATGAAGAATTCCACATTTGAAATGATAAAAATAGATTTTTATCGAAATGAACCAGTTGTGAACTAGAATTAAAATCAATTTATTTTTGAAATAAATAAATTGAATTTGAAAGTGATTTTAAAAATAATCAGTATTCCCAATACGTGAATTGGACTGGAGTTGAATCGAAATTATCTTCGGAATATTTCGATGTTGGATTTCGTGACTATACAGATATTGTTATGGGAATTTGAAAGATATATTTTACATCGTTATTTCCAATACGATATATGTTGGTTTCAGAATTTGATATTGAATATAAGCCGATATATTTTCTATTCAGAGCCTTGTATTTAATATCAAATGTGATTTGGGTTTATCGTGAATCGTGTTTTAGATGACGTTGGTTCTTTAACCCAGTTAAAGGCAAGATATCGATTTTTGAAAAGATTAAAACTAAGTGGAGTTTTAATGAATCTTTAATTAGATTAAAAATGTGAATTGATAATTTAAATTATCAAATCTGAAAGGTGATCGAGAATGGAGTACCACCAGTTTTGCTCCAAAGCGATAGTTAAATCTTTAATTAGATTTGAACGTGAAATGGTAATTAATTTTACCGATAACACCGTGGTGTTAGATGTGGAGTATTACCAGTTTTCTCCATGGGATATATAGGTTGGGATTGGGAAATAAAATAAATAATTACTTCGGTGTGGTTCGCTAATCCCGACTAGTTTGAAATGATATCCAAAGGAGGATTAAAGTATGAATTTAGAAGAATTTATCTTGGATAAAATTAATGGGAACCTTTCCCTAAAAATGTGATTTTGTGAATAAAGGAATATTCTGAATTGGAATGAGGCGTTTGTTGTGTTTGTGTAACATTTGTTTATCATATACGTGGGTTATTCAGAAAGGCCGGGTTTATACCCATTCTGAATAACCGATTCGACGAGATGTCGAAGATGAAGACGGTGGTTGAAGACCGGAAGTCTTCACATCGTTTGGGTGATTACTGATGATCTTGATTGGGCTGTACACCCAAGATGAGGGAAACAGTTGGTGATTGTCCAGACGTACTTGGAGATGGATGGATATGCGAGGAAAGTGCCTCCGGTTTCGTTCAGACCCAGAACGAACTTGTAAATGGATTGTGTGTCTGACATTGGATTTTATTCTGTGTTGATTGATCTCTATTAAATATACATCTGTTTGGCGGCGGAGAATTTATTCTCTTGCTTAACGCCCTTCTCTGAGACGTACGAGCTCAGAGGTTGTATATCGATGGACATCAGTCGCATGGAGTGAATTGCCAATGTGGCACGCGTAAGTGGCAATTGATC
Organism: Allium sativum; assembly: GCA_030737875.1. Classification (NCBI taxonomy): domain Eukaryota; kingdom Viridiplantae; phylum Streptophyta; class Magnoliopsida; order Asparagales; family Amaryllidaceae; genus Allium; species Allium sativum. The sequence goes on from CM060909.1 coordinate 456,254,512, forward strand.
AAGGCTTCTGTTGAAAAGCAAAGTCTTGTGGTTGATGATCGAAGCACGGCCTGTGTGGCATAGCTTTGTGTATAACGTGGATTCGCGAGCCTCACACCTCGGTATGAGTCAAAAACGGGATACGGACCCAAGGAGTGCACGACGTTTCTTTCTAGCTAGGGTGGTGTCAGTGACCTACCAGCCCTGACATTTATATACTTTTCACCTGTGTGGTTGTTGGATACGAGGCGCCTCGGATATAGGTCTGTAAGGACCGGGAAACGTGTGTTCAGGAATAACTAATCCTCAAAAGTAAGAGAGGACCGGCCTTGGAGGTTCCAAAGGATCAGAGTGGGGTCCTGAGGCATTGCTAGAGTGTCTCGAACGCGGAGAGGAGCTTGCCCCTTGCCTCGGCTCATGACGGAATCCAATTTCCAATACGTGATATTGCGGTTTTAATTGTAGAACTAGTATGGCGACATGATAGATGGTACCCATGCCGCCTATGATTGATATTTATGATTTGAAATTGTTTTGACACTATACACCTATTATAGTATCAAATAATGTGTTTTAAACGTATCAAGCATTATTTGGCTATTATAAGGGAAAACCCTATCCTCCGGCTTGCGTTGCATTGTGTGATGGGACCTGGGTCTTATAATAGCTTCATTTTTCCAAAGAGCATTGCGCTGTTTTGTATATGCACTAGTATTCTTGGAAGGAAACCCGTTCCGTGTTATACGGCGTGGTCCCTTGGATTACTCTCTTTTAAAGTAAAGTTTTAAATAACTGTTTTAGTTCTCACACCAGTCACATGACTGACCTGGAGTTTATTGTTTTAACCTAAACTCTGGGTGCCCCTATTTTCCACACGGGCAGCTAGTAGTTTTGGTTTTGCAGATTTATGTTCACAGGGTCCTGATTAACAGCTGGAACGATGCTCGGAAAGCTCTGTATCCGTGTATCACTTTCAGTTGTATTTTGTATTATTTTCCGCTGCTATGTAATTTATTGTAATCTCTGATATTTATCCAATGTAATTTATTCATTTATACTCTGTATATTCTTGTATCTGATGGAATTGTTGTAATAACAATGAAATGTTCTTCCGTATGCGTTCTATTTTGTCTTGTCCTCAATTCTATCCGTGCTTTCCTTCACGGGGAAGTTCGGGTCGTATCATTACTATTATCCTTTCTTTTGAAAGGATTTTGAAAGTTAAACAATTGGTTGGAGTTTACTCACACCAGTCCCATGATTGACCCAGAGTTATTTTTTTTCCCTAAACTCTTGGGTGCCCAAATTTGTACGGGCAGTCAAGTAGTCGGGATTTTACAGATTCACTTGGAGGAGCTTAAAGCAGGAGGCTTTGCCTGTTAGCTATAGACTATCATATTTCCGCTGTGTACTATGTGGTATCTGGAAACAGGTGTTTATAACTGTTCCAAGAATAACTATTGTGCTCTGATGATGGTATGTATGTAAAGTACTGATTTGTATTTCAAAAAGTTATGTTATATAATATATTTTATTCGTTCCACTGTTAGATTTGTCTTCTTTGTTTTCTTCTATTCTAACATTTCTTTCTTTCTATTTCTCATCCTCTAACTTCTTTCTACTAATGATTCGTATTTCTGTATCATTTGGGTTGGATGTGTGGTGTTATTAGTCAACTCAGATAGTACGGATTTGCGGGCCATTACAGTTGGTATCAGAGCTTAGGTTGAGTGAATACCTAGGCTTTGGTGGAATGTGCTCATTAGAGATAGGTCAGTGGTACCCTAGAATGAGTTAAGTGTATATATATGAGAGAGCGTACTTGTTAATTAATATAAAAAAACTGTTTTATATTGTGTTGGCTAATCTGTTGAGTGGTTTATGAATTCTGATCGAATCGTGGGACGCCACGAAGTCGATAGGAATTTATAAACACTTAATAGAGAAATTTGACACAGTATTGTTTTAAAGTGGGTAAATGAAATAATTTTACCCAAAATTCTATTTTGATAGAAAAGGAATAATTTTCTGAAATTATTATATTATATGGATGTGTTGTATGTTAATATTTTAATCAAATGAGACTATAAAATTGGAATGGTTATATATAACCAAAAACAATTTGTATATGAATAAAATATACGAATGAGATTAACTGAAACTAGATTCAAACCATAAATTAGAATTTGAATCCTAGGAAGTTTGAAAATATTTTCTTAAGTATATTAGAACAATATAGCTTATGTTTGAAGGATTCTAAATAAAATCATTTTTGATGGATTTTGAAAGTGATCAAGCACTGAACTCACTTCAGTGGCTGGAAAATAATTCTGATGATGACTGCAGCATCATCAGTATTCATTTTCGAGTTTCTAAGTGATGGATTGCTACCTTAGATGAGTTTTGATGGAAATTTGTTTGAAAGAAAACAAACTGGTTTGAAAATTCAAATATTTTGAATTTGAAATAGTTATAAATATATGTATATGTTTATATGATTTCTAAAAAGGATTTGAAATGAAAACCCAGGAATTTGAATTCTGGAATTTAAATTTAACTTAATCAAGTTAAATAAATCAAAATGAATAAATTGAGTAAAATCAATTTGAATGGAATATGAATCAGATGTGAATGTATTGATTATAGATCATTCAAATTAAATGAATGAAAACCAAAAGTTTTGGTAGAACTAAAAATTTGTTGAAATATGAAGAGTTGAGTTTCAACATAAGCGGAATTTGAAAGTTAATGGGCTTGTAGCATTTTTCTTACCTTAGTAATTTCGGGGACGAAATTCTTTTAAGGGGGGAAGAATGTAACGACCCAGATTTTTCAAATAATTAATAAGGTTTTAAATAGTGAGTTGATAATATAAATGGATTATTATTTCAAGTTATCGATTTAAAAATCGATTTCTATTTAATATTGAATATATTAAATTATCGTAATACGAAATATAATTGAAATCAAAGTAAAAACTGAATCAAAACAATTCAGATGATCAACATATATTCTATTTGAATATAGACGACGGTGATAATAATTTATGTTCGAAGAATTTATTTATTTTGAATTTAAATTATATTATATCAATTTAATATGGTTATTTTATATATACGTTCGAATTAAATTTTACAGTCTATTCTTTTGAGTGCAGAATAGTGTAATTACGTTGAAACGTCGGTCGGTAGGTTAAAATAATGGTTCGTGATGTCGAGTTATAAACCCTGATATATTTTTAATGGATTAGCTTGAAATCAAATCGATATCAGTTTAAATAAACTAAAAATCTCTTTATATCACATCATATTAATGTATAATCAAATCGAAAATCTTTTAAAAAAGAAATAAAAGATTTGTTATGTACTTAGCCGACCAAATATTTATTACTCGTGTACTATTCCTCCTCCTGTTATAAATCACATGCAACTCCCCACTCTTTGTTTTTCTCTTCTAAAACAAGGTTCATTACCAAACCTTCAGATAAACGAAATGGAGTTGGCCTTCTGTTTGAAAATTTTGATCAATTTATATTTATATAAAAGTGAAATCGAAGCCCTCGTTACTACTCCCTAAATCCGCAATATGCCCCTTGTTACTCCAATCTCGTTCGACAGAAAGTTAAAAAAAATATGGCCTCCTCGATCATTTCACTACCGCGAGCCTCTCTCTTGTCCGAAATCGATTGAAGCCGCGAGATCCTGTAGAGCACGGGGATGAAGCATCACACCTAGGGCGTTGAAGTTAGTGAGGTTGGGGGGTTCGATTTTGTTCCAATGCTTCGTAGTGATGAATTTGGACAAGATAATGGTGGATGAGAGGTGTATTGGATGGTGCAACACTTCTTTTGCCATCGTGATTTTTTTCAGATTGAGGTACAGGAGCACCGATAAGGATTGGAAGAGAAGCTCGACCATGATGATTGTTCTCTGTCTAGAAGTGAAGAACGCGGAGAGGTAGGAGAGTTTGAGTTCACGATCTTGTTTAGGGAAGTGCGATCTGTATTGAGAGGATCGGGGTACTGGAGTGGTTGGATGATGGTATCTGAAAGTTGACTAAGGCTAGGGCTGAATGAGGTTGATTTGGGGAGGTCACTGCTATTTGATAGTGGGTTGTTTGAAGATTGGTTTGTGATTGTTGGGGAGTATGAGCTGTGAACTTGGGGGATCGATAGTAGTTGAGAAGTGTGATCTCTGTTTTTTTCTTGGGAAAGGTAATTACTGTATATGTTTAATCATTAAGTTAAGTTTATTTAATTAAAGCTAATAGTGTTTAAATTAAATTAATTTGATTTAGACCTAAACTCTTAAATAACATTTAATGGTTAGTAAGTTAGAAGGTTAACTTTGGACAAGGGATTAAGGAGCTAACCACGGGATTTAAATCAAAATAATGAAGTCATTAATTTTATAATTTATTTTTAAATAAATAGATTTATAAATTAAATGGTGCATGGAAATTAGGTTATATAATTGGTAACTTAGTTTATATAATTAGTTTATATAAAGAGAATTAGTTAGTAAAGAAATAAAATGCGTAGATTAATCGTTTAAGTAAAATTATGGTTTAAATTAGAATTTATTGCACGTGAGTAATTAATTAAATTGAATCCATATAATTAAATAACTGGCTTTTTATTTATATTGTTTTACATTGAAAAACAGACGGTGGGAGAAATCACTGTGAAATCTACACAATTCGCTTCATTTGATATTCGGCAAATAAAATCACAGTGAGTAATTCTCACTCAAGAATTTTATTTAAATTACTTTTATCAGTTAATAATAATTGTTTGTTGATTGTTTGGATGCTTTAAATATTATTTGTTGCTTTTAAAAATGTATTAGTTATTTAGGCTTGGTGGTTGCTATTATATATATGTATATATTGGTGGTTGGATTTCCCGCAGTATCATTAGCGGATGCCCGCAGTACCATTAGCGGATGATTACCCTATACGCCCCACGCTATGATAGTGGATGACCATCTATACCGCGATATCCTGCCTCGAAGTAGGATGGGTATTATTTATTTTGGCTAACGTCTGTGGATGCAGGAAAATAGGTTGGAGGAATCCAACTAGATTCCTCAAAAATATTATTATTTGTTTGTTTCATATATATTATCATATATGATGTGCTAGAAAACCTGTGGTTGATAATTGGGTGTTTTGAATGTTTGAAATATCACTGGGCCTAAAATATTGGTTTATAAAAATATCGTGAAAATGATATTTTGAAATATAATAAAAAAGGGAAATCTATTTTAAAAATAGAATTTAATTTTCGAAGGGGCGATAGATTAACTTGTTTTGAATATATAAAACTAGTACTGAAATTTATAAACGATGTTTATAAACTAAAAATCAGGGAATTAAAGTAAATTTATAAACGATGTTTATAATGGAATGATTTTCAGTGGAAAATCAGGGAATTGAAATGAATTTATAAACAGTGTTTATAAATAAAGTGGAAAATTATCATTGGATAATTTGAATATTTAAATTCAAATGTGAATTTGAAAATAGAAATGGGGAAATTGTTTTAAAGAAATAAATGATGGGATTTATTCAGATGTTCAGAATATAAATTGAACTAAAATAAATTCGTAGGATTTATGATTTGAATTCGATTAATTCGAATTTATTTAAATAGAAGTTAAATTGAATATAAAAATAAATTGGGTGTTAGATATATAAGTTATTATAAATAGAAATTTCCAAAATAAGACTTTGGTTTTAAATAGATTTCGAAATAGACTTGTTTAAATATAAACAAGGAAATTTATAAAGTGTTTATAAATATAATGAATTAATTATCAAGAGATAATTTGATTATTTAAATTCAAATGTGAATTTAAAAATGGAATTTGAATATAGAAAATTCAAATGGAATTTGAATATATAAAATTCAAACAGAAATTGAAAATAGAACTTGAAAATAGAACTTGAAAATAGAAAGTTGAAATCATTTCGAAAGGGGAACGACGAAATATATTTCAGAATGCGGATTTTTAAACAGAATAGAAATAAATCCAAAGGATTTATAACTTGTCAAAGGAATTGGAATTTAATAAAGAAGATCGAAGTATAAATAAATATATTACCGAGTAAGGAAAAATTTGACAATTTTAGAAAATCGGAAATATTATGTTGAATTGGCATTTCGAACTTCATTTGAGTATATAGAACTCAATTTAAGTCGGAATTCTTTGAAACAAGAATCGTTGGGATCGGTTTGATAATAGTTTTCTAATGGAAGAGAAAAATCTGGATTTCGTCTGATAGATTTTGAGTTATGTCAAAATCAAATTTTCAGAAAAGTAGCGCCAAAACCGTTTAAAAACCATAATGGTTTATATAAGGATTTTTAAGCAAATAAAAATCCAAATTTCCATTTGAAAAATCTGGACTTGAGCTATAAAATAAATATGAACTCGAGTGGAATAAATGGATTGATTTTTTTTTGAAACAAAATTAGTTATTTGTTTTTGAATAGAATTAACTAAGTGGAAGAATAATTTGTTAATCGAATTTTAGACCGAGATATTTCTTTTGATAAATTAGACTTGTGAATTTCATATTCAAAATCGAATATGAAACCTGAAATGAAAATGGGGTTCAATTGATTTATAAGCAAACTAAATTACATACGAACATGATATGTCCAAATAACAAGTGAAATAGGCTAAGAAGCTAATTAAAGAATAAATGGGCAAAACTGAATTCAAACGATTGGATTGAGTGGAATTGAATTGAAAACAGGTGAACATGTGCTAAACAGGTATGGAATGAAGAGAATGAAGTTCATAAATTTAGTGCCCGACAAAAGGGTACATGTTTAAATTCCATATGAGGTTTTATGTGCCGAATCGGCAAGCTTCTTGGCTTTTTGATTTTCTTTTTGAATTGAAAAGGCCTAGAGTGGCAAGTTGAGGTTTGAACTATTTGTCGGTACAAAGGAGGTTATGGCGAAATTTTCCGGAAATTTAAGGAGTTAGAATATTTTAAGAAGATTTGATAATTATGAATCGATATATATAGAATTCGATAAGAAAACGAAATTAAAATAGAATATTATAAACAAAAAGGAGATCTATAATTAAATCTGATAAAATTAGAAAGCGAAACGTTATGGGTTTATATGAATAATTGGTTTTTATAATGTTGATTATTCGAGGTAAGTGGTTTTGTCCGTTTTGATGTTGAGGATGTTTTCAGTCAAGGTCTAAGAGGTAATTTTACCCCAACTTGATTGATTTCATTTTTAATTGATAAATAGCATGATCCAGTCTCGAAGAGAAGCGTTTGAATAAGAGTTAGTTAGATAAAATATTTTGGGTTGTTGTAACGATGTTTTACACAACATTCGTTTTAACCTAAGTGGTGGAATTTTGGAAGTATAAGAGTAAATATTTCCTGAGTATAATTAAAGTAGTCGGGAAAGAGATAAGTGATTGAAATTGTTTTCAATTGCAAATAGAATATATTTTCTTAGTATAGAAAATAAAAGAAGGCGAGATATAGAAATATTTTCCAAATAGCGAAAAGGCCAAGATGATAATTGGAAATATCGTGTCAACAAATATTGATAAGGAAATGGAATAGTGATTTAATTAATGAATATTAATTAACGGCCCTGTGTTTTGGTTGATGTTATGGACGAGTGTTTGTTTTTCTTCGATAGTTAAATAACCGACTATCGAAGTGTTTGCCAATATCGTTGTCAATATGGAGAGACCGGTTGGATTATTATCCGAGAACCACTCCGTATTGGCAGTAGAGTTGCGATCCAGATTATATGAAGATAATCGAAGACGGAGTAAAATGCAAGGACTTTTTCTATTAATATAAATGGTGTCTTCGGTTTCGTTCAGTCCCAGAACGAAGTGTATGGACGAGTGTATGACAGAGTATTTCCAATGATCGCATATGTTGGTCTGTATAGATATATATGGTGGCGGAGAATTTATTGTCTTAGCATAATATCCAGAATATATTTGTGCAAATCAATTAGTGGTTAACGGATCTGATAATGTGGCATTCAAAGTGATTGTGCTATCAATGAATGGAAAGTAATCGTAGCCTCGGGCCTCAACAACCGGGAAATGACAAAAATCGGGCAAGTAGCATAGCTATGTGGGTCGCTCCCATTAGGGTGTATAATCACCTGTCTAGAGGAATTCCTTTTACTTCTTTAATCTATCGATGCTATCCCTTTTCGGGAAACGGTTGCTGATCCCAACCATTGGTGATATACATTCGATACACTCAAGCGAAATGAGTGGTCGGTCATGTGTGGGCCGGGTTGCAAGATGTTCTTGTTGAATCCAGTGTATTCCCCTCTAGAGATACACTATCGGAAGGTGGTTTTATACCTTGTCATGTTGGAAATCCAATCTCCAATAAGAGCCCTGCGGTTTTTGATTTTATATTATATATAGAGTATGAGATGTAAGCGTTCCACTAGATTGTTATTTATTTGATTTAGGCACTATTATAATATCACTGGATTTTTGTATCAAAGTGTTTTGGGTTATAGTAAGGTAAAAACCGTACATGTTTATGTGTGGGCTGGACTTACTATTATCCTTTCTTTCGAAAGCATTTTGAAAGTTAAACATTTGGTTGGAGTTTACTCACACCAATCCCATGACTGACCCAGAGTTATTTTGTTTTGTTTTCCCTAAACTCTTGGGTGCCCAAATTTGTACGGACAGTCAAGTAGTCGGGAGTTTACAGATTCACTTGGAGGAGCTTGAAGCAGGAGGCTTCACCTGTTAGCTATAGACTATCATATTTCCGCTATTTACTATGTGGTATCTGGAAACAGATGTTTATAATTGTTCCAAGAATAACTGTTGTGCTCTGATGATGGTATGTATATAAAGTACTGATTTGTATTTCAAAAAGTTATGTTACATAATATATTTTATTCGTTCTGCTATGAGATTTGTCTTCTTTGTTTTGTTCTATTCTAACATTTCTTTCTTTCTATTTCTCATCCTCTAACTTCTTTCTACTAATGATTCGTATTTCTGTATCATTTGGGTTGGACGTGTGGTGTTATTAGTCAACTCAAATAGTACGGATTTGTGGGCCATTACAACCCCCGAGGCATAAGATAGACTTTCAAATATACCTAGTAGATAATGCAAAGCCAGTTGCATTACCGGTGCGCCACATGGCCCCGAGAGAGAGAAGAGAACTCAGTAAGCAAGTGAATGAGTTGCTTGAGAAGGGGTTCACAAGAAGAAGTATTTCGGAATGGGGTTCTCCAGTTGTTTTTGCTACGAAGGCCGATGGTTCACTTAGACTGTGCGTGGATTATAGAGAGCTGAATAAGCTCACTAAGAAGAACAGACACCCATTGCCGAGGATAGATGATTTATTCGATCAGTTGGTTGGTGCTTCGGATTTCTCGCAGCTGGATTTGGCTATAGGATTTCATTAGCTAAGGGTGGCTGAAGACAACATAGATAAGACTGCATTTAGAACTCCTGAAGGTTTCTTCAAGTGGCTCGCCATGCCTTTTGGTTTGACGAATGCACCCGCATACTTCATTGACTTAATGAGTAGGGTGTTTAGGGAGTTTCTAAAAAGTTTGTGGTAGTCTTTGTGGACGATATCTTGGTTTTCTCTAGAAGCGAGGAAGAGCATGCCCTACATCTTAGGGAAGTCTTAGAGACCCTACGAGCATATCAACTTAAAGCTAAGTTCTCCAAGTGCCATTTTTGGAGAAAAGAAGTAAGGTTCTTAGGACACGTGGTCTCTAAGGAAGGGATAGCTGTGGATCCCGCAATGGTGGTGACAATCCAAGATTGGAAGATTCCTAAGAACGTAATAGAAGTAAGAAGCTTTTTAGGGCTGACTAGTTATTATAGGAAGTTCATTAAGGACTTCGCGAAGATATCAGCCCCACTTACTCGGTTAACGAAGAAGAACTTGACTTTTTCTTGGGATGTTGACTGTGACGATGCTTTCCAGCATTTGAAGGGGACGTTGACGACAACTCCAGTTTTAGTTTTTCCAGATGCAAGTAAGCCATTCACAGTGTATACCGGTGCTTGCGGGACAGGGCTTGGAGCAGTTTTCGATGCAAGAGGAAAAGGTGATATGCAAAAGGCAGCAAGTACAAGCATCGCTTATCATCCACAGACGGATGGACGGACAGAAAGGGGTGAATAAAAATCCTTGAAGATCTTTTGAGGTTATGTATCCTAGATTTTGGAAGGACATGAGAAGAGGCAACCAGCTTAGTGATGTTCATGACATGTTTCACGATTCTCATTTGCGGAAGTGTTACAAGATACCGCGGAAGTAGTGGAGCCGAGCATGCTTAGATAAGTGGAAGTGGAGTAAGATGCCACGATTAGATGAGCTCCTACATGCATCCTTGGATCAGAGGACATAAAGCAACACAACAGAGAGGTCAAGATGGTGAAATTCCAATGGGGAGATAATCAAGGAGACGCAACTTAGGAGACGGAAAGCAAGATGCATACATTGTACCCTTCCCTTTTTGAGGATATGTTCTTAACATCTCCTTTTTCTATCACTTTGTTTATACTTGTTCTATCGTTTAGTATGTCCTCTCGATTATATCTTCGATCTTTAGATAGGAAAAAATCCTATGGTTGAAAACATGTGTTTAGGACATGTTATGTTTGGTCGATGCAAGTGGATGCAAGTGTTTGCTAGTGGTTGCTCGTGGATGCATGTACACACACATTAGGCACTAGATCGGCTCAATCATCTTCATATTGCATATAAAATGTGTGCATATTTAAATTAATGGATGTATAATGGTTGTGTTATCATATGGATGTTGCATTTTGATGAATGGTTGTGCACACATGTAGAAGTAATATGTATCGTTAGGATTCTTTCGCATACATAACGGACGCATGGCACTATCATGATTTGCATTAAGGAGGTCAACTGAAGCAGTAAATCGCCTGATTTTGCATTAGATAAGGAACATATACACACACTTTTTGCATATGTTCATACGGCATTAGAAATCTTGTAAGGACAATGGATGCCTATGTTTGATGGTTGAGTAAATGGATGATTGGATGTTAGGATATTCATTCTCCTTGACTTGGAGATTTCGGGGGCGAAATCCTTTAAGGAGGGGAGAATGTAACATCCCGTGATTTTAAGTATTAAAATTAACGAATTAAAGAATACTTAATTTCAAATGTGAGAATTAAGGGAAACGGGTTACGCCATTGCGTTCGTCTTAGAATTCTGCTTGAGATAGAGTCCGAGTTTGTGTGAATTAGACTCTGTATGAAGAAGTTATGGCCTTCCGAAGTTTCAGAATTTAAATAAATTAAAAACAGCTCAAGTTCAGAAATTCAAATTTCGAAATCAAAATAGAGAAGCGGGCTGGATGGGAATTTTCCCACCCAAGGCCAGGTTGACCAGGGGGTCGACAAGGGGGTCGAGCTCCCCTATACAGGTCGACCAAGGGGTCGACCTACCCCCCGTGGAAGATTTGAAATCAGACGATTCTGACTTGTTGCTGAGTCTTTCCTGACCTATTGCTGAGTCATTAGGGCTGATGTGGTTGTTCTGGATAACTCTATCTTGTCTGGATGGTCCGGATTAATTCTATCTTGATCTAACGGCTTATGTTAAATTTAACTTCTATATAAGCACACATAGACTCAAGCCTTAAACCTAAACTAAATTTGTCTCTTGGCCACCATGGTGCTACTAGGATAGTTCTCCTTCCTAAAGCTTAGGGATTAGCAAGTCAGAATTTTAATTCAAAAGACGAACAAATCATTCTCTTCTCTAACCAACCTTTGTGAGTACAATTTCTTTCACAAAATAATTAATAAAATAATTATGATGAGTTATAATTGGGATTATGAGAACATGCCTGTTGAATCATGTGATGTTACTTAATTTTGTTATCGTCTATTTGTGAACATATGTTAGTTTTGTTATCTTATGTTGGTAGATCTATTTCATATGTCCAATCACATATGTTTAACTTGATTTATTTTATGACATCAGTTTATATGCAAGTTTGGGATGTTAAATCATATGCTAGTTCGTATGTGAATCTTATGCAAGTTTGGGATGTTAAATCATATGAGTGTTTGTATATGAATCTTATGCAAGTCTTTTTCTACATATGCTAGTTTGTATGTGAATCTTATGCAAGTCTGTATGCGAATTGTACGCAAGTTTATATGTGAATCAATTATATACATATGCTAGTTTATATGCAAAACATGTGATATTAGTTTACAAGTTTAAATTCATGATGTTGGTTCATATGTCAAAACACATATGCTAGATTTGATTCATTTTGTGACATTAATTTACATGTCTAAATCATATGAAAGTGTAAATGTAAATCTTAATTTACATGTCTAAATTATATATGCAAGTTTATGCGAAAACCGTGTTCATATATGCAAGTTCACCTTTATGTGTATAAATCTATGCAAATTATATCTTATATAATTTGATCCATGCCAATTTGTAGTTTATGTAAATTATGTCTATTGCCTATGCAAGTTATTGATTATGCAAATTTATGATTATGTAAATTATAATCATGCAAGTTTTGATCCATACTAGCCTATTCTTATTTGCAAGTTAGATCTATTTTATGTGTTATGCAAGTTGTGATGTTTCTTTTCTTTTTTACGAGTTAGACTATTTGCGGGTCTAACATATTTCATATTAAACGTACGAACGACATGGGGGCAATCGGAAAAATATTAAATATTAATATTGTGAATTGGCATAAAATGGCTTAAAAACATATAATTAATTTGAGACATTAATTGGCCTAATTTATATGCATAGAAATTATGGACATAATTTAAGTGACAATCATGGACATAGATTAATTTGGAAGTTATTGACAATTTGAAATGGAGATATTAATCCAAATTGGGGTTGAATAATAATATGTAATAATAAATGCCTAAGACACGAGGTTAGACTTGTTTGTGGTGTAAGACTGCTCGGACCCGCCCAGCAAATCCAGTAACCACAAACGGTGGTCTAATGTGAGAGGTCAAAGGCATAAATTAAATGCATAATAAATGCCTAAGACACGAGGTTAGACTCATTTGTGGTATAAGACTGCCCGGACCCGCCCGACAAATCCAGCAACCACAAACGGTAGTCTAATGTGAGAGGTCAAAGGCATAAATTAAAAGATGCTTAGACACGAGGTTAAGTCTGGCTTATGGTGGAAGTCTTCCCGGAACCAATCTGATGTTGATTTCGGTCTTCGGGGTTGATACTTAGGGAGTTATTGTAACGACCCGTATTTATACGGATAATAATTAAATTATTTAATTATTTAAATAGTTAAAATGGTTGTTTAATTAAATTATATTGAATATTTAATTAATATAAATAATAGAATAATATATTTAATTTCTGAAATAATCAGAAATAGTGAATTGACAATATAATGTGAACTGGACAATTCAAAGTATTTAATTCAGCTTAGAATGGAATTAGAATGACGAATATATTATTTGAATGATAGTTTGAACGTATAATTATATTATAACTAAAATCGAGCTCGAAATGGCGGGGTAGTTCGCTATTTGGCGATTTGAACTTCAACTGAATATACAGGGTCCGATTTAAATCGGATTTCTGTGAAACAAGAAACGTTCGGAGCTGGTGAAGTATATTTTTCTAGAAGGGAAAAATCGGGATTTCATTGTGTAGATTTTGATTTATGTCCAAATCAAATTTTCGAAAAGTCGCTATGAAATTCCTTTATAATTTATAATGATATATATAAGGAATTTCAATATAAATTTGAATATCTATTCAACCGGGGTTTGAATATCGAGTTGTAAATCCCAGTGGAGCTGTATGATATTCTATTGTGAATATATACGATAATATTTATTTTTAAATATTTAATTTAATTATTTTTAAATATATTTATATATTTAAATGGGTTATTTAGAGCTTTAAAAATAGCCAGTTTTGCAAACGACCTCCTTTTTTGATGAAACTAATTTTGTTGGATCCGCAATATTAAATTATTTCTAGATTTCAATTTCAGTGATTTTTGAAGTCACTGTGTGGTCGTATGGATTTTTAATGTGAAAAACAGTCAGTATTTTGATGGTTAAAAATACGCTGTGCGAGCAAACGGAGTCGGAATTCGACGAAACCAGTTTCATTGGGTCCGTAGTGTCGAACTGAAGGTGTATGTCCATTTTCATAATTTTTGGAATTTGCATGTGATCATATGAATCTTTATACATTGAATGGAAGTAACGATTTGATAAAATTGAATATAATAACCAAATATAATAATATAAAATCCTCCTATAAATACAACTTAAAATCCTCAGGTCAAACAATATTTCGCCGTCGTTATTCTTTTTCTTCTTTCAATAAACCATCCACTTTGGAAAAATCAAATCAAAAGATAGAAAAATTCATAAATCACGAAATTCATAGATTCAGACTTCTGGAGAGCTGCTCGTCATTTCTATATGAATATCATTGCATTCGAATACAATTGTGGTCGCGGTTTTCACAGCAGCATTGGTGAATTAGACATAGGGTTGGAGTTCGCGAGTTGTTGAAGCTTTTATTCATGCTTCGGAGCTTGGAGTTAGATTCAGAATGTAACGACCCGCCATTTTGACCGTGCCGAATCAACAAAACATGTCAACTCGGACCGTCCAAAATAACAGATTGTTATTAGCTTCTGAGGTAAATAGAATAAATCACAGAATCACAGATCACAAACACAGATACAAAGTAATATAATATCTCGCAGCGGAAAATACAAAATACAATAGTAGTTCATGTAGCTACTAAATAAATCTTTACATCAGAGTTTACATAAATAATACAACGGAAGTCTAATACAATAAATAAATGATAACAGTCTGAAATAGAATGACAGAAATAATAGCTGACACCGGAACAACTGATCAAAGAGTAGATACAGGTGAACAAACCCAATATAAGCTCCAACTCCCAGGATAAATCTCGAAATTGGAATACTCGATCTGACCCGAGCAATAATGCAAAACAAAACAACTCGGATCAGGACTAACATTCTCGTTGAAGTAAATCAATTCAAATGAAATGTTCGATGAAATGCAATCAGTAACTCAAAGGATGTTTGGGATCACCATCCTCTAAGGATCCGTCAAACTAATACTATATAATATATTACGCTATATACAATAGTGTCTATCAGTAAAATAAAAATATCAAAATAGCGTAAGAGGGATTACCATGATTACCCTTACACCGTTTATATATTCCCATAGTATATACAGTACCGTAATTCCTCCGTAAACTGGAGGTTGATCAGAGGGCACTCCATATAAGATAGTACAAAACAAAATCGTAGTGGGCTCGTATAAGGCATGTGACAAGGCACGCAAGGAATGCCAGGGTGGATTCACCGTTTGCAGAGCCGGACTGGTGGTAACGCATAGCCGCAACTACCGCCCACCTCGATACACGCTCCCAAAATCAAAAGGGCCCAAATTGAATCTCAACAGTAATAGAATAATATCGAAGAAGTGTGCTCGATAAGAGGTATGACCTCACTTGGTCCGTGCGTAGCTCCTGTTTTAGTCACATCAAGCTGACTCAAGGTAGTCAGGGTCTCGTAATTAATATGAAATACAAAAATGAAGTCGTTCGCAAATCATCCCCTTCATTCTGGAACTCCACCGCGTACCCAGTTGTTAAAGTGGTTTTGGTATTGGCAGAGAGTATGACAATAGCCGATCCCGGTCTCTTTAACAACCAATCGTTTACATTTTTCACACCGTGGCCATTGTTTTATAAATCACTTTATAAAACAGTTTATACGAATTCTCATATTCGAATTTGAAAATTCAAATAATTCATATAATTCAGTTTACCCTTATAAGAATTCGTTTAAGGAGATTCCAAAATCCAATGCTTAAGTTCAAATTCAGTTAATATAATTCGAATCAAATCTTATATTTCAATTTCAACGAATCATATCAAAACTTATAACGAAGTCGTAAAATTCAAATTCATTACTATAAAGTCAAAACCTTATATTTCAATTCAAATAGTTCATACAAATTTTAAACTAATTTTTATAAGTTCAATTTCATAAATATTCCAATTCAAACCATACGATTATAAAACTAGTTACACAAAATAATCGTATTCATTCTATGTCAATTTATATTCAAAACTAACCGCAATTCAAGATCATTTCTTATAAAGGTTCAAAAATAAATTCAAATTCGTATTCAGTTGACTTGTAATCAAATTCATTCCTTAAATTTGGAAATTCAATTTCAAAACAATTTCACAATTCAAGTTCATTTCTCGTAAGTCTATTTCGATTCGAAATCAAATTCATCTCTTATATACGTTCATTCGTTAAGTCAAATATCATTATATAAATTTATATCTTAAACCTCGAAATCGAATCGCGAAACCTTAACTTATCCAACTTTTAGTTTATTAATAAAGTTTGTAAAATATATATAAAAGAAAATTAATTTAAAAAAATACATATATAAGCTTATAAAATTCTAAAATTAATTAGAATATAGATTATAAACATATATAAGATTAAAATAATAGAAAATAAGTTTAAAAGAATTATTTATAATAATATAAAAAGTTTAAAATACTAATAAATTAAATTATATAGTCTAAAATAAATAAAATTATAAGTGAAATCTTAAATAAGTATTTAAATCTATATTTCCAAATTAAATCATTTTAAAACATATAATTCAAAATTTGTAAAATTTAAGTTTTAAGATCTTTAAAATAATATATAAAAAATATAAATCTTAAGTTAAATTCAAATTCCAAATCATTTTACTTCGAAAACACGACCAACTGTGTCCGTATATAGTTTTCTACCCTATGGTCAAGTGATACAGATATTTATCATTTCAACCCGCAATTTATAAAATTTCTACGGGTCTATCATTTCAACCCGTGATCCCAAATTCAGTAAAAATCATTCAGGTCTATCATTTCAACCCATAACGATTTTTCCTATTCTAATGTCCGTTCGGGTATGTATCATTTCAACCCTTAGTGATTTTCCTAAACTAGGGGCGTCAACAATCACAACATATATATATCATCAGTGCAACTACGTGTCATATATCGTGTCACATATGAAAT
The DNA here is from genome assembly GCA_030737875.1 of Allium sativum. NCBI lineage: Eukaryota > Viridiplantae > Streptophyta > Magnoliopsida > Asparagales > Amaryllidaceae > Allium > Allium sativum. The sequence goes on from CM060909.1 coordinate 456,271,651, forward strand.
GTGCATATATCAAATCAAACAATTTCTATCAGCAATCCTATACATTTCATATAACAGCTCATTATTGATCTTATATCCATGAAAAAATGTAAGTCAGGTGTGAGATAAACTCACCTTTCATGGCACAGAACGGAGACTTCAAATGGATTAACACCCAGTGAGAAAACAACTTCCAAGCACGATCCAGAACGGATTCTACTCGCTATCACTCAATATATTTTATTTTCACAAGAGGAGGCTAGGGGAATTTTAAACGGATTGGTACGGCTATTGGTTTGGGACGGTACGGCTATGGGGTTTTTGAAATGATTGGAACTCAACACCAAAAACCGACTCAAAATAACACAATAAATTCTTTTACAATTTTTTTTTTACATACGTAAACTCACAATAAATTAAAAAATAAATATACATATTGGAAATTTAACGCACACCCCAAAAGATATCAAAACCATCTTTATATATTATAACTTATATAATTACTCCCAAAACCAATATATATAAAATATAAATTATACGTATATATATAAATACATAACGGAAACACCCAAAGCCGTATATATAAGTAACTCACGCATGCATGACAGACATACCCAGAACACACTCTAATCAAACAACCTAACTCCACACTAACACAAGGCAAAACACTTACCAGAATATGACTCACGCAAAAACACACCAACTATTCATAGTATATATATAAAATACCATACATAAAATATACCCGAAACCAAAATACACACACAGTTCCACTCACCAGGTACATAACACGCACGTAAGGGGTCAGCTTGGTTCAAGGAAGAATGAAAGCGAGGAGGGAATGGGAGGCGGGTCTTGACACGGCTGTTGCGATGGGATGGGCGGAGCTTGGCTTTCAAGCGGGCGGTTCACGATGGTGTGGGCTATTGGAGGGTGGTTAGCGGGCTTCAGCTGTAGAGGCGGATAACAGCAGGGGCACGGACTGACGAGGGCGAATTGTCAATGGGAGGGCTGCTCGGCTGAAGGGGCGTGGGACTGGTAGATGAGGAGATGAAAAAAAATGGCGGAGGAAAAATAAAGCAGTGGGAAGATTATTAAATGGACAGAAGGCGATGGGAAACATAAAGAAAGAGAAACGGTAGTGTTCACGATGTAAATAAATAGAAGGGGAACAGAAATGGTCTGGAAATGATCGGATCTTTTGGAAATCGTGCCTACTTTAAAGCTAGACGTGGTCCTACCATAAGAAAAACAACGTTGGATTTAAAATTTGAAAACCAAAAGAACGCGTACCTGGTAAAACAATTATCCTTGTGCATTAAACACGCTCGGGCAAGTTTTGAAAAACAAACAGGTACGTGTATTCATTTTGTTCTGGAGAAGGCATGTTATAAATGAATGAATGTGTTCATGCGTTGCATGAAATATGCTTTTAAAATGATTAAACATTCAAGGAAAAGTGGTGACTTGGGGAACAAACGTGCATGGCTTTTGAAATACCAACTTCTCACATGTTCAAGAAACCATTTCGTTTTTTTTATATGCATTTGAAACAAACAAATCTTGGGAAAAAGAAAGGTACTAAGGGATAAGGATATTGCTTTGGAACATTGGAATGTAAGAGGCGCATGCATCCAAAGAAAATATGGAAGCTAAATGTGCCATTTACTAAGTTCTTGGAAAACAAAAAAATTAATAATTAGTTAGTTTAGAAAAAAAATAGCTTTTGCAGACCCAAAATGCCTAGAAAAATATGCAGGATCCAGAAAGGGACACATCGAACTCAAATGGCTTTGATTCAAAAATGAACTATGTAAGCATTTTCACAATTTCAGCGCGAACCGAACACCGAAACTGACAAATGAATATATTGTGGTAATCAGCGCGATGAGACGAACACAATGGTATGAAATTTACAGCGTCAGGATGCTCCGTTCAAAAGCGCGTTACGGACCCCTTTGACGTAAAAATGCAGACGGAAAACGGAGGTCAAAACGTCCGATTTTCGCGAAACGAATTTCGCCGTCGGATTCGTGACAACGAATAGAATATTTTTCATGTTTTTCCGAACTGGTTTTGGAGAAATTTTAAAATCGCTAAAATTTGATCTGTTATGTGCAGCTTTGCACTGAAAATTGCACGATCGACAAACATTCAAAATTTTCGATGAAATTTTCACCACTGCTATATCTCACTGTACATAATTTAAATTTCAAATTCCCGTTATGAAAAATTATAGAATATTTTCAAAATAAAAATTTCAATTTAAATCGGAATATAAATCGTTGGAAATAACGGGTTGTTACAATCTCCCCCACTTAAACCTTTTCGTCCCCGAAAAGGAACGAGGCAGGGAAATAATAATTAAGTAATTAATATTTTTAAACTAAATGGTTCATATTTATTCTCAGGGATGAATGGATGGTTAAAAAGCCTACTGGAATTTCCTGGTTCGTTATAGTGGTATCAAAGCTGAAGATTAAGTGGTTACCTTGGCTTTGTGGCGTAACTCAGTAGAAATAGGATTAGTAATACCCTAGATTGAGTTGAGCATATATATACGAGAGAGCGTATTAGTAGATTGATTAAAAATGGTTTTATATTGTGGAAATTTATTGGTTGAGTGGCTTATAAATTGTGGTCGACACTGGGGCACCAAAAAGTCGATAGGGGTTTCTAAACCCCTGAATACGATGAACCGACACAATATGTTTTGAAAGAGGGTAAATGAAATAATTTTACCCAAATTATATTTTGATATAAAACAAGTATGCACATTGGAATTAGTGTATTGGATGTGTTGGTTTTTATTATAATCGAACAAGATTATAATTGAAATGGTTATGAATAACTAATGAGAATTTGTATTAACGTAATGTATAAAATCAAATGGACTAAATCTGGAATTAAATCAGAAATTGAAATTAAAATCTCGGAAACTGGGAAAGTTGTTTGAAATTTAATTTTGGATTATATAAGGAAACTATAAGATCCTGGGTGATTTGAAAATGTTTTTCAAATATTGTAAAAGATATTTTGAATTAATTTCAAAATGGAAGTGTTTGAAAATGTGTTTTGAAGGTGATATAGTATTGAACTCGCCTCGATCACTGGAAAATAATTCTGATGATGACGACCACATCGTCAGTGTCATTTTCGAGATTCTAAGTGACATTACTACTAAAGGTTTTGTTTTGTATTGTTTAAGGATAAAAGTTGTTCAAAAAATTCAAATGTTTTGAATTGCTTTAATTATATGTAAATATATACGATTTCAAACCGAATGAAATAAAACCCAGGGATTTGAGTTCTGAAATTTAAAATTTAACTTATGAAGTTAAATTGATTGAAATGGTACAGGTGAATAAATAAATTAGAATTTGGCTTAAACTAAGTTCAAAAAGTTGGATTGGATTAGAGATAATCTAGAATGGAATTGAATTAATAAGTTAAAAGTTTAGAGTTTGAAATGGATTTGGCTTGGATATAAGCGAATAATTAGATTTGAAGATGAATTTATTGAAGATTAATTGGGAATACATTCGAATGTTCTGATCTGTTAGCAAATGGAAGTGATAGAGTTGGATGCCTGACAAAAAGGTACAAGTTTATATTTTGTATGAGTATGAGATTTATGAGCTTATTTGGCAAGCCAGTTGGCTGTTTGATTATCTTTTTAGTTAGAGAAGGCCTAGAAAGGCAACTTGTAGTTGTACCAATTGAGCCGTACAAAGGAGTTGCTAGCAAAATTTTTGGAAATTTAAGGTGTTAGAGATTTTTTAGAATGTTTGAAAATTTTCGTTTTTAGGAATAAGTTAATACTTCAATTGAAATTTTGGTTCAGTTGAAACTGATGTTAAGGAGTAAATAATGATTTTTACCTAGTTAATAGGGTTTGTAGCAATCTTTCTACCTTAGTAATTTCGAGGACGAAATTCTTTTAAGGGGGAAGAAATGTAACATCCCGGATTTTAAGTGATTTAATAATTAAATAATTATTTATTTTAATATCGTAGGTTTTGATAATTTAAATGGTTTGAATTCAAATATTTCGAATATTCAATTAATACAAATAATGGTGTAATAATATATTTATTTTTGAAATAGTTGGAAATAGCTGAATTGACAATTTTGTGTAAATTGGATAATTTAAGAAATTTAATCGAGTTTATATTCGAATTAGAATGACGAATAAATTTATATAAACAACGTCTAAACATATTAATTATAATATAATTTAAATTGAGCTCGTAACGTCGTAATAGTTCGTAATATTGGGTTTGAACTTCAAACTATACATGATTCATTATTAGTCGGATTTCTACGAAACAAGAAATGTTCGAATATATTGAACAATATTTTTCTAATGGAAGAGAAAATTCAAGATTTTTTATTATTGATTGTAAGCTAGGTCCAAATCAATTTTTCAAATAATCGTTATGGAATCGTTTATAAGCCATAACAATTTATTTAATATAATTAAATATTGGTTTCGAATTTGTACAAGATTTTTGAGACATGTACTTAATTTAATTTATATAATTTTACTATAATTTTTAATTCGTAAAATAAACAACTTTTTGTTTAACGTATTTTACACCCTATAAAAGCATTTTTAGTATTTTACAAAATAAGTTAACATGTCTATTTTATTGTATTTTCGGGAACATGGCACATTGTTCGTCACAACAATATTTTTATTTTTATCCATAACAATCCGTAAACGAGTGGGGTTTTGTAATGGGTACGAAAAACTTACGTGTATATATACACACTCATTTCTTAACCCCTAAGCTTCGTACTCCCTTCCTGACGCAGACACTTCATGGCAAATCTCTTTCTTTTCCTACCCTAAGTTATATGCACAGGAGCCTACGACGATGAATAGCTCAATCCAGCAGTGTATTTTCAAATCACAACTATGGAGAATAATCAGGGTATGTTGACACAATGTGGTTCTTATCCTCCTTCTTCCTTTGTATATAAACGAATGAAGACGTTCTTCTTCCTTTTTGCAGTAAGAAAAAATACTCAACCAAGCTGTGATGACCCGAACTTCCCGATCCCCGAAGAGATGGAGGAGCCCGGATTGCTTTGAGAACACGACGCATCAAAACACAAACAACAGAACATTTCATTGCTATTACAACAATTTACATCAGAGTACGAGAATATACCAGAGTATGAATAAATGTTACATAGTGGAAATAAACTAATATTAGAGATTAAAATACAAAGCAACAGAAATTAAATGTATAAATACAATGTGAAACGACCCGAAATCCCCCTTACGGGAAATCGCGGATAGAGTTGAGAACAAGCCACAAAAGAACGCAGACAGAAGAACATTTCATCGTTAATTACAACAATTCATCAGATTACAAGAATATACAGAGTATAAATTAATATTACACATTCGATAAATATCAGAGATTACAATTCATTACATAGCAGCGGAAAATAATACAATACATAACTAGAAGAGATATACGGATACAAAGCTTTCCGGATATCACTCCAGCTGTAAACCAGGATCTTGTGAATATAAATCTGCAAAACCAAAACTACTAGCTGCCCGTGTCAAAATAAGGGCACCCAGAGTTTAGGTTAAAACAATAAACTCCAGGTCAGTCATGGGACTAGTGTGAGAAATAAAACAGTTATCAATCTTTATTTTAAAGTTAGATAAATCAAGGGACCACGCCGTATAACACGAAACGGGTTTCCTCCCAAGAATACCAGTGCATAAAACAACAGCGCAATGCTAAATAAAGAAAAATGAAGCTATTATAAGACCCAGGTCCCATCACACAATGCAACACAAACCAGAGGATAGGGTTTTCCCTTATAATAGCCAAAACATGCTTGATACGTTTAAAACAAATCATTTGATACTATAATAGGTGTATAGTGTCAAAACAACTTCAAATATAAATGTATCAATCCTAGACGGGATGGGTACCATATATCATGTCTCCATACTAGGCTCTACAATCAAAACCGCAAAGTCACGTATTTGGAAATTGGATTTCCGTTTGTGAACCGAGGCCAAGGATTGTCCTCTACCGATTCGAGATGCTCTAGCCCGTGTCTCAGGCAAGCGCGCAGACAAGCCTTGGATCGTCAGGGCCGGTCCACCGATGTGGATTAAAATGCCTGAACACTACGTTTCCCCACCCTATGGGGTGTCAATGAGTCCAATGACTCCATCGGTCCCGGATCGACCGATATATCCGAGGCGCCTTGCAACAGCAACAACCACATAAGTCAAACTCGTCAAGGCGTGTAAAACCACTGACGCCACTTCTAGCTAGAAGGAAACACATGCTCTCCCTGAAGTCCTCTCCCGTTTCTGGTTCACAACCGGGGTGTGAGGCTCGCGAATCAACGTTACACAAAGCTATGCCACACAGGCCGTGCTTTGATCATCAACCACAAGACTTTGCTTTTCAACAGAAGCCTTGATCAATTGCCACTTAGGCATGCCACACAGGCAATTCACTCCATGCGTTTGATATCCATCAATATATAACCCCTGAGCTCGTACGTCTCAGAGAAGGGCGTTAAGCAAGAGAATAAATTCTCCGCCGCCAAACAGATATATATTTAATAGAAATCAATCACACAGAATAAAATCCTATGTCAGACACACAGTCCATTTACAAGTCCGTTCTGGGTCTGAACGAAACCGGAGGCACCTAGTACCCCGCATATCCATCGATCTCCAAATACGTCTGGACGATCACTAACTGTTTTCATCTTCTTGGGTGTACAGCCCAATCAAGATCATCAGTAACCACCCAAACGACGTGAAGACCTCCGGTCTTCGACCACCGTCTTCATCTTCGACTTATCGTCGTATCAGTTATTCAGAATGGGATAAACCCGGTCTTTCCGAATAACTCGCGTATATAATAAACAAGTGTTACTCAAACACAACATACGCCTCATTCCAATTCAGAATATTCTTTTATTCAAATATTCTTATACTTTGGGAAAGGTTACCATTAATTTTATCAAAGATAAATTCTTTAAATTTATTCTTTAATCACCTTTGAATATCAATTCAAACTAGTCAGGATTAGCGAACCACACCGAAGTAATCATTTATTTTATTTCCCAATCCCAACCTATTCACCCCATGAAGTAAAATTGGTAATACTTCATATCTAACACCACGGTGTTATCGGTAAATTCAATTACCATTTCACGTTCAAATCTAATTAAAGATTTAACTATCACCTGGAGTAAAACTGGCGATACTCCATTCTCGATCTTTTCAATCTAATTAAAGATTCATTAAAACTCCACTTAGTTTTAATCTTTACAGAAATCAATATCCTGTCTTTAACTGGGTTAAAGAGCCAATGTCATTTACAACACTGTTCACGATAAACCCAAAATCACATTCTATTAATTCTCGGGTTAAAGAACAAGTGTTATTTAAAACACTGTTCACGATAAACCCAAAAATCAATACCAATTCAATTCCAATTAAATATTATTTAATTGGTACACTTCATTAAATCTAAATAAAAAGATTTAATCTTTTTCTCAACTGGGCTTAAGAACAGTGTTAATGAAAACACCATTCACGACAAACCCAAATCACATTTGATATTAGATACAAGGCTCTGAATAGAAAATATATCGGCTTATATTCAATATTAAATTCCACGACCAACAAATATCGGATTGGAAATAACGATATATATATATATATATATATATATCTTTCAAATTTCCATAACAACATCTGTATAATCACGAAATCCAACATCGAACTGTTCCGAAGATGATTTCAATTCAAATCCATTCCAATTCAATTATTGGAAATCCTGGTTATTTTCAAAACCATTTCAAATCCAATCTATTTATTTTAAAAATAAATAGAATTATAATTCTAGTTCAAAACTAGTTCATTTTGATAAAAATCTATTTTTATCTTTCCAAATATGGAGTTTTTCATCCCAATTCTTCCCAAATCACTTCTTATGATTTTACACAAATTATTGATATTTTTAATAATTTTATCAAGGCCCGTACAGTCGATTTCCATCTACGGCCATCGAACTGCACTTACAACGACCTTTTCCAAATTTTATTTGGACATAATTCCAAATCCAACCATTAGATTTCAAATCTCTAATATTCATTGGAAAGCTCTTTTCGATACGAACCCAACGGTTCCGGTTTTAGAAGAATCCAACGGTCGGATCTCCCGCAATATCCATTCGAAGCCAATGGTCGAAATTCACGAACTGCCGCAGCGCGGCGCGTTCTATTCAGGCCATTATGTTATATATATAATATATACTTCGTCGATTTCAATTCAAAACGTGCTTTATAAATCGTTTTAAATTCATTTTCAAAACGGTTTCAACTTCATATTCAATTTCAAATCAAAATTGAATATTCCAATATAAATTCGTTTTAAATTCATTTCAAATCGATTTCAATTCAATTTCAATTTAATTCGAATTTCAATTCATTTCAATTTAATTCGAATTTCAATTTCAATTTGAATTCAATTCTTTTCAATTTCAATTTGAATTCAATTCCTTTCAATTTAAATTCGAATTCAATTCTATTCAATTTAATTCGAATTTCGATTATTTTCAATATAATTCAAATTTCAAAATCTCTTTCATTATAATTCAAATTTCGAAAACACTTTCGATATATAGTGAAAATTGAATAAAATCGATATAAATATCATTCACGTCAAAATGGCGTCAATATAATCAACACGGCTTCATATATTTCTATTTTCAAATATTCTATTTCAAATATTTCTTTTTCAAATATTTCTATTTCAAAACTGGAATGAGGCCCAATCAATTACCATATAATGTTAGTTATATGGATTTTCTACAACACATGTACAAAATAACAACGATAAATAATCAACCATCATCCAGAGTGCGTTCTACACTGTATAAGCATCAAATATAAATAGTTAATGCTTATAACAGCCTGTCAATCAATCGATCGACATACAACTAATTATTGGGATTAGTGTATGTCATCTATCATCCCAATACCCGTGTGGGGTTTCAAACAATCAAACACAGATTTTATTTGTGCAGTTGGGCGATGTGTAAAATTTATCGTCCCAATCAATATCAATCAAATCAGTGTATATAAACAAATCTCCGATTTGTTTATAAATATTTATTTTAAATACACGTTAAAAATTCTATTTTTAACTATAAAATATTTTCCACTATAAAATATTTTATTTCATTTCACATCACACAATCAACTACACAACAAAATCAAACAAACAAGCATCCAAGCCGTCCATGGTCTGTGGACGACGGGTGTTCGGTGCTACTAAACACCGTCTGCATCCTATTATATATTTTAACTAGAAAATTAAATTAAAAGTGAGAAGTTCTCACCTTGGGGTTCCACTCCACCGTGCATTGCTTTTGAACTGCTGAACCATCTGGATCTGCTTGAAATTCCAATGAAGTTCTTTTCACGCTGTTCAAATAAAAATTATATATTTTTATTGCTTCATTTCAATTAATAAAAATCATATTTTTATTTCTACTTTATATATATTTACAATGCTTCATTCTCTATAAAAATTATATTTTTATTATCCTGAAAATCGTATCTTTATAATTTGAAAATCGTATATTTTCCTAACTAAAAATCTATTCTTTTCGATTGCAAAAATCTAGTCTTTATCAAATTAAAGGCTTCATCTTCATTATAAAAATCCAACTTTTCTTTATATAAAAATATAACCTTTTTCTATATAAAAATATCGTCTTTCCCTATATAAAAATATCGTCTCTCCTTATATAAATTTTTTATCTTGCCTTGTTTAAAAATCCGTTCTTTCCTCTTTCAAAAATCAAATCTTTTTGTCTAGAAAAATATAGCCTTTTCGTTATATAAAAAAAAAACTAACTTTTATTCTTTTACATGAATATATAAAGATCACATCTTTACTATGCCATTCATATAGTAAAAATCCAATCTTTTTATGCATGAATATATATATATATAATCCAATCTTTATTTCATTAAAAACCCTAGCGTTATTAAATCAAAAATCTCATTTTATTACATAAAAAAAACTATTTTTAATTTCATATGTACAAAATGGAAACAAAACTTATAGGGGGATGATTTTCGAGTGGAGGGCGGAGTAGAAGGCGGAGAGGCGGCGATCTCGAGAGGGCAGGAGGCGGAGGTGGAATGGAGGATGTGGCCGTGGTGGTGACGCGTCCAGGGTCTTCGCGGTGGTTGCGTTCACTGCTGGGGAAAAAGGGAAATGGTCTTCGATTGGAGGAGGAAAGGAGAAGAGGGGGCGGAGCGCCAGTCTCCGGCGGTCGTGGCGAGGGGGCGACTGGCCCTAGCGTCGGTGGCTGCTCTGTTTCTTTTTTTTTACTCCTTCGATCTAAACGAAGAGGAACAGGGGAAAGAGAAAGTAGAAAAAGGGGGGTGTTGACCGGGTGGGGTAAGGATAAGGGCTTGGCCCTTTTAATTTTTTATTATTTAATTTATTTTCAAAAAGTCCTTTTTGGTTTGAACCCCAAATCAACCCCAACGACTGTCGTCCCTAGCACATTACCCCCATTTCGAACATAATGGGATATGTATCGTAAGCTGATTCGATCGTTTCGATCAGTTTTCGTCAAAATCAAAATATAACTCTATATATTGAATTTGAACGTGCATTTCAATTTACCGGAGCCACATACTAACTCGAAAAATTCCATAAAAATATTTTCTAGCTTCGTATTGACCATACGGTCCTAACAAAACTAGTTTTGTCGAATTCTGAGACCGTTTGAAAAATGGCCATTTTCCAGTCGATTAAAATCAACTGAAACTGATCAAACGCGTTTTCCTTTGCCACGCTCACATATTGATTCGAAAAATTACGAAATTTGAAACCTAGCAATAACTAGACATCACAGATCCAACAAAAGTGGTTTCGTCGAAATCCGAGGTCGTTTGCAAAATGGCCATTTTTAAGAGCCGAAATTCCATAGCGACTATTCTGAAATTTCAACTGGACATATCTTTTGATTCCTGCTATGAAATTCCAATCTTTCAGATTTGTTGGAAAGATATTCACAAATAGATTCTAATATTTTTGGTTTAACTAAAATCCGGTTTATTTTGCACCCGGTACATTCATTTGAATTTTGAAATCGAATTATCGAACTACCGCGCCATTTTCAATTCCTTTTATAATTTAAAATAAATATTTATATTCTAACGACAACGTATATAAATATATACCTTCTAATTCTATTCGAATTAAATTTCTCGTAAGTTTTATTTAAAATAATTCATATTAAATATTCAAAATTCGCTAAAATTGCCAAAATAAAAAATTTAAATTGGCTCGGATTTCCGGGTTATTACAATCTCCCCCACTTCAAACTTTTTGTCCCTGAAAAGGAACGAAGCCGAAAGTTGTTTAACAATTCAACTCAACTTCCAGTATTTTCACTACGGCTTAAGTTCTTCAACTTTTCAGTTTCTAAGAACTTTTAAAAAATTCAAAAATTTGGCTAACACCCTAAATTTTCGAAAAATTTCTCCATAACCTCCCCTGCACCGGGGACTTCGGGATATTTCATATAGCCTCCCATGGCCTTCTTCAATCAAAAAGAAAAAGAAAAAGCCAAGCGGCTAGCCAATCGGCTCATAAAATCATCATCACCCAAACAAAACAGTAACTTTTGGTAAACATGTACCTATTTGTCGGGCAAACAATTTTATTTCTCTGCTCTAGCCTCCTTGCTATGACCTGTTCAATGTAAGTACATGTATATGCATGCGAATACGACTAATTTTCAATTCAATTCACTATTTGATTCAATTAGACATAATGGTTCAAATTTAATTAATCGAACAATAACCGAACAACACAACCAGCAATCAATTAGTTGATTATCTTTTCAAATTCATAACTTTGATATATAGTAAAAAATCACATTTTTGGTGCCAAATCACAACAATCAGCCCTATCTAATTTTGGTTCTCACACCGGTCAATAGGAAATATATAGAAATTCCACCTTCGAAACTCGAGCATAAATTCTGATGATGATCGATCAATCATCAGAATCATCTCCGGGCGACTACAGTGTGATCCTATATCTATCTAGTATATTAAAACCTCAAATACACGCGGATCAGACGTATACTAAAAACTCTATATACCTGATAGTCCAAATCAATATAAAATCAATAATGAAATACGAATAATTGATTTAAATTTCCAAAACAAAACTTGTTTTCAATTTTTAATTTAAAAACATTACTCTTCACACTCGTTATAGGATACTACTGATCCCATCTCCAACGAGTCATTCCCATTGGATATTACAAATCCAATTTCTGATGAATTCTTTCGTTCGGTTCTAATGTGTCTTGTTCTCTGAGCTTTGTAAACCAAAGCTCTGATACCACGAAGAAACGACCCGAAATCCCCCTTACGGGAAATCGCAGATAGAGTTGAGAACAAGCCACAAAAGAACGCAGACAGGAGAACATTTCATCGTTAATTACAACAATTCATCAGATTACAAGAATATACAGAGTATAAATCAATATTACACATTCGATAAATATCAGAGATTACAATTCATTACATAGCAGCGGAAAATAATACAATACACAACTAGAAGAGATATACGGATACAAAGCTTTCCGGATATCATTCCAGCTGTAAACCAGGATCTTGTGAATATAAATCTGCAAAACAAAAACTACTAGCTTCCCGTGTCAAAATAAGGGCACCCAGAGTTTAGGTTAAAACAATAAACTCCAGGTCAGTCATGGGACTGGTGTGAGAACTAAAACAGTTATCAATCTTTATTTTAAAGTTAGATAAATCAAGGGACCACGCCGTATAACACGGAACGAGTTTCCTCCCAAGAATACCAGTGCATAAAACAACAGCGCAATGCTAAATAAAGAAAAATGAAGCTATTATAAGACCCAGGTCCCATCACACAATGCAACACAAACCAGAGGATAGGGTTTTCCCTTATAATAGCCAAAACATGCTTGATACGTTTAAAACAAATCATTTGATACTATAATATGTGTATAGTGTCAAAACAACTTCAAATATAAATGTATCAATCCTAGACGGCATGGGTACCATATATCATGTCGCCATACTAGGCTCTACAATCAAAACCGCAAAGTCACGTATTTGGAAATTGGATTTCCGTTTGTGAACCGAGGCCAGGGATCGTCCTCTACCGATTCGAGACGCTCTAGCCCGTGTCTCAGGCAAGCACGCAGACAAGCCTTGGATCGTCAGGGCCGGTCCACCGATGTGGATTAAAATGCCTGAACACTACGTTTCCCCACTCTATGGGGTGTCAATGAGTCCAATGACTCCATCGGTCCCGGATTGACCGATATATCCGAGGCGCCTCGCAACAGCAACAACCACATAAGTCAAACTCGTCAGGGTGTGTAAAACCACTGACGCCACTTCTAGCTAGAAGGAAACGCATGCCCTCCCTGAAGTCCTCTCCCGTTTCTGGTTCACAACCGGGTTGTGAGGCTCGCGAATCAACGTTACACAAAGTTATGCCACACAGGCCGTGCTTTGATCATCAACCACAAGACTTTGCTTTTCAACAGAAGCCTTGATCAATTGCCACTTAGGCATGCCACACAGGCAATTCACTCCATGCGTTTGATATCCATCAATATATAACCCCTGAGCTCGTACGTCTCAGAGAAGGGCGTTAAGCAAGAGAATAAATTCTCCGCCACCAAACAGATATATATTTAATAGAAATCAATCACACAGAATAAAATCCTACGTCAGACACACAGTCCATTTACAAGTCCGTTCTGGGTCTGAACGAAACCGGAGGCACCTAGTACCCCGCATATCCATCGTTCTCCAAGTACGTCTGGACGATCACTAACTATTTCTATCTTCTTGGGTGTACAGCCCAATCAAGATCATCAGTAACCCCCCAAACGACGTGAAGACCTGTAACACCCCACCTCCGCTAGGGTCACTCACAAAGGGAATGCCCTAGTTTTGGAGAGGTATTATCGAGATAACATCACAGAATTATCACAAGACAGAACATAAATAAATAATTAAGTAAACAGCGGAAGAATTTCTGAGCAAAACAGAACTTCATTTCATTCCAAAATAAACCATGTCTTTTACAAAAATTTCAAGTAACTTCATTACAGCTGTCTTGTAATAATAGCCAAAGAAGCAATAACTTAAAAACTGTAAAATAGCTTATTCCCCAAGTGCAGTAAAAAGAAGCAGCCATAGCAAACCGTACATGCTGAGCCAAAGCAAGTGATATCCAAGCTAAGAGCTAGTTATTCCTCCCTGAGAACCTGGGGGGGGGAAACGAAAGAAAAAGAGGCGAAAGGAAAAGGGTCAGTCATAAAGACTGAGTAAGTTCTAGTGACTTTCAGTGTAAAAACGGTTAAAACAACCTGTCATGAATGAACTGGAATCAAACTTAAGAATAGTGTCAAGGTGGACAAGATAGACTAAGGTGATCAGGATAAGTCAAGACAAGTCAAGTAAAGTATCACATGTTCGAGATCCGTTGCATCGACTTCACTAGTATACTAAGCCCGTGTCACAAATTAATCACGAAATAAATCCCACGGCCCAATATCATGAAATGACCCTGAAACGGGATCTGACCCAAGTACGGGGTCCTACGGAGCGATTATCTAGTTGATCGGCTCCCTACAAGTTCTAGCTCGTCAAGTGTCCGTGTCATACGGCTAATCACGAATGTAGTCACCTGTGCTGGGTCCACCTTAGGGTGTATCAGCCCTATGGTGTCAACCCCTGACACGATTCAAGATGCACAGATAAATCTACGGATACCCAGTGTCTGCCCCGGATACGTGCACGATCGTAGTCCGCCGAACCTACACTGGCATACCCCACTGCCGTCGTTCACCTCTTACAATCAGCCCAGTAATCGTGCCCCCACCCGGCCTAGCCCCAGGGTACCTTGATACATCTAGAGGGTTACTGCTGAAAGGGGTCGTGTCTAGGGTTTCGCCTAATAGATTAGGTCATGTAATTCGTGACCTAACCCGCCTTTCCGATCAAGTCATGTAATTCGTGACTTAACCCTTTTCCAGTCTAGTCATGTCAAGATGGTTAAGTATGTCATTTCAGTTCGCGACTTAACCCGCCTACGTGTCATGTCAAGTTGGCTAAGTGTTGTCGTTTTTCAAGTTCATGACTTAGCCCTACAAATCGTGTTCAAGTTGGTTAAGTTGTCTTTTCATGTTCATGACTTAACCCTAATTGGCATTAATTGATTCGTTAATGCACCGAACCACTCACATTGGATCCTGTTGTTCGTAGCCACTGGATTTGCCGGGCGGTTCCGGGCAGGTTTACGCTACGAACTCAACCCAACCTCGGGTTTCAAGCGCGATGTGACCAACTACCCACATTGGATCCTATTGTTTGTAGCAACTGGATTTGCCGGGCGGTTCCGGGCAGATTTACACTACAAACTCAACCCAACCTCGAGTTGGCCACTTTCTTGTTCTCTAAAGTCATGCCCATGTTCTTATCAATTTTGATATCATGTTCATGTGTCAACTTCGTGCCCAACTAAGGCATGTTTAAAGTCAAGTTATGGCATGTTCAAGTCAGGTTTTCGTGCCACATTTCATGTTCTACTTATGCCAAATTTCACAGTTTATTCCTATAATTAATTCAAGTTTTGCCTATTCTACCCAATCGTATCCCCAACGTATATAAACGCACTTCGTTCATAAGCATAAACAATTCAAGAGATAAAGGGGAATAACACCAAACATGTGATAGGCATATATGATAATTCCAACATTACTTGCATAATAAACATACTATAACATATCACATAGTTACAATGATGATAACTTGGCATAGTAATGAATCCAACTTAATTTAACATGATGATTTAAACTTTGCATCATAGGCATGGTAACCATTGCGGCATCATGATAATTTTTATCATAAACATGAAGCATTAAAGGCATAGTAATCCTAATAGGCATAGTGAATTCCAATTTAGCATTTTAACACAATAATTCTCATAGACATAATGATTCCAATTTAATGATTCTAAATCAACATGATAGACATAATGATTCCAATTTATCGTTTTTAACATAATTAGCATGATTGACAATTTAGCTTAATTAACATGATAGATAATTTAGCATCTTTAACATAATTAACATGATAAACGATTTAGCGTCTTTAACATAATTAACCTAGCAATACCCAATTTTCATTAATCATGATGGGTATAATAACATTATAGGCATAATTTAATTAGCACCATAGGCATGGTTTCATCAACATAAAGATTTCATAGCGATTTTATGGACATGAATTAGTCCAACTTGCCAAACAATCAAGCCCAAATGATTCATAACAACATCAAAATCATGGCAAGTTTAACTTGCAACGTTGCCATAGCAATATCCCCAAATTATAATTCAACGATAAATAATATAAACATGAATTGGCAATAGTACATAAATTTAGTTTCAATTCATCGCATGTCCATCTTGTTTTAGCGTTTTTGCCTAAAAAGTAACATAGAACTTACAATTATGAAGCAAATAACCCAATTAAGAATCCCAAATCAAATAGTCTCCAAATTTGTTGCCTAAAGCGTCGTATTTGTTGTAGCTTCTAGTGGTAGCCTTCAAGAATCATCCTCCTTCTTCTATAATTTTTATTCTTTGTATTTTCAATTTAGAGCTCTAGGTTTAATGGCGGCGGCCTAAGGCTAGAATGAAATAGTATGATGTTAGGCTAGGTCTTAGGTCCTTTTTATAATGTTTGCAAGATGTTTTAAACCGTCGATGGAGCTTGATTCAATCATAGACGTTCGTTTGAAGAGGAAGCCAATCCCGTGTCGCCACCTAGCCCTAGTGACAAAGCAGACCACAGAAAATCGGCCAAACACAGACCTGGCCAGCTAGGTTGGATTGGGTTCGACCTGGCTCTCGACCAGGTCGACACCCCTGTCGACAGGGCTGTCGACAGCCCTGTCGACATGGCTAGCCCAGGTCGACAGCCCTGTCGACCTGGGTGGCTTAGGCGGGAATTTTCCCGCCCTGGCCCATTGGGCCCGATTTTTAATTTTAACTTGATTTTTTTCTGAGCTGTTTTAATTTTAAATTTAATTCAGAAACTTCCGGAGGCCATATCTTCTTCATACGGACTCCGTTTTTCGAAAACTCGGACTCTATTTCGCGTATTTTTCCGAGACGAACACAATGGCGTATCCCGTTTCCCTTAATTCTTTGATTTGAAATTAATTATACTTTAATTTACGAATTTCATGGTTATAGTATTCACGGGGTGTTACATTCTCCCCTACTTAAAAGGATTTCGTCCCCGAAATCTTCAAGTTAGGAGGAATGTATATCCTAACATCCAAACATCCATCTACTCATCCATCAAACACGAGTATCCATTGTCCTTAAAAGACTTCTAATGCTTTATGATCATATGCGAAGTGTGTGTATATGTTCCTTAGCTAATGCTAATGATCAGGCCTGATTGATCTTCTAAATGCAAAATATGTTTAGTGAAATGAATCCAATATGTATGCAAATTTTTTCCTGTTATAATTCATAATTTCTACATGAGTGCTCAAACATTCAATCATATGCAACAACCAAATGATAGCACAACCAAGCTTCCAAAATAAACACTCATGCATATGCAATATGAAAATGTGCCTGAGCCGATCTAGTGCCTAATGTGTATTCATGCATCCACGAGCAACCACTTGCGACCACTTGCAACCATTTCGCAATCATAACATGTTTCAATTACATGTTTACATCCAAAAAGATTCTAACTATGGTTCTCAAGATAAGATCGAGGAGAGAAATAAGATAAAACAAAGCATCTAGAATAGGTTAACGATGTACCGCCAGAAGGTCCGGTCTGCTTCTCAGGACAGTCTTTGCTGATGTGTCCAGTCTTCCCACAATGAAAACATTCACCGTGCTTTCTCTTCCTCTTTCTACAATCCTTGGCTATGTGCCCTTCCGTACCACAGTAATTGCATTTCCTTTTATCGCGTGAGTTGTTGTTCTTGCCTCCCTTCTCGGAGTCTACCTTCTTATTCTTAGAATCGTTAGGCTTGACCTCTTTCTTCCCTTGAGAGTATTCTGCCTCTGTCTCCTTCTTGCCCTTATCTTCCTCGTTCAGCAATGCCATTTGTACCAACCTTTCGTACGTAGCTCCCATGGGTATATGGGTCATGGCCAGACTGTGTAGTGGCTCATTCAATCCTTTGACAAAACGGAGGGCCTTTTTGTGCGGGGTGTTGACTAGGTCTAGTCCGAACCTAGCCAGCTCATCGAACTGATTCACATACTCTCTGACAGTCTTGTCTCCTTGCTTAAGAAATAAGAATTTTTCCAACTGCAAACTTCTTTCCGCATCTGAGAGAAATTTAGTTTCAAACCTTGCCCTAAAGTCCTCCCATGTCTCCACTGGTCTCTCAGCATTAGTGACCTCCCACCAATAGGAAGCCTCGCCCTTCAATAGCCACACCGCCAATTGTACTTTTTGCCTATCCTCTACCTCAAAGATGATGAATAGGTCCTCAGTTTCTTTTAGCCAATTTCTAGATGCTACGAAGGACTCAGTTCCGTGGAAATCCTTTCCTCCCATAGCCTTAAAATCTTTACATATCTTAGCAAAAGTGTTTCCCCGTGGAGGAGGTGGAGGAAGAGGTGTTGCTGCAGCTGGATGATTTCCTGCAGCTGGGGGAGGAGGAATGGTAGGACCTGGCTGGGTGGCCCTTGCTTCTAAGAATCGTCTGAACCAACCAGGTATTGGTACGCCCTCTGGCAAGTTAAGTTCTTCGGACATGATGCTGAAACAAGAAGGATAGATTCAAAACGAAGGACAAGAGATTCAAACAAGGAAACAAAGGATAGTGCTAATGGCTTTTGGGGGAATAGCCTTTAAAAACTTTTTCTTGGAAAATGCTTCTTTGTAAATGGTTTTGAAATTTTTTTTAAAAGGTTTCAAAAACTTTTGCCCAGTCTTGGTAACCCTGCTCTGATACCAAGTGTAACACCCCACCTCCGCTAGGGTCACTCACAAAGGGAATGCCCTAGTTTTGGAGAGGTATTATCGAGATAACATCACAGAATTATCACAAGACAGAACATAAATAAATAATTAAGTAAACAGCGGAAGAATTTCTGAGCAAAACAGAACTTCATTTCATTCCAAAATAAACCATGTCTTTTACAAAAATTTCAAGTAACTTCATTACAGCTGTCTTGTAATAATAGCCAAAGAAGCAATAACTTAAAAACTGTAAAATAGCTTATTCCCCAAGTGCAGTAAAAAGAAGCAGCCATAGCAAACCGTACATGCTGAGCCAAAGCAAGTGATATCCAAGCTAAGAGCTAGTTATTCCTCCCTGAGAACCTGGGGGGGGGGAAACGAAAGAAAAAGAGGCGAAAGGAAAAGGGTCAGTCATAAAGACTGAGTAAGTTCTAGTGACTTTCAGTGTAAAAACGGTTAAAACAACCTGTCATGAATGAACTGGAATCAAACTTAAGAATAGTGTCAAGGTGGACAAGATAGACTAAGGTGATCAGGATAAGTCAAGACAAGTCAAGTAAAGTATCACATGTTCGAGATCCGTTGCATCGACTTCACTAGTATACTAAGCCCGTGTCACAAATTAATCACGAAATAAATCCCACGGCCCAATATCATGAAATGACCCTGAAACGGGATCTGACCCAAGTACGGGGTCCTACGGAGCGATTATCTAGTTGATCGGCTCCCTACAAGTTCTAGCTCGTCAAGTGTCTGTGTCATACGGCTAATCACGAATGTAGTCACCTGTGCTGGGTCCACCTTAGGGTGTATCAGCCCTATGGTGTCAACCCCTGACACGATTCAAGATGCACAGATAAATCTACGGATACCCAGTGTCTGCCCCGGATACGTGCACGATCGTAGTCCGCCGAACCTACACTGGCATACCCCACTGCCGTCGTTCACCTCTTACAATCAGCCCAGTAATCGTGCCCCCACCCGGCCTAGCCCCAGGGTACCTTGATACATCTAGAGGGTTACTGCTGAAAGGGGTCGTGTCTAGGGTTTCGCCTAATAGATTAGGTCATGTAATTCGTGACCTAACCCGCCTTTCCGATCAAGTCATGTAATTCGTGACTTAACCCTTTTCCAGTCTAGTCATGTCAAGATGGTTAAGTATGTCATTTCAGTTCGCGACTTAACCCGCCTACGTGTCATGTCAAGTTGGCTAAGTGTTGTCGTTTTTCAAGTTCATGACTTAGCCCTACAAATCGTGTTCAAGTTGGTTAAGTTGTCTTTTCATGTTCATGACTTAACCCTAATTGGCATTAATTGATTCGTTAATGCACCGAACCACTCACATTGGATCCTGTTGTTCGTAGCCACTGGATTTGCCGGGCGGTTCCGGGCAGGTTTACGCTACGAACTCAACCCAACCTCGGGTTTCAAGCGCGATGTGACCAACTACCCACATTGGATCCTATTGTTTGTAGCAACTGGATTTGCCGGGCGGTTCCGGGCAGATTTACACTACAAACTCAACCCAACCTCGAGTTGGCCACTTTCTTGTTCTCTAAAGTCATGCCCATGTTCTTATCAATTTTGATATCATGTTCATGTGTCAACTTCGTGCCCAACTAAGGCATGTTTAAAGTCAAGTTATGGCATGTTCAAGTCAGGTTTTCGTGCCACATTTCATGTTCTACTTATGCCAAATTTCACAGTTTATTCCTATAATTAATTCAAGTTTTGCCTATTCTACCCAATCGTATCCCCAACGTATATAAACGCACTTCGTTCATAAGCATAAACAATTCAAGAGATAAAGGGGAATAACACCAAACATGTGATAGGCATATATGATAATTCCAACATTACTTGCATAATAAACATACTATAACATATCACATAGTTACAATGATGATAACTTGGCATAGTAATGAATCCAACTTAATTTAACATGATGATTTAAACTTTGCATCATAGGCATGGTAACCATTGCGGCATCATGATAATTTTTATCATAAACATGAAGCATTAAAGGCATAGTAATCCTAATAGGCATAGTGAATTCCAATTTAGCATTTTAACACAATAATTCTCATAGACATAATGATTCCAATTTAATGATTCTAAATCAACATGATAAACATAATGATTCCAATTTATCGTTTTTAACATAATTAGCATGATTGACAATTTAGCTTAATTAACATGATAGATAATTTAGCATCTTTAACATAATTAACATGATAAACGATTTAGCGTCTTTAACATAATTAACCTAGCAATACCCAATTTTCATTAATCATGATGGGTATAATAACATTATAGGCATAATTTAATTAGCACCATAGGCATGGTTTCATCAACATAAAGATTTCATAGCGATTTTATGGACATGAATTAGTCCAACTTGCCAAACAATCAAGCCCAAATGATTCATAACAACATCAAAATCATGGCAAGTTTAACTTGCAACGTTGCCATAGCAATATCCCCAAATTATAATTCAACGATAAATAATATAAACATGAATTGGCAATAGTACATAAATTTAGTTTCAATTCATCGCATGTCCATCTTGTTTTAGCGTTTTTGCCTAAAAAGTAACATAGAACTTACAATTATGAAGCAAATAACCCAATTAAGAATCCCAAATCAAATAGTCTCCAAATTTGTTGCCTAAAGCGTCGTATTTGTTGTAGCTTCTAGTGGTAGCCTTCAAGAATCATCCTCCTTCTTCTATAATTTTTATTCTTTGTATTTTCAATTTAGAGCTCTAGGTTTAATGGCGGCGGCCTAAGGCTAGAATGAAATAGTATGATGTTAGGCTAGGTCTTAGGTCCTTTTTATAATGTTTGCAAGATGTTTTAAACCGTCGATGGAGCTTGATTCAATCATAGACGTTCGTTTGAAGAGGAAGCCAATCCCGTGTCGCCACCTAGCCCTAGTGACAAAGCAGACCACAGAAAATCGGCCAAACACAGACCTGGCCAGCCAGGTTGGATTGGGTTCGACCTGGCTCTCGACCAGGTCGACACCCCTGTCGACAGGGCTGTCGACAGCCCTGTCGACATGGCTAGCCCAGGTCGACAGCCCTGTCGACCTGGGTGGCTTAGGCGGGAATTTTCCCGCCCTGGCCCATTGGGCCCGATTTTTAATTTTAACTTGATTTTTTTCTGAGCTGTTTTAATTTTAAATTTAATTCAGAAACTTCCGGAGGCCATATCTTCTTCATACGGACTCCGTTTTTCGAAAACTCGGACTCTATTTCGCGTATTTTTCCGAGACGAACACAATGGCGTATCCCGTTTCCCTTAATTCTTTGATTTGAAATTAATTATACTTTAATTTACAAATTTCATGGTTATAGTATTCACGGGGTGTTACAAGACCTCCGGTCTTCGACCACCGTCTTCATCTTCGACTTATCGTCGTATCAGTTATTCAGAATGAGATAAACCCGGTCTTTCCGAATAACTCGCGTATATAATAAACAAATGTTACACAAACGCAACATACGCCTCATTCCAATTCAGAATATTCTTTTATTCAAATATTCTTATACTTTGGGAAAGGTTCCCATTAATTTTATCAAAGATAAATTCTTTAAATTTATTCTTTAATCACCTTTGAATATCAATTCAAACTAGTCGGGATTAGCGAACCACACCGAAGTAATCATTTATTTTATTTCCCAATCCCAACCTATTCACCCCCATGAAGTAAAACTGGTAATACTTCATATTTAACACCACGATGTTATCGGTAAATTCAATTACCATTTCATGTTCAAATCTAATTAAAGATTTAACTATCGCCTGGAGTAAAACTGGCGATACTCCATTCTCGATCTTTTCAATCTAATTAAAGATTCAGTAAAACTCCACTTAGTTTTAATCTTTACAGAAATCAATATCCTGTCTTTAACTGGGTTAAAAAGCCAATGTCATTTAAAACACGGTTCACGATAAACCCAAAATCACATTCTATTAATTATCGGGTTAAAGAACAAGTGTTATTTAAAACACTGTTCACGATAAACCCAAAAATCAATACCAATTCAATTCCAATTAAATATTATTTAATTGGTACACTTCATTAAATATAAATAAAAAGATTTAATCTTTTTCTCAACTGGGCTTAAGAACAGTGTTAATGAAGACACCATTCACGACAAACCCAAATCACATTTGATATTAAATACAACGCTCTGAATAGAAAATATATCGGCTTATATTCAATATCAAATTCCACGACCAACAAATATCGTATTGGAAATAACGATATATATATCTTTCAAATTTCCATAACAACATCTGTATAATCACGAAATCCAACATCGAACTGTTCCGAAGATGATTTCGATTCAAATCCATTCCAATTCAATTATTGGAAATCCTGGTTATTTTCAAAACCATTTCAAATCCAATCTATTTATTTTAAAAATAAATAGAATTATAATTCTAGTTCAAAACTTGTTCATTTTGATAAAAGTCTATTTTTATCTCTTCAAATATGGAATTTTTCATCCTAATTCTTCCCAAATCACTTCTTATGATTTTACACAAATTATTGATATTTTTAATAATTTTATCAAGGCCCGTACAGTCGATTTCCATCTACGGCCATCGAACTGCACTTACAACGACCTTTTCCAAATCTGATTTGGACATAATTCCAAATCCAACCGTTAGATTTCAAGTCTCTAATATTCATTGGAAAGCTCTTTTCGATACCAACCCAACGGTTCCGGTTTTAGGAGAATCCGACGGTCGGATCTCCCGCAATATCCATTCGAAGCCAATGGTCGAAATTCACGAACTGCCGCAGCGCGGCGCGTTCTATTCAGGCCATTATATTATATATATATAATATATAGTTCGTCGATTTCAATTCAAAACGTGCTTTATAAATCATTTTAAATTCATTTTCAAAACGGTTTCAACTTCATATTCAATTTCAAATCAAAATTGAATATTCCAATATAAATTCGGTTTAAATTCATTTCAAATCGATTTCAATTCAATTTCAATTTAATTCGAATTTCAATTCATTTCAATTTAATTCGAATTTCAATTTCAATTTGAATTCAATTCTTTTCAATTTCAATTTGGATTCAATTCCTTTCAATTTCAATTCGAATTCAATTCTATTCAATTTAATTCGAATTTCGATTATTTTCAATATAATTCAAATTTCGAAATCTCTTTCATTATAATTCAAATTTCGAAAACACTTTCGATATACAGTGAAAATTGAATAAAATCGATATAAATATCGTTCACGTCAAAATGGCGTCAATCTAATCAACACGGCTTCATATATTTCTATTTTCAAATATTCTATTTCAAATATTTCTTTTTCAAATATTTCTATTTCAAAACTGGAATGAGGCCCAATCAATTACCATATAATGTTAGTTATATGGATTTTCTACAACACATGTACAAAATAACAACGATAAATAATCAACCATCATCCAGAGTGCGTTCTACACTGTATAAACATCAAATATAAATATTTAACGCTTATAACAGCCTGTCAATCAATCGATCGACGTACAACTAATTATTGGGATTAGTGTATGTCATCTATCATCCCAATACCCGTGTGGGGTTTCAAACAATTAAACACAGATTTTATTTGTGCAGTTGGGCGATGTGTAAAATTTATCGTCCCAATCAATATCAATCAAATCAGTGTATATAAACAAATCTCCGATTTGTTTATAAATATTTATTTTAAATACACGTTAAAAATTCTATTTTTAACTATAAAATATTTTCCACTATAAAATATTTTATTTCATTTCACATCACATCACACAATCAACTACACATCAAAATCAAACAAACAAGCATACAAGCCGTCCATGGTCTGTGGACGACGGGTGTCGGGTGCTACTAAACACTGTCTGCATCCTAGTATATATTTTAACTAGAAAATTAAATTAAAAGTGAGAAGTTCTCACCTTGGGGTTCCACTCCGCCGTGCTTTTCTTTTGAACTGCTGAACCGTCTGGATCTGCTTGAAATTCCATTGAAGTTCTTTTCACGCTGTTCAAATAAAAATTATATATTTTTATTGCTTCATTTCAATTAATAAAAATCATATTTTTATTTCTACTTTATATATACTTACAATGCTTCATTCTCTATAAAAATTATATTTTTATTATCCTGAAAATCGTATCTTTATAATTTGAAAATCGTATATTTTCCTAACTAAAAATCTATTCTTTTCGATTGCAAAAATCTAGTCTTTACCAAATTAAAGACTTCATCTTCATTATAAAAATCCTACTTTTCTTTATATAAAAATATAACCTTTTTCTATATAAAAATATCGTCTTTCCCTATATAAAAATATCGTCTCTCCTTATATAAATTTTTTTATCTTGCCTTGTTTAAAAATCCGTTCTTTCCTCTTTCAAAAATCAAATCTTTTTGTCTAGAAAAATATAACCTTTTCGTTATATAAAAAAAACTAACTTTTATTCTTTTACATGAATATATAAAGATCACATCTTTACTATGCCATTCATATAGTAAAAATCCAATCTTTTTATGCATGAATATATATATATATATATATATATATATATATATATAATCCAATCTTTATTTCATTAAAAACTCTTGCGTTATTAAATCAAAAATCTCATTTTATTACATAAAAAAACTATTTTTAATTTCATATGTACAAAATGGAAACAAAACTTACAGAGGGGGCTGATTTTCGAGTGGAGGGCGGAGTAGAAGGCGGAGAGGCGGCGGTCTCGAGAGGGCAGGAGGCGGAGGTGGAATGGAGGATGTGGCCGTGGTGGTGACGCGTCCAGGGTCTTCGCGGTTGTTGCGTTCACTGCTGGGGAAAAAGGGAAATGGTCTACGATTGGAGGAGGGAAGGAGAAGAGGGGGCGGAGCGCCAGTCTCCGGCGGTCGTGGCGAGGGGGCGACTGGCCCTAGCGTCGGTGGCTGCTCCATTTCTTTTCTTTTTTTTTACTCCTTCGATCTGAACGAAGAGGAACAGGGGAAAGAGAAAGTAGAAAAAGGGGGTGTTGACCGGGTGGGTAAGGATAAGGGCTTGGCCCTTTTAATTTTTTATTATTTAATTTATTTTCAAAAAGTCCTTTTTGGTTCGAACCCCAAATCAACCCCAACGACTGTCGTCCCTAGCACATTACCCCCATTTCGAACACAATGGGATATGTATCGTAAGCTGATTCGATCGTTTCGACCAGTTTTCGTCAAAATCAAAATATAACTCTATATATTGAATTTGAACGTGCATTTCAATTTACCGGAGCCACATACTAACTCGAAAAATTCCATAAAAATATTTTCTAGCTTCGTATTGACCATACGGTCCTAACAAAACTAGTTTCATCGAATTCTGTGATCGTTTGTAAAATGGCCATTTTCCAGTCGATTAAAATCAACTAAAACTGGTCAAACGCGTTTTCCTTTGCCACGCTCACATATTGATTCGAAAAATTACGAAATTTGAAACCTAGCAATAACTTGACATCACGGATCCAACAAAAGTGGTTTTGTCGAAATCCAAGGTCGTTTGCAAAATGGCCATTTTTAAGGGTCGAAATTCCATAGCGACTATTCTGAAATTTCAACTGGACATATCTTTTGATTCCTGCTATGAAATTCCAATCTTTCGGATTCGTTGGAAAGATATTCACAAATAGATTCTAATATTTTTGGTTTAACTAAAATCCGGTTTATTTTGCACCCGGTACATTCATTTGAATTTTGAAATCGAATTATCGAACTAGCGCGCCATTTTCAATTCCTTTTATAATTTAAAATAAATATTTATATTCTAACGATGACGTATATAAATATATACGTTCTAATTCTATTCGAATTAAATTTCTCGTCGTTTTTATTTAAAATAATTCATTTTAAATATTCAAAATTCGTTAAAATTACCAAAATAAAATTTTTAAATTGGCTCGGATTTCTGGGTTAGTACACAATGTATAGCGGAAAATACATCAACAACTCAACTGAAAGAAATACACGGATACAAAGCTTTCCTAATATAGCTTCAGCTGTAATCTAGGATCCTGAAAACAGAAATATCTGTAAAAACCAAAACTACTAGCTGCCCGTGTGGAAAATATTTGCACCTAGAGTTTAGGTAGAAACAATAAACTCTGAGTCAGTCATGGGACTGGTGTGAGAACTAAAACAGTTATTAAATCTTTACTTTAAAAGTTGGAAAATCATGGGACCACTCCGTATAACACGGAACGGGTTTACTCCACATGAATCTTAGTTTAAGATAAAACAACGCAATGTTTTTTGAAAAATGAAGCTATTATAAGACTCTGGTCCCATCACACAATGCAATGCAAGTCGGAGGATGGAGTTTTCCCTTATAATAGCCAAACATGCTTGGTACGTTTAAAACAGATCATTTTGATATTACTATAAGTGTATAGTGATTCAAAAACAATTTAAACATAAATGTATCAATCCTAGGTGGCATAGCTACCATATACTATGTCGCCATATAGGTTTACAACTAAAACCACAAAGTGTCGTATTGGAAATTGGATTTCCATCTATGAGTCGAGGAAAGGGATGTCTCCTCGCCGATTCGAAAAACTCTAGCACATGTCTCTGGATCACACCTACAGGCAACCCTGGGAATGGTAGGGCCGTCCACACATACTTTAGTGGATTGGTTATTCTTGAACAATACGTTTCCCGGTCCTATCAGACCTATCACTTGGCCAGTAGCGAACAATATCCGAGGCGCCTCACAATCCATCATCCATATAAGTAAAAATGTCTGGGATCCATACCATGACACCACCTCTAGCTAGAAAAAAACGCAAGTTCTCCCTACGGTCACGATCCCGTTTTTGACTCATACCGGGTGTGAGGCTCCGAATTAATGCTATACACAAAGCTATGCTATTTAAAGCCGTGCTTTGATCATCAGCCACAAGACTCTGCTTTTCAACAAAAGCCTTGATCCTTTGCGTCTCAGCATATCACACTGACAATTCATGCTATACAACTGATGTCTATCAATATATAACCTCTAAGCTCATACGTCTCAGAGAACGGTGTTAAGCAAGAGAATAAATTCTCCGCCACCAAACAGATATATATTTAATAGAAATCAATCAACACAGAATGAAATCCAATGTCATACACACATCCATTTACAAGTCCGTTCTGGGTCTGAACGAAACCGGAGGCACCTTATTCCTCGTCCCATATGTCAAATACAGGAGAGAGGTCCTCGCATATCCGGTCGATCTCCAAGTACGTTTGGATGATCACCACTTATTACCTTGTCTTGGGTGTACAGCACAATCAAGACATCACTAATCATCCAAACGATGTGAAGAACTTCGATCTTCAACCACCGTCTTCATCATCGCCTTTTAGTCATCGTATTAATTATTCAGAATGGGTTAAACCCGGTCTTTCCGAATAACTCGTGTATTTTATAATCAATAATAAAGTGCTATAAAAACACATCATACACCTCATTCCAATTAAGAATATTCTTTTATTCAAATATTCACATCTTATGGGAAATGTTCCATTAATTTTATCAAAGATAAATTCTTTTAAAATTATTCTTTAATCTTTCTTTGTATACCAATTTCAAAAGATTTTATTTTGTCCTTTAACAATTTCAAACCAAATTTAGGTTTATAAAACTAGTCGGGATAATCGAGCCTTACCAAAGTAATCATTTATTTTATTTTCCAATCCCAACCCATTCATCCCATGGAGCAAAACTGGTAGTACCCTATATCTAACACCTACTGTGTTATCGGTAAATTTGATTACTATTTCATGTTCAAATCAAATTAACGATTTAACTATCGCCTGTAGTAAACCTGGTGGTACTCCATTCTCGATCACTTCTCAAATTTGGCAAATTTAATTACTACATAAACATTTCAATCTAATTAAAGATTCCTTAAAACTCCATTTTTAGTTTTAATCTCCCAAAAATCATTATTTAATGATTATTCAAATTTAGGAAATAAATGTTGTCTTTAACTGGGTTAAAGAAAGAATGTCCTTTAAAACATCGTTCACAATAAACCCAAATCCTATTCCATCAAAATGGAATCTCCACGGAAATCAGATCCATCAAAATCAATATGAATTTCGGTATCAGACTAATAATATAAATGGAATAACGGCGAAGCCTTTTAAATTCCATATATAGTAATGGTCTTCCTTCACAGAAGCTCATCTCGATTATTACCAAATGGAATTCCATTCTATTCCAATTTAATATATTAATTGGGAAAACTTTACTTTGGAAAATTTCCTTTAAATCTTAATATAAAGATTTATAAATTCCAAATCATATTTTCACTATTAATTGGGTTAAAGAACAAATGTTATTTAAAACACCGTTCACGATGAATCCAAAAATCCAATTTCAATTCAATTCCAATTAAATAGTAATTAATTGGTAAACTTCTCTAAATCTTAATTAAAAGATTTATTCTTTTATCAACTGGGTTTAAGAACAGTGTTAATTAAGACACCATTCACGAAAACCCAAAATCCAATTTGATATTAAATACAAGGCTCTGAATAGAAATTTTATTGGCTTATATTCAATATCAAATTTTGAAACCAACAAATATCGTATTAGGAATAACGATATATGTATATCTTGCAAATTCCTCAACAATATCCGTATAATCACGGAATCCAATATCGAAATATTCTGAAGATTATTTCCATTCAAACCCATCACAATTCATAAGTTGGAAAATTCTGGTTATTTCAAAAACCATTTACAAATCCAGTTTATTTATTTAAAAACGTTGGATTATTATTCTAGTTAATAACTAGTTCATTTCGATAAAAATATCCTTTATCTTTACAAATATGGAATATTTCATCTAGACTCTTTCTGTAACAACCCGAAAATGCGAGCCAGTTTAAAATTTTTATTTTAGCAATTTTAGCGAATTTTGAATATTTAAAATGAATTATTTTAAATAATATCGACGAGAAATTTATTTTGAATATATTTAGAACGTATATATTATATACGTCGTCGTTAGAATATAAATAATTATATATAATTATAAAAGGAATTGAAAATGGCACGGTAGTTCGATAATTCGATTTCAAACTTCAATTGAATGTACCGGGTGCAAAACAATCCGGATTTTAGTGAAACCAAAAATAATAGGATCTAATTGAGAATATCTTTCCAACGAATCCGACAAATCAAGATTTCATAGCGGGAATCAAAAGATATGTCCAGTTGAAAATTCTGAATAGTCGCTATGGAATTCAGGCCCTTAAAAATGGAAATTTTGCAAACGACCTCGGATTTCGACGAAACCACTTTTGTTGGATCCGTGGTGTCAAATTATTGCTAGGTTTCAAATTTCATAATTTTGAAATCAATATGTGAGCGTGGCAAAGGAAAACGCGTTTGACCAGTTTTAGTTGATTTTAATCGACTGGAAAATGGCCATTTTTCAAACGGTCTCAGAATTCGACGAAACTAGTTTTGTTAGGACCGTATCGTCAATACGAAGCTAGAAAATATTTTTCTGCAATTTATAGAGTTAGTATGTGACCCCGGTAAATTGAAGTGCGCGTTCAAAATCAATATATAGAGTTATATGTTGATTTTAGCGAAAACTGATCGAAACAGTCGAATCAGCTTGCGGTACATATCCCATTGTGTTCGGAATGGGGGTAATTAGCTATGGACGACAGGCGGTGGGTCTCGTTTCGAGGTCGAAAATAAAAGTTGCTTTTAAGGAGTTTAAAATAATAAAATAATTAAATTTCAAACTTTCCCCCTTTCCTTTCTAATACCCTCTCAGCCCCCATTTCAATCGGAAAAAAAAAGAAAAGAAAAAAAACCCCACGAAGGAGATCGCCCCCCCCCAGTACTTCCGCCGCCGTCGCCCTCCCCATGGCCGGCGCTGCCCTCCCCAAACCCCCATCTCGCATCCGCCCCTCTTCTCGATCCTTTCTCCACCCAGAAGCCCACGCGCCGCCCTGATTCACCATCGAGCGACACCACCAGCAGGGCCCACCGCACCTGCGCCTACTCCTCGCGAGTTCGCGACCTCCAGCAGCCCCCCTTCATATAGTAAAAATGGTGAGTTCTCCCTTTTCCTTTTTCAATAAAGAATGGGATTTTTAATTACATGAAAATATAATTTTCAGATTAGAGAGAGACTATATTTTTAATTAGAGAAGGGCTGGATTTTTAATTACATGAAAATATAATTTTTATTATAGTAGAAAGATAAAGATATAATTTGTATATAAGGAAAGAATTAAAAATATGATTTTTATATTTTTAAAGAATTAAAAATATGATTTTTTTTAAAGTATTAAAAATATAATCTTTACTATATAGAAGATGTAAAAATATGATTTTTTTTTATGTAGAGAATTAAAAATATAATTTTTACATGATAGGAATATTAAAAATAACATCTTTATATGTGTAGCAAAATAAAGATGTGATTTTTATAATGATATAGTTGAAAAGACGGAGTCTTTATATAGAGAATAGCAAAGTAAAAATTCGATTTTTATCTATATAGTAGCGGTATAAAAAATTCGATTTTTATATATCGAATAGCAAAGTAGAAATTCGATTTTTATCTATATAGTAGCGGTGTAAAAATAGAATTTTTATCCATATAGCGTGATAGTAAAAATTCGATTTTTATATATTGAATAGCAAAGTAAAAATTCGATTTTTATCTATATAGTAGCAGTGTAAAAATAGAATTTTTATCCATATAGCGTGATAGTAAAAATTCGATTTTTATATATTGAATAGCGAAGTAAAAATTCGATTTTTACATATGTAGAGAATACGGGTAACGAAGGTGATAAAAAGGCGAGAACAACAAAGATTTCTATAAATGAAGAGTCATGGTATTGGATAGCTATCGGTGAGAACTTCTCACTCTTCAATTTCTTTTCTAGTTATATATATATATACTAGGATGCAGACAGTGCTTAGTAGCACCCGACACAATCGTCCACAGACCATGGACTTGTTTGTTTGATTTCAAAAATTAGTTAGATTATTTGATTGAAATTGAATTGTTTGGTGAAATGAAATTGATTTGATTGATGTGTGAATGGCGTGGGCCTTCACTAGACCGGGGATAAGGCTAGGCCTTGTCCCGTTTCTAGTATCGTGCCGTTATGCCGCCAAAATTTTCTAAAATAAGTTAGAAAAATAAAAATATCATTTTATTTAAAGAATGAACTGAATAGAAATTCATATGTTAAAATAAAATGTTTTATCGTTAAAAATATAATTTTTAACGTGAATATGAATATAGCGAAAGTGAATAAATAAATATTCATTTACAAACCGGACGGTTTGTTTATGTACACTGATTTGACTGACATTGATTGGGACGATAAATATAACACATCGCCCAACTGCACAAATAAAATCTGTGTTTGATTGTTTGAAACCCCACACGGGTGTTGGGATGAAATTTGAAGTTCACTCATCCTGATTGATTAAATATGTCGATCGATTGATTGATAGGCTGTTATAAGCGTTAGATATCTATATTTGATGCTTATACAGTGTAGTGCACTTTGGTTGATGGTTGATTATTTTTCAATGCTATTATATACGTGTGATGTATGAAAATCCATATAATTAACATTATATGGTGATTGATTGGGCCTCATTCCAATTTAGAAAATAAAATTTACATCTTTATCAATATAAAATAAAGGTTCATGTGTTGACTGTACTCATCCGTTGAGATTAGTCATGTGTTGAACGAAATATTTTAACAATCAAATTTACATCTTTATCATATTTGAAATTAGAAACTAACTGGAAAATAGATAAGATGAGTGGTCTCCTGGATATTGATCTGATGTTGGTTTCGGCCTTCGGGGTTAATATTCAGGGAATCGTTCTCTTACTAATTTACGGTTGGAGTCTAATTTTAAATCAAACGATAGATACCTTAATTTTCATAAAATATATTAAATAACAAAAATAGTCACACGTGGACAGTACTCATTCGCTGAGATTAGTCGCGTGTTGACAAAGATATAGATTCGTGTATTGAAAGAAATATAGATCCATTTGTTGAATATAAAGCCGTGTTGATTAGTGATGCGCTATTTTGACGTGAACGATATTTATATCGATTATATTCAGTTTTTGAATTTAAAACAAATTTGAATTGAATATAAAACGATTTCAAATTTGAATTGAATATAAAACGATTTCGAAATGAATTGAATATAAAACGATTTCGAAATGAATTGAATATAAAACGATTTCGAATTGAATGGAATAGAAAACCAATTTGATTCGAATTGAATATATAACGAATCGAATTCGAATTGAATTGAAAACGAATTGAATTCGAATTGAATATATAATGGATTTGATTTCAATTGAATATATAATGAATTTGATTCAAATAGAAAACGAAATGAATTTGATTCAAATAGAAAACGAAATGAATTTGATTCAAATAGAAAACAAAATGAATTTGATTCAAATAGAAAACGAAATGAATTTGATTCAAATAGAAAACGAAATGAATTTGATTCAAATAGAAAACAAAATGAATTTGATTCAAATAGAAAACAAAACGAATTTGATTTGAATAGAAAACGAATTTGATTTGAATAGAAAATGAATTTGATTTGAATGGAAAACCAATTTGAATTGAATCGAATAGAAAACCAATTTGAATTGAATCAAATAGAAAACCAATTTGAATTGAATAGAAATGAATTTTAAAACGAATTTATAAGGAAAAATTCAATTTTGATTTGAATTGAAATGGAAGTTGAAATGTTTTCGAAACGAATTGAAAACTATTTATAAAAATCGTTTTAAATTGAAATCGACGAATTATATATTATATATATAATATAATGGCCTGAATAGAACGCGCCGCGCTGCGGCAGTTCGTGAATTTCGACCATTTATTTCGAACGGACATTACGGGAGATCCGACTGTCGGATTCTCCTAAAACCGGAACCGTTGGGTTCGTATCGAAAAGAACTTTCTAACGAACATTAGAAATTTGAAATCTAACGGTTGGATTTGGAGATACGTCCAAATCAAATTTGGAAAAGGTCGTTGTAAGTGCAGTTCGATGGCCATTGTTGGAAATCGACTGTACGGGCCTTGATAAAATTATTAAAAATAGTAATAATTAGTGTAAAATCATAAGAAATGATTTGGGAAAAATTAGGAGGAAAAACTCCACATTTGAAAAGATAAAAATAAATTTTTATCGAAATGAACTAGTTTTGAACTAAAATTAAAACCCATTTATTTTTAAATAAATAAATCGGATTTGAAATGGGTTTTAAATAGAATTGAATTGTGGGTTTATCGTGAACGGTGTTTTAAATAACACTAGTCCTTTAACTCGATAATAAATAGAATGTGATTTGGGTTTATCGTGAAATGTGTTTTAAACGACATTAATTCTTTAACCCAGTAAAAGGAGTTTTAATGAATCTTTGATTAGATTGAAATGTGGATTGATAATATAAATTATCAAATCTAGAAAGGGATAGAAAATGGAGTATCGCCAGTTTTGCTCCAAAACGATAGTCAAATCTTTAATTAGATCTGAACGTGAAATGGTAATTAATTTTACCGATAACACCGTAGTGTTAGATATGGAGTATTACCAGTTTTGCTTCATGGGATGAATAGGTTGGGATTGGGAAATAAAATAAATAATTACTTCGATGTGGTTCGCTAATCTCGACTAGTTTGAAAAACCAAAATTTGGTTTAATACGACATCCAAAGGAAGATTAAAGGATAAATTTTAAGGAATTTATCTTGGATAAAATTAATGGGAACCTTTCCCTGAGAATATGAATTGGAATGAGGCGTATGTTGTGTTTGTGTAACATTTGTTTTTAATATACGCGGGTTGTTCGGAAAGGCCGGGTTTATACCCATTCTGAATAACCGATTCGATGATAAGTCGAAGATGAAGACGGTGGTCGAAGACCGGAAGTCTTCACATCGTTTGGGTAATTACTGACGATCCTGATTGGGCTGTACACCCAAGAGGATGGAAATAGTTGGTGGTCGTCCAGACGTACTTGGAGATGGATGGATATGCGAGGAAAGTGCCTCCGGTTTCGTTCAGACCCAGAACGGACTTGTAAATGGATTGTGTGTCTGACATTGGATTTTATTCTATGTTGATTGATTTCTATTAAATATACATCTGTTTGGCGGCGGAGAATTTATTCTTTTGCTTAACGCCCTTCTCTGAGACGTACGAGCTCAGAGGTTGTATATCGATGGACATCAGTCGCATGGCATGAATTGCCTGTGTGGCACGCTAAGATGCAATGATCAAGGCTTCTGTTGAAAAGCAAAGTCTTGTGGTTGATGATCAAAGCACGACCTACGTGGCGTAGCTTTGTGTATAGCGTGGATTCGCGAGCCTCACACCTCGGTATGAGTCAAAACGGGATACGGACCGCTGGGAGAGCACGACGTTTCTTTCTAGCTTTGGTGGTGTCAGCGACTTACCAGCCCTGACATTTATATACTTTTCACCTTTGTGGTTGTTGGAATGAGGCGCCTCGATTATAGGTCTGTAAGGACCGGGAAACGTGTGTTCAGGCATAACTAATCCTCTAACGTAAGTGAGGACCGGCCCAGCCGAATCCAGGATTGCCCAGAGTGTGTAGTCCTGAGACATTTGCTAGAGTGTCTCGAACGCGGAGAGGAGCTTGCCCCTTGCCTCGACTCATGACGGAAATCCAATTTCCAGTACATGTATTTCGGCTTTATTTGTAGAGCCTAGTATGGCGACATAGTAGCATGGGATGCTATGCCGTCTATGATTTATATTTATGATTGAAATTGTTTTGACACTATACACTTATTATAGTATCAAATGATTTGTTTTAAACGTACCAAGCATGTTTGGCTGTTATAAGATAAAACCCTATCCTCTGGCTTGCGTTGGATTGTGTGATGGGACCTGGGTCTTATAATAGCTTCATTTTTCGAAAAAGCATTGCGTTGTTTATTCTATGCACTAGTATTCTTGGGAGGAAACCCGTTCCGTGTTATACGGCGTGGTCCCTTGAATTACTCTCTTTTAAAGTAAAGTTTTAAATAACTGTTTTAGTTCTCACACCAGTCACATGACTGACCTGGAGTTTATTGTTTTAACCTAAACTCTGGGTTCCCCTATTTTCCGCACGGGCAGCTAGTAGTTTTGGTTTTGCAGATTTATATTCACAGGATCCTGGTTTACAGCTAGAATGATATCCGGAAAGCTCTGTATCCGTATATCACCTTCAGTTGTGTTTTATATTGTTTTTCCGCTGCTATGTAATTTATTGTAATCTCTGATATTTATCGAATGTAATTTATTCATTTATACTCTGTATATTCTTGTATCTGATGGGATTGTTGTAATAGCAATGAAATGTTCTTCCGTCTGCGTTCTGATTTGTCCTGTTCTCAAACGATCAGGGGTTTCGAACGGTCTAGATCGGTTTAACGACTGATTCGGATCGAGCGAAATTCCCGACCGTCACACTTTCCAAATCATTTATTATGATTTTAAATAATTTATTTATATTTTTAATTATTTTAATATCGCCATTTCAGTCGAATTCCATATACGGTCATCGAACTGCATTTGCAGCGACCTTTCCAAAAATTGATTTGGACATAATTTGAAATCCAACCGTTCAAATTTAAATCTCTTATATTCATTGGAAAGCTCTTTACGATACGAACCCAACAGTTCTGATTTTAGGAGAATTCGATTGTCAGATCTCCCATTACATCCATTTGAAGTTAATGGTTGAAATTCGCGAACGGTCGTTGTGCGGCGCGTTCTATTCAGGCCATTATATATATATATATATGTATTTATATATATCGTCGATTTCTATTTAAAATCTATTTTATAAATAATTTATAAATTCATTTTGAAACGATTTCAACTTCATTTTCAATTTTAAATCAAAATTAAATATTCCACATCATTTTAATATTAAAAAGATAATATTTCCAAAATATCAGATTTTGAAATCTATTCTTTTCGATATTCATTATAAAATGAATAAAATCGATCGATAAACCCGTTCGGGTTAAAAATGGCGCTCAACTACTTAACTCGACTTCATATTCATTTCAGTTCTGAATACTTCAATATTTTCGTGCCCATCCAAAATCGGACATCAAAATCATATGTTGATTCTTCATTGAATATTATTTTAAAACTATACAGAATGTTAATTTAAAACTATACTGAATAATATTTGAAAACTATACTATATATTAATTTAAAACTGTTCGTTATTTCTGAATTGGAATCAAACTCAATCAATTACCATATAAATATATTTATATGGATTTCCATACATCGCATTTATTCACAATAATGATAAATAATCATTAAGCATCCACAGTGCATTCTACCTCTGTATAAGTGTTAGAATAAATAAATAACATTCATCGTAGTTTGTTAACCCATCGATTGACATATAATTAAATTCAGGGGAGATGTGAATAAATTACCATCCCCAGACCTATGTGGGAATTTCAAACAACAATAGTCTATTCAAAATAATCACTGGTTAATTAATTTAACTAGTTCTAATTCGATTCGAATTATTTTTCTGATTTACCAATTTTCACTATTTAAATTATAAATAAATATTTATAATTTAATTTTAATTACCATATTAATGTGAACATTATTTTTAATATGTTAATCATCACAACATCACAATCAAAACACAATACAGACAATCAAATTGCCCATGGTCTGTGGACGGGGGAGGTGAGCTAACATGCACCGTATACAATTTATAATAATTAAAACTGATAAAAATCTACATTGGCAATTCTATATATTTTTATACATGAATACAATAACGTGATAAAATATAATTTAGTGAGAAGGATTTCTCGCATTGGGTTCCACTCCATCATTCTTTATTTGAGGATTTTATTATGGTTCGGATTTGAATTTTCCTAAAATTCTAACATGCTCCATTTCTGTTTTGGTTAGTTCCATCGCGTAGATCTCGTCGTCACGATCACAATGCAAGTGAAATCACTACATTTGGACCTCGTATGACAAAGATATGAGCTTTTATACGTTAATGACATTTTTAAAATAAATAATTAAGGTAATTAATTAAAATAATTATCACCTTCTTCTTTGACACTCTCAGACCACGTTCGAAACCATGCTCAAATGCTAGGGTTGAGTTTTGCACACGAATCGAGACACCGGAGCTCAATCAGACGGCTCCTCCTGGTGCGTAGCCACGCCAACTCCACGCCCCACCCATCCACTGCGAACTCGACGGCCGTGGTTGACCAGAAAACGCCTGGAAACAGCGAAGGTTTGAGCGACTATTCTGAGCAAAATACAACTCCAGACCAGATCTTGCCCGTTGTATTAGAAGATCGTGAGGAGCTCTTCAGTTTTCGTTTACAAATTTTTAATTGGTTCAGAAATTCCGGGTTGTAACACAAGCTTTTAAAATGGAATAAAAGCCACGATATTTACATTCATTTTGTACGCAAGCCAAAAAAATGAAACCCAACCGTAAACACGTTCGCTTCTCCAATTCATATTCTTGGCTCATTAAACTCGTTAGCCGGGAAGCTCGACTCCATACTTTTTCCATAGTTAGATTCCTACTTCCTGACATTCGGTTGTGGAGCATCATTGAGGTGGCATGTGTATGTATGTTTATGTATATATATATGGCTATGTATATATGTGATGTGTATAGGAGGGTGGGATTCGTGTGAATGGAGTTGTGTATGTGGGTATACACGGCTGTTGGGGGTATGCACTTTTGGATATTGTACGAAGGTTACTTGCTTGAAGACATGAGACGCAGGGAGGTTGCGGTGATGGCCAGGGAATCAGGAGGTGCGCACCATGATTTGGGAGTTGTTGGTAAAGTTGAAGTGGAGTTTCAGAGTTTTGGGTTGCGTATGCTATACACGCAAGCACGATATCATTGGATGAGGCAATGTATCGGTGAAGATGAAGCACTGTAGTGGGCAGTGATGATGAGGTCGAGCATGGAGATTGTGTGGAGAAGTTTGTTGGTGGAAGAGCGGTGGAGTTTCATGGAATAGAAAGGAGCAGGGAGGATCGAAGAAATGAAAATGGTGTTCGAATTATTACAGGAGGGCGGTTTCCTGTTAGTGGAGAAGAAGAGTTATAGGTAGAGAAGAGATGCGGGCCGGTTTCAGAAATGTGGATAGGCCGTTTAAATAGATTGGTAAGGCCCAAAAAGATTAATTAAAATTTGGTTTAGTTTATTTAAAATAATATAAAATCTTGTTAACGCAATATATCATTCATACGTGGTCAGAATTACGAGCAGTCAGTCATGCTGGAATCGTATGAACACAGGCTACACAATAGAGCAAGTCTGGAGCTATTTGGAATTTATTGCGATTTATGGTGGAATTAAACGTTCAATTGAATTAACCAAACGTTAATCGTTATTTAATGATTAATGACCAAGGTGAGTAAACTCACTAACTCTGTCCATTTTTATAATTTTATTAACATCATTTAATATTGATAAATAATGATTGAATGTTGTGTGATGGTCGTTTGGATGAATTGCTTATCAATTGGTTAAAATATTAGATACATACATACATACATACATATACATATATATATAAACAGTTGATTGAATACTGATTCTATTTATTTTAATATCTTATATTGACATGAAATTAGTGTTATACATGTTGATTAACATCTGTGGATGCAGGGAAACAGGTTGGAGGGATCCAATTGGATTCCTCGACAATTATATTGTTGTTTTTCATATATTGCATTGTATGATGTGATAAATAATCAATGGTTGATTATTGAGTGATTGAGATGTTTGAATAACATTGTCCCTAAAATAATTGGATACTTTTAGATCAAAATTTGGCTCTAACACCCAAATGGTTCTGATTCGTTGAGAATTATAACTAAAAAATGAGGAAAAATGCATAGAACACACAAGGTTTATAGTGGTTCGGCGTTAACGAGCCTACGTCCACTTTATATGCTATTGATTATACTTTGAATGTTAGTACAACCAATGATTTCTCTCAAACTCACTCTTACAATTATGGTTTCTCTCAGTAATTTCAAAGTAAAACTGATAAGAAATAGTGGTGTGACAGTAATGGTGGAATCAATACTCAAAACTGCCAAAAGATCCCCAAAAATGCCAACCTCTGGGCTATTTATAGCTGATTTCTGGTGACGGATCGCGGTCATACGTGGCCCACATCCCGAAGATCTCGGGCCGGTTCGCAGCTTGATGAAGAATTAGTCAAATTAGCCATTGTGGACAGGTGTCGTGATCTCCTTAAACATCGGATCGTGGATGACCAAGTCCGTGGCCATCATCGTGTCTTCCTACTCGGATCGGATCGTGATCGTAGCTTAGTGAAGAATTGGTCAATATGACAGTTGGTGACACATGTCGTGAGATCCTGCATTCTTGGATCGTGGTGGGCTTGATCTTGGTCGTCATCCATCAGCTTCGGGGATCGGATCGAATCGAGCTAGCGATGGACGGATCAGATCGTGGTCAAAGAAGGGCGATCGCGAGCCGAGGGGAGTATGGCGATCCAATCGGGTCTCCGAGGGTTAAAGGTGTGAAACTTCATATTTTCTTCTTGTGTGTGAACCTTGGTGGCTTGGTCAAAAAGCTAGCCAACATTTTGCCCCCTCGGAGTATATTTTATCAGAGATGGAATATGCTTCGAAACTGCGGAAACATCTTTCCATAGGGAGATGCAAATCAATGGTTGCGTCTGTCTAAAATGTCGTGTCACTTTGGAAAGTCGTATTCCTTGATTGATATAAATATCGGTTAAATCTTCAATCATTTCCCTGTTTTCCGGATTATTTTTATCTCTGAAATTTTTGGAGACTCTGTTGTCGAATTGCCAGGTAAACTCTTGAATTTTCACAAGTATTTCTGAGTTTTCATTTCTGTTCATTACTTGATGGTTCAGATCGCGTAAGATCATTACGATCCATGGAACGAGCTACTCCTTTCGATCTTTAGTGAGCATTCGGGATTATTCACGAAGCGCAACGGGCTTATATTCGGAACGTGGTGGGCTTTAAGCACGGTGGGCCATCCATCGTGGCGAGCCGAAATAGGGTCGACCTTTTTCTTCTTTGCTGGGCCCGATGGGCTTGCCCCTGCGATCCACCGAAGCCCACGGTTCGTATAAGACGAAAAAGGGGAGACCAACAGTCACAGGTTTAGCTATATAAACCCAATCCCTCTTCACTCTTTTCTCCTTCTTCTTGTTTCTGCATCGCGCCGCCAGATCCTTCAAGAGAAAAACCCTAATTGTTTAAATCTCCAAAAATCCGCGATGGAGAAGAAGAGGAGAGAAAGGAGAAGAAGAAGGGAAGGGAAAGTCTGACTAGTTCGGTTCGTGAGTGAGGAGGGATGAGGATGGAGATGAAGGGAAACGGTTGAGGCATCGGGTCGTGGAAATAGCAAGGGAGCGGATCGTGAAGGTGGTAGGCGAAAGAAGTGGGGTAGAACTGATCGGGTCGTGGCATAGAGGAGCACTAGTTTTTGGAGATGTGGTAAAGTGGATCGTGGGGGGTTGGCTCGATCCGATAGGGACCCCAATCCACGCTGCATCACGATCCAAAGAAGGGGGCGATCCATTCACCTCGATCCGCCATGTTTTCCACGATCCAACCCGCATACTCCTTACGAACCGGGCTTAGATGACGATCCAATATATGTTTTAAACTTTAAACAATACATTGCAGTCACAAGATTCTGAACAGTTAGGTTAGAGCCCATGAGATGAACTTCTGGACTAAATGACAACATAACTTGATAGCGCATTACGACCAATACCTTGCTTATGTAGCTAATCTTTATGTTCTTTTCCTATGTATGCACAGGCACACACTTGCACTTACACACACGGGGGGACGGGTAATTATATTCTTATTTCTCATGTTTACTCGCCTAAACAGTAATGTCAGATAACCATTCCCCTTCAAGATCTGATACAGAGACGGATCCCGAGGTGTATGAGCACCACAACCCCGAGGTTCTTCCAATTAATCCAGAGGGTGAGGATTCTAGATCTGAATATGAGGCAGAAACGGAATCGGATCCGTCTGAGAGTACCTCGCTTGATGAGGAGTCCGAAGTAGACGACCGAGCTCCCGACGAGATTCCTGGTGCAATAGAAATAGAGAAATTCACTGACTCTTTAGCTTCCAAACTTGATGACATAAAGCTTAAGAGAGTTTGCTTGAGACACGGGATCCCCTGGAATGATGTGAGGACACCTGGTAGCGAAGATAGACCTCATTTGGCTTCGGAGGGGTATATGACAATTAGCCGACTTATGTGCTGGGTAGGCGCTATTCCTCCGTTTCCTCCCATCGTCATTGAAACCTTAAAACGATTGGGTATTGCTCCGATGCAGCTACATCCCAACACCTACGCAGCTCTATACACTCTATACATTGCTTATGTGGAAATCCTGCAAACTGAGCTTACGTTTAAAGATTTAAAATTCTATTACCTTTTCAAGCATCGCTCTACAGCAACCCCAAATTTTTCTTTCTTCGAATCGGTAGCGAATAGGAAGGTCTTATCTGACGGTTACAACAACATAGGGGATCCCAAGGCCGATTGGTTCTACATAAAGAGACAGGCTGGGTGTGCAAGAAGATGGCTTAAATCAAGTAAATTTTAAACCTTTGAATGAATAACTTGTTTAAGAAATCGAAGCGCTAACATGCTTCTTTTCTCTATGCAGATCATGCCTTTCCAAAGACGGAAGGCTCGGTGTACAATAATCGACTGTCCCTTCTTCTGAAAAGCAAATCCGACTTCCTAAAGATCAAGAAATGTATTACTGACGAGAATCTTCACAAGCACCGCCTTCTGGATATAAGGTTTGGACTTAGTGCGGGTGGCAAACCTTACAAATACGTGCCTCCGACCGAGGGAGAAGGAACGTCACAGGCGGCAGAAACAACTAAATTTCGTAAGAGTCCTTCGCCGATAATTATCCAGAATGACGAAGACTTAAATGTATATAGAGGAGATGAGGCCCGTGCTGACGAGTCTAAGGAAATCCCAGTCTCTCCGGGGGGTTTCCCCTCAAGGGCCT
The DNA here is from genome assembly GCA_030737875.1 of Allium sativum. Taxonomy (NCBI): domain Eukaryota; kingdom Viridiplantae; phylum Streptophyta; class Magnoliopsida; order Asparagales; family Amaryllidaceae; genus Allium; species Allium sativum. Next base: position 456,314,938 of record CM060909.1, read on the forward strand.
CTCTACCGGTTGAACCTGCTGCTCCCGATGATTTAACAGAGGAGCAGTTATTTAAAGAACTGAGCAAGATTCCTTTACCTGATGATGTATATACACAGGAAGACTTCCAAGGGGAGACATTTTTCCCTATTTCTGAGGAAACAACTGTTCTAGTTGGAGAACGAGAGACTACCCAGATGAGCCTGACTTCGGGCCCTAGTCTGTTAGGGGGAATTATATGGGATGCACAAATCACATGCACTGTCTGACCCCACACTTTTATACCAACAGTATTCAAGGTTTTAATATGTACTTGTTTCTTTTGCAGGAAAGATGTCTCGCAAACGATCTTATTCCTATCGCTCTCTTCGTGAAGGCACACCTAGTCTTCATCCAAATCCTGAGCGTGCTCGTAGCAGCAACCGAGGGGGAGACAGCCATTGGTCCCGGGATTCTCACAAGCCTACTTCTTCATAGTCCAGATCTCCGTCAAAACAAACCTCTGGAAAGCCTCCCAGTCATCCGGCGCCACCTACAGGGGGAAAACAACTTCCCAAAGACTTAACCCCTCCGAAGAGTGCACCCTCTCATAGCAGATCATCCAAAAAGCACCACGAGCCTAAGGATAAAAGCAAGGATCCAAACAAGGATTCTGAGAAGGAGAAAACTGACATTGTCCCTTCCAGCCAACAAAGTTTGAGTGCCCCCGGGTCACGAGACTATATCCATGGCCCTGAGACTCAGGCCAAGCTGGAAAAATTACGAGAACAATTCCTTGATATCTTCTTCGAAAGGATGATGTTCGTTCCAACTTTGGAACCAGTCCCTAGGAATTGGGATACTGAAGTCATCGGACACGTTCGCCATGTAGCCAAGCAGTATGAAGCGATGAAGAAACATGCTGTCAATCTTTCAGACGTCATCCGAACGCTTGAGATGGAAGCGCATAGGTCCAACGTGAAGATAGATAACAATGAAAGGGCCAGGGTAAAAATGGAGAAGGACTTAGAAGATACACAATCTTTGCTTGCCTTGGCTCAACGAGATGCTAAAAATTACAAAACTGAGCTGGAGGAGGCCAGGCAACGTTTTCATAATGAGCTCGATTCTAACAGCAAAGAGCAAGCGTCATTGAAGAAAGAGGTGGAAGATCTCAGGATGGCCAACACCTAACTGAAAACAACACAGGATCATTTCGAGGCTGAAAAAGCGGCTTGGGAGAAAGAAAAGGCAAGCTTGAAAGATTGTTTAGCTCTGGCCGAAAAAGAGAGGGCGATTCTGAATGATCAACTCGTGCGTGCAGAGAAGCGCGCGATCCTGGATGAAAATAATGTAGAAAGTGCCATTGAAATGGCCACTGTTTCTAATGAAAAGCTCCTTAAGAGAGAGAAAGATATTAAAGGATTTGAGGAAATGTTGTTTGACTTCCTTGGCCAGGTCATCAAGACCCGCAACATCTCCTGGATCCCGGACTACCATGTCACTTTAGCCAACATATGGGATGCAATCGTCCAAAGCGAGAAACAGCGATTCGGGGTCGATGAAATTGATGAGGATGAGTTGATGCGGACTATTCTTAGGGATAACGAACCTGAAGATCTAGAGAAAGGCAGACGCCTACTCCAAGAAGAGATTGATAAAGAGAAAACTCAGGCCAAGGGCAAAGATAAAATTGAAGAAGGCTCGAGCTCAGCTGCAGAGCCTAAGGCCTCCGAAATTGAGGAATACAATCCCGACGATCCATTGATTCCTCTGGGTCCAACTCCTCCAGATGTCGGAGGTTTTGCTGCTAGTTTGGATGGAGGATCGGCGGAAGGTATCCCTATATTTTCTCCGCAATTTGTCAAAGCCATTGTCACTTGTCGTCGTCTTGTCGGACAATCAACTGAGAAAATCGCATTCTCTCCCAAAATAACATTTGTTTCTCATGATACAGGTGGCGTGCCAGTTGATAAGGATGCTGAGAAGAGGACAGAAGCAGAGAAGGTTGACATCCCGCCAAGTGTTGGTGCTGATGTCCCCCCAGATGTTGAACCTATCGAGGCTTTGAGAGACATGGACGGGCGCCACGACGGCGATGAAGAGGAAGTCGTCATTACCAAAGAAAGCAAAGGCGATGATGAGGAAACCTTGGCTGAACTACAGGCCGAAGAGGGGAAGCAGTTGCTTCTTATGAAAGGGGGACAAGATCCAGTATATGTGCCCCCTATTTCCGAGATCGACCCCAAAACTGGGTTGGTCGTAATATTTTCCTCCCGATCAATAACTTCACAACTAGCCTCTCAATCCTCTAGTTCTTCGCCAGAGCCCCTTGTTGATAAGAGGAAGAGGAAAAAAGGTGATGGTTCGGATGTTGATAAGGAGGAGTTGGGGAAGCAGAAAAAGAGCAAGAAGCCTACATAGCCCCCTCAGCATAAGTAGGATGCAGATATCAGTTCATATTTTGTCCTTAGGATTTTTAGGCTTTCCACTGGTCATGAAATGTAACTGTGAGAATGGCCCTCACTTTTGTTTAGGTTCCTCTTTATCTTGTAGGTTTGCTGTTTATGAATGAAAGTTTATTTCTTTTGCATCATCATGTACCTGCATCGAATAAACTCTTCACGCTTAGTCACAAATCATTTGACCATAACCAAGCTGAAATTATATTACAAATCATTCAAGCAACAGAAAGAATTTAACAACTTCTATGCATGTTACCCCCTATATTTGAATACGGGGGACTTGGATTTTTTTTTCTTAGTAGGATTATAGTCCTTGAGGCGCCAAATCTCCGGTGCCTCTATACTTTCCCGATCCATCGGCGGGTTAAAGTTCGAACTCGTATCATGATCTGCTCACCGATCCTTTAACGGGGAAGGAATTCTGGGGACGCTGAGTCTCCAGCATCCTTGTCAACGCTTAATCACAGACACTTTTATACTCTCCTGGCGGTCGCCAAGGTTAGAGTTCGAGCTCGGCTGTTCAGTCGCCCCCCGATCCTTCAGCGGGGTAAGAGCTCTTTCTCAGCGCTTAATCGTAGACGCTTTTATACTCTCCTGGCGGTCGCCAAGGTTAGAGTTCGAGCTCGCCTGTTCAGTCGCCCCACGATCCTTCAGCGGGGTAAGAGCTCTTTCTCAGTGCTCAATCGTAGACGCTTTTATACTCTCCTGGCGGTCGCCAAGGTTGGAGTTCGGTCAAGGCGGTTCTTCTCGTGGTGCATCGCCTTGCCATGTGGACGTTATTTTCGCATCCTTTATGTTTTCTCTCGGCTCTAGAGAGTTAGAGCGCAATCAATGGTGTGATTCACTTTACTGCACCTTCCTCGTTCTGGCTGCGGAATACTCTCCATTCTGATGGAAGGCACCTAGAATTACATGTTTCTGTAATCACTGTATGAATTTTACAACAAACTTTATAAAGATAGAAGAGCAGATAAATAATAGTGCAAATGAAGGTAAACGACACACAATATTTTTATAGTGGTTCGGTCAAATCGTGACCTACGTCCACTTTATAATCCTTTGCTCAAGACATTGGACTATTCTAGGCAAGTCATGCCTTTTACATGGTCCTATGAAACAAAAGGACAAATCTGATGACTTTACGTCAGATAAGGCCGCAAATGTTGGGCATTCCACACTCTGGGGATTTCTTCTCCATCTACGGTTGCTAGCTTGAAAGCTCCATTATCAAGCCTTCGTAGAACGGAGTATGGTCCTTCCCACTTCGCACCCATATGAGTTGGGGGTGGAAAGACACGCTTCAGAACCAAGTCTCCGGGTTCAAAGGTTCGGGCTCGAACTCTTTTATTGTAGTATCTAGCGACCTGTTGCTTGTGTCTCAAGGCACACAGATCTGCTTCATCCCTCTTCTCCTCTATTGTATCTAGGGATTCAAGGAGCAACTTGTTATTAGTCATCGGATCGTAGTAAATAACTCGGTGAGACGGTACTTTTAGCTCAACCGGGACGACCGCCTCTGCTCCAAAAGCAAGGGAGAAGGGAGTATGGCCTGTCGCTGATTTATACGTTGTCCTGTAGGCCCATAATGCCAAGGGTAATTCATCGACCCGCATGGCTTTGGCTTGCTTCAATCTTCTTTTGATAATGGACTTAATCACTTTAGTTGCTGCTTCGACCTGTCCGTTCGACTGCGGATGTGCCACAGAGGTGTACCGTTTCTCAATGTGGTACTTCTGGCAGAAGTCCCTGAACTCGTTGCTATCAAACTGGGTTCCTTTGTCAGTTATGACGATCTTCGGGATCCCAAACCGGCAAATAATGTTCCTAACAACAAAATTAATCACTCGCTTGGTTGTGATTGTAGTTAACGGCTCAGCCTCGACCCATTTGGTGAAGTAGTCTACAGCCACGATAACGAACTTTGCTCCGTTCTTTGCTATAGGGAGGCTTCCGATGATATCAGTCCCCCACATAGCGAAAGGCCATGGACTCGCCATTGTCTTTAACAGGCCAGGAGGTGCCCTGGGAATTTTTGAAAATATTTGGCATGCATCACAACGTCGTGTGTATTTTGCCGCATCTTTGTTTATGGTAGGCCAGAAGTAACCATACCGCAACACCTTTTTTGCCAATGTTTGTCCTCCAGTATGGTCACCACACTCACCCTCATGTACTTCCTGCAGTACACGCTTGATGTCGTCATGGGCTATACACCGGAGAAGAGGCATCGAAAATCCCTGTCTGTACAGGATTCCGCCTTGCAGAACGTATCGGGAAGCTTTATGGATTATTTTACGCCTCTCGCTCTTCTTGGTCGGAAGCGTTCCATTTATCAAGAAATTCTTTAGAGGGGTCATCCATGACTCCCTTTCTGGCTCAGTCTCTAGTATCGGATCAATTTCCATCTGACCTATGCTAGGGAACTGAAGTACTTCAACTGGGGCTAGCCCAGCTTCTTCAGGATCGTCGGAACTAGCCATCTTCGCTAACTTGTCCGCCTGTTGGTTCTCTGACCGCGGAATATGGGATATACTGTAGTGATCAAAGCCAGTCAGCAACTCCTTCACTTTCTCCAAATATGAAATCAATCTTGGGCTCTTAGCTCGAAATTTTCCAGTAACCTGATTTACAACCAACTTGGAGTCACAAAATATGTCCAGCTTCGCGATCTCTAATTCCTTTGCGATCCTCAGCCCGACTATCGGAGCTTCATATTCGGAGTCATTGTTAGTGGCGTGAAATTCCAACCGGATAGCATAGGATATCAGTCTTTTCTCAGGAGTTTCAAGCACCACTCCGGCACCGGATCGTTTATCATTCCTAGCACCATCAATATACAATTTCCATGCACTAGGATCGAGAAGTAACTTTGGTGGGTCAGCCTCTTTGTTTACCATGTCATCCTCCGAGACAGTAAATTCTGCTATGAAATCTGCCAGCACTTGCCCCCGTATCGATCGTCGGGGATGAAAATTCAAATTAAATTGACTCAGTTCAATGTTCCACTTGAGCAGCCTTCCAGAATCTTCTGGTCTCTGTAGAACTTGCTTGAGCGGATGATCTGCGTACACGGTGATAGGATGAGCTTGGAAATAATGTCGAAGCTTCCTAGATGCAATCAATAAACTGTACGCCAGCTTTTCGATCCTCGGATAATTGCGTTCAGCTACCGCCAATTTTTTACTCACGTAGTACACTGGCCTTTGAACCTTGTCTTCTTCTCTCACTAACGCTGAGCTGATCGTGTGGGACGACACTGCTAAGTACACGAATAAATCCTCGTGATCCACCGGCTTAGACAGTATCGGGGGTCTCTCCAGATGATTCAATAGGTTCTGAAATGCTTCAATGCAACCAGGAGTCCACTTAAAATTCCGTTTTCCTCACTTTATCAACTCAAAGAACGGAATGCATTTGTCTATCGCTCTAGAGATGAATCTGCTTAATGCTGCTACTTTCCCCGCAAGGCTCTGCACATCTTTGATTTGTCTAGGCTCCTGAATGTCTCTGATTGCTGCAATCTGGTCTGGATTAATTTCAATCCCGCGCGAGCTGACAATGAATCCCAAGAATTTCCCGGATGCAACCCCAAATGAGCATTTCGTTAGGTTGAGTTTCATCCCATACTTTCGAAGAATACCAAACATCTCTGCCAAGTTTGTGGTGTGATCGGACGATTGTATGGACTTAACCAACATGTCGTCAATGTACACCTCCATCGTTTTCCCAATCTGATTATAGAACATTCTGTTCACTAACCGTTGATATGTAGCGCCTGCATTTTTCAAACCAAAAGGCATTACCATGTAGCAGTATAATCCCAGGTCCGTAATGAAGCTAGTGTGCTCTTGATCTGGAACATGCATAGGGATCTGGTTATATCCTGAATAAGCATCCATGAAAGAGAGAAGACCATGACCCGCCGTTGAATCTACCAACTGATCAATTCTGGGTAACGGAAAGCTATCTTTTGGGCAGGCTTTATTAAAATCCGAAAAATCAATACACGTATGCCACTTCCCATTGGCCTTCTTTACCAAAACTGGATTTGAAATCCAATCTGGGTAGGTTGAGTCTCTGATGAATCTGTTACTTCTTCACTTCTCAACTTCTTCTTTCAAGGCTGCGGACCTCTCTGGGCCCAGCATTCGCCTTTTTTGTTTTACAGGGGGGATGCTTTGGGTTAATGCTCAATGAATGGCTCATGATTGATGGAGATATCCCACACATGTCCGCGTGGGTCCAAGCAAATACATCCAAGTTATCTTTCAGGAAATCCGTCAGTTCTTTAGCTCGAACTGGATCCAACTGGGATCCAATCTTCAGGACCTTCTCTAGGTCGCTATCATCGATCGGTACATCCACAGTCGTTTCGTTGGGAGCTGCCATTCTGCCCCCAGTCTCTTCGTCCTCTCTGGGATCTATATCCTTGGGCAGTTCTCTGGGCGACTCACCTATAGTCATTCTTTTTAATTGCTATGACGTCTCCTCCCTTGTGGGGGAAGGAAGCGTCTTTAGTCTCAATATCTTTTCCTTTACGAAGTAGCTTTAGCTCTGCAATGTAACACGCTCGCGCAGCAACCTGATCTCCTCTGACTATGCCAACACCAGCTTCCGTAGGAAACTTCAATAACAAGAACCAGGGGGCTATAAAAGCTCTAAACTTTGCTAGGGCCGGTCGGCCCAAGAAGGCATTATAAGGCGATTCAATATCCAAAACCACGAAGGGAAGAATTCTCACTCTCCGGCGTTCTCCTTCCCCAAGTGTTACCGGCAGCTCTACATATTCCATTGGAGCAGTTGAAGCTCCGTTAAATCCACGGATCCATCCTTCACACGGCTTTAAATCTTTCAATTCAAGGTTCATTAGATCGAACATTTTTTTGAATAGAATGTTGACTGAACTCCCGTTATCCACTAAAACTTTATGGACAGTGGTCGGGCCAATTGGAACTGTGATTACAAATGGATCTTCGGTCGGAGCGTGGACTCCAATACTCTCTCGGTTGCGGAAAATGACGTCATCTGACATCATCTTTTGTTGTTTTACCGGGACATTGTCCTCAGGGTTGCTACACTCTCCTGCCTCAAGATGATGCTTTGCTGCGTTTACGTATTGGTCCATCGCCTTGAAACTATGCCCGGCTAGGTGAAGCCCTCCTATTATGGTATTGATAACAAGATCCTTTCCTTTTTGCTGGACAGTTGGCCTGGAAGTAGGTTGATTCTGGTTTTGGTTCGGGGTCTAATTAGCTTGCCCCCTGTCTCTAGGAGTCACCCGGTACTCATCCAACTTCCCTTCTCGGAGCAACCTCTCAACTACGTCTCTCAGATGACGACATTCATTTGTAGAGTGGCCGTGGGTCTGATTGAAGAGACAAAACTTCCCCGTCTCACGTTCTTTCTCCGTCGAATCTCTTGGAGGAGGCCTTTTATGTTGGAGAACGTTGTACGAGTCGACAAATATATTCTCCAAAGTATCATTTATTGGCGTATAATTTTCGAAAGACCTGGGACAGGTCCTCTGGGAGTCGCTCCCTCGATTTCTCTTCCGATTATTGCCATTACTGTTGTTACCATTGTTTCCCGACTGGCGGCCGCCGCCCTAGTTTCGGTTTCCAACATTGACTTCGACCTTTCCTAAGCTGTCTCCGGTTTGCTTGATGGCCACATTACTTTGGATTTCCTCCTTATTTGCCATTTTCATCTTCCGGTTAGCATATACCTCCTCCTGACGTAAGCGTACGTTTGCTTTCTTGTAGAACAATTCTGTAGTATGAGGCAGCTTGCCGGCCAGGTATCTCCCAAATTCAGTATCTTTATCTACCCCATCAATTACGGCTGCCACAACAGTTGGCTCATGGGGATCCTTGACTTCGGTGGCAGCTAGGTTGAAACGATCCAAATACACCCTCAAGCTCTCGCCTGGTCGTTGTTTGACGAGGAACAGGTCAATCACACTTTTCGACCTTTGTGCATAAATGGGGAACTGTTCCACGAACCTTTCACTCAATTCCCTGAAACTGGAAATTGATCTTGCTGGTAAGCGAGTAAACCATAATAACACTACATCCTCCAGGAATATTGGTAATGCTTTGCACTTTACAGCGTCAGAAGCTGCGGCAGCGGTCATTGACCAAGAATATCTCATTAGATGTTGGATTGGATCAGATCTACCCGCGTAACGGTTCATCTGAGGCATGTTGAAGCGCCTCGGGAATGTTACATCAAGAATGTCGTCAGTAAAAGGGGTGTTACTGCGGTCAATTCCCCAATCTTCATTCCTTTGTCCACGACTATCCGCCAGGATTTGATGGACCATAGCTGCAACATTTGCACTGGTCATCGGAGGCTCGGGATCAGCGCTCCTAGCTCGGTGGAATTCTCCGATCCCTCTTCTAGGAACATCCACGAAGTCCGGGGCTCAGATTGGGCTTCGTTGCCCCCTGTTACCATGAGTATTCGTACGGCTAAGAGGCTGAGGTGATCTATTCTCAACAGGATTATCCACAACTCGAGCTCTAGGAGTTGCGGCATGATTATTCAAGTTGCAGTTTGAGGGTCCTACACCAAGTGTCTCTTCCTCTCGTGATGGCAAGGTTCCAAATCGGAGCTGCTCTATGTTTTCAGCCCTCTCATACGGTCATCGCGGAGGTCTTGGCGATTCCTCTGACAAAGAAGAGTACTCTGGGGTAAGTGGACGAACTGGGAGTGTTCTTTGTCTTGCGAGATCATCGATCCTTTTATCCATAGCAGTTAAGTTCTGCTGCAGCACAGAGCTTTGCTGCCTTTGAGCAGCTAATTCATCAAACAGCCTATCCCACATTTCGAAGAAGCGAGAGAGATCTCCTTCAGTGACCGGAGCAGAGGGGTCATATTGATCATCAACATTTTCTCTTATGCGCAGAGAACTTGAGCCAGGTCGAACAGAGGTACCAGGACGGGTAGAGTGAGTCATAACCTCCTTTCCAGGTCGAGTTGTAGTCTGGTCATCACTTCGGATCGCAGTGGACCTGTGTCTGTGGCTCGTAGCGCCCCCTGGGGTCGGATCGTGGTTACATTAGGGGGAGGGTTCGCGGTATTGTCTCGGGATCGAGTGACGACCCCTTCAGATGCTCGGTTCGTGTCGCCCTCAGTTCGGATCGTGGCGCCACGTTCGGGTCGGATCGCCCCCATGTCTCCGCGATCCGCGAAGCCTTCCTCAACTTGCTCATGCACACTTCCTTCAACTGCTTCATTCGCGACTTCAATCGCCTGCGAAGTTCGTACTTCCTTAGACTTCTTTCCGGCCATGATATCAGATGCCGCTGGAAATTCAAAAATCTAAACAGTGAAGTTTTGGGACTGTTTTCTTCGGACTTGAGTATCCAAACAACGGAGTAACAATCCAATACGCCGAGAAATCAACTCTCAGTGAAAGCACCAAAATGTTAGATCAAAATTTGGCTCGAACACCCAAATGGTTCTGATTCGTTGAGAATTATAACTAAAAAATGAGGAAAAAAGCAGAGAACACACAAGGTTTATAGTGGTTCGGCGTTAACGAGCCTACGTCCACTTTATATGCTATTGATTATACTTTGAATGTTAGTACAACCAATGATTTCTCTCAAACTCACTCTTACAATTATGGTTTCTCTCAGTAATTTCAAAGTAAAACTGATAAGAAATAGTGGTGTGACAGTAATGGTGGAATCAATACTCAAAACTGCCAAAAGATCCCCAAAAATGCCAAGCTCTGGGCTATTTATAGCTGATTTCTGGTGACGGATCGCAGTCATACGTGGCCCACATCCCGAAGATCTCGGGCTGGTTCGCAGCTTGATGAAGAATTAGTCAAATTAGCCGTTGCGAACAGGTGTTGCGATCTCCTTAAACATCGGATCGTCAATGACCAAGTCTGTGGCCATCATCGTGTCTTCCTGCTCGGATCGGATCGTGATCGTAGCTTAGTGAAGAATTGGTCAATATGACAGTTGGTGACACGTGTCGTGAGATCCTGCATTCTTGGATCATGGTGGACTTGATCTTGGTCGTCATCCATCAGCTTCGGGGATCGGATCGGATCGAGCTAGCGATGGACGGATCGGATCGTGGTCAAAGAAGGGCGATCGCGAGCCGAGGGGAGTATGGCGATCCGATCGGGTCTCCGAGAGTTAAAGGTGTGAAACTTCATATTTTCTTCTTGTGTGTGAACCTTGGTGGCTTGGTCAAAAAGCTAGCCAACAGATATTAAATACCATGAAATATATATTCAAATATATATATGAAAAAGAGTTTGGGTTTTAAAAAGGAAAAATCTATTTCTAAGTAGAAATTGAAGTTTGATTGGGCTAGAATATAATAACTTGTTTTAATTGTATTAAAACAAGTGATTTGATTTATAAACTGTGTTATAAATAATATGAGATAATTATTATTAAATAAATTGGGAATTGTTTAAAAATAAATGAAGAATTTATTTCAATGTTCGAAATATAAATAGAATTGAATAAACCCATAAGGATTTATAATTAGAGTTCTTGGAAAACAAACTTATTTTTTTATATTATATAATTCAAAATTGGACAAGATAATTTATATTTGATTTGAAACCAATAAATCAAATGTGTATATGAGATTAAGTAATAACTTATAAAAACGAGTTTATTTAATGAAATATGGAGTATGAATCTATAAAATAACTAAATAGATGGAATTTTAAATGGAAATGGTATTTCCTATTTAAATCAAGTTTTGATTTAATAAAATGAGTTTAGATTTAGATAAAAGAAAAATATTCACATTTTAAAGTGAATAATGGTTTAAAGAAAACGTTTTGCGAATTGGAATGGTGATAAAAGGAAATTAGTAAATATTGGAGGTGATAAATTCAAAAGTGAATTTTGAAATTGAGTTGACTTAAAACGGTAAACTTATTCCGACGTTTGGAATGTTGATCGAATATAGATTATTCAAAAGAGAATTATAAGTTGAAATTCGAATATATCGAATCCAGGAAGGTACTATTTACTTACCCTTTTTAATTAAGATTTAATTAATTAAATTAAATATCATATATTTATTCTAAATAAAGAATAAAATATATATTTTTAATATTTTTGAAGCAGATATTATCGTTATAACAAATGTTTATACAATGTTCGTTAAATCTATATAATTGGATTTTAGGAAAGTTTTCTAAATATAACCAGAAATGTTATCTAAGTATAGAAAATGAAATAATTTTGAAGTTAAAAATGGAGTTACAGAAATTAGAAACTAAATGGAGATTAGTTATGTTGAATGGCTTCTTGAGTATCGATTTGATGTTGGTTTCGGCCTTCAGGGTTGATACTTAGGGAGTTCTCCTACTAGTATACGGTTAGGGACGGATGAATGTAGAAGAATAATAATACATGAATAAGAAATGGAAATGTTTTCCAATGTAAATAATGTATGTTTTCTAAATATAGAAAATAAGAAGTTGTGGATATATGGAAATGTTTTCCGAGAATCGTGAAAAGGGATAAAGGGTTTTGAGAAATATCGAAGAAAAATATGAAAAAGGGAAATTGGGAAATGAAAAATTTAATGTTAAATTAATTAAAGCGCTTAGTGGTAATTGATGATCGATTGGTAATATTTCAAAGTGGAAATAGGATCATTGGTTGTATGGATGTTTTCCTTTGATAGTTAGATAACCGATTATCAAAGTTTTTGACCATTTTTCCGTTGTCGATATGGAGAGACTAGGATCAGATTTATTATCTGAAAACCACTTCGTATCGACATTAGCATTGCGAATCAAATATATTGAAGCCGAAATTTATGCAAGGGTTATTCTGGCGACCCTAGGTAGAAAATGCCTAAGATGGATTTACAAAATAGTGACTTCGGTTTGTCTAGACCTAGGACAACTTGTATGGACGAATGTCTGACAGGGTATATCTAATAGACTGAGTAAGTTGATCTCTTCAAACGTATTTACGTTTGGTAGCGGAGGAATCCGTTTCTTTTAGCTTTATACCCATGGTATTTTTAGAGAATTTAATTTATGATTCGGCGGGTATGACGATGTGGCATTCAAAGTAAATGAAGGTATGACCTGTTAAAAGATACATTATGACCTCAAGGCTCATCAACCGGGAAATGAAAAAAACCAGGCAGGCAGCATGGCTAAGTGATTCGCACCCAATTAGGGTATATTGTCACTATCTAGAGAATATTCATATTTGCTACTTCTTTCATTTTTGTATCTCTCGGAAACGATTATGTTGGTATACCAACCGTAAGGTGACTATATATTCGGAACAATCAAGCGAAATGAATGGTCGGTCATGTGTGGCCGAGTTGTAAGATGTTCTTGTTAAACTCTTGTGTATCCCCTCGAGAGTACACTGATCAGAAGATGGTTCCATACCTTGTCATAGTGAGATGCAAGTGTTCTGCTAGATTGTTATTAACTTGTATTAGACACTATTATAATATCAGAATAATATCGTTTTTAAGAGAATGTTTTGGGTCATCGTAAGGTAAAAACCATCCGTGTTTATGTGTGGATTGGTTTTACGATTATCCTTTCTTTGAAAAGGATTTTGATAAGTTAAACCAAATGGTTGAAGTTTACTCACACCAGTCCCATAACTGACCCATAGTTTATTTTGTTTTGTTTTACCCTAAACTGTTGGGTGCCCAAATTTGTATGGGCAGTCAAGTAGTCAGGATTTTTCAGATATACGTGGAGAAGCTTGGAGCAGGAGGCTTCAACATTAGATATATATAGAGTTTATTTCAGCTGTGATGTTATATGTTGTACTCTAATAATGATATGTATATACAGTTACACTTTTGTATTTTAAAAGTTGTTATATAATATATTTTATTTGTTCCGCTGTGAGAATTGCATTTACTCTGATTTATGTTCTGTTACGATCTTTTTCTTCTTTCTATTCTAATTTTCTTTCTTTCTATTTCTCACCATATAACTTCTTTTTATTAATGATTTGGTATTTTTGATACTTGAATAGTTGACATGGTGGTTTATGTCAATTTTCAGGGTCGAAAATATTTGGGACATTACACCTTTGAATTTGAATAAGTGAAATTAATTTGTGGGGACACTTATAATTGGCACTTATTAATTGTCATTTTCTTGTTAATTAAAAAAAATCGACCATTCAAGTTATTGAAGTTTAAATTTAAATTTTTAATTTAATACGGTTTTAAAATAATTTATTATAACATTGAATGGTTCAATATGATTTTTAATAAGAAATTATCATAAAGTTGAGTGTCAACGATATATATGTTACAATTGATTTGAAAACAATGTGTAGATTCTTAGAGAAATAAATTCTAGTAATATACATGTATATATCTTTGACTTTAATACATTCCCTATCTATTCAAAATGTAATGTTTAGGAATTTGGAATGGGGATTAGATGTTCAAGCCTTAATTAATTAATTTATTTTGAAACATGAATAGTTGTAGCAGTTTCAATGCCCTTCTCTCTTAACTGTACGTTTTATATTACATATAATATATGGTATAACATAAATGTTTCGTTACCTGCCTATTTTACCTTCCTCTCTCCTTTTCGTGAAATGCCCACTTAAAATATAAAATGTTTTAATGACTGCATATATAACATAAATGCTTCCTATTCTTCCAAAAGCTAAGGGAACAGCATATTATATGCATGGTCATTTGAAACCTTTACATAATATAATTTATAATATAATTTGATTCGTGGAATCCAATACTTAAGAAATAAGGTAATAAATTTAAGTTTAAATGCATGTTAAACGGTTGTCATATTTTGTAGTGCGTGATATTAGGAAACTAGGAAACCATTTTGAATTCATGTTGCATTTATTGGCTACATAATCTATGCCAACTTTAATTCATCAATTTAAAGATTTTTTTTCTTTCCTTACTCATCTATATGTTTTACCCTTGCTTCACTATGTATTATATTTCCTCCTCATTAAAGATTCTACCAAGATCCGAAGTTTCATATAAAAAAACCCGCAAAACTTTTAACATTATATGTGTAGATTTTTAACCATTTTCTCTGCCTTATTCTTTTCAGTTCAATTGAATATGTTCCCTAAATTATGGTATTTAATATTATGTGTTTTGAAATTTGAAAGTCACAAACTTTCTAACTATTATCATCAAACAGTTAATCTTCCATTCATTTCTTTTCGTTTATTCTCTCTCTTTTTGTGAAAACTTTTGAAATTTAAATGAGAAATAAATATCAATTAGACTAACACCTCATGCCTAGTCAGCTCATTTATTTCCTTCATAACTTACCGTATGTGAAGAGACCCCAGTGAGAAATAAATAACGTACCTTTCTCAATTTCCTTCCTCATTATTTTCTCCTCTCTGTAATTATGTATATAAATTTGATTTCTTCCTCCTCTCAACAAAAAAAAACTAAACCTAATTTTTTTTCTACCTTCATTAGTCTCCTCTTTCTTCTTCTAAATTCAAATCCAATGCTTATGACAATGTAAAAAAATGGCCTTCATCATTCCTCAAATTCGCTTCCTCCGTTCCACCGCCTTCATTTTTCCAAGCTTGTTTTGCCGCCTCCTTTCGCATCTAAGCTAGGACTGCGCAGTGGTGAGTTATTAGCTCACAATGTACTTTATTTCAAGTAATTCGATCTCGATATAAACTAAGAATATAATAGCTGATTTTTGTTGTTTATATGGCCGCCTTGTGACTTTTGCCTGATTGTGTCATATATTAATTTGGTTTGTTACATGTGAATTTCACCTCATCGACTAATTTATTGTAAATACTGGAATTGTCTAATTTACCCTGCTTCTATAAAAAACTATGCTAATGTATATGTGTAATGACCCAAGGATTTTCGACCCCAAAAATCGACATAAATACAAATTCCGTATCTCATGTCGACCTTCTAAAACCGAAAACACAAGAACGTTATTATAATGAAATTAGAGGGTGAGATAAGAAAGAAAGAAATATTAGAATAGAAGAAGAAGAAGTAACACAACACAGAGTCTCACATCGCAGCGAAACAAAATATAATATAGAAATAAATCTTTATTAAGAGCCTTTAAAAATACTTACAATATCAGAGTACGTCAACATCTCTAGACAATTGTCATAACATGTCCTCGTATATAATCACACATTGGAATACACACCATATATATATAATACGTCTGAACTTCTCCAGCTCGTCTCTGAACTTTGCAGCATCCGATAACCTGGACCTATACACCCCGGTCTAACCCGAGTATTTACAAAACATTGGGTCAGTCTGGTGAATGTAGCGACCCGAACTTCCCCATCTCCGAAGAGAAGAGAAAGAACGAATTACCGTGATGACAAGACGAATCAGAACGCAAACAGAAGAACATTTCATTGTTTATTACAACAATTCCATCAGAATACAAGAATATACAGAGTATGAATAAATATTATACAACAGAAAAACATTAGAGATTACAATAAATTACATAGCAGCGGAAAAACAATATAAAACACAACTGAAAGTAATACACGGATACAGAGCTTTCCGAGCATCGTTCCAGCTGTAAATCAGGATCCTGTGAATATAAATCTGCAAAACCCGAAACTACTAGCTGCCCGTGTCAAAATAAGGGCACCCAGAGTTTAGGTTAAAGCAATAAACTCTAGGTCAGTCATGTGACTGGTGTGAGAACTAAAACAGTTATTAATCTTTATTTTAAAAGAGAGTAATTCAAGGGACCACGCCGTATAACACGGAACGGGTTTCCTCCCAAGAATACCAGTGCATATAACAAAACAACGCAATGCTTTTTGGAAAAATGAAGCTATTATAAGACCCAGGTCCCATCACACAATGCAACGCAAGCCGTAGGATAGGATTTTCCCTTATAATAGCCAAATAATGCTTGATACGTTTAAAAACAAATCATTTGATACTATTATAGGTGTATAGTGTCAAAACAATTTCAATCATAAATATCAATCATAGACGGCATGGGTACCATATATCATGTCGCCATACTAGTTCTACAATTAAAACCGCAATATCACGTATTGGAAATTGGATTTCCGTCATGAGTCGAGGCAAGGGGCAAGCTCCTCTCCGTTCGAGACACTCTAGCAAATGTCCCAGGACCCCACTATGATCCTTGGAATCGGTTGGGCCGGTCCTCACCTAACTTTGGAGGATTAGTTATTCCTGAACACACGTTTCCCGGTCCTAACAGACCTATATCCGAGGCGCCTCGTATCCAACAACCACACAGGTGAAAAGTATATAAATGTCAGCCAGTTTAAGCACTGACAACCACACGGTCCGTATCCCATTTTTGACTCATATCGAGGTGTGAGGCTCGCGAATTCACACTATACACAAAGCTACGCCACACAGGCCGTGCTTTGATCATCAACCACAAGACTTTTGTAACACCTCGTGTATTCTATAACAGTGAAATTCACAAATTAAAGTATAACTAATTTCAAATCAAAGAATTAAGGGAAACGGGATACGCCATTGCGTTCGTCTCGGAATTCTGCTTGAGATAGAGTCCGAGTTTGCGTAAAACGGACTCCGTATGAAGAAGATATGGCCTCCGGAAGTTTCAGAATTCAGTTAAAATTCAAAACAGCTCAGAAAAACCAATTCAAAATTCAAAATTGGGCCGGATTTGCCAGGGCGGGAATTTTCCCGCCCAAGGCACCCAGGTCGACTTGGTAGTCGACCTGGGGCTACCCAGGTCGACTGGGTAGTCGACTTGGGTAACCCGTGTCGACTGCCAAGTCGACACGGTGTCGACTGGCGTGTCGACCTGGCCCCTGAGCCAGGTCGAACCCAGCCCCCCTGGCTGGCCTGGTCTGTGTTTGGTCGATTTTTTGAGCATTGCCTTGTCACTAGGGCTAGGTGTCAGCTCCTGGTTGGTCTCCCCTTCAAACGAACGGCTATTATTAAACCAAGCACCATCGATGGTCCTAATCAACTCACAAACTCTATAAAAAGGACCTAAGACTCACCCTAATTCACACAAACTAAAATGGAGATGAGACCGTCATGCTGCTGAGGAAAGACTAGGAATAGCAGTCAGAAATTGAGAGACAATTAGGAGATAATTCGAAAGCTTAAAGCAACGTCAATTAAATCAAAACAACGCCTACAACAAAGGATAGCATCTCCAAATTCAGAATTCAGATTCCTGAATTGAAGATTCGTCATACGTTGTAAGTAGAGTGCTATTCTGATGTGAATAAATAATTGTGTTGTGATTTGTGTAAAGTGAGAAATGGAATCGTGGCGATAATAATCTATATTTGTATGTTGCTTTGATTCTAAACGATTTGGAATTGTTATGGTATAACGATTGGATATTTGCAAGTATGTGATTTATGTTGGAAGTTAACAACTACATGTTTGTAGTGGTTTAATTTAGATTCATGCAAGTATATGATTCATGTTAACAATCATATGTTGTGGTAGTTTATTTGGGATTCATGCAAGTATATGATTCACCATTATGCCAATATGATGTACATACTTTTATGACCACTTTTAGTGTGTAATTGGATTCAACTAAGTACTATGGTTTATATGAATTTATGTTAAATTGGCATCGTGATTCAAGTGTAAAACCATGCTTTTGTATTAGAGACAAAAGTAAGCATCTTTATGAACATGACTAAACTATGTTTGGTGTTATGCCTAGTTGAAAACATGTTTTAGGCCTATGTTGTTATCAAAATCATATGGTGATATATGTGGCACATAATTAAGTTAGATTTACATTCTAATTGCAAGTTTACATGAATAGACTAAAAAACATGATTTCATGTTTAGGTATGTTTATGCCATGATTATATGAATAGAATGGTACCTGTTTAGGTATGTTTATGCCATGATTATATGAATAGAATGATTCATGTTTAAGTATTGTTTATACCATGATTATATGCTATTACAATGCAAGTTCACATGTGCCTAATTCATGTTAGTTAGATCGTTATGTTGCAAGTTCATGCGTTCACACTCCCCTTTTTATGTTACCTTATAAATACCATGTTATAAGCCTCCCCTTTTCTTATGGCTAAGTTGGGTTTAAATGTTAAACCCAACATATCTTATATTGTAGCGAATGTGTAGAACGGGGGTAATGACGTTTGGGTTAAAACATAGAATATATGTGTTGGCACGTTTGACGCATGCCAACAACCTTGAAAAATAATTAAGTGGTATAAATTAATTTTACCCAATAAAGATGAATTTGAATAATGGGCCGCAAATATTTACATATAAAAAGAAAAGAGACAAAATATGTAAATGTAGAAAATACGATGTGTTTAACCCGAGGTTGGATTGAGTTGTGATGTAAACCTGCCCGAAACCGCCCGGCTGTCCAGTAGTCACAACAATACCTATCCAATGTGGGTGGTTAAACACGGAGCCCAATAAGGACCCGAGGTTAGACTGAGTTGTGGCGTAAGACTGCCCGGACCCAACCGGCAACAGGCAGCCACAACAATACCTGTCTAATGTGAGAGGTCGAGGCTTTAATAAGACAATTAAGGCTGAGTCAGGATTGATAGGATTAAGTAAATTGAATTAACACTTAATCAAAATGGAACATGCTAAACTATACAGACTGATTGGGGGTTAGGTTTACAAAACACTTAACCCACTTAGCATGTGGGCTAGAAATAGAAAACCTAGTAGCGGTGGACCCTTTTCAGCAGTAACCCTACAAGGTGTATCAGGATACCCTGAACTAGGCAGGGTGGGGCACGATTACTGGGCTGACTGTAAGTGGTCAAATCGACGGCGGTGGTGCAGCAGTGTAGGTTCTAACGGGGTGCGGGCGTGCACACACTCCGGCGCAGAAAATTAAGGCACTGGGCACCAGTAGTATACCTGTGCATTCTAGAATTGTGTCGGGCCGTCACCATGGGACTTGATACACCCCATGGTGGGACCAGCATAGGTAACTACAACAACGGGGGCCGTAAGACACATGTAACTATGCGAGTAGGAGCCGATCACCAGAAATGGATCACTTCACCCTGATTATGGGGTGCCTGTTGGGAACTAGTTTATATGGGTACAGAGATTAATATGGGGTACGATAGTATATTCAACTCTAGACAACTTAACTTAGTTTATGGTGCTTTCCCATTTCCAGTTTATACTTATCATACCCTGTTCTTTATTCATAGACTGAATAGTCCTAGACTTACTCAGGCTTTATGTCTGACTCTACTTTTCTTTCGCCTTCTTTTCTTTCGTCCCCCCTCCCAGGTCCACAGGGAGGGAATACCGCAGCTTGACCAGCTTTCATATCCAGCTTGAAGAGAAAGAATGTATTGCTTGGATCTTTTTCATTTTGGACTATGGCTTTGGACAGCAATTATGGGACTTATCCAGTTTATTTATGTTTTCTTTATGCTTCTTTAAATAATGTAATCAAGACAGTTATGAAGATGTTATGTTTTTGGAAGTATTGTAAAACAAATTATGACATGGTTTGTGTAACACGTATTTTGTTGAAATAAAAGTTGTTGATGTTTTCCGCTGTTCAAAAATATGTGTTCTTATATCTGTCTTGTATATCTGTGACTTATACTTATAAACCTCCACCAAAATTAGGGCATTCCCTTTGAGAGTGACCCTAACGGAGGTGGGTTGTTTCACTTGGTATCAGAGCATAGGTTTACCAGATAAGATAAAAGTTTTGAAAATTTATTTTCAAGGGAAAATTTAAAGAAGCATTTTTAAAGATAAAATATTATATTTTAAAAAGGAAAAATCCCCCAAAGCCATAGGTACTATCTTTTATCCTTCGTTTTGAATCTATCCTTTTTATTTCAGCATGTCCGAAGAACTTAACTTGCCAGAGGGTATACCGATACCTGGTTGGTTTAGACGATTCTTAGAAGCAAGGGCCACTCAGCCAAGTCCTACCGTTCCTCCTCCTCCAGCTGCATGAAATCATCCAGCTGTAGCAGCACCTCTTCCTCCACCTCCTCCGCGAGGAAATACTTTTGCTAAGATATGTAAAGATTTCAAAGCTATGGGAGGGAAGGATTTTCATGGAACTGAGTCCTTCGTGGCAGCCAGGAATTGGCTGAAGGAAACCGAGGACTTATTCGTCATCTTTGAGGTAGAAGATAGGCAAAAGGTACAACTGGCAGTATGGCTACTAAAAGGTGATGCTTCCTACTGGTGGGAAGTTACTAATGCATAAAGACCAGTGGAAACATGGGAGGACTTTAGGGCAAGGTTCGAGGCTAAATTTCTCTCAGAAGCTGAAAGGAGTCTTCAGTTGGAAAAATTCTTATTTCTTAAACAAGGGAATATGACATTCAAGGAGTATGTTAACCAGTTTGATCAGCTGGCTAGGTTCGGACAGGACCTAGTCAACACCCCGCACAAGAAGGCTCTCCGCTTTGTCAAGGGGTTGAATGAGCCATTACACAGTTTGGCCATGACCCATATACCCATGGGAGCTACGTATGAAAGATTGTTACAGATGGCATTGCTGAACGAAGAGGATAAGGGCAAGAAGGAGACAAAGGCAGAAAGCTCTCAAGGGAAGAAAGAGGGTTTGAAGCCTAAGAAGACAGACTTTAAGAAGGGCGGGAAAGACAACAAAGAGAAGAGGAAGTGTAATTTCTGTGGCAAAGTGGGGCACTTAGTGAAATATTGCTGGAAAAAGAAGGCCAAGATGAATGGTGGGTGCTTTTCTTGCGGTGAGACAGGCCACATGGCTAAGGATTGCCCAAAGAAGCGAGGGCAGGGGCAGAGAGCTGGATCCACCTTAGGAGCACAAGTTCATGTGCTAGAAGCGACACCTCTGCAACAGCGAGGTATAAATACTTCTGTAGAAAGTGTAATTTATCTTTATGATCACCCAGTTCGCACTTTATTTGATTCTGGCGCATCACACTCCTTTATCTCATCTGCTTTAGTAGAATCTCTGCACCTAGAAACTAGTATGGTAGAGGACCCCTTAATTGTTTCAAATCCAATCGGGGGCCCGGCTCATTTGTCTATGATCTGTGTGGGATTGAAAATTTCTATTCTAAGCGTAGAATTTAAATGTAGTGCCTTTGTTTTGGGCTTTTCGGGATATGGTTTGATTTTGGGCATGGATTGGCTATCCAGTAATGGTGCCGTCCTTGATTGTGAGAGAAGGGTGGTTAGGCTTCTGACCCAACTCGGTAACACTCTAGAAATTACTTGTAATCCCTTGTATGCGGTTATGCTTAGTTATCTTGAATCGCTAGATGCCTCTGTTGAAAGTTTGCAATCGGTTAGAGTGGTCCGGGAATATCCGGATGTCTTCGAAGAGGTGAAGGGCTTGCCTCAGAAGTGGGAGATAGACTTCCGCATATATCTTGTAGATAATGCAAAGCCCCTTGCGTTGCCCGTTAGACACATGGCTCCACGGGAAAGGAAGGAGCTCAGTAAACAGATTAAAGAACTTCTAGAGAAGGGGTTCATTAGAAGGAGCATTTCAGAATGGGGCGCTCCAGTGGTGTTCGCTACAAAGGCGGATGGTTCACTCCGTCTATGTGTTGACTATAGGGAGCTCAACAAACTAACGAAAAAGAATAGGCACCTTCTCCCTAGAATTGAAGATCTGTTTGATCAGCTTGTAGGAGCGTCTGTTTTCTCCCAACTCGATTTAGCGACCGGATTTCATCAGCTAAGGGTGGCTGAAGATAGTATCGATAAGACAGAATTCAGAACCCAGACGGCTTCTTTGAATGGCTTGTCATGCCTTTCGGCTTGACAAATGCACCCGCTTACTTCGTGGACCTAATGAGTAGGGTGTTCAGAGATTTCCTCAATAAGTTCGTAGTGGTCTTCGTAGACGATATCTTGATCTTCTCGAAGAATGAGGAAGAGCATGCTCAACACCTAAAGGCAATCATGGAAACCCTGCGAGTCCATCAACTAAAAGCCAAATTCTCCAAATGCCACTTTTGGAGAGAGGAAGTAAGATTTCTTGGGCACATAGTATTCAAAGAAGGATTAGCAGTAGACCCGGCTAAGGTAGTAGTGGTGCAGGATTGGAAGACACCAAAGAACGCAACAGAAGTCCGAAGCTTTCTCGGGCTAGCAGGCTTCTATCGGAAATTCATTAGAGACTTTGCAAAGATATCAGCTCCGCTCACAAGGCTGACAAAGAAGAATCTAGTGTTCAATTGGGACTTGGATTGCAAGTTTTCTTTCCAACGACTGAAAAGGGCTCTTACAACAGCCCCAGTTTTGACGTTGCCAGATGGAAGCAAGATGTTCACAGTTTATACAGATGCATGTGGTACAGGGCTAGGCGCTGTCTTAATGCAAGAAGGGAGGGTAGTAGCTTACGGTGGAAGGCAGTTGAAAGTGCATAAAAAGAACTACCCGACCCACGATCTTGAGTTAGCTGCCATCGTCTTTGCACTCAAGTCTTGGCGACACTATCTCCTAGGTGAGAAGTTCGAACTTTACACTGACCATAAATCGTTGAAATACCTTTTCTCGCAGAAGGACCTTAACTTGAGGCAACAGAGATGGATGGAGTTTCTTGCCTCGTACGATTTCGAGATCTCCTACACTCCGGGCAAAGGCAACGTAGTGGCAGACGCGTTGAGCCGAAAGAAACTAACCCTAAGCCCGTTGTTTGTTGAAAGACAAAGCCTAGAGTTTATAGCCAGTTTTGACTTTAGGCCCTCCTCCGATTTTGTACCAGGCTTGCTAGCATCTCTCGTAGTACGCCCGACTTTAGTGAACTCAATAGGGACAGCACAACGCGAAGACCGTCAGCTTGTGAAGACGATTGATAGGCTAATTAGGGGTGAGACTTCAAGTCACCTCAACAGATACTCCATCGACGATAAGGGTTGGCTAAGGCGAGACGGGAGATTATGCGTCCCACAACAAGGGATTTAGTAAAGAAGGTTCTCGAGGAAGCACATCACTCCAAGATGACGATACACCTAGGCGGGGATAAAATGTACAAGGACATAAAGAGGACTTTCTTTTGGAACGGCATGAAGAAGGACGTGGCAGATTTCGTTTCTAAGTGTATGGTGTGCCAACAGGTTAAGGCAGAACAGAAAAAGCCTGGCGGTCTGCTCCATCCTCTAGAGGTCCCGCAGTGGAAGTGGGATAGTATCTCAATGGACTTTATTGATGGGCTGCCTAGGTCTAGGAGAGGCAACACTAGCATTTGGGTAATAGTGGATAGGCTTACTAAAAGCGCCCACTTTTTACCTGTTAAAAGTAAAAGAACTGCCTCATCCCTAGCATCTCTTTACCTCAAGGAAATTGTTCGACTCCATGGAATACCATCCAGCATTGTTAGTGACCGAGACCCTATCTTCACAAGTGAGTTTTGGCGGAGTCTGCAAGAAGCGGTAGGCACACAGTTATGCTTAAGCACAGCCTATCATCCCCAAACCGACGGCCAGACAGAAAGAGTGAATAGAGTTTTGGAGGACCTTTTAAGACTGTGTGTCCTTGACTTCGGAGGGACATGGGAAGACCATCTTCCTTTGGTGGAATTTGCCTACAACAACAGCTACCAAGCCACCATCGGAATGGCGCCCTTTGAAGCTTTATATGGAAGACCGTTCCGATCGCCCACTTGTTGGTGGGAGTCTACTGATAAGCTCATAGTTGGACCAGATATGATCCGAGAGACTTCAGAGAAAGTAGACTTAATACGAAGAAGGATGAAGACGGCCCAAGACAGACAAAAGTCCTACGCCGACAAGAGGAGAACCGACCTTGAATTTGAGGTTGGGGACAGAGTTTTTCTTAAGGTATCTCCGCTAAGGAACGTTGTTCGTTTTGGAACCACAGGAAAGCTAGCACCAAGGTTCGTAGGGCCATTTCCTATCATCGAGAAAAATGGGAAAATGGCCTATAGATTAGAGCTACCCGAAAAATTGGTCGGGGTTCACAACGTCTTTCACGTTTCGCATCTCCGAAAATGTCTACATGAATCTGCTGAAGTGGTAGAGCCAAATATCCTAGAAGAAGCTGAAGTGGAACGTGAAGCAACCGTGAGGAAAGTTCCAACCCGCATATCAGGAACGGAAGTGAAAAAGCTACGCAACCGCGAAGTCAAGCTCGTCAAAGTTCAGTGAAGCGACGCCGAGGGAGACGCAACTTGGGAAACTGAAGCTAGAATACGCCCAGCCTACCCTTTTCTTTTCGAGGGTACATCTTTGATTTTTCTTTTTTCCTTAAGTTGCGCTTTTATCTATCTTTTTAGGTATATCTCCTCGACCTTATCTTTTAGGTAGAAACTCTTTGGATGAAAACATGTAATTGAAACATGTTATGGATGATTGTTGCAAGTGGTTGCAAGTGATTGCTAGTGGTTGCTCGTGGTTGCATATACACACACAATCTAGGTTTTAAATCGGCTCAGTCACTTCATATTGCATATGCATAAATGTATTTATATTCGTATATGGTTGAAGTTTAATGTGTTGTCATATGGATGTTGCATTTATATGAATAGTTGAGCACTCATGTAGAATCATGAATAGGAGAATTTGCATACATAATGGATTCATGGCACTTACATAATTCGCATTAAGGAGGTCAACTGAATCAGTAGACCGCCTGATTTTGCATTAGGTAAGTACATGTACACACACACTTCGCATATGATCATGAAGCATTAGAAGTTTTTTAAGGACAATGGATGCTCGTGTTTGATGAATGAGTAGATGGATGTTTGGATGTTAGGATGTACATTCTTCCTTAACTTGAAGATTTCGGCGACGAAATCCTTTTAAGTGGGGGAGAATGTAACACCCCGTGTATTCTATAACAATGAAATTCACAAATTAAAGTATAACTAATTTCAAATCAAAGAATTAAGGGAAACGGGATACGCCATTGCGTTCTTCTCGGAATTCTGCTTGAGATAGAGTCCGAGTTTGTGTAAAACGGACTCCGTATGAAGAAGATATGGCCTCCAGAAGTTTCAAAATTCAGTTAAAATTCAAAACAGCTCAGAAAAACCAATTCAAAATCGTGCCGGATTGGCCAGGGCGGGAATTTTCCCGCCCAAGGCACCCAGGTCGACTTGGTAGTCGACCTGGGGCTACCCAGGTCGACTGGGTAGTCGACCTGGGTAACCCGTGTCGACTGCCAAGTCGACACGGTGTCGACTGGCGTGTCGACCTTGCCCCTGAGCCAGGTCGAACCCAGCCCCCCTGGCTGGCCTGGTCTGTGTTTGGTCGATTTTCTGAGCCTTGCCTTGTCACTAGGGCTAGGTGTCAGCTCCTGGTTGGTCTCCCCTTCAAACGAACGGCTATTATTAAACCAAGCTCCATCGACGGTCCTAATCAACTCACAAACTCTATAAAAAGGACCTAAGACTCACCCTAATTCACACAAACTAAAATGGAGATGAGACCGTCATGCTGCTGAGGAAAGACTAGGAATAGCCGTCAGAAATTGAGAGACAATTAGGATATAATTCGAAAGCTTAAAGCAACGTCAATTAAATCAAAACAACGCCTATAACAAAGGATAGCATCTCCAAATTCAGAATTCAGATTCCTGAATTGAAGATTCGTCATACGTTGTAAGTAGAGTGCTATTCCGATGTGAATAAATAATTGTGTTGTGATTTGTGTAAAGTGAGAAATGGAATTGTGGCGATAATAATCTATATTTGTATGTTGCTTTGATTCTAAATGATTTGGAATTGTTATGGTATAACGATTGGATATTTGCAAGTATGTGATTTATGTTGGAAGTTAACAACTACATGTTTGTAGTGGTTTAATTTAGATTCATGCAAGTATATGATTCATGTTAACAATCATATGTTGTGGTAGTTTATTTGGGATTCATGCAAGTATATGATTCACCATTATGCCAATATGATGTACATACTTTTATGACCACTTTTAGTGTGTAATTGGATTCAACTAAGTACTATGGTTTATATGAATTTATGTTAAATTAGCATCGTGATTCAAGTGTAAAACCATGCTTTTGTATTAGAGACAAAAGTAAGCATCTTTATGAACATGACTAAACTATGTTTGGTGTTATGCCTAGTTGAAAACATGTTTTAGGCCTATGTTGTTATCAAAATCATATGGTGATATATGTGGCACATAATTAAGTTAGATTTACATTCTAATTGCAAGTTTACAAGAATAGACTAAAAAACATGATTTCATGTTTAGGTATGTTTATGCCATGATTATATGAATAGAATGGTACCTGTTTAGGTATGTTTATGCCATGATTATATGAATAGAATGATTCATGTTTAAGTATTGTTTATACCATGATTATATGCTATTACAATGCAAGTTCACATGTGCCTAATTCATGTTAGTTAGATCATTATGTTGCAAGTTCATGCGTTCACACTCCCCTTTTTATGTTACCTTATAAACACCATGTTATAAGCCTCCCCTTTTCTTATGGCTAAGTTGGGTTTAAATGTTAAACCCAACATATCTTATATTGTAGCGAATGTGTAGAACGGGGGTAATGACGTTTGGGTTAAAACATAGAATATATGTGTTGGCACGTTTGACGCATGCCAACAACCTTGAAAAACAATTAAGTGGTATAAATTAATTTTACCCAATAAAGATGAATTTGAATAATGGGCCGCAAATATTTACATATAAAAAGAAAAGAGACAAAATATGTAAATGTAGAAAATACGATGTGTTTAACCCGAGGTTGGATTGAGTTGTGATGTAAACCTGCCCGGAACCGCCCGGCTGTCCAGTAGTCACAACAATACCTATCCAATGTGGGTGGTTAAACACGGAGCCCAATAAGGACACGAGGTTAGACTGAGTTGTGGCGTAAGACTGCCCGAACCCAACCGGCAACGGGCAGCCACAACAATACCTGTCTAATGTGAGAGGTCGAGGCTTTAATAAGACAATTAAGGCTGAGTCAGGATTGATAGGATTAAGTAAATTGAATTAACACTTAATCAAAATGGAACATGCTAAACTATACAGACTGATTGGGGGTTAGGTTTACAAAACACTTAACCAACATAGCATGTTGGCTAGAAATAGAAAACCTAGTAGCGGTGGACCCTTTTCAGCAGTAACCCTACAAGGTGTATCAGGATACCCTGAACTAGGCAGGGTGGGGCACGATTACTGGGCTGACTGTAAGAGGTCAAATCGACGGCGGTGGTGCAGCAGTGTAGGTTCTAACGGGGTGCGGGCGTGCACACACTCCAGCGCAGAAAAATAAGGCACTGGGCACCAGTAGTATACCTGTGCATTCTAGAATTGTGTCAGGCCGCCACCATGGGACTTGATACACCCCATGGTGGGACCAGCATAGGTAACTACAACAACGGGGGCCGTAAGACACATGTAACTATGCGAGTAGGAGCCGATCATCAGAAATGGATCACTTCACCCTGATTATGGGGTGCCTGTTGGGAACTAGTTTATATGGGTACAGAGATTAATATGGGGTACGATAGTATATTCGACTCTAGACAACTTAACTTAGTTTATGGTGCTTTCCCATTTCCAGTTTATACTTATCATACCCAGTTCTTTATTCATAGACTGAATAGTCCTAGACTTACTCAGGCTTTATGTCTGACTCTACTTTTCTTTCGCCTTCTTTTCTTTCGTTTCCCCCCCCCCCAGGTCCACAGGGAGGGAATACCGCAGCTTGACCAGCTTTCACATCCAGCTTGAAGAGAAAGAATGTATTGCTTGGATCTTTTTCGTTTTGGACTATGGCTTTGGACAGCAATTATGGGACTTATGCAGTTTATTTATGTTTTCTTTATGCTTCTTTAAATAATGTAATCAAGACAGTTATGAAGATGTTATGTTTTTGGAAGTATTGTAAAACAAATTATGACATGGTTTGTGTAACACGTATTTTGTTGAAATAAAAGTTGTTGATGTTTTCCGCTGTTCAAAAATATGTGTTCTTATATCTGTCTTGTATATCTGTGACTTATACTTATAAACATCCACCAAAATTAGGGCATTCCCTTTGAGAGTGACCCTAACGGAGGTGGGGTGTTTCAACTTTGCTTTTCAACAGAAGCCTTGATCAATTGCCACTTACGCGTGCCACACTGGCAATTCACTCTATGCGACTGATGTCCGTCGATATACAACCTCTGAGCTCGTACGTCTCAGAGAAGGGCGTTAAGCAAGAGAATAAATTCTCCGCCGCCAAACAGATGTATATTTAATAGAGATCAATCAACACAGAATAAAATCCAATGTCAGACACACAGTCCATTTACAAGTTCGTTCTGGGTCTGAACGAAACCGGAGGCACTTTCCTCGCATATCCATCGATCTCCAAGTACGTCTGAACGATCACCAACTGATTCCCTCATCTTGGGTGTACAGCCCACTCAAGATCATCAGTAACCACCCAAACGATGTGAAGACTTCCGGTCTTCAACCACCGTCTTCATCTTCGACTTATCGCCGAATCGGTTATTCAGAATGGGTATAAACCCGGCCTTTCCGAATAACCCGCGTATATAATAAACACGTGTTACACAAACACAACCTACGCCTCATTCCAATTCAAAATATTCTTTTATTTGAATTTTCACATCATTAGGGAATAGGTTCCCATTAATTTTATCAAAGATAAATTCTTCTAAATTTATTCTTTGATCTTCCTTTGGATATCATTTCAAACCATTTTATGGTTTTCCAAACTAGTCGGGATTAGCGAACCACACCGAAGTAATTATTTATTTTATTTCCCAATCCCTGGAGCAAAACTGGTAATACTCCATACCTAACACCACGGTGTTATTGGTAAAATTAATTACCATTTCATGTTCAAATCTAATTAAAGATTTAACTATCGCTTTGGAGGAAAACTGGTGGTACTCCATTCTCGATCACCTTTCAGATTTGATAATTTAAATTATCAATCCACATTTCAATCTAATTAAAGATTCATTAAAACTCCACTTAGTTTTAATCTTTTCAAAAATCAATATCCTGTCTTTAACTGGGTTAAAGAACCAATGTCATCTAAAACACGGTTCACGATAAACCCAAAATCACTTTCTATTGTCAATCGGGTTAAAGAATAGGTGTTATTCAAAACACCGCTCACAATAAACCCAAAAACCAATTTAAATTCAATTCCAATTAATACTATTTAATTGGTACACTTCATTAAATCTAAATAGAAGGATTTAATCTTTTTCTCAACTGGGTTTAAAAACAGTGTTAATGAAGACACCATTCACGACAAACCCAAATCACGTTTGATATTAAATACAAGGCTCTGAATAGAAAATATATCGGCTTATATTTAATATCCAATTCTACGACCAACAAATATCATATTGGAAATAACGATATGAATATATCTTTCAAATTCCACAACCATATCTGTATAATCACAAAATCCAGCATCGAAATATTCCGAAGACATTTTCGATTCAAATCCATTTCAATACACTTATTGGAAATACTTGGTTATTTTTAAAACCACTTTCAAATTTAATTTATTTATTTCAAAAATAAATTGATTTTAATTTTAGTTCAAAACTAGTTCATTTCGATAAAAATCTATTTTTATCTTCACAAATATGGGATTTTTCATTCCAGTTCTTCACAAATCATTTCTTATGATTTTACACAAATTATTGATATTTTTTATAATTTTATCAAGGCCCGTACAGTCGATTTCCATCAACGGCCATCGAACTGCACTTACAGCGACCTTTTCCAAATTTGATTTGGACATAATTCCAAATCTAACCGTTAGATTTCAAATTTCAAATATTCGTTAGAAAGCTCTTTTCGATACGAACCCAACGGTTCCGGTTTCAGGAGAATCCGACGGTCAGATCTCCCGCAACGTCAATTTGAAGTCAATGGTCGAAATTCACGAACTACCGCAGCGCGGCGCGTTCTATTCAGGCCATTATATATATAATATATATTATATATATTTCGTCGATTTCCTTTTAAAATGTATTTTATAAATCGTTTTAAATTCATTTTCAAAAAAATTCAACTTCATATTCAATTTCAAATCAAAATTGAATATTTCATATCATTACTATATAAATGATAATATTTTCAAAACGTTATATTTTGAAATCACTACCTTTTCTATATTCCCTATAAAAACGAATATAATCGATATAAATATCGTTCACGTCAAAATAGCGCAACTCTAATCAACACGGCTTTATATATTTCAATAAATTCGTTATTCTATTCAACACATGAATATTCTCAACACATGAGCACTGTCAACACATGACTATTTTTGTTATTTAATATATTTTATAAAATTATGGTATCTATCGTTTGATTTTTAAATCAGACTCCAACCGTAAAGTAGTAAGAGAATGATTCCCTAAGTATTAACGCCGAAGGCCGAAACCAATATCAGATCAATACCCAGGAAAACACTCATCTTATCTATTTTCCAGTTAGTTTCTAACTTTAAATATGATAAAGATGTAAAATTTATTGTTAAAATATTTCTTTTAACACATGATAATTTTCAACACATGAATATACACTTATTCTATCCTTTGATTTTCCCAATTGGAATGAGGCCCAATCAATTACCATATAATGTTAATTATATGGATTCCATACAACACATGTACATAATAGCAACGATAAATAATCAACCATCATCCAAATCGCACCACACAACTGCATAAGCATTAAATATAGATAATTAACGCTCACACGGTCTGTCAACCAATCGATCGACATACAATGAAATAATTGGGATTAGTGTATGCCAAATATCATCCCAATACCCGTGTGGAGTTTCAAATCAACAAACACAGATTTTATTTATTTATTCACATACCCATTAAAAATTATATTTTTAACGATAAAATATTTTTAACTATATAAATATTTTATTTCATTTCACATCACACAATCAATTTTTACCACAACAACCAATCAAACATACAAGCCATCCATGGTCTGTGGACGACGGGTGTCGGTGCTACTAAGCACCGTCTGCATCCTAGTATATAATTTAACTAGAAAAACAAGATTTAAAGTGAGAAGTCCTCACTGACTAGCTAATCCAAACGCCATGACTCTTCTTATGTAGAAATCATCGTCGTGCTCCCTTTTGTCATTTTCGTTGCCCGTAGCCACTACATATATAAAAATCACATTTTTATATTGTTGCTATGTATATAAAAATCACATTTTTATACTACTACTATATAGATAAAAATTCTATTTTTACACCGCTATTATATAGATAAAAATTCTATTTTTACACCGCTATTATATAGATAAAAAATCTATTTTTACACCGCTATTATATAGATAAAAATTCTATTTTTATACCGCTATTATATAGATAAAAATTCTATTTTTACACCGCTATTATATAGATAAAAATTCTATTTTTACACCGCTATTATATAGATAAAAATTCTATTTTTATACCGCTATTATATAGATAAAAATTCTATTTTTACACCGCTATTATATAGATAAAAATTCTATTTTTATAACGGTGTTCATATAATAAAGATTATATTTTTATCACGCTATTCTCTATATAAAGATTTCACCTTTTCAAATATAAAGATTTCGCCTTTTCAAATATAAAGATTTAAATTTTTATTATCTATATAATATAAAAATCATATTTTTAATACTTCTACTTTATAAAAATTATATTTTTATATTTCACACATGATAAAAATCATATTTTTAATCTTTTTATAATATAAAAATCATATCTTTCCTTCTACAAAGATATAATCTTTTCACTTTTTCATTATAAAAATCCAATCTTTCTACTTTAGCTATAAAAATCACATCTTTACAACGCTTCACATAAAATAAAAATCGTATCTTTATTTCGAAATCTAAATTATAAAAATACAATCTATCCTTTTATAACAACGTATAATCATAAAAATCAGAACTTTAAATTAATTAAACAAAATAAAATGAAATTAAACTCACTGTTATTTTCGGTTTAGGTGGTGGTGGAGGGTGTCGTGGGGCTTGAGCTCGCTGGAGGAGGGGATGGTCTGATGCGCGTCGCGGTGGCGGTCAGCAGGGGGTGGCGCGGCTTCAAAGGTCGGGGACAACGGGATTTTGAATGGGTTCGGGGGGGGGGGGGGTTCGGTCCTCGTGACTGGAGGAAGGCGAGAGGAGGAAGGAGGCGAGACGGGGATATGGCAGCGCTGGTGTGGGGAGGTGGCGGCGACGAGGGTGGAGGCGGCGGACATGGGGTAGGGTTCGATCCCGATCCCTTTTTTTTATTCGATTTCAATCTGGAGTGAAAAGGGGAAAGGGGGGGTATAGGTTCAAATATATATATTTATAATAATTTAATATTATTATTTTCTCCATACACGTTGACTTTTCATTCGAGCTCTAAATGACACCCAATGACTGTCGCCCCTAGCTAATTACCCCCATTCCGAATACAATGGGATATGTATTGCATGCCAATTCGATCGTTTCGATCAGTTTTCGTCAAAATCAACATATAACTTTATATATTGAATTTGAACGCGCATTTCAATTTACTGGGGTCACATACTAACTCGAAAAATTCCAGAAAAATATTTCCTAGCTTCGTATTGACGATACGGTCCTAACAAAACTAGTTTCATCGAATTCTGAGACCGTTGGAAAAATGGCCATTTTCCAGTCGATTAAAATCAACTAAAACTGGTGAAACGCGTTTTCCTTTGCAACGCTCACATATTGATTCGAAAAATTATGAATTTTGAAACCTAGCAATAATTTGACATCACGGATCCAACAAAAGTGGTTTTGTCGAAATCCGAGGTCGTTTGCAAAATTTTCATTTTTAAGGGCCTGAATTCCATAGCGACTATTCTGAATTTTCAAATGGACATATCTTTTGATTCCCGCTATGAAATCTTGATTTTTCGGATTCATTGGAAAGATATTCTCAAATAGATTCCATTATTTTTGGTTTCACTAAAATACGGTTTATTTTGCACCCGGTACATTCAACTGAAGTTTGAAATCAAATTATCGAACTACCGCGCCATTTTCAATTCCTTTTATAATTAAAATAAAATTTTATATTCTAACGACGATCTATATAAATATATACGTTCGATTTATATTCAAATTAAATTTCTCGTCGTTATTATTTAAAATATTTCATTTTAAATATTCAAAATTCGTCGAAATTGCCAAAATAAAATTTTTAAACTGACTTAGATTTTCCGGGTCGTTACATTCTCCCCCACTTAAAACTTTTCATCCCCAAAAAGGAACGAAGCCGAAAGTTGTTTAACTAATCAACTCAACTTCCATTATTTTCGTTACGGCTTAAGTTCTTCAACTTTTCAGTTTCTAAAAACCTTTCAAAATTTTCAAAAATTTGGCTAACACCCTAAATTTCCGAAAAATTTCGCCATAACCTCCCTTGCACCGGGGACTTCGAGATATTTCATATAGCCTCTCATGGCCTTCTTCAATCCAAAAGAAAAAGCCAATCGGCTCATAAAATCATCATCACCCAAACAAAACAGTAAATTATGGTAAACATGTACCTATTTGTCGGGCAAACAATTTTATTCTTCTGCTCTTGCCTCCTTGCTATGACCTGTTCAATGTAAGTACATGTATATGCAAGCAAATGCGACCAATTTTCAATACA
Organism: Allium sativum; assembly: GCA_030737875.1. Classification (NCBI taxonomy): domain Eukaryota; kingdom Viridiplantae; phylum Streptophyta; class Magnoliopsida; order Asparagales; family Amaryllidaceae; genus Allium; species Allium sativum. The sequence goes on from CM060909.1 coordinate 456,349,011, forward strand.
ATTCAATATTTGGTTCAATTAGGCGTAATGCGTCAAAATTTCAAACAAATAGACAAACAACACAACCATCAATCAATTAGTGGATTATCGTTTCAAATTCATAATTTGATATATATACAGAAAATCATGTTTTTGATGCCAAATCACAAAAAATAATCTATGTAAGTTTTGGTTCTCATACCAGTCTAATGGAAATATATAGATATCATACCTTCGAAACACGAACACAAATACTGATAACGCGGCCGCATTACCAGAATTATCTCCGGGCGTCTAGAGTGTGATTCTATATCTATCCAGTATATTAAAACTTCGAATATACGTTCATGACGCGTATATGCAAAACCTTTATATACTAGATTGTCCAAATCAATATAAATAAATTATTCAAATAAGTATAAAATGGTTTAAATTTTCAAAATAATATTGTTTCCATTTGAAAAATATACTCTTCACACTCGTTCTAGGATACTGCTGATTCCATCTCTAACGAGTCATTCTAATTGGATATTACTAATCCAATATCTGATGAATTCTTTCGTTCGGTTCTAATGTGTCATGTTCTCAAGCTCTGTAAACCAAAGCTCTGATACCAACTGTAGCGACCCGAACTTCCCCATCTCCGAAGAGAAGAGAAAGAACGAATTATCGTGAGGACAAGATGAATCAGAACGCAAATAGAAGAACATTTCATTGTTTATTACAACAATTCCATCATAATACAAGAATATACAGAGTATGAATAAATATTATACAACAGAAAAACATCAGAGATTACAATAAATTACATAGCCACGGAAAAACAATATAAAACAAAACTGAAAGTAATACACGGATACAAAGCTTTCCGAGCATCGTTCCAGCTGTAAATCAGGATCCTGTGAATATAAATCTGCAAAACCCAAAACTACTAGCTGCCCGTGTCAAAATAAGGGCACCCAGAGTTTAGGTTAAAGCAATAAACTCCAGGTCAGTCATATGACTGGTGTGAGAACTAAAACAGTTATTAATCTTTATTTTAAAAGAGAGTAATTCAAGGGACCACGCCGTATAACACAAAACGGGTTTCCTCCCAAGAATACCAGTGCATATAACAAAACAACGCAATGCTTTTTGGAAAAATGAAGCTATTATAAGACCCAGGTCCCATCATATAATGCAACGCAAGCCGGAGGATAGGGTTTTCCCTTATAATAGCCAAATAATGCTTGATACGTTTAAAAACAAATCATTTGATACTATTATAGATGTATAGTGTCAAAACAATTTCAATCATAAATATCAATCATAGACGGCATGGGTACCATATATCATGTCGCCATACTAGTTCTACAATTAAAACCGCAATATCACGTATTGGAAATTGGATTTCCGTCATGAGTCGAGGCAAGGAGCAAGCTCCTCTCCGTTCGAGACACTCTAGCAAATGTCCCAGGACCCCACTATGATCCTTGGAATCGGTTGGGCCGGTCCTCACCTAACTTTGGAGGATTAGTTATTCCTGAACACACGTTTCCCGGTCCTAACAGACCTATATCCGAGGCGCCTCGTATCCCACAACCACACAGGTGAAAAGTATATAAATGTCAGCCATTTTAACCACTGACACCACCACTAGCTAGAAAGAAACGTCGTGTTCTCCAAACGCTCTGTATCCCGTTTTTGACTCATACCGAGGTGTGAGGCTCGCGAATTCACGCTATACACAAAGCTACGCCACACATGCCGTGCTTTGATCATCAACCACAAGACTTTGCTTTTCAACAGAAGCCTTGATCAATTGCCACTTACGCGTGCCACACTGGCAATTCACTCCATGCGACTGATGTCCATCGATATACAACCTCTGAGCTCGTACATCTCAGAGAAGGGCGTTAAGCAAGAGAATAAATTCTTCGCCGCCAAACAGATGTATATTTAATAGAGATCAATCAACACAGAATAAAATCCAATGTCAGACACACTGTCCATTTACAAGTTCGTTCTGGGTCTGAACAAAACCGAAGGCACTTTCCTCGCATATCCATCGATCTCCAAGTACGTCTGGACGATCACCAACTGATTCCCTCGTCTTGGGTGTACAGCCCAATCAAGATCATCAGTAATCACCCAAACGATGTGAAGACTTCCGGTCTTCAACCACCGTCTTCATCTTCGACTTATCGTCGAATTGGTTATTCAGAATGGGTATAAACCCGGCCTTTCCGAATAACCCGCGTATATAATAAACACGTGTTACACAAACACAACCTACGCCTCATTCCAATTCAAAATATTCTTTTATTCGAATTTTCACATCATTAGGGAATAGGTTCCCATTAATTTTATCAAAGATAAATTCTTCTAAATTTATTCTTTGATCTTCCTTTGGATATCATTTCAAACCATTTTATGGTTTTCCAAACTAGTCGGGATTAGCGAACCACACTGAAGTAATTATTTATTTTATTTCCCAATCCCAACCTATTCATCCCCTGGAGCAAAACTGGTAATACTCCATACCTAACACCACGGTGTTATCGGTAAAATTAATTACCATTTCACGTTCAAATCTAATTAAAGATTTAACTATCGCTTTGGAGCAAAACTGGTGGTACTCCATTCTCGATCACCTTTCAGATTTGATAATTTAAATTATCAATCCACATTTCAATCTAATTAAAGATTCATTAAAACTCCACTTAGTTTTAATCTTTTCAAAAATCAATATCCTGTCTTTAACTGGGTTAAAGAACCAATGTCATCTAAAACACGGTTCACGATAAACCCAGAATCACTTTCTATTGTTAATCGGGTTAAAGAACAGGTGTTATTCAAAACACCTCTCACAATAAACCCAAAAACCAATTTAAATTCAATTCCAATTAATACTATTTAATTGGTACACTTCATTAAATCTAAATAGAAGGATTTAATCTTTTTCTCAACTGGGTTTAAGAACAGTGTTAATGAAGACACCATTCACGACAAACCCAAATCACGTTTGATATTAAATACAAGGCTCTGAATAGAAAATATATCGGCTTATATTCAATATCCAATTCTACGACCAACAAATATCGTATTGGAAATAACGATATGAATATATCTTTCAAATTTCCACAACCATATCTGTATAATCACAAAATCCAACATCGAAATATTCCGAAGACATTTTCGAATCAAATCCATTTCAATTCACGTATTGGAAATACCTGGTTATTTTTAAAACCACTTTCAAATTTAATTTATTTATTTCAAAAATAAATTGATTTTAATTTTAGTTCAAAACTAGTTCATTTCGATAAAAATCTATTTTTATCTTCACAAATATGGGATTTTTCATCCCAGTTCTTCACAAATCATTTCTTATGATTTTACACAAATTATTGATATTTTTAATAATTTTATCAAGGCCCGTACAGTTGATTTCCATCAACGGCCATCGAACTGCACTTACAGCGACCTTTTCCAAATTTGATTTGGACATAGTTCCAAATACAACTGTTAGATTTCAAATTTCAAATATTTGTTAGAAAGCTCTTTTCGATACGAACCCAACGATTCCGGTTTCAGTAGAATCCGACGGTCAGATCTCCCGCAACGTCAATTCGAAGTCAATGGTCGAAATTCACGAACTGCCGCAGCGCGGCGCGTTCTATTCAGGCTATTATATATATATATATATAATATATATTATATATATTTCGTCGATTTCCTTTTAAAACGTATTTTATAAATCGTTTTAAATTCGTTTTCAAAACAAATTCAACTTCATATTCAATTTCAAATCAAAATTGAATATTTCATATCATTACTATATAAATGATAATATTTTCAAAATGTTATATTTTGAAATCACTACCTTTTCTATATTCCCTAAAAAACGAATATAATCGATATAAATATCGTTCACGTCAAAATAGCGCAACTCTAATCAACACGGCTTTATATATTTCAATAAATTCGTTATTCTATTCAACAAATGAATATTTATTCTATTCAACACATGAATATTCTCAACACATGAGCACTGTCAACACATGACTATTTTTGTTATTTAATATATTTTATAAAATTATGGTATCTATCGTTTGATTTTTAAATCAGACTCCAAACGTAAAGTAGTAAGAGAATGATTCCTTAAGTATTAACGCCGAAGGCCGAAACCCATATCAGATCAATACCCAGGAAACCACTCATCTTATCTATTTTCCAGTTAGTTTCTAACTTTAAATATGATAAAGGTGTAAATTTTATTGTTAAAATATTTCTTTCAACACATGATAATTTTCAACACATGAATATACACTTATTCTATCCTTTGATTTTCCCAATTGGAATGAGGTCCAATCAATTACCATATAATGTTAATTATATGGATTCCATACAACACATGTATATAATAGCAACGATAAATAATCAACCATCATCCAAAGTGCACCATACAACTGCATAAGCATTAAATATAGATAATTAACACTCACACAGTCTGTCGACCAATCGATCGACATACAATGAAATAATTGGGATTAGTGTATGCCAAATATCATCCCAATACCCGTGTGGGGTTTCAATTCAACAAACACAGATTTTTTTATTTATTCACATACCCGTTAAAAATTATATTTTTAACGATAAAATATTTTTAACTATATAAATATTTTATTTCATTTCACATAACACAATCAATTTTCACCACAACAACCAATCAAACATACAAGCCGTCCATGGTCTGTGGACGACGGGTGTCGGGTGCTACTAAGCACCGTCTGCATCCTAGTATATATTTTAACTAGAAAAACAAGATTTAAAGTGAGAAGTTCTCACCGACTAGCTAATCCAAACGCCACGACTCTTCTTATGTAGAAATTTTCGTCGTGCCCCGTTTTGTCATTTTCATTGCCCGTAGCCACTACATATATAAAAATCACATTTTTATATTGTTGCTATGTATATAAAAATCACATTTTTATGCTACTACTATATAGATAAAAATTCTATTTTTACACCGCTATTATATAGATAAAAATTGTATTTTTACACCGCTATTATATAGATAAAAATCTATTTTTACACCGCTATTATATAGATAAAAATTCTATTTTTACACCGCTATTATATAGATAAAAATTCTATTTTTATACCGCTATTATATAGATAAAAATTCTATTTTTACACCGCTATTATATAGATAAAAATTCTATTTTTATAACGGTGTTCATATAATAAAGATTATATTTTTATCACGCTATTCTCTATATAAAGATTTCGCCTTTTCAAATATAAAGATTTCGCCTTGTCAAATATAAAGATTTAAATTTTTATTATCTATATAATATAAAAATCATATTTTTAATACTTCTACTTTATAAAAATTATATTTTTATATTTCACACACGATAAAAATCATATTTTTATTCTTTTTATAATATAAAAATCATATCTTTCCTACTACAAAGATATAATCTTTTCACTTTTTCATTATAAAAACCCAATCTTTCTACTTTAACTATAAAAATCACATCTTTACAACGCTTCACATAAAATAAAAATTATCTTTATTTCGAAATCTAAATTATAAAAATATAATCTTTCCTTTTATAACAACGTATAATCATAAAAATCAGAACTTTAAATTAATTAAACAAAATAAAATGAAATTAAACTCACTGTTATTTTCGGTTTAGGTGGTGGTGGAGGGTGTCGTGGGGCTTGAGCTCGCTGGAGGAGGGGATGGTCTGATGCGCGTCGCGGTGGCGGTCAGCAGGGGGTGGCGCGGCTTCAAGGGGACGACGGGATTTTGAATGGGTTCGGGGGGGGGGGGTCGGTCCTCGTGACTGGAGGAAGGCGAGAGGAGGAAGGAGGCGAGACAGGGATATGGCAGCGCCGGTGTGGAGAGGTGGCAGCGACGAGGGTGGAGGCGGCGTACATGGGGTAGGGTTCGATCTCGATCCCCTTTTTTTTATTCGATTTCAATCTGGAGTGAGAAGGGGAAAGGGGGGTAAAGGTTTAAATATATATATTTATAATAATTTAATATTATTATTGTAATGACAAATTAGAACGCAAACAGAAGAACATTTCATTGTATATTACAACAATTCCATCAGAATACAAGAATATACAGAGTATAAATGAATAAAATACATTCGATAAATATCAGAGATTACAATACATTACATAGCAGCGGAAAATAATACTAAACACAACTTGAAGGAGATATACGGATACAAAGCTTTCCGGATATCGTTCCAGCTGTAAACCAGGATCCTGTGAATATAAATCTGCAAAACCAAAACTACTAGCTGCCCGTGTTAAAATAAGGGCACCCAGAGTTTAGGTTAAAACAATAAACTCCAGGTCAGTCATGGGACTGGTGTGAGAACTAAAACAGTTATTAATCTTTATTTTAAAGTTAGGTAAATCAAGGGACCACGCCGTATAACACGGAACGGGTTTCCTCCCAAGAACACCAGTGCATAAAACAACAGCGCGATGCTAATTAAAGAAAAATGAAGCTATTATAAGACCCATGTCCCATCATACAATGCAACACAAACCAGAGGATAGGGTTTTACCTTATAATAGCCAAAGAATGCTTGATATGTTAAAACAAATCTTTTATTATTACTATGAGTGAAGAAATCAATTTCAAATTATAAGTATCAATCATAGGCGGCATGAATGCCCCATACCACTATGTCGCCATATATAGGTTATACAATCAAAATCTCCAAGTCACGTATTTGGAAATTGGGTTTCCATCTATGAACCGAGGCAAAAGATAGTCCTCTACCGATTCGAGACGCTCTAGCCCGTGTCTCAGGATCAGAGCTCGAGTGACCCTTAGGAGCCACAGGGTCGGTCCACCGATGTGGATTAAAATTCCTGAACACTGCGTTTCCCCACCCTTTGGGGTGTCAATGAGTCCAATGACTCCATCGGTCCCGGATCGACCGATATATCTGAGGCGCCTCGCAACAACAACAACCACATAAGTCAAACTCGTCAGGGCGTGTAAAACCACTGACGCCACTTCTAGCTAGAAGGAAACGCATGCCTTCCCTGGATCCTTCTCCCTTTTTGGTTCACAACTGGGGTGTGAGGCTCGCATATCAACATTACACAAAGCTATGCCACACAGGCCGTGCTTTGATCATCCACCACAAGACTCTGCTTTTCAACAGAAGCCTTGATCATATTGCTACTTAGGCATGCCACACAAGCAATTCACTCCATGCGTTTGATATCCATCAATATATAACCTCTGAGCTCGTACGTCTCAGAGAAGGGCGTTAAGCAAGAGAATAAATTCTCTGCCGCCAAACAAATATATATTTAATAGAAATCAACCACACAGAATAAAATACAATGTCAGACACACAGTCCATTTACAAGTTCGTTCTAGGTCTGAATGAAACTGGAGGCACCTAGTACCCCGCATATCCATCGATCTCCAAGTACGTCTGGACGATCACCAACTGATTCCCTCCTCTTGGGTGTACGGCCCAATCAAGATCATCAGTAAACACCCAAACGACGTGAAGACCTCTGGTCTTCGACCACCGTCTTCATCCTCGATACCACGTCGGATCAGTTATTCAGAATGGGATAAACCCGGTCTTTCTAAATAACTTGCGTATATAATAAACAAGTGTTACACAAACACAACATACGCCTCATTCCAATTCAGAATATTATTTTATTCAAATATTCTTATACTTTGGGAAAGGTTCCCATTAATTTTATCAAAGATAAATTCTTTAAATTTATTCCTTAATCTTCCTTTGAATATCAATTCAAACTAGTCGAGGTTAGCGAACCACACCGAAGTAATCATTTATTTTATTTCCCAATCCCAACCTATTCATCCCATGAAGTAAAATTGGTAATACTTCATATCTAACACCACGGTGTTATCGGTAAATTCAATTACCATTTCACGTTCAAATCTAATTAAAGATTTAACAATCGCATGGAGCAAAACTGGTGATACTCCATTCTCGATCTTTTCAATATAATTAAAGATTCATTAAAACTCCACTTAGTTTTAATCTTTAACTGGGTTAAAGAATCAGTGTCATTTTAAAACACGGTTCACGATAAACCCAAAATCACATTCCATTAATTATCGGGTTAAAGAACAAGTGTTATTTAAAACACTGTTCACGATAAACCCAAAAATCAATACCAATTCAATTCCAATTAAATATTATTTAATTGGTACACTTCGTTAAATCTAAATAAAATGATTTATTCTTTTTCTCAACTGGGCTTAAGAACAGTGTTAATGAAGACACCATTCACGACAAACCCAAATCACATTTGATATTAAATACAAGGCTCTGAATAGAAAATATATCGGCTTATATTCAATATCAAATTCTGCGACCAACAAATATCGTATTGGAAATAACGATATATATATATATATCTTTCAAATTTCCATAACAACATCTGTATAATCACGAAATCCAACATCGAAATATTCCAAAGACAATTTCGATTCAAATCCATTCCAATTCAATTATTGGAAATTCTGGTTACTTTTAAAACCCTTTTCAAATTCAATTTATTTATTTAAAAATAAATAGAATTATAATTTTAGTTCAAAATTAGTTCATTTCGATAAAAATCTATTTTTATCATTTCAAATATGGAGTTTTTCATCCCAATTCTTCACAAATCATTTCTTATGATTTTACACAAATTATTACTATTTTTAATAATTTTATCAAGGCCCGTACAGTCGATTTCCATCAACGGCCATCGAACTGCACTTACAACGACCTTTTCCAAATTTGATTTGGACATAATTCCAAATCCAACCGTTAGATTTCAAATTTTCAATATTCGTTAGAAAGCTCTTTTTGATACGAACCCAACGGTTCCGGTTTTAGTAGAATCCGACGGTCGGATCTCCCGCAATATCCATTCGAAGTCAATGGTCGAAATTCACGAACTGCCGCAGCGCGGCGCGTTCTATTCAGGCCATTATATTATATATATAATATATATAATATATACTTCGTCGATTTCCTTTTAAAACGTATATAATAAATCGTTTTAAATTCGTTTTCGAAATGATTTCAACATCCTTTTCAAATTCAAATCAAGATTGAATTTTTCAATATAAATTCGTTTTAATTTTATTTCAAATCGGTTTCAATTTGAATCGATTTCAATTAAATTTCGATTCGTTTAAATTCAATTCAAAACGATTTCATTTCTATTTCAATTTAATTCGAATTTCAATTCTATTCGAATTTCAAATCATTTCAATTTATTTCGAATTTTAAATCATTTCAATTTAATTCAAATTTCAATTCTATTCGAATTTCAATTCACTTCAATTTAATTCGAATTTCAATTCACTTCAATTTAATTCGAATTTCAATTCACTTCAATTTAATTCGAATTTCAATTCACTTAAATTTAATTCGAATTTCAATTCACTTCAATTTAATTCGAATTTCAATTCACTTCAATATACATTTCAATTTGAATAAAATCGATATAAATATCGTTCACGTCAAAATGGCGCAAATCTAATCAACACGGCTTTATATATTTCTATTTTCAAATATTTCTATTTCAAATATTTCTATTTCAAATATTCCTATTCAAATATTTCTATTTCAAATATTTCTATTCAAATATCTCTATTTCAAATATTTCTATTCAAATATTTCAAAATATTTGATAATTCTGAACTGGAATCAGGCACAGTCAATTACCATATAAATGCGATTATATGGATTTCACACAACAAATGTGTATAACAACAATGAAAACAACAATCCATCATCCAGAGTGCATTCTACACTATATAAGCATTAAATATAAATATTCGACGCTTATACAGCCTATTAATCAATCGATTGACATACAACTAATTATTGGGACTAGTGTATGCCATACTTCATCCCAATACCCGTGTGGGGTTTCAATCAATCAAACACACATTTTATCTGTGCAGTTGGACGATGTGTAAAATTTATCGTCCCAGTCAATATCAATCAAATCAGTGTATATAAACAAATCCCCGATTTGTTTATAAATATTTATTTTATATACACGTTAAAAATTCTATTTTCAACTATAAAATATTTTTAACTATATAAATATTTTATTTCTTTTCACATCACATCACATAATCAACTACACATCATAATCAAACAAACAAGCATACAAGTCGTCCATGGTCTGTGGACGACGGGTGTCGGGTGCTACTAAACACCGTCTGCATCCTAGTATATGTTATTAACTAGAAAAGAAAATTCAAAGTGAGAAGTTCTCACAGAGGGTTCCACTCCGCCGTGCTTTGCTTTAGAACTGCCGAACTGTCTGAATTCCTTTTTGAAATTCCAATGCAGTCCTTTTCACGCTGTTGAAATAAAAATTATTTTTATTGCTTCATTCAATAAATAAAAATCATATTTTTATGTAACTGAAAATCTAATTATTTTAATTTCAAAAATCAGATCTTTATCTTTGTTATGATAAAAATCACTTCTTTCACTAATTAAAAATCGAACCTTTCTTTACATTAAAAATCAAATCTTTTAGTCTTTAAAAATCTAACCTTTTCTATTACATATATAATAAAACTGACTTTATCCTATTATATATTAAAACTGATTTCTAAGACTGAAAAACTGATTTTAAAATTGATTTTAAAACTGAAAACTGATTTTAAAATTGTAGTATAAAAGAAAACAAACATACTCACTTTTAAATCGCTCGGAGGTTGCTGCGTCGGAGCTGGAAGGGGTCTCTGGCTATCGCTGCGTTGGAGCTAAGGGGAAGCGACGAGTTTAGGGAACGACGAAGTCTTTCTTCCTGGCGGTTTGGGTTTAGCGGGCTACGGCCTACGGAGGAGGGGGGTTTAATCGGTGTAGAGGGTTGCGGTTGGAGGGAGGAGGAGGAAGACAGAGGGGTAGAAGAGGGAGAGGAGAGAGTCACGAGGGTGGGGGGGAAGGAGATGAACGGGAGGAGGGCGGTGGTTGGCGGTGGGGCGCACCACCAGGAGGCGCGGCGGCGCAGTCAGAAGGGGGGGCTTTGAGATCGAATGGGTTTTTTTTCTTTTTCCTTTTTTTTCGTTTTACTGAATGAAATGAACGGTGATGGGGGGGTAAAGGTAAAGAGGAGGAGAGAGAATTTTATATATTTTATTTTATTTTCCACCAAAAAGTAACTTTTTATTTCGAACACGAAACGAAACCCACCGCCTGTCGCCCATAGCTAATTACCCCCATTCTGAACACAATGGGATATGTATCACAAGCTGATTCGATCGTTTCAATCAGTTTTCGTCAAAATCAACATATAACTCTATATATTGAATTTGAACGCGCATTTCAATTTACCGGGGTCACATACGAACTCTAAAAATTCCAGAAAAATATTTTCTAGCTTCATATTAACGATACGGTCCTAACAAAACTGGTTTCGTCGAAATCCGAGGTCGTTTGCAAAATGGCTATTTTTAAGGGCCTGAATTTCATAGCGACTATTCTGAAAATTCATTTAGACATAACCTTTGATTCCCGCTATGAAATTTTGATTTTTTGGATTCGTTGGAAAGATATACTCAATTAGATTCTAATATTTTTGGTTTCACTAAATTCTGGTTTATTTTGAATCCTGTACATTCATTTGAAGTTTGAAATCGAATTATCGAACTACCGCGCCATTTTCAATTCCTTTTATAATTATAAATAAATATTCATATTCTAACGACGATCTATATAAATATATACGTTCGAATTCTATTTGAAATAAATTTCTCGCCGCTATTATTTAAAATAATTCATTTTAAATAAACAAAATTAACTAAAATTGCCAAAATAAAAAAATTAAATTGGCTCGGATTTCTGGGTTATTACAATCTCCCCCACTTAAAACTTTTCGTCCCCGAAAAGGAACGAAGCCGAAAGTTGTTTAACAATTCAACTCAACTTTCAATATTTTCATTACGGCTTAAGTTCTTCAACTTTTCAGTTTCTAAGAACTTTTCAAATTTTTCAAAAATTTGGCTAACACCCTAAATTTTCAAAAAATTTCGCCATAACCTCCCCTGCACCGCGGACTTCGGGATATTTCATATAGCCTCCCATGGCCTTCTTCAATCCAAAAGAAAAAGAAAAAGCCAAGCGGCTAGCCAATCGGCTCACAAAATCATCATCACCCAAACAAAACAATAAATTATGGTAAACATGTACCTATTTGTCGGGCAAAAAATTTTATTCTCTGCTCTAGCCTCCTTGCAATGACCTGTTCAACGTAAGTACATGTATATGCAAGCAAATGCAATAAATTTTCAATACAATTTACTGTTTGGTTCAAATTGGCTATATGGTTCAAATTTAATTAATCCAAACAATAATCAAATAACACAACCAGCAATCAATTAGTTGATTAGCTTTTCAAATTCATAATTTTGATATATAGTCAAAAATCACATTTTTGATGCCAAACCACAACAATATGCCCTATCTAATTTTGGTTCTCACACCAGTCAATAGGAAATATATAGAAATCCCACTTTCGAAACTCGAATACTAATTCTGATGATGTAGCTACAATCATCATAATCATCTCTGGGCGACTAGAGTGTGACTCTATATCTATCCAGTATATTAAAACCTCGAATACACGTGGATCAGACATATATGCAAAATCTATATATACTGGATTGTCCACATCAATATAAATAATCAAATACGAATAATTGATTCAAATTTTCAAAACAAAACTTGTTTTCATTTTAAAAATATACTCTTCACACCCGTTCTAGGATACTACTGAGCCCATCTCTAACGAGTCATTCTCATTGGATATTACTAATCCAATTTCTGATGAATTCTTTCGTATGGTTCTAATGTGTCTTGTTCTCTGAGCTTTGTAAACCAAAGCTCTGATACCACTGTAACGACAAATTAGAACGCAAACAGAAGAACATTTCATTGTATATTACAACAATTCCATCAGAATACAAGAATATACAAAGTATAAATGAATAACATACATTCGATAAATATCAGAGATTACAATACATTACATAGCAGCGGAAAATAATACTAAACACAACTAGAAGGAGATATACGGATACAAAGCTTTCCGGATATCGTTCAAGCTGTAAACCAGGATCCTGTGAATATAAATCTGCAAAACCAAAACTACTAGCTGCCCATGTCAAAATAATGGCACCTTGAGTTTAGGTTAAAACAATAAACTCCAGGTCAGTCATGGGACTGGTGTGAGAACTAAAACAATTATTAATCTTTATTTTAAAGTTAGGTAAATCAAGGGACCACGCCGTATAACACGGAACGGGTTTCCTCCCAAGAACACCAGTGCATAAAACAACAGCGCGATGCTAAATAAAGAAAAATGAAGCTATTATAAGACCCAGGTCCCATCACACAATGCAACACAAACCAGAGGATAGGGTTTTACCTTATAATAGACAAAGAATGCTTGATACGTTAAAACAAATCTTTTATTATTACTATGAGTGAAGAAATCAATTTCAAATCATAAGTATCAATCATAGGCGGCATGAATGCCCCATACCACTATGTCGCCATATATAGGTTATACAATCAAAATCGTCAAGTCACGTATTTGGAAATTGGGTTTCCATCTATGAACCGAGGCAAAAGATAGTCCTCTACCGATTCGAGACGCTCTAGCCCATGTCTCAGGATCAGAGCTCGAGTGACCCTTAGGAGCCACAGGGCCGGTCCACCGATGTGGATTAAAATTCCTGAACACTGCGTTTCCCCACCCTTTGGGGTGTCAATGAGTCCAATGACTCCATCGATCCCGGATCGACCGATATATCCGAGGCGCCTCGCAACAGCAACAACCACATAAGTCAAACTCGTCAGGGCGTGTAAAACCATTGACGCCACTTCTAGCTAGAAGGAAACACATTCCCTCCCTGGATCCTTCTCCCGTTTTTGGTTCACAACCGGGGTGTGAGGCTCGCGAATCAACGTTACACAAAGCTATGCCACACAGGCCGTGCTTTGATCATCCACCACAAGACTCTGCTTTTCAACAGATGCCTTGATCATATTACCACTTAGGCATGCCACACAGGCAATTCACTCCATGCGTTTGATATCCATCAATATATAACCTCTGAGCTCGTACGTCTCAGAGAAGGGCGTTTAGCAAGAGAATAAATTCTCCGTCGCCAAACAGATATATATTTAATAGAAATCAACCACACAGAATAAAATCCAATGTCAGACACACAGTCCATTTACAAGTTCGTTCTGGGTCTGAACGAAACTGGAGGCACCTAGTACCCCGCATATCCATCGATTTCCAAGTACGTCTGGACGATCACCAACTGATTCCCTCCTCTTGGGTGTACGACCCAATCAAGATCATCAGTAACCACCCAAACGACGTGAAGACCTCCGGTCTTCGACCACCGTCTTCATCCTCGACACCACGTCGGATCAGTTATTCAGAATGGGATAAACCCGGTCTTTCTAAATAACTCGCGGATATAATAAACAAGTGTTACACAAACACAACATATGCCTCATTCCAATTCAGAATATTCTTTTATTCAAATATTCTTATACTTTGGGAAAGGTTCCCATTAATTTTATCAAAGATAAATTCTTTAAATTTATTCCTTAATCTTCCTTTGAATATCAATTCAAACTAGTCGAGGTTAGCGAACCACACCGAAGTAATCATTTATTTTATTTCCCAATCCCAACCTATTCATCTCATGAAGTAAAACTGGTAATACTTCATATCTAACACCACGGTGTTATCGGTAAATTCAATTACCATTACACGTTCAAATCTAATTAAAGATTTAACTATCGCCCGGAGCAAAACTGGTGATACTCCATTCTCGATCTTTTCAATCTAATTAATGATTCATTAAAACTCCACTTAGTTTTAATCTTTAACTGGGTTAAAGAATCAGTGTCATTTTAAAACACGGTTCACGATAAACCCAAAATCACATTCCATTAATTATCGGGTTAGAGAACAAATGTTATTTAAAACACTGTTCACGATAAACCCAAAAATCAATACCAATTCAATTCCAATTAAATATTATTTAATTGGTACACTTCGTTAAATCTAAATAAAAAGATTTAATCTTTTTCTCAACTGGGCTTAAGAACAGTGTTAATGAAGACACCATTCACGACAAACCCAAATCACATTTGATATTAAATACAAGGCTCTGAATAGAAAATATATCGGCTTATATTCAATATCAAATTCTGCGACCAACAAATATCGTATTGGAAATAACGATATATATATTTATATATATATATTTATATATATATCTTTCAAATTTCCATAACAACATCTGTATAATCACGAAATCCAACATCGAAATATTCCAAAGACAATTTCGATTCAAATCCATTCCAATTCAATTATTGGAAATTCTGGTTACTTTTAAAACCCTTTTCAAATTCAATTTATTTATTTAAAAATAAATAGAATTATAATTCTAGTTCAAAACTAGTTCATTTCGATAAAAATCTATTTGTATCATTTCAAATATGGAGTTTTTCATCCCAATTCTTCACAAATCATTTCTTATGATTTTACACAAATTACTACTATTTTTAATAATTTTATCAAGGCCAGTACAGTCGATTTCCATCAACGGTCATCGAACAACACTTACAGCGACCTTTTCCAAATTTGATTTGGACATAATTCCAAATCCAACCGTTAGATTTCAAATTTCCAATATTCGTTAGAAAGCTCTTTTCGATACGAACCCAATGGTTCCAGTTTTAGGTGAATCCGACGGTCGGATCTCCCGCAATATCCATTCGAAGTCAATGGTCGAAATTCACGAACTGCCGCAGCGCGGCGCGTTCTATTCAGGCCATTATATTATATATATAATGTATACTTCGTCGATTTCCTTTTAAAACGTATATTATAAATCGTTTTAAATTCGTTTTCGAAATGATTTCAACTTCCTTTTCAAATTCAAATCAAGATTGAATTTTTCAATATAATTTCATTTTAATTTTATTTCAAATCGATTTCAATTTGAATCGATTTCAATTCAATTTCGATTCGTTTAAATTCAATTCAAAACGATTTCATTTCTATTTCAATTTAATTCGAATTTCAATTCTATTCAAATTTCAAATCATTTCAATTTATTTCGAATTTCAAATCATTTCAATTTAATTCGAATTTCAATTCTATTCGAATTTCAATTCACTTCAATTTAATTCGAATTTCAATTCACTTCAATTTAATTCGAATTTCAATTCACTTCAATTTAATTCGAATTTCAATTCACTAAAATTTAATTCGAATTTCAATTCACTTCAATTTAATTCGAATTTCAATTCACTTCAATATACATTTCAATTTGAATAAAATCGATATAAATATCGTTCACGTCAAAATGGCGCAAATCTAATAAACACGGCTTTATATATTTCTATTTTCAAATATTTCTATTTCAAATATTTCTATTTCAAATATTCCTATTCAAATATTTCTATTTCAAATATTTCTATTCAAATATTTCTATTTCAAATATTTCTATTCAAATATTTCAAAATATTCGATAATTCTGAACTGGAATCAGGCACAGTCAATTACCATATAAATGCGACTATATGGATTTCACACAACAAATGTGTATAACAACAATGAAAACAGCAATCCACCATCCAGAGTGCATTCTACACTGTATAAGCATTAAATATAAATATTCGACGCATATACAGCCTGTCAAACAATCGATTGACATACAACTAATTATTCGGACTAGTGTATGCCATACTTCATCCCAATACCCGTGTGGGGTTTCAATCAATCAAACACACATTTTATCTGTGCAGTTGGGCGATGTGTAAAATTTATCGTCCCAATCAATATCAATCAAATCAGTGTATATAAACAAATCTCCGATTTGTTTATAAATATTTATTTTATATACACGTTAAAAATTCTATTTTCAACTATAAAATATTTTTAACTATATAAATATTTTATTTCTTTTCACATCACATCACACAATCAACTACACATCATAATCAAACAAACAAGCATACAAGCCGTCCATGGTCTGTGGACGACGGGTGTCGGGTGCTACTAAACACCGTCTGCATCCTAGTATATATTATTAACTAGAAAAGAAAATTCAAAGTGAGAAGTTCTCACAGAGGGTTCCACTCCACCGTGCATTGCTTTTGAACTGCCGAACTGTTTGAATTCCTTTTTGAAATTCCAATGCAGCCCTTTTCACGCTGTTCAAATAAAAATTATTTTTATTGCTTCATTCAATAAATAAAAATCATATTTTTATGTAACTGAAAATCTAATCTTTTTAATTTCAAAAATCAGATCTTTATCTTTGTTATGATAAAAATCACTTCTTTCACTAATTAAAAATCGAACCTTTCTTTACATTAAAAATCAAATCTTTTAGTCTTTAAAAATCTAACCTTTTGTATTACATATATAATAAAACTGACTTTATCCTATTATATATTAAAACTGATTTCTAAGACTGAAAAACTGATTTTAAAATTGATTTTAAAACTGAAAACTGAATTTAAAATTGTAGTATAAAAGAAAACAAACATACTCACTTTTAAATCGCTCGGAGGTTGCTGCGTCGGAGCTGGAAGGGGTCTCTGGCTGTTGCTGCGTCGGAGCTAAGGGGAAGCGACGAGTTTAGGGAACGACGAAGTCTTTCTTCCTAACGGTTTGGGTTTAGGGGGCTACGGCCTACGGAGGAGTGTGTTTAATCAGTGTAGAGGGTTGCGGTTGGAGGGAGGAGGAGGAAGACGGAGGGGTAGAAGAGGGAGAGGAGAGAGTCGTGAGGGGGGGAGGAGATGAACGGGAGGAGGGCGGTGGTTGTCGGTGGGGCGCACCACCAGGAGGCACGACGGCGCACTCAGAAGGGGGGGCTTTGAGATCGAACGGTTTTTTTTCTTTTTACTGAATGAAATGAACGGTGATGGGGGGGGGGTAAAGGTAAAGAGGAGGAGAGAGAATTTTATATATTTTCCACCAAAAAGTAACTTTTTATTTCGAACACGAAACGAAACCCACCGCCTGTCGCCCATAGCTAATTACCCCCATTTCGAACACAATGGGATATGTATCGCAAGCTGATTCGATCGTTTCGATCAGTTTTCGTCAAAATCAATATATAACTCTATATATTGAATTTGAACGCGCATTTCAATTTAACGGGGTCACATACGAACTCTAAATATTCCAGAAAAATATTTTCTTGCTTCGTATTAATGATACGGTCCTAACAAAACCGGTTTCGTCGAAATCCGAGGTCGTTTGCAAAATGGCTATTTTTAAGGGCCTGAATTCCATAGCGACTATTCTGAAAATTCATTTCGACATAAACTTTGATTCCCGCTATGAAATTTTGATTTTTTGGATTGTTGGAAAGATATTCTCAATTAGATTCTAATATTTTTGGTTTCACTAAATTCCGGTTTATTTTGAATCCTGTACATTCATTTGAAGTTTGAAATCGAATTATCGAACTAACGCGCCATTTTAAATTCCTTTTATAATTATAAATAAATATTCATATTCTAACGATGATCTATATAAATATATACGTTCGAATTCTATTTAAAATAAATTTCTCGCCGCTATTATTTAAAATAACTCATCTTAAATAAACAAAATTCACTAAAATTGCCAAAATAAAAAATTTAAATTGGCTCGGATTTCCGGGTTATTACAATTATTTTCTCCATACATGTTGACTTTTCATTCGAGCTCTAAATGACACCCAACGACTGTCGCCCCTAGCTAATTACCCCTATTCCGAACACAATGGGATATGTATCGCAGGCCAATTCGATCGTTTCGAACAGTTTTCATCAAAATCAACATATAACTCTATATATTGAATTTGAACGCGCATTTCGATTTACTGGGGTCACATACTAACTCAAAAAATTCCAAAAAAATATTTCCTAGCTTCGTATTGACGATACGGTCCTAACAAAACTAGTTTCATCGAATTCTGAGACCGTTGGAAAAATGGCCATTTTCCAGTCGATTAAAATCAACTGAAACTGGTCAAACGCGTTTTCCTTTGCCACGCTCACATATTGATTCGAAAAATTACGAATTTTGAAACCTAGCAATAATTTGACATCACAGATCCAAAAAAAGTGATTTTGTCGAAATCCGAGGTCGCTTGCAAAATTTCCATTTTTAAGGGCCTGAATTCCATAGCGACTATTCTGAATTTTCAACTGGACATATCTTTTGATTCCCGCAATGAAATCTTGATTTTTCGGATTCGTTGGAAATATATTCTCAAATAGATTCCATTATTTTTGGTTTCACTAAAATCCGGTTTATTTTGCACTCGGTACATTCAATTGAAGTTTGAAATCGAATTATCGAACTACCGCGCCATTTTCAATTCCTTTTATAATTAAAATAAAATTTTATATTCTAACGACGATCTATAGAAATATATACGTTCGATTTATATTCAAATTAAATTTCTCGTCGTTATTATTTAAAATATATCATTTTAAATATTCAAAATGCGACGAAATTGCCAAAATAAAAATTTTAAGCTGACTCAGATTTTCCGGGTCGTTACAGTGAACCAGAGTGAGAGAAAACACACTAAGTTTAAGGGTATCACACAACTTGATTTTAAAGTCAAAACCCCTTTTTGAAAGAAAAGGAAAATCGTAAGACCAAATCCACACATAAATACGGATTGTTTTTACCTTACGATAACCCAAAACATTTTTGAAATCAATATCTTTTCTGATATTATAATAGTGTCTAAATACAAGTAAATACCAATCTAGCAGAATGCTTGCATCTCACGCTCCACATATATAGTATACAATCAAAACCGCAGGCTCTTATTGGAGACTGGATTCCGACTATGACAAGTTATGGAACCACCTGCCGATAGTGTATATCTAGAGGGGAATACACTGGGTTCAATAAGAACGTCTTGCAACCCAGCCCACAAGACCGACCACTCATTTCGCTTGAGTGTACCGAAGGTATATCCCCAATGGTTAGGCTCAAACCACCGTTTCCCATAAGGGACAGCATTGAAATAGATTAAAGAAGGAAAAGGAATTTCTCTAGATATGTGATTATACACCCTAATGGGAGCGACCCACATAGCTATGCTGCCTGCCCGATTTTTGTCATTTCCCGGTTGTGAGGATTGAGGTTTAAATTATCCTTTGGAACATCTGGTCACCATTCACTTTGAATGCCACATCGTCAGATCCGCCAGATATCACTAATTGACATCTACAAAAATACATCTGGTCACCATTCACTTTGAATGCCACATCGTCAGATCCGCCAGATATCACTAATTGACATCCACAAAAATACTCTGGTCATTAAGCTAAGAGAAGTGCCCTTCTCCGCCACTAACAGAAATACGTTTGGAAAAATCAACGTATGTGATCCCTTTGGAAACACTCTGTCAGACATCCGTCCATACAAGTCATCCAGGAACAGGATGAACCGAAGGTACTCTCCTACTGCATCCTATATAGGAATCACCCCAAGGATCAGTAGTGAGAAGTCCTTGCAATCCGTAGATTCTGACCACGATAGAACCACAGTTTATCTCTGGTTGCAATCCCAGAGATTATTAGTGGTTCTTCCATTTAATGAAGTTCCACGGTCTTCAATGCTCCATCTCGATCATCTTCTGATATCTTCACGTATTTTTTGGTCGGAATGGTTTTCGAATATAAATTCGATCCCGGTCTTTCCGTACCAACAATCGTATTGGACATATTTGATAGTTGGTTATTTAATTATCAAAATAAACAGTTATTCAATCATGAAAATCCAATGAGTTCACTGGTTCAGTATTCAGTACCACTTGGCCTTTTAATTAAAACAAATGTAAATTTAAAACTCTTAAATATTTCAATATTATGAATATAGTTTTCGCTTCTTATTTAACATAAGATTTTTCTTTAAACAAATTCATTTTTATATTAGGAAAATCCTATATCATATCCAGTTTTCCATTTTCACTTTCATAACATTAGCCACCTTTTTATCTAGTATTGGGAAATCAATTCAACTTATTACTCGTAAAACAACGTTACGAATATATCTTTTATTCATTACTTGACAGCACCCAGAGATTATTCTTATTGAATAAAACTCAACTTTTACATTTCCTTTCTAACTCGAAAATATCATTATAATTCACGCAATCCCCTTTTTTTCCCTTTTACCTTGGAACTCTCGTTATATATATATATATATATATTCCGAATTTTCACTAACGTTGCACTATTATTTTTCTAATGGAAATAATACATTATTACTAACCTCTTTTACCATTACAACTAATATCATCCTCAGATAATCCTGATGTCGTTCAAGTTGGGGTATTTTAATTACCTCTCAGACCTTGATCAACAACGTTCATATCTTAAGATTGATATGAGTTGAAATCCAAAAACCAATATATCATTTTAATATCAATACAAATTCCATTTAACTATGTTATTTAAAATACGTTTCATAAACCTTCTTACTTTTTTTGAAAATCTCTTCCACTAATATAACTATTATTTCTTAATTCAATAATTAAGTAACTTCTTTATAAAACACCACTTTTTAACTCTGCCTCTTTAAAGAAAATTCATTTATAATTCGGATTTGGTCAAATAACCCTATGGCCCACGTCTTTTACCAAATTCACTTTTACCAATCTCCTTTCAAATCTATTCAACCATTCCCGACTTTGGAAATCTTATTTCAATTTCCCCTTTTTACTTAATCTCATCTTTTAGTAACGTTGAATTAAAATTAACGATTTAACATCTTAAACCTCAATTACATAACCCTGGTTTATTATAAACCCTTTTATCATAATTTCCTTTCACTTATTTCAAATAACTAAGTAACATTTATTTTAAGCTATCATATTCAATTAAAAATTCCTTTTTAAAAATCTTACTAAATTTAAAATAATATTCATTAAACTATTTTAATAGATTAATTCAAACCAAACTAATTTAAAAATCAGTTCCAATTTAAAACGGTCGATTTAGTCCACTCAAAACACAATTCTTTCATTAACTGATTCCAATTCATTTTCCCTTTAACTTAATTAATAATATAATTAATTTAAATAATTCCATTTAGTTTTTTCTTAACAAAACAACTATCCAATTTTAACCGTTAGGTTAATCTTCTGTTCTCATACTTATAAATTTGATTTAATATTAGAATTAACTTTATAAATTCAATTAATTATTAATTATAAACTTAAATAATAAATATTTATTTGAACAAACTTTTATTCCAAATAAAATTCATTTCAAAATCTATCTCCTGTTATAAAATAAATTTTATAGCTTCAGTCCTATCGATTTACTTGACGGTAAATCAATATAAACAAAACAATTGATTTTATAGGCCATATGCTGCCACTTACTCAACCAATATTGCCCATTGGTTTAAACAAAACAAATGTTAAATTTCAATTCAACGGTCAACAATCAAATCAATTACCCAATCAAGATAGTTCATATTTGATAGTATGAAAATAAATAATATATTTGAGGAATCCTGTTGGATCCCTCCAACCTATTCTTCCCTGTATTCAAATTGATTATCTCAAATCAGACCATTCAATTCCATTTTACTGATGATTTCTACTACAATAAATAACAACTTTTTAACATCAACTAATTAACAAAAGAATTCAATCAGTTCAAACAATTCAAATCATAAAACACGTTTATTTTATAAACATAAGTTACCTTCATTGGATCCAATCGTTAAAATAATGATTTGTGTTTTCACTAAAATTAAACAACAGTTTAATTTCATCGGTTAAATCAACAATAAATATATAACTAGCAAACAGTCAACCATTAACAACCAGAGCACACAAAATAAATACCCAATTTATATAAAATATAAATGGGAAGAACTGAGTGAGTTTAACTCACTTTGATTTCCATTGGTCGTTATAATGGTTTGCTTTACAAGCTTCTAGCTACGTTCAACTCTTCCCATTCCAAACCAGCTCCAAAAATGTTATGTTCGTCGTTACGGTTCCAACGCTTCAGGTCTTGTCAAATTCTGAAAAAACACAAGCATGTTATAAAATTCATACAGTTATAGTTTTAACTAAATTATTTTACATTTTATTAAATTATATCTTATTAATTAATTATACTACTAAAAATATGTGATTTGGCTTATACTAGGATTCAACACATCTAATAATTAGGCATTTTGAATATATGGATTGGCCGCGTTAACTTGGCATGTTAAAATACTACCGCAAGTTGGCCATGTCATATATAACAGTGTGCACATTAAATGAGTCGGGTCACGTATATAAAACTATATGTTAAGGCATATTTATAAACATAAATGGGCACGTTTAAACTGAATTGGCAAAAGTAAACTACCAGGCCTGTTTAATAATAGCTTAATATTGAATATGCTTACGTTAATTCTATAATTAGGAACATATTTAAAATAATTAGGCAAATTACCTTAGGTCATATATTTTTCACGCGAGTTTTTTTGGGTTAGGCTTAAACATAAAATAGTTGAGCAAATTTAAATACTATTATACGCATTAAACCATTATTAAGCATATATTATCTTTACGTTAAACTCACCCAAGCTACTGTAGCTTTCTTCATCGTTAAAATCCTGCCCCCCCTGAAGCTTTAATGGCCGAAAAATCAAGCACCTGATAACTTCCACCTCGAAGGTTCAACCTCGTCATCTACTTTCACTATCTCACCACTGTTTACGCCACGCAAGCTTCGTTCCCCATTTGTTTCTAACGTCTCTAGCATTTTCCCTTTATTTTCATTTTACTGTCACGCACATTCTACAGTAACTCTCCATATAAATTCTCCTTCCCCTTGCTTCACTATTACTTCACTCCCCACGCAACACTCCCATGTTCTATATCTTCTCTCCATACTTCTTCAGTTCGTTCGCCTATCTCTCTGCTCTCCCTCTTCCCTTCTTGCACAAGCAGCCTCACTCGATACTGCATCTTTCTTTTTATTTCTTTTTGCCAAATTTGCTCCCTGTACTCGAATACCCATCACGTTAATTTCTTAGTTGAACAGTACGGCCACTGTAGGAACCCAAATTTCCGGTACCTTTTGAGCTGATTGAACAACACTAATCCAACTCAAATTGAACTGGAAACCCAGATGCCAAATGAAAGAATTTAGAGGATGTAACACCCCACTTCCGTTAAGGTCACTCACAAAGGGAATGCCTTAACTTTGATGGAGCATTTTAGTAAACAGAACAGAATATTACAAGACAGATATAAAAATAGTACTTGAAAAACTTTATAACTTTATTGCAGCGGACAGAAATCAGTTTGGTTAGAACTTTACCAAAAACTCAAGTACATATATATCAGCCTTGTTCAAAATCCATCAGAGTACAAAACTTTAAAATCATAATCCCCACAGAACGGTAGCTATACAGAGCCAAGCCATACTTTAAGCACTTCAAGCAGAAGGAATCCGGATCAAGCTAAAGTATTCCCTCCTTGGATAACCTGAGGGGGGAAACGGAAGAAAAAGGGGAGAAAACAAGCAAGGTCAGACATAAAGTCTGGCAAGTCCAGTGATTTTCTGTTATGAACAGATAATAATAACATGACATGAAAATAAAACTGGATGAGAGATAACAGTAACAAGTGTAGCGGATATTACAGAAGAACAGAATGACATAAGCTATTTCTTTACACTTCTCTGCACTAATACTAGTATAACAGAATTAGGTGTCACCCTAATGTCTAAACTAAAACAGAAACGGGTACAGAATAATTTCCACAGAAGAGAGTGCTAGTAATGGGCCTTTACCACCCGAACAGAAACAAATAGAAGCAGAAACAGATTAATCCCTATAGAAACAGAATGTAGAATTAGGTGTACACTAGTGATTGGGCCTTTACCACCCGAACAGACGGTACCACGCAGAAACAGACGGGTGTTGCCACCCAACAGAAACAGACGGTACCAACAGAAACAGACAGAACTAAGTGTACCCTAAAACCCTACCCCAAGCGATCGACTCCCTAATACATTAATACCTTGTGTCGGCCCCACAGTAGGGTGTATCACTCCCTAAAGTGATAACCAATTGGCATAGGCCTATTTGCAGATGTCATGGCGTCTTACATCCTCAGAGGCAGACCGGGATCCATGCACGCACATGACCCGGTTGGAACGCACCATTAACACCCCTCGCCATTATCAGAATGAACCACTTATAATTAGTTCAGTAAGCGTGCCCGGACCCTACCTATTGTTGGGTCAAAGTTTTGATACCAGAAAGGGTTACTGACTAATATGGGTCCCAAACAATAGATGACACAAGTAATTCCCCTCCTAACCTTGTGTCCCCAGACTAACAGATTTCAGATTAACTTGTTTACAAGTTTCAGACATACAGAGTTTAGTTCAACTAGTTCACAGATTAACAGACTTACAGATTTACTGGTTACAGATTAACCGGTTACAGATTGTCTAACTTTGTATTGGGCCTACAGATTCACGAAACGGGTTTATCAGATTCACTGGTCCAATTGGTTTAATCTTACCCACCCAACATGTTTTAGACGTCATATTTATCTCAGATTTTCATTAATTAAATATTAATGCCCAGACCTCTCACATTAGACTGACAGTTTGCGGCTACTGGTTAGGCCGGTTGGTTCTGGGCAGATTTCTGTCGCAAACTGAGTCTAACCTCGGGTTTCAAGCACATTATGACTAACTTCTCACATTAGAACCTATTGTTTGCGGCCACTGGAATATGCCGGGCGGTTCCGGGCAGAATTACGCCGCAAACTCATTCTAACCTCGAGTTAGCCATGTTTATCTTTGCGGCCAATTAATTAATGATTTACCATTTATACCCACGCCTAATATACATGTCAATTATTCATAACTAATTCAGATTATGACAATAACAGACTGAATATATCAACTTAACAGATATAGCAGATAACAGGTTTAGGCGACTAAACGGATTCAGCAGATTAAGCAAACTAGCAGATTTAGCAGATAACAGATTAGGCATCTCAACATATTTAGTTTAGCAGATTTGGCATTTTTAACAGACTTAGAAGACGACAGATTTGGCAGATGAACAGATCTAGCAGACTAGGCAGTAGAGCAGAACTAACAAATTAAGCAATATAACAGAACTAGCAGATGGCAATATAACAGAACTAGCAGATTAGGCAAATATAGCAGATTTAATCATTCCTTAAAGTTTCACAAACATATCTTGCCTAATTATAAATTTTGCCTAAGTTCACATGCATAAATAATAGTCATGATTCACAATATGATCATATACCCCATGTTTGCATTAAATTTACATAGCACAGATCATGGTCATAATTTACCATATATCATATGTTTCAATTTTTATTAAACTTGCATAGTACAGAAGATCCATATATAATTTATACCAAATATAGCCATAGATTACTATGCATGTCATATATCCCAAAGATCCCTTACTTAGGTGTTTATTTACATTAATAGATACCTTACTTTCATGTAAATCTTTATACCTAAGCCATATTCTTTTTATCTCAAATCATATGTTCCATAAAGTCTATATTTATGTCCAATTATGTGTCCTCAAATTTATGTTCTAGTTACAGTCCATGCTCTTTTCTCAAATCAGTCACCTATTGGTCATGCCCAATTTATCCATCATTCATTTTACTATCCCAAACATTTTAGCGTATGTTAATCTCTTATGAGATTGACTCAGGCTCGTGGTAGCCTGACTATAGAACAGAAAGAGGAAAGAGATACAGAATAAGATCTAAACAGAACAGAACAGATATAACCTCAGATTCAGATTTACAATTCATGTCACAATCAGAATTAACGTTTATATCGGAAAATAAATGCACTTGCCTTGATTGGATTAAAGAAAGAACTTTATTTATTGTAGAATCGTTGCAGAAGCTTTAATCTCTAATTTGAATTGAGTTGCTTAGGTTGATGTTGATTAGCTTCTAGTTTTGATTCCAGCAGAGTAGCGACGCCATTTTTATTTTTATTTAGAACGGAGGTAGGAAAGAAGCAGAATAGAATTGTGTGTAGAGAAGGCTAGGGTTGGGGCTGTTTAAATAGGAGAATAGGAGTGTTTAGATCCATCAGATCGGTCCAGAAGTCATCCGGTTCGTCAAAAAGGGGTGAAAATCGTCACAGGCCCGATCTGCAGAAATGTGCCCAGGTCGACCCCCCAGGTCGACTACCCAGTCGACCTGGTCAGGGGGGGGTCAACTACCCAGTCGACTCCCCAGTCGACCTGGTCGGGGGGGGGGGGGGGGTCGACTACCCAGTCGACTTCCCAGTCGACCTGGGTCCTGGGCGGGAAATTTCCCTCCCAGCCTGCTTCTGGGTTTGAATTCGAAATTTGAATTCGAATTTCGAGCTGTTTTCGATTCTGAAAATTCTTGAAACTTCGGAGGGTCATATCTCCATCATACGGACTCCGATTCTCGCAAACTCGGACTCGTTTCCAAGAAGAATTCCGAGACGAACGCAATGGCGCCACCCGTTTCCCTTGATCTTCTTTTAAAAGTTGATTATCCTTTGATTTGTTACTTATACGTTCACAGAAAATACAGGGTGTTACATTCTCCCCTCCTTAAAGGATTTCGTCCCCGAAATCTTCAAGTTAAGAAGAATGTGTCCTACCATCCAACATCCATCTACTCAATCATCAATCACTGGCGTCCATTGTCCTTAGAAACTTCTAATGTTGTATGAACATATGCAAAAGTGTGTGTATATGTTCCTTATCTAATGCAAAGATCAGGCGGTCCACTGATTCAGTTGACCTCCTTAATGCGAATTATGCCAGTGCCATGAGTCCAACATGTATGCAATTTTCCTACTCGATACATATCATTCCTATATGAGTGCACAACCATTCAGTCATATGCAACATCCGTGTGCTGAGTCAATCATTTTGCATCCACAAAAATTTAAAATGCTCACACATCCATATGCAGTATGAGAGTATTTTCGAGCCGATCTAGTGCCTAGTGTGTGTATTTGCATCCACGGGCAACCACTAGCAACCACTTGCATCCACTTGCAACCATCAAACATAACATTTCTCAAACACATGTTTACACCCATTAGTTTCTACCTAAAGTTCGAAGATTCGATCGATAGGATATAGTCGAATGATGGAAGCGAGTACAGATAAAACAAAAACTTCATTCCCATGAGGCATGGGTCCTAAGTATCGGCCCCGAAGACCGAAACCAACATCAAATTGACACCCAGAGGATTACCCTCTTTAGATAATGTCAAAACTGGAAATCTTAACCTTATCGGGGATATTCAGATATTTACAGATTACTGGTACAGATCAGGTTGCCGAACTAAGCATGATAAAACCCAGAATGTATGCATCCCACTTGCCGCCTAACACAGATATCTATCAAACCACAATCTATCACAACAGATGAGTCATAACCCTTATGGGTCTGAGTCTACAGTGGAATCAGAAATAATACTAGTATTAAAGTGCAGAGTATCAATTACAAAATCAAAATACCAGAATCAGAAAGAGTCTTAACTCCATAATCAGATAAAGAAATTAAACCTACTATAGGAATTTTCCTATTTCTATCCTAGCCACTAGCCTCAAGAGTGTTCGCCTGCCCTTCTTGCCCTCGTCTCTTCGGGCAGTCCCTAGTGAAGTGTCCCATCTCACCACAGTTGAAGCAAGTGCCCTTCCTTTTTCTGCAATCTTTGTTCAGATGAGTCGAGCTTCCACAAGTAAAGTACTTTTTCCCCATCTTATCTTCAGACTTCTCATCCTTCCTTTGCGTTTCCTTTTTGGGCCCTGCTTTCTTATTCTGTGGTTCTTCCTTCTTTGTCTCTTTCGGGCCCTTGTCTTCCTCGCGCAGTAGTGCCATGTCCACCAACTTCTCGTAAGTCGCTCCCATGGGTACATGGGTCATGGCTAGGCTGTGCAGTGGCTCGTTCAATCCTTTAACAAAGCGGAGAGCCTTTTTATGCTGAGTGTTGACTAAATCCAATTCGAACCTAGCTAGTTGGTTGAACTGGTTGATGTATTCCTTAACCGTCGTATTTCCTTGCTTAAGAGATAAGAACTTTTCCAGTTGTAAACTTCGTTCAGCTTGCGAGAGAAATTTTGTCTCGAACCTTGTTCTGAAATCCATCCATGTCTCAACCGGCCTCTCGGCGTTAGTGACTTCCCACCAGTAGGAAGCTTCGTCTTTGAGCAGCCATACCACCAACTGTACCTTCCGCCTATCGTCCACCTCGAAGATAACGAATAGATCCTCAGTTTCTTTGAGCCAGTTCCTTGCTTCTACGAATGATTCAGTTCCCATGAAATCCTTACCACCCATGGCCCTAAAATCTCTATAGATCTTTAAGAAAGAAATTGCATGAGGAGATGGTGGAGGAGGGGGATCATTTGCTGGACCTGCGGTGGCTGTCCTAGCCTCAAGATATTGACGAAACCAACCGGGTACATGAACACCCTCTGGTATCTCAGATGCTTCAGACATGCTGAAATGAAAAAGGAAAGATTCAATTACAAAAAGGACCGAAGGTAAGATATATGGCTCTTGGGGATTATGTTTTTCAAAAATAGGCTTTACTTTCGAAAATACTTCCTTTTAAAACCTTTTTGAAAATAGTTTTTCAAAAACTTTACCCAGTCTGGTAACCTTCAGCGCTGATACCAAGTATAACACCCCACTTCCGTTAAGGTCACTCACAAAGGGAATGCCTTAACTTTGATGGAGCATTTTAGTAAACAGAACAGAATATTACAAGACAGATATAAAAATAGTACTTTAAAAACTTTATAACTTTATTGCAGCGGACAGAAATCAGTTTGGTTACAACTTTACCAAAAACTCAAGTACATATATATCAGCCTTGTTCAAAAGCAATCAGAGTACAAAACTTTAAAATCATAATCCCCACAGAACGGTAGCTATACAGAGCCAAGCCATACTTTAAGCACTTCAAGCAGAAGGAATCCGGATCAAGCTAAAGTATTCCCTCCTTCGATAACCTAAGGGGGGAAAACGGAAGAAAAAGGGGCGAAAACAAGCAAGGTCAGACATAAAGTCTGGCAAGTCCAGTGATTTTCAGTTATGAACAGATAATAATAACATGACATGAAAATAAAACTGGATGAGAGATAACAGTAACAGGTGTAGCGGATATAACAGAAGAACAGAATGACATAAGCTGTTTTTTTACACTTCTCTGCACTAATACTAGTATAACAGAATTAGGTGTCACCCTAATGTCTAAACTGAAACAGAAACGGGTACAGAATAATTTCCATAGAAGAGAGTGCTAGTAATGGGCCTTTACCACCCGAACAGAAACAGACAGAAGCAGAAACAGATCAATCCCTACGGAAACAGAATGTAGAATTAGGTGTACACTAGTGATTGGGGCTTTACCACCCGAACAGACGGTACCAGGCAGAAACAGACGGGTTTTGCCACCCAACAAAGACAGACGGTACCAACAGAAACAGACAGAACTAAGTGTACCCTAAAACCCTACCCCAAGCGATCGGCTCCCTAACACATAAATACCCTGTGTCGGCCCCACGGTAGGGTGTATCACTCCCTAAAGTGACAACCAATTGGCACAGGCCTATTTACTGATGTCACGGCGTCTTACATCCTCAGAGGTAGACCGGGATCCATGCACGCACATGACCCGGTTGGAACGCACCATCAACACCCCTCGCCATTATCAGAATGAACCACTTATAATTAGTCTAGTAAGCGTGCCCGGACCCTACCTACTGTTGGGTCAAAGTTTTGATACCAGAAAGGGTTACTGACTAATATGGGTCCCAAACAACAGATGACACAAGTAATTCCCCTCTTAACCTTGTGTCCCCAGACTAACAGATTTCAGATTAACTTGTTTGCAAGTTTCAGACATACAGAGTTTAGTTCAACTAGTTCACAGATTAACAGACTTACAGATTTACTTGTTACAGATTAACCGGTTACAGATTGTCTAACTTTGTATTGGGCCTACAGATTCACGAAACGGGTTTATCAGATTCACTGGTCCAATTGGTTTAATCTTACCCACCCAACATGTTTTAGACGTCATATTTATCTCAGATTTTCATTAATTAAATATTAATGCCCAGACCTCTCACATTAGACTGACAGTTTGCGGCTACTGGTTAGGCCGGTTGGTTCCGGGAAGATTTCTGTCGCAAACTGAGTCTAACCTCGGGTTTCAAGCACGTTATAACTAACTTCTCACATTAGAACCTATTGTTTGCGACCACTGGAATATGTCGGGCGGTTCCGGGCAGAATTACGCCGCAAACTCATTCTAACCTCGAGTTAGCCATGTTTATCTTTGCGGCCAATTATTTAATGATTTACCATTTATACCCACGCCTAATATACATGTCAATTATTCAAAACTAATTCAGATTATGACAATAACAGACTGAATATATCAACTTAACAGATATAGCAGATAACAGGTTTAGGCGACTTAACGGATTCAGCAGATTAAGCAAACTAGCAGATAACAGATTAGGCATCTCAACAGATTTAGTTTAGCAGATTTGGCATTTTTAACAGACTTAGCAGACGACAGATTTGGCAGATGAACAGATCTAGCAGACTAGGCATTAGAGCAGAACTAACAAATTAAGCAATATAACAGAACTAGCAGATGGCAATATAACAGAACTAGCAGATTAGGCAAATATAGCAGATTTAATCATTCCTTAAAGTTTCACAAACATATCTTGCCTAATTATAAATTTTGCCTAAGTTCACATGCATAAATAATAGTCATGATTCACAATATGATCATATACCCCATGTTTGCATTAAATTTACATAGCACAGATCATGGTCATAATTTACCATATATCATATTTTTCAATTTTTATTAAACTTGCATAGTACAGAAGATCCATATATAATTTATACCAAATATAGCCATAGATTACTATGCATGTCATATATCCCAAAGATCCCTTACTTAGGTGTTTATTTACATTAATAGATACCCTACTTTAATGTAAATCTTTATACCTAAGCCATATTCTTTTTATCTCAAATCATATGTTCCATAAAGTATATATTTATGTCCAATTATGTGTCCTCAAATTTATGTTCTAGTTACAGTCCATGCTCTTTTCTCAAATCAGTCACCTATTGGTCATGCCCAATTTATGCATCATTCATTTTACTGTCCCAAACATTTTAGCGTATGTTAATCTCTTATGAGATTGGCTCAGGCTCGTGGTAGCCTGGCTATAGAACAGAAAGAGGAAAGAGATACAGAATAAGATCTAAACAGAACAGAACAGATATAACCTCAGATTCAGATTTACAATTCATGTCACAATCAGAATTAACGTTTATATTGGAAAATAACTGCACTTGCCTTGATTGGATTAAAGAAAGAACTTTAGTTATTGTAGAATCGTTGCAGAAGCTTTAATCTCTAATTTGAATTGAGTTGCTTAGGTTGATGTTGATTAGCTTCTAGTTTTGATTCCAACAGAGTAGCGACGCCATTTTTATTTTTATTTTTATTTAGAATGGAGGCAGGGAAGAAGCAGAATAGAATTGTGTGTAGAGAAGGCTAGGGTTGGGGCTGTTTAAATAGGAGAATAGGAGTGTTTAGAGCCATCAAATCGGTCCAGAAGTCATCCGGTTCGTCAAAAAGGGGTAAAAATCGTCACAGGCCCGATCTGCAGAAATGTGCCCAGGTCGACCCCCCAGGTCGACTACCCAGTCGACCTGGTCAGGGGGGGTCGACTACCCAGTCGACTCCCCAGTCGACCTGGTCGGGGGGGGGGGGGTCGACTACCCAGTCGACTCCCCAGTCGACCTGGGTCCTAGGCGGGAAATTTCCCGCCCAGCCCGCTTCTAGGTTTGAATTCAAAATTTGAATTCGAATTTCGAGCTGTTTTTGATTCTGAAAATTCCTGAAACTTCGGAGGGTCATATCTCCATCATACAGACTCCGATTCTCGCAAACTCGGACTCGTTTCCAAGAAGAATTCCGAGACGAACGCAATGGCGCCACCCGTTTCCCTTGATTCTTCTTTTAAAAGTTAATTATCCTTTGATTTGTTACTTATACGTTCACAGAAAATACGGGGTGTTACATTCTCCCCTCCTTAAAGGATTTCGTCCCCGAAATCTTCAAGTTAAGAAGAATGTGCCCTACCATCCAACATCTGTGATGGCCCGTCCCGCACCAACCGACATTTACTCCAAAGGTGCGCTGTACACATGTCCAGTTAGCACGGAACGGGTCGTCAGGAGGAAAAGGAAGAAGAAAATGAACATACAAAGAACCTGTAGAATGTCTCACAGCGCATAGAACAAAATATAATAATAACATACTTGACATAAAACAGGAGAGACAGTGCATAAGATGAAAATCAGAACTAAACATCATAGCAGCGGAAATCCAAAATACAGCTTATTGCAACTTTCAAACTGTCTCAAAGCAAAAGTAAGATAAAGGAGGTACACTACTAATGCCCAAGTAGCGACCACCAACGACACAGGGAGAATGTGTATATATATATATCATACGTGGAAGCCTCCTGCCCGCCTCCGAATCAGCTACTCTCGCATCACCAGCTAACCTGTCTCTAGTCTGCTCGTGTGAGCACCCAGAGTAATAAGAGGAGACATAAAACTCTGGGTTAGACATAAAGCCTGGTATGAGCGATAAGCATCTAAAGTGAACAATAACAGGTAGACTAAAACATACCTGAACCTGGACCTGCAACCAAAGAGTTAGCACTACATACTGTACAACACTCTAAGGTACCATATCAAACAGTGTAAAGATACGGAGGTGGGGGAGGTGTGCATGTCATAGGGATGGCAAACAATCAAACATTGCATCCATCCACACATCTCTCACTCGGTGCGTAAAGCATACGATATTCACCACTTCGATCACCCAACATACCTTGCTTCGATCACTCTGCCCCATGAAGCCATAAATGACTTCACTGCACTGATAACGTAGCCACTAATCCTTTGCTATGTCCACTTTGCCCCATGGAGTAACAAGAACCCCACTGCACTGGCTCATAGCCTTTCCAATCCTTACTATGTCCACTTGCCCCATGGAGTTATTCACCCCATCTGCACTGGCTCATAGTCTTACTACGCATCACCTTGCCCCTCAGGTCATAATGACCCTACTGCACTGATAACGTAGTCTTGCTACCATCACCTTGCCCCTCAGGTCATAATGACCCTACTGCACTGATAAGTAGCCCATCATTCATTCTTAGTGGTGAATCGAAGTTATGAACATCGACAACTCCTTAGCACACGTCCCGCAGCAAAGTCCAACCATGAAGTGAACTCATCGGTTCCCAACTGGATCCTGAGCTCTAACTTCCCATATTGGACTACCTTTGCATCTCGGGTTATTGGTCAATACTGGGTCGGGTCGGGTTCCTTCTCAAGCCATCGGTTCGGGTCGGGTATCCTCCATCTGTTCGGGTCGGGTCTTCTTCTGGTGCGGTTCGGGTCGGGTGCCACTCCATCGGTTCGGGTCGGGCGTTTCTCCTCGGTTCGGGTCGGGTTTCACTCCCCCTCCAGTTCATGCTTCCGCTCCGATCCGCCTCCTCATCCTTTACGTGCTTCGATCCGATCCATCCTCCTCTATCCGCTCCGATCCCTACTCTTTGATCCAATCCGATCCCAGTTCAGTTAGCGTGGCCTTCCTTTTTGCCAATTTTCTCAAGTGTCAGGTTCCGATCCGATCGGATTCCTTGCCCAGTTCAACATATCCGATCCGAGCCCCATATTCGATCCGATCCGAACCCTGCACTGTTTTCTGAAACTGTTCCAGCAAGTGTTTACGTCATTCGACGACGTTTTCGACCATTCTAACTATTGAAATCAATCACAAAGCATTTCATACAGTCATAGCAACATGCATAATCAACCACAAACATCAAAACATCAACATGATAGGTTAAAATGGATCAAACATACCCAAAACCCCATATTTCCCCTTAAGCATGTTTAGGTGAAACTAATGATAGGATTAGCAAAACTTAACCAAATTAACCCAAATTCATATCAAAGGTCTAAAACATCATTTAAGAATTTATGAACATTTTTCCCGAATTTTATCATATTTAAATTCGCTAATTAACACTAATCAACCCTAATTAGCCATAATTAGTGCAAAACTATGCAAATCACTCACCTTAGCCACAAATAAACTAAGATCTGAAATAAATCTCTGATTTGATGCAAATCCCAACCCTAAACAGCAGCTCCAATGTTGATTTGGTGTAGATCTCCCTTGATTAGATGTTGCTAAGCATAATCCTTGACCAAAAGATGATTTGGAGGTGATTTAGAGGTTAGAGGCCATTTTTAGGGTTCCTTGGTGATAAGTGGAGGCTAGAAAACTGAAATGGAATGATCCTCTATCTCATTTCAGCCTCCCCATAACCCTAATCCCGAAATGGGTTATGGGCCTACTCACTAATCACCCGATCTGGCCCGGTTAAGCAGTTTTTCACCCTCCAAACTTTATTTCAGCCATATCTCCCAAACGGTAAGTCCGTTTGGCTACTATGACCACTCAACGGAAAGGTAAACCATCAAACGAATCCAACGGAAGTGGTTTTAGGTCAAAATTCCTTTCCAATCAAAAGTTATGGCCAAAACAGTACCAACTAGGGGCAAAATGGTCATTTAAAAATCGACAAAAATCGTGAACATGGGAAATGGCTCTAATGGATGTTTCCCAAAGTTACATGACCATACGACTTCACATGGGAAAGAAATAAATATTCTACAATCCTATGATGTGTAGAATACGGGTCGTTACAACATCCATCTACTCAATCATCAATCACTGGCGTCCATTGTCCTTAGAAACTTCTAATGTTGTATGAACATATGCAAAAGTGTGTGTATATGTTCCTTATCTAATGCAAAGATCAGGCGGTCCACTGATTCAGTTGACCTCCTTAATGCGAATTATGCCAGTGCCATGAGTCCAACATGTATGCAATTTTCCTACTCGATACATATCATTCCTATATGAGTGCACAACCATTCAGTCATATGCAACATCCATGTGCTGAGTCAATCATTTTGCATCCACAAAAATTTAAAATGCTCACACATCCATATGCAGTATGAGAGTGTTTTCGAGCCGATCTAGTGCCTAGTGTGTGTATTTGCATCCACGGGCAACCACTTGCATCCACTTGCAACCATCAAACATAACATGTCTCAAACACATGTTTACACCCATTAGTTTCTACATAAAGTTCGAAGATTCGATCGATAGGATATAGTCGAATGATTGAAGCGAGTACAGATAAAACAAAAACTTCATTCCCATGAGGCATGGGTCCTAAGTATCGGCCCCGAAGAACGAAACCAACATCAAATTGACACCCAGAGGATTACCCTCTTTAGATAATGTCAAAACTGGAAATCTTAACTTATCGGGGATATTCAGATATTTATAGATTACTGGTACAGATCAGGTTACCGAACTAAGCATGATAAAACCCAGAATGTATGCATCCCACTTGCCGCCTAACACAGATATCTCTCAAACCCCAATCTATCACAACACATGAGTCATAACCCTTATGGGTCTGAGTCTACAACGGAATCAGAAATAATACTAGTATTAAAGTGCAGAGTATCAATTACAAAATCAAAATACCAGAATCAGAAAGAGTCTTAACTCCATAATCAGATAAAGAAATTAAACCTACTATAGGAATTTTCCTATTTCTATCCTAGCCACTAGCCTCAAGAGTGTTCGCCTGCCCTCCTTGCCCTCGTCTCTTCGGGTAGTCCCTAGTGAAGTGTCCCATCTCACCACAGTTGAAGCAAGTGCCCTTCCTTTTTCTGCAATCTTTGTTCAGATGAGTCGAGCTTCCACAAGTAAAGCACTTTTTCCCCTTCTTATCTTCAGACTTCTCATCCTTCCTTTGCGTTTCCTTTTTGGGCCTTGCTTTCTTATTTTGTGGTTCTTCCTTCTTTGTCTCTTTCGGGCCCTTGTCTTCCTCGTGCAGTAGTGCCATGTCCACCAACTTCTCGTAAGTCGCTCCCATGGGTACATGGGTCATGGCTAGGCTGTGCAGTGGCTTGTTCAATCCTTTAACAAAGCGGAGAGCCTTTTTATGCTGAGTGTTGACTAAATCCAATCCGAACCTAGCTAGTTGGTTGAACTGGTTGACGTATTCCTTGACCGTCATACTTCCTTGCTTAAGAGATAAGAACTTTTCCAGTTGTAAACTTCGTTCAGCTTGCGAGAGAAATTTTGTCTCGAACCTTGTTCTGAAATCCATCCATGTCTCAACCGGCCTCTCGGCGTTAGTGACTTCCTACCAGTAGGAAGCTTCGTCTTTGAGCAGCCATACCGCCAACTGTACCTTCCGCCTATCGTCCACCTCGAAGATAACGAATAGATCCTCAGTTTCTTTGATCCAGTTCCTTGCTTCTACGAATGATTCAGTTCCCTTGAAATCCTTACCACCCATGGCCCTAAAATCTCTATAGATCATTGAGAAAGAAATTGCACGAGGAGATGGTGGAGGAGGGGGATCATTTGTTGGACCTGCGGCGGCGGTCCTAGCCTCAAGATATTGACGAAACCAACCGGGTACATGAACACCCTCTGGTATCTCAGATGCTTCAGACATGCTGAAACGAAAAAGGAAAGACTCAATTACAAAAAGGACCGAAGGTAAGATATATGGCTCTTGGGGATTATGTTTTTCAAAAATAGGCTTTACTTTCGAAAATACTTCCTTTTAAAACCTTTTTGAAAATAGTTTTTCAAAAACTTTACCCAGTCTGGTAACCTTCAGCTCTGATACCAAGTGTAACACCCCACTTCCGTTAAGGTCACTCACAAAGGGAATGCCTTAACTTTGATGGAGCATTTTAGTAAACAGAACAGAATATTACAAGACAGATATAAAAATAGTACTTGAAAAACTTTATAACTTTATTGCAGCGGACAGAAATCAGTTTGGTTACAACTTTACCAAAAACTCAAGTACATATATATCAGCCTTGTTCAAAAGCCATCAGAGTACAAAACTTTAAAATCATAATCCCCACAGAACGGTAGCTATACAGAGCCAAGCCATACTTTAAGCACTTCAAGCAGAAGGAATCCGGATCAAGCTAAAGTATTCCCTCCTTGGATAACCTGAGGGGGGGAAACGGAAGAAAAAGGGGCGAAAACAAGTAAGGTCAGACATAAAGTCTGGCAAGTCCAGTGATTTTCAGTTATGAACAGATAATAATAACATGACATGAAAATAAAACTGGATGAGAGATAACAGTAACAGGTGTAGCGGATATTACAGAAGAACAGAATGACATAAGCTATTTCTTTACACTTCTCTGCACTAATACTAGTATAACAGAATTAGGTGTCACCCTAATGTCTAAACTGAAACAGAAACGGGTACAGAATAATTTCTACAGAAGAGAGTGCTAGTAATGGGCCTTTACCACCCGAACAGAAACAGACAGAAGAAGAAACAGATTAATCCCTACGGAAACAGAATGTAGAATTAGTTGTACACTAGGCCTTTACCACCCGAACAGACGGTACCACGCAGAAACAGACGGGTGTTGCCACCCAACAGAGACATACGGTACCAACAGAAACAGACAGAACTAAGTGTACCCTAAAACCCTACCCCAAGTGATCGACTCCCTAATACATAAATACCCTGTGTCGGCCCCACAGTAGGGTGTATCACTCCCTAAAGTGACAACCAATTGGCACAGGCCTATTTACAGATGTCACGACGTCTTACATCCTCAGAGGCAGACCGGGATCCATGCACGCACAAGACCCAGTTGGAACGCACCATCAACACCCCTCGCCATTATCAGAATGAACCACTTATAATTAGTTCAGTAAGCGTGCCCGGACCCTACCTACTGTTGGGTCAAAGTTTTGATACCAGAAAGGGTTACTGACTAATATGGGTCCCAAACAACTTATGACACAAGTAATTCCCCTCCTAACCTTGTGTCCCCAGACTAACAGATTTCAGATTAACTTGTTTACAAGTTTCAGACATACAGAGTTTAGTTCAACTAGTTCACAGATTAACAGACTTACAGATTTACTGGTTACAGATTAACCGGTTACAGATTGTCTAACTTTGTATTGGGCCTACAGATTCACGAAACGGGTTTATCAGATTCACTGGTCCAATTGGTTTAATCTTACCTACCCAACATGTTTTAGACGTCATATTTATCTCAGATTTTCATTAATTAAATATTAATGCCCAGACCTCTCACATTAGACTGACAGTTTGCGGCTACTGGTTAGGCCGGTTGGTTCCGGGTAGATTTCTGTCGCAAACTGAGTCTAACCTCGGGTTTCAAGCACGTTATGACTAACTTCTTACATTAGAACCTATTGTTTGCGGCCACGGGAATATGTCGGGCGGTTCCGGGTAGAATTACGCCGCAAACTCATTCTAACCTCGAGTTAGCCATGTTTATCTTTGCGGCCAATTAATTAATGATTTACCATTTATACCTACGCCTAATATACATGTCAATTATTCATAACTAATTCAGATTATGACAATAGCAGACTGAATATATCAACTTAACAGATATAGCAGATAACAGGTTTAGGCGACTTAACGGATTCAGCAGATTAAGCAAACTAGCAGATTTAGCAGATAACAGATTAGGCATCTCAACAGATTTAGTTTAGCAGATTTGGCATTTTTAACAGACTTAGAAGACGACAGATTTGGCAGATGAACAGATCTAGCAGACTAGGCAGTAGAGCAGAACTAACAAATTAAGCAATATAACAGAACTAGCAGATGGCAATATAACAGAACTAGCAGATTAGGCAAATATAGAAGATTTAATCATTCCTTAATGTTTCACAAACATATCTTGCCTAATTATAAATTTTTCCTAAGTTCACATGCATAAATAATAGTCATGATTCACTATATGATCATATACCCCATGTTTGCATTAAATTTACATAGCACAGATCATGGTCATAATTTACCATATATCATATGTTTCAATTTTTTTATTAAACTTGCATAGTACAGAAGATCCATATATAATTTATACCAAATATAGCCATAGATTACTATGCATGTCATATATCCCAAAGATCCCTTACTTAGGTGTTTATTTACATTAATAGATACCCTACTTTCATGTAAATCTTTATACCTAATTCATATTCTTTTTATCTCAAATCATATGTTCCATAAAGTCTATATTTATGTCCAATTATGTGTCCTCAAATTTATGTTCTAGTTACAGTCCATGCTCTTTTCTCAAATCATTCACCTATTGGTCATGCCTAATTTATGCATCATTCATTTTACTGTCCCAAACATTTTAGCGTATGTTAATCTCTTATGAGATTGGCTCAGGCTCGTGGTAGCCTGGCTATAGAACAGAAAGAGGAAAGAGATACAGAATAAGATCTAAACAGAACAGAACAGATATAACCTCAGATTCAGATTTACAATTCATGTCACAATCAGAATTAACGTTTATATCAGAAAATAACTGCACTTGCCTTGATTGGATTAAAGAAAGAACTTTAGTTATTGTAGAATCGTTGCAGAAGCTTTAATCTCTAATTTGAATTGAGTTACTTAGGTTGATGTTGATTAGCTTCTAGTTTTGATTCCAACAGAGTAACGACGCCATTTTTATTTTTATTTAGAACGGAGGCAGGGAAGAAGCAGAATAGAATTGTGTGTAGAGAAGGCTAGGGTTGGGGCTGTTTAAATAGGAGAATAGGAGTGTTTAGAGCCATCAGATCGGTCCAGAAGTCATCCAGTTCGTCAAAAAGGGGTAAAAATCGTCACAGGCCCGATCTGCAAAAATGTGCCCAGGTCGACCCCCCAGGTCGACTACCCAGTCGACCTGGTTAGGGGGGGTCGATACCCAGTTGACCTGGTCAGGGGGGGTCGACTACCCAGTCGACTCCCCAGTCGACCTGGTCGGGGGGGGGGGGGGGTCGACTACCCAGTCGACTCCCCAGTCGACCTGGGTCCTGGGCAGGAAATTTCCCGTCCAGCCCGATTCTGGGTTTGAATTCGAAATTTGAATTCGAATTTCGATCTGTTTTCGATTCTGAAAATTCCTGAAACTTCGGAGGGTCATATCTCCATCATACGGACTCCGATTCTCGCAAACTCGGACTCATTTCCAAGCAGAATTCCGAGACGAACGCAATGGCACCACCCGTTTCCCTTGATTCTTCTTTTAAAAATTAATTATCCTTTGATTTGTTACTTATACGTTCATAGAAAATACGGGGTGTTACAGAGGATGAGATAAGAAAGAAATTTTAGAATAGAAGAAATAGGAAGAAGAAAACACAACACAAATCAGAGTCTCACATCGCAGCAGAAACGAAATATAATATAGAAATATTCTTTATTTAGATCTTGAAAATATACTTACAACATCAGAGTACATCAATACACTTGGACAGTTATAACAACCTGTCCTTGTATACATCACACAGCGGAATATACTAGATATAATCATATGTCTGAACTCTTTCAGCATGTCTTCTAAACTTCGTATTATTCAATGACCTGAACCTATAACCCGGGCTAACCCGAGCATTTACAAAACACCGGGTCAGTCTGGTGAACCAGAGCGAGAATAACTCGCACAGTTTAAGGGGAATCACCCAACTTGATTTTTAAGTTCAAATCTATTTCGAAAGAAAAGGATAATAGTAAGACCAACCCACACATAAACACGGACG
The DNA here is from genome assembly GCA_030737875.1 of Allium sativum. NCBI lineage: Eukaryota > Viridiplantae > Streptophyta > Magnoliopsida > Asparagales > Amaryllidaceae > Allium > Allium sativum. Next base: position 456,390,899 of record CM060909.1, read on the forward strand.
GTTTTTACCTTACTATAACCCAAAAACAGTTTTGAAATCATATCTTATTCTGATATTATAATAGTGTCTAACTACAAGTAAATAACAATCTAGTGGAACGCTTGCATCTCACGCTCCATAGTATACAAATCAAAACCGCAGGCTCTTATTGGAGACTGGATTCCGATTATGACAAGGTATGGAACCACCTGCCGATAGTGTATCTCTAGAGGCGAATACACTGGGTTCAACAAGAACGTCTTGCAACCCGGCCCACACATGACCGACTACTCATTTCGCTTGAGTGTATCGAATGTATATCACCGACGGTTGGGATCAGCAACTGCCTCCCGAAAAGGGACAGCATCGATAAATTTAAGAAACAAAGGGATTTCTCTAGATAGGTGATTATACATCCTAATGGGAGCGACCCACATAGCCATGCTGTTTGCCCGATTTTTGTCATTTACCGGTTGGTGTGGCTTGAGGCTACGCTATATTCTCGCACCAGATTCACTTTGAATGCCACATTGTCAAATCCATCAAAAATCACTAATCGATGTCTACAACAATACATTACGTGTCAGCTAAAAGAAGTTTCCTTCTCCGCTTCCACTCTTGGCACGGTTGAAGAAATCAAGTTACGTGACCTCTTTGGAAATACTTTGTCAGACATTCATCCATACAAGTTATCCAGGAACAGGATCAACCGAAGGCACTTTCCTACCGCATCCTATATTGGAGTCACCCCAAGGATCAGTAGCGAGGAGTCCTTGCAATCCGAAGATTTCAATCATGATAGAATCACAAGTCATCATAACTCTGGTAGCTAGCCAGAGGAATTTAACGAGGATTTCTTCCGCTCATGAAGATCAACGGTCTTCAATGCTCCATCTCGACCATCTTATTATATATTCAACGTTACGTATTTGCTGGTCAGAATGGTTTTCGAATCTAAATTCGATCCCGGTCTTTTCGTACCAACAATCGATTTGGCTAGATTTTGATAGTCGGTGTTTTAACTATCAAAACAACAATTATCATCCATCGAAAAAATCAAATGAGTTCATTGGTTTAGCATACAACATCACTTGGCATCTTTAGTTAAACAGTTGTTAATCACACTTCTAAATCTTTCAACATTTAGAATATCCTTTCTCAATTCTTATTTCCAAATCCATTTATTCAACTTATAATGCTTTGAATTATAGTTTATAATATTCTCCCTGAAAATATTATTTAATCTCCTTAACCAACTTCATTTCTAAACTAATATCCATTCCTGGATAATCGTGAAGTCGTTCAAGTTGGGGTATTTTATTTACCTCTCAGACCTTGAGTCGACAACGCTCTTATCTTCAGAATAGATAGAAGTTTATTAATGGAATCTCGAATTCCAATAACTATCCCAACACTTCCATTTACTATAGCATCTCTTTTAAAATCTACTCATCTTATTTGGTTTAAATAATTTCATTTCTCGAAAATACTTATCCTTAGATCTTACTGTTAGATTTTTACTTTAATCGATTCTCATCCACTTAAGCTTTCGTTCACTCACATTAAATCTCATTTGAAACCTCCCTTTTATATATAATTCCTTCCAGGGAATAAATCCAAAATCTAATTCATGTAAATATGAGTATCATGTAATAAATTCCTTTTTAACTATAAACAAGGTCTTCCCAAACTAATTCTTTTATCACCATTTCAATTTCACTATGGTTACTTTCAAAAATTATATACTTTAAAAGTTAATACTATTCTTTTTATAGAAATATGGACTCGATGTATCTAAATAACTTGGTTTCATTTGAAAACACTATCATATATTCAAATCTTGTCTTATCGAGTCACTTTAAGCATTCATCTTAAAATCCCTTTTACAGCCAACTCATCGTTCATTTGTCTAATATCCTTTACATAGAATATACTTAATCTTTCTTAAAAGGTTATTTTAAAATGATATTTAAATAATAATTAACTATCCTATAATAGTTCTTAATAATCAATTCTCGTCCAAGTGGTCGACTTTGTCATCTCAACAACGTTACTTTGTTAACTATTTCTACTTAGTTATTTCCTTTAAATAAAATTAATTCAAATACTTTCATTTAGATTTAATTAACAACCTTATTAAATAAATAAATAAAATCCCATCTAACCATTAAATTCCATCTTAACCATTTGGTTAATCGTTGCACATTTGCCGGAAAACTCATTAACATGCAAATGTGCTTTGTATACTTCTTTGTAAGTTCAAGATAAAAATAATCATTTATTTCTTTTACTAAATTTATTTAAAATAATCCATATAAAATAGATCTCAAAACTAACTTTAGTTATAAACCAAATTTATAACTTCATTTCTATTGATTTATATGACGGTAAATCAATTTCTATAAAAAGACTCATTTACGGGCCATCTGCCGATAATTACTCAACCCACATACTCCATTGGTTAATATCACGCAAGTGTTGAATTTGGAGTCCACAATTAATAATCAATCATATTGATTAACAGTTCATATAAATAACAACATATTTGAGGAATCTGGTTGGATTCCTCCAACCTGTCCTTCCCTGCAGCAAATGGGTTATCTCAATTTTAACACAACCATGCAGTTCAACCAATAACAGTCAACAAACAATTTATAAAATTCAATCATCAATCATCAGCAAACATTGCACACAAAATAAAATAAAACCCGGTTTATATAAAATATAAACGGGGTAAACTGAGTGAGTTAAACTCACCTTGATTGCAGTCGGTGATGAAATAAATTTGTTTTAATTAAATTAAACAAGTGTTTAATTTAATTAAAACCTCCAGCTGTACCCAACTCTGTCCGTTGCAATCCCATAATGTCGTGTTTACTGATACTGTACCCCCATCTTTGATTTTGTCCAATTCTGTTATTGAATGAACAAGTTATGGGTTTAATATATTATTCATTATCTAAGTATTATTACTATCGTACTAATAAATTAATCAATTCCTAATCATATTAATTAAACCCCTGATTAGAATGGATTAGACACGGTTGGGTAAAATATTGTTATCTGAATCGACCAATAAATATACTTGTGACGTTTGGGATTTTCTTGTCAAAAACCCGTAAAATGTTTGTATCCTAGTAGTCCTTAGCATATTCATTTGAAGGCCACTTGAAGACGGTTTATAGATTTTTATAACGGTCATGTAATTATAAAAGGTTGGGCACTTTCGAACTGGAACGTTATAACCTAGATTATAATATTCGGTTATAATACAGATTATAATATAAGGCTTACATCACCTTGTTTTTCTTCTTCCCCACTTGATTTTTTCTTTTCTGTGATACACTCTTTTGCTTCCCAGTATAATTCCTTTTTCAAATTACAGCACCACCTTTCTATGTTCCAGCAAGCCTCCCTCAAGTCTCTCACCTCACTGATATGTCTTCGCGCCATGCTTCTCTTTCACCCCGTCACAAACGGTGGCTCCCTAACACGTCCCCTTTCTGCTTTGCCAATACAACATTGGTTTCCCCCATCACTGACACCAGAGTTCCGAATCGCTCCTACTTCGCTTCAACACCCACTCACATGCGCCTTTTACTACACTTTCCACCTTACCAGAAACCGCACCCTTTACTTCCACGTTCAGTACCCATTCCTCCCATGTGCATGCGTGTTCCCATACTTCCCATTACTGTCTACCTCCCCCATGATTTTCTCCAAAGCTTTAATCTTTAAACAACACAAAGCCACTTCCTTACCTAATGTTACTATCTTCCTGCCACTTCCACATGCGAAACACCCCCTGCTACATTGTTCCAGCATCAACACAGTACCCGCTCGAACCCATCTTTCACTGTTCACTCATGCATACCCCACCATAACTGACGTTGCACCTTACTCCTCCATCCACCGAAGTACCCAACGCCTTTACCACCACACCGCATGCTCACATCACTCTCCTTCGAGCTTCCAGCTGCTCCTGATTCAACCTTGGAACGGATCTCACCCTCCACAACAGGAAATAGGGTTGCGACATCTTTTTATATATATACAAATGTTCGGTATTTCATGTAAAGGGGAGGACGAGAGAAGGGAATGGCGAGAGTTCGGTTATAAATTTGGAGCGAAGGATGAATTGGTTTTGCAGACAGAAAGAAACGTCGGAGTTCATTTGACTTGCTGAGCTTGAAAAAAAGAAATGAAGGAGCATTGTTATTTATAAGGGGAGAAGTGTGGTGAGCAAGGCAGGAAAAATCATATTTTATGTGATTTCTTGGTCGGCACGGGTATAAGTTTGGAAGGCAAGAAAACATAGTGTGCTACGCAAGTAAAAAGAGGACAGTGGAAATATCTATTTAACTTGAATATATATTTTACTTTTTCTCTCATTAGTTAGTAGACGCGGGGAAATACATGGTTTTGCACAGCACACGAGCATTTTCTAATGTAGGTGGGGAGAACTTTTATTATATTTTTATTTTATTTTATACCGTGTTTAATTCTACCGTCTACCGCTTTCTATCGTTAACTATTTAGTATACGTACCCTGTCATATAATACTCCATTTATATACAGACCCCTATGGACAGAAATAAAAATATAGTCGGGTCCAGCGAGGTGCCACGATCCGAAAAATATAATAATATAGGTAGGTTAACTTATATTGTGAGACCCCGAAATATTGATATAGGGTGCTAAATACTTCAAATAAAAAGTTGCATATTTAATTTATTAAAAATTACAGTAAAATTCTAAAAATTAAATTACAACTACGTCTCAAAAGAATCGTGTCTAAATTAGAAACCAGTATGCAGTTATATCAAATAAACCGTTATAGTCAATAAACGATTCTATAGCGACTATTGGAAATTTTAATCTGGGCATATCTTACCGTTTACACGATGAAATCACGATTTTTCTCTTTTATTAGAAAAATATAATCAAATCGTCAAACGTTTCTCGTTTCACAAAAATATGACTTATAACGGATCCTGTATATTTAGTTAAAGTTCAGATCGAAAATTACGAACTGCCGCGTTGTTTTCGAGCTTGTTTTAATTATATTATATATATTTTTGAACTCGATTTTTTTAAAATAAATTCGATATAAAATATGCTAATATCGCCAAATCAATATTTAAAAAATAAATAAATATTCGTAAACAAGATTCAAAAATCTGGGCCGTTACAGCCACCAGTCAGGCTTCTTCAGTAAAACACGAGACGAAGGCCAGTATATGGCTTGCGTGCTTTAGATCTGGCAGAGGGAAATAAATTTTTCTATTCGAATTGTGGTTTGGCTCTAGCTTGTTTACAGAGACTATGACAATGGCAAGTTATTTATAGGGGACGAAGTAATTGGATAAGCACAATGTTAAATTGGATTAGTAGCTGTGCATGGAGGTTTTAGAGTAGGCTTAACGTGCTTTCATTTCAAATGGCTAACTGATGTTTTGCTCTGCGTTTTGAGAAGATGAAACAATGGATAGTTGTGCATAAAATCCTAGAGTAGGCATGTGGTATTCGTATGTGTAGACTATGCATGTACTAATACAAGGGAGCACGCTTCAGGGTTTAACAGAAGTCATTTCCTGTGTGGGATGGGGCATAAAAATCTCAGTGTTGAAATGCCATCGAGTTTTCTTTTAACATCTGTTGGGAAGTCCTAGAAAACTAGAATATGATAGTTAGGCTATGAGGGAAAAGTCGGGTTAGCTTACACTGAAAGGAACTCACAGCTGTTATTGTTTTTAATGCAATGGAATGTTAGCAAATGTGCAAAAGTATGGGCTTTTGACTATACACTGATTTGAACTATGTGTGTGTTGTTTAATCCAATGGAAAGGCATAGGCAGATTTTTCACATGTAGGGTGCACGTTTTTGGTTCCTTGATCATGAAGTTGTGTATATTTATTTATTTTATTAATTTTATATGGTATTAAATCCTACCGCTTATAACTGTTAACCGTTGTTTACCGATAACCGACAAATTTGTATCGTCACACGCAAACTCCAAACACGAAACTAGCACACTGCTAAGTCCCGACGTTCTGATCTCAATAAAATAAATTTCACTGAAAACCAACATCGTTTGTATCACGACGTTATTTTTAATTTATCGATTTACCATTAAATTTTATCTACTACCAAAACAACTTTGATTGGCTCCAAATTGGAAATATAGAAAGAACTAGGTATATGTATTCCTATAAAACTGGTTTCGTGGCTTAATTCGGTTGTCTGCTCAAGTTACACTCAAATATCTCTCTATTAAATTAAATTAAATTAATTACGTGCTATAGAAAATGAATGGGCATTTACCGCTGCCGTGGCCACATATGACATCAGTTTGCCACACCATTTAATACCCTGCAATAATTTAACGTTACGGTTCCAATAAACTGGTTTCATCGAAAACGGAGACCGTTTGAAAAATGGCTATTTTAAATGCCTATAATTTTACAACGATTTCCATAGCGACTATTTTAAAATTTGATTTGGCCATAAATAACAATCTATAACACGAAAATCTGAATTTTTCCCTTTCATATGAAAATTATAATCAACACGATTCCAACGTTTCTTGTTTCACAGAAATCCGACTTATATCGAATCCTGTATATTTAATTGAATTTCAGAACTCCATATTACGAACTACCGCGCCATTTCGAGCTTGTTTTATAATTATATAAATATATAACGTTCAAACTTCGTTTTAATAACGAATTCAATATTAAAATCCATTAATATTCCAAATAAATCATTTAAAATAATAAATTAAATTAAATATTTGACGGCCAATAATACGGGTCGTTACAATATGTTTGGAATTTGAATGGTGAAACTTGTTGTGTACACTTGTTGCTTGTGAAATTTGAACCATAACATGTTAATATTCTTATTCTCATATGTCTGAAACAAGAAAGGTGACCGCATACCATGAAAATGTTCGCACTGCTTCATTTGTTGGCTATGCACAAATAAAAGATAAATACTTGATATGAACCGCTTGGCCTACATGCCACCTATGCACTTGAAAGAAATTTTAGTTGTAGTACTCTTTGCATGTTTATGCTAGGCCTGTCTTGAAACTTGGTACTCATATTGTTTTTAGCTTTGTGAGTTATCCTATAATATTCATGAATACTTGATCAATTGAACCTAAACTTAGAGATTCAATAACTGAATATGACTGTAACGTCCCAGATTTTTGAACGTTAATTAATAATATTTAAATATGTGCTAAATATTGATTTGGTGATACTAATGGATTTTATATCGAATTTATTTAATAAAATTGGCTTTCAACGTCTAAATTTATAAATTAATTTAAAACGAGCTCGTAACGGCGATGTAATTCGTAGTATTGAGTTTTGAACTTTAATTGAATATATAGGAACCGATATAAGTCATATTTCTATGAAACAAGAACCATTTGAATCTAATTGATTATACTTTTCTAATGAAAGAAAAAAAATGGAGATTTCATATTATCGACTGCAAGTTATGGCCAATCCAAAATTTCAAATAGTCGTTATGGAAACCGTTTATAATTATAACGTTTATTTAATTTATTTAAAATGGATTTTATGTATTTGGACATCGTTAAACTCTAATATGTTAATGATGAGTTATAATTTTATATTGATGGAAATTGAAGCTATTCGTTTTGATAAATAAGATAATAAATTATTATTATTTAAATTGAATTATTTTGGATTTAATATTTGATATTATATAAGCTTTAGAAATGATTATTTTTCAAACGACCTCTGTTTTCAACGAAACGAGTTTTATTGGAATACGTATAATTTATTATTGCTAGATTTTCAGTTCGGAGCCAAACGGAGTTGATTGTCAGTATAAAAAATTTGAAGGTGAACCGATAACTAAATTGAGATTAAAAATAGTGCCGCACTTGTAAACTTAGTCCGTTTTCAACGAAATTAATTTCATTGGGATCGAAACAATGAGACAGAAGACTGTGTCCATTTTTATTATGTTTAGAGCTTTCATGTGATGGTGAAAATTCAATGGTGAACATGAAATGGTGATACTGTGTATATATATATATATATGGAAACTGAACCTCTAAGCAATACATACCTAAATCTATGTACCAAGGTCTATACACTCACGACATGAAACCACCTACGTTTGGGAAAGGAAACCAACGCTGCATCTATCTAAAATATAAAATACACAGACAAGAATTTATGTTTAAGTAAATCACGCTGCACGAGGTACTTAAGCAACACATTTGCCAATTCTTAATTGTTTTGCAAAGTTTAAACAAACATGCAGAACTACCCAAATAGGAAACAACGCGCAGACCTAAAGAAGAAGAAAATTATTCCTAGATTGTACAAATTGAAAACTAACTTCAATCTTATCTCTTCACTCACCTCCATCTATATATAACGCTTCCTGCTCCATTTTGTTTCAGCAAATTGGAAAGAAAACCCACCTTTATACTTTTCCTATATAAAACCCAAAAGCATTCATTTAAAACCAAACTAAGCTTCCTCGTAGATATCCTTAATGCAAGTCTATATTTTTGTTTAAATCAAAGCTCACATACACACCATCTTGTAAGGTGTAGAACGTGGCTAAAGGGAAGTGAATGGTACAGGTGAAGTAGATTGTGAAGAGGAGGAAGGTGTCGGTGACCTCGCCCAGGTTGGTGTCATAGTGCACAACAGTGCACGGGTTCGTGGGAAAAACTATGGTGCAGGTCACGTTTAAAGCAAGGCATGCGGTTTGGTTTGTATTTTTGCATGGGAAAATACAGTTATGCGAGGTGGTTGGTGGTGCGAGCCAAGGCGGAGAAAGAGTTGAGGAGGTTTTGGTGCCAAAGAGTTTCACATGTAGCTATTTCGAGTTGTTCGACAGGTTTCGAAAGGGAATTTCGAGATGGTTATGAAGATGACAGAGTTGTAGAGTGCGGGAAGTGTGCGAGGTGTTTTCTAGCAGTGGGAACAAAAGGATGTGGCTCGGTTTGTTGAAGATGAAATGAAGTGGCGGAGTCCTTTGTGAACGTGAACTGCATGATAATTGCATGGCTACTGTTCATGTCCGGAAGCAAGCAAGGGGTACTGGGTAGTTTAAGACCAGAGGATAGTGCGGTGATGGGAGGGATGAGACACACGAGGGGGGAAAACAGTTTTTGGAAAAAAATGAAAAAAAGGTGAAGGAGGGAGAAAAACAGTTCGGTGGTGGGAAAATAATGTAAGAGCCTGTAGCTTTTACGTGAAGGGGAAAGGAGAAGAGGCTTGGAACGGTGGAGAAATATGCAGTATGAAGTAACTTGTCGCTTGCGAAACATAGGAGTGTGAAACAAAATAGGACAGTAGCAGTTTATGTGAGGAGGAAAGTGTTTAAAAAAAGAAAGAGGAAGTTCGGTTGTGAAGCTTCAGACTGTAAGGGGGAAGAAGCACTACTGTATGGAGGTTTTGGGATGGAATGGTTGAAATGGTCCATAAGGATGTTTGGGCTGAGGAAAAAATAATTCGGCTTTTGTAATATTTTTTTTTAATAAAAGGGTAAAAGCTCGAAATATAACAGGAGAACGTGGCTCGTGTGGGAGGAAGCAGATGGTATGGGAAAGGATGGAACATGAAGGAGGCTACGTGAACCATGCAGGGTAAGGTAAAATATTATCGGTGCCTAATAATGTTTATATTAACATAAGTTAAGGTTTAGGCTTATTTAATTAAATGTAACACGGCTGAGGTTTAGCATGTGCCTAACCTTTGTTTATTTGTGCCGAACCATTATAATATGACTAAAGCAGTGTATCAAAGCCTGGAAATTTATAATGTGACCGAAGATTGAATTGTGCCTATCTGAAAGTTAAATATGCCTAATTAAGATTAAAATAATGAACATAAGTAAGTAGTAATTTAATAAATAATTATTATTAAGATGTTAATGATATTAACTTATATACAGAAACACCATGTTAAATTTATAACTGTGTACACAGAATCTGATCAAACTAGGGATAATGGAACCGCACCGACGAGCATAATATTTTAGAGCTAATTTGGACAGGGTTTGGCGCAGATAGGAATTTTAATTAAATTAAACGCTTGTTTAATTTAATTAAATTAAACCGTTTTGAGGACTATAAGGTGAGTTCAACTCACTCAGTTTATCCCGTTTATATTTTTTATAAGCCGGGTTTTTAATTTGTGTGCAATGTTTGATAATGATTGATGATTGGATTACTATTTGCATGGGTGTTGAATATATTTTTATATTCATTGATTAAATTAAACGTTTGTTTAATTTAATTGAATTCGATCGTTATTTTAACGATTATATTCCAAGCGAGGTAACTTACCTTGTTGGTTACGTTTATAATAATTAATTAATTAATTGGATGCTTGAATGGATGTTGTTAATGGATTGTTGACCGTTATTAGTTAAACTGTTTATTTCAGTTAGTGTGATAATTATATTGCTGTATTGAAATTGAAATAACCCATTTTGATGCAGGGAAGGGCAGGTTGGAGGAATCCAACCAGATTCCTCACTATTATTGATAATGTTTATCAATACGATTATATATTGATATCGAATGTGAAATTGACTGATATTTCATGATTTGGGACTTTTGTGGACATTTGCCTCTTTAATAGCATCGATGAAAATAGTTAAATGGAAATGTGTACATAAAATAGGGCTTGAAAACCAAATTCTTTTAAATGAGATTTGTAAATTGTTTCAAACTAATGGAACAAGTTATAATGTAATTTATAAACGTAAGTAATGACCTGAATGGAATTTGTTTAAATTTATTATATTAGTTAATTGGAATTGGTTAATAAATTAACAATTCTTTGAGCTAACTTTTTCAAAGTTGATTATTATGACCTTTAAGGAAAGATTTATTATTTTAATAATAGTAAATGGTGAAGTAAACAGATGTAACGACCCAGATTTTTAGCCATTTAACTTTAAACATTTAAATTGGTTTTAAATGTTGTATTGATAATTCAAAAAGGATTTTATAACGAATTTATTTATAAAACAAAATTTTAACATATAATTTATAATATAATTTAAAACGAGCTCGAAACAGTCGCGGTAGTTCGTAATTTACGATTTAAACTTCAACTGAATATACAGAATCCAATATTAGTCAAAATTCAATGAAACAAGAAATGTTCGGATCAATTTGATTATATTTTTCTAATAGAAGTGAAAAATCGAATTTTTGTTTTATAGATTATGAGTCATGTCCAAATCAAAATTTTAAATAGTCGCTATGGAGTCGTTTATAAATTATAGTGTTTTTTTTAAATAAAATAGTATATATTACGGATATATTATAACATCTCGTGTTTGCTGAATATCAATATCTGTGATACCAATACTATTACTGATAGAAGTTAATCACGGACAGCATGTTGCGTGTATTAGGGTAACTTCTCTTAACAACACCCGGACCAATTAGAAACCAATTTATTTATTAGAACGTCTGCCAAAAATATATGTTACAGATACAAGTAGGATGACCTATTATACTATACTGAATATAATTGATCCAATTGTGCGTACGGTTAAGGTTTTCGGCTGCACCTTCGTTTTGTCCATTTCATAAAATCTAACCCAAATCGCCAGCGCATGTTTTCATATCCGTAGTCAAAAGGTTCGGCGTATCTTTATACAATCTTTGGTTTATAATCTTCGCAAGACTTTTACCATGTGCAATAGTGACTTGTTTATTTCTTTTAAAGTTTGTCCATTACTGCAGAAGATAGGGACGGTAGAATTAACGTGGCCATATCCTATCACAATCTCTGCCAGATGATATTTTCCCTTAAGTCAAACATTGCAGCTTCGACCATTTGTAACAAACCGGAAATTTTGATGCCCGAATTTTCGACACAATTACATCCCGTGTCCAAACTTGAGTACCGAACATCCAGAAAGTTAATAGAAAGAAATACTAGAATAGAAGAAATAAGAAGAAGAAACACATCGGAATCAGAGTCTAACATCGCAGCAGAATAAATATAATATAGAAATAAATCTTTATTGAAACTTGAAATAATACTTACAATCAGAGTACATTTGTAAAGACAATTCAGACATTTATAATAATCTGTCCTCATATACAATACGCAGCGGAATAAATACTAATATGTCTGAACTCCTCCAGCACATCTTCTGAACTTCGTAGTATCTAATAACCTGAACCTATAAAACCCGGTCTAACCCGAGCATTACGAACACCGGGTCAGTCTGGTGAACCAGAGTGAGAAAACTCGCCAAGTTTTAAGGGGTATCATCCAACTTAATTTTAAGGTTCAAAATATTTTTGAAAGAAAAGGATAATTTTAAGACCAAATCCACACATAAATACGGACAGTTTTTACCTTACGATAACCCAAAACATTTTTGAAAACAATATTATTCTGATATTAAAATAATGTCTAAATACAAATAAATATCAATCTAGTAGAACACTTGCATCTCACGCTCCACATATATAGTATACAACCAAAACTGCGAGCTCTTACTGGAGATTGGATTCTGACTATAACAAGGTATGGAACCACCTGCCGATAGCATATCTCTAGTGAGGAATACACCGGGTTCAACAAGAACGTCTTGCAACCCGGCCCACACATGACTGACCACTCATTTCTCTTGAGTGTATCGAATATATTGTCACCTAACAGCTGCGCAGCTACCATTTTCCCAGGAGATACAGAAATGAAAAGAAGTAACAAATATGAATATTCTCTAGATGGTGACAATACACCCTAATGGGTGCGACCCCCATGGCCATGCTGCCTGCCCGATTTTTGTCATTCCCCGGTTGAGGAGGCTTGAGGTTATAATCATCTTCTGGGACATCTGGCCACCATTTACTTTGAATGCCACATCGTCAAATCTGCCAGAAAATCACTAATTGACGACCACAAAAATACTCTAGCAGTTAAGCTATGAGAAGTGCCCCTCTACGCCACCAACTATAGTATGTTTGAAGAAATCAACATATGTAACACCCCACGTCGATTAATGTCACTCACAAAGGGAATGCATTAACTTCCATGGAGGTTTTAAGTGAATATAGAACAGAAAATTTACAACAAGACAGATAATAAGTAGTACTTGGAAATCTAAAACTTGATTTTATTGCAGCGGAAGTTAAACACGTTTGTTACATCATAAAACCCATAAATCAGAGTCAAGTACAATATCCATCTTGATAAAACAAAATACATAACCCCATTACATAAATAGCCATTAAAGAAGATAACAAGCTGGACTTTACTTCAGCGGTCCAAGCTTTCCAAAAGAGAGATAAAGCAATCCAATCAAACTCCACTAGAGCTGGGTCCACCCGGAGGACCTGGAGGGGGAAAAAGGATAGAAATAGAGGGGGTCAGACATAAAGTCTGGCGAGTATGATAATTCTAACAATACTATTGTCAAAATAACTAGACTAAGGCATAAGCTGGAAAACAAGGAAATGTCTATGAACTATTGGGTATGGAAGAGCAGATAACGATAACGTTAAAGGCACACCTAATTACTAACGAATAATTACTACAGTGCACCGCACCAGTCACCCTAAAAGTTGATCCCACTCGCTTCACATAGAAATTATATAAATAGCCTTGCGTACCCCTAGCTGACTACATAGGTGCCGTCTGCCCCTATCTCCGCTAGGTGTACCCCACTACCCACTTTCGATTGGCTCCCTACTCGTAGATACCCGTGCTGGCCCCACAGTGGGGTGTATTACTCCCCTAAAGTGGCAACCCGATACAACTTGAGAATGCACGGCTTATACCTACACGATGCAACAACGTCTTACCTACCAGCCCGGGTCCACACACGCATATGAAACCCGTTGGACTTGCGTTGCCACCGCTACCCCGTTTTGGCCTCTTATAGTCAAGCCCAGAATGAGTGTCCCATCCTCGACTTGGGTCGATCCCACAAAGATACGTTTGGTATACTGGTTGAAATGGGCCCCCACAAGCTACCCGCCTAAGCTTGTCCACTAGTACATCCCACTTAACCCTCTTAGTCATGTTCACTTACATGTGTGTTTGGTTAAGTCTTACTAATCGTATTTCACATGCCACTAAGGGCACCCACTAGATTCCTCATGCCACCCAAGGCACCTACTTAACCCCATGTCCCACCTTACATGTTTATCTGGTTAAGTATTTCTTAATTCATTCAGGCCATAACCTCATAAAGACCTCTCACATTAGACTGGCATTTATGGCAGCTGGATTTGTCGGGCGGGTCCGGACAGTCTTACACCATAAAAGAGTCTAACCTCGTGTCTTTACAACTGTTATGCTTTAATTTGAGCCTAGGACCTCTCACATTGGGCTGACATTTGTGACTACTGGAATTTCCAGGCGGGTCCGGGCAGTTTTACGTCACAAACGAGTCCAACCTCGTGTCCTAAGCATTGATTAACACTTATAATCTTTTACCCCAGTTTTAATAATTCCCTATTCAAATTATTAATTAATTCCAATTTTAATGATGTCCATAATTGACTCAATTATGGCCATCCATTCATGGCATGCAAAATCATATCAATTGCACCCCAACTTCTTAATATTAAATCCTTAATATTACCCCCTACCCCACGTTATACGTTCGCTTATTCAACGCAAAATATACGTTAGACTCGAATAGCCTAACTCATAGCATAAAAAGAAATTATCACAACAAAAACATATACATATGACTAAAATAGATCTAATCATAAAAAGGGTGAAACTTGCATGTGTGATAGATGTCCAACACCTATACTTGCATAGGCAAAACTACAACTTTCATAAAACTACACATGTCATGGATCTAAAGGTGTCAACTTGTTTGGTTGAATGTCACAACTTACATAATATGATCATAATCCCAATTCATGTGTAAACTTGCATATGTGGTTTTATGCAACATAATGATGGTGTGAACTAGCATCTAACACATAGAACTCACACATGTTCTAACCAAATTTTAGATCTAAATAGATGTCATAGGATATGTGAGATTATACATACTAATCAATCTAAACTTGCATATGTACATGTGATTTATCATGTGAATAATCATAGCCCCAAACATATATATATATATATATATATATATATATATATATATATATATATATATATATATATAATCAACATCATGATTTGATCAAGCATAAGCTAACTATAACATAAATAATAACATCATGACTTTGTAACATCGCAACTTAGCATAGAAACTTGCAACATATATAATATCATCATAGCATGATTTACAACATATAGGATATCATCATCACATAACATAGGATTTACAACATACATGATAGCATAAGGTTTACAACAACATATATGACAATTCACATCATTCACTTATAATCCATTAATAACTTAATCTAATTAGTTCAATAATAATCTTGTTAAGATCATCATACTCACAATTAGAAGAGAAAGAGAGTCTTGATTCACTTTAGAGTTGAGTAGAATTAGGGTTTTGATTTGCTTTCTTCCTTCTTAGTTGGCGGCGGCTATACTGATTTCCATGGCGGCGGTATGACGGTAGCTATTCTATTTTTCATGTGAGTTAGAGTGAGAGACTACCTAGGTATTTATAGAGTTTAGGATTTATTTAGACCGTCAGATCAACTCAGAACTAACCTGAACCGTTTAATTTGCCAACTCAGCCCTAAAGACACATCAGCAGCTCAAGATTGGGCTCAGTCAAACCCTAGCCGACTGACCAGGTCGACACCCAGGTCGACTGCCCAGTCGACTGCCCCGTCGACCTGGGGGGGTGTCGACTGCCCTGTCGACTCCCCAGTCGACCTGGGGTGCTGGGCGGGAAATTTCCCGCCTAGCCTGTTTGACTCCGAATTTTGAATTTTAAATTTCTGAAATCTGTTTTGAACTTTCTGAAACTTCCGATGGCCATAACTTCTTCATACGAAGTCCAATTCACGCAAACTCAGACTCTATTTAAACCAGAATTCCGAGACGAACACAATGGCGCAACCCGTTTCCCATAATTCTCACGTCTGAGATTAGTTATTCTTTAATTTGTGAATATTAATATTAACAGAATTACGGGGTGTTACATTCTCCCCTCCTTAAAGGATTTCGACCCCGAAATCTTCAAGTCAAGAAGAATGTATATCCTAACATCCAATCGTCCATCTACTCAACCATCAAACACTGGCATCCATTGTCCTTATAGACTTCTAATGCTTTCATGAACATATGCAAGAAGTGTGTGTATATGTCCATATCTAATGCAAAATCAGGCGGTCCACTGATTCAGTTGACCTCTTTAATGCAAATCATGATAGCGCCATGCGTCCATTATGTATGCAAAAGTTCCTTAATGCTACATATTATCTCTATATGCGTGCACAATCATCATCTGAATGCAGCATCCATATGATAATACAATCGTCATACATCCATTTTACTAAATACATCCATTTATATGCAATATGCAATATGAAGTGACTGAGCCGATCTAGTGCCTAATAGTGTGTGTATATGCATCCACGAGCAACCACTAGCAAACACTTGCATCCACTTTGCATCCATCATACAAAACATGTCTCAAACACATGTTTCAACCATAGGATTATCCTAACTAAAGGTCAAAGATACTAGCGAGAGGATACTCTAAAGGTAAGATAAGTACAAGATAAGCGATAAAGGAGAAATTAAAGGACATACCCTCGAAAAGAAAAGGGTATCGTGAACGCATCTTCTCTTCTGTCTCCCAAGTAGCGTTGCTCTCATCATCTCCCCATTGTACTTTGACTAGTCTGACCTCTCGATTCCTCAACTTCTTGATCTCCGACCCAAGAATGCGCGTAGGAGCTCGTCGAATCGTCGCATCACGCTCTATTTCCACCTCTCTAAGCAAGTTCGGCTCTACCACTTCCGCGGTCTCGTGCAAGCACTTCCTCAAATGTGACACAAGGAATACGTCGTGTACACCACTAAGTCTCTCAGGCAACTCCACTCTATACGCCATCTGTCCAATCTTCTCCTTAATAGGAAACGACCCTACAAACCTTGGTGCTAATTTCCCAACGGACCCAAAGCGAACAACGTTCCGTAATGGAGATACTTTGATAAAGACCATGTCCCCAACATCAAACTCAAGATCTGTCCTCCTCTTATCCACATAAGATTTCTGCCTATCTTGCGCTGCTTTCATCCTCCTTCAAATCAAATCGATCTTCTCCGAAGTCTCCCTAATCATATCGGGCCCAAGTAAGATCTTATCCGTAGATTCCCACCAACATGTAGGTGAACGACAAGGTCGTCCATAAAGAGCTTCGAAAGGTGCCATGCCAATGCTAGACTGAAAGCTATTATTATATGCGAACTCCACTAATGGGAGATGCTCTTCCCATGTACCCCCAAAGTCTAGGATACATAGTCTCAAAAGATCCTCTAGAATACGATTCACCCTCTCGGTCTGGCCCTCCGTCTGAGGATGATATGCGGTGCTCAAACATAACTGAGTCCCTACCGCTTCTTGTAAGCTCTTCCAAAATTCGCTAGTGAAAATAGGATCGCGGTCGCTCACTATGCTAGAAGGAACACCGTGCAAACGAACTATTTCTCGGACATATACAGAAGCTAACCATGGAGCAGTCCTCTTACTCTTCACGGGAATGAAATGGGCGCTTTTAGTAAGTCTATCTACTATAACCCAAATACCCGTATTACCCTTCCTTGATCTTGGTAATCCATCCACAAAATCCATCGAGACACTTTCCCACTTCCATAGTGGAACCTCCAATGGGTGAAGCAACCCACCGGGTTTCTTTTGCTCCGCTTTTACTTGTTGGCACATCAAGCATCTAGCGACATACTCGGCCACATCCCTCTTTATACCGGCCAAAAAGAAAACTCGCTTCATGTCTTTGTACATCTTGTCCCCGCCGGGATGAATGGTCATCTTCGAACGATGTGCTTCGTCAAGAATAGCCTTCCTCAAACCTTCGTCTCGTGGTACACAAAGTCTACTATCCCTACGTAACCAACCCTTATCATCTAGGGTATACCTACGGAGATGGCTTGATGACTCCCCTCTTTTGAGCTTTTCTACTAACTCAACCAACTGTGGGTCGTCTCGCTGTGCCTCACCAATCCGTCCCAAAAGCGTAGGTCTAACCTCTAAGGATGCTAGCAAACCGGGTACAAAGTCAACGGAAGGTCTAAAGTCAAACATCGAAATGAATTCTAAGTTTCGCCGCTCAACAAACAAAGGACTTAAGGATAATCTTTTTCTACTTAAGGCATCGGCCAATACGTTACCCTTGCCAGGGGTATATGCTATCTCGAAGTCGTAGGACGCTAAGAACTCCATCCACCTTTGCTGCCTTAAGTTCAAGTCCTTTTGAGAGAATAAGTATTTTAAAGATTTGTGGTCAGTGAATAATTCGAATTTCTCGCCAAGAAGATAATGACGCCAAGACTTAAGCGCAAAAACAATAGCAGCTAACTCTACGTCATGCGTAGGGTAATTTTTCTCATGCGCCCTCAACTGCCTTCCACCATAGGCTATTACCCTTCCCTCTTGCATTAGGACTGCGCCTAGTCCTGTCCCACAAGCATCGGTATAAACAGTAAATGGCTTACTCCCGTCTGGCAATACTAAGACTGGGCTGAAGTCAAAGCTCTCTTCAAACGTTGGAACGCATCATCACAATCTACGTCCCATGTGAAGACTAGGTTCTTCTTCGTCAAACGTGTCAATGGAGCTGATATTTTTGCGAAGTCTTTGATAAACTTCCGATAGTAGCC
Source organism: Allium sativum (assembly GCA_030737875.1). Lineage (NCBI taxonomy): Eukaryota > Viridiplantae > Streptophyta > Magnoliopsida > Asparagales > Amaryllidaceae > Allium > Allium sativum. The sequence continues at coordinate 456,409,694 of CM060909.1, forward strand.
AGCCAACCCCAAGAAACTTCTTACTTCGGTAGCATTTTTAGGGACCTTCCAATCTTGGATGGCCACCACCTTCGCGGGATCCACAGCTATCCCTTCTTTGGAAACCACGTGCCCTAAGAATCATACTTCCTTCCTCCAGAAGTGACACTTAGTAAATTTAGCTTTAAGGTTATGCGCTCGTAGGGTCTCCAACACTTCCCTAAGATGTAGGGCATGCTCTTCTTCATCCTTAGAAAAGATCAAGATGTCATCTACAAAGACTACCACGAATTTGTTAAGGTACTCCCTAAACACCCTACTCATCAAATCAACGAAGTATGCGGGGGCGTTTGTCAAACCGAAGGGCATCACTAGTGTAACAACTCGTATTTCGATAACATGTTAAAACGAGAATCAAGGCAGAATTTCATTTTTAAAATTCTAAATCAAGTAAAACGGGCTATGCCATTGCGTTCGTCTCGGAAAAATACGCGAAATAGAGTCCGAGTTTTCGAAAATCGGAGTCCGTATGACCCGATTAAGTCCCAACGAAGTTTTAAGAAAATTTCAAAGCTAAAACAGATTTCAAATTCAAGTTTGAATTTGGAAATTTGGGCCAGTTTGGGCCAGGCAGGAAAATTCCCGCCAGAGCACCCAAGTCGACAGCCCTGTCGACTTGGGAGTCGACTTGGTTGGACCCAAGTCGACAGCCCTGTCGACTTGGCTGTCGACTTGGTCCAGCCGGGCAGTTTTGCCTGGCACCATTTTGGGTTTGTGTTGAGTTTGGGGGCCAGATTCGGTTTTAAGGGCTGAGATTGGAACTAGGGTTTAATCCTAAGGCTAGAACTAGTCCTAATCTCTATAAATAAGGCCCTAACCTAACCCTAAATCATCATTATTCATTCTAGTAACTAAACTATGGCAAAATCAATCCTCTCATGGCCTCCACTCTCTTCATAAAATTCATAAATAAATTTCTAAGTGATTTTCCATGCATACAAGTGTTTTCAAACTTGTATGAGCATCACTAGCTTGCATTCAAGTCAAGTTTCTATATTTGCATCATAAAGAAAGAGTTTTGATCATTTTGGCTCAAGGGTTTTTATGTTAGAGCTTGCATTTTGGGTCTATTTGATTGCATAAGGGCTTTGTCATATCTTTTGTGCCTTCATAGCAATGTAAGCCCTTTCCCTACTCTTAGATATTAACTATGAAGTTAAATGTTCATGTTGCAAGTTTGGGTTTGATCATTGAGTATGATGCATGCTATCATGTCATGCAAGTTTATGAAGTCATTATCTTGATCTTGTAGGCTAAAAGCTACAACCTTTATGTTGAAATGTTGCATTATGCAACATGAGAACCCTCATAACCTTTATGTCAACTTGCATATGAAGTCATAACCCTTATATGATGATATATGCGAGTTACTAGTCATCATTCCATGTCTTTTGTCACCATGATTCGCTTATGTGCCAAGTTTGGGTTTATGCATGTTTTTGAGGCTTAAGAATGTAACATGCAAGTTAGTGAACACATTTGTGCCTCATTTGCCACCATGATTAACTTGTGGCTTAATATCCATTTTTGTCATGCCTTTGCCAAGTCTCTTCTTTTAATCCATTTCGTTGTTGCGAACGTATATGCGAGTTTGAAAGCGTTGGGTTATGTTATGGGTAATTTCTAATGACATGAAATACAACTTGAAAACATGACTTGAAATATAACATGGAAGTTGACATGTGAGTATGTTTGAAAATATGAAATTGGGAATTTACCTATTAAGTTAGGTCTACCCATACTATGGAATTGGGAATTTACCTATTAAGTTAGGTCTACCCATATTCATAAAAACTTGAATATGAACATGACACTAGACTAAACATGAAAGTGACCAACTCGAGGTTGGGTTGAGTTTGCAACGTAAAACTACCCGGAACCGACCGGCCTAACTAGTAGTTGCAAACAATAGGACCCAATGTGAGAAGTTGGTCATGTTGTGCTTGAACCCGAGGTTAGACCAAGTTGTGGTGTAAAGCTACCCGGAACCGACCGGCTTAACTAGTAACCACAACAAAGTCTAATGTGAGAGGTTGAGGTGCATTAAGTAATTAATGCCACATGATAGGGTTAAGTTAATTTGATAAATGACTCTTAACCAAATATGACATGGACAAATGGGTTATGTAATTTGATTAGGCTAATGATACTTAACAAAACATGACAAGGTTGGGTAGGTTAAGTAACTTGATTTGCCTAATGGCACTTAACCATTTTTATACGACTAGTGGACGGGGTTAAGTTAACCAACACTTAATCAATCCAACACGATGATTTGGAAAGGTTAAGTAAGTTTTCTTAATGACACTTAACCGAAAGATGCAGTTAATGGATGGGGTTAAGATTAGACTCAACTAGTCTAAACATGGAAATCGGATGGGGTTAAGTTAGCCTAGACTTAATTAATCCCACTTGGTAGTTTAATGGGGTTAAGTTAAACACTTAACTAATCTAACATGATGATTTGAGCTGGTTAAGTGACCTATACTTAACCAATCTAACTCGTGAATTTATTGAGGTTAAGTTAACCTATACTTAACCAATCTAACGTGAAAACATGATAAGGCTAAGTCACGAATCGCTTAAATACGCTTGACCAATTTAACTCAGTAATTTGATAGGGTCAAGTTAATATATACTTAACCAACTTGAGCATGGTTTGTAGGGTTAAGTCTTGAACTTGGATACTTAGCCAATTTTGACATGATTTGTAGACGGGTTAAGTCATGAACTTAAGTGACACTTAATCCATTATGTAAACCCTAGTTCTGAGGATTAGGTGGATAACCGTAGTTAACAAGGATAACGGGAATAAGGCTAAGTGGTAAACCTTAGTTGAAGAATAACTAAGTAATGATTCTTAGTCAAGGAAATTTAGACCAGTTCATAGATAGATGAGTAACCTGATACGGTAGGTCATCGTTTAAGTATACGAGTAGGAGCAAGTATCTGATTTAGATAAAGGCTCCAGCGAACTGGGTAACGAAGCAGCGGCTTCGGGGAACGTGAGGATATTCTTGGTATCCCTCTATGAGCTGCCAGGTGATTATACTAGGCTCATGAGAGGTTAAGGTCTGCGTTAGAAGAACCAAGAGTATGCCTTGGTTGCTATACGAGCGACCTAAAGACGGGGATGGATAGGGGATAGTCGACGATACACGGTCGTACCCTAGATAGCATTTCGTCAGGCTACCTACCATCTTTGGTCAAGCGTGTACGTACGGAAAGGCAGAGAACACCCAAAAGACCATAATTGCTATCTAATTATGGTTGCGGTAAGGCTAGGATTGTGGGTTGGCCAGTAGTGTGTTATCATACAGGATTTATCCTGTCTTGTCTTTCACTAGTTGAGGGAGTGGTCTCGTGGGACCATAGCCACGTATAGAAAAAACAGACCTTAGCATCTGCATCGGCAGATAAATCGAAAGCTCCCGACCGAGTCCTGTATTTCCTGGTCTGCCCTGTGACAGGACTCGGATGGCACGATGTGATACATGTGCATACAGTCATGGAAAAACGATTCACGATGAATGCGTGGGAAAAAGGGCGCGGTTGACGGTTAGCGTAAATCCTAGTGGCCCTGGGTGGTTGAACCAGAACCGAGATACGAAAACGTGCAATAGGTAAGCATAATCCCTAGTAGTCCTAGGTAGCATAAGTCCTAGTTGTACAAACAATGATTCATGTTGGAAGACCCTAGTTAGATATAGGGTGACAATCCAAAACGATCTTAAGGATCATGGAACTATGTTAAAGTAGTATAGAATCTCATGGGAAAGCCCGTATGGTCTACGGCAAGGGACTGAACATTTACATGGAATAAAACATACGAGTTGAGTAACCTATATATGCGATATATTAGGTTGACATAGACCATTACACGACTTTTGAGTAAGGGTCATTCATGGTTAACACATGATGCGGTGGGGATACTAGTACGGTAGGTGCAGAGCTAAAAGACAGGATAGATACCATGGGACGTTATACGTGATAGATATCTTGGGGATATTATACTTGATAGGAACCTGACGATGGGATACCTTGTTTTATCTTGACATCGTAATTTATCATGACACCTTAGTTTATCTGAGTTCAGTAGTTCATCCTGTTATTTTGATTTAGCTTATCTATCTTGTCATCATGCTTATGTTCATCTCAGTTTCTCATGCCAGTTAACTTTACTAGTTTTTATGCTGATAGTAGATAGGGCTTACTCAGTCTTTTTGACTGACCCGTTTTGTTTTTCCTCTTTTCTTCCGTTCCCCCCAGGTTACAGGGAGGAAATACTGTTGTTTAGTTCGGACTTCTTCTGCTTGAAGGTCATCATGGATGGCTTGGACTTTACTTGGCTATGGCTACTTTACTGTTTTACTTGGGGAATAAATTTTGGAAAAAGTCTTTATGCTTCTTTACTATTGCAAGACAGGTTTTGATGTACTCTGTTGTAAAAGGCTTTAGACCTTAATTATTGATGTTTATGAAAGTTCGATTTTACTTCCGTTATTTTATATGTTCTGTCTTGTGATATTTCTGTGCATGTTTACCAATAATGCCCCTCTAAAGCTAGTGCATTCCTTTGCGAGTGACCCTAGCGGAGGCGGGGTGTTACACGTGGTATCAGAGCAGAAGGTTACCAGACTGGGCAAAAGTTTTTAAAGACCTTCTGAAACTATTTGAAAATCGTTTACAAAGAAGCATTTTTCAAGAAAATTTTCTTTTAAAAGAAAAAGGCTATTCCCCAAAGGCCATTAGCACTATCCTTGTTTCCTTAATTGAATCTCTTTTCCTTTCTTTCCTCCATCTGTAGTCACAGTGGTTTTAACTACGACTAGTCTTTTCTATCTACGAAAGTGCTTTCCATACGATGGAGGTTGTTCTCGAGAGACCAGTGGCCGCGTTATAAGAAAGGATAGTGAGAAATAGGATAAAGGATACGAGCTTAAGGATGAGCAACTTGTTGGTATGGCTTAGTCCTCAAAGGAGGGAGAAAGATGAACAATGAAACCCATGACGAGAAAGTACCTTCGGCATGGTAAAACGGGGCGGATAGTTAAGTATTATGGGACAAGGACAAGATCATTGGGAGGGCAATAGCATGCTCTCATTTCTAGGGTACCTCGGAAGGAGGGTAACGATCTTGTTAAAGGTTTAGCTTTTCTTCTCTATCATCCCGTTAGAACTTCGTTTTTCATATCATTTAAGTCTGCTTCGATAGTTGAGTCTCTGCACCTTAAGTACTAGCGTAATAGAGAATCCCGTTTTTTGTCTCAAAGTCCTATTGGAGAATCAGTCCATTTATACATGACTTGTTTGGATTTGAGAATGTCTATGCCAAGTGTTGAGTTTGGAAATAATGCTTATGTTTATAAGCTATGGATGGATTCTAGGGATGAAGTGGTTATCCAGTAGGGGGTGCCACTCTCGGTTTTGATAGGAGGGTAGTTAGACCTTTTGACTAGCCTTGGTAATACCCTCGAAGTATCGTGTAACCTTTTTGAGGTTCTGTCATGACTAGTTACTTAGAATCCCTTGATGCCTTTATTGGAAATTTGAAGCCTGATCGAGTGGTGTTCGCCGATAAGACGGATGGTTTACTTCATTTATGCATGGGTTATAGAGATCACCCTAGTAAGTGCGCTTGACAACCTGGTTGACACCTGTTTACTTTCAAGAGAAAGTTCTTCTACATGGAATACCGTATAGTATATAAACGAGATCCAAGATTCATTAGTGAATTTTGGAAAGCTTGCATGAGATCATGAGTACACAGTCATGTTTGCGCCAAGTATTCTAGAAAAAGGATAAGTGCAAGTGGAACGAGAGGCGACGAAGAAATGAGTTCCAGCTCATGTTATGGAAACAGGAAATAAGAAGCTACGAAATCGCGAAGTTAAAAGACGGTCAAGGCACAATGGAATTAAGCTCAAGGAAATACGACTTTGATGGTCAAAGACTAGATACGCACATGATATCTCTTTTTGGGAGTATGTCCTTGATCCCTGTTTTCTGTAGAGCTTACTTGTAGGCTATCTTTTGTGGACATCTTCTCGGTCCTATTTTCTGTTACAAACCCCGTAAGGAGTTTGTCTTGTTTATCTTCTCGACCCTGTTTCAGGGAATCCTAGGTAGAACCCTATGGATATAAACATGTATTTGAAACATGTTATGATTGATATGGTTGCAAGTGGTTGCAAGTGGTTGCTCGTGGATGCGCGAATACACATTAGATACTAGCTCGACTCGGTCACATTTCATATTGCATATGCACGAGTATTTATACTTGTTTATGGATGAAATCGAATGTATTATCATGCGGTTGTTGCATATGAATGAATGATTGTGCACGCATATAGTATCTATATGACTAGGATTATTTGCATACATGTTGGATTCATGGCACTATACATATTTTGCATTAGAAAGATTATTCAGGCCTGATCATTAGCATTAGCTAAGGAACATGTACACACACGTTTTGCATATATTCATACAGCATTAGAAATCATCTAAGGACAATGGTTGCTTGTGGATGATGTTTTGAGTAGATGAATGTGGATGGTAGGATATGTTCTTCCTAACTTGGAGATTTCGGGGATGAAATCCTAAAAGGTGGGGAGAATGTAACAACCCGTATTTCGATAACATGTTAAAACGAGAATCAAGGCAGAATTTCGTTTTTAAAATTCTGAATCAAGTAAAACGGGCTATGCCGTTGCGTTCGTCTCGGAAAAATACGCGAAATAGAGTCCGAGTTTTCGAAAATCGGAGTCCGTATGACCCGATTAAGGCCCAACGAAGTTTTCAGAAAATTTCAAAGCAAAAACAGATTTCAAATTCAAGTTTGAATTTGGAAATTTGGGCCAGTTTGGGCCAGGCGGGAAAATTCCCGCCAGAGCACCCAAGTCGACAGCCCTGTCGACTTGGGAGTCGATTTGGTTGGACCCAAGTCGACAGCCCTGTCGACTTGGTCCAGCCGGGCAGTTTTGCCTGGTGCACCATTTTGGGTTTGTGTTGAGTTTGGGGGCCAGATTCGGTTTTAAGGGCTGAGATTGGAACTAGGGTTTAATCCTAAGGCTAGAACTAGTCCTAATCTCTATAAATAAGGCCCTAACCTAACCCTAAATCATCATTATTCATTCTAGTAACTAAACTAACCTAACCCTAAATCATCATTATTCATTCTAGTAACTAAACTATGGCAAAATCAATCCTCTCATGGCATCCACTCTCTTCATAAAATTCCTAAATAAATTTCTAAGTGATTTTCCATGCATACAAGTGTTTTCAAACTTGTATGAGCATCATTAGCTTGCATTCAAGTCAAGTTTCTATATTTGCATCATAAAGAAAGAGTTTTGATCATTTTGGCTCAAGGGTTTTTATGTTAGAGCTTGCATTTTGGGTCTATTTGATTGCATAAGGGCTTTGTCATATCTTTTGTGCCTTCATAGCAATGTAAGCCCTTTCCCTACTCTTAGATATTAACTATGAAGTTAAATGTTCATGTTGCAAGTTTGGGTTTGATCATTGAGTATGATGCATGCTATCATGTCATGCAAGTTTATGAAGTCATTATCTTGATCTTGTAGGCTAAAAGCTACAACCTTTATGTTGAAATGTTGCATTATGCAACATGAGAACCCTCATAACCTTTATGTCAACTTGCATATGAAGTCATAACCCTTATATGATGATATATGCGAGTTACTAGTCATCATTCCATGTCTTTTGTCACCATGATTCGCTTATGTGCCAAGTTTGGGTTTATGCATGTTTTTGAGGCTTAAGAATGTAACATGCAAGTTAGTGAACACATTTGTGCCTCATTTGCCACCATGATTAACTTGTGGCTTAATATCCATTTTTGTTATGCCTTTGCCAAGTCTCTTCTTTTAATCCATTTCGTTGTTGCGAACGTATATGCGAGTTTAAAAGCGTTGGGTTATGTTATGGGTAATTTCTAATGACATGAAATACAACTTGAAAACATGACTTGAAATATAACATGGAAGTTGACATGTGAGTATGTTTGAAAATATGAAATTGGGAATTTACCTATTAAGTTAGGTCTACCCATACTATGGAATTGGGAATTTACCTATTAAGTTAGGTCTACCCATATTCTTAAAAACTTGAATATGAACATGACACTAGACTAAACATGAAAGTGACCAACTCGAGGTTGGGTTGAGTTTGCAACGTAAAACTACCCGGAACCGACCGGCCTAACTAGTAGTTGCAAACAATAGGACCCAATGTGAGAAGTTGGTCATGTTGTGCTTGAACCCGAGGTTAGACCAAGTTGTGGTGTAAAGCTACCCGGAACCGACCGGCTTAACTAGTAACCACAACAAAGTCTAATGTGAGAGGTTGAGGTGCATTAAGTAATTAATGCCACATGATAGGGTTAAGTTAATTTGATAAATGACTCTTAACCAAATATGACATGGACAAATGGGTTAAGTAATTTGATTAGGCTAATGATACTTAACAAAACATGACAAGGTTGGGTAGGTTAAGTAACTTGATTTGCCTAATGACACTTAACCATTTTTATACGACTAGTGGACGGGGTTAAGTAAACCAACACTTAATCAATCCAACACGATGATTTGGAAAGGTTAAGTAAGTTTTCTTAATGACACTTAACCGAAAGATACAGTTAATGGATGGGGTTAAGATTAGACTCAACTAGTCTAAACATGGAAATCAGATGGGGTTAAGTTAGCCTAGACTTAATTAATCCCACTTGGTAGTTTAATGGGGTTAAGTTAAACACTTAACTAATCTAACATGATGATTTGAGGTGGTTAAGTGACCTATACTTAACCAATCTAACTCGTGAATTTATTGAGGTTAAGTTAACCTATACTTAACAAATCTAACGTGAAAACATGATAAGGCTAAGTCACGAATCGCTTAAATACGCTTGACCGATTTAACTCAGTAATTTGATAGGGTCAAGTTAATATATACTTAACCAACTTGAGCATGGTTTGTAGGGTTAAGTCTTGAACTTGGATACTTAGCCAATTTTGACATGATTTGTAGACGGGTTAAGTCATGAACTTAAGTGACACTTAATCCATTATGTAAACCCTAGTTCTGAGGATTAGGTGGATAACCGTAGTTAACAAGGATAACGGGAATACGACTAAGTGGTAAACCTTAGTTGAAGAATAACTAAGTAATGATTCTTAGTCAAGGAAATTTAGACCAGTTCATAGATAGATTAGTAACCTGATACGGTAGGTCATCGTTTAAGTATACGAGTAGGAGCAAGTATCTGATTTAGATAAAGGCTCCAGCGAACTGGGTAACGAAGCAGCGGCTTCGGGGAACGTGAGGATATTCTTGGTATCCCTCTATGAGCTGCCAGGTGATTGTACTAGGCTCATGAGAGGTTAAGGTCTGCGTTAGAAGAACCAAGAGTATGCCTTGGTTGCTATACGAGCGACCTAAAGACGGGGATGGATAGGGGATAGTCGACGATACACGGTCGTACCCTAGATAGCATTTCATCAGGATACCTACCATCTTTGGTCAAGCGTGTACATACGGAAAGGCAGAGAACACCCAAAAGACCATAATTGCTATCTAATTATGGTTGCGGTAAGGCTAGGATTGTGGGTTGGCCAGTAGTGTGTTCTCATACAGGATTTATCCTGTCTTGTCTTTCACTAGTTGAGGGAGTGGTCTCGTGGGACCATAGCCACGTATAGAAAAAACAGACCTTAGCATCTGCATCGGCAGATAAATCGAAAGCTCCCGACTGAGTCCTGTATTTCCTGGTCTGCCCTGTGACAGGACTCGGATGGCACGATGTGATACATGTGCATACAGTCATGGAAAAACGATTCACGATGAATGCGTGGGAAAAAGGGCGCGGTTGACGGTTAGCGTAAATCCTAGTGGCCCTGGGTGGTTGAACCAGAACCGAGATACGAAAACGTGCAATAGGTAAGCATAATCCCTAGTAGTTCTAGGTAGCATAAGTCCTAGTTGTACAAACAATGATTCATGTTGGAAGACCCTAGTTAGATATAGGGTGACAATCCAAAACGATCTTAAGGATCATGGAACTATGTTAAAGTAGTATAGAATCTCATGGGAAAGCCCGTATGGTCTACGGCAAGGGACTGAACATTTACATGGAATAAAACATACGAGTTGAGTAACCTATATATGCGATATATTAGGTTGACATAGACCATTACACGACTTTTGAGTAAGGGTCATTCATGGTTAACACATGATGCGGTGGGGATACTAGTACGGTAGGTGCAGAGCTAAAAGACAGGATAGATACCATGGGACGTTATACGTGATAGATATCTTGGGGATATTATACTTGATAGGAACCTGACGATGGGATACCTTGTTTTATCTTGACATCGTAATTTATCATGACACCTTAGTTTATCTGAGTTCAGTAGTTCATCCTGTTATTTTGATTTAGCTTATCTATCTTGTCATCATGCTTATGTTCATCTCAGTTTCTCATGCCAGTTAACTTTACTAGTTTTTATGCTGATAGTAGATAGGGCTTACTCAGTCTTTTTGACTGACCCGTTTTGTTTCGCCTCTTTTCTTCCGTTCCCCCCCAGGTTACAGGGAGGAAATACTGTTGTTTAGTTCGGACTTCTTCTGCTTGAAGGTCATCATGGATGGCTTGGACTTTACTTGGCTATGGCTACTTTACTGTTTTACTTGGGGAATAAATTTTGGAAAAAGTCTTTATGCTTCTTTACTATTGCAAGACAGGTTTTGATGTACTCTGATGTAAAAGGATTTAGACCTTAATTATTGATGTTTATGAAAGTTCGATTTTACTTCCGCTATTTTATATGTTCTGTCTTGTGATATTTCTGTGCATGTTTACCAATAATGCCCCTCTAAAGCTAGTGCATTCCTTTGCGAGTGACCCTAGCGGAGGCGGGGTGTTACAACTAGCCATTCATAGAAACCGTCTGGAGTCCTAATGGCAGTTTTGTCAATGCTATCTCTCAACTGATGGAATCCAGTGGCTAAGTCCAACTGCGAAAACACTGAGGCGCCAACTAACTGATCGAAGAGATCGTCAATCCTCAGCAGTGGTTGTCTGTTCTTCTTAGTAAGTTTATTAAGTTCTCTATAGTCCACACACAGTCTAAGGGACCCATCCGCTTTCGTTGCAAATACTACTGGAGCACCCCACTCCGATATACTTCGCCTTATGAACCCCTTCTCAAGCAACTCCTTCACTTGCTTATCGAGTTCTCTCCTTTCACGAGGAGCCATGTGGCGTACTGGCAAAGAAACTGGTTTTGCATTATCCACTAGATATATTCGAAAATCTATCTCCCGCTTCGGAGGCAAGCCCTTCACCTCCTCAAACACATCCGAGTATTCTCGGACCACTCTAACAGACCGTAGATTTTCCTCAGACGCGTCAAGAGATTCTAGATAACTTAGCATAACGGAATTTATGGGGTTACAAAAGATAACGAGAGTGTTGCCAAGGCGAGTCATGAGCCTAACTACTCTCCTTTCACAATCAAGAACGGCCCCATTTCTGGATAACCAATTCATTCCTAAAATTAGCCCATAGCCCGTGAACCCCAACACATAAGCATCACATCTAAACTCAACGCTAAGTATAGAAATTTTCAAATCCAAACACATCATGGACAAATAAGCTGAGCCACCAATTGGATTCGAAACAACTAAGGGATCCTCTACTAAACTGGTGTTTAAGTGCAGTGATTCAACTAATGATTTAGAGATAAACGAATGTGATGCGCCCGAATCGAATAAGGTACGGATAGGATGATCAAACAGAAAAACTAAGCTTTCAACAGAAATGGTTCTACCTCGTTCTTGCTGCGGTGGGACCGCGAGAGCCTGAACTTGTCCCCTTGCCTGCCCTGGTGCCATAAGAGCCTGCACCTGTCCTCCCGAGGTAGACCCTGCCCTCTGCCCCTTCTTTGGGCAGTCCTTCACTAGATGTCCCGCTTCACCACAATGAAAACAGCCAGTCTTCTTTTTCTTTCTGCAATCCTTGCTGAGATGGCCTGGTGTCCCACAGTTAAAGCATTTCTTCTTTCCCTTGCCATTATTGTCTTTACCACCCTTCTTGTTTTGCTGTTGTGGTTTCTTCTGATCCCCTTTCTTCTCGGGTGCCTTATTAGCGTTAGCGCCTTTCTCCTCGTGCATGAGTGCCATGTCTACTAGCTTCTCAAAGGTGGCCCCCATAGGGATGTGGGTCATAGCCAACCCTTGCAATGGTTCATTCAAGCCATTAACGAACCTCAGAGCCTTCTTCTTCGGCGTGTTCACTAAGTCCAAGCCAAACCTTGCTAACTGATTAAATTTTTAACATATTCTTTCACTGATGAGCTTCCTTACTTTAACGTCAAGAACCTTTCCATATATAGATTCTCTTCTGCCCTTGAGAGAAACTTTGCCTCAAACCTACGCCTGAAATCCGCCCAAGAGTCAACAGGACGCTCCCCATTAGTGACCTCCCACCAAAACGAGGCCTCTCCCTTCATTAACCAAGCTGCTAATTTGACTTTCCTCCCTCCTTCTACTTCAAATATTTCTAGCAATTCTTCCACCTCCTTAAGCCAATCTCTAGCTTCCACAAACGTTTCTGACCCTTGAAAAGGTTTTCCACCCATAGCCTTAAATTCCTTGCACGTCTTTGCAAAAGTATCAGCGCGAGGAGGAGGAGGAGCGGGTGCAACTGGTGGTGGAGGAACATTGGCTGGACCCGCAGCGGCCCTAGCCTCTAATAACCTCCTATACCATCCTGGTATCGTTACACCATCCGGAAGGTTAAGATCTTCAGCCATGCTGAAACGAAAAAGGAAAGATTCAAAATGGAGAATTCGAAAGATAAAGATATATGGCTATTGGGGATTATGTTTTTCATAAAAACTTTCCTCTTTAAATAACTCATTAAGACATGTTTTTGAAAACACTTCTTCCAAAAATACTTTAGAAAAATAGATTTTTTAAAAAATTTATCTGTTCTGGTAACCTTAAGCTCTGATACCACGTGTAACACCCCACGTCCATTAATGTCACTCACAAAGGGAATGCATTAACTTCCATGGAGGTTTTAAGTGAATATAGAACAGAAAATTTACAATAAGACAGATAATAAGTAGTACTTGGAAATCTAAAACTTGATTTTATTGCAGCGGAAGTTAAACACGTTTGTTACATCATAAAACCCATAAATCAGAGTCAAGTACAATTTCCATCTTGATAAAACAAAATACATAACCCCATTACATAAATAGCCATTAAAGAAGATAACAAGCTGGACTTTACTTCAGCGGTCCAAGCTTTCCAAAAGAGAGATAAAGTAATCCAATCAAACTCCACTAGAGCTGGGTCCACCCTGAGGACCTGGAGGGGGAAAAAGGATAGAAATAGAGGGGGTCAGACATAAAGTCTGGCGAGTATGATAATTCTAACAATACTATTATCAAAATAACTAGACTAAGGCATAAGCTGGAAAACAAGGAAATGTCTATGAACTATTGGGTATGGAAGAGCAGATAACGATAACGTTAAAGGCACACCTAATTACTAACGAATAATTACTACACTGCACCGCACCAGTCACCCTAAAAGTTGATCCCACTCGCTTCACTTAGAAATTATATAAATAGCCTTGCGTACCCCTAGCTGACTACATAGGTGCCGTCTGCCCCTATCTCCGCTAGGTGTACCCCACTACCCACTTTCGATTGGCTCCCTACTCGTAGATACCCGTGCTGGCCCCACAGTAGGGTGTATCACTCCCCTAAAGTGGCAACCCGATACAACTTGAGAATGCACGGCTTATACCTACACGATGCAACAACGTCTTACCTACCAACCTGGGTCCACACACGCATATGAAACCCGTTGGACTTGCGTTGCCACCGCTACCCCGTTTTGGCCTCTTATATTCAAGCCCAGCATGCGTGTCCCGTCCTCGACTTGGGTCGATCCCACAAAGATACGTTTGGGATACTAGTTGAAATGGGCCCCTACAAGCTACCCACCTAAGCTTGTCCACTAGTACATCCCACTTAACCCTCTTAGTCATGTTCACTTACATGTGTGTTTGGTTAAGTCTTACTAATCGTATCTCACATGCCACTAAGGGCACCCACTAGATTCCTCATGCCACCCAAGGCACCTACTTAACCCCCATGTCCCACCTTACATTTTTATCTGGTTAAGTATTTCTTAATTCATTCAGGCCATAACCTCATAAAGACCTCTCACATTAGACTGGCATTTATGGCAGCTGGATTTGCCGGGCGGATCCGGGTAGTCTTACACCATAAAAGAGTCTAACCTTGTGTCTTTACAACTGTTATGCTTTAATTTGAGCCTAGGACCTCTCACATTGGGCTGACATTTGTGACTACTGGATTTGCCAGGCGGGTCCGGGCAGTTTTACGTCACAAACGAGTCCAACCTCGTGTCCTAAGCATTGATTAACACTTATAATCTTTTACCCCAGTTTTAATAATTCCCTATTCAAATTATTAACTAATTCCAATTTTAATGATGTCCATAATTGACTCAATTATGGCCATCCATTCATGGCATGCAAAATCATATCAATTGCACCCCAACTTCTTAATATTAAATCCTTAATATTACCCCTACCCCCACGTTATACGTTCGCTTATTCAGCGCAAAATATACGTTAGACTCGAATAGCCTAACTCATAGCATAAAAAGAAATTATCACAACAACAATATATACATATGACTAAAATAGATCTAATCATAAAAAGGGTGAAACTTGCATGTGTGATAGATGTCCAACACCTAGACTTGAATAGGCAAAACTACAACTTTCATAAAACTACACATGTCATGGATCTAAAGGTGTCAACTTGTTTGGTTGAATGTCACAACTTACATAATATTATCATAATCCCAATTCATGTGTAAACTTGCATATGGGGTTTTATGCAACATAATGATGGTGTGAACTAGCATCTAACACATAGAACTCACACATGTTCTAACCAAATTTTAGATCTAAATAGATGTCATAGGATATGTGAGATTATACATATTAATCAATCTAAACTTGCATATGTACATGTGATTTATCATGTGAATCATCATAGCCCCAAACATATATATAATCAACATCATGATTTGATCAAGCATAAGCTAACTATAACATAAATAATAACATCATGACTTTGTAACATCGCAACTAAGCATAGAAACTTGCAACATATATAATATCATCATAGCATGATTTACAACATATAGGATATCATCATCACATAACATAGGATTTACAACATACATGATAGCATAAGGTTTACAACAACATATATGACAATTCACATCATTCACTTATAATCCATTCATAACTTAATCTAATTAGTTCAGTAATAATCTTGTTAAGATCATCATACTCACAATTAGAAGAGAAAGAGAGTCTTGATTCACTTTAGAGTTGAGTAGAATTAGGGTTTTGATTTGCTTTCTTCCTTTTTAGTTGGCGGCGGCTATACTGATTTCCATGGCGGTGGTTTGACGGTAGCTATTCTATTTTTCATGTGAGTTAGAGTGAGAGACTACCTAGGTATTTATAGAGTTTAGGGTTTATTTAGACCGTCAGATCAACTTAGAACTAACCTGAACCGTTTAATTTGCCAGCTCAGCCCTAATGACACATCAGTAGCTCAAGATTGGACTCAGTCAAACCCTAGCCGACTGACCAGGTCGACACCCAGGTCGACTGCCCAGTCGACCTGGGGGGTGTCGACTGCCCAGTCGACTCCCCAGTCGACCTGGGGTGCTGGGCGGGAAATTTCCCTCCTAGCCTGTTTGACTCCGAAATTTAATTTTAAATTTCTGAGTTTTGAACTTTCTGAAACTTCCGATGGCCATAACTTCTTCATACGCTGTCCAATTCACGCAAACTCGGACTCTATTTCAACTAGAATTTCGAGACGAACACAATGGCGCAACCCGTTTCCTATAGTTCGCACGTCTGAGATTAGTTATTCTTTAATTTGTGAATATTAATATTAACAGAATTACGGGGTGTTACAACATACGTAATCCCTTTGGAGATACTATGTCAGAAACTCATCCATACAAGTCATCCTGGGACTGGAAAAACAGAAAGCACCCTCCTACTGCATCCTAAGAATCACCCTATAGATCAGTAGCGAGCAGTCCTTGCAATCTGCCGATTCCAACCATGACAGAATCATAGTGTATCTATGATTGCAAGTCAGATATTTTAAGTAATTCTTCCACTTTATGAAGATAAACGGTCTTCAATGCTTCAACTCGATCATTGTATGATATCTTCAACATTCACGTATTTGTTAGTCGGAATGGTTTTCGAATACACATTTGATCCCGGTCTTTCCATACCAACCGTCGTATGGGTCAAATTTTGATAGTCGTCTATTTAACTATCAAAATAAACAATCATTCAACCATGAAAATAAAACGAGTTCGCTGGTTCAGTATTCAGCATCACTTGGCCCTTTTTGGTATTTCCATTTGTTTATCAAAACCTTTATATTTCCAATATTTGATACAAAGCCTTTTTATTTCTTGTTCAAAAATTCTATTATATCTAAGATCATCTTATTTGGTTTAAACCATTTCAAAGTTTATTATATAATACCATTCATCAAAATTCTAATTTTACTTCTCTCGACCACACTCATTTCTAAACTGCTATCATTCTTGGATAATCGTGAAGTCACTCAAGTTGGGGTATTTTATTTACCTCTCAGACCTTGAGTAACAACATTCTTATCTTCAGAATAGATAGAAGCTTATCAACAAAATCTCATTTCACTGATATTCCACATATTTCATTTGCCATTCGATTTAAAACATAGTTTTAATATGACACTTCTCTTTTGAAATCCTATTTAAATCTTAACGCGTTTAATTTAAGTAAACTATTATTAATCTCCTCTCTTAACTTTACAGTCTTTTAAAACATTATACATACAAATCTTAGTTTTATTTAAAAATAGAAAACTTCATAACTCGGATAAGTTTATTTCAAACCCATTTGGTTATATCTCGATAAACTTCATCTCCCATTATAGCGAGTTTAGATCGTAACTTAATAACTCAACTCGCCTCGCCACTTTAATTCAAGCCTTGGTTTTCGTTTCGATTTTCATTTCATACTTTCATCGATCCTTAACCATAAATCAGTAAGAAATTAATTCTCTAAATATCAACCCCGAAGTCCATAACCAACATCAGATCAATACTCAGAAAATTATTTAACTCAGCCGATCTCCAATTACGTTCCAATTCTTTAATTTCACAACTTGGATTTTTACTTCATTCATAAACAATTTATAATAACTTGTTCCAATCATATCTTTAAAAAAAACTTGGGTTTATAACACCTCTGATCAACTTGGATTTTATAAATCTAATCAAATAGAATTCAAATAAGAATTCAATTAAAACTTGGTTTGTATTTCTATTAATATAATTTTCCTTTTTAAACTTTATTTAATTATAAACAGGACCTATATTTTAATAAATCTCCATTGATACATTTAAACCCCAAGATTTACCACTTTGATCATTATCAGATAAATTATAACCAAATATCAACATTTAGGAAATGTTTACTTTATCATTAACTAATCCCATTAGATTAATGAACTAATATAATATTCACCTTCGGTTGACTTGGTCAACTCAAACATGATTAATTCGTTAATCAAATTCCAATTGTCTTTATATTTAAATTAATTAAAAATTTAATTAATTTAAATAAATCTTATTTACTTTGAATATTATTAAGTAAATAATAATCATTTTCAATATATTTCCACTTGTTTCTAAAACTTGATAACATAAGAATATTCATTATAAAATCATTTAATAATTTACCTTACAAATTAAATAATAACATTTATTTCCCTTTTAAATAGACTTCCTTTTTAAAATAATATATTTTAGATCCCATCCTTAGTTATAAATAAAATTTATAACTTTATTCTTTATCGGTTTACCTGACGGTAAATCAATTCCTATAAAATAGTTTATACTTGAGCCATCTTCTTTTAATTCCTCAACCAATAATAACCCATTGGTTAATAACTAACAAATGTTGAATTCTGATTCAACAAAACAATAATCAATTCAATAATCCAATCATATTTGTCAATCAGTTCATATGATGACAAAAATAAACAATAAATTTGAGGATAACATGAATGATCAATTTAACTGGTCGACTAATAACAACAGTCCAAGCATCCAATTAAATATTATATGTTCATATTACTATAAACGTAACCAACAAGGTAAGTTACCTCGATTTGGAATAATTGTTATAAATAACAATTGGTTTTGATTAAATTAAATGAACATTTAATTTAAATCGGTTATATGAATATCAGCATATATCCAAACGATCAACAAATCAATCAACAGCTAGCAACCATAGCACACAAACAATAAACCCAACTTATAATAAATATAAGTAAATAACTGAGTGAGTTAAACTCACCTTGGTTTTCATTCGTCGTTAGAACGGTTGGTTTAAATTAAACAAGCGTCTAATTTAAACTTCCTGTTGTGTCCAATTTCATTTCAATAAGCTCCAAAATATTATGCTAATTGACACAATTCCAATGCTCCGTTTTGATATGCTTCTGTTAACATAATAGAACGTTATACAACAATCTCGTTATGAATTTAAATAGATTAAACTTTGACTATTATTTATTTTACACTAATTAGATTACATGTTAATTATATTAACGTTATAAGTTGTAATTGGCCTTTTCGGGTTTATATATATACGGTCAGCCTTCAGAACCCTTCCCACGTTATCCAACTTTCCACGTACTAACGAAAATCAGGCCCTCAAAATTAATGGTTAAGCACTGCACGTTTAAGGTTAATTAGTATATTATATTATAATCTTACCAGGATATTCTTTTTGCTTTGAAATCCACGTCACCTTCTCCTCTATCCCACTGTTAGTTCTCTTCCTCGCATTATAGGCGATCCGCAACAATACTCCCCACAAACTTTCCCAGCCCACTTAATTGCTTCAACGTTCTTTAACCTATACTCAACCCATCAGCACAACTCCGTCCTCACATTGTCCACCACCGATCAAAACTCCTTCGTGCTTCCCCATTCAAAATAAACGCTACAAGTTATTTCATTTTTCCTCCCCACATCTCCTTTTCTTTCCCACTCCTCCTGATCTTCACGCAAAAGACTCCAGGTACTTACCTTCACTTCAAAATATTCCCATCCGATCCCATTTCCCTTCCGCCTTTTAAAAATCGGAAGCCGCGTCTTCTGCACCCGCTTCTCTCCCCTTCTTCTACTCGTTCACTTCTTGATGAACAAACATCTCCAGTGTCTCTTCCCTTTGTCTCGCGTCTTTCCTTCTACTCGTTCATTTCCCTCTTTATTTTAATTTGTTTTCTTTACTTAACTGCTCTGTTTCCTTCTTACAGAACTAAAGGCCATATCGACATCAGCACCGTGCCAACCTCCTGACGCCAAAATCGACGCCACCTCTTCTCAGTACCGCGCCACCGCATCTCCAACTTCCTGCTCCTTCTCTTTCGTAATCCTATTTCTAGTATTCCATGCAAGAGCAGAAACTTCCCACTCCACTTCATATATTTCTCTTCTGATCAAAACATCCCCATGCGTTAAACCCACCTGGTACCACCCTTTCTTCGACCAAGCAGTACACGCCATGTTCCTCTCTTAACCACACTTCTACCCCATACCGCGACATGTAGGTACCATATCTCTTCCCATAGTTTTACTGCACATCTTCATATGAAACATAAGCTGCTACAGCTTACTCTTCCATTTATACTTTGCAGTAACATAAGTATCCCACCTCTGTCCCTTTTCACGGTGTTTCACGCGGTTGAACCATCTCCTTGCTCAGCACTTCAACTCCCCAAAAGCTGGAGCTCAACTTGCCACCGTTCTGACCATCGGTCCCTGGCTAGCACCCAAATCGCAACTTTATCTCGTCACCTTGTTGTCATTGTTATGAACGTCGGCCTCCTCTAGTGTCATGCCCAAACAGTGCACCTCAAAAATGAAGACTCGGATCTCGCGTTCAACCGTAGAGCTGGATATTATATATCGTATGAATTGTTTGTATTTTATACGGTTTAGGGAGAAACTGGGTTTGATTTATTTTGTGGGAGGGAAAAATGTGTTTCGCATTTCTGGAATGCTGAAAAAAATGATGGAGGAGAAGCGTTTATATAGGATGGTAATGTCGTGGAGACCACGGCGTCTAGGGTGTATAGAATCGTAGAGAAAAGTAGGGTAGGTGAGAATTTTAAAATAAGACGTTGTGGGCACGGTAGAGATAGTTTGGATACTAAGGCAAAAGAGAACAGTTGGCAGACAAGAAATGATAAAGTTTGGGGTACAAGGAAATAAATCTGGAATGCAAGAAAATTCTGGGCGTAAGAACAGAAAATAGTGAAAGGTTGGGACTCAAAAAGAAATTTTGGGATTGGTGATTCCGCACGCAAGAAACATATAGGCACCGGGGAAATCAAATAAATCAAACATATAAATTATACCCGTACTGACGTTTTAATTTTTATATGGCTACACGCGAATCTTAAAAATAATGAAAATAAATACACTGTTATGACTTGACGTTCTGAATCCAGTGGAATTAATTCCATTGAATTCAAACTCCGTTTGCATAATGGCGTTGTTTTAATTCCAATTATATTCACCGGTTCATATTTAAAATTTCGTCTACCGACAAAACAACTCCGATTGGCTCCAAACTAGAAATCTAACAATATTTAACGGTATGCATCCCAATAAAATTCGTTTCGTCGAAAACGAAGGTTGTTTGGAGAAAAATAACTGTTTATAACACTTATAAATTATCGATAAAAAATATAAATTTCCAAAACAATTTAAATTAAATAAAAATAAATTATCATATAACTTCACATATAAATAATATGGATTATACAACTCAGTATTGATATCTTCGGGTTAAACGGTATCCAAATTATATAGAAATCCTTACTAAATTTATTAAATAAACGTTATCGTTTATAATGATTTCCATAGCGACTATTTTAAATTTTGATTTGGACATAACTTACAATATTTAAGCTGAAATCTCGATTTTTCTCTTTCATTAGAAAATTATAATCTAATCGATTCCAACGTTTCTTGTTTCACAGAAATCCGACTTGAAATGGATTCTGCATATTCAATTGAAGTTCAAAACTCAATATTACGAACTACTACGCCATTTTGAGTTTGTTTTAAATTAAATATAAATTATAAACATTCACTCGTCATTTAAATAAACAAATTCAATATTAAATCTATTAGTATTTCAAATATAATATTTAAAACAAGTTTAAATATTTAATTCAAATAGTTGGAAAATCCGGGTCGTTACATTCTTTCCGCCTTGAACGAATTTCGTCCCCGAAATTTTTAAGTAAAAAGAAGGTTTCAAATCCAAATAGATTTTTAAAATAATAATTTCAAAGTATTATCAAAATTAATTTATTTTTAAATATTTGCGAAAAATTCGCCAGCATCTCCAATGCACGACTCGACCAGAACAACTACAACCCGCCACTCCGGCCTCACATTGATCAAAAGAAAATAAAAACCAAACTGTTATCCAAATCAGAGATAACAACCATTGATTCAATAATATTAAGGCGTACTATAACAACCCAAAAAATCAGAACCAATTAAAAAATTTTAATTTGGCTATTTTAGTGGATTTTGAATATTTAAAATAATTTATTTTAAATAATAACGACTAAAAATCTATTTGGATCGAAGTTATAGCAAATATATTTATTTTAATCATAAAACAAGGCCTGAAATGGCGCGGCAGTTTGAAAATTTGAATTCAAACTTTGATTGACTGTACTGGATGCAAAATAAAACGGATTTTAGTGAAACCAAATATATTTAAATCTATTTGAGGATATCTTTCTAATGAATCTGAAAAATCGAAGTTTCATAGCGGGAATCAAAAGTCTTGGCTAAATGAATTTTCAGAAAGGTCGCTATAGAGTTAATATAGCCTTTCAAAATAGACATTTTGCAAACGACCACCGTTTTTGACGAAACCACTTTTGTTGGATCCGAGATGTCAAATTATTGCTAGGTTTCAAATTCCATAATTTTTGAAATCAATATGTGAGTGTGGAAAAGGAAAATGTGTTCGGTTAATTTCAGTCAATTTGGATTGACCAGAAAATGGCCATTTTTCAAACGGTCTCCAAATTCGATGAAATCAGTTTTTTTGGGACCGTATCATCCAAATATAGCTAGATTTATTTTTTCTGGAATTCTTGGAATTAGTACGTGGCCCCGACAAATTGAAATGTATATTCAAATCCATATTTGAATGTTTTATATTTTAATTTGAAGAATAACTGACCGAAACAGTCGTGTGGGCTTACGAAACATATCCCATTGTGTTCAAAATGGGGGTATTAAGCTAGGGGCGACAGTCGTTGGGTTTGAATTGGAGTTCTTATAGAAAATCCCCTAATTTTTGAATTAATATAAATATCGGCGAATAGGATTTTTATTTTATTATTTAATTTTATAAAAAAATTCAAAGAAAACCCGCCATCTCCCTCGATTGACGGCGAATACCTTCTCCATCCTTCCCGACCAAATCCCGGTGAATCCAAGTCGTATTACGTCGTGCACCAGTTCAACTTTTTGTAGAGCTCACCTCCCTCTTCAAATCCACACCTGGTACACCCACCCTCATCGTGTATTTCTCGAGATCTGCTCCTCCGAAGTTCCAAACTTTCAACCGCCACCACCCCTCAGTCCTGCCGCCGAGTTCGACGCCTCCACCAGCCGTCGACGTGTCGTTCCAAGCTCCTCCTGGTGGTGAAGTCCGATCTACTCTAGGTGCTTCGGATTTCGTGAAAATCGAGGCCCTAGTTTTGAGCTATTAGCTGAGATAACGGCTGAAATATTTTGAACTGAAAATAACACTTAAAGCGTTGTGAATGTTGAGTTTAAAATAAAAATCATATCTTTCTCATTTTTTGTCGAAATCCAGTGAAATAAGAGACATTGGACTCGTGCGGACGTCTTCTACATTCTCGAAGGGACCGGAGAATTATGGAGCTTCCTAAATTTTTTGGAGGAGTGGAACCCAATGTGAGATTTTTAAATTATAAATGGTATGGAATGGCGATGTATAAATTATATAATTGATGTATAAGATATATAAGCGTTGTACACCACATGTATAAGCGTTGTATAAATTATATGTGCGATGTATAAGTTATATATGCGTTGTAAAAATTATATGTGCATTGAATGGAGTTGAAATGAAATGGAAATATATTTATATATGTATATCTATATATATACTCCCCTCGTCCACAGACCATGGACGATATATATTGGTTGTGATTGTTTGGATTTTGGTTGACATGAAATTTGGTTGATAAATGCAAATGGTTGATAATGATTGTTTGTGATTGAAACAAAATTGGAATTGTTTGTGGAAAAATCCATTGGGATATGAAAATGATTAAAATATTTAGATTATAAGGATAAGCCCCTTAGGGAACGCTGCAAGGCGTAAGGTAGTGCAAGGAGCCGTACTCGGGACGGTGCCGGTTTTAAACCCTTGCCGTTATGCGGTCGAAAATTTCTAAAATATTCATGCGTTTGATTTATATTCATGTATCGAAACATGTTGATGTGTTGGAAAACATTCATGTTTGAAATAAATTGTTTTAACAATAAAATCACATTTTTATAATATATATGAATCGCTAAAAATATTTATGTTTGAAATAAATTGTTTTAACAATAAAAATCACATTTTCATAATATATATTAATCGCTAAAAATATTCATGTTTGAAATAAAAAATTTAAACAATAAAAATCACATTTTTATTATATATATGAAGTGTTAAAAATAGACATGTGTTGAAATAAATATTTGTTGGGTAAAAATACTATTTTTATCAAATATAGGAAATGAAAATGTTTTGGAAATTGAAGAATGGAATATATTTATATATACATATACATATATATATATAATTAATTAAAATAAAACGAACAACGAAGCTGCAGTTCATATTTTGAAATCGTGAGTTTAAACGATTATTGCGGGAGACCCGACCGTTGGATTTTCCCAAAACTGAAACTGTTGAGTCTGTTTTGAAAATATCTTTACAACGATACCAAATTTGTAAAGATCCAACGGTTAGATTGTGTGAAATGTTTAATTCAAATATAAATAAAAATAGCGCTAGAATGAATTATATGTATATATATAAATATAATTAAAATAAAATAAATAACGACGCTGCAGTTCGTATTTTGAAATCGTAACTTTAAACGATTGTACCGGGAGATCTGACCGTCGGTTTTTCCCAAAACTGGAACCGTTGGATCTGTTTTGAAAAGATCTTTCCAATGGTTTAAAATTTGTAAAGATCTAATGGTTAGATTTTCAGATATGTGTAAATCAAATCTAATGAAAAACAGTGCCATGGCCGCGTTATGGCCTGAAGCGTCGGTTGAATAAATTGGCTACATTTAAATAATTAAAAATAGCGATAAATCGCTATAAAATATTATAAACGATATGGAATGGAAATAAACCGAATTTACCCGGTTTATTGGATATTTGATGGTTGAATGTGTTTGACATGAAAATTACATTAACGAACTGAATTATGGACGTCAAATAATTTAACCATGGAAATGAATTGATTTGAATTCTAAATATACGTGAATTACTTGAAAAGGCTGAGTTAATTCTCATTTCAAATAATTGATTGACGATTAGAAGTCGAAGATATGAAGACGGTGCAAGACCGATGATCTTCACATCGAATGGATGACTACTGATGCCTTTGATGGGAGTTGCTACCCTGAAGGGGTTACAGTGGTGGTTGTTCGGACATACTTTTTGATCGTTCGGATGTACGAGGGCCTCTCTCCTGTATTGGACATACGGGAGAGGAATAAGGTGCCTCCGGTTTCGTTCAGGCCCAGAACGGACTTGTAAATGGACTGTTTGTCCGACATTGGATTTCATTCTGTGTGATTGATATACGTCAGTTGCATGACGTGAATTGCCCATGTGGCATGCTAAGATGTAGTGATCAAGGCTTTTGTTGAAAAGCAGAGCCTTGTGGTTGATGATCAAAACAGGGCTTTAAATAGCTAGCTTTGTGTTTAGCATTGATTCGCGAGCCTCACACCCCGGCTACTTATGTGGATGATGGATAGTGAGATGCCTCGGTTATTTCGGTCTCTTCGGAGCCGATGGTCTGGTCGGGATATGACCAGTTTACGCCCCATAGGGTGGGGAAACGTAGTGTTCATGCATTTTAATCCACTCCTGTAAGAACCCGTAACTTCCCCGTAAAGGAAAGCGTCGGATAGTTCGAGAACAAGCCACAACAGAACGCATACAGAAGAACGTTTCATTGTATATTACAACAATGCATCAGATTACAAGAATATACAGAGTATAAATGAATATTACACAGAAATATATCAGAGATTACAATACATTACATAGCGGTGGAAAATAATACAATACACAACTAGAAGTAGATATACAGATACAAAGCTTTCCGGATATCGTTCCAGCTGTAAACCAGGATCCTGTGAATATAAATCTGCAGTACCAAAACTACTAGCTGCCCGTGTCAAAATAGGGGCACCTAGAGTTTAGGTTAAAACAATAAACTCCAGGTCAGTCATGTGACTGGTGTGAGAACTAAAACAGTTAATCTTTATTTCAAAGTTAGGTAAATCAAGGGACCATGCCGTATAACACGGAACAGGTTTCCTCCCAAGAATACCAGTGCATAAAACAAACATCGCAATGCTAGATGAGGAAAAATGAAGCTGTTATAAGACCCAGGTCCTATCACACAATGCAACGCAAGCCGGGGGATAGGGTTTTCCCTTATAACAGCCAAAGAATGCTTGATACGTTTAAAACAGATTATTTGATACTATTATAAGTGCATAGTGTATAAAACAACTTCGAATCATAAGTATCAATCATAGGCGGCATGGGTACCATATATCATGTCGCCATACTAGTTCTACAATTAAAACCGCAAATGTCACGTATTTGGAAGTTGGATTTCCATCTATGAACGAGGCAAAAGATAGTCCTCAACCGATTCGAGACGCTCTAGCCCGTGTCTCAGGAACAGAACGCATCGTCCCTTGGAGCGACAGGGCCGGTCCACCGATGTGGATTAAAATGCCTGAACACTGCGTTTCCCCGCCCTTTGGGGCGTAGGTGAGCCAACTAAATGACTCCATCGGACCCGGATCGTCCGATCAAACCGAGGCGCCTCGCAACAACAACAACCACATAAGTCAAACTCGTCAGGGCGTGTAAAACCACTGACGCCACTTTTTAGCTAGAAGGAAACGCATGCCCTCCCTGAGGTCCGTCTCCCGTTTTTGGTTCATACCGGGTGTGATACTCGCGAGGTAAAACGTTACACAAAGCTACGCCACAAAGGCCGTGCTTTGATCATCAACCACAAGACTTTGCTTTTCAACAGAAGCCTCGATCATTTGCCACTTAGGCATGCCACACAGGCAATTCACTCCATGCGTTTGATATCCATCAATATATAACCCCTGAGCTCGTACGTCTCAGAGAAAGGCGTTAAGCAAGAGAATAAATTCTCCGCCGCCAAACAGATATATATTTAATAGAGATCAATCACACGGACTAAAATCCAATGTCAGACACACAGTCCATTTACAAGTCCGTTCTAGGTCTGAACGAAACCGGAGGCACCTAGTACCCCGCATATCCATCGATCTCCAAGTACGTCTGGACGATCACCAACTGTTTCCATCTTCTTGGGTGTACAGCCCAATCAAGATCATCAGTAATTATCCAAACGACGTGAAGACTTCTGGTCTTCGACCACCGTCTTCATCTTCGACACCACGTCGAATCAGTTATTCAGAATGGGATCAACCCGGTCTTTCTGAATAACTCGCGTATATATTATAAAAGTGTTACACAAACACTACATACGCCTCATTCCAATTCAGAATATTCTTTTATTCAAATATTCCTATACTTTGGGAAAAGTTCCCATTAATTTTATCCAAGATAAATTCTTTAATCTCCTTTGAATATCAATTCAAACTAGTCGGGATTAGCGAACCACACCGAAGTAATCATTTATTTTATTTCCCAATCCCAACCTATTCATCCCATGAAGTAAAACTGGTAGTACTTCATATCTAACACCACAGTGTTATCGGTAATTCAATTACCATTTCACGTTCAAATCTAATTAAAGATTTAACTATCGCCTGGAGTAAAACTGGTGATACTCCATTCTCGATCTTTTCAATCTAATTAAAGATTCATTAAAACTCCACTTAGTTTTAATCGTTATCTGGGTTAAAGAATCAGTGTCATTTAAAACACGATTCACGATAAACCCAAAATCACATTCCATTAATTATCGGGTTAAAGAACAAGTGTTATTTAAAACACTGTTCACGATAAACCCAAAAATCAATACCAATTCAATTCCAATTAAATATCATTTAATTGGTACACTTCATTAAATCTAAATAAAAAGATTTAATCTTTTCTCAACTGGGTTCAAGAACAGTGTTAGTGAAGACACCATTCACGACAAACCCAAATCACATTTGATATTCAATACAAGGCTCTGAATAGAAAATATACCGGCTTATATTCAATATCAAATTCTACGACTAACAAATGTCGTATTGGAAATAACGATATAAATATATATCTTTCAAATTTCCATAACAACATCTGTATAATCACGAATTCCAACATCGAAATATTCCGAAGACAATTTCGATTCAAATCCACTCCAATGCAATCATTGGAAATTCTGGTTATTTTCAAAACCCTTTTCAAATTCAATTTATTTATTTAAAAATAAATAGAATTATATTTCTAGTTCAAAACTAGTTCATTTCGATAAAAATCTATTTTTATCTTTTCAAATATGAAGTTTTTCATCCCAATTCTTCACAAATCATTTCTTATGATTTTACACAAATTATTACTATTTTTAATAATTTTATCAAGGCCCGTACAGTCGATTTCCACCAATGGCCATCGAACTGCACTTACAGCGACCTTTTTCAAATTTGATTTGGACATAATTCCAAATCCAACCGTTAGATTTCTAATTTCTAATATTCTTTAGAAAGCTCTTTTCGATACGAACCCAACGGTTCCGGTTGTAGGAGAATCCGACGGTCGGATCTCCCGTAATGTCCGTCTGAAATCAATGGTCGAAATTCGCGAACTGCCGCGGCGCGGCGCGTTCTATTCAGGCCATTATATTATATATTATATATATAATATATATATTTCGTCGATTTCTATTTAAAACGAATTATATAAATAGTTTTAAATTCGTTTCAAAAACAATTTCAACTTATATTTCAATTCAAATCAAAATTGAATTCTTCTTTATAAATTCGTTTCAAATTCATTTCTATTCAATTCAAATTTCAATTCAATTCGAATTCATTTCAATTCGTTTTAAATTCACTTCGAATTCAAAGTCGTTTCAATTCATTTCCTTCCGAAATCGTTTTCAATTCATTTTATTTCGAAATCGTTTTCAATTCAATTCATTTCGAAATCGTTTTCAATTCAATTCATTTCGAAATTGTTTTCAATTCAATTCATTTCGAAATCGTTTTCAATTCAATTCATTTCGAAATCGTTTTCAATTCAATTCATTTCGAAATCGTTTTCAATTCAATTCATTTCGAAATCGTTTTCAATTCAATTCATTTCGAAATCGTTTTCAATTCAATTCATTTCGAAATCGTTTTCAATTCAATTCATTTCGAAATCGTTTTCAATTCAATTCATTTCGAAATCGTTTTCAATTCGATATAAATATCGTTCACGTCAAAATGGCGTCAATCTAATCAACACGGCTTCATAAATTTCTATTTTCAAATATTCTATTTCAAATATTTCTTTTTCAAAACAGTTGTTATTATCAAAATATTTCGTTCAACACATGACCACTCTCAATGGATGAGTACTGTCAACACATGAACTTTTATTTTATATTATTCTTTGTTTTCAAATTGGAATGAGGCCCAATCAATTACCATATAAAATTAATTATATGGATTTTCATACAACACATGTATATAATAATATTGAAAATAATCAACCATCAACCAAAGTGCACTACACTGTAAAAGCATCAAATATAGATATTCAACGCTTATAACAGCCTGTCAATCAATCGATCGACATATTTAATCAATCAGGATGAGTGAACTTCAAATTTCATCCCAACACCCGTGTGGGGTTTCAAACAATCAAACACATATTTTATTTGTGCTGTTGGGCGATGTGTAAAATTTATCGTCCCAATCAATGTCATTCAAATAGGTGTACATAAACAAACCGTTCGGTTTATAAATGAATACTTTATTTTATTCACTTCACGTTAAAAATTATATTTTTAACGATAAAACATTTTATTCCAACCTATGAATTTCTATTCAATTCATTTATTTAATAAAATGATATTTTTATTTTTCTAAATTATTTTAGAAAATTTCGGTGGCATAACGGCACGATACTAGAAACGGGACGAGGCCTCTAGCCTTATCCCCGGTCTAGTGAAGGCCCACGCCATTCACACATCAATCAAATCAATTCATTTCACCACACAATTCAATTTCAATCAAATAACCTAACTAATTTTTGCAATCAAACAAACAAGTCCATGGTCTGTGGACGATTGTGTCGGGTGCTACTAAACACCGTCTGCATCCTAGTATATATATATATAACTAGAAAATAAATTGAAAGGTGAGAAATTCTCACAGATAGCTATCCAATCATCTTGACTCTTCTTTGATATAAAGCTTCTTCGTTCTCGCCTTTTTGTCACCTTCGTTATCCGCTTTCACTACATATGTAAGAATCGAATTTTTACTTCGCTTTTCAATATATAAAAATCACATTTTTATTTCGATGTTCAATATATAAAAATCATATTTTTATTTCGAAGTTCAATATATAAAAATCATATTTTTATTTCGAAGTTCAATATATAAAAATCATATTTTTATTTCGAAGTTCAATATATAAAAATCATATTTTTATTTTGAAGTTCAATATATAAAAATCATATTTTTATTTCGAAGTTCAATATATAAAAATCATATTTTTATTTCGAAGTTCAATATATAAAAATCATATTTCGAAGTTCAATATATAAAAATCATATTTTTCTTTCGAAGTTCAATATATAAAAATCAAAGCTTTTTGTTTTTCAAAAATCATATCTTTGTTATGATACAAATCACTCCTTTCTACTAATAAAAGTCCTAACTTTTTATTTATAAAAATCCTAATCTTTTTATACAAACAAAATCAAATCCTCGTATTATAAAAATCAATCCTTTTTCTTCATGAAAAGATTATATTTTTATTTTCAAATCATACATATAAAAAATTAGTTTTTATTTTTAAATCATATGTATAAAAATTCCTATCCTTATATATACTGAAAATCAGATTATATTTAAAGGAGGATTACTTAAAAACTAAAATAAAACAAACAAAATAAGTAAAAGAACTCACAGCGAATAGGGGGGTTGTCGGGGCTTGTTGGTGGCGCGCGGGACCAGGGTGCGGCGTTGGCGAGGCCAGGTGGCGGCGGAGGGCGGTGCTCCGGGCTCGGGCGATGGGCTGCTCGATTTGGGCATTAGGGTTAGGGGGGCCTCAGTTTTTGGAAAGGGAGGAGGAGCGATAGGGGTGGAAGCGTCGGGGAGGGCGTGACACGAGGGCGGCGACCTGGGGATGAACGGAGGTGGCGGCGTGGCCATGGGGGAGGGATCGGGTTCAAAGAACGACGGGTTTTTTTGGATCTGAGGGAAATAAAGGGAGAGAGAAACTAGGGTGGACTTATATATTAATATATATTTAATTTTATTTTATTCTCTTTTAAGGTTACTTTAAAATTCGAACTCAAAATTGAGCCCACCGACTGTCGTCCCTAACGTATTACCCCCATTTTGAACACAATTGGATATGTATCGTAGGCCAGTTCGACTGTTTGAATCAGTTTCCGTTGGATTTAAAGTATAATTCTTTATATATTTCATTTAAGCGCACATTTCAATTTACTGGGGCCACATACGGACTCGAAAAATTACAGAAAAATTATTTCTAGCTTCGTATTGACGATACGGTTCTAACAAAACTAATTTCGTCGAATTCTGAGACTGTTTGAAAAATGGCCATTTTCCAGTCGATCGAAATTGACTGAAATTGCTAAAACACGTTTTCTTGTGCCACGCTCACATATTGATTCGAAAAATTATGAAATTTGGAACCTAGCAATAACTTTACATCACGGAGCCAACAAAATTGGTTTCGTCGAAATCCGAGGTCGTTTGCAAAATGTCCATTTTTAAGGGCCTGAATTCCATAGCGACTATTCAGAATTTTCATCTGGACATATCTTTTGATCCCTGCTATGAAATTTCGATTTCCCGGATTCGTTGGAAAGATATTATCAATTAGATCCTATTATTTTTGGTTTCACTAAAATCCGGATTGTTTTGCACCCGGTACATTCAATTGAAGTTTGAAATCGAATTATCGAACTACCGCGCCATTTTCAAATCTATTTATAATTATATATAATTATTTATATTCTAACGACGACGTATATAATATATACGTTCGAATTATATCCAAAATAAATTTCTCGTCGATATTATTTAAAATAATCTATTTTAAATATTCAAAATTCGCTAAAATTGCCGAAATAAAAATTTTAAACTGGCCCAGATTTTCCGGGTTATTACAACTCCATATGGACCAGCCCTGACGATCCAAGGTGCAGTTGCGGTTGTTCTTGAGACATGGCAGGCTAGATTGTATCAAAGTCGTGAGGACGATCCCTTACCTTGGTTCATGATGGAAATCCAATTTCCAAATACAACATCGTGTGGTTTGATTGTAAACCTATATTTGGCGACATGATATATGATACCCATGCCGTCTATGATCGATACTTATGATTGAAATTGTTTTTGAAACATATAAACACTAGTAATAATATTAAATGCTTTTGTTTTATTTGTATCAAGCATATTTTGGCCATTATAAGGTAAAACTCTATCCTCCGGTTTGTGTTGCATTGTGTGATGGGAACTCAGTCCTATAATGGCTTCATTTTTATTAAAAGCATTGCGATGTTTTAATGATTCACTTGTTTTTAGCACTGGCAATCCAATGGAGTAAACCCGTTCCGCGTTAGCGGCGTGGTCCTGTAATTGGCCTTATTATAAAATAAGTTAAGTAGATTTCTCATACTAGTCCCATGACTGACTCATAGTTTGTTTCACTTGCAAACTCGGGTGCCCCTATTTCTACACAGGCAGCCTTGTATTCAGGTTTTAGCAGGCTCATTCTTGATAGCTATGGAGCTGAAGATGGATTCTATCACTTCTTTCTTTTTATGTTGCTCAGCTCCTGTTGTACATATTATGTTTTGATACCGGTGTAGACATTTTATGTAAAGCGGAACTGTATTTTGTACTAAGTATGATCCTGCATACTGTGTAACTCTGATGATTATGTTTATCCAATGTATTCTATTGTAAATTATTTGGTGTATTTATATATTTCTGCTGCTGTTATTTATTTATGTGTTATATTCCAAAGATTACCCTTACCACCGTGGAACGGGGGTTTGGGGTCATCACATTTGGTATCAGACCTTTGGTTAAGCTTAGTTCTGGAATATAACATATTAACGAACTCGTCAGAAATAGAACCAATAGTGTTCTATGATGAATAACTCATTTCAGATAGGATCAGTAATATCCTAGAATGAGTGTAGTAGAATGAAATACACCATAGTAGACACATTTACATTCAAGTATATGTCTCTATGCTTTAAAAATACCTTTTCTGTTGGCCTAACACTTTTTTTGCTATTAGCAGACATAGAAAAATGAGTGGCAGAAGCAGAAGAAGTAATCCTATGGTTCGACAATCTAATGAGCCAGTTGTGCTTCCACAACTAGGATTAGATATAGAAGCTCTATTAAAGAGATATCGAAATCTGGTTGGAGTACCGTTCTCAGGCGATGAGTCCATTATTCAAACTCAGGCTTTGATGCATTCTGCTAAAAGAATATTTGAAGGTTTCAAGCTAAGAGATGATCAGAAAAGATTATTGGCATCTTGGGGCTCAAAGATGAAGCTTTAATCTGGTGGGAAACTGTTATTAAAGATAATCCAAAAGGTAATATTACCTGGGATAGATTTAAAGAAATTTTCAATGAAAGGTTTATTCCTCCAGAAGCAACTGAGCGGTTAAGTGATGAATTCTACTATCTGATTCAAGGAGATATGACCATTCCGGAATATCATAAGAAATTCAATGAACATTCTCGTTTTTCCCCGCATCTAATTCAAAATCCTAAGAGGAAGAATCTGAGGTTTATTAATGGGCTTCAAAGAAGGTACCAAAGTAGTGTAACTGTGCATGTGCAACTTCCATTTTATGAAATGATATACATGGCTTACCAGTATGAAGATCTGGATAAGCAAGGTCTTTTGGGTGACGAAGAGGAATGTAGTTCTAGCAACAAAAGAAATTTGAAACCAATTGCCCAGAGACAAGTACACAGCCTAAGACTAGTACGAAGGCTAGGTTCAGTAAGAGGCCAAAATTCAATAGGAAAAAGGTTAAATCTGAGAAAGAACCAGTAACAACTGCCACCTGCTCTAATTGTAATTGAAAAGGGCATTTGGCGATAAATTACGGACCCTTAAAGAAAAGAATCAAGAGTGGATTCAAACCCACTAAGAAGAAAAAGAAATCTCATGGCACAAGGGAATGCTATAAGTGTCACCGGACAGGTCATCTTGCCAGGGATTGCCTGCTATCAGGGAGATCTGAAGTAGTACAGGTAAATGAAGTGGCAGAAGTCCCTGCATCCTCATCCTCAGTCAGTAAAGCGAGGCCAGATGTTTTGGAAGGCATGCTTGCTGTTAAAGACATTCCAGTTAAAGTACTATTTGATACAGGCACATCGCGAAGCCTTATTGCAAGTAATACGGTTAAGAAACTGGATTTGAAATTGAAAAAGCTCAAAGCACCCATGACTGTCCATAATCCGGTTGGGGGTTCCCTTGATCTTAGTTGGATTTGTGGGATGCCTGTTTTTTTTTCGATATCGGTTCCCTACCATTGCGATCGTCATGAATTTCACCGAATTCGATCTTATTCTGGGATTGGATTCGTTAACCAAATATGAAGCTAAGGTTAAATGCGCCGAGAGAGTTGTTAAGGCGAAAACAAAGTTCGGGGAGTATATAACCGTTCCTTGCAAAGGTCCGAACTCTGATAGAAAAGATTTTTGGTCAGCTCTGGATGTTTCTCCTGCTCAATTAGAACCTGTTCCTGTTGTTACTGAGAATATTCTGGTCGACATAGAAAATATTCATGTCGTGAAGAATTATGCGGATGTATTTGAAGAAGTTTTTAGCTTACCTCCGCGTAGGGAAATTGATTTCAAAATTTCTTTAATTTCGAATCAAGGCCAGTAATTCACTTTATTCGAAGAATGACCTTGAAGGAAAATGAAGAGTTAGACAATCAGACTCGACAACTTGTATGGAAGGGTCTGATCAGATCTAGTTTCTCTGATTGAGGAGCAGCAGTGGTGTTTTTCCCAAAGTTAGACGGTACTCTAAGACTATGTGTGGATTATCGTGACTTGAACAAGCAGACATTAAAGAACAAATATCCATTGCCGCGAATTGATGATTTGTTGGATCGATTGAATGGCGCGCAAGTATTTTCATGAATGGACTTAGCTACAGGTTTCCATCAGCTCCGTATTGCCGAAAAGTGTGTTCCTTTGATAGCATTCAGAGGTCCAGATTTATTCTACGAGTGGTTAATAATGCTGTTCAGCTTATGTAATGCTCCAGCTTATTTTGTCGATCTAATGAACAGGGTATTCAGAGAAGTATTGAATAAATTCATACTGGTTTTTATTGATGACATATTGATCTTCTCTAAGTCAGAAAGCGAGCGTGGAAAACATTTGGAACAAGTGTTAGAAATTCTCAGAAAGAATATTTTAAAAGCCAAATTTTCCAAATGTATATTCTGGCAAGAAGAAGTCAAGTTTCTTGGCCACGTTGTATCAAAAGAAGGAATTTATGTGGATCCCAGTAAGATCACAGCTATTCAAAATTGGAAGCAGCCAACTACGCCCATAGAGGTCCGAAGTTTTCTTGGATTGGCTAGTTATTATCGGAAGTTCATTAAAGATTTTTCGAAGATATCTAGTTCCTTAACAAAGCTCACTAAGAAACATTCAAGGTTCAATTGGATTCCAGAATGTGAGACATCTTTCCAAAAGCTGAAGTTAAGGCTGACAACTGCCCCAGTGTTAACAATTATAGATGGCAATTAAGATTTGAAAGTCTGTACAGATGCTTCTAAAGAAGGTCTTGGTGTAGTTTTAATGCAAAGAGGCCAAGTAGTCACTTATGCTAGCCGTCAGTTGAAGCCGCATGAGAAGAATTATGCGACACACGATCTTGAATTGTTAGCCATCGTGTTTGCTATGAAAATCTGGAGGCATTATCTATTGGGTGAGAAGTTCGAACTATATACTGATCATCAATCATTGAAGTATTTATTCACCTAGAAAGATCTGAATATGAGGCAGCAGCATTGGCTAGAATTTCTCGCGGCATATGATCTTGATATTTTATATACTCCAGGAAAAGCCAATGTTGTGGCTGATGCTCTCAGCAGAAAGAATGTGATCATTGCCAATCTTATCATTACACCATCGTTGATTGATAAAATATCTATTCTTTAGAAAGACGATAGTTTTGTTAAAGAGACGATTAAAAGAATTTAAAGGGGCGAAGTCTCCAGTTTCTAAGTGGATAGCGCAGGAGTTCTGAGATTGAAAGGAAGAATTTGTGTTCTCGACATCCTTGAGCTCAAAAGAGAAGTATTGGACGAGTGTCACAAGTCCAAGCTGAGTATCCACCCAGGGGTTAGTAAAATGTATAATGACCTCAAGCGAACCTTCTAGTGGAAGGCGATGAAAAGAGACGTCTTTATATATGTTAGTAGGTGTTCTACTTGTCAACAAGTTAAAAGCGATCAACAGAAACTCGCCGAATTGTTGCAACCGTTGGAAATTCCAGGTTGGAAGTGGGAACAAATTTCTATGGATTTCATAGATGGGTTGCACAGAACCCGGAGAAGAAATGACAATATTTAGGTGATCGTAGATCATTTCATGAGGACCACCCATTTCATACCTATCAGATCGAATAGAACCACCCAGAGTCTAGCGCAGATTTATTTTAAGGAAATTGTTAAACTGCATGGAGTTCCCATGAGTATCGTTAGCGATCGTGACCCGATTTTTGCTAGTAAATTCTGGGAAGCATTCCAAGCAGAATTGGGAACGAAACTGAATTTGAGCACTGCTTATAATCATCAAACAGATGGCCAAACTGAGAGGGTGAATCATATTCTAGAAGATTTATTGCGGGATTGTGTTATTGATTTTGGCGGATCATGGAAAGACTATTTACATTTGGCCGAGTTCTCATACAACAACATTTGCCAAGCGAGCCTGGAAATGTCACCATTTGAAGCACTGTATAGTAGACCGTGCAGATCTCCCGCTTATTGGGTAGAACCTGGCAATAGACTTGTATTGGGACCAAATATGATTCGCGAAGCTGCGGATAAAGTCGATTTCATTAAGAAACGATTGCAAATAGCTCAAAGCCGACATAAGATTTATGCAAATTCGAGAAGAAGAGATTTAGCATTTGATGTGGGTGACTATGTGTATTTGAGGGTTTCTTCGATGAGAGGTGTAGTCCGCTTTGGTAAAATAGGGAAATTGGCGCCCAGATTTATTGGTTCGTTTCCTGTGCTTGAACGGATTGGAACACTCGCTTATAGAGTTCAATTGCCTAATTGGTTGCCTGGAGTACATGATGTGTTTCACGTATCTCAACTTTGAAAGCATGTACATGATCCAGACTTGGTCGTGGAAGAAGCCGCGCAACGAGATTTGGAAATTACTCCAGAATTAGCTATAGGGAGAGAGCCGATAAAGATTATTGGCAAAGAAACTAAAGAGCTGAGCAACAAGAAGGATCACTTAGTCAAAGTGCAATGGAGTGGAGATCCGCGAGACTGTACTTGGGAAACTGAGGAGAGCATTAAGAAAGCCTATCCCAATTGCAGGGTGGATATCTCTGACTATCTCTGGCGCAAGGTACAGTTACCATATTTTGCATTTCCGTATTGTTTTCTACTTTACTGTTGTTTCCTTTTCATGGATGTAAATTTTTTAATTATACAGTCTTTAACGTCCCGCATTTTTGTCGGTTGGTATTTGAATATTTAAATCAGTTTAAATATTGAATTCAGAATATAAATGGATTTATATATTAATTAAAACGAAGTTGAAACGTATATAAATATATATTAATTATAATCGAGCTCAGAACGACCAAGCAGTTCGTAATTTAACGTTCTGAACTTCAACTGAGTGTACCAGAC
This sequence comes from Allium sativum, assembly GCA_030737875.1. Classification (NCBI taxonomy): domain Eukaryota; kingdom Viridiplantae; phylum Streptophyta; class Magnoliopsida; order Asparagales; family Amaryllidaceae; genus Allium; species Allium sativum. The sequence continues at coordinate 456,447,411 of CM060909.1, forward strand.
TCGTTTTGAATCGGATTTCTTCAAAACAAGAAACGTTGGAATCTGTTGAGCTGTATCTTTCTAACAGAAGTGAAAAACCCAGATTTCGTCGTATAGATTGCAAGATATGTCCAAATCAAATATTCGAAAAGTCGCTGTGAAATCATATATCGACCATAACAGTTATTTGAATATAACTTGATATCTGGTGGAAATCGGGACGAGGTTCTTTTGAGGCGCAGCGATAATTTAATTTTTAGAATTTTACTGTGATTTTTAATTAATTAAATATGCAACTTTTTATTTGGAGTATTTTGCACCCTGTATCGATACTTCGGGATTTCAAAATATGAGTCAATCTACCAGTATTATTGTATTTTTGGGATCGTGACCTCTCACTGGACACAACCGTATCCTTACTTCTGTCTGCGGCTGCTCGGACAAGAACGAAGTTGTACGTAACGGTGTACACTATAAATCTAACTCAAAGACTAGCATGTTATCTCTATAATTAAATGGAGAACCTACCCTAGCTATGTTACGTGTAAATGAACACCTACCTACAGCCATCCATACTTGCATTTATGATGTGAACATGTCACCCATACATACATTAATGTGAACGTGCCTGTCTATGTAGTAAACAGTAGCCTATAACTTCACACCCAAGAAATAGCGAACCTACTCTAGTTCAGCGTTGAGATATTTTCGTGTATACCATACTTCACAAATGACTAAATTATATATATAATATGGTTCTGTCTTTCTTAGCTATTGAGAAATAGAATAAGATAACAAAACCCAACTTGTTAAGCTATAGCATAGATAGGAAAGAAACACGCAAGACCTAAGGTCCAAACCATACCCCTCAACCTAACCTAATTACTTAACTGCGAAGGAGTAGCTGCTACACTACAAACCTATATACGCCTATTACTTAACCATTAAGTATCAATACACTATATAAATGACCAAGCACATCTTATTTTTTCAGTCTCTCCGCTCATCTCACTCTCTCTTCCATCGCTTCTTACGAAATAAGTAAAGAAAGAAAGCAGTTTCGTTCACGTTCAAAACGTAGTTTCGCACAAGTGCGAGGCGTTCAGGATGGGAAGGAGGGTGTAAAACGTTGATATGTAGGAGGAGAGAAATCCACGTGTAGTATGGGACGTGAGCTATTGATGGAGCATGGATCTGGTGCGAAATCATGTAGGAAGGTGAGGAATCCCTGTAGTGTGCAAAAGCATGTACTGTGCATGCGTGTATATATGATGGTGAATGGATAAGTTGTGGTGCGAGCTTGTTTCAAGGGGGTTCGACTGAGAAGCTTTCGGGAAATGCAGGGGGGAGACTGAAGCGTGAAGGGTGAAACAGCATGAAATGGAGAAAACGAGGAGCCGAAGACGTTCAGGGTTGTGTAGGAGTTGATGAAAATGGGGTGTGGAACCACATGGTGTGACTGGAAGGAATTTTGGGGTAGCACCATTCTGTGAGTGTGTACTGTGGATAAAATAAATAAGGGTAGTACACGTAAAAAGGGGGAAAACATGAGTATGTACATGTTTCATATGTACAGTAGAAAAGGAATTGTGAAGAGAAGGGGTCTGCCGTTAAAAGGCTAGTGCTGTACAAAATGAAAGGATAGAAATGCAGCATTGGGTCTTCACGCAGGTTGCAAGACGGAGTGCGTAACGTTCAAAAATGTCGTGGCCAAGATGAGGAGGGAGCGGACTGCCCAGTTTCTCCATGATGTGTGAGAACATATGGAGATGGTTGTGTATTTCAGTGATGATGGGCGGTGGCGTTGTCGAGTTTTGGTACGGGACGGTATTTGTTCGTCGAGCCGGAGTGAAGTGAATGATGAACAGTTTGTCACTTTGAAATTATGGGACCGCAGACTACACTAAAGTTGATCCGGAGCAGTTTGGAGCTCACTGGAAATTATAACGTCTCATCCGGTGTACCGACGCAAATCGTTATTTAACGGTTAAAGCGCGAAGGTGAGTAAATTCACTTACTCTGATCTATTTTAATTATATTTTAAATGTTGTTTGAATGTGGTGTGATGGTCGATTAGGTAGATTACAGTTAATTTGGTTGAATATTATATATCGTTACATATGTACACATCATCGATTGGACACTGATTCCATCGATTAGAATATCCCCTAGTATAGAGTTAGTGTAAATTGTGTTGACTGACATCTGTGGATGCGGAAACCGGTTGGAGGAATCCGACCGGATTCCTCGATATTTGTATGTACTATTTGTTGTGTAGTATTTAGATATACGACCTGAACCTAAATAACATTATTAGGAATTATAGTCTGATAGGCTAGTTAATATTTAGTTTTAAAACCAACAAATTATAATAGGATATGTAATCAGTAATTAGTTATAAACTTGATATTGATTTAATAAGAACCTGACTTAGAAACAGAGTTTATCAAATGAAATGTGAATATAGCAGCGTATTGCAGTAGCTATAAAAGAGAATACAACAGCGTATTGCAGTAGCTATAAAAGAGAATACAACAGCGTATTGCAGTAATTATAAAAGAGAATATAGTAGCGTATTGTATTAGTTATAAAGGAAAGGATAGCAGCATTAGTTAAAATATAACGGTTTTAAAGTAAGTCGATAAGTTATAATGTTTTAAAAAGATATACTGAGCATGATAAGGAAGGTGATATAGTTTTAAAGAAATTAGAACCCGTTGTACGTTGGTGGAGTTGAGTAACTTTCGAGGCGTCAATCTGATGTTGGTTTCGGCCTTCGGGGTTGATACTTAGAAATTTATTCACTTACTGATTTATAACGAGGAACTAATAGAGTAGAAATGAAGGGAAGTAAGGAAGAGTTTATAGAAATATGGGAAACTAGAAAGTTAGTATTAAATAAAAGGGCCAGTGTTTGTGAATGGATGTTTGTTTTAACTCCGATAGTTAAATAACCGACTATCGAAGTGTTTTGACCATCGTTGTCAATACGGAGAGACCGATTGGGTTATTACCCGAAAACCACTCCGTATAGGCATAATCGTTGCGAATGAGATATGCTGAAGATAATTGAAGACGGAGTTAAATGCAAGGGTCGTCCAGTTCTAGAATGATGTTTATTTGTTTGTCCAGTCCCAGGGCAACTTGTATGGACGAGTGTCTAACAGAGTATTTCCAACGGTCATGCCGTTGATTTTATGAATATACCAAGTTGGTGGGAAGAAGGTAACTTCTTTTTATTCTACACCCAGTGTGCATTTGTGTAATCAATATGTGATTACGGATTTGACGATGTGGCATTCAAAGTGAATGGTGATCAGATGTTCTGAAGATAGGCGTAGCCTCTAGCCTCACAACCAGGAAGTAACAAGAATTTGGGCTAGGCAGCATGGCTAGTTGGGTCATCCCCAAGCAGGGTGTATTGTCATCGATCTAGAGAAAATTCATATTTATACTTCTTTTCGATTCTGTATCTTCGGATGACGGTTGGATGGCCTACAACCGTGGTGGCAATATATTCGATACACTCAAGCTAAATGAGTGGTCGGTCATGTGTGGCCGGGTTGCAAGATGTTCTTGTTGAACCCTGAGTGCATCCCCTCTAGAGTACACTATTCAGAAGGTGCTCCCATACCTTGTTTGTTGAATTTCAATCTCCAATAAGTGCCCTGCGGTTTATGATTTTATACTATATATATATGGAGCGTGAGATGCAAGCGTTCTGCTACTTGATGATTTAATTGAGTAGACATTATTATAATATCACTGAAGTTTGATATAAAAATATGTTGGGTTATAGTAAGGTAAAAACCGTCCATGTTTTTGTGTGGGTTGGTCTTACTATTACCTTCTTGTTTGGAAAAGGATTTTCAAAGTTAAACAGTATGGTTGGAATTTACTCACACCGGTCCCATGACTGACCCAGAGTTTATTTTGTTTGTTTTCCCTAAACTCTTGGGTGCCCAAATTTGTACGGGCAGTCAAGTGTTTCAGGCTTTGCAGATTCACTTGGAGGAGCTCAAAAGCAGGAAGCTTCACCATTAGTTATGTAGAGTTATTTCCGCTGTGATATGATGTATTGTACTCTGATAATGGTATGTATATACAATACAGTTTTGTATTCAAAGTTATGTTATATAATACATCTTATTTTGTTCCGCTGCGAGTTTCGTGTTACTCTGATTCTGTTCAGTTGTGATCTTCTTCTTCTTCTTCTATTCTATTAGTTCTATCTTTTCTTTCTCACCCTCTAAATTCTTCTATTAATGTCCCGGTATTTTTCGATGCTTGAATAGTCAACAGTGTGTTTTTATGTTGATTTTCTGGGTCGAAAATCCCAGACGTTACAGTTGGTATCAGAGCTAAAGGTTAAGTGATTACCTTGGCTCTGTGGCGTAACTCAATAGAGATGGAGTTAGTAATACTCTAGATTGAGTTGAGTGTATATATATGAGCGCGTATTTGTGATTAATATAAAAACTATTTTATATTGTGTTGACTGGTCAGTCGAGTAGTTTATGAATTCTGGTCGAAACAGTAATGCAAACTGCGTCGATAGGTGTTTGTAAACTCTTGAACAGAGTAATTCGACACAGTATGTTTTGAAAAGAGGGTAAATGAAATAGTTTTACCCAAAATGTATTTTGATATAAAAGAAATATATATCTTGAGATTATTATAATATCTTGGATATGTGATCATTATTATGATCAAATAAGATGTATAATGGAATTGGTTATATAAATAACCAATCGAAATATTATATGCAAAATCAGATGAGCTGAATCTGAAATTTAAACCAGAATTGAAATAAAACTTTAGAAACTTAAAAAAGAGTTGAATTTGAAATTGAACTAAAATATAAGGGAATTTTAAAATCCTGGGAGATTTGAAAATTTGTTTTCCAAGTGCTGTGAAAGATATTTTGAAGTAATTTCAAAAATAGAGGGATATAGTATTGAACTCACTTCGATGACTGGAAAATAAATTCCGATGATGATCGCGACATTATCGGTGTTCATTTTCGAGCTGGTAAGTGACGGATTACTACCAAAGATTTTGTTTTGTATTGTTTGAGAAACAAGTTGTCAGAAATTCAAATGTTTTGAATTATATATGATTTCAAACGGATTTGAAATAAATCCCAGGGATTTGAATTCTGAAATAAAATTTAACCATGTTATAACAGAGATTGTAGCATTTTCCCTATCTTAGCAATTTCGAGGACGAAATTATTTTAAGGGGGAAGGTCTGTAACGTCCCGCATTTTTGTCGGTTGGTATTTGAATATTTAAATCAGTTTAAATATTGAATTCAGAATATAAATGGATTTATATATTAATTAAAACGAAGTTGAAACGTATATAAATATATATTAATTATAATCGAGCTCAGAACGACCATGCAGTTCGTAATTTAACGTTCTGAACTTCAACTGAGTGTACCAGACTCGTTTTGAATCGGATTTCTTCAAAACAAGAAACGTTGGAATCTGTTGAGCTGTATCTTTCTAACAGAAGTGAAAAACCCAGATTTCGTCGTATAGATTGCAAGATATGTCCAAATCAAATATTCGAAAAGTCGCTGTGAAATCATATATCGACCATAACAGTTATTTGAATATAACTTGATATCTGGTGGAAATCGGGACGAGGTTCTTTTGAGGCGCAGCGATAATTTAATTTTTAGAATTTTACTGTGATTTTTAATTAATTAAATATGCAACTTTTTATTTGGAGTATTTTGCACCCTGTATCGATACTTCGGGATTTCAAAATATGAGTCAATCTACCAGTATTATTGTATTTTTGGGATCGTGACCTCTCACTGGACACAACCGTATCCTTACTTCTGTCTGCGGCTGCTCGGACAAGAACGAAGTTGTACGTAACAGTGTACACTATAAATCTAACTCAAAGACTAGCATGTTATCTCTATAATTAAATGGAGAACCTACCCTAGCTATGTTACGTGTAAATGAACACCTACCTACAGCCATCCATACTTGCATTTATGATGTGAACATGTCACCCATACATACATTAATGTGAACGTGCCTGTCTATGTAGTAAACAGTAGCCTATAACTTCACACCCAAGAAATAGCGAACCTACTCTAGTTCAGCGTTGAGATATTTTCGTGTATACCATACTTCACAAATGACTAAATTATATATATAATATGGTTCTGTCTTTCTTAGCTATTGAGAAATAGAATAAGATAACAAAACCCAACTTGTTAAGCTATAGCATAGACAGGAAAGAAACACGCAAGACCTAAGGTCTAAACCATACCCCTCAACCTAACCTAATTACTTAACTGCGAAGGAGTAGCTGCTACACTACAAACCTATATACGCCTATTACTTAACCATTAAGTATCAATACACTATATAAATGACCAGGCACATCTTATTTTTTCAGTCTCTCCGCTCATCTCACTCTCTCTTCCATCGCTTCTTACGAAATAAGTAAAGAAAGAAAGCAGTTTCGTTCACGTTCAAAACGTAGTCTCGCACAAGTGCGAGGCGTTCAGGATGGGAAGGAGGGTGTAAAACGTTGATATGTAGGAGGAGAGAAATCCACGTGTAGTATGGGACGTGAGCTATTGATGGAGCATGGATCTGGTGCGAAATCATGTAGGAAGGTGAGGAATCCCTGTAGTGTGCAAAAGCATGTACTGTGCATGCGTGTATATATGATGGTGAATGGATAAGTTGTGGTGCGAGCTTGTTTCAAGGGGGTTCGACTGAGAAGCTTTCGGGAAATGCAGGGGGGAGACTAAAGCGTGAAGGGTGAAACAGCATGAAATGGAGAAAACGAGGAGCTGAAGACGTTCAGGGTTGTGTAGGAGTTGATGAAAATGGGGTGTGGAACCACATGGTGTGACTGGAAGGAATTATGGGGTGGCACCATTCTGTGAGTGTGTACTGTGGATAAAATAATTAAGGGTAGTACACGTAAAAAGGGGGAAAACATGAGTATGTACATGTTTCATATGTACAGTAGAAAAGGAATTGTGAAGAGAAGGGGTCTGCCGTTAAAAGGCTAGTGCTGTACAAAATGAAAGGATGGAAATGCAGCATTGGGTCTTCATGCAGGTTGCAAGACGGAGTGCGTAACGTTCAAAAATGTCGTGGCCAAGATGAGGAGGGAGCGGACTGCCCAGTTTCTCCATGATGTGTGAGAACATGTGGAGATGGTTGTGTATTTCAGTGATGATGGGCGGTGGCGTTGTCGAGTTTTGGTACGGGACGGTATTTGTTCGTCGAGCCGGAGTGAAGTGAATGATGAACAGTTTGTCACTTTGAAATTATGGGACCGCAGACTACACTAAAGTTGATCCGGAGCAGTTTGGAGCTCACTGGAAATTATAACGTCTCATCCGGTGTACCGACGCAAATCGTTATTTAACGGTTAAAGCGCGAAGGTGAGTAAATTCACTCACTCTGATCTATTTTAATTATATTTTAAATGTTGTTTGAATGTGGTGTGATGGTCGATTAGGTAGATTACAGTTAATTTGGTTGAATATTATATATCGTTACATATGTACACATCATCGATTGGACACTGATTCCATCGATTAGAATATCCCCTAGTATAGAGTTAGTGTAAATTGTGTTGACTGACATCTGTGGATGCGGAAACCGGTTGGAGGAATCCGACCGGATTCCTCGATATTTGTATGTACTATTTGTTGTGTAGTATTTAGATATACGACCTGAACCTAAATAACATTATTAGGAATTATAGTCTGATAGGCTAGTTAATATTTAGTTTTAAAACCAACAAATTATAATAGGATATGTAATCAGTAATTAGTTATAAACTTGATATTGATTTAATAAGAACCTGACTTAGAAACAGAGTTTATCAAATGAAATGTGAATATAGCAGCGTATTGCAGTAGCTATAAAAGAGAATACAACAGCGTATTGCAGTAGCTATAAAAGAGAATACAACAGCGTATTGCAGTAATTATAAAAGAGAATATAGTAGCGTATTGTATTAGTTATAAAGGAAAGGATAGCAGCATTAGTTAAAATATAACGGTTTTAAAGTAAGTCGATAAGTTATAATGTTTTATAAAGATATACTGAGCATGATAAGGAAGGTGATATAGTTTTAAAGAAATTAGAATCCGTTGTACGTTGGTTGAGTTGAGTAACTTTCGAGGCGTCAATCTGATGTTGGTTTCGGCCTTCGGGGTTGATACTTAGAAATTTATTCACTTACCGATTTATAACGAGGAACTAATAGAGTAGAAATGAAGGGAAGTAAGGAAGAGTTTATAGAAATATGGGAAACTAGAAAGTTAGTATTAAATAAAAGGGCCAGTGTTTGTGAATGGATGTTTGTTTTAACTCCGATAGTTAAATAACCGACTATCGAAGTGTTTTGACCATCGTTGTCAATACGGAGAGACCGGTTGGGTTATTACCCGAAAACCACTCCGTATAGGCATAATCGTTGCGAATGAGATATGCTGAAGATAATTGAAGACGGAGTTAAATGCAAGGGTCGTCCAGTTCTAGAATGATGTTTATTTGTTTGTCCAGTCCCAGGGCAACTTGTATGGACGAGTGTCTGACAGAGTATTTCCAACGGTCATGCCGTTGATTTTATGAATATACCAAGTTGGTGGGAAGAAGGTAACTTCTTTTTATTCTACACCCAGTGTGCATTTGTGTAATCAATATGTGATTACGGATTTGACGATGTGGCATTCAAAGTGAATGGTGATCAGATGTTCTGAAGATAGGCGTAGCCTCTAGCCTCACAACCAGGAAGTAACAAAAGTTGGGCTAGGCAGCATGGCTAGTTGGGTCATCCCCAAGCAGGGTGTATTGTCATCGATCTAGAGAAAATTCATATTTATACTTCTTTTCGATTCTGTATCTTCGGATGACGGTTGGATGGCCTACAACCGTGGTGGCAATATATTCGATACACTCAAGCTAAATGAGTGGTCGGTCATGTGTGGCCGGGTTGCAAGATGTTCTTGTTGAACCATGAGTGTATCCCCTCTAGAGTACACTATTCAGAAGGTGCTCCCATACCTTGTTTGTTGAATTTCAATCTCCAATAAGTGCCCTGCGGTTTATGATTTTATACTATATATATGTGGAGCATGAGATGCAAGCGTTCTGCTACTTGATGATTTAATTGAGTAGACATTATTATAATATCACTGAAGTTTGATATAAAAATATGTTGGGTTATAGTAAGGTAAAAACCGTCCATGTTTATGTGTGGGTTGGTCTTACTATTACCTTCTTGTTTGGAAAAGGATTTTCAAAGTTAAATAGTATGGTTGGAATTTACTCACACCAGTCCCATGACTAACCAGAGTTTATTTTGTTTGTTTTCCCTAAACTCTTGGGTGCCCAAATTTGTACGGGCAGTCAAGTGTTTCAGGCTTTGCAGATTCACTTGGAGGAGCTCAAAAGCAGGAAGCTTCACCATTAGTTATGTAGAGTTATTTCCGCTGTGATATGATGTATTGTACTCTGATAATGGTATGTATATACAATACAGTTTTGTATTCAAAGTTATGTTATATAATACATCTTATTTTGTTCCGCTGCGAGTTTCGTGTTACTCTGATTCTGTTCAGTTGTGATCTTCTTCTTCTTCTATTCTATTAGTTCTATCTTTTCTTTCTCACCCTCTAAATTCTTCTATTAATGTCCCGGTATTTTTCGACGCTTGAATAGTCAACAGTGTGTTTTTATGTTGATTTTCTGGGTCGAAAATCCCAGACGTTACACAGTCTGAATGATTTTAAAAGAGTATATGAATTAATTAGTATATTTTTGAAAGGTTAATCAACAAATTGATTGTTGTTTGTGTCGAGTGATTATGAATTTGATTAATAAAATTATTGGAATGATAATTAATGAAACCCCTAAGAGAATGAAGTGTAAATTTATGCAAATTAAATCAAATATTGAACTGATTTGAAAATTGATAGAAATACATCCATGTACATTATATATGTTTGAATAGGTAAAGGGATTTGCTGTTGAGTAAAGAATTTATTTGTGTGCCCGACAAATAGGTAAACCTTAATGAGTTGGATGCGCAATTTTATTTATTATATCAACTCCTGTGAATGCCATTGGATGCGGAGTGTTGGTTGTTCTATGTGAAATAATAAACGTCGCCATAGGATAGTAATAATTAATTTTGAACTACACTACATGACATACTTCTTGAAGATAGCATACTTTATCATATACCACATAAGCATTTGGGGCTTATGTGACGAGGTTTGTAATGTCCCAGATTTTTCGGCCTTGAACGATTTACTGATTGATTAGTTATCCATTCTAAATTATACAGTAAATTTACATGGAATGAGATTCTTAATAATGTTGTTCACAGCATTTGATAAACGATTATTATTTAATCCAATGTACTAATGTTATCACTAGTTTATATTTATAATATGAATGGTTATTCATATATTATACCAATCAAATGATTATATAAGAAACCCATATTATATCAGTATTGGATTAAACTATCTGGTGTGAACTACCCGATAAACGAGTGTTATAATTCGAGCTATATATTCGAATGAAACAGGAATGCTAAGTACTAAGCCAAGGTTATACAGTATGAAAACTAGACATTTATCAATACAATATGAACATGAAAAGAGAAATAAAAAGAGAAAAGAAAAATGTCCAGAAATTTACATATATATAATATAAGTTGAGTACAATGAAGAACATTATAAAAATAGCAAAACACATTTTATATATAATGTTTTCAAGTACAAATCCTTACAAGATATCCGGCCATACATCAAACAATGTATACAGCTATTTTACTTTTTTCCCTTGTCTTCTCAATCAATTGAAAACTCAATACACACCTATTGACAACTCGTGAAGTACAAGCGCAGCCCTATTTTTGCATTTGATGTCTCCCTCCTGTTCCCTCCAGCAACAAAACGATTTCCAATAAGGTGTACAGCAACCCCAAAATGATAATACATAGCCGATCTGCAGATAGCACATTGGGATAAACAAATAAGAGAAAAATAGTTTTTAAGAATTTTACAACACAAAGAAATGTACAACATGTTGTACAAGTGAATCCTGCAGCCTATAACTGTAGGAACATATCACACATCCAAAAGAAGTACTACAATATATTAAACAATGACTTTCACAACAAAAATCAAATCCAAATCGCATCACTGCAATATTTTACTACAATGCAAATATATACATGCATCTATATAACTAGTTCTTATTGAAAATGATTAATAAACTGAGGGGATCTGAACAATTTAATATAGCCTGTAAAGGATCTGTTTTGTTTTTGTAAATGACAAGAAAGCCATAACGATGCAAATCTCTATAAGTCTTCAACAGCTAAAGAACAGATGAACAGCTAAAATATTTATATATATGATCGAGATCTCATGAACAAATCCACACTAAGATTTGTTCTGCTATAAAAGTAATGCAGAATGTACTGTTATAGATCAGATCTTCAACTGAAATAACAATTCAAGTAGCTGCCAGGGATAGCTCACAACTAAAATAGTATCTAAAACTTTCTGAATTAAACAACCAAGTCATAGCTTATGGAACCTTTACATCTAGATCGACCTAGGTTTACAGACAACAGTACTCGAAATCCCTACATAATGTGCTATAATTTCTAAGAGATTTTCCACCGCAAACCCTGTAGTGATAAGTTCCCATCACTAAGTACCACAGTTTGATAATACAACTAAGCAGCACCTTAGATCCTAGGATGAACCTATGATTTCACAATTCGGTTCAGACATTGCTCTTATCTAGAGAAAATCCCCAACTATAAATACACGCACCACAATTCAAGAACAGACAGAGGAAAAAGAAACCATTCGAACCAGAAAAGAAAAAAAATCACAAACAAAATATACTGAAATTCGAAATCGAATTAAAACACTTAGCTTTGTTTTGCACGGTCTTCATTTTCGACGTGCTTCGGATAATTTTCTGGTGAACGGTTTGACGCTGAAGACTAGGGTTCCAATAGAAGCTTCAAGATTGTTGATTTGGGGTTCTGAAAGGGGCTCGGCAGTTGTTTGGCAACAGGGTGGTGACACGCTGGGGTTCGGAGGATCGGAAGCAAGGGAAGCTCGAGAGGGTAGCAGCGGTTGTGTCGGAGACCAACTCCGATCTACTGGTGGGAAAAAGAAAAAGGGGGTTAGGTATTTGATTTGTTCGGCTGTGAAGAAAATAATGGAGGCGGTGGAAATGAAATACGGTAGTAAGGGTTTGAAAGGGTTCTTAAACGAAGTGGGTCGGGCTCTTTTGAGCCGAAAGGTTAAAGGTAAAGCCCGGTTTATATTTAAAAAGAAATCTAGGTTTTTAATTAAATTATTTATAAACTTGTTTAAATGATTTCCAATTCATACGTTATTAGATTCAAGCGCGATCAGTTGCGTTGGGACCGTGGAGATGAGTATTTCGAGATGGAATAGGTCTGGGCCGGATTAGAAGTAACTGGAATTTTTATTCGAATTAAACGTCAGTTTAATTTGTTTAAAAAGCAAATATTTATCGACAAATCAAAATACAGGTGAGTTAAACTCACTCAGCTCTTTCCATTTATTTTTTATATAAATGGGGTTTTTATTTTTCGTGTTCTGATTGTTAGTGTTTGACTGTTTTAATTACTGGAAATTAAACGGTCGTTTAGTTTCAAAAGAGATACCAATCGTTTTGATTTGTCCCGAACAAGGGAATTTCCCTTGACTGATCACATTTATAAGCGTGCTGGAATTGTTTGAATTGGCCGTTAATTGATTGATTGATTTTTATGGTTGATGGTTGAACCGTATTTCAATATTTATTCTGATATGGATCAATGGAGGTTATGCGTTGGGTAATTAGCATCACCTGGTCGAGAAGTAAATCGATTTTTAAATATGAATTTTATCGACTGTAAGTCGATAGGGTTGAAGTTATAAATATATTTTATAACTGGAATAAGTTTGAAAGCGGTTACTTTAAATAAAAGTTATTAAAAAGGGAATATTAATTATTAATTTAATAAGGTTTATAAGTAAATTTTGGAATTTGTCTTATTAAACAGCTCTTATGTTGATAATGATTATAAGCAAATGAAAATAACCTAGCAGTTGAATATTTGAGTAATCGTGAACGATTAAATAAAGTTATTTAAATTAATTATAACTTAATTGATTTAAAAGAGGAATTAAATAGAATTGGGTTGGAGAGTAATCATGTTCGTGTTGACTCAGTCAACCATTTAAAACTAAGTTAGATTTTAAATTAGTAAAATAACTTAGCAAATAATTGGTTAATCTTAGTAAGAGTTTAAAAAGGAAATTATTATTTTAGTAAATAAAGGAGTTAATTAATTTTCAATAATCAATGTTGGAATAATCTCTTCTTAAATGTAATACATTTAAGTAAACAAGTTTGAAATGAAATATGGTCGAGTGTTGGAAAAGGCTAGGGATAAGTTTATTTGAGCTCGAGTTTTATAGTGAAGCGATAAAGGATTTAAGTAAATACGTAGCATAAATGAAAGGTCAGCCTGACGTCTGCATTCAGTAAAGAGAAATGGAGATATAAAGGGTTTGTATTAAACCATAAATTTATAAACAAGGTTTATAAATGGAATGAGAATTAAAACGTTGTTTTAAATTGGAAATACTTAAAAAGGGTATTAAGTTAAATCGATGGATTCAAAAGGGAGTTTTCTGAGAAAAAGGAAATTGGGAAAAAGGGGTTGGTAAACCAGGTTAGAAATGGGATTGTAATTCAGATTGTGAAACGAAGTCATTTAAATAAGTCGAGAGTAAATAAAGTGATGTGTAGTAAGGAATTATGTAAAGAACAAATCAAGCGATATTAATTTTGAAAGGGGAATTTCTAAAAGATAAGAAGTGCTGTAAAGCGATATTTTAACTAGTGGGATGTGTTGATTAAATATGGGTTCTTGAATTACAACTCGCATTTACCTGAGGATAAGAACGTTGTTATTCATGGTTTGAGAGGTAATTAAAATACCCCAACTTGAATGACTTCGGGATTAACCAAGGGTCATACTAGTTGGTAATGTCGAGAATAGGTGATAAGTTTTTCAAGGTAAAGGAAATGAAATGAGATGATCTTTTCTCTAGTAACAGAATTTAAAAGGAGATTGGGCGATAATTCGAATCGTAAGGGAATGGGATATAAAAAGGGTTATTCTATAAGAACAAGGAATAGATATGTTTTTCCCTAGTGACATAAACAAATGAGTTGACTTAACATTGAATAGTAAGTGGAAATGATCTCTCAGTTATAATAAAGGAAAGGTTATAGTAAATGTTTTGGAAATAATAGTCGAGTGGAAATATTGGATATCGTATATATATATTCTTTCAAAATAAAAATGGGTTTGCAAATATCAGTATATTAAGGTAATGAGTGAAATATCTTCCCAATATTTGGATATTTAAGTTTATTAATTTTAAAAGCCAAGTGATGCTGAGTACCAGGCCAGAAAATCTATTTTTGTGATTTTATGGATGTTTTACTTGATAGTTAAATAACTGACGATCAAGTCTGACCTTTACGATTGTTGGTTGGAAAGACCAGGATCGAATGAATATTCGAAAACCATTCCGACCAACAAATACGAAATCTATAGAAAAGATCAGGCGACGATCGAGATGGAGCATGTGAAGACCATAGATCTTCATAAAGCGGAAGAACCACTTACAATCTCTGATTCGACCCGGAGATATACTAGGGTTCTGTCGTGGTTGAAACTGTGGATTGCAAGGACTATCGCTACTGATCCATGGGGTGATTCCGATATGGGATGCAGTAGGAGAGTACCTTCGTTTCATCCTGTTCCTGGATGACTTGTATGGACGGATGTCTGATAGAGTATTTCCAAAGGGTCACGTACGTTGATTTCTTCAAACGTGCGATAGTGGTTGGCGGGGAATGGCCGTTCTCTTAGCTTAACTGCTAGAGTATTTTTGTGGACGTCAATTAGTGATATCTGGTAGATCTGACGATGTGACATTCAAAGTGAATGATGACCAGATGATCAAAAGGAAATTCTGGCCTCAAGCCTCATCAACCGGGAGATGACAAAAATCGGGCAGGCAGCATGGTTATGTGGGTCGCTCCCATTAGGGTGTATAATCACCTATCTAGAGAAAATCCATTTCGTTCTTAAATCTATTTCGATGATGTCCCTATTCGGGAAACGGTGGTTTGATTCCAACCGTTGGTGATATACATTCGATACACTCAAGCGAAATGAGCGGTCGGTCATGTGGGGGCCGGGTTGCAAGACGTTCTTGTTGAACCCAGTGTATTGGCCTCTAGAGATACACGAGCGGAAGGTGGTCCCATACCTTGTCAAGGTCGGAATCCAATCTCCAATAAGTGTCCACGGTTTTGATTGTATACTATATATGTGGAGCGTGAGATGCAAGCGTTCCACTAGATTAATATTTACTTGTATTTAGACACTATGATAATATCAGAAAAGATATTGATTTCGAAAACTGTTTTGGGTGATCGTAAGGTAAAAACCGTCCGTATTTATGTGTGGATTTGGTCTTACGATTACCTTTTTCCTTTGAAAGGATTTTAACTTTAAAATCAAGTTGTGTGATACCTTAATGCTGTGTGAGTTTTTCTCACTCTGGTCCACCAGACTGACCCGGTATTTTGTAAATGCTCGGGTTAGACCGAGGTGTACAGGTTCAGGTTATCAGGTACCGTCAAGTCCAGGGACGAGCTGAAGATGTTCAGACGAATGATATTCCGCTGTGTGATTATGTGTATGTGGACAGATTATCGAAACTGTCCGGATGTGTGTTGTACTATGATATTGTAAGTATTTTCAAAAGCTCTCAATAAAGATTATTTCTGTATTATATTTTGTTCCGCTATGATGTGAGACTCTGTGTTGGTTCTTCTTCTTCTTCTTCTATTCTAATATTTCTTTCTTTCTTATCTCACCCTCTAATTTCTTTCTAAATGATCCAATGTTTTCGGTTCTTGGAGGATCGGCATGAGATACGATAAGGGTATTTATGTCGATTTTCGAGGCCGAAAAACCCTGGGTCGTTACAAGGTTGAAGGTTTACCATACGAGCGAGAGGCTTGTATGGCAATGACTATATTACAGGTTGAACCGAAGACTGATATGGACTATATAAAATGTAACGGTAAATTGGCAGATTAATAAAAAACCCGCACGGGTCTGGAGATGACAATAAACACGTCTCTCTGGTCATTAAGGCACAATAACCATTTATAGGGTGACGAGAATTTATTCTCTTGAGTTATGATCTATGCACACTCCCTTGTGGACACCGGAATATATCACTATAAATATGTGTATGCTTTTTAGGATTTATTGGGTACCTAATACGGCACAATAAATTTCCAAACCCCTCCCCGTACAAAGGAGGTTATGGCGAAATTTTTCGAAAATTTACAGTGTTAGCCAAATTCTTGAAGAATTTGAAAATTCTTAGAAATATAAAAGTTGAAGAATGGAAGCCAGAATGAAAGTTGAGTTGGTTAATTAAACAACTTTCAGCTTCGTTCCTTTCCGGGGACGAAAAGATTTTAAGTGGGGGAGATTGTAACAACCCAGAAAATCAGAACCAATTTAAAAATTTTAATTTGGCTATTTTAGTGGATTTTGAATATTTAAAATAATTTATTTTAAATAATAACGACTAAAAATCTATTTGGATCGAAGTTATAGTGAATATATTTATTTTAATTATAAAACAAGGCCTGAAATGGCGCGGCAGTTTGAAAATTTGACTTCAAACTTTAACTGACTGTACAGGATGCAAAATAAAACGGATATTAGTGAAACCAAAAATATTTAAATATGTTTGAGGATATCTATCTAACGAATCTGAAAAATCGAAGTTTCATAGCGGGAATCAAAAGTTATGGCTAAATGAATTTTCAGAAAGGTCGTTCTAGAGTTAATATAGCCCTTGAAAATAGACATTTTGCAAATGACCTCCGTTTTCGACGAAACCACTTTTGTTGGATCCACGATGTCAAATTATTGCTAGGTTTCAAATTCCGTAATTTTTGAAATCAATATGTGAGTGTGGCAAAGGAAAATGTGTTTGGTTAATTTCAATCAATTTGCACCGACCAGAAAATGGCCATTTTTCAAACGGTCTCCAAATTCGACGAAATCAGTTTTGTTGGGACCGTATCGTCCAAACATAGCTAGATTTATTTTTCTGGAATTTTTGGAATCAGTGTGTGGCCCCGGCAAATTGAAATGTACATTCAAATCCATATTTGCATGTTTTATATTTTAATTTGAAGAATAAATGGCTGAAATAGTCGAATGGGCTTACGAAACATATCCCATTGTGTTCGGAATGGGGGTATTTAGCTAGGGGTGACAGTCATTGGGTTTGAATTGGAGTTCGTATAGAAAAACCCCTACTTTTTGAATTAATATAAATACCGACGAGTAGGATTTTCTTTTATTATTTAATTTTATAAAAAAAATTCAAAGAAAACCTGCTATCTCCCTCGATCGATGGCGAATACCTGCTCCATCCTTCCGGACCAAATTCCGGTGAATCCAAGCCGTATTACACCGTGCCCCAGTTCAACTTTTTATAGATCTCGCCTCCTTCTTCAAATCCATACCTGGTACGCCCACCCTCTTCGTGTATTTCTCGAGATCTGCTCCTCTGAAGTTCCAACATTTCAACCGCCGCCACCCCTCAGTCCCGCCACCGAGTTCGACGCCTCCACCAGCCGCCAACGCGCCGTTCCAAGCTCCTCCTGGTGGTGAAGTCCAATCTGCTCCAGGTGCTTCAGATTTCGTGAAAATCAAGGCCGTAATTTCAAGCTATTAGCTGAGGTAACGACTGAAATATTTTGAACTGAAAATAACACTTTAAAGCGTTCCGATTGTTGATTTTAAAATAAAAATCATATCTGTCTTGGTTGTTGTCGAAATCCAGTGAAACAAAAGACATTGGACTCGTGAGGACGTCTTCTACATTCTAGAAGGCACCGGAGAATTTTGGAGCTTCCTACAATTTTTGGAGAGTGGAACCCAATGTGAAATTTCTAAATTATAAACGATATGGAATGGCGATGTATAAATTATATAATCGATGTATAAGTTATATAAGCGTTGTACACTGTTAACCCATAAGAAGGGTAAGTGAGTCATGTCGCTTTAACTAAGTCATGAGAGTCATGTCGCAAGGGAGGAAGTCCAGTCATATCGCACCTATTCATATCGTGCAGGCAAGAAATAAAACATCCAGCAGTCATGACGTTCGGATATCATGGCGGAGTTCTCTTCATATCGCAAGTCAGCATGGCGTCACCGGTTCATACAATGAAGACCATGTCGTTCAGATTCTAAAGGGTAAGGCAAGAACCACGCCATAGCGTTGTATGTCGTATAGCAATATGAAATAGGTCGTTGTAAAGTCATGTCGTGCCCCATTTATAGCAACAAAGCTAAAGCAAGTCGTCATCCGACATGGCGTCGTGACGTGCCATAAGCCCAAAGCGCTAAGAAGCATAGGGGCATACGACATGAGTAATACCGCCCTGCCTCCATATCGTTCTACGATATAAAGAGTAAGTCGCTGTTCAAGATCTGGAGCAAAACCATGTCGCGAGAGCTAAGTCGGACCCAAGAAACACGCCATGCCGTCTTGTCCTTATGTCGTAACCAACTCATGCCACATCCAGCTGTCATCCGAATGACATACCGTCATGACGTGTCGTGTCGCAAGCTCAAGGCGTTGAACGGCACAATGTTGCGGTATAAGTCATGACGTCCCAACGGCGGGAGTCAAGGCGATATCAGAAGCATAAGATTCATGCAGGTCAGTGGCATGACATTATTTTACTGATATCATCCATGTCGCTCAGCGACATGATGTACAAGTCGTAGAAGGAGTACGATATAGAGATGGGATTAGCGTCATGTCGTGACCGAGATAATTCGTGCCCCACAGCCATTTCAGAGGCGCACGGAAGCTTTAAGTCGAAGGAACCAGTTATGTCGCATCAAATCATGTCGCCATACGACTTGACTCATGGCGGTTTCTGTCGGCTAATTACGAAACTGCCATTTGGTCTGAAAAACACCTATAAATACCCCTCATAATTCATTTGGGGGGGGGGGGACCGAAAATTCATTCCTACAAGGAGACTCCGTCAAATTCAAAGCTCATCTACAACTTCTTTAACGGCTTCTATGGATTCATCAACACTTCCCTAACTTCATGAAGATCAAATCCAAGTCAATGATCATGAGAGCTTTCTATAATTGGATCTAAGCACCTTCAATCTCATCCAAGCTATAAGATGAATCACTCCAACATCATTCAAGAAATTTCATATCTTCTCTAATTCATTCTAAATCCGGATCTAACGCAAAACTCTTACAAAGTCATGGAGAAAGGGCCAAAGAACTTAAAGGACTGAAGATCCATACTTCTCTCACTATTAAGCTAAAGACTCCGCCAACTCTTCATCAATTTAACAGAAAGTTAAATCGTAAATAAAGTTAAAAAAGAGGAATGATTGTAATGAGGAAAAATTCTTATGTTGTAAGCTTGAATATCATAATGAGAATTGATTGAAAGTGGATGTGGATTCATATAGAATCGAACCACTATAAAAATTCCTTTGTGTTCTTACTTGCTTTTATCCATTTATTTTGCGATTACGTGATTCCATATTCTTACTGAATCGGTGAAGTGTAACTTTTACACCCTTGATGTTCGATCCCAAATTTGGAGCAAACATTTGGCGCCCACCGTGGGGCCCAGACTGCCAATCCATTTCTCGCTCTCTCACAAGGTAGAAGTCCCTGCATTGGAATACACTCCGATTATCTAAGTTGTCCAAATTGAAATACTTATCTCTAAAGCCATGGGTAAGCCAGGTAGACCTTCGAAGAAAGCTACAAGTAAAAGCGTCGAAAATGTCGATAATGCCACTAACACGGAAAACACCCCGCCTACTAATCAGTTTGAAGTCGGTGAAAGTTCTAAAGCCGGAACTGCCAAAACAAGGAGGGAGTTGGATGAAGTGGCAGCAGGACTGACAAGTCGAATTGATATTGCGAATGAGGCCATGATGAAGAAGCTTGAAACCATGTTCGCCATGCAAGCCGCAACGGCCAAAGTCACCATGAGTGCAAACCATCTCAAAACTGCTAAAACCACTGGAACAGAAGATTCTGGATCTTCTTCCTCAAGCCCGAATAAAGGAAATTCTGTCCAAGAGGTTGCAAATCCTAGTCATAAGGGAATGAAGCAACCTACTCATAACCACTCTGGAAAAGCGACTCCTCAACAAGTGTTTGGTTCCACCAAAGGGGCACTTCCCCATGCGGGAGGTCCAGGGCCCTGGAATCTGAACCGCGATCGTTTGCGTAGGCAAGCATCGGGTAAAGAGGAAGGCGTCCGCCCCGTGGACCAACTCAATGAGGAGGAGCGAATATTCGGAATGATACGAAAGATCATGAATGAGAGCCAGAAAAAGGTGGACGATGAGAAGGAATGGGTATTTGCTCCTACAAAAACCCCACTTGCAGAAAGAATAAAAATGGCGCCATATCCAAATAAATTCAAACCCCCAGTTATACAAGTCTATAATGGAACTGGCGATCCCAACGTGTTCCTATTCAAATATGATCAGCACCTGGATGGGGTACGTGCTACTGATGAGCTCAAATGTTTATACTTCCCTACTTACTTGGAGGGAGTAGCTTCACTTTGGTTCACAAAACTCCCGCCAAAATCGGTAGATGACTTTGCCACCTTGGCTAAGCTGTTCAGACAGTAGTTCAGGCTTCAAACAACTAAGATGCGTGATGTGATGGAACTGAATGATCTCGAACAAGCGCTAGGCGAATCCATTAAAACCTTCCTTTGTCGTTTTAACACAGCTGCGGCCGAAGTCGGAAACTATGAGCCACATTTGGCCTTGATGGCTCTAAAAGGAGGTATAAACAAAAGGACCAAACTCGAGCGGTGGATCAAGAAGAAGAAGCCCGCGACTCTCGAGGAGCTATTTAAGAAGGCAGAGGAATATATAGGCGTGGATGAGGATCCGGCCTATACATTGGAAGCTACAGAAAATAAAGAGCCATCAGAGAAAAGAGACGTAAACGTGCAAGGAGGACAGAAAAACGTCGGAGGAAATCAAAAAAGGGGGAATAAAGGGAAAGATGGTCGAAACAACAAAAAACTTCGTTTCTTCAAGAATTCCGAAATGACTCCTCTTAACGATACCATAGAAAACATTTATATGGCGACCAAAGACACTAAAGAATACCCAGAGCCAGGGAAGTTAAGAGTCACTGATAATGCAATAAAGTCCGACAGGTTCTGCCGATTTCATAACTAGTCGGGGCATAGCATGAACGAATGTAGACATTTGAAAAGCTTAATTGAACAACTGATAAGGAAAAACATGCTTCAGCAGTACACAAAGAACTCCCAGAATGTTCAGGGAGCTCAGGACCAAGGAGCCTCTACATGACAGCCTAAACAGAATGAGAGCGCTTCGGTTGCCGCTATACCAAGGATGATTATAAACACCATTTCAGGGGGGCCTTACCCGGTTGGGAAAAGATGGGGGGACATGGTAAAGTATGCTCATGAGGTGAAGGACTTTTCAAAAAAAGGTGAACTCATGATCATGAATGAGGTTTTATCAGCAAAAGTACCGAGAATCCTGCGATACGACATCACATTTAAAGATGAAGATCCGACTGGGATCATAACACCTACAGAGGATCCAATAGTGATAACCATTGGTCTGGGCCCAACCATAGTTAGAAGTGTGTTAATCGATAGCGGAGCATCAGTTAATATCCTCTTCTTTAGAGCATTCCATAGGATGAAGCTTTCCATGGGCGACGTAAAAGCATATCAGAACAAGGTCCATGGATTCACTGGCCAAGATGTTCAACCAATTGGTGTTATCAATCTACTAGTAGAGCTCGGAGAAGGAGAGCAGAAAGCCGCACTGGTACAGGACTTTGTTATAATTGATGAACCCTCTGCTTACAATGCCTTCCTAGGAAGACTTACTCTTGCAGCATTCAGAATAACTATGGCTCCGTGGCGCCTCACTATGAAATTCCCAACGGAGATTGGTGTTGGCACAATTATAGGTGATCAACAAGCAGCAAGAGAGTGTTATTTGGTTGAATTGGCAGAGGCAAGGAAGAAGGAATTGAAGAAGGATGTAGAGCCGTCGCTCCACATCCGAAAACTCCTCTTATAGCAACTAAAGCAAAACCCCCATACTGGTGAGCACAGTGGCGCTCGGAAAGCAATTGATCCGAGGAAAAACAGTATGGGGGAAAATAGAGCAGCGCCAGCCGAAGATACTATCCCCGTTCCAGTATCCGACAAGGACCCTAACCGGATCTTGAAGATAGGATCTCAGCTAGATATGAAGTTGCAAAAGGAATTAATCTTGTTTTTGAAAGCAAACTTAGATGTATTTGCCTGGGAACACTCAGATATGTGTGGGATCCCACCGAATGTAATTGTTCACAAGTTGAATATAAATAAAAAGTTGACTCCTGTGAAATAAAAAAGACCAATGCAGGGATTTGAAAGATCCGAGGCTCTAAAAGAAGAAGTAGATAGGCTACTCAAAAATAATTTCATATGAGAATCTACGTATCCAGATTGGGTTTCTAACCCATGCTTGTAAAAAAGTCCAATGGAAAGTGGAGTGTGTGTATAGATACTCAGATCTTAATAAAGCGTGCCCAAAAGACAGCTTTCCTTTGCCCCGAATTGACCAACTCGTAGATGCAACAGTGGGGCACGGGTTACTATCTTTTATGGACGCATATTCCGGATATAATCAAATTATGATGCACAAGCCAGACGAAGAAAACACGAGTTTCATAATAGATAGAGGACTATACTGCTATAAAGTCGTGCCATTTAGACTGAAAAACGCAGGAGCAACTTACCAACGTCTTGTAAACTCCATGTTTAAATCTCAGATAGGGAATACAATGGAAGTATATGTAGACGATATGCTAGTCAAATCAAAGAAGGTCGAAAGTCATCTCGAGGACCTGGCAGAAATGTTTCACATACTCAGGAAATACGGGATGAAACTAAACCCGTTAAAATGTTCATTCGGAGTCTCTTCGGAGAAATTTCTCGGGTTCATCGTCAATGCTAGGGGCATCGAAGCAAATCCCTCTGAAATTGCGGCTTTAAGGAAATGCGGGCCCCAAGGACAAAAAAGGAACTCCAGAGCTTAAATGGAAAGGTAGCAGCATTGAACCGGTTCATTTCCAAAGCAACGGATCGATGTATTCCACTTTTCGATGCTTTGAAAAAAGGAAAGAAGGACTTACAGTGGACCTCAGAGTGCCAGGAGGCTTTCAAGGAATTGATAAGACATATGGAATCACCACAATGTTATCGAAACCAAAAGATGGGGAGGATTTATTTTTATATCTAGCAGTTTCGTCACATGCTTTGAGTGCAGCACTAATCCGAGAAGAAGCGGGAGTGCAGTTACCGGTACATTACATTAGTAAGAGGCTCGCCGGGGAAGTGCTAAATTGCCCTAAGCTAGAGAAGCTCGCTTATTGCCACCTTGTTGCCTCAAAAAAGCTAAGACCGTATTTCCAATCTCATCCTATCAAGGTTCTCACTGATCAAACATTAAGGCAAATTATCTTCCGTCCAGAAACTTCAGGAAGGCTGCTAAAATGGAACATTGAGTTAAGTCAATATGACATCACTTACCATCCTCGAAGGGCCATTAATGGCCAATCCCTAGCGGATTTTATTGCTGAGTTTACAAATAGAGGAGAAGAGGTTGAAGAACCAATGGAAACGGAGATTGGTTGGAAACTATACTTTGATGGATCTAGAAACAACTATTGTTCAGGGGCTGGAATTGTCTTAGAAACCCCAGAAGGTTACTCTTTATTCTATGCCTTGAGATTGGAATTTCCATCAACCAATAATGAGGCCAAATATGAAGCATTAATAACAGGGTTAAAGTTGGCAAAAGAGCTAAACCTAAAAGCTTTGCAGATTCTCAGCGACTCTCAGTTGGTAGTAGGTCAAGTACGCAAAGAGTTCCAAACCAAAACTGGGAACCTCCCTTCTTATCTAATCAAAGTTATGGAACTTCTAAACGACCTTGACCACTATGTTATATCTCACATCCCAAGAGAACAAAACTCAAAAGCGGATTCTCTTGCCAAGTATGCTAGTTCATCAGATGCTCAGCTGCTGGGTTTAATCCCCATCGAAGTCCTTTCTACCCCAACCATTAAGGAAATGAGTGTTGACTGGATAACGGAAACCGTTGAAGAACCTATATCATGGATGACTCCAATCAAAGAATATATCCTCAATGGGACGCTACCTGAAGAACGGAAAAACAAAAGGAAGATATTGCGTAAGGCCCCTTTATACCTCATTCAAGACGGAAGGCTGTACCGGCGAGGATTCTCCATGCCATTGCTGCGATGTGTGACTAAGAAGGAATCTAGAGCGATTTTGGCAGAGTTGCACGAGGGAGAATGCGGAGGACACACCGGTGGTCAAACGTTAGCCAAGAAGGTCCTGCGATATGGCTATTTCTGGCCTGATGTAAACCTAGATGCCATGACCTATGTAAAGATGTGTGACAGGTGCCAGAGATACGCTAAGATTCCAAGAGCGCCTCCCACAGAGCTAACTCAAATGGTCAGCCCATGGCCATTTGCGGTCTGAGGCATAGATTTAATTGGGATATTACCCGCCACAAAAGCGAATATGAGATACGCTATAGTAGCTGTCGACTACTTTACCAAATGGGCTGAAGCAGAACCTTTGGCTACTATCACGTCAATTAAAGTGATCAATTTTGTTTTGAAAAATATCATTTGCAGGTTTGGAGTGCCACAAAAGATCATCACCGATAATGGAACCCAGTTTGAAAGTAATGAATTCCTAGACTTCTGCGCTAAATATAAGATCAAAAAGAGTTTTGCAGCTGTGGCTCACCCGCAAGTAAATGGGAAAGTGGAAGCCATCAACAAAATACTAAAGTCAACCATCAAGAAGCGTCTCGAAAAAGCCAAAGGCAATTGGGTTGATGAACTACCTTTTGCGTTATGGGCATACCAGATAACACATAAAACTGCTACGGGGCACACCCCATTCTCACTTGCATTCGGGTCAGAAGCTATGATCCCAGTGGAACTGGAAGTACCAACTCACTGCAGAATCCACTTCAACCAGAAGGAGAATAAAGAGCTGCAGTTGGAGGCACTTGATTTACTCGAGGAAAAGCGAAAAGAAGAAGAGCTTAAGATAGTGGCCCATCAATGGAAAGTAGCCAGATATTTCAATACAAAAATCAAGCAAAGGACTTTTCAAGTCGGGGACCTCGTCCTAAAGAGAATTATGACAGGAACCGAGGTATTCGGACCCAATAGGGAGGGGTCATACGTGATAAGTCAGAAATTTGCAGATGGCACTTTTGAGTTAAAAACGACAGACGGAATCGCACTCCCTCGAGCATGGCCTAAAACCGCGATTTGCGTACGATACGTATACGGGGGAATTATGGGATAAATGCCTATATGAATATGATGGAATTATTGGCAACATGAAATTGGATTGTATTTGCAAGTTTGGGCTTGATATGTAAATTTTGGTATAATCTTGTTATGAGGAAGTTTGCATAAATATTATATGCATGGAATTTGGCATAAATTTGGATCTATGTAATGTAACATGTGAATCAAGTATTGTCATTGTAATAGTAATTGCAAGAATGGGGATTGGCATATATAGTTTGACATGGATCTTGATATATGTAATTTGGCTAGAACTTGTTATGGGTAAATTGGTGTAAACATGTTAAACATGTAATTTTGGGTATAAAACTGGATCTATGTAAATTAAGCATATCTTTGTAAACATGTAGATCATGAATCTTGACATATGTAAAACGGTATTAAACTTGATATATGTGTAAATTGGCATAAAATTTGCATACATGTAAAACGGCATGAATTGAACATATGTAAATTTGGTATGAATTGGGCATATGTAAAACTGACATGTAACCTAGAACTTGGGCATATGTTAATTATGTAAAATTTGGAGTAGAAACATATATGATAATTTATGATTTGGAGAAAGTTTTACATGAACGCGCCTAAGTTGGGTTTTGGGTAGTTGGTATGTATTGGAAATAAGAGGCTATAATTTGGCATAACCTTATAGTAAATTATGATAATAATTTGGGAATACGTTTTGGGCAAAAACATGAATCATGAACATTTATATATGTTAAACACATGAACTGATATTGGGGTTTTGGGTGGAATACGACCATTAATGAACCTTTGACACGAGGTTAGACTCAGTTTGTGGTGTAAATCTGCCCGGAACCGCCCGGCAAATCCAGTAGCCACAAAGTTCCAGTCTAATGTGAGAGGTCGAAGGCCGAATTGTAGGCGTAACGGTTTATGACACGAGGTTAGACCCAGTTTGTGGTGTAAATCTGCCCGGAACCACCCGGCAAATCCAGTGGCCACAAAATGCACGGTCTAATGTGAGAGGTCATGATTCGTTCGTCATAATGAATGAATTAAGGAATACTAACCATAATAAGACGTGGGTATGGTTAGAGGGTTAAGTGGCATGACATTGAAATTTGTCATATAAATGTGGACCTAACCAGTATGAGTTAAGAACATGTAAAACTTATAAGTTCAGGCTCAACCAACATAACTGTTGATCAGACCAATGTGTGGGTTAAGTAATATGACTAGACTAATGACACTTAACCAATATGATATGAGTGGGTGGGTTAAGTAACGTGGCTAAGCTAATAACACTTAACCGTTATAACGTGAATGGCGGATGGGTTGGGCTAACTTGAATAGGTTGATAACACCCAATCGATATAACCTGATGCGTGGTAGGGTTAAGTAAACACACGAGAGTAACACTTAACCGTTATAATACGACTGGTGGATGGGGTTAAGTTAACATGCACTTAACCAATATAACGTGATGTGTGGTAAGGTTAAGTAACAACAGAGGGTAACACTTAACTGTCACAACATGATAGGTAGGTGGGCTAAGTCAATATACACTTAACCAATATGACATGACATACGGTGGGGTTAAGTTAACACAAGGGAGAACACTTAGCCAGTATAACAAGACTTGCGGTAGGGTTAAGTAACACAAGGAACAACACTTAACCAATATAACATGATGTGTGGTAGGGTTAAGTAAAACAAGAGAAAACACTTAACCAATTTAACGTAATGGACGGAGAGGGTTAAGTACATTTCGGGTTGGTGGGTAATATTA
Organism: Allium sativum; assembly: GCA_030737875.1. Lineage (NCBI taxonomy): Eukaryota > Viridiplantae > Streptophyta > Magnoliopsida > Asparagales > Amaryllidaceae > Allium > Allium sativum. The sequence goes on from CM060909.1 coordinate 456,474,789, forward strand.
GTAAATATACGCCCACATACACTTAACCATTAAATACACATGCTTGAATCAGTAGCGGGGTTAAGTACATATCGGGTTGGTCGGTAATGTCAGAGAATATAGGCCCTCAGACTTAACCATTAAATACACATCAGTAGCGGGGTTAGGTACACATCAGAGTTGGTGGGTAATATCATAGAATATAGGCCCACAGACTTAACCATTAGAAAAACCTAGTAACGGGGACCCATTTCAGCAGTAACCCACATTAGGTATCAACGAAACCCTGAGCTAGGCAGGGTGGGGCACGATTACTGGGCTGATTATAAGAGGTCAAATTAGCGGCGGTTGGTGCAGCAGTGCAGGTTCTAACGGAGTGCGGGCGTGCACACACTTCGGCGCAGAAAATTTAGCCACTGGGCATCAGTAGGTATAAAGCTGTGCATCTTGATTGTGTCAGGGTTGCCACCATGGGACTTGATACACCCCATGGTGGGACCAGCACAGGTATCTACAAGTAGGGGGCCGCGTGACATAAACGAGAACTAGGTCAAGTAGGGAGCCGATCGATAGGGTAGTAAGGGTGCATCGAATATATACATGGCCATTGGGGTGATCGAGGTAGAATCCTCATAATCGATGTACACCTGAAGGCTACCATAATTGCGGGGATTGGGATCACATTGTAATTATTATATAACACGTGCTACTAGTTGGGACACTAGTAGGAATACGAATCACTCCATGTAAGACACTTATGAGGATGCTAGTTAGGTGGTGCAGAGCAAATAGATATCATTTTAATGGTGAAGCTTAGAAACCTTGCGATGTTATTCTTGATAGAAACCATGCGATGTGATACTTGATAGGAATTATGTGATGTTATACTTAATTCATCGTGCCCGAAGTTTATCTTGTTACCTTAGTTTATCTTGTTAGCATAGTTTATCTTGTTATCTTAGTTTATCTTGCCTACCTTGTCATCATGCTTATGTTTACTTTCAGTTTATTCATGCCATGTTATCTTTACCTATTTTTATGCTGAAGGTCACTAGAACTTACTCAGTCTTCATGACTGACCCGTTTTGTTTCGCCTCTTTTTCTTCCGTTTCCCCCCCAGGTTCGCAGGGTGGGAATACAGCTTAGTTCGGACCTTACCAAGCTCCAAGGCTCTTTCATGCAAGGCTTGGATTTCTCTTGGCTATGGCTTGCTTTGCTTTATTGGGGAATACTATAACTTATATTTATGCTTCTTTGTTTTTGAGCACGACAGATATTTTAGCTATGTATTTGGGTATTGGAAGTTGATGGGCTCTTTAATGTAAACAATTCTATTTAATAAATGATTTGAAGTACTTCCACTTTACTTTTCCGCTGTTTTATATTTGTCTGTCTTGTAATATTTCTGTTCCAGTACCGATAATGCTCCATTGAAGTTAAGGCATTCCCTTTGTGAGTGACCTTAACGGATGTGGGGTGTTACATTTGGTATCAGAGCAGAAGGTTACCAGACTGGGCAAAAGTTTTCAAAAACCTTCTGAAATTATTTTCAAAACATTTACAAAGAAGCAAATTTTCAAGAAAGTTTTGTTTTAATTAAAAGGCATATTCCCCAAAGCCATATGCACTATCTTTTGATTCTCTCTTGAAAACTCTTTTCTCTCTTTTCACCATAGTTTCGTAGGCATCCGACACATGTCGGAGGTCAAAGGAGTGCCCAACCTCCATCTGTAGCCGTATTAGTTCCATCTGCATCTAATCTTATTTCAAGCTCTGTAGAGTTGCCGTGCGATGGAGGTAGCTTCCGAGAAAACTTGTCAACAAGCTATACAAGGATAGTAAGAACGAGGATAAAGAACACAAGACTAAGGATGAGAAACTTGTTGAAATGGCTTAACCCACGAAGGAGGAAAAAGGTGAAAGGAAAGAGGCAAAAGTGAAAGAATAGTAAAACCCATGACAAGAGAGAATATCTTTAGTATGGTAAGAAGGGACATGCAGTTAAGTATTATAGGACAAGGACAAGGGCAAAGGACAAGATCGCCGAGAGGGCAATTGTATGCTCTCACTACTAGCGTACCTCAGAGAGATGGTAACGTTTCTGTTAAAGGTTTAGCTTTTCTTTTCTATCATCCCACTAGAACTCTATTTTTGTACATCGCATCCTTTTTATTCTGCTTCGATAGTTGAGTCTCTGCACCTTAATACTAGCGTATTAGAAGATCCCATTTTCGTCTCAAATCCTGTTGGGGAATCGGCTCATTTATTCATGACTTGTTAGGATTTGAGAATGTCTATGCTAAGTGTTGAGTTTAGAAGGAATGCTTATGTTTTGGGCTATGGGTTGATTCTAGCGATGGAGTGGTTATCCAGTAAGGGTGACCTTCTCGGTTTTGAAAAGAGGGTAGTTAGACTCTTGACTTGCCTCGGTAATACCCTCGAAGTCGCATGTAACCTTTAGGGTTCTTTCATGATTTGTTTCCTAGAATCTCTTGACACATCTATTGGTAATTTGTAATCCGATCGAGTAGTGTTCGCCACTAAGGCGGATGGGTCATTTCGCTTATGCATAAATTGTAGAGAATCACCTTAGTAAGTACATTTGGCAACATGGTTGGCATTTATTTCCAAGAGATAGTTCTTCTACGTGGAATACCTGATAGTAAGTAGATGAGATCCAAGATTCACTAGTGAATTTTGGAGAGCTTGCATGAAACCATGAAGATGCAGTTATGTTTGAGCCGAGTGTACTAGAAAAAGAATAAGTGAAGGTGGAACGAGAGGCGACAGTGAAATGAGTTCCAACTCATATTTTTGAAATAGGAATTAAGAAGCTGTGAAATAGTGAAGTTTAGGACGGTCAAAACACAATGGGGTTAAGCTCAAGGAAATGCGACTTAGAAGATTTAAGACCAGATACGCGCATCATATCTCTTTTTAAGAGTATATCCTTGATTCCTCTTTTCCTGTAGAGCTTACTCACATGTTATCTTTTGTGTGTATCCTCTCGGTCCTATCCTCAATCCAATTTCTATTGCAAACCCCATAGGGAGTATGACTCATCTATTAGTAACACATGTTGGGGCTTGAGGGTGTTCGTTGGGTTGACTAAACTTTTTGGGTTTTATAGGATATGGGTTAGTTTTAGGAAGGGATTTCTTATGACCTAAAAGAAGTCTGTCATGCTTAGTTTCCTAGAAACATATATATATATATATATATTGGTTGGGTTGAGTAATTCTTTTGGTGTCAGTCTGATGATGATTTCGGTCTTTGGGGCTGATACTTAGGGAGTTCTTCTCCTAATCAGTATATATGTGTGGCATAGATTTCCAGTTCTGACATTGTCTAATGGGCACAAAGTTTTTACTTGCTTCTGTCATTCGACTTTATCTTTAGATAGGAACAATTGGGTGTAAACATGTGTTTGAGACATGTTATGATTGATGGTTGCAAGTGGTTGCTAGTGGTTGCTCGTGGATGCATTTACACATTAGGCACTAGATCGGCTCAGACACACTTTCATATTGCATATGCATGAGTGTTTACACTTGTTCATGGATGAAATTGAATGTGTTATCATGTGGATGTTGCATATGGATGGATGTTTGTGCACACATATAGTGTTTATATGACTAGGACTAATTGCATACATGTTGGACTCATGGCACAAAACATACTTTGCATTAAGAAGATCAATCAGGCCTGATCATTTGCATTAGACAAGGGACATATACACACACTTCTTGCATATGTTCATACAGCATTAGAAATCTCTTAAGGACAATGAATGCCTGTGATTGATGATTGAGTAGATGGATGATGGATGGTAGGACACATTCTTCTTAACTTGAAGATTTCGGGGACGAAATCCTTTAAGGAGGGGAGAATGTAACACCCCGTATTTTTTTAATATAATTAAAAATGAAATAAAATATATGAAAATATGCTTATGATAGGTAAATAATGGTGATGCATAAGGAGAATTAATTAATACATGGAAGAGAAGAAAAATTAGTTCGATAACGGCGTATGTAACGGAAAAGATAGTAAAATAAGGATAACTAATTCAAGAATCAGGAATTAGGTAAAATGGACATCACCATTGTGTTCCTCTCGGAAAAATACGCGAAATAGAGTCCGAGTTTTCGAAAATCGGATACCGTATGAAGAAGATATGGACGAACGAAGTTAGGCAGAAAAACCGAAAACAGTCCAGAATACACTGGCGCACTTGTGAAGTGCGCCAGTACAAAAATACACTGGCGCACCTGCCAAGTGCGCCCATACAAATCCAGCACCGAATTCTGGAGTGTTCTGAGGTGACGTGTCTTCTTTTGAGTGGCTAGATGATGTGTATTCGAGCTGTGCGATTCTGATGACTTCTGGACTGATCTAAAGGCTCTAAATCACCCTATTCACCTATAAAATAACACCTAGACCTAGCCTAACTCACAACAAATCATTCTTACACCGTTATGTTGCTGGACTTCCTCTTGATCATGGCCGCCGTCTCTAATCTTCTTCCTAAGCTTTCAAACTCCAATCAATTCTAAGGGCAAAGCTTTCATACACAATTTAATTCGAAGAACAAGGCTTCTACAATGATTCAAGATAATAAATCAACAATTTCAGTTCTTAATTCGCTAGCCATGCTCTGTAAGTTCTAGTTATTTTCCGATTTAAATATTTGATTATAATATGGCATTGAATTAAAGTGAAATTGGATCTAAGTATGTTTATCGATCCAGAACTATTTCTATTGTTTCTTGAATCTTGAGTTTTTGACTTGTCTATCTTTATTCTCATGACAAGTTCATAATCTATTCAGCCTGTTGTAATCTTAATATGCCTGTGATGATGTTTTTCTCTCCGACCTTATTTTGATGCAAGATTTTACCTTTCCCCTATTTATTTTCTTTTGATGAACCTTGGTCAATTTCGGACCTTGGCCTAAAACCGCGATTTGCGTACGATACGTATACGGGGGAATTATGGGATAAATGCCTATATGAATATGATGGAATTATTGGCAACATGAAATTGGATTGTATTTGCAAGTTTGGGCTTGATATGTAAATTTTGGTATAATCTTGTTATGAGGAAGTTTGCATAAATATTATATGCATGGAATTTGGCATAAATTTGGATCTATGTAATGTAACATGTGAATCAAGTATTGTCATTGTAATAGTAATTGCAAGAATGGGGATTGGCATATATAGTTTGTCATGGATCTTGATATATGTAATTTGGCTAGAACTTGTTATGGGTAAATTGGTGTAAACATGTTAAACATGTAATTTTGGGTATAAAACTGGATCTATGTAAATTAAGCATATCTTTGTAAACATGTAGATCATGAATCTTGACATATGTAAAACGGTATTAAACTTGATATATGTGTAAATTGGCATAAAATTTGCATACATGTAAAACGGCATGAATTGAACATATGTAAATTTGGTATGAATTGGGCATATGTAAAACTGACATGTAACCTAGAACTTGGGCATATGTTAATTATGTAAAATTTGGAGTAGAAACATATATGATAATTTATGATTTGGAGAAAGTTTTACATGAACGCGCCTAAGTTGGGTTTTGGGTAGTTGGTATGTATTGGAAATAAGAGGCTATAATTTGGCATAACCTTATAGTAAATTATGATAATAATTTGGGAATACGTTTTGGGCAAAAACATGAATCATGAACATTTATATATGTTGAACACATGAACTGATATTGGGGTTTTGGGTGGAATACGACCATTAATGAACCTTTGACACGAGGTTAGACTCAGTTTGTGGTGTAAATCTGCCCGGAACCGCCCGGCAAATCCAGTAGTCACAAAGTGCCAGTCTAATGTGAGAGGTCGAAGGCCGAATTGTAGGCGTAACGGTTTATGACACGAGGTTAGACCCAGTTTGTGGTGTAAATCTGCCCGGAACCACCCGGCAAATCCAGTGGCCACAAAATGCACGGTCTAATGTGAGAGGTCATGATTCGTTCGTCATAATGAATGAATTAAGGAATACTAACCATAATAAGACGTGGGTATGGTTAGAGGGTTAAGTGGCATGACATTGAAATTTGTCATATAAATGTGGACCTAACCAGTATGAGTTAAGAACATGTAAAACTTATAAGTTCAGGCTCAACCAACATAACTGTTGATCAGACCAATGTGTGGGTTAAGTAATATGACTAGACTAATGACACTTAACCAATATGATATGAGTGGGTGGGTTAAGTAACGTGGCTAAGCCAATAACACTTAACCGTTATAACGTGACTGGCGGATGGGTTGGGCTAACTTGAATAGGTTGATAACACCCAATCGATATAACCTGATGCGTGGTAGGGTTAAGTAAACACACGAGAGTAACACTTAACCATTATAATACGACTGGTGGATGGGGTTAAGTTAACATGCACTTAACCAATATAACGTGATGTGTGGTAAGGTTAAGTAACAACAGAGGGTAACACTTAACTGTCACAACATGATAGGTAGGTGGGCTAAGTCAATATACACTTAACCAATATGACATGACATGCGGTGGGGTTAAGTTAACACAAGGGAGAACACTTAGCCAGTATAACAAGACTTGCGGTAGGGTTAAGTAACACAAGGAACAACACTTAACCAATATAACATGATGTGTGGTAGGGTTAAGTAAAACAAGAGAAAACACTTAACCAATTTAACGTAATGGACGGAGAGGGTTAAGTACATTTCGGGTTGGTGGGTAATATTAGTAAATATACGCCCACATACACTTAACCATTAAATACACATGCTTGAATCAGTAGCGGGGTTAAGTACATATCGGGTTGGTCGGTAATGTCAGAGAATATAGGCCCTCAGACTTAACCATTAAATACACATCAGTAGCGGGGTTAGGTACACATCAGAGTTGGTGGGTAATATCATAGAATATAGGCCCACAGACTTAACCATTAGAAAAACCTAGTAACGGGGACCCATTTCAGCAGTAACCCACATTAGGTATCAACGAAACCCTGAGCTAGGCAGGGTGGGGCACGATTACTGGGCTGATTATAAGAGGTCAAATTAGCGGCGGTTGGTGCAGCAGTGCAGGTTCTAACGGAGTGCGGGCGTGCACACACTTCGGCGCAGAAAATTTAGCCACTGGGCATCAGTAGGTATAAAGCTGTGCATCTTGATTGTGTCAGGGTTGCCACCATGGGACTTGATACACCCCATGGTGGGACCAGCACAGGTATCTACAAGTAGGGGGCCGCGTGACACAAACGAGAACTAGGTCAAGTAGGGAGCCGATCGACAGGGTAGTAAGGGTGCATCGAATATATACATGGCCATTGGGGTGATCGAGGTAGAATCCTCATAATCGATGTACACCTGAAGGCTACCATAATTGCGGGGATTGGGATCACATTGTAATTATTATATAACACGTGCTACTAGTTGGGACACTAGTAGGAATACGAATCACTCCATGTAAGACACTTATGAGGATGCTAGTTAGGTGGTGCAGAGCAAATAGATATCATTTTAATGGTGAAGCTTAGAAACCTTGCGATGTTATTCTTGATAGAAACCATGCGATGTGATACTTGATAGGAATTATGTGATGTTATACTTAATTCATCGTGCCCGAAGTTTATCTTGTTACCTTAGTTTATCTTGTTAGCATAGTTTATCTTGTTATCTTAGTTTATCTTGCCTACCTTGTCATCATGCTTATGTTTACTTTCAGTTTATTCATGCCATGTTATCTTTACCTATTTTTATGCTGAAGGTCACTAGAACTTACTCAGTCTTCATGACTGACCCGTTTTGTTTCGCCTCTTTTTCTTCCGTTTCCCCCCCCCCAGGTTCGCAGGGTGGGAATACAGCTTAGTTCGGACCTTACCAAGCTCCAAGGCTCTTTCATGCAAGGCTTGGATTTCTCTTGGCTATGGCTTGCTTTGCTTTATTGGGGAATACTATAACTTATATTTATGCTTCTTTGTTTTTGAGCACGACAGATATTTTAGCTATGTATTTGGGTATTGGAAGTTGATGGGCTCTTTAATGTAAACAATTCTATTTAATAAATGATTTGAAGTACTTCCACTTTACTTTTCCGCTGTTTTATATTTGTCTGTCTTGTAATATTTCTGTTCCAGTACCCATAATGCTCCATTGAAGTTAAGGCATTCCCTTTGTGAGTGACCTTAACGGATGTGGGGTGTTACAGATTCTCTTGGGAAGATAAAGTGATAGCCTCCATGTCTTCCTTCTTCTTTTTCTTCTTAGACGATGAGGACTTGACAGTATTCTTCTTACCCTTGACAATATCTTGGGAACCTTCGTCTGCGTCGATGGCCTCAACATCATCACTAAGGTTATAGTAAACATCATCCAAACCCAGGAGGGCACCGATCGTTGCATCTTGTGACCCGGGAGCTGTAACAAGTAAGGATGTGTTACTAGGAGGAGGGGGAGTAACGACAGAAGTAAGAGGGAAAGTTGCCAATGGCGAATCAATCCTGTTAGCCCCAGTAGTTATTGTATTGCCTATGGTAGGAGAAGACAAGGGAGAAATTAAATTCAAAGTATGGAAACATCGAGCATAATAAGCAAGGGACCCAGGTGAATCGAAAATGGACTCTAAACATGATAGGGTATAATCGGTTTCAATTTTACCTGAATCAAGAAGATTTTCTGGGGGATTCCTATGCTCAATTCTCCAATGATCAGGATTGTCATCATTAGCCTCGTTGTCTCCACCGTGCTCTTCAACAATGTTCTCTGTATTGATATTTCCCTCAGTAATAGCATATTTCTCTTTAGAAGCATCGACTGGGTTAACTAATGTCTGTGAGCCGGAGGCTTCAAGGGCTGGGGGATCAGTAAGAGGGTTGACGTCAGGTTGGGTTTGAACTTGCTCACCAAAAGTACCGGCCCTCTCGTCTATTAGTTGTTCCTTTCGTTCTGCCAAAGCCTCTCTGGACCTATCATCTAGGAGTTTGATAATGAGTTTGTCCTCGCTACAATCATCGCCGTTAATCTCAAGCACTCGCTCCCAAACAAGCGCCAAAGTACATGCAAAACTATCCCCTAAGTAATGCAAACTCCCACGGCTCATGACACTATATATGTAGAAGCGGAACATATCATCATCAGCATCGTCCATAGCTTGTTTGTGGGTTTCTTCTACAGTCATCTTGTCCTTCTCAAGAGATTCGACCTTGGCCATCAGTGTCTGGTTGGAAGCCTTCAAAGACTTTACCTCCTTACGTAGATTAGCGGCATCTTCCCGATATTGTTTGGAGAAATCCTTCTCTACAGCCAATATGGCATCAACATTTCGCTTGGCAGTTATGGTATCTTTTTCTCTTTGTTTGGAAGCCTCAAGTTCTTACCGGAGCTTCTTAATCTCGTTATCTGATGCTTCTAATTCTGCGACTCTTTTATTGAGAACTGCGATAGTAGCGTCACGATCATCCAAAACCTTTTCCCATTTGACTTTATCACCTTCCAACTCGGCATTTTTTTTAAGGTGGGAATCATGACGCTTTTGGAGGTCATCACCAAGTTTCTCCCATCCATGCAACTTTTGGTAAAAGATTTCTCTTACGATGTTCCATTTTGTTTCAAGTTGACTCTTAGCAGTATTGAACTGAGTGTGTGTTTGACTTATAACCGCATCCACCTCTTTAAGAAAATCATCGGCGTCGGTTATACTTACTCCATGATCAAAGTAAAGCCCTTTCAAATTCCAACCTGGGAGCTTTTCAGAAAAGGAAATGTTCGTCAAACCAGGATTATGGCGAGGTTTATTAATAATCGAATGAATCTCAGCAGGAGGACCGAGAGGGCCATAGGATGAGGGAAGTCGGGGCTTAATAGGCAGCTTTTCTACTCGGGAATGCTTATAAGAACCATCCCTTCCTTGTTTCCTCCCTCGTTCCCCTTCATCGGGAGTGTCTTCCCTTAGCCAACTGCGTCTTCTTGTCTCTTCCTCTTCTTCCTCACGTATCTTCTTCCTTTGTTCCTCAGTCAGGACGGATTCTGATGCATGTAAAGATTGGGAAGAGGGTTTCAAGGGTGGAGGAGGATGGAGCTGCTCGCGGTGATGTGATGATTGCTGAGGTTTGGATCGTAGTAAGTGCTTTGGATCGAAAGCTTTGCTCCTTTTACTAAATTCTGATCTGATTCCTGACGAGCGTCTCCCGTGCATGTCTAGACCTGAAATGAGTTATGAATAAGTTTTTGATACTTGAAACTACAAAGTATCTAAAAATGCTAAAGAAAGATACAAATACAGAAAAGCAATTGGAATGCATGAGATGAATTTCTTTAAAAGATACTATTATTAACAGACCAGTCATATCCCCTGGGTCTAAGGGGATGCCTAAAGATTTAAGATGCCTTTCTGACTCGGTTGAGGCTGCATCCCTGAGTTCGGTTTCTATGGTTTGAGGATCGAGAGGCTGAGTAACTGCACCATCCTGACTAAGATATCTAGCAGAGTTGAGGTCACTCAAATTTTCAAATGTACCTGCAGAATCTTCCTTAGCTGCATTTTCAGTAGGGAAATCTCCAGTTATATTCTCAAAATTTGGATTAGTTTCTAATACGATTACGTCTCCCCCATCATATTCAGTCCCGCGCTCGAATTCAGAAGGATTCATTTCCCTATTATCTCTCTTAACCTGTTCTGAATCTGATTCTGGCTCAGAATGCGGGGAAGTGTTCTCTTTCTCAGTCAACTCAGCCGATGTTGTAGGATCCTCACCCCTATGACGGTTAGAGTCTTCATCCTTATTCAAAGTCTTCGACAAGGGCAACGTTCTCCACTAGTAGGCCCTGGACATCTTTTCAAAGAAGGTTCAATAATTGGGTTTTCATCGGCCTGAATTACACTTCTGTCATCAGAACAACCAACGTCCGACTCTGCAGGGTTAAGTTTAGGAGTGGAAGGTCCAACCTTGCATAAAAACTTCCTCAAGGGATGAAGTAGTTCGTATTGGTGAAGAATATTTTCAGTAACTAAAAGTTTTCTACTTCTCTTAGCCTCGTCAATAGCCTTTAGTGTTTCGTATGTGGCTTTAAGAGAAGAGGATGCTTTGTCGTCCTTAATCAGGGTAGGGAGTACTGCATTTCAAAAGAAATAATGTAAGAACCTATAACTCAGAGGAAAGTAAAATCGAGACCACTGAATAAAATACGCATACCTCCATCTGTCCACTACCCTCGAAATGGTTCGGGGCATCTAACAAAGAAAAATTGGTTTAAAAATCCTGAAACAGTGTCCGGTAATTCGAGAAATAATTTCCGATTTCTGGCACCTTCAACATGCATAATAGAGGGGGTGTCCTTCCTACTCTTGAAAGAACACAAGTAACGAAGTTCTTGGAAAGTAGGCTCTTGCTTTGTCGTATCCATGAAAAGAACATAAAGGCCCAGTAGAACCGTGTAGCCATTAAGATGGAGTTGGAAAGGAGCAATGCCTAGACGGTTTAGGATTCACCCTAAAAAAGGACTAAACGGGGGAATAACACCAGGTGCTAGCATTTGTTTGCTTACAACAACGTATCCAACATGAGGGTCGTCAGCAAAAACGCCATCCTTTGGTAATACTGCATCCGTAAGAGGAATTCCGTATTGACTGCAATGTAGTTCGTAATTCTCCTGAGTTAGAGTGGTAGACTGTCTCTCTTGATCCCTAGCTTTAATCGGCCAGAGATCCAAAGGAAGGGGGCAGAAACTTGGCTAGAGGTTATGGTTGTTTCAGTCTCGGGAGCTTTGTTTAAGGAAGGATCGGTTTGAACCGAGGAGGTCTCTTTACTTTGAGGAAGAACTTGCTTTTTAGTAGTCATTCTATACAGATATACCTGAATATCTTTCAGTTTTCTAGCAACAAGATTCGAAGAATAGAAGCGTGAAAACACATTAAAGCATTAAAACAAAGGTAACAAACACCAAGGCAAGGCGTTTGTCGACATTGGAGTCAAGTCATTTTGGCATGATTGCCCATGCCGTAGCAGCAACATAACGGTTTGCTCATGTCACTACCGCGGCTTGGGACTCATGTCGGTGCACGGCATGGGATTCATGTCGGTTCACGGCATGATGCTCATGTCGGTTCACGACATGATACTCATGTCGATCCACAAACTTGACGTTCATGTCGACTCAAGACTTTAAACTCCTGTAGGTCTACGACCTGAGACTCATGTTAGTTCTTAACTTGGAATCTTTAAAGTAACTCAACTTCAGCGCAAAGGTTTTGACATTAGAAAAGGGGTGTCCAAACACTATCACAAGTTGAGATTCACATTATTATCACGTAGTTACGGACATTGTGTCAATGACTTGGAATAAAGGAAAAATTATGCCATGGGAAACAAATTAATAAAGGCATAATTTACCAAGAGTCTATATCCTCTTATGGTTTGGGTCGAACAGGGACGTGAGCACCAATCCGCAGTCTTAAACTAAAGTCATCAAGAGGTCAACTCATTCGGACCGATTCCCAGACTCAAGTCGTTCATGCGACATGTCACCTCGAACGAATTGGATTACGATTACAAATTGGCAACTCACATAGGTTTAACGACATGAATTAATTATCATGACTTAATGATGGGATTATCAAATAAACACAATTCGGAGCATGCCACAAACATACTTTGAAGCGACATAGAAAAAAGAATCATACAACAGCTATGATAAAACAATAAAATTCGTGATTCAGACATTTCGGCAAGCGATTGGTGTGCAATATAACAAAAACTTCAAGAACAACTCATACGATCATCATCGACCAATTCAAGGCTTTTTATGGTGTTAAAGTCATGTCACTCAAGCACGGTTTGAAACTCATGACACTGGAACGACATAAACTGCAAATCATATGTATTACATAGAAATTAGGGGTTTAAAGAGAATCAAAGAATTTCAGAGCCCTCATACACAAGTATACTCATTATGGTTCAACTTGTTTTTGATTCACAAGCATCTCAATATCACAAAACAGCCAAAATCGATTCACGAGATCATCACTTTATCAAAAATGAGTGAAAATCCCTAAATTCTATACGAGTCCTAGTATTCAAAAGAAAAAAGAGGAATTTAGATCTAACAATTACCTGCAATAACTTCTGAATGGTCGTCGAAGGAAGGATTCTTCAAGATCGAGAGTATAGGTGACGAATCGGATTGATGGATCTCGTTGAAGTAAGTTAGAATCCAATCGCGATGATCTTGATAAAGGCGTCAGTTTGGTATCACAAGTCGCTTATGAGAGAGGCGATAATATTTCTCTGACCCGATCCGCCATTAACGAGGTAAAGCTTCAAAATGAAGAGAGAAATAGGACATATGAACGGTTGTATGACTTTAAAAGACAATATAAAGGTGTTAGCATGGATTGGGCCGAATGGGACTTCATTTAAAGCCCATGGCGACACGAAAACATTCGGTATAAAGATTGTAACAACCCGTATTTCCAATAACCTATCATAACATAAATCGAGGCAGAATTTGATTTAAAAATCTGAATCAAGGGAAACGGGTTGTGCCATTGCGTTCGTCTCGGAAAAATACGCGAAATAGAGTCCGAGTTTTCGAAAATCGGAGTCCGTATGACCCGATTAAGGCCCAACGAAGTTTTCAGAAAATTTCTAAGTAAAAACAGATTTCAAATTCAAGTTTGAATTTGGAAATTAGGGCAGTTGGGCGCAGGCGGGAAATTTCCCGCCAGACCACCCATGTCGACAGCCCTGTCGACTGGGCAGTCGACATGGTTAGGCCCAAGTCGACAGCCCTGTCGACTTGGGTGTCGACTTGGTTCAGCCGGGCAGTTTTGCCTGGTGCACCATTTTGGGGTTTTGGTTAGGTTTTGGGGCCAGATTCGGTTTTAAGGGCTGAGATTGGAATTAGGGTTTAATCCTAAGGTTGAAACTAATCCTAATCTCTATAAATAAGCCCCTAACCTAACCCTAAATCATCATTATTCATTCAAGTAACTAAACTATGGCAAAATCATTCCTCTCATGGCCTCCACTCTCTTCATAAAATTCCTAAGTTATTTCTATGAGAGATTTTCCATGCATACAAGTGTTTTCAAGCTTGTATGAGTGTCATTAGCTTGCATTCAAGTCAAGTTTCCATATTTACATCATAAAGCAAGGGTTTTGATCATTTTGGCTCAAGGGTTTTTCTATTAGAGCTTGCATTTTGGGTTTATTTGATTGCATAAGGGCTTTGTCTCAATCTATATATATTTTTGTGTCTTCATAAGCATTGTAAGCCCTTTTCTACTTTCATATTTAAACTCTAAAGTTAAATGAATGATGCAAGTTTGGTTGATCGTTATGATATGCAAGTTTGCCATGATATGCAAGTTTACTATGTCATGTTATGCAAGTTTGATATGTTATGATATGCAAGTTTGCCATGTTATGTTATGCAAGTTTGCCATGTTATGATATGCAAGTTGTCATGTTATGTATGCAAGTTTGGGTGGATTATTTTACTCATGTTATCATGTAATGCAAGCTTACCTTGAGTATTTGAACATAAAGCTTCAAGCTTTATGCTAAAGGTTGCATTTTGGCAACATGTAAGTTATCATATCTCTTATGATAACTTGCATGTGAGGCTAAATGCGAACTTATGGCCATTTCTACATGTCGTTTATCACCATGTATCACTTATATGCTAAGTTTGGTTTTATGCATACTTTTGAGGCCTAATGACGCAATATGCGAGTATATGAACATATGTACATTTCATATGCCACCATGTTAAACTTGTGGCTTCAACACCTTTTGACATCTTTATGCCAAGTTCCCTCTTTCTATCCTTTATGCGCTATTGCGATTATGTAAGCGATGGGATTGCGTTTGGGGTTGGGTAAACTTAAAAGACATGAAAACATAAGATTGGGAATTTACCTATTAAGTTAGGTCTACCCATTGGGAATTTACCTATTAAGTTAGGTCTACCCAAATTCTTCAAAAAAAAAACTTGTAATATGTTTTGGAAACATAATGGACATGACACTTAGAAAATATAAGTGTGGCCAACTCGAGGTTGGGTTGAGTTTGTAGCATAAATCTACCTCGAACCAACCGGCTTAACTAGTGGCTACAAACAATAGGACACAATGTGAGAAGTTGGTCAAGTTGTGCTTGAACCCGAGGTTAGACTAGGTTGTGGTGTAAAGCTACCCGGACCCGCCCGGCTTAACTAGTAACCACAACGAGGTCTAATGTGAGAGGTTAAGGTGCATTAAATTAATTAATGCTACATGATAAGGTTAAGTAAATTTGATTCATGACACTTAACCAATTTGACATGAATGGGTAGGTTAAGTGAAACCGGGCTTGATTTCTTAATGACACTTAACCGTAAAATACGACTAGTGGTTAGGGTTAAGTTAACCTACACTTAACCAATCTGAACTCGGTAATTTAACGGGGTTAAGTTGAACTATACTTAACCAATCCAACTCAGTAATTTGATAAGGCTAAGAACCAATTTGATGCCTGGTCTGGATAAACTAACTTGATTGATAAATAAAACAAACCTGTTTGGTGGATCTGTAGGACCCATACCAGGTTAGTCAAGTCTGTAAATCTGTTATCTAATCCGTTAGTCTGGAAACTGATCGTCTGAACTTTGTATGTCCGAACCCTGTTAACAAGTTAATCTGAATCTGCTAATCTGGGGACACAAGGGGGAATACTTGTGTCATTTGTTGTTTGGGACCCATATTAGTCAGTAACCCTTTCTGGTATCAAAACTTTGACCCAACTGTAGGTAGGGTCCGGGCACGCTTACTGATCTAATTATAAGTGGTTCACTCTGATAATGGCGATGAGTGTTGATGGTGCGTTCCAACCGGGTCATGTGCGTGCATGGATCCCGGTCTTCTTCTGAGGATGTAAGACGCCGTGACATCTGTAAATATACCTGTGCCTATTGGTTGCCACTTTAGGGAGTGATACACCCTATCGTGGGGCCGACACAGGGTATTTATGTATTAGGGAGCCGATCGCTTGGGTAGGATTTTAGGGTACACTTAGCTCTGTCTGATTCTGTTGGTACCGTCTGTTTTGTTGAGTGGTAACACCCGTCAGTTTCTGCGAGGTACCGTCTGTTAGGGTGGTAAAGGCCCACTACTAGTGTACACCTAATTGTAGCATTCCGTTTCTGTACTTTATCTGTTAGGGTGGTAAAAGTCCATTTTTCCCGAACTCTATCTATGGACCATTCTGTTCCGTCCTATTTCGATGTAGACATTAGGGTAACACCTAATCCTGTTATACTGGTATTGGTACTAAGAAGTTGGATCTTGACTTAGGTCAACACCTGATATTGGGCCAAGCTTGGGCCAAGGGATAAATTCTTGTTTATACATGACATGTTAGAATGCTAGTACACCCGTGGTGAAAAACTTAAACCTGATTATGCGATGACACCTTTATCTACCTTGTTAGTTAATCATCATGCTAGTATGTTGTTATCCTTATGTTCATCCCTGCTTCTCATGCCAGTTAACTTTATCAGTTTACATTGATTGTAGTAGGGCTTACTCAGTCTTTTTGACTGACCTGTTTTTCTTTCGCCTCTTTTCTTCCGTTCCCCCCCCCCCAGGTTCTCAGGGTGGGAATATTGGAGCTTAGCTTGGATTTCTGATTGCTTGCTTGTTGGATTTTAGCTCATGTACGGTCTTGACATGAAGCTAGCTATGGTTATCACTTATTTTGGGGATAGTACTTATGTATTTCAGTTTTTCAGTGATGTTGTTTTTATCTAGACTTGTGTATTTGGAAAGTTGACATTATGTTGTACCAGACTTGTTTTGAAATAGTTTGAAATCTTCCGCTGTTTTACTTATCTTATTTACTCTGTTTACATATATATACATATGTTCTTGTTCTGCCTTGATATATCATTATGCATGTTTACCCGGTACAAACGCCCCTCCAAAGTCAGAGTGCTTGCAAGAGCCACCCTGGCGGAGGTGGGGTGTTACATTTGGTATCAGAGCATATGGTTTACGAGAAGGAACAAAAGCTTTTGAAAAACTATTTTCAAATCAAGTATAAAGTATTTTCCAAAGAAAAGTCTAGTATTTAAAAAAAAAAGGGCTATTCCCCAAAAGCCATTAGCACAATCCTTAGTTATCTATTCTTAGTTTCCTCGTTCTATCTTTTCCTTCGTTTCAGTATGGCAGATAACTTTGTTATCCCAGAGGGAGTGCAAGTTCCTGTTTGGTATAGGAGACTTATGGAGGCTAGGGCGACCGAAGCCGGCCCCGCAAATGTTACTCCTCCTCCGGTGGTTAATGTTCCTCCTCCCCCTCAGCATCCTCCAGTAGAGTTCGCGAAGATTTGCAAGGACTTCAAAGCAATGGGTGGCAAGAACTTTCTAGGTACCGAGACTTTTGTAGAGGCCCGGAATTGGTTGAAAGAGACCTAGGATTTATTCGCTATCTTTGGATTGGATGATCAGAGAAAGATCTTGTTGGCGGTTTGGCTTATGAAGGATGAAGCCGCTTATTGGTGGGAGATCACCACCGCGACTAGGCCCGTTGAGACTTGGGCCGATTTCAGGACAAGATTCGGGCTTAAGTTTCTATCTTCAGCTGAAGAAAATTTGCAAATGGAGAAGTTTATTGCTTTGAAGCAAGGAGACATGTCCGTCAAAGAATATGTGAACAAGTTTAATCAGTTAGCTCGTTTTGGCTTGGATATGGTGAGTACTACTCAGAAGAAGGCTCTTCGTTTTGCTAGAGGATTGAATGAGCCGTTACAGGAGTTGGCTATGTCTCATGTGCCCATGGGGGCCACGTTTGAGAGTTTGGTAGATATGGCCCTACTCAATGAAGAGAATAAGAGTGCCAAGAAGGGGGTCACGGTGAATGAGTCTCAAAACAAGAAAATGGGGCCCAAAAAGGAAATGCAAAAGAAGGAGGAGAAGTCTGAAGATAAGAAGGAAAAGAAGTGCTTTACTTGTGGAAGCTCGACTCATCTAAACAAGGATTGCAGAAAGAGAAAGGGCACTTGCTTTAACTGTGGAGAGATGGGACACTTCACTAGGGACTGCCCGAAGAAGAAAGGGGCTACATCAGAAGGGACGGTGAATACTCACATGGCTAGTGGATAGATTAGGGCTAGAATAATTTGTTTGTAAGATGTTTAATTTTCCTTGTCTGAATTTCAGTTTGAAACTCATTTTCTGGTATTTTGATTCTGTAATGGAAACTCGGCACTTTAATGCTAGTCTTGCTTCTGATCTGGTAATAGTCTCAAACTCCCTGAGAGTTATAACTCATCTGTTTGTGATAAATTGGGGTTTTAGAGTATCTGTGTTGGGCATTAGGGTGACTATGACGAATACATTCTGGGTTTCCACCATGCTTAGTTTCCTAAGAATCATTTGGAAATCTGATCTGTACTAATAGTCTGTACCTGGTTTTTTTGTTTTATCTGTACTCGCTTCCATCACTCGACTGTATCTTGTTGAGATAGGAATGCTATGGATGTAAACATGTGTTTGAGACATGTTATGTTTGATGGTTGCAAGTGGATGCAAGTGGATGCAAGTGGTTGCTAGTGGTTGCTCGTGGATGCATAAACACACACTAGGCACTAGATCGGCTTGAAATACACTCTCATACTGCATATGGATGTGTGTGCATTTTCAATTTTTATTGTTGTAAAATGGTCAATTCAGCACATGGATGTTGCATATGGACGAATGTTTGTGCACACATATAGTATTATATGATTAGGACTATTTGCATACATAATGGATTCATTTCACTAACATACTTTGCATTGATGATCTTTGCATTAGATAAGAACATATACACACACTTTTGCATATGTTCATACAACATTTAGAATCTTGTAAGGACACTGATTGCTTGTGGATGATGTTTTGAGTAGATGGATGTTGGATGGTAGGATATGTTCTTCCTAACTTGAAGATTTCGGGGACGAAATCCTTTAAGGAGGGGAGAATGTAACAACCCGTATTTCTAATAACCTATCATAACATAAATCGAGGTAGAATTTGATTTAAAAATCTGAATCAAGGGAAACGGGCTGTGCCATTGCGTTTGTCTCGGAAAAATACGCGAAATAGAGTCCGAGTTTTCGAAAATCGGAGTCCGTATGACCTGATTAAGGCCCAACGAAGTTTTTAGAAAATTTCTAAGTAAAAACAGATTTCAAATTCAAGTTTGAATTTGGAAATTAGGGCAGTTGGGCGCAGGCGGGAAATTTCCCGCCAGACCACCCATGTCGACAGCCCTGTCGACTGGGCAGTCGACATGGTTAGGCCCAAGTCGACAGCCCTGTCGACTTGGGTGTCGACTTGGTTCAGCCATGCAGTTTTGCCTGGTGCACCATTTTGGGGTTTTGGTTAGCTTTTGGGGCCAGATTCGGTTTTAAGGGCTGAGATTGAAATTAGGGTTTAATCCTAAGGTTGAAACTAATCCTAATCTCTATAAATAAGCCCCTAACCTAACCCTAAATCATCATTATTCATTCAAGTAACTAAACTATGGCAAAATCATTCCTCTCATGGCCTCCACTCTCTTCATAAAATTCCTAAGTTATTTCTATGAGAGATTTTCCATGCATACAAGTGCTTTCAAGCTTGTATGAGTGTCATTAGCTTGCATTCAAGTCAAGTTTCCATATTTACATCATAAAGCAAGGGTTTTGATCATTTTGGCTCAAGGGTTTTTCTATTAGAGCTTGCATTTTGGGTTTATTTGATTGCATAAGGGCTTTGTCTCAATCTATATATATTTTTGTGTCTTCATAAGCATTGTAAGCCCTTTTCTACTTTCATATTTAAACTCTAAAGTTAAATGAATGATGCAAGTTTGGTTGATCGTTATGATATGCAAGTTTGCCATGATATGCAAGTTTACTATGTCATGTTATGCAAGTTTGATATGTTATGATATGTAAGTTTGCCATGTTATGTTATGCAAGTTTGCCATGTTATGATATGCAAGTTGTCATGTTATGTATGCAAGTTTGGGTGGATCATTTTACTCATGTTATCATGTTATGCAAGCTTACCTTGAGTATTTGAACATAAAGCTTCAAGCTTTATGCTAAAGGTTGCATTTTGGCAACATGTAAGTTATCATATCTCTTATGATAACTTGCATGTGAGGCTAAATGCGAACTTATGGCCATTTCTACATGTCATTTATCACCATGTATCACTTATATGCTAAGTTTGGTTTTATGCATACTTTTGAGGCCTAATGACGCAATATGCGAGTATATGAACATATGTACATTTCATATGCCACCATGTTAAACTTGTGGCTTCAACACCTTTTGACATCTTTATGCCAAGTTCCCTCTTTCTATCCTTTATGCGCTATTGCGATTATGTAAGCGATGGGATTGCGTTTGGGGTTGGGTAAACTTAAAAGACATGAAAACATAAGATTGGGAATTTACCTATTAAGTTAGGTCTACCCATTGGGAATTTACCTATTAAGTTAGGTCTACCCAAATTCTTGAAAAAAAAACTTGTAATATGTTTTGGAAACATAATGGACATGACAGTTAGAAAATATAAGTGTGGCCAACTCGAGGTTGGGTTGAGTTTGTAGCATAAATCTACCCGGAACCAACCGGCTTAACTAGTGGCTACAAACAATAGGACCCAATGTGAGAAGTTGGTCAAGTTGTGCTTGAACCCGAGGTTAGACAAGGTTGTGGTGTAAAGCTACCCGGACCCGCCCGGCTTAACTAGTAACCACAACGAGGTCTAATGTGAGAGGTTAAGGTGCATTAAATTAATTAATGCTACATGATAAAGTTAAGTAAATTTGATTCATGACACTTAACCAATTTGACATGAATGGGTAGGTTAATTGAAACCGGGCTTGATTTCTTAATGACACTTAACCGTAAAATACGACTAGTGGTTAGGGTTAAGTTAACCTACACTTAACCAATCTGAACTCGGTAATTTAACGGGGTTAAGTTGAACTATACTTAACCAATCCAACTCAGTAATTTGATAAGGCTAAGAACCAATTTGATACCTGATCTAGATAAACTAACTTGATTGATAAATTAAACAAACCTGTTTGGTGGATCTGTAGGACCCATACCAGGTTAGTCAAGTCTGTAAATCTGTTATCTAATCCGTTAGTCTGGAAACCGATCGTCTGAAGTTTGTATGTCTGAACCCTGTTAACAAGTTAATCTGAATCTGCTAATCTGGGGACACAAGGGGGGATACTTGTGTCATTTGTTGTTTGGGACCCATATTAGTCAGTAACCCTTTCTGGTATCAAAACTTTGACCCAACTGTAGGTAGGGTCCGGGCACGCTTACTGATCTAATTATAAGTGGTTCACTCTGATAATGGCGATGGGTGTTGATGGTACGTTCCAACCGGGTCATGTGCGTGCATGGATCCCGGTCTGCCTTTGAGGATGTAAGACGCCGTGACATCTGTAAATATACCTGTGCCTATTGGTTGCCACTTTAGGGAGTGATACACCCTATCGTGGGGCCAACATAGGGTATTTATGTATTAGGGAGCCGATCGCTTGGGTAGGATTTTAGGGTTCACTTAGCTCTGTCTGATTCTGTTGGTACCGTCTGTTTTGTTGAGTGGTAACACCCGTCGGTTTCTGCGAGGTACCGTCTGTTAGGGTGGTAAAGGCCCACTACTAGTGTACACCTAATTGTAGCATTCCGTTTCTGTACTTTATCTGTTAGGGGGGTAAAAGCCCATTTTTCCCGAACTCTATCTATGGACCATTCTGTTCCATCCTGTTTCGATGTAGACATTAGGGTAACACCTAATCCTGTTATACTAGTATTGGTACTAAGAAGTTGGATCTTGACTTAGGTCAACACCTGATATTGGGCCAAGCTTGGGCCAAGGGATAAATTCTTGTTTATACATGACATGTTAGAATGCTAGTACACCCGTGGTGAAAAACTTAAACCTGATTATGCGATGACACCTTTATCTACCTTGTTAGTTAATCATCATGCTAGTATGTTGTTATCCTTATGTTCATCCCTGCTTCTCATGCCAGTTAACTTTATCAGTTTACATTGATTGTAGTAGGGCTTACTCAGTCTTTTTGACTGACCTGTTTTTCTTTCGCCTCTTTTCTTCCGTCCCCCCCCCCCCCCAGGTTCTCAGGGTGGCAATATTGGAGCTTAGCTTGGATTTCTGATCGCTTGCTTGTGGGATTTTAGCTCATGTACGGTCTTGACATGAAGCTAGCTATGGTTATCACTTATTTTGGGGATAGTACTTATGTATTTCAGTTTTTCAGTGATGTTGTTTTTATCTAGACTTGTGTATTTGGAAAGTTGACATTATGTTGTACCAGACTTGTTTTGAAATAGATTGAAATCTTCCGCTGTTTAACTTATCTTATTTACTCTGTTTACATATATATACATATGTTCTTGTTCTGCCTTGATATATCATTATGCATGTTTACCCGGTACAAACGCCCCTCCAAAGTCAGAGTGCTTGCAAGAGCCACCCTGGCGGAGGTGGGGTGTTACAAAGATGGCATATACGACATGCAACATGAGCTAGGGAACGACTTGGCCCACTTTGTAAGAGCACTCATCGACTTAACACCCATGGAATGCATATATAAGAGTCGAAGTTAGCATTATTATGAATAACGCGAACTTCGAGGGGCAAATGTTAACCCATAAGAAGGGTAAGTGAGTCATGTCGCTGTAACTAAGTCATGAGAGTCATGTCGCAAGGGAGGAAGTCCAGACATATCGCACCTATTCATTTCGTGAAAGCAAGACATAAAACATCCAGCAATCATGACATTCTGATATCATGGAGGAGTTCTCTTCATATCGCAAGTTAGCATGGCGTCAACAGTTCATACAATGAAGACCATGTCGCACAGATTCTAAAGGGTAAGGCAAGAACCACGCCATAGCGCTGTATGTCGTATAACAATATGAAATAGGTCGTTGTAAAGTCATGTCGTGCCCCATTTATAGCAACAAAGCTAAAGCAAGTCGTCATCCGACATGGCGTCATTACGTGCCATAAGCCCAAAGCGCTAAGAAGCATAGGGGCATACGACATGAGTCATGCCGCCCTGCCTCCATATCGTTCTACGATATAAAGAGTAAGTCGCTGTTCAAGATCTGGAGCAAAACCATGTCGCGAGAGCTAAGTCAGACTCAAGAAACACGCCATGCTGTCTTGCCCTTATGTCGTAACCAACTCATGCCGCATCCAGCGGTCATCCGAATGACATACCGTCATGACGTGTCGTGTCGCAAGCTCAAGGCGTTGAACGACACAATGTTGCGGTATAAGTCACGATGTCCCAACGGCGGGAGTCAAGGCGATATCAGAAGGATAAGATTCATGCCGGTCAGTGGCATGACGTTATTTTACTGATATCATCCATGTCGCTCAGCGACATGATGTACAAGTCGTAGAAGGAGTACGATATGGAGATGGGATTAGCGTCATGTCGTGACCGAGATAAGTCATGCCCCATCATACCGTAGCCATTTCAGAGGCGCACGGAAGCTTTAAGTCGAAGGAACCAGTTATGTCGCATCAAATCATGTCGCCATACGACTTGACTCATGGCGGTTTCTGTCAGCTAATTACAAAACTGCCATCTGGTCTGAAAATCACCTATAAATACCCCTCATAATTCATTTGGGAGGGGGACTGAAAATTCATTCCTACAAGGAGACTCCGTCAAATTCAAAGCTCATCTACAACTTCTTTAATGGCTTCTATGGATTCATCAACACTTCCTTAACTTCATGAAGATCAAATCCAAGTCAATGATCATGAGAGCTTTCTACAATTGGATCTAAGCACCTTCAATCTCATCCAAGATATAAGATGAATCACTCCAACATCATTCAAGCAATTTCATATCTTCTCTAATTCATTCTAAATCGGGATCTAACGCAAAACTCTTACAAAGTCATGGAGAAAGGGCCAAAGCACTTAAAGGATTGAAGATCCATACTTCTCTCACTATTAAGCTAAAGACTCCGCCAACTCTTCATCAATTTAACAGAAAGTTAAATCGTAAATAGATTTAAAAGA
Source organism: Allium sativum (assembly GCA_030737875.1). Lineage (NCBI taxonomy): Eukaryota > Viridiplantae > Streptophyta > Magnoliopsida > Asparagales > Amaryllidaceae > Allium > Allium sativum. Next base: position 456,498,886 of record CM060909.1, read on the forward strand.
GAGGAATGATTGTAATTGTAACGACCCGCATTTTTCAGGGTTATAAATAATTTATTTAATTATTTAAATAATGGTTTGGTTATTTAAAATGAACAGAATTAAATAATATTGAATATTTAATTAAATAAATAATATAATTAAATATTTAATTTCTGAAATAGTCAGAAATAGTGGAATTCATAAAATAGTGTGAATTGGATCATCGGTGATATTTAATTCAGTTTAGAATTGAATTAGAATAACGAATATATTATTTAAATGGCAGTTTGAACGTATAATTATATTATAATTAAAATCGAGCTCGAAATGGCGCTGCAGTTCGTAGTTTGGCGATTTGAACTTCAACTGAGTATACAGGATTCGTTTTAAATTGGATTTCTGTGAAACAAGAAAGCAAGGAGCTGGTGAAGTATATTTTTCTAACGAAAGAGAAAAATTGAGATTTCGTCGTGTAGATTTTTAGTTATGTCCAAATCAAATTTTAGAAAAGTCGCTATGGAATTCCTTTATAATTTATATCGATTTATTTATATTATAAAAGGATTTTTAAATATAAATCGAATATCGATGTAACATTGGATTTGAAATATCGAGTTATAAATCCCAATGGAGCTGTATGATATTCTATTGTGAATATATACGATAATATTTATTTTTAAATATTAAATTTAAATGTTTTTAAATACATTTATATATTTAAAAGGGTTATTTAGAGCTTTAAAAATAGCCAGTTTTTCAAACGACCTCAGAATTCAACGAAACAAATTTTGTTGGATCCGCAATATTAAATTTTTGTTAGATTTCAATTTCCGTGATTTTTGAAGTCAGTATGTGGTCGTACTGATTTTTAATGTGAAAAACAGTCAGTATTCTGACGGTTAAAAATACGCTGTGTGAGCAAACGGAGTCGGAATTCGACGAAACCAGTTTCGTTGGGACCGTAATGTCGAACTATAGCTGCATGTCCAGTTTCGAGATTTTTGGGTATTGTATGTGATCACAGGAATTTTTAAACAGCGAATACGAACATCGATAGCTTAAAAAGAAATAAAATATTCGATAAAAAAATAATTTAACCTAGCTATAAATATCCTTACATCCTTACCTTAACCCTAAAATCATTCCACAATCAATGAGAAATTGCGCCGACACTTTCTTCCTCAGGAAACGCAAAGCATGAGGCATAAAAATCATTACAAATCAAAATAAAAACCAATAAATCTCATAACACATATATATGCGATCTCAAAGAGGTGTTCTTCAATCTGGTAGAGGTTAGATGGTACTCGGTTTATTTTGTGCATCGCTCTAATGTTTCCAGCATTGGTGAATGGCCACTAGGGTTCGGGTATTTGGGAAATTGAGTCTACGATTCGAGAGTGTGAGGTTGGTTTTGGGTTCAGGGATGAAAACCACACCTCGTATGGATTTTTGGGTGGTATTGATGCAAAAAAAATGTCGCTACCTGTCAGGTTGTCACCGCGTTCGGTTGGATATCGCGATTCAGGAAGTGGCGGCGAGTTCGAAGATTTTGGTATGGGTTTGATGAGATTTTGATGGAGAAGTCGATGGTGATATTCGTTGATTGAATGGTGGGGTATTGATGGAGAAAGAAGTGTAAGAGGTTGCAAAATTGGCTTGTTGAAGGAGCTGAGTGCAGAAGTCGGATCGGGGAAGAAGCTTGTGGAGCGGGTTGGGCTTGTGTGGTGATGGGCCGAAGTTGGTATGTGAGGCCAAATTCTTTAAATAGATTTAAAGTTTTATTTAAATTTAAATAGTTATACAAACTTGTAAACATCATATCTATTACATACATTATCAGAATTCCGAACGGTTGGATCCGTTAGGATCGTATGGACGGTGGCTCCAAATTGGAACTGACCGGGAATGAATTGGGGCTCGTTTGGATTTACGGTGGAATTTAACGCCTGAATCAAATCAACGACCAATTATCATTATATAACGATATACCGATCAAGGTGAGTAATCTCACTAACTCTGCTCAGTTATATTTTTACAAAGTATTTTTAGAAATGATAAATAATGGTTGTTTGCTATGTGTTGGCTGTTTGGTTGAACTGTTAATCAGTTGATTGAAAATATAGATAATGATATAAATATAAATCATTAATCAAATATTGATTCTGTTTAGCAGAATATTTCATAGTGAAATGAAATTGATGTTAATTTTATTGTTTAACATCTATGGATGCAGGGAAACAGGTCGGAGGGACCCAACTGGATTCCTCAACATTTATTTTACTGTTTTTTTTTTTTGCTCATATATTGTGTTATATGATGTGGTATGAAATCTGTTGTTGATTTTATATGGTTGAATGATGCCGATCATTGTTATATGGTATGTTAAACACCATAAGGAATACTGGAATGTTAAAAAGGAAAATTTCAATGTTATATTGAAAAAAAAAATATTAAAAGATTTTATAAAAAAGAAAATATTTATTTTGTAAATAAATTAAAAAGGAATATTTATTTGTTAATCAAATATAAAGAATTGAAAAAGAAATACTTGTAAACTAATTATAACTAGAATTGTAAAGGGATATTTATTTGAAATTAAATAGAATAGAAAAGGGAAATGCGTGTAAAGTAAATAGAAATATAGAAAATAGTTAGATTATCAAAGGAATTACTTATAAAAATCGATAGATTTTATAAATAGAAAATATTTTATAGAATAAATAGAATTATCAAAAGGGAATTATTTGGTAAATAAATTGATTTTAAAAGGAGAATTTACATTTGAAATGTTTAGACTCATGCTTCGCACACGGGTATAACTTGACTTGGATTTAAAGTAAAGATTTTAAATAGAATCTATTCTAACAGATAAATGGAGAAGATAAATTTATAAATAATATTTTATAAATGAAATGAAATGTTTATCATTGGATAAATAGAATATATAAGTCAGGACTTATATAGAGAAGTAAGAAATCGATTTCAACATCGATATTTAAACTGATTAAACGTAGAGTGAATCAAAGGAGTTAATCAGTTAGAGTTAATTAGATAGGGTTAATCGAATTAGAATTTATTGAATATTAGTTATTCAATTAGAGTTGATCGAATATAATTATTTGAGATAGAGTTAGTCAAACATAGTTATTTAGGATGAGTTGCCATTGCGTACGACTGCTAGCGGAATTCGCAGGGCTGCAGATAGCCTACGGCGGTCGGATGTTTCCTGAGGGAATCAGGCGTAACCATTGTGATCGCTGCGATCTAGAGTCAAGCGAATGGTGTTAAATTGAATAGTAGCCATTCGAAATAAAGTTAAAACAGACATAGTTATTCGAATATAAATTAGTCGAATATTAGTGATTAGATAGGAGTTAAATAAGTAGAGCTTGATAAGTTGAGTTAATCAAGTAAGTTAATCAAGTTGAGTTAATCGAGTTGAGTTAGTCAAGATGAGTTAATCAAACCGAGTTAGTCCAAATGAGTTAATCCAAAGGAGTTATTCGAAATAGTTTATTCGAATAGAATTAAAGGAGATTAATCGAATGTAAATCATTTGTAGAAAGTTAATCGAATGTAAATCATTCGAAGAGAGATTATTGAATATAGTTATTCGAAGAAAGAGTTATCGAATATAGTTTATTCGGAAAGGATCTATCGAATAGAGATTATTCGAAAAAGAGAATTATACATTGGATTTGATTATATCGAATTCGGGGAGTAATATTTACTTTCCGGTTTAATCAAGATTTACTTGTTTATTAATAGATTAGTGGTTTTGTTATTTAGATAAATTAAGGAATAAAAGTTACATTTTGAAGTGGGATATTTAAGAAGAAAGGAATTATAACATTATAGTTAAAACCAATGTTTTAAATAAGAAGTGGATTCGTAAATAGAATTCGAGAGTTTCGCAAGGAAGTTTGTTAAGGGTTTGAAAGGTGAACTTTGTCTATTTCGAGGTTAGGAATGTTGTTCAGTTAAGGTCTGAGAGGTAATTATACCCCAACTTGATTGACTTCGTTTTTAACTAAGGAATGGGTAAGGTTCGATAGTGAAGATTGATTAAGTGAATTTAGTTAATGAGTGAAATGGTTTTGAATTGGTTTTATTTAAACATCGGTTTAAACCGAACGAAGGAGTTTGGAAACGTTTTCCAAATAAGGATCAGAAATGTTTTCCAATATAGGAAATAAGAAATAGAAGTAAATATGGTGATGTGGTCCAAATGATTTATAAAGTATGTTTTTTCCCAAATTTAGAAATTTATAATTTACGAATGTATAGAAAGGGAAAATGGATAAATTAATGATAATTTAATTAAAAGAAATAAACCTTTGAATGATGATTGATCGATAGAATTTCCATCTGGAAATGATATCATTGTTTGCGCACCTGTTTTTCTTTGATAGTTAAATCACCGACTATCGAAGTTTTTGACCATTTTTCCGTCATCAATGCGGAGAGACCGGGATCAGATATATTATCTGAAAACCACTCTGTATAGACGTTAGCGTTGCGATCAAATATGATGGAAATCATTGAAGATGGAGTTATGCAAGGGCTATCCTGTTTACAGAATAGTGCCTTCGGTTTGTCCAGTCCCAGGACAAACGTGAATGGACGAATGTCTGACAGAGTATATCTAACGGATCGCGTAAGTTGATCTCTTCAAACGTACTTACGTTTGGTGGCGGAGGAATTCGTTTCTCTTAGCTTTATACCCGTGGTATTTTTGGAAGAAATCAAATTTGTAATTTGACGGGTATGACGATGTGGCATTCAAAGTGAATGGTGGTCAGGTGTTTTAAATGATACGTTATGACCTCAAGCCTCATCAACCGGGAAATGACAGAAATCGAGCAGGCAGCATGGCTAAGTAGGTCGCTCCCATTAGGGTGTATATCGCCTATCTAGAGAAAATCCATTTCATTCTTTTATTTATGTTCGATGTTGTCCCTTTTCGGGAAGACGGTGGGTAGCTCCCAACCGTTGGTGATATACATTCGATACACTCAAGTGAAATGAGTGGTCGGTAATGTGTGGGCCGGGTTGCAAGATGTTCTTGTTGAACCCAGTTTATTCGCCTCTAGAGATACATTACGGCAGGTGGTCCCATACCTTGTCATAGTCGGAATCCAATCTCCAATAAGAGCCCGCGATTTGATTTGTATACTATATATGTGGAACGTGAGATGCAAGCGTTCTGCTAGATTCTAATTACTTGTGATTAGTCATTATTATAATATCAGAGAAGTATTGATTTCCAAAACTGTTTTGGGTTATCGTAAGGTAAAAACCGTCCGTGTTTATGTGTGGATCGGTCTTACGATTATCTTTTCTTTTGAAAAGGATTTTGAAAAGTTAAAACAAATGATTTGAGTTTACTCACACCAGTCCCATAACTGACCCAGAGTTATTTTGTTTTGTTTTCCCTAAACTCTTGGGTGCCCAAATTTGTACGGGCAATCAAGTAGTTCAGGTCTTTACAGATATACTTGGAGGAGCTCGAAGCAGGAGGCTTCAGGATTATATAGCTATTTTTATTTCCGCTGTGTGTAAGTGTTGTACTCTGATAAACATTGTATATACATATTGTTTTATTGCAAAGTTATGTTATATATTATATCTTATTCGTTCCGCTGTGAGATTCGTGTTTACTCTGATTGTGATCTTCTTCTTCTTCTATTCTAATTTTCTATCTTATCTATTCTCACCCTCTAACTTCTTTCTATTAACGATCTGGAATGTTCGATGTCTGAATGGTCAACATGGTAGTTTGGTGTTGATTTTCGGAGTCGAAAATCCCAGTTCGTTACAGTAATGAGGGAAAATTCATATGTTGTAAGCTTGAATATCATAATGAGAATTGATTGAAAGTGGATGTAGATTCATAGAGAATCGAACCACTATAAAATTCCTTTGTGTTCTTACTTGCTTTTATCCGTTTATTTTGCGATTACGCGATTCCATATTCTTACCGAATCGGTGAAGTGTAACTTTTACACCCTTGGTGTTTGATCCCAAATTTGGAGCAAACATACACCTCATGTATAAGTGTTGTATAAATTATATGTGCGATGTATAAGTTATATATGCGTTGTAAAAATTATATGTGCGTTGAAATGAAATGGAAATATATTTATATACGTATATCTACATATATAATCCCCTCGTCCACAGACCATGAACGATATATATTGGTTGTGATTGTTTGGACTTTGGTTGATGTGAAATTTGGTTGATAAATGCGAATGGTTGATAATGATTGTTTGTGGTTGAAACAAAATTGGAATTGTTTGTGAAAAAATTCATTGGGATATGAAAATGATTGAAATATTTAGATTATAAGGATAAGCCCCTTAGGGGACGCTGCGAAGAGTAAGGTAGTGCGAGCAGCCGTACTCCGGACGGTGCCGGTTTTAAACCCCCTGTCGTTATGCTACCGATTTTTTTTGAAATATTCATGTGTTTGATTTATATTCATGTATTGAAATATGTTGATGTGTTGGAAAATATTCATGTTTGAAATAAATGGTTTTAACAATAAAAATCACATTTTTATAATATATATGAATCGCTAAAAATATTCATGTTTGAAATAATTGTTTTAACAATAAAAATCATATGTTTATAATATGTATGAATCGCTAAAAATATTCATGTTTGAAATAAATTGTTTAAACAATAAAAATCACATTTTTATTATATATATGAAGTGTTAAAAATAGTCATGTGTTGAAATAAATATTTATTGGGTAAAAATACTATTTTTATCAAATACAGGAAATGAAAATGGTTCAGAAATCGAAGAATGGAAATATATATATAATTAAAATAAAACGAATAACGAAGCTGCAGTTTGTATTTTGAAATTGTGATTTTAAACGATTATTGGGGGAGATCCGACCGTCGGATTTTCCCGAAACCGAAACCGTTGGGTCCATTTTGAAAATATCTTTACAACGATACCAAATTTGTAAAGATCCAATGGTTAGATTGTGTGAAATGTAATAAAAATAGCGCCAGAATGAATTATATTTATATATATAAATATAATTAAAATAAAACGAATAACGACGCTGTAGTTCGTATTTTGAAATCGTAACTTTAAACGATTGTACCGGGAGATCCGACCGTCGGATTTTCCTAAAACTAGAACCGTTGGATCCGTTTTGAAAATAATTTTCCAATGGTATGAAATTTGTAAAGATCTAACGGTTAGATTTTCATATATGTGTAAATCAAATCTGAAGGAAAACAGCGCCATGGCCGCATTATGGCCTGAAGCGTCGGTTGAATAAATTGGCTATATTTAAATAAATAAAAATAGCGATAAATCGTTATAAAATATTATATAAGATATGGAATGAAAATAAACTGAATTTACCCGGTTTATTGGATATTTGATGGTTGAATGTGTTTGATGTGAAAATTACATTAATGAACTGAATTATGGATGTCAAATAATTTAACCATGGAAATGAATTGATTTGAATTCTAAATATATGTGAATTATTTGAAAAGGACGAGTTAATTCTCATTTCAAATAATTGATCAACGATTAGAAGTAGAAGATATGAAGACGGTGCAAGACCGATGATCTTCACATCGAATGGATGACTACTGATGCCTTTGATGGGAGTTGCTGCCCTGAAGGGGTTACAGTGGTTGTTGTTCGGATGTACTTGTTGATCGTTCGGATGTGCGAGGGCCTCTCTCATGTATTGGACATACGGGAGAGGAATAAGGTGCCTCGGGTTTCATTCAGACCTAGAACGGACTTGTAAATGGACAGTGTGTCCGACATTGGATTTCATTCTATGTGATTGATATACGTTAGTTGCATGGCATGAATTGCCTGTGTGGCATGCTGAGATGCAATGATCAAGGCTTTTGTTGAAAAGCAGAGTCTTGTGGTTGATGATCAAAGTAGGGCTTTAAATAGCTAGCTTTGTGTTTAGCGTTGATTCGCGAACCTCACACCTCGGTATGGACCAGAAACGGGAGAGGACTTCAGGGAGGACATGCGTTTCTTTCTAGCTAGGAGTGTTGTTTTGGGTTTTACACGCCCGGACATTTTACTTATGTGGATGATGGATAGCAAGGTGCCTCGGTTATTTCGGTCTCTTCGGAGCCGATGGTCTGGTCGGGATATGACTAGTTTACGCCCCATAAGGTGGGGAAGCGCAGTGTTCAGGCATTTTAATCCACTCCGTGTGGACCGGCCCTGACGATCCAAGGTGCAGTTGCGGCTATTCCTGAGACATGGTAGGCTAGATTGTCTCGAAGCGATAAGGACGATCCCTTGCCTTGGTTCATGATGGAAATCCAATTTCCAAATACGACATCGTGCGGTTTTGATTGTAAACCTATATTTGGAGACATGATATATGGTACCCATGCCGTCTATGATTGATACTTATGATTGAAATTGTTTTTGAAACATATAAACACTAGTAATAATATTAAATGCTTTTGTTTTATTCGTATCAAGCATATTTTGACCATTATAAGGTAAAACTCTATCCTCCAGTTTTCGTTGCATTGTGTGATGGGAACTGAGTCTTATAATGGCTTCATTTTTATAAAAAGCATTGCGATGTTTTAATGATTCACTTGTTTTTAGCACTGGCAATCCAATGGAGTAAACCCGTTCTGCGTTAGTGGCGTGGTCTTGTGATTGGCCTTATTATAAAATAAGTTAAGTAGATTTCTCATACCAGTCCCATGACTGACTCGTAGTTTGTTTCACTTGCAAACTTGGGTGCCCCTATTTCTACACGGGCAGCCTTGTATTCAGGTTTTAGCAAGCTCTTTCTGGATAGCTATGGAGCTGAAGATGGATTCTATCACTTCTTTCTTTTTATGCTATTCAGCTCCTGTTGTACATATTATGTTTTGATTCCGCTGTAGACATTTTATGTAGAGCTGAACTGTATTTCGTACTAAGTATGATCCTGTATACTGTGTAACTCTGATGATTATGTTTATCCAGTGTATTCTGTTGTTAATTATCTAGTGTATTTATATATTTTTGTTCTGCTGTTATTTGTTTATGTGTTATATTCCAAAGATTACCCTTGCCACCGTGGAACGGGGGTTTGGGGTCGTCACACGTACCTATTTGTCGGGCATCATACTCCATAACCAAGAAAAGCAATAACCTGCTCTTCCAAACTGTTCTTAACTCCCTTTTCAACAAATACATAATCTTGTCAATATTTTCCATTTCATAACTGATCTGTTTAAATTATATCAGCATTTATCTCCTTTAGTCTTTAATTTATTCAACTTCTTTAAGTATTGATAAATTTTATTTCAACGAATCTAGCATCCAAACAACAAGTAATACACCTTTATCAACTAAGTTTAATTTTAATTCCATATTCAAATTACTAATTGATATTCCAATAACTTCAACCCATAATTCATTTTAATTCCAATATCCATTAATTTCACTTAACCAAGTTAAGCTCTAATTCCATATTGATTTTCCTATTTTGTTTACTTTCATTTAATGATCCCGATTCTGATTCATTTTCGAAAGCCATCATTCTAATCCATTCTATTTTAACTTATCTTAAGATAAATCCTAATTTTCAGTTTCATATAAAAATTCTCATTCACAAATTATTTATGTGAGATCTTCTTGTTATATTAACCATTCAAATTCAATTTCCATTTGAATTATATTCAAATAAATCAATCAAACCACAATATTTAAATAATTTAATAAAATTATTTCTTTCTATACAAAACCATAATTTGGGTAAATTATGTCATTTACCCTATTTATAAATCAATATTGTATCCATTACCAGCTCAAAAGCTTCTCAACACTTGAACTGATTAAACACACAATACAAAACATTTGTATATAAAATTTGCAAATACGCTCTCTTTTATAGATATATTCAAACTCAATCTTGGGTATTAATAATCCTATTTCTATCGAGTTACACCACAGAGCCAAGGTTATTACTAAATCAATAGCTCTGATACCACTGTAACGAACCAGAAATTTTGATGCCCGAATTTTCGACACAATTACATCCTGTGTCCAAACTCGAGTACCGAACATCTAGAAAGTTAATAGAAAAAATATAGAGGGTGAGACAAGAAAGAAATAAATAAATATTAGAATAGAAGAAATAAGAAGAATAAACACATTAGAATCAGAGTCTCACATCGCAGCGGAATAAATATAATATAGAAATAAATCTTTATTGAAACTTAAATAATACTTACAATCAGAGTACATTTGTCAAGACAATCCGGACAGATATAATAATCTATCCTCATATACAATACACAGCAGAATAAATACTAATACGTCAGAACTCCTCCAGCACGTCTTCTGAACTTCGTAGTGTCCAATAACCTGAACCTGTACAAACCGGTCTAACCCGAGCATTACAAACACCGGGTTAGTCTGGTGAACCGAAGTGAGAAAACTCGCCAAGTTTTAAGGGGTATCATCCAACTTGATTTTAAAGTTCAAAATCTTCTCGAAAGAAAAGGTTTTGATAATCGTAAGACCAAATCCACACATAAATACAGACGGTTTTTACCTTACGATAACCCAAATTTTTTTGAAAATGATATTATTCTGATATTAAAATAATGTCTAAATACAAATAAATATCAATCTAGTAGAACGCTTGCATCTCACGCTCCACATATATAATATACAATCAAAACCGCGGGCTCTTATTGGAGATTGGATTCCTACTATAACAAGGTATGGAACCACCTGCCCATAGTGTATCTCTAGGGAGGAATACACTGGGTTCAACAAGAACGTCTTGCAACCCGGCCCCCACATGACCGACCACTCATTTCTCTTAAGTGTATCAAATATATTGTCACCTAACGGCTGCGCAGCTACCGTTTTCCCGGGAGATACAGAAATGAAAAGAAGGAACAAATATGAATATTCTCTAGATGGTGACAATACACCCTAATGGGTGCGACCCACATAGCCATGCTGCCTGCCTGATTTTTGTCATTCCTCGGTTGATGAGGCTTGAGGTTATAATCATCTTCTGGGACATCTGGCCACCATTTACTTTGAATGCCACATCGTCAAATCTGCCAGAAAATCACTAATTGACGACCACAAAAATATTCTAGCAGTTAAGCTAAGAGAAGTGCCCCTCTCCGCTACCAACTATAGTATGTTTGAAGAAATCAGCGTACGTAATCCCTTTGGAGATACTCTGTCAGACACTCGTCCATACAAGTCGTCTTGGGACTGGACAAACCGAAAGCACCCTCCTACTACATCATAGGAATCACCCTATAGATCAGCAGCGAGCAGTCCTTGCAATCCGCCGATTCCCCATGACAGAATCACAGTGTATCTCTGATTGCAAGTCAGAGATTTTAAGTAATTCTTCCACTTTATGAAGATCAACGCTCCTCAATGCTTCAACTCGATCATTGTCTGATATCTTCAACATTCACGTGTTTGTTGGTCAGAATGGTTTTCGAATATACATTCAATCCTGGTCTTTCCTTACCAACCATTGTATGGGTGAAATTTTGATAGTCGGTTATTTAACTATCAAAATAAACAATCATTCAACCATGAAAATAAAACGAGTTCACTGGTTCAGTATTCAGCATCACTTGGCCCTTTTTGGTATTTCCATTTGTTTATCAAAACCTTTATATTTCCAATAATTGGTACAAAGCCTTTTTATTTCTTATTTCAAAAATTCTATTATACCTAAGATCGTCTTATTTGGTTTAAACGATTTAAAACTTTATTATATAATACCATTCATCGAAATTCTAATTTTACTTCTCTCGACCACACTCGTTTCTAAACTGCTATCATTCTTGGATAATCGTGAAGTCGTTCAAGTTGGGGTAATTTATTTACCTCTCAGACCTTAAGTGACAACATTCTTATATTCAGAATAGATAGAAGCTTATCAACAAAATCTTATTTCACTGATATTCCATATATTTCATTTGCCATTCGATTTAAAACAAAGTTTTAATATCACAATTCTCTTTTGAAATCCTATTTAAATCTTAACACGTTTAATTTAAGTAAACTATTATTAATCTCCTCTCTTAACTTTACAGTCTTTTAAAACATTATATATACAAATCTTAGTTCTATTTAAAAATAGAAAACTTCATAAACTTTGATAAGTTTATTTCAAACCCATTTGGTTATATCTCGATAAACTTCATCTCCTATTATAGCGAGTTTAGTTCGTAACTTAATAACTTAACTCGCCTCACCACTTTAATTCAAGCTTGGGTTTTCGTTTCGATTTCCATTTCATACTTTCATCGATCCTTAATCGTAAATTAGTAAGAAATTAATTCTCTAAATATCAACCCCGAAGGTCGTAACCAACATCAGATCAATACTCAGAAAATCATTTAACTCAGCCGATCTCCAGTTACGTTCCAATTTTTTAATTTCACAACTTGGATTTTTATTTCATTCATAAACCATTTATAATAACTTGTTCCAATCATATCTTTAAAAAAACTTGGGTTTCATTACACCTCTGTTCAACTTGGATTTTACAAATCTAATCAAATAGAATTCAAATAAGAATTCAATTAAAACTTGATTTGTATTTCTATTAATATAATTTGCCTTTTTAAACTTTATTTAATTATAAACAGGACCTATATTTTAATAAATCTTCATTGATACATTTAAACCCCAAGATTTACCACTTTGATCATTATCAGATAAATAATAACCAAATATCAACATTTAGGAAATGTTTACTTTATCATTAACTAATCCCATTAGATTAATGAACTAATTTAATATTCACCTTCGGTTGACTTGGTCAACTCAAACATGATTAATTCATTAATCAAATTCCAATTTGTATTTCCATTTAAATTAATTAAAAATATAATTAATTTAAATAAATCTTATTTAATTTGAATATTATTAAGTAAATAGTAATCATTTTCAATATATTTCCACTTTTTTCTAAAACTTGATGACATAAGAATATTCATTATAAAATCATTTAATAATTTACCTTACAAATTAAATAATAATATTTATTTCGCTTTTAAATAGACTTCCTTTTTAAAATAATATTTTAGATTCAATCCTTAGTTATAAATAAAATTTATAACTTTATTCTTTATCGGTTTACCTGACGGTAAATCAATTCCTATAAAATAGTTTATACTTGAGCCATCTGCTTTTAATTCCTCAACCAATAATACCCCATTGGTTAATAACAGACAAATGTTGAATTCTGATTCAACAAAACAATAATCAATTCAATAATCCAATCATATTTGTTAATCAGTTCATATGATGACAAAAATAAACAATAAATTTGATGATAACATGAATGATCAATTTAACTGGTCAACTAATAACAACAGTCCAAGCATCCAATTAAATATTATACGTTCATATTACTATAAATGTAACCAACAAGGTAAGTTACCTCGATTTGGAATAGTTGTTATAAATAACGTTTGGTTTTGATTAAATTAAACAAACGTTTAAGTTAAATCGGTTATAAAAATATCAGCATATATCCAAACGATCAACAAATCAATCAACAACTAGCAACCATAGCACACAGACAATAAACCCAACTTATAATAAATATAAGTGGGATAACTGAGTGAGCTAAACTTGCCTAGGTTTTCATTCATCGTCAGAACGGTTGGTTTAAATTAAACAAGCGTCTAATTTAAACTTCCTACTGCGTTCAGTTTCATCTCAATAAGCTCCAAAATATTATGCTAATTAACACAGTTCCAATGCTCCATTTTGATATGCTTCTGTCAACATAATAGAACGTTATACAACGTTCTCATTATGAATTTAAATAGATTAAACTTTGACTATTATTTATTTTACACTAATTAAATTACATGTTAATTATATTAACGTTATAACTTGTAACTGGCCTTTTCGTGTTTATATATACATGGTCAGCCTTCAGGAACACTTCCCACGTTATCCAACTTTCCACGTACTAATGGAAATCAGGCCCTCACAATTAATGGTTAAGCACCGCACGTTTAAGGTTAATTAGTGTATTATATTACAATCTTACCAGGATATACTTTCTGTTTTGAAGTCCACGTCACCTTCTTCTCTATCCCACTATTAGTTCTCTTCCTCGCATTATAGGCGACCCGCAACAATACTCCCCACAAAATTTCCTACCCCACTTAATTGCTTCAACGTTCTTTAACCCGTACTCCATCCATCAGCACAGCTCCGTCCCTACGTTGTCCACCACCGGTCAAAACTCCTTCGTGCTTCCTCATTCAAAATAAACGCTGTGGTTATTTCAATTTTTCTACCCACGTCTCCTTTTCTTTCCCACTCCTCCTGATCTTGACACAAAAGACTTCAGGTACTTACTTCCACTTCAAAATATTCCCATCCGATCCCATTTCCCTTTCGCCTTTTAAAATCGAAAACCGCGTCTTCTGCACCCGCTTCTCTCCCCTTCTTCTACTCGTTCACTTCTTCATGTACAAACATCTCCAATGTCACTTCCCTACGTCTCACGTCCCTTCTTCTACTTGTTCATTTCCCTCTTTATTTTAATTTGTTTTCTCTACTTAACTGCTCCGTTTCCTTCTTATAGAACTAAAGGCCATATCGACATCACCACCATGCTAACCTCCTGACGCCGGAACCGACGCCACCCCTTCTCAGTACAGCGCCACCGCATCTCCAACCGCCTGCTCTTTCTCTTTTGTACTCCTATTTCTAGTGTTCCATGCAAGAGCAGAAACTTCCCACTCCACTTCATATATTTTTCTTCTGATCAAAACATCCCCATGCATTAAACCCACCTGGTACCACCCTTTCTTCGACCAAGCAGTATACGCCATGTTCCTCTCTTAACCACACTTCTACCCTATACCGCAACATGCAGGTACCATATCTCTTTCCATAGTTCTACTGCACGTCTTCACGTGAAAAATAAGCTGCTACAACTTACTCTTCCATTTATACTTCTTCTGTAGTAACATGAGTATCCCACCTCCATCCCTTTTCACGTTGTTTCACGCGGCTGCACCATCTCCTTGCTCCGCACTTCAACTCCCCAAAAGACGGAGCTCAACCTGTCACCGTGCTGACCATCGGTCCTTGGCCAGCATCCCAAACCGCAACTTCATCTCATCCCCTTGTTGTCGTTGTTATGAACATCGTCCTCCTCTAGCGTCATGCCCAAACAGTGCGCCTTAAAAATGAAGAATTGGATCTCACGTTCAACCGTAGAGCTGGGTATTATATATCATATGCATTTTTTGTATTTTATACGGTTTAGGGAGACACTGGGTTTGATTTATTTTGTGGGAGGGAAAAATGAGTTTCACATTTGTGGAATGCTGAAAAAAATGATGGAGGAGAAGCGTTTATATAGGATGGTAATGTCGTGGAGACCACGGCGTCTAGGGTGTATAGAATTGCAAAGAAAAGTAGGGTAGGTGAGAATTTTAAAATAAGACGTGGTGGGCACGGTAGAGATAATTTGGATACCAAGGCAAAAGAGAACAGTTGGCAGACAAGAAATGATAAAGTTTGGGGTACAAGGAAATAAGTCTAGAACGCAAGAAAATTCTGGGGGCAAGAATAGAAAATAGTGAAAGGTTAGGACTTAAAAATAAATAAATTTGGGATTGGTGATTCCGCACGCAAGATACAGATAGGCACCGGGGAAATCAAATAAATCAAACATATAAATTATACCCGTACCAACGTTTTAATTTTTATATGGCCACACACGAATCTTAAAAATAATGAAAATAAATACATTGTTATGACTTGATGTTCTGAATCCAATGGAATTAATTCCGTTGAATTCGGACTCCGTTTGCATAATGGCGTTGTTTTAATTCCAATTATATTCACCGGTTCATATCTAAAATTTCGTCTACCGACAAAACAACTCTGATTGGCTCCAAACTAGAAACCCAAAAATATTTAGTAGTACGCATCCTAATAAAATTTGTTTCGTCGAAAACGAAGGTTGTTTGGGGAAAAATAACTGTTTATAACACTTATAAATTATTGATAAAAAAATATAAATTTCCAAAACAATTTAAAATAAACAAAAATAAATAATCATATAACTTCACATATAAATAATATGGATTATACAACTCAGTATTGATATCTTTGGGTTGAACGGTATGCAAATTATATAGAAATCCTTACTAAATTTATTAAATAAACATTATCATTTATAATGATTTCCATAACGACTATTTTAAATTTTGATTTGGACATAACTTACAATATTTAAGCTGAAATCTCGATTTTTCACTTTCATTAGAAAATTATAATCTAATCGGTTCCAACGTTTCTTGTTTCACAGAAATCCGACTTAAAATGGATTCTGTATATTCAATTGAAGTTCAAAACTCAATATTACGAACTACCGTGCCATTTTGAGTTCGTTTTAAACTAAATATAAATTATAAACATTCACTCGTCATTTAAATAAACAAATTCAATATTAAATCTATTAATAATTCGAATATAATATTTAAAATAAGTTTAAATATTCAATTCAAATAGTTGGAAAATCCAGGTCGTTACACCATTCTTCTTTGCGTTCACATTGTAACCGATTACTTTTTCCCATTATAAAACCAACGATTACCACTTTCTGCTTTATTTCATTTGAACCCACTCTGCCATTGAAAACCACGCTGTTCCACCTCCTTAAAATGTGTTCCTTCCAACAGAAGCTACAAAAAAGTATTCCATAGGAAGTCAATCCTCTCTTTTATATACACCCAATTATCCTTCCATTGTTCTAGTGTTTTAGTCGACCTCTTTCAGATAGAAAATAAAATAAAGGAATCAGGATCTTTAAACCATGATTTAAATCAAATACTCCTCAATCAAACTGGATTTTGAATTCGTTGTAAACCTAAGACCGTGACCTTCAATTTCATACAGAAATTGAGTGGTGCGAATAGGTTACAGTGAGTGACAATTTTCACAGAGCACCTAGGGTTTCAATTCGATTTCAATATGGGGCAAGTTGGGTTAAATCGAAGGTGGAGTCGGATTACTGGCAGCAAGGTGGATGCGCTGTGATTTTTTATGGGATTTTGGGTGAATTTAGTTCGCACCCTGTTGTCACGTGGGTGAAGTTGCAGTTATCAGAGGGCGTCGAGTTCGACGTCAATAGTCTGGCGTAAGGTGATGGAACCGTGGGAGGTGAATACGGTGATGTTGGGTGACTGACAACGAGTGATTATTGGTTTAAAAGCGGTGGTAGTGTAAATTATAAAGCAGTAGTAACATTAGGAAGAAGGAAAAGTATTAGGAGGGTAACGTGATGTTGAAGAGAGGATGAACGGTGTTTCTGGCATGAAGTGTTGGTGGAGGAATTGGCCCAGGAATTGACTGGCTATGGGTTTGTTGCTGTAGCTGGATTATGGAATTAGAACGAGGTGGAAAAGGACGCAGCAGCTTAAAGTTTGGAATGGGTTCAAGGTAGCGTGATTGCTGGTTGATTACTATAGAAGAAGAGTTAGCAAAGGAAAATAAAAAGGGAAGGTAGTGTTTGGTTTACCATTTTAAGTTTTGGGTTTTCGTCCATACAAAAATGTACACAACGCATGTAAATCATGGAAAACAACAATTTTAGAAAACAAAGTTAACACACATAATAAAAAACAACTTTTATCCATTTTTCATGTTTTGAGAAATGAGAGAAATATGGAGACCAAATCCTCATTTCATGATTGCTACATCCCCTCCGCGGTCCCCTCCATCTTGCTTTCATTCTACCATTCCTCCTTCTACACCTTTAAAGTTTTGTAATTAGTTTTGAAAACTAAAAACCCAAAACTCATTTTTAACCAAACACACCCGAAGGTTCTGTATTTTTAATGTGATGGAGGCTAATGCCGTGGATACTGGGGTGTTGAGGTGGGTTTCAGATGTCGAAGGAAGTGGTGAAAAATAAGGAAGGGTGACAGGTTTTGGTTTATATGGGAAGAAAGATTATACTAGTTCAAAAGGTGGTTCATGGGAATTAGTTTAACAGTTATGCGGCAAGTAGAATGTGTGAGGTACCAATACGGTGATGATAGAGAAGGCGATACTGAGAGACAGTCGGATGCGTGGGAACAGTGAAGTGCAGGCATGGTTTCTGATGGCACAGTGGTTTTTTTATCTCTAATGGAGTACTCACGCCAAAATGGGAATACGGGTTTGCAAAACTTGGGTGGAAGGAAACCGTATGTTATGAGAGCTTAACCATGAGTTAATAACGGTATTGGTTAATAATAAGCAATTTAGTTTAATAAATTATTTAATTAAGGAAATTAGTAGTTAATTCAAATCGTATAGACTTAAACATGAATAACTTTTATTTGTGATATCAGAATTAAAATGAAACTGATCATGTTGGAACCGTGAACTGAGGTGGTTGAGAACAGAGCTGTTGGAATTACGTGATAAAATCAAACTCTCGTTTGATTGTAAACGAAACAAAAGCAGAACCGTCAACTGCAAACTAACGTGAGTAAACTCACTAACTCTAACTTGTTTATATCTTTATATAAATGAATTTTAAATTTAGTTATATTAATTTTAAACTGTTTGATGATCGTTTGGATGAATGGTTAGTAAAATTGGTTGAAATAGTTGATATAGTATATCGTTGATCGGTTACTGATTCTATTCATTATGATATTTCATGTTGATGTAAAATTAGTTTTATTGATGTTATTATGTTGACTAACATCTGTGGATGTAGGGAAACAGGTTAGAGGGATCCAATTGGATTCCTCAATATTTATATTATTGTTTTTTTCATTGATTGTGCTATTTGATGTGACCAATAATAGTGATTGATTAGGTTGTGTTTAAATTAAACTGGCCCTAGGAGTTTGATATTTAAATACCGTAAATATTTTCGAATATAGAAAAGGGAATTCAAATTTAAAAAGGGAATTCATTTCCAAAAAGAGCAATTTAATTTTGAATAGAGTTGAAATAAAAAAACCCATTTAATGAAGAAAACAAGAAGTGGTTTATAAATGAGTTTATGAATTAAGTGAAATTTTTATCATAGATAAGTAAGAATATAAATTCAAGTTAGAATACATATATATATATATATAATCGTCCTTGTTATGTGAGGATCGGTCTTACGATTATCATTTCTTTCGAAAGGATTTTTGAAGTTAAACAAATGGTCGGAGTTTACTTACACCAGTCCCATGACTGACCCAGAGCTTATTTTGTTTGTTTTACCCTAAACTTTTGGGTGCCCAAATTTGTATGGGCAGTCAAGTAGTCGGATTTTACAGATTCACTTGGAGGAGCTTGAAGCATGAGGCTTCATCAGTTAGCTATAGACTATCATATTTTCCGCTGTGTACTATGTTGTATCTGCGAACAGGTGTTTATAACTGTTCCAGGAATAACTGTTGTGCTCTAATAATGGTATGTATATATTGTTACTGATTTGTATTTCAAAAGTTATGTTATCTAATATATTTTATTCGTTCCGCTGTGAGATTTGTGTTCTTCGTTTTCTTCTATTCTAACTTTTCTTTCTACTTCTTATCCTTTAACCTCTTTCTATTAATGATTTGTATTTCTGTGCAATTTGGGTTGGACGTGTGGTGTAAATAGTCAACTCAAAGAGTATGGAAATTCGGACCAATACAACAGATTTAATGATTTATTTATTTGTTCAGATTAACAAATAAAATTATATTTTAAAGATAAGTATTTGGAAGCATAAATTATAATGTTATCACTATAATCCAAGTTATTTTCCTAAAAGATGTATATGCTTAAATGGAATCCAAGGGTAAAGGAAGTAAATGTTGGTTCGTATAAGAAGCTATGAATATGTCTATTTCAAGTTAATAATGTTGTTCAGTCAAGGTCTGAGAGGTAATTATAACCCAACTTGATTGACTGCATTGTTGACTAAGGAATGGTCTGGTTCAATAGAGAGGGATAGATAAATATAAGTGAGTTAATGAGCATGAGTGGTTTTTGAAGACCGTGTTTTAAATTTGAATAGTAGAATATATATGGAAATGATTTCTGAGTATTGGAAGATTAAAGATTTTCGAAGTTAATTAATCGATGGTTAATTAAGGAGGCCGAATGATGTTGTGTATAAAAGTAGTGAATTCATTTTCTTTTTATGGATGAATGGTTGTTTTATTTTGATAGTTAAATAACTGACTATCAAAATCTGGCTAAAGATTGTTGGAATGGAAAGACCATGATCGAATTTATATTCGAAACCATTTCGACCAGCAAATACGTAATGTTGAAGATAGAAGATGGAGCAATTGGATACAATGGATCTTCATAAGCGGAAGGATTATTTTTCGAATATTCTCTGGGATTGCAACCAGAAGTATTCTGACGTGATTCGGTCGTGGTTGGGAATTTACGGATTTGTAAGGACTAATCGCTACTGATCCTTTGGATGTGGTAGGAGGGTGCCTTCGGTCCATCCTGTTCCTGGATGACTTGTATTTTCGAATGTCTGACAGAGTATACCTAGTAGATTACAGGTTGATTACCTCAAACGTATTTTCGTTTAGTAGCGGAGAAATTCGTTTCTCTTTGCTTTATGCCCGTATTATTTTTGGGGGGCGGGTTTGACGATATGGCATTCAAAGATAATGGTAACATGCTATTCTAGAGGATAACGTAGCCTCAAGCCTCATCAACCGGGAAATGACAAAAATCGGGCAGGTAGCATGGCTAGGTGGGTCATTCCCAAGCAGGGTGTATTATCACCAATCTAGAGAAAATCCTTATTTATTCTTCTTTTGATTCTATATGTTCACGGATGGACAGCAGGCCCTTAAAGCTTTCGGGTAATAATACATTCACTACACTCAAGCTAAATGAGTGGGCGGTCATGTGTGGCCAGGTTACAAGATGTTCTTGTTTAACCACAGGGTATCCCCTCTAAGGTGCACTGATCAGAAGGTGGTCCCATACCTTGTCATAATTGGAATCCAATCTCCAATAAGCGCCTCCGGTTTTTGATTTTATACTATATATGTAGAGCATGAGACGCAAGCATTCTACTACTTGGTTATTTACTTGATTTACATCACTATGATAATATCATAACAGTATTGATTTCAAAAATGTTTTGGTTATAGTAAGGTAAAAACCATCCGTGTTTACGTGTGGTCTGGTCTTATGTTACCCTTTGTTTCAAAAGGTTTTCAAAGTTAAGCAATATGGATGTTATTTAAACTTGATGAGTTTTTCTCACGTTGGTTCACCGGACTGATCCGTGGCATTTTACAATGTCTCGGGTCATCCCGAGGTACAGATCTAGGTTATCGGATGCTGTGAAGTTCAGAGCCAAGCTGGAGGAGTCCTGACGTACGATATAAAATACTATTCCGCTATGTGTTGTATTGGTGGACAGGTTGTTATAACTGCCAAGATTTGTTTTGACTGTTGTACTCTAATGATGCAGGCATGATTTTCAAATTTTCAACAAAGTTATTTCTATGTTATATTTTCTTCCGCTGCGATGTGAGATTCTGATTATGTGTTGGTTCTTCTTCTTATTCTTCTATTCCAGTATTTCTTCTTTATCTTCTCTCATCCTCTAATTTTCTATTTATTAAAGATTTGTATTTTCGTGAAATTTGGGTTAGACGTGTGCAATATTAGTCAACTCAAAGTGTATGGATTTACGTGCCTTTACAGTTGGTATCAGAGCTATTGGTTGAGTAGTAACCTTGGCTCTATGGCGTAACTCAATAGAGATAGGGCTAGTAATACCCTTGATTGAGTTTGAGTGTGTGTGTGTATATATGAGAGTGCGTATTTGTAATTGAGTATAAAATTATTTTAAATTGTTTTGTAAAGAGGGTAAATGAAATAATTTTACCCAAATTATATTTTTATACAGAAAAGGAAATATTTTTTCTTAAATTATAGAAATATTGGTTGTTTGATTGATTTGTTTGGAATTTAATTTAATTTAAGACATGAAATTAATTAAAATAAATCAGTAGTTTGAAATTTAATGGATAATTGAATGAATTGACCCTATATATGTTACTTGTGTTATAAGTTGAGTTAAGTACGGATATTAGAAGGCTATGAGAATTGACTTGATTACAGAGATTGAAGTTCAGGTTGGAAGATGAAGATCTGTTGGTTGGTTTGCTTCTAGATTGGAATTGAGTTGCCTTACAAATAGGTAAACCCTAATATTATTGGTTAATGATTGATTTTACCCCTGAGTTGGGTAGCCATTTGGCATTTGGTTTTCTTTTGGAGAAGTTGATGCCCAAAGTGGCAGTTGTAGTTATATCGATCGAACCACACAGAGGAGTTGTTGGTGAAATTTTCGAAAATTTTAAATTGTTTGAATTTATTCTAATGGTAATTCAGAAATAACTATTTTAAACTAATTAGGTTCAGAATTTTCTTTTTATCTTGTAATTTCGGGGACGAAATTCTTTTAAGGGGGAAGAATGTAACGTCCTAGATTTTTGAACATTAATTAATAATATTTAGATCTATTCTAAATATTGATTTGGTGATATTAATGGATTTTATATCGAATTTATTTAATAAAATAGGCTTTCAACGTAGAAATTTATAAATTAATTTAAAACGAGCTCGTAACAGCACGGTAATTCGTAATATTGAGTTTTGAACTTTAATTGAATATATAGGAACCGATATAAGTTGGATTTCTATGAAACAAGAATCATTTGAATCTATCTAATTATATTTTTCTAATGAAAGAAAAAATGGAGATCTCATATTATCGATTGCATGTTATGGCCAATAGTCCCTATGGAAACCGTTTATAATTATAACGTTTATTTAAATTATTTAAAATGGATTTTATGTATTTGGACATCGTTAAACTCAAATATGTTAATGTTGAGTTATAATTTCATATTGATTGAAATTAAAGCTATTCATTTTGATAAATACGATAATAAATTATTATTATTTTTTAAATTGGATTATTTTGGATTTAATATTTGATATTATATAAGCTTTAGAAATGATTATTTTTCAAACGACCTCTATTTTCAACGAAACGAGTTTTGTTGGAAAACGTATAACTTATTATTGCTAGATTTCTAGTTTAGAGCCAAACGGAGTTGATTTGTCAGTAGAAGAAATTTAGAGGTGAACCGATAAATAAATTGATATTTAAATAGTGTCGCACTTGCAAACGGAGTCTGTTTTCAACAAAATTAATTTCAATTGGATCGAAACAATGAGCAGAAGCAGCGTGTCCATTTTTATTGTGTTTAGAGCTTGTGTGTGATGGTGAAAATTTAACGGTGAACATGAAATGGCGACACTGTATAATATATATATATATAAACTAAACCTATAAGCAATACATACCTAAGTCTATATACCTAGGTCTATACACTCACAACATGGAACCACCTACGTTTGGGAAAGGAAAACACGCTCCACCATTCTAAAATATAAAATACACAAATAAGAATTTATGTTAAAGTAAATCACGCTGCACAGGGTACCCAAGCAACACATTTGCCAATTCTTAATTGTTTCGCAAAGTACAAACAAATGTGCTGACCTACCCAAATAGGAAACAACGCACATACCTAAAGAAGAAGAAAATTGTGCCTAGATTGTACGAATTGAAAATTGACTTCAATCTTATCTCTTCGCTCACCTCCATCTATATATAACGCCTCCTGGTCAATTTCGTTGCAGCAAATTAGAAAGAAAACCCACCCTTCTACTTTTCCTATATAAAACACGAAAGCATTAATTCAAAACCAAACTAAGCTTCCTCCCAGATATCCTCAACGTAAGTCCATATTTTTGTTTAAATCAAAGGTCGCATACATACCGTCTTGTGAGGTGTAGAATGTGGCTAAAGGGGAGTGAATGGTACAGGTGAAGCAGAACATAGAGAGGAGAAAGGCGTCGGTGACCTTGCCTAGATCGGTGTCATAGTGCACCGCAGGGCACGAGTTCATGGGAAAAACTATGGTTCAAGTCACGTTTAAAGCAAGGCATGCGGCTTGGTTTGTATTTTTGCATCGGAAAATACAGTTGTGCGAGGTGGTTAGTGGTTTGTAGCCAAGACAGAGAAGGAGTTGAGGAGTTTTTGGTGCCAAAGAGTTTCGCATGTGGTTGTTTCGAGTTGTTCGACAGGTTTCGAAAGTGAATCTCGAGATGGTTATGAAGATGACGGAGTTGTAGAGTGCGGGAAGTGTTGCGAGGTGTTTTCTGGCAGTGGGGACAAAAGGATATGGCTCGGTTTGTTGAAGATGAAATGAAGTAGCGGAGTCCTTTGTGAACGTGAGGTGCATGATAATTGCATGGGAGCTACTGTTCATGTCCAGAAGCAAGCAAAGGGGTACTGGGTGGTTTAAGGCTGGAGGATGGTGCGGTGATTGGAGGGATGAGACAAATGAGGGGGGAAACAATTTTCTAAAAAAATGAACAAAAAAGTGAAGTAGGGATAAAAACAGTTCGGTGGTGGGGAAAGTAATGTGAGAGCATGTAGCTTTTACATGAAGGGGATAGGAGAAGAGGGTTTGCATGGTGGAGAAATATGCATTATAAAGTAACTTGTTACTTGTGAAACATAGGAATGTGAAACAAAATAGGAGAGTAGCAGTTATGTGAGGAGGCAAGTGTTTAAAAAAAGAATGAGGAAGTTCGGTTGTGAAGCTTCAGACTATAAGGGGGAAGAAGCACTACTATATGGCGGTTTTGGGATAGAATAGTTGACATGGGCCATAAGGATGTTTTGGCCGAGGAAAAAAATAATTAGGCTTTCGTAATAAAAAAATTAAGAAAAAAGGGTAAAATCTCGAAATATAACAGGAGAACATGGCGCGTGTGGGAGGAAGCAGATGGCATGTGAATGGATGGAACATGAAGGAGGCTAGTGAACCATGCAGGGTAAGGTAAAATATTATTGGTGCCTAATAATGTTTATATTAACATAAGTTAAGGTTAAGCTTAGTTAATTATATATTATAATTAAATGTAACATGGATGAGGTTTAGCATGTGCCTCACCTTTGTTTATTTGTGCCGAACCATGTTAATATGACTAAAGCAGTGTATCAAAGCCTGGAAATTTATAACGTGACTGAAGATTGAATTGTGCCTAACTGAAAGTTAAATATGCCCAATTAAGATTAAAATAATGAACGTAAGTAAGTGGTGATTTAATAAATAATTATTATTAAGATTTTAATAATATTAACTTATATACAGAATACCATGTTAAATTTATAACCTTGTACACAGAATTAGATCAAACAAGGGACAATGGAACCGCACCGACAAGCGTAATATTTCGGAGCTAATTTGGATAGAGTTTGGCGCGAATAGGAATTTTAATTAAATTAAACTCTTGTTTAATTTAATTAAATTAAACTGTTTTGATGGCTACAAGGTGAGTTCAACTCACCCAGCTTATCCTGTTTATATTTTATATAATCCTGGTTTTTAATTTGTGTGCAATGTTTGATAATGATTGATGATTAGATGACTGTTTGTGTGGATGCTGAATATATTTTTATATTCATTGATTAAATTAAACATTCGTTTAATTTAATTGAATTAGAGTGTTATTTTAATGATTATATTCCAAACGAGGTAACTTACCTTGTTGGTTACGTTTATAATAGTTAATTAAATAATTGGATGCTTGAATGGATGTTGTTAATGGATTGTTGACCGTTATTAGTTAAACTGTTTATTTCAGTTATTATGATAAATATATTACTGTATTGAAATTGAGATAAGCCTTTTTGATGCAGGGAAGGGCAGGTTGGAGGAATCCAACCTGATTCCTCACTATTATTGATAATGTTTATCAATACGATTATATATTGATATCGAATGTGAAATTGACTGATATTTCACGGTTTGGGACTTTAGTGGACATTTGCCTCTTTAATAGCATCGATGAAAATAGTTAAATGGAAATGTGTTTATAAAATGGGGTTTGAAAACCAAATTCTTTTAAATGAGATTTGTAAAAAAATTCAAACTAATGGAACAAGTTATAATGTGATTTTTAAACGTAAGTAATGACCTGAATAAAAATTGTTTAAATTGATTATATTTGTTAATTGGAATTGGTTAATAAAATTAACAATGCGTTGAGTTAACTATTTTAAAGTTGATTATTATGACCTTTAAGGAAAGATTTATTATCTTAATACAAGTAAATTGTGAAGTAAACAGGTTTAATGATTTATTCAAGTATTTATTTATTTATTTATTCAGATTAACAAATAAAATTATATTTTAAAGATAAATATTTGGAAGCGTAAATTATAGTGTTATCACTATTATCAAAGTTATTTCGTAAACGACGCATATGCTTAAACGGAATCCAAGGGTTAAGGAAGTAAATGTTAGTTGGTATACAAAGTTGTGAACTTTGTCTATTTCGAAGCTAATAATGTTGTCCAGTTAAGGTGTAAGAGGTAATTATACCCCAACTTGATTGACTGCATTGTTGACTAAGGAATGGTCAGGTTCAATGAAGAGGGCTAGATAAATATAAGTGAGTTAATAAGCATGAGTGGTTTTTGAAGACCGTGTTTTAAATTTGAATTGTAAAATTTAAATGGAAGTGATTTATGAGTATTGGAAGATTAAAGATTTTAGAAGTTAATTAATCGATGGTTAATTAAGGAGGCCGAATGATGCTGAGTATCGAAGCAATGAATTCATTTTCTTTTTATGGATGAATGGTTGTTTTATTTTGATAGTTAGATAACCGACCATCAAAATCTGGCCAACGATTGTTGGAATGGAAAGACCATGATCGAATCTATATTCGAAACCATTCCGACCAGCAAATACGTAAGGTTGAAGATAGAAGATGGAGCAATTGTAGACCGTGGATCTACATAAGCGGAAGGATTATTTATCGAATATTCTCTGGGATGGAAACCAGAAGTATTCTAACGTGATTCGGTCGTGGTTGAGAATTTGCGGATTTGCAAGGACTACTCGATACAGATCCTTTGGATGTGGTAGGAGGGTGCCTTCGGTTCATCCTGTTCCTAGATGATTTGTATGGACGAATGTCTGACAAAGTATACCTAATAGAGTACGGTTTGATTGCCTCAAACGTATTTATGTTTGGTGGCATAGAAATTCGTTTCTCTTAGCTTTATACCCGTATTATTTTTGGGGGAATCAATTTGTGATTTGGTGGGTTTGACGATGTGGCATTCAAAGATAATGGTAATATGTTGTTCTAGAAGATAACGTAGCCTCAAGCCTCATCAACCGGGAAATGACAAAAATTGGGCAGGCAGCATGGCTAGGTGGGTCACTCCCAAGCAGGGTGTATTATCACCAATCTAGAGAAAATCCTTATTTATTCTCCTTTCGATTTTGTATCTCCACAGATGGACAGTGGGCCATTAAAGCTATCGGGTGATAATACATTCGCTACACTCAAGCTAAATGAGTGGGCGGTCATGTGTGGCCGGGTTGCAAGATGTTCTTGTTGAACCCCCAGTGTACCCTCTAGAGTACACTGATTGGAAGGTGGTACCATACCTTGTCATAGTTGGAATCCAATCTCCAATAAGCGCCCGCAGTTTCTGATTTTATACTGTATATGTAGAGCGTGAGATGCAAGCGTTCTATTACTTGGTTATTTATTTGATTTACATCACTATGATAATACCATAAAAGTATTGATTTCAAAAATGTTTTGGTTATAGTAAGGTAAAATGTGACGATCCCAAAACCCCGTGACACGGTGTTAAGGATAATCATTGGAATATAACACATTAATCATCATTAGCAGATCACAGATAATAGCATAAACAGAAAATAGAATAATTTACACACATATGACAGCGGAATCATATAGATATCATCACATCAGAGAAGCACAGTACAGGATACAACTTAGTGCATAATGATACATAATCAGTCACCATCGCCTGAGGCGGAATCATACATAAAGATTACTTAAAATAAATATCAGTCTACATCGCCAATGGCGGAATCATAATATAGATACAATAATGGCGGAGAAAATCCAAGTCAGCACGGTGTAGTCAAGCCTCGCCATGAGCCAAAAGGTGTGTCAGAAACCTGTAACTAGGCTGCCCGTGTGAAAATGAGGGCACCCGAGTTTGCAAGGTGAAACAAACCACGAGTCAGTCATTGGACTGGTATGAGAAATCTACTCAACTTATTAACAACAATAATAAGGCAAATCAAAGGACCACGCCACTTTCGCGGAACGGGTTTACTCCAATGAGTGCTAGTGCATGAGATAAAGTAAACGATTAAATCAACGCAATGCTTTTTATAAAATGAAGCCATTATAAGACTCAGGTCCCATCACACAATGCAACGCAAGCCGGAGGATAGAGTTTTTACCTTATAATGGCCCAAAAATGCTTCATACGTACAAAACAAAAGTGTTTGATATTATTACTAGTGCATATATGTTTCAAAAGCAAATTCAATCATAAATATTAATCCTAGGCGGCATAGCTACCATCTACTATGTCGCCCTACTAATAATACAATCACATCCGCATATTTCGTATTGGAAATTGGATTCCTTCATGAGTCGAGGCAAGGGGCAAGCTCCTCTCCGTTCGAGACACTCTAGCAAATGCCTCGGGACCGCACACAGCAATCCCCTGGATCCTCCAAGGCCGGTCCTCTCTTACTTTTGAGGATTGGCAATTCCTGAACACACGTTTCCGGTCCTTACAAACCTATAATCGAGGCGCCTCGTATTCCAACAACCACACAGGTGAAAAGTAGATATAAATGTCAGGGCTGGGAGGTCACTGACACCACCATAGCTAGAAAGAAACGTCGTGCACTCCTTGGGTCCTTCTCCCGTTTTTGACTCATACCGGGGTGTGAGGCTCGCGAATTCACGTTATACACAAAGCTACGTCACACAGACCATGCTTTGATCGTCCACCACAAGACTTTGCTTTGCAACAGAAGCCTTGATCATATGCCACTTAGGCGTGCCACACAGGCAATCCACTCCATGCGACTGATTTCTGTCAATACATAACCTCTGAGCTCGTACGTCTCAGAGAAGGGCGTTAAGCAAGAGAATAAATCCTCCGCCGCCAAACAGATATATATTTATCAGAGATCAATCAGCACAGAACAAAATCCAATGTCAGACACAGTCCATTTACAAGTCCGTTCTGGGTCTGAACGAAACCGGAGGCACCAATTCCTCGCATATCCGCACAATCAACACTATTTTTGGACGGCTACTACTTCAGTTCCTTCATGGTAGCTACTCCAATCACGAGCATCAGTAGCGCCCATCCATTCAATGTGAAGATCGTCGGTCTTCAGCCGTCTTCCACTCTTCGACTTCTCAACATCGATCGATTATTTGAAATGAGATGAACTCGGCCTTTTCAAATACCCCACGTATATTTAGATTTTCAAATCAATTAATTACATGGTTGTACTATTCAACATTCACATTTCAGTTATTTAGGTATAATTTTCATGTCGAATATATTCAACCATCACATATCAAGCAAACACAACAAAATTGGTTTATTTCCACTCTATATCGTCTATAGTATTTTATAACGATATATCGCCATTTTTATTTAATTTAAAACGGCCATTTTTAATTAAACGACGTTTCGGGTCGTGTCGATGCATTGGCGCTGCTTTTCACAAATTTTGTTTTACACATATCTGAAAATCTAACCGTTGGATCTTCACAAATTTTTTATCATTAGGAAGGTCTTTTCAAAACGAATCCAACGGTTTCAGTTTTGGGAAAATCCGACGGTCGGATCTTCCACACTAGCCATTTGAAGTTACGATTTCAATTTACGAACTGCAGCGTCGTTATTCGATTTAATTTAATTATATTTATATATATATATATATAAATATAATCGTTTCTGGCTCTGTTTTTCTTCAGTTTTGAATTAAACATTCCAGACAATCCAACCGTCGGATCTTCACAAAGTTGGTGCCGTTGGAAAGATATTTCCAAGGCGAACCCAACGGTTGCGGTTTCGGGAAAATCCAATGGTCGGATTTCCCCCACTAGTCGTTTGAAATCACGGTTTCAAAACACGAACTGCACGGCCACGTTTCGGTTTAATTTTATTTATATTTATATGTTTATATAAATATAGTTCATTTAAAAATTCCTATATCGTTTCCATTTCAATTATTTCACTAACGCCTTTAAATTTCGGAAAATTTCGCCATAACCTCCTTTGTACGGGAGGGTCTGGGAAAATTCCCAAATAGCCACACGGGCGTCTCATATCAAAAAGAAAAAGCCAAGCGGCTAGCCAACAGGCTCATAAAATCATCACCCAAACAAACCAGTAAATGTGTACCTATTTGTCGGGCACAAAATTTTATTCCTCTTCTCTAGCCCCTTTGCTATAACCTGTTCAATAGATATGTATGTACATATATACAATTTCTATCACTTATCATTTTCCATTCAATTTCATATTTGATTTACTTTGGTTTAAAAACACCATTCATTCTAATGTTGCATGCATAGGCTAAAATCATATCATTAGCTAATTAATGTATATTTCAACTCATGTACATTTATTTGAACAAGTGGCTATTTTTAACACTTCACATTTCAAAGATGATAATTTTGGCGAACTAAAATATATTTCAACACATGACCATTTTATTTAGTTCCTATGCATGTTAAAAATAATATTTCTTTCACAAATATTTATTTCAACGTCTGCATATCTTTAGCATATCACATATATGATAAAAATGATATTTTTATCGTTCAAAATATTTGTTCGACAAATGGATGTTTTCAACACTTCACAGTCTCAATAAAAATGTAATTTTTATTGTTCGATCTTTTTATTCAACACCTGAACTTTTCCACTACACACACTTCTCAACAAATGAGCATTTCCACACATGGACATTTGATTTATGTTGTTCATGTTAGAAAGATGGAATTTTTATTGTTGAAACTATTTATATAAGGCGAATATTTTTCATACTTCATATATATGTAAAAATGTGATTTTTTACTGTTTAAACACTTCATTCATTCACAAATGAATTTAATTTTCACACGACACTTTTCAACACACAAACATTTCCACGTATGGATATAGTTTCAACATATGGCTTTAATTTCAACGCATGAAAATAATTCCAACATATGAAAATAATTCTAACACACAAAGATTATTCAAAATTTCAGCAGCATAACGGCAGGGTAGTTAAAACCGGCACCGTCCCTAGTACGGCTCCTCGCTCTACCTTAAAACCTCGTGGTTTTTGACAATGGGGATTCATGCATCTAGTTCGCACGCAGGCGGCATGTTTATTTTTATTTCCACAAATATTTCCAATTCATTTCGATCTCCAATGGGTATTTTTCAACCACAACCAAACAATGTCAACCACAAACAATTATTCAACCATTCGTATTTTTCATCCAATATTTCACACCAATTCACAACAATAAATATCATCCATGGTTTGTGGACGAGGGGAGTACATATATATATATATATATATATATATATATATAATTGCTATATTTCACTTGCATTTCAACACATATATCAATTATTCTATGCATGTAAAATTCATACTTCGCTTATATAGCTTACACTACGCATGTACATGAGGTATACAACACGTATGTAATTTATATTTCGCTAATATAAATTATACACGCTATTTTCCATTCAAATTCACGTTAATTTAGATTTCTCACATTGGTTTTCAGAGCGCTAAAAATCGATACGATGTCAGAAAAATCCGCGGCTTCTTCTATTGGGTAGAGAGCTTCCTTACGGTCCCAATGTTTCCTGTTTCATCGAATTTCGTCAACACACCAAAAAGATATGATTTTTCAAAGTGTAAAGATCAAAAAGAACTCACCTTTCACGATGGTTCAAAACTAGGTTTGCGGTTTTCGCGAGAACCGGGGCACGAGGGGATGATCGACGAGTTGGACGTGGAAGAGCTTCGAGAGGGCTACAGGCGCGCGGCGGTTTGGTGGCGTTCGGTGGTCCAGATCGGCGGCGGCGGCGGTTTAAAGGTCGGAACTTTGGAGGGGGATATCTCGACGTAGAAGCAACGATAGGGGGAGCTCCTTATATGGATTTGAAGAGGGGAATGAGAACTACAAAAAGTTGAACTGGGGGAGGAGCTAATTCGGGCTGTGGCGATCAGAAATCGCCAGGGAAGGGGGGGGAGCTTTTCCGTCGTCGATGTCGGGGTCGGGGGGGGGGGGGGGGTTTCTGATTTTTTTTTTATGAATGGAGAAATATGATTTGTCGATGGTTTTATTAAATTTTTAAATAGTGTTTTCTCAAATGAACTCCTTTTCAAACCCAACGACTGTCGCCCCTAGCTAAATACCCCCATTTCGAACACAATGGGATATGTTTCGTAGGCCAATTCGACTGTTACAGTCAGTTATTTTTTAAATTAAAGTATAAAACATTTATTTTTTCACTATGAACGTACATTTCAATTTGCCAGGGCCACAAACTGATTCGAAAAATTCCAGAAAAATAAATCTAGCTATGTTTTGACGCTACGGTCCCAACAAAACTAGTTTCGTCGAATTCTGAGGTTGTTTGAAAAATGGCCATTTTCTGGTCGATCCAATTTAACAGAAATCGACCAATCACATTTTCTGTTGCCACGCTCACATACTAGCTTCAAAAATTATGAAATTTGAAACCTAGCAATAGTTTGACATCCCGGACCCAACAAAAGTGGTTTCGTCGAATTCCGAGGTCGTATGCAAAATATCAATTTTCCAGGGCTATATATTCTATATGGCGACCATTCTGAAAATTCATTCGGCCATAACTTTTGATTCCCGTTATGAAACTTCGATTTTTCAGATTCGTTAGAAAGGTATTGACTAACAGATTTAAATATTTTTGGATTCGCTAAAATCCATTATATTTTTCACCCTGCACGGTCAGTCAAAGTTTGAATTCAAATTTTCAAACTGACTCACTATTTCTAATTCACTATTTTATTGAATTATTCTATTTCAATGGTTCAAATTCTTTTGAAATCACCAATTTAAAAATTTTAAATTAGCTCGTATTTTCCGGGTTATTACAATCTCCCCCACTTAAAACTTTTCATCCTCGAAAAGGAAACAACAGTAAAGTAGGAAATAAAATGTAAATGCAAAGTATTGTAAAGGTACCTTGCACCGGAGTTAGTCAGAGATATCCACTCTGCATTTGGGGTAAGCTTGCTTAATGCTTTCCTCAGTCTCCCAAGTACAGTCTCTAGGATCACTGCTCCACTGCACTTTAACTAAATGAACCTTTTTGCTTCTGAGTTCTCTAGTTTCTTTGCCAACAATCTTTAATGGCTCTCTTCTGAGTGATAATTCTGGAGTTATCTCCACATCCTGTTGCGCTACTTCTTCTGCAACAAGATCCGGATCATGCACATGTCTTCTAAGTTGAGATACGTGAAATACATCGTGCACTCCAGGCAACCAATCTGGTAATTGAACCCTATAAGCAAGAGTTCCAATACGTTCGAGTATAGGAAAGGGACCAATAAATCTCGGTGCCAACTTCCCGGTCTTGCCAAATCTGATTACTCCTCTCATCGGAGAAACCTTCAAATAAACATGATCACCAACAGCAAATGTCAAATCTCTCCTTCTAGAGTCTGCATAACTTTTCTGTCGGCTTTGGGCAGTTCTCAAATGCTTTTTGATGAAGTCAACTTTATCAGATGCTTCTCTAATCATATCGGGTCCTAACACAAGTCTGTTGCCAGGTTCTACCCAACATGCTGGAGATCTGCAGGGTCTGCCATATAATGCTTCAAATGGCGACATTCCCAAACTTGCTTGATAGCTATTGTTATATGAGAATTCTGCCAAATGCAAATGATCTTCCCATGACCCACCAAAATCAATTATACAAGCCCGCAATAAATCTTCTAGAATTCTATTCACCCGCTCAGTTTGGCCATCTGTTTGAGGGTGATAAGCGGTGCTCATATTCAGTTTCGTTCCCAATTCTGTCTGGAAAGCCTCCCAGAACTTGCTAGTAAATAGGGGATCTCTATCACTGACTATGCTGATGGGAATTCCATGCAGCTCAACAATTTCTTTGAAGTATATCTGCGCTAGACTTTGAGCGGTTCTATTGGATCTGACAGGTATAAAATGGGCAGTCTTCGTGAAGCGATCTACGATTACCCAAATGCTGTCATTACCTTTCTTGGTTCGCGGCAAACCATCTATGAAATCCATGGAAATCTGTTCCCATTTCCAACTTGGGACTTCCAACGGTTGCAACAGTCCAGCTAGCTTCTGTTGGTCACTCTTGACCAATTGACATGTAGGGCATCTGCTTACATACAAAGAAATATCTCTTTTCATTGCCTTCCACCAAAAAGTGCGTTTGATATCGTTGTACATTTTACTCACCCCAGGATGGATGCAAAATTTGGATTTATGGCATTCATCTAACACTTCTCTTCGAAGGCCTGGAATATTTGGAATGCAAATC
Organism: Allium sativum; assembly: GCA_030737875.1. Classification (NCBI taxonomy): domain Eukaryota; kingdom Viridiplantae; phylum Streptophyta; class Magnoliopsida; order Asparagales; family Amaryllidaceae; genus Allium; species Allium sativum. The sequence goes on from CM060909.1 coordinate 456,533,412, forward strand.
CTATTATTTAACCTGAGAACCCCCTTATTGTCAATACGAAAACTCGTGGTTTCACCTTCCTCGATCCTCTGACTGATTCTCTGAATGAACTCATCGTCTTTTTGAAGGGCTGAAATCCTATCAATCAATCCAGGTGTAATTATAAGATTGGCAATGATTGCGGTTTTCCTACTAAGCGCATCCGCTACTACGTTAGCTTTCCCCGGCATATACATGATATCAAGATCATACGCCGCAAGAAATTCTAGCCAACGTTGCTGTCTCAGATTCAGATCTTTCTGGGTATATAAATACTTCAATGATTGATGATCTGTGTACAGTATAAATTTCTCGCCCAATAAATAATGCCTCCAGATTTTCAATGCAAAAACGATGGCTAGCAACTCAAGATCATGAGTCACATAATTCTTCTCATGCGGTTTCAGTTGGCGGCTTGCATAAGCGACTACTTGGCCTCTTTGCATAAACATTGCACCAAGACCTCTAATAGAAGCATCTATCCAAACCGTTAAATCCTGATTGCCATCAATAATAGTTAACACTGGAGCAGTGGTCAGTTTCGATTTCAATTCCTGGAAAGCTTCTTCACAGTCGGAAGTCCACTTAAACTTCTCATGTTTCTTTGTGAGCTTCGTTAACGGACCGGATATCTTCGAAAAATCCTTAACGAACTTTCGATAATAACTAGCCAACCCCATAAAACTTCTAACTTCCGTGGGAGTAGTGGGTTGTTTCCAGTCTTGAATCGCTGTTATTTTGCTTGGGTCAACAGAAATTCCTTTCTCTGACACGACATGGCCGAGAAATTTGACTTCTTCTTGCCAGAAGACACATTTAGAGAATTTGGCTTTGAAGGCGTTCTTCCTTAGAATCTCCAATACTTGTTCTAAGTGTTTTTCATGCTCGGGTTTTGATTTGGAGTAGATTAAAATATCATCGATGAAGACGAGGACAAATTTATTCAGAACTCCCCTGAACACTCTATTCATTAGATCGACAAAGTATGCTGGAGCATTGCATAGGCCAAACGGCATTACTAACCATTCATAAAATATGTCTGGACCTCTGAAAGCTGTCAAAGGAACACACTCTTCTGCTATTCTCAATTGATGAAAACCTGTAGCTAGGTCCATTCGGAAAATACTTTCGCCCCATTCAATTGGTCTAGCAAATCATCGATGCGGGGTAATGGATATTTGTTTTTAAGCGTCTGTTTGTTGAGGTCTCGGTAATCAACACATAATCTAAGAGTACCGTCTGACTTTGGGACAAACACAACAGCTGCACCCCAATTAGAAAAACTAGGTCTGATTAGACCCTTCCACAACAGTTGACGAGTTTGATCGCCTAATTCTTCTTTTTCTTTCGGAGTCATTCTGCGAATTGGATGCACCACTGGTCTGGCATTGGGAATTAGATCGATTCGGAATTCTATTTCTCTTTGCGGAGGTAAGTTTTCAACTTCTTCAAACACATCCGCATAGTTTCTAACAATCGGAATCTTTTCTATGGAAGTGGGGATAAGCTCTAATGCTGACCAAAATTCTTCTCTATTCGGATTCGAACCATGACAGGGTATATATATATGTCCAAGCTTCGTTCGAATTTTTACGATTCTTTCCGCACATTTCACTTCGGCTTCATACTTCGTTAACCAATCTAGCCCGAGAATGATATCGAATTCGGGAAAATCCATAACGATTAAATCAAAAGGAAACTTGTAGAAAGAATAAGAGACTGGCACTCTACAATATGAACCGAGAGTGATAGGACCCCCTATCGGGTTATGTACTTCCGTCGATTCTTTGATCTTTCGCTGTTTTAACTTTAATTTGTGCACTGTGTTATTAGCAATAAAACTACGCGACGCACCTGTGTCAAACAATACAGAAACAGGAATATTTTTAATGGTAAGGGTACCTCCCAAGACATCAGGTTTACCTGCTCCATCGGAAGCAGCTGGCGGGCTCGACCCGTCATAGACGTGAGCTACTGTAGCTTTCTTCAGCAAGGGACAGTCTTTGACCAGATGATCGGTCTTGCGACAGTTGAAGCACGAGCGAGGGTTCTGGGAGCCTTGGCTCGAGCCTTGAGAATTTGTCTTCTGCCTCTTCGGAGCTGTGCAGACATTTGAGTAGTGCCCCGGCTTACCACAGTTAAAGCAATTTCCTCTTGGCGGCTTGCCAGTCTGAGGTTTTGAAGATGCTGCTTGGCTTGACTCGCCTTGATTTACAGCAGGCTTGCGCTTGTTTCCGTCTTGGCTTCTAGCGCGATCCTGATCCAGATGCCTTTGATCAAGGTCTTCATAGTTGCATGTCATTTCCACCAGCTCGTTGAATTCCAACTTGACATGGGCCATGGCTCTATCATGATATTGTCGTCTTAGCCCAAGGATAAACCTCTTATTTTTGGATTTCGCAGTGGCGACGAGCTCCGGAGCATAGGGCGACAACAGTGTAAATTTATTCAGATAATCTTGCACGGAAAGATCCCCCTGCTGGAGATTGGCGAAGTCATCGTGCATTCTTTCTAGAGCTTGTTCGGGGACATATTTCTCCTTGAAGAGTTCTTTAAATCCATCCCATGTTATTCCAGCTTCTCTATTCCCGGCGGTAAGAGATTCCCACCATAGTTCAGCTTGTTCCTGCATAAGCCAGGCGCCTATAATAGCTTTGTCTTCGTCTCCAAGCCTTAGGCCTTCAAGAATTTTCTCGCATGTTTTGAGCCATGCAAGGGCCTCTATTACGGTGCCAGTTCCCGAGAAGGTCTTGCCTCCTAAGTTTTTATATCTCTTGGCTACACGGTCTAGCTCGAAGTATTGAGCTGCCGGAGGTTGTATCAAAGGTCCTTCTTGAGCTGGGGCTTCTCCCCTTCCTCGGCCTCGGCCGGCACGGCCTCCTCTAGCGGTGGCTGCTCTGGTAGCCATTTTTCAAATTCTGTATAAGCAACGAAAAAGTCAGCTAACAGAAATGATAGTCTATTGCATAGTTAAGCAGAAAATTTACGGAAAGATAACGATGGATTGATCAAATTGTTTTTGCTATTCTGTTCGTCTCATTCTAGGACTTTACTAGTCCTGTCTCTAATGAGCTACTCGCCTTAGAATACTACTGATTCTATGTTGACGAAGTGTTTAATGTGTTAGACTCCAGAACTAAGGTTAACCAAAGCTCTGATACCAGCTGTGACGATCCCAAAACCCCGTGACACGGTGTTAAGGATAATCATTGGAATATAACACATTAATCATCATTAGCAGATCACAGATAATAGCACAAACAGAAAATAGAATAATTTACACACATATGACAGCGGAATCATATAGATATCATCACATCAGAGAAGCACAGTACAGGATACAACTTAGTGCATAATGATACATAATCAGTCACCATCGCCTGAGGTGGAATCATACATAAAGAGTACTCAAAATAAATATCAGTCTACATCGTCAATGGCGGAATCATAATATAGATACAATAATGGCGGAGAAAATCCAAGTCAGCACGGTGTAGTCAAGCCTCGCCATGAGCCAAAAGGTGCGTCAGAAACCTGTAACTAGGTTGCCCGTGTGAAAATGAGGGCACCCGAGTTTGCAAGGTGAAACAAACCACGAGTCAGTCACGGGACTGGTATGAGAAATCTACTCAACTTATTAACAACAATAATAAGGCAAATCAAAGGACCACGCCACTTTCGCGGAACGGGTTTACTCCAATGAGTGCTAGTGCATGAGATAAAGTAAACGATTAAATCAACGCAATGCTTTTTATAAAATGAAGCCATTATAAGACTCAGGTCCCATCACACAATGCAACGCAAGCCGGAGGATAGAGTTTTTACCTTATAATGGCCCAAAAATGCTTCATACGTACAAAACAAAAGTGTTTGATATTGTTACTAGTGCATATATGTTTCAAAAGCAAATTCAATCATAAATATTAATCCTAGGCGGCATAGCTACCATCTACTATGTCGCCCTACTAGTAATACAATCACATTCGCATATTTCGTATTGGAAATTGGATTCCTTCATGAGTCGAGGCAAGGGGCAAGCTCCTCTCCGTTCGAGACACTCTAGCAAATGCCTCGGGACCGCACACAGCAATCCCCTGGATCCTCCAAGGCCGGTCCTCTCTTACTTTTGAGGATTGGCAATTCCTGAACACACGTTTCCCGGTCCTTACAGACCTATAATCGAGGCGCCTCGTATTCCAACAACCACACAGGTGAAAAGTAGATATAAATGTCAGGGCTGGGAGGTCACTGACACCACCATAGCTAGAAAGAAACGCCGTGCACTCCTTGGGTCCTTCTCCCGTTTTTGACTCATACCGGGGTGTGAGGCTCGCGAATTCACGTTATACACAAAGCTACGTCACACAGACCATGCTTTGATCGTCCACCACAAGACTTTGCTTTGCAACAAAAGCCTTGATCATATGCCACTTAGGCGTGCCACACAGGCAATCCACTCCATGCGACTGATTTCTGTCAATACATAACCTCTGAGCTCGTACGTCTCAGAGAAGGGTGTTAAGCAAGAGAATAAATCCTCCGCCGCCAAACAGATATATATTTAACAGAGATCAATCAGCACAGAACAAAATCCAATGTCAGACACACAGTCCATTTACAAGTCCGTTCTGGGTCTGAACGAAACCGGAGGCACCAATTCCTCGCATATCCGCACAATCAACACTATGTTTGGACGGCTACTACTTCAGTTCCTTCATGGTAGCTACTCCCATCACGAGCATCAGTAGCGCCCATCCATCCAATGTGAAGATCGCCGGTCTTCAGCCGTCTTCCACTCTTCGACTTCTCAACGTCGATCGATTATTTGAAAAGAGATGAACTCGGCCTTTTCAAATAACCCACGTATATTTAGATTTTCTAATCAATTAATTACATGGTTGGACTATTCAACATTCACATTTCAGTTATTTAGGTATAATTTTCATGTCGAATATATTCAACCATCACATATCAAGCAAACACAACAAAATTGGTTTATTTCCACTCTATATCGTCTATAGTATTTTATAACGATATATCGCCATTTTTATTTAATTTAAAACGGCCATTTTTAATTAAACGACGTTTCGGGTCGTGTCGATGCATTGGCGCTGCTTTTCACAAATTTTGTTTTACACATATCTGAAAATCTAACCGTTGGATCTTCACAAATTTTTTATCATTAGGAAGGTCTTTTCAAAACGAATCCAACGGTTTCAGTTTTGGGAAAATCCGACGGTCGGATCTTCCACACTAGCCATTTGAAGTTACGATTTCAATTTACGAACTGCAGCGTCGTTATTCGATTTAATTTAATTATATTTATATATATATAAATATAATCGTTTCTGGCTCTGTTTTTCTTCAGTTTTGAATTAAACATTCCAGACAATCCAACCGTCGGATCTTCACAAAGTTGGTGCCGTTGGAAAGATATTTCCAAGGCGAACCCAACGGTTGCGGTTTCGGGAAAATCCAATGGTCGGATTTCCCCCACTAGTCGTTTGAAATCACGGTTTCAAAACACGAACTGCACGACCACGTTTCGGTTTAATTTTATTTATATTTATATGTTTATATAAATATAGTTCATTTAAAAATTCCTATATCGTTTCCATTTCAATTATTTCACTAACGCCTTTAAATTTCGGAAAATTTCGCCATAACCTCCTTTATACGGGAGGGTCTGGGAAAATTCCCAAATAGCCACACGGGCGTCTCATATCAAAAAGAAAAAGCCAAGCGGCTAGCCAACAGGCTCATAAAATCATCACCCAAACAAAGCAGTAAATGTGTACCTATTTGTCGGGCCCAAAATTTTATTCCTCTTCTCTAGCCCCTTTGCTATAACCTGTTCAATAGATATGTATGTACATATATACAATTTCTATCACTTATCATTTTCCATTCAATTTCATATTTGATTTACTTTGGTTTAAAAACACCATTCATTCTAATGTTGCATGCATAGGCTAAAATCATATCATTAGCTAATTAATGTATATTTCAACTCATGTACATTTATTTGAACAAGTGGCTATTTTTAACACTTCACATTTCAAAGATGATAATTTTGGCGAACTAAAATATATTTCAACACATGACCATTTTATTTAGTTCCTATGCATGTTAAAAATAATATTTCTTTCACAAATATTTATTTCAACGTCCGCATATCTTTAGCATATCACATATATGATAAAAATGATATTTTTATCGTTCAAAATATTTGTTCGACAAATGGATGTTTTCAACACTTCACAGTCTCAATAAAAATGTATTTTTTATTGTTGGATCTTTTTATTCAACACATGAACTTTTCCACTACACACACTTCTCAACAAATGAGCATTTCCACACATGGACATTTGATTTATGTTGTTCATATTAGAAAGATGGAATTTTTATTGTTGAAACTATTTATATAAGGCGAATATTTTTCATACTTCATACATATGTAAAAATGTGATTTTTTACTATTAAAACACTTCAATCATTCACAAATGAATTTAATTTTCACACGACACTTTTCAACACACAAACATTTCCACGCATGGATATAGTTTCAACATATGGCTTTAATTTCAACGCATGAAAATAATTCCAACATATGAAAATAATTCTAACACACAAAGATTATTCAAAATTTCGGCAGCATAACGGCAGGGTAGTTAAAACCGGCACCGTCCCTAGTACGGCTCCTCGCTCTACCTTAAAACCTCGCGGTTTTTGACAATGGGGATTCATGCATCTAGTTCGCACGCAGGCGGCATGTTTATTTTTATTTCCACAAATATTTCCAATTCATTTCGATCTCCAATGGGTATTTTTCAACCACAACCAAACAATGTCAACCACAAACAATTATTCAACCATTCGTATTTTTCATCCAATATTTCACACCAATTCACAACAATAAATATCGTCCATGGTTTGTGGACGAGGGGAGTACATATATATATATATATATATAATTGCTATATTTCACTTGCATTTCAACACATATATCAATTATTCTATGCATGTAAAATTCATACTTCGCTTATATAGCTTACACTACGCATGTACATGAGGTATACAACACGTATGTAATTTATATTTCGCTAATATAAATTATACACGCCATTTTCCATTCAAATTCACGTTAATTTAGATTTCTCACATTGGTTTTCAGAGCGCTAAAAATCGATACGATGTCAGAAAAATCCGCGACTTCTTCTATTGGGTAGAGAGCTTCCTTACTGTCCCGATGTTTCCTGTTTCATCGAATTTCGTCAACACACCAAAAAGATTTGATTTTTCAAAGTGTAAAGATCAAAAAGAACTCACCTTTCACGATGGTTCAAAACTAGGTTTGCGGTTTTCGCGAGAACCGGGGCACGAGGGGATGATCGACGAGTTGGACGTGGAAGAGCTTCGAGAGGGCTACAGGCGCGCGGCAGTTTGGTGGCGTTCGGTGGTCCAGATCGGCGGCGGTGGCGGTTTAAAGGTCGGAACTTTGGAGGGGGATATCTCGACGTAGAAGCAACGATAGGGGGGAGCTCCTTATATGGATTTGAAGAGGGGAAGGAGAACTACAAAAAGTTGAACTGGGGGAGGAGCTAATTCGGACTGTGGCGATCGGAAATCGCCAGGGAAGGGGGGGAGCTTTTCCGTCGTCGATGTCGGGGTCGGGGGGGGGGGGGTTCTGATTTTTTTTTAATTTATGAATGGAGAAATATGATTGGTCGATGGTTTTATTAAAATTTTAAATAGTGTTTTCTCAAACGAACTCCTTTTCAAACCCAACGACTGTCACCCTAGCTAAATACCCCCATTCCGGACACAATGGGATATGTTTCGTAGGCCAATTCGACTGTTACAGTCAGTTATTTTTCAAATTAAAGTATAAAACATTTAATTTTTCACTCTGAACGTACATTTCAATTTGCCAGGGCCACAAACTGATTCGAAAAATTCCAGAAAAATAAATCTAGCTATGTTTTGACGCTACGGTCCCAACAAAACTAGTTTCGTCGAATTCTGAGGTTGTTTGAAAAATGGCCATTTTCTGGTCGATCCAATTTAACAGAAATCGACCAATCACATTTTCTTTTGCCACGCTCACATACTAGCTTCAAAAATTATGAAATTTGAAACCTAGCAATAGTTTGACATCCCGGACCCAACAGAAGTGGTTTCGTCGAATTCCGAGGTCGTATGCAAAATATTAATTTTCCAGGGCTATATATTCTATATGGCGACCATTCTGAAAATTCATTCGGCCATAACTTTTGATTCCCGTTATGAAACTTCGATTTTTCAGATTCGTTAGAAAGGTATTGACTAACAGATTTAAATATTTTTGGTTTTGCTAAAATCCATTATATTTTCCACCCTGCACAGTCAGTCAAAGTTTGAATTCAAATTTTCAAACTGACTCACTATTTCTAATTCACTATTTTTTTGAAATATTCTATTTCAATGGTTCAAATTCTTTTGAAATCACCAATTTAAAATTTTTAAATTGGCTCGTATTTTCTGGGTTATTACATAAAAACCATCTGTGTTTATGTGTGGTCTGGTCTTACTATTACCCTTTCTTTCAAAAGGTTTTCAAAGTTAAGCAATATGGATTTTATTTAAACTTAGTGATTTTTTCTCATGTTGGCTCATCAGACTGATTCGTGGCGTTTTACAATGTCTCGGGTCAACCCGAGGTATAAATCCAAATTATCGGATGGTGTGAATTTCAGAGACAAGCTGGATGAGTCCTGATGTATGATATAAAATATTATTCTGCTGTGTGTTGTATTGGTGGATAAGTTGTTATAACTGTCAAGATTTGTTTTGACTGTTGTACTCTGACAATGTTGGTATTATTTTCAAGTTTTCAATAAAGTTATTTATGTATTATATTTTCTTCCACTGCGATGTGAGATTATGATTAGGTGTTGGTTCTTCTTCTTATTCTTCTATTCTAATATTTCTTCTTTATCTTCTCTCATCCTCTAATTTTCTTTATATCAAAAGTTCATATTTTCGTGCAATTTGGGTTGGACGTGTGTTATATTAGTCAACTCAAAGTGTACGGATTTACGGGCCTTTACAATGACCATTGAATATAATTATTATATTTTAGTTTTTTATTGACATTGATTTACTTGAATAAAGTTAATACTGACTCGAGTGTTTTGTGTTTTGCATGAAATACTTGGGTCAAACCTGAGTGTTGCAGGTCTAAAGATTTCAGTTACCGAAGTTTGAGACACATGAAGACGCACACGCATAGATTTGACAAATTTGCTATAAAATTTATTTTATGTAAAAGCTATGTAATTTCCGTTGTGTAAAAATATTGTAAAACTCTGATATTTTTGTAAAAATTATTTTGTTGCATGTTATTATGTTCTCTGATTTTGTGTATTGGTTCCGTTAAATCTCATAAGCAAAAACAACCTGTCGTTTCGAGCGGTTTAAGTTTGTTTAGTTATCGATTTGAAAAGGTCGAAATGGTAGGCCATTACAATTATTTAGAAGAGCGATGGCTATTTAGATATTTAACAAATATTCATGTGATAGCATGGGTTTCGAAGATTAGTAATATATATGTGACAGCTAATGATAAACATCCACCATCCAAATATGTGAATTTTTGGCTAACAATCTGGAAGCTAGTCTCAAAAATGTTTAATCTGAGTTTCACAGTGATGAAATTTTAAAGGTAAAAAGTAAGTCAAAATGCAATGACTTATTAAAATAAGAAAACATGGTTTAAGCTTAGGAAAGCTAAAAGTTATAAGTGTATAATTTAAAAAGAAAGAATAAATATTTTAACAAAGAATTGAAAGTGAAGATCCAATACACAAAGGGTGTATAAGAAATGAAATGGTTTGAGACTAATATTGTGACGGCCCGCCCGCACCAACCGACATTTACTCCAAAAGTGCGCTGTACACATGTCCAGTCAGCACGGGACGGTCGTCAGAAGAAAAGGGGAAGAAGGAAATGAACTAACAAGGAACCTGTAAAATGTCTCATAGCGCATGGAATAAAATATAATAACAACATATTTGACATAAAATAGGTGAGACAGTGCATAAGCTGAAAACAACTAACATAGCAGCGGAAAATCCAAGTACAGCTTATGATCCAAAGCTAACATTATTACAACTTTTCAAACTGTCTCTAAAACAAAAGCGAGATAAAGAAGGTACACTACTAATGCCCAAGTAGCGACCACCAACGACACAGGGAGAATATCTATATATCATACGTGGAAGCCTCCTGCTCGCCTCCGAATCAGCTACTCGCGCATCACCAGCTAACCTGTCTCTAGTCTGCTCGTGTGAGCACCCAGAGTAATAAGAGGAGACATAAAACTCTGGGTCAGACATAAAGCCTGGTATGAGCGATAAGCATCTAAACAGAACAATAACAGGTAGACTAAAACATACCTAAACCTGGACCTGCAACCAAAGAATTAGCACTACATACTGTACAACACTCTAAGGTGCCATTTCAAATGGTGTAAGATAACGGGGGTGGGTGTGTGCATGTCATAGTGATGGCAAACAATCAAATATAGAAACCATCCTCACATCTCTCACTCAGTGCGTAAAGCATACGATATTCACCACTTCGATCACCCAACATACCTTGCTACGATCACTTTGCCCCATGAAGTCATAAATGGCTTCACTGCACTGATAACGTAGCCACAAATCCTTCGCTATGTCCACTTTGCCCCATGAAGTCACAAGGACCCCACTGCATTGGCTCATAGCCTTACTAATCCTTACTATGTCCACTCTTCCCCATGGAGTCACAATGACCCCACTGCACTGGCTCATAGTCTTACTACGCATCACTTTGCCCCTCGAGTCATAATGACTCTACTGCACTGATAACGTAGTCTTGCTACCATCACTTTGCCCCTCGAGTCATAATGACTCTACTGCACTGATAAGTAGCCCATCATCCAATTTCAGTGGTGAATCGAAGTTATGAACGTCGACAACTCCTTAGCACACGTCCCGCAGCAAGCCCAACCATGAAGTGAACTCATTGGTTCCCCATTGGATCCTGAGCTCTAACTTCCATTTGGACCACCTTTGCATCTTGGGTTATTGGTCAATGTTGGTCGGGTCGGGTTCCCCTTCTAGCTATCAGTTCGGGTCGGGTCCTCTACTTTTAATTGGTTCGGTTCGTGGTCTTCCTCTGGTAACGGTTCGGTTCGAGTTCTCAACGTTGCATCGGTTCGGGTCGGGTGTCCCCCTTCGGGTCGGGTCGGGTTGCCATCTCCCATCCAGTTCGTGCTCTAGCTCATGTTGCCTCTTCTGGTCCCGTTACCTATTCTAATCCGATCTGATCCATTCGCCATACTCCGGTCCGAGCCCTTCGTCCTTAAGTCAATCCGATCCCCAGCTTAACCAACATGGCCTTCCTTTTAGCCAAGCCTCTCAAGTGTTAAGTTCCGATCCGATTCGGATGTCTTTGCCCGTCCACTTACCCGATCCGAGCCCCATATCCGATCCGATCTGGTTCAAAACCTGCACCTTTCCTGAGACTTTTCCAACGAGTGTTTTACGTCATTCGACGACGTTTTCGACCATCCTAACTATTGAAATCAATCACAAAGCATACCATACCGTCATAGCAACATGTGTAATCAACCACAAATATCAAAACATCAATATGATAGGTTAAATGGATCAAACATACCCAAAACCCCATATTTCCCCTTAAGCATGTTTAGGTGAAACTTATGATGTGATTAGCAAAACTTAACCAAATTAACCCAAATTCATATCATAGGTCTAAAACATCATTTCAGATTTTATAAATATTTTTCCAGAATTTTATCATGTTTAAATTCGCTAATTAACACTAATTACCCTTAATTAGCCATAATTAGTGAGGAACTATGCAAATCACTCACCTTAGCCACAAACAAAACCTAGATCTGAAATAAATCTCTGATTTGATGCGAATCCCGATGCTAAACAGCAGCTCCAATGTTGATTTGGTGTAGATCTCCCTTGATTTGATGTTGCTAAGCTTAATCCTTGATTAGAAGATGATTTGGAGGTGATTTAGAGGTTGGAGGCCATTTTTAGGGTTTCTTGGAGATAAGTGGAGGCTAGAAAACTGAAATGAAATGATTCTCTAACCCTTTTCAGCCTCCCCATAATCCTAATCCCGAAATGGGTTATGGGCCTATTCACTAATCACCTTATTTGGCCCTGTTAAGCAGTTTTTCACCTTCCAAACCTTGTTTCAGCCATATCTCCCAAACGGTAAGTCCGTTTTTCACATGTGACCACTCTACGGAAAGGTAAACCAATAAACGAATCTAATGGAAATGGTTTCAGGTCAAAATTCCTTTCCAATCAAAAGTTATGGCCAAAACAAGATCAGCTAGGGGCAAAACGGTCATTTTAAAAATCGACAAAAATCATGAACATGGGAAATGAGTCTAATGGTTGTTTCCCAAAGTTACATGACCATACGACTTAATATGGGAAAGAAATAAATATTCTACGATCCTCCGATGCGTAGAATACGGGTTGTTACATTCTCCCCCATTAAGAAATTTCGCCCCCGAAATTCCCTAACCAAAACACACAAAGGGTCCCGCATGCCTATCAACCATAAAACAACAATCAAACATGCAAGACAAGCGAAACAAGTCTATCCTAGCATGCAGAATAACTAAATTATGAGGTAAATCTTACCAGGCAAAGAGTTCTGGATACGTCTTTCTAATGCTCTCTTCTGTCTCCCAAGTACAGTCATTCTCGTTCTCGCCCCACTGAATCTTGACTAGCTTCACCGCCTTCCTTCGAAGTTGCTTCCTATCGTGCTCGACAATACGAATCGGCTTGCGGTTCCCAACCGCCTCGGGTTCTACTTTGAAGTCCTCTAACTGATCAGGTGAAATAGTCATATCTGGGTCGTAAACGAACTTCCTTAGTTGGGAAACATGAAATACGTTGTGAACTCCCGCCATCTTCTCTGGTAAGCCAACTCTATATGCCAAATTCCCGACTAATTCAAGAACAAGGAATGGGCCAACAAATCTTGGTGCCAACTTGCCTCTCCTGCCAAATCGTATCACGCTCTTCAACGGAGAAATCTTGACAAACACCAAGTCACCAACGGAGAATTTTAAATCTCTTCTCCTTTTATCAGCATAACTCTTCTGCCTATCTTGGGCAGCCTTTATTCGTTGTTGAATGATCTTAATCTTATTTGAAGTTTCCCTCACCACATCTGGTCCAAGCATAAACTTCTCGCCAGTCTCTACCCAACATGATGGTGAGTTGCACGATCTTCCGTACAAAGCTTCATATGGAGCCATACCGATACTGGATTGGTAGCTATTATTATAAGCAAACTCTACTAGATGCATATGGTCATCCCATGATCCACCAAAATCCAAGATACATGCTCTCAAGAGATCTTCCAATATACGATTCACCCTCTCCGTCTGACCGTCGGTCTGAGGATGATACGCGGTACTAAGACGTAATTCTGACCCCAGAGCCTCTTGTAAGCTCTTCCAAAACCCACTAGTGAACAACGGGTCTCGGTCAATCACAATGCTTTTAGGTACTCCATGAAATCTCACTACCTACTTCATATAGAATTCTGCTAACTTAGCTGTCGTTCTGGTCGATTTGACTGGTATAAATCTTGAGCTCTTAGTCAATCGATCCACAATTACCCAAATGTTTTCATGTCCCGATCTAGTCCTTGGTAAACCATCGATGAAATCCATCGAGACTTGCTCCCATTTCCATTCGGGAATTTCTAATGGTTGCAACAGCCCACTAGGCTTCTTTTGCTCGGCTTTAACTAGCTGGCAATTCATGCACTTGGATATAAACTTCCCAACGTCTCTTTTCATCCCTTCCCAGTAGTAAGTCTGCTTCATGTCTCGATACATCTTATTACCACCGGGATGTATAGTCAGTTTTGAGTGATGACATTCTCTAAGCACTTCATCCCTCAAACCATTCACGTTGGGTACAACTAGTCTTCCATTCTTTCTAAGCCATCCATGTAACACCCCGAAAATTCTATAACTGTGGAATTAACAAATTAAAGTATAATTAATTTCAAATCAAAGAACTAAGGGAAACGAGATACGCCATTGCGTTCGTATCGGAAAAATACGCAAAATAGAGTCCGAGTTTTCGAAAAACGGAGTCCGTATGAAGAAGATATGGCATGCGGAAGTTTTGAATCAAATTTAAAATTCAAACAGAATAAAATAATTAAAAATCGGGCCCAATGGGCCAGGGCGGATAAACACCCGCCTAGGCCACCCAGGTCGACTGGGCTGTCGACCTGGGCTACCCATGTCGACAGGGCTGTCGACAGCCCTGTCGACAGGGGTATCGACCTGGTCGAGCCCAGTCAACCTGGCTGGCCAGGTCTGTGTTTGGCCGATTCTCAGTGGTCTGCTTTGTCATTAGAGCTAGGTGGCGGGTTTTAATTGGTCTCTCTATCGAATGAATGGCTATGATCAATCCAAGCAACATCAAGGGTCCTAATCAGTTCCTAACCTCTATATAAACAACCCTAGACTAAACCCTAATCTATTCATTCAAAATTAAGAACATAGCCGCCATGTTGCTGAGGAACGACAAAGAGTAGCCGCCAACTAGAGAGAGGATTAGGAGGAAAATTAAAAGCTTAAAGAGACCTAAATCAAATCAATTCAACAAAGGAATTTGCGTCTTCAATCCCTAAACTAGAGAATTCATCAAACCATTGTTAGTAGAGTATTACTTTGGTATGAATAAACAACTGTATTGATTTGTATGCTTGAATTGGGATAATAAAGTAGTTCATATTTGTGCAAAATTATGTTATTCATTATAAAGAACTACATGCGGTAGTTCTATGCAAGTATACGTTTGGAATATTATTATGTAATCTATGTTGAAGCTACATGTATGTAGTTGATTGAAATTCATGCAAGTTTGGGGCTTTGTTATTATGCCATCATGATGTATATTTTTGTGCATAAATCATTTTGCAAGTAATTGAAACAAGTTTGGTTGTTATAGTTCATATGAAACTATGTTGGAATTTTGACACCATAATCCATGTATTAAGTCATGCTTTTGCAAAACTTATGAATATGGCTAGGCTATGAATGATATTTGGCATAATTGAAATCCATGATTAAGTCTATCTTGTTTAAAGGAATTATATGATGACATATGTGAGACATGGCTAGGTTAGACTCAAAAATCCCTTTTTGCAAGTTTAAAGCAAACACCATGTTTAGGAATATTTATGCATAAGTATGTTTATACCATCGTTATGTGATTAGACTTAAATCATGATTAAGTTGAACTATGCTATGTTCATGCTAGAAGTATTTATGCTATGCTTATGTTTGACATTATGCCATGTTTATGCTAGAAGTATTTATGCCATGCTTATGTTTGACATTATGCTATGCTTATGCTAGAAATAATTATGCCATGCTTATGTTTGACATTATGCCTAAATAAAAGTATAGGTTCATGTATCAATAATGATACCTCAATTACAAGTTCACATGCTTTGATTCATGTCACCTATGTTTTATGACCAAAGTATATGTCACTACTATGCAAGTACACCAGTTTCTATTTTGTATTCCCAACGTCATATTGCAAGTTCATACGCTCACCTTCCCCTCTTTGTGTACGTGATCACGCTTTAAGCCTCCCCTTTTCGCATGGCTAAATTGGGCTTTAAAAGGCTAAGCCCAATATATATAAACGGACGTGTAAAACAGGGGAAAATAACGTTGGGTTAAAATTAATTAATGAATGAAAATATAAAATAGAAGGGCCCAAATTCAAGTATGGGTTGGGCCCATGATTGGTGTAACCTTTACACCATTAACTTAATGGGCCGCAAATATTTACATATAAGAAATAAAGAAGAATGACAAAATATGTAAATGTAGAACATACGATGTGTTTAACCCGAGGTTGGATTGAGTTGTGATGTAAACCTGCCCGGAACCGCCCGGCTGTCCAGTAGTCACAACAATGCCTATCCAATGTGGGAGGTTAAACATGGAGCCCAATGAGGACCCGAGGTTAGACTGAGTTGTGGCGTAAGACTGCCCGGAACCAACCGGCAACAGGCAGCCACAACAATACCTGTCTAATGTGAGAGGTCAGGGCCTTAATAAGACAATTAAGGCTGAGTCAGGATTGTTAGGATTAAGTAAACTAAAGACTTAATCAAAATGGAACATGCTAAACAAAACGGATTGGTGGGGGTTAGGTTAGGAAACACTTAACCAACTTAGCATGTTGGCTAGAGATAGAAAACCTAGTAACGGGGGACCCTTTTCAGCAGTAACCCTAAAAGGTGTATCAGGATACCCTGAAACTAGGCAGGGTGGGGCACGATTACTGGGCTGATTGTAAGAGGTCAAATCGACGGCGGTGGTGTAGCAGTGTAGGTTCTAACGGAGTGCGGGCGTGCACACACTCCGGCGCAGAAAAATAAGGCACTGGACACCAGTAGCATACCTGTGCACTCTAAGGTTGTGTCTGGGGACTTGATACACCCCATGGTGGGACCAGCATAGGTAACTACAGACATCGGGGGCCGTAAGACACATGTAACTATGCGAGTAGGAGCCGATCATCGTAGAATGGATCACATCACCCTGATTATGGGGTGCAAATTGGAAACTAGTTTATATGGGTTCAGAGATTAGCATGGGGTACGATAGTATATTCGACCCTAGACAACTTAACCAAGTTTATTGTGCTTGCCCACTTCTTGTTTATACTTATCATACCCAGTTCTTTATTCATAGACAAAATAGTACTAGACTTACTCAGGCTTTATGTCTGACTCTACTTTTCTTTCGTCTTCTTTCTTCCGTTCCCCCCCCCCAGGTCCTCAGGGAGGGAACACAGCAGCTTGACCAACCTCAACATCCAGCTTGAAGAAGAGAAATGTATTGCTTGGACTTTCCTGTTTTGAACTATGGCTTTGGACAATCCACTATGGGGCTTTTGCAGTTTATCTATGTTTTATTTATGCTTCTTTAAAAATGATGTACTCAAGACAGATTATGAAAGTGTTATGTTATGTTTTTGGAAAGGATGTTGTTGTAACACGTATTTGACTTTATGAAATAAAAGTTTGTTGTTCTTCCGCTGCTTACAAATATGTGTTCTTATATCTGTCTTGTATATCTGTGACTTGTACTTATAAACCTCCACTAAAATTAGGGCATTCCCTTTGAGAGTGACCCTAACGGAGGTAGGGTGTTTCACTTGGTATCAGAGCATAGGTTTACCAGATAAGATAAAAAGTTTTGAAAAATTATTTTCAAAAAGGAAATTTAAAGAAGCATTTTTAAAAGAAAAATATTATTTTATTTTAAAAAAGGCAAAGTCCACTCCCCAAAGCCATAGGTACTATCTCTTATCCTTCGTTTTGAATCTATCCTTTTTGTTTCAGCATGTCCCAAGAACTTAACTTGCCGGAAGGGGTGCCCATACCTGGTTGGTTTAGACGTTTCTTAGAAGCAAGGGCCACTCAGCCAGGTCCTACCGTTCCTCCTCCTCCAGCTGAAGGAAATCATCCAGCTGCAGCAGCACCTTTTCCTCCACCTCCTCCTCGGGGAAACGCGTTCGCTAAGATATGTAAAGATTTTAAAGCTATGGGAGGAAGGGATTTCCATGGAACTGAGTCCTTCGTAGCAGCTAGAAATTGGCTGAAAGAAACTGAGGACCTATTCATCATCTTTGAGGTAGAAGATAGACAAAAAGTACAGTTGGCAGTGTGGCTATTGAAGGGCGAGGCTTCCTACTGGTGGGAAGTCACTAATGCTGAAAGACCAGTGGAGACATGGGAGGACTTTAGGGCAAGGTTTGAGACTAAATTTCTCTCAGATGCGGAAAGAAGTTTGCAGTTGGAAAAATTCTTATTTCTTAAGCAAGGGGACAAGACAGTCAGAGAGTATGTGAATCAGTTTGATGAGCTGGCTAGGTTTGGGCTTGACCTAGTCAACACCCCGCACAAGAAGGCTCTCCGTTTCGTCAAAGGGTTAAATGAGCCATTACACAGTTTGGCCATGACCCATATACCCATGGGAGCCACGTATGAAAGATTGGTGCAAATGGCATTGCTGAATGAAGAGGACAAGGGCAAGAAGGAGACAAAGGCAGAAAGCTCTCAAGGGAAGAAAGAGGGTTTGCAGCCTAAGAAGACAGACTTCAAGAAGGGCGGAAAAGGCAACAAAGAGAAGAGGAAGTGTAATTTCTGTGGCAAAGTGGGGCACTTAGTAAAGGACTGCCGGAAAAAGAAGGCTAAGGAGAATGGTGGGTGCTTTTCGTGCGGTCAGACAGGCCACAGGGCTAAGGACTGCCCAAAGAAACGAGGACAGGGGCAGGGCGCTGGATCCACCCCAGGGGCACAGGTGCATGTGCTAGAAGCGCCACCATTGCAACAGCGAGGTATAAATACTTCTGTAGAAAGTGTAGTTTATCTTTATGATCACCCCGTTCGCACTTTATTTGATTCTGGCGCATCACACTCCTTTATCTCGTCTGCTTTAGTAGAATCTCTGCACCTAAAAACTAGTATGGTAGAGGACCCCTTAATTGTTTCAAACCCAATTGGGGGCCCAGCTCATTTGTCTATGATCTGTGTGGGATTGAAAATTTCTATTCTAAGTGTAGAATTTCAATGTAGTGCCTTTGTTTTGGGCTTTTCGGGGTATGGTTTGATTTTGGGTATGGATTGGCTATCCAGTAATGGGGCCATCCTTGATTGTGAGAAAAGGGTTGTTAGGCTACTAACCCAGCTCGGTAATACTTTGGAAATTTCTTGTAATCCCTCGTATGCGGTTATGCTTAGTTATCTTGAATCGCTAGATGCCTCTGTTGAAAATTTGAATTCAGTTAGAGTGGTCCGGGAATATCCGGATGTCTTTGAAGAGGTGAAGGGCTTACCTCCGAAGCGGGAAATAGACTTCCGCATATATCTTGTAGATAATGCTAAGCCCGTTGCGTTGCCCGTTAGACATATGGCTCCACGAGAAAGGAAAGAGCTCAGTAAACAGATTAAAGAGCTTCTAGAAAAGGGGTTCATTAGGAGGAGCATTTCAGAATGGGGCGCTCCGGTGGTGTTCGCTACAAAGGCGGATGGTTCACTCCGTCTATGTGTTGACTATAGGGAGCTCAACAAGCTAACGAAAAAGAATAGGCACCCTCTCCCTAGAATTGATGATTTATTTGACCAGCTTGTAGGAGCGTCTGTTTTCTCCCAACTCGATTTAGCAACCGGTTTTCATCAGCTAAGGGTGGCTGAAGATAGCATCGATAAAACGGCGTTCAGAACCCCAGACGGCTTCTTTGAATGGCTTGTCATGCCTTTCGGCTTGACAAATGCACCTGCTTACTTCGTGGACCTGATGAGTAGGGTATTTAGAGATTTCCTCAACAAATTCGTAGTGGTCTTCGTAGACGATATCCTTATCTTCTCAAAGAGTGAAGAGGAACATGCTCAACACTTAAGGGCAATCATGGAAACTTTGCGAGTCCATCAACTAAAAGCCAAGTTCTCCAAATGCCACTTTTGGAGGGAAGAGGTAAGGTTCCTTGGGCACATAGTATCCAAACAAGGGTTAGCGGTGGACCCTGCTAAGGTAGTGGCGGTACAGGATTGGAAGACACCAAGGAATGCAACTGAGGTCCGAAGCTTTCTAGGACTAGCGGGTTTCTATCGAAAATTCATAAGGGATTTTGCAAAAATCTCAGCTCCGCTCACGAAATTGACCAAGAAGAATCTAGTGTTCAATTGGGATTTGGATTGCGAGTTTGCTTTCCAACGACTGAAAAGGGCTCTCACAACAGCCCCAGTTTTGACGCTTCCAGATGGGAGCAAGACGTTCACTGTTTATACGGATGCATGTGGGACAGGGCTAGGCGCCGTCTTAATGCATGAAGGAAGGGTAGTAGCTTATGGCGGGAGGCAGTTGAAAGTGCACGAAAAGAACTACCCAACCCACGATCTTGAGTTAGCCGCCGTCGTCTTTGCACTCAAGTCTTGGCGACACTATCTCCTAGGTGATAAGTTCGAACTTTACACTGACCATAAATCGTTGAAATATCTTTTCTCGCAGAAGGATCTTAACTTGAGGCAACAAAGGTGGATGGAGTTTCTTGCCTCGTACGATTTCGAAATCTCCTACACTCCGGGCAAAGGCAACGTAGTGGCAGACACGTTGAGCCGAAAGAAATTGACCCTAAGCCCGTTGTTTGTTGAAAGACAAAGCCTAGAGTTTATAGCCAGCTTCGACTTTAGGCCCTCCTCCGATTTCGTACCAGGCTTGCTAGCATCTCTCGAAGTGCGCCCAACTTTAGTGGATTCAGTAGGGGCAGCACAACGCGAAGACCCTCAGCTAGTGGAAATAATTGATAGGCTAATTAGGGGTGAGACTTCAAGTCACCTCAACAGATACTCCATTGACGATAAGGGTGTACTAAGGCGAGATGGAAGACTATGCGTCCCACAGACGAAAGATTTAATAAAGAAGGTTCTCGAGGAAGCACATCACTCCAAGATGACGATACACCCAGGCGGAGATAAAATGTACAAAGACTTAAAAAGAACTTTCTTCTGGAACGGCATGAAAAAGGACGTGGCGGAGTTCGTTTCTAAGTGCATGGTGTGCCAACAGGTTAAGGCGGAACAGAAAAAGCCTGGCGGACTACTACATCCTCTAGAGGTCCCGCAGTGGAAGTGGGATAGCATCTCCATGGACTTCATCGATGGGCTGCCTAGGTCTAGGAGAGGCAACACTAGCATTTGGGTAATAGTGGATAGGCTTACTAAGAGCGCCCACTTTTTACCTGTCAAAAGTAAAAGAACTGCCTCATCCCTAGCATCACTTTACCTTAAGGAAATCGTGCGACTCCATGGAATACCATCTAGCATTGTTAGTGACCGAGACCCCATCTTCACCAGCGAGTTTTGGCGGAGTCTGCAAGAAGCAGTAGGAACGCAGTTATGCTTAAGCACAGCCTATCATCCCCAAACCGACGGCCAAACAGAGAGAGTGAACAGAGTTTTGGAAGACCTCTTAAGGCTATGCGTCCTCGACTTCGGAGGGACATGGGAAGACCACCTTCCTTTGGTGGAATTTGCCTACAACAACAGCTATCAAGCAACCATCGGAATGGCGCCCTTCGAAGCTTTATATGGAAGACCGTGCCGATCGCCCACTTGTTGGTGGGAGTCCACGGATAAGCTCATACTTGGACCAGATATGATCCGAGAGACCTCAGAGAAAGTAGACTTAATACGAAGAAGGATGAAGACGGCCCAAGACAGACAAAAGTCCTATGCCGACAAGAGAAGGACCGACCTTGAATTTGAGGTTGGAGACAGAGTTTTTCTCAAGGTATCACCACTAAGAAACGTTGTTCGTTTTGGAACCACAGGAAAGCTAGCACCAAGGTTCGTAGGGCCATTCCCTATCATCGAGAAAATTGGGAAAATGGCCTATAGATTAGAGCTACCCGAGAAGTTGGCCGGAGTCCACAACGTTTTTCACGTTTCACATCTCCGAAAATGTCTGCATGAGTCTGCTGAAGTGGTAGAGCCCAATATCCTCGAAGAGGCCGAAGTGGAACGCGAAGCAACCATAAGGAAGGTTCCAACCTGCATACTAGGAACGGAAGTGAAGAAGCTACGCAACCGCGAAGTCAAACTCGTCAAAGTTCAGTGGAGCAACGCCGAGGGAGACGCGACTTGGGAAACTGAAGCTAGAATCCGTACAGCCTACCCTTTTCTGTTCGAGGGTACATCCTTGATCTTTCCTTTTCCTTAAGTTGCGCTTTTATCTATTATTTTAGGTATATTTCCTCGACCTTATCTTTTAGGTAGAATCTTTTTGGATGGAAACATGTAGTTGAAACATGTTATGTATGATGGTTGCAAGTGGTTGCAAGTCATTGCTAGTGGTTGCTCGTGGTTGCATATACACACACAATCTAGGTTTTAGATCGGCTCAGTCACTTCATATTGCATATGCATATATGTTTGTATTCGTATATGGTTGAACTTTAATGTGTTGTCATATGGATGTTGCATTTGTAATGAATGATTGTGCACTCATGTAGAATCATGAATAGGAAAATTTGCATACATAATGGATTCATGGCACTTACATAATTCGCATTAAGGAGGTCAACTGAATCAGTAGACCGCCTGATTTTGCATTAGATAAGTTCATATACACACACTTCGCATATGATCATGAAGCATTAGAAGTCTTTTAAGGACAATGGATGCTCGTGTTTGATGGATGAGTAGATGGATGATTGGATGTTAGGATATACATTCCTCCTAGCTTGAAGATTTCGGGGACGAAATCCTTTTAAGTGGGGGAGAATGTAACACCCCGAAAATTCTATAACTGTGGAATTAACAAATTAAAGTATAATTAATTTCAAATCAAAGAACTAAGGGAAACGGGATACGCCATTGCGTTCGTCTCGGAAAAATACGCAAAATAGAGTCCGAGTTTTCGAAAAACGGAGTCCGTATGAAGAAGATATGGCATGCGGAAGTTTTGAATCAAATTTAAAATTCAAACAGAATAAAATAATTAAAAATCGGGCCCAATGGGCCAGGGCGGATAAACACCCGCCTAGGCCACCCAGGTCGACTGGGCTGTCGACCTGGGCTACCCATGTCGACAGGGCTGTCGACAGCCCTGTCGACAGGGGTATCGACCTGGTCGAGCCCAGTCAACCTGGCTGGCCAGGTCTGTGTTTGGCCGATTCTCAGTGGTCTGCTTTGTCATTAGGGCTAGGTGGCGGGTTTTAATTGGTCTCTCTATCGAATGAATGGCTATGATCAATCCAAGCAACATCAAGGGTCCTAATCAGTTCCTAACCTCTATATAAACAACCCTAGACTAAACCCTAATCTATTCATTCAAAATTAAGAACATAGCCGCCATGTTGCTGAGGAACGACAAAGAGTAGCCGCCAACTAGAGAGAGGATTAGGAGGAAAATTAAAAGCTTAAAGAGACCTAAATCAAATCAATTCAACAAAGGAATTTGCGTCTTCAATCCCTAAACTAGAGAATTCATCAAACCATTGTAAGTAGAGTATTACTTTGGTATGAATAAACAACTGTATTGATTTGTATGCTTGAATTGGGATAATAAAGTAGTTCATATTTGTGCAAAATTATGTTATTCATTATAAAGAACTACATGCGGTAGTTCTATGCAAGTATACGTTTGGAATATTATTATGTAATCTATGTTGAAGCTACATGTATGTAGTTGATTGAAATTCATGCAAGTTTGGGGCTTTGTTATTATGCCATCATGATGTATATTTTTGTGCATAAATCATTTTGCAAGTAATTGAAACAAGTTTGGTTGTTATAGTTCATATGAAACTATGTTGGAATTTTGACACCATAATCCATGTATTAAGTCATGCTTTTGCAAAACTTATGAATATGGCTAGGCTATGAATGATATTTGGCATAATTGAAATCCATGATTAAGTCTATCTTGCTTAAAGGAATTATATGATGACATATGTGAGACATGGCTAGGTTAGACTCAAAAATCCCTTTTTGCAAGTTTAAAGCAAACACCATGTTTAGGAATATTTATGCATAAGTATGTTTATACCATCGTTATGTGATTAGACTTAAATCATGATTAAGTTGAACTATGCTATGTTCATGCTAGAAGTATTTATGCCATGCTTATGTTTGACATTATGCCATGTTTATGCTAGAAGTATTTATGCCATGCTTATGTTTGACATTATGCTATGCTTATGCTAGAAATAATTATGCCATGCTTATGTTTGACATTATGCCTAAATAAAAGTATAGGTTCATGTGTCAATAATGATACCTCAATTACAAGTTCACATGCTTTGATTCATGTCACCTATGTTTTATGACCAAAGTATATGTCACTACTATGCAAGTACACCAGTTTCTATTTTGTATTCCCAACGTCATATTGCAAGTTCATACGCTCACCTTCCCCTCTTTGTGTATGTGATCACGCTTTAAGCCTCCCCTTTTCGCATGGCTAAATTGGGGTATAAAAGGCTAAGCCCAATATATATAAACGGACGTGTAAAACGGGGGAAAAATAACGTTGGGTTAAAATTAATTAATGAATGAAAATATAAAATAGAAGGGCCCAAATTCAAGTATGGGTTGGGCCCATGATTGGTGTAACCTTTACACCATTAACTTAATGGGCCGCAAATATTTACATATAAGAAATAAAGAAGAATGACAAAATATGTAAATGTAGAACATACGATGTGTTTAACCCGAGGTTGGATTGAGTTGTGATGTAAACCTGCCCGGAACCGCCCGGCTGTCCAGTAGTCACAACAATACCTATCCAATGTGGGAGGTTAAACATGGAGCCCAATGAGGACCTGAGGTTAGACTGAGTTGTGGCGTAAGACTGCCCGGAACCAACCGGCAACAGGCAGCCACAACAATACATGTCTAATGTGAGAGGTCAGGGCCTTAATAAGACAATTAAGGCTGAGTCAGGATTGTTAGGATTAAGTAAACTAAAGACTTAATCAAAATGGAACATGCTAAACAAAACGGATTGGTGGGGGTTAGGTTAGGAAACACTTAACCAACTTAGCATGTTGGCTAGAGATAGAAAACCTAGTAACGGGGGACCCTTTTCAGCAGTAACCCTAAAAGGTGTATCAGGATACCCTGAAACTAGGCAGGGTGGGGCACGATTACTAGGCTGATTGTAAGAGGTCAAATCGACGGCGGTGGTGTAGCAGTGTAGGTTCTAACGGAGTGCGGGCGTGCACACACTCCGGCGCAGAAAAATAAGGCACTGGACACCAGTAGCATACCTGTGCACTCTAAGGTTGTGTCGGGTTGCCACTATGGGACTTGATACACCCCATGGTGGGACCAGCATAGGTAACTACAGACATCGGGGGCCGTAAGACACATGTAACTATGCGAGTAGGAGCCGATCATCGTAGAATGGATCACATCACCCTGATTATGGGGTGCAAATTGGAAACTAGTTTATATGGGTTCAGAGATTAGCATGGGGTACGATAGTATATTCGACCCTAGACAACTTAACCAAGTTTATTGTGCTTGCCCACTTCTTGTTTATACTTATCATACCCAGTTCTTTATTCATAGACAAAATAGTACTAGACTTACTCAGGCTTTATGTCTGACTCTACTTTTCTTTCGTCTTCTTTCTTCCGTTTCCCCCCCCCCAGGTCCTCAGGGAGGGAACACAGCAGCTTGACCAACCTCAACATCCAGCTTGAAGAAGAGAAATGTATTGCTTGGACTTTCCTGTTTTGAACTATGGCTTTGGACAATCCACTATGGGGCTTTTGCAGTTTATCTATGTTTTATTTATGCTTCTTTAAAAATGATGTGCTCAAGACAGATTATGAAAGTGTTATGTTATGTTTTTGGAAAGGATGTTGTTGTAACACGTATTTGACTTTATGAAATAAAAGTTTGTTGTTCTTCCGCTGCTTACAAATATGTGTTCTTATATCTGTCTTGTATATCTGTGACTTGTACTTATAAACCTCCACTAAAATTAGGGCATTCCCTTTGAGAGTGACCCTAACGGAGGTGGGGTGTTTCAATCCATCTCGATCAAGCCCATACAAATTCATCTCCTCACCGTCGATATTCATCTCTAACCTGGAGATGATTTCCAATAGATTAGGATCGTCCCTATGGCTGGAACCAATCCGCTCTGTCAAAGTGGGTCTGATCGTCAAACTAGCTAGCACTTCTGGATCCAATTCGCACTTTGGTCTGAAATCAAACCCCGCGATATACTCCAGTTGCTTCCATTCAAGAAACATAGCCCCTAAACTGGCATGTCTCCTACTCAAGGCATCGGCTACCGCATTACCTTTCCCAGGTGTGTATGCGATATCAAAATCATACGAAGCCAAGAACTCTAACCATCTCTGCGGACGGAGATTCAGATCTTTCTGGGAGAAGAGATACTTTAACGATTTATGATCGGTGAACAACTCAAATCTTTCTCCCAAGAGATAGTGTCTCCACATCTTCAGCGCAAACATGATCGCTGTTAATTCCAAATCATGGGTAGGATACTTCTTCTCATGCGGCTTTAGCTGTCGACTAGAATAAGCTACAACCCTACATCCTTGCATCAATACAGCACCTAGTCTGGTACCACAAGCATCCGTGTATACCGTCATCTCTTCATTCCCTTTAGGAATAACTAATACTGGCGCACGCGTCAACTTTTCTTTTAGACTCTTGAGTGCATTCTCACACACTCCGTCCCAGACGAAGGACTGATTCTTCTTAGTCAACTGAGTCAACGGTGTTGCTATCTTGGAGAAGTCCTGGATAAACTTACGATAATACCTAGCTAACCCCAAGAAACTTCTTACATCTGTTACATTCTTGGGCGTAGGCCAATCCTGTACCGTAGCCACCTTCGCAGGGTCCACGGCAATACCATTCTCTGAAACAACATGGCCCAAGAATCTCACTTCCCTTCTCCAAAAGTGACACTTAGAGAATTTCGCTTTCAATTGGTGTTTTCTCAACACCTCCATCACTATCCTCAAGTGTCCCTTGTGTTCCTCTTCTGTCCTCGAGTAAACAAGGATATCGTCTACGAACACAAGAACAAACTTATTCAACTGATCTCTGAATACTCGATTCATAAGATCCACAAAATATGATAGTGCATTGGTCAACCCAAATGGCATGACCAACCACTCATAAAATCCAGACGGCGTCCTAAATGCCGTTTTCGGAACACTCTCATCCGTTACTCTGAGCTGATGAAATCCTGTCGCGAGGTCCAACTGGGAGAACACTCTTGCTCATTCCAGTTGATCAAACAAATCATCTATCTGCGGTAGAGGATACTTATTCTTCCTCTTTACCTTATTCAACTCGCGATAGTCCAGACACAAACGAAGGGAACCATCTGCCTTAGTGGCAAACACAACTGGTGCTCCCCACTCGGAGACACTTCTTCTAATAAATCCCTTCTTCAAAAGATTGCTGACTTGCACCCCGAGCTCTCGCTGCTCCCTTGGTGCCATACGACGAAGTGGCATCACTATAAGTCTGGCATCTTTCACTAAATCAATACGGAACTCAATCTCTCGGTGTGGTGGAAGCCCGGTCACCTCCTCGAAGACGTCCGGATACTGGCCAACCACGGGCACATCTGACAGCTCATCCTGCGGGATGTCAAGGGAATTTATAAAACTAGCCATTACCCCATCACTAGGTAGACTACCAAACACTACCCTCCGCCCATCATCCGCCCTGACTGTCACCAAAAAGCCCTCACAGTCTACCACCACCCCATATCTTTGGAGCCAATCGACTCCCAATATAATGCCATACCTAGTAAAGCCCAAAACAAAGCAATCACAAACATACATCCATGACTCGATAAGACCACATTTCGGCAAATCATACTAAGGTTAGTCGAACCACCAATCGGGTTCGTCACAACCAATGGTCTATCGACTATCTCGGGTTCCAGTCCCAACCTATCCACCAGGTCACTAGATATGAAGGAACGGGAAGCCCCAGTATCAAACAAAACACGAACTGGTACATCATAAATAGAAAGCATACCTTGAATGACAACATTCTTTCCTTTCTCCGCCGCAGTTGGGGCATTCGACGAAGAAGGAATAGCATTAAGGGCATATGCTTTCACCATCTGATTTTCTTTAGGAGGTTGTGGACACTTATCCTTATGATGTCCCACTTGGCCACAGTTGTAGCACTTCCTTTCCGCTGGCTTGGCCCGACATTCTTTAGCATAATGGCCCTTCTTACCACAGCTGAAGCACTCAACATCCTTCTTGTTCTTTTTCTGGCCACCCTTAGATTGGTCCTGCTTCCTCTTATTCGGAGAGTCATTCTTGCCTCCACCGCCTGCTTGCGGCTTCAGCCCTTCTGCAGATGCAGCCTCAGTCTTTGACTTAGGGTAAAGACTCTCTGATCTCAAAGCTTTCCCTACAATTGATTCAAAAGTCTCATCGATGTGGTTGATAAGCCTTTCCCCCAAGTATCCATCCAAACAAGTAATGAACTTCTCATTCTTCTTCTCAGGAGTATCGATAAGAGATAGTCCATACTTCGACAAAGTGTCGAACTTAGCAATATAGTCAGAGACTTCCCGACCATTCTGCTTGAGTTCCAAGAATCTCTTAAACAATACTGACTTCTGGGCAGCTGGAATGAACTTCTCGCTAAAGCGAGCCTTGAACTGATCCCAAGTAACCTGATCTTCTGGAGTAGCTGTTCTAATGGCATTCCACCAATTCATCGCTCGCCCTTGCAGCTGACGAGACGCTAGTCTTCTCTTCATCACATCCTCAAGACCCAAGTCGTCGAAGATACGATCACAGCTATCCATCCAATCTTGAACATCTGTGACCGACTCCGTCCCGTGGAACGGCTTCCCACCAAAGTTAGTGTAATCCTTGCACAACTTGGCGAAATCGACCCTAGGCGCCTGCACTACAGGACCACCACCAATTCCGGGATTGGGAACTGCCCCTTGCACCTCCCTAAGCATGTCTCTCATGAGGTCAGTAAACATCGCCCTCATGTCAGCAGCATTCCCATGGTTGGTCCCTCTACCAGCACCCCTCGTGTCTCGACTCATCGTTCAATCTGTAAAGAGAAAACGATTAACGACCTCATAGTGGTGCTGGTGCAGTGCAACTTCATTCTTATACTACTAATAGTATATATACATATAGCTTTAGAAAACCAAAGTAATCACAAATACGCGCTCTCATATACGTACTATCTCTCCCTAGTGTCTTTCCCTAGGTTAACTACGCAACCTAGAGCTCTGATACCAAATGTGACGGCCCGCCCCGCACCAACCGACATTTACTCCAAAAGTGCGCTGTACACATGTCCAGTCAGCACGGGACGGTCGTCAGAAGAAAAGGGGAAGAAGGAAATGAACTAACAAGGAACCTGTAAAATGTCTCATAGCGCATGGAATAAAACATAATAACAACATATTTGACATAAAACAGGTGAGACAGTGCATAAGCTGAAAACAACTAACATAGCAGCGGAAAATCCAAGTACAGCTTATGATCCAAAGCTAACATTATTACAACTTTTCAAACTGTCTCTAAAACAAAAGCGAGATAAAGAAGGTACACTACTAATGCCCAAGTAGCGACCACCAACGACACAGGGAGAATATCTATATATCATACGTGGAAGCCTCCTGCTCGCCTCCGAATCAGCTACTCGCGCATCACCAGCTAACCTGTCTCTAGTCTGCTCGTGTGAGCACCCAGAGTAATAAGAGGAGACATAAAACTCTGGGTCAGACATAAAGCCTGGTATGAGCGATAAGCATCTAAACAGAACAATAACAGGTAGACTAAAACATACCTGAACCTGAACCTGCAACCAAAGAGTTAGCACTACATACTGTACAACACTCTAAGGTGCCATTTCAAATGGTGTAAGATAACGGGGGTGGGGGTGTGCATGTCATAGTGATGGCAAACAATCAAACATAGCAACCATCCTCACATCTCTCACTCAGTGCGTAAAGCATACGATATTCACCACTTCGATCACCCAACATACCTTGCTACGATCACTTTGCCCCATGAAGTCATAAATGGCTTCACTGCACTGATAACGTAGCCACAAATCCTTCGCTATGTCCACTTTGCCCCATGGAGTCACAAGGACCCCACTGCACTGGCTCATAGCCTTACTAATCCTTACTATGTCCACTCTGCCCCATGGAGTCACAATGACCCCACTGCACTGGCTCATAGTCTTACTACGCATCACTTTGCCCCTCGAGTCATAATGACTCTATTGCACTGATAACGTAGTCTTGCTACCATAACTTTGCCCCTCGAGTCATAGTGACTCTACTGCACTGATAAGTAGCCCATCATCCAATTTCAGTGGTGAATCGAAGTTATGAATGTCGACAACTCCTTAGCACACGTCCCGCAGCAAGCCCAACCATGAAGTGAACTCATTGTTCCCCATTGGATCCTGAGCTCTAACTTCCATTTGGACCACCTTTGCATCTCGGGTTATTGGTCAATGCTGGTCGGGTCGGGTTCCCCTTCTAGCTATCGGTTCGGGTCGGGTCCTCTACTTTGAATTGGTTCAGTTCGTGGTCTTCCTCTAGTAACGGTACGGTTCGGGTTCTCAACGTTGCATCGGTTCGGGTCGGGTGTCCCCCTTCGGGTCGAGTCGGGTTGCCATCTCCCATCCAGTTCGTGCTCCAGCTCCTGTTGCCTCTTCTGGTCCTGTTCCCTATTCTAATCCGATCCCTTCGCCATACTCCGGTCCGAGCCCTTCGTCCTTAAGTCGATCCGATCCCCAGCTTAACCAACATGGCCTTCCTTTTAGCCAAGCCTCTCAAGTGTTAAGTTCCGATCCGATTCGGATGTCTTTGCCCGTCCAGTTACCCGATCCGAGCCCCATATCCGATCCGATCCGGTTCAAAACCTGCACCTTTCCTGAAACTTTTCCAGCGAGTGTTTTACGCCATTCGACGACGTTTTTGACCATCCTAACTATTGAAATCAATCACAAAGCATACCATACCGTCATAGCAACATGTGTAATCAACCATAAACATCAAAACATCAATATGATAGGTTAAAATGGATCAAACATACCCAAAACCCCATATTTCCCCTTAAGCATGTTTAGGTGAAACTTATGATGTGATTAGCAAAACTTAACCAAATTAACCCAAATTCATATAATAGGTCTAAAACATCATTTCGGATTTTATAAATATTTTTCCAGAATTTTATCATGTTTAAATTCGCTAATTAACACTAATTACCCTTAATTAGCCATAATTAGTGAGGAACTATGCAAATCACTCACCTTAGCCACAAACAAAACCTAGATCTGAAATAAATCTTTGATTTGATGCGAATCCCGATGCTAAACAGCAGCTTCAATGTTGATTTGGTGTAGATCTCTCTTGATTTGATGTTGCTAAGCTTAATCCTTGATTAGAAGATGATTTGGAGGTGATTTAGAGGTTGGAGGCCATTTTTAGGGTTTCTTGGAGATAAGTGGAGGCTTGAAAACTGAAATGAAATGATTCTCTAACCCTTTTCAGCCTCCCCATAACCCTAATCCCGAAATGGGTTATGGGCCTATTCACTAATCACCCTATTTGGCCCGGTTAATCAGTTTTCACCTTCCAAACCTTGTTTCAGCCATATCTCCCAAACGGTAAGTCCGTTTTTCGCATGTGACCACTCTACGGAAAGGTAAACCACCAAACGAATCTAATGGAAGTGGTTTCAGGTCAAAATTCCTTTCCAATCAAAATTTATTGCCAAAACAAGATCAGCTAGGGGCAAAACGGTCATTTTAAAAATCGACAAAAATCATGAACATGGGAAATGAGTCTAATGGTTGTTTCCCAAAGTTACATGACCATACGACTTCATATGGGAAAGAAATAAATATTCTACGATCCTCCGATGCGTAGAATATGGGTTGTTACAAATATTTTAAAATATACCGAGTCACAGAGTCATTGAGCGGTTGGGGTTATGAGCTCAGTGAAGTCTATAATCAATGTTATCTAGTTGGTTCCATGACTTATAAAAGTCCATTATGTTTAATTCAAACTTTTATCTCTAGTGTTAAACCAAAAATTAGTTTAACATCTATGATGCCATGCTGAACCAAAAACTATTCTCACATGATGAACCAAAAACTATTCTCACACCTTGATGTTATTTAAAATGGTATTTATTTAGAAGGTACACAAGGAAACACTACAAGAAAAGTTGATTTTGCAACGACGTAATTCGTTGGTAATCCGTCGCTATATAGGACTTAGCAATGAATTACCGATGGATGCAGGTGGTAGGTAAATTCAAGACGGTATCTATGCCAAACTTTTGCGACGTTTTCTGCATGAGTTCTCCGATCATTTTCCACCATTTCACTCAATATAAAATTTTAATATTGAATTAATTTAAAATTTATTTACCGATGTTTTAGCGATGGACAATTTTTTTAATTTTTTTAATTAATCATCGGTAAACCCTTGCTAGTTAGCAAGGGATTTGCGACAATATATATTTTATTTAAAAATATTTTTGCAGGTAGTTTGTCAGTAATCCCTTAGAATTTAGTAAAGGATTAGCAACGGATTTCAATTTATGTAAATATTTAATCTAGCATCATCTGTTGTAATATGTCGCTATTCTCCTTCTGATCTGGAAATATTATATATATATATATATATATATATATAGATATTTATTTGTTTAAATATATAAATATATACACACACATACATATATATTTATCAAACTAATATCAATCAACTATGAACACTGAAATAAATAATACAATGATAAATTTGTAGTTATGATTTATTTCTTCGCTCGGTATATTCAACATTGACGACTCCATATGTATTGAACTTTTTAATACATCCAAGCATACACTGGTAACATACATTTAAACAAAAGTAATTTGAACGATAACAACCTAACATTACACCTAAAATTACAAGAGACTGCTCTGTTAACATACAAAGAAGTTGCTCTTTGACTCGGGATCCTACTTCTAAAAGAACAATAAATGCAGTAGCTCTTTCATTTTGTGCTTTCATACCTCCAACAACATGTAAAGTTGTATGTCTCCCTTTTTTGGTCCCAAGTTCTTGAAGAATTTTCTTTATATCACCTATAGATAATAAGTATCATGTTAACTAAAGTTGAATTCACATAGCTAAATTCATAGTGCTATAAATACCATAAATGGTCTAGTTACTTTGGTAAATATATGAGTGATATCTGCAGTTCACTAGTTTATCTATTGATGGATTTACATTTACTTAATTAACATTTATAGTATTTAAGGATGCCATTTTTTAATGTCAAGATCAACTTGTGTGTTATATCATACCTTTAAAAGAAGAGATTTATCCATAAGAGAATGAAATTTTGATGGTTCCCTAGCTGCACTGCACAACCCAATAAACAAGAACTTAGATCTAACAAAATTGAGAACCAAATCTAGAATGCATAATATTATAATTTTAGTGTATAAATTTTGAAGATAATAGTAGCAAATAAAAAAAATCAATAAACGTGAATTATAAAATTATTAAATGGCTTAGTTAGTAGTCATGAGAAACAATCACTCTTAATATGTGCCAGTGAAATCAAAGACCTTAGGATCTTCCTGTGTTCTGCTCCTTCATAGTCTAATTTGAGTTTTCTAGGTCCTTTAATCATTAGCCATTCAAAATGTTCATGATTGTTCCATTAGGAATCCTCCACATTGATTTCAAATTGAATTCCTTCACCACATTATATCCCACATAATAACTTCAACACCATTTGCATCAAACACGTAAACCCATTACAATCTATTACTATCCTGAAACTCACTGCATAACATCGACAGAACTGGTTATAAATCAAACAAAGGATAAATCGAAAATAATACTCACTGCATAAACCCATTCTCAACCACTAGATTATTGAAAAAGCCAACACAAGCAGTGATCAATCCCAGATTTATTGCAAAATAAAACTACACCAGCCACTTCTCCTATCTATAAATCAAACGAAGGATAAATCGAAGATCAAAATGGACATGCATAGAACTTTAAGGGAATTTCAAGTTGATTACTATGTTTACTTAAGAGTGCAAACATGAAAATCACCAAACCAAATAGTACCCCGGGATTGAATTTTAATCCATTGCAAGCATCACTAACCAGAAAGTAAAATATTTACCTGAGACTTGAGAGATTTCAGAAATTTGATATGCTAGAGGAGGCCTAACGAATTCTTTGACGATCGGATCTGGCGTAGACGAAGGGGAAATCGCTAGCGAGTGGAAGTCGATGGTATGAGAGAGGAGCAAATTTGTTGCGGTTAGATGTAGAGAATTTAGGGAAAGGGATATCGACGAGGATGAAGGAGATGTCGCCATGGTTTGAGAGCAGCTTATCTCAAACGCCACCAGCAAAAATGTAATTTTATCGGTGGGGAATTGAAATATAGGGTTAAGGGCTAAGCGGGAAACGAAATTTTAGAGGAAACAAAGGACTAGCTAATCCAGATTCCTCCGAAATTACGAAGACTAACAAATACTATTTTAAATATTTATTCCTGACTTATAGGAAAGTCTTTAAATCGAGTTTTCGAATTATATGAATCTTTCTAAATTTATTTTAATAAATTTAATACTTTTAAATATTTTGAAAACAAATATTAAATATGATTATTAAATATTAAATATAATTATTAAATATAAAAATACTAAATACTAAATATTATTTCATGGTCTTTTTATTAATTATGAAATAATAATTATTAAATGTTAGTCTTAATTATTGACTACTAACTATTTAACATTAATTATTCAATTTAGTTATTAGGTATTAATTATTAATAGTAATTATTAATTATTAATTAGTTATGTAATTTACAATTGTTGATTTTAATCAGTAATTATTGAATATAATAGTATATAATAAACTAATCGTTAAGTATTTACTATAGATTAAATATTTAACTATAACGAATTATTAAAATTGTAAATTAATTAAATGATAAACCTTCAACATTAAATTTTAAATTTTAATTATTCAATAATAATTATTTAAATAATTGTTTAATATAAATTATATTTATTAATTACTAAATGTACTTAATAAATAATAACTACAATTTACTAATTGTTAATAATTATTTATGAAAAATTAATTATTAATTATTAATAATAAATAGTAATTATAAATTATAGATAATGACAATATAAGTCATTCATTTAAAATTATTAATTATATTTACAAATTATAAAAAATATGGCAGTTAATAGGATTTAGAGTTTGAACTTTTAGAAATTTAGGTTTTAGGGGTTGGATTTGGGAGGAGAGAATTAAACCCAAGAGAATCCGATGGACCGAAACTCTTTTTAAGGAGAAATTAAGTTCATTGTGTCAACTTCAACTCATAGCACGTAATCATCAGTTGTAAATTATTATTTATGAATCATTTACTATAAACCATTAATTATAATATATTTTTAAATATTACGTATACATTATTTTCTATACACTATTATTATAACTAAATATAATTATTAATTATCAAAATTATTAATAATAAAAAATTATGTATTAAAAATATTATATGGACTTTACATTTGAAACTTAAAAATCTGTTTTATTCTCGAGTGTGATTTTTATTTTGTTCATGCTCTAAAATGAGACATAATCTTGGTTACATATAAAGCTAGAAAGAAAGCAATATACTTCTTTAGTAAAAATTATTTAATATTGATTATAATCTATTTAATAATAATTTCTAATTAATAAAAATAATTATCGAATACAAAATCATATTGACAATTATAAAAATAGCAGTAAAATATATTTCAAAGAATTAACATAACTGTCCCTTGCAAATCTCTTGGAAATCTACAATGGAATAGCCTCAACAAATATTTATCATTAAACTACCTCCATTAGCAACAGAATTTAGTAGCGAAATATTTCTGATGGTAAAGTGGTGCAATTTGCAACGATTTCGAGACAAATAATGAAAGACGATGGTAATAATTTAAAACAAATAGAAATAGAAAATTCTAAATATTAATTGTTATAGATTCCACAAAAGTCCATTGCAAAATTAGCGACAGAATTTTCTGCTAATAAAATCTGCAACTATTTACAACTTTTCTTGTTGTGAAAATGTAAAACGAAAGTTGGCACAACATCCGAGATTTTTGATTTTTTTTAAGAATGGTTTTATGATGCCCATGGTCTTTTACTCTAATCATAAAGTTGTTCAAAAATCTAAGTCACATGTCTAAGGATAAGATAGGCGAGTCACATAAATCTGCAATAGCCCATTAATAATGGAAATAAATACGTAGTCCTCATCAGTCATGATCCTTTGTTCATATGTCAAAAGGCATAAAGGTTTATGTAAGATAAACTTAATTTAAGCAAGAGCTCATGTTGGGCAGTTCAAAACATAAGTGCAAATTTAAATCCAAGCCTAAAGATGCATCTCCATATTCAATAATAGCCAAATTGTACATCAAGATAAATAGGCTGTGCAAAGTCATTTTTTCATATCCTTGTTTGCATAAATTTCAATATTTATAACCAACTCATGATTTTTTGCCAAATCAATCTAGAATTACGATTCTTTGATTTCAACATTTAAAATTCAAGGGTTCAGTCGCCCATCCATAATGAGATCTTAATACCTCTTTGTAGTAGATTTTCGGAATTCTCTATAGTTGTTGATACTTAATATCTTGTAACATTGCAGTTACTCGTTATCACTCATGATTGTAGATATCTGATATGGCTTGACATTCCATGCTTTGTGCAGAGGCTTGGGATCTTTCGTTAAGCTCTTCCTTTGTATAGTGATCCATAGAAAACACCGCCAAATCAAAATCGTATGAGGCTCGATTACGATAATATGACAAGGCAAAAAGGCTACACACAATAGTAGGATTCTACTAGATTACATACCTAAGCGGGTGGTAGCGCATAGCCGCAACTACTGCCCACCTCAAATAACACTCCCGTATTCAAAGGGCGCAATAACAAATAAGGGTTTTGGTACCCGAGTTAAACAGATTATAACATGTTTTGAGATTTTATAATCAAAAGTACAACATATGAGTTCAGGAGCTTACTTCATAAAATAATTTAAGATGTGTAGTAAGGAATTTGTGACTTGTAGGAAATTGTGTGTATTGGAACAAATTTAATCCACTTCGTGTGATATTTTTTTTATTCCAATCTGTTTGTTGAATTATATTTTGATGGTTTAATGAATATTGAAAATAAAAATATTGATTATCAATATATTCAGTAAGAAGGATTAAGCTGTTTTAACAAGATAATTAATAAATTGTGAATTTTTGTTTGGAAAATGTAAGTTGTTGGAATTATAGAATAAAATAAAAGTGTGTTTAATAAATATTCTCGAGTCCCAAAACTTAGTCCATCCATCGCCAACCAGATAAGATAGGATGATGATATCTAGATGTTAAAAGCATGTTTGGAAATGGTTAAGTGGATTTATAAAGATAGTACAATGATAAACTATGTTAAGATAAAATAAATCATGAGTTGTTGATTAAAGCGAATTTTGGTAATAACAACAATATTTTTGGGTTTGTATTATCATTAAACAGAAAATGTAAATATTGACGACTCAATGTTTATGTATCGAAATAAAATTTAATATGGTTGTCTAAGTAATTGTTTTTTGTGCGTTATAAATTCTAAAGTGTGAATTTGGTACACATTAATGTCAAATGTCCAAGTTGGTTGTAAAATGAGAATTTTGTATTTACTTGTGCAAATTTATGTTAATAGTGTTTTAAATAGGTTGTATAAAATTTTAGAAAGGTTAAGTTGTATATTTTATTGATAATTTAATAAACAGGAAAATATTTACAAGGACAAAACTGAAGGCCTTTTTATCCATAAGGACAGCCCACTAAAATTTTACTCAGAAGGACAATACATTCAAAAATAATTCTGGCCGCTACTTTTATCTTCTCCCTTTCTCACGTCGGCCGCTACTTTCAACTTCTCCTTCTCTCACGTCGTTCTCTTTTTCATCTTAAATCACGAAATCGCAAAATCAGAAAACGCGATATTACGAATTTCAGAAAATAATAAAATCGAAATTCGAAATATAAGGAAAACATCACGAAATCAAAATCGAGAAGAAAATCATTCGAAACCCTAAAAAATTAAAAAAAAAATGTCGATCAACAAAATCCAGTAAAAATCACAAGTGAATTGAATAAAAATATTTTTCAAACGATGGAAAACACAATTGAAGAAGTCGAAATTGTTGAATCAATTTTTTTAGATTGGAAATGTTTTTTTTTTCATTTTACCAGTACAGCAGTTCGTAATTATCATTTTTGTATTTTTGTAGTTATCATTTTTTCTGTTTTTAATTTTAAAACATAGCAACAGTTTTTAGTTATCATTTTTCTATTTTTCTAGTTATCATTTTTCCTATTTTAACTGTAATACATAGCAGCAGTTTTTAGGTATCATTTTTCTATTTTTCTGGTTATCATTTTTCATGTTTTAACTGTGTTATATGTTTTTTTCATGAGATTTTGGTTGCTGTGTTAATTTTGAAGTTATATTGTTGTATCAGCTTTGAAACTAAGTCAAACTTATTTCAATTTAATCAATCAAACTGTGATATAATTTTTTTTTCATTTTTTTATCTTCAAAGCATTGCATCAGTATTTAGGTATCATTTTTCTAATATTTTAGGTATCATTTTTACTGTTTTAGCTATGTTATGTGTTGTTTTCATGTGATTTTATTACTGTGTTAATTTTGAAGTTATATTGTTGCATCAACTTTTTAACTCAGTCGAATTTATTTAATTTTATACAATCAAACTGTGATGTAAACATTTTTTTCATTAGTTTTTCTTTACAACATTGATGCAGTTTGTAGGTATCAGTTTTCTATTTTTTTAATTATCAGTTTTCATGTTTTAACTGTGTTATGTGTTTTTTTCATGTGATTTTGTTGTTGTGTTAATTTTGCAGTTGTACTGTTGCATTAACTTTGTAACTAAGTCGAACTAATTTCATTTTATTCAATCAAACTTTGAAGTAAACATTTTTTCCATTACTTTTACTTCAAAACATTGAATCAGGTTTTAGGTATAAGTTTCCTATTTTCTTACGTATCGGTTTTACTATTTTAACTATGTTAATTGTTTTTTCATGTGATTTTTTATTCTGTTATCAGTTTTATAAGTTGGTAGGGCTAAGCTAAAGTTTTTCTCATATTCACAGTTCATGGATATCAGTTTTTTAATATTGTAGGTAAAAAAAAGATGCATATAAACATAACACAGAAGTTACACTAAAAATGATAACCAGAAAAATAGAAAAATAATAACTAAAAACTGCTGCTATGTTTTTAAAGATAAAACAGGAAAAATGATAACTAAAAACAGTTCATGGATATCAGTTTTTTAATATTGTAGGTAAAAAAAAGATGCATATAAACATAACACAGAAGTTACACTAAAAATGATAACCAGAAAAATAGAAAAATGATAACTAAAAACTGCTGCTATGTTTTCAAAGTTAAAACAGGAAAAATGATAACTAAAAACTGCTGCTATGTTTTAAAGTTAAAAACAGGAAAAATGATAACTAAAAAAATACAAAAATGATACCTACGAACTGCTATAGTATTAACGAAAAAAAAAAATCTAATCACGAAAAAAATGTTTCAACAATATCGACTTCTTCATTTGTGTTTTCCATCGTCTGAAAAATATTTTTATTCAATTCGCTTGCGATTTCCAATAGATTTTTGTTGTTCGAAGGCCTTTTTGGTTTTCTAGGGTTTCTGTTTCGAGCGATTTATGAATTCGAATTTTTGGGTTCGATTGCAATTTCGAATCTGATGTTCTTCTGTTTTTCGCGATTTATGATTTACGATTTGAGATAAGAGCGACAGAGGAAGAAGATGGAGCGGATGAGAATCGATTGCGAAGGGAGAAAATAGAGCGCACGTGAGGAAGAAAGAAGCGGCCGATTTTTTTTTCCAGTGTATTGTCCTTTAGGATAAAATATTAGGCGGCTGTCCTTATGGATAAATTTTAGTGGGCTTTTGTCCTTAAAATTTTTTTCCCCTTTAATAAAATGCAAAATTATTTGTGTGTTAGCAAGTCGTTTTAACATAAGCTTATCCTACGTAGTTTAATTAACTTAAGGTAGATTACACATAGGTCAAAATGAGCTTAACTAAGCCCAAAAACTAGTTAAGTATTAAGGGGAGAAGCTTCTATCCCCTAGGTAAAACATATAGCACATATGTTTTACTAAGGAAGGCATTTTTTGCTCCTCTTAGCCAATTACAAAGAATGGAAGCATGGCTTTCTTCTCATCAAATCACCAAAAAATCATAATTTAAATCCAAATTAAGAGATGAGAAAAGAGTTATTTAAGCTTCTATTAATTGGCAATCCATTTACATCTATGAGATCCAAACTATCAATCTCTTGGAATTTGAATGCAAGGTTATAGTTGCTATTCCTAATGTAGCATGCTTAAGAAACTTACTGATGCATGTTATAGAGGCCTAAAGCTTCTCCTTTGCAGGTAGGCCCACTCACATGTTTTTGCACATTCAAGAAGATAAGGAATCATTTTAAACGATATAATAAACTACCTGGTACGGGACACGTAGGTTAATAATACCGGTTAATTCCATACTCGTCGATTCAAGTTATTTTCCTAGTGTAGAATGGGTTATCTTATGGTAAATCGATTAGTGGAAACATATGGTATGAGACATATTGTTTTTCATTATTCAAATTATTGTTTGAGAGTCTGTGACACATCCTCTTGTTGTTATTATTGTAAGTACTTAGACTGGTACGTCCTAAATACATATATAAAGCTTGTGGGCTAATCTTGACTGGTAGGTTCTATTGAGACAAGTGGGTCCCTTATGCATAGTGCCTGGCAATCCATCTAGTGAAAACCCCACATATACATTAGATTAGAAAAACAGAAATCCACCTGGTTGGAATATCATAAATTCATTTGGTAAGTAGACCAGATCATATAATACAAAGTCCATCTGGCATGTAATATCTAATTTTCAATTGAATATAAGACCAAGTTTCATTTGCAAGTATTTCGTCTCAAGTTATAACAACCTGGGTTTTGGTTACCCAGGGTAAATAGATTATAAAATGTTTTCTAGTTTAAATTTTGAGAAGAATAAAATACGAGTTCAAGAGCCAAACTTGTACAATTACGTAAGCTGAGTAAATACAATATTTGTGGTTTTAAGAGAAATTGCATGGATTGAAATAAGTTGAAGTTAAGTGATATGATAAGTGAATTTAATTTGTTCAGGTTCTGGGTGGAAAATTTAAAGATGAAAAGATCTTGTAATATGTGTTTAACAAATGTTTTTGTCAAATGTTGTAATTTTGTAAAATTATGGCTAAACAATATTTTTGGTTATTCACTTGAATATTGAAAATATAAAATATTGATTAGCAATCAATATTTAAGTGAAAAAAACTATTTTAATATGAAGTGTTAGTTGTTTTAAAAAAATCATGGATTTGTACATTTGGGTATCAAAGATGTATGTTTTAGAAATTATAAAATAAAAAGGGGAGTTGTGTTATGATTAAAAATAAAATAAAAACCATGTTTGAAATGGTTAAATAAAATTTATTGACTAACATTATAATACTGAGTTTTGGAGTTTAATTATGAAATTTGGTAGAAGTGTGTATTTAATCATATTAAATGATTAAATAAGAAGTTATAGTGGGAATACATTCAAATTGTAGGTAATTCAAAGAAAATAAATTCAAACAATGTGTTTGGGTCATTAAGTAGTTAATAAAAGTTTTTTAAAGCTAAATTTGTACTAGATAAAATAATTAGGATGAATTGGATTTCAAATTTAATCGTTGAATGCAAATAAATTTAATAAATGGATACTAAAGTCTTTGTAAACATTATAAGGTGAAAATTTGAATAAAATAAGTATTTATAAGTTTTGAATGTAATTTATTGAAACAAATTGCAATATATGAGCAAACAATAAATTTTTGAGAAAACATGTTTTTTGGAATATAATTGAGTTGAAAGAATGCAAAAATGTAAACATTGATGAGAAAATCAATATTATTTGTATGTTAAATTAATACTAGTAAAGTGAAAAAAGCATAACCGTGTTTTGCATAATTTTAACATCAAGTTGTAGGTTTTCGTACGTAAAGTGAAAAAAGTGTACATTTTAGATGTAAATTTGTAAATGTTGGTTGTAAAGTAAATAATTTTATTCTAAAATAATTTTTTATGTTCATTAGTACTAAAATAAAGAAATTTAAATAATTTTGATATTAAGAAATGCAAGTTTTTAACAAAAGAAGTTAAAATTTAATGTTTGTTGAGGAAAATGTAATTTTGTATCAATATGATCAAATTTGTGTTAAAAAGAGTTAAAGATATTTTAAAAATATTATTGTGTGTTTTTATAAAGTTGCTTAGTGTGAATATTTGAAATCCTAAGCTTAAAATATGCAAAAAAAATAGGGTAACATGGGTTAAAGGAGGTGTAAATTGCAGCATTTAGCCTTAAACTAGTGTTAATCCTCTAACTGGGCCTTATTTATACTTAGTCTCTAAGTATCCATCTAAGAAAAATCTGGAGAAGATTAAGTACTAATTTATTTCTAAAAAGAACGCATTCTTCTTCTTCTTTAAATGGACCTTATAGTAAATGAGCTTTGAAACTCAATCAAAAATGAAAATTAGGATCTAAACAAAGAGCTGAGATAGGTCACCGCTTCAAAATCTTGATTTTATCTTAGTTTTGTTTCAGATTTTTTTTGAACTAGACGGTTGTGTAATGCGATACTAGACAACAGATTAATATTTATATAATATAGAGATAAGGTCGGGAAACATGCCTGATCGATGGCCACAAATTAAGCAGTACAATAAAGATTAAGTAGTACAACAATGTACACAATACGAATTCAGAAGTACACAAGCAATATGCATAAGCACAGGCCCAGAATGAGTAAAGTCGGATCTGAACTAAATAGGAACCAAAGAACTAAATGGAGCAAACTAGAAGAAGGACCAGAAAAGCAGGAAGAGCTCGTCACCATAGTCGCAGAAAGATCCTTTTATAGTTGACAACAGGGCATCAGAACGCACTACTGACTCCTCGGAATTGTTGTTTCTCTCACTAAGGCGAAGCTAGAATGGTTGTTGGCCATGGGAACCTACCCAAAGAGAGAAGAGGTGAGTGATTTTATGGCATAGAGAGTTTAGAGGGCTACAATGGCCTCCGAAGCATCTGTTATTCCTCTTTAGCCACACTATACAAGAGAAAGCAGCAACGAAGGCGTTTAGGTCTGGCTTGGGGTCGGAATATTGCCAAAATCAAAGGGGTGGAATCTGGTAGGGATGAAGCCAAGAATAAGGGTTGCTGCAGAGTTCTAGGCATAGAAACTATAATCGTAGTAAAAAAAGACGTGGTTAATGGACTCATCGGCTTAAATACAAAGGACGCATCTAGGATCAACATGGATGTTCTTGCGATTCAGTATGTCTCTGGTGTTGATTTTTTCCTGTGTAGACACCACAGGAAGAAACAGACACTTTGAAAGCTTGAATCTTCCAAAGTCTGGGGAAGAAGATGGATCATCCAGAGTAAGTGAGAAAGCGATTGAAAGTTTTGATAGAAAAACCCGAGTTGGGGTGAGGCTCCAAGTTATCTTATCAAGGTCATAGGTAAGGGTAATGGAATGAAGGATGTGGCTTACTTCCAAAAATTCCACAAGAACGTTGCCAGTGAAATGGGAGTGTGGGGGTGATACACGGTGATCCATTGTTGAAGGAATCATGGATGGTAATCATAAGGTATAAGGAAGCCAAGAAAAGAGCAGGATAAAAGTGGGTGAGAGGGCAATCGAAGAATCAGGGGTCATGCCGAAAAGAGCAATAATGGTTATTACCTAGATGGATGGAAAAAAGATTCCTGGTGTGGGGTAGTGAACGGAGAACACTACGCCAGAATGGCGAGGGTCTAACCTAGGTTAGTGAGTGTAACACCAGTGAATGGTTGTTGTTGTAATACATGAAACGGACCCAGGATTTTCAGATGAAATCGCTAGTAAGACAATGCCAAATCCATTTAGATAGCAGGGCAAGGTTCAGAGAGGGTAAATCATGAATCCCAAGTCCTCCAAATTGGACATCTTTGCAAACCATCCTCGAACCAACGAATGATTTGGATGGTCCACCGTGCTAAAGAAATGAATGTCTAAGAAGGTCAATTTTGTCAATGACCCAAGATGGGGCACAATGTACTGAAAACCAATATAACGGCGTGATCGAGAGGAAGAATCTAATTAGAGCTAAGCGACCAGCGGCCGAGAGGGATGAAACTTTCCAACAAGCAATCATTGATTCAATTTTGGAAATGAGGGAAACCAGTAACTACAAATCATATTGGTTGAGCGAATAGGAACTCCAAGGTAGGGTATAGGGAAGTTACCAAGGCGACAGTTAGGGACGTTAGCAATCAAAGGGCCAAATGAATCCACTACACCAAGCATAATAACAGAACTTTTAGAGAAGTTAATGGATAGACGCGAGATGAGTTCAAAGGTGTAAAGTAGAACTCCCAGGCAGTGGATGTTATTGGATGTTGGGGTCATGAAAAGGAAGGTGTCATCAAAGAATTGAATGTTGATATTGGCGGGGCTATTGGGGGTTGGTTGGATTCTTCCCAAGGACGTTATTATCTAAGACGATCCTAACCATGTAGTTAAGGACATCCACAACCATCACAAAAAGAAGAGACAAAAGGTCGCCTTGACGGAGTCCCCGTCAGGATTTCATAAAACCCCCTTCGATGCCATTGGAGAAAATGGTTGAG
The DNA here is from genome assembly GCA_030737875.1 of Allium sativum. Lineage (NCBI taxonomy): Eukaryota > Viridiplantae > Streptophyta > Magnoliopsida > Asparagales > Amaryllidaceae > Allium > Allium sativum. The sequence continues at coordinate 456,578,005 of CM060909.1, forward strand.
TGGCTGGAATTAAGGATGCAAGCCATCTAGTCACACCAGCATGACTAGACGTCCCTATAGTTAAGAATTTGGAGTAAAAAATCTCAGTTAACCATATCAAAATCTTTAGGAAAGTCAATCTTGATAAGGACTCCTACAGTCGTGGATTGGTAGCAGAAAGAGATGGTCTCCTTGGTGGCAGTGATGTAGCCATGAATGTTACGTCCAAGGACAAAGGTGGATTTCTCTGGATTGGTGAGCTTGGGGATATAGGATTGCAACCAGTCAGCCAACACTTTGGTGATGATCTTGAAGGAGCAGTTAAAAAGGCTAATAGGACGAAAGCTATTTAGATCGGTAGCCCCTTCGGTCTAGGTAAGAGGATGATCCTCACGTAGTTCAAACGGTTAATGTATAATGGGTCATAGAGATCGTGGAAAAGTTTCAGGATATCAAGCCTGATAAGGTCCCAAAAATGTTTGAAGAATAAAGGCCTAAAACTGTCAAGCCCAGGGGCTTTATTAACATCCATGTACTTCAGGGCGTCCAGAATCTCTTCCTTGGTGAAAGGATCGGCAATGGGAATGTGAGTTTGATTAGGGTAGAGGAGGTTCCAGTTGATTAGAGGCAAAGGGGAGGCTTGATGTCCCAAGAGGTTATAGAAATGAGTAGTGAAGAGGGTGTTGATGGCATAGAGATCACTAATGGTTGAGTTACTATGGCTGATTTCTGAAATGAAGTTAGTGCGTCTCTTTCCGCTCTAAAATCTATGGAAAAAGACAGTGTTCTGGTCACCATCTGACAGTGGAGCATTGCTTCCAGCCCACCTCCGCCTGATGGAGAAGGCAGTGAAGTTCATATTCAAGAACGCGCAACCTAGAAGCATCCATGGTTCTTCTTTAATGTTAAGGTCAAGAATGTCCTTCTGCAATGCGATGATGCATCGACTGAGGGTGCTCTTAATGTTGCTGGACCAGGGTCGATTGAGCTTACGAAGGCAGCGAAGCTTAAAAACCAGGGAGGCAGCCTTAGAGTTGGCATCCCTAAAGGATGACCAAGCATGACGAATAAAATCAAGAAAGCATGGCTCAAGGAGTAATAGCCTTTCAAAGCGTAATGGACAATTGGGAAGTATGAGGAAGCCCGTCTCAAGTAGAATCAGGAAATGATCTGAAATCACCGAGGCCAAGGAGTAGAGCGGGTGAATGTCATCCCATAAGGTGTTAAAGAGAAAATGGTCAAGCTTGAAAAGGTAGGGGTCAGATCGGCGATTAGACCAAGTGAAGCGTCTGTTACAAATGGAGGGATAGATAAGGGCACAAATGTTGATGAAATCATCGAAGGAGTCAGAATTGGGGGTAGTAGAGTCAGAAGTACGGTCTCCAGCACCGCACGTGACATTGAAGTCACCCCTCGAGTACCGACGGGCCTCAGTGCGAAGAACCCAGGTCAGAGCAATCTTTTCAAAGAGTAAGTATATCTGAGTTGGCAAAGGGACCCTAGATGTTGGAGAGGAGATAAATAGTGTCGGATGGACAGTGACGGAGGAACATATGGAGGGCATAGGGGGATTTGATAATTTGAAGTGGGGACCAAAAAGAGTCATTCAAGCCGTAAGGATATCCCCCTGGAATCAATAGCATTGACAGTGGCCTACCCCATATAGGTAGGACCCAAAAAATGATTCAGACCAGGAATAGTGGGGTTCGAATGTTTGGTCTCTTGAAGAAAAGTAATATCCAGATGTAAAGGGGAAAGAATATACTTAATGAAAAATCGTTTGCTGGGGTTTGCTAGCCCTATAACATTCCATAAGAGGATCTTCATTGGGAAAAGGACGCATGCTACTATTCCAATGATTGCATGGTCGAATAATGTTTCGGAAGAACAATAACTCCTATGAAATGAGCAAAATTCTTTTTTAGAGGCATATTTTTAGCATAAAAAATAATGGGTTGAATTACACTACCGAAAGCAGAAGAAATATTAGCAGAATTAGCTGGGATGAGCCTCACACTCCTTCTAACTGCAGACGATGAAAGGGTCAGAGCAGGGAAGGGATTCCAATCATCTGCAAGAGGAGGAGAGGTGGAGGGCGGTTGCAAAAATTGTGGAAGGGGAAGGGTCAACTGGAGATTTCTCAAGCTACGCACAGGGAATTGGTTAGTAAGGTCCAAATCAGTAAGGGGATCCCATTTGGATTCTTGGGTCCGCCAAGGGACCCATCCATGTGGTCCTATTATTTCCAAGGAAGCATCAAGTATGAGAGGGCCAGCAGCTATGGGGAGGGGGTAGAAGCAGGAGGGGGTAGAAGAAGGAGGGGGTAGAAGCAGGAGGAGGTAAGGGCAGCGAGGGTTCAGGGACGGTGGCTTCAATGAGCATTGCATTGAAACGCTGCAAAGGATCCGGCGAGTAGACCGGGGATGGAAGCTGAAGAAGGTCCTTAAAATATTCCAACTGTTTTCAAATCTATTCCCTAAAAGGAGGCCGTCAGGGGTTAGAAGAAAATGGTCCCGGTGGTTTACGGAGATAAGCCAGTGGGAGTTATCGAGGAAGATGGAGTAGGAGTAAGGGTGGTTAATGGATCTCAGTAGTCCACGCCTCGCAAACATGAAGAGTGAGCCACGTTATGCATATCCGCAGTCGGCTGCGCCAAGAAAGAGATTGATGGGTTAATGGGAGGAGGTGAGAAATTTGGGGTGATGGAGGAGGTGAGTAGGGAAACACCTTGATGCAGACATACGTGGTGTTCCACATATCTCTAACAAACACTTCCAATGTTGGTGACCAGTGGTCAAGTGACAAGGAACCTCCAGGCTTGGTAAGGAAGCGACGTTGGAGAGTGCGTTTTAAAGCTCAATCGAAGGGAGATGGATAAGAAATTGATGGTCAGAGAGGATGTACAAAGACCAGTCAGGCTAGTGGAAGGCATCGATCAACGATGAGTGGGCCATTCGCAGGTTCCAATAACCCGCAAAAATGGAAGGTTTAACTCGGTTGGAGATGTTTGGATGAAGCGCTATTGAAGATTGAAGATGAGGAAACTACGAGTTTGGCAACGAAATGGCACAAGAGGGTGGTTTGAATGGGGGGTTTATAGTTCAAGCTGATTGGTAATGCGTGGATCGAGAGAGGAAATAATTTGACTGCTATATCATGATTGGCAGGGGAATAGGTAGTGAGAGCTTTGAATTTCGAGTTAGAAAGTGTCTTTTGTCCATTCTTTCTAAGTGGACAGCATTGGGTGGTGTGCCCAAAAAAATTCACAGCAGAAATAGATCTTGGGGTTCCAACAGTTAGGTGCCACGTATTTAGTGCAAGCGCAATTGAAACAACGGTTTTTGGATTTCAACATTTCTAAAGTGCACGAGATATAAGAGAATGGTGAATGGAGACCTCGTTTGACTAGAAAGTGCGAAGGCGGTCACAATAACCAACTAGCTGCAAGTGGGGGAGCTGCAGCAACAATGGCATATGAACTGTAAGTCATTGGGAAGAGGGAGGAGTTGGGAGCAAAGGAGGAAGAGCGGAGGATGAGATACGAGGAGAAGAGATACGCGATTCGACAACCATAAGATCATCTATGATAGACAACAGCAGGTGAGCAGATGGCAAATGCGAAGTGAGAGACTCAAGAGGAGCAAGAATAGTGGAAGTAGGAAGGTCAAATGGAGAAAGACTGAGATGAGAGATAAGTTAGTGAAGAATTTTTTTCTTACATATCGATATTGTGTAAACTATAGGTGCTAAAAAAAGAAAAGAGGCCTCCAAGCATCCAATCTAATCTGAATTCAAGTAGTTTTAAGCCAATATTTTGATGAAAAATCATGGTGAGCTTTTCCCTCACAAATTCTTGTTTGATTCAAGTCGAAGATTTTGATTTTGAGTGGTTTAAGCAGGAAATTCGCTGCTATAAATTGATTTTTACAAACAGCTGCAAACATGGTTTGATTCCATGTTTGTGACAGTGTATCTTCTTCATTTCTTAACGAAATTCATTAATTCTTTTTTTCATTTAAAGATAAACATTTGTGTTGTATGAATAACAATTTTCATATTATTCCAAGCTCAATTTCTAACCTGAAACATGCCTTGAGGTTGAATCTGCGAGTGTTTTCAGGCATGCATTTTGAACAACCGCAAACATGTCCTAAGTCCATGTTCGAGACAACGTATCTTCTTCATTTCTTAATGAAATTCATTGATTTGTTATTCATTTGAATGATACAATATTATATTATATGAATAACAATTCTGATGTCAGTTTCTTACTTGAGACACGCCTCAAAATTCAACCCGCGAGTGCTTTCAAGCCTGCGTTTTGAACAACTGATACATGGCATGAGTCCATGTTTGAGACAGCGTACCTTGTAACACCCCAGAATTTAAACACACTACAACCATGCTTAAAGATGATAAATATAGAGTAACTTAGTTAAATATTCAAAATTAAGTAAAACCGACATTATCGTTGCATTTATCTTGGAATTTTGGTTCAGATAGACCCCAAGTTTACGTAAAATGGATAACATAGAAGAAGTTAGGGCTTTAGAAGTTTATTTACATATAACAAGCTTGTATATGAATAAATAAATTCCAAAAAATCAAACAAACATTGCAGGAAGGAAGAGCGGGAAAGTTTCCCGTTGGGCGACGACCCAAGCTCAGCTTGGGTCGACCCATAGGAGGCTTGGTCAACCCACCAAGGATTTGGGCAGATCCATTTTGCATACCTAGACTGTTTTGTACACTAAATTCGTTGCTGACTTAACTAGACTTGTACGGTTTGGATTTAAAACCCAAAATCTAAAGGTTGATGTTGACTCTATAACTCTATAAATAGATGGCTTCCCTCATTTCCAATCCACAACCTCTTCATATCTCTTCCTCTCTGAAACTACTCTGAAAATTATAAACATACAAAAAGGGGAATGCTGCTAGAGATTGGATTAAACAGTGGAAACATCAAGACTTGGACTTGGATTGGACTTGGACTTCTTATGGCATAGTGTTATATAATTATCTTCATCAAGATTCACGTGAGTTATAGTTATTTACAGATCTGATTTCTTAAGCCTTGAATATGACAGTTAAATAAAATTGATTAGAAGCTACAGTGTTAGTAACATAAATATTACACCTGTTTTCACTGTAGATCACCTATGCCATTATGATCAGTTATACAAACGCATGTGATGTTAATTAAACATGTTGTACATATGCCTGTGATGTTAGACAAGTTATACACATGCCTATGATGTTGATTAAACAAGTTAGACATATGCCTGTGATGTTGGATAAATAACAAGTTAAATATATCTATCTTCCTTTTCCCATTTTCTATATTTATTTCCAATTTTGCCTATATGCCTATATGATTTTATTCTTCTTCTTTCATTTCCTTTTTATTTTATACCAAGTCCAGTCCTTTAAAAGCCTAGGCTATACCCGATTAGTGTGTGCATATAATTTTTGGCAATGGTGAATGACATAAAATGGAAATTAGGCATGTTAATTAATTGGGACTGGTTGACTGTATTTTGGCAAAAGGACAAATATACACATGTTAGATTTGCTATAAACTAACAAGAGAGATAATGTGTATATGTTGTTATAACTTGGTAGAAATATGCATAAACCTATATATGTTCTAATTTGGGGACATAGTAAAGATGCATATGACATAGACATGTTAGATTTGATTTAAAATGGACGTTAAGTAAATTGTCATGTTAAGAATAGGGTAAGTACCAGATGTAGTTTAAGAAACTAAAATGCTAAGGGAATTGTATACATCTGGGAAGGTGTTTTGGGAAGGTTTGTACACATAATGACACATAATAATTACAACCGTGTTTATTAGTAAACCTAAACCTGCTAGATACGAGTATTAATAAGCTAAAGCTCCCTCGTTCTTGCTATTGTATCGCATTTTAGGACTCTTAAATCCTAGTTTTGGGGGCACAACCTTAGGGGGTTTGGCTTGTGTCAAACTTCTGTTTGGAACCCATATCAGTTAGTATCCCTCTTGGTCTCTTATTAGAAGGGGCCTCACGCTAGGTAGGGGCCATGTAATGACCCGCATTGGCAAAGGTATTATAATTTATTTAATTAATTATTTATAAGGTGATTAAAAGGATTTATTGGTCGTGGAATTAAATAATGGTGAATATTTAATAAAAATAATAAATTTAATAATATATTGAATTCTGAAATAATCAGAGTTGGCTGAAATGGCGATATGGTGTGAACTGGATCATCTGGGATATTTAATTCAGTTTAAAATTGAATTTGAATAACGAATATATTATATAAACGACAGTTTGAACGTAGAATTTTAATATAATTAAAAACGAGCTTGAAATAGCGCTGCAGTTCGTAAATTGGCGATTCGAACTTCAACTGAATGTACAGGATTCGTTTTAAGCTGGATTTCTGTGGAACAAGAAACGTGTGGAGCTGGTGGAGTATATCTTTCTAGTGGAAGAGAAAAATCGGGATTTCATTGTGTAGATTTTGAGATATGTCCAAATCAAATTTTAGAAAAGTCGCTGTGGAATTCCTTTATAATTTATAAAGGAATTATTTATATTTTAAAAAGGAATTTCAATATAAATCGAATATCGGGTTGACCCAGATTTGAAATATCAAGTTATAAATCCCAGTGGAGCTGTATGATATTCTGTTGAGGATATAAACGATAATATAAATTTATTTATATTTATTTTAATTATATTTAAATAAATTTATATATTTAAATGGGTTATTCAGGGCTTCAAAAATAGCCAGTTTTGCAAACGAAGTCGGAATTCAACGAAACTAATTTTGTTGGATCCGCAATGTCAAATAGTTGTTAGATTTCCAGTTTCGTGATTTTTAGAGTCAGTGTGTGGCCGTACCGATTTTTAATGTGAAATACAGTAGATAAATCGACTTTAAAAATACGCTGTGTGAGCAAATGGAGTCGGAATTTGACGAAACCAGTTTCGTTGGGACCGCAATGTCGAACTCTAGCTACATGTCCAGTTTGGTGATTTTAGGAGATCGTATGTGGTCGCTGGTATTTTTAGAAGGCAGATACAAGGAGAAAATCGATAAAATAAAATATAAAAATCAAATTAAAAATATCCTAATCTATTTCTGGTGGAAACACAAGCCACGCATCATCTGTTTATAGCCACAAACCTTACCTACCACTTCCATTATAAACACAGCACAAATCCCATTCGCCAGAACCAAAAACCGCAAGGTAAAAATCACAAGAAGAAAAAACAAAGAAATCCAAGTAAATTTCTATTAATCACAACTCAAACACCATTGGAATCACTGAGAGATTTTCTTCAGTTTGATAACCATGTTGTAGGGTGCGACGCCTTTTTGTGTGATGCTCGAACGCGCACAGTAGCAACTAGGGTTCCCAGTTGTGGAAATTTGGGGCATCGAGGTGATTTTCTGGAGTTGGATTCGGGTTCATGGGAGTGGTTAGCACCTCGTCCGAGTGGTTTGGGGGATTTCGAAACAAAAGTTGTCACACCTGGTACAGTAGGAGTGCGGTTGGTCTGAAGTCGTGAGGGGAGAAGCAGATCGAGCTATGCCATTTTCGGCTGAGGTGATAAAGGTATTGATGAGGAGAAGTGTGTTGTTTTTAGTTTGTTTTTTCCTTAAACATAGAAGGAGAACGAGTGGGAGAATACGAGAATGATTTGGTGGAGTTGGGGGTATTGGAGCACGTCGGGGAAGAAGGGGGTTGAGCGGGCTTGGGTATAGACCGGTGTATGACGGGCCAAGAAAGGGGTAAAGGCCCATATTGAAATTTAATTTAATTCATTCAAATTAGTTCAAACTTTAATATTGTATAATTTGATCATACGATATCAGATTTATGAACCGTAAGTTGCGTTGGGATCGTATGGACGGACACTACCCAATGGGACTGACTGGGAGTGGATTGGAGCTCGTTTGAATTTATGACAAAATAAACTGTTTGATTCAAATCAAACAACAGTGTATCGTTCTTTAACGATGAACTGCAAATGTGAGTAAATCTCACTAACTCTGAACAGTTTATAATTTCATGTTGTATTTTTTAGAACTGTTAGAAATTGTCTGATTGATTGTGTGTTGACTGTTTGATTGAACTGCTAGTTAGTTAGTTGAATTTCTGTATTGATTCTGTTTAACAGAATATATCATATGGAACTGAAAGCAATGTTAATTATATTGTTTAACATCTGTGTGCAGGGAAACAGGTTGGAGGAATCCAACTGGATTCCTCAACATTTATTTTACTGTAATTTATATTTGGTGATATATAATGTGATATAAAATCTGACGTTGATTATGTGTGTTTGGACGATATTCACCGTTGTTATATGGTGTGTTAAATACCACAAGAAATACCAGAATGTGATAAAGGGATTTTCAAAGTATAATTTGAAAATAATTTATTTATATAAAATCACTGGATTTTATATATACATAAAAGGAAAAAGGGTTTTTATAAAGGAAATAAATTATCAAATATAAAGGAATTATATTTGTTAAACAAATATAAAGTGATTTATTTATAAGTCAAATATAGAGGAATTATATTTGTAAAACAAATATAAAGGAAATTATTTGTAAAACAAATAGGAAGAGGAATATTTGTAAAACATTTACAAATAGGAAATCAAAGGGAATATTTGTAGAACATTTACAAATAGATAAGAAAGGATTTATTTATTTAGGAAATAAATAAAAGTAAAAGGGTTTATTTATTTAAGAAATAAATAAAGAGTTAAAATAAATAGAATAAAGGAGATATTTATTTGTTAAATAAATAGGATTATAAAGGAAATATTTATTTAGGAAATAAATAGACTATAAAAGAAAATCTTTAAAAAGGAATAAACGTTATTAGCGAGTAAGTTAATCAAAGTGAATTGGTTAAGTTAATCAAAGTGAATTAGTTGAGTTAAACTAAGTGAATTGGTTAAGTTAATCAAAGTGAATTAGTTGAGTTAAACTAAGTGAATTGGTTAGATTAATCAAAGTGAATTAGTTAAGTTAAACTAAGTGGATTAGTTAAGTTAATCAAAGTGAATTGGTAAAGTTAATCAAAGTGAATTAGTCGAGTTAATCAAAGTGATTAGTTCAGTTAATCGAGATAAGAAAAATCAAGTGGGTTAATCGAGTTGAATTAGTCAGTCGAGTTAATCAATTGAGTTAGTCAAGCCAAGCAAATCAAGCTAGGTTAATCGAGTTGAATTAGTCAGTCGAGTTAATCAATTGAGTTAGTCAAACCAAGTAAAAAAGTTAGAGTTAACCAGTAGAGTTAATCAGTTAGGGTTGACCAGGCAGAGTTAAACAGTTAGAGTTAATCGATTAGAGTTAGAGTTAACTAATTAGGGTTATCCAAACTAAGTTAATCGAATATTAGTTTATTCGAATAGAATTAAAGGAGTTAATCGAATACAGTTTATTCGAAAGGAGGAGTTATCAAATAGAGATTATTCGAAAGAGAATTTCGTAAGGAAGTGTTAAAGAGTTAAAAGATGAACTTACCCTATTTCGAGATTTGAAATGTTGTTCAGTTAAGGTCTGAGAGGTAATTATACCCCAACTTGATTGACTTCGTTTTTAATTTAGAAATGGGTAAGGTTCGAGAGTGAAAGTGGTTAAGTGAATTTAGTAAATAAGTAAAGTGGTTTGAGTTGGCATAACGATGTTTTATCTAAACATCTGTTTAAACCCAAATAAGGAGTTTTGGAAATGTTTTCCAAACAAGAACCAGAAATGTTTTCTAATATAGTAAACAAGAAGTGGAAATGTTTTCCAGTGTTAATAACATATATTTTATAAATTTAGAAAATAGAAAATGTTGAATATAGGGAAACAGGAGATGAAAAATGAACTATATAGATAAATGTTAAACGATGTTTGTTCGATATAATTTCCATCTGGAAATAATATCGTTGTTTGCACACCTGTTTTTCTTTGATAGTTAACTCACCGACTATCGAAGTTTTGACCATTTTAACGTTGTTAATATGGAGAGACCAGTTGGATTATTATCCAAAGAACCACTCTGTATTGGCATAAGCGTTGCGAATCATATATGCCAAAGATAATTGAAGACGGAGTAAAGTGCAAGGGCTATTGTATAAGTCTTAGATAACACTACCTAAGATGGATGTACTGAATAGTGCCTTCGGTTCATCCTGTTCCTGGATGACTTGTATGGACGGATGTCTGACAGAGTATTTCCAGACGATCACGTATATTGATTTCTCCAACCGTACCAAGAGTGGAAGCGGAGAAGGAAACTTCTTTTTGCTAACACATAATGTATTGTTGAGGACGTCAATCGGTGATTGGATGGATTTGATGATGTGGCATTCAAAGAGAATCTGGTGTGATGATAAAGCGTAGCTTCTAGCCTCACATCCGGTAAATGATAGAAATCGGGCAGGCAACATGGCTATGTAGGTCGCACCTATTAGGGTGTATAATCACCTGATCTAGAGTTTCATTTATTTCTAAAAATCTATTGTCGATACTGTCCCATTCGGGAAACAGTTGCTGATCCCAACCGTTGGTGATATACATTCGATACACTCAAGCGAAATGAGTAGTCGGTCATGTGTGGCCGGGTTGCAAGATGTTCTTGTTGAACCCAGTGTATTCCTCTCTAGAGGTACACTAGTGAAAGGTGGTTCCATACCTTGTCATAGTTGGAAATCCATTACCCAATACGTGCTTGCGGTTTTGATTGTATACTATATATGTAGAACGTGAGATGAAAGCGTTTCTGGTAAATGATTATATATATACTGTGGTTGATAGACATTATTATAATATCAAAAGGTTTTTGATATAAAGATATTTTGGATTCTTATAAGGGAAAAACCCGTTCCATTATGCGGCGTGGTCTTATGAGATATCGTTTACTTGTTCGAACTGTTTTTAAACTATTTTACTCACACCAGTCCCATGACTGACCCGGAGTTTATTTGTTTGTTTCCCTAAACTCTTGGGTGCCTAAATTTGCACGGGCAGTCAAGCAGTCGGGATTTTACAGATACACTTGAAGAGCTGGAGCAGGAGGCTTCGGGATCATATAGCTATAGTTATTTCCGCTGTGTTGTAAGTGTTGTAATGTGATAATGATGTATATTCAAGTACAGATGTATATTTCAAGTTATGTTATATATATTATATGTTATTCGTTCCGCTGTGAGATTCGTGTTACTCTGATGTTGTGTTCTTCTTCTTCTTCTATTCTAAGTTTCTATCTTATCTTTCCTCACCCTCTAATTTCTTTCACTAATTACCAGGATTTTTCGATGTTTTGGTTATCGACATCGAGTTTATGTGAATAACCAAAGTCGCTCAAAATACGGGTCATTACAGGCCAGAGCACGCTTTATTGAATTAAATAGTAAGAGGTTCACATGGGGGTGGTTACGGGAGCCTTACGACGGAGTCGTGAGCGTGTATGGGTCCGACTGGGGAAGATAAGATGTTGTAACACCAGTAGATAAGTCTGTGTCACATAGTTGCTGGGTTAGGGAGTGATACACCCTATGCCGGGGCTGACACAGGGTATTTACGTAATAGGGAGCCGATCGCTTGGGTAGTGATTAGGGTACACCTAATCCTGCACGTATGAAATTAGTCTAACACCTAATCCTATTATGCAATTAGGGTACGCTTAATCCTAATTTTTGAATCTGCTTTTTATTTCTACTGTTAATCCTGTTGTTATGAAATCATGTTGAACTTGTTATACTAGTATTGGTGCAGACTTAAGAATTAAGACCTAAGACCTATGGCATATATGTTTAGACATTACCTATTTTAGGGTATAAATGTAAAGCATTACTTGATCATAAATTTATTCCTGCTATTATGTCCATCATGCTAAATAGTTTAGTTTCCCTATCATGAAACCGTACCTTTCTCGTCCAGTCTTATTTACTTGTCTTGGCATTCCTATTTATGATTTTTGTAAATCACTTGAACTCGCCAGGCTTTATGTCTGACCCTTTTCTTTTACTTCTTTCTTCCTTTCCACCTAGGTCCTCACAGTGGAAGCACTCAACAGTAACTAGGACTTTCTGTAGCATCTTGGATTTGGATTTCTTGAGATGTATTTTTCTGACTTTATTCCATCTTGGCTTGTGGCAAGGATATGGTTTTATTTTATGGCATTATGTTATTTTTTTAAAAGACAGATGTGAAGTACTTTGTAAGTGGTCGATGTAACTGGTTTTGAGAACTACGTTTTATTTTGATAATAAAGTTGAAAGTTTTTCAGCTACTTATTTTATATCTTCTCTGAAAATTTCAATATTGTTACCTATTGCACTTCACGGAACTTAATGCATTCTCTTATAAGTGACATTAACGGACATGGGGTGTCACATTTGGTATTAGAGCTGAAGGTCACAAGATTAGAGAATAGCTTTTAAACCCGTTTTTAAAAAGCAAAGTATTTTCAAATAAAAGTCTATTTTGAAAAACATATCCCCTCAAGCCAGAGTAAAAAATTCTCTCGATATCTTGTTGAATCCTTTTTCTTTTCTTTTCAGGATGTCTGGGGAACCCAATCTTCCCAAGGGCGTTCAGATACCGGCATGGTTCTGTAGATATCTTGAGGCTACGACACCTGCCGAAGGTCAAGGAGATGCCCTTCCCCCATCTGCAGCCGATGTTCCTCTACCTCCACGAGTGGATAACTTCTCTAAGATATGCAAAGACTTATGCGCAATGGGAGGAAAACCATTCTGTGGCACTGAAATCTTTGTTGAAGCACAAAATTAGCTACGAGAGATAGAGAACTTGTTTGGACTTTTCAAGGTCGACGATCGAAGGAAAATACAACTGGTTGCATGGCAACTTATGGATGATGCTTCCTAATGGTGGAAAGTAACGCAAGTGGGACAACCAGTGGTGACATGGGATGACTTCATGCAAAGGTTCGAGATGAAATTCTTATCCCAGGAAGAAGAGGGACTGCAAATGGAAAGGTTCTTGGCTTTAAAGCAAGGATACATGCCGATGAAGGAGTATGTGAATAAGTTTAATTAACTAGAAAGGTTTGGACTAGAGTTGCTGAATACACCCCACAAGAAGGCGCTTAGATTTGCTAGAGGGTTGAATGAACCTCTCCAAGGACTTGTTTTTTCTCACATACCAATAGGGTCAACTTTTGAAAGGCTAGTTGATACGGTACTTATGCAAGAGGATGGAAAAGAGGAAAAGAAAGGAAATAAGACTGAGGAGACAAAAGCAAAAGGTGAGAAACAAAAATGGTGGCCCAAGAAAGGAAAGAAACAAAAGAAAGGTGGAAAGCCTGACAAGGCCCAAATAAAAAAGGATGTAGTGTCATGATTGCAGTGCTATGGGGCATTTTGTGAAGGATTTCCAAAAGACGAGGAAGGCCTGCTTTAATTATGGGCAAGTTGGACATTTTAGCAAACAACGCCCTAGTAAGCAAGGACAAGGGGCAGGAACCTCTGGATAGGTGCATGGTTTGGAAGCAAGTGGACAAGATCGAGTTAGGAAAGTCACGGTTGAAGGTTTGATTTCCCTTTTTGACTATCCTATTTGAACCTTATTTGATTATGGGGCTTCACACTCACTTATTTCTAGTTCTTTAGTAGATAGTTGCACCTAAGTACTAGTATAGTCTCTGAACCTGTAGTGGTCTCAAACCCCATATGAGGATCGACTCATTTATCCATGATGTATAGGAGTTTCAGAAATTTTATCTTGGGCGTCGAATTGCAATGCATACATGCTGGGCTTTATGGGCTATGGTTTGATTCTAGGCATGGATTGGCTAGCCAAGTATTATGCCATCCTTGATTGCGAAAAGAGAGTGGTTAGACTTCTTTCTTGTCATGGTAGGACTCTCGAAATTTCCTGCGACCCACGGGGGTCGGTGATGCTCAGTTTTCTAAATCATTTGATACTTCTGTTGACGAATTGCCATCTGTGACTATAGTTAGAGACTACCCGGATGTGTTTTAGGAGGTTAAGGGTCTACCTCCAAAATGAGAGATATACTTCCGAATTTACTTCGTAGAGAACGTGAAGCCAGTTTCTCTACCAGTGCGTTATATGGCTTCTAGAGAAAGGAGGGAGCTCAGTTACCAAGTAGGGGAGCTATTAGAAAAAGGTTTTATTAGACAAAGCATTTCAGAGTGGGGATTTCCAGTCTCTTCGCAACTGAGGCAGATGGCTCACTTCGTCTATGTATGGATTATAGGGATTTGAATAAGCTCACTAAGAAAAATAGGCACCCACTACCGAGACTTGACGACCTGTTTGATCAGCTAGTTGGCGCATCGGTTTTCTTGCAAATGGATCTGGCCATGGGGTTTCATCAGTTGAGAGTGGCAGAGGACAGCATAGATAAGACTGCATTCAGAACTCCATATGGCTTCTTCGAATGGTTGGTTTTGCCTTTTGGGTTAACGAATGCACCCGCTTATTTTGTGGACATGATGTGTGGGGTGTTTAGGGAGTTTCTGAACAAGTTTGTGGTTATCATTGTGGATGACATTCTAATCTTCTCAAAGTACGAGGAGGACCATGCCCAACACTGAGGAGAGGTTCTACGCACCCTCAGGTCACATCAACTCAAGGCGAAACTTTCTAAGTGTTACTTTTGGAGAAAGGAAGTAAGGTTCCTAGGGCATGTGGTCTCCAAGGACGGCACAACAGTGGATCCCGCAAAAGTCGTTGCAGTTCAAGATTGAAGGGCTCCAAAGAATGCAACGGAGGTGAGAAGTTTCCTAGGGTTTGCAGGCTAATATAGAAAATTTATCAAGGAATTTTCAAGAGTATAGCCCCTTCTTACCCGTTTGATGAAAAAGAACTTGACTTTTTCATGGAGCATTGATTGTGAGAATGCCTTTCAAAGGTTGAAGAGGGCTATGACAACAACCCCAGTTCTGACTCTCCTAGGCGGAAGCAAGATGTTTACGGTTTACACCGATGCTTGTGGCACATGACTTGGCGCCATCTTGATGCAAGAGGGAAGGGTAGTGTGTTATGGAAGCAAACAGTTGAGGGTTCATGAAAAGAAATACCCAACCCACGATCTAGAGTTAGCTGCTATAGTATTCGCACTGAAGTCTTGGCGACACTATCTACTTGGAGAAAAGTTTGAGCTATATACAGATCATAAGTCGGTCGAGTACTTGTTCTTACAGAAAAATCTCAACTTGAGGCAGAAGCGGTGGAGCTTATACCCCTGGCCAGGGTAATGTAATGGCGGACGCACAGAGTATGCAGAGAATGACTTCGAGTTCTCTATTCGTAGAAAGGTGGAGCTTGGAGTACATCTCAACCTTTAATTTTAAGCCTTCTATGGATTTCACAGTTAGATTATTAGCATCTTTGGAAGTGCGTCCTACTTTATTGGAGTGAGTTAGATCTATGCAACGAGAGGACCCGTAGATTTCTGACATCTTGGAAAAGCTCAATAAAGGCGAGACTTCTAGTCACCTTGCTAAATATACCGTGGTTGATAAGGGGTGGCTAAGGTGAGATGGAAGGCTATGTGTTCCTAAGATCGGGGAACTGCTAAAGGCAATGCTTGAGGAAGCTCATCATTCTCAGACGACTATCCATCCGAGCAGCGACAAAATGTATCGAGACATGAAGAGGGTTTTTCTTTTGGACTAGCATGAATGTGGCGAAATTTATAGATCGATGCATGACTTGACAAAAAGTAAAGGTTGAACAAAAGAAACCAGACAGATTGCTTCAGCCCTTGGATACCCCGCAATGGAAGTGGGAGAGCGTCTCTCTAGATTTCATCGATGGATTGCCTCGATCAAGGAAGGGGAACACGAGCATTTGGGTGATAGTGGATAAACTTACAAAGAGAGCTTGTAGTGACCCGCATTTTTAGCTGTTGAATAATTTATTTATTTAATTATTAAATATCGATTTATCGATATCGAGAACGTGAATTAAATAATATTGAATATTTAATTAATAATTATAATATAATAATATATTATAATGCCGAAATAGTCGGAGATAGTGAAATTCACAATATCATGTGAATTGAATAGCATACGAGATTTTGTGGAGTTTCGATTCGAAATATAATAACGATTATATTGAATCGATGAAAGTTGAACGTATAGTTTATAATATATTTATAAACGAGCTCAAAATGGCGCTGCAGTTCGCTATTTGGCGATTTGAACTTCAACTGAATGCACAGGATTCGTTTTAAGCCGGATTTCTGTGAAACAAGAAACGTGTGGAGCTGGTGGAGTATATCTTTCTAGTGGAAGAGAAAAATCGGGATTTCGTCGTGTAGATTTTGAGTTACGTCCAAATCAAATTCTGGAAAAGTCGCTATGGATTTCCTTTATAATTTGCGATGCTTTATATACGTTATAAATCGATTTTTCGATACGAACTGAATATCGGGATAATCTGGAGTCTGGAAATCAAGTCATAAAATCTGAGGTGATATTCTGGAGCCAGACGACATCGTATATGGATATATACGATAATATAAATTTATTTATATTTAATTTAATAATATTTAAATATATTTATATATTTAAATGGGTCATCCAAAGCTTTAAAAATAGCCGGTTTTGCATACGAAGTCGGAATCCGACGAAACCAGTTTTGTTGGATCCACAATATCAAATAGTTGTTAGATTTCCAGTTTCGTGATTTTTAGAGTCACTATGTGGCCGTACGGATTTTTAGAGTGAGAAACAGTCAGTATTTTGACAGTTAAAAATACGCTGTGTGAGCATACGGAGTCGGAATTCGACGAAACCAGTTTCGTTGGGACCGTAATGTCGAACTGTAGCTGCATGTCCATTTTCGTGATTTTTGGGTATCGTGTATGATCGTAGGGATTTTTAATGATAAAATACAATCAGCGTAGCAATAAAAATCAATATAAAATTAATTTTAAAACTCTATAAATACCCTCACTTCCTTCCTTAACCTAATAAAATTCATTCTGAGGTCAACGCAATCTTTTTCCGCCGTTGTTCCTCCCAGGGAAAAAGGTTCGATCCTCATAATTAATTTCTAGAAATCAAAGACAAACACTATAAATCTTGTAACATATATATTTGAGCTCGTGAAGGAGTCCTCTTCATTTCAATATCAGTTTGCAAGCGTTCGACCCTTATTGGGTTCGCTGCTGTTTTCCAACGTAGGGGTTTTAGAACTAGGGTTTGGGAATTTGAGTCATACAAGGTTTCGATCCATGTTTTGGTCTTGTTTTCGAGACTTAGAAGGAAAATAGCACGGTTTGGTGGTATTTTTGGGGAAATCGAACACTATGTTGTTCGATGGTTTACTGTTGCAACAGAGAGAGTGCTGTTCGACGGAAAACCAGGGAGTGTCTCGAGTTTGAGTTTTGGGTGATGAGGTTTTTGCATCTGCGAAGAGATGAAGTGTGGTGGGTTCGGTTTTGAATTTCGTGGTGAGACAAGAGAGAACGTGGAGGAAGAAGAATCGTGTATGGCCATTGTGAGGTGCTGGGATCCGCGTTTTAATTTGTGGAGGAAGAAGAGTGTCGTGGTCTTCATATGGTAATGGGCCAACTTATAAGGTAAAGGCCCAATATCGATTAAAAGGGAATTCAATCTATTTTTATTTATATTAGTACATGAACTTGTAAATGTAATATCTGGGTCATACGATATCAGAATTTCAAACCGTCAGTTGCATTGGGATCGTATGGACGGGAGCAACACAATGGGACTGACTGGGGGTGGATTGGAGCTCGTTTGAAATTATGGCGAAATAAATTGTTTGATTCAAATCAAACAAACAGTTTATCGTTCTTTAACGATGAACTGCCAAAGTGAGTAAATCTCACTAACTCTGAACAGTTTATAATTTCATGTTGTATTTTTTAGAACTGTTAGATATTGGTTGATTGACTGTATGTTGACTGTTTGATTGAACTGCTAGTCAGTTAGTTGAATTTCTATATTGATTCTGTTTAACAGAATATATCATATGGAACTGAAAGTGATGTTATCTTGTCTAACATCTGTGATGCAGGGAAACAGGTTGGAGGAATCCAACTGGATTCCTCAACAGATATTTTACTGTGATTTTTATATTGTGATATATGATGTGAATTATAACCTGTTGTTGATTGTGTGTGCATGGACGATATTGAACATCGTGATTTGATATGATTGAATACCATAACATACCGAAATGTTGATAAGGGGATTTTCAAAGTGATATTTGAAAATGAAATATTTATAAATTTAAATATTTATAAATAAGGACTATTTATAAATTGGGATATTTATAAATAGGTGATATTTTAAAAAGGAAAATAAATTCAAACCATTTCTTTTTGAATGGAAAAGCCTGTGTGGCGAGTTTGGGGATTTTCCCGATGCTCCCGATACAAAGGAGGTTATGGCGAATTTTCCCGAGAATTTAAGGAGTTAGAATATTTCAAGAATAAATTTGAAAAGGAAATATTTGTAAACCATTTACAAATTGAATTGAAAAGGAAACGTTATAAAAGGGAAATCATTTTTAAAGTGTAGAACCGTTATTTAAAAGTAAATCTTTTCAAATAAATAAAACGTTGTTAAAAAGAAAATCTTTATAAAGTAAATCGAATATGGTATTCGTAGTTAGTTAATCGAATATAGACATTCGAAGTTAGTTAATCGAATATAGACATTCGAAGTTAGTTAATCGAATATAAACATTCGAAGTTAGTTAATCGAATATAGACATTCGAAGTTAGTTAATCGAATATAGACATTCGAAGTTAGTTAATCGAATATAGACATTCGAAGTTAGTTAATCGAATATAGACATTCGAAGTTAGTTAATCGAATAGGGTATTCGAAGTTAGTTAATCGAATATGGTATTCGAAAGTTAGTTAATCGAATATGTTATTCGAAAGGGGTTAGTCAAGTCGAGTTAGTCAAATAGGGTTAATCAGTTAGAGTTAACCAGTTAGAGTTAATCAGTTAGAGTTAACCAGTTAGAGTGAATCAGTTAGAGTTAACCAGTTGGAGTTAATTAGTTAGAGTTAATCGATTAGAGTTAAAACGAACTAGAGTTAATCAAATATAGTTATTTGAGACAGAGTTAGTCAAACATAGTATTCAGGGTAAGTTGCCATCTTGTACGACTGCTAGCGTAATTCGCAGGGCTGTAAATAGCCTACGGCGGTCGGATGTTTCCTGAGGGAGTCAGGCGTAACCATTGTGATCGCTGCGATCTAGAGTCAAGCGAATGGAGTTTTAATCGAATATTAGTTATTCGATAGGAGTTAATTGAGTTGATCGGGTGGTTCGACCAAGTTAGTCGAGCCTAGTTAATCGAATCGAATTGGTCGAACCAAGTTAGTCGAGTTAAGTTCGTCGAGTTAAAATTATCGATGTTAGTTTCATCGAAAGGAGGTATCGATGTTAGTTTCATCGAAAGGAGTTATCGATGTTAGTTTCATCAAAGGGAGTTATCGATTATAGTTTAAACGAAGTGAGATTTTTAAATATGAGATATTTGAAAAGGAAGAGTTATCGAATATTAGTTATTCGAAGAGAGATTATCGAATATCGTTTATTCGAGAAGGAGTTAATCAAATAGAGATTTCTCGAAGAGAGTTAATCGGCAAATTCGATTATATCGAATTCGGGAACGTACTTATACTTTCCAGTGTTTAAATAGAGATTTATTTATTTTTAAATAAATAAGTGTTAGGTTAATTATTCACTAATAAGAATAGAAGTTATAATTAAAGTTAGATAATTTGAAGGTAGGGATTATAACGTTATCGTTATAACCAATGTTTTAAATATAGAAGTGGATTAGTAAAATTGAATCCGAGAAAGGCATAAAAAAAAGTTGTAAAAGATTAAAAGATAAACTTTGACCATTTCGAAGTTATAACGTTGTTCAGTTAAGGTCTGAGAGGTAATTATACCCCAACTTGAGTGACTTCCTTCTTAACTAAGAAATGGTAAGGTTTGATCGTAAAGGAATTTTGGAAATGTTTTCCAAACGAGAAATCAGAAATGTTTTCTGATAAAAGAAAATAAGAATTTAGAATATAGGGAAACAGGAGATAAGTAAATAAATGAACTAAAGAGATTAATGTTAAATGATGTTTGTTCGATATAATTTCCATCTGGGAATAATATCGTTGTTTGCACACTTGTTTTTCTTTGATAGTTAACTCACAGACTATCGAAGTTTTGACCATTTTAACGTTGTTAATATGGAGAGACCGGTTGGATTATTATCCATAGAACCACTCTGTATTGGCATAAGCGTCGCGAATCATATATGCCAAAGATAATTGAAGACGGAGTAAAATGCAAGGACTATCCTGTTTACAGAATAGTGCCTTCGGTTTTTCCAGTCCCAGGACAACTTGTATGGACGAAGGTCTGACAGAGTATATCCAATGGATCGCGTAAGTTGATCTGTTCAAACGTATTCACGTTTGGTGGCGGAGGAATTCGTTTCTCTAAGCTGTATACCCGTGTTACTTTTGGATAAATCAATTTGTGATTTGGCGGGTATGACGATGTGACATTTCTAAGTGAATGAAGATGGATGTCTGACATAGTATTTCCAGACGATCACGTACATTGATTTCTTCAACTATACCAAGAGTAGAAGAGGAGAAGGAAACTTCTTTTAGCTGACACGTAATGTACTGTTGTAAACGTCAATTAGTGATTTCGATGGATTTGACAATGTAGCATTCGAATTGAATCTGATGTAATGATAAAGCGTAGCTTCTAGCCTCATCAACCGGTAAATGACAGAAATCGGGCAGGCAGCATGGCTAAGTCGGTCGCACCGAAGTAGGGTGTATAATCGCCAGCTAGTGAATATTCATTTGTTTTCTTAAATCTATCAATGCTGTCCCATATATATATACGGGAACGGTTGCTGATCCCAACCGTTGGTGATGTACATTCGATACACTCAAGCGAAATGAGTGGTCGGTCATGTGTGGCTGAGTTGCAAGATGTTCTTGTTGAACTCCAGTGTATCGTTCCTAGAGTACACTGATCGGAAGGTGGTTCCATACCTGGTCATAGTTGGAAATCCATTACCCAATATGTGCTTGCGGTTTTGATTACATACTATATATGTAGTAACGTGAGATGCAAGCGTTTCTGCTAGATTGATATCTATTTGTATTTAGACATTATTATAATATCAGAATGATATTGCTTTTTCAAAGATGTTTGGACTCTCATAAGGGAAAAACCCGTTCCGTATTCACGGCGTGGTCTTATGAGATATCATATACCTATTTTAAATGATTTGAGTTTATTCACACCAGTCACATGACTGACCCGGAGTTTATTTTGTTGTTTTCCCTAAACTCTTGGGTGCCTAAATTTGTACGGGCAGTCAAGTAGTCGGGATTTTACAGATACACTTGGAGAGCTTGGAGCAGGAGGCTTCAGGATTCTATAGCTATTATTATTTCCGCTGTTGTTGTAAGTGTTGTACTCTGATAAGTGTTATTGTATACATATACTGATGTTATTTCAAAGATATGTTATGTTATATTTTATTCGTTCCGCTGTGAGGTTCGTGTTTACTCTGATGATGATGTTCTTCTTCTTCTACTATTCTATTAGTTCTACCTTATCTATCCTCACCCTCTATCTTCTTTCTATTAGTTTCCTGGTTTCCAGTGCAATTTGGGGTTGGACTTGTGTTATTTGGTCAGCTCAAATTGGACCGGATTTTCGGGTCACTACAGTTGGTATCAGAGATGAAGGTTAAGTATTACCTTGGCTCTGTGGGGTGATTCAGTAGAGATGGGATTAGTAATATCCTAGATTGAGTTTGAGTGTATATATACGAGTGAACGTATTTGTTAGTTAATATAAAATTATTTTATATTGTGGAGTTTTATTGGTTGAGTTGTTTGTGAATTCTGGTCGATCGGTTTGATCCACTGTATCGATCGGGGTTACTAAACACTCGAATACGATGAACCGTCATGGTATGTTTTGAAAGAGGGTAAATGGAATAATTTTACCCGAATATATTTGATATAGTATATTGGTTGTGTTGGTTGTTATTATAATCGAGTAAGATTATAAAAAGGTAAAATGATTATAAATGACTAATCAGAATTCATATAAGTAAAGTATATGAAATAAAATGAAGAAAAACCTGAATTTAAATCAGATTGGGATTAAAATAAGGAAATTTTAAGTTCCTGGGAGATTTCGAAAACGTTTTTCAAACTGAAGGTGATATAGTATTGAACTCACTTCGATAGCTGGAAAATAGATTCTGATGATGAATCGCGACGTCATCAGTGTTCATTTTCGAGTTCTAAGTGACGGACTACTACCAAAGGTTTTGTTTTTGAATTGTTTTGAGAAAACAAGTTGTTTAGAAATTCAAAGGTTTTGCATTGGCATTGTAATTTCAAATTGATTTGAAATAGACCCAGGAAATTAAGTTTCGGAATTTAATTTTAACTTATGAAGTTAAATAGAATAAGATAGTAGAAATAAATTGAAATATTAACTTGAACTGAGTTAAATAGAATTGAATTGGATTAGAGAATAATCTGTTATGGAATTGGGTTGATGAGAAGAATTTGATATTCGGGTTCGAATGAAATTCGATTTGGTTTTGAGGATATGAACTGATTGGAATTTGATGGAAATAACACTGGTATATGCTGAGTTGATAGCATATGGAAGTGATAGAGTTGATATTCCCGACAAAAAGGTACAGTTTATATTATATATGGATATGAGATTTATGAGCCGAATTGGCAAGCCGCTTGGCTGTTTGATTTTCTTTTGGGTTAAAGAAGGCCCAGAGAGGCGAGTTGGAGTTTGAGATATTGACCAGTACAAAGGAGGTGCTGGCAAAAATTTTCGAAAAGTTAAGGTGTTAGAAAATTTTCAGAATATTTGAAAAATTTAGTTAGTCGGAATAAATTAATATTTTAGTCGATATTAATTGGTTCAGTTGAAACCGGAGACAAGAAGTAAACAGATAAATTTTTACCCAGTAGATAGGGTCGTCCACTAGCTTAGCAATTTCGAGGACGAAATTTTATTAAGGGGGGAAGATTGTAGTGACCCGCATTTTTAGCTGTTGAATAATTTATTTATTTAATTATTAAATATCGATTTATCGATATCGAGAACGTGAATTAAATAATATTGAATATTTAATTAATAATTATAATATATTAATATATTATAATGTCGAAATAGTCGGAGATAGTGAAATTCACAATATCATGTGAATTGAATAGCATACGAGATTTTGTGGAGTTTCGATTCGAAATATAATAACGATTATATTGAATCGACGACAGTTGAACGTATAGTTTATAATATATTTATAAACGAGCTCAAAATGGCGCTGCAGTTCGCTATTTGGCGATTTGAACTTCAACTGAATGCACAGGATTCGTTTTAAGCCGGATTTCTGTGAAACAAGAAACGTGTGGAGCTGGTGGAGTATATCTTTCTAGTTGAAGAGAAAAATCGGGATTTCGTCGTGTAGATTTTGAGTTACGTCCAAATCAAATTCTGGAAAAGTCGCTATGGATTTCCTTTATAATTTGCGACGCTTTATATACGTTATAAATCGATTTTTCGATACGAACTGAATATCGGGATAATCTCGAGTCTGGAAATCAAGTCATAAAATCTGAGGTGATATTCTGGAGCCAGACGACATCGTATATGGATATATACGATAATATAAATTTATTTATATTTAATTTAATAATATTTAAATATATTTATATATTTAAATGGGTCATCCAAAGCTTTAAAAATAGCCGGTTTTGCATACGAAGTCGGAATCCGACGAAACCAGTTTTGTTGGATCCGCAATATCAAATAGTTGTTAGATTTCCAGTTTCGTGATTTTTAGAGTCACTGTGTGGCCGTACGGATTTTTAGAGTGAGAAACAGTCAGTATTTTGACAGTTAAAAATACGCTGTGTGAGCATATGGAGTCGGAATTCGACGAAACCAGTTTCGTTGGGACCGTAATGTTGAACTGTAGCTGCATGTCCATTTTCGTGATTTTTGGGTATCGTGTATGATCGTAGGGATTTTTAATGATAAATTACAATCAGCGTAGCAAGAAAAATCAATATAAAATTAATTTTAAAACTCTATAAATACCCTCACTTCCTTCCTTAACCTAATAAAATTCATTCTGAGGTCAACGCAATCTTTTTCCGCTGTTGTTCCTCCCAGGGAAAAAGGTTCGATCCTCACAATTAATTTCTAGAAATCAAAGACAAACACTATAAATCTTGTAACATATATATTTGAGCTCGTGAAGGAGTCCTCTTCATTTCAATATCAGTTTGCAAGCGTTCGACCCTTATTGGGTTCGCTGCTGTTTTCCAACGTAGGGGTTTTAGAACTAGGGTTTGGGAATTTGAGTCATACAAGGTTTCGATCCATGTTTTGGTCTTGTTTTCGAGACTTAGAAGGAAAATAGCACGGTTTGGTGGTATTTTTGGGGAAATCGAACACTATGTTGTTCGATGGTTTATTGTTGCAACAGAGAGAGTGCTGTTCGACGGAAAACCAGGGAGTGTCTCGAGTTTGAGTTTTGGGTGATGAGGTTTTTGCATCTGCGAAGAGATGAAGTGTGGTGGGTTCGGTTTTGAATTTCGTGGTGAGACAAGAGAGAACGTGGAGGAAGAAGAATCGTGTATGGCCATTGTGAGGTACTGGGATCCGCGTTTTAATTTGTGGAGGAAGAAGAGTGTCGTGGTCTTCATATGGTAATGGGCCAACTTATAAGGTAAAGGCCCAATATCGATTAAAAGGGAATTCAATCTATTTTTATTTATATTAGTACATGAACTTGTAAATGTAATATTTGGGTCATACGATATCAGAATTTCAAACCGTCAGTTGCATTGGGATCGTATGGACGGGAGCAACACAATGGGACTGACTGGGGGTGGATTGGAGCTCGTTTGAAATTATGGCGAAATAAATTGTTTGATTCAAATCAAACAAACAGTTTATCGTTCTTTAACGATGAACTGCCAAAGTGAGTAAATCTCACTAACTCTGAACAGTTTATAATTTCATGTTGTATTTTTTAGAACTGTTAGATATTGGTTGATTGACTGTATGTTGACTGTTTGATTGAACTGCTAGTCAGTTAGTTGAATTTCTATATTGATTCTGTTTAACAGAATATATCATATGGAACTGAAAGTGATGTTATCTTGTCTAACATATGTGTTGCAGGGAAACAGGTTGGAGGAATCCAACTGGATTCCTCAACAGATATTTTACTGTGATTTTTATATTGTGATATATGATGTGAATTATAACCTGTTGTTGATTGTGTGTGCATGGACGATATTGAACATCGTGATTTGATATGATTGAATACCATAACATACCGAAATGTTGATAAGGGGATTTTCAAAGTGATATTTGAAAATGAAATATTTCTAAATTTAAATATTTATAAATAAGGACTATTTATAAATTGGGATATTTATAAATAGGAGATATTTTAAAAAGGAAAATAAATTCAAACCATTTCTTTTTGAATGGAAAAGCCTGTGTGGCGAGTTTGGGGATTTTCCCGATGCTCCCGATACAAAGGAGGTTATGGCGAATTTTCCCGAGAATTTAAGGAGTTAGAATATTTCAAGAATAAATTTGAAAAGGAAATATTTGTAAACCATTTACAAATTGAATTGAAAAGGAAACGTTATAAAAGGGAAATCATTTTTAAAGTGTAGAACCGTTATTTAAAAGTAAATCTTTTCAAATAAATAAAACGTTGTTAAAAAGAAAATCTTTATAAAGTAAATCGAATATGGTATTCGTAGTTAGTTAATCGAATATAGACATTCGAAGTTAGTTAATCGAATATAGACATTCGAAGTTAGTTAATCGAATATAAACATTCGAAGTTAGTTAATCGAATATAGACATTCGAAGTTAGTTAATCGAATATAGACATTCGAAGTTAGTTAATCGAATATAGACATTCGAAGTTAGTTAATCGAATATAGACATTCGAAGTTAGTTAATCGAATAGGGTATTCGAAGTTAGTTAATCGAATATGGTATTCGAAAGTTAGTTAATCGAATATGTTATTCGAAAGGGGTTAGTCAAGTCGAGTTAGTCAAATAGGGTTAATCAGTTAGAGTTAACCAGTTAGAGTTAATCAGTTAGAGTTAACCAGTTGGAGTAAATTAGTTAGAGTTAATCGATTAGAGTTAAAACGAACTAGAGTTAATCAAATATAGTTATTTGAGACAGAGTTAGTCAAACATAGTATTCAAGGTAAGTTGCCATCTTGTACGACTGCTTGCGTAATTCGCAGGGCTGTAAATAGCCTACGGTGGTCGGATGTTTCCTGAGGGAGTCAGGCGTAACCATTGTGATCGCTGCGATCTAGAGTCAAGTGAGTGGAGTTTTAATCGAATATTAGTTATTCGATAGGAGTTAATTGAGTTGATCGGGTGGTTCGACCAAGTTAGTCGAGCCTAGTTAATCGAATCGTATTGGTCGAACCAAGTTAGTCGAGTTAAGTTCGTCGAGTTAAAATTATCGATGTTAGTTTCATCGAAAGGAGGTATCGATGTTAGTTTCATCGAAAGGAGTTATCGATGTTAGTTTCATCAAAGGGAGTTATCGATTATAGTTTAATCGAAGTGAGATTTTTAAATATGAGATATTTGAAAAGGAAGAGTTATCGAATATTAGTTATTCGAAGAGAGATTATCGAATATCGTTTATTCGAGAAGGAGTTAATCAAATAGAGATTTCTCGAAGAGAGTTAATCGGCAAATTCGATTATATCGAATTCGGGAACGTACTTATACTTTCCAGTGTTTAAATAGAGATTTATTTATTTATAAATAAATAAGTGTTAGGTTAATTATTCACTAATAAGAATAGAAGTTATAATTAAAGTTGGATAATTCGAAGGTAGGGATTATAACGTTATCGTTATAACCAATGTTTTAAATATAGAAGTGGATTAGTAAAATTGAATCCGAGAAAGGCATAAAAAAAAAGTTGTAAAAGATTAAAAGATAAACTTTGACCATTTCGAAGTTATAACGTTGTTCAGTTAAGGTCTGAGAGGTAATTATACCCCAACTTGAGTGACTTCCTTCTTAACTAAGAAATGGTAAGGTTTGATCGTAAAGGAATTTTGGAAATGTTTTCCAAACGAGAAATCATAAATGTTTTCTGATAAAAGAAAATAAGAATTTAGAATATAGGGAAACAGGAGATAAGTAAATAAATGAACTAAAGAGATTAATGTTAAATGATGTTTGTTCGATATAATTTCCATCTAGGAATAATATCGTTGTTTGCACACTTGTTTTTCTTTGATAGTTAACTCACAGACTATCGAAGTTTTGACCATTTTAACGTTGTTAATATGGAGAGACCGGTTGGATTATTATCCATAGAACCACTCTGTATTGGCATAAGCGTCGCGAATCATATATGCCAAAGATAATTGAAGACGGAGTAAAATGCAAGGACTATCCTGTTTACAGAATAGTGCCTTCGGTTTGTCCAGTCCCAGGACAACTTGTATGGACGAAGGTCTGACAGAGTATATCCAATGGATCGCGTAAGTTGATCTGTTCAAACGTATTCACGTTTGGTGGCGGAGGAATTCGTTTCTCTAAGCTGTATACCCGTGTTACTTTTGGATAAATCAATTTGTGATTTGGCGGGTATGACGATGTGACATTTCTAAGTGAATGAAGATGGATGTCTGACATAGTATTTCCAGACGATCACGTACATTGATTTCTTCAACTATACCAAGAGTGGAAGCGGAGAAGGAAACTTCTTTTAGCTGACACGTAATGTACTGTTGTAAACGTCAATTAGTGATTTCGATGGATTTGACAATGTAGCATTCGAATTGAATCTGATGTAATGATAAAGCGTAGCTTCTAGCCTCATCAACCGGTAAATGACAGAAATCGGGCAGGCAGCATGGCTAAGTCGGTCGCACCGAAGTAGGGTGTATAATCACCTATCTAGTGAATATTCATTTGTTTTCTTAAATCTATCAATGATGTCCCATATATATATATATACGGGAACGGTTGCTGATCCCAACCGTTGGTGATGTACATTCGATACACTCAAGCGAAATGAGTGGTCGGTCATGTGTGGCTGAGTTGCAAGATGTTCTTGTTGAACTCCAGTGTATCGTTCCTAGAGTACACTGATCGGAAGGTGGTTCCATACCTGGTCATAGTTGGAAATCCATTACCCAATATGTGCTTGCGGTTTTGATTACATACTATATATGTAGTAACGTGAGATGCAAGCGTTTCTGCTAGATTGATATCTATTTGTATTTAGACATTATTATAATATCAGAATGATATTGCTTTTTCAAAGATGTTTGGATTCTCATAAGGGAAAAACCCGTTCCGTATTCACGGCGTGGTCTTATGAGATATCATATACCTGTTTTAACTGATTTGAGTTTATTCACACCAGTCACATGACTGACCCGGAGTTTATTTTGTTGTTTTCCCTAAACTCTTGGGTGCCTAAATTTGTACGGGCCATCAAGTAGTCGGGATTTTACAGATACACTTGGAGAGCTTAGAGCAGGAGGCTTCAGGATTCTATAGCTATTATTATTTCCGCTGTTGTTGTAAGTGTTGTACTCTGATAAGTGTTATTGTATACATATACTGATGTTATTTCAAAGATATGTTATGTTATATTTTATTCGTTCCGCTGTGAGATTCGTGTTTACTCTGATGATGATGTTCTTCTTCTTCTACTATTCTATTAGTTCTACCTTATCTATCCTCACCCTCTATCTTCTTTCTATTAGTTTCCTGGTTTCCAGTGCAATTTGGGGTTGGACTTGTGTTATTTGGTCAGCTCAAATTGGACCGGATTTTCGGGTCACTACAGAGCTCATTTTATTCCTATGAAGAGCAAGACGACAACATCTAGGCTGGCATCAGTTTATTTCCGAGAGATAGTTTGATTGCATGGGGTACCTTCCAGTATAGTTAGCTACCGCGACCCCATCTTTACAAGCGAGTTTTGGAAGAGACTGCAAGAAGCATTTGGTACACAACTACGTTTGAGCATAGCATACCACCCTCAGATAGATGGACAGACTGAGAGGATGAATAGGGTTCTTGAGGATCTTCTAAGACTGTGTATCCTAGAATTTGGAGGGACTTGGGAAGAGCATCTTCATTTGGTGGAGTTCACCTACGACAATAGTTACCAAGCAAGCATAGGCTTGGCACCCTTCGAAGCATTATATTGACGACCTTGTAGATCGCCGACTTGTTGGTGGGAGTCTATGGACAAACTTCTACTTGGAACGGAAATGATCCAAGATACCTCTGAGAAAATTGATCTTATCCACTGAAGGATGAAAGCTGCTCAAGATAGACAGAAATCTTATGCTGACAAGACGAGGACCGACTTGGAATTTGAAGTAGGAGATATGGACTTCATTAAAGTATCACTGCTAAGGAATTTAGTTCGCTTTGGCTCAGTTGGGAAGTTGGCACCGAGATTTGTAGGGCCATTGCCTATCATGGAGAGGATTATGCAGATGGCTTATAGGATTAAGGTACCGGATAGACTAGAGGGCGTAAACGATGTATTTCACGTTTCCCATTTGAGTAAATATCTCCACAATGCAATAGAGATAGGAGAGCTGAGCACTCTTAAGGACATAGAAGTTGAGATGGAAGCATCAACAAGACGAGTTCCTACTCATATCCTTGGATCAGAAATCAAGAAGATTTGTAATAAGGAAATCAGATTAATTAGAGTGCAATGGGGAGAAGACTGCGAAGATGCGACATGGGAACCCGAAGATATGATTCACATTTCTTATCCTTTTCTTTTTTGAGAGTACATTCTTGACTTCTTTTCTAAGCTTCTACTTTGCGTTTGCTTCTATCATTCTAGCTTATTTATCCTATCGTTCGAATCTTTCGATCCATGGCCAAAAACCAATGGTTGGAAACATGTGTTAGAAACATGTTATGTTTGATGGTTGCAAGTGGATGCAAGTGTTTGCTAGTGGTTGCACGTGGATGCATACACACACACACAAGGTACTAGATTAGCCCAATCACTTACATATTGCATATGCATGTGTGTGCATTAGGATTTTATATGGATGGAAATGGATGTATCATCGTATGGATGTTTCATTTTGGTGAACGATTGTGCATGCATATAGAGCCTATATGTTATACTAGGATTATTTGCATACATTTTTTATATATGGAACAAATATATATTGCATTAAGGAGGTCAACTAAATTAGTCGACCACCTGATTTTCGCATTAGCGTAAGAACATACACACACACCTTTGCATATGTTCATAAGGGCATTAGAAATATCTTTAGGACAATGGATGCCTATGGATGATGGATGAGTTGATGGTTGTGGTTGTTAGGATAGTAGCATTCTTCTTAACTTGAAGATTTTGGGGACGAAATCCTTTAAGTAGGGGAGAATGTAACACCACAGAATTTAAAAACACTATAACCATGCTTAAAGATGATAAATTGAGAATAACTTAATTAAATAATTAGAATTAAGTGAAATCCTCATTACCGTTGCGTTTGTCTTGGAATTCTGGTTTAGATAGACCCTAAGTTTACGTAAAACGGATAACATATGAAGAGGCTTTAGAAGTTTGTATACATATAACAAGCTTATACATGAATTAAAAAAAATTCTAGAAAATCAAACGAACACAAAGGGAAGGACGAGTGGGAAAATTTCCCATTGCGGGACGACCCAAGCTCAGCCCGAGTCGACCTATGGGTCGACCCACATGAAGCTGGGTCGACCCACCGTGGATTTGGGTAGATCTATTCTGCGAATCTGGACTGTTTTGTAAACTATATTCGTTGCTAACTTGGCATGACTTGTATGGTTTGGATTTAAAACCTAAAATATAAGGGTTGATGTTGACTCTGTAACTCTATAAATAGATGGCTTCCCTCATTCGCAATTCACAACCTCTTCATATCTCTTCCTCTCTGAAACTACTCTAAAAATTATAAACATACAAATAAGGGAATGCTGCTAGAGATTGGATTAAACAGTGGCAACATCAAGACTTGGACTCGAATTGTACTTGGACTTCTTACGGCATAGTGTTATATAATTATCTTCATCAAGATTCACTGTGAGTTACAGTTATTTATAGATCTGATTTCTTAGGCCATGAACATGACAATTAAAAAAAATTGGTTAGAATCTACAGTGTTAGTAACATAAATATTATACCTGTTTTCACTGTAAATCACCTATGTCGTTATGATCAGTTATACATATGTCTGTGATGCTAATTAAACAAGTTGTACATATGCCTCTGATGTTAAACAAGTTATACAGTGGCTATGATGTTGATTAAACAAGTTAGACATATGCCTGTGATGTTTGATAAATAACAAGTTAAATGTAACTATCTTCCTTTCTTTATTTTCTATGTTTATTTCTAGTCTTGCTTATATGCCTATATGATTCTATTCTTCTTCCTTTGTTTCCTTTTTATTTTAGGCCAGGTTTAGGCCTTTAGAAGCGTAGGCTATACCTAATTAGAGTGTGCGTATAATTGGGGAAGTAGTGAATGGCATAAAAAGAAAATTATGCATGTTAATTAATTGGGACTAGTTGACTGTATTTTGGGAAAAAGGACAAATGTACACGTGTTTGACTTGTTGTAAACTAATAAAAGGGATAATGTGTATATGTTGCTATAACTTCGTAGAAATATGCATAAACCTATATATGTTGTAATTTGGGGACATAGATAAGATGCATATGAAATGGATATGTTAGATTTGACTTAAAACGGACAATAAGCAAATTGACATGTTAAGAATAGGGTAAGTACCAGATGTAGTTTAATAAACTGAAATGCTGTAGAATTGTATACATCTGGGAAGGGTTGTACACATAATGTCATGTAATAATTACAACCATGCTTATTAATAAACCTAAACTTGCTAAATTAAATACGAGTATTAATAAGCTAAGAGGTCCCTCGTTCTTGTAGTTATATCAAGTTTTGGGACTATTAAATCCTAGTTTTGGGGGCACAATCTTAGGGGGTTTGGCTTGTGTCAATTTGCTGTTTGGAAACCATATCAGTCAGTTTCCCTATTGGTATCTTATTAGAAGGGGTCTCGCACTAGGTAGGGGCCAGGGCATGCTTTACTGAACTAGATAGTAAGAGGTTCATATGGGGTGGTTACAAGAGCCTTACGGCGGAGTTGTGAGCGTGCATTGGTCTGACTAGGGAAGATAAGATGCTATAACACCAGTAAATAGGGTTATGTCAGATAGTTGTTGGGTTAGGGAGTGATACAACCTACTGTCGAGGATGACAAAGTGTATTTACGTAATAGGGAGCCGATTTCTTGGGTAGTTGTAACGATTAAAATTTCGCTCGGACCTAATCGGTCATTAAATCGACTAAGACCATTCAAAACCCAAATACGCTAACTCTGGGCATACAACACATTAGAACAAATAACAGAAGACTTTTATAAACATTATAATAATATTACATCAGAGTACAGAATATCAGAGTACATCGATTAAATAATAATACAGTGGAAGATTAAATTACAATAGTTGTAACACAATGCAACGAAAGACTGTCATTGCTCTGGCCATAGCTTTAAGCTTCGATCTAGAATCTTGCCTAATATTACACTAAGCCCAATAATAATAATCCAAAATCTTATGAACCAACGAAATAATCCACTAAGCCAGAATTGTGGCTCCTGTGTGGACCACAGCGCCTGTGTGAGGTGTTTGTGAGCCAACAGGGACATTGGGCTCTATAGGAGGGGAGAATGTAACACCCCTAAGTCCCACATCATGGAAGCCTGTGTGAAGTGGGTACTTATATAATAGAGCCCGTCTCTTACTAACCCTGAGGCCTACTTGGTTGGTTGCACAAGATTTCAAGACTGATCTGCGTTTCCACAGCCATGATGTTCTACCACTCTAGGAAGCCACCGAGGCCTTTTGAGGAACAAAACCCCACACCTATATGATGGCTAAGTTGGGGACAATATCTTGCGCGAACGGAGGTGCGGGCTATTACAGTAGTAATTAGGGTACACCTAATCCTGTTGTTATGAAATTAGGTTAACGCCTAATCATGTAATGTAATTATGGTATGCCTAATCCTGCTGTTTAAACCTACTTTTTATTTCTGCTGTTAATCCTACTGTTAATGCTGTTGTTATGAAATCATGTTGAACTTGTTATACTAGTATTGGTACCGACCTAAGACTTAAGACCTAAGACATATATGTTCATACAGTACCTGTTTTAAGGTATAAATGTGAAGCATTACTCGATTATAAATTTATTCTTTCTATTCTGTTCATCATGCTATTCTATTTAGTTTAGTTTATGTATCATAACACTGTACCTTTCTCATCCAGTCTTACTTACCTGTCTTGGAATTCCTATTTATGCATGTTCGTAAATCATAGGAACTCGCCAGGCTTTATGTCTGACCCTTTTCTTTCGCTTCTTTCTTCCTTTCTCACCCCTTAGGTCCTTAAAGTGGAAGCACTCAACAGGGACTAGGACTTTCTGCAGAAGCTTGGATTTGGATTTCTTGAGATGTGTCTTTCTGACTTTATTCCATCATGGCTTGTGGCGAGGATATGGTTTTGTTTTATGGCATTATATTATTTTTAAAAGACAGATTTGAAGTACTTTGTAAGTGGTTAATGTAACTAGTTTTGAGAACTAAGTTTTAATTTGGTAATAAAGTTGAAAGTTTTTCCGCTGCTTATTTTATATCTTCTTTGAAAATTTATGTTTGTTACCTATTGCGCTTCACGGAACTTAATGCATTCTCTTAGAGTGACATCAATAGACGTGGGGTGTCACACATTTTCTTTGTTTCTTAACAAAATTCAATGATTCATTTTGAAGTTGAAATATATTTTTTTGTTCTATGGGCACACCATTTTTCATGTCATTTTGATGTCGACAAGTCACCTGAAACATGCCTGGAAATCGAACTCGGGAATGTTTATAGGCCTGCATTTTGAATAGCTACAAACATGGCCTGAGTCCATGTTTAAGGCAGTGCATCTCTTTTGTTGCTTGAAGAAATTTATTGATTCTTTTTGCAGTTTAGAGATAATTTTTTTTGCTATATGCTTATGAATTTTCATGTCATTTTGAGGTTGTGAACTCATCTAAAACACACCTGAAAGTTGGACCCAGGAAAGGTCTCGGGCCTAGGTAAAATGCACATCTCTTTTCTTTTAATCTACATGTTGCACCTTGATTTGTGAACTATGTCATAGGTTTTTTGCCTAGTTTTTATGATAGACCCGATTACATATCTTGAGTATTCCATTTCATAACTGATCAGGTCTCAAATCATACATTTTGAGATTGTTTTGGCACGGTTTGGATGAAAGATTTTAGTGTAATTCTTGAGTGCTCCGCATCATTTTTTTCATATATTAAACCATTTTTCATGAGACTGTTGCCTTTCTTCTACCGTGAAAAAGCCTAGATTTTCCATCAATCCGTGTTGAGGTTTTAATAATTTTTTGATAATTCGTTATGTGTTGCCTTCTTTGTGATTCTTAGCACACATGCACATACTTTCTAACCGTTTTTTTAAAAAGAGTTTGTAGTATATCTATTGTTTAAGGAAAATGTTTTATATAGAAATTTTATATAAATGTATTATTACTAATATTTCAAAAATACAAAGATAGTTTCTAAGTTGATGTCTTGAAATATTTTCCGAAATTCGTTTTAAACCCCGATTTTCCTATATAATAACACACAATTTTGCACCCTTCGAGAGAACGAGGTTGAAAGCTAAACGATTTATTAAACCATGTGGTATGGGAATAGAGGTTTACAATTTTGGTTAATTCCAGACTTGTTTATTCGAAGCTATTGTGTTTTTGTGTTTCTTTTCCTAATGTGGAATTAACTTGCGGGGTGTAAACCGATATTTGAGAATGTGTGATATTGGACACATGATTATCACTATTCGGGTTACTATTTGAGAATATGTAACACATTCTTTGGATAATTGACAAAAGTACTTGGAGAGGTGTCAATGACTTTGTCCTTTAAGACAAAACTGCTCGGAAAAGGTGTAGGCGACCTTGTCATGATGGCAAAACTGCTTGGGGAGATGTTGCGACATTGTCATGTAACGAACCTGCCCGAGGAAGGTGTCAACAACCTTGCCATGGCCAACGAAACTTCTTGGAGGAGGTTTAAGCGACCTTGTCCTTATAATGAAACTGCTCAAGGAAGGTGCAAGTGACCTTATCCTAGCCATTATATTCTTTTCGGATTTGATCTGAATTATTTACCAAGTTCTGAGTTTTCTTTATGATTTCACTTTTTGAGATGACTTTTATTATATATATGGTAATTCCATTTCTGTATTTTGAACTCTTAAATGAGTTTCGTTGTTTTGTGATTTATGTGTTTTCTGGGATTTGAACTCTAAATTGAGTTCCATGAGTTTTCTGATTTTATGATTTATGTTATTTCTCGTGTTTCTTTGATTCCTAAGTTTTCCATCCTATGCTTATGAAATTCTTAATTTTAATTACCCAAATTGTAGAATTTGGGTAATCAATATTGATGGAAACATTTGAGCCTATGTTTGTAGAATTCACGAGTAAACTAAGTATGAACTCATGAATTTATCATTTGGGTAATCTGTTAACCCGAGTTCATATTATTCCTTTCTAATAAAAAAGAATCATCTCTTTTGTATCTTGAATTTATTCGTTAGTATGAGATTCATATCCTCACGAAAAAGAAAAATTATCTTAATGACAATATACTTCATTCATCTTATTATACTGATATGTTTAGACTAGACTGACTCGTGTATTTATTTCTCAAGGCAGACCGAGTTACAAGTTAGGTCTTCGGCATTACTTAGCTATTCCACCATGGGTTTCTGATCGACTTTTGGAATAGTTTGCATAATTTTTGTGTTGCTACCCGACGGACATCATCGACTTGGTCGTGGTCATTCTTTTTGGTGGGTACATGATGTATATTTGTATATAGTGGTTATATCACCACTTTTGTACAACACTATGTATTATACTTGATGTATATGTATATCTGTGACGGTGTTTACTATTCAGTGATCTATGTTATATATATTATGTTTTGTTCTGAATAGATCCTATAGCCACTGTCGTGATGTATTAGGAAAGTATCAAGTATGTCTAACCACTTGAGGCAAGAAAAAAATCATAGCATATTTTCGACGTACTTAAGACTTGTTTAATGCAGGCTGCGAGTGATCGCTCCTAAATAGCCCTATTCTCCATATTAGCAGGAGACGTTACTCGTTAATGCTCTTTCTTAATATGGGTCTCGAAGTGGGGAGCTACACAAGTAATAAGAGGCTTGATATTTAACAAGTAACAAAGATTCAAACTTTTTAATACAATACATTGATCTAAAAGACTTGTAGTCCCTCAAAAGTTCATACTTGTTGTTAATATTCCGATAATTGTTCCATTTTATTCCTTTCTTTTAAGCCTGCCACAATTTCAGCTAATGTCTGATTTGACCATGTTGACTTCCTCTTAGAAGGCTACTTTGGCTCATCCTCAAGATGAAACTATACTTATTTGATTGACCTATTTTCCCCCTTTGCAATTTGAATTGAATTTTTTCTCTTGTTACAACTTTAGGTAATGATTTAGACTTTTTGACCCTTCTCACGCCTTATTACCGTTTTCAAGTAATGACCGAGGATCCAATATTTTTCTTTCTCCCCGTATTACCTTCTTCGACTTTAGCAATTGTAACGATCCATAATTCAATCATTTCAAATACGAATCTTTAATATACTTTTAAAGTATTTAATAGTACATTTTTAACTCAAATACTTCTCTTTATAATAATATGCTAATTTGTACTAAATTTGGTTAAAGAAATAGATAGTTCAAATAAAAAACATGTTGAAAATTTTGATTTCTCACCGTTTAGAAGTCATTGACAAATATTTTATACAAAATTGTATATATATATATATATATCACATATGTACATAGCTAATGAAGTAATCAAGTTAAAATATGTTTAAATATATACTTAGGCTATTTAAAAGAGTGGGCTCATCTTTTATTATTTAAAATGAAAAACGACCAAAAGTGTAAGATGTTAAGTATTAAACATAATTACAAGGTACAAACATAAGACTGAAATCATGGCATGGATGGACAAGGAAGGGGGTTTGGGTGCGCAACTTAAAAGGAAGGGGCATGAGGTGCTGCCATCGCTATTTTAGTGTCGGGTATTTGTAATTTTATTGAGAGTGGTATTTTGGCAACGTCTATTTTCTATAAAAGTAACTCCACTTTTTATTTCTCACTTTACTTTATTTTTCTTCAATTTTCAACTCTTATCTTTTTCCAAGATTTTATCCGCTTCTTTCATGGCTTCTTTAAAAATTATGTTAAAAATAGCTCAATTTTTTGGTTTCCACTTAAATTAATTGCTAAATTCAATTTTATCCTTCTCTTCATCACATACCTTCAAAATAAGTCCGAAACCCCTTTTTTTAACCATGTATGAGCCTAACAACTCTTAGGCGGAGTCACGTTTTCTCCTCTTATTCATAAATGCAAGTTTCATACAAAAAAAAGCTAGGTCCACATGTTACTTAAAAGGTTGAAGTAGTTTTACTAAAAGCTTATTATGTCTAAATGAGTAAAGCTCACTTTAAATTTTCATTGTTTTTTGTAATGATCTTGGTTAGCTGCTTATGTTTACAAGTGTCTAGAATGTTTAATGTTTGGTTTGTTTCCCACTTGAAAGAAGATGCCTCATTGGATGTTTGTAGAGGACTTCAATTGAATTCGAAGGTCTGCAGAGAATAAGTGGAAATGACACACTTCAAAATTCATATGTGATATTTTCAAGATTTTTTTTAAGAATAAGCAAAGGAATTCCTCTCATTGTGATATTTATATATGCTTATCTTTATTAATAGCTGGTTCAAAAGCGTAAACTTTTTGGTCTGATCGTAAAGATCCAAAAGTGTCCTTACATATCTTTACTAGTAGTTGAAAAAAAATTGATCTAACAAAGAAGTTCAAAAAAAAAACATTACATATCTTTAAAAAAAAATTATCACTTTAAAACATGATCTAGCAATTAATAATTTTTACTACTGGCACTGGATTTTGGTTAGTCAAGTGCCAATACTTAGTTCATGTTAAAATAAGAATATAATCATAATGCAGTCACAGATCATAGCACAGTCACAAAATAAAAAACCAATTGAAATAAAAATCCATTGTTTCAGTGTTATTCTATTTATGCAACCAAATTCTCTACATTTCTTGCTACGATGTTTTTAATTGTATCGAGCGATGCAGGTTATCACACAATCCATTGTTGAGAAGACTATATTTTCGCATGTTAGTGAACTAAAAATCCATTCATGAGGAAACCATAAGTCCAGTTGATAAGAGGATGAAAAGTTGATCTAGTGAGAATCCCATAGTTTAATTGGTTAAAATACCAGAAATCCATCTGGTAAGAATTCATTTGATAAGAAGATTGGACATATATCTGGTAATAATACCATAATTTTATTTGAATAAAAGATCATTAACCCATATGGCAATGATACTACAGTTTTATTTAAGTAGAAGATTAGAAATCCATTTGGTAGTAATATCATAATTTCAGTTGAATAAAAGATAAAAGATCCTTTGTAAAGACCAGCATTTTAATGATTGAGTATTTAAATATTTTATTTAAATATTGACCATTAATTAATTGAGTGATGGTTCCAAAAGGTGTTTTTTTCACAAATGATCAAGTAAGTACTTGAGACTAGTTCCATTGAATCCAGATTGTTCCTTACGTGGAGAAAAACTGTATAGATGGCATTTCAAGATTGGACGATTTATAGGATAAAATCATCTTGAAATACACGTAAAATTGTCTATCGACGGGCCATAATCTTGGGTTTCGATGAATCTTGTGTCATCTCATTGTAATGATGCATGGTGTCAATTTTCGTGGTGAACAGACTTGTCATTTGGTCGTGCGAAAACAAAACGCGTGATCGGTTTCAACTGAGAGACTTGAGTATAATGAATATAATATTATTATTTGAATTTCTAAACCTACTGTTCATGTGCCATCTTTTTTCTCTTTACTGCTTCATCTATAGAAATATGGTGATTTCCTTCGTGTGGTGTGACATGGTCATGTATGCCTTTTTTGCTTAGCTTGTGGGCTTAGGAATCATGTTGAAACTAAAACCTTAGCATGTATTGTGATATCATACAATATTTCATTTTGATCTATGACATCATGTACTCATGTTGTAATGTCTCTTTTGAGATAACCGCCTTATGGGATATTACTTATTTTGTTATATCCTTATTGATATGTCGAAGTTAGACTGACCTGTGTATTTATACTTGAGTCAAACAAAATTGTTTCACGTTATAACTTGTTGATGATTTGGATTTAGCAGTTTCATCTTAGACTATCTCCCTTGAAATGTTACCTAAGTTGTACAGTTATGTATTCGTCTCATATGTATATTTATTCATTTGGAGCATGATGTATATGTGTATAATTTGTGTAAACCATTCAAGTATGTAGCACATGTATATGTTGTGTCCTGTTGTTGTATATATATATATTCTATTCTATGATCTGCTATCTGTGATGTATTGTAATTTGTTCTGAGATAGCAGAAGAGAGCATTCCATTGACAACCTTTCGTATGAGATATGGATCATATGAAAAGACGGTTATGCTGTTTGGATTGACGAATATGCCTGCTTTCTTTGTAGACCTACTGAACTGAGTGTTTCAGGCGTAATTGGAAAGATTTTTGTTAATTTTTTATATGACATATTGGCGTATTTGAAAGATGAGAAGGAGAATGGGGGCCACCTTTGGATTTTTCTTTAGATTTTATGGTAGCGTTGTTTGAAGGTCAAATTTTCTAAATGACCATTTTGGGAAAAGAAAGTGAAGCCTCTTGGTCATGTGGTTTCAAATGAAGGATTGTCAATAGATCCATCAAAGATAGATGTTGTCGTTTTTGGAAGAGGCCTGCAAGTGTTACGAAAGTCCGAAGCTTTGTTGGATTGGACAGATACTATCAAAGATTTATCAAGGATTGCGACACCTCTTTTTAAGTTAATTAGGAAGGACGTTAAGTTTGTATGGTTAGATAAGTATCCTGAAGCATTTCAGAATTCGAAGTGCTTATAGACCGATTCTCCTGTGTTAGTGGTGCAGATAGAAGCCAGGGTTAGTTGTTTATATTGATGCTTGCGGAACAGGCTTGGGAGTTGTTCTAATGTAGAAACATAAAGTGTTATACCCAACTCTTGATCTTTAATTGGCTATTGTAGTCTTTTCCTTGAAAATTTTAGAGGATTAATTATTGGGTGGAAGGTACAATTTGTTTATAGACCATAAGTCTCTGAGGTATTTGCTTTCTCAAAAGGAATTGAATATGCGGCAGTACAGATGATTGGATTTTTTGATGACTTATGATTTTAGCATTGAGTAGACTCCAGGAAAAGAGAATAAGGTTATCGATGCCCTTACTAGAAAGTATCAAGGGACGATGTCAGCTATGTTGAATGAATGGAAAGACTTAGAAGCTTTGGTTTCCTATAATGTATGGAACTGGTCGGCAATAGGTTTTTGTGGAAGCACACATATGGTGTCATATTTGGAGGTTCAACCAGTTTTGATTGAGAAGATTGCTTCTAGGGAGGAAAAAGATCCTTTTTTAGCTGAAAGGATTAGGAAGCTTAGAACTACGGTGGAAGGCGATAACCTAGAAAGCTTTACTCTTATCTGGAATGGTTGGTTAAGGAAGAAAGGAAGATTATGTGTTCTAGATGTTGGTGATCTAAGGAAAAAAGTGCTTAGGGAGTGTCATCATTCTAATTTTATGGTACAATCTAATGGTACCAAGATGTACTAAGATTGAAGTAAAACTTTTATTGGGAAGGCATGAAGAAGGATGTAGGCTTGTGGGTAAAGTAACTCCGGAACTGCCAGCAAGTGAAAGTTGAACATCAAAAGCCTAGTAGTCTGTTTCAACCATTATATATTTGCTATTTTGAAGTGGGATTCGACATTCATGGACTCTGTGGATGGTTTGCCGAGAACGAAAAAAGGGAACAAAAGCGTATGAGTTGTCATAGATAGACTAACCAAAAGCGCTCAATTTATCCCGGTAAGGCCTACTAGGATGGCAACAATTTTGGCTTAGTTATTCAGAAGGAGTATAGTAAGACTTCATGGTATTCTAAGTAGTATCGTAAGTGACAATGATCCACAATTTACTACTGAGTTCTAGAAGAGTTTGTAGAAGACATTGGAACAAAGCTTAAGATGAGTATCGCATATCATCCACGGACGAATGGTCACATTGATAGCATAAATAAGGTATTGAAATATTTATTGAGGGTTAATATTTTGGATCCAAAATACAGCTCATGATCCAAAGCCAACATTATTACATAAATAAGTAGTATCGCATATCATCCACGGACGAATGGTCACATTGAAAGCATAAATAAGCTGAAACAAACTATCGTAGCAGCGGAAAGATCCAAAATACAGCTCATGATCCAAAGCCAACATTATTACAACTTTTAAAACTGTCTCCAAAAGCTCAATAAGAAAGGTACACTACTAATGCCCAAAGTAGTGATCGCCAACGACACAGGGAGAATATCTATATATATCATACGTGGAAGCCTCCTGCTCGCCTCCGAATCAGCTACTCGTGCATCACCAGCTAACCTGTCTCTAGTCTGCTCGTGAGAGCACCCAGAGTAATAAGAAGAGACATAAAACTCTGGGTCAGACAAAAAGTCTGGTATGAGCGATAAGCAGCTAAACAGAACAATAACAGGTATACTAAACCATACCTGAACCTGCAACCAAAGAGTTAGCACTACATAATGTACAACACTCTAAGGTGCCACTAACATATGGTGTACAAGCATACGGGGGTGGGGGTGTGCATGTCATAGTGATGGCAAACAATCAAGCATAGCAACCATCCTCACATCTCTCACTCAGTGTGTAAAGTATACGATATCCACCATTTCGATCACCCAATACTTTGCTATGATCACTCTGCCGCATGAAGTCACAACGGCTTCACTGCACTGATCCATAGCCACTAATCCTTCGCTATGTCCACTTTGCCCTATGGAGTCGTACACACCCCACTGCACTAGCTCATCGCCTTACTAATCCTTTACTATGTCCACTCTGTCCCATGGAGTCACAATGGCTCCACTGCACTGGCTCATAGTCTTACTACGATCACTTTGCCCCTCGAGTCATGGTGACTCTACTGCACTGATACGTAGTCCCGCTACGATCACTTTGCCCCTCGAGTCATGGTGACTCTACTGCACTAATACGTAGCTCATCATTCCTTTTCAGTGGTGAATCGAAGTTATGAACGTCGACAACTCCTTATCACACGTCCCGCAGCAAAGCCCAATCATGAAGTGAACTCATTGGTTCCCAAGTGGATCCTGAGCTCTAACTTCCATTTGGACTACCTTTGCATCTCGGGTTTTTGGTCATCACTCGATCGGTTCGGTTCTCAGCCCTTCCTCTCTGTCGGTTCGGATCGGTCTCTTCCAAGTGCTCTGGGTCGGATCGTGGCCTCCAAGTCCCTTTGTGGCACGTTGGTTCGGTTCGGGTGTTCTCTGGCGGGTCGGGTCGGTGTACCCTTGCTCCATCGGTTCGGTTCGGGTTCCTGGTCATGGTCCGATCCACTTACCCTTCCTCTTCCGTTCCGATCCCCTTCTCTTCCCTTCAGTTGATCCGATTCCCAGTTCAACCATTGTGGCCTTCCTTTTTTCCATACTTCCCTTGTGCCAAGCCTCAGTTCGGTTCGGTGATCCCTTGCCCAGTCCACTATCCGGTCCGAGCCCATCCCTCCAATCTGATCCGGAAACCTGCACCATTTTCTGTAACTTTTTCCAGCAAGTGTTTTACACCATCCGATGATGTTTTCGACCATTCTATCTATTTTAATCAATCACAAAGCATACTATACAGTCATAGAAACAAGTAGAAGTGACCTGAAACACCAAAACATAAATATGATAGGTTAAAATGGATCAAACATAGCCTAAACCCCATATTTTCCCTTAAGCATGTTCAAGCATAATTAGTGATAGGATTAGCAAAACTTAACCAAATTAACCCAAGTTCATATCAGAGGTCTAAAACATCATTTAAGAATTTATAAATATTTTTCCAGAATTTTATCATGTTTAAATTCGCTAATTAATACTAATTACCCTTAATTAACCATAATTAGTGAGGAACTATGCAAATCACTCACCTTAGCCACAAATAAACCTTAGATCTGAAATAAATCTCTGATATGGCGCGAATACCAATGCTAAACAACAGCTATAATCTTGATTTGGTGAAGATCTCCCTTGATTTAATGTTGTTAAGCTTAATCCTAGATTAGAAAGTGATTTGGAGGTGATTTAGAGGTTGGAGGCCATTTTTAGGGTTTCTAAGAGGTAAGTGGAGGCTAGAAAACTGAAATGGAATGAAACCCTAACTCTTTTCAGCCTCTCCATAACCCTAATCCCGAAATGGGTTATGGGCCCATTCACTAATCACCCTATTTGGCCCGGTTAAGCAGTTTTTCACCTTCCAAACCTTATTTCGGCCATTTCTCCCAAACGGTAAGTCCGTTTTTCGCATGTGACCACTCTACGGAAAGAAAAATCATCATCCAATGCCAATGGAAGTGGTTTCAGGTGAAAACTCCTTTCCAATCAAAAGTTATGGCCGAAACAAGATCAGCTAGGGGGCAAAACGGTCATTTAAAAATCGGCAAAAATCATGAACATGGGAAATGACCCCAATGGTCGTTTCCCAAAGCCACATGACCATACGACTTCATATAAGAAATAAATAAATATTCTACGATCCTTCGATGCGTAGAATGCGGGTTGTTACATTCTCCCCTCCTTAAGAAATT
This sequence comes from Allium sativum, assembly GCA_030737875.1. Lineage (NCBI taxonomy): Eukaryota > Viridiplantae > Streptophyta > Magnoliopsida > Asparagales > Amaryllidaceae > Allium > Allium sativum. Next base: position 456,622,088 of record CM060909.1, read on the forward strand.
TCGTCCCCGAAATTCCCTAAACAAAACACACAAAAGGGTCCCGCATGCCTATCAGCCATAAAACAACAATCAAACATGCAAAACAAGCAAAACAAATCTATCCTAGCATGCGGAATAACTAAATTGCAAAGTAAATCTTACTAGGCAAAGAGTTCTGGATACGTCTTCCTAATGCTCTCCTCTGTCTCCCAAGTACAGTCATTCTCGTTCTCGCCCCACTGAACCTTGACTAGCTTCACCGCCTTTCTTCGAAGTTGCTTCGTATCGTGCTCAACAATACGAATCGGCTTGTGGTTCCCAACCGCCTCGGGTTCCACTTCGAAGTCCTCTAACTGATTAGGTGAAATAGTCATGTCTGGGTCGTGCACGAACTTCCTTAGATGGGAAACATGAAATACGTTGTGAACTCCCGCCATCTTCTCGGGTAAGTCAACTCTATACGCCAAATTCCCAACTTGTTCGAGAATTGTGAATTGGCCAACGAATCTTAGTGCCAACTTGCCTCTCCTGCCAAATCGTATCACGCTCTTCAACGGAGAAATCTTGACAAACACCAAGTCACCAACGGAGAATTTTAAGTCTCTTCTCCTCTTATCAGCATAACTCTTCTGCCTATCCTGGGCAGCCTTCATCCGTTGTTGAATAATCTTAATCTTATCTGAAGTTTCTCTTACCACATATGGTCCAAGCACAAACTTCTCACCGGTTTCTATCCAACATGATGGTGAGTTGCATGGTCTTCCATACAAAGCTTCAGATGGAGCCATACCGATACTGGATTGGTAGCTATTATTATATGCAAACTCTATTAGATGCAAATAGTCATCCCATGATCCACCAAAATCCAATATACAAGCTCTCAAGAGATCTTCCAATATACGATTCACCCTCTCTATCTGACCGTCGGTTTGAGGATGATACGCGGTACTGAGATATAATTCCAACCCCAGAGCCTCTTGTAAGTTGTTCCAAAACCCACTAGTAAACAACGGGTCTCGGTCACTCACAATGCTTTTAGGTACTCCATGAAATCTCACTACCCACTTCATATACAATTCTGCAAACTTAGCTGCCGTTCTGGTCGATTTGACTGGTATAAATCTTGCACTCTTGGTCAATCGATCCACAATTACCCAAATGCTATCATGTCCCGATTTAGTCCTTGGTAAACCATCAATGAAATCCATCGAGACTTGCTCCCATTTCCATTCAGGAATTTCTAATGGTTGCAACAAACCACTAGGCTTCTTTTGCTCGGCTTTAATTAGCTGGCAATTCATGCACTTGGATATAAACTTCCCAACGTCTCTTTTCATCCATTCCCAGTAGGTAGTCTGCTTCATGTCTCGATACATCTTATCACCACCGGGGTGTACAGTCAGTTTTGAGTGATGACATTCCTTCAGCACTTCATCCCTCAACCCATTCACGTTGGGTACAACTAGTCTTCCATCCTTTCGAAGCCATCCTTCTCGATCAAGCCCATACTTGCTCATCTCCCAATCGATTCCCGTCTCTAACTTAGAGATGATTTCCAACAGGTTAGGATCGTCCCTCTGACTGGAACCAATCCTCTCAATCAAGGTGGGTCTGATCGTTAAACTAGCCAACATCTCTGGATCCAATTCGCATTTTGGTCTGAAATCATAACCTGCAATATACTCCAGTTGCTTCCATTCAAGAAACATAACCCCTAAACTGGCATGTCTCCTACTCAAGGCATCGGCTACCGCATTGCCTTTCCCAGGTGTATATGCGATATCAAAATCATATGAAGCCAAGAACTCTAACCATCTCTGTTGACGGAGATTCAGATCCTTCTGAGAGAAGAGATACTTTAACGATTTATGATCGGTAAACAACTCGAATCTTTCTCCCAAGAGATAATGTCTCCACATCTTCAGCGCAAACACGATCGCTGCTAATTCCAAATCATGGGTAGGGTACCTTTTCTCATGCGACTTTAGTTGCCGACTAGCATAAGCTACAACCCTACCTCCTTGCATCAATACAGCACACGGTCCGGTACCACAAGCATCCGTGTATACCGTCATCTCTTCATTCCCTTTAGGAATGACTAACACTGGCGCACGCGTCATCTTTTCTTTTAGACTCTTGAATGCATTCTCACACACTCCGTCCTAGACGAAGGCTTGATTCTTCTTGGTCAACTGAGTCAACGGTGCTGCTATCTTGGAGAAGTCCTGGATAAACTTGCGATAATATCCAGCCAATCCCAAGAAGCTTCTTACGTCTGTTGCATTCTTGGGCGTAGACCAATCCTGTACCGTAGCCACCTTCGCACGGTCCATGGCAATACCATTCTCTGAAACAACATGGCCCAAGAATCTCACTTCCCTCCTCCAGAAGTGACACTTAGAAAATTTCGCTTTCAATTGGTGTTTTCTCAACACCTCCATCACTACCCTCAAATGTCCCTTGTGTTCTTCCTCTGTCCTCGAGTAAACCAGGATGTCGTCTACGAACACAAGAACAAACTTATTCAATTGATCTCTGAATACCCTATTCATAAGATCCACAAAGTATGCTGGTGCATTGATCAACCCGAATGGCATGACCAACCACTCATAAAATCCAGACGGCGTCCTAAATGTCATTTTTGGAACACTCTCAGCCGCTACTCGGAGCTGATGAAATCCTGTCGCGAGGTCCAACTGGGAGAACACTCTTGCTCCTTCCAGTTGATCAAACAAATCATCTATCCGCGGTAGAGGATACTTATTCTTCCTCGTCACCTTATTCAACTCGCGATAGTACACACAAAAACGAAGGGAACCATCTGCCTTAGTGGCGAACACAACTTGTGCTCCCCACTCGGAGACACTTCTTCTAATAAACCCCTTCTTCAAAAGATCGCTTACTTGCACCTCGAGCTCTCGCTGCTCCCTTGGTGCCATACGACGAAGTGGCATCACTATAGGTCTGACATCTTTCACTAAATCAATACGGAACTCAATCTCTCGGTGTGGTGGAAGTCCGGTCACTTCCTCGAAGACGTCCGGATACTGGCCAACCACGGGCACATCTGACAACTCATCATGCGGGATGTCGAGGGAATTTATAAAACTAGCCATTACCCCATCACTAGGTAGACTACCAAACACTACCCTCCGCCATCATCCACCCTAACTGTCACCAAAAAGCCCTCACAGTCTACCACCACCCCGTATCTTTGGAGCCAATCGACCCCCAATATAATGCCATACCCAGTAAAGCCAAAAACAAAGCAATCACAAACAAACATACATCCATGACTCGATAAGACCAAATTTCGGCAAATCATACTAAGGTTAGTCGAACCACCATTCGGGTTCGTCACAACCAACGGTCTATCGACTATCTCGGGTTCCAGTCCCAACCTATCTACCAGGTCATTAGATATGAAGGAACGGGAAGCCCCAGTATCAAACAAAACTCGAACAAGTACTTCAAGAATAGAAAGCATACCTTGAATGACGACATTCTTTCCTTTCTCCGCCGCAGTTGGGGCACTCGACGAAGAAGGAACAGCATTAATAGCATATGCTTTCACAATCTGCTTCTCTTCAAAAGGTTGGGGACATTTATCCTTATGATGTCCCACTTGGCCACAGTAATAGCACTTCCTATCCGCTGGCTTGGCCCGACATTCTTTGGCATAATGGCCCTTCTTACCACATCTGAAGTACTCAACATCTTTCTTGCTCTTTTTCTGGCCATCCTTAGCTTGGTTTTGCTTCCTCTTATTCTGAGAGTTGTTCTTGCCTCCACCGCTCGCTTGCGGTTTTGGCCCTTCTACAGATGCAACCTCATTCTTTGACTTAGGGTAAAGACTCCCTGATCTCAAAGCTTTCCCCACAATCGATTCAAAAGTTTCATCGATGTGGTTGATAAGCCTTTCCCCCAAGTATCCATCCAAACCAGTAATGAAGTTCTCATTCTTCTTCTCAGGAGTATCGATGAGGGATAATCCATACTTCGACAAAGTGTCGAACTCAGCAATATAGTCCGAAACTGCCCTACCATTCTGCTTAAGCTCCAATAACTTCCTAAGCAATTCCGACTTCTGAGCAGCTGGGATAAACTTGTCGCTAAAACGAGCCTTAAATTGATCCCAAGTAACCTGATCCTCTGGAGTGGCTGTCTTAATAGTATTCCACCAATTCATCGCTTGCCCTTGCAGCTGACGAGACGCTAGCCTTCTCTTCATCGCATCCTCGATACCCAAGTCGTCGAAGATACGATCACAGCTATCCAACCAATCCTGAACATCCGTGGCCGACCCCGTTCCGTGGAACGGCATCCTACCAAGGTTTGTGTAATCCTTGCACAGCTTGGCGAAATCGGCCCTAGGCGCCTGCACTACTGGACCACCACCATTACCGGCATTGGGAACTGCTCCCTGAACATCTCTAAGCATCTCTCTCATGAAGTCAGTGAACATCGTCCTCATGTAAGGAGCATTCCCATTATTGGCCCCTCTACCAGCACCCCTCGTGTCTCGACTCATCGTTCAATCTGTAAAGAGAAAATGATTAACTATCTCCATAGTGGTGCTAGTGCAGTACGACTTCATCCTTATACTACCAATAGTATATATATATATAGCTTTTTAAAACCAAAGTAATCACAAATACGCACTCTCATATACGTACTATCTCTCCCTAGTGTCTTTCCCTAGGTTAACCACGCAACCTAGAGCTCTGATACCAAATGTGACGGCCCGCCCTGCACCAACTAACATTTCCTCCAAAAGTGCGTTGTACACATGTCCAGCTAGCACGGGACGGTCGTCAGAAGAAAAGAAAGAAGACGAAGAATCAATAAGGAACCTGTAGAATGTCTCACAGCGCATGGAACAAAATATAATAACAATATACTTGACATAAAATAGGTGAGACAGTATATAAGCTGAAACAAACTATCGTAGCAGCGGAAAGATCCAAAATAAAGCTCATGATCCAAAGCCAACATTATTAGAACTTTTAAAAATATCTCAAAAAGCTCAATAAAAAGGTACACTACTAATGCCCAAAGTAGTGATCGCCAACAGCACAGGGAGAATATCTATATATATCATACGTGGAAGCCTCATGCTCGCCTCCGAATCAGCTATTCGTGCATCACCAGCTAACCTGTCTCTAGTCTACTCGTGAAAGCACCCAGAGTAATAAGAAGAGACATAAAACTCTGGGTCAGACAAAAAGTCTGGTATGAGCGATAAGCAGCTAAACAGAACAATAACAGGTATACTAAACCATACCTGAACCTGGACCTGCAACCAAAGAGTTAGCACTACATACTGTACAACACTCTAAGGTGCCACTAACATATGGTGTACAAGCATACAGAGGTGGGGGTGTGCATGTCATAGTGATGGCAAACAATCAAGCATAGCAACCATCCTCACATCTCTCACTCAGTGCGTAAAGTATACGATATCCACCACTTCGATCACTCAACACTTTGCTATGATCACTCTGCCCCATGAAGTCACAACGGCTTCACTGCACTGATCCATAGCCACTAATTCTTCACTATGTCCACTTTTCCCCATGGAGTCGTACACACCCCACTGCACTGGCTCATAGCCTTACTAATCCTTTACTATGTCCACTCTGCCCCATGGAGTCACAATGGCTCCACTGCACTGGCTCATAGTCTTACTATGATCACTTTGCCCCTAGATTCAAGGTGACTCTACTGCACTGATACGTAGTCCCGCTACGATCACTTTGCCCCTCGAGTCATGGTGACTCTACTGCACTGATACATAGCCCATCATTCCTTTTCAGTGGTGAATCGAAGTTATGAATGTCGGCAACTCCTTAGAACACGTCCCACAGCGAAGCCCAATCGTGAAGTGAACTCATTGGTTCCCAACTGGATCCTGAGCTCTAACTTCCATTTGGACTACCTTTGCATCTCGGGTTTTTGGTCATCACTGGATCGGTTCGGTTCTCAACCCTTCCTCTCTGTCGGTTCGGATCGGTCTCTTCCAAGTGCTCCTGGTCGGATCGTGGCCTCCAAGTCCCTTCGTGGCACGTTGGTTCGGTTCGGGTGTTCTCTGGTGGGTCGGGTCGGTGTACCCTTGCTCCATCGGTTCGGGTTCGGGTTCCTGGTCACGGTCCGATCCACTTCCCCTTCCTCTTCCGTTCCGATCCCCTTCTCTTCCCTTCAGTCGATCCGATTCCCAGTTCAACCATTGTGGCCTTCATTTTTTCCATACTTCCCTTGTGCCAAGCCTCGGTTCGGTTCAGTTATCCCTTGCCCAGTCCACTATCCGTTTTGAGCCCATCCCTCCGATCCGATCCGGAAACCTGCACCATTTTATGCAACTTTTTCCAGCGAGTGTTTTACGCCATCCGACGACGTTTTCGACCATTCTATCTATTTTAATCAATCACAAAGCATACCATACAGTCATAGCAACAAGTAGAAGTGACCTCAAACACCAAAACATAAATATGTTAGGTTGAAATGGATCAAACATAGCCTAAACCTCATATTTTACCTTAAGCATGTTCAAGCATAATTAATGATAGGATTAGAAAAACTTAACCAAATTAACCCAAGTTCATATCAGAGGTCTAAAACATCATTTAAGAATTTATAAATATTTTCCCAGAATTTTATCATGTTTAAATTCGCTAATTAACACTAATTACCCTTAATTAACCATAATTAGTGAGGAACTATGCAAATCACTCACCTTAGCCGCAAATAAACCTTAGATCTGAAATAAATATCTGATATGGCGCGAATATCAATGCTAAACAACAGCTCTAATCTTGATTTGGTGAAGATCTCCCTTGATTTAATGTTGCTAAGCTTAATCCTTGATTAGAAAGTGATTTGGAGGTTGGAGGCCATTTTTAGGGTTTCTAAGAGGTAAGTGGAGGCTAGAAAACTGAAATGGAATGAAACCCTAACTCTTTTCAACCTCCCCATAACCATAATCCCGAAATGGGTTATGGGCCCATTCACTAATCACCCTATTTGGCCCGGTTAAGCAGTTTTTCACCTTCCAAACCTTATTTCAGCCATTTCTCCCAAACGGTAAGTCCGTTTTTCGCATGTGACCACTCTACGGAAAGGTAAACCATCATCCGAAGCCAATAGAAGTGGTTTCAGGTCAAAACTCCTTTCCAATCAAAAGTTGTGGCCGAAACAAGATCAGATAGGGGCAAAACGGTCATTTAAAAATCGGCAGAAATCATGAACATGGGAAATGACCCCAATGGTCGTTTTCCAAAGCAGCATGACCATACGACTTCATATAAGAAAGAAATAAATATTCTACGATCCTCCGATGCATAGAATGCGGGTTGTTACATATGACTTGACTATAGTGAGACAATCAGTGAGAGTTGTTGATAGACACGAAAGGAAGTTAAGAACCAATATGGTTATATTGGTGAAAGTCTAATAGAGTGATGACAAAAGAGACCGCACTTGGGAAACCAATGATAGGATTAATGAGACTTATCCTGATTTGCTTGTGGTCTGATCTATATTCCTTTATTGATTAGATGCTAAAATAAATAGTATTGTTTGCTTGATTGCTTTGTTGTTATGATTAGGTAATCCTTGCCCAAATTTCGAGGACAAAATTCCTTAAAAAGGACGATGTAAAATCCCTAATTTTCATAAGACATTATCAAGAATTTAATTTAGTGATTAAATATAAATAATGTAGGGATGAGTGAATGAGATTTGTGCACAATAAATTAATTAGAAGGTTCGCCTTTGAAACAAATAAGATAATTAATATATGCATAAGGAGGAGGGATACGAAAAGGGTAAAGATGGAATTTTCGGTCGCATATATTTATCTTAACATTCATTTCTAAAACAAAAAGATAACGAAGGAAGAGGTCAGCCATTAAATCTAGGAGGAGGAGAAGAAAAGCTAAAAAAATTAGAGCTTGGACATTGCATCAACAAACATGATCACCTCTATCAATCAAGATGATTATAATCTCTACCTATGTTAGTTTTAGTTATTTATGTATATCCAAAAGTTGTATGTTTGTTTGTGATGTTTTATGTTTGGTTTAAAACACCCATGTTCGATTTTGATTAAGTATGATTAACATGTATGAACAAAAATAAGTTCATAAGCCGAAACCCATAGTTAGACAACTACAAATAACGTAAAATTTTGATATAATGGTTAATGATTATATAGATAGGTTTCAAATTTTATAATTTTCCATGGTTGAATGAATTTGTTAAGAATTTCCCATGGGTATTTGCTTTAGTAAGGATTTTACGTTAATCATGGTATTAATGTTTATGATAATACGTCCATGTATTTTGTATTCTTATATAATATAAAGTACTGGAAAAGTATGTATACTTTGGTCATAATACTTTTTATTAACCAATAGAATCTTAAAAAATATAGTGGAGCTGGTATAAAGTATGCTTTTTAAATAAATAAATAAATCAATTTTGCCTAAAATTACTGTTAGTGCCATTTCCATAACTGAACCTTTCCGATAAAGTCGAAACCACCTTTTAGTAGTATGGATAGCTTGAAATATCGTAAGTATGGTATATGAAGTATCCAAACTTCCGCCTCTTTCCTTTCGGTTTTGGTTTGGTCCTGATACATATAAATATTTTAGTTTTGAAAGATAAGCGCTCCACAAGAGGCTTTCTTCTCAACTCCTCCGGTTGGGTCGAATGTGTATTTTTCTATAAAATAATTATTTTTATAAAGAAGGTTTTTTTTTAAAACTACGACTTTTGTAAAGAATAGAGGCCTTCGCCTCCGCACCTTTCAGTGGTTTTAGAAGGGGCTTGTTTTCATTGATTTATGCTTTCCATTCCTTTGGTCTTTTTGACGATAGGTTCCCTTAATGAGAAATATGTTTGAATTTAAATCCTATTGTCGTATGACTTATAAGTTGAGTTCTAAAATTATCATATAAAGAGATAAGAGGTTACCACCTTGCCACCTTTCAAAAGCCGAAAGGTGGTTTTGTACTATAAACCTTAAATGAATGAAAAATAGACTATCATCTCGATACCCTTTGGCTAATGCGGAGGAGTAAGTCTTTTAACATAAGCCTTAATATTGAATTGCTTGATAGTTGCTTATCTGGGTTGTTTCCTATTGAGCCCGTCGGTACCATTGATACTCACAGGGTTGATGTCCATGAAAATTTGTTCCTGACTCACATTTAGTTGTGTATACGAGACATGTTTTGGCTCATTTCTCACCCGCTTTACGGGGCCTGGATCACCTTCAACTTTCCATTTCTCATTGTTTATCCTAGCATTGGATGGTTCTCCGTCCTTGACATAATTTACATGAAGAGATTCACGATCATCCTTGACATCCTCCTGCCTTAGGAATATATCTACTTTAAGGTTGAAATCCTTGAGATCCGATGGGGGATCCCTTTCCCAAGAAATATTGAATTCTGAGTTGTCCAATAAGCTAGATACTATAACCATCAATACTATGGATGGATCAGGTCAATCTACTTAATTTACAACAACATTAAGACACTCCAGGAATTTAGGAAGAGTTTCTCCAGTCCTTTGCCTTATTGTTTTGAGTGTCGTCACATTTTTGGTTTAGTGATTTGGACCTAGAATTGTTCATCAAATTCCTTTACCATGTTACTCCAACTCCTGATAGAGTTTGATTCTAATGCATGAACTACAGTGCAACAATGTCCATCGAAAGAGGAGGAAACATTTCACCATGGCAAGAACTTTTATGTGTCTGATATATCACATTAAATGAGCGGTAGGATCCTTCCTACAGTCGTAAGCCTCCAATTTAGGTAGTTTAAAGTCCTAGTGGATTCCATGAGTTTCGAATATTGTAAGAGAATGGACTTTGGTTTTTTTCCAAGTCAGAGCTAAGTAATCCACCTCTCAAGATTCTCCGTATCATATCCATGATGTGGTTGTCGTCATTGAGCAACTGACGCCAGTCTCTAATTCCCATGCCCATACACCAATCGTTTTGAGTATTCCATCCAAGGTTTAAGCTTATGCATGCCTCATTTCGACATCCAAATCCAGGATTCGGACCCAAAATAGGATTGGATGACATGTTTGCAGTGTCAAGGGGATTGCCCCTAACGTCCCTCGAAGAGGTACTGAGCCATCGGGTCGTATCAATACAGATCCATCTAAGTATGAGGGGAGTTTCCCCAAAGTCCAAGTTGTGAAGTTGTATGCAGTGGGTCCGGCTCTAGCAGTAGTATTTTAAGTTCATGGCAGACTTGGTTGTTTAGCCTGATTGGGGAATCTGGTCATCAATTCCTTTAACAATTTGAGCAAAGTTTCTTGGTGTTCAAGGCAAGATTGTAGAGTGTTGACCACATTGTCCATGTCCTCCCTAGTTAGGTACAAGAAAGGATTTCATATGGAAGAAGTCTACCGACTTCATCCTTCTATTATTGCGCCTTTAAGATGGTTTTCGGTGTTCTTCTTCCTTGATATTGGTTCCTGGGCATAGAAAGTCGAATAGTTGTCTCATTCCTGGAGCGCCAAGATGTTGACACTAGATTTAGTAAATCAAGTATCAACATCTATTTCGTATGCAAATAAAAATTTAAACATAATGTAGTCATAAATCATAGAACTTCCTTCGAATAATTATGGAAAGAAATAGAAGAGACACAAGTTTTTAAATGGGTTTTCCATGCATTGGCTTACATCCATTTGAAGTAATCGATTGACTATATTATTGATTACAAGTGCAGTTACTTGTGTATGACTGAAGAGACAGGAGACTAAAGTTGTCTCAAAGGTTTGACAGTTTTCTCATGAAGAAGATAAGATCCTTTTTTTGTGCCCATGGAGGTGTAATTATAGGCATGTGAAGAGTTCGTACAAGCTGAAAATCCTACGAGCGGCCTGCTAAAGGAGTACGACGCGGCCTACGAAGTGGGGCTGGGGTCACACCCTCTTCTTAGGACTAGTATGCCCCAGCAGGGATGGGTGCCGATCCCTAGGGATTACACCAAATAGGGTGAAATTCCTATGGTAGATCCTATTTTCCATTAACTTTCACCTTTAATTGACGGTTCATCATTTTAATACACTGGGCTCACGTTATGGCATATATACTGAACAAGTGTCTAGTTCATGAGTTCTGATGTTCTGAGTATATGATCCCTTAATAGAGATCAATGCTGATCCCTAGATGTAAATCCTTGGGGTTAACATTCCCACCGTAGATCACATTTTGCATAAGCTTTCAATTCCAATTGACAATTGGTCATTCTAATACTCTAAGCTCAAGCTATGGCCGAAATACTGAATAGGTGTTGAGTTCTAGAGTTCTTAGTTCTGAACTTCTTAGTATCTAATCCCTCAAATGATATCAATATCGATCCCTAAGGATATCTCCTTAAGGGTAGAAATTCCTATGGAAGATGGCATTTTCTGTTAGTTTTCAATTTAACTGATGGCTAGTCATTATGAAACTCTTAGCTCAATTTATGGTCAGAATACTGAACAATTTTATATTTGGGTAATTAACATACGTAGGCTTGTTTAGAAAAAAATACACAAATAGCCTTGTTTCAAAAGTAATAACAGATATAGACCTGTTTTGGTGTTAACAAAGGCGAATTTTGGAAACTCGCACAAAGGCGAGTTTTGTGAATTCGCCTTCGTTAACCCCACATTCAAAGAATTTTACACACAACACTTCATTCAAACAAGTTTACACACAACAGTCCTACATTGTTCAATTCTAGGTAATTTTTGAATAACAAAACATTATAATGTTATGTCGACTATTACTTTTACACTAAAATCATTTTAAATTTATATTAAAAACGATTTATATATATTTAATAAATCGTTATGGTTCATAAATGATTCCACAGTGATTTTCTGAAAATTTGATTTGGACATAACTCAAAAACTATAATATGAGATCTTCATATTTCTTCTCCGTTATAAAAATATAGTTTAATAGATTCGAACACTTCTTGTTTCAAAGAAATCAGGCATATAAAGAATATAAAGAATAATATATATTTATTTAAAATTCGAAACATATAATACGAACTATGGCGACATTACGAGCTCGTTTTTAATTATATTATAAATTATACATTCAAAAATACTGACTTTCATAAACCAAATAACAAAAAATGTTAACTAAAAAGTTGATTACAACAGATACTAACACAGAAATAGATAATGAAACTTAGGATAGAACAGCTGCTAACACGAATACAAGGCACTAAAACGTAGGCTGCAACAGACGATAACTAGGAAAATAGTTCACAACCGAACTACATCTTACGTTCAAGCTCGAGGGATTCTAAGTTGCCTAATCATTACGGTCAAACTGTAACTGTTCAACAACATTTTAGAGATGTCTAATCTCTCATTCGAGTTCGTTTGGATATGCTATTCCCCTTAGGCACAAAGGTTCGTCTATCCATTCTGTGTAATTGCATCCATTCGGATAGGGTGGACATTTATGAATGCGCCGACCTATATTGTTACCATCAGCTCGAACCACAACTTCAACCGCATAACCGCAGTAGCAACAAACTGGATAAGAATCAACTTCTTGTTCATACGGTGGTACTTGATATACCTCTACTTCTTATCGTGGTTGAGCAACCGACTGTTGATACAGAAGTTGAACATGGGGTACTAGATCTTCTTGTTGAGGTTATATGTTCGTTCAAAGGTGGTCCTTCCTGAAGTACTAATAAGTTTAGATCTGGGAATTCGTCTGCATACTCCTGAAGTCGCATCTATTCATACGCCTGTTCATCTTAGTCTGTAGATGATGGCCAAGAAGGCATAGTTATGGGAATGCAAAGAGTGGTTGTTTGAGTTAGGTAAGTTGTTTGAGTGAGGTAAGTTGCAAGTAATTTGACAGAGATATATAGCTGCATAGTGTACAAATGAATAAAATAAATAATGATGTAACCGGTCACTGTTTTGCCTGACATAATACTGTAGGGAATCTACTTTACGTATTTCCATGATGTGATCAGTCACTGTTTCGACTTGGATATTGTGTTGAGAAGTCACATTGGATACTGTAGCCTAATGGCCAAAGCTGATCCAAAAATGCTCGAAAATGATTTACCCTTACTCAGTTGTGGACGATTCCTTGATAGCTCGTAAGCATCGTAATAGTTGGATAACGGCTCATCGTCAATTTCCCAGTTGTCCAAAGCTCAAATTGTTAATGTTGAGTAAATGGATTATGAGCTTACAGAGAATAAAACTTGGGCGTATAAATACATCTTCAAACCTGCACTGACTAGTCTTATCAAGAGAGATTAATGACTCCTTAGTTTAAGGGGTCGTCACATGTACACTACTTTAACCCTGCACTGATTGGTCTGCTCCATTAAACTTTTGACGCGAGATATCACAGACAAGTTAAAGCAATGGAGTGATGAAACCTACTAGTTTGTCATTAAAAATTTCCTTTAAATAACCTGCTACTTTGGCATTAAATTTTTTGAAAAAAGGGAAATGGGGAATTAGGAAATAAGTGATGAACAAATGGGGAAAATGTTTGATGAGTACGAACAAGACAAAGAACACCAAAATAAGGTAGGATACATGCCAGACACACAAATAAACGAAGTGCCTAAAGAGTTTCCTAGTCCTCAATTACGAGTTACAATGCCATGACCTATTAGATGTGTACAAGTTCAACCAGTTCGTGCTAACCCTAGAGCCTCATCTTCCTTATCTTCAACTAATGAATTTTCTGCAGATGAATTACTTATCCTCATGAAAGCGTATATTGAAGTAGATTGTCGAGATACGTTATTGATGCAAGGAGGTGGTTGTCTAAGCCATGAAGAGTTTTGGGCAATGATCACAAGTTTACATAACAACCACCATAGGTATCCCGTTAGAAGATCAACATCTGAAATCCATTTAGCTCACCGTCATTTTGCAGAAGCTTGTGATCAATACCATACGATTGTATAGACAATCGAAGATAAAGACATATTTCAAACAACTATAGAAAATTTTGATTCTCGTTACCTGTTTGAACACGGGACCGAATTCGTGGGTCGCAAAGCTTATAAGCTTCGCTATAGTTGGCTAACTCGATATGGGGATGAGTAGGTTTATGGTGTATGTATATTAAATTTCGTGCTTTTAATTATGTATGTCGTATTTTTAAATTTGGTTAGCTATGGTAATGTTATGTATTTGTTAATTAGAATTCCCATCTTTCAACTTATGCAATGTTATATTAATCTTTTTCTTTATTCCACGCTGCTGCTTTATTCCACGTTGCATGTAAATCATACAGTTCTAAATGCACACTTCTTTAAACTGATTTTAAATTGTCTATGTAGACTTGTTTAAATTGGTTTTAAAAAAATAAAATCAAAGGAGAACTTTCAAAATTCGCAACCGAACTTTTAGAACTCGCCTTCAACAACCCTGACCAAAACAGGTCTATTTCTGTAAATACTTTTAAAACATGGCTATTTTTGTTATTCTGTTCTGAAACAAACCTAAATGGGTGCCCTTTATATTTCGTATATGTATTGATCCCTCAATGTAATCTTATCGATCTGATGTAGGGATTCTTACTGATCTGAGATGATCAGAGTAATACCGATCTGAGTTGGGAATTCCTACTAATCTAAGATGATTAGAGTAATCATGATCCAAAGTAGGGATTCCTACTGATCTGAATAAGTTCCATCCAAATTTCAAGTTTTTGAGTAATTTGTTGCTTTAGCCGAAGCTTTTTCGAGTTCGTGCAAGTCCCTGCTTGAGTTATAAGTGATTAGGATGTCCAAAACAAAAGCGTAATGGCCTTGTCAAATGCATGGTTAACATCTATAAATTCAAATTATGTTTTCCCGAATATAAACATATCTTAATATCACTTACAAATATGATCTAATAAATAACTATTCTTTACAACATCATTATTTATTAGTTAATAATATAAATAAAAATCAAGACTAATCAAAAGTAAGATACTTCAACTCAGAAGTAATTTTTTTAATCAATTACACATGATTTCGATGCAAAAATATAAATAAATATTTATACAAATCTTTTTCTCTTAATTTGTTAACCATATATAGTTCCTAAACCTTAATTCACGTGTAAAGCATGTGCCATGATCACATGCAGAACGAGTGCTTGTATGCATAGGTATTTTGAATGTTGCTTGGTGTAGTAATCAAACTTGAATTGATTTTCATTCGACATTGCAACCCTATGTTTTCTTTTAACTAGTTTACTACTTTGTTTCCTAAGAATATTTCCAAAGGATTTTCCAAAGTGGAAAATAGGCATAAGGACAAACTTTGAAAAAAAATTAGTCTGAAGGACGTCAAGTTTTATTTTTAGGCTGAAGGACAAACTTTAAAAAAATTAGACTGAAGGATAATGCTAAATATAATTAGCATTTTCTGCAGTGTAAAACTGAATAGTGCTAATTACATTTAGCATTTTCGTGTAGTGTAAAAAACTGAATATAATGCTAATTACATTTAGCATTTTCCTTCAGCTTAATTTTGGTTCAAAGTTTGTCCTTCACACTAAAAATAAAACTTGGTGTCCTTCAGTCTAATTTTTTGGCAAAGTTTGTCCTTCTCCCTAATTACCTCTTTTCCAAATATATCTTTATTTTTCAAATAATTTGTATGAATCTTTTAAGGTGATTTAAAATATTAAAAAAGGTTTAAAAGCTATCTTTATTTTCAAACGATTTTAAGAGTTAAGGTCCAAGCAGCGATAGTCGATGTAGCTGCAGTTTGTAAATCGATAATTTTCGAGTAAAATTAAAAGAGAATATACTTCAAATTTTTTTGTAAATTATTTTTAATTTGTTTACAAGTATTAAAAGGGAAATTCGAAAATTTAGTATATTTTCAAACATTTATTTAATTATTCAAAAGAAAGAGGTTTATATGTTAACTTTAATTATTCAAAAGAAAGTGGTTTATAATTTAATTTCTTTATTTCAAAGATCGGGTTTTTTTCCAAAAGCAATAATCGTTTAAAAATGATGTTTTTAAAAGCAAGAAATTTCTTTGTCTATGCCATTAAGTATCTAAATAAATATGATATGATGGTGCTAAAATATTGAAACATTTAAAGGATGTAACTCAGCTTATGTGTAGCACTAAATGCCAATATGTATATTTTTTCTATCGATGGGATCTAGAGAAGTCGAAATGTTGGAAATATGATGAGTGTAAGTTATTTAATTTCTATAAATGTCTATGATAATTTAATCATATGAAAGGAACTTTATCTTATACTCGATGCTAAATTTTGATGTATTGAAACCCATTACTATTCATGAGAATTTCACAATATTATCGAGTCAAGATTAAAGAGGGAATAATATCCCAACTTTTCTAGCTATATTGTTGATCGACGAATATCACATAGTTGATATTGAAAAGTGATGATAGGTAGACGATGTTCGGTTTTCCATATGAAAACTAATTACTTATACCATATAGTGGTTTGTCCACTGTCAACAACTTGGTAAATTTTTAACTATGCATAGTTGGTTTGGGAAGACCATGATTAATAAGCATGATTTGTCCTAAATTTACTTCAAACCGACATAATGAGTTTAAACTAGTATATCTTAATGATGATCAAAGATATTGTTCTTTTAGTGCAAGGGTTACTCAATAATAGTCCTAAAGATGTAGTAAACATAATGCCCTTGTTTGTTCATATCCTAAAAAATTATATGGAAAAATTCTTGCTTTGCATTATGCTGGGAAGCTATGTTTGCATTCCGAGTGGGATTTTCTAAAATTGGTAAAATGTAGTATTAATCTTTACATTTGGGAATGGCTAGAACAAGGGATCTGTGGTAGAGCTATGTGAGTTGCACCCGTTAGAGTATGATCATCCCCGATCTTGATCTATATTATTTCTTTAAATTTATAGTTTTTAGCTTAGTATGTATTTGATTGCAATAGAGAGATGATCAAATTTGTTACTATCCAGTAAGATAGGTTGATTCTATGTTGACAAAGATCTAGGCATGTCACTTGGAACATATTTCTAGCGGTGCACTGTGATAGGCGATAATATAGTAGCATTATCATTGTATGTAAGCCATTTTCTAATAAGTGCCTTGTGGATTAGTTTCTCCACAATGTGTTAGAACATGAGATACAAGCATTTGAGGTATTTATATGTTTACTTTAAACCCAAGGCATGATCAGAATATAATTAGACTTTGTAATAAAATGGTTCGGTTATCATAAGGTAAAACCCATTAGTGTTTATATGCAACATATTCTTATGAGATAGCTTTATTTTAAAAGAGATATATACACATCTTATGTTTTTTTTTTAGTTTAGTAACGCTAGACTCATTTTTGACCTAGAGTTTTTTTTCTTTTCCTTAAACTCTTAGGTAATCAAATTTTCGAGTAGCTTCATAGTCCAAGTTCTTATGGATGTATTTTGGAGTCGTAAGGAGCAGGAGGATTTATTTTTATCTAGTTATCCATTTATTTCTACTATGTTTATGTTTCTATGTATTAGCATTATAGTGGCAAGCAGTTTTAATTGTCCATTGCTGAAGTAGGTACTTGTTGTGACATTATTGTTTCAGTTTGGAAGTGACCAATGTACCATTATATTTGATAAGCATATGATGTTGAATTTTCCATATGCAAACTAATTATTTGCACTAAATAGTTTTTTGTCCACTATCAATAGTTTTACCGGTTTTTAAACTATCATTGGTTGGTTCATAGAGACTACTAAGGTACCTAGTACGGGTTAATCAAAAAACACTTTAAAAGGCCTTAAGCATTCAAATTGGGACATCTTGAAGATGATCAGAGATGAAGTTTTTTAAAGTGCAAGTGTCAGTTGCTATTGATAGTGGGGATATAGTTGAAGTAGTGCTTTCAATTTGTTCATGTCATGAAAATTTTGTTTTAAGTGAATAATGGCATTGCATTATGCATAGAGAGTAATGTTAGCATTTCAATGTGCGATTTATAAAAGACTTAAAACTTATTCTGAATCCTTTCACTCAAAAAGACTGAAATATGGGATATGTGGCAGACCATATTGATTCCACCCATTGGCTTATGGTCATCCCTTATATAGTTAGATATTAATTCTTTAGATCTTTAGGAAAGCACCACCGTTAATCGCAATCAAGGGATGTTCATATTTGGTACTATCCAACAAAATTTCTATGTTGGTATGTTTCCTAGGCTTGGCCCTCGATACATTTTTATAAAGGTATACGATAACAGGTGGTAGCCCAATAGCCTTGTCACTATGAAGAATCCATTTTCTAGTAAGTGCTTATGGACCTTATTTCTAGCTAAATATGCTGGAACATCAAATAAGTGCATACTAGCTATATTATATATTTAAACCAAGGAAATTACCATAATATAACTGGATTTTCTAATAAAATAGTTTGGTCATTCTAAGGTTTAACCTTTCAGTAATAATGCGCCACATGGTCTTAAGAGATACATACCTTTATTTTAAAAGATATGTATGTGTGTGTGTGCGCGCGCGCGCATGCACATCTGTGTGTTTGTGTGTGTGTGGCGTGTGCATGTGCATATATATATATATATATATATATATATATATATATATATATATAACCGACCTTCATTTTTAGTTTACTTACATCAGACCCATGCATGAACTAGATTTTCTTTCTTTCTTATGAACTCTTGGGTACTCTAATTTTTGAGTAGCCAAGTTGTCCGGGTTCTTATAGATGCATCTTGGTGGAGTATGGAGCATAAGGCTTCATTTTTATCTAGTTATCTGTTATTACTATCATATAATTAACATTATGTACTAGCATTGCAGCGGTAGGCAGTTCTAGCAGTCCCTACTTAAAGTTGGTACTTGTTATAACTTTGATGTTTCATTTTGGAAGTGACCATAAGTACTATCCTATTATCTACTATTTACAGTGTTCTTGTGTTGTGAGATTCTATGTTCTTTATTCTCTTTTTGCCTTACAACCTGGACATTTTGATGATCGACACATGAATCTCATATATGTATTAAGCATGATGTATAGTAATAAGAAATGTAGATCATTGTGTAAGGTACTAAAGCTTAACTTGAGAAATTCACAAGCATTGGTTATGGACAAATAATTATAGATGGATTTAGTAATACGCTAAGATAAGTTTAGTTGGTGGAAGTGCATACTTATAATTTTTATTTGTATCTATATTCGATTTATTTAATAGTATTGATGTGTTTGTTTTAGCACCCATTTTCTTCGGATATCTCATCTATGGAGTTTAAAGTTGTCTTACTATTCAGGAAGTAAGAGATAGGTTATAGAGGAAGGTAAGTCGAAATTACCACGAGCACTAAAGATCGAGCTAGAATGATGGAAGAGGTAGACCAATTAAGAGGTAGCACTTGTATAACCCTGAGTTAGTTTTGCAACCTTGCATAAGGATTCTATTAATTAAGGTGGGAATCTGTTAAATGGTACGAAATCGGTAATTGAAGACCTGACTTAGCTTCATTCTTGTGAGAAGATCCTTAAGGGTCTTGATATGTCAAATGGCCTGAAGTGTTTCATGGCATTGTGGCTATTGTAGGAAGAAACTTCAAAACGATTAGATTTTTATACAGTAATTTTTCTAAAGGATGACTTCCATGGGGTAGTTTTATGGAAATATTTGAAGATCAGTATATTCCTACAGTTGGAAAGACCGATCTTTATAGGATATTTATGGATCTTAAGCAAGGGGAAATGTTTATAGACGAGTATAACACTAAGTTTAATGAGCTGTCCCGATTTGGTCCAAAACTTATTGATTCCCCTCTTAAAAACAATGAGATGTTTGTAATTAGGATAAGGAAGAATTTCTTGAGAAGATGACTACACTACTTAAGAGATCTTTTGTGAAGTTAATGGATATGTCCATGGGTATGAAGTTCTTGTTTAAAAAGCCACCAGCAGTTTCTAGCAATATTGATAATAATTCGAACAAGTGAAAGCTAAATCAACTAGGAAAATGGCAATGAGTATGGAATGCCAAAAGGAGGGGCTCGAGGATAACATTTTCATGACAGTGGTTGTTTTATTTGTAAGTAAAAGGGCCATAGTGCAACATTCTATAACAATTCTGGAGCTTAGAAGCAATAATTGATACTTATTTCTTTAATGGTTCAAAAGACACTCTACTTTAATTACCATTAATCAAGGCATATAGTAAAGGATTTCCCGCTAATAAAGAAAGGAGAGAAAGCTAAAGTTTATTTATGTAAGATGAACCATCAACTTTAAAGGATTTGAATGGGTTCATGTTAGTGACATTTTAGTTTAACCACTACTTGATAATAGGGATTCCCGTAGTTTGTTTCTTAAGAATAGGTAGAAAGAATGCGGCATTCATTAAGAATAGTATAAAATCCTATAACGATCTGAGTTTTTTGATCGCTCCAAGTCGGTAATTAAACCAACTCAAACCGTTCAAAAGGACAGATTGTTATTGCTTATGAAGTTGAAATACAAATCATCACAGAATCACAGACACAGAACACCGAGTATCTCACAGCGGAAGAATTTTTTTTATACAATATTACAAAATCTTTAAATTTACATAATATCAGAGTATAGAATCAATATAGAAACAGCGGGAGAATGAATATAGAACCGTACTAATATTCGGTAGTAAGCAGAGATGGACATAACTGCATATGACATAGTGGGCAGATGGCTGAATCTCCAACGAACCTCAAGCTCTAACAGACATGTTTCCAAGCTGAAATACTCGATCTGACTCGGGCATTTCACAAGGAATAAAACAAACAAAATACACGAGTCAGGGCTAACAGTCTCATATAAGTGAAATAACTCGAATGACATGTTCATAGAAATGTACAGTAACTTAAAGAATGTTGGAATTTTCATTCTCTAAGGATTCGTATAACTAATACATATAATAGTATGCTATTATGATAGTGTCTATTCAGTAAAGTAAATGTAATGAAAATAGCGTAAGCGGGATTACATTTTTACCCTTACACCGTTTATAATATCGTATTCTATACAGTACCGTAAACCCAACCTAACACGGATGGCATCAGAGGGCACTTCATAGGTACGATACAAATCAAAATCGTATGGGGCTCGCTAGGGTAAATGACAAGGCACTCGAGGCAATACCAAGGTAGGATTCTACCATTTGCACTCCCGGACCGGTGGTAACGCATAGCAGCCACTACCGCCCACCTCGGAACACACTCCCAAAACAAAAGGGCCCAAATCATCATCATAGTCATAGAAATAGTATCGGAGAAGTGCGTCCGATCAGAGGTGCTACCTGAATTAGTCACGGTATAGCTCCTGTTTTAGTCATTTCAATTATGACCCGAAGGTCAAGGCCATTTCGTCATCGTTCGCCTTCTTTGATCCAGTGGTCGCCTCCAAGCCATCTTGTTGTTGTTCCGATACTCCATTACGTACACAGTTGTTAAAGTGGTATCGGCACTGACAGAGAGTATGCCACTTAACGACTCCGGTCTCTTTAACAACCGACGCTTACATTTTTTTCACACCGTGGCCATTATATTTGGAATCACATTTTCAAGTATAACAAATCGATTTATTTCAAGTCTTGCCCCAAAAATCAATTACACAAATCATTTGTCACCGGTTCAAAAAAAAACCAATATTCCCCATTCTTTGTCAACCATTGTTTTAACTTCCAAATACCATGAAATGTTGTTATTACTTGGAAATCCTGTACTTCATCCTTTGGATTCACTAGACTGGATTGGACATAGTTTATAAATTAAAAATAACAGAAATACATTTAGAAAAGTTGAGTTTTGAAATAGCATATGTATATTAAATTTAAAATAGTGTATAAACATATATATTTTTGGAAAATAATTATAAAATACATATGGTTAAAGTAATCAAATCATTTTACAAAAGAATACTTATAAAATCAAGTAATGCAGAAAATTACTTTTATGAAATTTTTAGTTCAATTCAAGTAATATTTATCCAATCCAATTCTAATTCATGTCTTACAATTCCTTTCCCAACCAAATTTCACATTTAAATCAAATTCCTCTGATTTGGTTCGATTTCAACACTTCACGGTTAAAACGATTCTCATATCATTGTTCACCTTAGCTTTCACGTATCTATTTCATATAACAATTCCCAAATCAAAAATGTGATTTTGTTAAATTCTAGCTTGTTAACAAACTCGTATTCACCATGATTTATATAAACATATTCCTTTTTACACTTGAACTTATACTTTTTATTTTATGAAATCCTTCTTATAATTTCATGGCGAAAATTCATTAACAAATCATAATACAAAAATAAGTTTGGGAAACATTTGTCAAGTCCTTGCAAATCCCTCATATTAAATCATTCAATTCACAAATTGTCGCATTTTCACATTATATAAAGTTGTAAAGAATTTATTTAGATAAATTCAACTTGGTGTTAACTTGCAAAAATCACTTTACAACTTATTTTAATACAAATTGGATTTCATAAAAATTTCAAGTAAATATTTGAACAAAAATTACTTTTAAAAGCTTTCTTTACGCTATATAGGAATTCCATTAAAATTACTACTTATAAAATTGATAAAATATTTTAAAATACTTTATTTTATTGACCACGGTGTTTGTATAAAATTTTCTATCTTATGATCAAGTGATACGGATATTTATCATTTCAATCCGTTCTTTAAAATATTCGAATCCCGGGTATGTGTCACTTCAACCCGCATCCCAAATCGATTCGAATACACAAGGGGTTCGGGTATGTATCATTTCAACCCGTAATGGTTATTAATCAAAAGGGGACTTGCATGGTGAGAAAATAAACATAGCATATCAAACATACAACCATCATACAACCATAGTGTCATATGAAATAACAGTGTGTGTCGCACGTGCACAACCACGAAGCAAACAAATCTAGAGCACCCTAACATTTCATTCAACATTTCAAATCTTTAATTCACTTAACAAAAATATTAGTCTGTGAGTGAGGAAAACTCACCTTCCATAGCAAGGAAGACAAATATGAAACCGACAACAAAGCTGAAGCGGACGCGATATGACTTCAAATTGACTTACATACGCATACCCGTGTAGGTGGGTACATAAATAAAGTTTTGAAATTCCCAGCAAGATGAAAACCCAACTCGATTATGAATCCTAACCAAGATTTCAACGAATACCAAATCAATTCAATTGTATTATATATTTTGTAATATATTTATTAAGAAAACGAAAGTTAAGAAATGTACCTAGGACCCATTTGAATAACAACAACAGTGATTAGCCAGGTGCCTACACTGCTCGCACCCGGTGACAAGGCTCGGACTTGCTGTCACAAGCCCTGAACCCACTGAAAGGCTTCTCAGGCATTCTGATGAGCACCTGGGGTGCTTATCTTGCTACCATACTTTAGCAGCGCGATTTCCTCCCTATCTCTTCAGGTTTGAAAACGAAAGTCTGTGTTTGGGTGTAGGGTTGCTGGAGGTAGACATGCAGGAAGTGGGTCGGCTACTGGTGACCAAAATGAGGCGGAGCAGGAGCTGGTTGGGGACACAATGGTGACATGCAGTGGACTAATAGTCGATGATGAGGCGAGGGGTAGCGGATCTCGATGGGTAGCAGGGTTTGCGGTGGTCAATGACAGGAAGCGACGACATGTGTGAACCCCAGCAGTCGTGCATGGTCTCGAGGTGACGCTTGAAGTGGTTGCCAGTGATTCCGAATCTGTTCACGGCCATTCGTAGCCATCTGGACTTCGCGCTTCTTACTCTTAAGTTCTAAATTTAGGGTTTGAAATGGGAAGATGGCAGAGGAAGAAAATCGCAGAAGGAGCATGGGAAGGTCGATAGTCGGGTGGTGACAGAGGAGCCTAAGGCGGCGCCTCTCTGGCGGTGGAGCTCCGACTTCATAGTGGACTATTAAGGAGGCCATGAACGGGGTGAGTAAAGACATCGAGTTGCTCAAAACACCATTACTATGTTTTTTTTTCTTCGATTTAAATGGAAATAGGGAAAATGAGGAGATGAGATTTTAATGAAAGGAACTGCGTTTAATTCGGCTTCCTCTTTGGCCTCAGACATTTGATTTTTTTTCTTTTTTGGGAGTGTCCGATTTAAAAATGGAAAAAGGAAAGAGGAGTGAGCAGAAAGGTAAAGACGCGTGGAGAGGAAAGTAAGGGGAAACGTCCGCGTGTTACGTTTGTTCTAATTGCTTGCAACGTGCTTGATTTTGTTTATTTATTATTTTTCTCTTCTAAATTTTTTTTTATTAAAACGTTATATAAGACGTCTATGGCGATCCCCATTAGTACCTATATAATTATGGATATAGATACAATTCAACCTTATCTGTTTTTGCATTTTTTTATCAATATTTTACAAATTATGTATTTCACATTTGTTTCCATTAAACGGGTTCTAAATTTACTTATCATGTTAAATTTTGTACTATCAAACAACTTACATATTTTTAAGTTTATATTTGAAACTCAAATTCATGTTTCTGGTTTGCACTGAAGTTTTCAAGTACTAACTTAAATTCTATTTATAAATATTCATTCAAACAACATACAAATTCAAGTGTACGTAAAAATTTCAAACCCATGTTTATAGCGAAATTGAGATTCAACATTCACGTTAAGAATCATAAACATTACATCTTTGATAAATTTTATATTTTTAATATATTGAAATTACCGGTTCGTTACATTCTCCCCCAATTAGCGCTTTTCGTCCTCGAAAAGGAAACGTCATCAAAATCGTACATATGATCCATTCCTAGCTTATCAAATCTTCCTAAAACTATAACATATTAGAAAGAAAATTTTTGTTTTAGAATTTCGAAACTCGAAATTTTTCTAATGCTCGGATTTACGGAAAATTTCGGCAGCATCTCCCCTGCACGGTTCGATCGGGAAAATTTTCCCGTACACAAAAACACAAAATATACATCTCATCTATATGATGAGGCATCCCAAATTAGGGGAATCAAAACAAAATAATCCGAAAGCGATAAATAATGCGATATACGTACCTTTTTATAGCGTTTTAAAGCATATTTTCTTATCTTTCTTAGCATTTTGCGCAAAAGCGAGCTTCGATAAGCAAAGCGCGCCATTGCACCTACTAAGACACTCAAATATGTAGTGAGAATCAACATGTATATACATAACATAGTTGAAATGTACATAACAATAAGCAATATGTATCCTAACTTAGAATATTTGATAAAATATAAATGAAACAATGTATGTACACGCAAAATGTGTCATGAATTAAAATAGCAATTTTGTCAACATGTGAATGAACTTAATGACGCATACAATTTTATGAATGTGCATACCTTTTCTTAGACATAACCATGTTTGTTTGTTTTTCTTCTTCCTTCCCTTTAAATGTACATCTTGCTTATAAAATTTATTACTTTCCAATAGAGAATATATGATATGTCACAAAATGCTAATGGTTTTAGATGATTCTCAAGAATCTAATATTGACGTTCCAATATAGGTTTCATGCAAGTTATTTGTTGCTCGAGCTAAATCTTGTTTGGTTAGTTTACGTTTATCTCACTTATATGCTTATTTGTTTATTACACTTGCATTCAATTCTTATTTGTTTCTATCTTTTGTTGTTTTTCTTCTTCTTCCAATTCAATCATTCTTATTTGTTTTATTTGATAGCAACAAACATGTTATTTGAACGATCCACAAAAATCCATGTTAAACTTGAATGCATATCCATTTTATTGTGCTGAATTCATCGTTCAAGCGTCTTGCCTTTATTTTCTTCATTTGCACTAGTTTCTCTTATAACATGTTTTATTTTTATTTTATATATATATAATATCCAATTTATTTTGCCTTTCATGTTTCCTGTACATGCTTGTTAATTTTTAAATCATTCAGTACAAGTTTTTCTCCGTTCTTTAAGTGCACTTTTTCTTTTTACGGCAGTTTTCTTTATTATTATTATTTAATGCAGATTTTTTTTTTAGCAGCAGCAGCAGCCAGCCGCTGTTGGAGTACTACAACTGCTGCAGTCAACTCGGCAGCAGCCTTGCAGCTGCTGCTTACGGCAGCTATCCCATTCTCAAACATAAGCATAAGGCTTATGTCGTTGATGTGGTATTCACATCATATATATACATGCCTACAAATGTTAATTTAAACAACTAAACTTCAGTTCTTAATACTATGCTAATTGAACTAGCAACATATTTCTTTCAGCTATTCACTTTCAATTTCTTACACTCCAAAACATACCATGTTCAGTTCCTTCTTTACATGTATTCCTAACATGAGACATTTCCTGTATATTCAATTAATGCTTCCCTTCATATTTTCCTTGAAATATTTTTGGTTATCAAAGAATTTTCATTACATATTAAACCTATGAATTCATTTGAATGACTATCTTGAAAATCGAGATGTACTCATATAAACTATAATTGCATAGTCTCATAATTTTACTTATAAGGGTTTCAGGTAAGTATTTTTTTGTAGGTTTATAAAACTTATTCAGCTTCATATGCTATGTATATTCCACACAATCCACTATATTAATTTCTCATACACGGCAAAGAAATTTTAAATAAATTCCCTTGTAAGTATTAGTATTTTATTTCACTAGTTCAAAACCATATTTTCCTTATTTTTGGCACATTTCTCAAAAATCCAATTTTGTCTCCATGCTTCTGTAACTTAGAATAAAATTCTAATGTTTTCAAACCATTATACTTATAACTAATATCACTTCTATCCAGAAGTTATTTTGTTTTCCGCAACCATTTGAATTCCATAAAAATCATTGTTTATTATAAGCCATTCAACTAGTTTTGCTTATATAAATTCTCCAATATTTTATTTATTTGTTCACCATTATACAATTCATTTCAATTTTATTTTTCAGTTTCAGTTTTTTTTTCCAATCATTTCAGTTTTTTTCCCGGAGTTCATGCTTTATTCTAGTCAACCAAGTCTAAAACAAGCTGACAATGCAAAAAGGAAGATGAAAATAAAGTTAAAATAAGTAAACTTTTAATTACATGTTGGACTGTCTATAGCCTGGTGTGCCATGTATTGAACCTAGTCTTTAATTGCTTGAAGCCGCTATGTGTTTCTCTCCTCTTTTTATGCAAATTCAAAGCACTAGTATAAATCCCCTTACAATAATATTTTCCCCCCAAATTATTTCTTTCATATTACTGATTCTCTATGATTCATCAAAATTACCTTCATTTACATTCTCTTATTATGCATGTCAACTTTATCTTAGTTTTATTGATAAATTCCTTTAACTTATTCATGGGTATCGCCCAATGTCGTCAATCCTTTTTAATTTAATAAAACTTCATTCAAGTTTCTACTTGATTTATTTATTTTCAGTTTTGCAGCAAATATTCCTTCCGAACAAGATTTTAAATTTAAGAATTCACCTATCTCTTTTATTTATATATGAATGACAGTTCTGTTAGACTTTGACAATTCACATTCATTTATTCTATTTACAAAATCTTGATAATGAAATTTAATTGTATGTTAATCCAAATTTGAAAATATAGGATGATATCTTCAAACATACAATAGGACTTCTTTGCAAAAATGGGCTTCTAATTATTTCATAATTCTGAATTCCCTTAAATTTCTCCAATCGAGCCTAAATACAAACGAAAACTTTATGGTTCTTACTTATTGATTCAAACCCAAATAAGGTTTCGAGTATTATTGCGATGTCTCAACTGGAATTATATATTCATCTCACTTTCGAAACTCGAAAATAAATTCAAATGATGCTGTAGTCATCAGAAAATTTATTCCCAAGAATCTAGAGTGCGATTCTATATCTACCTAGCACGTATAGGATTAAGTACATACGTTAGCTAGGTGTATGTCCAAAATCTTTACGCGCCCAATAGTCCAATTTCAACGTCAGAATGAAACACTCAAAACTCTTTTTTTTTTCACTTATGAAATCCCATTATACATCTAAATATTTCACATGGATCGTTACTATAAATTCTATGTTTCCGAAAGTAATTTTAGTTTCAAGGATCATTCTAAATTTTACCAAATTATTTTATTCCACTTTAGGTTTACAAGCCTCACTTGTAGAAAATTTCTTTAATATAGCTTCATGAGTTCATATATGTTTTAATCAAGGAAGTTTCATTAATGTAGGGTATAAATTCACATATAACTCAATACCATTGTATTTCCAATTTAATTTATTCAATTCAACTAAGTAATTAACGCTTGGTTGTTTATCCCAGTTTTATTTTGTAGTCTCAAGCACTAATCTAATTCGCTTCGAACTAAGTCGGATTATAAGCTAGGAGTTGCACGAACGGACGAATCAAATAACTAGGATATTTCCTGGATAGGTTGGAAATATTAAGGAAGTTTAAAGATCTAGGAACAACCAATTCCATATTCCTAAGATGGGACAAGCATGATCGAGACTCAGATTTGGAAAATCCTAACTTAGGGAGGATCCAGCAGAGGGACGAGTTCAAAGGAACGAGGTTTAAACAAGGATATATTTATAAATCAAGGCTAAAATTTTAAATTATCCATATATAGAAAATCCCTTTAAAATGCTTTAATTTTAAAAATACGCTCTCTCCAGTATGATTCCAAGACAATTTCACTCATTCTAGAGTATTTCTACTCCATCTCTAACGAGTGTTTCAACCTCATAAGCTAAGCTTTGTATGAACCCAAGCTCTGATACCAACTATAACGACCTGAATTTTTTGATCTCTCCAAGTTGGTAATTAAACCAACTCAAACCGTTCAAAAGGACAGATTGTTATTGCTTATGAAGTTGAAATACAAATCATCACAGAATCATAGACACAGAACACAGAGTATCTCACAGCGGAAGAATTTTTTTATACAATATTACAAAATCTTTAAATTTACATAATATCAGAGTATAGAATCAATTTAGAAACAGCGGGAGAATGAATATAGAACCGTACTAATATTCGGTAGTAAGCAGAGATGGACATAACTGCATATGACATAGTAGGCGGATGGCTGAATCTCCAACGAGCCTCAAGCTCTAACATACATGTTTCCAAGATGAAATACTCGATCTGACTCGGGCATTTTGCAAGGAATAAAACAAACAAAATACACGAGTCAGGACTAACAGTCTCATATAAGTGAATTAACTCAAATGACATGTTCATAGAAATGTACAGTAACTTAACGAATGTTGGGATTTTCATTCTCTAAGGATCCGTATAACTAATACATATAATAGTATGCTATTATGATAGTGTCTATTCAGTAAAGTAAATGTAATGAAAATAGCGTAAGCGGGATTACATTTTTACCCTTACACCGTTTATAATATCGTATTCTATACAGTACCGTAAACCCAACCTAACACGGATGGCATCAGAGGGCACTTCATAGGTACGATACAAATCAAAATCGTATGGGGCTCGCTAGGGTAAATGACAAGGTACTCGAGGCAATACCAGGGTAGGATTCTACCATTTGCACTCCCGGACCGGTGGTAACGCATAGCAGCCACTACCGCCCACCTCGGAACACACTCCCAAAACAAAAGGGCCCAAATCATCATCATAGTCATAGAAATAGTATCGGAGAAGTGCGTCCGATCAGAGGTGCTACCTCAATTAGTCACGGTACAGCTCCTGTTTTAGTCATTTCAATTATGACCCAAAGGTCAAGGCCATTTCTTCATCGTTCGCCTTCTTTGATCCAGTGGTCGCCTCCAAGCCATCTTGCTGTTGTTCCGATACTCCATTACGTACACAGTTGTTAAAGTGGTATCGGCACTGACAGAGAGTATGCCACTTACGACTCCGGTCTCTTTAACAACCGACACTTACATTTTTTTTCACACCGTGGCCATTATATTTGGAATCACATTTTCAAGTATGACAAATCGATTTATTTCAAGTCTTGCCCCAAAAATCAATTACACAAATCATTTGTCACCGGTTCGAAAAAAACAAATATTCCCCATTCTTTGTCAACCATTGTTTTAACTTCCAAATACCATGAAATGTTGTTATTACTTGGAAATCCTGTACTTCATCCTTTGGATTCACTAGACTGGATTGGACATAGTTTATAAATTAAAAATAACAGAAATACATTTAGAAAAGTTGAGTTTTGAAATAGCATATGTATATTAAATTTAAAATAGTGTATAAACATATATATTTTTGGAAAATAATTATAAAATACATATGGTTAAAGTAATCAAATCATTTTACAAAAGAATACTTATAAAATCAAGTAATGCAGAAAATTACTTTTATGAAATTTTTAGTTCAATTCAAGTAATATTTATCCAATCCAATTCTAGTTCATGTCTTACAATTCCTTTCCCAACCAAATTTCACATTTAAATCAAATTCCTTTGATTTGGTTCAATTTCAACACTTCATGGTTAAAACGATTCTCATATCATTGTTCACCTTAGCTTTCACGTATTTATTTCATATAACAATTCCCAAATCAAAAATGTGATTTTGTTAAATTTTAGCTTGTTAACAAACTCGTATTCACCATGATTTAAATAAACATATTCCTTTTTATACTTTAACTTATACTTTTTATTTTAAGAAATCCTTCTCATAATTTCATGGTGAAAATTCATTAACAATTCATAATACAAAATTAAGTTTGGGAAACATTTGTCAAGACCTTTCAAATCCCTCATATTAAATCATTCAATTCACAAATTGTCGCATTTTCACATTATATAAAGTTGTAAAGAATTTATTTAAATAAATTCAACTTGGTGTTAACTTGCAAAAATCACTTTACAACTTATTTTAATACAAATTGGATTTCATAAAAATTTCAAGTAGATATTTGAACAAAAATTACTTTTAAAAGCTTTCTTTACGCTATATAGGAATTCCATTAAAATTACTACTTATAAAATTGATAAAATATTTTAAAATACTTTATTTTATTGACCACGGTGTTTGTATAAAATTTTCTATCCTATGGTCAAGTGATACGGATATTTATCATTTCATTCCGTTCTTTAAAATATTCGAATCCCGGGTATGTGTCACTTCAACCCGCATCCCAAATCGATTCGAATACACAAGGGGTTCGGGTCTGTATCATTTCAACCCGTAATGGTTATTAATCAAAAGGGGACTTGCATGGTGAGAAAATAAACATAGCATATCAAACATACATCCAACATACAACCATAATGTCATATGAAATAACAGTGTGTGTCGCACGTGCACAACCACGAAGCAAACAAATCTAGAGCACCCTAACATTTCATTCAACATTTCAAATATTTAATTCACTTAATAAAAATATTAGTCTGTGAGTGAGGAAAACTCACCTTCCATAGCAAAGAAGACAAATATGAAACCGACAACAAAGCTGAAGCGGACGCGATATGACTTCAAATTGACTTACATACGCATACCCGTGTAGGTGGGTACATAAATAAAGTTTTGAAATTCCCAGCAAGATGAAAACCCAACTCGATTATGAATCTTAACCAAGATTTCAATGAATACCAAATCAATTCAATCGTATTATATATTTTATAATATATTTATTAAGCAAACAAAAGTTAAGAAATTTACCTAGGACCCATCTGAATAACAACAGCAGTGATTAGCCAGGTGCCTACACTGCTCGCACCCGGTGACAAGGCTCGGACTTGTTGTCACAAGCCCTGAACCCACTGAAAGGCTTCTCAGGCATTCTGACGAGCACCTGGGGTGCTTGTCTTTCTACCATACTTTAGCAGTGCGATTTCCTCCCTTTCTCTTCAGGTTTGAAAACGAAAGTCTGTGTTTGGGTGTAGGGTTGCTGGAGGTAGACATGCAGGAAGTGGGTCGGCTACTGGTGACCAAAATGAGGAGGAGCTGGAGCTGGTTGGGGAACAACGGTGACATGCAGTGGACTAATAGTCGATGATGAGTCGAGGGGTAGCGGATCTCGATGGGTAGCAGGGTTCGCGGTGGTCAATGACAGGAAGCGGCGACATGTGTGAACCCCAGCGGTCGTGCATGGTCTCGAGGTGACGCTTGAAGTGGTTGCCAGTGATTCCAAATCTATTCACGGCCATTAGTAGCCATCTGACTTCGCGCTTCTTACTCTTAAGTTCTAAATTTAGGGTTTGAAATGGGCAAGATGGCAGAGGAAGAAAATTGCAGAAGGAGCATGGGAAGGTCGATAGTCGGGTGGTGATAGAGGAGCCTAAGGCGGCGCCTCTCTGGCGGTGGAGCTCCGACTTCACAATGGAATGTTAAGGAGGCCATGAACGGGATGAGTAAAGACATCGAGTTGCTCAATACACCATTACTGTGTTTTTTTTTCTTCGATTTAAATGGAAATAGGGGAAATGAGGAGAGAAGATTTTAATGAAAGGAATTGCGTTTAATTCGACTTCCTCTTTGGCCTCAGACATTTGATTTTTCTTTCTTTCTTTTTTTTCTGTTTTGGGAGTGTCCGATTTAAAAATGGAAAAAGGAAAGAGGAGTGAGAAGAAAGGTAAAGACGCATGGAGAGGAAAGTAAGGGGAAACGTCCGCGTGTTACGTTTGTTCTAATTGCTTGCAACGTGCTTGATTTTGTTTATTTATTATTTTTCTCTTCTAATTTTTTTTTATGAAAACGTTATACAAGATGTCTATGGTGATCCCCATTAGTACCTATATAATTATGAATATAGATACAATTCAACCTTATCTGTTTTTGCATTTGTTTTAATCAATATTTTACAAATTATGTATTTCACATTTGTTTTCCATTAAACGGGTTCTAAATTTACTTATCATGTTAAATTTTGTACTATCAAACAACTTACATATTTTTAAGTTTATATTTGAAACTCAAATTCATATTTTTGGTTTGCACTGAAGTTTTCAAGTACTAACTTAAATTCTATTTATAAATATTCATTCAAACAACATACAAATTCAAGTGTACGTAAAAATTTCAAACCCATGTTTATAGCGAAATTGAGATTCAACATTCACGTTAAGAATCGTAAACATTACATCTTCAATAAATTTTATATTTTTAATATATTGAAATTACCGGTTCTTTACAAATCCTATTTGTGTAACAAACCCCTGTAAGTAGTGTAAGTGATATATGAAAATGTACAAGTTACTTACATCACCCACCATTTTTTGTGTGATCCGTTTATTCTAGATTTAAGGGCTTTGGTGTATTACTTTCTTTGAAGTTGTTATCAATGTATGCAACTATCATAGACTGTGTTGGAAGGATATAGCCAAATTTGGAATTTTTTTAAATCGTTAAGTAATGAGCCTAATAATGTAAAGAGTAGTTTCTTGTATGCAATTTATTCGACCTAGCAAGAGTTAGGATCAATATTGATTGTTCTTGTTTCCCTCATGTTTCTAAAAAAGTTACCAGTCTACCTTCACTTTAGGAGGCTGAGTTTTAAATCGACTTAATTCCCAATTGGAAACCTATTATTTATCATATTTGTAAGATGGTACCAAGAGAGAGGGAATTAAAGATTCAGAATGGTTTGTTAAATAAGGGACGGTCAAGCTGCTTAAGATGGTGAGCAGTTGTAGTTTTTTCGTAAATTCAGATGGATCATTGAAGTTTTGTGTAGATAACCATGAGCTAAACAAGTAGACAATTTGGAACAAATATCCCTTAACCTGTACAGACGAAATGTTTGATCAACTTCATGGTTCTTGAGTATTTTCCACGATGGACCTTGCCACAAGATTTTATCAATGAAGAATAATTATGGATGGTATACCCATAACAACATTTCCAGGACCAGATTGTTTCTTCGACTACTTGGCTATGCCTTTTAGGCTAATTAATGCACCTTCTTATTTTGTTGATCTAATGAATTGAGTCTTAGGAGTTGTGCTTAATAAAAAAAATTGGTTTTAGATGATACTCTTATTTATTCAAAGACCAAAAAGGAACAGAAACATCATTTTTAGATGGTGCTTGAAACATTAAGGAAATATGTGTTAAGAGCTAAAAATTTTAAGAAACATTTCTGGAAATCACAAGTAAGGTTCCTCATATTATGTCACTGGATAGTATTTAAGCTGGTCGAGAAAAGATAGCAATTGTTTAAGGTATAAGAACACCACACACTCTAATGGAGATCGGAAGCTTTTTTGGTTTGGTAAGGTACCATATAAGGTTTCTTACTTAAGATCAACTTGTACTTGAAAAGATTATCAAAGACAAATGTAAAGTTTGTTTGAACTTAAACATGTGAGGAAGCATTTATGGAGCTAAAGAAGAGGTAGACCAAAGCTCTGTTTTTAGTAATTCCAAATTGAGTTGAAGGGTCGATAATGATGCAAATGTTTGCGACATGGGATTAGGGTCGATATTGATAAACTGTGGGAGAGTTATTGTTTATGCTAGGAGGAAGCTAAAGCCATACAAGTAAACTTATGCGACACACAATTTGGAATTATTAAATGTTGTATTAGCATTCAAGATGCAGAGCAATTGCTTCTTAGGTTAGAAGTTTGAGCTTTTCAAAGATTATAAGTGTAACGTCCTGGGTTTTAACTAACTCTGTGAAGTAATAAATTATTGATTATATCAAAGATTAATTTAATTAAATCAAACAGAATTAGAGTAAATACTTGAGAAAAATTATATATATTAATTTGTTACAAAAATCTCTAACATAGGTATATCTATGAAATAAGGAGATAAGCAATTTCTTATCTTTTGTTTTTCTATTTAATCAGATTCTAATTTAAGTAAAAATCAATAATTTAAGTAAATTATTTCATTACTTCATATATATAAGGAGGTAAAGGGCATATGAAAGATTTATACCTTTTGTACTTAAGATTTATAATCATTCGATATTTGCTTTGTACTCAAATATGCCATCTTAATCAAGTGAAGTACCTAGAAAATTAATAGCTAAGAAGACTTGTAAATTAGGTATGATTTTTAAAAATTTCTTGGACCCGAGCTATACAATAACTATGTACCTAATTATATTAGTAGACATGTGGTTAAATCAGTGGAAAACAATCAAAATAACCAGCACACTTTATTTTCAAGCTAGAGATGAAACATACATGTGCTTTGTACATATACCTTAAGAACTAAGCTCTTAACACTAATTCATACATATGCTGAAATTTTTTGGCCGATCATATAGCTGTGAGGAATCACATCTAATACCTAGGCAAGCTTGTTTCTTTTCAGTCAAAAATATATAGGCTGCTTCAAATAGCTTGAATTTTACTTAAGATCTAAGTATGATTTTATAATCAATATTTGCACATGGTCTTGTACTTCATTCCTTTCTACACTGACCTGCTTTTCAACATCCATGAAATCAAAACCAGACTAGCCCTTAGCACTAGAGATTGGTGACAACTTAAGTTTTCAAATCAAGACATAGATAACTAGTTTTCTTAAGAACCAAGAACCACTTTTTAAACTAATTCTTGCGTGTGCTTTATACAAACTTTTATACTTCATTTTATACTGGCCATATACCACCCGAAAGCGGGAATCAAAATTGAAAAGCCTTCACACAAATTTTAATCAATTAGATTGCACAGCTATGGGAAAATAAACCTAAGCTAAGTCTTTAAATCAACACACAGCTGAAACATAGCTTCAGCTACATCAGCCCTCTGTTTCATTCCTATGCAAGCTAATAAATGCCTTATTGATTTATTCATTTTTCCACCTATAAATACCTACGCAAACACACGTATTTTCACTCGCAATCCACTCGAATCGAGTCTGGAGAAAATCTAAAACAAAGAACAAAAGAAAAGAGTATACTTTTAACCTCTGTTAAACCCTTACCTTGATTATTGTTGAATATTTACCAGATGTTAAGTTGTATGCATGTTTGGGTATATAGCACATCATCTATAACACTTGCATATGGATCTGTTGTTGGCATAAAACCTACTGTAAACACTTGAACAAGCTTCTGTGTGTATTAATAGAAACAAATTTTACACCCTGTTGATTAAAAAAAATCCATAACTTGAATTCAAACAAGTTGTAGGGTTTAGCTTATACATTAAAGTTATTTATATACATTTATAGTATATAGTAAAAAAAGTTTTGAAGTATATATATATATATATTCTCAAATATATACCATTTCCTGTAACAAAATTCTAAAATATTTATTTTTCGACAATCATGGATTTGGGTTTCAGGCATACATGAATTCACATATGAAAATCATGAATTTTAGTATAAATTTCACAATTTTTAATGAAGTGGTTGTCAAGATATATTGAATAACCAGAAAACTTTGTTTGATCGATCTCTGGTGATCCCGACGATCAAATGCTAGGGCATGAAGCCTGGAGTGATGTGGGGTTTCAATGGTAAAGGGAAAAATGCTAAATCGTTTTTCTACGGAGGGGATTGTGTAAACGAGGTGGGAGATGGTTTTTGGGGTTTCAATTTGTAACTCACCTTCGACATAGAACGGTATAATCACAATTGATATAGGAGGTTGCGTACCTAGGGGAAATGATGACGTGGGTCATCACCAAGATGTGGTCGAAGTCTAGTTTACTCTGGTGGTAGCTAGAAGAAATTTCTTGGATCATTGTTTATGGAGGAAGCTTGGGTTCAATAGTGAAATCACTGTTCTAGTGAGTGGAGACATTTTCGAGCTCAGGAATGTGATTAGTGAGTGATCAGCGACGTGTGGAGGAGATCGAAGCAGTGTAGTGAGTAGTGGAGTGTTTGTGCATGTGCATTGAAGTGTTTAGTGAATAGATGAAGAAGAAGAAGAAGAAGGCAACATTAGCAAGGGGGTGAGGCACCGTGTGTTGATGTGTTCGATCGGGTTGGCTAATATAGCCATGCAATAGTAAGTTGAAGCAACGAAATGGAAAGCCAAAGAGGAGAAGAGGAGGCAGCAGCAAGAATCAAAGGAAGAAAAGTAAAAAGCAATAAACAAGAAGGAAAAGAAGAAGTAGGCAACACTAGTATAATCGAAGAAAGAAAAACAAATAGAAGAAAGAATAGGCAGGAAAGGAAACAAAGGAAAATAGAAAGAGAAGAAATAAAGTAAAGAGAACGCGGAGTAGAAAGAAGAAAGAATAGGCAGGGAAGAAGTAAGGAAAATAAAGGGAAAAATAAGAAAGAACAAAAAAGGGAATCAAAGAAATAAATAGAAAAGTAAGAAAAGAAATGTAGGAAAATAAAATAAAGGAGAAGTAAGGGAAGAAAGGGATTTTAAATTTAAAAATATTTAAATAAAATAAATAAACATATATAATATAAATATATGTATAAATAGGAATAATAGTCGATGACTCGACTATGGACCAATATAGAAAGAAAAAACTCTGTTTGTTGAATTTTACTTTAACAAATGATTAAATTAATAATTAAATAATATGTGTATAATTTTTTTAATTATATATATACATGAAATAATAAAACGCATCAATTGTGTTGAATATTGATGGACGATGTAACCATTGGAATATGATCGATAATCTATGATGATTCATTTACAGTAAGTCAAAATATTCTAAAATAAACATTGAATTGCCTTTTGAATATAATCGACTTATGTCGATAACTCTTTCAAAATCAAGGAATGATTTCAAAATCATTCAATAAAAAATAACTTCAATATTTAAAAAATCATTTGAATATAATAATTTGTTCCCTTAAGTATCACTTGACCCTAAAAGACATTAAAATTAATCGTTCCGAAGTGTCTGGAATCTATATTGCACTTCGATTTGATTATTATGAGTCAAAGATTATTGAAGACAATCGAAGACGGAGTTTT
Organism: Allium sativum; assembly: GCA_030737875.1. Taxonomy (NCBI): domain Eukaryota; kingdom Viridiplantae; phylum Streptophyta; class Magnoliopsida; order Asparagales; family Amaryllidaceae; genus Allium; species Allium sativum. Next base: position 456,659,913 of record CM060909.1, read on the forward strand.
GCAATGGCTGTTTTGTTAATTTAGGTAGAAATTACCTAAGACGGATTTACATAATTGTGCCTTTGGTTTGTCCAGTCCTAGGACAACTTGTATGGATGAATATCTGGTAGAGTATGCCTAACCAATCATGTATGTTGATCTCTCGAAACATGTTTATGTTGGTGGCGGAGGAATTCGTATCTCTTTGTTTTATACCCGTAACATATTTTGGGGAAATCAATTAGTGGTTGGCGGATTTTGGCATTCAAAGTAAATAAAGATATGATATGCCTAAAGGTAAATATAACCTCAAGCTTCACAACCGGAAAATGACAAAAATCGGACAGGCAGCATGGCTAGTGGGTCGCTCCCAATTAGGGTGTATTGTCACCATCTGGAGAAATTTCATTTGTTCTTCTTCCATTTTTGTATCTCCGCAGAATACGGTGGCTGCAACCGTAGGGATACAATGTATTTGGCACACTCAAGCGAAATGACTGGCCAATCATGTGTGGCCGGATTGCAAGATGTTCTTGTTGAACCCAGTGTATTCCTCTCTAGAGATACACTATCAAAAGGTGGATCCATACCTTGTCATAGTTGGAAATCCATTATCCATAAGTGCCAAGTAGTTCTGTTTGTAAACTATTTAGTGAAATATGAGATGCTAGCATTTCGCTAGATTCTAATCTACATTTGAAAACCTTAGACACTATCATAATATCTGATTTCGATATACAAAATGTTTTCTTTCTCATAAGGTAAAAACCCGTTATGTATTTACGGTGTGGCCTTATGAGATACGTTTTATTTCTTAACTTGTTTTAAAATCGTTTATTCACACTAGTCCCTTGACTGATCTGCAGTTTATTTTCCTGTGTTTTCCCTAATTTTCTTGGGTACTCATAACACTTGTTATGAGTAGACAAGTAAACTAGGCGATGGATATAACTTTTGGAATAGCTGGATGGGAGGTTCTACAAGCTAGTCTACATATTTTAGCTATGGAGTCTACAAGCTGGTATATCAATAATGTCTTTGTATAATTATGAAGTTTGCAAGTTGTGATGGGAATGTAACCATGTATCTGATGTACTGTACTATGATGTATTATGACTCTGATGTATAATATTACGTGATATTATATTTTGTTCAAGTTTCACGGTGAGATTCTGAAGTTTTCTTTAGTTCTATCCTATGTATATATATTATTATTCTTAAAAATGACACGACTTCCGAGGGTTTAAAAACTTGGGCCATTACAATAAGTCCTTAAGGAATTGTTTCATGCAGAAGGATTTGAAAATGAGGCAATAACATTGGTCAGAATTTTTGGTGGCATATGATTGGATTATTCTTATATGTTGGGATGAGTTAATGTGTTGGCAGATGCTCTAAGCGGGAATGCAATTTTGGCTCTTTTAAACGTTTGTAACGACCCACATTTTACGCATCGGAGGATCGTAGAATATTTATTTCATTTTCATACGAAGTCATATGGTCATGTAACTTTAGGAAACGACTATTGGGCTCATTTCCCATGTTCATGATTTTTGCCGAATTTTAAATGACCGTTTTGCCTCTAGCGAATCTTGTTTCGCCTATAGCTTTTGATTGGTAAGGATTTTTGATTTGACACCACTTCCATTGGATTTGGATGATGATTTACCTTTTTGTAGAGTGTTCACATTAATCAAACGGGCTTACTGTATGAGTGATATGGCTAAAATAAGGTTTGGAAGATGAAAAACAATATAATTGGGCTTAACAGGGTGATTAGCAGCTAAGCCCATACCCATTTCGGGATTCGTGTTATGGGAGGGTTGAAAGGGTTTGAAAAACATTCCCTTTCATTTTCTCAACCGCCACAAACATTCCTTGAACCTTAGCAATGGCCTCCATCTTCCAAATCTCATTCTAATCGCCTCCTAATCATTTTTTAACCACTAATTCACCAAAACTACACCAAATCAAGTAAAATTGGCACCAAATCAGAGTTGGGACTGCAACAATACATAGAGATCTGTGCCATAACAATAAAGTTTCATATCTAAGATTTCATTTGTGGCTAAGTTGTGTGATTTGCACTTTTATTCACTAATTACGGCTAATTAGGGGTGATTAGTGATAATTAGAGAAATTATGCATCATAAAAATCTAGAAAAATATGTAGAAATTCTAAAATATTATTTTATCTCACTAGTGAAAATTTGGGTTAATTTGGATTAAGTTTGCTAATCCTATAGTTAAAACATGGTTAAGGGGATTAAGGGGAAAATCATGCTTTTTGGGTATGTTTGATCCAAAATATTTCATGTGAATGATGTTTATGATTGATTCTATATGTTGTTACTGTTGTTTGGAATGTTTTGTGATGTCGTAGGAATGTTAGAATGGTTGAAAACGCCATCGTTTGACGAAATTAGCTCGTAGGAAAAACTGCAGAAATTCGTTTCCTGAAAGGGGTAGGGGTCACGAACCTCCGCAGAGGTGATGGTCACGAACCGCCCAGGGAGCAACGAACCACCCCAAAATGATGGTCACGAACTGCCCAAAAATGATGGTCACAAACCGCCACCAGGAGAGGGTCATGAACCGGGGGTCACGAACCGCCACCAGGAGAGGGTCACGAACCGCCACCAAGGGAGGGTCGCGAACCGAACCAGATTTGAGTTTCTACCACGCGATGATGATCGTGAACTCTTATGAAGATCAACTTCAATTCAACCGAAACCCGAGATGCAAAGGAAGTCCAAATGAGAAGTTATCACTTAGTATCCAGACGGGAACCAACGAGTTAACTTCTAGAGTTGGACTTTGCTGCGGGACATGTGCAAAAGGATTATCGATATCTATAACTTTGGCTCACCGTTGAAGAGAGGGGGCATGTAGACGAACCAGAGCCCGGAAAGTGTGGACTGGTTGGCTCTTAACCTAGATCCAGTAGTGTGTGGACTGGGTAGGGTTATTGACTATAGACCAGGGAAGTATGGTCATAACAATAGTTACAGAGTTGCTGTCATGGCCCCAATGGATTTGGTGATCAAAGTGGTGGATATCGTATGCTTTACGCACTGAGTGAGTGATGTGAGGATGATTGCTATATTTGATGTTTGCTATCACCATGACATGAACACTCCCATTTTACACATTATGTTAGTGTTACCTTAGAGTACTGTACATCTTATTGTACTAACTCTTTGGTTGCAGATCTAGGTTCAGGTATGATTATTTATACCTGTTATTGTTTTATTTTACTACTATCGCTCGTACCAGACCTTTTTCTGACCTAGATTTTTATGTCTCTTCTTATTACTCTACGTGCTCCTAAATGAGCATACTAGAGACACGTACGGTGGTTATGCACGAGTAGTTGTCCAGAGACAAGCGGGAGGCTTCCACGTACTATTTACATATATTCTCCCTGTGTTGTTGGTCGCTGCTTTGGGAATTAGTAGTGTACCTTTTCTATTTTGCTTTAAAGACAATATTTTGAAGTTGTAATAATGATGGTTTGGATCATAAGCTGTATTTTGGATTCCGCTGCTATAATGGTTTAGTTTTCAACTTATGCACTGCCTCGCCTGTTTTATGTCAAGTATGTTATTATTATATTTTATTCCATGCGCTGTGAGATATACTACAGGTTCTTTGGTGATTTATAGTTTCAAAACCCTTTTCTTTGATGACCGTTCGGTGCTAGTCGGGCATTGGCAACGCATTTCAAGGGAAATGTCAGCTGGCGCGGGGCAGGTCATCACACTTGGTATCGGATCCTAGGTTGCGTAGTTTAACCTAGGGGAAGAAATCAGGGAGAGATAGTATACGTACACGAGAGCGCGTATTTGTGATATTTTGGTTTTCAAAAACTATATGTATATACTATTAGTAAATCTAAGGATGAAGTCGCACTGCACTGGCACCACTAAGGAGATGGTTAATCGTTTTCTCTTTACAGATTGAAAGATGAGCCGAAATACGAGGAGTACGGGGTCAGGGGCCAATAACAGGAATGTCCCTGATATGAGGACGATGTTTACTACCTTCATGCAAGAGATGCTTAGGGATGTTCAGGAAGCATTTCCTAATGCTGCTAACGGTGGTGGTGCAACAATGCAGGCGCCTAGGGCCAATTTCGCTAAGCTCAGAAAGGATTATACTAATCTTGGTGGAAAGTCATTCCACGTAACTACGGAGGTTCAAGATTAGCTTGATAGTTGTAAGCGCATCTTCGAGGATTTGGGGATCGAAGATGCAATGAAGAGAATGTTAGCATCACATCAACTTCAAGGACGGGCTATGAATTGGTGGAATGCTATTAAAGCGGCTACTTCCGAAGATCAAGTTACTTGGAATCGGTTTAAGACCCGTTTCAGTGACAAGTTTATTCCAACTGCTCAAAAATCAGAATTGTTCAGGAAGTTTATGGAACTTAAGCAGAATGGTAGGACAGTCTCAGAATATATTGTTGAGTTCAATACTTTATCGAAATATGGATTATTTCTCATCGATACTACCGAGAAGAAGAACAAGAATTTCATAACTGGCCTAGATGGGCACTAGGGGGAAAGACTCATAAACCATATCGATGAGACATTTGAATCTATTATGGGAAAGGCATTGAGGTCTGATAGCCTTTACCCTAAATCAAAAATTGAGGTTGTTGTTACATCTGCAGAGGAGCCAAAGCCGCAGGCAAGCTGTAACAACCTAGAAAATCAGAAGCAATTTAATTTTTTTATTTTGGCTATTTCAGTGAATTTTGAATGGTTAAAATAATTTATTTTAAATAAAAATGATTAAAAATTTATTTTAATCAGAGTTAGAACGAATATAACTATTTTAGTTTCAAAAGGAATTGGAAACAGTACGGTAGTTTGAAAAGTCAAACTTGAGCTTTGACTGAATATACCGGATTCAAAATTTAACGGATTTTGGTGAAACAAAAATATCTAAATCTGTTTGAAAATATCTTTCCAACGAATCCGAAAAATCGAAATTTCATAGTGGTTCATAGTGGGAATAAAAAGTTATGGCCAATTGAATATTCAGAATAATCGCTATAGTATAATTTATAGCCCGTATAAAAGGCCATTTTTAAAATGACCTCCGTTTTCGATGAAACCACTTTTGTCGGATCCAAAATGTCAAATTATTGCTAAGTTTAATTTTCCAGAATTTTTGGAATTAATATGTGAGTGTGGCAAAAGAAAATGTGTTTTGTTAATTTTAGTCAAATTTAATCGACTTGAAAATGGCCATTTTTCAAACGGTCTCCAAATTCGATGAAATTAACTTTGTTAGGGCCGTATCGTCAAAACAACGCCAAAAATAATTTTTCTGGAATTTTCAGAGTCCGTATGTGGCCGAGGTGGATTTAAATATATGATCGAATTAATTTAATAAAGGATTTAAATTTTAAATTATAGAATTCATGCCACAAACAGTCGTTTGGGCTGACGGGACCTAGCCCATTAGTTCTGGAACAGGGGAAATTAGGTAAGAACAACTCCTGTTGGACTGAAATTGAAGTTGTTAAGAATATATGGACTTATTTGAAAAATTAGGATTAAAATATTATAAAAATACACTTTGTCTTCTTCAAACCCTAGTTTCCAGTAGCCGCCACCCCCTTCTCCATGGCCGACGTTACTCTAACCTTCCCCCCCTAATTTCCACTGATCTAATCACCAAAACCCATCGGCCCTTCAGACAATTTCGAAGAGATTTTCATCCCCTTCACATCCATACGGCTAACATACCCTGAAACTGCACATAGCCCGAGAACATACGCCACAAACCCGCCGCGTTCGAAGCTCCGCCCGCCCCTATAGCCACCACCGAGTTCGCCAACGGTGGGCCCCACTGCGCGCCACCCTTCGCCCTTCGAAGTGCCACCGTCCGATCGTCGTGAAGCCTTGTATTTTGAACATGAAAAGGAACCCTAGGTTTGAAGGTATTGGGTTTAACGACGGCCTGTGTTCTGAATTAGGAAGAAGGTGGAATTTTAATTAATTATTCAAATTAGTTTATTTTAAATTATTAACAATGTAAATTAATTCATATCTCATTTATACTGAATCAGAATTTAACAATTTCTGAAGCGTTGCGATCATAGACACGAGATCTACGTTTCTAGACTGACTAGATCTGATTCCGAGCTGATTGGATTTTGGCCAAAAAATTGCAGATCTGAACTATTCAGATTCAAACAACAGTGAGAAATCCTATTTTATTTTTATTATTATCTATTTTAAAATAATTAGAATAAATCATAATTGTATTCTCATTGATTTGCTGTATATTTCTATATGCTATGCTACGTGATTTGATTTGTATGTCATGTGTTAATGTAGATCTGTTCGTTTGGGTGATGTTATGTTATAATTGAAATAGCCATAAAAATGAATCAAATATTTTGTTATTATTTTGTTGAATCAAAATATTCAACAAAAATAGAGTATTTCTTTTATTATATTTGGTTGGAATTATAATTGCAATAAAAATATCACCTTTGTTTATTTGTTGGATTGAATTAGAATTTTCAATTCAATAAAAATATCACCTTTGTTTATTTGTTGGATTGAATTAGAATTTTCAATTCAATAAAAATGTCTCCTTTGTTATTTTTGATTGAACTAGAATTTTCAATCAAAATAAAAATATCACTTTTGTTTTGTTTGATTGAATTAGAGTTTTCAATCAAAACAAAATATTACTTTTGTTTGTTATTTGATTGAGTTAAAATTTTCAATCAAAAAGGAAATAGCAGATTTTGTCATTTTGTTGAATTGGAATATTCAACAGAAATGAAATATAAATTTCTGTCATTATATGGAACCATTATAAAAATAGAAATGCTCATGTTTTAGATAAAAATAAGGACATTACATTAAAAAGTTTACATTTATATGTAATGTTAAAAATAAAGAAAATGTTCATGTTTATAATCAAAACATAAATTCATTTAAAAGTTTACATTTTAATGTAATGTTAAAACAAAGAAAATGTTCATGTTTATAATCAAAACATGAATTCATTTAAAAGTTTACATTTTGATGTAATGTTAATAATAAAGAAAATGTAAATGTTTGTAATCAAAACATGAATTCATTTAAAAGTTTACATTTTGATGTCATGTTAAAAATAAAGAAAATGTTCGTGTTTATAATCAAAACATGAATTCATTTAAAAGTTTACATTTTAATGTAATGTTAAAAATAAAGAAAATGTTCATGTTTATAATCAAAACATGAATTCATTTAAAAGTTTACATTTTGATGTAATGTTAAAAATAAAGAAAATGTACATGTTTATAATCAAAACATGAATTCATTTAAAAGTTTACATGTTTAATGTGATGTTAAAAATAAAGAAAATGTTCATGTTTTTTTTTTTCAAAACATGAATTCATTAAAAATATACATTTTTAATGAAATGTTAAGAATAGAGAAAATGTACATGGTTTAGAAATCAAAACATGATTTCATTAAAAACATACATTTTTAATGAAATTTTAAAATAGAGGAAATGTACATGTTTTAGTATTAACGATATATAGTTATTAAAAACCATATTTTAATGTCATTCATGAAATTAGAAAATGTACATGTTTAGAAATAAAAACATGTAGTCATTAAAAGCCATTTTTTAATGTCATTAAGAAAATTAGCAAAATGTCCATTGTTTGAACAAAACATGATTTCATTAAAATATACATTTTTGATGTTAAGAACATAAATAGAAAAAAATGTTCATGTTTTTTATCAAAGCATTATTTCCTATAAAATATACATTTTAATGTAATGGTTGAAAGTAGGGAAAATGTTCATGTTTTATATCAAAACATAATTTCATTAAAAATATACATTTTTTTTATTGTAAAGTTAAAATTAATAAAGTGTTCATGCTTTAAAGTCAAAACATGATTAAACTAGAAATGTACTTTTTAAATGTAATAGTAGACAATAAGAAAATGTGCATGTTTTCAATCAAAACATGATTTCATATAGAAAATTTCACATTCTTAATATAATGTTAGAATATAGAAAATGTACATGTTTTATAATCAAAACATGATTTCATTAAAAATATACATTTTAATGACAAGAATATAAAAGTAGAAATTGTACATGTTTTAAAATGCAAAACATGTTATACATTAAAATTTCACTTTTTAATGTAATAATAGGAATGTAGAAAAAGATTTATGTTTTAAAAAGAAAGTATTTTTACATAAAAAAATTTACTTTTAATGTAATAACAAAAGTTGGACAAATATTCATGTTTTTAAAATAAAACATGTTTACATTAAAAACTTTGATTTTAGTGAAATGGATAAAAACGCATTTATAATTACATCACATATATTAGAATTTATATGAGTTTTTAAATTAGCATTTATAATTACATCGCATATATTAGAATTTATATGCGTTGTTAAATTAGCATTTATAATTACATCGCATATATTAGAATATATATGCGTTGTTAAACTTGCATTTATACTTGTATCGCATAGATTAGAATGTATATGCATTGTCAAACTTACATTTATATATTCTTTATTTGGCATGTTAAATACGTTAGAGAAATCGTCGAAGAGTTTTTATATATAATTATATATATATATATATAAATTAAAATTAAACGAATAGCGCGAGGTAGTTTGTCTTTCGAAATCGTAACTTTAACGATTATATCGAAAGATCCAACCGTCTGATTTTCCCAAAACTAGAACCGTTAGGACCGCTTTGGGAAGTTCTTTCCATTGATATAAATTATGTAAAAATCTAACGGTTAGATTTCGAGATAAGTATAAATTTCAATAAAAACAACGCCAGGGCCGCCCATTGAGACGAAGCATCGTTAAAAATATTTGGCTATTTTTATATAAATAAAATAGCGATAAATCGTTATTAAATACTATTAATGATACGAAATGATTTTAAACTATATATATGAGAGAATCATTTGAAAAGACCGAGTTAAATCTCATTTCAAATGATTATACGACGATCTAAATTGAAGATCTTAAAGACGGCAATTGAAGACCGGTGATCTTCACATCGAAAGGATAACTACTGATGCCCAGCATTGATTAGCTACCAGTAATGGGTTTAAGTAGTGGTTGTCCAGATGTACTTGTTGATTGTCCGGATACGCGAGCACCTCTCTTTCATATTGGACATACGGGACGAGGAATAAGGTGACTCCGGTTTCGTTCAGACCCAAAACGAACTTGTAAATGGATGTGTGTCCGACATTGAATTTCATTCCGTTTAATTAAATTGATTTCTATATAATATATATCTATGGTTGCGGAGAATTTATTCTCTTGCTTAACACCCTTCTTTGAGACGCATAAGCTTAAAGGTTATATATAGGTAGTTATCGATCACATGGTGTGGAATGTCAATGTGACGTGCCAAGATGCAATTGATCGAGGCTTTTGTTGAAAAGAAGAGCCTTGTGGATGATGATCAAAGCATAGCCTATTTCGGCATAGCTTTGTGTATTACGTTACCTCGCGAGCCTCACACCCCGGTAGAGTCAAAAACGGGACAAGGGAACGCAGGGAGTGCACACGTTTCTTTCTAGCTAGAAGTGATGTTTGGGTTTTTACAAGGTCTGACATTTTTACTTATGTGGTTGATGGAATGAGGCACCTTGGTTTTGTTGGTCGATTGTGACCATTTTATAGGTTCAATTGGACCGGGAAGCGTGTGTTCAGGAATTGCCAATTCACTTACGTTATTTGTGGACCGGCCCTGCAGTATCCAAGGGTTGCCCGTAGGTGTGATCCTGAGACATAGCTAGAGTGTCTTGAATCGGTTATGAGATCGTCCCATGCCTTAACTCATGATGGAAATCCACTCTCCAATACGACATTTCGGTTTTGATTGTAAACCTATATATGGCGACATAGTATATGGTAGTTATGCCGTCTAGGATTGATACATTTACTTTGAAGTATTTTTGAAAATTGATTAAACACTAATAATAATACTAAAAATATTATTTTCTACATATCAAGCATTTTTTATCATTATAAGGTAAAACTCTATCCTCCAGTTTGCGTTGCATTGTGTGATGGGACTTGAGTCTTATAATGATTTCATTTTCTAAGAAGCATTGCGTTGTTTATAAATAAAATTTATTAAACATATGCACTAGCAATACAATGGAGTAAACCCATTCCGCGTTAGCGGCGTGGTCCAGGGATTAGCCATATTGTTAGTTAAGAAAGATTTCTCATACCAGTCCTATGACTAACTCGTAGTTTGTTTCACTTTACAAACTCGGGTTCCCTCTTTCCACACAGGCAGCCAAATGACAGGTTTTAGGTATGGACATATTCTGGGCTGGAGCTTTCTTATGGAGAAGATAAAGAACCTTTTCTTTTGTTCTTTTTATTTGCTTCTTGAGACATTTAGACATTATCAAGCATTGATGTATTTTGGTGGAGATTGAGACATATTTTCTTTCCTTGTTTAGACTTCTATTTTGCTAAGTTTATCCTGTACTGCATACTCTGATGTCTGTGATCTTATGTTGTGATGACATTCTTATTTCCGCTGCAATGATTTATGTGTTATTCTATTATCTGAGTTCTGTTATTATTGTAATTATGTTATACTCCTATGACTATCCTTACTTTCGTACCATGGAAGTTTGGGGTCGTCACAGTTGGTATCAAAGCTAAAGGTTAACCTTAGCTTTGGAGTATAACATTTTTTTTGAATAATTCGTCTAGATAGAATCAGCAGTATTTGAAGGCGAGTAGCTCACTAGAGATAGGATTAGTAATATCCTAGAATGAGCATAGCAGAATAGCACATATTAATCAGTCATTACATCATTATCATCTTATCATATGTCTCTACTTTTAACCTTTCCTTTAAAACTATCATTTCTTTTAGTCTGAATCTTTCCTTGATGGTATAAAGCTAACTAAGGAATGAGTACCAGAGCACGAAGTAGACCACGAGGCCGAGGTAGGGCTAGGGGAATCGTTAGAGATGAGACTCCTGTTGCTCAGAGACAGTCCTCTCCAGAGGTTGTGACACCACTTCCTCCCCCGCAGCCATTTGATTTGGACAAAATGTCCAAGAAGTACAGAAACTTAGGGGGTGTATCTTTTACTGGCCGAGAGAATGTGACTGAGGCGCAGGCATGCCTTAAGAACTGTGAGAAAATCTTTGAAGGTTTGGAATTGGAGGATCAACGCAAGCGCTTCCTGGCAGCATGGCTATTAAAGGATCAGGCTGAAACTTGGTGGGACACCGTCAAAATAGGCAATGATGTGGCCAACATGTCTTGGGCTAGGTTCAAAGAGCTTTTCAATGATAAGTATATCCCTCCGCAGGAAGTTGAGAGGCTCCATGACCAATTTGCAAATCTGCAGCAGGGTGATATGACCATTTTTGAATATGTGAGGAAGTTCGAGGAACTTTCCCGCTACGCTCCAGAGCTAGTACAGGAACCAGTGCAGAAGAATAAAAGATTTATCAATGGCCTCTCCAAAAAGTACCTGAACAGGGTCACTACTCACATCAAGCTCCCTTTCAATGAAGTGATTGAGATGGCTACCCGTTATGAGGATAACGATAGGAATGCACAGCAGGAGTGTGAAAAAAATCAGAGCAACAACAAAAGGAAACAAGCTGATAGAAAACCAGAGGCGGGAAATCCTTCTACTGCCAAGCCCCAGGGGAAAAAGAAAAGGGACAAGTCTAAGGTGAAGTGCTTCAATTGTCAGAAGATGGGGCATTTTGACTATGAATGCTAAGCCCCGAAGAAGCCTAGAAGAAATGAGTCTAGACTGAGTCAGACCGCGGTCAAAATTCTCGGAACACTCAGGAGTGCTTTAATTGCCAAAAGACGGGGCACTTTATCAGAAATTGTCCTCTGCTCAAGAAATATGAAGTGGCCCATGTCTATGATGGAGCGGCTGCACCAGCTTCTTCCGAAGGAGCAGGTAGACCTGATGTTTTAGGAGGTACTCTTAATATTTAGAACATTCCTATTACAGTTTTGTTTGACACTGGTGCATCAAGAAGTTTCATATCTATTGGCACGATTAAAAAGTTAAAATTTAAACTAAGGAAACTTAAAGAACCAATTAGAGCCCATAGTCCGATAGGAGGTTCCCTTATGCTTTATTGATAGTGTAGAGTGCATGTTTCTTATTCTTACTTCCAGTTTCCTTTTGACTTGATCGTTATGAGTTTTTCTGGATAAGATATCATACTTGGGCTAGATTGGCTAACAAAGTATGAGGCTGAGTTACTATGCGCTGAAAGAGTAGTCAGAAAAACCAAATTCGGAAATACGATGACTATACCATGCCACGGCTCAGTCACAGATAGGAAAAAAAATTGGTCTTCTCTAGAAGTCACTCCTGCTTCTATTGAGGATATTCCTGTCGTCAGAGACTATGCGGATGTGTTTGAAGAAGTTGACAGCTTACCTCCGCGTAGAGAAATCGACTTCAGAATTGACTTAGTTCCAAATGCAAGGCACGTTGTACACCCTATTCGGAGAATGTCACTGAAAGAAAAAGAGGAGCCGAGCAATCAAACTAAGCAACTTTTGTGGAAGGGTCTGATCAGACCTAGCTTCTCGAGCTGGGGTGCAGCAGTGGTGTTTGTCCCAAAGTCAGACGGTACCCTCAGGCTATGTGTGGATTACCGTGACCTAAATAAGAAAATGCTGAAAAATAAATACCCACTGCCACGGATTGATGATCTACTAGACCGCTTGAGTGGTGCACGAGTATTTTCTAGGATGGACCTAGCTACAGGTTTCCACCAATTACGCATTGCCAAAGAATGTGTGCCTTTGACAACTTTCAAGGGGGCAGACTTATTTTATGAATGGCTAGTGATGCCCTTCGGCTTATGCAACGCTCCAGCATACTTTGTTGATCTGATGAGTAGAGTATTCCAAGATGTTCTAAATAAATTCGTGCTGGTTTTCATCGATGACATCCTGATCTTTTCTAAAACCACTGCTGAACACGAAAAGCATCTGAAAGAAGTCTTGGAGATTTTGCGAAGAAATGTGTTGAAAGCCAAATTCTCCAAATGCATATTATGGCAAGAAGAGGTGAAATTCCTCGGCCATGTTGTATCAAAGGAAGGCATTTCAGTAGATCCAGGAAAGATCTCAGCCATCCAAGATTGGAAGCAGCCTAGCACGCCCACATAAGTCAGAAGTTTCTTAGGACTAGCTGGCTATTATTGGAAATTCATTAAGGATTTTTAGAAATTATCTTTTCCATTGATGAAGCTGACTAAGAAGCATACAAAGTTCATTTGGACACCCGAATGTGAGGCAGCTTTCCAAGAACTAAAACGGAGGTTGATCACTGCTCCTGTGTTGACCATTATAGATGACAATCCGGATCTGAAAGTCTGGACAGATGCCTCTAGAGAAGGTTATTCTTTTTATCTAAATAAACATGTCAGAGATGACATTTTTAAATCTTATTTTAACATGTTATCCTTTATCTATTTAAGGTATCGGTGCGGTGCTAATGCAAAGGGACAAAGTAGTCACATATGCTAGCCGTCAGTTAAAACCGCATGAGAAGAATTACGCCACTCATGATCTTGAGCTAATGGCCATCGTATTTGCTTTAAAGATATAGAGGCACTATCTCTTAGGTGAGAAATTCGAGCTGTATACTGATCAGAAATCCTTAAAGCATCTGTTCACCCAAAGAGATTTGAACTTGAGGCAACAACGTTGGGTTGAATTCCTTGCGCCCTATGACCTGGACATCTTATATACTCCAGGAAAAGCCATTGTAGTAGCCGATGCACTTAGCAGGAAGAATACATCCAGCACCAATCTCGTCCTCGCCAATCTCATTATTACACCTATCTTGATCGATAAGATCTCTGCTCTTCAGAAGAATGATGAATTTATTTAGAGAATCAGCAAAAGAGTCAGGGAAGGCGAACCCACGAGTTTCCAGATTGACGACAAAGGGGTTCTGAGCTATTGGGCCGAATTTGTGTTCCAAATCTTCCTGAGCTCAGAAAGGAAGTAATGGACGAATGTCACAAATCTAAGCTCAGCATTCATCCAGGAGTGAGCAAGATGTATCATGACCTCAAGCACACATTTTGGTGGAGATCTATGAAGAGAGACATTTCTTTATATGTTGCTAGATGTCCCGCTTACCAGCAAGTCAAAAGTGATCAGCAAAAGCTAGCAGGTCTGTTGCAACCGCTAGGGGTTCCAAGTTGAAAGTGGGATGAAATTTCTATGGACTTTATTGATGGCTTGCCCCGGACTAAGAAACGCAATGACAGTATATGGGTGATTGTAGATCGCTTCACAAAGACTGCCCATTTCATCCCTGTCAAACCTAATAGAACAGCTCGAAGTCTGGCATAGCTTTATTTCAGAGAGATTGTTAGACTACATGGAGTTCCCAGTAGCATTGTCAGTGACCGTGATCTGATATTTGCTAGCAAGTTCTGGGAAGCTTTCCAAGAAGAGCTGGGGACTAAGTTGAATATGAGCACCGCTTATCATCCTCAGACAGATGGCTAGACCGAGAGGGTGAACCGCATATTGGATGACTTGTTGCGAGCATACATTCTAGATTTTGGTGGGTCATGGGAAGATCATTTGCACTTGGTTGAATTCTCTTATAATAATAGCTACTAAGCAAGCTTGCAAATGTCGCCATTTGAAGCATTATATGGCAGGCCATGCAGATCTCCCGCATGTTGGGTGGAACTCGGCAATCGATTAGTACTGGGTCCCGACATGATTCGTGAAGCAGCAGATAAAGTTGATTTTATTACGAAACGATTACTGGCTGCTCAAAGCCAACAGAATAGCTATGCAGATGCACGAAGAAGGGATTTAGAATTCTTTGTTGGCGATCTTGTATATTTGAAGGTTTCCCCACTGAGAGGTGTAATTCGATTTGGGGAGACTGGGAAGTTGGCACCGAGATTCATTGGTCCATTTCCTATTCTTGAAAGGATTGGAACTCTCGCTTATAGAGTGCAGTTGCATGACTGATTGCCATAGGTTCATGATGTATTCCATGTGTCCCAACTCCAGAAGCATGTTCATGATCCAGATTTAGTTGTGGAGGAAGCAGCACAACAAGATTTGGAGATTACCCCAAGCTTAGCAGTGAGAAGGGATCCAGTGAAAATTGTTGGCAAGGAAACCCTAGTTCTGAGGAACAAGAGGATCCACCTGGTCAAAGTTCAGTGGAGCGGGGATCCTAGAGACTGTACATGGCAGACTGAGGATATCATCAAACAGGCTTATCCCAAGTGCAGAATAGACATCTCCGAGTAACTCTTGTGTCGAGGTACATTCACAATACCTTGCATTTTCCGTTTTGTTTCCTACTTTACTATTGTTTCCTTTTCGGGGACGAAAAGCTTTTAAGTGGGGGAGATTGTAACAACCTGGAAAATCAGAATCAATTTAAAATTTTTATTTTGGCTATTTCAGTGAATTTTGAATGGTTAAAATAATTTATTTTAAATAATAATGATTAAAAATTTATTTTAATCGGAATTAGAACGAATATAACTATTTTAATTTCAAAAGGAATTGGAAATAGTACGGTAGTTTGAAAAGTCAAACCTGAGCTTTGACTGAATATACCAAATTCAAAATTTAACAGATTTTAGTGAAACCTAAAATATTTAAATCTATTTGAAAGTATCTTTCTAATGAATCCGAAAAATCGAAATTTTATAGCAGGAATAAAAAGTTGTGGCCAGTTGAATATTCAGAATAGTCGCTATAGTATAATTTATAGCCCGTATAAAAGGTCATTTTTCAAACGACCTCCGTTTTCGGCGAAACCACTTTAGTTGGATCCGGAATGTCAAATTATTGCTAAGTTTAATTTTCCAGAATTTTTGGAATTAATATGTGAGTGTGGAAAAAGAAAATGTGTTTTGTCAATTTCAGTCAAATTTAATCGACTTGAAAATGCCATTTTTCAAACGGTCTCCAAATTCGACGTAATTAATTTTGTTAGGACCGTATCATCAAAACAAAACCAGAAATAGTTTTTCTGGAATTTTTAGAATCTGTATGTGGCCCCGGTGGATTTAAATATATGATCGAATTAATTTAATAAAGGATTTAAATTTTAAATTAAAGAATTCAAGCCATTAACAGTCGTTTGGGCTGACGGGACCTAGCGCATTAGTTCCGGAACAGGGGAAATTAAGTAGAAATAACTCCTGTTGGACTGAAATTGGAGTCGTTAAGAATATATGGACTTATTTGAAAAATTAGGATTAAAATATTATAAAAATACACTTTGTCTTCTTCAAACCCTAGTTTCCAGTAGCCGCCACCCCCTTTTTCCATGGCCAACGTTACTCCAACCTTCCCCCACTAATTTCCACCGATCCACTCACCAAAACCCATCAGTCCTTTAGACAATTTCGAAGAGATTTTCATCCGCTTCACATCCATACGGCTAACATACCCTGAAACTGCACATAGCCCGAGAACAGACGCCACAAACCCGTCGCGTTCGAAGCTCCGCCCACCCCTATAGCCACCACCGAGTCCGCCAATGGTGGGGCCCCCTGTGCGCCACCCTTCCCCCTTTGAAGTGCCACCGTCCGATCGTCCTGAAGCCTTGTATTTTGAACGTGAAAAGCAACCCTAGGTTTGAAGGTATTGGGTTTAACGACGGCCTGTGTTCTGAATTAGGAAGAAAGTGGAATTTTAATTAATTATTCAAATTAATTTAATTTAAATTATTAACAATGTAAATTAATTCGTATCTCATTCATACTAAATTAGAATTTAACAATTTTCAAAACGTTGCGATCGTAGACACGAGATCTACGTTTCTAGACTAACTAGATCCGATTCCTAACTGATTGGATTTTGGCCAAAAAATTGCAGATCTGAAATATTCAGATTCAAACAACAGTAAGAAATCCTATTTTATTTTTATTATTATCTATTTTAAAATAATTAGAATAAATCATAATTGTATTCTCACTGATTTGCTATATATTTCTACATGCTATGCCACATGATTTGATTTGTATGTGATGTGTTAATGTAGTTCTGTTCGTTTGAGTGATGTTATGTTATAATTGAAATTGCCATAAAAATGAATCAAATATTTTGTTGTTATTTTGTTGAATCAAAATATTCAACAAAAATAAAGTATTTCTTTAATTATATTTGGTTGGAATTATAATTGCAATAAAAATAACACCTTTGTTTATTTGTTGGATTGAATTAGAATTTTCAATTCAATAAAAATATCACCTTTGTTTATTTGTTGGATTGAATTAGAATTTTCAATTCAATAAAAATATCACCTTTGTTTATTTGTTGGATTGAATTAGAATTTTCAATTCAATAAAAATATCACCTTTGTTTACTTATTGGATTGAATTAGAATTTTCAATTCAATAAAAATGTCACCTTTGTTATTATTGACTGAACTAGAATTTTCAATCAAAATAAAAATATCACTTTTGTTTTGTTTGATTGAATTATAATTTTCAATCAAATCAAAATATCACATTTGTTTGTTATTTGATTGAGTTAAAATTTTCAATCAAAAAGGAAAAGCAGATTTTGTCATTTTGTTGAATTTGAATATTCAACAAAAACGAAATATAAATTTCTATCATTATATGGAACCATTATAAAAATAGAAATGCTCATGTTTTAGATAAAAATAAGGACATTACATTAAAAAGTTTATACTTTGATCTAATGTTAAAAATAAAGAAAATGTTCATGTTTATAATCAAAACATGAATTCATTTAAAAGTTGACATTTTAATGTAATGTTAAAAATAAAGAAAATGTTCATATTTATAATCAAAACATGAATTCATTTAAAAGTTTACATTTTGATGTAATGTTAAAAATAAAGAAAATGTACACGTTTACAATCAAAACATGAATTCATTTAAAAGTTTACATTTTGATGTAATGTTGAAAATAAAGAAAATGTTCATGTTAATAATCAAAACATGAATTCATTTAAAAGTTTACATTTTAACGTAATGTTAAAAATAAAAAAATGTTCATGTTTATAATCAAAACATGAATTCATTAAAAAGTTTACATTTTGATGTAATGTTAAAAGGGGATTTTTCTCACAAGGACAAACTCACCAAATTATTTGCCCAAAAGGACAACCACCAAAAAACTTCCCCAAAAGGACAAGTTTTAGTGCAAATGGTGAATTTTAGGGGGTTCCGTGTTTTTCCACTTTGCACTAAAACTTGTCCTTTTGGACAAGTTTTTTGCCCCTTGTCCTTTTGGGCAATTTTTTTGGTTTTTTTGTCCTTCACGATTTTTTCCTGTGTTTAAAAATATAGAGAATGTTCATTTTTTTTTTCAAAACATGAATTCATCAAAAATATACATTTTTAATGAAATGTTAAGAATAGAGAAAATGTACATGGTTTAGAAATCAAAACATGATTTCATTAAAATATTTATTTTTAATGGAATGTTAAAATAGAGGAAATGTACATGTTTTAGGATTAAAGACATGTAGTCATTAAAAACCATATTTTAATGTCATTCATGAAATTAGAAAAATGTACATGTTTAGAAATAAAAACATGTAGTCATTAAAAACCATATTTTAATGTCATTAAGAAAATTATCAAAATGTTCATAGTTTGAACAAAACATGATTTCATTAAAATATATATTTTTAATGTTAAGAATATAAATAGAAAAAAATGTTCGTGTTTTTAATCAAAGCATGATTTCCTATAAAATATACATTTTAATGTAATGGTTGAAAGTGGGAAAAATGTTCATGTTTTATAATCAAAACATAATTTCATTAAAAATATACATTTTTTTATTGTAAAGTTAAAATTAATAAAGTGTTCATGCTTTAAAGTCAAAACATGATTAAACTAGAAATGTACTTTTTAAATGTAATAGTAGACAATAAGAAAATGTGCATGTTTTCAATCAAAACATGATTTCATATAGAAAATTTCACATTCTTAATATAATGTTAGAATATAGAAAATGTACATGTTTTATAATCAAAACATGATTTCATTAAAAATCTACATTTTAATGAAAAGAATAGAAAAGTAAAAATTGTACATGTTTTAAAATGCAAAACATGTTATACATTAAAATTTCACTTTTTAATGTAATAATAGGAATGTAGAAAAATATTTATGTTTTAAAAAGAAAGTATGTTTTACATAAAAAAAAATTACTTTTAATGTAATAACAAAAGTTGGACAAATATTCATGTTTTTAAAATAAAACATGTTTACATTAAAAAAAATTGTTTTTAATGAAATGGATAAAAATAAATTTATAATTAACATTGCATATATTAGAATTTATATGCGTTGTTAAATTAGCATTTATAATTACATCGCGTATATTAGAATTTATATGCGTTGTTAAATTAGCATTTATAATTACATCGCATATATTAGAATTTATATGCATTGGTAAATTAGCATTTATAATTACAGGAAAATAGTGTGAAGGACAAAATGAACAAAAAATTTATCCATAAGGACAAGGGGCAAAAATTTAACCACAAGGACAAACTTTAGTGTAAAGTATGAAATCATAGTGGGCCCCCTGAATTCCTCCCTTTACACTGAAAAGTGTCCTTGTGGTTAAAATTTTAGTCTCTTGTCCTTATGGATAAAAAATTTGTTGGGTTTGTCCTTGTGCCAAAAAACCCCTTATAATTACATCGCATACATTAGAATTTATATGCGTTGTTAAATTAGCATTTATAATTACATTGCATATATCAGAATTTATATGCATTGTTAAACTTGCATTTATAATTATATCGCATAGATTAGAATGTATTTGCATTGTCAAACTTACATTTATATATTCATTATTTGGCATGTTACACACGTTAGAGAAATCGTCGAAGAGTTTATATATATATATATATATTAAAATTAAACGAATAGCGCGCGGTAGTTCTCATTTCGAAATCGTAACTTTAAACGATTATATCGAAAGATCCAGCCGTCAGATTTTCCCAAAACTGGAACCGTTAGGACCGCATTGGGAAGATCTTTCCATCGATATAAATTTTGTAAAAATCCAACGGTTAGATTTCGAGATAAGTGTAAATCAAATTTCGATAAAAACAGCGCCAGGGCCGCCCATCGACCCGAAGCGTTGTTAAATAAATTTGGCTATTTTTATATAATTAAAATAGCGATAAATCATTATTAAATACTATTAACGATATGAAATGATTTTAAACTATATATATGCGAGAATCATTTGAAAAGACCTAGTTAAATCTCCTTTCAAATGATTATACGACGATCTAAATTGAAGATCTTAAAGACGGCGATTGAAGACCGGCGATCTTCACATCGAAAGGATAACTACTGATACCCGACATTGATTAGCTACCAGTAATGGGTTAAAGTGGTGGTTGTCCGGACGTACTTGTTGATTGTCCGGATACGCGAGCATCTCTCTTCTGTATTGGACATACGGGACGAGGAATAAGGTGACTCCGGTTTCGTTCAGACCCAGAACGGACTTGTAAATGGATGTGTGTCCGACATTGAATTTCTTTCCATGTAATTAAATTGATTTCTATTTAATATATATTTGTGGTGGAGGAGAATTTATTCTCTTTCTTAACACCCTTCTTTGAGATGCATGAGCTCAAAGGTTATATATTGGTAGTTATCGATCACATGGTGTGGATTGTCAATGTGACATGCCAAGATGCAATTAATCGAGGGTTTTGTTGAAAAGCAGAGCCTTGTGGATGATAATAAAAACATAGCCTATTTTGGTATAGCTTTGTGTATTACGTTACCTCACGAGCCTCACACCCCGACAGAGTCAAAAACGGGACAAGGGAACGTAGGGAGTGCACACGTTTCTTTCTAGCTAGGAGTGGTGTTTGGGTTTTTACAAGGCCCGATATTTTTAC
Organism: Allium sativum; assembly: GCA_030737875.1. Classification (NCBI taxonomy): domain Eukaryota; kingdom Viridiplantae; phylum Streptophyta; class Magnoliopsida; order Asparagales; family Amaryllidaceae; genus Allium; species Allium sativum. Next base: position 456,680,851 of record CM060909.1, read on the forward strand.
TTATCTGGTTGATGGAATGAGGCGCCTCGATTTTATTGGTCGATTGTGACCATTTTATAGGTTCAATAGGACTAGGAAGCGTGTGTTCAGGAATTGCCAATCCACTAACGTTATTTGTGGACCGGCCCTGTAGTATCCAAGGGTTGCTTGTAGGTGTGATCCTGAGACATTTCTAGAGTGTCTCGAATCGGTTAGGAAATTGTCCCTAGCCTTGACTCATGATGGAAATCTACTCTTCAATATGACATTTCGGTTTTGATTGTAAACCTATATATGGAGACATACTATATGGTAGCTATGCCGTCTAGGATTGATACATTTACTTTGAAGTATTTTTGAAAACTGATTAGACACTAATAATAATATTAAAAATATTATTTTCTATGTATCAAGCATTTTTAATCATTATAAGGTAAAACTTTATCCTCGGGTTTGCGTTGCATTGTGTGATGGGACTTGAGTCTTATAATTATTTCATTTTCTAAGAAGCATTGCGTTGTTTTTAAATAAATTTTATTAAACATATGCACTGGCAATCCAACGGAGTAAACCCGTTCCGCGTTAACGGCGTGGTCCAGGGATTAGCCTTATTGTTAGTTAAGAAAAATTTCTCATACCAGTCCCATGATTGACTCGTAGTTTGTTTCACTTTGCAAACTCGAGTGCCCTCTTTCCACATAGGCAGCCAAATGACAGGTTTTAGGTATGGACACATTCTGGGCTGGAGCTTTCTTATGGAGAAGATGAAGAACCTTTTCTTTTGATCTTTTAATTTTCTTCTTGAGACATTTTGTAACACCCAACGTCCATTAATGTCACTCACAAAGGGAATGCATTAACTTTCATGGAGTATTATTGGTGTATAGAACGGAATATAACAAGACAGATACATATATAGGTACTTGAAAATTTTAAAACAGATTTTGTTGCAGCGGAGAAATAGTTTGGTTACAACAACATCAAAAACCAAAAATAAAATCAAGTACACTTAATATCCATCTTGACAAATTGTTTTCTGAGTACATAAAGTAGAAAGCATAACCCCAACATAAATTGCCATAAAAGAGATAAGCTGAACTTTACTTTCAGCAATCCAAGCACTTTCAAAAGAGAGAGATAGAGATCCAAATCAAGCTCTAGTAGCACTAGTCCCACCCTGAGAACCTGGGGTGGGGGAGGAAGAAAAGAGGCGAAAATAAAGTGGGTCAGACATAAAGTCTGGCGAGTCCAATAACTTTACAATATAATTATTAAAGTAATTAGGATAAGGCATAAACTGGTAAATAAGGAATGACTGTGAAACAAATGGGCATGAAAAAGCAAACAAGAGGAATAAGATAACATTAATTGCGCCTCCAACACTATAAGATAATAATTATTGAAACACCCCACCTCCGTTAGGGTCACTCTCAAAGGGAATGCCCTAATTTTGGTGGAGGTTTATAAGTACAAGTCACAGATATACAAGACAGATATAAGAACACATATTTGTAAAACAGCGGAAGAACAACAAACTTTATTTCATTAAATCAAATACGTGTTACAACAACATCCTTTCCGAAAACTTAACATAACACTTTCATAATCTGTCTTGAGTACATTATTTAAAGAAGCATAAATAAAACATAGATAAACTGCAAAAGCCCCTTAGTGGATTGTCCAAAGCCATAGTTCAAAACAGGAAAGTCCAAGCAATACATTTCTCTTCTTCAAAGCTGGATGCTGAGGCTGGTCAAGCTGCTGTGTTCCCTCCCTGAGGACCTGGGGGGGGGGGGGAACGGAAGAAAGAAGACGAAAGAAAAATAGAGTCAGACATAAAGCCTGAGTAAGTCTAGTACTACTTTGTCTATGAATAAAGAACTGGGTATGATAAGTAAAACAGGAGGTGGGCAAACACTATGAACTTGGTTAAGTTATCTAGGGTCGAATATACTATCGTACCCCATGTTAATCTCTGAACCCATATAAACTAGTTTCCAATTTGCACCCCATAATCAGGGTGATGTGATCCATTCAATGATGATCGGCTCCTACTCGCATAGTTACATGTGTCTTACGGCCCCCGATGTCTGTAGTTACCTATGCTGGTCCCACCATGGGGTGTATCAAGTCCCATAGTGGCAACCCGACACAACCTTAGAGTGCACAGGTATGCTACTGGTGTCCAGTGCCTTATTTTTCTGCGCCGGAGTGTGTGCACGCCCGCACTCCGTTAGAACCTACACTGCTACACCACCGCGTCGCTTTGACCTCTTACAATCAGCCCAGTAATCGTGCCCCACCCTGCCTAGTTTCAGGGTATCCTGATACACCTTTTAGGGTTACTGCTGAAAAGGGTCCCCCGTTACTAGGTTTTCTATCTCTAGCCAACATGCTAAGTTGGTTAAGTGTTTCCTAACCTAACCCCACCAGTCCGTTAGTTTAGCATGTTCCATTTTGATTAAGTCTTTAGTTCACTTAATCCTAACAATCCTGACTCAGCCTTAATTGTCTTATTAAGGCCCTGACCTCTCACATTAGACAGGTATTGTTGTGGCTGCCTGTTGCCGGTTGGTTCCGGGCAGTCTTACGCCACAACTCAGTCTAACCTCGGGTCCTTTCTGGGCTCCATGTTTAACCTCCCACATTGGATAGGTATTGTTGTGACTACTGGACAACCGGGCGGTTCCGGGCAGGTTTACATCACAACTCAATCCAACCTCGGGTTAAACACATCGTATTTTCTACATTTACATATCTTGTCATTCTGCTTTATTTATATGTAAATATTTGCGGCCCATTATTAAGTTAATGGTGTAAAGATTACACCAATCACGGGCCCAACCCATATTTGAATTTGGGCCCTTCTATTTTATATTTTCATTCATTAATTCATTTTAACCCAACGTTATTTTCCCCCGTTTTACATGTCCGTTCATATATATTGGGCTTAGCCTTTTTAAAGCCCAATTTAGCCATGCGAAAGGGGAGGCTTATGGCGTATACACAAAGAGGGGAAGGTGAGCGCATGAACTTGCAATACGACGTTGAAAATACAAAATAGAAATTGGTGTACTTGCATAGTGGTAACATAGGTGACATGAATCAAGGCATGTGAACTTGCATAGGTTTAACTACAACATGAACCTATATTCTTATTTAGGCATAATGTCAAACATAAGCATGTCATAAATATTTCCTCGCATAAGCATAGCATAATGTCAAACATAAGCATGGCATAAATACTTCTAGCATAAACATGGCATAATGTCAAACATAAGCATGGCATAAGTAAAGTTAACTTTGTTCATGGCATAAACATAAACATGTCATGTTCATAAGGTTTCTACATGTTTACAAAGGGGATACTTTGTTACTAACACAAAAGCATAGTTCAACTTAATCATGGTTTAAGTCTAATCACATAACGATGGTATAAACATACTTATGCATAAATATTCCTAAACATGGTGTTTGCTTTAAAACTTGCAAAAAGGGATTTTTGAGTCTAACCTAGCCATGTCTCACATATGTCATCATATGATTCTTTTAAACAAGATAGACTTAATCATATATTTCAATTATGCCAAATATCATTCCTAGCCTAGCCATATTCATAAGTTTTGCAAATACATGGATTATGGTGTCAAAATTCCAACATAGTTTCATATGAACTATAACAACCAAACTTGTTTCAATTACTTGCATAATGATTTATGCACAAAATATACATCATGATGGCATAATAACAAAGCCCCAAACTTACATGAATTTCAATCAACTACATACATGTAGCTTCAATAATTTGCGAAATATTCCAAACGTTTACTTGCATAGAACTACCGCATGTAGTTCTTTATAACATGAATAACATAATTCAAGAATATCCAAACGTATTCAAATTGATAAGAACGCATAAGTATGAATTACTTTCATTGCCACAATTCAAGCATACACATCAACACAGTTGTTTATTTATACCAAAGTAATACTCTACTTACAATCGTTGCGGTGAATTCTCTAATTAAGAGACACGATTCCTTTGTTGAATTGATTAGCTTTAGGTTGCTTGAATTGCTTTAGGCTTTAGAACTTTCTTCCTAACTCTCTCTCTAGTCGGCGGCTAATCTTTGTCGTTCCTCAGCAACATGGCGGCTATAATCTTATTTTGAATGAATAGATTAGGGTTTAGTCTAGGGTTGTTTATATAGAGGTTAGGAATTGATTAGGACCATTGATGTTGCTAGGTTAGATCGTAGCCATTCATTAGGAAGAGAGACCAATAAAAACCCGCCACCTAGCCCTAATGACAAAGCAGACCACAGAAATTCGACCACACACCGACCTGGCCAGCCAGGGCTAGACCAGACCTGGCCAGCAGGTCATTTTTGACCTGGGCGCACTTGGCAGGTGCGCCAGGTCAAAAATGTACTGGCGCACTTCACAGGTGCGCCAGTTCATTTTTGTTCTGGCGCACTTCCCAAGTGTGCCAGTGCATTCTGGCCCTTTTTCGGTTTTTCGCCCAACTTCGTTCGTCCATAACTTCTTCATACGATATCCGTTTTTCGAAAACTCGGACTCTATTCCGCGTATTTTTCCGAGACGAACGCAATGGCGTATCCCGTTTCCCTTAGTTCTTTGATTTGATATTAATTATACTTTAATTTGTGAGTTTCACAGTCATAGAATTCACGGGGTGTTACATTCTCCCCCACTTAAAAGGATTTCGTCCCCGAAATCTTCAAGTTAGGAGGAATGTATATCCTAACATCCAATCATCCATCTACTCATCCATCAAACACGAGCATCCATTGTCCTTAAAAGACTTCTAATGCTTCATGATCATATGCGAGGTGTGTGTGTACATGAACTTATCTAATGCAAAATCAGGCGGTCTACTGATTCAGTTGACCTCCTTAATGCGAATTATGTAAGTGCCATGAATCCATTATGTATGCAAATTTTTTCCTATTCATGATTCTACATGAGTGCACAATCATTCAATACAAATGCAACATCCATATAACAACACATTATAGTTCAACCACATACGAATGCAAACATATATGCATATGCAATATGAAGTGACTGAGCCGATCTAAAACCTAGATTGTGTGTGTATATGCAACCACGAGCAACCACTAGCAATCACTTGCAATCACTTGCAACCATCATCCATAACATGTTTCAATTACATGTTTTCATCCAAAAAGATTCTACCTAAAAGATACGGTCGAGGAAATATACCTAAAAAGATAAAAGCGCAACTTAAGGAAAGAGAAAGATCAAGGATGTACCCTCGAACAGAAAAGGGTAGGCTGTACGGATTCTAGCTTCAGTTTCCCAAGTCGCGTCTTCCTCGGCGTCGCTCCACTGAACTTTGACGAGCTTGACTTCACGGTTGCGTAGCTTCTTCACTTCCGTTCCTAATATGCGGGTTGGAACCTTTCTTATGGTTGCTTCGCGTTCCACTTCGGCCTCTTCGAGGATATTTGGCTCTACCACTTCAGCAGACTCATGTAGACATTTTCGGAGATGAGAAACGTGAAAAACGTTGGGAACTCCGTCCAATCTTTCGGGTAGCTCTAATCTATAGGACATTTTCCCAATTGTTCCTATCTAAAGGTATAGTCGAAGTAAAAACTTTGTGCCCATTAGGCAATGTCAAAACTGAAAACCTATGCCACATATATATCGATTAGGAGAAGAACTCCCTAAGCATCAGCCCCGAAGACCGAAATCAACATCAGACTGACACCCAAAGAGTTACTCAACCCAACCACCATATATGATTCTAGGCAACTAAGCATGATGGACTCCTTTTAGGTCATAAGGGAGTCCCTTCCTAAGACCAATCTGTATCATATAAAACCCAAAAACTTTAGTCAAACCAATGAACACCCTCGAGCCCCAACATGTGTTACTAAAAGATGAGTCATACTCCCTATGTGGTTTGCAACAGAAATTGGATTGAGAATGGGACCGAGAGGATATACTCTTAAGAAGAGATATTATGCACGAATCTAGTCTTCAATCTTCTAAGTCGCATTTCTTGAGCTTAACTCCATTATGCTTTGTCCGTCTTTAACTTCACAATTTCGTAGCTTCTTAATTCTTGTTTCCAAAATATGAGTTGGGACCTATTTCCCGTTCCTCTTTCACTTATTCTCCTTCTAGTATACTTGGCTCAAGCCTAACTGCGTACTCATGGTTCCATGCAAGCTCTCCAAAATTCATTAGTGAATCTTGGATCTTGTTCACTTACTAGAAGGTATTCCACATAGATGAATTATCTCTTGAAAATAAACAAATGTCACTATGTTGCCAAATGTACTTACTAAGGTGATTCTTTACAACTCATGCATCAGCGAAATGAACCTTCAGCCTTAGTGGCGAACACTACTGGAGCGCCCTATTCTGAAATGCTCCTCCTAATGAACCCCTTCTCTAGAAGCTCTTTAATCTGTTTACTGAGCTCTTTACTTTCTCGTGGAGCCATATGTCTAACGGGCAATGCAACGGGCTTTGCATTATCTACAAGATATATGCGGAAGTCTATTTCCCGCTTCGGAGGCAAGCCCTTCACCTCTTCAAAGACATCCGGATATTCCCGGACCACTCTAACTGATTGCAAGTTTTCAACAGAGGCATCTAGCGATTCAAGATAACTAAGCATAACCGCATACGAGGGATTACAAGAAATTTCCAAAGTATTACCGAGCTGGGTTAGGAGCCTAACAACCCTTTTCTCACAATCAAGGATGGCCACATTACGGGATAGCCAATCCATACCCAAAAATCAAACCATACCCCGAAAAGCCCAAAACAAAGGTACTACATTGAAATTCTACACTTAGAATAGAAATTTTCAATCCCACACAGATCATAGACAAATGAGCTGGGCCCCCAATTGGGTTTGAAACAATTAAGGGGTCCTCTACCATACTAGTTTTTAGGTGTAGAGATTCTACTAAAGCAGACGAGATAAAGGAGTGTGATGCGCCAGAATCAAATAAAGTGCGAACGGGGTGATCGTAAAGATAAACTACACTTTCTACAGAAGTGTTCGTACCTCGCTGTTGCAAAGGTGGCGCTTCCAGCACATGAATCTGTGCCCCTGGGGTGGATCCAGCGCCCTGCCCCTGTCCTCGTTTCCTTGGGCAGTCCTTAGCCCTGTGGCCTGTCTGACCGCACGAAAAGCACCCACCATTCTCCTTAGCCTTCTTCTTCCGGCAGTCCTTTACTAAGTGCCCCACTTTGCCACAGAAATTACACTTCCTCTTCTCTTTGTTGCCTTTCCCGCCTTTCTTAAAGTCTGCCTTCTTAGGCTGCAAACCCTCTTTTTTCCCTTGAGAGCTTTCTGCCTTTGTCTCCTTCTTGCCCTTGTCCTCTTCGTTCAGCAATGCCATTTGCACCAATCTTTCATACGTGGCTCCCATGGGTATATGGGTCATGGCCAAACTATGTAATGGCTCATTTAACCCCTTAACGAAACGGAGAGCCTTCTTATGCGGGGTGTTGACTAGGTCAAGCCCAAACCTAGCCAGCTCATCGAACTGATTCACATACTCTCTGACAGTCTTGTCTCCTTGCTTAAGAAATAAGAATTTTTCCAACTGCAAACTTCTTTCTGCATCTGAGAGAAATTTGGTCTCAAACCTTGCCCTAAAGTCCTCCCATGTATCCACTGGTCTTTCAGCATTGGTGACTTCCCACCAGTAGGAAGCCTCGCCCTTCAATAGCCACACCGCTAGTTGTACCTTTTGTCTATCTTCTACCTCAAAGATGATGAATAGGTCCTCCGTTTCTTTTAGCCAATTTCTAGCTGCTACGAAGGACTCAGTTCCACGGAAATCCCTTCCTCCCATGGCTTTAAAATCTTTACATATCTTAGCGAATGCGTTTCCCCGAGGAGGAGGTGGAGGAAAAGGTGCTGCTGCAGCTGGATGGTTCCCTTCAGCTGGGGGAGGAGGAACGGTAGGACCTGGCTGAGTGGCCCTTGCTTCTAAGAACCGTCTAAACCAACCAGGTATTGGTACCCCTTCAGGCAAGTTAAGATCTTGGGACATGCTGAAACAAAAAGGATAGATTCAAAACGAAGGATAAGAGATAGTTCCTATGGCTTTGGGGAGTGGACTTGCCTTTTTAAAATAAAATAATATTTTTCTTTTAAAAATGCTTCTTTAAATTTCCTTTTTGAAAATAATTTTTTTTCAAAACTTTTTATCTTATCTGGTAAACCTATGCTCCGATACCAAGTGAAACACCCCACCTCCGTTAGGGTCACTCTCAAAGGGAATGCCCTAATTTTGGTGGAGGTTTATAAGTACAAGTCACAGATATACAAGACAGATATAAGAACACATATTTGTAAAACAGCGGAAGAACAACAAACTTTATTTCATTAAATCAAATACGTGTTACAACAACATCCTTTCCGAAAACTTAACATAACACTTTCATAATCTGTCTTGAGTACATTATTTAAAGAAGCATAAATAAAACATAGATAAACTGCAAAAGCCCCTTAGTGGATTGTCCAAAGCCATAGTTCAAAACAGGAAAGTCCAAGCAATACATTTCTCTTCTTCAAAGCTGGATGCTGAGGCTGGTCAAGCTGCTGTGTTCCCTCCCTGAGGACCTGGGGGGGGAAACGGAAGAAAGAAGACGAAAGAAAAATAGAGTCAGACATAAAGCCTGAGTATGTCTAGTACTACTTTGTCTATGAATAAAGAACTGGGTATGATAAGTAAAACAGGAGGTGGGCAAACACTATGAACTTGGTTAAGTTATCTAGGGTCGAATATACTATCGTACCCCATGTTAATCTCTGAACCCATATAAACTAGTTTCCAATTTGCACCCCATAATCAGGGTGATGTGATCCATTCAATGATGATCGGCTCCTACTCGCATAGTTACATGTGTCTTACGGCCCCCGATGTCTGTAGTTACCTATGCTGGTCCCACCATGGGGTGTATCAAGTCCCATAGTGGCAACCCGACACAACCTTAGAGTGCACAGGTATGCTACTGGTGTCCAGTGCCTTATTTTTCTGCGCCGGAGTGTGTGCACGCCCGCACTCCGTTAGAACCTACACTGCTACACCACCGCCGTCGCTTTGACCTCTTACAATCAGCCCAGTAATCGTGCCCCACCCTGCCTAGTTTCAGGGTATCCTGATACACCTTTTAGGGTTACTGCTGAAAAGGGTCCCCCGTTACTAGGTTTTCTATCTCTAGCCAACATGCTAAGTTGGTTAAGTGTTTCCTAACCTAACCCCACCAGTCCGTTAGTTTAGCATGTTCCATTTTGATTAAGTCTTTAGTTCACTTAATCCTAACAATCCTGACTCAGCCTTAATTGTCTTATTAAGGCCCTGACCTCTCACATTAGACAGGTATTGTTGTGGCTGCCTGTTGCCGGTTGGTTCCGGGCAATCTTACGCCACAACTCAGTCTAACCTCGGGTCCTTTCTGGGCTCCATGTTTAACCTCCCACATTGGATAGGTATTGTTGTGACTACTGGACAGCCGGGCGGTTCCGGGCAGGTTTACATCACAACTCAATCCAACCTCGGGTTAAACACATCGTATTTTCTACATTTACATATCTTGTCATTCTGCTTTATTTATATGTAAATATTTGCGGCCCATTATTAAGTTAATGGTGTAAAGATTACACCAATCACGGGCCCAACCCATACTTGAATTTGGGCCCTTCTATTTTATATTTTCATTCATTAATTCATTTTAACCCAACGTTATTTTCCCCCGTTTTACACGTCCGTTCATATATATTGGGCTTAGCCTTTTTAAAGCCCAATTTAGCCATGCGAAAGGGGAGGCTTATGGCGTATACACAAAGAGGGGAAGGTGAGCGCATGAACTTGCAATACGACGTTGAAAATACAAAATAGAAATTGGTGTACTTGCATAGTGGTAACATAGGTGACATGAATCAAGGCATGTGAACTTGCATAGGTTTAACTACAACATGAACCTATATTCTTATTTAGGCATAATGTCAAACATAAGCATGTCATAAATATTTCCTCGCATAAGCATAGCATAATGTCAAACATAAGCATGGCATAAATACTTCTAGCATAAACATGGCATAATGTCAAACATAAGCATGGCATAAGTAAAGTCAACTTTGTTCATGGCATAAACATAAACAAGTCATGTTCATAAGGTTTCTACATGTTTACAAAGGGGATACTTTGTTACTAACACAAAAGCATAGTTCAACTTAATCATGGTTTAAGTCTAATCACATAACGATGGTATAAACATACTTATGCATAAATATTCCTAAACATGGTGTTTGCTTTAAAACTTGCAAAAAGGGATTTTTGAGTCTAACCTAGCCATGTCTCACATATGTCATCATATGATTCTTTTAAACAAGATAGACTTAATCATATATTTCAATTATGCCAAATATCATTCCTAGCCTAGCCATATTCATAAGTTTTGCAAATACATGGATTATGGTGTCAAAATTCCAACATAGTTTCATATGAACTATAACAACCAAACTTGTTTCAATTACTTGCATAATGATTTATGCACAAAATATACATCATGATGGCATAATAACAAAGCCCCAAACTTGCATGAATTTCAATCAACTACATACATGTAGCTTCAATAATTTGCGAAATATTCCAAACGTTTACTTGCATAGAACTACCGCATGTAGTTCTTTATAACATGAATAACATAATTCAAGAATATCCAAACGTATTCAAATTTATAAGAACGCATAAGTATGAATTACTTTCATTGCCACAATTCAAGCATACACATCAACACAGTTGTTTATTTATACCAAAGTAATACTCTACTTACAATCGTTGCGGTGAATTCTCTAATTAAGAGACACGATTCCTTTGTTGAATTGATTAGCTTTAGGTTGCTTGAATTGCTTTAGGCTTTAGAACTTTCTTCCTAACTCTCTCTCTAGTCGGCGGCTAATCTTTGTCGTTCCTCAGCAACATGGCGGCTATAATCTTATTTTGAATGAATAGATTAGGGTTTAGTCTAGGGTTGTTTATATAGAGGTTAGGAATTGATTAGGACCATTGATGTTGCTAGGTTAGATCGTAGCCATTCATTAGGAAGAGAGACCAATAAAAACCCGCCACCTAGCCCTATTGACAAAGCAGACCACAGAAATTCGACCACACACCGACCTGGCCAGCCAGGGCTAGACCAGACCTGGCCAGCAGGTCATTTTTGACCTGGGCGCACTTGGCAGGTGCGCCAGGTCAAAAATGTACTGGCGCACTTCACAGGTGCGCCAGTTCATTTTTGTTCTGGCGCACTTCCCAAGTGTGCCAGTGCATTCTGGCCCTTTTTCGGTTTTTCGCCCAACTTCGTTCGTCCATAACTTCTTCATACGATATCCGTTTTTCGAAAACTCGGACTCTATTCCGCGTATTTTTCCGAGACGAACGCAATGGCGTATCCCGTTTCCCTTAGTTCTTTGATTTGAAATTAATTATACTTTAATTTGTGAGTTTCACAGTCATAGAATTCACGGGGTGTTACAATTATACTGCACCAATACTAGTCACCCTAAAAGTTGATCCCGCCTACTGAACAAAATAATAATAATGGTAGTTTCGTGTACCCCTAGCTGTCTTCATAGGTGCCGCCTGCTCCTATCTCCACTAGTTGTACCCACTACCCTCCCCATTCTAATTACAACATTTATTCATAATATGGTAGTTGGACTCCTAGCTGTCTTCATAGGTGTCGCCTGCTCCTATCTCCGCTAGTCGTACCCACTACCTTCCCCATTCAATTGGCTTCCTAACTCGTAGATACCCGTTCTAGTCCCACAATGAGGTGTATCACTCCCCAAAGTGGCAACCCAATACCACTAAAGATGCACGGTTTATACCTACACGATGCAATAACGTCTTACCTACCAGCCCGGGCCCACGCACGCACATGACCCCATTGGATTTGCGTTGCCACCGCTAACCCGTTTTGACCTCTTACAATCAAACCCAGTAAGCGTGTCCCGTCCTCGATCTAGATCGATCTCACTTAGATACAAAATGGGTTACTGGTTTAAAAGGGTCCCCACACTTGACACAAGCTTTCCACCTATGCTTGGTCCCCACTAGGATTTCCCACTTAACCCCCTCTTATTCATGTCTTCTTACATGTTTCAACTTGGTTAAGTGTTTATAATTATACACCACATGCCACCCATGTTACCTACTTATCAAATCAACATGTGTTATTGGTTAAGCTTGTCTTAACCCTATCCGCTTATCAGACCAATATATATATTATTGGTTAAGCTGGTCTTAACCCTATCCACTAATATATTATTGATTAAGTTGGTCTTAACCCTATTCACTTATCAGATCAATATGTATTATTGGTTAAGTTTGTCTTAACCCTATCCACTTATCAAATTAATATATATATTATTGGTTAAGCTGATCTTAACCCTACCCACTTATCAAATTAATATATATTATTGGTTAAGCTGGTCTTAACCCTACCTACTTATCAGATTATTGGTTAAGCTGGTCTTAACCTTATCCACTTATATATTATTGGTTAAGCTAGTCTTAACCCTACCTACTTATTAGATTATTGGTTAAGCTGGTCTTAACCCTATCCACTTATCGTGTTTTATGTATCATATATATATATATATATATTGTATAACATGTTTTACTTAATTTATGATTAAGTACCTCTTAGTTCACATATACATTGGTTAAGAGAATAACTCGCTAAGTATCAACCCCGAAGACCGAAATCAACATCAGATTGGTACTCAGAGAATTACTCAACTCAACCACACTTCTGTTTGTAATTCATATTCGTCTTTGATCAGCATTAATTAATTATTAATGCACAGATCTCTCACATTAAGTCGATTGCTTGTGGCCGCTGGATATGTCGGACGGTTCCGGGCAGGCTTCCACTACAAGCCATACTTAACCTCGTGTCTAAGCATCTTTTAATTATGCCTACGACCTCTCACATTAGACTGCCGTTTGCGGTTGCTGGATGTGTCGGACGAGTCCGGTCTGTCTTATACCACAAACGAGTCTAACCTCGTGTCTTAGGCATTTATTACGCATTTAATTTATGCCTTTGACCTCTCACATTAGACTACCGTTTGTGGTTGCTGGATTTGCCGGGCGGGTCCGGTCAGTCTTATACCACAATCGAGTCTAACCTCGTGTCTTAGGCAATTATTATTATTATTATTCAACCCCAATTTGAATTAATATCCCTATTTCAGATTGTCGGTAACTTCCAATTTTTATTTATGTCCATAATTGTCACTTAAATTATATCCATAATTTTCAGGTATATAAATTATACCAATTAATGTCTCAAATTAATTATATGCTTTTAAAGCCATTATATGCCAACTCACAATATTAATATTTAATATTTTCCCATTGCACCCACGTCGTTCGTACGTTTAATATGAAATATGTTAGACCCGCTAATAGTCTAATTCATAAAAAGGAAAGAAACATCACAACTTGCATAACACATAAAATAGATCTAACTTGCAAATAATAATAGGCTAGCATGGATCAAAACTTGCATGATTATAATTTATATAATCATAAATTTGCATAATCAATAACTTGCATAGGCAATAGGCATAATTTGCATAACTACAAACTGGCATGGATCAAATTATATAAGATTTGATTTGCATAGATCTATACACATAAAGGTGAACTTGCATATATGAACATGGTTTTCGCATAAACTTGCATATGATCTACATACAAACTTGTATTAAACTTGAATATGAACTTTAGACATGTAAACTAAGACTTACATATGATTTGCAAACAAACTTACATATAAACTAGCATACGATTCAAATCCAAACTTATACATAAACTTGTATATATAATTTAGACATGTAAACTAAGATTTACATATACACTCGCATATGATTTAGACATGTAAATTAATTTCACAAAATGAATCAAATCTAGCACATGTGTTTAGACATATGAACCAACATCATGAATCTATGTACATAAGACAACAACTAGCGTATATTCATAAAATAGACAATATCATATCGGTCAGTGATTCAACAGGCATAATCTTATAACCCAAATTATAGCTCATAATAATTAATTTATTAATTATTTTGTGATAGAAATTGTACTCATAAAGACGGATTAGAGAATAGAATAATTCGTTCGTCGTTTGTTCCACAATCTTGTCTCACAATTCCTTAGATTTAAGAGGAAGATGAACTATTCCAGCAGCATAAGGACGTCTTTCACTAATTTTAATTAGGATTGAGGCAGCTTAGCTTTGCAATGGTTTGGTGTGAGAGAAATTGAGGTGTGGGGGTGTTTAAATAGGTTAGGAGCCAAAGAATCTGTCCAGAAAACAAGTCCAGGTGCAAAATCCCGAATCTTCCTCAGATCTGACCAAATCAGGGGAGGTCGACCCCCAGTTCAACCCCTAGGTCGACCTGTATAGGGGAGGTCGACGCCCTGGTCGACCCCCTGGTCGACCTGGCCTAGGGTGGGAAAAATCCCGCCTAGCCCACTTCTGTGTTTTCATTTGAATTTTGAATTCGAACTGTTTTAATTTATTTAAATTCCTGAAACTTCTGAGGGCCATAACTTCCTCATACGAAGTCCGATTTACGAAAACTTAGACTCTATTCCAAGAAGAATTCCGAGACGAACGCAATGGAGTAACCCATTTCCCTTAGTTCTTCTCCTAAAAATTAAGTGTTCTTAAATTTGTTAATTTTAATATTTAAAATTACGGGGTGTTACATTCTCCCCTCCTTAAAGGATTTCGCCCCCGAAATCTCCAAATTAAGGAGAATGTATATCCTACCATCCAATCATCCATCTACTCAATCATTAAACATAGGCATCCATTGTCCTTAAAAGATTTCTAATGCCACATGAACATATGCAAAAAGTGTGTGTATATGTTCCTTATCTAATGCAAAATCAGGCGGTCTTCTGATTCAGTTGACCTCCTTAATGTGAACCATGATAGTGCCATGCGTCCATTATGTATGCAAAAGAATCCTAATGATACATATTATTTCTACATGCGTGCACCACCATTCATCTAAATGCATCATCCATATGGTAATACAACCATTATACATCCATTAATTTAAATATGCACACATATTTATATGCAATATGAAAGTGATTGAGCCGATCTAGTGGCTAATGTGTGTGTACGAGCAACCACTTGCATCCATTTGCATCCACCAAACATAACATGTCTCAAACACATGTTTACAACCATAGGGTTTTTCCTAACTAAAGATCGAAGATATCATCGCAAAGACATATTAAACGATAGGACAAGTATCAATAAAGAGGTAAAAAAAAGAAGTTAAAAACATTCCCTCAAAAAGGAAAGGGTACAGCGTACGCATCTTGTCTTCCGTTTCTCAAGTTGCGTCTCCTTGATCATTTCCCCATTGCACCTTGACCAACTTGACCTCTCTGTTGCGTAGCTTTATGACCTCCGATCCAAGGATGCATGTAGGAGCTCGTCTAATAGTGGCATCTCACTCTACTTCCACTTCTCTAAGCATGCTCGGCTCCACTACTTCCGCGGTATCTTGTAGCACTTCCGCAAATGCGATACGTGAAACATGTCATGAACATCACTAAGCTAGTTGACTCTTCTCATGTCCCTCCAAAATATAGGATACATAACCTCAAAAGACCTTCAAGGATTCTATTCACCCCTTCCTATCCGTCCATCCATCTATGGACGATAAGCGATGCTCGTACTTACCACCTTTTGCATATCACCTTTTCCTCTTGAATCGAAAACTGCTCCAAGCCCTGTCTTGCAAACACCGGTATATACTGTGAATGGCTTACTCCCATCTGGCAAAGCTAAAACTGGAGCTGTCATCAAAGCCCTCTTTAAATGTTGGAAAGCATTGTCATAGTCAACATCCCATGAAAAAGTCAAGTTCTTCTTCGTCAACCGATTAAGTGGGGATGATATCTTCGCGAAGTCCTTAATGAACTTCCTATAACAACCAGCCAGCCCTAAAAAGCTTCTTACTTGTTGCGTTCTTAGGAATCTTCCAATCTTGGATTGCCACCACCTTTGCGGGATCCACAGCTATCCTTTCCTTAGAGACCATGTGTCCTAAGAACCTCACTTCTTTCCTCCAAAAATGACATTTGGAGAACTTAGCTTTGAGTTGATGCGCTCGTAGGGTCTCTAAGACTTCCCTAAGATGTGGGCATGCTCTTCTTTGCTTCAAGAGAAAATCAAGATATCATCCACAAAGACTACCACAAACTTGTTTAGAAACTCCCTGTACACCCTACTTATTAATTCAACGAAGTATGCGGGTGCATTCGTCAAACCAAAAGGCATGACGAGCCACTCGAAGAAACCGTTAGGAGTTCTAAATGCAGTCTTATTTATGCTGTCTTCAGCCACTCTTAGCTGATGAAATCCTGTAGCTAAATCCAGCTGTGAGAAAATCGAAGCACCAACCAACTGATCGAATAAATCATCTATCCTCGGCAATGGGCGTCTGTTCTTCTTTATGAGCTTATTTAGCTCTCTATAGTCCACACACAATCTAAGTGAACCATCAGCCTTTGTAGCAAAAACAACTGGAGCACCCCATTCCGAAATGCTTCTTCTTATGAACCCCTTCTCAAGCAACTCTTTCACTTGCTTACTGAGTTCCCTTCTCTCTCTCGGAGCCATATGACGCACTGGTAATGCTACTGGCTTTGCATTATCTACTAGGTATATATGAAAGTCTATCTCGCGCCTCGGGGGTAAACCCCAAACTTCATCGAAGACGTCACTATATTCACAGACCACACGAACAAATTCCAAATCATCGTTGGACGCGTCAAGAGATTCTAGGTAGCTAAGCATCACCGGACCTCTAGGGTCACAAGAAATATCAAGGGTCTTTTCACAATGAATCAACAATCTAACTACCCTTCTTTCATAGTCTAGGATGGCACCGTATCTGGCTAGCCAATCCATGCCTAGAATCAAGCCGTAGCCCATGAAGCCAAGAACGAAGGCGTTGCATTCAAACCCAACGCCCAAGATAGACACTCTCAAATCCCGACAAATCATCGAAAGATGAGCCGAACCACCAATAGGATTTGAGACTAATATGGGATCCGTAACTAGACTAGTATTTAGGTGTAGTGTTTTAACTAACAAAGCAGATACAAACGAGTGTGAAGTGCCAGAATTCAAACAAGGTTCGAACAGGATGATCAAAAAGAAAAACCAAACTTCCAACCAAGATATTTCTACCTCTATCAGGTATGCCAGCTATGAGGGAACGCGTCTGCCCTCCAGAAGATCATGTACTTTGTCCTTACCTTTGCCTTTTGCTTCTTTGGACGATCCTAATAAGATGTCCTGTTTCTCCATAACGATAACAACTAGTCTTCTTCTTCTTTCTAACGTCTTTTAAGTAGTCAGGTATTTCACAAGTGTGGCCCTTCCTTTTCTCTTGGCCCCTTGTTATCCTTACCTCCTTTCTTTGGATCTACTTTCTTATCGTGTGTCCTATCCATGTCTCTCCTGCACATTCTCCATTCGTGACCTCCTACCAAAATGAGGCTTCGTCCTTCATTAACCAAGCAGCTAATTGAACCTTCCTCCCATCATCTATCTTAAAGGTACCAACAAGTACTCCACTTCCTTATAGCTTTGACAAACGTCCCAGTCCCATGAAGCGGTTTTCCGCCCACCGTATGGAAGTACTTACATATCTTAGAAAAAGCGTCAAAAAGGAAAGAGAAAGAGATTTAAAACGGAGAATCGAAGGAAAGATATATGGCTCTTGGGGGTTATGTCTTTCAAAATAAACTTTTCTCTTAAAAATTCTCTCCTTAACACATATTTTTGAAAGTATTTCTTTATAAAAATGCTTTTGAAAGCGGTTTTTCAAAATCTCTTATCTGTTCTGGTAACCTTCAGCTCTGATACCACGTGTAACACCCCACGTCCATTAATGTCACCCACAAAGGGAATGCATTAACTTTCATGGAGTATTATTGGTGTATAGAACGGAATATAACAAGACAGATACATATGTTGGTACTTGAAAAATTTAAAACAACTTTTATTGCAGCGGAGAAATAGTTTGGTTACAACAACATCAAAAACCAAAAATAAAACCAAGTACACTTAATATCCATCTTGACAAATTGTTTTCTGAGTACATAAAGTAAAAAAGCATAACCCCAACATAAATAGCCATAAAAGAGATAAGCTGAACTTTACTTTCAGCAATCCAAGCACTTTCAAAAGAGAGAGATAGAGATCCAAATCAAGCTCCACTAGCACTAGTCCCACCCTGAGAAGCTGGGGGGGAGGAAGAAAAGAGGCGAAAACAAAGGGGGTCAGACATAAAGTATGGTGAGTCCAATAACTTTAACAATATAATTATTAAAGTAATTAGGATAAGGCATAAACTGGTAAATAAGGAATGACTGTGAAATAAATGGGCATGAAAAGCAAACAAGAGGAATAAGATAACGTTAATTGTGCCTCCAACACTATAGGATAATTACTATACTGCACTAATACTAGTCACCCTAAAAGTTGATTCCGCCTACTGAACAAAATAATAATAATGGTAGTTTCTTGTACCCCTAGCTGTCTTCATAGGTGCCGCCTGCTCCTATCTCCACTGGTTGTACCCACTACTCTCCCCATTCTAATTACAACATTTATTCATAATATGGTAGTTGGACTTCTAGCTGTCTTCATAGGTGTCGCCTGCTCCTATCTCCGCTAGTCATACACACTAGCTTCCCCATTCGATCGGCTCCCTAACTCGTAGATACTCGTGTCGGTCCCACAGTGAGGTGTATCACTCCCCAAAGTGGCAACCCGATACCACTAAAGATGCACTGCTTATACCTACACGATGCAACAACGTCTTACCTACCAGCCCTGGCCCACGCACGCACATGACCCCGTTGGACTTGCGTTGCCACCGATAACCCGTTTTGACCTCTTACAATCAAACCCAGTAAGCGTGTCCCGTCCTCGATCTAGATCGAGCTCACTTTGATACAAAATGGGTTACTGATTGAAAAGGGTCCCCACACTTGACACAAGCTTTCCACTTATGCTTGGTCCCCACTAGGATTTCCCACTTAACCCCCTCTTATTCATGTCTTCTTACATGTTTCAACTTAGTTAAGTGTTTATAATTATACCCCACATGTCACCCATTTTACCTACCTATCAAATCAACATGTGTTATTGGTTAAGGTTGTCTTAACCCTATCCGCTTATCAGATCAATATATATATATATATATATATATATTATTGGTTAAGCTGGTCTTAACCCTATCCACTTATATATTATTGGTTAAGTTGGTCTTAACCCTATTCACTTATCATATCAATATTTTTTATTGGTTAAGTTTGTCTTAACCCTGTCCACTTATCAGATTAATATATATGTTATTATTTAAGCTGATCTTAACCCTACCCACTTATCAAATTAATACGTATTATTGGTTAAGCTGGTCTTAACCCTACCTACTTATCAGATTATTGGTTAAGCTGGTCTTAACCATATCCACTTATATATTATTGGTTAAGCTGGTCTTAACCCTACCTACTTATCAGATTATTGGTTAAGCTGGTCTTAACCCTATCCACTTATCGTGTTTTATGTATCATACATACATATATATATATATATCGTATAACATGTTTTGCTTAATTTATGATTAAGTACCTTTTAGTTCACAGATACATTGGTTAAGAGGATAAATCCCTAAGTATCAACCCCGAAGACCGAAATCAACATTAGATTGGTACTCAGAGAATTACTCAACTGAACTAAACTTCTGTTTGTCATTCATATTCGTCTTTGATCAGCATTAATTAATTATTAATGCATAGACCTCTCACATTAAGTCGATAGCTTGTGGCCGTTGGATATGCCGGGCGGTTCCGGGTAGACTTCCACCACAAGCCAGATAACCTTGTGTCTAAGCATCTTTTAATTATGCCTACGACCTCTCACACTAGACTGTCGTTTGCGGTTGCTGGATGTGCCGGGCGGGTCCGGGCAGTCTTATACCACAAACGAGTCTAACCTCGTGTCTTAGGCATCTATTACGCATTTAATTTATGCCTTTGACCTCTCACATTAGACTACCGTTTGTGGTTGCTGGATTTGCCGGGCAGGTCCAGGCGGTCTTATACCACAAACGAGTCTAACCTCGTGTCTTAGGCATTTATTATTAATATTCAACCCCAATTTGAATTAATATCCCTATTTCAGATTGTCAATAACTTCCAATTTTTATTTATGTCCATAATTGTCACTTAAATTATGTCCATAATTTTCAGGTATATAAATTACACCAATTAATGTCTCAAATTAATTATATGCTTTTAAAGCCATTATGTGCCAACTCACAATATTAATATTTAATATTTTCCCATTGCCCCCATGTCGTTCGTACGTTTAATATGAAATATGTTAGACCCGCTAATAGTCTAACTCATAAAAAGAAAAGAAACATCACAGCTTGCATAACACATAAAATAGATCTTACTTGCAAATAAGAATAGGCTAGCATGGATTAAAACTTGCATGATTATAATTTATATAATCATAAATTTGCATAACCAATAACTTGCATAGGCAATAGGCATAATTTGCATAACTGCAAACTGGCATGGATTAAATTATATAAGATATGATTTGCATAGATCTACACACAAAGGTGAACTTGCATATATGAACATGGTTTTCGCATAAACTTGCATATGATCTACGTACAAACTTGTATTAAACTTGCATATGCAATTTAGACATGTAAACTAAGACTTACATATGATTCGCATACAAACTTACATATAAACTAGCATATGATTCACATCCAAACTTATATATAAACTTGCGTACATAATTTAGACATGTAAACTAAGATTTACATATACACTTGCATATGATTTAGACATGTAAATTAATGTCACAAAATGAATCAAATCTAGCATATGTGTTTAGACATATGAACCAAAATCATGTATCTATGTAAATAAGACAACAATTAGCGTATATTCACAAAATAGACAATATTATATCAGTCAATGATTCAACAAGCATAATCTTATAACCCAAATTATAACTCATCATAATTAATTTATTAATTATTTTGTGAAAGAAATTTTGCTCACAAAGACGGATTAGAGAAGAGAATAATTCGTTCGTCGTTTGTTCTACAATCTTGTCTCACAATTCCTTAGCTTTAAGAAGAAGATGAACTATTCCAGCAGCATAAGGACGTATTTCACTTATTTTAATTAGGATTGAGGCAGCATAGCTTTGCAATGGTTTGGTGTGGAGAGAAAGTGAGGTTTGGGGGTGTTTAAATAGATTAGAAGCCAAAGAATCTATCCAAAAAACAAGTCCAGGTGCAAAATCCCGAATCTACCTCAGATCTGACCAAATCAAGGGAGGTCGACCCCCAGGTCGACCTGTATAGGGGAGGTCGACCCCCTGGTCGACCTGGCCTGGGGCGGGAAAAATCCCGCCCAGCCCGCTTCTGTGTTTTCATTTGAATTTTGAATTCGAACTGTTTTAATTTATTTAAATTCCTGAAACTTCTGAGGGCCATAACTTCCTTATACGAAGTCCGATTTACGAAAACTTGGACTCTATTCCAAGCAGAGTTCCGAGACGAACGCAATGGCATAACCCATTTCCCTTAGTTCTTCTCCTAAAAATTAAGTGTTCTTAAATTTGTTAATTTTAATATTTCAAATTACGGGGTGTTACACATTTAGACATTATCAAGCATTGATGTATTTTAGTGGAGATTGAGACTTTATTTCTTTCCTTGTTTAGACTTCTATTTTGCTAAGTGTATCCTGTACTGCATACTCTGATGTCTGTGATGTTATGTTGTGATGACATTCTTATTTCCGCTGCAATGATTTATGTGTTATTGTATTTTCTGAGATCTGTTATAGTTGTACTTATGTTATACTCCTATGATTATCCTTACTTTTGTACCACGGAAGTTTGG
The DNA here is from genome assembly GCA_030737875.1 of Allium sativum. Taxonomy (NCBI): domain Eukaryota; kingdom Viridiplantae; phylum Streptophyta; class Magnoliopsida; order Asparagales; family Amaryllidaceae; genus Allium; species Allium sativum. The sequence continues at coordinate 456,702,911 of CM060909.1, forward strand.
GGTCGTCACACAAGCGGTGGAGGCAAAAATAATTCCCAGAATAAGAGGAAACAAAATCAGACCAAGGATGGTTAGAAAACGAAGAATAAGAAAGATATCGAGTGCTATAGCTGTGGAAAGAAGGGTCACTATGCCAAAGAGTGTCGAGCAAAGCCAGGGGAAAAGAAGTGCTTCAACTATGGCCAAATAGGGCGTTTTAAGAATGAATGTCCACAACCCCCTAAGGAGAAGCAGATCGTGAAAGCATATGCTATCAACGTTGTTCCTTCTTCGTCGAATGCCCCAACTGCGGCGCATAAGGGAAAGGGTGTTGTTATTCAAAGGTATGCTTTCGATTTATGATGTTCCTATTCGAGTATTGTTTGATACTGGGGCTTCTCATTCTTTCGTATCTAGTGACCTGGTAAATAGGTTAGAATTGGAACCCGAGATAGGCGATAGACCTTTAGTTGTGACGAACCCGATGGGTGGTTTGACTAGCCTTAGTATGATTTATCGTAATTTGGTCTTATCGAGTAATGACATTATGTTTGCTTGTGATTGCCTTATTTTGGGCTTTACTGGGGTTGGCATTATTTCGGGAGTCAATTGACTCCAAAGATATGGGGTGGTGGTAGACTGTGAGGGGTCTTCAGTGACCATTAGAGCGGACGATAGGCGGAGGGTGGTATTGGGTTGCTTACCTACTGATGAGGTGATGGCTAGTTTTCTACATTCCCTCGACATCCCACGGGATGAGTTATCAGTTGTGCCTATTGCTGGAGAGTATCCGGACATTTTCGAGGAAGTGATTGGACTTCCACCGCACTGAGAGATTGAGTTTAGGATTGATTTAGTGAAATATGCCAGACCTATAGTGATGCCACTTCGTCGTATGGCGCCAAGGGAGCAGCAAGAGCTCGAGGTGCAAGTGGGTGATCTTTTGAAGAAGGGATTTATCCGAAGGAGTGTTTCTGAGTGGGGAGCACCGTTTGTATTTGCCACTAAGGCCGATGGTTCCCTTCGCTTATGTGTATACTACCGCGAGTTGAACAAGGTGACTAGGAAGAATAAGTATCCTCTTCCATGGATAGATGATTTGTTTGATCAGTTAAATGGAGCAAGAGTGTTTTCCCAATTAGATCTCGCGACAGGTTTTCATCAGCTCAGAGTAGCAACTGAGAGTATATCTAAAACAACATTTTGAACGCCGTCTGGATTTTATGAGTGGTTGGTCATGCCATTCGGGTTGAGTAATGCACCCGCATATTCTGTGGATCTTATGAATAGAGTTTTTAGAGATCAATTAAATAAGTTTATTCTTGTGTTCATGGACGATATCTTGGTTTACTCGAGGACAGAGGAAGAACACAAGGATCATTTGAGGATAGTGATGGAGGTGTTGAGGAAACACCAATTGAAAGAGAAGTTTTCTAAGTGTCACTTCTGGAGAAGGGAAGTGAGATTCTTGGGCCAGGTTGTTTTAGAGAATGGTATTGCCGTGGATCCTGCGAAGGTGGCTATGGTACAAGATTGGTCTATGCCCAAGAATGCAATGGACATAAGAAGTTTCTTGGGGTTAGCTGGATATTATCGTAAGTTTATTCAAGACTTCTTCAAGATAGCGGCACCGTTAACTCAGTTGACTAAGAAGAATCAAGCTTTCGTCTGGGATGGAAGATGTGAGAATGCATTTAAAAGCCTAAAGGAAAAGTTAACGTGCGCACCAGTGTTAGTTATTCCTAAAAGGAACAAAAGATGACTGTATACATGAATGCATGTGGTACCGGACTGGGTGTTGTACTAATGCAAGGAGGTAGGGTTGTAGCTTATGCTAGTTGGCAACTGAAACCACATGAGAAAAGATATCCTACACATGATTTGAAATTGGTAGTGATCGTGTTTGCGTTAAAGATGTGGAGACATTATCTCTTGGGATAAAGATTCAAGATGTTTACCAATCATAAGTCGTTAAAGTATCTTTTCTCTCAAAAGGATTTAAATCTTCGTCAGCAGAGATGGTTACAGTTCTTGGCTTCATATGATTTCAATATCGCATACACACCCGGGAATGGCAATGTGGTAGCTGATGCATTGAGTAGGAGACATGCCAGCTTGGGTGCTATGTTTCTTGAGTGAAGCAACTAGAGTATATCGCAGGATATGATTTCATACCTAAGTGCGAATTGGATCCAGAGATGTTAGCAAATTTGATGATCAGACCGACTTTGATTGAACGGATTGGTTCCAGTCAGAGGGACGATCCTAACCTATTGGAAATCATCTCCAAGACAAAGATGGGTATCGACGGTAAGGAGAGAACTAGTATGGACTTGATAGAGAAGGATGGCTTCGGAAGAATGGGAGACTAGTTGTACCCAATGTTAATGGATTGAGAGATGAAGTGCCTAGAGAATGTCATCACTCGAAACTAACTATGCACCCTAGTGGTAACAAAATGTACAGATACATGAAGCAGACCTACTACTGGGAAGAGATGAAGAGAGATGTTGGGAAGTTTATATCCAAGTGCATGAATTTCCAGCTAGTTAAAGCCGAGTAAAAGATGCCTAGTGGTTTGTTGCAATAGATGGAAATTCCCGAATGGAAATGGGAACAAGTCTCAATGGATTTCATTGATGGTTTGCCAAGGACTAGATCGGGTCATGATAGTATTTGAGTGATTGTGGATCGATTGACCAAGAGTGCAAGATTTATACCGCTCAAGTCGAATAGAACAATAGCTAAGTTAGTAAAACTTTATATATGAAGTGGCTAGTGAGATTTCATGGAGTACCTAAGGGTATCGTGAGTGACGGAGGTCCATTATTTACTAATGGGTTTTGGAAAAGCTTATAAGAGGCTTTAGAGTCAGAATTATATCTCAGTACCGCGTACCATCTTCAAACCGATGGTAAAATAGAGAGGGTGAATCGTATATTAGAGAATCAACTAAGAGCATGTATATTGGATTTTGGAGGGTCACGGGATGACCATTTGCATCTTGTTGAGTTTGCATATAATAATAGTAATCAATCCAGTATTGGTATGGCTCCATTCGAAGCTTTGTACGAAAGACCGTGCAACTCACCATCACGTTGGTTCGAAACCGATGAGAAATTTATGCTTGGGCCATATGTAATAAGAGAAACTTCAGATAAAATCAAAGTTGTCCAACAATGAATGAAGGCTACCCAAGTTAGCCAGAAGAGTTATGCTGATAAAAGACGAAGAGATTTGAAATTCTTCGTTGGCGACTTAGTATTCATCAAGATTTCTCCATTGAAGAATGAGATTAGATTTAGTAGGAGAGGTAAGTTGGCACCAAGGTTTGTTGGTCCATTTCTAGTTCTCGAACAAATTGGGAATTTAGCGTATAAAGTTGGATTACCAGACAAGATGGCGGGAGTGCACAACGTATTTCATGTTTCCCAGTTAAGGAAGTTCGTGCACGATTCTGATATGACTATTTGACCAGATCAGTTGGATGATATCGAAGTGGAATCTGAGGTAGTTGGGAGCCACAGAATGATTCGTTTTGTCGGACATGATATGAAGCAACTTCGAAGGAAGACCATGAAACTAATTAAGGTTCAGTGGGGGTGATAATGAGAACGACTGTAGTTGGGAAACCGAGTAGATCATAAGGAAGTCGTATGCAGAACTCTTTGCCTGGTAAGATTTTTATCGCGATATAGTTATTCCCTTGTTAGCAAATCGCATGCTAGGATAGGCTTGTGATGTTATTATGTATGTCTGAATGTTTGTAAATGGTTGACAGGCATGTGGGCCACCATTTTATGCTTTGGTTAAGGAAATTTCGAGGGCGAAATTACTTAAGGGGAAGAGTGTAATGACCCGCATTTTCCGCATCGGAGGATTGTAGAATATTATTTCATTTTCATACGAAGTCATATGGTCGTGTAACTTTGGGAAATGACTATTGGGATCATTTCCGATGTTCATGATTTTTGCTGGATTATAAATGACCGTTTTGCCCTTGGCATATCTTGTTTCGCCTATAACTTTTGATTGTAAGGGTTTTTTACCTGAAACCACTTCCATTGGATTTAGATGATGATTTACCTTTCCGTAGAGTGGTCACACTAATCAAACGGACATACCGTTTGGGAGATATGGCTGAAATAAGGTTTGGAAGATGAAAAACCGCATAATTGGGCTTAACAGGGTGATTATCAGCTAAGCTCATAACTCATTTCTGGATTAGGGTTATGGAAGGGTTGAAAGGGTTTGGAAAAACATTCCCTTTCATTTTCTCAGCCGCCACAAACATTCCTTGAACCCTAGCAATGACCTCCATCTTCCAAATCTCATTCTAATCGCCTCCTAATCGCTTTTTAACCACTAATTCAACAAAACTACACCAAATCAAGTCAAATTGGCACCAAATCAGAGTTGGGGCTGCTGTAATACATAGAGATCCGTGCCATAACAGTAAAATTTCAGATCTAAGTTTTCATTTGTGGCTAAGGTGAGTGATTTGCACTTTTATTTACTAATTACCACTAATTAGGGGTGATTAATGATAATTAGCGAAATTATGCATCATAAAAATCTGGAAAAATATGTAGAAATTCTAAAATATTATTTTATGTCACTTCTGAAAATTTGGGTTAATTTGGATTAAGTTTGCTAATCCTATAGTTAAAAATGGTTGAGGGGATTAAGGGGAAAATCATACTTCTTGGGTATGTTTGATCCAAAATATTTCATGTGAATGATGGTTAAATGTTTTTGATTGATTCTATATGTTGTTACCACTGTTTGGAATGTTTTCTGATGTCGTAGGAAGGTTAGAATGGTTGAAAATGTCGTCATTTGGCGAAATTAGCCTGTAGGAAAAACTACAGAAACCCGATTCCTGGAGGAAGTAGGGGTCACGAACCGCCCCAAAATGATGGTCACGAACCGCCCAGGGAGTCACGAACCGCCCCAAAATGATGGTCACGAACTGCCCTAAAATGATGGTCATAAACCGCCCCAAAATGATGGTCACAAACCGCCCCAAAATAATGGTCACTAACTGCCACTAGGAGAGGGTCACGAACCGGGGGTCACGAACCGCCACCAAGAGAGGGTCATGAACTGCCACTAGGGGAGGGTCACGAACCGTTCCAGATTTGAGTTTCTACCACGTGATGAAGATCGTGAACTCTTCTGAAGATCAACTTCAATCCGACCGAAACCCAAGATGCAAAGGAAGTCCAAATCAGAGGTCATCACTCAGGATCCAAACGAGAACCAACGAGTCAACTTCTAGAGTTGGACTTTGCTGCGGGAAGTATGCAAAGGGGTTATCGATATCTATAACTTTGGTTCATCGTTGAAGGGGGGCATGTAGACGAACCAGAGCCAGGGAAGTGTGGACTGGTTGGCCTTTAACATAAAGCCAGGGGTGTGTAGACTGGGTAGGGTTATTGACTATAGACCATGGAAGTATGGTCATAGAAATAGTTACGGAGTTGCCATCATGGCCCCAATGGATTTGTTGATCAAAGTGGTGGATCGTTGCTTTACGCACTGAGTGAGTAATGTGAGGATGATTGCTACGTTTGATGTTTTCTATCACCATGACACGCACACTCCCATTTTACACCTTATATTAATGTTACCTTAGAGTACTGTACATCTTGTCGTGCTAACTATTTGGTTGCAGGTCCAGGTTCAGGAATGATTATTTATACCTGTTATTGTTTTATTTTGCTGATATCGCTCATACCCGACCTTTGTCTGACCTAGAGTTTTATGTCTCTTATTTTTCTCTGGGTGCTCCTAAACGAGGAGACTAGAGACAGGTACGGTGGTTATGCACGAGTAGTTGTCTGGAGACGAGCAGGAGGCTTCCACGTACTATTTACATATATTCTCACTATGTTGTTGCTAGTCACTGCTTTGTGCATTAGTAGTGTACTTTTTCTATTTTGCTTTAGAGACAGTATTTTGAAGTTGTAATAATGATGGTTTGGATTATAAGCTGTATTTTGGATTCTAATGCTATGATGGTTTAGTTTTGAGCTTATGCACTGTCTCGCCCATTTTATGTCAAGTATGTTATTATTATATTTTATTCCAAGTGTTGTGAGATGTACTATAGGTTCTTTGGTGATTCTTAGTTTCAAATCCCTTTTCTTTGACGACCGTTCCATGCTAGTCGGGCATTGGCAGTGCATTTCAAGTGAAATGTCGGCTGGCGCGGGGCGGGTCGTCACAATGTTACTTCGACTATTTTTAGAAATGATTGAAAATAAAAGGATGGAACACACTTACCTTGTAAAGTTTGGGAAAAAGTTGAGGAAGGATGGAGTTTAAATTTTTAGACTGATTATAGTGAGATACTAAGGATGAATGGAAGGATATGCGTTCCAAATGTTGACAACCTTAGGAAAGAAGTTTTAGTGGAATTCCAAAAGGAAAAATTAAGTATACATTATGTTGTTTCTAAGATATATCATGAAATAAGGAGGTATTTTAGTGGATAGAAATGAAGAGGAATACATGGCTTCATATTTGTAGATTTACAATTTGCTAGTAAATCAAAGCGGGTCATTAAAAAACTGCTAGACTAGTATAAATAGAGATCCTAAATCAGAAATGAGTGCAAATATCGATGGATCTAGTTGACGATTTTCCAAGATTAAAAAAGGGTCATGAAGTTATTTGGATTATTGTTATCGATAACCAAGAGCACACATTTTTCCTAGCCCAACTGATTAGGATTGCAACAAGTTTTGTAGATATTATATGAAGAGGTCGTCTAGTTGCATGGGACTCCATAAAGTATTGTAAATGACTAAAACCAAATTTATACCAGTTAATTTTGGTAAGCATTGTGAGTAGAATTGGGAATAAAGTCAAGTTTGAGCATATCAATTCGTTCACAAACTGATGGTCAAATAGAGAGTGAATCAAATTTTGGAAAATCATTCAAAAGCTTATATTGCATGATCATATGGGGATCAATTTTATTTGGTTGAGTTTTCTTATACTAACAGTTATCAAGCAAGTATTGGCATGAAAAATTATGAAGTTCATTATGGATGGTGGTGTAGTCCACCATCATATTGGATGGAAAGTAGGAATTGTTTTATTCTTGATCTCAGGATGATTCTTGGAGCCACTAAGAAGGTGGTGGTGATTAGAAGTAAGATTAAGGAAGCTCAAGACAGGCAGAAAATCCATGCTAGCCGCATGAGGAAGAATTTGGAATTCTTAATTAGGGACCACGTTTTTGTTCCTTTGACGAGAGGAGTGATAATGTTTGTGAGAGGAGCAAGCTGTCAACTAGATATATTGGAACTTTTCAGATTCTAAAGCAGATTTCTCCACTTAGTTATATGGTTGATTTGCCTAAAAGGTTTTTAGAGGTACGTATAATACGTAATATTTTTCATGTGTTACATATAAGAAAATATGTGCATAATCTATTGTTTATTGTTGAGCCACATGTTCAAAAAAATATAGAAGTGGAAATAAAGTTGACGATAATAAGGCATCAGGTTCGCATTTTTTATTATGAAGTGAAACGATTGTGCACTAAAGTCATGAGACTAGTCAAGGTACAATTCAACAAAAATCCGAGAGATAACACTTGGAAAGTGAGCATAACATGAGAGGTGTTTATCCTATGTTGTTGTGACTCAAGTAGTTAGTGTACTCACTACCTATAGTATATTTACCTATTCATCTATCTCTTTTATATGGTTTTCATTAATATGATATATATTCTTCAGAGTTATATTATTATGTGTTAAATTTCAGGATGAGATTTTTTAAGGAGGAAAAATATATAACAACTTGTAATTCAGTGGCTTCGAATTTATGCAGTGCTTAGTAGTTCTATAGAGTATAGATGGAAAAATTATATCGGGGATAAAGCGGAGATATAATGGAAAATGGCATTATCATTCCCAATATTTAAGTTAATTTACTATAATTCTGGCATCATTTATGCAAAAAAGTAACTATCAACAATACCAAATAATATCGTGATTTATCTGGACAGGATTTGGTGACTATAATATATTTAAACTAATATTGGGAACTAACGCCTTAAATTTTACTCTATATCCTAACAATTTTAATTTGTTTTAAAAGATAATTGGTCATATCGACCTTTGTATATTAATATTGGTAAAGTAGGTGCTAGTAAGCATTGATTTAGAATGGCAGTGGAAAATAGCAGGGCTTAAAGCAGTTCTACTATTTAATACTGCTAAATTGGAAAAAAGCATAGCAATCGAAGAGTACGACGGGTTATAGTAAAGATTCGTAGTGCTTTAAATACAAATCATTAAATATGGATATTTATATATTTTTAAAGCAATAAATAATGGATTTTATGACTCAAACAAACCTTTTTATTTAATAACCTATTATGTTAAAGTTGCTTAAAAATTTGATTTACAAAAATTGTTAGCTAGGAAAAATATCCAAAATGTGACTAAAAATTGTTTTTGGGATTTTTGACTTTCCATCTTGAGTATTTAAACGCTTAGTAGTTTTATAGTTGTTGAGATGTAAAAAGTTATAGCGGGGATAAAAAAAAAAGATATAGCTAGTGTAAAAAAGTTCATTAAATATTAATATGAATATTCATAGTTAATTTATTGTCATTCTTTCATCATTTTTGTAAAAGAAACTAATGTTGTTTTGTTTTATATAACAAAACCAAGGAATATCATAGTTATACACAAAAGATTTGTGACTATAATGGATTTCTAACTTATGCTCAATACTTAAGCCTTAAAATTAACTATTTACACTAACATTTTATATTTATTTTAAAAGGAAATCAGTTAAATCAGCTTATGTATATTAATTTTGCTAAAGCGAGTGATAAAAAGCCATAATTTAGCGGATGCAGCGGAAATAAGCGGGCCTTAAAGCAGATCCATTTTTCATTGGGGCTAAATTGAAATAACATAGCGGTCGAAGAACGTTATGGTCTACAAAGGGACTTAGCGGGGCTTTAGAGGGGCTCTAACTGCATATTTTCCATCACCTGAAAATTGTTGAAAATTGCTATATACATAGCTGCATATATACACATATATCAGAATAACATATGCTTATGGCTAATGAAGTAATATGGTAAAAATATGTTCAAAATATATGCTTAAGTCATGTAAATGAATGTATACTTTTCATTTGTTACTTGAAAAGAAAAAAGGAACAAGGACAAAAAGAAATTAGGTACTAAACATCATTACAAGGTACACATAAAAGAGTGAAGTGGTGGTATGGAAGGATAGGAGTAGGCATGCAACTTTTAAGGAATGGGTAAGGTGTCACAATTTGGGCTAAGGTAATGCGTTATTTTATTAAGAGGAATATTTTAGTAATTTCTCATTTATATTTTCTATACAAGTAACTGCACCTTTTCATTTCTCACTTTACTTCATTTTTATTATTTTTTCACTCTTTACCTTTTCCTTGCGAGCACTTCTCCACCTCTTCTGAGGATTCTATAAAGATTTTTAATTAACATTCAATATTTTTTTCATTTTTAACACCTAAACTATCTACAAAATTCAATTCTATCCTCTTTACATCACTTAACTTAAAAAATGTCCAAATCCCATACTTTTACCAATGTCGAGCCCAATTACCACTAGATCAATCACCGTTTACCTCCTCTTTGATCTAAAAGCAAGATTTATATAAAGAAATCTAGGCTTATGTGTTATTTGAAAGGGTGGATTAGTTTTAGAAAATTCTTGTTTTGATTTACATGAGTAATGCTCACTTTAAAATCAAGTTCAAAACTTTCTTATTTGTTATAATAGTCTTGGTTGACTACTTATGTTTACATATGTCTTGAACGATTTTTTTTTGGCTTGGCTCCTACTTGAAATAGGATGTCAAAAAGATGATTACAGGGGATTTGAAATGAAATCAAAGTGTTCGTAACAAATAAGTTGCAATGACGCACACCGAAATGCATATGAAATATTTTTAAAGGACTCTGTATAGAGTGGCTTAAAGGAGTTCATCTCTTTTGTGTTTTTATATGTGTGCTTATGTATATAAATGTTGTGGATGATTCTTGGCTTCTTTGACATGGTTGAACTTGTTTTCATTTCGACATCAGGAACTTATGTTTTATTTGAACAAATTTACTACTTTGTTTTCTAAGAATGATTTTAAAGATTTTTTTGAATTTAACCTTTTTTTATACATCCTTTTTACACCATTTTTAGTGTGATTTAAAATATAAAATATCGAGTATATAGGTTAACTTGATTTATAAACCAATTTTAAAAGTTATAGTCCATATAATGGTTGTCATTATGGTTGTAGTTTGTAAATTGATATTTTCGAGTAACGTAAAAGGAGTTTCTATTTAAAATATTTTTGGATAGCCTTTTAATTATCTTTAAGTATCAAAATGAAATTTTGCAAAATTTAATAAATTTCAAACATTTATTTAATAACTAAAAAAATATGTTTAAAATTTAATCACTATGTTTCAAAGATAGTTTTTTTTATATAAAGGCATCTATCTTTAGAAATGATTTTTTCTAAAAGCAAGGGATTTCTTTATTTATGTCACTAAATAGCCAAAAAATATGATAAAGTTATGCTAAAATGTTGACACATTTATAGGAAGTTAGTCAATTTATATTTAGCATTAAAAGCCGACGAGTAGATTTTCTTCAATCTGTTAGATTTTAAAATATCTAGGTGAGGGATAGAGAAGTCGAAATGTCAAAAACATGATGAGTATCAGCGATCTAATTTCCATAAATAGGTCATGATTATTTAGGCATATGAAAGTTACTTCATCTTATATCCATTTTCAAATTTCAAGTATGGATACCCGATACTACTTGTGAGAATGTAAGAATTTTGTCCAGTCAAGGTTTGAGGTAATAAAACCCATACTTGTCATGTATAAAGTGAGGGATGCCATCATATTTTAATCGAAAAGAAATAATAATACATTATGTTCAATTTCCCATAGAAAAATTAATTACTTTCGTAAATAGTGGTTTGTCCATTATTAAAAACTTGGCTAGTTTTCAAGTTATTGATGGCTGTTTCATCGGATAAGCACGAGTTATACAGATACCGCTCTGAACTTACATAAGCATTCAAACTAGAAATCTTAAAGATGGTCAAAGACAGAGTTTTTTGAAGTCTAAGCTTTACTTGCAACTAATTATGAGGACGCAATAGATGTTATGCCTTTAGTTTAAATATATTTTGAACAATTTGTATCGATGATTGTTGACATTGGACGATATTACAAGAGCAGTGTCAGCATTCCAAGTGGTATTTTCTATAATATAAAACTTAGCTTCAAGCCTCTTTTCGGGAAATTACTAAAAAAATGGGATGTATAGCAGGCCTTTGTGGGTTACACCCATTAGGATATGATCATCCTTGATCATAAATCAATAATTTTGGATGTATGCTTTAGAGCCCACAATGATTGTTGATTGGAAGCAACGTCCATTCATACTCGGTATAAGTTGGTTCTATGTTGTTGTGGGTCTGGGCATGGTCCTCAATACATTTCTTTAGAGGTATAATGCCTCATCTTGAGATCCACGCTAATAAAGAGCATAAATGAGCAACGTTGTCTATTAGAGCGGAGAATAGGATTAGTTGAGGATGACCATCCATAGTCTTATATTATATGAGTATCGAATATGTCAATTGAGGTCTATAATTTTTCTTCCTTACCTGAAGTTGATTGATGTACTCAATTAATGCCTAATATAGATCTATGGTGACTAAGGATTGTATTCAAAACAAAGTATAAATACAGGTATATACAATAGATCACATTATATATATATATATGGACAACGAAATTATAAAAATACATGTATACATACTCGATTGGTCCAAATGACCATGTACAAATACAATGAATATACAACAAACGTTTGACAACACAACTCAGGTATTTTCTCCAAAATACGTTAATCTAGAGTAACAACGATGTGAGCCCGAATCTACAGACATACCTAAAATAAGTCGATCTGACCTGAGTTTAAAAACATAGGTCAGTCCAGTTTAAACATATCAGTTGCCGTGTGATAAATGGAATGTACAACATATAGGTTAGAATTCTTTTTTACACAAAAGGAATTATATAAGCTCATGTCAACTAAATGTTCATGAGATACTATACTAGATCAATAATAAAAGATCTCATGGAATAGGTAATGACACAAGAGTAGATATTCTCATCATCTCAAAAGAGCGAAGTTATGACAAGAATACTCAATATCATAGATTAGGTTAGAAAGATTTGATTTAGCACATAATAAATATGGATATACAACAATCATGAGTTACTAAGCTCCCAGGCTAGGCAAAATGTGTATATTTTTATGGCGAATGAACAAGCGAGAAATCATCATTACGCAACATTTGGAACCCATTCAAAAGTTCGAACCAACATGAATGAAATCACCATAATATAAATAATATAATAGCACTCAGGCTATATAAAGAACCATTCATCATCAATAGTGGAGGAAACATTCAAAATCATCAAAATTCTAGAAATCAGCACAAAGAAATCTAGAAAACAACTATGTAAATAATAGGACCCAATAGTCTGAAAATTATCCCATCGACTCTGTGAATAGAACCCACCAATCAATAAGTGGTCCCCCGGTCTAAAAAGTACTATACATAGAAGACCTACCAGTCCATAATTAGCCCAACAACTTTATATATGTATATATGACCCACTAGTCCAAGTACTGACAACAACAACAATAAAATATGTCACAGACTCCCAAATAGAATCTTGAAAAGTGAAAACAACACGTCTCATGTCGCATGTTTTACTAATGGATTTACTACAAGTTAGTCTACTTCACATTGAAAAACAACAATAATTTTAATCGATGAGTCAGGAATTAACCAATATAATTAAATTACGTGTCCCATACCACGTAGTTTATTATATCATTTAAGAATATTACTCATCTTCTCGAAGGTGCAAAAACGTTTGAGTTTATATATTGAAGATACTTGATTTGAGAAAATGAGATTATAAAATGATTCTGAAAACATTTGAATTATCTCTTTGAAAATCTCTATATTTCAAAAAATATTGTTATAATATAGCTTTGAGATGATTTTACTTTTTGTAAAATAAAACATTGAAAATCATTTGCCTCAAAGCAATATATATATATATATTACTTATTGAAATCGTTTTATAAAAGGTGCAGAGTGTTGGAAATCTCAAGGCCTAGTTCATGAAATCACAAGAAAGCTCCTCAATTCGATATACGAATTAGCGTCAATGTTGGGAATGATCCTAAGAATACATCTCATAATGTCATCTTAGAAATCTTAAAAATCAGTCGCAAAAATACTTAGGAAAACATCTTAAACTTAGATGCAATCTTTTAAGGGTTCAAATTGCAGACATAATTTGAATGGATTATTGACCTTGAAATAGGATGAAATTTTATATACACAAACTAGAACAATTTGTCTATCAATTGAAAAATAATCACTAGATTCCGATAAGAAATGGAAAAGATACGAGATTCCAAACATGGACTCAGGCTATGTTTGGTTGTTGTCCAGGTCTAAAATCTCCTTTGGATTCAAATTTTACAAATAATTTGAATGGCTTAATGAACTCAGAATGATCTAAAATTTAACTTGCATAAAGTAGAAAAACATTTCTACTAATTGGAAAAATAGTCACAGAATTCCAATTTGAAACGTCAAAGATATGAGTTTTCAAATATGGACTCAGGACATGTTTGGTTTTTGCCAAGACCTGAAATCTCCTCTGCATTCAAATTCTAGACATAATTTGAATTGCTTAATGACCTCGGAATGGACTAAAAAGGTGGCACCATGAAGATAAACACCCAAAATTTACAATGGAAAATGAATCATGCAAAATGGACAAAAATTAAAGAAGATACAGCACCTAAAAGTTGGATCAGGGCAATTTTTTTACCAAGATTAGAATTTCAAGTCCAATAGGCAATCATCACTACAAGAGTAAGGTAGGACCAAAAGAACAAATTGGGTCATGCCCGAATGTATGTGGGTCTACCAATATGTGGTCTGTGTCGACCCAAATGGATTTGGCTATATGCTACTTTCTGGCTCTGGAGTCAAAATCATTATAATGTTTCTATACACCAAATGCTTTAGATTTGCTTCAAATTTGACAAGCAAAAAGTAGAGTTACATGGCTACTAATCAAAAAAGGTTTCACCTAAATACAGCTTGAACCAGAGAAGTTATACAGTCTCAAAGTTGGACTCAGACATTGTTTGGGGACTGTAAACTTACTGAGATAAATTCAAGGTATAATAACTTGTTTTCAATAGAAAACTCAAACAAAACCAACAAATAAACATAGAAAAGACTTTAATCTAAAAAGAGCAAGTGCAAAAATTCACTTTGATTTGTTTATGGATGATTTTTAACTTGAATTGGTCACAATATGTGAGCTTGAGGCACCTAAAACTTGTTTGATAAAGAAGTATTGACATGCAACACCAAATAGTTACTGTAATATTTGAATTTCAATTTCCAAAGAATAAATTAAGAAGATGGTTGGAATATATTGATCTGATGATAGATTAGCTCCTTCTCTTCTCTTTCGTTTAGAAGAAATTTAAATATCGGAATATTAAGGAGAGGGAAGCCATTATTCTTCCTAGGTAGAGCTTCAAGAAGAGAAAAATAAAAAATGAGCTGGAAGAAGTTATATGTACCCAAATTTGTCTTTAGATATTTCTTTTAGGCTTTGGGTTTAAATCCTCTCTAACAAATGCTCAAGTGCTACAAAATATTTGTATTAGTAAAGCGTTACAAATTTGCTCTTCCCACTACAATACAAAACAACATCTACTTAACGCATTTTCCACCAAACCTTGATTATACTTGCATTGTTGAAGCTTTACAAAAACATGTAAAAACGAAATAGTTATTTTTAAACTAGCTACATACTAACTTTTAATGTAATCACCCTATTATTTCCATGTTTGTATAACCAGGTTTCTCCATCTTTTAATTTTAAACATACTTATTCGTAATAATCATATTTATACAACCCTAAAACAATTATTACATCACTCAATATTGACTTTATAGTTGATAATTTTTTCCTCTTTATATTTCAGAAACACTTAACATTTCTAGTTACAATGTGAGAAATTTAAAAACATTGCGTTTAGTATGAAAAATCCACATTGTTCATTAATTCATAAACCAGCTTCAATATAACTTAACTTTCATTATATAATCAATAAAAATTATTAACCAATTACCAACATGCTTTTCATTATGAACTAATTATACAATTTCCCTTTTCTAGTTGTCTACAAAATTTCCAGTTTAGCAAAATAAATCACCGAAATACTTATTTTAATATTTTAAACAACTTGATAACTCATATTGAAAATATTTGATACTTATATTGATTCTAAATCAATATTTTATATTTTCAGTATTCTTTGTAATGAGCAAAAATGGTCGCTATGTGATAATATACTATTACATTTAATAAAATGAACCTATTAAACACAATTTATAATATTTTACCGATATTTTAGTTTACATATTAAATTTATTTAGCCACATAGATTGAATTTTTTTCCTTATTTCATTATTTGAATTCAATATTTTTTCAATCTACACATCTTTAGTAAAACCCAAATTTTTATTTTCTTGGCTTACATAATTATATATATTTTTCTCTTGAACTTGTATTTCTTAGATTTAAAATTGCAAACCATGTTATAATCTGTTTACCATGGTTACATAAAAACACTGATTTTTACAAGAGGTGTATTGTGGAAGGTAATACACTAGTTGCCATGTCATTGTATGAAATCCATATCCTAATAAGTGCCTACAAACTTAGTTGTGCCTGATTATATGGAACGTGGGATGCAAGCATTCCAGTGGTTATGTGCCTAGTTTAAAGCATAGACATTACCATAATATCACTAGATTCTCTAGTAAAACGGCTTGGTTATCATAAGGTAAAAACTGATCTGTATTTTATTATGGTGTAGCCTTACAAAATAACATTATTTTAAAAGGGATATAAGAACAAATCAATGTTTTGAGTTTACTCACACCTGAGCTATGTCTAATTCTTAGTTTTTTTTAACTTTTTTCCTAAACTCATAGGTACTCTAATACTTTAGTAGCCAAGTTACCCAAGGTCAACGGATGCATTTTGGAAAGCATGGAGCAGGAGGCTTTGCTGTTATCTAATTACCAATTTATTTTTGCTATGTGCGTGTAGTAATGTATGAGCATCACGGGGTAGATAGTTATAACTATCCTTGGCTGAAGTTAGTACTTACTGTAACCAAGATATTTCATTTTTGAAGTGACCATATGGTATATTATATAAAGTTCCTTGCATTATGAGATATTTTTTTTTTCTTCTCACTTATTTCTTTTCTTTTTACCCCTTATTCTATTGTTTGGACACTTAGATGATCAACACACGTAACATCGATTTACTAGGTGGAATATTTAGGAGTGAGAAAGACATATTAGTTAGTAATGATTTAGGCTTTGATGGAACCCCCATTACCATTTTAGGTAATTGTGACGGCCCGCCCCGCACCAACCGACGTTTTCTCCAATTGTGCGCTGTACACATGTCCAATTGGCATGGGACGGTCGTCAAAGAAGAGAAAGAAAGAAGAGGAACCAAATAAAGAACCTGTAATATGTCTCACAGCGCATGGAATAAAATATAATAGCCAACATATACTTGACATAAAACAGATGAGACAGTGCATAAGCTGAAAACTTGAACTAACATCATCAGAGTAGCGGAAATATCAAATACAGCTTATTACAACTTCAAAATACTGTCTCTAAGATAAGCAAAATAGGTATGCTACTAATGCCCAAAGTAGATACCGATCACGACACAGGGAGAATAACTATATATCATACGTGGAGCCTCCTGCTCGTCTTCAGTCCATCTACCAAGCGCACTACCAGCTATCCCTGTCTCTAGTCTGCTCGTGTGAGCACCCAGAGTAATAAGAAGAAACATAAAACTCTGGGTCAGACATCAGTCTGGTATGAGTGGTAGCAAGCATAAACAAAATAATAACAGGTATACTAAGTCATACCTGAACCTGGACCTGCAACCAAAGAGTTAGTACTACACGGTACAACACTCTATGATGTCACAAACACATAATATAAGTATACGGGGTTGGGGATGTGTGTCAAACAATCAAGCACAACAACCATCCTCGCATCTCTCACTCTGTGCGTAAAGCATACGACATCCACTTCTTCGATCACTAGAGCACTTTACTCAAACGACAGAACTCGACTCTGTACGACTATGCACATTCCTACTACCACCAACGCCATACCTATGGGATCACGCCCAACGTTTCCATGACCCCACTCCATTGGTAGGTAGCTCCCTAGTCGCACCATATCCAAAGCCCGAGTTTGTCTCTCTACCTCCAACACCTAGTGATCCAAAGTCATAGACATCGGCAACTCCTTAGCACACGTCCCGCAGCAAAGCCCAATCACGAAGTGAACTCATTGGTTCCCGTCTGGATCCTGAGCTCGAACTTCCACTTGAACTACCTTTGCATTTCGGGTTATGGATCTCCATTGGATCGGCCTTCTTCACTTTGCTTCAGTTCGTGGTGATCACCCTTGCTCGGTTCGGATCGTGCTCCCCTATCTGGATCGGGTCCCCCACTTCAGTTCGGGTCGGATCGTGCCACCATGTCTTCATGGTCCTCGCCCTTAGTCAGCTCGTGATGTCCGCCGGTTCGGTTCGTGGAACTCCTCAGGTGGCGGATCGGTTCGGTGCTCTGACTCATGGTGGTTCGGGTCGTCCTACTCCTTCTTGTTCGGATCGGTATCATCACCTCGGGTCGGTTCGTGGGGTCCTTCAGGCGAGCGGTTCGGGTCGAAGGAGGTGGGTGGATCGTGGGCACGAGAAGATCAGTTCATGGCCACCATTGACTAGCGATTCGGATCGGGTATCACGGTCGGTTCGGTTCGCGAGTTGCACCTCGGGTCGGGTAGGGGCGATCCGATCCGATTTCCTGCACTGACTTTTCCAGCGACTGTTTACGCCACTCGACGACGTTTTTGACCATTCTAACTATTGCAATCAATCATAAAGCATGTCAAAGTGTCATAACAACACATACAAGTGACCTCAAACACCAAAACAACCATATGATATGATAAAACGGATCAAACATAGCCAAAACCCCATGTTTTCCCTTAATCCCTCTTAATCATGTTTAAGCATATGATTAGCAAAACTTATCTAAATTAACCCAAACTCATATCAGAGGTCTAAAACATGATTTATGAATTTATAAACATTTTTCCAGAATTTATTTTCGTTTAAAAACGCTGATTAGCACTAATCACCCCAATTTAGCCATAATTAGTGCAAAAAGCAAGCTAATCACTCACCTTAGCCACAAACAAACTAAGAATCTGAAATAATTCTCTGATTTGATGCGAATACCAATGCTAACAGCAGCTCCAAGGTTGATTAGGTGAAGATCTTCTTTGATTTGATCTTGTTAATCTCTTTTTCTTCAAGTTGGAGTGGTTTGGAGTGATTTAGAGGTTGGAGGCCATTAATAAGGTTCTATAAAATGAAGTGGTGGCTGGAAAAAATGACTAAAAGGATATTTTCTAACCCTAATCAACCCTTATACAGCCCCAATCCCGAAATCCCCTTATGGGCCCAATGGCTAACTATCCGGTTTAGCCCAATTATGCAGTTTTTCACCCTCCAAACCTTGTCTCAGCCATATCTCCCAAACGGTAAGTCCGTTTGGCTATTATGACCACTCTACGGAAAGAGAAACCATCAAACGAATCTAATGGAAGTGGTTTCAGGTCAAAATTCCTTCCCTATCAAAAGTTATGGCCAAAACAGTACTGACTAGGGGCAAAATGGTCATTTAAAAATCGACAAAAATCATGAACAGGGGAAATGATTCTAATAAATGTTTCCCAAAGTTACATGACCCTACAACTTCACATGGGAAAGAAATAAATATTCTACAATCCTATGATGTGTAGAACACGGGTCGTTACACTCTCCCCCCCTTAAGAAATTTCGCCCCCGAAATTCCCTAATCAAAACACACACAAGGGTCCCGCATGCCTATCAATCATAAAACAACCATCAAACATGCAAAACAAGCAAAACAAATCTATCCTAGCATGCGGAATAACTAAATCGCAAAGTAAATCTTACCAGGCAAAGAGTTCTGGATAAGCCTTTCTGATGCTCTCCTCTGTCTCCCAAGCACAATCATTTTCGTCCGCGCCCCACTGAACTTTGACTAGCTTCACCGACTTTCTTCGAAGTTGCTTCGTATCATGCCCCACAATACGAATCGGCTTGCGGTTCTCAACCGCCTCAGGTTCTACTTCGAAGTCCTCTAACTGATCAGGTGAAATAATCACATTTGAGTCGTGAACGAACTTCCTTAGTTGGGAAACATGAAACACATTGTGAACTCCTGCCATTTTCTCTGGTAAGCCAACTCTATACGCCAAATTCCCAACTTCCTCGAGAACTTGGAAAGGACCCACAAATCTTGGTGCCAACTTGCCTCTCCTGCCAAATCGTATCACGCTTTTCAACGGAGAGATCTTGACAAACACCAAGTCACCAACGGAGAATTTCAAGTCTCTTCTCCTCTTATTAGCATAGCTTTTCTGCCTATCCTGAGCAGCTTTCATTCGTTGCTGAATGATCTTGATCTTATCGGAAGTTTCTCTCACCACATCTGGTCCAAGCACAAACTTCTCGCCAGTCTCTATCCAACATGATGGTGAGTTGCACGGTCTTCCGTACAAAGCTTCATATGGAGCCATACCGATACTGGATTGGTAGCTATTATTATATGCAAACTCCACTAGATGCAAATGGTCATCCCATGATCCACCGAAATCCAATATACAAGCTCTCAAGAGATCTTCCAATATCCGATTCACCCTCTCCGTCTGACCGTCGGTCTGAGGATGATATGCGGTACTGAGATGTAATTCTGATCCTAAAGCCTCTTGTAAGCTCTTCCAAAATCCACTAGTAAACAACGGATCTCGGTCACTCACAATGCCTTTGGGTACTCCATGAAATCTCACTACCCACTTCATATATAGTTCTGCTAACTTAGCTGCAGTTCTGTTCGACTTAACTGGTATAAATCTTGCACTCTTGGTCAGTCGATCCACAATTACCCAAATGCTATCATGTCCCGATCTAGTCCTCGGTAAACCATCGATGAAATCCTTCGAAACTTGTTCCCATTTCCATTCGGGAATTTCTAATGGTTGCATCAACCCACTAGGCTTCTTTTGCTCGGCTTTAACTAGCTGGCAATTTATGCATTTGGATATAAACTTCCCAACGTCTCTTTTCATCCCTTCCCAGTAGTAAGTCTGTCTCATGTCTCTATACATCTTATTACCACCGGGGTGTATAGTCAATTTTGAGTGATGACATTCTCTAAGCACTTCATCTCTCAAACCATTCACATTGGGCACCACTAGTCTTCCATTCTTCCGAAGCCATCCATCTCGATCAAGCCCATACTTGTCCATCTCCCCATCGACATTCATTTCCAACTTGGAGATGACTTCCAATAAATTAGGGTCGTTCCTTTGTCTGGAACCAATCCTCTCAATCAAAGTGGGTCTGATCGTCAAGCTAGCTAGCATAACTGGATCCAATTCGCACCTTGGTCTGAAATCAAACCCCGCGATGTACTCCAGCTGCTTCCATTCAAGAAACATTGCCCCTAAGCTGGCATGTCTCCTACTCAAGGCATCGGCTACCGCATTGCCCTTCCCAGGTGTATACGCGATATCAAAATCATACGAAGCCAAGAACTCTAACCATCTCTGCTGACGGAGATTCAGATCTTTCTGAGAGAAGAGATACTTTAACGATTTATGATCGGTAAACAGCTCAAATCTTTCTCCCAAGAGGTAATGTCTCCACATCTTCAGCGCAAATACAATCGCTGCCAATTCCAAATCATGGGTAGGATACTTCTTCTCATGCGGCTTTAGCTGTCGACTAGCATAAGCTACAACCCTACCTCCTTGCATCAATACCGCACCCAATCCGGTACCACAAGCATCCGTATATACCGTCATCTCTTCATTTCCTTTAGGAATGACTAACACTGGCGCACGCGTCAACTTTTCCTTAAGACTCTTGAATGCTTTTTCACACCCTCCGTCCCAAACGAAGGCTTGATTCTTCTTAGTCAACTGAGTCAACGGTGCCGCTGTCTTGGAGAAGCCTTCGATAAACTTACGATAATATCCAGCTAACCCCAAGAAACTTCTTACGTCTGTTGCATTCTTGGGCGTAGACCAATCTTGTACCGTAGCCACCTTTGCAGGGTCCACGGCAATACCATTCTCTGTAACAACATGGCCCAAGAATCTCACTTCTCTCCTCCAAAAATGACACTTAGAGAATTTCGCTTTCAATTGGTGTCTCCTCAACACCTCCAACACAATTCTCAAATGTTCCTTGTGTTCCTCTTCTGTCCTCGAGTAAACAAGGATATCGTCTACGAACACAAGAACAAACTTATTCAGTTGGTCTCTGAACACTCTATTCATAAGATCCACGAAGTATGCTGGTGCATTGGTCAACCCGAATGGCATGACCAACCACTCATAAAACCCAGACGGCGTCCTAAATGCCGTTTTAGCTATACTATCAGCTGCTACACGGAGCTGATGAAATCCTGTCGCGAGGTCCAACTGGGAGAACACTCTCGCTCCTTCCAGTTGATCAAACAAATCATCTATCCGTGGCAAAGGATACTTATTCTTCCTCGTCACCTTATTTAACTCGCGATAGTCCACACACAATCGAAGGGAACCATCTGCCTTAGTAGCAAACACAACTGGTGCTCCCCACTCGGAAACACTTCTTCTAATAAATCCCTTCTTCATAAGATCGCTAACTTGCACCTCGAGCTCTCGCTGTTCTCGTGGTGCCATACGACGAAGTGGCATCACTATAGGTCTGGCATCTTTCACTAAATCAATACGAAACTCAATCTCTCGGTGTGGTGGAAGTCCGGTCACTTCCTCGAAGATGTCCGGGTACTGGCCAACCACGGGCAAACCTGATAACTCATCATGCGGAATGTCGAGGGAATTTACAAAACTAGCCATTACCCCATCACAGGGTAGATTACCAAACACTACCCTCCGCCCATCATCCGCCCTAACTGTCACCAAAAAGCCCTCACAGTCTACCACCACCCCGTATCTTTGGAGCCAATCGACTCCCAAAATAATGCCATACCCAGTAAAGCCCAAAACAAAGCAATCACAAACAAACATCCATCCATGACTCGATAAGACCACATTACGACAGATCATACTGAGGTTTGTTGAACCACCAATCCGGTTCGTCACAGCTAATGGTCTATCGACTAACTCGGGTTCCAATCCCAACCTATCTACCAGGTCACTAGATATGAAGGAATGGGAAGCCCCGGTATCGAACAAAACTCTAACAGGAAGATCATAAATGGAAAGCATACCTTGAATGACGACTCCCTTTCCTTTCTCCGCCGCAGTTGGGGCATTCGACGAAGAAGGAACAGCATTGATGGCATATGCTTTCACAATCTGATTCTCCTTCAGAGGTTGCGGGCACTTATCCTTAAAATGTCCCTCTTGGCCACAGTTAAAGCACTTCTTTCCCACTGTCTTGGCCCTACATTCCCTTGCATAATGGCCCTTCTTTCCACATTTGAAGCACTCGACTTCTTTCCTGCTTTTCTTCTGGCCATCCTTAGCTTGGTTCTGCTTCCTCTTATTCTGAGAGTTATTCTTGCCTCCACCGCTTGCTTGCGGCTTTGGCTCTTCAGCAGATGCAGCAACAACCCCAGTCTTCGGCTTAGGGTAAAGACTTTCTGACCTCAAAGCTTTTCCCACGATCGACTCAAACGTCTCATCGATGTGATTAATCAGCCTCTCCCCTAAGTATTCATCCAAACCAGTGATGAACCTCTCATTTTTCTTTTCGGGAGTATCGATTAGAGATAACCCATACTTCGACAAAGTGTCGAACTCAGCAACATAATCCGATACTGCCCTCCCATTCTGCTTAAGCTCCAAGAACTTCCTAAACAATTCCGACTTCTGGGCAGCTGGGATATACTTGTCGCTAAAGCGAGCTTTAAACTGATCCCAAGTAACTTGATCTTCTGGTGTGGCTGCCCTAATAGCATTCCACCAATTCATCGCTCGTCCTTGCAGCTGACGAGACGCTAGCCTTCTCTTCATCGCATCCTCGATACCCAAGTCATCGAAGATCCGATCACAGCTATCCAACCAATCCTGAACATCCGTGGCCGACTCTGTTCCGTGAAACGGCTTTCCACCAAGATTAGTGTAATCCTTACTCAGCTTGGCGAAATCGACCCTAGGCGCTTGCACCGCTGCACCTCCAGCATTGGCAACATTAGGAGCCTCCCTCTGAATATCCACAAGCATCTCTCTCATGAGGTTGGTAAACATAGCCCTCATGTCAGGGGGATTCCCATTATTGGCCCCTCTGCCAGCACCTCTTCCTCGGCTCATCGTCAAATCTGTTAAAGAGAAAACAATTAACCATCTCCATAGTGGTGCCAGTGCAGTGCAATGCGACTTCACTCTTAAACATACTAATACTATATATAGATATAGCTTTTGAAAACCAAAATAATCACAAAAACGCGCTCTCATATACGTACTATCTCTCCCTAGTGTCTTTCCCTAGGTGAATTACGCAACCTAGAGCTCTGATACCAAGTGTGACGGCCCGCCCCGCACCAACCGACGTTTTCTCCAATTGTGCGCTGTACACATGTCCAATTGGCATGGGATGGTCGTCAAAGAAGAGAAAGAAAGAAGAGGAACCAAATAAAGAACCTGTAATATGTCTCACAGCGCATGGAATAAAATATAATAGCCAACATATACTTGACATAAAACAGATGAGACAGTGCATAAGATGAAAACTTGAACTAACATCATCAGAGTACCGGAAATATCAAATACAGCTTATTACAACTTCAAAATACTGTCTCTAAGATAAGAAAAATAGGTATGCTACTAATGCCCAAAGTAGATACCGATCACGACACAGGGAGAATAACTATATATCATACGTGGAGCCTCCTGCTCGTCTTCAGTCCATCTACCAAGCGCACTACCAGCTATCCCTGTCTCTAGTCTGCTCGTGTGAGCACCCAGAGTAATAAGAAGAAACATAAAACTCTGGGTCAGACATCAGTCTGGTATGAGTGGTAGCAAGCATAAACAAAATAATAACAGGTATACTAAGTCATACCTGAACCTGGACCTGCAACCAAAGAGTTAGTACTACACGGTACAACACTCTATGATGTCACAAACACATAATATAAGTATACGGGGGTGGGGATGTGTGTCAAACAATCAAGCACAGCAACCATCCTCGCATCTCTCACTCTGTGCGTAAAGCATACGACATCCACTTCTTCGATCACTAGAGCACTTTACTCAAACGACAGAACTCGACTCTGTACGACTATGCACATTCCTACTACCACCAACGCCATACCTATGGGATCACGCCCAACGTTTCCATGACCCCACTCCATTGGTAGGTAGCTCCCTAGTCGCACCATATCTAAAGCCCGAGTTTGTCTCTCTACCTCCAACACCTAGTGATCCAAAGTCATAGACATCGGCAACTCCTTAGCACACGTCCCGCAGCAAAGCCCAATCACGAAGTGAACTCATTGGTTCCCGTCTGGATCCTGAGCTCGAACTTCCACTTGAACTACCTTTGCATTTCGGGTTATGGATCTCCATTGGATCGGCCTTCTTCACTTTGCTTCAGTTCGTGGTCATCACCCTTGCTCGGTTCGGATCGTGCTCCCCTATCTGGATCGGGTCCCCCACTTCAGTTCGGGTCGGATCGTGCCACCATGTCTTCATGGTCCTCGCCCTTAGTCAGCTCGTGATGTCCGCCAGTTCGGTTCGTGGAACTCCTCAGGTGGCGGATCGGTTCGGTGCTCTGACTCATGGTGGTTCGGGTCGTCCTACTCCTTCTTGTTCGGATCGGTATCATCACCTCGGGTCGGTTCGTGGGGTCCTTCAGGCGAGCGGTTCGGGTCGAAGGAGGTGGGTGGATCGTGGGCACGAGAAGATCAGTTCATGGCCACCATTGACTAGCGATTCGGATCGGGTATCACGGTCGGTTCGGTTCGCGAGTTGCACCTCGGGTCGGGTAGGGGCGATCCGATCCGATTTCCTGCACTGACTTTTCCAACGACTGTTTACGCCACTCGACGACGTTTTTGACCATTCTAACTATTGCAATCAATCATAAAGCATGTCAAAGTGTCATAACAACACATACAAGTGACCTCAAACACCAAAACAACCATATGATATGATAAAACGGATCAAACTTAGCCAAAACCCCATGTTTTCCCTTAATCCCTCTTAATCATGTTTAAGCATATGATTAGCAAAACTTATCTAAATTAACCCAAACTCATATCAGAGGTCTAAAACATGATTTATGAATTTATAAACATTTTTCCAGAATTTATTTTCGTTTAAAAACGCTGATTAGCACTAATCACCCCAATTTAGCCATAATTAGTGCAAAAAGCAAGCTAATCACTCACCTTAGCCACAAACAAACTAAGAATCTGAAATAATTCTCTGATTTGATGCGAATACCAATGCTAACAGCAGCTCCAAGGTTGATTAGGTGAAGATCTTCTTTGATTTGATCTTGTTAATCTCTTTTTCTTCAAGTTGGAGTGGTTTGGAGTGATTTAGAGGTTGGAGGCCATTAATAAGGTTCTATAAAATGAAGTGGTGGCTGGAAAAAATGACTAAAAGGATATTTTCTAACCCTAATCAACCCTTATACAGCCCCAATCCCGAAATCCCCTTATGGGCCCAATGGCTAACTATCCGGTTTAGCCCAATTATGCAGTTTTTCACCCTCCAAACCTTGTCTCAGCCATATCTCCCAAACGGTAAGTCCGTTTGGCTATTATGACCACTCTACGGAAAGAGAAACCATCAAATGAATCTAATGGAAGTGGTTTCAGGTCAAAATTCCTTCCCTATCAAAAGTTATGGCCAAAACAGTACTGACTAGGGGCAAAATGGTCATTTAAAAATCGACAAAAATCATGAACAGGGGAAATGATTCTAATAAATGTTTCCCAAAGTTACATGACCCTACAACTTCACATGGGAAAGAAATAAATATTCTACAATCCTATGATGTGTAGAACACGGGTCGTTACAGTAATGAATTTGTATTGATTGAACCTCTCATTTCCATCTTAGTTATGATTTAGGCATGACTAATCCCTTATTCCCATTTTAGGTAATGATTTAGGTTTTTATCGGACTCTTATTATCATGTTAGGTAATAGTTTAGGTTTTTATAGGTTGTTGCATTTGGTTAGATATCTTAGGTAGAATAAAAGACTTACCTGTATTCCTCTAGAAGCGCTTCAGTCTAATCTGGCATTATAAGTAGAACTAAAGGCTAGATCAGTGCTTTGTCTAGACCATCTTAGGTTAGACATAAGGCTTGATCCACCCTTTAAGAGGCGTTTTGATGATGCCACATAAGTAGAGCCAAAGGTTTGCAATGTTTTGGCCATGCCATCTTAACCTCCCTGTAGGAAGTGCTTAAAATAGGCTATGTAGGCAGGCCTGAAGGCTTACGCTCTAAACAAGCTATATAGGCATGACTGAAGGCTCGTAGCAGGTATATTGAGCGAGATTAATTACTTACTCTAACCCCTTTGAGAGGTGTTTTCATCAGGTCCTTGTGGAGGGATAAAAGGGTTTTCTTTGTTTTATAAATTCCTTCCTTTTCTTTGATTATCGATTCAATAGATATGCTTTTTGCAAAAGAAAAATATTTCATTTAGGAAAGTATGGTCTAAGTTCAGCCACCAGGTCGACATGGTCAATAGGTCCCTAGTGGAATCACCTTATAAATAATGAGAGATCCTTCCCAGTCTGGCCCAAGTGGCCCATCTGTTGGAATTTTATTGGTTTCTATAACTTTTGAAGTACCGTATCTCCTTTTGGAATGATTTATCTTTAAATTTGAAATTATTGTACGTTGATACGCTTTATTTGTATTCCTTTATTCATATTGTTGCTTGGTCCCTCAATTCATTGATGAGATCTAAAGATTCTCTTCTTAGCTCTTTATTATGGTTGAATGTGTATCAATCTTCTGATGGGGTCGTACTTTAATTTTAAGTACTACCTTACTTCTGTATATCAAAAAAGGAGATAAGTTTTCCTGTAGTTTTAGCAAAATTCCAGTATCCCCAAATCAATTGAGGTAATTCTTCTAACTAATTTCCTTTGGATTAAAATAGTCATTTATTAGAAATAGTTTTGATAGTTTTGTTAGCATCTTCTACTGCTGCACTAGCCTTGGCATTAGCTAAAAGCTTTTGATTTTTCACACATATCATACAATTGGTGAATTTGTTACTTCTAAATTGAGTTTTATTGTCAGTTTATAAGCTATTAAAAATACTATGACAATGTTCTTAATCAAAATATTTGGTACCTACCTTGACATTATGTTTGGCAATGGTTCTGCTCCAACACATTTGTTGAAGTGGTTAATGATTACTATCGCGTACTTAGATACAACTTTAGACATAGATGATGGTCCAATCAAATCATTTCTCGATACATCAAATGGCCGCAGACTTGAGATCAAGTTTTACTCGCTTGGTGGCATATGGAAAAATTATGAATTTTTTTGGCATTGCTGGCTTCTACTTACGTAATGCACTACATGATTAGTCATATATGGTAGATAAAAATACTACCTCGTGAGCTTTTGGGAAACTTTATATCTTTCTAATGATCTACACTAAATTCTTCATGGGCTCCTTTCAATATTTTCATGCCAATTTCTTGATTAACACATCTTAAGGGGGAGAGTATCCTTCCTTTAAACTGTTTCATCCAATATAATGAAAATTGAAGGCAGGTGTTTTGTTCATCTTGCTTCTCATATGTATTTTGGTAGTTTCATTTCTATTAAGTATTTTATAATTGGTGTCATCCAAGATTCTTATAATAGTTATTCATTTCGAATTGGTCTTCCTTAGATGGAATGGCTTCCACTTTCCTTATCTTTTTTCTTCTCCACTTATGTAAGAGTTTGGAATCTAGTTAATACCACAACCCCATGTTTTGGCATACAAAGCTTTCTCTTCAATGTTATGACTTTTTCGGAAGCCTACTAACCAATTTTAGACTCCGGCTCTCCTCGTTAGCTAGCTAACTTGGCCAAAAAATTGGCTTGGGGATTTTTCCCTCCTGGTACTTGGTGTATTGAGAATTCTCTAAACTGGGCTAAAACATTTAGCATTGTTTACTCCCTAAAAATCGTACGTACTTTAATGAATCATTACACTGATAAAGTTAAGGCATCATAGCCGACCGGTCAAAGCCATCATCGAAAAACCCTAATCCACTTCCCGTTCAACACCACCAGTCGATAGAAGCATAAGCACACCCATCAGTAGAAGAGCCAAAGCACTCCTTATATGCAAGATGGAGACATACTGATTGGTATATACACAAAGGGATTCAATCAGTATCACAAAACTTCACCCATATAACAACAAGACACCGATCGATCAGGACACAGGGCCATCGATCGGTAAGGGAATGAGAGCACACCCCAGCAAGGGCATTCATATAAATACCAAATGGTAGTGGGCCAAGCCCACCGATCTGTGAACTCATGTACTCCGGCCTAGTCATTTCAGATAGCCTAGAAGAAGATACCGATCAGTCCAGGCAGAAAGATACCTATCGGTAACAGAGATTGATTAATGACAGCTGAAGACAGTTGGCTAATGGCAGGCTTGTAAATATTACCAAATACCGATTGGTGGTATATAGTATTATATCACCACATTCTCCACACCTATAAATAGAGGTCCAACCCACTTTAATGGGGGACAAATCCCCTTGCCATGAAGTGTTGCCAAAATCTCTCCATAACCATTCTAACACTCATCCATCATCATTAAGTGAGTATTCATCCATTCATTGATCATGGCTTTCATCAAATTCATCCAAGTGATCTAAGAGTTGGAGATTTATCATCCATGAATTCAAGTGTGATCTACAAGTGAGAGAGTGGTAAAACTTGTTGTAAGAGTGAATCAAACCTTGTAATTGATCAATTGGAAATGGAATCCTATGGGAAAGTGGATGTAGATCTTTTATGATCGAACCACTATAAAAATGTTCTTTTGTTTTACTTTAATGTTTTCTATGCTTGCGATTATGGCTCAACATACCTTCTGTTGAAGTACTTGAAAGAGTACCATTGGTATTTCATCCATTTTTGGTATAAACATTTTGGCACCCACCGTGGGGCCCAATTCGATCTTCTATTCTCTCACACTCCCTCACAAGGTTCAAGACCTTGCATAAAGAACCTAAGCCTATCTCATTACAATCTAATTTAAGTCCTTTCCTGAAACTATGGGTAAACCAGGTAGACCATCGAAGAGGATCACTAGTCAAAATGTCGAGGATGATAATGCCACCAACAACGAAACCACTCCTCTCACCAACTGATTCGAGGATGGATAAACCTCTAAGGCGGGAGAATATGTAACGAGAAGGGAGTTAGATGAAGTTTTTGTGGGCTTTACAAGCCAAATGAGCATTGCGAACAAGGCCATGATGAAAAAACTTGAGTCGATGTTTGCCATGCAAGCCGCCACGGCAAAAATTACCATGGAAACCGCTCGTCCTAAGTCTGTTCAAGTGGATCATACGGAAAATGCATCTTCCTCTTCTACAGGCCCAAATCGAGGAAACTCCATCCAAGAGGTCACATATCCTAACGGTCCTCTAAAGGAAGCAAAGCCTCTAACATGCGACCATTCCAATAAAGCAACTTCTCGACAAGCGCTTGGTACCACCAAAGGGGCACCTCCCCAAAAGGGAGACCAAGGGCCCTGAATTCTAGACCATGACTGTTTTCTTATGCAAACATCCGGTAAGGATGAAGGCGTCTGCCCCGTGTACCAGCTCAACGAGGAGGAGTGTTTATCAGAAGTGGTTCGCAAAATAATGGAGAAAAGCCTAAAGAAGCAAGACAATGAGAAAGACTGAGGGTTTACTCCTACGAAAACCCCGCTTACGGAAAGAATTAAAATGGCACCGTATCCAAATAAATTCAAGCCCCCGACAGTCCAAGCTTACAATAGGACAAGTGATCTCAACATGTTCTTCTTTAAATATGACCAGCATATGGACGGAGCACGTGCCACGGATGAGTTGAGGTGCTTATACTTTCCAACTTATCTCGAGGGTCTAGCATCACTCTGGTTCACAAAGCTACCACCCAGATCTGTGGATGATTTTGCTACCTTGGCCAAACTATTTCGAGAGCAATTCAGGCTCTAAGCGACAAAAATACGAGATGTCATGGAATTGAACGAGCTTGAACAAAGGCCAGGAGAATCCATAAGGGCTTTTCTCACTTGCTTCAACACTGCCGCGACCGAGGTTGGAAACTATGAGCCTTGTGTGGCTCTAATGGATTTGAAGGGAGCCACAAGCAAGAAGACCAAGCTTGGACGATGGATTAAGAAGATAAAGCCAAGTACTCTTGAGGAACTATTTGATAAAGCCGAGGAATATATAGGTGTGGATGAAGATCCAGCCTATACTATAGACGTTCCTGTGAGCAGCATACAACCCAAGAAGAAAAATAATGGTGCAGAAGGTGGCCAGAAGGATCCAGGTAGTTAGAAAAGGGGGAATAATGAAAGAGATAACCGACTTAAAAAAAAGCTTTGCTATTTTAAGAATTCGGAATTGACTCCTTTGAACGACACCGTGTAGAACATCTTCATGGTAGCCAAAGACACTGAAGAGTACCCAACACCGAAGCAGGTGCGGCGATCAAATCAGGGAGGTTCTGCCGATTTCATAACCAGCCAGGTCACAATACAAACGAGTGCAGACACCTTAAAAGCTTAAATGAAGAACTGATAAGGAAAAATAGACTTCAGCAATATGTAAAGAACCCGCAGAATGCCCAGAACTCTCAAGGCCAAGGAACCTCTGCGGGACAACCTAAGCAAAATGAGAATGCTTCGGTCGCTGCTATTCCAAGATTGATCATCAATACTATTTCAGGTGGGCCACACCCAACTGGAAGAAGTTGGGGGGACATTGTGAAATACTCTAATGAAACGAAGAACCTGCTGAAAGGAGAAGAGCTCATGATCATGAACGAAGCCTTTTCGGCAAAGATGCCAAGAATTCCATGGGATGATATTGTGTTCAAAGATGAGGATTCAAATGGACTCATAACTCCAACGGTGGATCCAATGGTGATAACCATTGGCTTGAGTCTAGCCATTGTCAGAAGGGTCTTAGTTGAAGGTGGGACATCTGTCAATGTCCTCTTCATCAATGCATTTCATAAGATGAAAATCTCCATGGACGATGTGAAAGCTTGCCAGAATAAAATTCACCGATTCATGGGGCAAGCCGTTCAACTGATTGGCATCATCAATCTGCTCGTCGAACTTGGAGAGGGAGAGCATAAGGCTGCACTAAAGCAAAATTTTGTCATAATTCATGAGCTTTCTGCTTACAACGTGAGACGACCCGAACTTCCCCGTAAAGGAAAGCCCGGATTGCTTTGAGAACACGACAAATCAGAACACAAACAGAAGAACATTTCATTGCTTATTACAACAATTTCATCAGAATACAAGAATATTACAGAATATGAATAAATATTACACATTTACTAAATATCAGAGATTTAAAATTACAATGCAGCGGAAAAATAATACAAAACACAACTGAAAAGAATATACGGATACAGAGCTTTCTGAATATCATTCCAGCTATAAACCAGGATCCTGTGAATATAAATCTACAAAACCAAAACTACTAGCTGCCCGTGTGGAAAATAGGGGCACCCAGAGTTTAGGTTAAAACAATAAACTCTAGGTCAGTCATGTGACTGGTGTGAGAACTAAAACAGTTATTAATCTTTATTTTAAAGTTAGGTAAATCTAGGGACCACGCCGTATAACACGGAACGGGTTTCCCCCCAAGAATACTAGTGCATAAAACAACAGCGCAATGCTAAATAAAGAACAATGAAGCAATTATAAGACTCAGGCCCCATCACACAATGTAATGCAAGCCGGAGGATAGAGTTTTTACCTTATAATAGCCGAAAATGTTTGGTACGTGAAATTTCATTTTTATTATTACTATAATAGTATAGTGTCAAAACAATTTCAATCATAAGTATCAATCATAGATGGCATAAGTGCCCCATACCACTATGTCGCCATACTAGGTTCTACGATCAAAACCGCAAAATGTCGTATTAGAAGTTGGATTTCCATCTGTGAACCAAGGCAAGGGATCGTCCTTACCGCTTCAAGACGCTCTAGCCCGTGTCTCAGGAACAGCTGCAGGCCGGTCCACTCAATGCGGATCAAAATGCCTAAACAATGTGTTTCCCCGCCCTATGGGGGCATAAACTGGTCATATCCCGACCAAAATATTGGCCCCGGAACAACCGATATAACCGAGGTGCCTCGCTATCCATCATCCACATAAGTAAAATGTCAGGGCTTGTAAAACGCTGACACCACTCCTAGCTAGAAGGAAACGCATTCCCTTCCTACAGTCCTCTCCCGTTTCAGGTTCACACCGGGCTGTGAGGCTCGCGAATTAACGCTACACAAAGCTGCGCTATATTAAAGTCGTGTTTTGATCATCAACCCTAAGACTCTACTTTTCAACAGAAGCCTTGATCATTTGCATCTCAGCATGCTACACAGGCAATTCACGCTATGTAACCGATGTCTATCAATCACACAGAATGAAATCCGATGTCAGACACACATCCATTTTGTAACAACCCGGAAATTCTAAGCCAATTTAAAAATTTTATTTTGGCAATTTTAATGAATTTTGAATATTTAAATTGATTTATTTTAAATAATAACAACGAGAATTTTATTTTGAATAGAATTCAAACGTATATATTTATATAGATCGACGTTAGAATATAATTATTTATTTTTAATTATAAAAGGAATTGAATATGTCGCGATATTTTGAAATTTCGATTTCGAATTTCAAATGAATGTGCAGGATTCAAAATAAACCGGATTTTAGCGAAACCAAAAATATTAGAATCTAATTGAGAATATCTTTCCAATGAATCCAAAAATTGAAATTTCATAGTGGGAATAGAAAGATATGTCCAATTGAAAATTCAGAATAGTCGCTATGGAAATATAGCCCTTAAAAATAGCTATTTTGCAAATGACCTCGGTTTTCAACAAAACCACTTTTGTTGGATCCGTGATGTTAAGTTATTGCTAGGTTTCAAAATTCGTAATTTTTCGAATCAATATATGAGCGTGGCAAAGGAAAACGCGTTTGACCAGTTTCAGTTGATTTTAATCGACCAGAAAATGGCCATTTTTCAAACGGTCTCAGAGTTCAACGAAATTAGTTTTGTTAGGACCGTATCGTCAATACGAAGCTAGAAAATATTTTTCGGGAATTTTTCGAGTCCGTATGTGGCCCCTGTAAATTGAAATGTGCGTTCAAATTCAATATACATTGATTTATATTTTAATTTGAATGGAAACTGATCGTAACAAGCGAATTAGTGCATGAAACATATCCCATTGTGTTCGGAATGGGGGTAATTAGCTATGGGTGACTGTCGTTGGGTTTGAATTGGAGTTCGAAAAAAAAGCAACTTAATGGAAATTAAATTAATAATTAAATTATATATATTATTTTACCACTACCCCTCTCTCTCTCTTCAGATCTCGTTCAGAATAAAAAAAAGAAACCCGATTCACCATTCCCGTCGCCTGCGCTCCCAGCCGGCCACCGCTTGTGCTATACCACCCAGGGCGTCGCGCCGCCCCTCAGCCAATCCCCCACCTCGCGCCTCCCCCCTCCTCTCTACCCTTGCTCCTCCTTCCCCCTCCTAAAAAAAACCGAACCCCCTAATGCTTTGTGACCCAAATCGAGCCACCACCGCACCCGAGGACCGCCAGCCACCCTCCGCCGTGACTGCAAGCCCAGTACCCACCTCAGACCGCCATCTCCACCCCCAAAACAGCCGGTATGTTTTAATTTGATTTTTATTTGTTTTCTAGGATAAAAAAATTCGATTTTTATTTGTTTACATAGAAAAAAAATAGATTTTTAACATAGAGAAGATTGGGTTTTTCTTGTATGTGGAACATCATAAAAATTAGATTTTTATATTTGTAAAGCAAGCATAAAAACTAGATTTTTATTGTATGAGCATCGAAATAAAAATATTATCTTTATAATATAAACGTCGGGTTAAAGATTAGATTTTTATCAATATAAAATTTAGATCTTATTCATATGAAGTAAAGATTTCTAACACTTTAAAGATATTATTTTTAATGTAATAAAAATATGATTTTTATATTATAGAGGTAATAAAAATATGATTTTTATATATGTATGATAATAAAAATATGATTTTTATATACATCGCTTTGAAAAGGAAAATATGATTTCTCTTCATATGAAATGCAAATAAAGAAGTGATGTTTATATATGTAATAACAATATAAAGTAATGAATTTTGTAATGTTTTCAACGAGGTAAAAATACGATTTTTATAATGTAGGAAGCGATATAAAAATATAACTTTTATAAATATGAAGTAGCGATAAAAATTTGATTTTTATACATATGAAGTGGAAATAAAAATATGATTTTTATGTACATGTAGTGATAATAAAAATGTGATTTTTACTATGAACAGCGGGAAAAGATCGCGATGGAACCAACGGGAAACAAATCCAAATTCAGACGGTTCAGAACTTAAGAAATAGAACTGGCGGAGTGGATCCCCAAGGTGAGAACTTCTCACTTTAAATCTTGTTTTCTAGTTAAAAATATATACTAGGATGCAAACGGTGCTTAGCAGCACCCGACACCCGTCGTCCACTGACCATGGACGACTTGTATGCTTGTTTGATGTGTTGTGAAGTTTGTTTGTGATGTTGATGTGAAATGGATAATAAAACATTCATGTGTTGAAATAAATTAATTATCGTTAAAAATATAATTTTTAACGTGAATGTGAATAAATAAATATTCATTTACAAACCGAACGGTTTGTTTATGTACACCTATTTGAAGGACATTGATTGGGACGATAAATTTTACACATCGCCCAACTGCACAAATAATATTCAGTGTTTGTGGATTGAAACCCCACATGGGTGTTGGGATGATATTTGACGTACACTAATCCCAATTGTTTAGTGGTATGTCGATCGTTTGATTGACAGACTGTATGAGCGTTAATTAGTTATATTTAATGCTTATGTAGTTGTGTGGTGCACTTTGGATGATGGTTGATTATTTATCGTTGCTATTATATACATGTGTTGTATGGAATCCATATGATTAACATTATATGGTAATTGATTGGGCCTCATTCCAATTGGGAAAATAAAGAATATAATAAAATATATATTCATGTGTTGAATAGAATAAAGAACATTCATGTGTTGAATAAAATATATATTCGTGTGTTGAATAGAATAAAGAATATTCATGTGTTGAAAGAAATATAGATTCATGTGTTGATTAGAATAAATATTCATTTGTTGAATATAATAACGAAGTTATTGAAATATATAAAGCCGTGTTGATTAGAGATGCGCCATTTTGACGCGAATGATATTTATATCGATTATATTCGTTTTTATAATGATTATAGAAAAGGAAGTGATTTCAAAATATAAAGTTTTGAAAATATTATCATTTGTATATCGATGATGTGGAATATTCAATTTTGATTCGAAATTGAATATGAAGTTGAAATCGTTTCGAAAACGAATTTAAAACGATTTATAAAATATGTTTTAAAAGGAAATCGACGAAATATATATAATATATATATATATTATATATAATGGCCTGAATAGAACGCGCCGCGTCGTGGCAGTTCGTGAATTTCGACCATTGACTTCGAATTGACGTTGCGGGAGATCCGACCGTCGGATTCTCCTAAAACCGGAACCATTGGGTTCGTATCAAAAATAGCTTTCCAATGAATATTAGAAATCTGAAATCTAACGGTTGGATTTGGAATTATATCCAAATCAAATTTGTAAAAGGTCGTTGTAAGTGCAGTTCGGTGGCCGTTATTGAAAACCGACTGTACGGGCCTTGATAAAATTATTAAAAATATTAATAATTTGTGTAAAATCATAATATATGAATTGGAAAGAACTGGGATGAAAAATTCCACATTTGAAAGGATAAAAATATATTTTTATCGAAATGAACTGGTTTTGAACTAGATTTGAAATGGTTTTGAAAATAATCAGAATTTCCAATACGTGAATTGGAATGGATTTGAATCGAAATTATCTTCGGAATATTTCGATGTTGGATTTCATAATTATACATATATGGTTGTGGAAATTAGAAAGATATATTTATATCGTTATTTCCAATACGATATTTATTGGTTTTAGAATTTGATATTGAATATAAGCCGATATATTTTCTATTCAGAGCCTTGTATTTAATATCAAATGAGATTTTGGGTTCGTTGTGAATAGTGTCTTAAATAACACTGTTCTTGAACCCAGTTTAGAAAAGAATAAATCTTTTAATTAAGATTTAGTGAAATTGTCCTGTTAATTGGTATTTAATTGGAATTGAATTTAAATTGGTTTTTGGGGTTTTTCATGAACGGTGTTTTGAATAACACCTGTTTTTTAACCCGATCAACAATGGAATGTGATTTTGGGTTTATCGTGAACCGTGTTTTAGATGACATTGGTTCTCTAACCCAGCTAAAGACAGGATATTTATTTTTGGGGAGATTAAAACTAAGTGAAGTTTTAATGAATCTTTAATTAGATTGAAATGATCGAGAATGGAGTATCACCAGTTTTGCTCCAAAGCGATAGTTAAATCTTTGATTAGACTTAAACGTGAAATGGTAATTAATATTTACCGATAACACCGTGGTGTTAGGTATGGAGCATTACCAGTTTTGCTCCACGGGGTGAATAGGTTGGGATTGGGAAATAAAATAAATAATTACTTTGGTGTGGTTCGCTAATCCCGACTAGTTTGGAAAACCATAATATGGTTTGAAATGATATCCAAAGGAAGATTAAAGAATAAATTTAGAAGAATTTATCTTTGATAAAATTAATGGGAACCTTTCCCTAAGAATGTGAATATTTGAATAAAGAATATCCTGAATTGGAATGAGGCGTATGTTGTGTTTGTGTAACACTTGTTTATTATATACGTGGGTTATTCAGAAAGACCGGGTTTATCCCATTCTGAATAACTGATTCGACGATTAGTCGAAGATGAAGACGGTGGTTGAAGACCGGAGGTCTTCACATCGTTTGGGTGATTACTGATGATCTTGGTTGGGCTGTACATCCAAGAGGAGGGAATCAGTTGGTGATCTTCCAGACGTACTTGGAGATCGATGGATATGCGAGGAATAAGGTTCCTCCGGTTTCGTTCAAACCCAGAACGAACTTGTAAATGGACTGTGTGTCTGACATTAGATTTTATTGTGTGATTGATTTCTATTAAATATATATATATATCTGTTTTGCGGCGGATAATTTATTCTCTTGCTTAACGCCCTTCTCTGAGACGTACGAGCTTAGAGGTTATATATTGATGGATATTAATCGCATGGCATGAATTGCCTGTGTGGCAAATGATCAAGGCTTCTGTTGAAAAGAAAAGTCTTGTGGTTGATGATCAAAGCACGACCTGTGTGGCATAGCTTTGTGTATAGCATTAATTCGCGAGCCTCACACCTCGGTATGAGTCAAAAACGGGGATAAGGACCCAAGGAGTGCACGACGTTTCTTTCTAGCTATGGGTGATGTCAATGACCTACCAGCCCTGACATTTATATACTTTTTACCTATGTGGTTGTTGGAATGCGAGGCGCCTCGAATATATGGTCGATAACTAGCACTATGTGAGCCGACGTATAGACCATTATATAGGTCCTATAGGACCGGGAAACGTGTGTTCAGGAATTGCCAATCCTCAAAAGTAAGAGAGGACCGGCCTTGGAGGTTCCAAGGGATCGCTGTGTGTGGTCCTGAGACATTTGCTAGAGTGTCTCGAACAGAGAGGAGCTTGCCCCTTGCCTCGACTCATGATGGAATCCAATTTCCAATACGTGATAATTCTGTTTTATTTGTAGAACCTAGTATGGCGACATAGTAGATGGTAGCTATGCCGTCTATGATTGATACTTATCATTGAAATTGTTTTGACACTATACACTTATAGTAATATCAAAATGATTTGTTTTAAACGTACCAAGCATGTTTGGCTATTATAAGGGAAAACCCTATCCTCCGGCTTGCGTTGCATTGTGTGATGGGACCTAGGTCTTACAATAGCTTCAATTTTCTTTATTTAGCATTGCGCTGTTTGTTTTATGCACTGGTATTCTTGGGAGGAAACCCGTTCCGTGTTATATGGCGTGGTCCCTTGATTTACCTAACTTTAAAAATAAAGATTAATAACTGTTTTAGTTCTCATACCAGTCACATGACTGACCTGCAGTTTATTGTTTTAACCTAAACTCTGGGTGCCCTTATTTTCGACATGTGCAGTTAGTAGTTTTGGTTTTGCAGATTTATATTCACAGGAACCTGGTTTACAGCTGGAATGATATCCGGAAAGCTCTGTTTCCGTGTTTTTCTTTCAGTTGTGCTTTGAATTATTTTTCCGTTGCTATGTATTTAAATGTAATTTAAATCTCTAATATTTGTGAAATGTATTATATTCATTCATACTCTGTATATTCTTGTATTCTGATGGAATTGTTGTAATAAG
Source organism: Allium sativum (assembly GCA_030737875.1). Lineage (NCBI taxonomy): Eukaryota > Viridiplantae > Streptophyta > Magnoliopsida > Asparagales > Amaryllidaceae > Allium > Allium sativum. The sequence continues at coordinate 456,741,911 of CM060909.1, forward strand.
AAATGAAATGTTCTTCTGTTTGCGTTCCAATATGTGTTGTTCTCAAAGCAATTCGTTCTTTCCTTACCGGGGAAGTTACGGGTTATCACTGTGGTATCAGAGCTTTGGTTTACAGAGCTCGAGAATAAGACACATTAGAACCAAACGAAACAATTCATCAGAGATTGGATTAGCAATACCCAACGAGAATTACTCGTTAGAGATTGGATCAGTAGTATCGTAGAACGAGTGTGAAGAGTATATTTTTTAAATAAAACCAAATTGTTTTGAAGATTTAAACCTTATTCAACGTATTTGAATATTTTATTTATATTGAATTTGGACAATCGAGTATATAAAGATTTTGCATATACGCGTCATGAACGTATATTCGAAGTTTTAATATATTGGATAGATATAGAATCACACTCTAGTCGCCCGGAGATAATTCTGGTAATGCGGCCGCATTATCAGTATTTGTGTTTGTGTTTCGAAGGTGTGATATCTATATATTTCCATTAGACTGGTGTGAGAACCAAAACTAGATAGGATCTATTGTTGTGATTTGGCATCAAAACATGATTTTCTGTATATAACAAATTATGAATTTGAAACGTTAATTCACTAATTGATTACTGGTTGTGTTGTTTGATTACTGGTTTGATATTTTGAACCATTATGCCAAATTGAACCGAATATTGAACTGTATTGAGAAATGATTACAATTGCATGCATATAAATGTATATCTATTGAACAGGTCATAGCAAGGAGGCTAGAGCAGAAGAATAAAATTGTTTGCTCGACAAATAGGTATATGTTTACAAATTTATTGGGTTTGGATGATTTTATGAGCCGATTGGCTTTTTCTTTTTCTTTTGGATTGGTGAGGGCCATGGGAGGCTATTTGAAATATCCCAAAGTCCCCGGTGCAGGGGAGGTTATGGCGAAATTTTTCGAAAATTTAAGGTGTTAGCCAAATTTTTGAAGAATTTGAAAAGTTCTTAGAAAGTGAAAAGTTGAAGAACTTAAGCCGGAATGAAAATAGTGAAAGTTGAGTTGATTAGTAAAACAACTTTCAGCTTCGTTCCTTTTCGGGGACGAAAAGTTTTAAGTGGGGGAGATTGTAACAACCCGGAAATTCTGAGCCAATTTAAAATTTTTATTTTGGCAATTTTAATGAATTTTGAATATTTAAATTGATTTATCTTAAATAATAACGACGAGAAATTTAATTTGAATAGAATTCGAACGTAAATATTTATATAGATCGACGTTAGAATATAATTATTTATTTTTAATTATAAAAGGAATTGAATATGGCACGGTAGTTTGAAATTTCGATTTCGAATTTCAAATGAATGTGCAGGATTCAAAATAAACCGGATTTTAGTAAAACCAAAAATATTAGAATCTAATTGAGAATATCTTTCCAACGAATCCGAAAAATTGAAATTTCATAGCGGGAATAAAAAGATATGTCCAATTGAAAATTCAGAATAGTCGCTATTGAAATATAGCCCTTAAAAATAGCAATTTTGCAAACGACCTCGGTTTTCGACGAAACCACTTTTGTTGGATCCGTGATGTGAAATTATTGCTAGGTTTCAAAATTCGTAATTTTTCAAATCAATATATGAGTGTGGCAAAGGAAAACGCGTTTGACCAGTTTCAATTGAATTTAATCAACCAGAAAATGGCCATTTTTCAAACGGTCTCAGAATTCAACGAAATTAGTTTTGTTAGGACCGTATCGTCAATACGAAGCTAGAAAATATTTTTCGGGAATTTTTAAGTCCGTATGTGGCCCCGGTAAATTGAAATTTGCGTTCAAACTCAATATACACTGATTTATATTTTAATTTGAATGGAAACTGATCGTAACAAGCTAATTAGTGTATGAAACCTATCCCATTGTGTTCGGAATGGGGGTAATTAGCTAGGGGTGACTGACGTTGGGTTTGAATTGGAGTTCAAAAAAAAGCAACTTAATGGAAATTAAATTAATAATTAAATTATATATATTATTTTACCACTACCCCTCTCTCTCTCTTCAGATCTCGTTCAGAATATAAAAAAAAGAAACCCGATTCACCATTCCCATCGCTTGCGCTCCCAGCCCGCCACCGCCTGTGCTCTGCCACCCAGGGCGTCGCGCCGCCCCTCAGCCAATCCCCCACCTCGCGCCTCCCCCCTCCTCTCTACCCTTTCTCTTCCTTCCCCCTCCAAAAGAAAACCGAACCCCCTAATGCTTCGTGACCCAAATCGATCCACCACCGCACCAGAGGACCGCCAGCCAACCTCCGCCGCGACTGCAAGCCCAGCACCCACCTCAGACCGCCATCTCCACCCCCAAAACAGCCGGTATGTTTTAATTTGATTTTTATTTGTTTTCTAGGATAAAAAAATTCGATTTTTATTTGTTTACATAGAAAAAAATAGATTTTAACATAGAGAAGATTGGGTTTTTCTTGTATGTGGAACATCATAAAAATTAGATTTTTATATTTGTAAAGCAAGCATAAAAACTAGATTTTTATTGTACGAGCATCGAAATAAAAATATTATCTTTATAATATAAACATCGGGTTAAAGATTAGATTTTTATCAATATAAAGTTTAGATCTTATTCATATGAAGTTAAGATTTCTAACACTTTAAAGATATGATTTTTAACGTAATAAAAATATGATTTTTATATTATAGAGGTAATAAAAATTTGATTTATATATATGTATGATAATAAAAATATGATTTTTATATACATCGCTTTGAAAAGGAAAATATGATTTCTCTTCATATGAAATGCAAATAAAGAAGTGATGTTTATATATGTAATAACAATATAAAGTAATGATTTTTATAATGTTTTCAACGAGGTTAAAATACGATTTTTATAACGTAGGAAGCGATATAAAAATATAACTTTTATAAATATGAAGTAGAGATAAAAATTCGATTTTTATATATATGAAGTGGAAATAAAAATATGATTTTTATGTACATGTAGTGATAATAAAAATGTGATTTTTACTATGAACAGTGGGAAAAGATCTCGATGGAACTAACGGGAAACAAATCCAAATTCAAACGGTTCAAAACTTCAGAAATAGAACTGGCGGAGTGGATCCCCAAGGTGAGAACTTCTCCCTTTAAATCTTGTTTTCTAGTTAAAATTATATACTAGGATGCAGACGGTGCTGAGCAGCACCCGACACCCGTCGTCCACAGACCATGGACGACTTGTATGCTTGTTTGATGTGTTGTGAAGTTTGTTTGTGATGTTGATGTGAAATGGATAATAAAACATTCATGTGTTGAAATAAATTAATTATCGTTAAAAATATAATTTTTAACGTGAATGTGAATAAATAAATATTCATTTACAAACCAAACGGTTTGTTTATGTACACCTATTTGAAGGACATTGATTGGGACGATAAATTTTACACGTCGCCCAACTGCACAAATAATATTCATTGTTTGTGGATTGAATCCCCACACGGGTGTTGGGATGATATATGACGTACACTAATCCCAATTGTTTAGTGGTATGTCGATTGTTTGATTGACAGACTGTATGAGCGTTAATTAGTTATATTTAATGCTTATGCAGTTGTGTGGTGCACTTTGGATGATGGTTGATTATTTATCGTTGCTATTATATACATGTGTTGTATGGAATCCATATGATTAACATTATATGGTAATTGATTGGGCCTCATTCCAATTGGGAAAATAAAGAATATAATAAAATATATATTCATGTGTTGAATAGAATAAAGAACATTCATGTGTTGAATAAAATATATATTCATGTTTTGAATAGAATAAAGAATATTCATGTGTTGAAAGAAATATAGACTCATGTGTTGATTAGAATAAATATTCATTTTTTGAATAGAATAACGAAGTTATTGAAATATATAAAGCCGTGTTGATTAGAGATGCGCTATTTTGACGCGAACGATATTTATATCGATCATATTCGTTTTTATAATGATTATAGAAAAGGAAGTGATTTAAAAATTTAACGTTCTGAAAATATTATCATTTGTATATCGATGATGTGGAATATTCAATTTTGATTCGAAATTGAATATGAAGTTGAAATCGTTTCGAAAACGAATTTAAAACGATTTATAAAATACGTTTTAAAAGGAAATCGACGAAATATATATAATATATAATACACATATATATATATTATATATAATGGCCTGAATAGAACGCGCCGCGTCGTGGCAGTTCGTGAATTTCGACCATTGAATTCGAAATGACGTTGCGGGAGATCCGACCGTCGGATTCTCCTAAAACCGGAACCGTTGGGTTCGTATCGAAAAGTGCTTTCTAATGAATATTAGAAATCTGAAATCTAATGATTGGATTTGGAATTATGCCCAAATCAAATTTGGAAAAGGTCGCTGTAAGTGCAGTTCGGTGGCCGTTATTGAAAACCGACTGTACGGGCCTTGATAAAATTACTAAAAATATTATAATTTGTGTAAAATCATAGTATATGAATTGGAAAGAACTGGGATGAAAATTTCCACATTTGAAGGGATAAAAATATATTTTTATCGAAATGAACTGGTTTTGAACTAGATTTGAAATGGTTTTGAAAATAATCAGAATTTCCAATACGTGAATTGGAATGGATTTGAATCGAAATTTTCTTCGGAATATTTCGATGTTGGATTTCGTGATTATACAGATATGGTTGTGGAAATTTGAAAGATATATTTATATAATTATTCCCAATATGATATTTGTTGGTTTCAGAATTTGATATTGAATATAAGCCGATATATTTTCTATTTTGAGCCTTGTATTTAATATCAAATGAGATTTTGGGTTCGTCGTGAATGGTTTCTTAAATAACACTATTCTTGAACCCAGTTTAGAAAAGAATAAATCTTTTAATTAAGATTTAGTGAAATTGTCCTGTTAATTGGTATTAAATTGGAATTGAATTTAAATTGGTTTTTGGGGTTTATCGTGAATGGTGTTTTGAATAACACCTGTTCTTTAACCCGATCAACAATGGAATGTGATTTTGGGTTTATCGTGAACCGTGTTTTAGATGACATGGGTTTTCTAACCTAGCTAAAGACAGGATATTGATTTTTGGGGAGATTAAAACTAAGTGAAGTTTTAATGAATCTTTAATTAGATTGAAATGATCGAGAATGGAGTATCACCAGTTTTGCTCCAAAGCGATAGTTAAATCTTTAATTAGACTTGAACGTGAAATGGTAATTAATATATACTGATAACACCGTGGTGTTAGATATGGAGCATTACCAGTTTTAATCCATGGGATGAATAGGTTGGGATTGGGAAATAAAGTAAATAATTACTTTGGTGTGGTTCGCTAATCCCGACTAGTTTGGAAAACCATAATATGGTTTGAAATGATATCCAAAGGAAGATTAAAGAATAAATTTAGAAGAATTTATCTTTGATAAAATTAATGGGAACCTTTCCCTAAGAATGTGAATATTTGAATGAAGAATATCTTGAATTGGAATGAGGCGTATGTTGTGTTTGTGTGACACTTGTTTATTATATACGCGGGTTATTCAGAAAGATCGGGTTTATCCCATTTTGAATAACTGATTCGACGATTAGTCGAAGATGAAGATAATGGTTGAAGACCGGAGGTCTTCACATCGTTTGGGTGATTACTGATGATCTTGATTGGGTGGTACACCCAAGAGGAGGGAATCAGTTGGTGATCGTCCAGACGTACTTGGAGATCGATGGATATGCGAGTAATAAGGTTCCTCCGGTTTCGTTCAGACCCAGAACGAACTTGTAAATGGACTATGTGTCTGACATTGGATTTTATTTTGTGTGATTGATTTCTATTAAATATATATCTGTTTGGCGGCGGAGAATTTATTCTCTTGCTTAACGCCCTTCTCTGAGACGTACGAGCTTAGAGGTTATATATTGATGGATATCAATCGCATGGCATGAATTGCCTGTGTGGCATGCCTAAGTTCCAAATGATCAAGGCTTCTGTTGAAAAGCAAAGTCTTGTGGTAGATAATCAAAGCACGGCCTGTGTGGCATAGCTTTGTGTATAGCGTTAATTCGCGAGCCTTACACCTCGGTATGAGTCAAAAACGGGATAAGGACCCAAGGAATGCACGTCGTTTCTTTCTAGCTATGGGTGATGTAAGTGACCTACCAGCCCTGACATTTATATACTTTTTACCTGTGTGGTTGTTGGAATGCGAGGCGCCTCGAATATATGGTCGATAACTGGCACTATGTGAGCCGACGTACAGACCATTATATAGGTCCTATAGGACCGGGAAACGTGTGTTCAGGAATTGCCAATCCTCAAAAGTAAGAGAGGACCGGCCTTGGAGGTTCCAAGGGATCGCTGTGTGTGGTCCTGAGACATTTTCTAGAGTGTTTCGAACGGAGAGGAGCTTGCCCCTTGCCTCAACTCATGATGGAATCCAATTTCCAATACATGATAATTCAGTTTTATTTGTAGAACCTAGTATGGCGACATAGTAGATGGTAGCTATGTCGTCTATGATTGATACTTATGATTGAAATTGTTTTAACACTATACACTTATAGTAATATCAAAATGATTTATTTTAAACGTACCAAGCATGTTTGGCTATTATAAGGGAAAACCCTATCCTCCGGCTTGCGTTGCATTGTGTGATGGGACCTGGGTCTTATAGTAGCTTCATTTTTCTTCATTTAGCATTGCGTTGTTTGTTTTATGCACTGGTATTCTTGGTAGGAAACCCGTTCCCTGTTATGCGGCGTGGTCCCTTGATTTACCTAACTTTAAAAATAAAGATTAATAACTGTTTTAGTTCTCACACCAGTCACATGACTGACCTGAAGTTTATTGTTTTAACCTAAACTTTGGGTGCCCTTATTTTCGACACGGGCAGCTAGTAGTTTTGGTTTTGCAGTTTTATATTCACAGGAACCTGGTTTACAGCTGGAATGATATCCGGAAAGCTCTGTATCCGTATATTTATTTCAGTTGTGCTTTGAATTATTTTTCCGCTGTTATGTATTTAAATGTAATTTAAATCTCTGATATTTGTGAAATGTATTATATTCATTCATACTCTGTATATTTGTAACAACCCGTAAAATCTGGGCCAGTTTAAAATTTTTATTTTGGCCATTTTAGCGAATTTTGATTATTTAAAATGAAATATTTTAAATAATATCGACGAGAAATTTATTTTGAATTGAAATTCGACGTATATATTATATACGTCGTCGTTAGAATATAAATATTTATATATAATTATAAATAGAATTGAAAATGGCGCGGTAGTTCGATAATTCGATTTCAAACTTCAATTGAATGTACCGGGTGCAAAACAATCCGGATTTTAGTGAAACCAAAAATCATAGGATCTATTTGATAGTATCTTTCCAACGAATCCGAAGAATCGAGATTTCATCTTAGAAATGATAAGATATGTCCAGTTTAAAATTAGAAATAGTCGCTGTGGAATTTATATATATTTTTATATATATAAGGCCCTTAAAAATGGACATTTTGCAAACGACCTCGGATTTCGACGAAACCAGTTTTGTTGGGTCCGTGATGTTAAGTTATTGCTAGATTCCAAATTTCATAATTTTTCGAATCAATATGTGAGCGTGGCAAAGGAAAACGCGTTTGACCAGTTTCAGTTGATTTTAATCGACTGGAAATTGGCCATCTTTCAAACGGTCTCAGAATTCGACGAAACTAGTTTTGTTAGGACCGTATCATCAATACGAAGCTAGAAAATATTTTTTTGGAATTTTAAAGTTAGTATGTGACCCCGGTAATTTGAAATGTACGTTTAAAATTCAATATAGTGATTTAAATGAAAATTCAACGGAAACTGATCGAAACGATCAGATCAGAGTGCGATACATATCCCATTGTGTTCGGAATGGGGGTAAAACGCTATGGACGACAGGCGGTGGGCCTCGTTTTGATGACGTATGTAAAAGTCAACTTTTAAAAATAATAAAATAATAATAAAAAATAATAATAAAATAAAAAAAAAGGTCTCTCCCCTTAACCAGGCCCCCCCCCCCGATCTCTCTTCATTTCGAATCAGAAGAAAAGAAAAAAAAAAAAAACCTAATCGCGCCCACGAACCACCACCCATCGCCACCGCCCGTCGAAGCCAGCGCCCACCACCCTCGAGCTCCCCTCTACTCCTCCTCCGACCTCTTCTCTTCCGCCCCCTTCTACTCTCGAGCAAACCGCACTCCAACCCGACGAGCGACGCGCCCCATTCTGCCACCACCCTCCTCGTGCGAACCCCCACCCTCTCCATCCCGATCCGACGCCCCAACGCCCCCGAATCCCCGAGCTCCTCCGCCCTGCTGATGAACGCGAACCCCCACCCTCTTAGGAAAAAAAAAACAATGCTGTAAGTCTTTTTTTTTTTTATTTCTTTATTTATTTTTATTTTATATAAATAGAGAAAAATCTGAATATTATTTTGTTTTAAGAACTGAATTTTATTTTATTTTGTTTTGAAAACTGATTTGGTTTAAAGACAAAAACTGATTTTTATATATTTTAAAAACTGATTTGGTTTAAAGACAAAAACTGATTTTTATATATTTTAAAAACTGATTTGGTTTAAAGACAAAAACTGATTTTTATATATTTTAAAAACTGATTTGGTTTAAAGACAAAAACTGATTTTTATATATTTTAAAAACTGATTTGGTTTAAAGACAAAAACTGATTTTTATATATTTTAAAAACTAATTTGGTTTAAAGACAAAAACTGATTTTTATATATTTTAAAAACTGATTTGGTTTAAAGACAAAAACTGATTTTTAAGTTTTTAAAAAAACTGATTTTGTTTAAAAGTAAAATCTTTAAAGAGAAAAAGGATTTGAGCTTCAAGAAGTAAAAATCAGATTTTTAGTTATTTAAAGTCGAAGTAAAAATTCGATTTTTATATATTGAACTTTGAACTAAAAATTCGATTTTTATATATTGAACTTTGAACTAAAAATTCGATTTTTATATATTGAACTTTGAACTAAAAATTCGATTTTTATATATTGAACTTTGAACTAAAAATTCGATTTTTATATATTGAATAGCGAACTAAAAATTCGATTTTTATATATTGAATAGCGAACTAAAAATTCGATTTTTATATATTGAATAGCGAACTAAAAATTCGATTTTTATATATTGAATAACGAAGTAAAAACTCGATTTTTACATATGTAGTGAAAGCGGACAACGAAGGTGACAATAAGGCGAAACGACGAAGACTTCTGCAAAGGAAGAGCCGTGGAGCTAGGATAGCTATCTGTGAGAATTTCTCACCTTTCAATTTCTTTTCTAATTATATATATATACTAGGATGCAGACGGTGCTTAGTAGCACCCGACACAATCGTCCACAGACCATGGACTTGTTTGTTTGGTTGCATAGATTAGTTGAATTATTTGTTTGAATTGAATTGTTTGGTGAGATGAAATTGATTTGATTGATGTGTGAATGGCGTGGGCCTTCACTAGACCGGGGATAAGGCTAGGCCTTGTCCCGTTTCTAGTATCGTGCCGTTATGCCGCCGAAATTTTCTAAAATATGTTAGAAAATAAAAATATCATTTTATTTGTGTAAATGAATAATAGAAATTCATATGTTGAAATAAAATGTTTTATCGTTAAAAATATAATTTTTAAACGTGAATATGAATATAGTGAAAGTGAATAAAATAAATATTCATTTACAAACCAGACGGTTTGTTTATGTACACTTATTTGAAGGACATTGATTGGGTCGATAAATTTTACACATCGCCCAACAGCACAAATAAAATATGTGTTTGATTGTTTGAAACCCCACACGGGTGTTGGGATGAAATTTGAAGTTCACTCATCCCAATTGATTGAATATGTCGATCGGTTGATTGACAGGCTGTTTTTAAGCGTTGGATATCTAAATTTGATGCTTATACAGTGTAGTGCACTTTGGTTGATGGTTGATTATTTTTCCATGCTATTATATACATGTGTTGTATGAAAATCCATATAATTAACTTTATATGATAATTGATTGGGCCTCATTCCAGTTTTAAAATAGAAATATTCGAAATGGAATATTTGGAAATATCAATATATGAAGCCGTGTTGATTAGATTGACGCCATTTTGACGTGAACGATATTTATATCGAATTGAAAACGATTTCGAAATGAATTGAATTGAAAACGAATTCAAAATGAATTGAAAACGATTTCGAAATGAATTGAATTGAAAACGAATTCAAAATGAATTGAAAACGATTTCAAAATGAATTGAATTGAAAACGATTTCGAAATGAATTGAATTGAAAACGAATTCAAAATGAATTGAAAACGATTTCAAAATGAAATGAATTGAAAACGATTTCGAAATGAATTGAATTGAAAACGAATTCAAAATGAATTGAAAACGATTTCGAAATGAATTGAATTGAAAACGAATTCAAAATGAATTGAAAACGATTTCGAAATGAATTGAATTGAAAACGATTTCGAAATGAATTGAATTGAAAACGAATTCAAAATGAATTGAAAACGATTTCGAAATGAATTGAATTGAAAACGAATTCAAAATGAATTGAAAACGATTTCGAAATGAATTGAATTGAAAACGATTTCGAAATGAATTGAATTGAAAACGAATTCAAATGGAATTGAAAGCGAATTGAAATGAATTCAAATTGAATTGAAATTCGAATTGAATAGAAATGAATTTTAAAACGAATTTATAAAGAAGAATTCAATTTTGCTTTGAATTGAAATAGAAGTTGAAATAGAATTTGAAACGAATTTAAAACTATTTATATAATTCGTTTTAAATAGAAATCGACGAAATATATATTATATATATTATATATATAATATAATGGCCTGAATAGAACGCGCCGCGGCCGTTCGCGAATTTCGACCATTTATTTCAAACGGACATTACGGGAGATCCGACCGTCGGATTCTCCTAAAACCGGAACCGTTGGGTTCGTATCGAAAAGAGCTTTCTAACGAAGGTTAGAAATTTGAAATCTAACGGTTGGATTTGGAGATACGTCCAAATCAAATTCGAAAAAGGTCGCTGTAAGTGCAGTTCGATGGCCATTGTTGGAAATCGACTGTACGGGCCTTGATAAAATTATTAAAAATAGTAATAATTTGTGTAAAATCATAAGAAATGATTTAGAAAGAATTGGGATGAAAAACTCCCTATTTGAAAAGATAAAAATAGATTTTTATCGAAATGAACTAGTTTTGAACTAGAATTATAATTCTATTTATTTTTAAATAAATAAATTGAATTTGAAAAGGGTTTTGAAAATAACCAAAATTTCCAATGATTGCATTGGAGTGGATTTGAATCGAAATTGTCTTCGGAATATTTCGATGTTGGAATTTGTGATTATACGGATGTTGTTACGGAAATTTGAAAGATATATATTTATATCGTTATTTCCAATACGACATTTGTTAATCATAGAATTTGATATTGAATATAAGCCGATATATTTTCTATTCAGAGCCTTATATTGAATATCAAATGTGATTTGGGTTTGTCGTGAATGGTGTCTTCACTAACACTGTTCTTGAACCCAGTTGAGAAAAGATTAAATCTTTTTATTTAGATTTAATGAAGTGTACCAATTAAATAATATTTAATTGGAATTGAATTGATATTGATTTTTGGGTTTATCGTGAACAGTGTTTTAAATAACACTTGTTCTTTAACCCGATAATTAATGAATGTGATTTGGGTTTGTCGTGAATGGTGTCTTCACTAACACTGTTCTTGAACCCAGTTGAGAAAAGATTAAATCTTTTTATTTAGATTTAATGAAGTGTACCAATTAAATAATATTTAATTGGAATTGAATTGATATTGATTTTTGGGTTTATCGTGAACAGTGTTTTAAACAACACTCGTTCTTTAACCTGATAATTAATGAATGTGATTTTGGGTTTATCGTGAACTGTGTTTTTAAATGACACGGATTCTTTAACCCAGTCGAAGATTAAAACTAAGTGGAGTTTTAATGAATCTTTAATTAGATTGAAAAGATCGAGAATGGAGTATCACCAGTTTTGCTCCAGGCGATAGTTAAATCTTTAATTAGATTTGAACGTGAAATTTAGAAACTAACTGTCGGTTAGCCAAGCAGAAGGGTTTTCTGGATATTGATCTGATGTTGGTTTCGGCCTTCGGGGTTAATATTTGGGGAATTATTCTCTTGATTAATTTACGGTTAGTGACTAATAAATTGGAATGAGGCGTATGTTGTGTTTGTGTAACACTTATTTAAAATATACGCGAGTTATTCGGAAAGACCGGGTTTATCCCATTCTGAATAACTGATACGACGATAAGTCGAAGATGAAGACGATGGTCGAAGACCGGAGGTCTTCACGTCGTTTGGGTGATAACTGATGATCTTGATTGGGCTGTACACCCAAGAAGATGGAAACAGTTAGTGATCGTCCAGACGTACTTGGAGATCGATGGATATGCGGGGTACTAGGTGCCTCCGGTTTCGTTCAGACCCAGAACGGACTTGTAAATGGACTGTGTGTCTGACATTGGATTTTAGTCCGTGTGATTGATCTCTATTAAATATATATCTGTTTGGCGGCGGAGAATTAATTCTCTTGCTTAACGCCCTTCTCTGAGACGTACGAGCTCAGGGGTTATATATTGATGGATATCAATCGCATGGAGTGAATTGCCCGTGTGGCATGCTTAAGTGGCAAATGATCAAGGCTTCTGTTGAAAAGCAAAGTCTTGTGGTTGATGATCGAAGCACGGCCTTCGTGGCGTAGCTTTGTGTAACGTTGATTCGCGAGTATCACACCCGGTATGAATCAAAAACGGGAGACGGACCTCAGGGAGGACATGCGTTTCTTTCTAGTTATGAGTGGCGTCAGTGCTTGAACTGGCTGACGAGTTTGACTCATGTGGATGTTACTTATTATTACTTGCTGAAAAGCGAGGCGCCTCGTGATATCGGTTTCGGCCGATGCTTCTGGTCGGCTGACGGGCCAGGCTTACGCCCCAAAGGGCGGGGAAACGCATCGTTCAGGCACTATAATCCACATCGGTGGACCGGCCCTGACGATCCAAGGGGCAGTTGCGGCTGTTCCGGTGGCTCGGGCTAGAGAGTCACAAATCGGTAGAGGATCTTGCCCCTAGCCTCGGTTCATACCATAAATGATAACCCAACTTCCAATACGACATTGCGGTTTTGATTGTAAACCTATATGTGGCGACATAGTGGCATGGGACGCTCATGTCGCCTATGATTGATACTTATGATTTGAAGTTGTTTTATACACTATGCACTTATAATAGTATCAAATGATTTGTTTTAAAACGTATCAAGCATCCTTTGGCTGTTATAAGGGAAAACCCTATCCTCGACTGCGTTGCATTGTGTGATGGGACCTGGGTCTTATAACAGCTTCATTTTTCTTTATTTAGCATTGCGCCGTTTGTTTTATGCACTGGTATTCTTGGGAGGAAACCCGTTCCGTGTTATACGGCGTGGTCCCTTGATTTACCTAATGATTTAAAATAAAGATTAATAACTGTTTTAGTTCTCACACCAGTCACATGACTGACCTGGAGTTTATTGTTTTAACCTAAACTCTGGGTGCCCCTATTTTGACACGGGCAGCTAGTAGTTTTGGTTTTGCAGATTTATATTCACAGGATCCTGGTTTACAGCTGGAACGATATCCGGAAAGCTTTGTATCCGTATATCTCATTCTAGTTGTGTATTGTATTATTTTCCGCTGCTATGTGTTTAAATGTAATTTAAAGCTCTGATATTTCTGTGTAATATTCATTTATACTCTGTATATTCTTGTAATCTGATGCATTGTTGTTATATACAATGAAATGTTCTTCTGTATGCGTTCTGTTGTGTCGTGTTCTCAAACGATAGGGCGTTTCGAACGGCCTGGGTCGGTTTAGCGACTGGTTCAGACCGAGCGAAATTCCTTGCCGTCACAGTTGGTATCAGAGCTTTGGTTTACAAAGCAGAGAACAGGGCACATTAGGACCATACGAAAGAATTCATCAGATATTGGGTTAGTAAAACCCAATGGGAATGACTCGTTAGAGATGGGATCAGTAGTATCCTAGAACGAGTGTGATGAGTATATTTTTCAAATGAAAACAAATTTTGTTTTGAAAATTTAAATCAATTATTCGTATTTGATTATTTATTAATATTGATTAGGACAGTCCAGTATATAAAGATTTTGCATATACGCCTTGCAAACGTGTATTTGAAGTTTTAATATACTGGATAGATATAGGATCGCACTCTAGTCGCCCGAAGATGATTCTGATGATAGTTCGAACATCATCAGAATTGGTATTCGTGTTTCAAAGGTGTGATATCTATATATTTCCTATTGACTGGTGTGAGAACCAAATTTAGATAGGGCCTATTGTTGTGAATTGGCATCAAAAACAAGATTTTCAGTATATATATCAAAATTATGAATTTGAAACGTTAATCCACTAATTGATTGATGTTTGTGTTGTTTGTTTAGTTGTTTGATAATTTTGAACTAGTATGCCTAATTTGATCGAATATTGAATTGTATTGAAAATTGGTCGCATTTGCTTGCATATGCATATATATCTTTGAACAGGTTATAGCAAGGAGGCTAGAGCAGAGAATAAAATTTGTTTGCCCGACAAATAGGTACATGTTTACTACATAATTTCCTGTTTTGTTTGGGTGATGATGATTTTGTGAGCCTATTGGCTAGCCGCTTGGCTTTTTCTTTTTCTTTTTGAGATCTGAAGGACCGGGGAAGCTATTTGAAATTCCCCGATGCTCCCGGTGCAGGGGAGGTTATGGCGAAATTTTTCAAAAATTTAGGGTGTTAGCCAAATTTTTGAAATTTTAGAAATTCTCAGAAACTGAAAAGTTGGAGAATGGAAGCCAGGTCGAGCGTAGAGTTGATTAATCAAACCACTTTCGACTTTGTTCCTTTTCGGGGACGAAAAGTTTTAAGTGGGGGAGATTGTAACAACCCGTAAAATCTGGGCCAGTTTAAAATTTTTATTTTGGCCATTTTAGCGAATTTTGATTATTTAAAATGAAATATTTTAAATAATATCGACGAGAAATTTATTTTGAATTGAAATTCGACGTATATATTATATACGTCGTCGTTAGAATATAAATATTTATATATAATTATAAATAGAATTGAAAATGGCGCGGTAGTTCGATAATTCGATTTCAAACTTCAATTGAATGTACCGGGTGCAAAACAATCCGGATTTTAGTGAAACCAAAAATCATAGGATCTATTTGATAGTATCTTTCCAACGAATCCGAAGAATCGAGATTTCATCTTAGAAATGATAAGATATGTCCAGTTTAAAATTAGAAATAGTCGCTGTGGAATTTATATATATTTTTATATATATAAGGCCCTTAAAAATGGACATTTTGCAAACGACCTCGGATTTCGACGAAACCAGTTTTGTTGGGTCCGTGATGTTAAGTTATTGCTAGATTCCAAATTTCATAATTTTTCGAATCAATATGTGAGCGTGGCAAAGGAAAACGTGTTTGACCAGTTTCAGTTGATTTTAATCGACTGGAAATTGGCCATCTTTCAAACGGTCTCAGAATTCGACGAAACTAGTTTTGTTAGGACCGTATCATCAATACGAAGCTAGAAAATATTTTTTTGGAATTTTAAAGTTAGTATGTGACCCCTGTAATTTGAAATGTACGTTTAAAATTCAATATAGTGATTTAAATGAAAATTCAACGGAAACTGATCGAAACGATCAGATCAGAGTGCGATACATATCCCATTGTGTTCGGAATGGGGGTAAAACGCTATGGACGACAGGCGGTGGGCCTCGTTTTGATGACGTATGTAAAAGTCAACTTTTAAAAATAATAAAATAATAATAAAAAAAAAAATAAAAAAAAAAAAGGTCTCTCCCCTTAACCAGGCCCCCCCCCCCGATCTCTCTTCATTTCGAATCAGAAGAAAAGAAAAGAAAAAAAAAAAAAACCTAATCGCGCCCACGAACCACCACCCATCGCCACCGCCCGTCGAAGCCAGCGCCCACCACCCTCGAGCTCCCCTCTACTCCTCCTCCGACCTCTTCTCTTCCGCCCCCCTTCTACTCTCAAGCAAACCGCACTCCAACCCGACGAGCGACGCGCCCCATTCCGCCACCACCCTCCTCGTGCGAACCCCCACCCTCTCCATCCCGATCCGACGCCCCAACGCCCCCGAATCCCCGAGCTCCTCCGCCCTGCTGATGAACGCGAACCCCCACCCTCTTAGGAAAAAAAAACAATGCTGTAAGTCTTTTTTTTTTATTTCTTTATTTATTTTTATTTTATATAAATAGAGAAAAATCTGAATATTATTTTGTTTTAAGAACTGAATTTTATTTTATTTTGTTTTAAAAACTGATTTGGTTTAAAGACAAAAACTGATTTTTATATATTTTAAAAACTGATTTGGTTTAAAGACAAAAACTGATTTTTATATATTTTAAAAACTGATTTGGTTTAAAGACAAAAACTGATTTTTATATATTTTAAAAACTGATTTGGTTTAAAGACAAAAACTGATTTTTATATATTTTAAAAACTGATTTGGTTTAAAGACAAAAACTGATTTTTATATATTTTAAAAACTGATTTGGTTTAAAGACAAAAACTGATTTTTATATATTTTAAAAACTGATTTGGTTTAAAGACAAAAACTGATTTTTAAGTTTTTAAAAAAACTGATTTTGTTTAAAAGTAAAATCTTTAAAGAGAAAAAGGATTTGAGCTTCAAGAAGTAAAAATCAGATTTTTAGTTATTTAAAGTCGAAGTAAAAATTCGATTTTTATATATTGAACTTTGAACTAAAAATTCGATTTTTATATATTGAACTTTGAACTAAAAATTCGATTTTTATATATTGAACTTTGAACTAAAAATTCGATTTTTATATATTGAACTTTGAACTAAAAATTCGATTTTTATATATTGAATAGCGAACTAAAAATTCGATTTTTATATATTGAATAGCGAACTAAAAATTCGATTTTTATATATTGAATAGCGAACTAAAAATTCGATTTTTATATATTGAATAACGAAGTAAAAACTCGATTTTTACATATGTAGTGAAAGCGGACAACGAAGGTGACAATAAGGCGAAACGACGAAGACTTCTGCAAAGGAAGAGCCGTGGAGCTAGGATAGCTATCTGTGAGAATTTCTCACCTTTCAATTTCTTTTCTAATTATATATATATACTAGGATGCAGACGGTGCTTAGTAGCACCCGACACAATCGTCCACAGACCATGGACTTGTTTGTTTGGTTGCATAGATTAGTTGAATTATTTGTTTGAATTGAATTGTTTGGTGAGATGAAATTGATTTGATTGATGTGTGAATGGCGTGGGCCTTCACTAGACCGGGGATAAGGCTAGGCCTTGTCCCGTTTCTAGTATCGTGCCGTTATGCCGCCGAAATTTTCTAAAATATGTTAGAAAATAAAAATATCATTTTATTTGTGTAAATGAATAATAGAAATTCATATGTTGAAATAAAATGTTTTATCGTTAAAAATATAATTTTTAAACGTGAATATGAATATAGTGAAAGTGAATAAAATAAATATTCATTTACAAACCAGACGGTTTGTTTATGTACACTTATTTGAAGGACATTGATTGGGTCGATAAATTTTACACATCGCCCAACAGCACAAATAAAATATGTGTTTGATTGTTTGAAACCCCACACGGGTGTTGGGATGAAATTTGAAGTTCACTCATCCCAATTGATTGAATATGTCGATCGGTTGATTGACAGGCTGTTTTAAGCGTTGGATATCTAAATTTGATGCTTATACAGTGTAGTGCACTTTGGTTGATGGTTGATTATTTTTCCATGCTATTATATACATGTGTTGTATGAAAATCCATATAATTAACTTTATATGATAATTGATTGGGCCTCATTCCAGTTTTAAAATAGAAATATTCGAAATGGAATATTTGGAAATATCAATATATGAAGCCGTGTTGATTAGATTGACGCCATTTTGACGTGAACGATATTTATATCGAATTGAAAACGATTTCGAAATGAATTGAATTGAAAACGAATTCAAAATGAATTGAAAACGATTTCGAAATGAATTGAATTGAAAACGAATTCAAAATGAATTGAAAACGATTTCAAAATGAATTGAATTGAAAACGATTTCGAAATGAATTGAATTGAAAACGAATTCAAAATGAATTGAAAACGATTTCAAAATGAAATGAATTGAAAACGATTTCGAAATGAATGGAATTGAAAACGAATTCAAAATGAATTGAAAACGATTTCGAAATGAATTGAATTGAAAACGAATTCAAAATGA
The DNA here is from genome assembly GCA_030737875.1 of Allium sativum. NCBI lineage: Eukaryota > Viridiplantae > Streptophyta > Magnoliopsida > Asparagales > Amaryllidaceae > Allium > Allium sativum. The sequence goes on from CM060909.1 coordinate 456,760,349, forward strand.
ATTGAAAACGATTTCGAAATGAATTGAATTGAAAACGATTTCGAAATGAATTGATTTGAAAACGAATTCAAAATGAATTGAAAACGATTTCGAAATGAATTGAATTGAAAACGAATTCAAAATGAATTGAAAACGATTTCGAAATGAATTGAATTGAAAACGATTTCGAAATGAATTGAATTGAAAACGAATTCAAATGGAATTGAAAGCGAATTGAAATGAATTCAAATTGAATTGAAATTCGAATTGAATAGAAATGAATTTTAAAACGAATTTATAAAGAAGAATTCAATTTTGCTTTGAATTGAAATAGAAGTTGAAATAGAATTTGAAACGAATTTAAAACTATTTATATAATTCATTTTAAATAGAAATCGACGAAATATATATTATATATATTATATATATAATATAATGGCCTGAATAGAACGCGCCGCGGCCGTTCGCGAATTTCGACCATTTATTTCAAACGGACATTACGGGAGATCCGACCGTCGGATTCTCCTAAAACCGGAACCGTTGGGTTCGTATCGAAAAGAGCTTTCTAACGAAGGTTAGAAATTTGAAATCTAACGGTTGGATTTGGAGATACGTCCAAATCAAATTCGAAAAAGGTCGCTGTAAGTGCAGTTCGATGGCCATTGTTGGAAATCGACTGTACGGGCCTTGATAAAATTATTAAAAATAGTAATAATTTGTGTAAAATCATAAGAAATGATTTAGAAAGAATTGGGATGAAAAACTCCCTATTTGAAAAGATAAAAATAGATTTTTATCGAAATGAACTAGTTTTGAACTAGAATTATAATTCTATTTATTTTTAAATAAATAAATTGAATTTGAAAAGGGTTTTGAAAATAACCAAAATTTCCAATGATTGCATTGGAGTGGATTTGAATCGAAATTGTCTTCGGAATATTTCGATGTTGGAATTTGTGATTATACGGATGTTGTTACGGAAATTTGAAAGATATATATTTATATCGTTATTTCCAATACGACATTTGTTAATCGTAGAATTTGATATTGAATATAAGCCGATATATTTTCTATTCAGAGCCTTATATTGAATATCAAATGTGATTTGGGTTTGTCGTGAATGGTGTCTTCACTAACACTGTTCTTGAACCCAGTTGAGAAAAGATTAAATCTTTTTATTTAGATTTAATGAAGTGTACCAATTAAATAATATTTAATTGGAATTGAATTGATATTGATTTTTGGGTTTATCGTGAACAGTGTTTTAAATAACACTTGTTCTTTAACCCGATAATTAATGAATGTGATTTGGGTTTGTCGTGAATGGTGTCTTCACTAACACTGTTCTTGAACCCAGTTGAGAAAAGATTAAATCTTTTTATTTAGATTTAATGAAGTGTACCAATTAAATAATATTTAATTGGAATTGAATTGATATTGATTTTTGGGTTTATCGTGAACAGTGTTTTAAACAACACTCGTTCTTTAACCTGATAATTAATGAATGTGATTTTGGGTTTATCGTGAACTGTGTTTTTAAATGACACGGATTCTTTAACCCAGTCGAAGATTAAAACTAAGTGGAGTTTTAATGAATCTTTAATTAGATTGAAAAGATCGAGAATGGAGTATCACCAGTTTTGCTCCAGGCGATAGTTAAATCTTTAATTAGATTTGAACGTGAAATTTAGAAACTAACTGTCGGTTAGCCAAGCAGAAGGGTTTTCTGGGTATTGATCTGATGTTGGTTTCGGCCTTCGGGGTTAATATTTGGGGAATTATTCTCTTGATTAATTTACGGTTAGTGACTAATAAATTGGAATGAGGCGTATGTTGTGTTTGTGTAACACTTATTTAAAATATACGCGAGTTATTCGGAAAGACCGGGTTTATCCCATTCTGAATAACTGATACGACGATAAGTCGAAGATGAAGACGATGGTCGAAGACCGGAGGTCTTCACGTCGTTTGGGTGATAACTGATGATCTTGATTGGGCTGTACACCCAAGAAGATGGAAACAGTTAGTGATCGTCCAGACGTACTTGGAGATCGATGGATATGCGGGGTACTAGGTGCCTTCGGTTTCGTTCAGACCCAGAACGGACTTGTAAATGGACTGTGTGTCTGACATTGGATTTTAGTCCGTGTGATTGATCTCTATTAAATATATATCTGTTTGGCGGCGGAGAATTAATTCTCTTGCTTAACGCCCTTCTCTGAGACGTACGAGCTCAGGGGTTATATATTGATGGATATCAATCGCATGGAGTGAATTGCCCGTGTGGCATGCTTAAGTGGCAAATGATCAAGGCTTCTGTTGAAAAGCAAAGTCTTGTGGTTGATGATCGAAGCACGGCCTTCGTGGCGTAGCTTTGTGTAACGTTGATTCGCGAGTATCACACCCGGTATGAATCAAAAACGGGAGACGGACCTCAGGGAGGACATGCGTTTCTTTCTAGTTATGAGTGGCGTCAGTGCTTGAACTGGCTGACGAGTTTGACTCATGTGGATGTTACTTATTATTACTTGCTGAAAAGCGAGGCGCCTCGTGATATCGGTTTCGGCCGATGCTTCTGGTCGGCTGACGGGCCAGGCTTACGCCCCAAAGGGCGGGGAAACGCATCGTTCAGGCACTATATTCCACATCGGTGGACCGGCCCTGACGATCCAAGGGGCAGTTGCGGCTGTTCCGGTGGCTCGGGCTAGAGAGTCACAAATCGGTAGAGGATCTTGCCCCTAGCCTCGGTTCATACCATAAATGATAACCCAACTTCCAATACGACATTGCGGTTTTGATTGTAAACCTATATGTGGCGACATAGTGGCATGGGACGCTCATGTCGCCTATGATTGATACTTATGATTTGAAGTTGTTTTATACACTATGCACTTATAATAGTATCAAATGATTTGTTTTAAAACGTATCAAGCATCCTTTGGCTGTTATAAGGGAAAACCCTATCCTCGACTGCGTTGCATTGTGTGATGGGACCTGGGTCTTATAACAGCTTCATTTTTCTTTATTTAGCATTGCGCCGTTTGTTTTATGCACTGGTATTCTTGGGAGGAAACCCGTTCCGTGTTATACGGCGTGGTCCCTTGATTTACCTAATGATTTAAAATAAAGATTAATAACTGTTTTAGTTCTCACACCAGTCACATGACTGACCTGGAGTTTATTGTTTTAACCTAAACTCTGGGTGCCCCTATTTTGACACGGGCAGCTAGTAGTTTTGGTTTTGCAGATTTATATTCACAGGATCCTGGTTTACAGCTGGAACGATATCCGGAAAGCTTTGTATCCGTATATCTCATTCTAGTTGTGTATTGTATTATTTTCCGCTGCTATGTGTTTAAATGTAATTTAAATCTCTGATATTTCTGTGTAATATTCATTTATACTCTGTATATTCTTGTAATCTGATGCATTGTTGTTATATACAATGAAATGTTCTTCTGTATGCGTTCTGTTGTGTCGTGTTCTCAAACGATAGGGCGTTTCGAACGGCCTGGGTCGGTTTAGCGACTGGTTCAGACCGAGCGAAATTCCTTGCCGTCACAATATTCTTGTATTCTGATGGAATTGTTGTAATAAGCAATGAAATGTTCTTCTGTTTGCGTTCTGATGTGTGTTGTTCTCAAAGCGATTCTTTATTTCCTTACCGGGAAAGTTACGGGTTATCACACATTTACAAGTTCATTCTGGGTCTGAATGAAACCAGAGGAACCTTATTCCTCCCCCATATGTCCAATACAGGGGAGAGGTCCTCGCATATCCGGTCGATCTCCAAGTACGTTTGGACGATCACCACTTATTACCTTGTCTTGGATGTACAACTCAATCAAGACATCAGTAATCATCCGAACGATGTGAAGACCTCCGTTCTTCGACCACCGTCTTCATCCTCGATATATCGTCGAATTAGTTATTCAGAATGGGATAAACCCGGTCTTTCCGAATAACTCGCGTATATAATAAACAAGTGCTATAAAAACACAACATACGCCTTATTCCAATCCAGAACATTTCTTTATTCAAATATTCTTATACACTGGGTAAGGTTCCCATTAATTTTATCAACGATAAATTATTTAAATTTATTCTTTAATCTTCCTTTGGATACCAATTCAAACCAAATTATGATTATCCAAACTAGTCGGGATTAGCGCTCCTTACCGAAGTAATCATTTATTTAATTTCCCAATCCCAACCTATTCATCCCATGAAGTAAAACTGGTAATATTTCATATCTAACACCACGGTGCTATCGGTAAATTAAATTACCATTTCACGTTCAAATCTAATTAAAGATTTAACTATCACCTGGAGCAAAAATGGTGGTACTCCATTCTCAATCATTTCAATCTAATTAAAGATTCATTAAAACTCCACTTGGTTTTAATCTTCCCAAAAATCAATATTAATGATTATTTAACTTGGGAAATCATATTCTATCTTTAACTGGGTTAAAGAACCAATGTCCTTTAAAACACGGTTCACGATAAACTCAAAATCACCTTCCATTTCATCAGCCTTTAACCGTAAATTAACAAGTGAATAATTCCCTAAGTATTAACCCCGATGGCCGAAACCAACAATAGATCAATACCCAGGAAACCATTCAACTTAACTAATCCCTAGTTAGTTTCTGATTTTCTTAACTCCGTTGGGTCTAAGAACAGTATTATTAAAGATACCATTCACGACAACCCAAAATCACATTCCATTAACAATGGAATCTTCATCGAAAACAAATCGATATAAACTTCTATATCCAACCAATAATATAAATGGAATAACGACAAGGCCTTTTAAATTCCATATATATTAACCGTCTTCCTCTACAGAAGCTTACTTCGATTATTACCAAATCGAATTCCATTCAATTCCAATTTAATATGTTAAATTGGAAAACTTTACTTTGGAAAAATCTCCTTTAAATCTTAACAAAAGATTTATAAAATCCAAATCTCATTCCACGGTAAATCGGGTTAAAGAACGAATGTCGTTAGAAACACAGTTCACAATAAACCCAATTCACATTCCATTAGTCTCTAACCATAAGTTAGTAAGAGAAGAATTCCCTAAGTATTAACCCCGAAGGCCGAAACCAACATCAGATCAATACCCAGGAAACCTTCCAACTTTGCCACTCTCTAGTCAGTTTCTAATTTTCTTATCTCCACTGGGTTTAAGAACAGTATTATTAAAGATACCATTCATGACAAACCCGAAATTCAGTTTGATATTAAATACAAGGCTCTGAATAGAAAATATATCGGCTTATATTCAATATCAAATTTTGAAACCAACAAATATCGTATTGGAATAACGATATATATATATATATATCTTCCAAATTCCTCCACAATATCCGTATAATCACGAAATCCAATATCGAAATGTTCCTAGGATAATTTCGATTCAAATCCATTCCAATTCATATATTGGAAATTCTGGTTATTATTAAAACCATTTCAAATCCAATTTATTTATTTTAAAAAAAATGTTGGATTATAATTCTAGTTCATAACTAGTTCATTTCGATAAAATATATTTTTATCTTTTCAAATATGGAATTTTTCATCCCAATTCTTTCCAAATCATTTATTATGATTTTACACAAATTATTGATATTTTTAATAATTTTATCAAGGCCCGTACAGTCGATTTTCATAAAGGGCCATTGAACCGCACTTGCAGCGACCTTTTCCAAATTTGATTTGGACATAGTTCCAAATCCAGATGTTAGATTTCAAATCTCTAATATTCTTAGAAAGCTCTTTTCGATACGAACCCAACGGTTCCGGTTTTAGGAGAATCCAATGGTCGGATCTCCCGTAATGTCCGTTCAAAGTCAATGGTCGAAATTCGCGAACTGCCGCAGCGCGGCGTGATCTATTCAGGCCATTATATTATATATATATAATATATATTTCATCGATTTCCTTTTCAAACGTATTTTATAAATCGTTTTAAGTTCGTTTTCAAAACGATTTCAACTTCATATTCAATTTCAAATCAAAACTGAATATTCCATATCATCGATATATAAATTATAGTATTTTCAAAACATTAGATTTCGAAATCAATTCCTTTTCGATATTCATTAAAAAAATGAATAAAATCGATATAAATATCGTTCACGTCAAAATGGCGTTAATCTAATCAACACGGCTTTATATGTTTAAATATATTCGTGTCCATCCCAAGTTGGACATCAAAATCAGATTTTGATCTTTTACTGAATATTATTTTAAAATATTCATTATTTAAAATAATTGTTATTTTAAAATATTCATTCTTCTGAACTGGAATCAGACACAGTCAATTACCATATAATTTTATTTATATGGATTTCATATACACATGTATACAATAACAATCAAACACAGTCAACCATCATCCAGAGTGCATTCTACACTGCATAAGCATCAAATATAAATATTTAATGCTTACAACAGCCTGTCAATTAATCGATCAACATACAGCTAATTATTGGGACTAGTGTATGTCATATATCATCCTAATACTCGTGTGGGGTTTCAATCAACAAATACAGATTTATTTGTGCAGTTGGGCGATGTGTAAAATTTATCATCCCAATCAATATCAGTCAAATGTGTGTACATAAAAAAATCGTCCGATTTGTTTATAAATATTTATTTTATTCATATATGCGTTAAAAATTATATTTATAACTATAAAATATTTATTCCATTCCACATTACACAATCAATTTTCACCACACAATCAATCAAACAAACAAGTCGTCCATGGTCTGTGGACGACGGGTGTCGGGTGCTGCTAAGCACCGTCTGCATCCTAGTATATATTTTAACTAGAAAATAAAATAAAAGTGAGAAGTTCTCACCTTTGGGATCCACTCCATCATTCTTTCCTTTTGAATGGTATGGATTCCATTTTGATTTCCGTCGATACCATCGCTATCTTTTCCCGCTGTTCATAGTAAAAATCATATTTTTAATATGATGTTTATTTTAAAAATCACATTTTTATAATGGCACTTCATATAAATAAAAATCACAATTTTATTTCGCTACTTCATATATAAAAAAATCCAATTTTTATATCGTTCTTCATATAATAAAATTATATTCTTAGCGCGCCATTCAAATAAATAAAAATCACATTTTTATTCTTCTATTCAAATAATAAAAATCATATTTTTATACTGATACTTCATATATAAAAAATCAATTTTTATACCGCTGCTTTCAAAATGAAAATCTAATTTTTTTTCTACAATGAAAAATCAAATCTTTTTGAAGTTAAAAATCGAATCTTTTTGAAGTTAAAAATCGAATCTTTTTGAAATTAAAAATCAAATCTTTCTTCATATAAAAATATGATCTTTCTTCATATAAAAGTATGAACTTTCTTCATATAAAAATATAAACTTTACTATGAGATACTTCAATAAAAATTTAAACTTTATCACAAATAAATATCCTATTTTTATTTACATCGAAGAAAATAAAAATAACTGAAATAACAAAATTTAAAAGTTACCTTTTATTCCATCATTCGTCGGAGAGGGAAAAATGGCGCTCGTTGGACAGGAAGAAGGGTGTTTTAGGGATTTTCAGCTAAGGGAGGGTGGAGGAGAAGAGGGAGGTCATGACAGAAAAGGGGGTTTGACTACAGTGGCGCGCCGGAGGTCAGGGGCGAGGGCGGAGGTAGGGCATGGCGGTTTTGGGGCTTGCGCATCAAAGGAGAAAGGAAGGAGGAGAGCTGGAGAGGGCGGTTCCCTCTGGCGGCCGCGGCGATCCCCCTCCCCTGCATTCTCTTTTTTTTTTTATTAAACCTGATGTCGGGTTGTGGAGAAGAGGAAAGGGGGTTAACCCCCTTTTCTATATTATATATATATATATATATTTCTATTTAATTATTCCTAAAAAGTAACCTTTTATTTCGAACTCGAAATCAAACCCACCGATTGTCGTCCATAACTAATTACCCCCATTCCGAACACAATGGGATATGTATCGTAAGCCAGTTTGGTTGTTTCGATCGGTTTCCGTCAAAACCAAAGTATAAATCTATGTATTGAATTTGAACGCACATTTCAATTTACCCGAGCCACATACGGACTCTAAAAATTTCCAAAAAATATTTTCTAGCTTCGTATTGATGATACGGTCCTAACAAAACTAATTTCGTCCAATTTGGAGACCGTTTGAAAAATGGCCATTTTCTGGTCGATCCAAATTGACTGAAACTGTCTAAACACGATTAACTTCGCTACGCTCACATATTAATTCCAAAAATTATGGAAATTGGAATCTAACAATAATTAGACATCCCAGATCCAACAAAATTGGTTTCGTCGAAAAGGAGTTCGTTCGCGAAATTTCCATTTTTAAGGGCCAAAATTCCATAGCGACTATTCTGAATTTTCAATTGGGCATAACTTTTTATTCCTGCTACAAAATTTCAATTTTTCGGATTCGTTGGAAAGATATATTCAAATAGATTCTAATACTTTTGATTTCGCTAAAATCCGGTTTATTTTGAATCCTGTACATTCATTTGAAATTTGAAATCGAATTTTCAAACTATCGCGCCATTTCCAATTCCTTTTATAATTTAAAATAAATATTTATATTCTAACGACGATTCAAATAAATATATACGTTCTAATTCTATTAAAATAAATTTCTCGTCGTTATTATTTAAAATAAATCATTTTAAATATTCAAAATTCATTAAAATTGCCAAAATAAAAATTTTAAATTGGTTCTGATTTTCCGGGTTATTACAATCTCCCCCACTTAAAATCTTTTCATCCTCAAAAATGAACGGAGCTGAAAATTGTTTTACTAATCAACTCAACTTTCAGTTTGGCTTTCATTCTTCAACTTTTCAATTTCTACGAATTTCACAATTCTTCAAAAGTTTGGCTAACACCCTAAATTTTCGAAAAATTTCGCCATAACCTCCTTCGTACGGGAGCACAGGGAAAATCCTGAAATCTCCATATAGGCCTCTCCAATCTAAAAGGAAAAAGAAACAGCCAAGCGGCTAGCCAAGCGGCTAGCCAATCGGCTTATAAAATCATCAAAAACCCCAAGAAATACCTATTTATCGGGCAAAGAATTTTATTCTTCTGCTCTAGCCTTGAAACGACCCAAACTTCCCAGTAAAGGAAAGACTGGATTGCTTTGAGAACAACTCACATTCGAACACAAACTGAAGAACATTTTATTGCTGTTTACAACAATTACATCAGAGTACAAGAATATAACAGAGTATGAATACTTATTACACAAAGAAATACAATAATATCAGAGGTTTAAATTACACTTAAATAGCAACGGAAAAATATTACAAATACACAACCGAAAGGAATACACGGATATAGAGCTTTCCGAATATCGCTTCAGCTGTAAACCAGGATCCTGTAAATATCTGCAAAAAGCTATTCGACTGCCCATGTGGAAAATATGGGCACCCGAGTTTGCCAGTGAAACAAACTACAGGTCAATCATGGGACTGGTATGAGAAATCTTAACTTAACTTATCTAATAATAAGGCTAATCACAGGACCACGCCGCTAACGCGGAACGGCTTTACTCCATTGGATTGCCAGATCATAAAATAAAGTAAATCGTTAAACAACGCAATGCTTTTTAGAAAAATGAAACTATTATAAGACCCAAGTCCCATCACACAATGCAATGCAAACCGGAGGATAGGGTTTTACCTTATAATGGTCAAAAGATGCTTGACATGATAAAATGGATTTAATATTAGCGTGTATATGTTTTAAAAACAATTTCAATCATAATATATCAATCATAGACGGCATGGGTACCATATATCATGTCGCCATACTAGTTCTACAATCAAAACCGCAAGGTCGTATCGAAAGTTGGGTTTCCATCATGAGATCGAGGCTAGGGATCGTTTGAAAAATGGCCATTTTCAAGTCGATTAAATTTGATTGAAACTGACAAAACATATTTTCTTTTGCCACACTCACATATTAATTCGAAAAATTATGAAAATTTAAACCTAGTAATAATTTGACATTCCGGTTCCAACAAAAGTGGTTTTGTCGAAAACAGAGGTCATTTGCAAAATGGCTATTTTTAAGGGCTATATATTTAATTAAAAAATATATAAATTCTACGACTTTTCTAAATTTTAAACTGGACATAATTTACAACTTTTAAAGTGAAATTTCAGTTTTTCAGATTCGTTATAAAGATATGATTAAACAGATTTAAATATTTCTGGTTTTGCTCAATTCTGATTTAAAATGAATTCTGTACATTCAGTCAAAGTTCAAATTCAAAATTTCAAACTGCAGCGCTGTTTTAAACTCCTTTTATAATTAAATTTATTTGTTTTAAAATAAATTTTTAGTCGTTATTATTTAAAATAAATTATTTTAAATATTAAAATCCATTAAAATTTCTAAAATAAAAATTTTAAATTAGCCCCAAAATTCTGGGTTGTTACAGTCTCCCCCACTTAAAATCTTTTCATCCTCGAAATGGAACGTAGCTAAAAGTTGTTTAATTAACTAACTTAATTAAATTTTTATTTATTGGTTCCGATAATTTTATTAGCTAAAGTAATTATTATTCCAATAATTTTATTAGCTAAACTAATAATCAAACATCACAACCATCAATCAATTAGGTGATTAACTTTTCAAATATATAACTTTTATATATAGTCAAAAAATCATATTTTGAGTGCAAATCACAGCAATGTGTACTAACTAAGTTTTGGTTCTCATACCAATCAATGGAAACATATAGAAATCCCACTTTCGAGACTCGAACATAAACTCTGATGACGCTAGCAATCATCAGAATCATCTTCGGGCAACTAGAGCATGGTTCTATATCTATCCAGTATATTAAAACTTCGAATATCCGTTAATTACTCGTATATTCGAAATCTTTATATACTCGATTGTCCACATTAAAATATTATAATATACTCAAATACGTATATTAAGATAAAATTTTCAAAACTAAATTTGTTTTTACTTTTATTTTTAAAGAAAATAATACGCTTTACACTCGTTCTAGGATACTACTGATCCCATCTCTAAGGAGTTATTCTCATTGGATATTACTAACCCAATCTCTGATGATTTCTTTCGTTCGGTTCTGATGTGCCTTGTTCTCGAGCTCTGTAAACCAAATCTCTGATACCAAATGAAACGACCCAAACTTCCCAGTAAAGGAAAGACTGGATTGCTTTGAGAACAACACACATCCGAACACAAACTGAAGAACATTTTATTGTTGTTTACAACAATTACATCAGAGTACAAGAATATAACAGAGTATGAATAATTATTACACAAAGAAATACAATAATACCAGAGGTTTAAATTACACTTAAATAGCAGCGGAAAAATATTACAAATACACAACCGTAAGGAATACACGGATATAGAGCTTTCCGAATATCGCTTCAGCTGTAAACCAGGATCCTGTAAATATCTGCAAAAAGCTATTCGACTGCCCATGTGGAAAATATGGGCACCCGAGTTTGCCAGTGAAACAAACTACAGGTCAGTCATGGGACTGGTATGAGAAATCTTAACTTAACTTATCTAATAATAAGGCTAATCACAGGACCACGCCGCTAACGCGGAATGGGTTTACTCCATTGGATTGCCAGTGCATAAAATAAAGTAAATCGTTAAACAACGCAATGCTTTTTAGAAAAATTAAACTATTATAAGACCCAAGTCCCATCACACAATGCAACGCAAACCGGAGGATAGGGTTTTACCTTATAATGGTCAAAAGATGCTTGATACGATAAAATGGATTTAATATTAGTGTGTATATGTTTTATAAACAATTTCAATCATAATATATCAATCATAGACGGCATAGGTACCATATATCATGTCACCGTACTAGTTCTACAATCAAAACTGCAAGGGCATATCGAAAGTTGGGTTTCCATCATGAGATCGAGGCTAGGGATCGTCCTCTCCGATTCGAGACACTCTAGCAAATGCCTCAGAGCCCGAACGCTGGCGAACCCTTGGAGCGGTAGGGTCGGTCCCCACCTAATGGTAGTGCATTAGTTATGCCTGAACACACGCTTCCCGGTCCCTTTGGACCTCCATATGACCACTAACGGCCTATAAATCCGAGGCGCCTCAAAATCCATCATCCACATAAGTAAAATGTCAGCGCTGGTAGGTCCCTGACATCACTCTAGCTAGAAAGAAACGTGTGCACTCCCTACGGTCCATATCTCGTTTTTGACTCATACCGGGGTGTGAGGCTCGCGAAGTCACGCTATACACAAAGCTATGCCGTAATAGGCTATACTTTGATCATCCCACAAGGCCCTGCTTTTCAACAAAAGCCTTGATCAATTGCATCTTGGCGTGCCACATTGACAATTCACGCCATGCGATCAATCACTATTAATATATACCAGGGTGTTAAGCAGAGAATAAATTCTCCACCACCAATCTGATATACATTAATAAAAATCAATTTAATTCACACGGAATGAAATCCAATGTCCGACACGCATCCATTTACAAGTCCGTTTTGGGTCTGAACGAAACCGGAGACACCTGAGAGGTCCTCGCATATCCGGACAATCAACAATACGTCTGGATGGCTACCACTGGAGCCCCTTCAAGGTAGCTACTCCCATCATAGGTCTCAGTAGCAACACATCCATTCGATGTGAAGATCGTCGATCTTCAATCACCGTCTTCGACTTCGACTCTTCATCGTCGTAGTGATCATTCGGAATGGGTTAAACCCGGTCTTTCCGAATAACTCGCGTATTTTTATAATTAATAATCAAGCGCTATAAAAACACATCCAACGCCTCCTTCCAATGCAGAATATTCTTTTTAAATTAAATATTCACATTATCTATCAAAGATAAATCCTTTAAATTTATTCTTAAATCTTTCTTTTAAATATTTATTAAAACCCCAATTTGGTTTTAAATATCAAAAATCATTATTCAATAATTATTTAAATTTAAGAAATGAATCTTATCTTTAACAGGGTTAAAGAACTAATGTCATTTAAAACATAGTTCACGGTAAACCCAAAATCATCTTCCATAAAATATGGAATCTTCACAGAAATCAAATCAATATATAATCGTTATAAATTTCTGTATCCGACCAATAATATAAATGGAATAACGGCAAAGCCTCTTAAATTCCATATGTAGTATCGGTCTTCTTTTACAGAAGCTTATCTCGATTATTATTAATTCAAATTCCATTCAACTCTAATTTAACATATTAAATTGGAAAACTTGGCTTTCGGAAAATTCCCCTTTAAATCTTAATAAAAGATTTATAAATTCCAAATCATATTTTTACTGTCAGTTGGGTTAAAGAACAAATGTCACTTAAAAACACAGTTCACAATAAACCCAACTCACATTTCATCTTATTTCAATTACTAAATATAATTGAAAACTTTAATAATCTAAATTAAAAGATTATTCTTTTCATACGGGGTTTAAGAACAGTGTTATTTAAGACACTATTCAAGACAAACCCAAAATCCAATTTATTTAATTCATTCTCAATTAAATATTAACAAATTGGAAAACTTCATTAAATCTAAATTTAATGATCTATTCTAGTTAATAACTAGTTCATTTCAATAAAAATACATTTTCTAAAATAATTTTTTTTCTAAGATATTTTCTAAAATATACTTTTTCTAGAATATTCTTTATTGGAATGTGACTCAATCAACAACCATATATTGCATGTAATAAATAATCATGACACATAATTATCAAGCATCCAAATAACACCCAAAGTGGATTCTACACTAAACATTGGGACTAGTGTATGTGAAAAACCGCAACTTCCCCGTAAAGGAAAGCGTCGGATAGTTCGAGAACAAGCCACAACAGAACACAAACAGAAGAACATTTCATTGTATATTACAACAATGCACCAGAATACAAGAATATACAGAGTATAAATGAATATTACACAGAAATATCAGAGATTTAAATTACATTTAAATACATCGCAGCGGAAAATAATACAATACACAACTAGAAGAGATATACAGATACAAAGCTTTCCGGATATCATTCCAGCTGTACCAGGATCCTGTGAATATAAATCTGCAAAACCAAAACTACTAGCTGCCCGTGTCAAAATAAGGGCACCCAGAGTTTAGGTCAAAACAATAAACTCCAGGTCAGTCATGTGACTGGTGTGAGAACGAAAACAGTTATTAATCTTTATTTTAAATCGTTAGGTATATCAAGGGACCACGCCGTATAACACGGAACGGGTTTCCCCCCAAGAATACCAGTGCATAAAACAAACAACGCAATGCTAAATAAAGAAAAATGAAGCTGTTATAAGACCCAGGTCCTATCACACAATGCAACGCAAGCCGAGGGATAGGGTTTTCCCTTATAACAGCCAAAGAATGCTTGATACGTTTAAAACAAATCATTTGATACTATTATAAGTGCATAGTGTATAAAACAACTTCAAATCATAAGTATCAATCATAGACGGCATGAATGACCCATACCACTATGTCGCCATATATATAAGTTTACAATCAAAACCGCAATGTCGTATTGGAAGTTGGGTTATCATTTATGGTATGAACCGAGGCTAGGGGCAAGATCCTCACCGATTCGAGACGCTCTAGCCCGTGTCTCAGGAACAGCCGCAACTGCCCCATGGATCGTCAGGGCCGGTCCACCGATGTGGATTATTATGCCTGAACACTGCGTTTCCCCGCACTTTGGGGCGTAAGCCTGGCCCGTCAGCCGACCAGAAGCATCGGCCGAAACCGATATCACGAGGCGCCTCGCTTTTCAGCAAGTAATAATAAGCAACATCCACATGAGTCAAACTCGTCAGCCAGTTCAAGCACTGACGCCACTCCTAACTAGAAAGAAACGCATGTCCTCCCTGATGTCCGTCTCCCGTTTTTGGTTCATACCGGGTGTGATACTCGCGAATCAACGTTACACAAAGCTACGCCACAAAGGCCGTGCTTCGATCATCAACCACAAGACTTTGCTTTTCAACAGAAGCCTTGATCATTTGCCACTTAGGCATGCCACATAGGCAATTCACTCCATGCGATCGATACCCATCAATATATAACCCCTGAGCTCGTACGTCTCAGAGAAGGGCGTTAAGCAAGAGAATAAATTCTCCGCCGCCAAACAGATATATATTTAATAGAGATCCATCACACGGACTAAAATCCAATGTCAGACACACCGTCCATTTACAAGTCCGTTCTGGGTCTGAACGAAACCGGAGGCACCTAGTACCCCGCATATCCATCGATCTCCAAGTACGTCTGGACGATTCCCAACTGTTTCCATCTTCTTGGGTGTACAGCCCAATCAAGATCATCAGTAATCACCCAAACGACGTGAAGACTTCTGGTCTTCGACCACCGTCTTCATCTTCGACTTATCGTCGTATCAGTTATTCAAAATGGGATAAACCCGGTCTTTCCGAATAACTCACGTATTATTTTAAATAAGTGTTACACAAACACAACATACGCCTCATTGCAATTCATTAGTCACTAATCGTAAATTAATCAAGAGAATAATTCCCCAAATATCAACCCCGAAGGCCGAAACCAACATCAGATCAATATCCAGAAAACCATTCTACTTGGCTAACCGACATTTTGTTTCTAAATTTCATATTCATAGGGAAAGGTTCCCATTAATTTTATCCAAGATAAATTATTAAAATTTATTCTTTAATCTTCTTTTGAATTTCGATTCAACTAGTCGGGATTAACGAACCTTACCGATGTAATCATTTGTTTTAATTTCCCAATCCCAACCTATTCATCCCATGAAGTAAAACTGGTAATACTTCATACCTAACACCATGGTGTTATCGGTAAATTCAATTACCATTTCACGTTCAAATCTAATTAAAGATTTAACTATCGCCTGGAGTAAAACTGGTGATACTCCATTCTCGATTATTTCAATCTAATTAAAGATTCATTAAAACTCCACTTAGTTTTAATCGTTAACTGGGTTAAAGAATCCGTGTCATTTAAAACACGGTTCACGATAAACCCAAAGTCACATTCCATTAATTATCGGATTAAAGAACGAGTGTTATTTAAAACACTGTCCACGATAAACCCAAAAATCAATATCAATTCAATTCCAATTAAATATCATTTAATTGGTACACTTCATTAAATCCAAATAAAAAGATTTAATCTTTTCTCAACTGGGTTCAAGAACAGTGTTAATGAAGACACCATTCACGACAAACCCAAATCACATTTGATATTCAATACAAGGCTCTGAATAGAAAATATATCGGCTTATATTCAATATCAAATTCTACGACTAACAAATGTCGTATTGGAAATAACGATATAAATATATATCTTTCAAATTTCCATAACAACATCCGTATAATCACGAATTCCAACATCGAAATATTCCAAAGACAATTTCGATTCAAATCCACTCCAATGCAATCATTGGAAATTCTGGTTATTTTTAAAACCCTTTTCAAATTCAATTTATTTACTTAAAAATAAATAGAATTATAATTCTAGTTCAAAACTAGTTTATTTCGATAAAAATCTATTTTTATCTTTTCAAGTATGGAGTTTTTCATCCCAATTCTTTCTAAATCATTTCTTATGATTTTACACAAATTATTACTATTTTTAATAATTTTATCAAGGCCCGTACAGTCGATTTCCATCAACGGCTATCGAACTGCACTTACAGCGACCTTTTTCAAATTTGATTTGGACATAATTCCAAATCCAACCGTTAGATTTCAAATTTCTAATATTTGTTCGAAAGCTCTTTTCGATACGAACCCAACGGTTCCGGTTTTAGGAGAATCCGACGGTCGGATCTCCCGTAATGTCCGTTTGAAATAAATGGTCGAAATTCACGAACTGCCGCGGCGCGGCGCGTTCTATTCAGATCATTATATTATATATATAATATATATAATATATATTTCATCGATTTCTATTTAAAACGAATTATATAAATAGTTTTAAAATTCGTTTCAAAAGCAATTTCAACTTCCATTTCAATTCAAATAAAAATTGAATTCTTCTTTATAAATTCGTTTTAAAATTCATTTCTATTCAATTCAAATTTCAATTCAATTTGAATTCATTTCAATTCGCTTTCAATTCAATTTGAATTCGTTTTCAATTCATTTCGAAATCGTTTTCAATTCAATTCATTTCGAAATCGTTTTCAATTCAATTCATTTCGAAATCGTTTTCAATTCAATTCATTTCGAAATCGTTTTCAATTCAATTCATTTCGAAATCGTTTTCAATTCAATTCATTTCGAAATCGTTTTCAATTCAATTCATTTCGAAATCGTTTTCAATTCAATTCATTTCGAAATCGTTTTCAATTCAATTCATTTCGAAATCGTTTAAAATCGATATAAATATCGTTCACGTCAAAATGGCGTCAATCTAATCAACACGGCTTCATATATTCCTTTATTCTATTCAACAAATGAATATTTATTTTTGTCAACACACGACTAATCTCAACGAATGAGTACTGTCCAAGTGTGACTATTTTTTTTAAATTATTTCGTTCAACACATGACTAATCTCAACGGATGAGTACAGTCAACACATAAACCTTTATTTTATAGTGATAAAGATATAAAATTTATTATTAAAATATTTCGTTCAACACATGACTAATCTCAACGAATGAGTACAGTCAACACATGAACCTTTATTTTATAATATTCTTTATTTTCTAAATTGGAATGAGGCCCAATCAATTACTATATAAAGTTAATTATATGGATTCCATACAACAAATGTATATAATAGCAACGATAGATAATCAACCATCAACCGAAGTGCACTACACTGTATAAGCATCAAATATAGATATCTAACGCTTACAACAGCCTGTCAATCAATCGATCGACATATTTAATCAATCAGGATGAGTGAACTTCATATTTCATCCCAACACCCGTGTGGGGTTTTCAAACAATCAAACACAGATTTTAGTTGTGCAGTTGGGCGATGTGTAAAATTTATCGACCCAATCAATATCAGTCAAATCAGTGTATATAAACAAATCGGCCGATTTGTTTATAAATATTTATTTATTCACTTTCACGTTAAAAATTATATTTTTAACGATAAAACATTTTATTCAACCTATGAATATTCTATTCGGTTCATTTATTCAATAAAATGATATTTTTATTTTTCTAACATATTTTAGAAAATTTCGGCGGCATAACGGCACGATACTAGAAACGGGACAAGGCCTAGCCTTATCCCCGGTCTAGTGAAGGCCCACGCCATTCACACATCAATCAAATCCATTCATTTCACCAAATAATTCAATTCAAACCAAATAAACTAACCAACTACTCAACCAAACAATTTAACAAACAAGCCATCCATGGTCTGTGGATGACGGGTGTCGGGTGCTACTAAACACCGTCTACATCCTAGTATATATATATATAACTAGAAAGAGAAATTGAAAGGTGAGAAATTCTCACCGATAGCTATCCAATCATCTTGACTCTTCTTTGATAGAAATCTTCATCGTTATCGCATTTTTGTCATCTTCGTTGCTGTAGCCACTACATATGTAAAAATCGAATTTTTACTTTGTTATTCAATATATAAAAATCGAATTTTTACTATGTTATTAAATATATAAAAATCAAAATTTTACTATTCTATTCAATATATAAAAATCAAATTTTTACTTTGCTATTCAATATATAAAAATCAAATTTTTACTTTGCTATTCAATATATAAAAATCTAATCTTTAAGCGAATAAAAATCTAATCTTTAAGCGAATAAAAATCTAATCTTTAAGCGAATAAAAATCTAATCTTTAAGCGAATAAAAATCTAATCTTTTTATTTAAAAAATCACTTCTTTATCTAAGTAAAAATCATATTTTTACTTCGCTTAAAGTCATATATTTTATACCATCAACATATATGTAAAAATTGAATTCTTTACCTAACTAAAAATCGAATTTTTATTTGATGTTTATATTTAACAAAAACCTGTATTTTTCTATTTATTTTTCGAAACAATATCCATTTTCAAAATCGATGGTATTATAATTTTCAAAAATCATATTTTTATAACTTCTACTTCACATCCAAAAATTATATTTTTATGTAAACTAAAGATCAACTTTATATAAAGAAGAACTAAATTAAAAATTGAAATTAGAAATCAATACATACCAAACTCACTAATTTTCGATCGACGGAGGGGCTTGGCGGCTATTGCGGGTGGCGCTGGAGCGAAGGTGCTGTGCCAGAGGTCGCGACAAGCGGTTGTGCCTCCTCAGCGTCGATGGCCTTCAGGCTATTGGGGTTTTGGGGTTTTAAATTAGAAGAGGGGTGGAAGGTGAGAAGCGACGGAACAGAGAGGGAGGAGGCGCAACTTGGTCGGAGGACGGTGGTAGCAGGCCGGGGCGGTTCCGATGGGGCGACACGTCAGGGGCTTCAGCGTTTTGGGTTCGCGAGTTTGATCTCGCACTGGACAGATGGGGGAAACCGTAGGATGAGGTGCCAGGCGAGAGGGGATGGCTGGGCACGACGTCGACGAAGGCGGCGCTGGTGGGGGAAACCTAGGGCGGCGGCGACAAACGAGGGAGGAGGTCAACGAATAAGGGGTGGGGTTTTTTTCCTTTTATTTCAATTTTTTTCTGACGTGGAATGAGGGAGGAAGAGGAATAAAGGTAAGGGGTTTTAAACGAATATATATATATAATAATTTAATATTAATTTCTCTCGTAATGTTGACTTTTCAAACGAGCTCCAAACGAGGCCCAACGACTGTCGTCCATAGCGTTTTACCCCCATTCCGAACACAATGGGATATGTATCGTAAGCTGATCTGATCGTTTCGATTAGTTTCCGTTGAATTTACATTTAAATCACTATATTGAATTTTAAGCGTACATTTCTAATTACCGGGGTCACATACTAACACTAAAAATTCCATAAAAATATTTTCTAGCTTTGTATTGACGATACGGTTCTAACAAAACTAGTTTCGTCGAAATCCGAGGTCGTTTGCAAAATTCCCATTTTTAAGGGCCTGAATTCCATAGCGACTATTCAGAATTTTCAACTGGACATATCTTTTGATTCCCACTATGAAATTTTGATTTGTCGGATTCGTTGGAAAGATATTATCAATTAGATCCTATTATTTTTGGTTTCACTAAAATCCGGATTGTTTTGCACCCGGTACATTCAATTGAAGTTTGAAATCGAATTATCGAACTACCGCGTCATTTTCAATTCTATTTATAATTATATATAATTATTTATATTCTAACGGCGACGTATATAATATATACGTCGAATTCTATATTCAAAATAAATTTTCTCGTCGATATTATTTAAAATAATTCATTTTAAATAATCAAAATTCGCTAAAATTGCCAAAATAAAAATTTTAAACTGGCCCAGATTTTCGGGTTGTTACAATCTCCCCCACTTAAAACTTTTCGTCCCCGAAAAGGAACAAAGTCGAAAGTGGTTTGATCATTCAACTCTACGTTCGATCTGGCTTCCATTCTCCAACTTTTCAGTTTTTGAGAATTTTCAAATTTTCAAAAATTTGGCTAACACCCTTAATTTTCGAAAAATTTCGCCATAACCTCCCCTGCACCGGGAGCATCGGGAAATCTCAAATAGCTTCCCCGGTCCTTCAGATCTCAAAAAGAAAAAGAAAAAGCCAAGCGGCTAGCCAATAGGCTCATAAAATCATCATCACCCAAACGAAACAGTAAATTATGTAGTAAACATGTACCTATTTGTCGGGCAAACAAATTTTATTCTCTGCTCTAGCCTCCTTGCTATGACCTGTTCAATGAAAGTACATGTATATGCAAGCAAGTGCGACCAATTTTCAATATAATTCAATATTTGATTCAATTAGGCTAATTGGCTAAAAAATAGCAAACAAATAACAATCAACACAAACATCAATCAATTAGTGAATTAGAGTTTCAAATTCATAATTTTGATACATATACAAAAAATCATGTTTTTGATGCCAATTCACAACAATGTGTTCTAACTATACAAGTTTTGGTTCTCACACCTTCGTAACACGAACATAAATATTGATGATGCGATCGCTATCATCAATATCATCTCCGGGCGACTAGAGTGTAACCCTATATCTATCCAATATATTAAAACTTCGAATATACGTTCATGACGCGTATATGCAAAATCTTTATATATTGGATTGCCCATATTCAATATAAATAAATAATAAAATACGTTTAAAACGATTTAAATTTTCAAAACAAAATTGTTTTCATTTGAAAAATATACTTTTCACACTCGTTCTAGGATACTACTGATCCTATCTCTAACGAGTCATTCTAATTGGATATTACTAATCCAATATCTGATGAATTCTTTCATACGGTTCTAATGTGCCTTGTTCTCTGAGCTTTGTAAACCAAAGCTCTGATACCAAATGTGAAAAACCGCAACTTCCCCGTAAAGGAAAGCGTCGGATAGTTCAAGAACAAGCCACAACAGAACACAAACAGAAGAACATTTCATTGTATATTACAACAATGCACCAGAATACAAGAATATACAGTATAAATGAATATTACACAGAAATATCAAAGATTTAAATTACATTTAAATACATCGCAGCGGAAAATAATACAATACACAACTAGAAGAGATATACGGATACAAAGCTTTCCGGATATCATTCCAGCTGTAAACCAGGATCCTGTGAATATAAATCTGCAAAACCAAAACTACTAGCTGCCTGTGTCAAAATAAGGGCACCCAGAGTTTAGGTCAAAACAATAAACTCCAGGTCAGTCGTGTGACTGGTGTGAGAACGAAAACAGTTATTAATCTTTATTTTAAATCGTTAGGTAAATCAAGGGACCACGCCGTATAACACAGAACGGGTTTCCCCCCAAGAATACCAGTGCATAAAACAAACAACGCAATGCTAAATAAAGAAAAATGAAGATGTTATAAGACCCAGGTCCTATCACACAATGCAACGCAAGCCGAGGGATAGGGTTTTCCCTTATAACAGCCAAAGAATGATTGATACGTTTAAAACAAATCATTTGATACTATTATAAGTGCATAGTGTATAAAACAACTTCAAATCATAAGTATCAATCATAGACGGCATGAATGACCCATACCACTATGTCGCCATATATATAAGTTTACAATCAAAACCGCAATGTCGTATTGGAAGTTGGGTTATCATTTATGGTATGAACCGAGGCTAGGGGCAAGATCCTCACCGATTCGAGACGCTCTAGCCCGTGTCTCAGGAACAGCCGCAACTGCCCCATGGATCGTCAGGGCCGGTCCACCGATGTGGATTATTATGCCTGAACACTGCGTTTCCCCGCCCTTTGGGGCGTAAGCCTGGCCCGTCAGCCGACCAGAAGCATCGGCCGAAACCGATATCACGAGGCGCCTCGCTTTTCAGCAAGTAATAATAAGCAACATCCACATGAGTCAAACTCGTCAGCCAGTTCAAGCACTGACGCCACTCCTAACTAGAAAGAAACGCATGTCCTCCCTGATGTCCGTCTCCCGTTTTTGGTTCATACCTGGTGTGATACTCGCGAATCAACGTTACACAAAGCTACGCCACAAAGGCCGTGCTTCGATCATCAACCACAAGACTTTGCTTTTCAACAGAAGCCTTGATCATTTGCCACTTAGGCATGCCACACAGGCAATTCACTCCATGCGATTGATATCCATCAATATATAACCCCTGAGCTCGTACGTCTCAGAGAAGGGCATTAAGCAAGAGAATAAATTCTCCGCCGCCAAACAGATATATATTTAATAGAGATCCATCACACGGACTAAAATCCAATGTCAGACACACCGTCCATTTACAATTCCGTTCTGGGTCTGAACGAAACCGGAGGCACCTAGTACCCCGCATATCCATCGATCTCCAAGTACGTCTGGACGATCACCAACTGTTTCCATCTTCTTGGGTGTACAGCCCAATCAAGATCATCAGTAATCACCCAAACGACGTTAAGACTTCTGGTCTTCGACCACCGTCTTCATCTTCGACTTATCGTCGTATCAGTTATTCAAAATGGGATAAACCCGGTCTTTCCGAATAACTCGCGTATTATTTTAAATAAGTGTTACACAAACACAACATACGCCTCATTCCAATCACTAACCGTAAATTAATCAAGAGAATAATTCCCCAAATATCAACCCCGAAGGCCGAAACCAACATCAGATCAATATCCAGAAAACCATTCTACTTGGCTAACCGACAGTTTGTTTCTAAATTTCATATTCATAGGGAAAGGTTCCCATTAATTTTATCCAAGATAAATTATTAAAATTTATTCTTTAATCTTCTTTTGAATTTCGATTCAACTAGTCGGGATTAACGAACCTTACCGATGTAATCATTTGTTTTAATTTCCCAATCCCAACCTATTCATCCCATGAAGTAAAACTGGTAATACTTCATACCTAACACCACGGTGTTATCGGTAAATTCAATTACCATTTCACGTTCAAATCTAATTAAAGATTTAACTATCGCCTGGAGTAAAACTGGTGATACTCCATTCTCGATTATTTCAATCTAATTAAAGATTCATTAAAACTCCACTTAGTTTTAATCGTTAATTGGGTTAAAGAATCCGTGTCATTTAAAACACGGTTCACGATAAACCCAAAGTCACATTCCATTAATTATCGGATTAAAGAACGAGTGTTATTTAAAACACTGTCCACGATAAACCCAAAAATCAATATCAATTCAATTCCAATTAAATATCATTTAATTGGTACACTTCATTAAATCCAAATAAAAAGATTTAATCTTTTCTCAACTGGGTTCAAGAACAGTGTTAATGAAGACACCATTCACGACAAACCCAAATCACATTTGATATTCAATACAAGGCTCTGAATAGAAAATATATCGGCTTATATTCAATATCAAATTCTACGACTAACAAATGTCGTATTGGAAATAACGATATAAATATATATCTTTCAAATTTCCATAACAACATCCGTATAATCACGAATTCCAACATCGAAATATTCCGAAGACAATTTCGATTCAAATCCACTCCAATGCAATCATTGGAAATTCTGGTTATTTTTAAAACCCTTTTCAAATTCAATTTATTTACTTAAAAATAAATAGAATTATAATTCTAGTTCAAAACTAGTTTATTTCGATAAAAATCTATTTTTATCTTTTCAAGTATGGAGTTTTTCATCCCAATTCTTTCTAAATCATTTCTTATGATTTTACACAAATTATTACTATTTTTAATAATTTTATCAAGGCCCGTACAGTCGATTTCCATCAACGGCTATCGAACTGCACTTACAGCGACCTTTTTCAAATTTGATTTGGACATAATTCCAAATCCAACCGTTAGATTTCAAATTTCTAATATTCGTTAGAAAGCTCTTTTCGATACGAACCCAACGGTTCCGGTTTTAGGAGAATCCGACGGTCGGATCTCCCGTAATGTCCGTTTGAAATAAATGGTCGAAATACACGAACTGCCGCGGCGCGGCGCGTTCTATTCAGGCCATTATATTATATATATAATATATATTTCGTCGATTTCTATTTAAAACGAATTATATAAATAGTTTTAAAATTCGTTTCAAAAGCAATTTCAACTTCCATTTCAATTCAAATCAAAATTGAATTCTTCTTTATAAATTCGTTTTAAAATTCATTTCTATTCAATTCAAATTTCAATTCAATTTGAATTCAATTTCAATTCGCTTTCAATTCAATTTGAATTCGTTTTCAATTCATTTCGAAATCGTTTTCAATTCAATTCATTTCAAAATCGTTTTCAATTCAATTCATTTCGAAATCGTTTTCAATTCAATTCATTTCGAAATCGTTTTCAATTCAATTCATTTCGAAATCGTTTTCAATTCAATTCATTTCGAAATCGTTTTCAATTCAATTCATTTCGAAATCGTTTTCAATTCAATTCATTTCGAAATCGTTTTCAATTCAATTCATTTCGAAATCGTTTAAAATCAATGTAAATATCGTTCACGTCAAAATGGCGTCAATCTAATCAACACGGCTTCATATATTCCTTTATTCTATTCAACAAATGAATATTTATTTTTGTCAACACACGACTAATCTCAACGAATGAGTACTGTCCACGTGTGACTATTTTTGTTAAATTATTTCGTTCAACACATTACTAATCTCAACGGATGAGTACAGTCAACACATAAACCTTTATTTTATAGTGATAAAGATATAAAATTTATTATTAAAATATTTCGTTCAACACATGACTAATCTCAACGAATGAGTACAGTCAACACATGAACCTTTATTTTATAATATTCTTTATTTTCTAAATTGGAATGAGGCCCAATCAATTACTATATAAAGTTAATTATATGGATTCCATACAACAAATGTATATAATAGCAACGATAGATAATCAACCATCAACCAAAGTGCACTACACTGTATAAGCATCAAATATAGATATCTAACGCTTACAACAGCCTGTCAATCAATCGATCGACATATTTAATCAATCAGGATGAGTGAACTTCATATTTCATCCCAACACCCATGTGGGGTTTTCAAACAATCAAACACAGATTTTAGTTCTGCAGTTGGGCGATGTGTAAAATTTATCGACCCAATCAATATCAGTCAAATTAGTGTATATAAACAAATCGGCCGATTTGTTTATAAATATTTATTTATTCACTTTCACGTTAAAAATTATATTTTTAACGATAAAACATTTTATTCAACCTATGAATATTCTATTCGGTTCATTTATTCAATAAAATGATATTTTTATTTTTCTAACATATTTTAGAAAATTTCGGCGGCATAACGGCACGATACTAGAAACGGGACAAGGCCTAGCCTTATCCCCGGTCTAGTGAAGGCCCACGCCATTCACACATCAATCAAATCCATTCATTTCACCAAATAATTCAATTCAAACCAAATAAACTAACCAACTACTCAACCAAACAATTTAACAAACAAGCCATCCATGGTCTGTGGATGACGGGTGTCGGGTGCTACTAAACACCGTCTACATCCTAGTATATATATATATAACTAGAAAGAGAAATTGAAAGGTGAGAAATTCTCACCGATAGCTATCCAATCATCTTGACTCTTCTTTGATAGAAATCTTCATCGTTATCGCATTTTTGTCATCTTCGTTGCTGTAGCCACTACATATGTAAAAATCGAATTTTTACTTCGTTATTCAATATATTAAAATCGAATTTTTACTATGTTATTCAATATATAAAAATCAAATTTTTACTATGCTATTCAATATATAAAAATCAAATTTTTACTTTGCTATTCAATATATAAAAATCAAATTTTTTACTTTGCTATTCAATATATAAAAATCTAATCTTTAAGCAAATAAAAATCTAATCTTTAAGCGAATAAAAATCTAATCTTTTTATTTAAAAAATCACTTCTTTATCTAAGTAAAAATCATATTTTTACTTCGCTTAAAGTCATATATTTTATACCATCAACATATATGTAAAAATTGAATTCTTTACCTAACTAAAAATCAAATTTTTATTTGATGTTTATATTTAACAAAAACCCGTATTATTCTATTTATTTTTCGAAACAATATCCATTTTCAAAATCGATGGTATTATAATTTTCAAAAATCATATTTTTATAACTTCTACTTCACATCCAAAAATTATATTTTTATGTAAACTAAAGATCATCTTTATATAAAGAAGAACTAAATTAAAAATTGAAATTAGAAATCAATACATACCAAACTCACTAATTTTCGATCGACGGAGGGGCTTGGCGGCTGTTGCGGGTGGCGCTGGAGTGGAGGTGTTGTGCCAGAGGTCGCGACAAGCGGTGGTGCCTCCTCAGCGTCGATGGCCTTCAGGCTATTGGGGTTTTGGGGTTTTAAATTAGAAGAGGGGTGGAAGGTGAGAAGCGACGGAACAGAGAGGGAGGAGGCGCAACTTGGTCGGAGGACGGTGGTAGCAGGCCGGGGCGGTTCCGATGGGGCGACGCGTCAGGGGCTTCAGCGTTTTGGGTTCGCGAGTTTGATATCGCACTGGACAGATGGGGGAAACCGGAGGACGAGGTGTCAGGCGAGAGGGGATGGCTGGGCACGACGTCGACGAAGGCGGCGCTGGTGGGGGAAACCTAGGGCGGCAGCGACGAACGAGGGAGAGGGTCAACGAATACGGGGTGGGTTTTTTTTTCCTTTTATTTCAATTTTTTTTCTGACGTGGAATGAGGGAGGAAGAGGAATAAAGGTAAGGGGTTTTAAACGAATATATATATATAATAATTTAATATTAATTTCTCTCGTAATGTTGACTTTTCAAACGAGCTCCAAACGAGGCCCAACGACTGTCGTCCATAGCGTTTTACCCCCATTCCGAACACAATGGGATATGTATCGTAAGCTGATCTGATCGTTTCGATTAGTTTCCGTTGAATTTACATTTAAATCACTATATTGAATTTTAAACGTACATTTCTAATTACTGGGGTCACATACTAACACTAAAAATTCCGTAAAAATATTTTCTAGCTTTGTATTGACGATACGGTTCTAACAAAACTAGTTTCGTCAAAATCCGAGGTCATTTGCAAAATTCCCATTTTTAAGGGCCTGAATTCCATAGCGACTATTCAGAATTTTCAACTGGACATATCTTTTGATTCCCACTATGAAATTTTGATTTGTCGGATTCGTTGGAAAGATATTATCAATTAGATCCTATTATTTTTAGTTTCACTAAAATCCGGATTGTTTTGCACCCGGTACATTCAATTGAAGTTTGAAATCGAATTATCGTACTACCGCGTCATTTTAGATCCTATTATTTTTAGTTTCACTAAAATCCGGATTGTTTTGCACCCGGTACATTCAATTGAAGTTTGAAATCGAATTATCGAACTACCGCGTCATTTTCAATTCTATTTATAATTATATATAATTATTTATATTCTAACGGCGACGTATATAATATATACGTCGAATTCTATATTCAAAATAAATTTTCTCGTCGATATTATTTAAAATAATTCATTTTAAATAATCAAAATTCGCTAAAATTGCCAAAATAAAAATTTTAAACTGGCCCAGATTTTCGGGTTGTTGCAGTGTAGATCAGATATCATCCCAACACCCCTGTGGGGTTTCATCCAACAATCAAATAATTAATTATTTGTGCACTTGGGCGATGTGTGAAAATTATCGACCCAATCACATAAACAAGTCGTATGACTTGTAAATGGGAGTGTAATATTCAGTTTCAATATACTAACATTATATTTAACACATCAATATTTCAACATCACAGATATATATATCAAGCCATCACTAATATCATATTTTTAATATATGATCTTTTTACTGTAGCTAATCGAAAATAAAAATATTAACTCTTATTGCTAATCTTCTTATTGTTAACCAATGACAACAAAAATCTTAACTTTTGTTTCTGTTCTTTTTATTGTTAACAAATGACAATAAAAATCTTAAACTTTATTTCTATTCCTTGATTGTTAACAAGCGACAATAAAAATCTTAACTTTATTTCTATTCTTTTTATTGTCTCTAAAATGACAATAAAAATGCAACTTATAAATCCAGTCTTTTATTGAATATAAAATATCGATAAAAATCTATCTTTTATTCCAATTCTTGTTATTGTAAACAAATGACAAATAAAATCTATTCTTTCAATTGAAAACAATATTACATGAGAATGTAATCTTCTAACCCTATTCTCTTTAATGATATCAATATTACATGTAAATGTAACCTTCTAACTCTATTCTCTTTAATGATGTCAATATTAAACATTTCTTAACCTAAAAATGTCCTCTTTATCACATTAAACATTTCTAAACAAAGTGATAATTTTGATCTAATTCTTTTCAATGACCAAAAATGGATATTTTTGGTTTAATCGTTTTTTTATAACCAAGAATGTATATTTTGGTTTAATTCTTTTTAAGTGACAAAATGAATATTTTTACTTCATTCTTTTAAATGACCAAAAGTAAATGTTTTTGTTTCATTCTTTATAAATGACAAAATGTCCATTTCTAATTCATTCTTTTTAATGTGACACAAATGTCCATTTCTAGTTCATCTTTTTTTTATGTACAAAATATGATAATTTTGTTTAATCTTTTCAATGTAACAAAATATGATAATTTGTCTAGTCCTTTCATTGTAACAAAATATGAAATTTTGTCTAATCTTTTCAAGTAAACAAAAATATTATTTTTGTCTTCATTCCTTTCAATGACAAGAATGTCCTTTTTATTTTACATTTACATTTTCTAGCAAAAATGTACTATTTATTCTAATTTACATTTTCTAGCAAAAATGTACTCTTTATTCTAATTAACATTTTCTAGCAAAAATGTTGTTCTATTTCTATGTGACATTTTCCCATCAAAATGTTAATTTCTCTACTGTAACATTTAATAATGAGAATGTAAATTTCTCTAGCGTAACATTTAAAATAATAAAATGTTTGTAACAACCCAGAAATCCGGGCCAATTTAAAAATTTTATTTTGGCAATTTTAGTGAATTTTGAATATTTAAATTGAATTATTTTAAATAATAATGACGAGAAATTTATTTTTAATAGAATTCAAACGTATATATTTATTTGAATCGTCGTTAGAATATAAATAATTATTTATAATTATAAAAGGAATTGAAAATGGCGCGGTAGTTCGATAATTCGATTTCGAAATTCAAATGAATGTACAGGATTCAAAATAAACCGGATTTTAGTGAAACCAAAAATATTTGAATCTAATTGAGAATATCTTTCCAACGAATCCAAAAAATCAAAATTTCATAGCGGGAATCAAAAGATATGTCCAGTTGAAAATTCTGAATAGTCGCTATGGAATTCAGGCCCTTAGAAATGTAAATTTTGCAAACGACCTCAGTTTTCGATGAAACCACTTTTGTTGGATCTGGGATGTCTAGTTATTGCTAGATTCCAAAATTCGTTATTTTTCGATTCAATATGTGAGCGTGGAGGAAAACGCGTTTGACCAGTTTTAGTTGATTTTAATCGATTGGAAAATGGCCATTTTTCAAACGGTCTCGAAATTTGACGAAACTGGTTTTGTTAGGACCGTATCGTCAATACGAAGTTGGAAAATATTTTTCGGGAATTTTTAGAGTTCGTATGTGGCCCCAGTAAATTGAAATGTGCGTTCAAATTCAATATATAGAGTTATATTTTGATTTTGACGAAAACTAGTCGAAACAGTCGAATCAGCCTGCGATACATATCCCATTGTGTTCGGAATGGGGGTAATTTGCTAAGGACGACAGGCGGTGGGTCTCGTTTCGAGATCGGAATAAAAAGTACCTTTTTGAAATTAAATTAAAAAAAATAAAAAAATTTGAAAACCCCCTTGCCCTTATACCGTTCAGCCCCCCCCCCTTTATCTTCAAAATCGAAGTTAGAAAAAAAAAAGGCGAACGGGGAGGAGCCGCACCCCCCTCCCCAGCAGCGCGCCGCCGCGCATCAGGTGGCCGCGCCCCCCTCCTCTCTTCCTCTCCCCTTCTGACGCGCGAGACCCCTTCCCCCTCTTCTAAATCGCACGCCTCCCCCTTCAGTAACCACCGCCGTGAAACACTAGCCGCCAGCCCGCCGTGGTCCCCACCTCGCCTGCCACCTCCCCAACGTTAGCGCCACCCCTAGCAGCACCCTCTCCGAACGTGAAGCGCCCTCCTCAAAGTAATTACAGTAAGTTTTTCTATATTAATATGTATTGTTTTAAAAATCCGAAATTTATATATGTGTTTAGGCAATAAAAATCTAAAATTGCATGTTTGTTAATGGTGTAAAAATTCAATTTTTGCACATTTGTTTATAATATAAAATATGGTTTTATTTATATATAATAGCAAAGGAAGATTATATTTTTAATCATAGAAAAGATAGGATTTTTATTGATCTAAAGATTGGATTTATATTTATGTAAAGACGAGATTTTTAGCGATGTAAAGGTTGCATTTTTAATCGAATAAAGAAGTGATTTTTACCATATAGAGATTTGGTTTTTACATAAGGAAAAGATTTGATTTTGAAATGAAAGATGAGATTTGTATTGTATAAGAAGTATAAAAATATTATTTTTATATTATAGAAAGAATAAAAGTACGATTTTTATATTATATAGATAATAAAAATTCGATCTTTATATATGAAGTAGAAATATAAAAATATAATTTTTATATAGAATGAAGCGTCGAAAAAAATATATAAAGTAGAAATAAAAATATGATTTTTATTTATTGAAATGAAGCAATAAAAATATAATTTTTATTGTGAACAACATGAAAAGAACTGCATTGGAATTTCAAATAGATCCAGACGGTTCAACAGTTCAAAAGCAAAGCACGGCGGAGTGGAACCCTCGGTGAGAACTCCTCACCTTTAATTTTCTTTTTCTAGTTAAAATATATACTAGGATGCAGACGGTGTTTAGTAGCACCAGACACCCGTCGTCCACAGACCATGGACGGCTTGTTTGTTTGTTTGTTTGATTTTGATGTGTAGTTCATTGTGTGATGTGGATTGAAATAAAAATATTTTATAGTTGAAAATAGAATTTTTAACGTGTATTTAAAATGAAATAAATATAAACAAATCGAAGGATTTGTTTATATACACACATTTGACTGATATTGATTGGGACGATAAATTTTACACATCGCCCAACTGCACAAATAAAATCGGTGTTTGATTGTTTGAAACCCCACACGGGTATTGGGATGATATATGACATACACTAATCCCAATAATTAGTTGTATGTCGAACGATTGATTGACAGACTGTTATAAGCGTTAAATATTTATATTTGATGCTTATCCAACATAGAATGCACTTTGGATGATGGTTGATTATTTGTCATTGTTGATATATACATGCGTTGTATGGAAATCCATAGAAATAAAATCTATGGTAATTGATTGGGCCTCATTCCAGTTTTGAAATAGAATATTTGAAGAGAAATATTTGAATAAAATATTTGAGAAGAAATATTTGAATAGAATATTTGAAATAGAAATATATAAAGCCGTGTTGATTAGATATGCGCTATTTTGACGCGAACGATATTTATATCGATTATATTCGTTTTTATAATGAATATTGAAAAGTGATTTCAAAATCGAATATTTTGAAATGAAATTCGAATTAAATTGAATTGAAACGAATTAGAATTCGAATTGAATTGAAAATAAAATGAATTCGAATCGAATTGAAATTGAATGGAAATCAATTTGAAATTGAATGGAAATCAATTTGAAATGAATTCGAATTGAAATTGAATAGAATTGAATTCGAATTGAAACTGAATAGAAATGAATTCGAATTGAAATTGAATTGAATTGAAAACGAACTGAAATTGAATTAAAAATCGATTTGAATTGAAATCAATTTGAAATGAATTTAAAATGAATTTATAAGGAAAAAATCAATTTTGATTTGAATTTGAAATGAAGTTGAAATCGTTTTGAAAACGAATTTTAAAACGATTTATAAAATACGTTTTAAAAGGAAATCGACGAAATATATATTATATATATAATATAATGGTCTGAATAGAACGCGCCGCGCCGCGGCAGTTCGCGAATTTCGACCACTGACTTCGAATGGATATTGCGGGAGATCCGACCGTCAGATTCTCTTAAAACCAGAACCATTGGGTTCGTACCGAAAAGAGCTTTCTAACGAATATTAGAAATTAGAAATCTAACGGTTGGATTTGGAATTATGTCCAAATCAAATTTGGAAAAGGTCGTTGTAAGTGCAGTTCGATGGCCGTTGAGGGAAATCGACTGTACGGGCCTTGATAAAATTATTAAAAATAGTAATAATTTGTGTAAAATTATAAGAAATGATTTCTGAAGAATTGGGATGAAAAACTCCATATTTGAAAAGATAAAAGTAGATTTTTATCGAAATGAACTAGTTTTGAACTAGAACAATAATTTATTTATTTTTAAATAAATAAATTGGATTTGAAATGGTTTTAAAAGAAACCAGAATTTCCATAATTGAATTGGAATGGATTTGAATCGAAATTGTCTTTGGAATATTTCGATGTTGGATTTCGTGATGATATAGATATTGTTGTGGGAATTTGAAAGATATATTAATATCGTTATTTCCAATACGATATTTGTTGGTCGTAGAATTTGATATTGAATATAAGCAGATATATTTTCTATTCAGAACCTTGTATTTAATATCAAATGTGATTTGGGTTTGTCGTGAATGGTGTCTTCATTAACACGGTTCTTGAACCCAGTTGAGAAAAAGATTAAATCTTTTTATTTAGATATAATGAAGTGTACCAATTAAATGGAATTTAATTGGAATTGAATTTGAATTGATTCTTGGGTTTATCGTGAACGGTGTTTTTAAATGACACTTGTTCTTTAACCCGATAATTAATGGAATGTGATTTTGGGTTGTAGTGAACGGTATCTTCAATAATACTGTTCTTAGACCCAACCGAGTTTAGAAAATCGGAAACTAACCGGAGATTAGTTAAGTTGAATGGTTTCTTGGGTATTGATCTGATGTTGGTTTCGGCCTTCGGGGTTAATTTTTAGGGAATTGCTCACTTGCTATTTTACGGTTAAGGGCTGATAGAATGGAATGTGACTTTGGGTTTATCGTGAATCGTGTTTTAAATGACATTGATTCTTTAACCCATTTAAAGATTAAAACCAAGTGGGGTTTTAATGAATCTTTAATTAGATTGAAATGATCGAGAATGGAGTATCACCAGTTTTGCTCCAGGCGATAGTTAAATCTTTAATTAGATTTGAACGTGAAAGGGTAATTGAATTTACCGATAACACCGTGGTGTTAGATATGATGTATGACCAGTTTTACTTCATGGGATGAATAGGTTGGGATTGGGAAATAAAATAAGTGATTACTTCGGTGCGGTTCGTTAATCCTGACTAATTTGAAGCGATATTCAAAGGAAGATTAAAGAATAAATTTAAAAGAATTTATCTTTGATAAAATTAATGGGAACATTTCCCTAAGAATGTGAAATTTAGAAACTAACCATGGGTTAGCTAAGCAGAATGGTTTCCTGGGTATTGCTCTGATGTTGGTTTCGGCCTTCGGGGTTAATATTTGGGGAATTATTCTCTTGATTAATTTACGGTTAGTGACTGATGAATTGGAATGAGGCGTATGTTGTGTTTGTGTAACACTTGTTTATTATATACGCGGGTTATTCAGAAAGACCGGGTTATCCCATTCTGAATAACTGATTCGACGATGAGTCGAAGGTGAAGACGGTGGTTGAAGACCGGAGGTCTTCACGTCATTTGGAGGGTTACTGATGATATTGATTGGGCCATACACCCTAGAGGAGGGAATCAGTTAGTGGTCGTCCAGACATACTTGGAGATCGATGGATATGCGAGGTACAAGGTGCCTCCGGTTTCGTTCAGACCCAGAACGGACTTGTAAATGGACTGCGTGTCTGACATTGGATATCATTCTGTGTGATTGATGGATATCGGTTGCATGGAGTGGTTTTGAAACACCCCACCTCCGTTAGGGTCACTCTCAAAGGGAATGCCCTAATTTTGGTGGAGGTTTATAAGTACAAGTCACAGATATACAAGACAGATATAATAACACATATTTGTAAACAGCGGAAGAACAACAAACTTTATTTCATAAAGTCAAATACGTGTTACAACATCATCCTTTCCAAAAACATAACATAACACTTTCATAATCTGTCTTGAGTACATTATTTTTAAAGAAGCATAAATAAAACATAGATAAACTGCAAAAGCCCCATAGTGGATTGTCCAAAGCCATAGTTCAAAACAGGAAAGTCCAAGCAATACATTTCTCTTCTTCAAGCTGGATGTTGAGATTGGTCAAGCTGCTGTGTTCCCTCCCTGAGGACCTGGGGGGGGGGGGAAACGGAAGAAAGAAGACGAAAGGAAAATAGAGTCAGACATAAAGCCTGAGTAAGTCTAGTACTATTTTGTCTATAAATAAAGAACTGGGTATGATAAGTATAAACAAGAAGTGGGCAAGCACAATAAACTTGGTTAAGTTGTCTAGGGTCGAATATACTATCGTACCCCATGTTAATCTCTGAACCCATATAAACTAGTTTCCAATTTGCACCCCATAATCAGGGTGATGTGATCCATTCTACGATGATCGGCTCCTACTCGCATAGTTACATGTGTCTTACGGCCCCCGATGTCTGTAGTTACCTATGTTGGTCCCACCATGGGGTGTATCAAGTCCCATAGTGGCAACCCGACACAACCTTAGAGTGCACAGGTATGCTACTGGTGTCCAGTACCTTATTTTTCTGCGCCGGAGTGTGTGCACGCCCGCACTCCGTTAGAACCTACACTGCTACACCACCGCCGTCGCTTTGACCTCTTACAATCAGCCCAGTAATCGTGCCCCACCCTGCCTAGTTTCAGGGTATCCTGATACACCTTTTAGGGTTACTGCTGAAAAGGGTCCCCCGTTA
Organism: Allium sativum; assembly: GCA_030737875.1. NCBI lineage: Eukaryota > Viridiplantae > Streptophyta > Magnoliopsida > Asparagales > Amaryllidaceae > Allium > Allium sativum. The sequence continues at coordinate 456,795,996 of CM060909.1, forward strand.
CTAGGTTTTCTATCTCTAGCCAACATGCTAAGTTGGTTAAGTGTTTCCCTAACCTAACCCCACCAGTCCGTTTAGTTTAGCATGTTCCATTTTGATTAAGTCTTTAGTTCACTTAATCCTAACAATCCTGACTCAGCCTTAATTGTCTTATTAAGGCCCTGACCTCTCACATTAGACAGGTATTGTTGTGGCTGCCTGTTGCCGGTTGGTTCCGGGCAGTCTTACGCCACAACTCAGTCTAACCTCGGGTCCTTGCTGGGCTCCATGTTTAACCTCCCACATTGGATAGGTATTGTTGTGACTACTGGACAGCCGGGCGGTTCCGGGCAGGTTTACATCACAACTCAATCCAACCTCGGGTTAAACACATCGTATGTTCTACATTTACATATTTTGTCTTTCTTCTTTATTTTCTTATATGTAAATATTTGCGGCCCATTAAGTTAATGGTGTAAAGGTTACACCAATCATGGGCCCAACCCATACTTGAATTTGGGCCCTTCTATTTTATATTTCCATTCATTAATTAATTTTAACCCAACGTTATTTTCCCCCGTTTAACACGTTCGTTTATATACATTGGGCTTAGCCTTTTAAAGCCCAATTTAGCCATACGGAAAGGGGAGGCTTAAAGCGTGCTTACATACACAAAGAGGGGAAGGTGAGCGCATGAACTTGCATATGACGTTGGAAATGCAACATAGAAACTGGTGTACTTGCATAGTGGTAACATAGGTGACGTGAATCAAAGCATGTGAACTTGTAATTGAGATATCATTATTGTCACATGAACCTATATTTTTACTTAGGCATAATGTCAAACATAAGCATGGCATAATATTTCTAGCATAAGCATAGCATAATGTCAAACATAAGCATGGCATAAATACTTCTAGCATAAACATGGCATAATGTCAAACATAAGCATGGCATAAATACTTCTAGCATAAACATGGCATAATGTCAAACATAAGCATGGCATAAATACTTCTAGCATGAACATAGCATAATTCAACTTAATCATGATTTAAGTCTAATCACATAACGATGGTATAAACATACTTATGCATAAATATTCCTAAACATGGTGTTTGCTTTAAACTTGCAAAAAGGGATTCTTGAGTCTAACCTAGCCATGTCTCCCATATGTCATCGTATAATTCTTTGAAACAAGATGGATTTCAATTATGCCAAATATCATTCATAGCCTAGCCATATTCATAAGTTTGCAAATAGGTTTTCTAGTACAAAAGCATGGCTTAATACATGATGCCAAATTCTCAACATACTTTCCCTATGGATTATAATAACCAAACTTGTTCCAATTGCTTACAAAATGATTTATGCACAAAAATATACATCATGGTGGCATAGAAGCAAAACCCCAAACTTGCATAAATTTAAATCAACTACATACATGTAGCTTCAACATGGATTACATAATTTGCGAAATATTCCAAACGTATACTTGCATAGAACTACCGCATGTAGTTCTTTATAACATGAATAATATAATTCAAGAATATCCAAACGTATATAATATTTCAAATTGATAAGAACGCACAAATATGAATAACTTTATTGCCACAATTCAAGCATACAAATCAACACAATTGTTTATTCATACCAAAGTAATACTCTACTTACAATGGTTGCGGCGAATTCTCTAATTAAGAGATATGATTCCTATGTTGAATTGATTGTCTTTAGGTTGCTTGAATTGCTTTAGGCTTTAGAACTTTCTTCCTAATCCTCTCTCTAGTTGGCGGCTACTCTTTGTCGTTCCTCAGCAACATGGCGGCTATGTTCTTAATTTTGAATGAATAGATTAGGGTTTAGTCTAGGGTTGTTTATATAGAGGTTAGGAACTGATTAGGACCCTTGATGTTGCTTGGATTGATCATAGCCATTCATTAGGAAGAGAGACCAATTAAAACTTGCCACCTAGCCCTAATGACAAAGCAGACCACTGAGAATCGGCCAAACACAGACCTGGCCAGCCAGGTTGACTGGGCTCGACCAGGTCGACACCCCTGTCGACAGCCCTGTCGACATAGGTAGCCCAGGTCGACAGCCCAGTCGACCTGGGTGGCCTAGGCGGGTGTTTATCCGCCCTGGCCCACTGGGCCCGATTTTTAATTGTTTTATTCTGTTTGAATTTTAAATTTGATTCAAAACTTCCGCATGCCATAACTTCTTCATACGGACTCCGTTTTTCGAAAACTCGGACTCTATTTCGCGTATTTTTCCGAGACGAACGCAATGGCGTATCCCGTTTCCCTTAGTTCTTTGATTTCAGATTAATTATACTTTAATTTGTTAATTTCACAGTTTATAGAATTTTCGGGGTGTTACATTCTCCCCCACTTAAAAGGATTTCGTCCCCGAAATCTTCAAGTGTAGGAAAGCGTATATCCTAACATCCAATCATCCATCTACTCATCCATCAAACACGAGCATCCATTGTCCTTAAGAGACTTCTAATGCTTCATGATCGTATGCGAAGTGTGTGTGTACATGAACTTATCTAATGCAAAATCAGGCGGTCTACTGATTCAGTTGACCTCCTTAATGCGAATTATGTAAGTGCCATGAATCCATTATGTATGCAAATTTTCCTATTCATGATTCTACATGAGTGCACAATCATTCAATACAAATGCAACATCCACATGACAACTCATAAAAATTCAACCACATATGAATGCAAACATATATGCATAATATGAAGTGACTGAGCCGATCTAAAACCTAGATTGTGTGTGTATATGCAACCACGAGCAACCACTAGCAATCACTTGCAACCACTTGCAACCATCATACATAACATGTTTCAACTACATGTTTCCATCCAAAAAGATTCTACCTAAAAGATAAGGTCGAGGAAATATACCTAAAAAGATAGATAAAAGCGCAACTTAAGGAAAAAGAAAGATCAAGGATGTACCCTCGAACAGAAAAGGGTAGGCAGTATGTATTCTAGCTTCAGTTTCCCAAGTCGCGTCTCCCTCGGCGTCGCTCCACTGAACTTTGACGAGCTTGACTTCGCGGTTGCGTAGCTTCTTCACTTCCGTTCCTAATGTGCGGGTTGGAACTCTCCTTATGGTTGCTTCGCGTTCCACTTCGGCCTCTTCGAGGATATTTGGCTCTACCACTTCAGCAGACTCATGCAGACATTTTCGGAGATGTGAAACGTGAAAAACGTTGTGGACTCCGGCCAACTTCTCGGGTAGCTCTAATCTATATGCCATTTTCCCAATTTTCTCGATGATAGGGAATGGCCCTACGAACCTAGGTGCCAGTTTTCCTGTGGTTCCAAAACGAACAACGTTCCTTAGCGGTGATACCTTGAGAAAAACTCTGTCTCCAACTTCAAATTCAAGGTCGGTCCTCCTCTTGTCGGCATAGGACTTTTGTCTGTCTTGGGCCGTCTTCATCCTTCTTCGTATTAAGTCTACTTTCTCTGAAGTCTCTCGGATCATATCCGGTCCAAGTATGAGCTTATCAGTAGATTCCCACCAACAAGTGGGCGATCGGCACGGTCTTCCATACAAAGCTTCGAAGGGCGCCATTCCGATGGTTGCTTGATAGCTGTTGGTGTAGGCAAATTCCACCAAAGGAAGGTGGTCTTCTCATGTCCCTCCGAAGTCAAGGACGCATAGTCTTAGAAGGTCTTCCAAAACTCTGTTCACTCTCTCTGTTTGGCCGTCGGTTTGGGGATGATAGGCCGTGCTCAAGCATAACTGCGTTCCTACTGCTTCTTGCAGACTCCGCCAAAACTCGCTGGTGAAGATGGGGTCTCGGTCACTAACAATGCTAGATGGTATTCCATGGAGTCGCACGATTTCCTTGAGGTAAAGTAATGCTAGGGATGAGGCAGTTCTTTTACTTTTGACAGGTAAAAAGTGGGCGCTTTCAGTAAGCCTATCCACTATTACCCAAATGCTAGTGTTGCCTCTCCTAGACCTAGGCAGCCCATCGATGAAGTCCATTGAGATGCTATCCCACTTCCACTGTGGGACCTCCAGAGGATGTAGCAGTCCGCCAGGCTTTTTCTGTTCCGCCTTAACCTGTTGGCACACCATACACTTAGAAACGAACTCCGCCACGTCCTTTTTCATGCCGTTCCAGAAGAAAGTTCTTTTTAAGTCTTTGTACATTTTATCTCCGCCTGGGTGTAACGTCATCTTGGAGTGATGTGCTTCCTCGAGAACCTTCTTTATTAGATCTTTTGTCTGTGGGACGCATAGTCTTCCATCTCGCCTTAGTACACCCTTATCGTCAATGGAGTATCTGTTGAGGTGACTTGAAGTCTCACCCCTAATTAGCCTATCAATTATTTCCACAATCTGAGGGTCTTCGCGTTGTGCTGTCCCTACTGAATCCACTAAAGTTGGGCGCACTTCGAGAGATGCAAGCAAGCCTGGTACGAAATCGGAGGAGGGCCTAAAGTCGAAGCTGGCTATAAACTCTAGGCTTTGTCTTTCAACAAACAACGGGCTTAGGGTCAATTTCTTTCGGCTCAACGCGTCTGCCACTACGTTGCCTTTGCCCGGAGTGTAGGAGATTTCGAAATCGTACGAGGCAAGAAACTCCATCCATCTTTGTTGCCTCAAGTTAAGATCCTTCTGCGAGAAAAGATATTTCAACGATTTATGGTCAGTGTAAAGTTCGAACTTCTCACCTAGGAGATAGTGTCGCCAAGACTTGAGTGCAAAGACGATGGCGGCTAACTCAAGATCGTGGGTTGGGTAGTTCTTTTCGTGCACCTTCAATTGCCTTCCGCCATAAGCTACCACCCTTCCTTCTTGCATTAAGACGACGCCTAGCCCTGTCCCACATGCATCCGTATAAACAGTGAACATCTTGCTCCCATCTGGCAGCGTCAAAACTGGGGCTGTTGTGAGAGCCCTTTTCAGTCGTTGGAAAGCAAACTCGCAATCCAAGTCCCAATTGAACACTAGATTCTTCTTAGTCAATTTCGTGAGCGGAGCTGAGATTTTCGCAAAATCCCTTATGAATTTTCGATAGAAACCTGCTAGTCCTAGAAAGCTTCGGACCTCAGTCGCATTCCTTGGTGTCTTCCAATCCTGTACCGCCACTACCTTAGCGGGGTCCACTGCTAATCCTTGTTTGGATACTATGTGCCCAAGGAACCTCACCTCTTCTCTCCAAAAGTGGCATTTGGAGAACTTGGCTTTTAGTTGATGGACTCGCAAAGTTTCCATGATTGCCCTTAAGTGCTGAGCATGTTCCTCTTCACTTTTTGAGAAGATAAGGATATCGTCTACGAAGACCACTACGAATTTGTTGAGGAAATCTCTAAATACCCTACTCATCAGGTCCACGAAGTAAGCAGGTGCATTTGTCAAGCCGAAAGGCATGACGAGCCATTCAAAGAAACCGTCTGGGGTTCTGAATGCCATTTTATCGATGCTATCTTCAGCCACCCTTAGCTGATGAAAACCGGTTGCTAAATCGAGTTGGGAGAAAACAGACGCTCCTACAAGCTGGTCAAACAAATCGTCAATTCTAGGGAGAGGGTGCCTATTCTTTTTCGTAAGCTTATTGAGCTCCCTATAGTCAACACATAGACGGAGTGAACCATCCGCCTTTGTAGCGAACACCACTGGAGCGCCCCATTCTGAAATGCTCCTCCTAATGAACCCCTTTTCTAGAAGCTCTTTAATCTGTTTACTGAGCTCTTTCCTTTCTCGTGGAGCCATATGTCTAACGGGCAACGCAACGGGCTTTGCATTATCTACAACATATATGCGGAAGTCTATTTCCCGCTTCGGAGGCAAGCCCTTCACCTCTTCGAAGACATCCGGATATTCCCGGACCACTCTAACTGATTGCAAATTTTCAACAGAGGCATCTAGCGATTCAAGATAACTAAGCATAACCGCATACGAGGGATTACAAGAAATTTCCAAAGTATTACCGAGCTGGGTTAGGAGCCTAACAACCCTTTTCTCACAATCAAGGATGGCCCCATTACTGGATAGCCAATCCATACCCAAAATCAAACCATAACCCGAAAAGCCCAAAACAAAGGCACTACATTGAAATTCTACACTTAGGATAGAAATTTTCAAATCCAGACAGATCATAGACAAATGAGCTGGGCCCCCAATTGGGTTTGAAACAATTAAGGGGTCCTCTACCATACTAGTTTTTAGGTGCAGAGATTCTACTAAAGCAGACGAGATAAAGGAGTGTGATGCGCCAGAATCAAATAAAGTGCGAACGGGGTGATCATAAAGATAAACTACACATTCTACAGAAGTATTTATACCTCGCTGTTGCAATGGTGGCGCTTCTAGCACATGAACCTGTGCCCCTGGGGTGGATCCAGTGCCCTGCCTCTGTCCTCGTTTCTTTGGGCAGTCCTTAGCCCTGTGGCCTGTCTGACCGCACGAAAAGCACCCACCATTCTCCTTGGCCTTCTTTTTCCGGCAGTCCTTTACCAAGTGTCCCACTTTGCCACAGAAATTACACTTCCTCTTCTCTTTGTTGCCCTTTCCGCCCTTCTTAAAGTCTGTCTTCTTAGGCTGCAAACCCTCTTTCTTCCCTTGAGAGCTTTCTGCCTTTGTCTCCTTTTTGCCCTTGTCCTCTTCATTCAGCAATGCCATTTGCACCAATCTTTCATACGTGGCCCCCATGGGTATATGGGTCATGGCCAAACTGTGTAATGGCTCATTTAACCCTTTGACGAAACGGAGAGCCTTCTTGTGCGGGGTGTTGACTAGGTCAAGTCCAAACCTAGCCAGCTCATCAAACTGATTCACATACTCTCTGACTGTCTTGTCCCCTTGCTTAAGAAATAAAAATCTTTCCAACTGCAAACTTCTTTCCGCATCTGAGAGAAATTTGGTCTCAAATCTTGCCCTAAAGTCCTCCCATGTCTCCACTGGTCTTTCAGCATTGGTGACTTCCCACCAGTAGGAAGCCTCGCCCTTCAATAGCCACACCGCCAACTGTACTTTTTGTCTATCTTCTACCTCAAAGATGATGAATAGGTCCTCCGTTTCTTTCAGCCAATTCCTAGCTGCCACGAAGGACTCAGTTCCATGGAAATCCCTTCCTCCCATAGCTTTAAAATCTTTACATATCTTAGCAAAATTGTTTCCCCGAGGAGGAGGTGGAGGAAAAGGTGCCGCTGCGACTGGATGATTTCCTTCAGCTGGAGGAGGAGGAACGGTAGGACCTGGCTGAGTGGCCCTAGCTTCTAAGAACCGTCTAAACCAACCAGGTATGGGCACCCCTTCCGGCAAGTTAAGTTCTTGGGACATTCTGAAACAAAAAGGATAGATTCAAAACGAAGGATAAGAGATAGTACCTATGGCTTTGGGGAGTGGACTTTGCCTTTTTAAAATAAAATAATATTTTTCTTTTAAAAATGCTTCTTTAAATTTCCTTTTTGAAAATAATTTTTCAAAACTTTTTATCTTATCTGGTAAACCTATGCTCTGATACCAAGTGAAACACCCCACCTCCGTTAGGGTCACTCTCAAAGGGAATGCCCTAATTTTGGTGGAGGTTTATAAGTACAAGTCACAGATATACAAGACAGATATAATAACACATATTTGTAAACAGCGGAAGAACAACAAACTTTATTTCATAAAGTCAAATACGTGTTACAACAACATCCTTTCCAAAAACATAACATAACACTTTCATAATCTGTCTTGAGTACATTATTTTTAAAGAAGCATAAATAAAACATAGATAAACTGCAAAAGCCCCATAGTGGATTGTCCAAAGCCATAGTTCAAAACAGGAAAGTCCAAGCAATACATTTCTCTTCTTCAAGCTGGATGTTGAGATTGGTCAAGCTGCTGTGTTCCCTCCCTGAGGACCTAAGGGGGGGGGGGGAACGGAAGAAAGAAGACGAAAGGAAAATAGAGTCAGACATAAAGCCTGAGTAAGTCTAGTACTATTTTGTCTATAAATAAAGAACTGGGTATGATAAGTATAAACAAGAAGTGGGCAAGCACAATAAACTTGGTTAAGTTGTCTAGGGTCGAATATACTATCGTACCCCATGTTAATCTCTGAACCCATATAAACTAGTTTCCAATTTGCACCCCATAATCAGGGTGATGTGATCCATTCTACGATGATCGGCTCCTACTCGCATAGTTACATGTGTCTTACGGCCCCCGATGTCTGTAGTTACCTATGCTGGTCCCACCATGGGGTGTATCAAGTCCCATAGTGGCAACCCGACACAACCTTAGAGTGCACAGGTATGCTACTGGTGTCCAGTGCCTTATTTTTCTGCGCCGGAGTGTGTGCACGCCCGCACTCCGTTAGAACCTACACTGCTACACCACCGCCGTCGCTTTGACCTCTTACAATCAGCCCAGTAATCGTGCCCCACCCTGCCTAGTTTCAGGGTATCCTGATACACCTTTTAGGGTTACTGCTGAAAAGGGTCCCCCGTTACTAGGTTTTCTATCTCTAGCCAACATGCTAAGTTGGTTAAGTGTTTCCCTAACCTAACCCCACCAGTCCGTTTAGTTTAGCATGTTCCATTTTGATTAAGTCTTTAGTTCACTTAATCCTAACAATCCTGACTCAGCCTTAATTGTCTTATTAAGGCCCTGACCTCTCACATTAGACAGGTATTGTTGTGGCTGCCTGTTGCCGGTTGGTTCCGGGCAGTCTTACGCCACAACTCAGTCTAACCTCGGGTCCTTGCTGGGCTCCATGTTTAACCTCCCACATTGGATAGGTATTGTTGTGACTACTGGACAGCCGGGCGGTTCCGGGCAGGTTTACATCACAACTCAATCCAACCTCGGGTTAAACACATCGTATGTTCTACATTTACAAATTTTGTCTTTCTTCTTTATTTTCTTATATGTAAATATTTGCGGCCCATTAAGTTAATGGTGTATAGGTTACACCAATCATGGGCCCAACCCATACTTGAATTTGGGCCCTTCTATTTTATATTTCCATTCATTAATTAATTTTAACCCAACGATATTTTCCCCCGTTTAACACGTCCGTTTATATACATTGGGCTTAGCCTTTTAAAGCCCAATTTAGCCATGCGGAAAGGGGAGGCTTAAAGCGTGCTTACATACACAAAGAGGGGAAGGTGAGCGCATGAACTTGCATATGACGTTGGAAATACAACATAGAAACTGGTGTACTTGCATAGTGGTAACATAGGTGACGTGAATCAAAGCATGTGAACTTGTAATTGAGATATCATTATTGTCACATGAACCTATATTTTTACTTAGGCATAATGTCAAACATAAGCATGGCATAATATTTCTAGCATAAGCATAGCATAATGTCAAACATAAGCATGGCATAAATACTTCTAGCATAAACATGGCATAATGTCAAACATAAGCATGGCATAAATACTTCTAGCATAAACATGGCATAATGTCAAACATAAGCATGGCATAAATACTTCTAGCATGAACATAGCATAATTCAACTTAATCATGATTTAAGTCTAATCACATAACGATGGTATAAACATACTTATGCATAAATATTCCTAAACATGGTGTTTGCTTTAAACTTGCAAAAAGGGATTCTTGAGTCTAACCTAGCCATGTCTCCCATATGTCATCGTATAATTCTTTGAAACAAGATGGATTTCAATTATGCCAAATATCATTCATAGCCTAGCCATATTCATAAGTTTGCAAATAGGTTTTCTAGTACAAAAGCATGGCTTAATACATGATGCCAAATTCTCAACATACTTTCCCTATGGATTATAATAACCAAACTTGTTCCAATTGCTTACAAAATGATTTATGCACAAAAATATACATCATGGTGGCATAGAAGCAAAACCCCAAACTTGCATAAATTTAAATCAACTACATACATGTAGCTTCAACATGGATTACATAATTTGCGAAATATTCCAAACGTATACTTGCATAGAACTACCGCATGTAGTTCTTTATAACATGAATAATATAATTCAAGAATATCCAAACGTATATAATATTTCAAATTGATAAGAACGCACAAATATGAATAACTTTATTGCCACAATTCAAGCATACAAATCAACACAATTGTTTATTCATACCAAAGTAATACTCTACTTACAATGGTTGCGGCGAATTCTCTAATTAAGAGATATGATTCCTATGTTGAATTGATTGTCTTTAGGTTGCTTGAATTGCTTTAGGCTTTAGAACTTTCTTCCTAATCCTCTCTCTAGTTGGCGGCTACTCTTTGTCGTTCCTCAGCAACATGGCGGCTATGTTCTTAATTTTGAATGAATAGATTAGGGTTTAGTCTAGGGTTGTTTATATAGAGGTTAGGAACTGATTAGGACCCTTGATGTTGCTTGGATTGATCATAGCCATTCATTAGGAAGAGAGACCAATTAAAACTTGCCACCTAGCCCTAATGACAAAGCAGACCACTGAGAATCGGCCAAACACAGACCTGGCCAGCCAGGTTGACTGGGCTCGACCAGGTCGACACCCCTGTCGACAGCCCTGTCGACATGGGTAGCCCAGGTCGACAGCCCAGTCGACCTGGGTGGCCTAGGCGGGTGTTTATCCGCCCTGGCCCACTGGGCCCGATTTTTAATTGTTTTATTCTGTTTGAATTTTAAATTTGATTCAAAACTTCCGCATGCCATAACTTCTTCATACGGACTCCGTTTTTCGAAAACTCGGACTCTATTTCGCGTATTTTTCCGAGACGAACGCAATGGCGTATCCCGTTTCCCTTAGTTCTTTGATTTCAGATTAATTATACTTTAATTTGTTAATTTCACAGTTTATAGAATTTTCGGGGTGTTACAGGTTTGCCTGTGTGGCATGCTAAGATGAAAATGATCAAGGCTTCTGTTGAAAAGCAGAGTCTTGTGGTTGATGATCAAAGCACAGCCTGTGTGGCATAGCTTTGTGTAGCGTGGATTCGCGAGCCTCACACCCCGGTTGTGAACTAGAAACGGGAGAAGAACCTCGGGGGGACATGCGTTTCTTTCTTGTTAGAAGTGGCGTCAGTGGTTTTACATGCCGTGACGAGTTTGACTTATGTGGTTGTTGTTGTTGCGAGGCGCCTCAGATATATCGGTGACTATGTGGAGCTGATGGAGTCATTTGTTGGCTCATTGACACCCCAAAGGGTGGGGAAACGCAGTGTTCAGGCATTATAATCCACATCGGTGGACCGGCCCTGACGATCCAAGGGGCAGTTGCGGCTGTTCCTGAGACACGGGCTAGAGCGTCTCGAATCGGTAGAGGACGATCCCTGGCCTCGGTTCACAGATGGATATCCAACTTCCAATACGTGACATGTGCGGTTTTGATTGTAGAGCCTAGTATGGCGACATGATATATGGTACCCATGCCGTCTATGATTGATACTTATGATTTGAAATTGTTTTGACACTATACACTTATAATAGTATCAAATAATCTGTTTTTAAACGTATCAAGCATTCTTTGGCTATTACAAGGTAAAACCCTATCCTCCGACTTGCGTTTCATAATGTGATGGGACCTAGGTCTTATAATAGCTTCATTTTTTCTTTATTTAGCATTGCGTTGTTGTTTTATGTACTGGTATTCTTGGGAGGAAACCCGTTCCGTGTTATACGGCATGGTCCCTTGATTTACCTAACTTTAAATTAAAGATGAATAACTGTTTTAGTTCTCACACCAGTCACATGACTGACCTGGAGATTATTGTTTTAACCTAAACTCTGGGTGCCCTTATTTTAACATGGGCAGCTAGTAGTTTTGGTTTTGCAGATTTATATTCACAGGATCTTGATTTACGGCTGGAACGATACTCGTAAAGCTCTGTATCCGTGCATTACTTCTAGTTGTGTTTTGTGTTATTTTTCCGCTGCGATGTATTTAAATGTAGTTTAAATCTCTGATATTTTCTGTGTAATATTTATTCATACACTGTATATTCTTGTATTCTGATGGAATTGTTGTAATATACAATGAAATGTTCTTCTGTCTGCGTTCTTTTGTGTGTTGTTCTCGAACTATCTGCGCTTTCCTTACCGGGGAAGTTCGGGTTGTTTCAATGTTAATTTCATCTTACAGGACTGTAACACCCCACCTCCGCTAGGGTCACTCACAAAGGGAATGCCCTAGTTTTGGAGAGGTATTATCGAGATAACATCACAGAATTATCACAAGACAGAACATAAATAAATAATTAAGTAAACAGCGGAAGAATTTCTGAGCAAAACAGAACTTCATTTCATTCCAAATTAAACCATGTCTTTTACAAACATTTCAAGTAACCTCATTACAACTGTCTTGTAATAATAGCCAAAGAAGCAGTAATTTAAAAACAGTAAAACAGCTTATTCCCCAAGTGCAGTCAAAAGAAGCAGCCATAGCAAACCGTACATACTGAGCCAAAGCAAGTGATATCCAAGCTAAGAGCTAGTTATCCTCCCTGAGAACCTGGGGGGGAACGAAAGAAAAAGAGGCGAAAGGAAAAGGGTCAGTCATAAAGACTAAGTAAGTTCTAGTGACTTTCAGTGTAAAAACGGTTAAAACAACCTGTCATGTATGAACTGGAACTAGACTTAAGAATAGTGTCAAGGTGAACAAGATAGACTAAGGTGATCAGGATAAGTCAAGACAAGTCAAGTAAAGCATCACATGTTCGAGATCCGTTGCATCAACTTCACTAGTATACTAAGCCCGTGTCACAAGTTAATCACGAAATAAATCCCACGGCCCAATATCATGAAATGACCCTGAAACGGGGTCTGACCCAAGTACGGGGTCCTACGGAGCGATTATCTAGTCGATCGGCTCCCTACAAGTTCTAGCTCGTCAAGTGTCCGTGTCATACGGCTAATCACGAATGTAGTCACCTGTGCTGGGTCCACCTTCGGGTGTATCAGCCCTAAGGTGTCAACCCCTGACACGATTCAAGATGCACAGATAAATCTACGGATACCCAGTGTCTGCCCCGGATACGTGCACGATCGTAGTCCGCCGAACCTACATTGGCGTACCCCACTGCCGTCGTTCACCTCTTACAATCAGCCCAGTAATCGTGCCCCCACCCGGCCTAGCCCCAGGGTACCTTGATACATCTAGAGGGTTACTGCTGAAAGGGGTCGTGTCTAGGGTTTCGTCTAATAGATTAGGTCTTGTAATTCGTGACCCAACCCGCCTAACAGATTAAGTCATGTAATTCGTGACTCAATCCTTTTCTAGTCTAGTCATGTCAAGATGGTTAAGCATGTCATTTCAGTTCGCGACTTAACCCGCCTACGTGTCATGTCAAGTTGGCTAAGTGTCGTCGTTTTCAAGTTCATGACTTAGCCCTTCAAATCGTGTTCAAGTTGGTTAAGTTGTCTTTTCATGTTCATGACTTAACCCTACTTGGCATTAATTGATTCGTTAATGCACCGAACCACTCACATTGGATCCTGTTGTTCGTAGCCACTGGATTTGCCGGGCGGTTCCGGGCAGGTTTACACTACGAACTCAACCCAACCTCGGGTTTCAAGCGCGATGTGACCAACTACTCACATTGGATCCTATTGTTTGTAGCAACTGGATTTGCCGGGCAGTTCCGGCCAGATTTACACTACAAACTCAACCCAACCTCGAGTTGGCCACTTTCTTGTTTTCTAAAGTCATGCCCATGTTCTTATCAGAATTTTGATATCATGTTCATATGTCAACTTCGTGCCCAACTAAGGCATGTTTAAAGTCAAGTTATGGCATGTTCAAGTCAAGTTTTTCGTGCCATATTTCCTGTTCTACTTATGCCAAATTTCATAGTTTATGCTTATAATTAATTCAAGTTTTGCCTATTCTACCCAATCGTATCCCCAACGTATATAAACGTACTTCGTTCACAAGTATAAACAGTTCAAGAGATAAAGGGGAATAATACCAAACATGTGATAGGCATATGTGACAGTTATAACATTACTTGCATAATAAACAGGCTATAACATATCACATAGTTGCAATACTAGTATGGTGATAACTTGGCATAGTGATGATTCCAACTTAATTTAACATGATGTTTTCAACTTTGCATCATAGGCGTAATAATCATTGCGGCATCATAAAAATTTTATTATAAACATGAAACATTAAAGGCATAGTAATCCTAATGGGCATAGTGGATTCCAATTTAGCATTTTTAACATAATGATTCTCATAGACATAATAATTCCAATTTATCATAATGATTCTCATCTAATATTATAAACATAATGGTTCCAACTTAGCATTATTAACATAATGATTCTCAACTAACATGATAGACATAATGATCCCAATTTAGCGTTTTTAACATAATTAACATGATAGACATAATGATTCCAATTTAGCGTTTTTAACATAATTAACATGATAGACATAATGATTCCAACTTAGCATTTTTAACATATCTAACATTATAACAATTTCAACTTTTCATCATAGCCTAGCAATACCCTATTTTTCATAAATCATGATGGGTATAATAACACCACAGGCATAATTCCATCAATATTCATATCCATGGTCTAATTAGCATCATAGGCATGGTTTAATCAACATAAATATTTCAATAAACATAGCGATTTCATGGACATGTATTAGTCCAACTTGCCAAACAATTAAGCCCAAGTGATTCATAACAACATCAAAATCATGACAAGTTTAACTTGCAACGTTGCCATAGCAATATCCCCAAATTATAATTCAACGATAAATAATATAAACAATGGATTAGCAATAGTTCATAAATTCGGTTTCAATTCATCGCATGTCCATATTGTTTTAGCGTTTTTGCCTAAAAAGTAACATAGAACTTACAATATGAAGCAATTAAAAATCCCAAATCAATTAGTCTCGAATTCGTTGTCTAAAGCGTCGTAGTTGTTGTAGCTTCTAGTTGTAGCCTTCAAGAATCGTCCTCCATCTTCTATAATTTTATTCTTTATATTTTTAATTCAGAGCTCTAGGTTTAATGGCGGCGGCCTGAGGCTAAAATGAAATAGTATGATTTAGGCTAGGTCTTAGGTCCTTTTTATAATGTTTGTGAGTTGTTTTAGACCGTCGATGGAGCTTGATTCAACAATAGCCGTTCAGTCAGGATAGAGTTATCCTATTGACTCAGCCATGAGTCAGAAATGACTCAGCATTGACTCAGTGATGAGTCAGAAATGACTCAGCGTATTAAATGTTCACCAATTCAAACGTAAATACGTATTTAATAGATACATTTTCCCCTTTACCGTATTAATTACCCATATATAAATATTTATTTATATATGAATACATATTTTCTTACCTTTAATTTGTCATAATTAAAAATTGGAGAAGGCCAAAAAAAAAAACCATCCTTGACAACCAAAAATGCGCAACGTACGCTACATGATGCGTACACGTCATATATATATATATATATATATGCGTATATGTATATATATATATATTATATATATATTCATTTTTTTTCTCTATCTTCCCAATTACCCATTTTCACACTAAACCACTTTTTGAACTGCGTTCACACTAGGCTATTTTAACCCATTCCCCTAAAACAAAAATAGGGCGCTGGCGGGGATCGAACTCTGTACCTCTTGTATGCAAGTCATGTGTTCCAACCAAATGAGCTACTAAGTCTTTTGCTTACAAACCCTAGAACAATGCTAAACATTATTCGTTTCCCATTCTTCTTCTTTTTTCATGTTTTGCTGCGATATTTAAATTAAAGATATCTCCTTCACACGTTATTCGTTTTGCGTAAACTCGGACTCTATCTTAAGCAGAATTTCGAGGCGAATGCAATGGCGTAACCCGTTTCCCTTAATTCTTTGATTTCAAATTAATTATACTTTAATTTGTGAATCTCACTGTTATAGAATACACGGGGTGTTACAAGGACAATTCATAACAAAAATGCTACTTTCATTACTGTAATCATGTCTTGACAAAAATGTTACTTTTATTTCACAAATCAAGTTTTAACGAAAATGTGATTTTTATTTCATAAATCAAGTTTGAACAAAAATGTTATTCTTATCCACTAATCAAAAATTTTGACAAAAATGTTATTCTTTTTATTTAAACAAGTTTTGACAAAAATGTTATTCTTTTTATTTAAACAAGTTTTGACAAAAATGTTATTTTTATTTTTAATATATTTGATCAAAAAAGATAATCTTGTTTTGTCGATAATTCTACTTCGACAAAACACTAAAAATCATATTCCTACGTTAACATTACTGATCTAACCCCATATGATATTTCTATGTTAACATTAGTGATCAAACAACATATGAGCATCGCAAATCAATCACAACAACAAACAAATTTCAATCCATAAGTCACAGATCTGATTTTATCACATACATTGTAACGACCTAGAAAATCTGAACCAAATTAAAATTTTTAAATTGGCTAAAATAATGGATTTTAAATATTTAAAATAAATATTTTAAATTATAGCAATGAAAACTGAGTTTGAATCGACAATTGAAAACGAATATAATTAATTCTAATTATAAACAAGGCCTGAAATGGCGCTGCAGTTTCAAAAATTGAATTCAAACTTTGTCGGGCTGTACCGGGTGCAAAACAAAACGGATTTGAGTGAAACCAAAAATATTTAAATCTGTTAGTGAACACCTTTCTAACGAATCTGAAAAATCGAACTTTCATAACGGAAAGCAAAAGTTATGGCCAAATGAATTTTCAGAAAGGTCGCTATGGAATTTATATAGCCCGGGAAATTGGCTATTTTGCATACGACCTCGGAATTCGACGAAACCACTTTTGTTGGATCCGGGATGTGAAGTTATTACTAGGTTTCAAATTTCATAATTTTTGAAGCTAGTATGTGAGCGTGGCAAAGGAAAATGTGTTTTGGTCAATTACAGTTAAATTGGATCGACCAGAAATGGGCCTTTTTGCAAACGGTCTCAGAATTCGACGAAACTAGTTTTGTTGGGACCGTATCGTCAAAACATAGCTAGATTTATTTTTCTGGAATTTTTCGAATCAGTTTGTGGCCCTGGCAAATTGAAATGTACGTTCAAATCGAATATTGAATGTTATATATTTTAAATTGAATGGAAACTGACTGAAACAGTCGAATGGGCCTACAAAACATATTCCATTGTGTTCGGAATGGGGGTATAACGCTAGGGATGATAGTCGTTGGATTTAGATTGGTGGTCGTGTCAGAAAACCCCTTTAAAACCCACAGGCCAATCAGAATTTTTATTAAAAAAAAATCCTTTTCTCTCTCCCCGACGAACGACGGAAACGCGTTCGAATCTTCCCGTCCACTTTCCGATCAATCCAGGCAAAATTAGCCCCTCCTCCAGTTGAAGATTTTGTAGAGCTCGGAGAGATCTTCAAATCCATATATAGTTTGGATTTTTTCGTTCAGCGTTTGGAGAGTTTCGACCCTGCGAAGATCCGCCGTTTCGAGCCAGATCGCGCCTCCACCGCCGCACCGAGTTGAGCGCCACCACCCTCGTTCTGAGCGCCTCTCCAAGCTCTTCGCCGCTGCGAAGGCCGATCATCATATCACGCATCGATTCGCGCGAAATCTGGTGACCTAGTTTCGAACAAACAAAGAGAGGTACGGTTTTTATTTTCTAAAATGATTTTAACACCTTTAAACCGTTGCAAACCTTGTAAAAATCATATATTTTTCGTTTCTTGTCGAAATTCGATGAAACAGGAAACATCGTGACCATGTGGACGTCTTCTACATTCTAGAAGAGACCGCATATTTTTCTGAGCCTTCTGCTATTTTTGGTGGAGTGGAACCCAAAGTGAGATTTCTAAATTATAAACGATATGGAAAACGACGATGTATAAATTATATAGTCGAAGTATGAGTTATATAAGCGTTGTACACCTCTTGTATAAGTTGTACGTTCGATGTATAAGTTATATTTGCATTGTAAAAATTATATATGTGTTGAAATAGAAGTGAATTGCTATATATATATACATATATATATATATATATATATATATGCCCCTCGTCCACGAACCATGGACGATATTTATTGGTTGTGATTGGGGTGAATATTGATTGATAGCGAATGGTTGGTTGGAATTGTTTGTGGTTGATATTGATTGATTGTGGTTGAAAATTACCCGTTTGTGGTTGAGAAATATTTGGTTGAAACCACATAGGATTAGTTTGTGGAATTGAAATAAATATATACATGCCGCCTGCGTGCGAACTAGATGCATGATCCCCATTGTCAAAAACCGCGAGTTTTTAAGGTAGAGCGAGGAGCCGTACTAGGGACGGTCCCGGTTTTAACTACCCTGCCGTTATGCTGCCGAAATTTTGAATAATATTCATGTGTTTGAATTATTTTCATTTGCTGAAACTATATTTATTCGTTGAATAGAAAACCTTCATGTGTTGAATCGATATTCATTCGTTGAATTGAAATTCATGTGTTGAATGGTATTCGTGTTTTAAATATATAAATCACATTTTTATTATATACATGAATTGTTGAAATGTGAAGTGTTAAAAATAGCAACTCGTTCAAATAAATATGCATGAGTCGAAATATTCATTAATTAGCTAATGATATGATTTTTTTTCCTATGCATGCAACATTAGAATGAATGGTGTTTTAAAACCAAATGGAATCAAATATGAAGTTGAATGGAAAATGATAAGTGATAAGAACTGTATATATGTACATGCATATTTATTGAACAGGTTATAGCAAAGGGGCTAGAGAAGAGGAATAAAACTTTGTGCCCGACAGATAGGTACACATTTACTGTTTTGTTTGGGTGATGATTTTATGAGCCTGTTGGCTAGCCGCTTGGCTTTTTCTTTTTCCTTTCGACATGAGACGCCCGTGTGGCTATTTGGGAATTTTCCCAGTCCCTCCCGTACAAAGGAGGTTATGGCGAATTTTTCAGAAATTTAAAAGCGTTAGTGAAATATTTGAAGTGAAAACGATATTGAAATTGTTGAATGAACTATATTTATATAAATATATAAATATAAATAAAATTAAAACGAAACGTGGCCGTGCAGTTCGTGTTTTGAAACCGTGATTTCAAACGATTAGTACGGGAGATCCGACCATCGGATTTTCCTGAAATCGCAACCGTTGGGTTCGCTTTGGAAAAATCTTTCCAACGACACCAACTTTGTAAAAATCCAACGGTTGGATTGTCTGGAATGTTTAATTCAAATCTGAAGAAAAACAGCGCCAGAAACGATTATATTTTTATGTATATAAATATAATTATAATTAATCGAATAACGACGCTGTAGTTCGTATTTTGAAATCGGAACTTCAAACGATTATACCGGGAGATCCGACCGTCGGAATTTCCCGAAACTGGAACCGTTGGATTCGTTTTGAAAAGATCTTTCTAATGATGTAAATTTTGTAAAGATCCAACGGTTAGATTTTCAGATATGTGTAAATCAAATCTGAAGAAAAACAGCGCCACGGCCGCGTTATGGCCCGAAGCGTCGTTTGAAATAAAATAGCTATTATAAAAATAAATAAAAATAGCGATAAATCGTTATAGGATATTATAAACAATATGGATGTGATTGAGAAATTAACTGATGGTTGGCTAAGTCGAATGGTTTCCTGGGTGTTGATCTGACGTTGGTTTCGGCCTTCGGGGTTAATATTTGGGAAATCGTTCTCTTACTGATTGACGGTTAGTGACTAATGAATTGAAATGATGCGTGTATATGTTAGTGTTGCACTTGTTTACTATATATGCGAGTTGCTCAGAAAGACCGGGTTTACCCTATTCTGAATAACTAAATCGACGATAAGTAATCGAAGATGAAGACGGTGGTCGAAGACCGGAGATCTTCACCTCGTTTGGATGGTGACCGAGGTCCTGATTGGGAGGCATCCCGAAATATGGATAATGAGTGGTGATCGTCCAGACGTGCGTGGTGATCGATGGGTTTGCGAGGTATTTAGTGCCTCCGGTTTCGTTCAGACCCAGAACGGACTTGTAAATGGACTGTGTGTCTGACATTGGATTTTATTCTGTGTTGATTGATCTCTGTTAAATATACATCTGTTTGGCGACGGAGAATTTATTCTTTTGCTTAACGCCCTTCTCTGAGACGCACGAGCTCAGAGGTTGTATATCGATGGACATCAGTCGCATGGCATGAATTGCTAGTGTGGCATGCCTAAGTGGCAAATGATCAGGGCTTCTGTTGAAAAGCAAAGCCTTGTGTTGATGATCAAAGCCCCGCCTGTGTGGCATAGCTTTGTGTATAACGTGAATTCGCGAACCTCACACCCCGGTATGAACCAGAAACGGGAGAGGACATCAGGGAGGGCTTGCGTTTCTTTCTAGCTAGGGTGGTGTCGGTGACCTACCAGACCTGACATTTATATACTTTTCACCTGTGTGGTTGTTGCGGTTGCGAGGCGCGTCGGTTAGATCGGACGATCCAGGTCCGATGGAGCCATTCGTTGGCTCATTTGCGCCCCATAGGGCGGGGAGACGTATTGCTCAGGCATTTTAATCCACATCGGTGGACCGGCCCTGACGATCCAAGTGTCACTCGAGCTCTGATCCTGAGACATGGTAGGCTAGATTGTCTCGAAGTCGGTAAGGACTATCTTTTGCCTTGGTTCATGACGGAAATCCAATTTCCAAATACGACATCGTGCGGTTTTGATTGTATACCTATATATGGCGACATAGTGGTATGGGGCATTAATTCCATTTATGATTGATAGTTATGATTTGAAATTGTTTCCAAAACATATAAACACTAGCAATAATATCAAATGCCTTTGTTTTATTCGTATCAAGCATATCTTGGCCGTTATAAGGTAAAAACTCTATCCTCCGGTTTGCGTTGCATTGTGTGATGGGAACCGAGTCTTATAATGGCTTCATTTTATAAAATGCATTGTTTAAAAGAAAGATTTGTTTTAAAGGACTGGCAATCCGATGGAGTAAACCCGTTCCACGAAATTGGCGTGTTCCTGAGATTAGCCATATATTAAATGTGTTGAATAGATTTCTCATACCAGTCCCATGACTGACTCGTAGTTTGTTTCACTTTCAAACTCGGGTGCCCCTTTTTCTACACGGGCAGCCTTGTATTCAGGTTTAGCAGGCTTTATCCGGATAGCTGGAGCTGAAGATGGATTCTATCATTTATCTCTTTTTATGCTGTTCAGCTCCGATTGTACATATTTTGTTTGTTTTCACTGTAGACATATATGTATAGTTGAACTGTATCTGTACTAAGTATGATCCTGTATACTGTGTAACTCTGATGATTACGTTGATCCAGTATATTCTATTGTTCATTATCTAGTGTATTTATTTATTTCTATTCTGCAATTATCTGTTTCTGTGTTATATTCCGCGGATTACCCTTGCCGCCGTCAGTACGGGGTTTGGGGTCATCTCATTTGGTATCAGAGCCTAGGTTAAGCTTAGTTCTAGAATATAACATATTAACGAACTCGTCAGAAATAGAACCAGTAGTGTTCTAGGAAGAGTAACTCATTACAGATAGGATCAGTAATATCCTAGTATGAGTAAAGCAGAATGAAATAACACCTCGATAGACACATTTACCTTGAAGTATATGTTTCTATATTTTAAATTATCTTTTCTGTGACCTGACACTTGATGTGCTGTTTGCAGAAGTACTAGAAAATGAGTGTCAGAAACAGAAGGAATGTAGAACCGGATATTGAGGCCCTATTAATCAAATATCGAAATATGGGTGGAATACCTTTCTCAGGTGAAGAATCTATTATGAAAACACAAGCTTGGATTCGTTCTGCTGAGAAAATCTTCGAAGCATTAAAGCTGAGGGATGACCAGAAAAGATTACTGGCCTCCTGGGCACTCAAAGACGAAGCTTTGTTCTGGTGGGATTCAGTTATAGAGAATAATCCAGAAGGTGATATCACCTGGGATAGATTCAAAGTGATTTTCCTAGAAAGATTTACTCCTCCAGAAGCGACTGAGCGATTATGCGACGAATTTTCTTATCTGATACAAGGTGATATGACCATCCCAGAATATCATAAGAAATTCAATGAACTTTCTCACTTTGCTCCTCATCTGATTAAAGACCCAAAAAGGAAGAATCTGAGATTTATTCATGGCCTGCAAAGAAAATATCAGAATAGTGTGATGAGGAATGTGAAGCTTCCTTTCTCAGAAATGGTTTATATGGATTATCAGTATGAAGATCTCCATAGGAAAGGCAAGTTGCGAGATGAAGAAGAAATCAGTTCTAGCAGCAAAAGAAAATTTGAAGCTGATAGCCCAGAGGCAAGTATGCAGCCTGAGGCCAGTACGAAGGCTGAAGTCATAAAGAGGCCAAAGATCAATCTGAAAAAGGTAAAGACAATCGTATGCCTAAAGTGTGATCAGCAAGGGCATTCGATGAGAAACTGCAGATCTTTGAACAGACGAAAGGATGGCGGGTCTAAATCCAGGATGAATTTCGAAGAGAATAGAAAGTGTAGTCAATGCCAACAGGCCGGTCATTTGTTAAAGGCCTGCCCGCTGTTCAGAAAACCTGAAGCAGTACAAGTAAATGAGGTGGCAGAAGTGCCTACATCTTCGTCTGCTCAGGAAAGGTCTGATGTTTTAGAAGGCATGCTCAATGTCAAGAACATTCCAGTTAAAGTACTGTTTGATACAGGCGCGTCACGAAGCTTTATTGTAAAGAGTGCAGTCAAGAAGTTGGATTTGAAAGTAAAGGAGCTCAAGGAGCCAATGACTGTCCAAAATCCAGTAGGGGGTTCCATCAATCTCAGTTGGTTTTGTGCAGTACCTGTCTCTTTTTCCTGCTATAAATTCCCTATTATCTCTATCGTCATGAATTTTAATGAATTCGATCTTATTCTCAGATTGGATTGGCTGACCAAGTATGAAGCTGAGGTTAAATGTGCCGACAGAGTCGTTAAGGCTAAGATAAAATCAGGGAATTATATAACCATTCTGTGTGAAGGTCAGAATCCTAATAGAAAAGACTTCTGGGCAGCTCTCGATATTTCTCCAGCTCAAATAGAAAATACCCCAGTAGTCACAGAGAATATCCCCGACCTAGTGAAAGATATTCCTGTCGTCAAGAACTATGCGGATGTGTTTGAAAAATTTGTTCGCTTACCTCCGCAGAGAGAAATAGATTTCAAAATTGCTTTAATTTCGAATGCAAGGTCGGTAGTTCACGCTATTCGAAGAATGTCCTTGAAAGAGAAGGAGGAATTAGACAATCAAACATGACAGCTAGTATGGAAAGGTCTGATCAGGCTTAGTTTCTCTGATTGGGGAGCAGCAGTGGTTTTTGTCCCAAAATCTGACGGTACTCTACGGTTATGTGTGGATTATCGTGATTTGAACAAACAGACAATAAAGAACAAATATCCATTGCCGTGAATAGATAATTTGTTGGATCGTCTGAATGGAGCACAGGTATTCTCAAGGATGGACCTAGCTACAGGCTTCCATCAACTTCGAATTGCCGAAGAGTGTGTTCCAATGACAGCATTCAGAGGTCCCGACTTATTCTACGAGTGGTTAGTACATTTTGCAAACCACAAAATTTGGAGTAAGGGTCTAACCTAGCCTTACTCCTTCGCCTTATAACGGCGCACGTCTAATCCTAACCAATTTATCGATTCGATTTTTCACACCACAAACCACATTCAAACCAATATCGCAATCATTCACCAAACAGTCAAACAAACAAGTCCATGGTCTGTGGACGATTGTGTCGGGTGCTACTAAGCACCGTCTGCATCCTAGTATATATATATAACTAGAAAAGAAATTGAAAGGTGAGAAATTCTCACTGATAGCTATCCAAACATCATGGCTCTTCTTTTGCAGAATTCTTCGTCGACCTCGCCTTTTTGTCGCTTTCGCCCGTATTCTCTACATATGTAAAAATCGAATTTTTGACTTCAAAGTTCAATATATAAAAATCGAATTTTTATTTCAAAGTTCAATATATAAAAATCGAATTTTTATTTCAAAGTTCAATATATAAAAATCGAATTTTTATTTCAAAGTTCAATATATAAAAATCGAATTTTTATTTCAAAGTTCAATATATAAAAATCGAATTTTTATTTCAAAGTTCAATATATAAAAAACGAATTTTTACTTCAAAGTTCAATATATAAAAATCATATTTTTATTTCACTACTCATATCAAAATATCGTTTTTATTTTTTTGCTACCTATACAAAGATGTTATTTCTAATATTCCTACAATGCAACGATCATATTTTTATCTTTCTTCAATATAAAAGATTATATTTTTACTACTTTAAAAATATAAAAATCATATTTTTAATACTTTAAAAATATAAAAATCATATTTTTATTTCGATGTTCAACATATAAAAATCCTGTCCTTTCTTTTTGTTTTCAAAAAAAAAAAAAAAAAATCAAATCCTTTTGGTTTCTAAAAATCGAATCCCTTTTTGTTTATAAAAATTGAATCCTTTTTTTTTGTTTATAAAAATCGAATCCTTTTTTTTTTTGTTTATAAAAATCGAATCCCTTTTTTTTTGTTTATAAAAATAAATAAATATCACTTGCTTGTGTTTGCATATACAACTGAATTTCTAAATTTTTAAAACCGATTTCATAGACAATAAATAAAAGAAGTAAATAGATGAATAAAAGAACTTACTGTAAAAAAAATCAAGAGAGAGAGGGGGCGTTCACCGTCGACGGTCGAGGGGGGTGAAAGGGATCGTCAGATTCGGGGGGGGGGGGGGGTGCGGTTGGTTGCGTCGAGCCTTGGGGGAGGTTGCGTCGGATCAGGGGGGGCGATTGGGGTTCGGGGTTGGGTAGAACGAGGAGAGAGGATCTGTGGGGAAGGCCGGTCTTCGATCTGATGCGGAGGGGGAACGAAGGAGGAGTGGCGACGGGGATGGGAGGCGCGATCGGTGGAGCGACGGGTGTTAGGTTTTTTTTTGATTTTTTTTTTTTTTTTTTTTTGATTTTTAATTTTGGAAATGGGAGGGGGGGGCCGTCTGACAGTTTTGAAGGGATGGGGGGGGTTTATTGAAAATAATTTATTTAATTATTATTTTTAGTCCTTATAGTTGAAATTTTCATCCGACCTCGAAATTGGGCCCAACGACTGTCGCCCCTAGCGTAATACCCCCATTCCGAACACCATGGGATATGCCACGCAAGCTGATTCGGCTGTTACGATCAGTTTCCTTTGAATTTACATTTAAATCATTATATTGAATTTTAAACGTACATTTCAAATTACCGGGGCCGCATACTAACTTTACAAATTCCAGAAAAATATTTTCTAGCTTCGTATTGACGATACGGTCCTAACAAAACTAGTTTCGTCGAATTCTGAGACCGTATCAACTGAAACTGGTCAAACGCGGTTTCCTTTGCCACGCTCACATATTGATTCGAAAAATTATGAAATTTGAAACCTAGCAATAACTTGACACCCCGGACCCAACAAAACTGGTTTCGTCGAAATCCGAGGTCGTTTGCAAAATGTCCATTTTTAAGGGCCTGAATTCCATAGCGACTATTCAGAATTTTCAACTGGACATATCTTTTGATTCCCGCTACGAACTTTTGATTTTTCGGATTCGTTGGAAAGATATTCACTATTAGGTTCCATTATTTTTGGTTTCACTAAAATCCGGATTGTTTTGCACCCGGTACATTCAATTGAAGTTTGAAATCGAATTATCGAACTACCGCGCCATTTTCAATTCCTTTTATAATTATATATAATTATAATATATTCTAACGACGACGTGTATAATATATACGTCGAATTATATTCAAACTAAATTTCTCGTCGATATTGTTTAAAATAATCTATTTTAAATATTCAAAATTCGCTAAAATTGCCAAAATAAAAATTTTAAACTGGCCCAGAATTTGCGGGTTGTTACAATCTCCCCCACTTAAAACTTTTCGTCCCCGAAAAGGAACAAAGTCGAAAGTGGTTTGATTATTCAGCTCTACGCTCGGTCTGGCTTTCGTTCTCCAACTTTTCAGTTTCTGAAAATTTTCAAAATTTCAAAAATTTGGCTAACACCCTAAATTTTCGAAAAATTTCGCCATAACCTCCCCTGCACCGGGAGCATCGGGGAATTTCAAATAGCTTCCCCGGTCCTTCAGATCTCAAAAAGAAAAAGAAAAAGCCAAGCGGCTAGCCAATAGGCTCACAAAATCATCATCACCCAAACAAAACAGGAAATTATGTAGTAAACATGTACCTATTTGTCGGGCAAACAAATTTTACTCTCTGCTCTAGCCTCCTTGCTATGACCTGTTCAATGATATATATGTATATGCAAGCAAACGCAACCAATTTTCGATACAATTCAATATTTGATCAAATTAGGCATAATGGTTCAAAATTAGCAAACAATTAAACAAACAACACAAACATCAATCAATTATTGAATTAGAGTTTCAAATTCATAATTTTAATACATATACAAAAATCATGTTCTTGATGCCAAATCACAACAATAGGCCCTATCTAATTTTGGTTCTCACACCAGTCAATAGGAAGTATATAAATATCACACCTTCGACTCTCGAATATTAATTCTGATGATGTAGCTACAATCATCAGAATCACCTTCGGGCGACTAGAGTGTGAATCTATATCTATCCAATATATTAAAACTTCGAATACACGCGGATCAGACGTATATGCAAAATCTTTATATACTGGACTGTCCAACTCAATATAAATAGATAATCAGATACGAATAATTGATTTAAATTTTCAAAACAAAAAATTGTTTTCATTTTCAGAAATATACTCTTCACACTCGTTCTAGGATACTACTGATCCCATCTCTAACGAGTCATTCCCTTGGATATTACTAATCCAATACCTGATGAATTCTTTCATATGGTTCTAATGTGTCTTGTTCTCGAGCTCTGTAAACCAAAGCTCTGATACCAACTGTGACGGCAAGGAATTTCGCTCGGTCTGAACCAGTCGCTAAACCGATCCAGGCCGTTCGAAACGCCCTATCGTTTGAGAACAGGACAAAACAGAACGCATACAGAAGAACATTTCATTGTATATTACAACAATGCATCAGATTACATGAATATACAGAGTATAAATGAATAAATATTACACAGAAATATCAGAGATTTAAATTACATTTAAATACATAGCAGCGGAAAATAATACAATACACAACTAGAAGTAGATATACGGATACAAAGCTTTCCGGATATCGTTCCAGCTGTAAACCAGGATCCTATGAATATAAATCTGCAAAACCGAAACTACTAGCTGCCCGTGTCAAAAATAGGGGCACCCAGAGTTTAGGTTAAAACAATAAACTCCAGGTCAGTCATGTGACTGGTGTGAGAACTAAAACAGTTAATCTTTATTTTAAAGCTAGGTAAATCAAGGGACCACGCCGTATAACACGGAACGGGTTTCCTCCCAAGAATACCAGTGCATAAAACAAACAGCGCAATGCTAAATAAAGAAAAATGAAGCTGTTATAAGACCCAGGTCCTATCACACAATGCAACGCAAGCCGGGGGATAGGGTTTTTCCTTATAACCGCCAAAGAATGCTTGATACGTTTAAAACAAATCATTTGATACTACTATAAGTGCATAGTGTATAAAACAACTTCAAATCATAAGTATCAATCATAGGCGGCATGGGTACCATATATCATGTCGCCATATATAGGTTTACAAATAAAACCGCAAATGTCACGTATTTGGAAATTGGATTTCCATCTATGAACCGAGGCAAAAGATAGTCCTCAACCGATTCGAGACGCTCTAGCCCGCCCCTCAGGAACAGCCGCAACTGCCCCTTGGATCGTCAGGGCCGGTCCACACGGAGTGGATTATTATGCCTGAACAATACGTCTCCCCACCCTATGGGGTGTAAGTCTGGTCCGTCAGCCGACCAGAATGCATTCGGTCGAAACCGATATAACCGAGGCGCCTCGCAACCGCAACAACCACATAAGTCAAACTCGTCAGGGCGTGTAAAACCACTGACGCCACTTCTAGCTAGAAAGAAACGCAAGTCCTCCCTGAGGTCCGTCTCCCGATTTTGGTTCATACCGGGTGTGAAACACGCGAGGTAAACGTTACACAAAGCTACGCCACAAAGGCCGTGCTTTGATCATCACCACAAGACTTTTCTTTTCAACAGAAGCCTTGATCATTTGCATCTTAGCATGCCACACAGGCAAACCATCCTATGCAACCGATATCAGTCACACAGAATGAAATCCGATGTCAGACACACAGTCCATTTACAAGTCCGTTCTGGGTCTGAACGAAACCGGAGGCACCTAGTACCCCGCATATCCATCGATCTCCAAGTACGTCTGGACGATCACTAACTGTTTCCATCTTCTTGGGTGTACAGCCCAATCAAGATCATCAGTAATTACCCAAACGACGTGAAGACCTCCGGTCTTCGACCATCGTCTTCATCTTCGACTTATCGTCGTATCAGTTATTCAGAATGGGATAAACCCGGTCTTTCCGAATAACTCGCGTATATATTATAAAAGTGTTACACAAACACAACATACGCCTCATTCCAATTCATTAGTCACTAACCGTAAATTAATCAAGAGAATAATTTCCCAAATATTAACCCCGAAGGCCGAAACCAACATCAGATCAATATCCAGGAAACCGTTCTGCTTAACTAACCGACAGTTAGTTTCTGATTTCACATTCATAGGGAAAGGTTCCCATTAATTTTATCCAAGATAAATTCCTGGAATTTATTCTCTAATCTTCTTTTGAATTTCGATTCAACTAGTCGGGATTAACGAAACTTACCGAAGTAATCATTTGTTTTAATTTCCCAATCCCAACCTATTAATCCCATGAAGTAAAACTGGTAATACTTCATATCTAACACCACAGTGTTATCGGTAAATTCAATTACCATTTCACGTTCAAATCTAATTAAAGATTTAACTATCGCCTGGAGCAAAACTGGTGATACTCCATTTTTGATCATTTCAATCTAATTAAAGATTCATTAAAACTCCACTTAGTTTTAATCCTCGACTGGGTTAAAGAATCAGTGTCATTTAAAACACGGTTCACGATAAACCCAAAATCACATTCCATTAATTATCGGGTTAAAGAACGAGTGTTATTTAAAACACTGTTCACGATAAACCCAAAAATCAATTCAATTCCAATTAAATATCATTTAATTGGTACACTTCATTAAATCTAAATAAAAAGATTTAACCTTTTCTCAACTGGTTCAAGAACAGTGTTAATGAAGACACCATTCACGACAAACCCAAATCACATTTGATATTAAATACAAGGCTCTGAATAGAAAATATCCCGGCTTATATTCAATATCAAATTCTACGATTAGCAAATGTCGTATTGGAAATAACGATATAAATATCTATATCTTTCAAATTTCCATAACAACACCTGTATAATCACGAATTTCAACATCGAAATATTCCGAAGACAATTTCGATTCAAATCCATTCCAATGCAATCACTGGAAATTCTGGTTATTTTTAAAACCCCTTTCAAATTCAATTTATTTATTTAAAAATAAATAGAATTATATTTCTAGTTCAAAACTAGTTCATTTCGATAAAAATCTATTTTTATCTTTTCAAATATGGAGTTTTTCATCCCAATTCTTCCCAAATCATTTCTTATGATTTTACACAAATTATTACTATTTTTAATAATTTTATCAAGGCCCGTACAGTCGATTTCCAACAATGGCCATCGAACTGCACTTACAGCGACCTTTTTCGAATTTGATTTGGACGTATCTCCAAATCCAACCGTTAGATTTCAAATTTCTAACATTCGTTAGAAAGCTCTTTTCGATACGAACCCAACGGTTCCGGTTTTAGGAGAATCCGACGGTCGGATCTCCCGAAATGTCCATTTGAAATAAATGGTCGAAATTCACGAACTGCCGCAGCGCGGCGCGTTCTATTCAGGCCATTATATTATATATATAATATATATTTCGTCGATTGCTATTTAAAACGAATTATATAAATAGTTTTGAATTCGTTTCAAATTCTATTTCAATTCAAAGCAAAATTGAATTCTTCTTTATAAATTCGTTTTAAAATTCATTTCTATTCAATTCGAATTTCAATTCAATTTGAATTCATTTCAATTCGCTTTCAATTCCATTTGAATTCGTTTTCAATTCAATTCATTTCGAAATCGTTTTCAATTCAATTCATTTCGAAATCGTTTTCAATTCAATTCATTTCGAAATCGTTTTCAATTCATTTTGAATTCGTTTTCAATTCAATTCATTTCGAAATCGTTTTCAATTCATTTTGAATTCGTTTTCAATTCAATTCATTTCGAAATCGTTTTCAATTCATTTTGAATTCGTTTTCAATTCAATTCATTTCGAAATCGTTTTCAATTCAATTTGAATTCGTTTTCAATTCAATTCATTTCGAAATCGTTTTCAATTCATTTTGAATTCGTTTTCAATTCAATTCATTTCGAAATCGTTTTCAATTCATTTTGAATTCGTTTTCAATTCATTTCGAAATCGTTTTCAATTCATTTTGAATTCGTTTTCAATTCAATTCATTTCGAAATCGTTTTCAATTCAATTCATTTCGAAATCGTTTTCAATTCAATTTGAATTCGTTTTCAATTCAATTCATTTCGAAATCGTTTTCAATTCAATTCATTTCGAAATCGTTTTCAATTCATTTTGAATTCGTTTTCAATTCAATTCATTTCGAAATGAATAAAATCGATATAAATATCGTTCACGTCAAAATGGCGTCAATCTAATCAACACGGCTTCATAAATTTCTATTTTCAAAATAGTGGTTATTATCAAAATATTTCGTTCAACACATGACCAATCTCAATGAATGAGTATTGTCAACACATGAACTTTTATTTTATAATATTATTTATTTTTCAAATTGGAATGAGGCCCAATCAATTACCATATAACGTTAATTATATGGATTTTCATACAACACATGTATATCATAGCATTGAAAAATAATCAACCATCAACCAAAGTGCACTACACTGTATAAGCATCAAATATAGATATTCAACGCTTATAACAGCCTGTCAATCAATCGATCGACATATTTTAATCAATCAGGATGAGTGAAATTCATATTTCATCCCAACACCCGTGTGGGGTTTTCAAACAATCAAACACAGATTTTATTTGTGCAGTTGGGCGATGTGTAAAATTTATCGACCCAGTCAATATCAGTCAAATAGGTGTACATAAACAAACCGTCCGGTTTATAAATGAATATTTTATTTTATTCACTTCACGTTAAAAATCATATTTTTAACGATAAAACATTTTATTTCAACCTATGAATTTCTATTCAATTCATTTATTCAATAAAATGATATTTTTATTTTTCTAACATATTTTAGAAAATTTCGGCGGCATAACGGCACGATACTAGAAACGGGACAAGGCCTAGCCTTATCCCCGGTCTAGTGAAGGCCCACGCCATTCACTCATCAATCAAATCAATTTCATTTTGCAAACCACAAAATTTGGAGTAAGGGTCTAACCTAGCCTTACTCCTTCGCCTTATAACGGCGCACGTCTAATCCTAACCAATTTATCGATTCGATTTTTCACACCACAAACCACATTCAAACCAATATCGCAATCATTCACCAAACAGTCAAACAAACAAGTCCATGGTCTGTGGACGATTGTGTCGGGTGCTACTAAGCACCGTCTGCATCCTAGTATATATATATAACTAGAAAAGAAATTGAAAGGTGAGAAATTCTCACTGATAGCTATCCAAACATCATGGCTCTTCTTTTGCAGAATTCTTCGTCGACCTCGCCTTTTTGTCGCTTTCGCCCGTATTCTCTACATATGTAAAAATCGAATTTTTGACTTCAAAGTTCAATATATAAAAATCGAATTTTTATTTCAAAGTTCAATATATAAAAATCGAATTTTTATTTCAAAGTTCAATATATAAAAATCGAATTTTTATTTCAAAGTTCAATATATAAAAATCGAATTTTTATTTCAAAGTTCAATATATAAAAAACGAATTTTTACTTCAAAGTTCAATATATAAAAATCATATTTTTATTTCACTACTCATATCAAAATATCGTTTTTATTTTTTTGCTACCTATACAAAGATGTTATTTCTGATATTCCTACAATGCAACGATCATATTTTTATCTTTCTTCAATATAAAAGATTATATTTTTACTACTTTAAAAATATAAAAATCATATTTTTAATACTTTAAAAATATAAAAATCATATTTTTATTTCGATGTTCAACATATAAAAATCCTGTCCTTTCTTTTTGTTTTCAAAAAAAAAAAAAAATCAAATCCTTTTGGTTTCTAAAAATCGAATCCCTTTTTGTTTATAAAAATTGAATCCTTTTTTTTTGTTTATAAAAATCGAATCCTTTTTTTTTGTTTATAAAAATCGAATCCCTTTTTTTTGTCTATAAAAATAAATAAATATCACTTGCTTGTGTTTGCATATACAACTGAATTTCTAAATTTTTAAAACCGATTTCATAGACAATAAATAAAAGAAGTAAATAGATGAATAAAAGAACTTACTGTAAAAAAAATCAAGAGAGAGAGGGGGCGTTCACCGTCGACGGTCGAGGGGGGTGAAAGGGATCGTCAGATTCGGGGGGGGGGGGCTGCGGTTGGTTGCGTCGAGCCTTGGGGGAGGTTGCGTCGGATCGGGGGGGGGGGGGGCGATTGGGGTTCGGGGTTGGGTAGAACGAGGAGAGAGGATCTGTGGGGAAGGCCGGTCTTCGATCTGATGCGGAGGGGGAACGAAGGAGGAGTGGCGACGGGGATGGGAGGCGCGATCGGTGGAGCGACGGGTGTTAGGTTTTTTTTTTTTTTTTCTTTTTTTTTTTGATTTTTAATTTTGGAAATGGGAGGGGGGGCCGTCTGACAGTTTTGAAGGGATGGGGGGGGGGGGGGTTTATTGAAAATAATTTATTTAATTATTATTTTTAGTCCTTATAGTTGAAATTTTCATCCGACCTCGAAATTGGGCCCAACGACTGTCGCCCCTAGCGTAATACCCCCATTCCGAACACCATGGGATATGCCACGCAAGCTGATTCGGCTGTTACGATCAGTTTCCTTTGAATTTACATTTAAATCATTATATTGAATTTTAAACGTACATTTCAAATTACCGGGGCCGCATACGAACTTTACAAATTCCAAAAAAATATTTTCTAGCTTCGTATTGACGATACGGTCCTAACAAAACTAGTTTCGTCGAATTCTGAGACCGTATCAACTGAAACTGGTCAAACGCGGTTTCCTTTGCCACGCTCACATATTGATTCGAAAAATTATGAAATTTGAAACCTAGCAATAACTTGACACCCCGGACCCAACAAAACTGGTTTCGTCGAAATCCGAGGTCATTTGCAAAATGTCCATTTTTAAGGGCCTGAATTCCATAGCGACTATTCAGAATTTTCAACTGGACATATCTTTTGATTCCCGCTACGAACTTTTGATTTTTCGGATTCGTTGGAAAGATATTCACTATTAGGTTCCATTATTTTTGGTTTCACTAAAATCTGGATTGTTTTGCACCCGGTACATTCAATTGAAGTTTGAAATCGAATTATCGAACTACCGCGCCATTTTCAATTCCTTTTATAATTATATATAATTATAATATATTCTAACGACGACGTGTATAATATATAAGTCGAATTATATTCAAACTAAATTTCTCGTCGATATTGTTTAAAATAATCTATTTTAAATATTCAAAATTCGCTAAAATTGCCAAAATAAAAATTTTAAACTGGCCCAGAATTTGCGGGTTGTTACAGTTAGTAATGTCGTTCGGCTTATGTAACGCTCCAGCTTACTTTGTCGATCTGATGAACAGAGTATTCAGTGGAGTCTTGAATAAATTTGTTCTGGTTTTCATTGACGATATTCTAATCTTCTCTAAATCAAAGGCTGAACATGAAAAGCATTTGGAACAGGTTCTGGAAATCCTCAGAAGGAATGTGTTGAAAGCAAAGTTTTCCAAATGTATATTCTGGCAAGATGAAGTAAAATTTCTAGGCCACGTCGTATCGAAAGAAGGAATCGCTGTGGATCCAAGCAAAATCACAGCAATTCAGAATTGGAAACAGCCCAGTACCCCCACTGAAGTCCGCAGTTTTCTCGGATTGGCTAGCTATTACCGGAAGTTCGTTAAAAACTTTTCGAAGATATATGGTCATTTAACAAAGCTTACAGAGAAGCACTCTAAATTCAAATGGACTCCAGAAAGTGAGGAGGCCTTTGAAGAGCTAAAGTTGAGATTAACAACTGCTCCAGTGTTAACCATCATCGATGGAAATTAGGATTTGAAAGTCTGGACTGATGCTTCTAGAGAAGGCCTTGGTGCAGTGTTAATGCAAAGGGGCCAAGTGATTGCTTATGCTAGCCGTCAACTGAAGCCACACGAGAAGAACTACGTAACTCATGATCTTGAGTTATTGGCTATAGTATTCGTCTTGAAAATCTGGAGACACTATCTCCTGGGTGAGAGATTCGAACTGTTTACAGATCACCAGTCGCTAAAGTATCTGTTCACTCAGAAAGACCTGAATCTGAGGCAGCAACGTTGGCTGGAGTTCCTTGCAGCATATGACTTTGAAATTATATATACTCCAGGGAAAGCCAATGTCGTGGCCGATGCGCTGAGCCGAAAGAATGTAATGATCGCCAGCTTTATTATCACGACTTCCTTGATTGACAAAATATCTATTCTTCAGAAGGAGGATAACTTTATTAAGGATATGATTAAAAGGATTCAGAAAGGCGAACCCTCGTGTTTTCAAATAGATAACGACGAGACCTTGAGGTTGAAAGGAAGGATTTGTGTTCCTGATATCCCAGAGGTAAAAAGGGAAGTGTTAGACGAGTGTCACAAGTCCAAGCTGAGTATCCATCCTGGTGTGGCCAAAATGTATAACGATCTCAAACGAACATTCTGGTGGAAGGCTATGAAAAGAGACGTTTCAATATACGTTAGTCGATGCCCTACTTGCCAGCTAGTCAAGAGCGACCAACAAAAACTGGCTGGATTGTTGCAACCGCTAGAAGTTCCAGGCTGGAAGTGGGAACATATTTCTATGGATTTCATTGATGGTCTTCACAGAACCAGAAAGGGAAATGACAGTATTTGGGTGATCGTAGATCGCTTCACGAAGACCGCCCATTTCATACCTGTCAGATCAAACAGAACTGCTCAGAGTCTGGCGTAGATATACTTCAGGGAAATAGTTAGACTACATGGAGTGCCGCTCAGTATAGTCAGTGATAGAGATACAATATTTACTAGCAAATTCAGGGAGGCATTTCAAGTCGAACTGGGAATGAAGTTGAACTTAAGCACCACTTATCATCCTCAGACAGACGGTCAGACTGAGAGGGTGAATCGTATTTTAGAAGATCTATTGCGGGCTTGTGTTATAGATTTCGGTGGATCATGGGAAGACCATCTGCATTTGGCTGAATTCTCATATCACAACAGCTACCAGGCGAGTCTGACAATGTCGCCATTCGAAGCGTTGTATGGTAGACCGTGCCGATCTCCCGCTTGTTGGGTCGAACCAGGTAATAGACTTGTGTTGGGTCCTGATATGATTCGAGAAGCTGCCGACAAAGTCGATTTTATTAAGAAGCGATTACTCGTCGCTCAAAGCCAATAAAAGAGCTATGCCGATAGAAGAAGAAGAGATATATCCTTTGTTGTTGGTGACTATGTATATCTGAAAGTATCGCCGATGAGAGGAGTTATCCGGTTCGGTAAAACTGGAAAGTTGGCGCCCAAATTCATAGGTCCGTTTCCTATTCTGGAATGGATCGGAACTCTCGCTTATAGGGTCAAATTGCCTGACTAATTGCCTGGAGTTCATGATGTATTTCATATATCTCAACTTAGAAAGCACGTTCATGATCCAGACTTGATCGTGGAAGAAGCAGCTCAACAGGATATTGAAATTACTCCAGAATTAGCTGTGAGACGAGAGCCGCTAAAGATCATCGGCAAAGAAACCAAAGAGCTGAGGAACAAGAAGGTTCACTTAGTCAAAGTGCAATGGAGTGGGGATCCTCGAGATTGTACTTGGGAAACTGAGGAGAGCATTCAGAAAGCTTATCCTAGATGCCGAGTGGATATCTCTGATTGACTCCGGTGCAAGGTATATTTACCATACTTTGCATTACCATTTAATTCTCTACTCTGTTGTTATTTTCTTTCCATAGATGTGCACTTTTAATTCTATAGTCTGAATGATTTTAAAAAGAATATAGGAATTAATTTGTATGATTTTGAAAAGTTAAAAACAAATTGCTTGTTGTTTGCGTTGTGTGATAGTAGATTTGATTTATTAAATTATTAAAACGATAGTTAATTTAATCAACAATAGAATAATGGTAGAATTTATTCGATTATATCACACATTGAACTAATTAGAAAATAAATAGAAATATATATACATGTGCATTTTATATATTTGAACAGGTAAATGGATTAGCTGTTGAGTAAAGATTTTATTTGCGTGCCCGACAAATAGGTAAACCTTAATGAGTTGGATGCGAAATATTATTATATCAACTCCTGTGGATGACATTGGATGCGGAGTGCTGGTTATTCTGTGTGAAATAATAAACGTCGCCATAGGATAGTAACAATTAATTTTGAACTACATTACATGGCATACTTCAGAAGATAGGCATACTTCATCATATACCACATAAGCATTTGGAGCTTGTGTGACGAGGTGGAAGATTTACCATATGAGCGAGAGGCTTGTATGGCGATGACTATATTTTACAGGTTGAACTAATGACTGATATGGACTATTTAAATTGTAACGATTAAATTGCCAGATTAATAAAAAACCCCACACGGGTCTGGAGTTGACAATAATCACGTCTCTCTAGTTATTAGATACGACACATGGACTATTTATTCCCCACACGGGACAGGGTGACGAGAATTTATTCTCTGGAGTTATTATCAGTACACACTCCCCTGTAAACACCAGAATATATCACTATAAATATGTGTATGCTTATTAGGATTTATTGGATACCTAATACGGCCCAATAAATTTCCAAACCCCTCCCCGTACAAAAGAGGTTATGGTGAAATTTTTCTAAAATTCCGGGTGTTAGCCAAATTTTTTGAAGAATTTGAAAATTCTCAGAAACTGAATATTGGAGAATTGAAGCCAGACCGAACGTAGAGTTGATTAATCAAACCACTTTCGACTTTGTTCCTTTTCGGGGACGAAAAGTTTTAAGTGGGGGAGATTGTAACGACCCAGAAAATCTAAACCAATTTAAAATTTTTAAATTGGCTGAAATAATGGATTTTAAATATTTAAAATAAATATTTTAAATTATAGCAATGAAAACTGAGTTTGAATCGACAATTGAAAACGAATATAATTAATTCTAATTATAAACAAGGCCTGAAATGGCGCTGCAGTTTCAAAAATTGAATTCAAACTTTGTCGGGCTGTACCGGGTGCAAAACAAAACGGATTTGAGTGAAACCAAAAATATTTAAATCTGTTAGTGAACACCTTTCTAACGAATCTGAAAAATCGAACTTTCATAACGGAAAGCAAAAGTTATGGCCAAATGAATTTTCAGAAAGGTCGCTATGGAATTTATATAGCCCGGGAAATTGGCTATTTTGCATACGACCTCGGAATTCGACGAAACCACTTTTGTTGGATCCGGGATGTGAAGTTATTACTAGGTTTCAAATTTCATAATTTTTGAAGCTAGTATGTGAGCGTGGCAAAGGAAAATGTGTTTTGGTCAATTACAGTTAAATTGGATCGACCAGAAATGGGCCTTTTTGCAAACGGTCTCAGAATTCGACGAAACTAGTTTTGTTGGGACCGTATCGTCAAAACATAGCTAGATTTATTTTTCTGGAATTTTTCGAATCAGTTTGTGGCCCTGGCAAATTGAAATGTACGTTCAAATCGAATATTGAATGTTATATATTTTAAATTGAATGGAAACTGACTGAAACAGTCGAATGGGCCTACAAAACATATTCCATTGTGTTCGGAATGGGGGTATAACGCTAGGGATGATAGTCGTTGGATTTAGATTGGTGGTCGTGTCAGAAAACCCCTTTAAAACCCACAGGCCAATCAGAATTTTTATTAAAAAAAAATCCTTTTCTCTCTCCCCGACGAACGACGGAAACGCGTTCGAATCTTCCCGTCCACTTTCCGATCAATCCAGGCAAAATTAGCCCCTCCTCCAGTTGAAGATTTTGTAGAGCTCGGAGAGATCTTCAAATCCATATATAGTTTGGATTTTTTCGTTCAGCGTTTGGAGAGTTTCGACCCTGCGAAGATCCGCCGTTTCGAGCCAGATCGCGCCTCCACCGCCGCACCGAGTTGAGCGCCACCACCCTCGTTCTGAGCGCCTCTCCAAGCTCTTCGCCGCTGCGAAGGCCGATCATCATATCACGCATCGATTCGCGCGAAATCTGGTGACCTAGTTTCGAACAAACAAAGAGAGGTACGGTTTTTATTTTCTAAAATGATTTTAACACCTTTAAACCGTTGCAAACCTTGTAAAAATCATATATTTTTCGTTTCTTGTCGAAATTCGATGAAACAGGAAACATCGTGACCGTGTGGACGTCTTCTACATTCTTGAAGAGACCGCATATTTTTCTGAGCCTTCTACTGTTTTTGGAGGAGTGGAACCCAAAGTGAGATTTCTAAATTATAAACGATATGGAAAACGACGATGTATAAATTATATAGTCGAAGTATGAGTTATATAAGCGTTGTACACCTCTTGTATAAGCGTTGTATAAGTTGTACGTTCAATGTATAAGTTATATATGCGTTGTAAAAATTATATATGTGTTGAAATAGAAGTGAATTGCTATATAAATACATACATACATATATATATATATATATATATATATACGCCCCTCGTCCACAAACCATGGACGATATTTATTGGTTGTGATTGGTGTGAAAATTGATTGATAGCGAATGGTTGGTTGGAATTGTTTGTGGTTGATATTGATTGATTGTGGTTGAAAATTACCCGTTTGTGGTTGAGAAATATTTGGTTCAAACCACATAGGATTAGTTTATGGAAATGAAATAAATATATACATGCCGCCTGCGTGCGAACTAGATGCATGATCTCCATTGTCAAAAACCACGAGGTTTTAAGGTAGAGCGAGGAGCCGTACTAGGGACGGTCCCGGTTTTAACAACCCTGCCGTTATGCTGCCGAAATTTTGAATAATATTCATGTGTTTGAATTATTTTCATTTGCTGAAACTATATTTATTCATTGAATAGAAAACCTTCGTGTGTTGAATTGAAATTCATGTGTTGAATGGTATTCGTGTTTTAAATATAAAAATCACAATTTTATTATATACATGAATTGTTGAAATGTGAAGTGTTAAAAATAGCAACTCGTTCATATAAATATGCATGAGTCGAAATATTCATTAATTAGATAATGATATGATTTTTGTTCCTATGCATGCAACATTAGAATGAATGGTGTTTTTAAACCAAATATAATCAAATATGAAGTTGAATGGAAAATGATAAGTGATAAGAACTGTATATATGTACATGCATATTTATTGAACAGGTTATAGCAAAGGGGCTAGAGAAGAGGAATAAAATTTTGTGCCCGACAGATAAGTACACATTTACTGTATTGTTTGGGTGATGATTTTATGAGCCTGTTGGCTAGCCTCTTGGCTTTTTCTTTTTCCTTTCGACATGAGACGCCCGTGTGGCTATTTGGGAATTTTCCCAGCCCCTCCCGTACAAAGGAGGTTATGGCGAATTTTTCCGAAATTTAAAGGCGTTAGTGAAATATTTGAAGTGAAAACGATATTGAAATTGTTGAATGAACTATATTTATATAAATATATAAATATAAATAAAATTAAAACGAAACGTGGCCGTGCAGTTCGTGTTTTGAAACTGTGATTTCAAACGATTAGTACGGGAGATCCGACCATCGGATTTTCCTGAAATCGCAACCGTTGGGTTCGCTTTGGAAAAATCTTTCCAACGGCACCAACTTTGTAAAAATCCAACGGTTGGATTGTCTAGAATGTTTAATTCAAATCTGAAGAAAAACAGCGCCAGAAACGATTATATTTTTATATATATAAATATAATTATAATTAATCGAATAACGACGCTGCAGTTCGTATTTTGAAATCGAAACTTCAAACGATTAAACCGGGAGATCCGACCGTCGGAATTTCCCGAAACTGGAACCGTTGGATTCGTTTTGAAAAGATCTTTCTAATGATGTAAATTTTGTAAAGATCCAACGGTTAGTTTTTCAGATATGTGTAAATCAAATCTGAAGAAAAATAGCGCCATGGCCGCGTTATGGCCCGAAGCGTCGTTTGAAATAAAATAGCTATTTTAAAAATAAATAAAAATAGCGATAAATCGTTATAGGATATTATAAACAATATGGATGTGATTTAGAAATTAACTGAAGGTTGGCTAAGTCGAATGGTTTCCTGGGTGTTGATCTGACGTTGGTTTCGGCCTTCGGGGTTAATATTTGGGAAATCGTTCTCTTACTGATTGACGGTTAGTGACTAATGAATTGAAATGATGCGTGTATATGTTAGTGTTGCACTTGTTTACTATATACGCGAGTTGCTCAGAAAGACCGGGTTTACCCCATTCTGAATAACTAAATCGACGGTAAGTAATCGAAGATGAAGACGGTGGTCGAAGACCGGAGATCTTCACCTCGTTTGGATGGTGACCGAGGTCCTGATTGGGAGGCATCCCGAAATATGGATAATGAGTGGTGATCGTCCAGACGTACGTGGTGATCGATGGGTATGCGAGGTATTTAGTGCCTCCGGTTTCGTTCAGACCCAGAACGGACTTGTAAATGGACTGTGTGTCTGACATTGGATTTTATTCTGTGTTGATTGATCTCTGTTAAATATACATCTGTTTGGCGGCGGAGAATTTATTCTTTTGCTTAACGCCCTTCTCTGAGATGCACGAGCTCAGAGGTTGTATATCGATGGACATCAGTCGCATGGCATGAATTGCTTGTGTGGCATGCCTAAGTGGAAAATGATCAGGGCTTCTGTTGAAAAGCAAAGTCTTGTGTTGATGATCAAAGCCCCGCCTGTGTGGCATAGCTTTGTGTATAACGTGAATTCGCGAACCTCACACCCCGGTATGAACCAGAAACGGGAGAGGACATCAGGGAGGGCTTGCGTTTCTTTTTAGCTAGGGTGGTGTCAGTGACCTACCTGTCCGGACATTTATATACTTTTCACCTGTGTGGTTGTTGCTGTTGCGAGGCGCCTCGGTTAGATCGGACGATCCGGGTCTGATGGAGCCATTCATTGGCTCATTTGCGCCCCATAGGGCGGGGAAACGTATTACTCAGGCATTTTAATCCACATCGGTGGACCGGCCCTGACGATCCAAGGGTCACTCGAGCTTTGATCCTGAGACATGGTAGGCTAGATTGTCTCGAAGTCGGTAAGGACTATCTTTTGCCTTGGTTCATGACGGAAATCCAATTTCCAAATACGACATCGTGCGGTTTTGATTGTATACCTATATATGGCGACATAGTGGTATGGGGCATTAATGCCGTCTATGATTGATAGTTATGATTTGAAATTGTTTCCAAAACATATAAACACTAGCAATAATATCAAATGCCTTTGTTTTATTCGTATCAAGCATATCTTGGCCGTTATAAGGTAAAAACTCTATCCTCGGTTTGCGTTGCATTATGTGATGGGAACTGAGTCATATAATGGCTTCATTTTATAAAATGCATTGTGTTGTTTAAAAGAAAGATTTGTTTAAAAGCACTGGCAATCCGATGGAGTAAACCTGTTGCACGAAAGTGGCGTGGTCCTGAGATTAGCCATATATTAAATGTGTTGAATAGATTTCTCATACCAGTCCCATGACTGACTCGTAGTTTGTTTCACTTTCAAACTCGGGTGCCCCTTTTTCTACACGGGCAGCCTTGTATTCAGGTTTAGCAGGCTTTATCTGGATAGCTGGAGCTGAAGATGGATTCTATCATTTATCTCTTTTTATGCTGTTCAACTCCTATTGTACATATTTTGTTTGTTTCCGCTGTAGACATATATGTATAGTTGAACTGTATCTGTACTAAGTATGATCCTGTATACTGTGTAACTCTGATGATTACGTTTATCCAGTATATTATATTGTTCATTATCTGGTGTATTTATTTATTTCTATTCTGCAATTATCTGTTTCTGTGTTATATTCCACGGATTACCCTTGCCGCCGTCAGTACGGGGTTTGGGGTCATCTCATACATATATCGATTTCAAATGGAAAGAAGATAATAATTTAATTAATTATTAAAAGAGAAATCTCACATAGAATTGTGTCTGAAATTTCAACATGCCCGGTTTCAACTCTAGTCAGCTTCATAGCGTAGATCTGATCCATACGAGTCCAACGCATTTTGTTTCGTTTAATTCTGATGATATATGCAGAAGTTATGGATTTTTAAACTTTTGACAATTAAACATGAAATTAATTAAATTAATAAACCTTAATTACTTTGTTAAGCCGATAACCCTTCTTCTTAGTTTACGGATACACAGGAACCCAACGTCGAAGTAAAGCCTCCATCTGCGCGCCGCCCTGTGGCCCGCCGTCAGTCGATCGCCACCGCCCACCGCGAAGAGCCCAGCGCCGCCATCCACCCCCCTAAGTACCATCGAACTCGGCTGCCCCATGAACCCCCGAAATGCCTCCAAACGTCCGCACTTCCCAAGAGGAATCCGGCCACCAGACACCCCCATCGTTGATCTTGACCGTTGAGATTATGGATCTCATGACTCTCTTCAATTTTAGTTCTGGAGTTTGGATGAAATTCAGATTGGAATGGGATAATTTTGGGGTTGAATTCGGGATAAGATGGATTGTTCGTTCCTTTTGATGGTGGCTACAGGAAGATTAGACTTAGGGTTTTGTGCATTCTTGACCGTATTTTCATGGTATTTATAATATATAATATAACATTTAATTCTTTTATTCACCAAAATAGCCCGTTACTCTATACAGACCCCAAATCCAACCCAACAAGAATTGTCCCTAGGCAAATACCCACGTTCCGGACGCAATGGGCTAGGTCCCGTCAGCCCAAACGAAAGTTTTCAAAGTGTTTTATTTAATTTTAAATTTAAACAATTTATTTAATTAATTCAATCTTACATTTAAATTCACCGGGGCCACATACGACCTCTAAAAATTACAAAAAAATATTTCTAGTTATGTTTTGATGATACGGTTCTAACAAGACTAATTTCATCGAATTCCGAGACCGTTTGAAAAATGGCCATTTTCAAGTCGATTAAATTTGATTGAAACTGACAAAACACATTTTCTTTTGCCACACTCACATATTAATTCGAAAAATTATGAAAATTTAAACCTAGTAATAATTTGACATTCCGGTTCCAACAAAAGTGGTTTTGTTTAAAAACAGAGGTCGTTTACAAAATGGCTATTTTTAAGGGCTATATATTTAATTAAAGTATATATAAATTCTACGACTTTTCTAAATTTTAAACTGGACATAATTTACAACTTTTAAAGTGAAATTTCAGTTTTTCAGATTCGTTATAAAGATATGATTAAACAGATTTAAATATTTCTGGTTTTGCTCAATTCTGATTTAAAATGAATTCTGTACATTCAGTCAAAGTTCAAATTCAAATTTTCAAACTGCAGCGCTGTTTTAAACTCCTTTTATAATTAAATTTATTTGTTTTAAAATAAATTTTTGTCGTTATTATTTAAAATAAATTATTTTAAATATTAAAATCCATTAAAATTTCTAAAATAAAAATTTTAAATTAGCCCCAAAATTCCGGGTTGTTACAGTCTCCCCCACTTAAAATCTTTTCATCCTCGAAATGGAACGTAGCTAAAAGTTGTTTAATTAACTAACTTAATTAAATTTTTATTTATTGGTTCCGATAATTTTATTAGCTAAAGTAATTATTATTCCAATAATTTTATTAGCTAAACTAATAATCAAACATCACAACCATCAATCAATTAGGTGATTAACTTTTCAAATATATAACTTTTATATATAGTCAAAAAATCATATTTTGAGTGCAAATCACAGCAATGTGTACTAACTAAGTTTTGGTTCTCATACCAGTCAATGGAAACATATAGAAATCCCACTTTCGAGACTCGAACATAAACTCTGATGACGCTAGCAATCATCAGAATCATCTTCGGGCGACTAGAGCATGGTTCTATATCTATCCAGTATATTAAAACTTCGAATATCCGTTAATTACTCGTATATTCGAAATCTTTATATACTCGATTGTCCACATTAAAATATTATAATATACTCAAATACGTATATTAAGATAAAATTTTCAAAACTAAATTTGTTTTTACTTTTATTTTTAAAGAAAATAATACACTTTACACTCGTTCTAGGATACTACTGATCCCATCTCTAACGAGTTATTCTCATTGGATATTACTAACCCAA
This sequence comes from Allium sativum, assembly GCA_030737875.1. Classification (NCBI taxonomy): domain Eukaryota; kingdom Viridiplantae; phylum Streptophyta; class Magnoliopsida; order Asparagales; family Amaryllidaceae; genus Allium; species Allium sativum. The sequence goes on from CM060909.1 coordinate 456,840,624, forward strand.
TCTCTGATGATTTCTTTCGTTCGGTTCTGATGTGCCTTGTTCTCGAGCTCTGTAAACCAAATCTCTGATACCAAATGAAACGACCCAAACTTCCCAGTAAAGGAAAGACTGGATTGCTTTGAGAACAACACACATCCGAACACAAACTGAAGAACATTTTATTGTTGTTTACAACAATTACATCAGAGTACAAGAATATAACAGAGTATGAATAATTATTACACAAAGAAATACAATAATACCAGAGGTTTAAATTACACTTAAATAGCAGCGGAAAAATATTACAAATACACAACCGCAAGGAATACACGGATATAGAGCTTTCTGAATATCGCTTCAGCTGTAAACCAGGATCCTGTAAATATCTGCAAAAAGCTATTCGACTGCCCATGTGGAAAATATGGGCACCCGAGTTTGCCAGTGAAACAAACTACAGGTCAGTCATGGGACTGGTATGAGAAATCTTAACTTAACTTATCTAATAATAAGGCTAATCATAGGACCACGCCGCTAACGCGGAATTGGTTTACTCCATTGGATTGCCAGTGCATAAAATAAAGTAAATCGTTAAACAACGCAATGCTTTTTAGAAAAATTAAACTATTATAAGACCCAAGTCCCATCACACAATGCAACGCAAACCGGAGGATAGGGTTTTACCTTATAATGGTCAAAAGATGCTTGATACGATAAAATGGATTTAATATTAGTGTGTATATGTTTTATAAACAATTTCAATCATAATATATCAATCATAGACGGCATAGGTACCATATATCATGTCACCGCACTAGTTCTACAATCAAAACTGCAAGGGCATATCGAAAGTTGGGTTTCCATCATGAGATCGAGGCTAGGGATCGTCCTCTCCGATTCGAGACACTCTAGCAAATGCCTCAGGGCCCGAACGCTGGCGAACCCTTGGAGCGGTAGGGTCGGTCCCCACCTAATGGTAGTGCATTAGTTATGCCTGAACACACGCTTCCCGGTCCCTTTGGACCTCCATATGCCACTAACGGCCTATAAATCCGAGGTGCCTCAAAATCCATCATCCACATAAGTAAAATGTCAGCGCTGGTAGGTCCCTGATATCACTCTAGCTAGAAAGACACGTGTGCACTCCCTACGGTCCATATCCCGTTTTTGACTCATACCGGGGTGTGAGGCTCGCGAAGTCACGCTATACACAAAGCTATGCCGTAATAGGCTATACTTTGATCATCCCACAAGGCCCTGCTTTTCAACAAAAGCCTTGATCAATTGCATCTTGGCGTGCCACATTGACAATTCACGCCATGCGATCAATCACTATTGATATATACCAGGGTGTTAAGAAGAGAATAAATTCTCCACCACCAATCTGATATACATTAATAAAAATCAATTTAATTCACACGGAATGAAATCCAATGTCCGACACGCATCCATTTACAAGTCCGTTCTGGGTCTGAACGAAACCGGAGACACCTGAGAGGTCCTCGCATATCCGGACAATCAACAATATGTCTGGATGACTACCACTGGAGCCCCTTCAAGGTAGCTACTCCCATCATAGGTCTCAGTAGCAACACATCCATTCGATGTGAAGATCGTCGATCTTCAATCACCGTCTTCGACTTCGACTCTTCATCGTCGTAGTGATCATTCGGAATGGGTTAAACCCGGTCTTTCCGAATAACTCGCGTATTTTTATAATTAATAATCAAGCGCTATAAAAACACATCCAACGCCTCCTTCCAATGCATAATATTCTTTTTAAATAAAATATTCACATTATCTATCAAAGATAAATCCTTTAAATTTATTCTTAAATCTTTCTTTTAAATATTTTTTAAAACCCCAATTTGGTTTTAAATATCAAAAATCATTATTCAATAATTATTTAAATTTAAGAAATGAATCTTATCTTTAAGAGGGTTAAAGAACTAATGTCATTTAAAACATAGTTCACGGTAAACCCAAAATCATCTTCCATAAAATATGGAATCTTCACAGAAATCAAATCAATATATAATCGTTATAAATTTCTGTATCCGACCAATAATATTAATGGAATAACAGCAAAGCCTCTTAAATTCCATATGTAGTATCGGTCTTCTTTTACAGAAGCTTATCTCGATTATTATTAATTCAAATTCCATTCAACTCTAATTTAACATATTAAATTGGAAAACTTGGCTTTCGAAAAATTCCCCTTTAAATCTTAATAAAAGATTTATAAATTCCAAATCATATTTTTACTGTCAGTTGGGTTAAAGAACAAATGTCACTTAAAAAAACAGTTCACAATAAACCCAACTCACATTTCATCTTATTTCAATTACTAAATATAATTGAAAACTTTAATAATCTAAATTAAAAGATTATTCTTTTCATACGGGGTTTAAGAACAGTGTTATTTAAGACACTATTCAAGACAAACCCAAAATCCAATTTATTTAATTCATTCTCAATTAAATATTAACAAATCGGAAAACTTCATTAAATCTAAATTTAATGATCTATTCTAGTTAATAACTAGTTCATTTCAATAAAAATACATTTTCGAAAATAATTTTTTTTCTAAGATATTTTCTAAAATATACTTTTTCTAGAATATTCTTTATTGGAATATGACTCAATCAACAACCATATATTGCATGTAATAAATAATCATGACACATAATTATCAAGCATCTAAATAACACCCAAAGTGGATTCTACACTAAACATTGGGACTAGTGTAGATCAGATATCATCCCAACACCCCTGTGGGGTTTCATCCAACAATCAAATAATAAATTATTTGTGCACTTGGGCGATGTGTGAAAATTATCGACCCAATCACATAAACAAGTCGTATGACTTGTAAATGGGAGTGTAATATTCAGTTTCAATATACTAACATTATATTTAACACATCAATATTTCAACATCACAGATATATATATCAAGCCATCACTAATATCATATTTTTAATATATGATCTTTTTACTGTAGCTAATCGAAAATAAAAATATTAACTCTTATTGCTAATCTTCTTATTGTTAACCAATGACAACAAAAATCTTAACTTTTGTTTCTATTCTTTTTATTGTTAACAAATGACAATAAAAATCTTAAACTTTATTTCTATTCCTTGATTGTTAACAAGCAACAATAAAAATCTTAACTTTATTTCTATTCTTTTTATTGTCTCTAAAATGACAATAAAAATGCAACTTATAAATCCAGTCTTTTTATTGAATATAAAATATCAATAAAAATCTATCTTTTATTCCAACTCTTGTTATTGTAAACAAATGACAAATAAAATCTATTCTTTCAATTGAAAACAATATTACATGAGAATGTAATCTTCTAACCTTATTCTCTTTAATGATATCAATATTACATGTAAATGTAACCTTCTAACTCTATTCTCTTTAATGATGTCAATATTAAACATTTCTTAACCCAAAAATGTCCTCTTTATCACATTAAACATTTCTAAACAAAGTGATAATTTTGATCTAATTCTTTTCAATGACCAAAAATGGATATTTTTGGTTTAATCGTTTTTTTATAACCAAGAATGTATATTTTGGTTTAATTCTTTTTAAGTGACAAAATGAATATTTTTACTTCATTCTTTTAAATGACCAAAAGTAAATGTTTTTGTTTCATTCTTTATAAATGACAAAATGTCCATTTCTAATTCATTCTTTTTAATGTGACACAAATGTCCATTTCTAGTTCATCTTTTTTTATGTACAAAATATGATAATTTTGTTTAATCTTTTCAATTTAACAAAATATGATAATTTGTCTAGTCCTTTCATTGTAACAAAATATGAAATTTTGTCTAATCTTTTCAAGTAAACAAAAATATTATTTTTGTCTTCATTCCTTTCAATGACAAGAATGTCCTTTTTATTTTACAATTACATTTTCTAGCAAAAATGTACTCTTTATTCTAATTTACATTTTCTAGAGAAAATGTACTCTTTATTCTAATTTACATTTTCTAGCAAAAATGTTCTCTTTATTCTAATTTACATTTTCTAGCAAAAATGTTGTTCTATTTCTATGTGATATTTTCCCATCAAAATGTTAATTTCTCTACTGTAACATTTAATAATGAGAATGTAAATTTCTCTAGTGTAACATTTAAAATAATAAAATGTTAATTTCATCTTACAGGACAATTCATAAAAAAAATGCTACTTTCATTACTGTAATCATGTCTTGACAAAAATGTTAACTTTATTTCACAAATCAAGTTTTAACTAAAATGTGATTTTTATTTCATAAATCAAGTTTGAACAAAAATGTTATTCTTATCCACTAATCAAAAATTTTGACAAAAATGTTATTCTTTTTATTTAAACAAGTTTTGACAAAAATGTTATTTTTATTTTTAATATATTTGATCAAAAATGATAATCTTGTTTTGTCGATAATTCTACTTCGACAAAACACTAAAAATCATATTCCTATGTTAACATTACTGATCTAACCACATATGATATTTCTATGTTAACATTACTGATCAAACAACATATGAGCATCGCAAATCAATCACAACAACAAACAAATTTCAATCCACAAGTCACAGATCTGATTTTATCACATACATATATCGATTTCAAATGGAAAGAATATAATAATTTAATTAATTATTAAAAGAGAAATCTCACATAGAATTGTGTCTGAAATTTCAACATGCCCGGTTTCAACTCTAGTCAGCTTCATAGCGTAGATCTGATCCATACGAGTCCAACGCATTTTGTTTCGTTTAATTCTGATGATATATGCAGAAGTTATGGATTTTTAAACTTTTGACAATTAAACATGAAATTAATTAAATTAATAAACCTTAATTACTTTGTTAAGCCGATAACCCTTCTTCTTAGTTGACGGATACACAGGAACCCAACGTCGAAGTAAAGCCTCCATCTGCGCGCCGCCCTGTGGCCCGCCGTCAGTCGATCGCCACCGCCCACCGCGAAGAGCCCAGCGCCGCCATCCACCCCCCTAAGTACCATCGAACTCGGCTGCCCCATGAACCCCCGAAATGCCTCCAAACGTCCGCACTTCCCAAGAGGAATCCGGCCACCAGACACCCCCATCGTTGATCTTGACCGTTGAGATTATGGATCTCATGACTCTCTTCAATTTTAGTTCTGAAGTTTGGATGAAATTCAGATTGGAATGGGATAATTTTGGGGTTGAATTCGGGATAAGATGGATTGTTCGTTCCTTTTGATGGTGGCTACAGGAAGATTAGACTTAGGGTTTTGTGCATTCTTGACCGTATTTTCATGGTATTTATAATATATAATATAATATTTAATTCTTTTATTCACCAAAATAGCCCGTTACTCTATACAGACCCCAAATCCAACCCAACAAGAATTGTCCCTAGGCAAATACCCACGTTCCGGACGCAATGGGCTAGGTCTTGTCAGCCCAAACGAAAGTTTTCAATGTGTTTTATTTAATTTTAAATTTAAACAATTTATTTAATTAATTCAATCTTACATTTAAATTCACCGGGGCCACATACGACCTCTAAAAATTACAAAAAAATTATTTCTAGTTTTGTTTTGACGATACGGTTCTAACAAGAGTAATTTCGTCGAATTCCGAGACCGTTTGAAAAATGGCCATTTTCAAGTCGATTAAATTTGATTGAAACTGACAAAACACATTTTCTTTTGCCACGCTCACATATTAATTCAAAAAATTATGAAAATTTAAATCTAGTAATAATTTGACATTCCGGTTCCAACAAAAGTGGTTTTGTCGAAAACAGAGGTTGTTTGCAAAATGGCTATTTTTAAGGGCTATATATTTAATTAAAATATATATAAATTCTACAGCGACTTTTCTAAATTTTAAACTTGACATAACTACAACTTTTAAAGTGAAATTTCAGTTTTTTAGATTCTTTATAAAGATATGATTAAAAAGATTTAAATATTTCTGGTTTCGCTCAATTCTGATTTAAAATGAATTCTGTACATTCAGTCAAAGTTCAAATTCAAATTTTCAAACTGCAGCGGTGTTTTAAACTCCTTTTATAATTAAATTAAATTTATTCGTTTTAAAATAAATTTTTAGTCGTTATTATTTAAAATAAATTATTTTAAATATTAAAATCCATTAAAATTTCTAAAATAAAAAATTTAAATTGGCCCCAAAATTCCGGGTTGTTACAAGCCTCTTTGCAATGACCTGTTAAATGGATACACATGTATATGCATGCAATTTCAAACAATTTTCAATTCAATTCAACATTGGATTCAAACTGGCTAAATTTACCGTAATTCACATAATGGTTTAAATGAATAATCACACAACACATCCATCAATCAATTAGTGAATTAGGGTTTGAAATTCATAATTTTGATATATAGTCAAAAATCACATTTTTGGTGCCAATTCACAACAATAAACCCAATCTAGTTTTGGTTCTCACATCAGTCAATTGGAAATATATATAAATCCTACTTTCAAAACTCGAAAAAAAATGCTGATAATGCGTCCGCATTACCAGAATTATCTCCGGGCGACTAGAGGGTGGTTCTATATCTGTTAGATCCAAAATTGACTCCAACACCCAAACGAGTAATGATTCTACTGAAATGAAATAAAAAAACGAAGAAAACACACAATTTATAGTGGTCCGGTGTTAAATAGCTTACGTCCACTATCTACTCTTTGAATTGATGACTTGAATGCAAGTACAACAGTAACTCTTAGTCAATTTTCACTTATACAATGCATTGATTCACTTAATTTCCTTCACAGTATGATTCAAAAGGTGATTGTAATCTGAATAAGTTGATGAAATTCGGATAGCAAAGGAGTTTGAGTTCTGAAAATGCCAAAAGATCCTTCCAAATGTCCCTTGTTGGTCCCTTGATGGTGTATTTATAAGTGGAAAGTGCTCCTGGGATGTCTTCGGTTCGGATCCATGTGGCATCCATTCCATTATTATCGGGTTCAGATGGAATACGGTGGCAACAGTGCATCAGGTTAGTGGCGAACGTGGGGAGAACGTGGGTATAACCGCTCCGAGTCTTAAGGGAACGTGGGCACAGCTTCCGTAGTTTCAAGTGCATGGGATCGGATCGGAAATACTTCAATTAGGTGAGCGGATCGGACATGACCAGACCAATCCGGTTCAGCTTGTCCCCCCTTCTTCTTCACTCTGTGCCTTTTGCTTTGACCAGATGGACTCTGATCCAATCCGATTTTTGAGTGAATGCTCTTCATTATTTGATCTTTTATCTTTGTTTAGCCTAGTTCACAAGAAGGCTAATGTTTTGCCCCCTCGAAGGATGCTTCTATTGAAGATGAAGCGTGCTTAGACATTATTTGCTCATTGGTTTCTGAATTTGAATCGTTAAATAGCCACTTCCATCCGTTTGTAGGGACGTGTTGTGTCATGAAGTTGTGTTTCTTGCAGCCTATAAACACACCAAAAAGTTCACGGATTTCCTTCTTCGTTTCAAACATCTTTGAGAACTCTGATTGATGTCCAGTGATTTCTCTAGGTAAGCTCTTTGTTTGTTTTTATTTTCCTTTGAGTCCAATTCATATGCTAAGTCAATGTGCATGATTCCATCGGGGTTCGGTCTCCGATCCGAACGACTTCTTTTCCATCCCACTAACATTGGATCAACAGGCCAAATATATATGGATGGGCTTACAATCCGATCTGAATGGAATGAAGTGCTTGGAATACTAAGAGCCATTCGAACTCTATATAAATTCGCTTTTCATCCTCTTCTTCCTTCTTTCCTTCATTATCACCGTCCTCCAAGTTTTACAAAAGAGATAAACCCTAATTTCTGAAAAATCAAAATTCCTTTCAATTCTCAAAGTAGTTACATAGGTAGGTTGCAAAACTTTAGATAATTCCTTTTTAATTGATTTCGATTCAAATTCGTGGGTAATTTGGACGATTTGAGCATGGTACTTAGCTGATTCTGATACCATGACCCTCCCCCCTCCCCCCCCCCCCCCGCCATCGTCGTTAATGGCCTTATCGCCATCTCGAGGCAGTAACAGAGGGGATTTAGGATCTAAGGTTGAATGCGCCAGCATGTAAGTGCTTGGCTTTGATTCAGTTTTCGGCATGAGATTGGGTTCGCTGTTGGTTAAGGAAGAAAGAGGATAAAGAAGAAGAGGGAAAGGTCTGGGATCGGTTCAGGTGAAGAGGTATAAGAGTGAAGAGGAGAGGGGGTTCCATCTGACCGGATCGGGTCAGAGTGAAAAATAAAGAGAAGGATAAAAACGAGGTGTGCCCAACAGGGTCGGATCGGAGTGAGAGACATGGTCATGGGAATATATGGGCACTCGGATCGATCCGGATCGCATAAAATACCAACCTCCAAGCCGAAACGATATGCTTGTAGTGCATTAACTTCTTCTTTAGGCCACACATGGTCCTGCCCCCGATCCAAACCCTTTCCTTTGTGGGCGCCCGATCCGATCCTAAAATATATATATCCGAACCGAACTGGAACCATCCAATTTAATGCACAAGAAACGTCCAACTTGCTCAATCAATGTTTGCCTTGACTTACAACTTAATGAACATTTAGGATAGTGCCTTATGAACATGAGTAAATATTTAAGACTATTCTAAACATTACTGTTTCGCCAAACCTTTGCATTACGCTCTTATGTGTTTACTTTGCATCTCTTACGCACATCGCACACACTTTAGTTCACACACATGCACGGGGGGATACGGGCTATTTTACTCTAACTTATGTTATTGCTTCTTCAGTAGTTTAGCGACCATGGCAGAGAGATGTTCATCTAGGTTAGCAGAAAAGGGAGAAGTCGCAAAAACTTCCGAGAAACTCACTCTTGATGACATATCCTCTCCCTCAGACCCTGAGTGGGATGATGAGGGACCTAATTATGAAATGGAAGTGCACAATAGTTAAGTATCTTCCGGGAGTGAAGTTTCTCTTGGTGAGGAAGAGGAAGGAGAGATAGGAGATGATCGTGGTCCCAACAAGTTTGAAACTGCCACTATGTTGGAGTTACCCAAAGATTCTGTTGAGTCGACGATCTATGATGATAGACTCATCTGAATATGTCTAAAGCATGGGATATTGAAAAGAGATACCTTGGTGCCTTAAAAAACAGATCTCCCCCACAATCCACTGGAAGGATTTATGGCAATTACCTGATTAATGTGTATGGTTGGGGCAATACCTCTGTTTCCGCCTTTTGTTGTTGATTTTTTGAGACAGATGCGGATTGCCCCCATGCAATTACATCCCAACTCTTATGCTTATTTATAAACCTTGTATATAGCATATAAAGAGATTTTAGGTATAGAACCTACCTTCGATGATGTCCACTTCTTTTATAATTTCAAGCATCGGACTCAAGAGACTCCCTCCTTCTCGTACTTTGAATCAGTCCCAAAAAGGAAAATTATTACTGTTCCATATAGCAGTAAGGCTGGTGATTCTAAACCAGAATGGTTTTATATCAGACAGCAACCGGGGTGCACTAGGAGGTGGACCAAATCAAGTAAAGCACCGACTTTCTAGATTTCAACTTTAAATACTCATACCAACACATTAATTTTCTTTCTTTTTCATTCGCAGTTGACAACCCAAAGCAAATATCGGGTCAATTATACTTTGATCGTTTGCATCAGCTGCTCAATGGCGACCAAAAGTTCTTAACCATCGATGAAGTTCTTAAGGATGAGTATCTCCATCATCACAGGTTACTATCTATTACCTGTAGTATAGGTCATAGGACAGGTCCATATGTGTACATGCCCACGGTCGACATTATTCCTGAGACGGGTGAGGGCTCGAAAGGTCCAACGATACCTCTTAGGACTCCTCCTTCTCCATCCTCAACTTAGGATGATGAATTAACCAACATAGATGAAAAGCACAGAGAAGGGTATACCATTCCTGATGATGCCATTTCTCCTAAAAAGTCAACATCCCCTAAAGAGCTGCCACTAGACGCTTCTCAAGGAGATGCTCCTGCTACCGATGATTCCACATTTAAGGGTTTAGGAAATCTTCCCTTACCTGAAACTATCTATACTTTAGAGGACTTCGGACTGAATCCTTTAACCTTCACTTCTTCAGAGGAGACTACTCCCGTGAAGCCCAAAGATTCCACTTATGCTAGTCTGGCTTCAGGCTCGGGTTTGTTGGGGGGAATGTCACTTAGGATGCACATAACACATTAGCACTGCACGTCACAGCACTCATGTCTTATGTGAACGTCGATTCTGAACTCCACTTATATTACTGTGCAGGTACAATGTCACGCTTTTACTATGATGTCAGGAAAATTCGTCGTAGCATGTGTAGACCTCCTTATGACACCGAGCATGATCACCGTGAGAACCGGGGCAGAGATGACAGAAGACATTACGATTCCCATCAATCTCACACTTCACGCTCTCGTTCCCCTGTTCGGTCAGATCCGGATTGGTATAATAGCCACCAAAGTCGTCGTGGGGACGACACATCACAGTCCAAAGACCGAATTTCTCCCCAAGACAAATATAATCGAGAAAAAGCCCACCGAAACACATTGATCCGCGAGACAAGCACAAAGCTTCTGAGAAGCGATCTGAAAAAGGCGATGCAGCCATCGTCCCTGCTAAGCGGAAACATATTGAACTATCATATTGCAAACCTCCACCACTGGACGCTGATTCCAAAACGAAACTGGCATATCTAGAGAAGCAGTTCCCAGATCACTACTTTGAGAATTTAACTTTCTTACCCGCACTTGAGCCTATTTCTTCAAAGTGGGCAGATGAGGCTAAGGTAAAGATCGACGCAGTAGAGAAACAGTACTCGGAGATGTACAAGTATTCATGCAATCTCTCCAGAATCATTAGGGCCTTAATTACAGATGTCGATGCAATGAAGAAAGCTGCAGATTCCGATGAGAATGTTTTGAAAAATCTGGAGAAAGACTTAGAAGACACACAGGCTCAACTTGTCATTGCTCAATGAGATGCCAACAACTTCAAAAAGCAATTTGAGGAATTACAAAAGCGTTATCATGACCTACTGGAATCTCACAGTCAAGAGCGTTTACAGTTGAAGAAACAAGCTGAAGATGCTAAGTCAGACAGTGTCAAAATGCAACTAGCTTACAACACTCTTGAGCAAGAAAAGGCCGAGTTGGTGAGGAAGAACGCCGAGTTGGAGAAATGAAATGCTGACTTGGAGTCCAAGTTAATGGAAGCTGCCTTAGCTGAGGGGAATGTGGGTAGCGCTATTAAGTCTGCTGAAGAAACTCATAAACAGCTATCAGAGGTTCAAGAAGAATTGCACGGCTTTGGCGAACTGATGATTGAATTCTTTGCACACATAATCCGTCGCCGAAACATCTCTTGGATCGAAGACTATCCAACTACCTTAGTTCATGTATGGAGTCAAATCATCGAATGGGAAAAAGATGAACTTAAGGTAGACTTCGTTGATGAAGACAAACTCATGGAGAAGTATCAGAAAGGTGATGAACCGGCACATCTAGCCGAGGGGCATCGCCTTATTGCTGCTGCCTTGGAGGAAGAGAAACGCCTGGATAAAGAAAAGAATATCCTTGAAGTTGGTTCTTCTTCTGTTACCGCCGAAGCTATTGGAGTCGAGGAATATGATCCCAAGAATCCGGGAATTCCTAGAGCATCTCTTTTATATCCTATACCTGAATCAGCATCAGAGATCGTAGCTGCCCTTATTGAGAAATCATCAGAAGGTATTTCCACCTTTTCACCCCAATTTGTCAAGGCAGTCTCCACCTTTCATCACATCATTGGGCAATCGATCGAGGATTCTTTGTTTTCTCCTGAGTTGATAAATGTTGCTTCTCATTCTATAGGTACTGAACCAACCGAGAAGACTAACGAGCCTTAGGGAACCACCATTGGGGAAAAATCCATGGAAGAGGCTCGGGGAGGACAGGATAAGGCTACCATCGTTGAATCCGGAGGGGGAGCTGAACCGCCTAATGCCGACACTTCTCATGATGATGAAATGATAGACACTTTGAAAGATGACGATGGTAATGATGGGCATGAAGGAGATCCTGATGTTGCTATAATTGGGGACTTGAAAAATGCTGATGACATGACTTTGGCTAAAATGAAAGCCGAACAAGACAAACACATGCAACTGAAAGTCGAGGAGATAGACCCTGAAAGCTTTAAGCCCCTTGCAGTGGTGGATGCTGGATCGAGGTTAGTTGTTAAGCTTTCAACTAGGTCAATTACAGAAGAGCTTGCTAAAAAAATCTTCTCTTGATCCCAGTGCTCCGACTCCTAGGAAGAAATCTACCGATTCTGGTACCTCAATTACAGAGAAGAAGAAACCAAAGCATCTCATGTCCGATGCTGAAAAAGAAGCTAAAAAGGCTCTTAAAGCTGCCAAGAAGTCCAAGTCTACTCCAACGCCCAAGTGACACTGCGCTATGTGTTTTATTTTGATATTCCACTGATCTTCTATTGTTGTAGCGAGTGCGGCCCTCGCATCTTTTGCTTAGCTTTCCTGTATAAACTCACATGCTTGTGAATAAAGTAGTTTGTTCCCTGCAATGTCTGATATTCGTAAATTTAGCATTTAAGTAAAAATGCAAACGAACAACATGTCATATCACAGTTATATAATAAAGTCATTATTAAGGGGAACATGTGTACATATATATATATATATATATATATATATATATATGCCCCCAATCAATCTTGGATAACTGATTAAGACTTATTCAAGATTGATTAAATTCAGAATTCAGTTGCCCCTGATTCTCTAACGGGGCCATATTCTTTTCGTCATTGATGCTTATTCTTTTTAGCGTCTTTATACTCTCCTGTCTCATAACCAGGTTAGAGTATTGCTGAGGAGGTCTCTTATCGGGGTGCACCTTCACGCCTCAAGGGACGTCGTCTTCCCGTCCTTTATACTCTCTCTCGATTCATGAGAGTTAGAGTTAAGAATATTGTCTTCCCATTCTTTGCACTTTATCATGCAAGCAGTCATTTTGTTTGCTCCTGCACATAGGTTATCTCCAATTTTTCAAATTTAATTTAATGTTTTGTGTTTCGTTGTCATGATAGAATGATGGCTGAAGATATAAATAATGCAGGAAAGCAAATGACACACAATATTTTTATAGTGGTTCAGCTAAGTCGTGGCCTACATCCACTTCATAATCCTTTGTTCATATAAACAGACCTTTTAAGGCAAGTCGTGCCTTTTTACATAGCTTATAAAAACAAAAAGGAATACATTTCATATTTAGCTCAGGTATCGTTGCAAGTGCTGAGCATTCCAAGCTCTGGGAATCTCTTCACCGTCCACGGTCATTAGCTTGAATGCTCCTGTTTCAAGCTTCTGTTGGATGGCGTATGGGCCTTCCCATTTTGGACTCAATTGGGTTGAAGGCGGGAAGACTCGTTTCAATACCAAGTCTCCTGGTTCAAAGGTTTTGAAGCGAAATTTCTGGTCATAATAGCGTGCTACTTGATATCGATGTCTTGAGGCACGCAAGTCTGCTTTGTCTCTTTTTTCTTTAACCATATCAAGAGACTCTAGGAGGAGTGTTCTATTCGTCATCGGGTCATAGTATGCGACTCGATGAGAAGGGGCTTCTAGTTCTATCGGAATTACTGCTTCTGACCCGAAGGAGAGTGAAAAAGGGGTATGGCCAGTGGCCATCTTAAAGGTCGTCCTGTAGGCCCACAAATCTTGTGGCAACTCATCTACCCACTTGTCTTTGGCCCGCTCCAACTGCTTCTTGAGAATAGATTTCATGACCTTGTTTATTGCTTCGACCTGGCCGTTTGACTGCAGGTGAGCTACAATAGTGTATCGTTTCTGTGCCGCATTATCAGTTATGATGGTCTTCGGTATCCCAAATAAACAGATAATGTTTCTGACCACAAAACTAATCACCTTTCTTGCCGTGATCGTTGTTAAAGTTTCAGCTTCCACCCATTTCGTGAAATAGTCCACGCTGACCATCGCGTACTTTGCTCCCCCTTTGACAATAGGTAACACTCCAATAATATCAATTCCCCACATGGAAAACGGCCATGGGCTTACCATCGACTTGAGCTGAGTCGGAGGTGCTTTGGGAATTTTAGCGAATCTTTGACATCTGTCGCAGCGTCGTGAATAATCAGCTGCGTCTTTATTCACGGTAGGCCAAAAATATCCATACCGCAACACTTTCTTTGCTAGGGTTTGGCCCCCGGTATGGTCCCCACACTCACCTTCATGTACTTCTTGTAGTACACGTTTGATGTCATCATGTGCGATACACCGTAGTAGGGGCATTGAAAACCCTTGGCGATAAGGGACGTCGTCCTATAAAACGTATCTTGCAGCCTTATGTCTTACAGCTCATCTTTCGCTTTTCTTTAACGGGAGGATTCCACTCTTGAGAAAATTCTTGATTGGTGTCTTCCATGATTCTCTCTCTGGATCAACTTCTAAGGCTAGTTCCACCTCCATCAGGTCAAAACTCGGTGATTCTAAAACCTCTATCGAAACCACTTCGGTTTCTTCGGGGTTATCATAACTTGCTAGTTTTACCAACCGATCTACTTTCTGGTTCTCAGTTCTTGGAATATGCGTTATGATGTAATGCTCCAAATTGTCCAACAACTCCTTTTCCTTTTTGAGATAAGTAATGAGTCGAGGTCCTTTAGTAACAAACTCCTCCCGTACCTGGCATACAACTATCTTGGAATCGCAGCATATATCCAGTGTCTTCACCCCTAGTTCTTTGGCGAGTTTCAGCCCGGCAATCAGGGCTTCATACTCGGAATCGTTATTGGTAGCAACAAATTCTAATTGCAATGCATAGTAAATAGATCGTCCTTCAGGAGTTATTAAAACAACTGCGGCGCCGGACCTTCGATCATTTTTGGCTCCGTCCGTATATAACTTCCATGGACTAAGCTCATATTCTTGGTCTAAAGTAACCACCTTGTCGCCTACTGTTTCCTCTTCGGGAATTGTGAATTCGGCTATAAAGTCGGCCAATGCCTGCCCCTTTATTGATCTCTGTGGCCGAAAATTTAAATCGAATTGACTCAACTCGATGTTCCACTTAAGTAACCGCCCCGATGCATCGGGTTTTTGCAACACTTGTCCTAAAGGTTGATCGGTGTATACAACCATCGGGTGAGCCTGAAAGTAATGGAGAAGTTTGCAGGAAGCAATCAGGAGGCTATAAGAAAGTTTTTCTATCTTCGGATAATTACGTCTGCAGCAGCTAGCTTCTTGCTCTTGTAGTATACAGGCCTCTGGACTTTATCTTCTTCACGTACCAATGTTGTACTGACGGCATGAGATGATACCGCTAGGTAGACAAATAAATCCTTATGTTCCACGGGTTTTGATAATATTGGAGGCTTCTCTAATAATTCTAATAGATTCCGGAAGGCCTCCACATAATGAGGAGTCCACTCAAAATTTCGTTTTCCTCGTTTTATCAGATCGAAGAAAGGTACGCACTTATCTGTTGCTTTGGAGATAAACCTGCTCAATGCAGCAACTTTTCCAGCTAGGCTTTGAACATCCTTAATCTTTCGTGGTTCTTCAATATTCCTTATTGCTGCTATTTGACTAGGATTTATCTCAGTCCCTCGAGAACTCACGATAAACCCAAGGAATTTCCCAGATGCGACTCCAAATCAAAATTTTAGGGGGTTTAACTTCATTCCATATCTTTGAAGAATATCAAACATTTCGGGGGGTTTGACTTCATTCCATATCTTCGAAGAATATCAAACATTTCGGCTAAGTCCCTCGTATGGTCGGAAGATTGTTTAGACTTCACAAGCATGTCATCCACATAAACCTCCATGGTTTTCTCGATTTGATTATAGAACATGCGGTTGACCAAACGCTGATACGTGGCTCCTGCATTCTTTAATCCAAATGGAATTACCACATAACAATATAACCCCAAGTCTGTGATGAAACTTGTGTGCTCCTGATATGGTATGTGCATGGGAATTTGATTGTACCTCGAATAGGCATCCATAAAGGATAAAAGCTCATGTCCGGACGTCGAGTCTACTAGCTGATCAATCCTGGGAAGAGGAAAACTATCCTTTGGACAAGCCTTGTTCAAATCAGAGAAGTCAATACATGTACGCCACTTCCCGTTAGATTTTTTGACTAGGACAGGATTTGATATCCAGTCGGGATATCTCGAATCCTTAATGAATCCATTATCCTTCAATTTCTCTACCTCTTCCTTCAAAGCTGCTAACCGCTCTGGGCCTAACATTCATCTCTTCTGTTTGACCGGCGGGTGCTTTGGATTAATGCATAAAGAGTGGCTCATAATGGCAGGCGAAATCCCACACATGTCAGCGTAAGTCCAGGCAAACATATCTAAATTTTCCCTTAAGAAATCAGCCAACTCTTTCGCTCGAATTGGATCTAGCTGCGAGCCGGTCTTTAGTACTTTTGTCGAATCTGCCTCATCAATAGGTATATCTATTGTTGTCTCGTTGGGAGTCGCCTTTCTATCCTCATGTTCTCTATCCTCTCTGGGATCTATATCCTCGAGCACATCTAAGGGAGACTCTCTTGGGGTTGGACCCCTTAATTGCTATGTTGAGTTTTCTTTCGAAGGGGGAGAATCGTCCTTAAATTCTATATTCAACCCCTTCATTAGCATCTTCAACTCCGTCATGTAACAAGCTCGTCCCGTAGCTTGGTCGCCTCTCATCACCCCTATTGCTGCGTCAGTCGGGAATTTAAGCAGCAAGCACCAAGGTGCAATACATGCCCTAAACTCGGCGAGGGCCAGTCGGCCTAGGAAAGCATTGTAGGGTGACTCTACATCCAGAACTACAAACGGCAGGATCCTCACTCTCTGGCGATCTCCCTGCCCTAATGTCACTGGTAATTCTACGTAGCCCATCGGAGCCGTTGACGCCCCATTGAAGCCCTGTATCCATCCCTCGCAGGGCTTTAGATCTTTTACTTCGAGTCTCATTTGTTCAAAAGCTTTCTTGAAGAGGATATTGACTAAACTTCCGTTGTCCACCAACACTTTATGGACTAAGGCGGGGCCAATGGTCGTGGTAATTACCAGTGGGTCTTCAGTTAGTGATTGAATTCCGGTATCATCTCTACTACAGAATATGACATCGTCTGACAACGTCTTTTGTTGTTTTACCAGAGTAATGTCTTCGAGGTTACTACATTCTCCTACCTCAAAGTGCTTGGTTCCATTGACATACTGATCCATCGCTTTGAAACTACGGCTAGCTAGGTGGGGTCCGCCTATAATAGTATTGATAACGATCCCCTTACCTTTCTGCTAGGCTGTGGGTTTAGAAGTAGGCTGGTTTTGGTCCGGGGCTTGCCTACCTTGCCCTCTGTCCCTTGGGGCAAACTTGTACTCGTCTAACTTCCCTTCCCGCAGTAATCTTTCAACTACATCTCTCAAATGACGGCATTCGTTAGTGGAATGACCGTGGGTTCCATGGAACAAACAAAACTTTCTCGTTGCGATCTCTTTTTCAGTGGAGTCTCTGGGTGGTGGCTTTTTGTATTGCAATATGTTGCATGTGTCCAAATGAATGTTTTCCAAGGTATCATTTAATGGCGAATAGTTTTCGAAAGTTTGGAATCGAGGTCTTTTGCTAGAATTGTTCCCTCGGTTCCTACTCCTCCTATTGTCGTTTCCATTCTTGTTGCTGTTACCTCCGTTCCGGTTGCCAACATTCACTTCAACCTTCCCTGAACTGTCACCGGATTGTTTCACAGCAACATTACTTTGGACACCTTCCCTCGAGTCCCCTTCGGACTTTCTCATCCTATTTGCATGAGCTTCTTCTCGCCTTAAGCGAATATTAGCCTTTTCGTAGAACAACTCCCTAGTGGGGGGAGGCTTCCCGGATAGATAATCCCCAAATTTTGTGTCCGGGTCAACTCCTTCTATTAAAGCCATCAGAATAGTGGGTTCATGAGGATCACTAACTTCGGTAACGGCCAGGTTGAAGCGGTCCAAATATGATTTCAGAGATTCGCCCGGAGCCTGTTTGATCCTTGACAACTCTATGACGCTTTTGGATTTTCGGGCGTGAAGTCGAAACTGGTTCATAAAGCGCTCACTTAATTCTGTGAAATTTGACACTGACCGTGGAGGGAGACGGGTTAACTACATTAATGCCCACGTCTTCTAGATAAATTGGAAAGGCCTTGCATTTTATAGCATCTGGAGCTGCTGCAGCATTCATGTAACAACCCGGATTCCGACGGACCGATTTTTTTTCAAAATTCAATCCATCGAGACCCGAGTTGGTTACTCTGGTATCTTGCAAAAAATACAGAGAAAAGAGATATGTCAGAGTACGGAAAAACACCTCACAGCGGAAGGAATAAAATATAATATATTTTAAAACATAGCTTTGCCTTAATCACAAAACAGCTAAATCAGTATTCCCAAAGCTATAAGTCTCTGTCTAACCTGCGAATGTTATGAGGAGGGCGTCAGAACATAAGTTCTGTGTGAATGAATTTAAAATACACTTCTTGAATAATCCTACATATATCGTTCAATTACACTTTCTTATTTATTAGGTTATACGTGTTATTAGCACTCAAAGCTTACACACACGTCACACCCATCTACCCCCTACTTGATTAACCTAATATAGTGTATATGTAGCTACCCCCAAACTGAGGTACACCCCGTGATACCCCACTTGCATGGTCTCCTTCGTATCGCCACAGTAATATGCGTAGTCCCTCATCCTATGCCATAGTAATGTACAACGCTACATCCGCATAGAACCACTATCGCAGTGCTACGTAAGCGTACTGACTGCTATCCTCGAACTATTCGATCGAGTTTGGTTCCAACACCGAAGAATGCCCTCTAGTCTACGATACACCACCCAGAGAAGACATGGTTGTACCTAGACTTTCCCACATACGTATCATTAATCGTACTCGATGTTCCTACTGCACATAACCTCTACTTGTGCTCCCAAGTTCCAAGGCAGGCTACACCAGAAAACATGAAACTCGATCGGGAGCTTTTCTATATCTGTACGGGCCTGCCTCTAAGAGTGTCCAATGTACAGATATCCCTCGGGTCTGGTTTTTCTATGGTGGCTATGGCCCCTCCTCAGCCCCTCCCTCAACTAGTAAAGACCTCACGAGCTAAGCGACCACCCCTAACAAGCAAACAATCTAAACACCCATGTGGGGTCTCCCCGCACCCGTCCCTTGATAGCAAAGGTTAACAATCTCTAGGGGTTAGCTCTTGTCTTTTCGCATTCCTTAGGTTGCTGGTGACAGGCGTCCGACGATCTTGCTATCGTTTGGTCTTGACCCTCCGCCTCCGCCTAAGGCAATCGCCGAACCACCCTTAATGCCACCGCGTACAGCATTATGACTGCCCACTACTTGTGAGTCAAAGCCCAACCACCTGGTAGTTCTACGCAGACCCAACCTCTGTAATCCTAGCCCGAAGCTAAACCACTATAGAGGACTCCAGGAGCACCTTTAGCGGCTCAGGAAGCCGCGTGCTTCCCCTTCCAGTCCGCTAGAGCCACCAAAATAGCGAACGTGCGCTCCCCTCGTGCCTTATGACACCATCATGATCTACCTCGTTGGGTTATTCATCCTACAACATACAGACTGCTTCAAGCGCCTTAGTTTTATATGTCATTAGACCCTAAGTCTAACCATTTATTTCATGCTTGTGCCACCTCGTCAACTTTCTCATTTAACTTGGTTATTCACATTAGCTTTCTTTTTTTCCGTATTCACCAAGTTACCCTTGCTTATTAATTCAATTTATACTTAACCCACTTAAGTCCATTAATAAGCCCATAACATGTTATTTTCCAATCTCATAAATTATTCCCTTTTTGGGTTACAACAACATGTTATACTTAATTCATAGTTAAGTATGACTTATTCCATATACATACTGATTAGGAGAATAACCCTCTAAACACCAGCCCCGAAGACCGAAATCAACATCAGACTGGCACCCAGAGAATTACTCAACCCAACCAACATATATGATTCTAATTTACTTCTTTTCCACTCATATGAATTATACCATTTTTAATTTCACACTTCTCCTTTCCAAACCACTTAATTTAAGTATATCTTTACATATAAGTTATCTCGTCTTCCTTATCGTTTCCTATAACTTATCTTGTCCCATAAGTTATAATTTCCACCTATTATCCTTTCTTGCCTTATTTAAGTTTATTCATAGTAGGTTATTTATCATTCCCCATTTCTTGTCATTAATTTTAGATTTGACTTATTTCATAGTATAAGTCGTCCCACCCTTCAAGTCTTGTATTACATCTTAAGTCATAACCTTCCCTTGTCCCTATGACAAGTTTGCCTATTATTTAATTTTACATCACTGCAACTCAAGTTTATAATAGGTAATTATCATTCCCCCATTACTGTGTCATTAATTTTAGATTTGACTTAACCCTTCCTTTTACTTAACCCGTTACTTAAACTTTACCCAATTCAATTAATTTATGATACCGTTACGGGTCCCATTTGGTTAAGCATATCTAAATTTTGTTTCACATGTCACACATGTCCCACTTAACCCCCTTTTTATTACAGTTTCCATGTCTTAAACATGTTTTACCACGGTTAAGTCTACCTTGATTATGTCTTACATCACATGTCTCACAACGGTTAAGTCCACATTAGTTATGCTTTACATGTCATTTATATCACCCACTTAACCCTCTAACCATACCCATGTCACCCACATGTCTTATTATGGTTAGTATTTCTTAATTTATTTATAAAGCCGTAACGATGTACGACCTCCCACATTAGATGTCCGTTCGTGGCTGCTGGATTTGCCGGGTGGTTCCGGGCTGTCTTACACCACAAACGCGCCTAACCTCGTGTCATAAACCGTTACGTCTCTAGTTCTTGCCGTTGACCTCTCACATTAGACGTCTGCTTGTGGTTGCTGGATTTGCCAGGCGGTTCCGGGCAGTCTTACACCACAAACGAGTCTAACCTCGTGTCATAGGCATTCATTAACAACCGTCTTTCACCCAAACCCCAAATTCATGTCATATGTTCCAAATTCAACTTAATTACATTTCATTTTTATGCCTATTTCCAATTTGCCATTCACTACACCAATTACATAATAGTTAGCCAATTTTCATATCACCCAAATTGTCCAATTATAGCCAAATTCACTAATTCCATGTTATTCATATCCAAACATACCAATTTCCAATATCCAATTATACCCAATTTTATATAATCAATATTTTCCCAATATATATATCCCAACATTCCCACGTTCATACATATAGTCTGATTCACCCTCTAGGCTTACTTTTCAAGTCACAAATAAATTTCACCAATCCATGTTATCCAATTACATGTTGTTAATATTGAATTACACCAATTCCATATCCAATGACAATTATGTCAAACTTACATAAATTCGACATTATAGATTATATTCCTCGACTGCATAAAATAGATTATGCCCAATATATGCAATAACAATTGTTATGCCACAAACCCAAAAATTACAGATTATATTCCAATATCCCCATATTCCACTCGTACGTATTGTATAATAAGATTTCGTCTATGTTCGAGATAACCTAGATCCAAAAATAATAAGGGGAAAGGATTAAAAGGAGAGAACTCACACGTAGGCATAAATAAAATAACAGATCTTATTAAATTAACATCATATTCATTATGGGGAATGGTAAACGATAGAAGCAACATTATACAACAAATATAGTTCAAATCCACTCACTTTGACTGGATTAGAGAAATAAGCGATTTGTTGTTGATGTAGAACGCTGATTTAATCTTCTTATTTGATTATTGGTGAAGAGCATGAATTGTTGATGAAGAACTTTGCTTCTTGATTTGATTAAACTCCAAAGTTGCTGAAGAACTTGCAATTTAGTATAGAATTTTGAGGCGGTGGCCATGTTTGGTTGAAGTTTGACAGTATGGAAGTGTCAGAAGGAATTGTTTGTGAATTAGGTTAGGTCTAGACACTATTTTATAGGTGTGGAGAGTGTTTTAGAGCCCTAAGATTGACCTAGAAGCCATCCGGTCCGTACAACACGTCAAACCACGTCACGGGAACAAAAATTGTCTAGATCTGGGGTAGGTCGACCTCCTAGGGGGTAGGTCGACCCCCTGGTCGACCTGACCTATTCTGGGCGGGAAATTTCCTGCCCAGCTGCCTGGGTCGAATTACGAATTGTTTTGAATCTTCCGAAGGCCATAACTCTTTCATACGGAGTCCGATTTTCGAAAACTTGGACTCTATTTCATGTAGAATTCTGATACGAATGCAATGGAGATGTCCATTTTACTTAATTCCTGATATTTAAATTAAGTATCCTTATTTTATTATCTTCTTTGTTACGTACACTGTTATTGAACTAATTTTTCCTTTGTTTTTCATGTATTAATTAATTTCCGTTGTACATCACCATATTTACCTATCTATGCATATATATATATATATATACATATATACACACACACTTTTTTAATTATATTAAAAATGCGGGGTTTTACATTCTACCACCCTTGAAGAATTTTGTCCCCGAAATTCGATAAGAGTAAAATAGATAATCCCTCGCAACATCCATCCATCAAGTGTGCATCCAATTGTTGCAAACATTGTGCACATGTGCAAAGTGAGATACATCATAGTAAAGTATGTATGCCTAATTTGGATCTACCTATATGTATGCAAATCTTAAAAACTCTTTCAAAACATGATGCTCACATCCTAAATATACTTGCAGTTCTATATGAATGCAATATTTTTGAAAAATCAAAACGTATTTCATCCAAATTTTCCTACACTCTTATAGAGTAAGAGCATAGTTCATCCAATTTTCGCATCCAAAACCCTACCAACCATCATTAAATTCGAAATTTAGAAAAATCTAATTTTCCAAATTCGATTTCTTATGTTACGAAAAAGTGTAAAACGGAAAAATTCACATCCTCCGTTTTTCTTTTCTAATCATACTTGGATTTTTATATGACTATTCTATGAAGATTTCCTATTTTCCTGTCCAAGTACAATCACATAAGAAAATTTCTTCTCTTTTTCCACTTATCTTGGAAAAATTTAATATTTATTCATCTTTTTCTTAAGATTTCCATTTTCTTTTCCCGTCTCGTTTTGCTGCTTGATTGATTCTGTTGTTTTCTTTTTAGTTAGGCTAGTTTCTTTCTTAGCTTTATTATTTCAAACAAGCTCTTCTGTTTTCAACTCAAACAGTATCCTACACAGCTACAACTATGGGCTAAGAATCTTAGGACTTTGTCACGAGTCCACTCAACAGGATCTATACATTTGCTTGCCCTTCACTACCTAGTAGTCACTACTAGTCCATGCTGTGTATTACTGGCCTATACTTCTCTTTCTAGCAACAATCCTAGACTCATACGTCTTATGCATTCTACGGGTAATTTTACATTAGTTTAATATTATCTAATCCCTGACTGTAAATTGGAAAGAAAATAACTCTCTAAGTATCAACCCCGAAGACCGAAATCAACATCAGATTGATACTCAGAGAATTTCTCATCTCAACCAATTCCCAGTTGGTTCTAATAGCTTTAACTTTATCTCGTTCTTTCTAGGCCTTAATCCTTACCTACTCCATTTTTAAACATGGTTTGACCTTCTTTCTTTTCATTACATTCTTCTTCCAAAGAATAATGTGGTAAAACTTTTATCTTTTTCTCAAAAATTTGCTTTTGCCAAACCATAAAAACATGTTACAAAGTAAAATTGCAAAAAAAAATTTTTTTCAAATCACAAACTGGAGTAGACAAGGATGACTAATGAGTTACACTGTTCCTATTTACAATGTTAACTTTGGTTGCTAAGGCGCAAATATCTACTTTATTCTTGTACTCTACCGCTTGTTTTGTTTACCCAACAAAATTTCTTTCTAAAACAATAATAAAAATTTATTGTTAACCGAATAGAGATTTCAAAACTTCTTTTCATATATGAAAACTAGCGAGCTATTTATGCTCCATAATATGCACCTTTTCATGAGAGAATTCTTTTAAAACAAGAAATCATTTTTTTACCCAATATACCTCACTTTACTTTAAAACCCATCATGCACTAAAACATCAAAATACTTTTAAGACCAAAACTTGGAAAAAATACCATAAACTCTCTTACAAATTCAAGTTCTTAAAAGCTTATCATTGGGTTAGACTCAAAGCGGGTCTTCAAATCGACTAGGCTTTCCTAGGCACTTATGCAAATTCAATTCTCTCGACTATATATATATATATATATATTCCTAATCCATTTTCCACATCTTAACCTTTTCCAATCTATAAGGTTTCACTTCCGAACCCACTACTCTGAAATAACATTCCAGTTTTAATTCTATGGGATACTTTCTTTCTCAAATACCAATTCATATTGTACACTTACCAACCAAACCACCTAAGGGTCTCAAAAATTTCTACATTTATTACTTTAGTGTACAAAGTAAATATCCCAACTCTTTCCCTACCTAGTGGGCTACTTTATGGATTTAGGTTTATATATATAATATATTTATATTTTAGAAAATACAAATACGTTCACTCAATATCTCCCTAAGATCACTAAACCGAAGCTCTGATACCAGATGTAACAACCCGGATTCCGACGGACCGATTTTTTTTCAAAATTCAATCCATTGAGACCCGAGTTGGTTGCTCTGGTATCCTGCAGAAAAGGCAGAGAAAAGAGATATGTCAGAGTACGGAAAAACACTTCACAGCGGAAGGAATAAAATATAATATATTTTAAAACATAGCTTTACCTTAATCACAAAACTGCTAAATCAGTATTCCCAAAGCTATAAGTCTCTGTCTAACCTGCGAATGTTATGAGGAGGGGGTCAGAACATAAGTTCTGTGTGAATGAATTTAAACTACACTTCTTGAATAATCCTACATATACCGTTCAATTACACTTTCTTATTTATTAGGTTATACGTGTTGTTAGCACTCAAAGCTTACACACACGTCACACCCATCTACCCCCTACTTAATTAACCTAATATAGTGTATATGTAGCTACCCCCAAACTGAGGTACACCCCGTGATACCCCACTCGCACGGTCTCCTTCGTATCGCCACAGTAATACGCCCAGTCCCTCATCTTATGCCATAGTAACGTACAATGCTACATCCGCATAGAACCACTATCGCAGTGCTACGTAAGCGTACTGACTGCTATCCTCGAACTATTCGATCGAGTTTGGTTCCATCACCGAATAATGCCCTCTAGTCTACGATACACCATCTAGAGCAGACATGGTTGTACCTAAACTTTCCCACGTACGTATCGTCAATCGTACTCGATGTTTCTACTGCACATAACCTCTACTTGTGCACCCAAGTTCGGTGGCAGGGCTACACCAGAAAACACGGAACTCGGTCGGGAGCTTTTCTATATCTGTATGGGCCGGCCTCTAAGAGTGTCCAATGTACAAATATCCCTCAGGTCTGGTTTTTCTATGGTGGCTATGGCCCCACCTCAGCCCCTCCCTCAACTAGTAAAGACCACACGAGCTAAGCGACCACCCCTAACAAGCAAACAATCTAAACATCCATGTGGGGTCTCCCCGCACCCGTCCCTTGATAGCAAAGGTTAACGATCTCTAGGAGTTAGCTCTTGTCTTTTCGCATTCCTTTGGCTGTTGGTGACAGGCGTCCGACGATCTTGCTATCGTTTGGTCTTGACCCTCCACCTCCGCCTGAGGCAATCGCCGAACCACCCTTAATGCCACAGCGTACAGCATTCTGACTGTCCCTTACTTGTGCAGTCAAGGCCCAACCACCTGGTAGTTCTGCGCAGACCCAACCTCTGTAATCCTAGCCCGAAGCTAAACCACTACAGAGGACTACCAGGAGCACCTTTAGCGTCTCAGGAAGCCGCGTGCTTCCCCTTCCAGTCCGTTGGAGCCACCAAAATAGGGAGTGTGCGCTCCCCTCATGCCTTATGACACCATCATGATCTACCTCGTTGGGTTATTCATCCTACAACATACGGACTGCTTCAAGCGCCTTAGTTTTATATGTCATTAGACCCTAAATCTAACCATTTATTTCACGCTTGTGCCACCTCGTCAACTTTCTCATTTAACTTGGTTGTTCACATTAGCTTCCTTTTTTTTGTATTCACCAAGTTACCCTTGCTTATTAATTCAATTTATACTTAACCCACTTAAGTCCATTAATAAGCCCACAACATGTTATTTTCCAATCTCATAAATTATTCCCTTTTTGGGTTACAACATCATGTTATACTTAATTCATAGTTAAGTATGCCTTATCCCACATACATACTGATTAGGAGAATAACCCTCTAAACACCAGCCTCGAAGACCGAAATCAACATCAGACTGGCACCCAGAGAATTACTCAACCCAACCAACATATGTGATTCTAATTTACTTCTTTTCCGCTCATATAACTTATATCATTTTTAATTTAACATTTCTCCTTTCCAAACCACTTAATTTAATTATATCTTTACATGTAAGTTATCTCGTCTTCCTTATCGTTTCCTATAACTTATCTTGTCCCCTAAGTTATAATTTCCACCTATTATCCTTTCTTGCCTTATTCAAGTTTATTCATAATAGGTTATTTATCATTCCCCATTTCTTGTCATTAATTTTAGATTTTACTGATTTCATAGTATAAGTCGTCCCACCCTTCAAGTCTTGTATAACATCTTAAGTCATAACCTTCCCTTGTCCCTATGACAAGTTTGCCTATTATTTAATTTTACATCACCATAACTCAAGTTTATAATAGGTAATTATCATTCCCCCATTACTGTGTCATTAATTTTAGATTTGACTTAACCCTTCCTTTTACTTAACACGTTACTTAAACTTTACCCAATTCAATTAATTTATGATACCGTTACGGGTCCCATTTGGTTAAGCATATCTAAATTCTGTTTCACATGTCACACGTGTCCCACTTAACCCCCTTTTTTATTACAGTTTCCATGTCTTACACATGTTTTACTACGGTTAAGTCTACCTTGGTTATGTCTTACATCACATGTCTCACAACGGTTAAGTCCACATTAGTTATGCTTTACATGTCATTTATATCACCCACTTAACCCTCTAACCATACCCATGTCACCCACATGTCTTATTATGGTTAGTATTTCTTAATTTATTTATAATGCCGTAACGATGTATGACCTCTCACATTAGACGTCCGTTCGTGGCTGCTGGATTTTTCGGGTGGTTCCGGGCAGTCTTACACCACAAACGCGCCTAACCTCGTGTCATAAACTGTTACGCCTCTAGTTCTTGCCGTTGACCTCTCACATTAGACGTCAGCTTGTGGTTGCTGGATTTGTCGGGCGGATTCGGGCAGTCTTACAACACAAACGCGTCTAACCTCATGTCATAGGCGTTCATTAACAATCGTCTTTCACCCAAACCCCAAATTCATGTCATATGTTCCAAATTCAACTTAATTATATTTCATTTTTAAGCCTATTTCCAATTTGCCATTCACTACACCAATTAATAATAGTTAGCCAATTTTCATATTACCCAAATTGTCCAATTATAGCCAAATTCACTAATTCCATGTTATTCATACCCAAACATACCAATATCCAATTATACCCAATTTCATATAATCAATATTTTCCCAATATATATATCCCAACATTCCCACGTTCATACATATAATCTAATTCACCCTCTAGGCTTACTTTTCAAGTCACAAATAAATTTCACCAATCCATGTTATCCAATTGCATGTTGTTAATATTGAATTATACCAATTCCATATCCAATGACAACTATGTCAAACTTACATAAATTCGACATTATAGATTATAATCCTCGACTGCATAAAATAGATTATGCCCAATATATGCAATAACAATTGTTATGCCACAAACCCCAAAATTACAGATTATATTCCAATATCCCCATATTCCAATCGTGCATATTGTATAATAAGATTTCGTCTAGGTTCGAGATAACCTAGATCCCAAAATAAAAAGGGGAAAGGGTAAAAAGGAGAGAACTCACATGTAGGCATAAATAAAATAACAGATCTTATTAAATTAACATCATATTCATTATGGGGAATGGTAAACGATAGAAGCAACATTATACAATAAATATAGTTCAAATCCACTCACTTTGACTGGATTAGAGAAATAAGCGATTTGTTGTTGATGTAGAACGCTGATTTAATCTTCTTATTTGATTATTGGTGAAGAGCATGAATTGTTGATGAAGAATTTTTCTTCTTGATTTGATTAAACTCCAAAGTTGCCGAAGAACTTGCAATTTAGTTTAGAGTTTTGAGGCGGCGGCCATGTTTGGTTGATTTTGACAGTATGGAGGCATCAGAAGGAATTGTTTATGAATTAGGTTAGTTCTAGGCATATTTTATAGGTGTAGAGAGTGCTTTAGAGACCTAGGATTGACCTAGAAGCCATCCGGTCCGTACAGCACATCAAACCACGTCATAGGAACAAAAACTGCCCAGATCTGGGGTAGGTCGACCCCCAGGTCGACCTCCTAGGAGGTAGGTGGACCCCCTGGTTGACCTGAACCCCAGGTCGACCTGCCCTGTTCTGGGCGGGAAATTTCCTGCCCAGCTGCCTGGGTCGAATTTCGAACTGTTTTGAATCTTCCGAAGGCCATAACTCTTTCATACAGAGTCCGATTTTCGAAAACTTGGACTCTATTTCATGTAGAATTCTGAGACAAACGCAATGGCGATGTCCATTTTACTTAAATCCTGATATTTAAATTAAGTATCCTTATTTTATTATCTTCTCCGTTATGTACACTATTATTGAACTAATTTTTCCTTTGTTTTCATGTATTAATTAATTTCCGTTGTACATCACCATATTTACCTATCTATGCATATATATATATATATACATTTTTAATTATATTGAAAATGCGGGGTGTTACAATTCATGAACCATGCATATCTCATCAGATGTTGTCCTGGGTCCGTTCTCCCTGAATATCAATCCATTTGTAGCAAGTTGAATCGCCGAGGGAACTGGAAGTCCAATATATCGTCTGTGAAGGGGGTATGACTTCGCTCAATGCCCCAATCCTCATTTGTGTATCGTCGGCTTTCGAACATGATCTGACGCACAATTGCCCACACATCGGCATTTGTTAATGTTTGTATAGGTTCTCTAGGTCTGATATTCGGATTACCCCTGGGTACCTGATTAGGGGATAGCCTCCTGTTTCTAGTGGCGGCTGCTCTACATTGTTCCCTATGCTCCCGGTCGATCTCAGGAGGAAGGGGCTAAAGAATTTGTTGTTGCATAGGATTAGTAATATTATGATCCCTGGGTAGAACATGGGATCCACGCATGGGCAACAACATAGGCTCTTTCAAGCTTCGGTCATCAGGCCTTAACACACGAGCGACGTCTTCGCGGGATCCTAAAGATCCAAAGGTTAATTGATCAAGATTCTGAGGTCGCTCAAGCGACCTTCTTTCATGAGGACGTCCCTCATTTGAAGAAGATGAATCTGCAGTAAGGCGGCGTGTTGGGGAAGGTGTCTTTTGCCTCCGGAGCTCCTTGAGTTCCCTACTCATGGTGATCATGTTCTCTTGCATGCGAAGACTGTCATGCTTATGGGCTTCCAACGCCTCCTTAGTACTCTGGAGCATTTCAAGAAAGCATGAAAAAACTCCTTGTGTGACGGGTGTAGATGGGTCAGGCTGATCATTGGTCATAGCGGCTGGAATCAGATCATTGGTAGGAGCTCGAGTAGAAGTTCCAACTTCACTTTGATTCGGATCGGATCAGAGCATAGTGGTACGCCGGACCGGTTCGGATGGGGAGAGCGGGTGACATCAACATCGTTGGATCAGCTCAGATCGGGGTCTTCTGTTCGGATCGGACCTTCCTGACTGGAGCGGCCTGCTCTAGAGTCTGGACCACGCGACCTTGTCCCAACCATTGTTTGCTGATCTTCGTTAACTTCATTCTCTCGATTACTTTGGATTTCTTTGCCTTTTCCCTTGGCCATAATCTCCACTTCTTCAGTGATAAACCAACAGGTACTTAAAGATGTCGAAAATAGAGGATTAACTTCTTTGAACTTGAAGGTCCAAATAGTAGAATGATAATCCCAAAAAGCGGAGAATTCAAAAGTTCTCAGTGAAAGCACCAAAATGTTAGATCCAAAATTGGCTCCAACACCCAAACGAGTAATGATTCTGCTGAAATGAAATCAAAAAACGAAGAAAACACACAATTTATAGTGGTTCGGCGATAAATAGCCTATGTCCACTTTCTACTCTTTGAATTGATGACTTGAATGCAAGTACAATAGTAATTCTCACTCAATTTTCACTTATACAATGCATTGATTCACTCAATTTCCTTCACAGTATGATTCAAAAGATGATTGTAATCTGAATAAGTTGATGAAATTCGGATAGCAAAGGAGTTTGAGTTCTGAAAATGCCAAAAGATCCTTCCAAATGTCCCTCGAAGGTGTATTTATAGGTGGAAAATGCTCCTGGGATGGCTTGGGTTCGGATCCACATGGCATCCATCCCATTATTATCGGGTTCGGATGGAATACGGTGGCCACAGAGCATCAGGTTAGTGGCAAACGTGGTTATAACCACTCCGAGTCTTAAGGGAACGTGGGCACAGCTTCCGCAATTTCAAGTGCATGGGATCAGATCGGAAATACTTCAATTAGGGGAGCGGATCGGATTTGACCGAACCGATCCGGTTCAGCTTGTCCCCTCATTCATCTTCACTCTGTGCCTTTTGCTTTGACCAGATGGACTCCGATCCGATCCGATTTTTAAGTGAATGCTCTTCATTATTTGATCTTTTATCTTTGTGTAGCCAGTTCACAAAGTAGGCTAACAATATCTATCCAGTATATTAAACCTTCGAATATACGTTTGCAAAACATATATGCTAAATCTTTATATATTGGATTGTCCAAATTCAATACAAATAAAATATTCAAATACGTATAAGGTTTAAATTTTCAAAACAAAAATTGTTTTCATTTTTATTTTAAAAATAACACTCTTTCGACTCGTTCTAGGATACTACTGATCCCATCTCTAACGAGTAATTCTCATTGGATATTACTAATCCAATCTCTGATGAATTCTTTCGTTCGATTCCAATATGTCTTGTTCTCGAGCTCTGTAAACCAGAGCTCTGATACCAAAATGAGACGACCCGAACTTTCGTGTAAAGGAAAGCCCAGATTTCTTTGAGAACACGACAAATCAGAACACAAACAGAAGAACATTTCATTGCTTATTACAACAATTTCATCAGAATACAAGAATATTACAGAATAAGAATAAATATTACACATTTACTAAATATCAGAGATTACGAATTATAATGCAGCGGAAAAATAATACAAAACACAATTGAAAAGAATATACGGATATAGAGCTTTCCAAATATCATTCCAGCTGTATACCAGAATCCTGTGAATATAAATCTGCAAATCCAAAACTACTAGCTGCCCGTGTGGAAAATTGGGGCACCCAGAGTTTAGGTTAAAACAATAAACTCCAGGTCAGTCATGTGACTGGTGTGAGAACTAAAACAGTTATTAATCTTTATTTTAAAGTTAAGTAAATCCAGGGACCACGCTGTATAACACGGAACGGGTTTCCTCCCAAGAGTACCAGTGCATATAAAAACCACGCAATGCTAAATAAAGAACAATGAAGCTATTATAAGACTCAGGTCCCATCATACAATGCAACGCAAGCCGGAGGATAGAGTTTTTACCTTATAATAGCCAAAAATGCTTGGTATGAAAATTTTCATTTTTATTATTACTATAAGTGTATAGTGTCAAAACAATTTCAATCATAAGTATCAATCATAGACGACATAAATGCCCCATACCACTATGTCGCCATACTAGGTTCTACAATCAAAACCGCAAAATGTCGTATTGGAAGTTGGATTTCCATCTGTGAACCAAGGCAAGGGATCGTCCTTACCGCTTCGAGATGCTCTAGCCCGCATCTCAGGAATAGCCGCAACTGCACCTTGGATCTTCAGGGACGGTCCACTCGATGTGGATTAAAATGCCTGAACAATGCGTTTCCCCGCCCTATGGGGTGTAAACTGGTCATATCCATACCGAACTGTCGGCCCCGGAACGCCTGATATAACCGAGGCGCCTCGTTATCCATCATCCACATAAATAAAATGTCAGGGCTTGTAAAACGCTGACACCACTCCTAGCTAGAAGGAAACGCATGCCCTCCCTACAGTCCTCTTCCGTTTTTGGTTCACACCGGGCTGTGAGGCTCGCGAATTAACGCTACACAAAGCTACGCAATATTAAAGCCGTGCTTTGATCATCAACCACAAGACTCTGCTTTTCAACATAAGCCTTGATCATTTGCATCTCAGCATGCCAC
This sequence comes from Allium sativum, assembly GCA_030737875.1. Classification (NCBI taxonomy): domain Eukaryota; kingdom Viridiplantae; phylum Streptophyta; class Magnoliopsida; order Asparagales; family Amaryllidaceae; genus Allium; species Allium sativum. The sequence continues at coordinate 456,873,128 of CM060909.1, forward strand.
ACAGGCAATTCACGCTATGCAACCGATGTCTATCAATCACACGGAATGAAATTCGATGTCAGACACACATCCATTTATAAGTTCATTCTGGGTCTAAACGAAACTGGAGGCACCTTATTCCTCCCCTATATGTCCAATACAGGGGAGAGGTCCTCGCATATCCGTTGATCTCCAAGTACGTCTGGAGGATCACCACTTATTACCTTGTCTTGGGTGTACAGTCTAATCAAGACATCAGTAATCATCCAAGCGATGTGAAGACCTTCGGTCTTCGACCACCGTCTTAATCCTCGACATATCGTCGAATTAGTTATTCAGAATGGGATAAACCCGGTCTTTCCGAATAACTCGTGTATATAATAAACAAGTGTTATAAAAAAACAACATACGCCTTATTCCAATCTAGAACATTTCTTTATTCAAATATTCTTATACTTTGGGAAAGGTTCCCATTAATTTTATGAAAGATAAATTCTTTAAATTTATTCTTTAATCTTCCTTTGGATATCAATTCAAACCAAATTACGTTTGTTTAAACTAGTCGGGATTAGCGCTCCTTACCGAAGTAATCATTTGTTTAATTTCCCAATCCCAACCTATTCATCCCATGAAGAAAAACTGGTAATACTTCATATCTAACACCATGGTGCTATCGGTAAATTAAATTACCATTTGACGTTCAAATCTAATTAAAGATTTAACTATCGCCTGGAGAAAAACTGGTGGTACTCCATTCTCGATCATTTCAATCTAATTAAAGATTCATTAAAACTCCACTTGGTTTTAATCTTCCCAAAAATCAATATTAATGATTGTTTAACTTGGGAAATCATATCCTATCTTTAACTGTGTTAAAGAACCAGTGTCCTTTAAAACACAGTTCACGGTAAACCCAAAATCACCTTCCATTTCATCAGCCTTTAACCGTAAATTAGCAAGTGAATAATTCCCTAAGTATTAACCCCGAAGGCTGAAACCAGCATCAGATCAATACCCAGGAAACCATTCAACTTAACTAATCCCCAGTTAGTTTCTGATTTTCTTAACTCCGTTGGTTCTAAGAACAGTATTATTAAAGATACCATTCACGACAACCCAAAATCACATTCCATTAACAATGGAATCTTCATGGAAAAAAAATCGATATATAATCGATATAAACTTCCATATCCAACCAATAATATAAATGGAATAATGACAAGGCCTTTTAAATTCCATATATATTAACCGTCTTCCTCTATAGAAGCTTACTTCGATTATTACCAAATCGAATTCCATTTAATTCCAATTTAATATGTTAAATTGGAAAACTTTACTTTGGAAAAATCTCCTTTAAATCTTAACAAAAGATTTATAAATTCGAAATCACATTTCACGGTAAATCAGGTTAAAGAATGAATGTCATTAAAAACAAAGTTCATAATAAACCCAATTCACATTCAATCAGTCTCTAACCGTAAGTTAGTAAGAGAACAATTCCCTAAGTATTAACCCCGAAGGCCGAAACCAACATCAGATCAATACCCAGGAAACCATTCAACTTAACTAATCTCCAGTCAGTTTCTAATGTTCTTATCTCTATTGGGTTTAAGAACAGTATTATTAAAGATACCATTCACGACAAACCCGAAATCCAATTTGATATTAAATACAAGGCTCTGAATAGAAAATATATCGACTTATATTCAATATCAAATTCTGAAACCAACAAATATCGTATTGGAATAACGATATATATATCTTCCAAATTCCTCCACAATATCTGTATAATCACGAAATCCAATATCGAAATATTCTGAGGATAATTTCGATTCAAAACCATTCCAATTCATATATTGGAAATTCTGGTTATTTTTAAAACCATTTCAAATCCAATTTATTTATTTTAAAAAATATATATTGGATTATAACTCTAGTTCATAACTAGTTCCTTTCGATAAAATATATTTTTATCTTTTCAAATATGGATTTTTTTCATCCCAATTCTTTCCAAATCATTTATTATGATTTTACACAAATTATTGAAATTTTTAATAATTTTATCAAGGCCCGTACAGTCGATTTCCATAAACGGCCATCGAACTGCAACTACAACGACCTTTTCCAAATTTGATTTGGACATAATTCCAAATCCAACCGTTAGATTTCAAATCTCTAATATTCGTTAGAAATCTCTTTTCGATACGAACCCAACGGTTCTGGTTTTAGGAGAATCCAACGGTCGGATCTCCCGTAATGTCCGTTCGAAGTCAATGGTCGAAATTCGCGAACTGCCGCGGCGCGGCGCGTTCTATTCAGGCCATTATATTATATATATAATATATATATATAATATATATTTCATCGATTTCCTTTTCAAACATATTTTATAAATTTTTTTAAATTCGTTTTCAAAACGATTTCAACTTCATACTCAAATTCAAATCAAAATTGAATATTCCATATCATCGATATATAAATGATAATATTTTCAAAACATTATATTTCGAAATCAGTTCCTTTTCGATATTCATTATAAAAATGAATAAAATCAAAACAAGTATCGTTCACGTCAAAATGGCGTTAATCTAATCAACACGGCTTTATATATTTAAATATATTCATGTCCATCCCAAATCGGACATCAAAATCAGATTTTGATCTTTTACTTAATATTATTTTAAAATATTCATTATTTTAAAATAATTGTTATTTTAAAATATTCATTCTTCTGAACTGGAATCAGACATAGTCAACTACCATATAATTTTATTTATATGGATTTCATATACACATGTATACAACAACAATCAAACACAATCAACCATCATTCAGAGTGCATTCTACACTGCATAAGCATCAAATATAAATATTTTACGCTTACAACAGCCTGTCAATCAATCGATCGACATACAGTTAATTATTGGGACTAGTGTATGTCATATATCATCCCAATACCCGTGTGGGGTTTCAATCGACAAATACAGATTTATTTGTGCAGTTGGGCGATGTGTAAAATTTATGATCCCAATCAATATTAGTCAAATGTGTGTACATAATTGTCCGATTTGTTTATAAATATTTATTTTATTCATATACGCGTTAAAAATTATATTTTTAACTATAAAATATTTATTCCATTCCACATCACATAATCAATTTTCACCACACAATCAATCAAACAAACAACTCGTCCATGGTCTGTGGACGACATGTGTCGGGTGCTGCTAAGCACCTTCTGCATCCTAGTATATATTTTAAATAGAAAAAATAAAAGTGAGAACTTTTCACCTTTGGGATCGACTCCGTCATTCTTTCCTTCTTAATGGTATGGATTCCGTTTTGATTTCCGTCAATACCATCGCTATTTTTTCCCGCTGTTCATAGTAAAAATCATATTTTTAATATGATGTTTATTTTAAAAATCACATTTTTATAATGGCACTTCATATAAATAAAAATCACAATTTTATTTCGCTACTTCATATATAAAAATCCAATTTTTATATCGTTCTTCATACAGCGCGCCATTCAAATAAATAAAAATCACATTTTTATTCTTCTATTCAAATAATAAAAATCATATTTTTATACTGATACTTCATATATAAAAAACCAATTTTCATACCGCTACTTTCAAATGAAAATCTAATTTTTTTTTTCTACAATGAAAAATCAAATCTTTTTTAAAGTTAAAAATCGAATCTTTTTGAAGTTAAAAATCGAATCTTTTTGAAGTTAAAAATCAAATCTTTCTTCGTATAAAAATATGATCTTTCTTCATATAAAAGTATGATCTTTCTTCATATAAAAATATAAACTTTACTATGAGATACTTCAATAAAAATCTAAACTTTCTCATAAATAAATATCCTATTTTTATTTACATCGAAGAAAATAAAAATAACTGAAATAACAAAAATTAAAAATTACCTTTTATTCCATCGTTCGTTGGAGGGGGCAAAATGGCACTCGTTGGACTGGAAGAAGGGGGTTTCGGGGATTTTCAGCTAAGAGAGGGTAGAGGAGGAGAGGGAGGTCGCAACAGAAGGGGGGTTTGACTACGGTGGAGCATCGGAGGTCAGAGGGGAGGGCGGTGGTAGGGCACGGTGGTTTTGGGGCTTGTGCATCAGAGAAGGAAGGAGGAGAGCTGGAGGGGGCGGTTCCCTCTGGCGGCGGCGCCGGAGGCGCGGCGCCCTTGGGGACCGCCGCGGCGGCGATCCCCCTCCCCCATGTTCTCTCTTTTTTTCTTATTAAACCTGATGTCGGGTTGTGGAGAAGAGGAAAGGGGGTTGACCCCCTTTTCTATATTATATATATATATATATTCTATTTAATTATTCCTAAAAAGTAACCTTTTATTTCGAACTCGAAATCGAACCCACTGACTATCGTCCATAACTAATTACCCCCAATCTGAACACAATGGGATATGTATCGTAAGCCAGTTTGGCTGTTTCGGTCGGTTTCCATCAAAATCAAAGTATAAATCTATGTATTGAATTTGAACGCATATTTCAATTTACCAAGGCCACATACGGATCTAAAAATTCCCGAAAAATATTTTCTAGCTTCGTATTGACGATACGGTCCTAACAAAACTAATTTCGTCCAATTTGGAGACAATTTGAAAAATGGCCATTTTCTGGTTGATCCAAATTGACTAAAACTGTCTAAACACGTTTAACTTCGTCACGCTCACATATTGATTCCAAAAATTATGGAAATTGGAATCTAGCAATAATTAGACATCCCGGATCCAAAAAAAGTGGTTTCGTCGAAAACGGAGGTCGTGTGCAAAATTTCCATTTTTAAGGGCCAAAATTTCATAGCGACTATTCTGAATTTTAAACTGGGCATAACTTTTTATTCCCGCTATAAAATTTCAATTTTTCGGATTCTTGGAAAGATATCTTCAAATAGATTCTAATATTTTTGGTTTCGCTAAAATCCGGTTTATTTTGAATCCTGTACATTCATTTGAAATTTGAAATCGAATTTTCAAACTACCGCGCCATTTCCAATTCCTTTTATAATTTAAAATAAATATTTATATTCTAACGACGATTCAAATAAATATATACGTTCTAGTTCTATTCAAAATAAATTTCTTGTTGTTATTATTTAAAATAAATCATTTTAAATATTCAAAATTCATTAAAATTGCCAAAATAAAAATTTTAAATTGGTTCGGATTTTCCGGGTTATTATACAACGCTTTCCTTGGGAGGCCAACCCTCGCAGCTTTTAGAATAACAATGGCTCCGAGGTGCTTACAATGAAATTCCTTACTGAAAACGGAATTGGTACAGTCAATGGCGACCAACAGGCAGCAACAGAGTGCTATCTGGTTGAGTTTGCTGAGGCAAGGAAGAAGGAAGTGAAGAAAGATGTGGAGCCTCTGCTCCACATTTATAATCCCCCATTATAGCAACTAGGGCGGGGCCCACATACTGGCGAACATAATGGAGCTCGGAAAGAAATTGATCAAAGAAAAGCCATTATGGGGGAAAGCAGAACGGCACCGACTGAGGACACCATCTCCATTCCGGTACACCATAAAGATCCTGACTGAGTCCTAAAGATGGGTTCTCTGCTGGGCCTACAGTTGCAGAAGGATTTGATATTGTTTTTAAAAGAAAAGTTAGATGTTTTCGCATGGACGCATTTAGACATGTGCATAAATCACCATATATAATTGTTCATAAGTTGAATATTAATCCCAGTTTCACTCCTGTAAAACAAAAAAGGCGAATTCAAGGACTTGAAAGATCTGTGGCATTAAAAGAATAAGTAGACTGATTATTCAAAAATAACTTTATACGAGAATCTACATATCCTGATTGGGTTTCAAATCTAGTCCTTGTTAGGAAGTCCAATGGTAAATAGAGAGTATGCATAGATTATTCAGATCTTAACAGGGCGTGTCCCAAAGACAGTTTTCCACTTCCTAGAATTATTCAACTTGTTGACGCAACTACGGGGCACGAACTATTATCTTTTATGGATGCATATTCCAGGTATAACCACATCATGATGTATAAGCCAAATGAGGAGAACACAAGTTTCATAACCGATAGAGTTCTATATTGCTACAAAGCTATGTCGTTTGGACTCAAGAATGCGAAAGCAACCTACTAGCGCCTTGTGAATTCTATGTTCAAATCCCAAATTGGGAATATTATGGAGGTTTATGTAGATGATATGCTGGCAAAGTCAAAGAAAGCCGAAGATCACCTGGAAAATCTAACTGAAATGTTTCATATCCTTAGAAAGTATGGCATGAAGCTAAATCCTCTTAAATGCTCATTTGGAGTTTCGTTAGGAAAATTTCTCGGGTTCATGGTCAACACGCCAGGGGCATTGAGGCGAATCCTTCCCAAGTCACGACCTTACCGGAGATGCGAGCTCCAAGGACAAAGAAAGAGCTTGAACGTTTGAATGGGAAAGTTGCAGCCCTTAACCGATTCATCTCAAAGGCAACGGATTGATGCATCCCGCTTTTCGATGCTTTGAAGAAGTCGAAGAAAGAGTTTCGGTGGACTCCTGAATGCCAAACCGCCTTCGAAGAGTTGATTAAGCACATGGAGTCACCACCAATGCTTTCTAAACCAAGAGATGGAGAAGAGTTGTTCCTATATTTAGCTGTCTCATCACATGCCTTGAGTGTTTCGCTTGTCCGGGAAGAAGCCAAGGTCTAATGGTTGGTCTATTACATTAGTAAACGACTCGCTGGGGCAGAGTTAAACTACCCAAAGTTGGAAAAACTTGCATATTGTCTACTCATCGCCTCAAAGAAATTAAGACCGTATTTCCAATCTCATCCTATAAAAGTTCTCACCGATCAACTGCTAAGACAGGTTCTATTTCATCCAGAAGTGGAATATTGAGCTTAGCTAGTATGACATCACTTATCATCCTCGAAAAGCTATTAATAGGCAAGCCTTAGCGAATTTCTTTTTGAAGCAAAAATGTGTGATCTTCTAAAAAGAAGAGCAAGCCTTAGCGGATTTCATTGCCGAATTAATGGACAGGGAAGAGGAAATTGAAGAACCAACAGAGATAGTAGCTAGCTGGAAGCTATATTTGATGGATCCGGAAATGATTACTGTTCAAGAGCCGGAATTGTCTTAGAAACTCCTGATGACCATTCTCTATGCTATGCCTTAAGATTGTAATTCCCATCGACGAATAATGAGGCCAAATACAAAGCATTAATAACAAGACTAAAATTGACAAAACATCAGAATCTGAAAACTTTGCAAATCTTTAGTGATTCTCAACTGGTAGTGTGCCAAGTCCTTAAAGAGTTCCACACTAAAGTTGGAAACCTTACCTCTTATCTTATCAAAGCCATGGAACTTCTCAACGACCTCGACCACTACACTATGTCTCACATTCTAAGGGAAGAAAATTCAAAGGCAGATTCTCTCGCCAAATATGTCAGTTCTTCAGATGCACAGTTACTGGGCCTTATTCCTATAGAAGTCCTTTCAACTCCCACCATTGAGGAAGCAGATGTCAACTGGATCATGGAAATGGTTGAGGAGCCTATGTCATGAATGACTCCGATCAAGGAATATATCCTCGAGGCGACACTCCCCGTAGAGCCGAAAAACCAAACAAAGGTACTGCACAAAGCTCCATTATACCTAATCCAGGATGGGAGCTTGTATAGGCGAGGATTCTCCATGCAACTGTTGCGATGTGTAACCAATGAGGAATCAAAAGCGATCTTGGCAGAATTACAAGAAGGAGATTTCAGAGGTCACAAAGGCGGTCAAACATTGGCGAAGAAAATTATGTGATATGGCTACTTTTGGCCCAATGTAAACTTAGATGCAATGACTTATATTAAAAAGTGCGATAGACGCCAAAAATTTGCGAAAATTCCAAGAGCACCTTCCACTGAACTGACTCAAATGGTCAGCCCATGGCCATTTGCTGTCTGGGGCATAGACTTGATTGGAGCATTACCTACAGTTAAATCAAATATGAAGTACGCAATAGTAGCAGTTGACTATTTCACTAAATGGGCTGCAGTTGAACCTCTAGTTACTATTACTTTAAAGAAGGTGATCAATTTTGTCTTGAAGAACATCATCTGTAGGTTCGGTGTACCGCAGAAAATAATCACCGATAATGGAACTCAATTTGAGAGCAGTGAGTTTCTAGATTTTTGTGCCAAGTACAAGACCAAGAAGAGTTTTGCAATCGTTGCTCATCCGCAGGCCAACGGGCAAGTGGAAGCAATCAAAAAAATCTTGAAGTCAACCATTAAGAAGCGACTCAAAAAAGTTAAGGGTACTTGGGTAGACGAGCTTCCGCTTGCACTATGGGCATACTGTACCACCCATAAAACTGCAACAGGGAACACTCCATTCTCGCTTGCTTTTGGATCCTAGGCTATGATCCCAGTAGAAATGGAGGCCCCAACTCATAGAAGAATCCACTTCAACCAAGAAGAGAACGAGAGACTGCAACTCGAAGCACTTGATTTTCTTGAAGAGAAAAAAGAGAAGCAGAACTCAGAGTCATGGCGCATCAGAGAAGAATAGGTCATCATTTCAATGCTAAAGTAAAGCGCAGAATCTTCCAAGTTGGTGACCTTGTTCTGAAAAGAATCATGATAGGAACTGGAGTACTTGGACCCAACTGTGAGGGGCCATATATGATTAACCACAAATTCTAAGATGGTACATTTGAGTTGAAAATGACGGATGGAATCCGACTTCCGAGAGCATGGAATGTTATACACCTCCGTCACTACTTCACTTAATATTTCTTTCATATGTTCTGAAAAAGTTGTAAATATCATGCATTGTAAATACCATGCAACATCATTACAAGCTTTGTACATACTAATGAAAGAAATTGCTTTACTTGCCTAAATCGTACGACTCACAAACTATTTGTTAAGATTCAATTTTGATTGCAGGTCCATTAAAAGAATGTTGACGCATATATGACCTAATAAGACCTGGTGATCATTATAGCAAATCCCGATTAGGATAGCTCAAACATCCATTGCTCAATGCTTAAAACATCATTCGCAACCAACTTGAAGATGTGGAGCATATTAGTGCAAGAAAGGAACACCAAGGACTGAATGGTCAAATGGTGTGGTGCTCAAAGTTACAGATAAAGTTGCAAGTTTCATAATAGGGGCACCTTCTTAATTGCAAGGTCCCAGGCCCTAGTTCTGACAAATCGTGGTAAAACCCGATAAATTAACTAGCGTCTTCCCTGAGAAACAATGCAATTTTAAACCAAAGACCTCCCATAGAGGACCTAGTTGACCACCGATGCCATGAATACAAAGCCGGATTACGAAGATATTGGGTTTTCAAAACCAAAGACCTCCACGAGGGGCACCGGTTCATCGTCAATGCCATTAATACATGGCTGGATAGCGATATAAACAATGGGCTTTAAAACCATAGACCTCCCTAAGGGGCACTCGGTTGATCGTTGAAGCAATTGATACATGGTTGGATAGCAATACAAACACTGGTTTCTAAAAGACCCCTTCGGGGGCATCCGATCAGATGCTGGGTCTTCCAAATCAAGCTACTGATTCTGGGTCCTCCAAATCCAGTTACTGACGGACCCTAAGCCCTTTTCGAAGGCGCCCTACAAATTCTACAAGTGGCTGAATTATTCAGTCACAACGAATAACGGGTTTACAAATACCTCTTCGGAGTTACGGAAAATAAGACCTATACATGGGTATATGTTCAAATCTAATCTCTAAAGGGCCCAGATTACCAGGTTAGCAAGAAAGATGATTGAATATATAACATAAGACCTCTCGAGCAAAGGAACAAAAACAAAAGTTCATCGCCACAAAGGGCATGAGTAGGATCAACTAAAACTGGAAACTTTTGATCACGGGCATACAAAGAAATTCAATAATAGCAAAAAACACATGATCAAAAAATTCCAAATAAAATTAGTTGCATGATGTCACGCTCAACCTTTAAAGTCTGTGACAAATTTTGGTATGGGGGCATTACCACTGCATTAAGAAATTCAATAATGCTCGCTTAAACATACCATAAACTCGTCACAACTTTACAATGAAGCTTAGCACTCATAAGGTTTACTCCGACCGGGGGAGCTGGCTCCCTCGGTATGACTAAGGCAGATTCGGGAACTTCGACATTGTGATGAGTACAAAATCGATCGTTCACGAAAAAGAAATCTCAAAAAACTACTCTAGTCACAATAATGGGAGTCTAATAAAATTAGTCGAATAAACCCGGTTAACAATGATTCGTGGTCACAACTGAAAAATTGTTGTTTACTAAAAAAGAAAAAGTACCATAAGATCATTGTTATACTAAATGTTGCAAAAACAAATGACTTGTGATAAAAAGAATTTGTGATGCAAGCATGAAAAAAAACAGGTGTGGAATGCTGAATAAGAAGGTACAACAAAGGTAAAAGTAAAAGCTTAAGTACAAGAAGTAGAACACAATTTCATTTCAGCATCAAATAATCAGATAGCAGAATCACAAAGTCACAAAGTCATAAATCCAGCACATAAGTATCAGACACGGAGAAACATAAAGTAATAAGCAAGGGCCGGCACCTGCATATACAACTGGTCTGAGTACAACATATAGGAGAGAATAGTCAAGAAGCAAAATAAGTTGATATCGAGTACTACTACTACTTCCTGTCACCTGACCTTAAAACTGTTTGTTAAGAGAAGGAGGAGGGGTTTCTTCCACATTACTCGGATTTTCTTGAGAAGATAAAGTAATAGATTTTGTGTCCTTCTTCTTCTTCTTATGCTTCTTAGATGATGAGGACTTGGCAGCCTTCTTTCTTTTATCATTAGCTGCATCCTTTGGGCTTTCATCCGTTTCAGTGGCCTCAAGGTCATCGCTAAGATTGTAATCAAAGTCATCTAAGTCTGAGAAAGCACCGATTCTTGCATCCTGTGACCCGGGAGCTGTAATCACAAGTAGGGAAGTGTTAACAGGAGGAGGAGGAGTAACGGAAGCAAAAGGGATGGTCATCAGGGATGAATCAGTTATAGTAGCTTCAATTGTTGTTGCATTGCCTATAGTGGGAGAAGATAGAGGTGAAATTAAACCTAGATTATGGAAACAACGAGCATAATAGGCAAGGGACACAGGAAAATCAAAAATGGATTCTAAGTATGACACGGTATAGTTGGTTTCAATTTTACCTGCATCTAGAAGATTTTCCTGGATATCCCTATGCCCAGTTCACCGATTCTCAGTGTTTTCATCATCAAGTTCGTCATCTCCATCGTGCTCCTCAGTAATATTCTCTATAGTGGTATTCCCCTCGACAACTGCATCCTTCTCTTTGGGAACATCAAGTTGGTTAACTAGTGTCTACGAGCCAGAAGCTCCAAGGTCCATAGGATCAGTAGAAAGGTTAGTATCAGGTTGGTTTTGAATTTGCGCTCTAGAAGTACCGGCCCTCTCATTGGCTAGTTGAGATTTTCCCTCTGCCAAAGCCTTCTTAGATTTATCATTCAAAAATCTAGTAATGAGGTCATCCTCGCTGTAGCCATCACCATTGATTTCAAGCACTTGTTCCCAGACAAGGGCCAAAGTAGTCAAAAAACTGTCCCCTAAGTAGTGCAAACTCCCGCGACTCATGACGTTGAAGACATAGAATCGGAATATGTCTTCGTCGGCATCATCCATAGCTTGCTTAAGAGTTTCCTCAATAGTTATCTTGTCTTTCTTGAGTGATTCAACCTTAGCTGTCAATGTTTGATTGGAAGCCTTTAAGGAATCAATGGTTTTCCTGAGTTAGGCGGCCTCGTCCCGATACTGCTTGGAGAAATCCTTTTCCATAGATAATGTAGCTTCAACATTGCATTTGGCGGTTAAGGCCTCCTTTTCCCTTTGTTTGGTAGCCTCGAGTTCTTCTTGGAGCTTCTTGTTCTCATTATCTAATGCCTCTAGTTCTGTAACTCTTTTATCAAGTGACGCAATGGTAGCATCACGAGAATCTAAAACTTTTTCCTATTTGACCTTATCGTTCTCCAACTCAGCAATTTTAGCAAGATTAGTGTCATGATGCTTTTGGAAATCATCACCAAATTTACTCCATCCGTGCAGCTTTCTCTTGGCACTATCTTTGACAATGTTCCACTTTGTGTCAAGTTGGTTCTTGGCATTGTCTTGCTGAGTATGCATTTGCCTTATTACTGCATCTACCTCCTCAGATAGGTCATCAGCATTAGTTAAACTCACACCACGATCAAACATAAGCCCTTTTAAACTCCAACCTGGAAGTTGTTCGGAGAGAGGAACGCTTATAGTCCAGGATCGTGGCGAGTTTTATGAATGATTGAGTGGATCTTGGCCGGAGGACCAAGGGGACCAGAAGATGGAATAGATCGAGGTCTAATAGGAAGCTTCTCTATTTGGGAATGTTTGCATAAGCCACCTTTTCCTCGATCATCTTTTCCTCGTTTCTTCCCTCGGCCCTCTTCATCAAGAGTATCTTCTCTGAGCCAAGAACGTCTTCTTTCTTCCTTATCTTCTTCCTCACGTATCTTCCGCCTCTACTCCTCAGTAAAGTTTGACTCCGATATGTATGAAGGTTGATGTGAAGATTTCAGAGGCGGAGGAGGATGAAGTTGTTTATAATGGTGTGATGGTCGTGGGGGATCATATTGTAACAAGTGCTTTAGATCAATGGCTTTTCTTTTCTTACTAAAGTCTGATCTGAAACCTGATGAACGTTTCCTGTGCATATCTAAACCTGAAATAAGATTAAGATGGATTTTAGTGTTTGACTTGAATAGTACTAAAGGAAAATCATAAAATATGTTTGTCAGAAATATTGAATGTTACAAGTGTTTTCTAAAAGGAAGCTGCTGCTAATGAACCGGCTTTCCTAGTTGGTTCTAAGGAAATTCCTAAGGATTTCAGCAACTTTCCTGTCTCAGAGATACGATTTTCTATTATGCCACCTGTTGTGACTATGTTTTGAGGATCAAGAGGCCGAGTAATAGTATCATCCTGGCTAAGTTACTTAGCATTGTTAAGATCGCCCAGATTGTCAAATGTACCTATAGAACACTCCTCTGTTATATTCTGAATATGAGGATCCTTGATCTAGTGCAAGTTCACTTTCCTCAACATGTTCAGTTTCATGTGCAGATTTTTGGCTCAATCCCCTCTATCATCTCTCTCAATTTGTTCACTTTCATCCTTATGGTGTTCGGACTCCCCTTCTCTAATGGAAGTCATTTTGTGTTCAGAAAGTGTTTTGCTACTACCTATAGTGTCTGAGCATTTCTTTAGGGAAGTTCAGGCGATTTTTTGGTAACCTCTTTCTTAAAAGCTGGATCCAATATTAGAGTTCAAGAAGGGTCAAGCAAATGATATTAACGAAGAAATGGTTCTGTAATTAAGAATCTCCTAGTCCTTTCATCTTCGTTAACACCTGATGTGCACGTAAAAATGCACATTTATATTCACATATTTATTCTTGTTTAATTAAATAAATTAACATTTTTGGGTATTTTATACGATCAAACCATATTTTAAATATCATCACTCATTTTAGGAAAAAAATGGTCACTTGTGCATGTTTTAATTTGTGATTGCATTTATTTGTTCTTTGTATTTGTCTCTTATAGGAATATTGGAGCACAAATAATGCATACACGTGAAGATTTGGAGCACAAATGCATGCATACAAAGGAATGAAGAGGAAATAATTCTCATACATGATCATGGAGGACCCCACCTCTCAAATTACGCTCTTTCTCTTAAGCTTCTTATTAAAAGACAAACTGAATAGAAAAAAAGGTCTCATGCATCCTAGATGACTCATTAATGGCTAAGAGAGGATTAAAAGCTTCATGAAGTGGGCATTTTGGGGATTTCCCATTATAAGTGATTAGAGTTTTAGGGTTAGAAACATGTATATATATACCCCTTTATGTGATGTAAATAGTCTCTCTCATCTCCTCTCTTTTATCCCCTTCTTTAGTTGAGTTGCTCTTGTATTTCCATGGCTACTTAGCCATCTTCTTTATGTAACTTCTTTATTTTAATGCAATTAAATTTCTATGCTTTTTTACTTTCATGTTCATAGCTTTGATTTACATTCATGTTCATAGTTTAGATTTACTTTACGTTCTTAGTTTAGTTCTATTCTTGTTCTACTTAGTTTTCTTTCATTTTGCTTTATTTTCTAATGTTGAAACTTACATGTGTTGATATGATAACACATAGAGTGGCTAATCCCTTGATTTAGGGGTAATGATGCTATCTAACTTTATGTAAGTCTAACATATGTATGATTTGTGATCTTTAATTTGTGCTTCATGTTAGTGAATATTGATGTAAGTTTATACAAATGGTCTTTTATAGCCTATGTTTGTTGACAACAAAATAGGCTATGCTTAATCAATGTAAACACAAAATTACATCAATATTTGCTAACCGGTTATTGATGTTGAAATAAAAGTAAGAAAAAAATTTGATGGTCTATTGTTTTAGTTAATAATTCATAGGCCATACTTAGAATAGTTTAGCTTTAGTCCAATTTTCATGAGAATCATAAGTGGTTTAAATATTGCATTTATATCACTTAATGGAGATCCCAAATTGTATTTTTGATAACTTACATAAATGTGAGAGTTGATTTTCCTCTAAATTGTTTTCATTTCATATTTAGCTCTCAACTTAGTTTATAGTTTTCGTTAGCTTTAATTAGTTAAATCATCACTCGAATTCGGTTTAATTTGATTGAATAAGATTGAAATTACTTCTTTCCCCGTGGATCGACTCGTATTCGCCACATACTAACAATTGTACGCCGTGCGCCTGCGGTTTATTACACTTCGCGACGGTATTCTAATTCATAGAATATTCGTCGTCGAACAAGTTTTTGGTGCCGTTGTCGGGGAAAGAATTTAATTTTGATTTTATTCTTTGGATTAATTTTCTTTGTTGTTTTCTTTCTTAAAAAAATAAAAAAATTGCATTTGTGTATATTTCATCATCCCTACCATCAATTTTTCACTGATCATTCCACCTTGCATTTGAATTTGTGCTCAGTTTTTCCATCCCTGTTGGCATTTCCATATTTGTGTCTTGTATATTCTTTTTTTCAAAAAAAAATTGAAAAAAAAATAAACACCTATCTTTTGTTCAGTCTCTTTCCCATTTTTTGTGTTTTCAATTTCCTTTATTTCTTTCCCTTTATCTCTCTCTCTCATCTATTTCTCTCCTTTTTACAATTCTTACAAAATAAAAAAAAATAAAACCCAATTTATTCCTTGCCATTTATTTTATTTTTTTCCTTCCTCCCTCTATAACTTTCTTTCCTTCTCTACCTTATATTTCCAGATACCATTACATAATCCCCTACATCTCTCCATCCTTTCATCAGACAATCACCTTCTCCACAAATCAAATGAGTTTTCCTTCATTTCAGATCTAATCGAATACCACCTTCTTCAAACAATTTCTCAAATCTCCACAACTCCAAACTCCTCTATACTTCCTTTCCAAATCAAACCATACAAACGCAAATCCAATTCGCAACCATACTAGCATCACCATCCATCAATATTCCCCCCTTAACAACACGGCTCATTTGCTACAAGTTCCACAAAACCATATCCAACTTGCTGTCAACAGCCCCGACACCCTATTGGTACTCATTTAGCCCCACCTCATACAAGACTACAGTATGCCACTTGCAGTGAACTCCAACAGTCAACCTTCACCACGCAACTCCCTAAAATCGAACCCTAGTTCGTTCCTTCAAACCGCTCGCCTCCCAATAAATACACTAAAACGCGCGTCACCCTCCTCCAATTCGAACCCACCACCAAGTTCCAAATCTGCAAATACATCACAATTCCCACATCCGCAAATAAAAATCACCAGAAATCCGCACCCATTTCTCCATATGCGATTCACAGTCCCACTACCACGTCCGTAATACCATCATCGCCCACAACTTGCGAACATCCATAACAATATAACATCCGCATCCCCTTAATCACTACCCATACACATCTCTGCAAATATATCCCCGTGCCCAGTTTCACACCACAGTTCCTTAACCCCTTCTGACCAACCTCCTATTCACATCACCCTGTTTCACCTCTACAATTCCATACACTACAGCAACGCCACTTCAACAAAGTTCCTCACCCAACCTCAAACCAAAAACCGCAATTATCTACACCCCGTTCAATCCAGTGCAACACTCCAGCCTCAACATCAAAGCACCACCACGCAATAGCCTGTCCACCATCAGCCATTCAAACCAAAACTTTCCGACCAACTTACCAAACATCACCACTTTACAAACCCCACTGAAAAACAAACCCCTTCATCACCTTCTCAGTCCAATTCTCCCCTTTGCTTGAACCATAGCTGCACACCCAACCTAACCTCACTCAATCACAAGAAAATCGAACTTCCAAAACCCCATAACCAAATCGCAATACCCAAATCACGACCCTCACTCGCAAACCAGAATTTGTCACATCCACCGACCGACTTCCAAAACAAACCACCTTTTCAAGTTCCTCCAACCAACCCGAAACTAACTCGACTAATCGTTCAAATTGAGCGAACCCCAAGTAGAACCTCCTCCCCTTAGTATCCAGTTGATGAGTTTTCCCCCTAAAACCAGAACACCCTCAATCGAAAGCCTAGTCGCCATCACCCAGACAACAAATCTTCATCACGAACCCATTTCGATTCCACCTTTTTTTTCTTTCTCCCACTAAATCTGACTGTCGATTCAAGTATATGATTAACAGTGAAACAGGGTGGGGTGTGTTTAATTAAATATTAGAATGCATTTTAACTTTTGGGCTTGCGACTAATTTAATTTGGGCTTGGCATATGGTGTTTGGGCCTTTGGTATTCAAATTCTTTCCTCATTTAGAAAAGGGGGTGTGTGTGTGTGAATTTATTTCAGTGTTGTTAAAATTCTTTTTCAAATTGCCTTTGTTTCAACCCCTTCTTTTTCCTTTTCTTGTCAAGTGAGTGTTTGTATCATTTATTTTAGTTTCTTATTTTACCTATAAAAAAAAATATCATTTCTGTTTTGTTTTATCCTTGTACAAATCTCTTTTCAGGTTGCAGGAAATCAACAAGGGACTTCTTTGCTTGCTCTGCGCTTAAAAAAAAAGAAAAACAAATGACGTCGCTAAAAATTGCTAATAATTCTGCACGCTCTAGTATTGTGTTCTAACCCTTGTTTTTATTTTTATTTTTTGCATTGTTTATTGCTTGCATTTGCATTCAAAAAAAAACAAAAAAAACAAAATTTCATTTGTAGCTGCATTCTGAATTCACGTTTAATTTATGTTTTGCAGTCATCTTGGTTTATTTTTTATTTTTTAAGGACTTCATTATATTTTGATAAATTGGTTTATTTCTAACGAATTATTTCTCGGTGTCTACAGTACAGCAGAGTAATAACCGTTTATAAATATTACGGTGATTCGTAAATATTATATCGGTTGTTCCTTTAAAGGTACTTAAACCTTCGGTTGCATTGCTAGTGTGATTCCTGGTGCACCGATAACTCCTGTCCGTTAACTGGTTGAGAAATATTTTGTTGAAATTAATCAAACCTTCATTATATAATTTTAGAAAATTTGTAAATAAGTAGTTTGCATCTATATAGTTGCATTAGGTTCATGCATATATAAAAAAACCAAAATAAAGAAAAAACATTTCTTTTGAAAATGTCTCAATTCCCTTATTCCTATGGATTTTACGATAGTTGTGAAAATCAATATAATCCATATAATTATACACCAAATTCATATGGATATTTTAATAACAACTATTGTATAAACAATTTGGATTTTACACCACCAACTTTTCAAAATTTTCAAAATAATCCTGATTGTACACCACCAAATTTTCAAAATGATGATCAACCCTCAAGTCTTGAAATAAGTGTTCAAGCTCTACGTGAAGAAAGTCAAAGATTTAATGAATCGAGTCAAAGATTAACTGAATTAATGTGCAACAATTCAAGTCAAAGTTTTCAAATTAATCCACTTCCAAATTCAAATGATTTTGATTATAACCTTTGCGAAATCAACTTCGAACTCCAAAATGAATTTCAAATTCAAAATGAAAATGTGAATAATTTTTCAAATGATTTTAGTAATGGGAATAATTTCAATTGTGGTAAACCCGAAATTTTTGTTCTCAACAATTTCAAACTGAAAATTCACATGTAAATAATTATAAATTTGATTTTGTTGAGCAAATAAATGAAATTCACGATAATCACACAAATTTGTTGCTTCAAGACTACATGAATTTTTGTGGAAAACAAAATAATCAAAACCGAACATGTGATGATTCGAATGATAATACATCTTTTACCAAAATCGATGATTTTCAAATAACAACTTTTGAAATTGATGAAAATCCTAATGAAGTTGTTGAAAGCTCTGTGATTGATTTGAATTTAAATTCTCTTGAAAAGGAGACGTCAATCTGCAATTTGATCTTCCTCTTTCAGATTCTGAAAATTTTGAAAATTTAGCAACTTTAGATTGTTAACCTAACAAAAATGATGAAGTTGTTAAGAACTGTTTAGGTGAGGACGACTTTGATGAGCGAAAACTTCTTAAACTGATTGACGATAATGCTTTTGGGTCTGAAACTGAATTGAAACATTTGAAAACTTTGAAACTCTTGAGGTTGAAAACAACAAAACTGCTGATTGTGATCTTAAGCACAATAACGATTTTTCTGAAACTGTTGAAACTCCTTGCGACTTAATCGTATTCAACTGAATCTCACTGTGATTACTTGTTTTTCAATGACAAATTTTTGCAGTATATGAACTCTTTCTGGAATAACATTGTAACACCCCGTATTTCTGTTAACTTTAAAGTAACGAATTAAAGAATATTTAATTTTAAATGTGAGAATTAAGGGAAACGGGTTGCACCATTATGTTCGTCTCGGAATTTTGGTTGAGATAGAGTCCAAGTTTATGTGAATTGGACTTCGTGTGAAGAAGTTATGGCGATCGGAAGTTTCAGAAAAATTCAAACAGATTTCAAAAATTCAAATTTCAGAGTCAGATTGGGCTAGGCGGGAAATTTCCCGCCAGGACCGTGCGACCAGGGGGTCGACCTGGGGGTCGACCTACCAACATAGGTCGACCAGGGGGGCGACCTGCCCTCCCCCCCTCGGCAGATCTGTTTGATGACGATTTTCTGACTCTTAGCTGAGTCATTAGGGCTGACTTGTCATCCTATCTTGACCGAATGGCTGAGGTTCATTCTAGGTTAATCGGATGGCCTAAATTAATCCTAAACTTTATAAAAACACATGTAGACTCAAACCCTAAAATCAAATAAAAAAAATTAGAATCATGGCCTCCATGCTGTCACCTTGCAACCTAGAATAGCCGCCACCAATTAGAGAGGAAGAAAAGCTTATCAATTCAATTCTAATCTAAACCGCAACAAATTGTCTTCTCCAAAGGAAAGCTAAATCAATTTCAGAACTCAGATTTCAGAACTCAAGACCTTCTTTGAGTTGTGAGTTCGATTTCTTTAATAAGATAATTAACAATTTAATTAGGTTGAGTTATGATTTGGATTATATGGTTATGTTGTGAATAATTGACCGTTACATTATTATCTATGTTGTAAATCTAGGATGCTATGTTGTAAAGCTGTGATGTTATTATCTATGTTGTAAATCAATGTTAATTATTGGCTTATGTACAATTAATTCATAATGATGCTTCATATGTTAGTTTGGGTATGTTTGTGGAACAAATTCATATGTTAAATCATATGTTTGTATGCAAGTTTAGATGTTAATTTAAATATGAATCATATGCAAGTTAGTGAGAATCATATACAAGCTTACATGTTCCACGACATCTATTTTATGTGTAAATTGGATCTAAAGTTAGGCTATGACACGTGTGAGTTAGATGCAAGTTTACACCATAGTTTATGTTGCATAAATCACATATGCAAGTATATACATGTTGGAGTATGAATCATGTAAAGTTTGTAACTATTGCCTATGCAAGTTTACACCTTATGATTAGATCTATGACATCCATAGTTTATGCAAGTTTGTGACTATTGCCTATGCAAGTTTAAGATGATAACCTTATCCACACATGTAAGTTCACCCCTTATGTTTAGATCTAGTTTTTATTCTATGCATGTTGTGATGTTTTCTTTTTATTCCATAAGTTAGACTATTCGAGTCTAGCGTATATTTCACGTTAAACGAACGAACGTACAACGTGGGGCAATAGGATAATATTAAAAGATTTAATATTAAGAATTGGCGTAAAATACCTTAAATGTGATGTTAATTGGTATAATTTTTATATACCATAAATAGATGGACATAATTAAGGTGTTAATTATGGACATAGTTAAATTTGAAATTGATTGACAATTTGAATAAGGAAAGTAATTCAAATTGGGGATAATTAACTATGTGTAATAATAAACCGCCTAAGACACGAGGTTAGACTCGTTTGTGGTGTAAGACTGCCCGGACCCGCCCAGCAAATCCAGCTGCCACAAATTCCAGTCTAATGTGGGAGGTCTTAGGCATAAATTAAATGCGTAACAATTGTAAAGACACGAGGTTAGGCTCGTTTGTGGGGTAAGACTGCCCTGACCCGCCCGACAAATCCAGCTGCCATAAATGCCAGTCTAATGTGGGAGGTCTTTATAAGGTTACGGTCTTAATGAATTTAGAAACACTTAACCATATAAACATGTAGTGGGACATGAGGGGGTTATGTGGGTGCCTTGGGTGGCATGTGGAATTAAGTGGGTGCCTTGGGTGGCATTTGAAATACGATTAGATGCACTTAACCAAGATTGAAACATGTAAGAAGACATGAATAAGAATGAGGTTAAGTGGGGAAAAACCTTAGAGGGGACCAAGCATAGGTGGAAAGCTTGTGTCATGCATGTGGGCCCTTTTCAAACTAGTAACCCATTAAGTATCTTTGTGGGCTCGATCCAAGTCGAGGACGGGACACGCGTACTGGATTTGATTGTAAGAGGTCAAAACGGGTCAGCGGTGGCAATACAAGTCCAACGGGTTCATATGCGTGTGTGGGCCCGGGCTGGTAGGTAAGACGTTGTTGCATCGTGTAGATATAAGCCGTGCATTTTGGTTGTATCGGGTTGCCACTTTGGGGAGTGATACACCCCACTGTGGTGCCAGCACGGGTATCTACGAGTTAGGGAGCCGATCGATTGGGGGTAATGGGTACACCTGGTGGAGATAGGGGCAGACGACACCTATGACGGTAGCTAGTGGTACACGAAACTACCATTATCATTATTAAGTTCTATAGGCGGGATCAACTTTTAGGGTGACTAGTGGTGGTGCAGTATAGTAATTATCCTATAGTAATTAGGGGCGCCTTTAACGTTATCTTTGTTCATGGTCATTTCCTTATTTTCCAGCTTATGCCTTATTCTAGTTACTTTGATAATTATATTGTTAAAGTTATCGCACTCGCTAGACTTTATGTCTGACCCCCTTTTCTTTCCACCTCTTTTCTTCCTCCTCCCCCCCCCCCAGGGTTGCAAGGAGGGAATACTACAGCTTAGATCCGATTTCTTTCAGTTGCTTGAAGAGAGAAGATGTATCGCTTTGGACTCTCTCATCTTTATGGCTTTGCTTATGCTCAGTGGGGATTTATGCATTTATGTTATTTAAGTTTTTGCTTCTTTATGTACTTTGAAGTTTTTGGAAAAGACTATTGATCCTGTTGTAATGGTTTTGAAGACTACTTATGTAAACTCGTTTTGAGTTATGATGCAATAAAATAAGTTTTAACTTCTGTTGTGTTGTTTTATTTAATTATTCTTGTAATTTATCTATTCTATACAACTATAACGCTTCATGGACATTGATGCATTCCCTTTGTGAGTGACAATAATGGACATGTGGTGTTACACATGGTATCGGAGTTATGGTTACAAGAACAGATAAAAAGTTTTGAAAAGTGTTTTCAAAAGTATTGTTTTTTCCTAGAAAGTATTTTCAAAAACTTGTTTTAAAGAAGCTATTTTCAAGGAAAGTTTACTTTAAAGAGCATAATCCCCGCAAGCCATACGTCTCTCTTTCGCTTCCCTTGTTTTGAAACTCTTTCTTTTTCTTTTCAGCATGTCTGGAGCATCTGAGATACCAGAGGGTGTTCATGTACCCGGTTGGTTTCGTCAATATCTCGAGGCTAGGGCCGCTGCCGCGGGTCCGGCCAACGTTCCTCCTCCTCTTCCCCCAGCTCCAGTCATTCCTCCACATGGAGATACTTTCTCCAAGATATGTAAAGACTTTCGTTCAATGGGTGGAAAATCTTTCAGTGGGACTGAAACATTCATTGAAGCTAGAAATTAGTTGAAAGAAGTGGAGGATCTGTTTGGCATTTTCGATTTGGACGACTGTAAGAAGGTCCAATTGGCTGCTTGGTTGATGAAGGACGAAGCTTTGTTTTAGTGGGAAGTCACTAATGGAGAACTCCAGTTGATACATGGCCAGATTTCAGGCGTAGGTTTGAGGCAAAGTTTCTCTCACGGGCTGAAGAGAATTTATATATGGAAAGATTTTTGGCATTAAAGCAACGGAATCTGTCAGTGAAAGAATACGTCAATAAGTTCAATCAATTGGCGAGATTTGGCTTGGACTTGGTGAATACACCCGAAAAGAAGGCCCTGAGATTTGTTAAGGGTTTGAACGAACCGCTACATGGGTTAGCTATGACCCACATCCCTATGGGGGCCACCTTTGAGAGACTAGTTGATATGGCGCTTATGCATGAAGAGGAAAAGGGCGCCAATGCTAATAAAGCACCCGAGAGGAAAGGAGATCAAAAGAAACTGCAGCAGCAACAACAAAACAAGAAAGGTAGTAAAGGCAATAATGGCAAAGGGAAGAAGAAGTGCTTTAATTGTGGGACACCAGGCCATCTGAGTAAAGACTGTAGGAAAAAGAAGAAGACTGGCTGCTTCCACTGTGGAGAGACAGGTCATCTAGTTAAGGACTGCCCAAGGAAACAGGGAGAAAGGGCAAAGAACTTCTGGAGGACAACTTCAGGCCCTCATGGCACCGGGGCAGGCAAGGGAGCAGGTCCGGGCTCTCGCGGTCCCACCGCTGTAAGAACGAGGTAGAAACATTTCCGTTGAGAGTTTAGTTTTTCTGTTTGATCATCCTGTCCGTACTTTATTCGATTCTGGTGCATCACATTCGTTTATCTCTACATCATTAGTTGAAACACTGCACCTAAATACTAGTCTTGTTGAGGATCCCATTGTAGTCTCAAATCCTATTGGTGGGTCGGCTCATTTATCCATGGTTTGTAGGGATTTGAGGTTGTCTATCTTAGGCGTTGGTTTGAATGTAATGCTTTTGTGCTTGGTTTCATGGGCTATGGGTTGATTCTAGTGATGGATTGGCTAGCCAGATTTGGTGCCATCCTAGATTGTGAACGAAGGGTAGTAAAACTATTGACTCGTAGTGGAAAAACCCTTGATATTTCTTGTGACCCTAGAGGATCTGTGATGCTTAGTTATCTTGAGTCACTTGATGCATCCAATGATGATTTACATTATGTTCATATAGTCCGTGAATATGTTGATGTCTTCGATGAGGTGAGGGGTCTACCCCCAAAACGTGAGATAGACTTTCGCATTTATCTTGTAGACAATGAAAAACCAGTATCTCTGCCAGTACGCCACATGGCTCCTCGTGAGAGGAGGGAGTTCTATAAGCAAGTAGGGGAGTTGCTTGAGAAAGGATTCATAAGACGTAGTATATCGGAGTGGGGTGCTCCAGTAGTATTTGCCATGAAAGCGGATGGGTCCCTTAGACTTTGTGTGGACTATAGAGAACTTAATAAGCTTACTAAGAAGAATAGGCACTCACTGCCGAGGATTGACGATCTCTTCGATCAGTTAGTTGGCGCCTCAGTGTTTTCGCAGTTAGACTTAGCCACTAGTTTCCATCAGTTGAGAGTGGTTGAGGATAGCATATACAAGACTGCCTTTAGGACTCGGGACGGTTTCTATGAGTGGCTTGTGATGCCCTTTGGTTTGACAAATGCCCCCGCATACTTTGTTGACTTGACGAGTAGGGTGTTTAGGGAGTACCTTAATAAATTCGTGGTGGTCTTTTTGGATGACATCTTGATCTTTTCTAAGAGCGAGGAGGAGCACGCCCTACATCTTAGGGAAGTGTTGAAGACTCTTCGAGCGCATAACCTTAAAGCTAAATTTTCTAAATGCAACTTTTGGAGGAAGGAAGTGCGATTCTTAGGGCACGTGGTTTCCAAAGAAGGGATAGCTATGGATCCCGCAAAGGTGGTGGCCATCCAAGATTGGAAGGTCCTTAAAAATGCTACCGAGGTGAGAAGTTTCTTGGGGTTGGCAGGCTACTATAGGAAGTTTATCAAGGACTTCGCAAAGATATCAGCCCCATTAACACGCTTGATGAAGAAGAACCTAGTTTTCATGTGGGACGTAGATTGTGATGATGCGTTCCAACGTTTAAAGAGAGATTTGACCACAGCCCCATTCTTAGTGTTGCCAGATGGGAGTAAGCCATTTACCGTTTATATCGATGCTTGTGGAACAGGACTAGGCACAGTCTTAATGCAAGAGGGGAAGGTAATAGCCTACGGAGGAAGGCAGTTGAGAGTGCATGAGAGAAATTACCCTACACATGACTTAGAATTGGCCGCTATTGTTTTCGCGCTTAAGTCTTGGCGCCATTATCTTCTTGGTGAGAAATTCGAATTGTTCACTGACCACAAATCGCTAAAATACTTGTTCTCTCAGAAGGACTTGAACTTAAGGCAGCAAAGGTGGATGGAATTCTTAGCGTCCTACGATTTCGAGATAGCATACACCCTTGGCAAGGGTAACGTGGTGGCAGACGCCTTAAGTAGGAAAAGGTTGTCCTTGAGTCCGTTGTTTGTTGAGCGGCAAAGCTTAGAGTTCATCTCTACGTTTGACTTTAGACCTTCCATTGACTTTGTACCCGGTTTGCTAGCATCCTTAGAGGTCAGACCTACGCTTTTGGGACATATTGGTGAGGCACAGCGAGATGACCCACAGTTGGTTGAGTTGGTAGAGAAGCTTATAAGGGGGGAGTCATCGAGCCATCTCAGTAGGTATACCCTAGATGATAAGGGTTGGTTACGTAGGGACGGTAGACTTTGTGTACCACAAGACGAGAACTTGAGAAAGACCATTCTTGATGATGCACATCGTTCGAAGATGACCATTCATCCCGGCAGGGACAAGATGTACATGGACATGAGACGGGTTTACTTTTGGGCCGGAATGAAGAAGGATGTGGCCGAGTTTGTCGCTAGATGCTTGGTGTGCCAACAAGTAAAAGAAGAGCAAAAGAAGCCTGGTGGGTTGCTTCACCCATTAGAGGTCCCACAATGGAAGTGGGAGAGTGTCTCGATGGACTTTGTTGATGGGTTACCGTGATCGAGGAAAGGTAATATAGGAATTTGGGTCATGGTAGATAGACTTACTAAGAGCGCCCATTTCATTGCCGTGAAGAGTAAGAGGACTGTTCTATGGTTAGCCTCCGTATACATTCGAGAGATAGTTCGTTTGCACGGTGTTCCTTCTAGCATAGTGAGCGATCGCGATCCTATCTTTACTAGCGAGTTTTGGAAGAGCTTGCAAGAGGCGGTAGGGACTCAGTTATGTTTGAACACCGCATGTCATCCTCAGACGGACGGCCAGACCGAGAGGGTGAATCGTATTCTAGAGGACCTTTTGAGGCTATGTGTTTTAGATTTCGGAGGTATGTGGGAAGAGCATCTTCCCTTTGTGGAGTTCGCGTATAATAATAGCTTTCAGTCTAGCATTGGCATGGCACCTTTCGAGCTCTTTGTGGAAGGCCTTGTCGTTCACCTACATGTTGGTGGGAATATACGGATAAGATCTTACTTGGGCCTGATATGATTAGAGATACTTCGGAAAAGATTGATTTGATTCGAAGGAGGATGAAGACGGCGCAAGATAGGCAGAAATCATATGCGGACAATAGGAGGACATATCTTGAATTTGATATTGGGGACATGGTTTTATAAAGGTATCTCCATTACGGAATGTAGTTCGTTTTGGGTCCGTTGGGAAGTTAGCACCAAGGTTCGTAGGGCCGTTTCCTATTAAGGAGAGGATTGGACAGATGGCGTATAGAGTGGAGTTGCCCAAGAGACTTAGTGGTGTACACGACGTATTCCATGTATCACATTTGAGGAAGTGCTTCCACGAGACTGCGAAAGTGGTAGAGCCGAGCTTGCTTAGAGAGGTGGAGATAGAGCGTGATGCGACGATTCGACGAGCTCCTACATGCATTCTTGGGTCGGAGATTAAGAAGTTGAGGAATCGAGAGGTCAAGCTAGTCAAAGTGCAATGGGGAGATGATGAGAACGACGCTACTTGGGAGACGGAAGAGAAGATGCGTTCATTGTACCCTTTTCTTTTCGAGGGTATGTCTTTTAATTTCTCCTTTATCGCTTAGCTTGTACTTATTCTATCTTTAGTATGTCCTCTCTCTAGTATCTTTGACCTTTAGATAGGGTAGTCATATAGTTGAAACATTTGTTTGAGACATGTTATGTATGGTGGATGCATGTGGATGCAAGTGTTTGCTAGTGGTTGCTCGTGGATGCATATACACACACTTTAGGCACTAAATCGGCTCAGTCACTTTCATATTGCATATAAATGGATGTGTTTAGTAAAATGAATGTACATTGAATGTGTGTATCATATGGATGTTGCATTTAAATTAATGGTTGTGCACACATGTAGTAACGATATGTATAGGGTTCTTTGCATACATGATGGATACATGGCACTATCATTATTTGCATTAAGGAGGTCGACTGAATCAGTAGACCGCCTGATTTTGCATTAGTATACGGACATATACACACCCTATGCATGTATACATGAAAAGCATTAGAAATCTTTTAAGGACCATGGTTGCTAGTGGTTGATGGTTGAGTAGATGGATGATTGGATGGTAGGATACGTTCTTCTTGACTTAGAGATTTCGAGGACGAAATCCTTTAAGTAGGGGAGAATGTAACACCCCGTATTTCTGTTAACATTAAAGTAACGAATTAAAGAATATTTAATTTTAAATGTGAGAATTAAGGGAAACGGGTTGCGCCATTATGTTCGTCTCGGAATTCTGGTTGAGATAGAGTTCGAGTTTGCGTGAATTGGACTTCGTGTGAAGAAGTTATGGCGATCGGAAGTTTCAGAAAAATTCAAACAGATTTCAAAAATTCAAATTTCAGAGTCAGATTGGGCTAGGCGGGAAATTTCCCGCCAGGTCGACCAGGGGGTCGACCTACCCACATAGGTCGACCAGGGGGTCGACCTACCCACATAGGTCGACCAGGGGGTTGACCTGCCCCCCCCCCCCCCCGGGCAGATCTGTTTGATGACGATTTCTGACTCTTAGCTGAGTCATTAGGGCTGACTTGTCACCCTATCTTGACTGAATGGCTGGGTTTATTCTAGGTTAATCGGATGGCCTAAATTAATCCTAAACTTTATAAAAACACATGTAGACTCAAACCCTAAAATCAAATAAAAAATTAGAATCATGGCCTCCATGCTGTCACCTTGCAACCTAGAATAGCCGCCACCAATTAGAGAGGAAGAAAAGCTTATCAATTCAATTCTAATCTAAACCGCAACAAATTGTCTTCTCCAAAGGAAAGCTAAATCAATTTCAGAACTCAGATTTTAGAACTCAAGACCTTCTTTGAGTTGTGAGTTCGATTTGTTTAATAAGATAATTAAAAATTTAATTACGTTGAGTTATGATTTGGATTATATGGTTATGTTGTGAATCATTGACCGTTACGTTATTATCTATGTTGTAAATCTAGGATGTTATTATCTATGTTGTAAAGCTGTGATGTTATTATCTATGTTGTAAATCAATGTTAATTGTTGGCTTATGTACAATTAATTCATAATAATGCTTCATATGTTAGTTTGGGTATGTTTGTGGAACAAATTCATATGTTAAATCATATGTATGTATGCAAGTTTAGATGTTAATTTAAATATGAATCATATGCAAGTTAGTGAGAATCATATACAACCTTACATGTTTCATGACATCTATTTTATGTGTAAATTGGATCTAAAGTTAGGCTATGACATGTGTGAGTTAGATGCAAGTTTACACCATAGTTTATGTTGCATAAATCACATATGCAAGTATATACATGTTGGAGTATGAATCATGTAAAGTTTGTAACTATTGCCTATGCAAGTTTACACCTTATGATTAGATCTATGACATCCATAATTTATGCAAGTTTGTGACTATTGCCTATGCAAGTTTTAGATGAAAAACCTCATTCACACATGCATGCTCACCCCTTATGTTTAGATCTAGTTTTTATTCTATGCATGTTGTGATGTTTTCTTTTTATTCCATAAGTTAGACTATTCGAGTCTAACGTATATTTCACGTTAAAAGAACGAACGTACAACGTGGGGCAATGGATAATATTAAATGATTTAATATTAAGAATTAGCGTAAAATACCTTAAATGTGATGTTAATTGGTATAATTTTTATATACCATAAATAGATGGACATAATTAAGGTGTTAATTATGGACATAGTTAAATTTGAAATTGATTGACAATTTGAATAGGGAAAGTAATTCAAACTGGGGATAATTAACTATGTGTAATAATAAACCGCCTAAGACACGAGGTTAGACTCGTTTGTGGTGTAAGACTGCCCGGACCCGCCCGACAAATCCAGCTGCCACAAATGCCAGTCTAATGTGGGAGGTCTTAGGCATAAATTAAATGCGTAACAGTTGTAAAGACATGAGGTTAGGCTCGTTTGTGGTGTAAGACTGCCCGGACCCGCCCAGCAAATCCAGCTGCCACAAATTCCAGTCTAATGTGGGAGGTCTTTATAAGGTTACGGTCTTAATGAATTAAGAAACACTTAACCAGATAAACATGTAGTGGGACATGAGGAGGTTAGGTGGGTGCCTTGGGTGGCATGTGGAATTAAGTGGGTGCCTTGGGTGGCATTTCAAATACGATTAGATGCACTTTACCAAGATTGAAACATGTAAGAAGACATGAATAAGAATGGGGTTAAGTGGGGAAAAACCTTAGAGGGGACCAAGCATAGGTGGAAAGCTTGTGTCATACATGTGGGCCCTTTTCAAACCAGTAACCCATTAAGTATCTTTGTGGGCTCGACCCAAGTCGAGGATGGGACACGCGTACTGGATTTGATTGTAAGAGGTCAAAACGGGTCAGCGGTGGCAATGCAAGTCCAATGGGTTCATATGCGTGTGTGGGCCCGGGCTGGTAGGTAAGACGTTGTTGCATCGTGTAGATATAAGCCGTGCATTTTGGTTGTATCGGGTTGCCACTTTGGGGAGTGATACACCCCACTGTGGGGCCAGCACGGGTATCTACGAGTTAGGGAGCCGATTGATTGGGGGTAGTGGGTACACCTAGTGGAGATAGGGGCAGACGACGCCTATGAAGGTAACTAGGGGTACACGAAACTACCATTATCATTATTAAGTTCTGTAGACGGGATCAACTTTTAAGGTGACTAGTGGTGGTGCAGTATAGTAATTATCCTATAGTAATTAGGGGCGCCTTTAACGTTATCTTTGTTCATAGTCATTTCCTTATTTTCCAGCTTATGCCTTAGTCTAGTTATTTTGATAATTATATTGTTAATGTTATCGCACTCGCCAGACTTTATGTTTGACCCCCTTTTCTTTCCACCTCTTCTCTTCCTTTCCCCCCCCTCAGGTTTGCAAGGAGGGAATACTACAGCTTAATGCCGATTTCTTTCAGTTGCTTGAAGAGAGAAGATGTATCGCTTTGGACTCTCTCATCTTTATGGCTTTGCTTATGCTTAGTGGGGATTTATGCATTTATGTTATTTAAGTATTTGCTTCTTTATGTACTTTGAAGTTTTTGGAAAAGACTATTGATCCTGTTGTAATGGTTTTGAAGACTACTTATGTAAACTCGTTTTGAGTTATGATGCAATAAAATAAGTTTTAACTTCCGCTGTTTTGTTTTATTTATTTATTCTTGTAATTTATCTATTCTATACAACTATAATGCTTCATGGACATTGATGCATTCCCTTTGTGAGTGACATTAATGGACGTGGGGTGTTACAAACATTGTTTTTGAGAAAACACGATTTCGAAATTTACTGAAAATTCAATTGTTTGGTTTTGACTTTAGGTTTACGAATGAACTTCTAGTTAACAAAATTTCTAATATCAAAGCAAAACAAAATAATATTTCTCAAAACAAGTGTGGGGGTGAGAATGACGCACATATCTCTCAATTTATACATCATTTGAACAAGTCAAACTTTGTTTTTGAAACTTTTTCTGAACCCCGGCTCACTGACCTCTCTTTAGTTGCTATAAAAATTCAATTCGATTTTCGGATCAATTGTAAACTCAAAATTTTAAAATTAGCAACTTAATCTTGCGAAAAAACAAAATTTGTTTTTCCAAATCTGAAATGTAATATAAAATCCTTTATGATGTGGATTTCTGTGCTTAAGCTGTGTCTCATAATCTTAATGAGGGTGATCCATTGGTCCATCGTGGACCGGTTCATCTAATCAGTGACTGCATATTTTCTGAACGCACATTTGGTAAGTCATACTAATCCTCTTTTGTACATATGTAAATATTTCTCTTCCATTCACTCAGTGTGTCATGCATTGACTGGGGGGGGGGGCATAGTCGAAATCAAGTGTGGGGGGAGTCTGATTTTCATTCTGTTTTACATAGTTTAAGTTTGCATTTTTTTCCTTTTTCTTTTTGCATTTTTCCCCTTTTTCTTAAAAATAATAATAATTTCGCATCTCTATTTACTTTTAAATAAGACATGATGGAGTTAGCATACAATTCTGGTCGTTTGATTAAAATGTTTGGAGATTTACTTCTCTTAGCGGATAACGAAAGGAAAGTTTGAATTATGAGCAAATTTGGTGTAACTGGTATATTGGGAAGTTCGTAGGTGATGAGCATGAAATGTTTTTTGAATTGTAATCTGATTAAATGAATGGTTGATTTAGACTACTTGCAATAACATTTTAGATCTTTTAAGTGAAGTTGTGGTAAGATATCCTCGCTTAACTCTCTCTCTCTCTCTTATTTAAAAAAATAGAGAAAAAAAAGAATGTTTGTATATATTAATAATCTAAGGGTATCCGACATTGCTAGTACACCTCGCGTTGGTGTGCAAACCCGCCAAACTCTTTCCGACACCTTGTTGACAATGTCAGCGTCGGTATATCTTGGTCTCATTTTATGAGTTGGACACCTAAGAATTACCGACATCTTGTTGATAAAGTCAGCGTCAGTCTGCACAATCCACCAAGCTCTGTCCCAAACTCTCACGGGTGGTATACCTTGGTCTCTTCGGTTAGGTGTTTGTAAATAGTAATAATGTAAATATTTTGTAATAAAGAGAGAGTAAACACTTGAAATCCAAGCACACTCTTCACTTATTCGACCTGACTTGTTAACAAAAAGGAAGTTGAGATGCCGTTTTACGATTGTTGATATCGACTATAGAATTCATTTCGTATTTGCACTATGTTTCTACCAAAGCAACTAGCCAAGCTGGAGGAGTTTGTGATGATAACATGACTTTGTTTGAAGTTTTGATTAGTAACGGACTCAAATTTCATAGTGACAACCCAAATCTGTGTTAACTCATTCGTATAATATTTAAAAGTAAATTATCCATTTGTAAATATTCCTTTAAAAAGCTTGCATTCGTCTTGTAAATATTTTCTAATCTTGCATTTTGTAAATATTTTTGCATTTAACATTTGGATTTTGTGGGTAATATCCATTGAAAACCCTCACGAGACAACACTCGTCCTACTGGGAACACCCAGACGTTTAACGGCTTGTTGCATATGCTCAATGCAATCGTGCTCCCTACAAAAATGGATTTATCTTAGTTTTTTTTTCTTTATTCGAGGACGAATAAAAAGATAAGTGTAGGGGTATTTGATGTGCACGTAAAAATGCACATTTATATTCACATATTTATTCTTGTTTAATTAAATAAATTAACATTTTTGGGTATTTTATACGATCAAACCATATTTTAAATATCATCACTCATTTTAGGGAAAAAATGGTCACTTGTGCATGTTTGAATTTGTGATTGCATTTACTTGCTCATTGTATTTGTCTCTTATAGGAATATTGGAGCACAAATAATGCATACACGTGAAGATTTGGAGAACAAATGCATGCATATAAAGGAATGAAGAGGAAATAATTCTCATACATGATCATGGCGGACCCCACCTCTCAAATTACGCTCTTTCTCTTAAGCTTCTTATTAAAAGACAAACTGAATAGAAAAATAGGTCTCATGCATCCTAGATGACTCATTAATGGCTAAGAGAGGATTAAAAGCTTCATGAAGTGGGCATTTTGGGGATTTCCCATTATAAGTGATTAGAGTTTTAGGGTTAGAAACATGTATATATATACCCCTTTATGTGATGTAAATAGTCTCTCTCATCTCCTCTCTTTTATCCCCTTCTTTAGTTGAGTTGCTCTTGTATTTCCATGGCTACTTAGCCATCTTCTTTATGTAACTTCTTTATTTTAATGCAATTAAATTTCTGTGCTTTTTACTTTCATGTTCATAGCCTAGATTTACATTCATGTTCATAGCTTAGATTTACTTTATGTTCTTAGTTTAGTTCTATTCTTGTTCTACGTAGTTTTTCTTTCATTTTGCTTTATTTTCTAATGTTGAAACTTACATGTGTTGATATGATAACACACAAGAGTGGCTAATCCCTTGATTTAGGGGTAATGATGCTATCTAATGTGACGACCCCAAACCCCCATTCTACGGTGGCAAGGGTAATCTTTTGAATATAACACATAAACAATAATACCAGAACAGAAATATATAATTACACCAGATAATGTACATAAAATAATAATCATCAGAGTTACACAGAATACAGGATCACACTTAGTACAACATACAGTTTCAGCTTTATATAAAATCTCTACAGCGGAATGAAACATAATATACATAACAGGAGCTGAACAGCATAAAAGAAGTGATAGAATCCATCTTCGGCTCCATAGCTATCCAGAAAGAGCCTGCTAAAACCTGAATATAAGGCTGCCCGTGTAGAAATAGGGGCATCCAAGTTTGCAAGTGAAACAAAATACGAGTCAGTCATGGGACTAGGATGAGAAATCTACTTAACTTATCTTACAATAGGGCCAATCACAGGACCACGCCACTAACG
The DNA here is from genome assembly GCA_030737875.1 of Allium sativum. Classification (NCBI taxonomy): domain Eukaryota; kingdom Viridiplantae; phylum Streptophyta; class Magnoliopsida; order Asparagales; family Amaryllidaceae; genus Allium; species Allium sativum. Next base: position 456,906,492 of record CM060909.1, read on the forward strand.
CGGAACAGGTTTACTCCATTGGATTGCCAGTGTTTAAACCAAGTAAATCATTCAAACATCGCAATGATTTTTACAAAAATGAAGCCATTATAAGACTCAGGTCCCATCACACAATGCAACGCAAGCCGGAGGATAGAGTTTTACCTTATAATGGCCAAAATATGCTTGATACATATAAAACAAAAGCCTTTGATATTATTACTAGTGTTTATATGTTCCAAAAACAATTTCAATCATAAGTATCAATCATAAACGGCATGGGTACTATATATCATGTCGCCATATATAGGTTTACAATCAAAACCGCACGATGTCGTATTTGGAAATTGGATTTCTGTCATGAACCAAGGCAAGGGATCGTCCTTACCGCTTTGAGACGCTCTAGCCCGTGTCTCAGGCAAGTACTCAGTCGAGCCTTGGATCGTCAGGGCCTATCCACACGGAGTGGATCAAAATGCATGAACACTGCGTTTCCGCGCCCTATGGGGGGTCAAACTGGCCGGTATATCTACCAAACCATCCATTGGCTCTGCAGAGACCGAGATAACCGTGGTGCCTCGCTATCCATCATGCACATAAGTAAAACATCCAGGCGTGTAAAACCCAGACACTACTCCTATCTAGAAGGAAATGCATATCCTCCCTGAAGTCCTCTCCCGTTTCTGGTTCATATAGGGGTTTGAGGCCTGCGAATCAACGCTATACACAAAGCTATGCTATTTAAAGCCATGCTTTGATCATCAACCACAAGGCTCTGCTTTTCAACAAAAGCCTTGATCACAGCATCTCTGCATGCCACGTTGTTTATCTACAACGTCAGACACACATCCATTTACAAGTCCATTCTGGGTATGAATGAAATCGAAGGCACCTTATTCCTCGTCCCATATGTCCAATACAGGAGAGAGGTCCTCGCACATTCGAACGATCAACAAGTACGTCCGGACAACCACCACTGTAAACCCTTCAGGGCAGCAACTCCCACCAAAGGCATCAATAGCCATCCATTCGATGTGAAGATCATCGGTCCCACACCGTCTTCATATCTTCGACTTCTAATCGTCGACCAATTATTTGAAATGAGATTTAACTCGGCCTTTTCAAATAATGCACGTATATTTAGAATTCAAATCAATTCATTTCCATGGTTAAATTATTTGACATCCATAATTCAGTTCATTAATATAATTTTCATGTCAAACATATTCAACCATCAAATGTCCAATAAACCAAGTAAATTCAGTTTATTTCCATTCCATATCGTTTATAATATTTTATAACGATTTATCGCTATTTTTATTTATTTAAAAATGACCCATTTATTTAAAACAACGCTTGAAGCCATAACGTGGCTATGGCTCTGTTTTTCTTTAGATTTGTTTTACACATATCTGAAAATCTAACTGTTGGATCTTTACAAATTTTATACCATTGGAAAGATCTTTTCAAAACGGATCCAAGGTTCCAGTTTTGGGAAAATTCGACGGTCGGATCTCCCGGTACAATCGTTTAAAGTTACGATTCAAAATACGAACTACATCATCGTTATTCGTTTTATTTTAATTATATTTATATATATAAATATAATTCATTCTGGCACTATTTTTATTCAGATTTGAATTAAACATTTCACACAATCTAACCGTTGGATCTTTACTAATTTGGTATCTTTGGAAAGATATTTTCAAAGCGGACCCAACGATTTCGGTTTTGGGAAAATCCGACGGTCGGATCTCCCGTAATAATTGTTTAAAATCATGATTTCCAAACACGAATTGCAGCGTCGTTATTTGTTTTATTTTGATTATATATATATATATAATCCATTCTGGCGTTGTTTTTATTCATATTTGAATCAAACATTTCACACAATCTAATCATCGGATCTTTATAAATTTGGTATCGTTGGAAAGATATTTTCAAAGCGGACCCAACGGTTTCGGTTTCGGGAAAATCCAATGGTCAGATTTCTCGGTATAATCGTTTAAAATCATGATTCCAAATCACGAACTGCAGCGTCATTATTCGTTTTATTTTAATTATATATATATATAATCCATTCTTGGATTTCCAAACCATTTTCATTTCATATATATGGTAAAAATAATATTTTTAGTTAACAAATATTTATTTAACACATGACTATTTTTAAGACTTCATATCTATAATAAAAATATAATTTTTATTGTCAAAACAATTTATATCAAACATGAATATTTTTAGCGACTCATATATATAATAAAAATGTGATTTTTATTATTAAAACATTTTATTTCAAACATGAATATTTTATATAGTTCTTATACATGATAAAAATGTGATTTTTATCATTCAAACAATTTATTCGTCATATGAATATTTTTCCAACACATGAATATATTTGAACACATAAATATAAATCAAACACATGAATATTTCAGAAAATTTCGGCAGCATAACGCCAGGGGGTTTAAAACCGGCACTGTCCCGAGTACGGTTCCTCGCATTACCTTACGCCTCGCGGCGTTCCCTAAGGGGCTTATCCTTACAATCTAAATATTTCGATTAGTTTCATATCACAATGAATTTTTCCACAAACAATTCCAATTTTGTTTCAACCACAAACAATCATTATCAACCATTCGCATTTATCAACCAAATTTCACGTCAATCAAAATCCAAACAATCACAACCAATATGTATCATCCATGGTCTGTGGACGAGGGGAGTGTGTATATATATATCTATACAAATATATTTCAATTCCATTTCAATTTCATTTCAACTCCATTCAACGCACATATGATTTTTACAACGTATATATAACTTATACATCGCACATATAATTTATACAATGCTTATACATGAGGTGTACAATGCTTATATAACTTATACATTGATTATATAATTTATACATCGCCATTCCATTCAAATTTGAATTTAGAAATCTCACATTGGGTTCCACTCCACCAAAAATTGTAGGAAGCTCCAAAAATTCTTCGGTCTCTTCTAAAATGTCATGCACGAGGCCACGAATCAAATGTCTCTGGTTTCACTGGATTTCGACAACATATCAAAAAGATATTATTTTTATTGTAAAATCATAATTCGTAGCGCTTTAAAGTGCTATAAACAGTTAAATTTATTTCAGTCGTTACCTTCAGTAAACTGTTCAAAACTAGGTTTTGATTTTTCTTTCAATCCGTAGCACGATAGGAGGATCGGCCAACGCCACGTCGAAAAGGGTGGACTCGCGCTCCTGTGCGTGGTGGAGGGGCCCACTTCGATGCACCAGGGAGGGCACAACGGCAGCTGAAAGTGGCAAAGTTTGGAGGTGTGTAACTCGAGAAAGACACGACGATGGGGGGGTGCTCCTTATATGGTTTTGAAGAGGGAGGCGAGCTCTACAAAAAGTTCAACTGGAGCAAGGGTTTTTACTGCATGGATTCGCCAGAAAAGAGGAGAGAAGGTCGGAGAGGGTTTCCGTCATTCGTGCGCAGGTCTGAAGTGAGCACCTTCACAGCGTCGATCCGGTTGAGATACCCCACTAGAGGGGATGAAATTTATACGGATGTGAAGCTCTCGAGGAGATCTTCAAATTACTCAACTATGGCATTTGATTTTACTGAGTGGATTGGCCGGAATTTAAGAGAGAAGGTAGGAGCTCTTTATCGTCATCGGTTTGAAGGAGTTACGGGGAGAGAGAGAAATGAATGAAGAATTTGATTGGACCGTGGTTTTTATTTTAATTTAATTAAATCCAAAAATACCCTTTTCTCATACGAACTCCAATTCAAACCCAACGATTGTTGTCCCTAGCTAAATACCCTCATTCCGGACATAATGGAATATGTTTTGTAGGCCCATTTGACTGTTTCAGTCAGTTATTCTTCAAATTAAAATATAAAACAATCAAATTTGGATTTGAACGTACATTTCAATTTGCCGGGGCCACATACTGATTCTAAAAATTCCAGAAAAATAAATTTAGCTATGTCTGGACGATACGGTCCCTACAAAACTAATTTCGTCGAATTTGGAGACCGTTTGAAAAATGGCCATTTTCTGGTCGATCCAAATTGATTGGAATTAACCAAACACGTTTTCTTTTGCCACGCTCACATATTAACTAAAAAATTATGGAATTTGGAATCTAGCAATAATTTGACAATCTGGATCCAACAAAAGTGGTTTTGTCGAAAACGAAGTTCATTTGCAAAATGTCTATTTTTACAGCTATATTTATTCCATAGCGACCTTTCTGAAAATTCATTTAGCCATAACTTTTGATTCCCGCTATGAAATTTCGATTTTTTAGATTCGTTAGAAAGATATTCTTAAACAGATTTAAATATTTTTGGTTTCACTAAAATTCGTTTTATTTTGCATCCTATATAGTCAGTCAAAGTTCGAATTCAAATTTTCAAACTACCGCGCCATTTCATGCCTTGTTTTATAATTTAAAATAAATATATTCGCTATAACTTCGATCCAAAAGAATTTTTAGTCGTTATTATTTAAAATAAATTATTTTAAATATTCAAAATTCATCAAAATAGCCAAATTAAAATTTTTAAATTGGTTCTGATTTCCCGGGTTGTTACAATCTCCCCGACTTAAAATCTTTTCGTTCCCGAAAAGGAATGAAGCTGAAAGTTGTTTAACTAACCAACTCAACTTTCATTTTGGTTTTCATTCTTCAACTTTTCAGTTTCTAAGAATTTTCTAATTCTTCAAAAATTTGGCTGACACCCTAAATTTTCGAATTTTTTTGTCATAACCTCCTTTGTACGGGGAGGGGTTTGGAAATTTATTGGGCCGTATTAGGTACCCAATAAATCCGAAAAAGCATACATATATTTATAATGATATATTCCGATGTCCACAGGGGAGTGTGTATAGATCATAACTCCAGAGAATAAATTCTCATCACCCTATAAATGGTTTTTATGCCTTAATGACTAGAGAGACGTGTTTATTGTCATCTCCAGACCCGCGTGGGGTTTTTATTAATCTGGAAATTTACCGTTACATTTTATATAGTTCATATCAGTCTTCGGTTCAACCTATAATATAGTCATCACCATACAAGCCTCTCGGTTGTATGGTAAATCTTCAACCTTGTCACACAAGCTCCAAATGCTTATGTGGTATATGATAGAGTATGCTATCTTCAAGAAGTATGCCATGTAGTGTAGTTCAAAATTAATTGTTACTATCCTATGGCGATGTTTATAATTTCACACAGAACAACCAGCACTCCGCATCCAATGGCATTCACAGGAGTTAATATAATAAATAAAATTGCGCATCCAACTCATTACGGTTTACCTATTTGTCAGGCACACAAATAAATTCTTTACTCAACAGCAAATCCATTTACCTGTTCAAACATATATAATGTACATGCATGTATTTCAATCAAATTTGAAATCAGTTCAATATTTGATTCAATTTGCATAAATTTACCCTTCATTCTCTTATGGGTTAAATTATTCCAATGTTATTAGTTAAACTAACAATCACCCAACACAACTAGCAATAACTTTTCAAAAATTTAATAATTAATTTATATACTTTTTTAAAATCATGTTTGCTAAGATCGGGCTATATAATTAAAAACTTTACATCCACACTTGTGTTTGAATAATGGATTCATTGCCCAAGAATGGTACTCCACCCAGATTTCGATACTTCTTTAATAGAGCTTCAATATCTGGTTCTGACCTACCTCTTCTACTTCTGCCACTCATTTTCTACGATGTCTACAAATAGCAGACAAAGTGTCAGGCCAACAGAAAAGGTATTTTAAAGCATAGAGACATATACTTGAATGTAAATGTGTCTATAGGGGTGTATTTCATTCTGCTACACTCATTCTAGGATATTACTGATCCTATCTGAAATGAGTTATTCGTCATAGAATACTTCTGATTCAATTTCCGACGAGTCCGCTAATATGTTATATTCTAGAACTAAGCTCAACCAAAGTTCTGATACCGCATGTGACGACCCCAAACCCCCATTCCACAGTTGCAAGGGTAATCTTTGGAATATAACACATTAACAGTAATAGAATACAGAAATATATAATTACACTAGATAATGTACATCAAATAATAATCATCAGAGTTACACAGAATATAGGATCACACTTAGTACAACATACAGTTTCAGCTTTATATAAAATGTCTACAACGGAATCAAACATAATATACATAACAGGAGCTGAAAAGAATAAAAGAAGTGATAGAATCCATCTTCAGCTCCATAGCTATCCAGAAAGAGCTTGCTAAAACTTGAATACAAGGCTGCCCATGTAGAAATAGGGGCATCCAAGTTTGCAAGTGAAACAAACTACGAGTCAGTCATGGGACTAGTATGAGAAATCTACTTAACTTATCTTACTATAGGGCCAACCACAGGACCACGCCGCTAACGCGAATGGGTTTACTCCATTGGATTGCCAGTGTTTAAACCAAGTAAATCATTCAAACATCACAATGCTTTTTACAAAAATGAAGCCATTATAAGACTCAGGTCCCATCACACAATGCAACGCAAGCCGGAGGATAGAGTTTTACCTTATAATGGCCAAAATATGCTTGATACGTATAAAACAAAGCCTTTAATATTATTACTAGTGTTTATATGTTTCAAAAACAATTTCAATCATAATTATCAATCATAGACGGCATGGGTACCATATATCATGTCGCCATATATAGGTTTACAATCAAAACCGCACGATGTCGTATTTGGAAATTGGATTTCCGTCATGAACTAAGGATAGGGATCGTCCTTACTGCTTCGAGACGCTACAGCCCGTGTCTCTGGCAAGTACTCAGTCAAGCCTTGGATCGTCAGGGCCGGTCCACACGGAGTGGATTAAAATGCCTGAACATTGCGTTTCCCCGACCTATGGGGCGTCAGATTGGACGGTATATCCACCAAACCATCCATTGGCTCCGCAAAGACCAAAATAACTTAGGTGCCTCGCTACCCATCATCCACATAAGTAAAACATTCGGGCATGTAAAACCCAGACACCACTCCTGGCTAGAAGGAAACGCATGTTCTCCGTGAAGTCCTCTCCCGTTTTTGGTTCATACCGGGGTGTGAGGCCTGCGAATCAACGCTACACAAAAAGCTATGCTATTTAAAGCTGTGCTTTGATCATCAACCACAAGGCTCTGCTTTTCAACAAAAGCCTTGATCAGAGCATCTCTGCATGCCATATTTTCAATCTATAACGTCAGATACACATCCATTTACAAGTCTGTACTAGGTCTGAACGAAACCGGAGGCACCTTATTCCTTATCCCATATGTCCAATCCAGGAAAGAGGTCCTCGCACATCCGAACGATCAAAAAGTACGTTCGGACAACCACCACTGTAACCCCTTCAGGGCAGAATCTCCCATCAAAGGCATCAGTAGCCATCCATTTGATGTGAAGATCATCGGTCTTGCACCGTCTTCATATCTTCGACTTCTAATCGTCGACCAATTATTTGAAATGATATTTAACTCGGCCTTTTCAAATAATGCACGTATATTTAGAATTCAAATCAATTCATTTCCATGGTTAAATTATTTGACATCCATAATTCAGTTCATTAATATAATTTTCATGTCAAACACATTCAACCATCAAATATCCAATAAACCGTGTAAATTTGGTTTATTTCCATTCCATATAGTTTATAATATTTTATAACGATTTATCGCTATTTTTATTTATTTAAAAATGGCCCATTTATTTAAAACCACGCTTCAGGCCATAACACAGCCATGGCACTGTTTTTCTTCAGATTTTTTTTACACATATCTGAAAATATAGCCGTTGGATCTTTACAAATTTTATACCATTGGATATATCTTTTCAAAACGGATCCAACAGTTCCAGTTTTGGGAAAATCCGACGGTCGGATCTCCCGGTACAATCATTTAAAGTTACGATTTCAAAATACGAACTGTAGCGTCGTTATTCGTTTTATTTTAAATATATTTATATATATATATAAATAAAATTCATTTTGGCGCGGTTTTTATTCAAATTTGAATTAAACATTTCAAACAATCTAACCGTTGGATCTTTAAAAATTTGGAATCGTTGGAAAGATATTTTCAAACCGGACCCAACGGTTTCGGTTTTGTGAAAATCCGACGGTCGGATCTCTCGTAATAATCATTTAAAATCATGATTTCAAAACACAAACTACAGCATCGTTATTCATTTTATTTTAATTATATATATATATATAAATATGATCCATTCTGGCGCTGTTTTTATTCAGATTTGAATTATATATTTCACACAATCTAACCGTTGGACCTTTACAAATTTGGCATCGTTGGAAATATATTTTCAAAGCGGACCCGACAGTTTCGGTTTCGAGAAAATCCGTTGGTCGGATTTCTCGGTATAATCGTTTAAAATCACGATTCCAAATCAGGAACTGCAACGTCGTTATTCGTTTTATTTTAATTATATATATATAATCAATTCTTTGATTTCCAAACCATTTTCATTTCATATATATGGTAAAAAAAAAAAATTAGCCAACAAATATTTATTTCAACACATGACTATTTTTAACACTTCATATCTATAATAAAAATATGATTTTTATTGTCAAAACAATTTATTTAATTTTAGCAATTCGTATATATAATAAAAATGTGATTTTTATTATTAAAACATTTTATTTCAAACATGAATAATTTATATACTTCATATACATGATAAAAATGTGATTTTTATCATTCAAACAATTTATTCGTCATATGGATATTTTTCCAACACATGAATATAAATCAAACACATGAATATTTCAGAAAATTTTGACAGCATAATGGCAGAGGGTTTAAAATCGGCACCGTCCCGAGTACGGCTCCTCGCACTACCTTACGCCTCGCGGCGTTTCCTAAGGGGCTTATCCTTATAATCTAAATATTTCGATCATTTTCGTATCACAATGAATTTTTCCACAAACAATTCCAATTTTGTTTCAACCACAAACAACCATTATCAACCATTCACATTTATCAACCAAATTTCACATCAATCAAAATCCAAACAATCACAACCAATATAAATCATCCATGGTCTGTGGACGAGGGGAGTGTGTATATATATATATTTCAATTTCATTTCAACTCCATTCAACGCACATATGATTTTTACAACGTATATATAACTTATACATAGCACATATAATTTATACAACGCTTATAGATGAGGTGTACAACGCTTATATAACTTATACATCGATTATATAATTTATACATCGCCATTCCATTCAAATTTGAATTTAGAAATCTCACATTGGGTTCCACTCCAAAAATTGTAGGAAGCTCCAAAAATTCTCTGGTCTCTTCTAAAATGTTGTGCACGAGGCCACGAGTCCAATGTCTCCGGTTTCACTGGATTTCGATAACATATCAAAAAGATATGATGTTTATTGTAAAATCATAATTCGTAACGCTTTAAAGTGCTATAAACAGTTAAATTTATTTCAGCCGTTACCTTCAGCAAACTATCCAAAACTAGGTTTTGATTTTTCTTTCAATCCGTAGCACGATTGGAGGATCGACCAATGCCACGTCGAAGAGGGTGGAGTCGCGTTCCTGCGCGTGGTGGAGGAGCCCACTTCGATGCACCAGGGAGGGCACGGCGGCGGCTGAAAGTGGCGAAGTTTGGAGGCGCGAAACTCGAGAAAGACACGACTATGCGGGGTGCTCCTTATATGGATTTGAAGAGGGAGGCGAGCTCTACAAAAAGTTCAACTGGAGCTAGGGTTTTTACTGCATGGATTCGCCAGAAAAGAGGAGAGAAGGTCGGAGAGGGTTTTCGTCATTTGTGCGCAGGTCTAAAGTCAGCGCCTTCACAGCGTCGATCTGGTTGAGATACCCCACGAGAGGGGATGAAATTTATACGGATGTGAAGCTCTCGAGGAGATCTTCAAATTACTCAACTGTGGCATTTGATTTTATTGAGTGGATTGGCCGGAATTTAAGAGAGAAGGTAGGAGCTCTTTATCATCGTCGGTTTGAAGGAGTTACGGGGAGAGAGAGAAATGAACGAAGAATTTGATTGGATCGTGGTTTTTATTTTAATTTAATTAAATCCAAAAATACCCTTTTCTCATACGAACTCCAATTCAAACCCAACGATTGTTGTCCCTAGCTAAATACCCCCATCCTGGACACAATGGAATATGTTTCGTAGGCCCATTTGACTGTTTCAGTCAGTTATTATTCAAATTAAAATATAAAACATTCAAATTTGGATTTGAACATACATTTCAATTTGCCGGGTCCATATACTGATTCAAAAATTCCAAAAAAATAAATTTAGCTATGTCTGGACGATACGGTCCCAACAAAACTAATTTCGTTGAATTTGGAGATCATTTGAAAAATGGCTATTTTCTGGTCGATCCAAATTGACTGGAATTAACCAAACACATTTTCTTTTGCCACGCTTACATATTAACTCCAAAAATTATGGAATTTGGAATCTAGCAATAATTTGATATTCTGGATCGAAAAAAGTGGTTTCGTCGAAAACGGAGGTCATTTGCAAAATGTCTATTTTTATGGCTATATTTATTCCATAACGACCTTTCTGAAAATTCATTTAGCAATAACTTTTGATTCCCGCTATGAAATTTCGATTTTTCAGATTTGTTAGAAAGATATTCTTAAATAGATTTAAATATTTTTGGTTTCACTAAAATCCGTTTTATTTTGCATCCTGTATAGTCAGTCAAAGTTCGAATTCAAATTTTCAAACTGTCGTGCCATTTTAGGCCTTGTTTTATAATTTAAAATAAATATATTCGCTATAACTTCGATCCAAAAGAATTTTTAGTTGTTATTATTTAAAATAATTTATTTTAGATATTCAAAATTCATTAAAGTAGCCAATTTAAAAATTTTATATTGGTTCTGATTCTCCGGGTTGTTATATCTAACTTTATGTAAGTTCAACATTTGTATGATTTGTGATCTTTAATTTGTGCTTCATGTTCGTGAATATTGATGTAAGTTTATACAAATGGTTTTTATAGTCTATGTTTGTTGACAACAAAATAGGCTATGCTTAATCAATGTAAACACAAATTACATCAATATTTGCTAAGTGGTTATTGATGTTGAAATACAAGTAAGAACAAAATTTGACGGTCTATTGTTTTAGTTATAATTCATAGGCCATACATAGAATAGTTTTGCTTTAGTTCAATTTTCATGAGAATCATAAGTGGTTTAAATATTGCATTTATATCACTTAATGGAGATCACATATTGTATTTTTGATAACTTACATAAATGTGAGAGTTGATTTGCCTCTAAATTGTTTTAATTTCATATTTAGCTCTCAACTTCGTTTATAGTTTTCATTATCTTTAATTAGTTAAATCATCACTCGAATTCAGTTTAATTTGATTGAATAAGATTGAAATTACTTCTTTCCTATGGATCGACTCGTATTCGCCACGTACTAACAATAGTACGTCGTGCGCTTACAGTTTATTACACTTCGCGACGGTATTCTAATTCATAGAATATTCGTTGTCGAACAAGGAAGCTGAGAAAGTTCTCATTAACAGTATCGCCTGAGTCAGTAGATGTAATTTTTGAAAGGATAGAAAAGGGATTTAGGACTAAATCCTTAAAAATTGAAAAAGGATAAATAGAATCCTCACCCTCTTACATCCATCTGCCAAAGAAACTATCCGGGCATCGGATAAAGAAATAATGGTCCACATATCCTTTAATGCTGTCTACTAAGTCTGTAATTATTCTGGAGTGTTTTGCTTCCATAAAAATGATGGATGGTTTATTCCTCCTTTTGAAAGCATACAATGAACAAATTTCTGAAAATGAAGGCGCTCATTGTTTAACTCTAATGAACAGTACATATAAGCCTATCAAAATGGCGTAGCCATTGGGATGTAGCTGCATGGGGGAATTAGCCAAGTGTCTTAAAATCATTTCTAAAAAAGGATTGAAAGAAGGGACAGCTCCCATCGTCAGCATGTGTCGACTAACTGCCACAAATCCCGAGGGTGGGGAATCAACAAATTCATCTTGTTTAGGGAGTTTGGCATCAGTCTCTCGAATTCTAAATTGAAGACACAAGCTCTTATACGACCGTAAGCTGAGTTTGGTCAGAATTCTTTCAGGAGGAATTCCATCAATAGGACGTGGCACTGGAAATCCTAAATTAACTCCAGATTCTGGGGATTATCCATCTCAGTGTTTAAGGGTTAACCAGAAGTTCCAATTTGGGTAGATCCAGATGTTTCTGCGGGTTGTCCACGTGATTGGTTGCGATTCATCTTTCCTATAGTTATGCTCTAAAAATAAACTATAGATCTCATATGGAAAAAGTGTGTCATCATAAATGTTACCATATAAGAAAATTTGTAAGTGGAATGGGATGATCAGTACCGAATGGTCAGAATAGCCTCTAGGAGTGACCGATCGGTATGATTTGCTTTCCATAAGGATAATGACCACCGATCGGTGTCATCAAACTTCTGAGAAAGCAGAGCTAACCGACCAATGACATTAGCTCTTGGAAGACTTGCATTAACCGATCGGTGTCCTAAAAAACCTCCGACCGGTGTCAGAGATCTGACTGATCGGTACAAGATGTTTCCCAAAGTGTTGACAACTGATTGACCCCAATATATTACCAGATTTTTAGAGGCTATAGATCAGTAAAATTCTAACTAATGTCACTGCAATACCTAAGGTCTTGCAACACCCAAATCATCACAAACAAAATGGCATAAACTGTGCACACAAGACTCACCAGTTCGAGACAAGTAAGCGCATTCAAAATTTAAATGTGTGAGGTGTTACAGCTATATAGGAAAAATCATATGAAGCTAGAAATCCTTAAATCAAGCAAATCGACAAACATTTCATATGCATAAAATGTTGAATCATTTATGAACAAAGACTCATTTATTATGATAACAATAAAGGAGAATACATGCAGAGTTAATGGTCTCCGATTCAAGCATAAAGACAAACAAGTTATGAGCATGAAGCTAACATCGAAAGTTTGAAAGGAATGAAGCATTTCAAACTCCTCATTTTCGATCACAAACTCAAATAAGTAACAAGTAAACCCAATCCTATGTCTGAACACCCAGATTGGCACTTAAAACCCCAAATTCGCCATATAATTCTTCCTGGCTCCAAAATTGATCACATTCAAATACCAGCTTCGTTACTATCAAATGATAAAGTATCTACAAAGAGGATTAATACCTGCAAGTGATCGGTTTTGAACGCCAGAGGGTAAGTTAAACTCAAAGGCGGTTTGGAAGGGTTTTAGATCTTGCGGAGGTTGCATCCAAAGATGGCGTGATGGATTGAACACGCCAAGGAATGGGATTAAAAACAAAATTTGAAAACTTGAAATGAAAGTTTTTGAAGAAGAGCAAAGGCCATTAACAAGGGTTTTCTAATCAGTTGGGGAGAGTAAAATAAAAGAGAAGAGTAAAGGCTTTGGGAGTGATATAAAGGGGCAACCAAATGGGCCGACCCGTTTGCAAGAGGCCAACACACCAAGAGCCCAATGCACCCAACCGATCGGTCATCTTCCAAGATCAGTTCAAATATACCGACCGGTCGCTCAATTTTTTTTATATGAGTAATCGAGCATGCCAACCAAGAGCGAAATCAGTGTATCGATTCATCAATATGTAATAAAGTTTTCATATCAGAGTCCACAACTTTTATGAATAAAATGGTAAACTCCGAGGGGCAAATGTTTACTCCCTAAAAATTGTATGCACTTTGATGAATTGTTACATTGATAAAGTTAGGGCATCATAGCCGATCGGTCGAAGCCATCATCGAAAACCCCTAATCCACTTCCCGTTCAACACCACCGGTCGATAAATGCATAAGCACACCGATCGGTAGAAGAGCCAAAGCACTCCTTATATGTACGATGGAGACATACCGATCGGTATATACACAAAGGGATCCGATCAGTATCACAAAACTTCACCCATGTAAGAACAAGACACCGATCGGTCAGGACATAGGGCCACCGATCGGTAAGGGAATGAGGGCACACCCCAGCAAGGGCAGTCATATGAATACTGAATGGTATTGGGCCAGGGCCATCGATCGGTGAACTCATGTACTCCGGCCTAGTCATTTCAGATAGCCTAGAAGAAGATACCGATCGGTAACAAAGGTTGATTAATGACAGCTGGAGACAGTTGGCCAATGGCAGACTTGTAAATATTACCAAATACCGATCGGTGGTCTAGAGTATTATATCACCACATTCTCCACACCTATAAATAGAGGTCCAACCTTACTTTAATGGGGGATGAATTCCCTTGCCACGAAGTGCGGCCAAAATCTATCCATTACCATTCTTACACTCATCTATCATCATCAAGTGAGGATTCATTCATTCATTGATCATGGCTTTCATCAAATTTGTAATAACCCGGAAATCTGAGCCAATTTAAAATTTTTATTTTGGCAATTTTAGTGAATTTTGAATATTTAAAATGAATTATTTTAAATATTAACGACGAGAAATTTAATTTGAATAGAATTAGAATGGAAATATTTATATAGATCGTCGTTAGAATATAATTATTTATTTATAATTATAAAAGGAATTGAAAATGGCGCGGTAGTTCGAAAATTCAATTTCAAATTTCAAATGAATGTACAGGATTCAAAATAAACCGGATTTTAGCAAAACCAAAAATATTTGAAGCTAAATGAGAATATCTTTCCAACGAATCCGAAAAATTGAAATTTCATAGCGGGAATCAAAAGTTATGTCAAGTTGAAAATTCAGATTAGTCGCTATGGAATTTCGGCCCTTAAAAATGGAAATTTTGCAAACGACCTCGGTTTTCGACGAAACCACTTTTGTTGGATCCGGGATGTCAAGTTATTGCTAGGTTTCAAAATTCGTAATTTTCTGAATCAATATGTGAGCGTGGCAAAGGAAAACGCGTTTGACCAGTTTAAGTTGATTTTAATCGACTGGAAAATGGCCATTTTTCAAACGATCTCAGAATTTGACGAAATTAGTTTTGTTTGGACCATATCGTCAATACGAAGCTAGAAAATATTTTTCGGGAATTTTTAGAGTCCACATGTGGCCCCGGTAAATTGAAATGTGTGTTCAAATTCGATATATAGATTTATATTTTGATTTTGACGGAAACTAATCGAAACGATCGAATCAGCCTACGATACATATCCCATTGTGTTCAGAATGAGGGTAATTAGCTAGGGACGACAGTCAGTGTGTTCAATTTTGAGTTAGAAATAAAAAGTTGCTTATTGAAATTTTAAAATAATAAAATATATATTATTTATATAACTTCCTACCCTCCTCTCTCTCTCTTCATTATAAATCAGAAACAAAATATAAAAAAAGAGAGGAGGAGCTCGACGGCGCCCCCCCCCCCAAAGCCCCGACGCGCCGCCAGGGAGGAACGTCGTGCCCCACCGCCGGCCTCCCCATCGCACACTCCCCCTCCAGTAGCCGGCGCCCCCCCTCACTACTTACTCCTCTGAAAACCGCCTCTGGCCACGCCCTGACCCACCGCCGTCTAGCCTGACCTTGCCACCGCCTCAGGCACCTGTTCCGACCACCAGCGCCTTTCTCCTCTGCCTCCGACCGCCTGTGGGTCCCTCCACAGCCCCAAACCCATATAAAACAGCCCTCTTTCAAACAGTAGCCTCCACCACTAGAAAAATCCGATTTTTAATAAGGTGAGTGTTTATATTTTCCTATATAATGTTTTTATGCTATTGTTTTATAAAAATAAAAATAAACAAATCAGTTCTTATATTAAACAACATTGTTTATTGAAGAATGGAAACTTATATATTTTCGTTTGTCAAAGATTTGATTTTCATTTGGAAAAGATTTGTTTTTTTACATGAAGGGAGAAAATAAAAATGAGATTTTTTTATCTATGTCAAAATATAACTTTTATTTTTAAAGTAGCACCATAAAAATGTGATCTTTTTAATATGAGCATCGTTTTAAAAAAGATGATTTTTATCTTATAAGGAGTGTTATAAAAATGTGATTTTTATATAGTAGAAATAATAAAAATGTGATTTTTATATAGTAGAAATAATAAAAATATGATTTTTATATAGTAGAAATAATAAAGATGTGATTTTTATATAATGTAGAGTAATAAAGATGTGATCTTTATAGAAGTAGCCATGTAAAAATATGATTTTTATATTATATAGATAATAAAAATTCGATCTTTATATCATAGGAAGAATAAAAATATGATTTTTGTTCATGTAGAGTAATAAAAATATATTTTTTATTATATTACTAGCAAGGTAAAAATAGAATATTTATCTATATAGTAGCGATGTAAAAATAGAATTTTTATCTATATAGTAGCGATGTAAAAATAGAATTTTTATCTATATAGTAGCGATGTAAAAATAGAATTTTTATCTATATAGTAGCGGTATAAAAATATGATTTTTATGTACATAGCAACAATATAAAAATGTGATTTTTATATATGTAGTGGCTACGGACGATGAAATTGACAAAAGGCGAGCACGGCGAAGATTTTCTACATATGAAGAATCATGGCATTTGGTTTAGCTCTTGGTGAGAACTCCTCACTTTTATTTTAATTTCTAGTTGAAATATATACTAGGATGCAGACGGTGCTTAGCAGCACCCGACACCCGTCGTCCACAGACCATGGATGACTTGTTTGTTTGATTGTTGTGTTGTGAAATTTGATTGTGTGATGTGAAATGAAATAAATATTTTATAGTGGAAAATATTTCATAGTTAAAATATAATTTTTCACGTGTATATAAAATAAATATTTATAAACAAATCGGACGATTTGTTTATATACACTGATTTGACTAATATTGATTGGGTCGATAAATTTTACACATCGCCCAACTGCACAAATAAAATCTGTGTTTGTTGTTTTGAAACCCCACATGGGTATTGGGATGATATTTGACGTACACTAATCCCGATTGTTTAGTTGTATGTCAATCGATGGGTTGACAGACTGTGTAAGCTTTAATTATTTATATTTAATGCTTATGCAGTTGTGTGGTGCACTTTGGATGATGGTTGATTATTTGTCGTTGCTATTATATACATGTGTTGTAGAAAATCCATATAATTAACATTATATGGTAATTGATTGGGCCTCATTCCAATTTATAAAATGAATTCATGTGTTGAATTGAAAATAAATTCATGTGTTGAATTGAAAATATATATATTCATGTGTTGAAATAAAATATATATTCAGGTGTTGAATAGAATAAATATTCATGTGTTGAATAGAATAAACATTCATGTGTTGAATAAAAGCCGTGTTAATTAGTTTGACGCCATTTTGACGTGAACGATATTTATATCGATTTTATTCATTTTTATAATGAATAGAGAAAAGGAAGTGATTTCAAAATCTGATATTTTGAAATGATTTGAAATTCGAATTAAATTGAAATGATTTGAAATTCGAATTAAATTGAAATGATTGAAATTCGAATTAAATTGAAAAGAATTGAAATTTGAATTAAATTGAAAAGAGCTGAAATTCGAATTGAATTGAAATACGAATTAAATTGAAATGAATTGAAATTCGAATTAAATTGAAATTGAATTGAAATCGATTTGAAATGAAAAATTCAATCTTGATTTGAATTTGAAAAGGAAGTTGAAATCGTTTTGAAAACGATTTAAAAAATAAGTTTTAAAAGGAAATCGATGAAATATATATAATATATATTATATATATAATGGCCTGAATAGAACGCGCCGCGGCAGTTCACGAATTTCGACCAATTACTTCGAATGGATATTGCGGGTGATCCGACCGTCGGATTCTCCTAAAACCGGAACCAATGGGTTCCTATCGAAAAGAGCTTTCTAACAATTATTAGAAATTAGAAATCTAACAGTTGGATTTGGAATTATGTCCAAATCAAATTTGGAAAAGGTCGCTATAAGTGCAGTTCGATGGCCGTTGATGGAAATCGACTGTACGGGCCTTGATAAAATTATTAAAAATATCAATAATTTGTGTAAAATCATAAGAAATAATTTGTGAAGAATTGGGATGAAAATTTCCATATTTGAAAAGATAAAAATAGATTTTTATCGAAATGAACTAGTTTTGAACTAGAATTATAATTCTATTTATTTTTAAAATAAATAAAGTGGATTTGAATTGGTTTTGAAAATAACCAGAATTTCCAATAATTGAATTGGAATGGATTTGAATCGAAATTATCTTTGGAATATTTCGATGTTGGATTTCGTGATTATACAGATATTGTTATGGAAATTTGAAAGATATATTTATATCGTTATTTCCAATACGATATTTGTTGGTCGTAGAATTTGATATTGAATATAAGCCGATATATTTTCTATTCAGAGCCTTGTATTTAATATCAATGGGATTTGGGTTTGTCGTGAATGGTGTCTTCATTAACACTGTTCTTAAACCCAGTTGAGAAAAAGATTAAATCTTTTTATTTAGATTTAATGAAGTGTACCAATTAAATGGTATTTAATTGGATTTGAATTTGAATTGATTTCTGGGTTTATTGTGAACGGTGTTTTAAATAACACTTGTTCTTTAACCCGATAATTAATGGAATGTGATTTTGGGTTGTCGTGAACGGTATCTTCAATAATACTGTTCTTAGACCCAACAGAGTTAAGAAAATCAGAAACTAACTGGAGATTAGTTAAGTTGAATGATTTCTTGGGTATTGATCTGATGTTGGTTTCGGCCTTCGGGGTTAATACTTAGGGAATTGCTCACTTGTTATTTTACGGTTAAAGGCTGGTAGAATGGAATGTGATTTTGGGTTTATCGTGAACCGTGTTTTAAATGACATTGATTCTTTAACCCAGTTATAGACAGGAAGATTAAAACCAAGTGGAGTTTTAATGAATCTTTAATTAGATTGAAATGATCGAGAATGGAGTATCACCGGTTTTGCTCCAAGCGATAGTTAAATCTTTAATTAGATTTGAACGTGAAATGGTAATTGAATTTACCGATAACACCGTGGTGTTAGATATGAAGTATGACCAGTTTTACTTCATGGGATGAATAGGTAGGGATTGGGAAATAAAATAAATGATTACTTCGGTGTGGTTCGCTAATCCCAACTAGTTTGAATTGATATTCAAAGAACATTAAAGAATAAATTTAAAGAATTTATCTTTGATAAAATCAATGGGAACCTTTCCCAAAGTATAAGAATATTTGAATAAAAGAATATTCTGAATTGGAATGAGGCGTATGTTGTGTTTGTGTAACACTTGTTTATTATATACGCGATTTATTCAGAAATTCCGGGTTTATCCCATTCTGAATAACTAATTCGACGTGGTGTCGAGGATGAAGAGGGTGGTTGAAGACCGGAGGTCTTCACGTCGTTTGGGTGATTACTGATGATCTTGATTGGGCCGTACACCCAAGAGGAGGGAATCAGTTAGTGGTCGTCCAGACGTACTTGGAGATCGATGGATATGCGGGGTACTAGGTGCCTCCGGTTTCGTTCAGACCCAGAACAAACTTGTAAATGGACTGTGTGTCTGACATTGGATTTTATTCTGTGTGATTGATTTCTGTTAAATATATATCTGTTTGACGGCGGAGAATTTATTCTCTTGCTTAACGCCCTTCTCTGAGACGTACGAGCTCAGGGGTTATATATTGATGGATATCAAACGCATGGAGTGAATTGCCTGTGTGGCATGCCTAAGTGGCAATATGATCAAGGCTTCTGTTGAAAAGCAAAGTCTTGTGGTAGATGATCAAAGCACGGCCTGTGTGGCATAACTTTGTGTAGCGTCGATTCGCGAGCCTCACACCCCGGTTGTGGACCAGAAATGGGAGAGGACTTCAGGGAGGGCATGCGTTTCCTTCTAGCTAGAAGTGGCGTCAGTGGTTTTACATGCCCTGACGAGTTTGACTTATGTGGTTGTTGCTGTTGCGAGGCGCCTCGGATATATCGGTGACTGTGTGGAGCCGATGGAGCCATTTGGCTCATTTACGCCCCATAGGGCGGGGAAACGTATTGTTCAGGCATTTTATTCCACATCGGTGGACCGACCCTGATGATCCAAGGCTTGTCTGCGCGCTTCCCTGAGTCATGGGCTAGATTGTATCGAATTCGGTAAGGACGATCCCTTGCCTTGGTTCATAGATGGAAATCCAACTTCCAATACGTGACTTTGCGGTTTGATTGTAGAGCCTAGTATTGGCGACATGATATATGGTACCCATGCCATCTATGATTGATACTTATGATTGAAATTGTTTTAAACACTATACACTTATTATAGTATCAAATGACTTGTTTTAAACGTATCAAGCATGCTTTGGCTATTATAAGGGAAAACCCTATCCTCCGGTTTGTGTTGCATTGTGTGATGGGACCTGGGTCTTATAATAGCTTCATTGTTCTTTATTTAGCATTGCGTTGTTATTTTATGCACTGGTATTCTTAGGAGGAAACCCGTTCCGTGTTATACGGCGTGGTCCCTTGATTTACCTAACTTTAAAATAAAGATTAATAACTGTTTTAGTTCTCACACCAGTCACATGACTGACCTGGGGTTTATTGTTTTAACCTAAACTCTGGGTGCCCTTATTTTGACACGGGCAGCTAGTAGTTTTGGTTTTGCAGATTTATATTCACAGGATCCTGATTTACAGCTGGAACGATACTCGGAAAGCTCTGTATACGTGTATTACTTCTAGTTGTGTATTGTATATATTTTTTTCCGTTGCTATGTAATTTATTGTGATCTCTGATATTTTATGATGTGTAATATTGATTCATACTCCGTATATTCTTGCATTCTAATGGAATTGTTGTAATATACAATGAAATGTTCTTCTGTTTGCGTTCTATTTTGTCGTGTTCTCAAAACAATCAGGGGTTTCGAACGGTCTTGGTCGGTTTAGCGACTGATTCAAATCGAGCGGAATTCTCGGTCGTTAATAAATTCATCCAAGTGATCTAAGAGTTGGAGATTTATCATCCATGAATTCAAGTGTGATCTACAAGTGAAAGAGTGATAAAACTTGTTGTAAGAGTGAATCAAACCTTGTAATTGATAAACTAATAATGGAATCCTATGGAAAAGTGGATGTAGATCTTTTATGATTGAACCACTATAAAAATGTTCTTGTGTTTTACTTTAATGTTTTCTATGCTTGTGATTATGGCTCCACATACCTTTTGTTGAAGTACTTGAAAGAGTACCATTGGTGTTTCATACCGTTTTTGGTAAGCACCTTTTGACATAAATTATTTATTCAGCATCTTTTGTTTGATATGTTTTGTTCAACCGATTAACCATTAAATGAGAATCATTAGAAATCTCAATCCTTAATATTATTAACTGTAGGGATTAGGTAAGTCTTGCTATTATTGAATCTGCTACAATGTTAGTTGCTAAAAATCTTTCTTTATGTCTTGTAGGAATCGATTTCCATTGGGAGTTATTACCACATTTCCAGCACTACCCCTTTGCTCATTTGAAACTTCCTCAAAAATTAGTTTCCATTTGGGACTCGAATCATTTTACTTCTTTGACTGTTCTTTAATGAATCCCACGCATTTAGTAACGAAATTGGGCAAAGTTTGACCGTTATTCCCGCTTGAGGTTAGAACTCAATATCATACTAGCTAAGCTCCATCCCTTAGTTTACTAGTCTTCCCAATGTCTTAGGTTTATCGAAGATTTAATTTAGTGGAAAATTGGCTAAATCCTAAATGGATGTTCGTGAAAGTAAGCCCTTAACTTTTAAGTGGTGAGAATAAGGAAGTATATTGACTTCTATATGATGGGATATCTATTGTCTTCATATTTGAGTCTTTTGTTAGTATAGTCTATTAGAAGTTAAGCTCTGTTCTCCTACCTTACTAGAGCCGATCTTACTACATATTTTGAGACGGCTAAGTAGAGATATAAGTTTCTTCATCCACTGGATTAGAGGTTTTTCAAGATGATCTTTCAGTTCTTTGAAGATCCAATGGCAGTACTCCCCACATTCAAGGCTTTTCTTTTTCTAGATCACATTGAAGAATGGGATGCATTTTTTAGTAGCATTAACGATAAACCTATTTAAAGCTTCCACTCTTCCATTCAGGAACATCACATCCTCATTCATTTCTGTCTTTGCATCCTTAATTGCTTGGGTTTGGTTTAAACCGACCTCGATTCCTCAAGCAATAACAATGTTTCTTGAAAATTTTTGAGACCCAATTTTACAAGAACAATTATTTGGATTGAGATTCATTTGGCAATTTCTTGAAAACAAAAAAAAAAATCCTCTGGATCGGATATATGATTACTTTCCCCTTGTGAAATGACCAGCGTATCATTTCAGTATGCTTCCAACTTCTACTCAATCTGGTCCTTGAACATTTTATTTAACAGTCTTCGATAGGTAGGTCTAGCATCCTTTCATCCAAAGGAAATAACCTTGCAGTGGTAAGTTCCACATTCGGTTTAAAATTCGTGTTTTCCTCATTAGGTTTGAATATAAGTACTCAGTTATATCCTGACTATGCATCCATAAAAGATAAAAGCCTATGTCCTCTTGTGGCATCGACCAAGATCTATCCAGGCAGTGGGCAGTACTTGCGACATACCTTATTTAGGTCAATTTAATCAATGCATGCTTTGCCCTATCTGTAATGACCTAGATTTTCGAACAATTTATTTTAAATATCTAATATAGTTTTAAATACTGAATTGATAATATAAATGGATTTTTATATTGAGTTGTCGACTAAATAATCGAATACGATTTAATTTCAAGTTTGTTGGATTATCGTAATACTGGAAACAACTAATAATTCAATTCAAAGATAAAACTGGGTTGAAACAATTCAGATGGTCAATATAAATTGTATTTTGAATATAAATGATAATAATAATTTATTATTAAGGAATTGATTGTTTCTGAATTTAAATTATATTATATTGATTTAATATGGTATATACGTTCAAATTAAATTTCAGAATAGCGTTATAACATTTAAACATCAGTCGTTATGTTAAAATAGTAGTTCATGAATTCAATTTATGGACCATGAGATATTTGATTAGTGGATAAGCTCGAAATCAAATCAGAATCTATTTAAAAATAATAAAAATCTCTTTAAATCAAATTGCATTAAATACAAATCAAATCATATTAATTTTGTTGTGCACTTCATTGACCAAAAATTAAACACTCGTGTACGTTCTCTCCTTCTTCTGTAAATCCACACACCCTCTCTTATCTTCATTTTCGTTCCGCAGGCAACTAAAATTTTGAAGGCTTTCAATTTAAAAATGTCCATCCCCTTTCAATCCAAAATCCTCTTTCATACTCCTTATCCATTAAACCGCATGCCCATTCTTATTTTCATTTACAAATCAAATGAATCGAAAGCAAACCCATCCCCTTTTTCCTTCAGGAATTCGAAAAAAATCAATTTGTATAAATCCTACGATATTCCTCAAATCACAAAATATATTATTTCGAGTTAGTATAGAATTGCTCTTCATGCTTAGATGCTTGCGATTTGGTTTTAGGGTTTCAATCAGTTTCATTTGATCTTTCACCAAAAGGAGCCGCGATTCATATTCGATACCGTTCTTCGTGAGATTTAGAACTTCAATCTCTAGCCGATATGTGAAGACTGACGCTATTTGTTGCTCGAGCAGCGCTATGGTATAGACCTTTTGCCAATCCAAGAAGAAGTCGGGAGGGCGAGTTATGGCATTGAGAAAAAAATGGCGTGGTGGTTTTTCCTGTAGCAGTAATGAGGTAGAGTCGATGTGAGACTTACCAGGTTGGGTTTTTGGGTAAATATGATATCGCGTCGAAGAAGAGGGTTGCTGTGTTGAGTGTGGTAAAGGAGCCATTGGTGAAGACAGTAGGGTTCAAATACATTATTTAGGCTTTGATGGTATGGCTTCTCGGGGGAACTATTTTCGAATGTTCATCTTGAGACAAAAAGGAGAGACAAATGTTTAAATGGTTTGCTTTTATACTGAGCTTTCTATAAATCATGGGATCAGAAGATGGAGCTATGACTTAGAATGTAAGAATAAGTATGTTAGTTAATTTTAGATTTAAAAGTTAATACATTAACATAGTTTGAAATTAGTAATTTCTTTAACTAACCATTGTATGGATTGATAACTGAAAATATAATAATTTTGTTAATACAAGGTCAAATGTATACGAGATCGATAAGAATGGTCCGTGACTACGAATATGAAATCTATGATAGAGTTGAAACTTTTCGGGAAACTGCTAGGAATTTAGATAGTTCAGAAGTAGGAATTAGATGAACTGATTGGAATAAAAATCAAGGTGAGTAATTCTCACTCAAGAATTTATTAAAATTATTTCTATCATCAAAAATAATTTGTTGGTTGTTTGGCTACGTTTAAATATTATTGTGGCTATTATAAATATATTTGTTATTTAGGTTTGGTGTTTGTGGTTATTATATATATATATATATATATATATATTGGTGATTGGATAGTTCCCGCAGTACCATTAGCGGAAGCCCGCAGAATCATTAGCGGATGACCCTATGCGCCCTACGATATAATAGTGGATGACCTTCTATACCACGATATCCTGCCTTGAAGCAGGATGGATAATATTTATGTTGGTTAACGTCTGTGGATGTAGGAAAATAGGTTGGAGGGATCCAACTGGATTCCTCAAAAATATTATCATTTGTTTGTTTTCAAATATATTGTCATATATGATGTGTTAGAAAACCTGTGATTGATAATCAAGTTATTTTGGATGTTCATAATATCATTGGGCCTAAAATGTTGATTATAAAAATATCATGAAATGGAAATTTGAAGATTTAAGAGGGAAATCTTTTTTTTCTGAAATAGAATTCAAATTTCAAATGGGCTATAAAAACATTAACTTGTTTTGAATAATAAAAACAAATGGTGAATTTATAAATGGTGGTTATAAATTAAATAGGACAATTTTCATTAGATAATGAGGGGAACTGAAATGAATTTATAAATGGTGTTTATAAATGAAATGAAATGAATTATCATTGTATAACTCGGGAAATTTAAATACAAGTTTGAATTTAAAAAGGGAAATTTATTTTTCCAAAGTAGAATTTTAACTTCAAATGGGTTCGAAATTAAGACTTGCTTTTAAAATATATAAACAAGAAATATAAATGATATTTATAAAGAAAGGTGGAAAATTATCATTAGATAATTTAAATATTTAAATTCAAATGTGAATTTAAAATGAGGATTGGGAATTGTGTTAAAAAGGGAAACTAAGAAATTTATTCTGATATTCAGAACATAAATTGAATTAAAATAAAGGCATATGGATTTATGATTTGAACTCGATTAGATCGAATTTACTTAGATAAAATATCTTCAGAAATATAATAGGATTATATTAAATAGAAGTTTAAATTTAAATATAAAAATAGATTCACTGTTTATATATATAAGTTATAATTGATAAAAAATTCCAGAATATGAATTGGGTTTCAAATGGACTTGAATGGAAACTTGTTTTAATTATAAAACAAGGTAGTTGGATTTATAAACGATATTTATAAATATAGGGAAATAAATTATCATTAGATAATTTAGAGGTTTAAATTCAGGTATGAATTTGAAAATAGAATTTGAAATCCTTTTGAAATGGGAACGACGGAATTTATTCTAGAATTTGGATTATAAACAGAATTAAAATAAATACAAAGGATTTATAATTAGAATTCGATTTTTATTAATTTTATAAAATAATTTATCTCCAAAGGAATTGGAATATTATATATAAGATTGAGTTGCAAATAATTATAACTGAATTATGGAAAAATCGACAATTTAGAAAAATCGAAATGTTAAGTTAAATTTAGAAAGTCGGTCTAATACATATTTAAAATATACAAGAATGGAAGTGAAATTTATTTATAAACAAAGTTTAAAATGTTTGTATTTAAATATAATTAAAACGAACTCGCCGCAGTGCGGTAGTTTGTAAATTGGCATTTTGAATTTCAATTGAGTACATAAAACTCAATTAAGTCAGAATTCTTTGAAACAAGAACCGTCAGGACCGATTTGATAGTACTTTTCTAATGGAAGAGAATATTTTGGATTTCGTCTTATAGATTTTGAGTTATGTCAAAATCAAATTTTCAGAATAACAGCGTCATAACCATTATAAAACCATAACAGTTTATTTAAATAAATAAAAGGATTTTAAGTAAATAAAGTCCGAATTGCCATTAGAAAAAAATCCAAACTTGAGATGTAAATTAAATAGGAACTCAAGTGGAGTAAGTGAACTGATTTTTGAAACAAAAATCAGATTTTTAATTATTGAATAGAATTAACTAATTTAAAGAACAATTGGTTAATCGTGTTTTACATCGAAATTGGGCGTCAGATAAGTGAATGGAGTTTTGAATTTATATTAGAAATCGAATAAGAAACTCGAGTTGAAATGGAATTAGATTAGGTTTTAAGTAAATTAAAAAAAATACCCAAATGTATTATGTTCAAACAAAAAGTGAAATGGGCCAAAGAGCTAATTAAAGAATAAATTAGCGAATTGAGTTAAAAATGATTGACTTGAGTTAAAATAAATTGGGAATGGACGTATATGGGTTAGACATGTATGGAATGAAGTGTATGAAGATTATAATTCGTGTGCCCGACAAATAGGTACACATTTAAATTCCATATGAGTTTTTATGTGCCAAATCGGTAAGTCGCTTGGCTTTTTATTTTATTTTTGAATGGAAAGGACGCAGAGAGGCGACTTAAGGTTTGAGCTATTGACCGGTACAAAGAAGGTGCTAGCGAATTTTTCCGGAAATTTAAGGAGACGGAAAAATATAACAAAAGTTATATAACAAGAAATTGACTTATCAATTGTACATGAAATTAAATAAACGAATAATTGTGTAATGAGATTTTATATGAAGAAAGGAAATTTACAAATAAAATCCCGGGAGATCGGAAGGAGAAACGTATATACGTTTTAAAGTGAACGATGATTTAAAAGCAAATGATTTGCAGATTTAAATGATTATGTTGCTAAGAAGTTAAGAAATGGAGTTGAGGAAATTAGAAACTGACTGGAGACTGGTTGAGTTGAATGGCTTCTTGAGTGTCGATCTGATGTTGGTTTCGGCCTTTGGGGTTGATACTTAGGAAATTGTTTTCTTACTAGTTTACAGTTAAGGACTGATAAATGGGGAAGAATAGTGATATGTAAACAAGAAATGGAAATGTTTTCCGACGTTAAAAAGTGATATTTTCTGGAATATAGAAAATAAATAGATATGATAGGTGGAAATGTTTTTACAAGAATCATAAGAGGCTAAACGAATTTGGAGCAATATCTAGGTAAAGATATTGAAGAGATATTGGGGCACGATAAACTTAAATTAATAAAATATTAATTAAGGGGCCCATTGATTGTTTGATGCTTTGAATGGATGTTTGTGTTTCTTCGGTAGTTAAATAACCGACTATCGAAGTATTTGTCAATATCATTGTCAAAATGGGGAGATCAGTTGGATTAATATCCGAGAACCTTTCTGTATCGGCAGTATCGTTGCGAATCAGATTATATGAAGATAATCAAAGACAGAGTAAAGTGCAAGGGCTTTTTCTATTAATCCTAGGTAGAAATGGCCTAAGATGGATTAATGGAAATTGTGCCTACGGTTTCGTTTAGTCTTATATGGACGAATGTCTGACAGAGTATTTCCAATGATCGAATATGTTGATCTGTATAAATATATATAGTGGCGGAGAATTTATACTCTTAGCATAATATCCAGATTATATTTGTGCAAATCAATTAATGGTTAATGGAATTGACAATGTGGCATTCAAAGTGATTGTGCTATTAATGAAAAGTAAGTAAGCATAGCCTCATGCCTCAATAATCGAGAAATGACAAAAATCGGGCAGGCAACATGGCTGAGTGGGTAGCTCCCAATTAGGGTGTATTATCACCTATCTAAAGAAATTCATTTCATTCTTTATGCTAGTCAATGTTGTCCCATTAGGGAAAACGGTTGGTGATCCCAACCGTTGGTGATATACATTCAATACACTTAAGCGAAATGAGTGGTCTGTCATGTGTGGTTGGGTTACAAGATGTTCTTGTTGAACTGAGTGTATTCTCCTCAAGAGCTACACTATCGGAAGGTGGTTCCATACCTTGTCATAGTTGGAAATTCATTAACCAATCAGTTCTCACGGTTTTGATTGGATATTACATACATGTGGAACGTGAGATGCAAACGTTCCACTAGATTGTTATTTATTTGATTTAGACACTATTATAATAAAAGTAGTTTTGATATAAATATTTTCGTTTCTTTCAAAAGGATTTCGAATGTTAAATCAAGTGTTTTGGATTCTCATAAGGGAAAAACCCGTTCCGTGTTATACGGCGTGGTCTTATGAGATATCGTTTATTTTCTCAAACTATTTTAAATTATTTACTCATACCAGTCCCATGACTGACCCAGAGTTTATTTTGTTTTGTTTTACCTAAACTCTTGAGTGCCCAAATTTGTACGGGCAGTCAAGTAGTTCAGGATTTTACAGATTTACTTGGAGGATCTTGGAGCATGAAGCTTCAGCGTTATATACATGAAGCTTCAGCGTTATGTAGTATTGTTATTTCCGTTGTGTTGTAAGTGTTATACTATGAAAATTGTATGTTATACAGTTAACTTTTGTATTCCAAAAGTTATGATATATTATATTTTGTTAAGATGCGATGTGAGATTATGTGTTATTGTTTCTATTCTTCTTCAATCTTTTTCTTCTTATTTCATAATGATTCGTATTTCTGTGCAATTTGGGTTGGACATGTGATGTATGTAGTCAACTCTGATAGTATGGAAATTTGGCTTGTTACACTTTCCATTTGATATTTTAACTAAAATAAGGTAGTCAACCACAGGAGGTAGACACTTCTCTAATAAACCTGCCTTCAGATAAGATTTTGAGTTCCTGTTTTAGACTATTAGCTCGAAATTTATTGAATTGCCTCTCCATTTTCCTAATAGGTGCATCATTTGAATCCATATTTAGAGTATATCTCATTACTGTCTGGCCTACTCCAACCATGCTTGAATAGGCCCAATCAAACACATCTCTTCCAGACTAAAGAAAATAGACATGTTCTCCTTTGAGCATGCCACCTAGCTCTTTCCCAATTTTTATTATTTTCATTAAATATACTGGATTTATGCTCACATATTCTAGGTCCTCAATATCTTTCTTTCTCACTCCTATAATATATTGAGTAGAAATCTCTTCACTGTCCATTTCATAGTCTACCAACTTTGTCTCTTTTCTCCATTTTTCCTTTTAGAAAAGTTAAATCGTTTTGTACACTCTTGGGCTTTTTAGTTATTTTTTTAATTTTCACTGACAGCCGATTTAAGGGATTATCATCCAAAGGATTCCTAATTTTGGGTTTTCTTTCGAACAACAATAAGAAACAATGTTTTTCTTAAATTGCTTAAATATGGCAAAGTCCAATTCTCTAGAGCTAAATTGCTCCCCTTTTATTATTCCCCTACCACTCTTGGTAAGAGACTTCACCATTAAATGTTTTGGTCAAAAAATGCATCTACTGCATCCAAGACTGACCTTCTAAAAAAATATTGTAATAAGAGGGTAGATTTGTAATCATAAATAAAGTTTTGAAAATTATACAATATGTTAAGATTATTGTCTATGCTTGAAGCTCAATACTCCATACTGGAGTAAACCCTTTATTGTTGAACCTAATGATGGGTTTGGTGCTTGATTCTAGATTTCCCTCTAGAATACCCCTTTGATCGAAAACATGTTTGAAAAAAACATTTTCTCTTGTTCCAATATCCACTAGGATTTTTGTTACTGTATATAGCCCTCATTTGTGAAGTAATCATGTTACAACCTGAGTTTTCGGGAATTACCTACCATAGTACTTAACCATTAAAATAAGAATAATTAGGTAATAATTAAGTTGAATATATCATTGGCTTAATTATTTGAATTAATTATTCGTGTTAATAATAAAAAGTTTTCTATGGTTTGATTGTGGTGTTTAATCACGTTTAAGTGATTAAATTTGAGACTTGGGTCAACTATGTGTGAAATGTTGGGTTTGGGTTGAAATTTTATAATATGGCAGCTAAAAGCCTAAAAATATTAATGAGTGTTAATATGTGTTGCAATATGGAAAAAAGTTAAAATAATTTCTTATGGTAAATTAATATTGATAACTCATAAGACATATATTTTTTGTATTAACAATGTGATTTTTAGGATTGAAAACTTAAATATTAAATATTTGGGTTAGTAATATAATTTTGATATACTAATGAATATATATATATATATACAAGTAAAATTTGTTGAGATAGTAATAAATATAGAAATGTGTTTTCCTATACTTCAACAAACTATTTTTTTAAAACTAGGATACTTAAAGTATTTAAGGTACATGAATTATAAATATTACACGAATATTGGTAAAAAGCTAATATTTGTGTAATATGTGAAAACATGTGTTTTGTAGAGTCTTAATAATTTATTATGTTAGAAATAAGTCATTTAAAATATTTATTTTGATTATATGGTAAAAGTCATACAAATGTAAACGAAGTGTTCATATTTGTGCAAATTTTTGTTGCAAATTGTAAATTTTTTTGTGAAAAAATGAAAGTTTAGGTTTAGTAAGCTTTAAAACGTTTTATAAACATTATTGCAATTTTTATTTCTTTAACAAGTGTAAAGAGTTGTGAATTTTGGTTTAGAATGGTGTAAACATGGGTTTATAGGCTAAGTAGTTGTTAATATAGCCTAAACAAGTGTTATTTAGCCTAGTTAGGTGTTTAGATGGATAACTAAGTGATATTGGGTTTAATTAGTCTAACTAAGGCCTAATTACTTCCTTAATCAAAGAAAAGTCTAGAAAAAAAAAGTATGTATTTTCTCCTTTGCATCTGTAACACCTCGTAATTTTAATGAACACTAAAATGACAAACTAAAGAATACTTAATTAAATATCGGAATTAAGTAAAATGCACTACGCCATTGCATTCATCTCGGAATTCTACTTAAGATAGACCCCAAGTTTGCGCAAAACGGACATCGTATGAAGAAGATATTAAGGTTTGAAGTTTGTATACATATAGGATATATATATATATATACATATATATATATAAAAACCAGTCTAGAAAATCAAAAATCAAAGAGCGGGAGAGGGAGGGAAATCAGCCCGTTAGGGGTCGACCCCATGCCCCATGGGTGTCGATCCATAAGTCAACCCCTACACTGGGGTGTCGACCCCACCCAAATCTGGGACAGATCCATTCTATGAACTGGGACATGTTTCTTGACCAGATTCATTGACCATAGGCTATAAATAGGACCTCATTTCTGTTGGTTTATTCATCAAAAACAATGGAGACGGTGAGGTGTTGCCCTATCTTAGATTAAACTAGCCTATTCTTCTGCAACAACATTTTATACTTATTCAAGAATCTCTGCCACAACATCTACAGCCATTTCTCTGTTCTTTAGATCCAGTCCCTGTGAGTTTACATTGCTTTTAGATGTAAAAACTTAATAAGTAATCTTGACATGTTTATAAGTTTGGACCTAAGCATATGCCTGTTAGTAACCTGAATTACAACTAAGCGGCATAATCTATACCTTGATCTAAAATTTAATTTGTTGAATAACTTGTACGGTGAATCAGACTGGGATTTGGAGCATAACCTTTGATGAACATGAACAATTGTTTAATAATGAACATGCCTAGGTTTACAGTAATTAGAAACTGTAACTGTACTTAGACACGAGGTTAGATTACACTTGTGGAAAGCATGGAACCGCCCGGAACCGCCCAATCAGCGTCCACCAGTGGTTAATCTAATGTGAGGGGTCGAGTGTGTAAATGTAAATGTAACGGTGCTAAGACATGAGGTTAAACCTGACTTGTGGTAGAAGTCTGCTTGGAACCACCCGACATATCCAGCATCCACAAGTGGTAGGCTTAATGTGAGAGGTCTAGCGCATTAACAACCATAAATGGATAATTGATAATAACTTGTTAACCTGTAATACTTAACATGTTTAAGTCTGTGGGGGTTACATGAACCTATCAAATTGAGTAGGGGTTAAGTAAACTTGCTTGAATCAGTAGGGGTTAAGTAAATCTTTAAAATATGTGGGGGTGGGTTATATATATAAACCCAACAAACTTTACCTGTTTTATATGTTGGGGTTATGCAACCTTGTTAAACTGTTAGGCATAACCTGTCAAAATCCTAGAAGCGGGGATGCAAGCCAAGGGGTAGCTTGTATCATCTATTGTGTGGGACCTGTATCAGTCGGTAACCCATCTTGGTTTCAAACAGGGAACCCCGAACTAGGTCAGGGTCAGGGAACGCTTACTGAGCTAATTATAAGAGGTTCATCTAAGTAGGGGTGTTGACGGTGCATTCTGTCGGATTTATGTGTGTGCATGAATTTGCTTGCGTTGGGACTATAATACGTTGTGACATCAGTAGATATTGCTGCGCCTCTCAAAAAATAGGGTTGCCACTTTAGGAAGTGATACATCCTACTGTGGGGCCACCGCAGGGTATCTACGGGATAAGGAACCGATCTATTAGGGTAGTAATGAGGGTACATCTAGTCTTGCTTGTTTAGGAGCCCGTTATTATCGTTGGGGTAACATCTGTCATTTCTGTTGGGCTACCTATTATTGTTGTACGGGGTAAAATCCCTCACTAGAAGTACACCTAAGTCTACTATTCTGTTTCTGTTGGG
The DNA here is from genome assembly GCA_030737875.1 of Allium sativum. Lineage (NCBI taxonomy): Eukaryota > Viridiplantae > Streptophyta > Magnoliopsida > Asparagales > Amaryllidaceae > Allium > Allium sativum. The sequence continues at coordinate 456,939,414 of CM060909.1, forward strand.
ATCATCTTGTTTCTGTTATACTAGTATTGGTGTAGAGAAAAGTACTTGAGAAGCGCAATATACTATGTTCTGCTTATTCTGTTTGTCGTGCTTAGTTTGCCATACCTGTTTTATGATACTGTTATCTCTCTCGTCCAGTTTATATGCCTATTATAATGCTTTTACTTATTTATATGCTAAAAGTAACTGGACTCGCCAAACTTTATGTCTGACCCATTTTGTTTCCTTTCCTCTCTCTTCCTTCCCCCCAGGTTCTCAGGGTGGGAATACTCAGCCTTGATTAGGATTCTTTCTTTCTTTCTGCTTAGATCTGCTTAGATGTACCGCTTTGATTTTCTATCTTCTATGATATGGTTATTTTTGGGGATTATGATTTTTATATATTACTGTACTCTGATGATTATAGTACAAGACAGAAATTGTAATGGATTTTTTGTATTTCAGACTTATGTTGTAACTAAATTTGGACCACAATGTTTTCTATTTGGAAAATAAAGTTTTAGATTTTGCAGTTATTTTATATCTGTCTTGTGATATTTATGTTTATGTTTACCTATAACGCTTCACGAAACTTAATGCATTCTGTTAAAGAATGACATTAATGGATGTGGGGTGTCACATTGGTATCAGAGCTAAAGGTTAACAGATCAAATAAAGGTTTTGAAAATTGTTTTCAAAAAGGTTTTGAAAAGAAAGCATTTTCAAAAGAAAGTCTGTTTTTGGAAAAAAATATTCCCCAAATCCATATAAAATATCTCTCGATTCTCCGCTTGATTCTCTTTTCCTTTTCTTTTCAACATGTCTGGGGAACCGATTCTTTCTGAAGGGCGTCCCCATTGCGGCATGGTTCCGTAGGCATGTTAAAACTACGACACATGTCAAAGGGCATGGAAGTGCCCAACCTCCATCTGTAGCTGCATTAGTTCCACCTGCGGCTAATTTTCTCTCAAACTTCATGAGGATTTCTGTGCGATATATGCAGCTTTCGAAAAACTTGTTAACTTGTTACAAAAGGATGGTAAAGAGGAGAATAAGGGAGTTAGGTTGAGGAGCATAGCCCAAGTATGAGAAAAGTGGTGGCCCAAGAAGGGAATATAGATAAAAGAAGGAAAGCCTAATAAAGTTCAAATAAAGGCAAGAAGAAGTGTCATGGTTACGGGAACGTAGATCATTTGGTCGAAGATTACAGAAAAAGGAAGCATGCTTGTTTCAACTATGGCAAAGTTAGACACTATTCTAAGGAGTGCCCAAAGAAGCAAGGACAGGGCCAAAGGGCAGAATCTTCTGGAGGACAGGTGCATGGTTTTAAGGCCAGTGTACCGGACAGAGGTAGGAAAGATTTTGTTGAAGGTTTGATTTCTCTTTCCAATCACCCTGTTAGAACTCTTTTTTTTATGGCACTTCGCATTATTTTATATCTGATTCTGTGGTTGAGTCTCTGCACCTTAGTACTAGTATGGTTTTGGATCCCGTTGTTGTCTCAAACCCCATTAGAGGTATGACTCATTTTTCTATGATTTGTCGGGGTTTGAGAATATTTGTATTGGGCATTGAGCTTGAGTGCGATGCATATGTGTTTGTTTTATGGGCTATGGTTTGATTCTAGGGTTGGATTGGCTTGCCATGTATGGTGCCATTTTGGACTGTGAGAGGATGGTCGTTAGACTTTTGACTTACCATGGGAGGACTCTCGAGATTTCTTATGACCCTAAAGGGTCTGTCATGCCTAGTTTTACATCGCTTGATGCATCTATCAATGATTTACGATCTGTACAAGTAGTCTGTGTGTATCCCGTGTTTTAAGGAGGTTCGGGGCTTACCTCTGAGGCATGAGATTGATTTCCGGACATACTTGGTGGACAATGCAAAGCAAGTTGCATTGCCTGTGCACCATATGGCTCCGAGAGAAAGGAGGGAGCTCAGTAAGCAAGTAGGGTAGCTACCCGAGAAAGGGTTTATTAGGCGAAGCATATCTGAATGGGGTGCTGCATTAGTATTTGCCACTAAGTCGGATGGTTTTCTTAGCTTATGCGTTGATTACAAGGGGTTGAATAAGCTCACTAAGAAAAATAGGCACCACTTCCGAGGATAGATGATTTGTTTGACCAACTTGTTGGTGCATCTGTTTTCTCCCAGTTAGACATGACCATGGGGTTTCATTAGTTGAGGGTAGCTGAGGACAGTATAGACAAGACTACCTTTAGAACTCCAGATGGTGTCTTCGAATGGCTCGTCATGCCTTTTGGGTTGACGAATGCACCCGCCTATTTTGTGGATCTGATGAGTAAGGTGTTTGGGGATTATCTAAATAAGTTCGTTGTGGTCTTTGTTGATGACATCTTGATTTTCTTGAAGAGCGAATAAGAGCATGCCCTTTAAGGGAGGTTTTGAAGACTCTCTGAGCACATCAGCTTAAGGCGAAATTCTCTAAATGTAATTTTGGAGGAAGGAAGTAAGATTTCTAGGGCATGTGGTCTCAAAGGATGGGATAGCAGTAGATTCCACGAAAGTAGTTGCAGTTCAAGATTGGAAGATCCCAAAGAATGCAATGGAGTTGAGGAGTTTTCTTGGATTAGGGAGCTATTATAGGAAGTTCATTAAGGACTTTGCAAAGATATCAGTCCCACTCACCAGACTGACGAAGAAAAATCTAACATTATCTTGTGGTAAAGACTATGAGGATGCTTTTCAGCGATTGAAGAGGGATCTAACAACAACCCCATTCTTGACTTTTCCTGATGGGAAAAAAGTGTTTGCAGTAAACATTAATGCATGTGGAACATGGCCTGGTGCTGTTTTGATGCAAGAGGGGAGGGTAGTATGTAATGCAAGGAGAAAGTTGTGAGTTCATGAGAAGAACTACCCTACCCATGACTTGGAGTTAGCTGCCATAGTATTTGCGCTTAATACTTGGCGTCATTATCTAGTTGGAGAGAAGTTCGAGTTGTATACCGATCATAAATCTCTCAAGTACTTGTTCTCGCAGAAGGATCTCAATTTGAGGCAACAAAGATGGATGGAGTTCCTAGCGTCCTATGACTTTGATATTTCTTATACCCCTGGAAAGGGTAATGTGGTGGCGGATGCACTGAGTTGGCAGAGGATGATTTGAGTCCATTAGAGATGCAGATCTTGGAGTATATATATCGACCTTTGATTCTAGGCCCTCTATCGAGTTTACACCTGGTTTATTGGCATCATTAGAGGTGTGATCTACTCTTTTGGATCAGATAGGAATTTCACAGCGAGAGGACCCATAGATAGCGGACATCTTGGATAGGCTCGGTAAAGAGGAGACTTCCAGTCACCTCAGTAGATATTCCACAGATGATAGAGGGTGGATGCGACGAGATGGAAGGCTTTGTGTTCCCCAAGTGGGGAGTTTGTTGAAGACGGTCCACGAGGAAGCCCATCATTCTAGGATGACTACTCATCTAGGCAGTGATAAGATGTATAGAGATATGAAGAGGGTTTTCTTTTGGTTTAGGATGAAGAAAGATGTAGCGGGGTTTGTTTGTTGATGTTTGATTTGCCAGCAAGTCAAAGTTGAGCAAAGGAAGCCCGGTGGTTTACTTCATCCTTTGGAGGTCCCACAGTGGAAGTAGGAGAGCGTCTCTATGGATTTCATTGATGGTTTGCCTAGATTGAGGAAAGGCAGCACCAGTATCTGGGTTGTAGTTGGTCGGCTTACTAGAGCACTCATTTCATTCCTAAAAGTGTAAGAGGACGACAACATAGTTGGCAGCAGTTTATCTTCGTGAGTTAGTCCATCTACATGGAGTACCTTCCAGTTTTATGAGTGATCGCGACCCCATATTCACCAGTGAGTTTTGGAGGATCTTGCAAGAGGCATTAGGAATATAGTTGCGTTCAATCACCGCTTATCACCCTCAGTCCGATGGACAGACAGAAATGGTGAATAGAGTCCTTGAGGATCTTTTAAGGCTGTGTATCCTAAACTTCGGAGGGACTTGGGAAGAACATCTTCCATTGGTAGCGTTCGCCTACAACAATAGTTATCAGGCTAGTATTGGCATGGCACCCTTCGAGGCATTACAGACGACCTTGTAGATCACCAACTTGTTGGTGGAAGTCTACAGAAAGGCTTCTACTTGGACCTGAGATGATTAGAGAAACTTTAGAGAAGATTGATCTTATCCGCGGGCGCATGAAGACAGCGTAAGACAGGCAGAAGTCTTACGCAGATAAGAGAAGAACTGATATTGAGTTTGAAGTAGGAGACATGGTTTTCATCTAGGTATCACCTTTGAGGAATATGGTTCGCTTTGGATCCGTAGGGAAATTGGCGCCAAGGTTTGTAGAGCCATTTCCCATAACATAAAGGATTGGTCAAATGGCCTATAGGGTAAAGCTACCAGGGAGGTTGGCCAGTGTTCATGATGTTTTCCACATTTCTCGTTTACGGAAATGCCTACATGATATCGCAGAAGTAGTTGAGCCGAGTATGCTTGAGGAAGTAGAAATGAAACGGGAGGCGACAGTTAGACGAGTTCTTACCCGTATTCTTGGATCAGAGGTTAAGAAGCTACACAACCAAGTGGTCAAGTTGATGAAAATTCAATGGGGAAAAAACCCCGAGGATGAAACTTGGGAGATTGAAGACAAAATTCACGCTTCGTACCCTTTTCCTTTCTATGGGAATGATCTTAACTTCTTTTTCCAAAGCTTTTATTCTTACTTGCTCTTGTCGTTAAGCATATCCAATGGATGTAAACATGTGTTTGAGACATGTTATGTTTGATGGATGCAAGTGGATGCAAGTGCTTGCTAGTGGTTTCTCGTGGATGCATATACACAAACATTAGGCACTAGATCGACTTAATCACGCTCATACTGCATATGGATGCGTGTGCATTTTTCTTCTTTTATAAGTGGAAATGGGTGTATCATCATATGGATGTTGCATTTGGATGAATGATTGTGCATACATATTGAACTTACATGATATGTTAGGATTATTTGCATACATGTTGGATTCATGGCACTGACATACAATGCATTAAGGAGGTCGACCAAATCAGTAGATTGCCTGATCTTTCGCATTAGTATAGGGACATATACACATACCTTTGCATATGTTCATATAGGCATTAGAAATCTTTTAAGGACAATGTATGCGTGTGATTGGTGGATGAGTAGATGGATAATGGATGTTAGGATATATATTCTTCTTAACTTGGAGATTTCGGGGACGAAATCCTTTTAGTAGAGGGAGAATGTAACACCCCGTAATTATAGAGAACACTAAAATGATAAACTAAAGAATACTTAATTAAATATTGGGAAAGCGGACTAAGCCATTGGGATAAATCTCAGAATTCTGCTTAAGATAAACCCCAAGTTTTCGAAAAATGGACATCGTATGAAGAAGATACTAAGGTTTGAAGTTTGTACACATATAGGCAATATATATACCAGTCCAGAAAATCAAAAATCAAAGAGCGGGAGAGGAAGGGAAGTCATCCTGTTAAGGGTCGACCCCATGCCACATGGGTGTCGACCCATGGGTCGATCCCTACATGGGGGTGTCGACCCCAGGGTCGACCTCACTCAGATTTGGGACAAATCCATTTTGTGAACCGGGACATGTTTCTTGACCAGATTTGTTGACCGTAGGCTATAAATAGGACCTCATTTCTATTGTTTTATTAATTAAAAACAATGGAGACAACGAGGTGCTGCCCCAACTTAGATTAAACTAGCATATTCTTCTACAACAACAATTTATACATATTCAAGAATCTCTTCTACAACATCTACAGTCATTTCTCTGTTCTTTAGATTCAGCCCTTGTGAGTTTATGTTGCTTTTAGATGTAAAAATATAAAGTAATCTTGAAATGTTTATAAGTTTGGATCTAAGCCTATGTCTGTTAGTAACTTGAATTATAAGTAAATAGATCTCCCACTACTTGTACACTAAATTTATTGTTTAGTTCTCATATGCCTATTCCTGATATGCCTATCCTGTCATTATGCCTGATAGTGTCACCATATGCCTATTCTGTTAGTTTGCCTAATCATGTCACCATATGCCTATTCTGTTAGCATGCCTATTTCTATCATCATATACCCATCTTGTTATTATGCCTTTTTCTATTCACTTCTCTCCCTCTTTCCCTTTTTATTTTTTTATAGCCTAGGCTACCTTCGAGCTAAGGTCTATTGCGGAAATATGCGAGCGCGAGAAATTGGGAATTGTTGGAAATGATAAGTTGGGGCATAACTTATGTTGTAAAACATGATTGGGATTTGGAGGCATAATCTATACCTTGATCTAAAACTTTAATTTGGGGGCATAACTTTTATCGTGAATTGGACTGGGATTTGGGGTATAACCTTTGATGAACATGAAAAATGTTTAATAATGAACATGCAAAGGTTTACAATAATTAGAAATATAACCGCACTTAGACACGAGGTTAGGTTACACTTGTGAAAGAAGCCTTTCCGGAACTGTCCGGCAAATCCAGGTCCACAAGAGTTTAATCTAATGTGAGGGGTCGAGTGTGTAAATGTACACGTAACGCTGCCAAGACCCGAGGTTAAGTCCGACTTGTGGTAGAAGTATGCCCGGAACCACCTAGAATATCCAGCATCCACAAGTGGTAGGCTTAATGTGAGAGGTCTAGTGCATTAACAACCATAAATGGATGAATGATAATAACTTGTTGTAACAACCCGGAAAATCAGAACCAATTTAAATTTTTTATTTGGCAATTTTAATGAATTTTGAATATTTAAAATGATTTATTTTAAATAATAACGACTAGAAATTTATTTTGAATAGAATTAGAACATATAAATTTATTTAAATCGAAGTTAGAATATAAGTATTTATTTTAATTATAAAAGGAATTGAAAATGGCGCGGTAGTTTGAAAATTCGATTCCAAATTTCAAATGACTGTACAGGATTCAAAATAAACCGGATTTTTGTGAAACCAAAAATGTTTGAATCTATTTGAAAATTTATTTCCAACGAATATGAAAAATCCAAATTCCATAGCGGGAATAAAAAGTTATGCCCGGTTAAAAATTCTGAATAGTTGCTATGGAAATATGTCCCTTAGAAATAGCAATTTTGCAAACGACCTCCGTTTTCGACGAGACCACTTTTGTTGGATCCGGAATGTCAAATTACTGCTAGATTCCAATTTTCATAATTTTTGGAATCAATATGTGAGCGTGGTAGATTTAAGCATGTTTGGTAATTTCAGTTTGGATTTAATCGACTGAAAAATGGTCATTTTTCAGTCGATCTCCAAATTTGACGAAATTAGTTTTGTTATGACTGTATCATCAAAACATAGCCAGATTTATTTTTCTGGAATTTTTGGGGTCCGTATGTGGCCCCGGTAAATTAAAATGTACATTGGAAATTAAAATATAAAGATTTATATTTTAAATTTAGTGGAAACTGATCGTAACAGCTGAATTGGGTTAAGAAACATATCCCATTGTGTTTGGAATGGGGGTAATTAGTTATGGACCACAGTCGGTGGGTTCGATTTGGAGTTTGAAATAAAAGGTTACTTTATGGAATTAATTAAACAAATTATATATATATATATTATAACCTCACCTCTCCTTCTCTCTCTCTCCCCTTACAGTCAAACCCGACCCTTTTTAAAATAAAATAAAAAACGCTCGAACCCTAGCCGCTCCCCGCCGCCGCCCATCGTCGCACCCCCCTTGCGCCGACCACCACCACGACCGCAACCCCCCTCGCGCCGACCACCAACGACCGCAACCCCCTTCACCTCCGACGCCCCTCTTTCCTCCTCCTCCAATTAAAACTGCGCCCAAAATCCCTAATTCCCCCTAGACCCGCCCAAATCCGGCCACCCACGACCCTACCCACCTGAGCCGCCACCGCCTGCTCCCTAGCCCCGCCTCCAAAGCGCAGACGCCTCCCCCCCCCCCCCCACCCCCGCTCCCCGTTGATGAACCATGAAATGTGAGTTTTAGAATTGATTTATTTAGATAATAAAGAATAGATTTTTATAGATAATAAAGAATAGATTTTTATAGATAATAAAGAATAGATTTTTATAGATAATAAAGAATAGATTTTTATAAATAGAAAAGATATAATTTTTATATTTAAAAAGATAAGATTTTTAACATGAAAAAGAAATGATTTTTGCTTATAAAATATTAGGAATTTTGTTTATAAAGATTGTATTTTTATAAATAAAAGATTTGATTTTTATAGTTAGAAAGATTTGATTTTTAACATTAAAAAGATTCGATTTTTATATTTGAAAAGATAAGATTTTTATATAGGAAGTAGCAAATATAAAAATTTAATTTTTATAATTTAGTAGCGATATAAAAATATGATTTTTATATATAATGACGATATAAAAATATGATTTTTATATATAACGACGATGTAAAAATATGATTTTTATATATGTAGTAGCGTTGTTAAAAATCTGATTTTTAATACAAATGTGTGAAACAGACTACGTTGGAAGAATGGTGAAGAACGCTACGCATAGGAAATAAATCCGAACCGTTCAGAAATAAAGAATGGGGGAGTGGATCCCAAAGGTGAGAACTTCTCACTTTAATTTTATTTTATTTTATTTTCTAGTTAAAATATAAACTAGGATGCAGACGGTGCTTAGCAGCACCCGACATCGTCGTCCACAGACCATGGACGACTTGTTTGATTATAATGTGTTGAATAAAATGAAACATTCACGTGTTGAATAAAATAAAATATTCATATGTTGAAATAAAATAAATATTCATTTACAAATCGGACGATTTGTTTATGTACACTCATTTTACTGATATGGATTGGGACGATAAATTTTACACATCGTCTGACTACACAAATAAAATATGTGTTTAATTGAAACCCCACACGGGTATTGGAATGCTATTTGACGTACACTAATCCCAATTATTTAGTTTTATGTCGATCAATTGGTTGACAGATTGTTGTAAGCGTTAATTATTTATATTTAATGCTTATGCAGCTGTGTGGTGCACTCTGGATGATGGATGATTGTTTATCACTGTTATTATATACATGTGTTGTATGGAATCCATATAATTAACCTTATATGGTAATTGATTGGGCCTCATTCCAATGTGGAAATTAAAGAATATTTTAAAATAATATTTAGTAAAAGATCAAAATCTGATTTTGATGTCCAATATGGGTTAGACACGAATATATTTAAATATATAAAGCCGTGTTGATTAGATTAACGCCATTTTGACGTGAACGATATTTATATCGATTTTATTCATTTTTATAATGAATATCGAAAAGGAAAGGATTTCAAAATCTAATGTTTTGAAAATATTATCATTTATATATTAATGATATGGAATATTCAATTTTGATTTAAAATTGAAAATGAAGTTAGAATCGTTTTAAAACGATTTATAAAATAAGTTTTAAATGGGAATCGATGAAATATATATAATATACATATTATATATATTAAATGTCCTGAATAGAACGCGCCGCGGCAGTTCGCGAATTTCAACCATTGACTTCGAACTGACGTTACGGGAGATCCGACCATCGGATTCTCCAAAATCTGGAACTGTTGTATTTGTATCGAAAATAGCTTTCCAATGAATAAGAGAGATTTGAAATCTAACGGTTGGATTTGGAATTATGTCCAAGTCAAATTTGGAAAAGGTCGTTGTAAGTACGTTCGATGTCCGTTTATGGAAATCGACTGTACGGGCCTTGATAAAATTATTAAAAATATTAATAATTTGTGTAAAATCATAATAAATGATTTGGAAAGAATTAGGATGAAAAATTCCATATTTGAAAAGATAAAAATATATTTTTATCGAAATGAACAGTTATGAACTAGAATTATAATTCAATATTTTTAAATAAATAGATTGGATTTGAAATGGTTTTAAAAATAACCGGAATTTCCAATATACGAATTGGAATAGATTTGAATCGAAATTATCTTTGGAATATTTCGATATTGGATTCCGTGATTATACCAACATTGTGGATGAATTTGGAAGATATATATATATATATATATATCGTTATTCCAATACGATATTTTTTGATTTCAGAATTTGATATTGAATATAAGCCGATATATTTTCTATTCAGAGCCTTGTATTTAATATCAAATGGGATTTGGGTTTGTCGTGAACGGTGTCTTCACTAACACTGTTCTTAAACCCAGCTGAGAAAAGATTAATTTTTTTTATTAAGATTTAATGAAGTTTACCAATTAATTAATATTTAATTGGAATTGAATTTTTGGTTTGCCGTGAATGTTATCTTTAAAAATGTTGTTCTTAAACCCAATGGAGTTAAGAAAATTAGAAACTAATTGGAGATTAGTTAAGTTGAATGGTTTCCTAGGTATTGATCTAATGTTGGTTTCGACCTTCGGGATTAATACTTAGGGAATTGTTCACTTACTAATTTACAGTTAGAGACTGATGGAATGGTGTCTTCAGTAACACTGTTCTTGAACCCCGTATGAAAAGAATAAATCTTTTAATTAAGATTTAAAGAATAATTATCAATTAATTAACATTTTATTGGAATTGAAAATGGAATGTGAATTGGGTTTATTGTGAACTGTGTTTTTAATGACATTCATTCTTTAACCCGATTTACAGTGAAATGTGATTTGGAATTTATAAATCTTTTTATTAAGATTTAACAGGAGTTTTCCAAAGTAAAGTTTTCCAATTTAATATATTAAATTGGAATTGAATGGAATTCGATTTGATAATAATCGAAATGAGCTTCTGTGGCGGAAGACTTTTTATATATATGGAATTTAAAAGGCTTTGTCGTTATTCCATTTATATTATTAGTCGGATACAGAAATTGATATCGATTATATATTGATCTGTTTTCCGCGAAGATTCCATTTTTGTGGAAGAGGATTTGGGTTTATTGTGAACTGTTTTTTAAATGACATTAGTTCTTTAACCCAGTTAAAGACATGATTACATGTCTAACGTTGTATTTCGAACTGTATGGTTAATATCTGCTAAATATGTATCTGTTTGGTGGTGGAGAATTTATTCTCTTGCTTAACACCCTTCTCTAAGACGTACGATCTTAGAGGTTATATATCGGCAAAAATCAATAGCATGGTGTAGATTGTCGATGCGACATGTTTGTGGTTCTAAAGTTAAATAATCATTAATATTGATTTTTGAGAAGATTAAAACTAAGAGGAGTTTTAATGAACCTTTAATTAGAATGAAATGAGAATTGATAATTTAAATTATCTAATTTGGAAAATGATCGAGAGTGGAGTATCACCAGTTTTGCTCCAAGCGATAGTTAAATCTTTAACGGGAAATGGTAATTAAATTTACCGATAACACTGTGGTGTTAGTTATGGGGTAATACCAGTTTTGCTCCATGGGATGAATAGGTTGGGATTGGGAAATTAAATAAATGATTACTTCGGTAAGGTGCGCTAATCCCGACTAGTTTGGATAAACCTTAATTTGGTTTGAATTGATATCCAAAGGAAGATTAAAGAATACATTTAAATAATTTATCTTTGATAAATTAATGGGAACCTCCCCCAAAGGATATGAATATTTAAATAAAAGATTATTCAGAATTGGAATGAGGCGTATGTTGTGTTTCTATAGCACTTGTTTATTATATACGCGAGTTATTCGGAAAGCTCGGGTTTATATCCATTCTGAATAACTGATTCGACGATAGGTCGACAATGACGATGGTGGTTGAAGACCAGAGGTCTTCACATCGTTTGAATGATTACTGATGTCTCGATTGGGTTGTACACCCAAGACAAGGTAATAAGTGGTGATCGTCCAGACGTACCTGGAGATCGATCGGATATGCGAGGACCTCTCTCCTATATTGGACATATGGGACGAGGAATAAGGTGCCTCCGGTTTCGTTCAGACCTAGAACGAACTTATAAATAGATGTGTGTCTGACATTGGATTTTTTTCTATGTTCATTGATTTATATTAAATATATAACTGTTTGGCAGCGGAGAATTTATTCTCTTGCTTAATGCCCTTTTCTGAGACGTACGAGCTCAGAGGTTATATATCGATAAACGTCAGTCGCATGGCGTTAATTGCCTGTGTGGCGTGCTGAGATGCAGTGATCAAGGCTTTTGTTGAAAAGCAGAGTCTTGTGGTTGATGATCAAAGCACAACTTTATTATAACGCCGCTTTGTGTATAGCGTTAATTCGCGAGCCTCACACCTTGGTATGAATCAAAAACGGGATCGGACCATTGTGAGAACATGACGTTTCTTTCTAGCTATGGGTGGTGTCAGCGTTTACAAGCCCTGACATTTATATTATTTTTACCTATGTGGTTGTTGGATTGCGAGGCGCCTCAGATATATCGGTTACTATGGAGCCAATGGATATAAATCTGATAGGACCGACAAACGTGTGTTCAGGTATTGCCAATCCACTAACGTAACTGTGGACCGGCCCAACCGATTCCTGGGGTTACCGAGAGTGTGTAGTCCTGAGACATTTGCTAGAATGTCTCGAAGCGGTGAGGAGCCATCCTTGGGCTCGACTCATGACGGAAATCCAATTTCCAATACGTGACATTCGGTTTTATTTGTAGAGCCTAGTATGGCGACATAGTGGGATAGAGCACTATGCCATCTATGATTGATACATTTATATTTGAAGTTGTTTTCATACACTTTACACTATAATAGTATCAAAATGATTTGTTTTAAACGTACCAAGCATGTTTGGCTATTATAAGGGAAAGCCCTATCCTCCGGCTTGCGTTGCATTGTGTGATGGGACTTGGGTCTTATAATAGCTTCATTTTTTCAAAAAGCATTGCGCTTTTTATTCTATGCACTAGTATTCTTGGGAGGAAACCCGTTCCGTATTATACGGCGTGGTCCCTTGATTTACTCTATTTTTAAAGTAAAGATTTAATAACTGATTTATTTCTCACACCAGTCACATGACTGACCTGGAGTTTATTATTTTAACCTAAAATCTGGGTGCCTCTGTTTTCCACACGGGCAGCTATTAGTTTTGGTTTTGCAGATTTATATTCACAGGATCTTGGTTTACAGCTGGAATGATATTCGAAAAGCTCTGTATCCGTATATCTCTTTCAGTTGTGTTTTTGTATTATTTTTCGCTGCATTGTAATTTGTAAAAAACTAATATTTTTCTAATGTATATTATTTATTCATACTCTGTAAATTCTTGTACTCTGATGTAAATTGATGTAATAAGCAATGAAATGTTCTTTTGTTTGTGTTCTGATTCGTCTTGTCCTCATAGCAATCCGGGCTTTCTTTTACGGGGAAGTTCGGGTCGTTACACGTGGTATCAGAGCTTTGGTTTACAGAGCTCGAGAACAAGGCATATTAGAAACAAACGAAAGAATTCATCAGAGATTGGATTAGCAATATCCAATGAGAATGAGTCCTTAGAGATGGGATCAGTGGTATCCTAGAGCGAGTGTGAAAAGTATTATTTTTAAGATAAAAATGAAAACGAATTTTGTTTTGAAAAATTAAACCCTTTATATGTAGTTGAATATTTATTTTATATTGAATTTGGACAATCAAGTATATAAAGATTTTGCATATATGCCTTGCAAACGTGTATTCGAAGTTCGAATATACTGTATAGATATAGAATCACACTCTAGTCGCCCGAAGATGAAACTATTGACGACCGTACAACATCAGTTGTTTGTGTTCGAGTTTCGAAGGTGGGATATCTTTATATTTCCTATTGACTGGTGTGAGAACCCAAACTAGATAGGTTATTGTAGAGTTTGGCATCAAAAATATGATTTTTGAATATATATTAAAGTTATGCATTTGAAAAACTAATCAACTAATTGGTTGTTGATTATGTTGTTTGATTATTAGTTTGATTTATTAAATTTTGAACCATTAGCCAATTCGAATCAAAATATTGAACTGACTTGAAAATAGTTTGAGATTGCATGCATATACATGTATATACATTGAACAGGTCATAGCAGGTGTAACGATACGGATTTCGCCCGGGCCTAATCGATCGCTAAATCAACCAAGACCGTTCGAATCCCGTATACGCTAACTCTAGGCATACAACACATCAGAACAAATAACATAAGACTTCTATAAACATCATAATAATGTTACATCAGAGTACAGAATATATCAGAGTATATCGAAATATAATCAATACAGTGGAAGATGATTTTACAATAAATGTAATACAATGCACAGCGGAAGACTGTAAATGCTTGGACACAGCTTAAAGCTTCAATGCAGAATCCTGATCTATAAATCTGCAAAATAAAACGACTCGACTGCCCGTGTGGAAAATAGGGGCACCCGAGTTTGCAAGGAAAAACAAACTACAGGTCAGTCATGGGACTGGTATGAGAACTCAAAAACAGTTATAAACTTATATAAAATGATAAGGCAAATCAAGGGATTATGCCGCTAATGCGGAACGGGTTTACCCCCATGAATGCCAGTGTATAAACAACAATCAGTAATAGAGATATGGATCTACTATGCCTCGATCAACATGCAATATCCCAATCTACCCATTTAGATTAATCACCACACTTAGATTTTCCAAATTCAATTCAATTTACAGAAATTATTCCTTTGGACTTTATTTCCCGATTTCTATTTCAAATAATTTGAAATACATATCTAGCTTTTATATTAAAGTAGATTTCACTTCGGGATCTCAAATCAAATCATTTGGAAATATGAATTCCAAAACATAACGATGCATACAAACAAGTATGCAACCAAATATCAGGCTCCCCTCAGACAAGGCAAAGGGCGCGTACCTAAGCAACTTGATATATATATATATATATATATATATGCACCTCCCACACATGGAGCAAGCTACACACTGACCACTAACCCTAAGGCACTGGATCCCACCCATACTTTTAGTAGACCGGGTTACCAAATCTTTAGCCACATACCAAATCATTTCATATCCCAAAGTGGGGAAAATCATTTCACAACATAATAATCACAATTACTTTCATAATATAGTACTTCACATCAGCAGTTCACACTTATGATTAGTCACTATTAATCACATAACCTTTGAGCTCGTACGTTTCAAAGAAGGGTGTTAAGCAAGAAAATAAATTCTCCGCCACCAAAAAGATACATCATCAATAGCAACTAATCGGATACGCGATGAACCACAATGTAAAACCATAATACATTTCTAAATCATTTTAGAAATCATCGAGTTTTAGGCCTTGAAATCCTTTCTGTTTTATAAAACATTCCCTGTCCAAAATCGGGAATATATTTCTTCACTTAAGAAAAATATCTCTTCAAAATCATTCATCAAATTTGAAATGAACTCAACAACATCGCTAAACATCTCATAGTCAAATCGTGAAGTGATTCACAAGATGTTAGCATATAGATATTTCTACCAAACCCAATGCTAAATGTAAAAGCATATTCTGCTCATAAACTGGTCGAGCACCATTCACACAGTCAATCAATCAATATCAACAATCAATTAGCCCAATCCATATCAACAACCAAGTATATTTGGTTCAATCTCGTTTTGGTAATTTATTTATTACCATATATTCATTTGTAATCCAATTAAAGATTTATTCAAACTCCAATGTATTTCTATCTCTAAAGTCATTTCTTATTGATTGTTCAACTTTCTGGAAATTAATCCTGCTTTAATGGGGTTGAAGAACCAATGTCATTTATACACAGTTCACGACAAACCCAAAATCCAATTCAATATTAAATACAAGGCTCTGAATGGAAAATATATTGGCTTATATTCAATATCAAATTCTGAAATCAACAAATATCGTATTGGAATAACGATATATATATCTTCCAAATTCCTCCACAATGTCCGTATAATCACGGAATCCAATATCAAAATATTATTTCAAAGATAATTTCGATTCAAATCCCTTCCAATTAATATATTAGAAATTCTGGTTATTTTTAAAGCCATTTCAAATCCAATTTATTTATTTATAAAAATAATTGAATCATAATTCTAATTCAAAACTAGTTCATCTCGATAAAAATCTATTTTTATCGTTTCAAATATGGAATTTTTCATCCCAATTCTTTCGAAATCATTTCTTATGATTTTACACTAATTATTGATATTTTTAATAATTTTATCAAGGCCCAGACAGTCGATTTCCATAAACGGCCATCGAATTGCACTTACAACGACCTTTTCCAAATTTTATTTGGACATAATTTCAAATCCAACCGTTAGATTTCAAATTCCTAATATTCTTTGGAAAGCTCTTTTCGATAGGAACCCAACTGTTCTGGTTTTAGGAGAATCCGACGGTCGGATCACCCGTAATGTCCATTCGAAGTCAATGGTCGAAATTCGCGAACTGCCGCAGCGCGTTCTATTCAGGCCATTATATGTATATATATATATATAATATTTCGTCGATTTCCATTTAAAATGTATTTTATAAATCATTTTAAATTCGTTTCAAAATGATTTCAACTTCATATTCAATTTCTAATCGAAATTGAATATTCCATATACATGAAAATTTTATACAGTGTATATATATGTTAAAAATTATATTTTTAACAATCAAATCATTTTCGCCTTTCATATATATATAATTTTCATTTCATATGTATATCGTTTTTGTATTTCATATATATATCGTTTTCACATTTCAGATATATACTGTTTTCATTTCGTATATATATTTTATTTCATATATATTTTTTACATTTCGTATATATTTTATTTCATATATATATATATTATTTTTCATATATATATATATAGATATCTTATTTCATATATATATTTTTCACATCGTATATATATATATATATATTATTTTCACATCATATATATATATATATAATTTATTTCATTTCACATCAACGATCAATTTTCATATAGAATACAATCAAACAAGTCATCCATGGTCTGTGGACGACGGGGAGCAGTTCATATATGCAGTTATAAAATAAATAACTGTACAGAAATAATTTTAGTGAGAAGTACTCACATTGGTTCTTTTATTTTTGAATTTCTGTTCGGATTGAATTTGAATTTTCCTGAAATTCTAATCAGCCCATTTTGATTCTGATTAGTTCTGCGTTGTAGCTCTTGTTGTCACGGTTCCAACGCAACTAAAATAGCAATTTTCTGAGATCGTATGGAAAAGTTATTGCAGTTTATACATTGAATTACATAATTTAAAATAAAATAATATTTAAATAACAATTTACAATCTTGCCCTTATCCCTTTCTTCTACCTCGCGATTTACCCCAGGTGAAAACCCAAAAACCGTCGACTTCATCCCCTTAAAACGCGCGCCACCTAGACCCCGTGAACCACGATCTAAAACCACCACCATGACCAGCTTCGGCCACTCTCCCCGCACCTCGAGAACCCCCCAGCTCGCACCTCCATATTGACCAGAAAAGTCGCTCCAACGATGGCCATTTAGGCCACGAAATCCACCAATCCACGAACTGAAATACGATCACCCCTGTAATGATTTGAAGAGCACAAAAACCCCTTCAATTTTCACGTGGAAATCATGATTTAATTTGTTGTATTTTGGGCGTGATTATCAAACAAAGAAGGGAGCGATTTCAGCCTTTGAGGAGTAAAGAACGGCGGCTTGTCTGATATGCTAGGGTTTGGGAACAAAAAGTTATTTATATAATAAATTTATTAATATTTAATTATGTTTTATTTCTTCTTTATAACATTTTACGTTCCGAACTCTAAATCAAACCCAACGACTGTCACCCCCAGCCAAATACCCCCATTCCGAACACAATGGGATATGTCATGTCAGCCAATTCAACTGTTACGATCAGTTTTTATCAAAATTAAAATATAAATCAATATATATTGAATTTCAACACACATTTTAATTTACCGGGGCCACGTACTGACCCCGAAAATTTCAAAAAAAAAATCTAGCTATGTTTTGACGATATAGTCCTAACAAAACTAATTTCATTGAATTTGAAGACCGTTTGAAAAATGGCCATTTTCTAGTCGATCGAAATTGATTAAAACTGTTAAAACACATTTTCCTGCGCCACGCTCACATATTGATTCGAAAAATTATGAATTTTTGAATCTAGCAATAATTAGACATTCCGGTTCCAACAAAAGTGGTTTCGTCGAAAACAGAGGTCTAAAATGGCTATTTTTAAGGGCCAAAATTCCATAACGACTATTCTGAATTTTCAATTGGACATAACTTTTTATCCCCGCTATGAAATTTTGATTTTTCGGATTCGTTGGAAAGATATTTTCAAATAGATTCTAGTATTTTTGGTTTTGCTAAAATCCGATTTATTTTGAATCCTGTACATTCATTTGAAATTTGAAACCGAATTTTCGAACTACCGCGCCATTTTCAATTCCTTTTATAATTAAAAATAAATATTTATATTCAATGACGATTCAAATAAATATATACGTTCTAATTCTATTCAAAATAAATTTCTCGTCGTTATTATTTAAAATAATTCATTTTAAATATTCAAAATTCATTAAAATCACCAAAAAAAAAAAATATGGTTCGAATTTCCGGGTTATTACAATCTCCCCCACTTAAAACTTTTCGTCCCCGAAAAGGAACGAAGCTGAAAGTTGTTTTACAAACCAACTCAACTTTCATTATTTTCATTACGGCTTAAGTTCTTCAACTTTTCAGTTTCTAAGAACTTTTCAAATTTTTCAAAAATTTGGCTAATACCTTGAATTTTCGAAATAGTTCGCCATAACCTTCCCTGGACGGGAGCACTGGGAAAATCCCGAAATTGCCATACAGGCCTTTCCAATCCAAAAAGAAAAAGAAACAGTCAAGCGGCTAGCCAATCGGCTCATAAAATCATCAAAAAACCCAAGAAGTACAATAAACATGTACCTATTTGTCGGGCAAACAATTTTATTCCTCTTCTCTAGCCTCTTTGCAATGACCTGTTCACACATATATATGTACATGCATGCATTTCCAAACAATTTTCAATACAGTTCAACATTTTGATTCGACTTGGCTAACGGTTCAAAATTTTATCATACAACACAACCATCAATCAATTTGTTGATTATCTTTTCAAACATATAACTTTAATATATTCAAAATCATATTTTTAAACCAGATTATATATATAATCACAAATACGATATTTATAAACATATAACTCTCAACTCATTCTGAGGCATTACTAACCCCATCTCTAATGAGTCACTCATTCTAGAATGCTACTGGTTCTATCTCTAATGTGGATTCTTTTATAGGATATTACTAATCCCATCTATGATGAGTCTTCCATTCTTTTCTAACGAGTTGTACCCCAAAGATTTGAGTTAACCAAAGCTCTAATACCAGCTGTAACGATACGGATTTCGCTCGGACCTAATCGATTTCTAAATCGACCAAGACCGTTCGAATCTTGTATACGCTAACTCTGGGCATACAACATATCAGAACAAATAACATAAGACTTCTATAAACATCATAATAATGTTACATCAGAGTACAGAATATATCAGAGTATATCGAAAAATAATCAATACAGCGGAAGATGATTTTATAATAAATGTAATACAATGCACAGCGGAAGACTGTAAATGCCTGGACACGGCTTAAAGCTTCAATCCAGAATCCTGCTTTATAAATTTGCAAAATAAAATTACTCGACTGCCCGTGTGGAAAATAGGGGCACCCGAGTTTGCAAGGGAAAAACAAACTATAGGTCAGTCATGGGACTGGTATGAGAACTCAAAAACAGTTATAAACTTATATAAAATGATAAGGCAAATCACGGGACTATGCCGTTAACGCGGAATGGGTTTACCCCCATGAATGCCAGTGTATAAACAACAATCAGTAATAGAGATATGGATCTACTATACATCAATCAACATGTAATATCCCGATCTACCCATTTAGATTAATCACCACACTTAGATTTTCCAAATCCAATTCAATTTACAGAAATTATTCCTTTGGGCTTTATTTCTCGATTTCTATTTCAAATAATTTGAAATACATATCTAGCTTTGATATCAAAGTAGATTTCACTTAGGGATCTCAAATCAAATCATTTGGAAATATGAATTCCAAAACATAACGATGCATACAAACAAGTATGCAACCAAATATCAGGCTCCCCTCAGACAAGGCAAAGGGCACGTACCTAAGCAACTCGATATATATATATATATATATATATATATATATATATATATATATATATGTATGCACCTCACACACATGGAGCAGGCTACACACTGACCACTCACCCTAAGGCATTGGATCCCACCCATACTTTTAGTAGACCGGGTTACCAAATATTTAGTCACATACCAAATCATTTCATATCTCGAAGTGGGGAAAATCATTTCACAACATAATAATCACAAGTACTTTCGTAATATAGTACTTCACATCAGCAGTTCACACATATGATTAGTCACTATTAATCACATAACCTTTGAGCTCCTACGTCTCAAAGAAGGGTGTTAAGCAAGAGAAAAAATTCTCCGCCACCAAATAGATACATCATCAATAGCAACTAATCGGATATGCGATGAACCACAATGTAAAACCATAATATATTTCTAAATCATTTTAGAAATCATCGGGTTTTAAGCCTCGAAATCCTTTCGGTTTTATAAAACATTTTTATACAACATTCCCTGTCCAAAATCGGGAATATATTTCTTTACTTAAGAAAAATATCGTTTCAAAATCATTCATCAAATTTGAAATGAACTCAACAATATCGCTAAACATCTCATAGTCAAATCGTGAAGTGTTTCACAAGATGTTAGCATATATATATTTCTACCCAACCCAATGCTAAATGTAAAAGCATATTCTGCTCATAAAATGGTCGAGCACCATTCACATAGTCAATCAATCAATAAGAATCAATATCAACAATCAATTAGCCCAATCCATATCAACAACCAAGTATATTTGGTTCAATCTTGTTTTGGTAATTTATTTATTACCATATATTCATTCACAATCTAATTAAAGATTTATTCAAACTCCAATGTATTTCTATCTCTAAAGTCATTTCTTATTGATTGTTCAACTTTCTGGAAATTAATCCTGCTTTAATGGGGTTAAAGAACCAATGTCATTTAAACACAGTTCACGACAAACCCAAAATCCAATTCATTATTAAATACAAGGCTCTGAATGGAAAATATATCGGCTTATATTTAATATCAAATTCTGAAATCAACAAATATCGTATTGGAATAATGATATATATATATATATCTTCCAAATTCCTCCACAATGTCCGTATAATCACGGAATCCAATATCGAAATATTATTCCGAAGATAATTTCGATTCAAATCCCTTCCAATTCATATATTGGAAATTCTGGTTATTTTTAAAGCCATTTCAAATCCAATTTATTTATTTATAAAAATAATTGAATTCTAATTCAAAATTAGTTCATTTCGATAAAAATATATTTTTATCTTTTCAAATATGGAATTTTTCATCCTAATTCTTTCCAAATCATTTCCTATGATTTTACACTAATTATAGATATTTTTAATAATTTTATCAAGGCCCGTACAGTCGATTTCCACAAACGGCCATCGAACTGCACGTACAACGACCTTTTCCAAATTTTATTTGGACATAATTTCAAATCCAACCGTTAGATTTCAAATTTCTAATATTCTTTAGAAAACTCTTTTCGATACGAACCGAACGATTCCGGTTTTAGGAGAATCCGACGGTCGGATCTCCTGTAATGTCCGTTCGAAGTCAATGGTCGAAATTCGCGAACTGCCGCAGCGCGGTGCGTTCTATTCAGGCCATTATATATATATATTTATATATATATATATTTCGTTGATTTCCATTTAAAACATATTTTATAAATCATTTTAAATTCGTTTTCAAAATGATTTCAACTTCATATTCAATTTCTAATCGAAATTGAATATTCCATATACATGAAAATTTTATATAGTGTATATATATGTTAAAAATTATATGTTTAACAATCAAATCATTTTCACCTTTCATATATATATATATATATATATATATATATAATTTTCATTTTATATATATATCGTTTTCACATATCAAATATATATTGTTTTCATTTCGTAAATATATTTTATTTCATATATATATTTTTCACATTTCGTATATATATTTTATTTCATATATATATATATTATTTTTCATATATATATCTTATTTCATATATATATTTTTCACATCGTGTATATACATATTATTTTCACATCATATATATATATATAATTTATTTCATTTCACATCAACGATCAATTTTCACACAGAATACAATCAAATAAGTCGTCCATGGTCTGTGGACGACGGGGAGCAGTTCATATATGCAGTTATAAAATAAATAACTGTACAGATATAATTTTAGTGAGAAGTTCTCACATTGGTTCTTTTATTTCTGAATTTCTGTTCGGATTGAATTTGAATTTTCCTGAAATTCTAATCAGGCCATTTTGATTCTGGTCAGTTCTGCGTTGTAGCTCTAGTTGTCACGGTTCCAACGCAATGAAAATAGCAATTTTCTGAGATCGTATGGAAAAGTTATTGCAGTTTATACATTGAATTACATAATTTAAAATAAAATAATATTTAAATAACAATTTACATTCTTGCCCCTATCCCTTTCTTTTACCTCGCGATTTACCCCAGGTGAAAACCCAAAAACCGTCGACTTCATCCCCTTAAAACGCGTGCCACCTGGACCCCCTGAACCACGATCTAACACCACCACCATGACCGGCTTCGGCCACTCTCCCCGCGCCTCGAGAACCCCCCAGCTCGCACCCCCGTATTGACCAGAAAAGTCGCTCCAACGATGGCCATTTAGGCCACGAAATCCACAAATCCACGAACTGAAATACGATCACCCCTGTACTGATTTGAAGAGCACAAAAACGCCTTCAATTTTCACGTGGAAATCATGATTTAATTTGTTATATTTTGGGCGTGATTATCGAACAAAGAAGGGAGCAATTTCAACCTTTGAGGAGTAAAGAACGGCGGCTTGTCTGATATGCTAGGGTTTGGGAACAAAAAGTTATTTATATAATAAATTTATTAATATTTAATTATGTTTTATTTCTTCTTTATAACATTTTACGTTCCGAACTCTAAATCAAACCCAACGACTATCACCCCTAGCCAAATACCCCCATTCCGAACACAATGGGATATGTCCCGTCAGCCAATTCGACTGTTACAATCAGTTTTTATCAAAATTAAAATATAAATCAATATATATTGAATTTCAACACACATTTTAATTTACCGGGACCACATACTGACCCCGAAAATTCCAAAAAATAAACCTGGCTATGTTTTGACGATACGGTCCTAATAAAACTAATTTCATCGAATTTGAAGACCGTTTGTAAAATGGCCATTTTCTGGTCGATCGAAATTGATTGAAACTGTTAAAACACATTTTCCTGCGCGACGCTCACATATTGATTCGAAAAATTATGAATTTTTGAATCTAGAAATAATTTGACATTCCGGTTCCAACAAAAGTGGTTTCATCGAAAACAGAGTTCTTTTGCAAAATGGCTATTTTTAAGGGCCAAAATACCATAACAACTAATCTAAACTTTCAATTGGACATAACTTTTTATCCCCGCTATGAAATTTTGATTTTTCGGATTCATTGGAAAGATATTTTCAAATAGATTCTAATATTTTTGGTGTCGCTAAAATCCGATTTATTTTGAATCCTGTACATTCATTTGAAATCGAATTTTCGGACTACTGCGAAATTTTCAATTCCTTTTATAATTAAAAATAAATATTTATATTCAACGACGATTCAAATAAATATATATGTTCTAATTCTATTCAAAATAAATTTCTCGTCGTTATTATTTAAAATAATTCATTTTAAATATTCAAAATTCATTAAAATCACCAAAATAAAAAAAATTAAATTGGTTCGAATTTTCGGGTTATTACAGCAGAGAAGCTAAGAAGAGGAATAAAATTGTATGCCCGAAAATAGGTACATGTTTACTATATTTCTTGGGTTTTGATGATTTTATGAGCCGCTTGGCTTTTTCTTTTTGAGATGAGAGGGTTTGTGTGGCGGTTTGGGGATTTTCCCGATGCTCCCCGTACAAAGGAGGTTATGGCGAAATTTTTCGAAAATTTAGGGTGTTAGCCAAATTTTTGAAAAATTAGAAATTCTTAGAAACTAAAAAGTTGAAGAATGAACGCCAAAATGAAAGTTGAGTTGGTTAGTAAGACAACTTTCAACTCCGTTCCTTTTCGAGGACGAAAAGATATTAAGTGGGGAAGATTGTAACAACCCGGAAAATCAAAACCAATTTAAAATTTTGGCAATTTTAATGAATTTTGAATATTTAAAATAATTTATTTTAAATAATAACGACTAGAAATTTATTTTGAATAGAATTAGAACCTATAAATTTATTTAAATCTAAGTTAGAATATAAATATTTATTTTAATTATAAAAGGAATTGAAAATGGCGTAGTAGTTTGAAAATTCGATTCCAAATTTCAAATGACTGTACAGGATTCAAAATAAAACGGATTTTTGCGAAACCAAAAAAATTTGAATCTTTTTGAAAATATCTTTCCAACGAATCTGAAAAATCCAAATTTCATAGCGGGAATAAAAAGTTATGCCCAGTTGAAAATTCAGAATAGTCGCTATGGAAATATAGCCCTTAAAAATAGCAATTTTGCAGACGACCTCCGTTTTTGATGAGACCACTTTTGTTGGATCCGGATTGTCAAATTATTGCTAGATTTAAATTTTTATAATTTTGGGAATCAATATGTGAGCGTGGTAGATTTAATCATGTTTGGTAATTTTAGTTTGTTTGGTAATTTCAGTTTGAATTTAATCGACTGAAAAATGATCATTTTTCTAACGGTCTCCAAATTTGACGAAATTAGTTTTGTTATGACCGTATCATCAAAACATAGCCAGATTTATTTTTCTGGAATTTTTGGGGTCTGTATGTGGCCTCGGTAAATTAAAATGTACGTTAGAAATTAAAATATAATGATTTATATTTTAAATTTAGCGGAAACTGATCATAACTGCCGAATTGGGTTATGAAAAATATGTCATTGTATTCAGAATGGGGGTAATTAGTTATGGACGACAGTCGGTGGGTTCGATTTGGAGTTCGAAATAAAAGGTTACTTTATGGAATTAAATAAACAAATAGTTAATATATATATATATATATATATATATATATTATAACCTCACCTCTCCTTCGGTCTCTCCCCTTACAGTCAAATCCGAACCTTTTTAAAATAAAATAAAAAACCGCTCGAACCCTAGCCGCTCCCCGCCGCCGCCCATCGTCGCACCCCCTCGCGCCGACCACCCACCACGACCACAATCCCCTCTACCTCCGACGCCCCGCTTTCCTCCTCCTCCAATTGAAACCGCGACCAAAATCCCTAAATCCCCCCCCCCCAGACCCGCCCAAATCCGACCACCCACGGCCCCACCCACTTGAGCTGCTACCGCCTGCTCCCCAGCCCCGCCTCTAGAGCGCAGACACCTCTCCCCTGCTCCTCGTTGATGAACCATGATATGTGAGTTTTAGAATTGATTTATTTAGATAATAAAGAATAGATTTTTATAGATAATAAAGAATAGATTTTTATAGATAATAAAGAATATATTTTTATAGATAATAAAGAACAGATTTTTATTTATATAAAGAATGATTTTTATAAATAGAAAAGATATAATTTTTATATTTAAAAAATAAGATTTTTAACATGAAAAAGAAATGATTTTTGGTTATAAAATATTTTGAATTTTGTTTATAAAGATTATATTTTTATAAATAAAAGATTTGATTTTTATAGTTAGAAAGATTTGATTTTTAACATTAAAAAGATTCGATTTTTATATTTGAAAAGATAAGATTTTTATATAGGAAGTAGTAAAATAAAAAATATAATTTTTATAATTTAGTAACGATATAAAAATATGATTTTTATATATAATGACGATATAAAAATATGATTTTTATATATAATGACGATGTAAAAATATGATTTTTATATATGTAGTAGCATTGTTAAAATCTGATTTTTAATACAAATGCGTGAAACAGACTGCATTGGAAGCACGGTGAAGAACGCTACGCACAGGAAATAAATCTGAACCATTCAGAAATAAAGAATGGAGGAGTGGATCCCAAAGGTGATAACTTCTCACTTTAATTTTATTTTATTTTCTAGTTAAAATATATACTAGGATGCAGACGGTGCTTAGCAGCATCTGACACCGTCGTCCACAGACCATGGACGACTTGTTTGATTATAATGTGTTGAATAAAATAAAACATTCATGTGTTGAATAAAATAAAATATTCATATGTTGAAATAAAATAAATCTTCATTTACAAATCGGACGATTTGTTTTTGTACACTCATTTTACTGATATGGATTGGGACGATAAATTTTACACATCGCCCAACTGCACAAATAAAATATGTGTTTGTTGAATGAATCCCCACACGGGTATTGGGATGATATTTGACGTACACTAATCCCAATTATTTAGTTGTATGTCTAATCAAATTGTAGACAGACTGTTGTAAGCGTTAATTATTTATATTTAATGCTTATGCAGTTGTGTGATGCACTCTGGATGATGGATGATTGTTTATCATTGTTATTATATACATGTGTTGAATGGAATCCATTTAATTAACCTTATATGGTAATTGATTGGACCTCATTCCAATGTGAAAAATAAAGAATATTTTAAAATAATATTCAGTAAAAGATTAAAATCTGATTTTGATGTCCGATTTGGGATGGACACGAATATATTTAAATATATAAAGCTGTGTTGATTAGATTAACGCTATTTTGACTTGAACGATATTTAAATCGATTTTATTCATTTTTATAATGAATATCGAAAAGGAAAGGATTTCAAAATCTAATGTTTTGAAAATA
The DNA here is from genome assembly GCA_030737875.1 of Allium sativum. NCBI lineage: Eukaryota > Viridiplantae > Streptophyta > Magnoliopsida > Asparagales > Amaryllidaceae > Allium > Allium sativum. The sequence continues at coordinate 456,966,458 of CM060909.1, forward strand.
TTATTATTTATATATTAATGATATGGAACATTCAATTTTGATTTAAAATTGAAAATGGTTAGAATCATTTTAAAATGATTTATAAAATACGTTTTAAATGGGAATCGACGAAATATAGATATATATATTATATAAATATATATTTAATGGCCTGAATAGAATGCGCCGCGCTGCGGCAGTTTGCGAATTTTGACCATTGACTTCGAATTGATGTTACGTGAAATCCGACCGTCGGATTCTCCTAAAACTAGAACCGTTGTGTTCGTATCGAAAAGGGCTTTCCAACGGATATGAGAATTTTGAAATCTAACGGTTGGATTTGGAATTATGTCCAAATCAAATTTGGAAAATTTCGTTGTAAGTTCAGTTTGATGACTGTTTATAGAATTCAACTGTACGGGCCTTGATAAAATTATTAAAAATATTAATAATTTGTGCAAAATCATAATAAATGATTTGGAAAGAATTAGGATGAAAAATTCCATATTTAAAAAGATAAAAATATATTTTTATCGAAATGCACTAGTTATGAACTAGAATTATAATCTAATATTTTTAAATAAATAGATTGGATTTGAAATGGTTTTAAAAATAACCGGAATTTCCAATATATGAATTGGAATAGATTTGAATCGAAATTATCTTCGGAATATTTCGATATTGGATTCCGTGTTTATACGGACATTGTGGAGGAATTTGGAAGATATATATATATCGTTATTCCAATACGATATTTTTTGATTTCAGAATTTGATATTGAATATAAGCCGATATATTTTCTATTCAGAGCCTTGTATTTAATATCAAATGGGATTTTGGGTTTTTCGTGAACGTTGTCTGTAACATCCCACCTCCGTTATGGTCACTCACAAAGGGAATTCCTTAAGTTCGGTGGAGCATTATAGGTAAAAGATGCAGATAAATTACAAGACAGACAATTAAAGCAGCGACAAATAAATAAAACTTTATTTCATTGATAAATAGCTTGAACAAAGATTGTTTTACAATACCAAAGTATCCTGTCTTGCTTACAAAAATAAAGAAGCATAAAATGATTTCCCCAAATAAAGCATGAGCCAGCCATAGCAGTAGGAGAGAGAGTCTAAGGCAACACGTCAAAGAGTCTTCAAGCTTGGAAAGAGTAACGGTCCAAACAAACCTGAGCTATTCCCTCCCTGACAACCTAGGGGGGAACGGAAGAAAAGAGCCGAAAGCAAACTAGGTCAGACATAAAGTCTGGTAAGTCCAATGATTCTTAGTATTTAAACGAGGAAAAGGGTCATGACATGAATAAACTAAATATAAGACTAAACCATAGTAACAAGATAATATGGGTTAAGCATCGGATATGGAAAGATAAACTGAATGTACCGAAAAACTGAATGTACTGATAAACTGAATGAGCTTCTATTCTTTATCTGCTTCGCAACTACCCTGTTTATACTGATTTCTATATCTCTGCACTACCTAACTGGTGTCCAAACTAGTAATCTATGATCATATGATAACGTGATCCCAATCCCCGTATTTGCGGTTGCCTTCAGGTGTGCTTCTATTATGGGGATTCCGTTTATTACCTAGATCTAATCTAGGGCTTACTATCGAGTGCTTACTAGATTCAACCAGGGTTTACGCTACCCAGGGCCACTGGGGTTTATGCTACTTATTGAACGCTTCTCGGATTCAGGGTTTACGCAACCTAGGTCCAACTAGGGATTATGCTACCTACTTTGTATTAATTTTCCATGTGTCTGTGTCAGTCATCCCTCTCTTGCGTGTAGATACTCTGTGCTGGCCCCACAATAAGGTGTATTAAGCCTTATGATAGCGACCCGACACGATTCAAGATGCATAGAGTATAACTACTGGTACCCAGTGCCTGCTTTTTCCCACTCCGGAGCACGTGCACGCCCATAAACCATAGGAACCTACACTGGCGTACCTCCTGCCGTTATCCTTGACCGCTTATAATTAGCCCAGTAATCGTGCCCCACCCTGCCTAGTTTCAGGGTACCATGATACATCTATGTGGGTTACTACTGAAATCGGTCCCCGTTACTAGGGTTTCTTGCTGGTTAAGTTTGTGGGCCTATATATACAAATATTACCCACCTATACGAGATGTACTTAACCCTCCCACAGATTCTAGCATGTTTTCTTAACGGTTAAGTTTTGTGGGCCTATATTTACTAATATTACCCACCAACCCGACGTGCACTTAACCATCCCACGGATTCAAGCATGTATATTTAATGGTTAAGTTTTGTGGGCCTATATTTACTAATATTACCCACCTACTCGACGTATACTTAACCTCCTACTCGACAAGTCGTGTTGGTTAAGTGGTTCTTATTAACTTAACCTTTCTTGCTTATCATGTTGGATTGGCTAAGTGTGATTTATTAACTTAACCTTGTTCATTCATCAGGTTATATTGGTTAAGTATTTCCCATTTAACTTAACCCCATTCGTTCATCGACTTACATTGGTCAAGTGTCATTAATCAATTCAAGTTAACTTAACCCATCCACCCATCACTTCATATTGGTTAAGTGTTTCCTGTTGGTGTTGACTTGACCCTACCTCAAATTTTGTTATGTTGGTTAAGTGTTGTTCTCGTGTTAACTTAACCCTTCCCATACATCATGTTATATAATTGGTTAAGTGTTTTCCTCTTGTATTACTTAACCCCACCACATGTCATTATATATTTTGGTTAAGTGTTACCTTAGTTAACTTAACCCTATCATCTGCTTAATTAACATGTTACAACGGTTAAGTGTTCTAAATTTACTTAACCTCACCCACTTGCCTAGTTAACATGTTATTACGGTTAAGTGTTTCCCTAATTACTTAACCTCACCATTTCTAGCTTGAATTATTCATGAGCCTTAATTAATTAATTAAAGAACCAACCACTCACATTAGACAGATATTGTTGTGGTTACTAGATGTGCTGGTCGGCTCCGGGCAGTTTTACACCACAACTCAGTCTAACCTCGGGTCTTTCTGGGCTTGATGCACTAACCACCCACATTTGACAGGTATTGTTGTGGCCACTGGATGTGCCGGTCGGTTCCGGACAGTTTTACACCACAACTCAGTCTAACCTCGGGTTAGGCATATTCGTCTTTTACTAAATTTACTATTTATGTAAATTTTCCGTAAATCAATTTTGCCTAGATCATATTCAACTGTCGTGCAAATTAACATACTTATATTCTATGCCCAAAACTTGATTTACCAATCAATTAACCCAACTTGTAGTTTATACCAATTTAGATTTAATATTCCCCTTTTTCAATTCATGCCCAATCTAGATTAACATTCCAATTTACAGTTTATGTCAAAACTAGATTTAATATTCTGGTTTTACCGTTTACGTCCAAAACTTGGTTTACATGCCAATTACATACTTTGCGGCCAATTAAAATTTATCAATTTATGCCCAAGTCTAATATGCATGTAAATCATTCACTATTATACCCAATTTAGATTTATTCCAACATATTTATTATGCCAAACTAACTTAATTAAGCTACGCCCAAATTCCTGCGCCATAATCGTACGTATAACATGATTTCACAAGTTTCTAAATACTCATGAAATGATACTAATAGTATCAAAGCAAGGAATAGGGGATAAGCACGAGAATTGACACAAAAGAATAGACATGCAAGATTGAACCAAATACAAAAATAATGGTTCCAATGGCTTTGATGTACATAACAGTGAATAGGAATAAACTAGACAAGTTACACCCCAAAAACGAGATCCAACATAATTTAGGGAATAGGCATAGGTGATTTGGTCCAACATAATGCCAGTTCGAAGTACAACCTAATAGGTTAATGGGAATAGGCATAAGTCACTGACTACAATAGTTATAGGCAATTAACCACAATAGTCTTGGGCGACTAATCACAATAGTTTCTTAATCAATGTCATAGGCAATAGTCTCATAGTCATGAATCTTAGTAATAGTCTCATAGTCATGAATCTTAGTAATAGTCTCATAGTCATGAATCATATGCAATAGTCTCAAAATTATGAATCATAGTCATAGTCATAGGCAACAGTCTTATAGTCATAGTCATATGTAATGGTCTCTTTGTCATGAATCATAGTCATAGGCGATAGTTTCATGGGCAACAGTTTCATAGTCATAGTCTTAGGCAAAAGTCACATAATCATAGTCATTGGCTATTAGCCACAATAAGTTCTAGGCCACAATCGAGAATCAGATCCAAAGGCATAGATAACGTTAGATTTGACATAAGCATGAATCAAAGATAATTAACTCGCAAATAGGCACAGTTCTATATTTTAATTTATTACATTCACGAGTCCAATTACACGTTCAAATCTAAGGATAACCGAACTTACAGTGATCGGTTTAGAAGAGGATAATAAGATAGCGTTGTGGCGATTTGCTATGATTCGTGTAGCGTTACTTGAAGCCGTTGAATTAGCCTTTGATTCCCTTCTTGAAGCTTTAACTTGATTTAAATCTCTTCTTGAAAAACTTGAGCAGCACAGCCTCGTCTTAGATTTATATATTATTTTATTTTAATTAGAATTAGAGCAGAGTATAGACGTAGAGATGTTGTGAGGAGAGAATATGAGGCCTAGGGGTGTTTTTATAGCTGTTTGATCAATGTATAGGGCCAAAATCGCGTCTAGGTTCAAAAATGTGAATTCTGCCCAGATCTGGGGGTAGGTCGACCACCAGGTCGACTTCCCTTGGGGTAGGTCGACCTCCCTTGAGGTAGGTCGACCTCTAGGTCGACCTGCCTGGGAGGGAATTTTCCCGCCCAGTCCAGTTCTGCGATTTTTGAATTTCTGAGCTGATTCTGAATTTTTGCTAAAACTTCTGAACGTCATAACTCCTTCATACGGAGTCCGATTTACGCAAACTTGGACTATATTCCAAGCATAATTTCGAGTCGAACGCAATGGTATAACCCGTTTTCCTTAATTCTCACATTTAAAATTAATTATACTTCATTTTGTTACTCTTCTGTTTATAGAAAACTCGGGGTGTTACATTCTCCCCTCCTTAAAGGATTTCGTCCCCGAAATCTTCAAGTTAGGAAGAATGTGTCCTACCATCCAATCACCCATCTACTCAATCATCATCCACAAGCATCCATTGTCCTTAGAAAACTTCTAATGTTGTATGAACATATGCAAAAGTGTGTGTATATTTTCCTTATCTAATGCAATGTTTAGGCGGTCCACTGATTCAGTTGACCTCCTTGATGCGAATTACGTCAGTGCCATGAGTCCAACATGTATGCAATTTTCCTATTTGATACATATCATTTCTATACGAGTGCACAACCATTCACCCAAATGCAACGTCCATATGATAACACATCAAGTTTTAATCCATAAACCAATACATATATGCATATGCAATATGGAAGTGACTGAGTCGATCTAGTGCCTAATGTGTGTATATGCATCCACTAGCAACCACTAGCAAACACTTGTAACCACTTGCATCCACCGAACATAACATGTCTCAAACACATGTTTACATCCATTGGCTTCTACCTAAGGATCGAGGATAGGACCGAGAGGATATACTTAAAAGCTAAAGACTAGCATGCAAATAGATTTTACAGAAAAAGAGTGATCAAGGATATACCCTCAAAAAGGGTAAGATGTGCGTATTTAGTCTTCAGTCTTCTAAGTCGCATCTTCTTGAGCTTCACTCCGCTGTACCTTAACTAATTTAACTTCACGATCGCGAAGCTTCTTGGCCTCCATTTCCAAAACCCACTAGTAAAAATAGGATCTCGCTCACTTACTATGCTAGAGGGTATCCAATGTAATCGAACTATCCTTCCGAGAAAAACATATGTTAATCATGATACCAAATGAATATACCTAAGATGATTAGAGGTCTCTCATCTACTTAGCTTATCCATCATGCTGCAAATCTGAGGGTCTAAAGCTAATGGTTACTATGTACTTATTACCTCTCTTAAGGTCAGTCTAACTTAGGGTGCCAGCCCCAACCATTTATTTCTCACGTAAACAATCCTAGTCGAACTCGACATCCCCCAAGTACAAGCCCCAAAGGCCTAAACCAATATCAGACAAGCACCCAAGGGATACCTCCTCTGACATTTGACGATCTATGTGAGATGATACAAACAAAACAACCAAATCATTGGGCACTTTTCCAACTCTGGCTATCCTCGCCAGTCTTGCTCCAGAATTTTCGTTGATCGCATAACTGGCTTTGCAGTGTCATCTAGATACATGCGGAAGTCTGTCTCGAGTTTTAGGGGGAAAAACCCTACCCTAATCAAAATATCTTGCATACTCATGGACTACCCCAACGGATCGAAAATCGTCGATAGATAAGTAAAGTGATTCTAGGTAGCTAAGACAAACTGATCCCTTAGGATCATACGAAATCTCAAGGGTATTCCCGAGGCAAGTCGAAAGTCTAACTACCCTTGTTTCATAATTACTATCTAACCAATCAATGCCTAGAATCAACCCATAGCCCAAAAACATAAGCATAAATATAACTATTCTCAAATCCTCACAAGTCAAAGATATATGGGTCGAACTAGCAATTAGATTTGAGTCTATAATGGGATCCTCTACTACACAATATCTAGGGTGCAGAGACTCGACTATGGAAGCAGATATATATGGATGTGAAGTGCTAAAATCGGAAGGAGTACTAACAGGATAATCAAAAAGGAAAAACTCTTTCAACCGAAATCTTACTGCCTCTCTCCCAGGTATGCTGGCGGTGAGAGCATGCACTTGCCTTCCGGAAAATCCTGTCCCTTGCCCTTTCCCTTAATTATACGACCCGTTATACCAAAATAATGATACTTCCCTTTGTTTTAGGTTTTACTATTCTTTCCTCCCCTCCTTTGTGAACCAAGTCCATATCCATGGGTTCTTCATCCTGGTGTTGTGCTCCATAGCCAGACCCCCTCATTCTCAACTTTGTCATCCTTGTGTAACTCGTTGACATGTCTCTCGAAAGCTGCCTCCATCGCACGGGGAATCCTACAAAGCCCGAAAGGAAATTACGGCTACAGATGGAAGTTAGGCACTTATTTGTCCTTTGACAAGTGTCGTAGTCTCATCAAGCCTATGGAACCATGCCGCGATGAGGTTACCTCCCAGAAAGCCAGGAGCCCTAGAGACTCAGGAAAGAAGGAAACAAGGATTCAAACAGAGGATCAAAAGATAGTGCATATGGCTTTGGGGAACATGACTTCAAAACAAAACTTTTCTTTTGAAAATGCTTCTTTTAAAACCGTTTTGAAAGTAATTTTTTTTTCAAATCTTTTATCTGATCCGGTAACCTTCAGCTCTGATACCAAGTGTAACACCCCACCTCCGTTAAGGTCACTCACAAAGGGAATGCCTTAAGTTCGGTGGAGCATTATAGGTAAAAGATGCAGATAAATTACAAGACAGACAATTAAAGCAGCAGTAAATAAATAAAACTTTATTTCATTGATAAATAGCTTGTACAAAGATTGTTTTACAATACCAAAGTATCCTGTCTTTCTTACAAAAATAAAGAAGCATAAAATGATTTCCCTAAATAAAGCATGAGCCTGCCATAGCAGTAGGAGAGAGAGTCCAAGGCAACACGTCAAAGAGTCTTCAAGCTTGGAAAGAGCAACGGTCCAAACAAACCTGAGCTATTCCCTCCCTGACAACCAGGGGGGAGAAAATGGAAGAAAAGAGGCGAAAGCAAACTAGGTCAGACATAAAGTCTGGTAAGTCCAGTGATTCTTAGTATTTAAACGAGGAAAAGGGTTATGACATGAATAAACTAAATATAAGACTAAACCATAGTAACAAGATAATATGGGATAAGCATCGGATATGGCAAGATAAACTGAATGTACCGAAAAACTGAATGTACTGATAAACTGAATGTGCTTTTATTCTTTCTCTGCTTCGCAACTACCCTGTTTATACTGATTTCTATATCTCTGCACTACCTAACTGGTGTCCAAACTAGTAATCTATGATCATACGATAACGTGATCCCAATCCCCGTATTTGCGGTTTCCTTCAGGTGTGCTTCTATTATGGGGATTCCATTTATTACCTAGATCTAATCTAGGGCTTACTATCGAGTGCTTACTAGATTCAACCAGGGTTTACGCTACCCAAGGCCACTGGGGTTTATGCTACCTATTGAACGCTTCTCGGATTCAGGGTTTACGCGACCTAGGTCCAACTAGGGATTGTGCTACCTACTTTGTATTAATTTTCCATGTGTCTGTGTCAGTCAGCCCTCTCTTGCGTGTAGATACTCTATGCTGGCCCCACAATAAGGTGTATTAAGCCTTATGATAGCAACCCGACACGATTCAAGATGCACAGCGTATAACTACTGGTACCCAGTGCCTGCTTTTTCCCACTCCGGAGTACGTGCACGCCCGTAAACCGTCGGAACCTACACTGGCGTACCTCCTGCTGTTATCCTTGACCAATCATAATCAACCCAATAATCGTGCCCCACCATGCCTAGTTTCAGGGTACCATGATACATCTATGTGGGTTACTACTGAAATGGGTCCCCTTTACTAGGGTTTCCTGCAAGTTAAGTCCCGACGTGCACTTAACCTTCCCACGGATTCAAGCATGTTTATTTAATGGTTAAGTTTTATGGGCCTATATTTACTAATATTACCCACCTACCCGACGTATACTTAACCTCCTACTCGACAAGTCGTGTTGGTTAAGTGGTTCTTATTAACTTAACCTTTCTTGCTTATCATGTTGGATTGGCTAAGTGTGATTTATTAACTTAACCCTGTTCATTCATCAGGTTATATTGGTTAAGTATTTCCCATTTAACTTAACCCCATTCGTTCATCGACTTACATTGGTCAAGTGTCATTAATCAATTCAAGTTAACTTAACCCATCCACCCGTCACGTCATGTTGGTTAAGTGTTTCCTTCTGGTGTTGACTTGACCCTACCTCAAATTTTGTTATGTTGGTTAAGTGTTGTTCTCGTGTTAACTTAACCCTTCCCATACATCATGTTATATAATTGGTTAAGTGTTTTCCTCTTGTATTACTTAACCCCACCACATGTCATTATATATTTTGGTTAAGTGTTACCTTAGTTAACTTAACCCTATCATCTGCTTAATTAACATGTTACAACGGTTAAGTGTTCTAAATTTACTAAACCTCACCCACTTGCCTAGTTAACATGTTATTACGGTTAAGTGTTTCCCTAATTACTTAACCTCACCATTTCTAGCTTGATTTATTCATGAGCCTTAATTAATTAATTAATTAAAGAACCAACCACTCACATTAGACAGATATTGTTGTGGTTACTAGATGTGCTGGTCGGTTCCGGGCAGTTTTACACCACAACTCAGTCTAACCTCGGGTCTTTCTGGGCTTGATGCACTAACCACCCACATTTGACAGGTATTGTTGTGGCCACTGGATGTGCCGGTCGGTTCCGGGCAGTTTTACACCACAACTCAGTCTAACCTCGGGTTAGGCATATTCGTCTTTTACTAAATTTACTATTTATGTAAATTTTCCGTAAATCAATTTTGCCTAGATCATATTCAACTGTCATGCAAATTAACATACTTATATTCTATGCCCAAAACTTGATTTACCAATCAATTAACCCAACTTGCAGTTTATACCAATTTAGATTTAATATTCCCCTTTTTCAATTCATGCCCAATCTAGATTAACATTCCAATTTACAATTTATGTCAAAACTAGATTTAATATTCTAGTTTTACCGTTTACGTCCAAAACTTGGTTTACATGCCAATTACATACTTTGCGGCCAATTAAAATTTATCAATTTATGCCCAAGTCTAATATGCATGTAAATCATTCACTATTATAGCCAATTTAGATTTATTCCAACATATTTATTATGCCAAACTAACTTAATTAAGCTACGCCCAAATTCCCGCGTCGTAATCGTACGTATAACATGATTTCACAAGTTTCTAAGTACTCACGAAATGATACTAATAGTATCAAAGCAAGGAATAGGGGATAAGCACGAGAATTGACACAAAAGAATAGCCATGCAAGAATGAACCAAATACAAAAATAATGGTTCCAATGGGTTTGATGTACATAACAGTGAATAGGAATAAACTAGACAAGTTACACCCCAAAAATGAGATCCAACATAATTTAGGGAATAATCATAGGTGATTTGGTCCAACATAATGCCAGTTCGAAGTACAACCTAATAGGTTAATGGGAATAGGCATAAGTCACTGACTACAATAGTTATAGGCAATTAACCAGAATAGTCATGGGTGACTAATCACAATAGTTTCTTAATCAATGTCATAGGCAATAGTCTCATAGTCATGAATCTTAGTAATAGTCTCATAGTCATGAATCTTAGTAATAGTCTCATAGTCATGAATCATATGCAATAGTCTCAAAATTATGAATCATAGTCATAGTCATAGGCAACAGTCTTATAGTCATAGTCATATGTAATGGTCTCTTTGTCATGAATCATAGTCATAGGCGATAGTTTCATGGGCAACAGTTTCATAGTCATAGTCTTAGGCAAAAGTCCCATAATCTTGGTCATTGGCAATTAGCCGCAATAAGTTCTAGGCCACAGTCGAGAATCAGATCCAAAGGCATAACGTTAGATTTGGCATAAGCATGAATCAAAGATAATTAACTCGCAAATAGGAATAGTTCTATATTTTAATTTATTACATTCACGAGTCCAATTACACGTTCAAATCTAAGGATAACCGAACTTATAGTGATCGTTTTAGAAGAGGATAATAAGATAGCGTTGTGGCGATTTGCTATGATTCGCATGGCGTTACTTGAAGCCGTTGAATTAGCTTTTAATTCCCTTCTTGAAGCTTTAACTTGATTTAAATCTTTTCTTGAAAAACTTGAGCAGCACAGCCTCGTCTTAGATTTATATATTATTTTATTTTAATTAGAATTAGAGCAGAGTATAGACATAGAGAAGTTATGAGGAGAGAATATGAGGCCTAGGAGTGTTTTTATAGCTATTTGATCAATGTATAGGGCCAAAATCACGTCTAGGTTCAAAAATGTGAATTCTGCCCAGATCTGGGGGTAGGTCGACCCCCAGGTCGACCTCCCTTGGGGTAGGTCGACCTCCCTTGAGGTAGGTCGACTTCTAGGTCGACCTGCCTGGGCGGGAATTTTCCCGCCCATCCCAGTTCTGCGATTTTTGAATTTCTGAGCTGGTTGCTGAAACTTCTGAACGTCATAACTTCTTCATACGAAGTCCGATTTACGCAAACTTGGACTCTATTCCAAGAAGAATTTCGAGAAAAACGCAATGGCATAACCCGTTTTCCTTAATTCTCACATTTAAAATTAATTATACTTCATTTTGTTACTCTTCTGTTTATAGAAAACTCGGGGTGTTACAGTGTCTTCACTAACACTGTTCTTAAACCCAGTTGAGAAAAGATTAAATCTTTTTATTATGATTTAATGAAGTTTACCAATTAATTAAAATTTAATTGGAATTGAATTGAATTGAATTTTGGGTTTGTCGTGATTGGTATCTTTAAAAATGCTATTCTTAAACCCAATGGAGTTAAGAAAATTAGAAACTAATTAAAGATTAGTTAAGTTGAATGGTTTCCTGGGTATTGATCTGATGTTGGTTTTGGCCTTTGGGATTAATACTTAGGGAATTGTTCTCTTACTAATTTACCATTAGAGACTGATGGAATAATGTCTTCAGTAATGCTATTGTAGAACCCCGTGTGAAAGAATAAATTTTTTAATTAAGATTTAAAGAAGAATTACAAATTAATTAACATTTAATTGGAATTGAAAATGGAATGTGAATTGGGTTTATTGTGAACTGTGTTTTCAACGACATTCATTCTTTAACCTGATTTACGGTGAAATGTGATTTGGAATTTATAAATCTTAATTAAGATTTAACTGGAGTTTTCCAACGTAAAGTTTTCCAAATTAATATACTAAATTGGAATTGAATGGAATTCGATTTGATAATAATCAAAATGGGCTTCTGTGGAGGAAGACTGTTAATATATACACTACAACAAAATGACCCTTCAATAGCGTTTAAAAACCGCTATGGAAGGATACTATAGCGTTTTTATAAACGCTGTATATCAACAAGCTATAATAGGTTAGGGGTATTTGATAACAAAACATAAAACGCTATAAAAAGCACGCTATCAATAAAAATCTTTATAGCCTTCTAAAAGCGCTATAAAAAATCGTACTCATGGCTTACTTAACCTGCTGTAAAAACATTCTACTATAATGACTTGCAAACGATAGCAGCCATAAAATGCTATTATGTACTATAACTGCATTTCTAAAATGCCTTTATTTCCTTTAACAGCATTTTCCCAAGGCTATTATTTCCTATAACAGCTTGTTTTCAACGCTGTTACAACCTTTAACTGCATGCTATTAAAAATCATTTTTGCACCATGTACATACCCATTATCGTGCTAAAATCGACATATTTACATAAACGTAATATATCATTTCACTAAGTCACATTAAACCAAAATTAACTAAGCATTCAACTTCAATATAAAATAATACATTGTATGTTATGACATTTAATGAACATTACATTAAAAGTTATAAAAGGTCATACTACACACGAGGATTAGGTAGCAAACCAAAAAAATAGTTACTGCAAGTCTTTAGTATACTGCAGCATGTTGTCATTTGTATGCACCATAAACGGGTAAGTACCTATAAAAAAAATCAACAATTAGCAATTATATATATATATACACACACACACACACACACACACATATATATATATATATATACACACACGCACATACATACATACATATAATGTGTGTGAGCAACTTAATTATATAAACATAATTAATTTAGTTAAATTTTATAGAACTTTGTTGAATTATATAAACTAATTAAATTAACTAACTTAATTTTATAAAATTTTGTAAATTTATATAAACATATGGAAACGATATCAATAACATATGAATTTCTTGAAATGAATGTAAATTTTGTTTTAAATATTTTTTTGAATAATTGCATGTCTATCGTTATAAGCTTATTACTTTTTATAAAACTTAACTAAATCTTATAAACTTATTTAATTTAAGAAAATAGTTGTTTATTTAATTACTTGAAAACATAATTAACTTAGTTATTTGTTTTAAACTTAGTAACTTTACTATTATTATTATTATAAATTTAGTTAGCTTTTATAAACTTGATTAATTATTAAAAAACTTAATTAACTGGGTTAATTTTTATAAAAAATAGGTAATTTTTATAAAATTCAGTCAACTTTTATAATAATTTAACAAAGATTTCAAAATATAGAAGATGATTTTTATAAAACTAACTTAATTTTTATTGAACATGGTTAATATCATAAAATTTAGTTAATTTTTTATAAAATTCAATTAACTTAGTTAATTTTATAAAATTTAGTTCATTTATATAAACATATGGAAACAATATCAATAACATATGGAATTTCTTGAAATGGGTGCAAATTTTGTTTTACATACTTTATTCAAAATTTCTGTCTATTGTTATAAACATAATAATTTTTATAAAACTTAAATAATTTTATAAAATAGTTAGCATATTTAGTTATTAGAAAACTCAATTAACTTAGTTACTTAATCTAAACTTAGTTACTTTATTATTATTATATAACTATTGTTACTACTACTACTACTGCTACTACTACTATTATTATTATTATAAACTTATTTAACTTTATAAACTTAATTTATTTTTATAAAACTAACTACTAAGTTAACTTTTACAAATGATGACTTTTTATAAAAATAACTACTAAGTTAACTTAATTTATTATTATTAGATGAATTTTATAAAACTTAGATGACTTTTTATAAAACTAAGCTAATAGAATTTTACAAATGATGCATACAAAGAGAGATTAATTGTTAAACCTGTTTGTCTCCAGGTTTTATCCATGACTAACATCTCTGTAAAAGTCACTTCCTTCACTTCTATGCTCACCAACCCTGTACACATGGAGAAACCCCTATAATGCACCATGTCCGATGGATCTTCACTAAACCAAAATGCACTCAATTCAGGCATGATAAACCTCAGTTCACTCAACCATTTACCTGCAAATACATCCATAACCTTTTTTTTACATGCACAAAGTAAGCAGCGGCCAACTAAATGGCTTAGTCCAACATTAAAGGCCAATACTCCCAACCAAAACACAAATGCATGCAAGGAACAAAATCCCCCCCCCCCCCCCACACACACACAAATACAAAGAAAAGACTTCCAAAATACTACACACAAACACAACAGTCTAAATATTACATAATCACACATCTCACCTCGCTGGAAGTACGACACGAAAGCTAGACATAGACTCTTGGCACAGAATCAACTGGTGGAAGATCGACTTCTCTGATGACTGTCCTCCACCCTTTCCCACCTCCATTTGCCAATGGGTGAATTCCATGTTCCATTCCACTCATATAAGCTCTGTTCTCCCTCTCCGTCTCATACGACATTCCAAATCTCTTTTCCACATCTTTTTGGAGGTGTTCGTGCAGTTGGCCGTCACAAGTGCCAACATAAGCTAAGGAGGACCAATAGGCAAAGCGTCGCCACGGTCGACTAGCCAAAAGTGGAAAGTCTTGCAGACTTTCTCTAGGCCTACCCTCTCCACAGGACCTGAAACACCTGGAAGAAACAACATGCCACTCTTCACTTCGTACTCATGTGAATGCCAAAGGCACTTTTCGTCGTCCGGTAGGGATAGGAATATGTTTTCAGTGACCATGTATTCAACTCCGATCAGGCGTGCGTTAGGCCCTGGGCTGTCGAAGATTAGGCATTGCCACATTTCTTCGTTTCGGTGGGTGCAGTATTGATGTGCCTCTACTTGTCCGGTCATTTCGAATGAGTAGAAATGGAACGTGCGAAGATGCTCATGGATCTGGTTGAGGGCGACGAAAGACTGTATTGCTCCAACTGCTGTCTCAACTAGCTTCGTCGATGTTTCAATTGCTTCTCCTGGTACATGGCATGTTGTCATTGCTTGCTCTCTCTTTTCCTTGCAATTAAACAGTTTATTAGTGTAGAAGACTATGACAGCGCAAATACATCCATAACTTGCATCAACTTTTTTTATGTTCATATAGTAACCAACTATCTATAGTTTGCTTCATGTATGAATACAACCTTCTCAGGAAAACATAAAAAGAAAATACATGTTGCAGGTCCACATGCATAGATATGAAAATACACCCAATATGGTCACATGCATGTGACCTAATTTTACTCCAAATAAAGAATAATAAGAAGAGACTAAACAAGACCAATGCATATATGCTACACTACACTATACTCAATATGCTACACTACATTGCCTTCCCTGATTTCTAAAAACAAAAATGGTCTCTGCAATTATATTATGACCAACATTTAAGTTTTGAAAACAAAATTGGTCTCTGCAATGTAGAGCAGCATAATATAATTGGAGAGACCAATATCACGCGTAGTCCCATGATATATATCATTGCATAGTCCTGTGATATATATTATGGTCTCCGTAATTCATTTTAGTTTATGGTGTAATCGCGAGAGGGAACATGAAATTTTAAGAGTGTTGGCCATCATACAACGTTTCACGAAATTAATTACGGACGAGAGGACATTCTAACAGCAACCTAAGTAGGAACCCACTGCAAATTTGCAATTATATATGCATTTTCTCGTAGTGCAGTTATCTAATTATGTACCAAATTTTACTAAGCAATCCTCGAAATCTTCTAATGCAGCATGATAAAGCAATATAGGTTTGCGGCCCCTCAAGTTGTTCTAGAAACCAATTACATGCAATCCAATGGAAGAAACAAAGAACTAGTTGAGAAATACATTCAGCAAATAGAAGAGAATGAATGAATTAGTTCAGATATACCTAATAAAGCAATAGAGTTATTTCCTGCGATTTGAACTCCAGTTGGGTTTTGATCTGATCCACGAGCTCAAACCTGATTAGTGAGTGAAAGTTATGTGCTTCCTTTTCATCCATCATCGAATATGTGTCATCTAGCATTACCAATCCATCATATTTTTGCACTTTTATATGGTTGAGTTTCACCCAGATAATAAGTTTCATTGTTGATGAATGTTGTTTAGTTTCTTAAATATCTTCATCTACAATTGAAGTATAATGTTAATTTCTATAAGCATGCCTAGTGTTCAATGCCCTGTAATTATAAGAAATCGAAGAACAATTATCTGAACACAACTAACATAAGCTTCTACCACCCGATTATCGTCAACCTAAACTAACATCGTTTCATCCCCACTCATTGTCCCCATAACAGCTACAACATAAGCTTCCCCAACTACCCTTCTATCTCTCTTTCAACATATCTCTCCCAATGTCGTTATAAAAATCCGCATCCTCAGTTATCACCTATCTATCCTTTACAAAACAATTAACATAGACCCATGCAGAAAAACAATTCAAGGTTGACCATTACACATATTAATAGAGACTTTCCACCAGCTAAAATCCATTGCAAAGAACACATAAACAATTAATATAGACCTGTAAAACCGGTTTGAAAACGAATGTATTACACTACGTATGTAACGCATAAAATGTAATAAGAAGTACCTAACCAGAAAAAATATAGTGAGTCTAAGCATATTAATTTTATGGTTTTCTAAAATATACCTAATTTTACTATTTAAATCAGATAAAAAAGTAATAAGGATTAAGAGGAACCAAGTTTAAGCGTACCATAACTCAAGCAACCTGACAGACCATTACACATATTTTCAAACCTGCCTTCCACTTCCATCATCAATCTCCACTTCATTAAACAAACTTCTGCATAAACCGCTAGTAACCACAAACTCTAGCAACCATGACCTACAAAAAATCATCCCCAACAGTACCCCTACCATCAACAACAACTCTATCAGTAAACCCCCTCCCCCTCCTCCTAACAAATAAAAATTACCTCCTTCTCCCTTCCAAAGCACTTTACTTGGAAAAATTTGAGCGAAGTTTCAGTGGTAAATTTTCAGCACACTGCCATGAACACTTAGGTACGACATACATTTTCCAGCGCAATGACAACGAGCACAACTACGTTAGCTTTTTGGGTAAATTTCATTGGTACAGTAATACATTTCTGTTTAGACATAAAATAACATTTTTTATATAGAACAATTCAGCAATGTTAGGTCGTTATTTGCTCACTGATTTCGAGCTGTTGTTTGTTGATTACATTAGATATATTAGTCTTTCTTTTCAGCAACCAAAATAAGCGGTTCTTAACGAAGAAGTGCACAGTCCAAAGCTTTACAATTTTTCTTAATTGCAGTCTTGCACGTATTAAATTTGAGGAAGAAGTGCCCATTTCTTGAAGAAGCGACCAGTACATGCCCTTTTAATAATGGTCCTAGATAAAGAATAGTATAATTCCACATATTAAATTTGAAGCAGTCTAGTTTTTATTTCATTTGACTGCTAATTTGAAGCAGATTAGAAATTTGCACCATCATACAGTATGCACAGTTAGTCATCATTCTAATGAATATGCATGTGCTTGTTTGAATTTGAAGCGACCATTCCATAAACAGTGTATAGCTTCAAAAAAAAAAAAACCAAACAAACAAACAAACTTTGAACATTCTATGAATATGCATGTGTTTCTCCTTTTGTTTGAAAATTACAATTATACCTTCAATAAATTTAAAACTGTAATTTTACAACTAGTTGGAGATTAATTTGGAAAATAGCCGTCAAAGTGGAATTTAAATGAAAGCAAAATATATTTTGATTTTTGACAGATCAGTGCATGTAGGTTTTACTGTCATGAGTGTCATATAAATTTGAGGGAAAATATGTTACCTGCTCTGATGGTTGGCATTTAGATTGAGAAATGGCTATCCAGGCATGAGGGGAAAGGGCTTGCAGTGATGAAATCTTTCCTTGCTCATATCCCATTTCATCATTAGCCTTTGCTCTAAGCTTTCCAACAGTGTCAGCTGAAAAGTGCAAGAAGCATTCTGCCCTATTGAAATGGTCTACTTTCGGTCTTCGGATAAACATTTTTGCATTTTTGTAGGGAAGTCGGATTGGTGGAGTGTTTGATTCTAAAAAGTATCTGTCTAGGATTAAGAGCATATCCATTGCAGTTTGGTTATTGCACAATATTTTCAACCATGTTTGAATAAAATGCCATAGTGATGTTCCAACCGAAGCTGCATGGTTGAGTGAGCATGCAATGAATATTCCATCCTTAAGCTCTGGATAGCAAGTAATGGCAAAGTATGACCATCATGGCCGGCATCTTTAAACGGAAAGAACGAATGCACAATGTCAGGAAGATAGTGATCATCGGTGAGTACATCAGATACAACCACATCTAAAGCAGAGGCATAATCAAACTCTGCACCTTGGACGTTACAAGCAATATAAATAGAAATTGCATCATCATCATAACTAATAGTTGATAATATACCATCAAAAGGGTAGAAACGTTCAAGAATTTTGGAAAAGGAAATTTCAAGATCAAATATAGTTTGGTCAATAAGCTCATTTGGTTTTGAACAACAGGCCTGTTTGCATATAATCAAAACATAGGTATGGAAAATCCAATGCAAAGAGATGAATGATCTCCTGTATAGGTTGAAGGCTGGACTAATTCCCTTGAGTGGATTGAGATTTCTGCCATTTGCTCTTTCTTATTCTGCTTGTATTCTTGATGTATAAACTGGTCTGCAATTAATTAATAGTTTTATTACAACAGTGGTAGTACCAGGATTGCATTTAATATACATTGAGTACGTTACATTAAGGAAAGTCAACAAACTCGAAACACAGTAAACTTTGGAAAAGAGATTTAACACGAGTACAACACATACACAGACATACTTTAAGAGACTTCAACCATCTCGATTAACAATGACCAAGCATCTTTTCACAACCATAAAATATTTCTGCACATCAGTTATTGATAGTAAATAACACGTATTAATTTCAATTTGTAAGCATCTAGGAAATAATGTACTAATGATTTTTGAAGTGTATGATATGTAACGATTGCTATAAAGCCAAAAAACTTACGCTACCAGAAATAAATATCATAACAACAAAATAATGAATTAATGATAAAATATTTGCAGCAGAAGTCATTTCAGTGTTGCATGATGTAAAAAACACTAAAATTTACAGACGAAACCATAATTGTAAACAGTTAAAGTATCTAAATAGAGATCGCCCGAATAGGTAGTTGTCCGCAACGTTGTGAGGTAGTCGACTGGTCACCAAGGGAAGTCAACCGCTGAAGTTGAACATCGACTGTATAGTTACATGAATCTGTTGCCGACTAACCATGGACGTTGAACATTTCTTTAATTCACAGGTTGAAGAAAAAAATCATTAACAAAATTGATGGAAATATTTAAAAGGTTCGAAAATTTCATATACAGTATAAGTTGGGGTTTGTACTCTGGAAATAGTAATGGTTTGGAGCATTCCTTATATTAAATTACCTGAATTCATTGAAGAAACTCAATATTTCCAAGTATATGTGAAGCAAGCTATTGCAAATTCGATCAGCAATTTACGTGGTGGTGGATAAACAAAGAAACCGAGGAAGGTGGATTTTAGGAGAAGAAAGGAAAAAGGGGAATGGTTACGTTAGTAGCAGTGGTCAAAAATAGGGGAATATTTGTGTTGAAGCAGAGGAAAAGAGAGAGAGGGTGCAGGGAGGGTGGTATTTTGAAGTGCTTACTTGAACGGAATCCATGGCAGCATGGCTTGGTTCCTGTTTTCTATTTGTAGTAATAGATTTCACGTAGTCGGCGATCTGGGATTAGGTTAGGGAAGAAATAACGAAGTTAAAGGAAGTGAAAGAATATGTATGCACGGTTTGAAACGTGGAGTATCGAGGGAACAGTTAGAAGGGAAACAAAGGAAAGCAGAAGAATTCACAGGAGATAAAAATTTCAAAATGGTATAACTTGATGCCTTCCAGCAAAAGAGTAGTTCAATAGTATAAACCGATATGAATTTTTGCAAACTGAAGAGCAAAAGGTGCCAGTTAATACAACAAATTCATGCAAAACAGCTCACTATTGGTACGCTGACAAAAACAAGGGGTAGCCGATCTGAAATTTTGTAAAAACAGTGCTTGACTTTCGAAAAATATACCTGAACCCTAGTTTGCAAAGGAGAAATCGCACTTCAGCTGCTTTTAAGAATCATGCTTCAGCTAGCTTGAGAATTCCGAATTTGAAATTGAAATTAATTTGTGAATCACGCTTCAGCTTCCTTGAAGAATCGCGAAATTGATCAAGGTCGTTACGGAATCGTGCTTTAGAACTCTCAAAATAGAGCCTTGAGGAAGAAAAGGTCAAGGAGCCTTGAGCCAGAGAGGGTTGTGATCACGCTTTACCTTCCACGTTAAAGAGGAATAGGTATTGAAGAGAGTGAAGAGGAAAATCGGAAGTGAAGAAGTCGATTAAGAATTTTGGAAGGGAACGCGAAAAGATGAAATGTGGCGGCTTGGTAAAGATGATATTTGGGGCGACTGAATCGGAGAGTGGGGGAAAACGAAAAGGAAATTTTAGCGGCTAGGAATTGAGAGGGAAACGTGAAATGTTAGACCGCCAAATATTTAGGGCGTTGTTTAACATTGCATGGCTCGTGGCTATCTTTTACCACTTAAAGCTATCTTTTATTCAGAATAATGACTAGCATACTTAAGCATAGCAAGTTAAAATATCGTGTTATCCTCTCTTGCTATTAATAAAGCATTTTCTTGTAGTGATATGGAATTTAAAAGGCTTTGTCGTTATTCCATTTATATTATTAGTCGGATACGGAAATTGATATCGATTATATATTAATCTGTTTTCCGTGAAGATTCCATTTTTATGGAAGAGCATTTGGGTTTATTATGAACTGTGTTTTAAATGACATTAGTTCTTTAACCCAGTTAAAGACATGATTACATGTCTAACATTGTATTTCAAACTGTATGGTTGATCTCTGCTAAATATGTATCTGTTTGGTGGCGGAGAATTTATTCTCTTGCTTAACACCCTTCTCTAAGACGTACGAGCTTAGAGGTTATATATCGGCAGAAATCAATAGTACGGTGTAGATTCTCGATGCGACATGTTTGTGGTTCTAAAGTTAAATAATCATTTATATTGATTTTTGAGAAGATTAAAAATAAAAGGAGTTTTAATGAATCTTTAATTAGATTGAAATGTGAATTGATAATTTAAATTATCAAATTTTGGAAATGATCAAGAGTGGAATATCTCCAGTTTTGCTCCAAGTGATAGTTAAAACTTTAATTAGATCTGAACGGGAAATGGTAATTAAATTTACCAATAACGCTGTGGTGTTAGTTATGGGGTAATACCAGTTTTCCTCCATGGGATGAATAGGTTGGGATTGGGAAATTGAATAAATGATTACTTCAGTAAGGTGCGCTAATCCCGACTAGTTTGGATAAACCTTAATTTGGTTTGAATTGATATCCAAAGGAAGATTAAAGAATAAATTTAAAGAATTTATCTTTGATAAAATTAATGGGAACCTTTCCCAAAGGATATGAATATTTAAATAAAAGATTATTCAGAATTGGAATGAGGCGTATATTGTGTTTCTATAGCATTTGTTTATTATATACGCGAGTTATTCGGAAAGGCCGGTTTTATACACATTCTAAATAACTGATTCGACGATAGGTCGACTATGAAGACGGTGGTTGAAGACCGGAGGTCTTCACATTGTTTGTATGATTACCGATGTCTTGATTGGGCTGTACACCCAAGACAAGGTAATAAGTGGTGATTGTCCAAACGTACTTGGAGATCGACCGGATATGCGAGGACCTCTCTCCTGTATCGGACATATGGGACAAGGAATAAGGTGCCTGTGTGTGACGAAAAGGAATTTCGCTCGGTCCGAACCAGTCGCTAAACCGACCCAGACCGTTCGAAACGTCCTATCGTTTGAGAACAAGACAAATCAGAACGCACACGGAAGAACATTTCATTGTATATTACAACGATGCATCAGATTACAAGAATATACAGAGTATGAATAAATATTACACAAAAATAACAGAGATTTAAATTACATTTAAATACATAGCAGCGGAAAATAATACAATACACAACTAGAAGAGATATACGGATACAAAGCTTTCCGGATATCGTTCCAGCTGTAAACCAGGATCCTGTGAATATAAATCTGCAAAACCAAAACTACTAGCTGCCCGTGTCAAAATAGGGGCACCCAGAGTTTAGGTTAAAACAATAAACTCCAGGTCAGTCATGGGACTGGTGTGAGAACTAAAACAGTTATTAATCTTTATTTTTAAAGTTTGGTAAATCAAGGGACCACGCCGTATAACACGGAACGGGTTTCCTCCCAAGAATACCAGTGCATAAAACAACAGCGCAATGCTAAATAAAGAAAAATGAAGCTATTATAAGACCCAGGTCCTATCACACAATGCAACGCAAGCCGGGGGATAGGGTTTTTACCTTATAATAGCCAAGAATGCTTGATACGTTTAAAAGAAATCATTTGATACTATAATAAGTGTATAGTGTATAAAACAACTTAAAATCATAAGTATCAATCATAGGCGGCATGAATGCCCCATACCACTATGTCGCCATATATAGGTTATACAATCAAAATGCAAAGTCACGTATTTGGAAATTGGGTTTCCATCTATGAACCGAGGCAAAAGATAGTCCTCAACCGATTCGAGACGCTCTAGCCCGCCCCTCAGGATCAGAGCTCGAGTGACCCTTGGATCGTCAGGGCCGGTCCACCGATGTGGATTAAAATGCCTGAACATGCGTTTCCCCACCCTTTGGGGTGTAAATGAGCCAACGAATGGCTCCATCGGACCCAGATTGTCCGATCAAACCGAGGCGCCTCGCAACAGCAACAACCACACAGGTGAAAAGTATATAAATGTCAGGGCTGGTAGGTCACTGACACCACCCTAGCTAGAAAGAAACGCATGCCCTCCCTGATGTCCTCTCCCGTTTTTGGTTCACCACCGGGGTGCGAAACTCGCGAAGTAAACGTTACACAAAGCTACGCCAAAAAGGCCGTGCTTCGATCATCAATCACAAGACTTTGCTTTTCAACAGAAGCCTTGATCATTTGCATCTTAGCATGCCACACAGGCAAACCACTCTATGCAACCGATATCAGTCACACAGAATGAAATCCGATGTCAGACACACAGTCCATTTACAAGTCCGTTCTGGGTCTGAACGAAACCGGAGGCACCTAGTACCCCGCATATCCATCGATCTCCAAGTACGTCTGGATGATCACCAACTGTTTCCATCTTCTTGGGTGTACAGCCCAATCAAGATCATCAGTAATTACCCAAACGACGTGAAGACCTCCGGTCTTCGACCATCGTCTTCATCTTCGACTTATCGTCGTATCAGTTATTCAGAATGGGATAAACCCGGTCTTTCCGAATAACTCGCGTATATTGTAAATAAGTGTTACACAAACACAACATACGCCTCATTCCAATTCATCAGTCACTAATCGTAAATTAATCAAGAGAATAATTCCCCAAATATTAACCCCGAAAATCGAAACCAACATCAGATCAATATCCAGAAAACCATTCTGCCTGGCTAACCGACAGTTAGTTTCTAAATTTCACATTCATAGGGAAAGGTTCCCATTAATTTTATCCAAGATAAATTCCTTGAATTTATTCTTTAATCTATTTGTGAATATCAATTCAAACTAGTCGGGATTAACGAACCTTACCGAAGTAATCATTTGTTTTAATTTCCCAATCCCAACCTATTCATCCCAGAAGTAAAACTGGTTATACTTCATATCTAACACCACGGTGTTATCGGTAAATTCAATTACCATTTCACGTTCAAATCTAATTAAAGATTTAACTAACGCCTGGAGCAAAACTGGTAATACTCCATTTCGATTATTTCAATCTAATTAAAGATTCATTAAAACTCCACTTAGTTTTAATCTTTAACTGGGTTAAAGAATCAGTGTCATTTAAAACACAATTCACGATAAACCCAAAATCACATTCCATTAATTATCGGGTTAAAGAACGAGTGTTATTTAAAACACTGTCCACGATAAACCCAAAAATCAATATCAATTCAATTCCAATTAAATATTATTTAATTGGTACACTTCATTAAATCTAAATAAAAAGATTTAATCTTTTCTCAACTGGGTTCAAGAACAGTGTTAGTGAAGACACCATTCACGACAAACCCAAATCACATTTGATATTCAATACGAGGCTCTGAATAGAAAATATATCGGCTTATATTCAATATCAAATTCTACGATTAACAAAATTGGAAATAACGATATAAATATATATATCTTTCAAATTTCCATAACAACATCTTTATAATCACGAATTCCAACATCGAAATAATCCAAAGACAATTTCGATTCAAATCCATTCCAATATAATTATTGGAAATTCTGGTTATTTTCAAAACCATTTCTAATCCAGTTTATTTATTTAAAAATAAATAGAATTATAATTCTAGTTCAAAACTAGTTCATTTCGATAAAAAAAATCTACTTTTATCTTTTCAAATATGGAGTATTTCATCCCAATTCTTTCTAAATCATTTCTTATGATTTTACACAAATTATTACTATTTTTAATAATTTTATCAAGGCCCGTACAGTCGATTTCCATCAACGGTCATCGAACTGCACTTACAGCGACCTTTTCTGAAATTGATTTGGACGTATCTCCAAATCCAACCGTTAGATTTCTAATTTCTAATATTCGTTAGAAAGCTCTTTTCGATACGAACCCAACGGTTCCGGTTTTAGGAGAATTCGACGGTCGGATCTCCCGCAATATCCGTTCGAAGTCAATGGTCGAAATTCGCGAACTGCCGTGGCGCGGCGCGTTCT
Source organism: Allium sativum (assembly GCA_030737875.1). Classification (NCBI taxonomy): domain Eukaryota; kingdom Viridiplantae; phylum Streptophyta; class Magnoliopsida; order Asparagales; family Amaryllidaceae; genus Allium; species Allium sativum. The sequence continues at coordinate 456,991,470 of CM060909.1, forward strand.
ATTCAGGCCATTATATTATATATATAATATATACTTCATCGATTTCAATTTAAAACGTGCTTTTTAAATCGTTTTCAATTCATTTTCAAAACGGTTTTAACTTCATATTCAATTTCAAATCGAAATTGAATATTCCAATATAAATTCGTTTTAAATTCTTTTCAAATCGATTTCAATTCGAATTCATTTATATTCAATTTCAATTCGAATTCATTCAATTTCAATTCGAATTTATATTCAATTCTTTTTCAATTCGAATTCGTTTATATTCAATTTCAATTCGAATTCATTCAATTTCAATTCGAATTTATATTCAATTCTTTTTCAATTCGAATTCGTTTATATTCAATTTCAATTCGAATTTATTCATGTTCAATTCTATTCAAAATATCAGATTTTGAAATCACTTTCGATATTCATTATAAAATGAATAAAATCGATATAAATATCGTTCACGTCAAAATGGCGTCAATCTAACCAACACGGCTTCATATGTTTCTATCTTCAAATATTCTATTTCAAATATTTCTATTTCAAATATTTCTATTTCAAATATTTCTTTTTCGAAACTGGAATGAGGCCCAATCAATTACCATATAATGTTAATTATATGGATTTTCTACAACACATGTATATATCAACAACGATGAATAATCAACCATCATCCAAAGTGCATTCTACACTGTATAAACATCAAATATAAATATTCAACGCTTATAACAGCCTGTCAATCAATCGATTGACATAAAACTAAACAATCGGGATTAGTGTACGTCAAATATCATCCCAATACCCGTATGGGGTTTCAAGCAATCAAACACAGATTTTTATTTGTGCAGTTGGGCGATGTGTAAAATTTATCGTCCCAATCAATGTCCTTCAAATAGGTGTACATAAACAAACCGTCCGGTTTGTAAATGAATATTTATTTATTCACATTCACGTTAAAAATTATATTTTTAACGATCAAACTATTTTATTCAACCTATGAATATTCTATTCCTTTCATTTATTCAATAAAATGATATTTTTATTTTTCTAACATATTTTAGAAAATTTCGACGGCATAACGGCACGATACTAGAAACGGGACAAGACCTAGCCTTATCCCCGGTCTAGTGAAGGCCCACGCCATTCACACATCAATCAAATCAATTCATTTCACCAAACAATTCAATTTCAATCAAATAATCTAACTAATTTTTGCAATCAACCAAACAAGTCCATGGTCTGTGGACGATTGTGTCGGGTGCTACTAAGCACCGTCTGCATCCTAGTATATATATATATAACTAGAAAAAGAAATTGAAAGGTGAGAAATTCTCACCGATAGCTATCCTAACTCCACGGCACTTCTAATGCAGGAAATCTTCAATGTTCTCGTCTCTTATCACTTTCTTTGCCCGTAGCCACTACATATATAAAAATCGAATTTTTACTTCGCTATTCAATATATAAAAATCACATTTTTACTTCGATGTTCAATATATAAAAATCACATTTTTACTTCGATGTTCAATATATAAAAATCACATTTTTACTTCGATGTTCAATATATAAAAATCACATTTTTACTTCGATGTTCAATATATAAAAATCACATTTTTACTTCGATGTTCAATATATAAAAATCATATTTTTACTTCGATGTTCATTATATAAAAATCATATTTTTACTTCGATGTTCAATATATAAAAATCACATTTTTACTTCGATGTTCAATATATAAAAATCACATTTTTACTTCGATGTTCAATATATAAAAATCACATTTTTATTTCGATGTTCAATATATAAAAATCACATTTTTACTTCGATGTTCAATATATAAAAATCATATTTTTTTATTATCGTTATGCTATAAAAATTATATTTTTAATCTTCTACTATAATAAAAATTTCGTCTTTCTATGCTTAAAAATATAAACTTCATCATATAAGAAATCATACCTTTTTACATTTCAAAATCTAAACTTTTCCTAAATTAAAAATCTAATCTTTTCAGTTTTAATAACTAAGAAAAATCAGTTTTTCAAACAAAGGAAAAATTAGTTTTTGAATTAATTAAAAGTAAAAGAAAGCTTACTGTTAAAATCAGAAAGAAACCTCTTTGCTTTATTCGGAGGAGGGGGCTGCTGGACTTTGGCGGGTCTGGGGAGGTTGGCGTGGTGGCGATCTCGAGGTGGCCAGCGGCTCTGGGCGACGGTTTCAGGGAGTTGAGGCTAGGGGTTTCGGGTCTAGGTCTCGATGGAAAGGGGGGGTATCGCGTCGATTTGGAAGGAGGGGGGGTCTTCTGCGATCGCTGGAGGAAGGAGGGAAAAGGAGGAGGTCGCAGTCGGAGAAGAAGGAATGGAGGAGGAGAAGAAAGGAGGCGGCGGAAGGAGGGGGTTGCGGCGGTGCTCCTCCTGGAGGCGGCGGCTGCCATCGCGCCCTCCCTTTTTTTTTTTTGATTTATCTGAATCGAACGGGGGGGGGGGTCTGAGGAGAAAAAGGGGGTGGAGGGGATTTTAATTTAATTTAATTTATTTTATTTTATTTACGTAAAGTTGACTTTTTCATTTGAATTCGAAACGGGACCCAACAACTGTCGTCCCTAGCTAATTACCCCCATTCCGAACACAATGGGATATGTATCGTGAGCTGATTCGATCGTTACAATCAGTTTCCGTTAAAATCAACATATAATTCTATATATTGAATTTGAACGCGCATTTCAATTTACCGGGGTCACATATTAACTTGAAAAATTCCCGAAAAATATTTCCTAGCTTCGTATTGACGATACGGTCCTAACAAAACTAATTTCGTCAAATTCTGAGACCATTAGAAAAATGGCCATTTTCCAGTCGATTAAAATCAACTGAAACTCGTCAAACGCATTTAACTGCGCCTTGCTCACATATTGATTCAGAAAATTATGAAAATTGGAATCTAGCAATAACTTGACATCCCGGACCCAACAAAACTGGTTTCGTTGAAATCCGAGGTCGTTTGCAAAATCTCCATTTTTAAGGGCCTGAATTCCATAGCGACTATTCAGAATTTTCAACTGGACATATCTTTTGATCCCCGCTATGAAATTTTGATTTTTCGGATTCGTTGGAAAGATATTATCAATTAGGTTCTATTATTTTTGGTTTCACTAAAATCCGGTTTATTTTGCACCCGGTACATTCAATTGAAGTTTGAAATCGAATTATCGAACTACCGCGCCATTTTCAATTCTATTTATAATTATAAATAATTATTTATATTCTAACGACGACGTATATAATATATACGTTCTAATTATATTCAAAATAAATTTCTCGTCGATATTATTTAAAATAATTCATTTTAAATATCCAAAATTCGCTAAAATTGCCGAAATAAAAATTTTAAACTGGCCCAGATTTTCGGGTTGTTACAATCTCCCCCACTTAAAACTTTTCGTCCCCGAAAATGAACAAAGTCGAAAGTGGTTTGATTAATCAACACTACGTTCGGTCTGACTTCCATTCTCCAACTTTTCAATTTCTGAGAATTTTCAAAAATTTCAAAAATTTGGCTAACACCCTAAATTTTCGAAAAATTTCGCCATAACCTCCCCTGCACCGGGAGCCACGGGAAAATCCCGAAATTGCCATATAGGCCTTCTGATCTCAAAAAGAAAAAGAAAAAGCCAAGCGGCTAGCCAATAGGCTCATAAAATCATCATCACCCAAACAAAACAGTAAATTATTGTAAACATGTACCTATTTGTCGGGCAAACAAATTTTATTCTCTGCTCTAGCCTCCTTGCTATGACCTGTCCAATATAAGTACAAGTATATGCAAGCAAACGCAACCAATTTTCAATATAATTCAATATGTGATTCAATTAGGCTAAATGGCTAAGAATTAGCAAACAAATAAACAAACAACACAAACATCAATCAATTAGTTGATTAGCTTTTCAAATTCATAACTTTGATTTGGCATCAAAAATCAGATTTTTGATGCCAAATCACAACAATAGGCCCTATCTAATTTTGGTTCTCACACCAATCAATAGGAAATATATAGATATCACACCTTCGAAACACGAATACCAATTCTGATGATGTTCGAACTATGATCAGAATCATCTCCGGGCGACTAGAGTGTGATTCTATATCTATCCAGTATATTAAAACTTCAAATACACGTTTGCAAGGCGTATATGCAAAATCTTTATATACTGGACTGTCCTAATCAATATGAAATAAATAATCAAATATGAATAGTTGATTTAGATTTTCAAAACAAAAATTGTTTTGATTTTAAAAATATATTCTTCACACTCGTCCTAGGATACTACTGATCCCATCTCTAACGAGTCATTCCAATTGGATATTACTAATCCAATATCTGATGAATTATTTCGTACGGTTCTAATGTGCCTTGTTCTCTAAGCTTTGTGAACCAAAGCTCTGATACCAAATGTGACGAAAAGGAATTTCGCTCGGTCCGAACCAGTCGCTAAACCGACCCAGACCGTTCGAAACGTCCTATCGTTTGAGAACAAGACAAATCAGAACGCACACGGAAGAACATTTCATTGTATATTACAACGATGCATCAGATTACAAGAATATACAGAGTATGAATAAATATTACACAAAAATAACAGAGATTTAAATTACATTTAAATACATAGCAGCGGAAAATAATACAATACACAACTAGAAGAGATATACGGATACAAAGCTTTCCGGATATCGTTCCAGCTGTAAACCAGGATCCTGTGAATATAAATCTGCAAAACCAAAACTACTACCTGCCCGTGTCAAAATAGGGGCACCCAGAGTTTAGGTTAAAACAATAAACTCCAGGTCAGTCATGGGACTGGTGTGAGAACTAAAACAGTTATTAATCTTTATTTTTAAAGTTTGGTAAATCAAGGGACCACGCCGTATAACACGGAACGGGTTTCCTCCCAAGAATACCAGTGCATAAAACAACAGCGCAATGCTAAATAAAGAAAAATGAAGCTATTATAAGACCCAGGTCCTATCACACAATGCAACGCAAGCCGGGGGATAGGGTTTTTACCTTATAATAGCCAAGAATGCTTGATACGTTTAAAAGAAATCATTTGATACTATAATAAGTGTATAGTGTATAAAACAACATCAAATCATAAGTATCAATCATAGGCGGCATGAATGCCCCATACCACTATGTCGCCATATATAGGTTATACAATCAAAATGCAAAGTCACGTATTTGGAAATTGGGTTTCCATCTATGAACCGAGGCAAAAGATAGTCCTCAACCGATTCGAGACGCTCTAGCCCGCCCCTCAGGATCAGAGCTCGAGTGACCCTTGGATCTTCAGGGTCGGTCCACCGATGTGGATTAAAATGCCTGAACATGCGTTTCCCCACCCTTTGGGGTGTAAATGAGCCAACGAATGGATCCATCGGACCCGGATCGTCCGATCAAACCGAGGCGCCTCGCAACAGCAAAAACCGCACAGGTGAAAAGTATATAAATGTCAGGGCTGGTAGGTCACTGACACCACCCTAGCTAGAAAGAAACGCATGCCCTCCCTGATGTCCTCTCCCGTTTTTGGTTCACCACCGGGGTGCGAAACTCGCGAAGTAAACGTTACACAAAGCTACGCCGCAAAGGCCGTGCTTCGATCATCAATCACAAGACTTTTCTTTTCAACAGAAGCCTTGATCATTTGCATCTTAGCATGCCACACAGGCAAACCACTCTATGCAACCGATATCAGTAACACAGAATGAAATCCGATGTCAGACACACAGTCCATTTACAAGTACGTTCTGGGTCTGAACGAAACCGGAGGCACCTAGTACCCCGCATATCCATCGATCTCCAAGTACGTCTGGACGATCACCAACTGTTTCCATCTTCTTGGGTGTACAGCCCAATCAAGATCATCAGTAATTACCCAAACGACGTGAAGACCTCCGGTCTTCGACCATCGTCTTCATCTTCGACTTACCGTCGTATCAGTTATTCAGAATGGGATAAACCCGGTCTTTCCGAATAACTCGCGTATATTGTAAATAAGTGTTACACAAACACAACATACGCCTCATTCCAATTCATCAGTCACTAACCGTAAATTAATCAAGAGAATAATTCCCCAAATATTAACCCCGAAGGTCGAAACCAACATCAGATCAATATCCAGAAAACCATTCTGCCTGGCTAACCGACAGTTAGTTTCTAAATTTCACATTCATAGGGAAAGGTTCCCATTAATTTTATCCAAGATAAATTCCTTGAATTTATTCTTTAATCTATTTGTGAATATCAATTCAAACTAGTCTGGATTAACGAACCTTACCGAAGTAATCATTTGTTTTAATTTCCCAATCCCAACCTATTCATCCCAGAAGTAAAACTGGTTATACTTCATATCTAACACCACGGTGTTATCGGTAAATTCAATTACCATTTCACGTTCAAATCTAATTAAAGATTTAACTAACGCCTGGAGCAAAACTGGTGATACTCCATTTCGATTATTTCAATCTAATTAAAGATTCATTAAAACTCCACTTAGTTTTAATCTTTAACTGGGTTAAAGAATCAGTGTCATTTAAAACAAAGTTCACGATAAACCCAAAATCACATTCCATTAATTATCGGGTTAAAGAACGAGTGTTATTTAAAACATTGTCCACGATAAACCCAAAAATCAATATCAATTCAATTCCAATTAAATATTATTTAATTGGTACACTTCATTAAATCTAAATAAAAAGATTTAATCTTTTCTCAACTGGGTTCAAGAACAGTGTTAGTGAAGACACCATTCACGACAAACCCAAATCACATTTGATATTCAATACGAGGCTCTGAATAGAAAATATATCGGCTTATATTCAATATCAAATTCTACGATTAACAAATGTCGTATTGGAAATAACGATATAAATATATATATCTTTCTAATTTCCATAACAACATCTGTATAATCACGAATTCCAACATCGAAATAATCCAAAGACAATTTCGATTCAAATCCATTCCAATATAATTATTGGAAATTCTGGTTATTTTCAAAACCATTTCTAATCCAGTTTATTTATTTAAAAATAAATAGAATTATAATTCTAGTTCAAAACTAGTTCATCGATAAAAAAAAATCTACTTTTATCTTTTCAAATATGGAGTATTTCATCCCAATTCTTTCTAAATCATTTCTTATGATTTTACACAAATTATTACTATTTTTAATAATTTTATCAAGGCCCGTACAGTCGATTTCCATCAACGGTCATCGAACTGCACTTACAACGACCTTTTCTGAAATTGATTTGGACGTATCTCCAAATCCAACCATTAGATTTCTAATTTCTAATATTCGTTAGAAAGCTCTTTTCGATACGAACCCAACGGTTCCGGTTTTAGGCGAATCCGACGGTCGGATCTCCCGCAATATCCGTTCGAAGTCAATGGTCGAAATTCGCGAACTGCCGTGGCGCGGCGTAATCTATTCAGGCCATTATATTATATATATAATATATATAATATATACTTCATCGATTTCAATTTAAAACGTGCTTTATAAATCGTTTTCAATTCATTTTCAAAACGGTTTAAACTTCATATTCAATTTCAAATCGAAATTGAATATTCCAATATAAATTCGTTTTAAATTCTTTTCAAATCGATTTCAATTCGAATTCATTTATATTCAATTTCAATTCGAATTCATTCAGTTTCAATTCGAATTTATATTCAATTCTTTTTCAATTCGAATTCGTTTATATTCAATTTCAATTCGAATTCATTCAATTTCAATTCGAATTCATTCAATTTCAATTCGAATTTATATTTAATTCTTTTTCAATTCGAATTCGTTTATATTCAATTTCAATTCGAATTTATTCATGTTCAATTCTATTCAAAATATCAGATTTTGAAATCACTTTCGATATTCATTATAAAATGAATAAAATCGATATAAATATCGTTCACGTCAAAATGGCGTCAATCTAACCAACACGGCTTCATATGTTTCTATCTTCAAATATTCTATTTCAAATATTTCTATTTCAAATATTTCTATTTCAAATATTTCTTTTTCGAAACTGGAATGAGGCCCAATCAATTACCATATAATGTTAATTATATGGATTTTCTACAACACATGTATATATCAACAACGATGAATAATCAACCATCATCCAAAGTGCATTCTACACTGTATAAGCATCAAATATAAATATTCAACGCTTATAACAGCCTGTCAATCAATCGATTGACATAAAACTAAACAATCGGGATTAGTGTACGTCAAATATCATCCCAATACCTGTAACGACCCGGATTTTTGGTCGATTTATTTTAAATATTTAATAAGAGTTTAAATATTGAATTTATAATATAAATGTTATTTTTAATGTTCGAATTAAATTATACAGTCTATTTCGTTGAATTCAAAATAGCGTTATAATATTGAATCGTCGGTCTGTACGTTAAAATAGCGGTTCAGAATTTTAAATTAAAGGACCGCGATATAGTTTAGTTTTAATTAAAGAAAAATCAAATCAAACTTTAACCAGCCGACCTACTTCTTTTAATGCCACCCTATTGCCTTCCTCGAGCCAAAATTTATGTCTTCCCCTGTTCAGCGTCAAGCAAACAAGAATTTAAAGCCTGGTACGAATTGCTTCCTCTTCGCAGCTATAAATTTAGCCTCGCTCTCGCTATTCTGCCCATTCCCAAATCCAATAGAAAACCACTTGCAAAGCCTTTCCTCTTTAATTCCTTTTCTCAGACAATTTGGAAATCGATTCTCCGATTAGAAAAAAAAAAAGAAATCAAATCGCGATGGGGACAACAGAATTCTTGAACTAGACTTCAAGATGGAAGCGCCTGCGTTAGGGAAGGGTATCCATTTCTTGGGTTTAGGGCTTGTTCACTATCGCGGCTTCAATCGCGGGTTTTCCTGAGGTTCGATTTTGTTCTGGAGGGACTCGCAATTAAGACTGAGGTAGGATTCATACTGGTGTTCGATTTGTTTTCTTTTGGTGATTGGGAGGTGTCCGTTCTGGGTTGAAGCGAAGATCTGGGGTGGTGCGATTCAGCAGTTGAACGCGATGAGGAGGCAAATGGGTGGCGCAGGTCGTTCAGGCGAGCACGACACACTTGTGGATAGTGCGATGTTGGGCTACAGAGCTCGAGCATTTCTCCAGGTCGCGATATCGAATTGAGAGCCGAAGTTCAGTCTAACTCGTTGGGATGAAGGAGTGATGGGAATGAACCACTGTATTGGATGGGCTCGCCTGAACAGTAAAAGCTGATGGTTTGGGGCCTTGGTAGTAGTGGTCAGGATGTCGGATCATTCATAGGATACGGCGGCAGTAGGTAGTTGACTAAAGGAATGTAGGTTGTCCGCAAAATGTTCGACAAAATGCCGAAATGGGAATCGCAGTTTTTGGGCTGATGTAAATTTGGAAATGCTCGGAAGTTACTTCATGGATTTAATCGAGTATTCGAAAAGTAACAAGGTATATATTTTTTTTACCTAGTTTATTTATGATCATTAGGTTTAAATTTTCCGTTAGATAAAATATATAGCAAATTTATTTATTCGTCTAAATAGTAATTTAAATAAAAAGTGTTAAATCGTTAAATTAAAATAAATCATCGTAGGTATAAAGTCATTCGAGATGTTGTGTAAATTCGTAAAAGAGGCGATATGGAATTTTAACTGGATATTCTGCAAAAGAAATCTCGGTGAGTAAATCTCACTCACCTTTAGAATTATTTTTATTTCATTAAAAATAATTGTTTGTTGCTTGTTGAATGATTTCTGGTTGTTTATATATATTAGTTATTTAGGCTATTATATATATATATATTGGGTTGATTGATTGGTTGGATTCCCGCAGTCTCATTAGCGGATGCCCGCAGTTTCATAGCGAATGATTACCCTATACGCCCCACGTTATGATTAGTGGATGACCTTCTATACCGCGATATTCTGCCATGAAGCAGAATGGGTATTATTTATGTGCTAACATCTGTGGATGCAGGAAAACAGGTTGGAGGAATCCAACTGGATTCCTCAAAAATATATTATCTGTTTGTTTATTTGTTTGCATATATATTTTTATATATGATGTGTTAGAAAAATAAATAATTGGTTGCTTTGTGTGTTTTATCACTGGGCTTAAGTAAATGATATTTAAAATTATCGTGGAAGGATATTTGAGATTTTAAAAGGGAAAATTCTATTTTTAAATAGAATTTGAATTTTTAATGGAAATAAAAATATAAACTTGTTTTTGAAAAATAAAAACAAGCAGTTTCTTTATAAACGAAGTTTATAAATAATTCTTTTATAACGAAGTTATAAATGAAGTGAAAAGAATTATCATTTGATAATTCAGAAATAGAAATACAAGTGTGAAATTGGAATTCGAAATGAAATTTCAAAATAGGATGTGAAATGGAATTTTTAAATATATAACTCAAATGGAATTTGAGTATAACATTTGAATTTTAAAGGGAGTTTGAATATTTGAATTTTAAAAGGAGATTGAATATTAGAAATTCAAATAGAAGTTCAAATAGAACTTGAATAAACGAAATTTGAATGAAAAATAGAATTTTGAAATATAGAATTTCAAAGAAGAATTGAATAGAATTTGAAATATAGAATTTCAAAGAAGAATTGAATAGAATTTGAGATATAGTATTTCAAAGAAGAATTCAAATGTGAAATTTGAATAGAGATTTGAATGGAATTTAAATATGAAATTCGAATAGAGATTTGAAATAGAAATTCAAAGGTTGAATTTGAAATAGAATTTGAATAAAGAAATTCAAATAGGGATTTGAATATAGAATTTCAAAATAGAGTTTGAAATAAACTTTGAAAATAGGATTTCAAAGTAGAATAGGAAATCCAAATGGTTTGAAATGGAATTTGAATTCAAAGGAATTCAAATGGGTTTGAATAAAGAAATTCCAATGGGATTTAAATATAAGATTTCAAATAGAAATTTAAATGAAGTTTAAATATTTAAATTCAAATATGATTTTCAAATATAACCATTCAAAAGGGATTTGATTATAGAATTTAAAGTGGAATTTAATTCAAAGGAATAAATTAAGGTATTGGGATTCAAGAAAATGAATTGTGGAGTTTAACTAATGAATTTGAATTTAGAATTCAAATGGTATTTGTAAATGAATTCGAATTTAGAATTCAATGGTGTTTGAAAGAAAATTTGAATATTTTAATTCAAATAGAGTTGGAAATAGATTTGAACATAGAAATTCAAATGGGGTTTGAATAATTGAATTTCAAAAAGGGAATTCAAAATGGAGTTGAATATCTAAATTCAAGTATGAATTTCAAATATAGAAATTCAAAAAGGAGTTGAATTAAGGTGGGAATTTGAATAGAGGATTTGAAATGGAATTCGAATAAAGAATTTGAAATGGAATTCGAATAAAGGATTTCAAATGGGATTTGAATACAGGATTTAAAACTATGGAATTTGAAATGTAAAGATTCAAATGGAATTTGGAATATATATATCTCTATATATATATTAGAAGGGAGTTGAATTCATTTTAAAGAAGTTTAGAAGTTTAAAAGTTTATATATATATAAATATAATTAAAACGAACTCGCCGCAGCGCTGCAGTTCGTAAATTGGCAATTCGAACTTCAATTGAATATACAGAGTGCAATTGAAGTTGGAATTCTTCGAAACAAGAAACGTCAGGACCGGTTTGATAATAGTTTTCTAATGGAAGAGAAAAATCTGAATTTCGTCGTATAGATTTTGAGTTATGTCAAAATCAAATTTTCAGAAAAACAGCGCCAGAACTATTTAAAAACCATAACGGTTTATTTCATTTTATAAAAGGATTTTAAACCAATAAAAATCCGAATTTCTATTTAGAAAATCTCAGATTTGAGTTATAAAATATATGCGAACTTAAGTGAAGTGAAAGAAATGGTTTTTAAAATCAATAATCATATTTTGGTTATTGAATAGAGTTGACTAAGACAAAGAGAAATTAGTTAATCGAATTTTGAAGATAAACTTTAAAAGGTGAAGGGAATTTGTATATATATTTGGAATCGAATATAGAACGTGAATTGAAAATGAAATTCAATTAGTATAATCAAGTTGAAATATATTTGGATAGGTTATATTCAAATATCAAAGTGATATAGGCAAAGGAGTTAATTTGCAAACTGACAAATGAATTAGTTAAAACGATTGAATCAAGCAAACTGTGAATAAGTAAATTAACTTGTGATTTCATACTCAAACCAAATATGAAACTAGAAATGGAAAAAAAGGGGATTTGATTTGTATAAGCAAGTGGAATCAAATTTGAACGTGTTATGTTCAAACAAAGAAGTGAAATAGGCAAAATGACTAATTAAAGAATAAACGGGCGGAACTGAATTCAAACGATTGGATAGTATTGAATTGAATTGAAAACAGGTGAACATGTGTAAGCAGGTTTGATATGAAGTATACGAAGATTTAAATTTATGTGCTCGACAAAAAGGTACATGTTTAATTCATATATGAGATTTATGCGCCGTATCGGCAAGCCGCTTGGCTTTTCCTTTTTCTTTTTGATTGAGGAAGATACCGGGAAGCTATTTGAAATTTCCCGATGCTCCCGATACAGGGGAGGTTATGGCGAATTTTTCCGGGAATTTAAGGAGTTAGAATATTTTTAAGAAATTTGACAATTAGAAATCTATATATCGATATATATAGAATTCGATAAGGAAACGAAATCAAAAATAGCGTAAAGGGCCAAGATTGATTATTGAAAATATTTGGTAAACAAATATTGATAATGAAATGGAGAAGAGATTTAATTAATGAAATATTAATTAAAGAGCCCAGTGATTTGTTTGATATGTTGGATGAACACTTGTTTTATTCGATAGTTAAATCACAGACTATTGAAGTTTTTGACCATCGTTGTCAATATGGAGAGACCGGTTGGATTATTATCCGAAGAACCACTCCGTATCGGCATAAGCGTTGCGAACCAAGTATGCTGAATATATTGAAGACGGAGTAAAGTGCAAGGGCTTTTTCTATTAATAGAAATAGTGCCTTCGGTTTCGTTCAATCCCAGAACGAACGTATATGGACGAATGTCTGACAGAGTATTTCCAATGATCAAATGGGTTGGTCTGTATAAATATATATATGGTTGCAACGGATTTATCCCTTAGCATAATATCCAGAATATTTGTGCAAACTCAACTAGTGATTAACGGATCTGACAATGTGGCATTCAAAGTGATTGTGTTATCAAGGAATGGTAAGTAATCGTAGCCTCAGGCCTCAACAACCGGGAAAGGACAAAAATCGGGCAGGCAGCATGGCTATGTGGGTCGCACCCATTAGGGTGTATAATCACCTATCTAGAGAAATTCCTTTTGTTTCTAAATCTATCGATTCTGCCCATTCGGGAACGGTGGTTTGAGTCCAACCGTTGGTGATATACATTCGATACACTCAAGCGAAATGAGTGGTCGGTCATGTGTGGGCCGGATTGCAAGACGTTCTTGTTGAACCCAGGTGTATTCGCCTCTAGAGATACATCATCGGAAGGTGGTCCCATACCTTGTCGTGTTGGAAATCCAATCTCCAATAAGCGCCATGCGGTTTTTGATGTTATACTATATATGTGGAGCGTGAGATGCAAGCGTTCTGCTATTTGGTTATTTATTTGATGTAGACATTACTATAATATCACTGGATTTGATATCAAAGTGTTTTGGGTTATAGTAAGGTAAAAACCGTCCATGTTTATGTGTGGACTGGTCTTACTATTATCTTTTCTTTTGAAAGGATTTTTAAAGTTAAACAAGTGGTTGGAGTTTACTCACACCAGTCCCATGACTGACCCAGAGTTTATTTTGTTTTGTTTTCCCTAAACTCTTGGGTGCCCAAATTTGTACGGGCAGTCAAGTGTTTCAGGCTTTTACAGATACACTTGGAGGAGCTTGAAGCAGGAGGCTTAAACGTTAGTTATTTAGAGTTACTTCCGCTGGATCAAATGTTATGTGTACTCTGATGATGGTATGTATATATGTACAAAACAGATTTGTATTTCGGAGCTTATGTTATATAATATATTTTATTCATTCCGCTGTGAGTTTGTGATCTTTGTTTTCTTCTATTCTAATATTTCTTTCTTTCTATTTCTCATCCTCTAACTTCTTTCTATTAATGGGTCGTATTTCTGGGTTATTTGGGTTGGACGTGTGGTGTATTTAGTCAACTCAGATAGCTCGGATTTGCGGGTCGTTTCAGTTGGTATCAGAGCTTAGGTTGAGCGAATACCTAGGCTTGTGTGGCATGTGCTCATTAGAGATAGGGTCAGTAGTACCCTAGAATGAGTTGAGTATATATATGAGAGAGCGTATTTGTAAGTGGATATAAAATTTGTTTTATATTGTGTTGGCTAGTCTGTTGAGTGGTGTAACACCCCACGTCCACTAAGGTCACTCATACCAGGGGAATGCCTTAGTTTCGGTGAAGTATTTTAAGTGAATATAGAACAGTAAAATTACAGCAAGACAGATATAAGTAATACTTGAAAATTTAAATCATCATTTAATTGCAAGGAAAGTAATACATGTTTGGTTACATCACAAAACCATAAACCAGAGTCAAGTACATAATATCCATCTTGATAAAATAGAAGTACATAATCCCACTACATAGACAATAGCCATAACAGAAAAGATAAACCGAGCTTTACTTCTACGATCCAAGCTCAAAAGATAGATATAGCGGTCTGATCCAAGCCCACTGGTGCTAGGCCCACTCTGATAACCTGAGGGTTGGGAAAAAGATAAAAACAACGGGGTCAGACATAAGTCTGAGTGAGTCCTATAACCCTAACAATACAACCGTTAAAGTAATTAGGGTATGACATAAATAAGGAACGGTACCTCTGGGGATAATGACTACACTAAGTAGCCAACTAAACACCGGATGTACTACGATAACCGAAAAGACGCATTTATCCACCCAAAGATAATCCTTACCCTACCCTAGACTTATTCACCCAAGGGTAATTCCTACACTGCACCACACCAGTTTCACCTACCTAAGATTAATTCCTACTTAAAGGTTGATCCTACTAAATGTACTTAGTAATTTTTACCCAGTAGTTTCTGGTACCCCTACATAGGTGCCGTCTGCCCCTATCATTACTAGGTGTACCCACTACTCCCAAGCGATCGGCTCCCTAACGTAGATACCCATGCTGGTCCCACAATGGGATGTATCATTTCCCCAAAGTGGCAACCTGATAATATCAACGGTGCACGGCTTTATATCTACACGATGCAACAACGATTTACTAACCAGCCCGGGTCCACACACGCATATGAAACCCGTTGGTCCTACGTTGCCACCGCTAACCCGTTTTTGGCCTCTTATAGTCAAGCCCAATATGCGTGTCCCGTCACTCGACTTGGGTCGAGCCCACAAAGATACGTTTGGGATATTGGTTGAGATGGGCCCCCCCCCCCACAAGCTACCACTTAAGCTTGTTAATTTTATCTAGTGTATCCCACTTAACCCCTTTAACCATGTCTACTTACATGTTACAAATACTTTGGTTAAGTCATTAATCATATTTTAATTACCTTTCAAGGCACCCACTAGATTTCCACATGACACCCAAGTCCTTTACTTAATTCCCACATGCCACCCGAGGCACTTACTTAACCCCTTAATCATGTTTAATTACACGTTCCACTTTGGTTAAGTATTCTAATCGTGTTTTCTATTGCTACCCAAGGCAACCCACTAGTTTTCTCATGCCACCCAAGGCACCCACACTAGTTACTACGTGCCACCCAAGGTACCCACTTAACCCTCATGTCCCACTACATGCTAATTTGGTTAAGTGTTTCTTAATTAATTAAGACCGTGATCCTCATAAAGACCTCTCACATTAGACTATCTTTTATGACCGCTGGTTAAGCCGGTTGGGTCCGGGCAGCCTTATGTCATAACCGAGTCTAACCTCGTGTCTTTACATGAATCACGTATTTAGTTTGTGCCTAAGACCTCTCACATTGGGCTAACATTTGTAGCAACTGGTTAAGCCGGTTGGGTCCGGGCAGTTTTACGCTACAACTGAGTCCAACCTCGTGTCTTAGTCGATTAATTACACCTAATTAATCACCCTCATAATTTATATTAATTATCCCTAATTAATATCAAGTTTTTCATAACATGGGTAGACCTAACTCAATAGGTAAATTCCCATGGGGTAGACCTAACTCAATAGGTAAATTCCCACTTATGTTAATTTATTTTTATGGTATGCTTAATCATTCCCAACCATACTTTAATTAACATATTTATTAACCCCATCGTTCCCCACGCAAATCGTTCTCATTTCACGACATAATAAAAAGGGAAGATCTATCACAAATATCATGGGTTTAACCAATTCTTAGAATATAACTTTGTCATGGGTTAAGAGGATGTCAACTTGCATATATGAGCATATATTAACCCAACTATATTTAACCCAAACTTGCATATAAGCATTCACATAACTTGCATAAGCACACCTAACTTGCATGACATGTTGAACTTGCATATAAGCATTCTCACAACTTGCATAACATATCTTGCATATTAACATACATGTGATCAAACATGTAACTTGCATAGCATATCTTGGATATTAACATACATGTAACTTGCATATTAACAAACATGTAACTTGCATAGCATATCTTGCATATTAACATACATGTAACTTGCATAGCATATCTTGCATATTAACATACATGTAACTTGTATAGCATATATTATCATACATGTAACTTGCATAGCATATCTTGCATATTGACATACATGTAACTTGCATAGTATCATATACTTAACATGCATACAATCAAATACTTAGCATGCATAGAATCATTTACTAAACTTGCATAATATCATATACTTGGCATGCATAGAATCACATACTAAACTTGCATAATATCATATACTTAGCATGCATAGAACCAATTTCTTATTATGCATAAACATACCACTTAACTTGCATAAACCCAAACACTTAGCATGCATAAAACCCAATACTTAACATGCATACAATCAAATACTTAGCATGCACAACATCAAATACTTAACATGCATAACACCAACTACTTAGCATGCATAAAATCACATGCATAACTTGCATATCATGTTACATATACTTGCATATATTCTCACATATAGTTTGCATAACATGTTACATATGCATAAATATTCAACATAATATTTTACATCATAAAACATGGAAATAAACTTGCATATGGCATAAAACTTGCAATTCACATATCATACAACTTGCATATAACTCACTTATCCACAAACATAACCATTTCTTATCACATCCTACCATAATCAATTTAACAATTGATTATTAGAGCCATAGAAACTCACCAAAACACAATTAGCAAGCTAATGAAGAAGATTAAGATACTTAGAATGGATTAGAGATTGATTAGAGCTTGCTTTCCTCTTCATTGATTTGTGGAGGCCATGACCAAGTTTCATTTTGCCATAGTTTAGTTACTAGGTTTAATTATGAATGAATTAGGGTAGGGTTAGGGTGTTATTTATAGGATTAGGTTGCATTTTAGACCCTTAGATTAACCCTAGATTAATTTAGGACCATCAGATCCAAGAAGCTTCCAGAACCAGCCCTCCAAGCCAGCCCAAGACTCAACCTGGTGCAACCTGGTGCACCCAGGTTCACTGGACGTGCCACCCTGTCGACAGGCAAGTCGACAGGCATGTCGACACCCCTGTCGACAGGCCTGTCGACAGCCCTGTCGACATGGGTTAGGCGGGAAGCTTCCCGCCTGACCCCGCCTGGCCCATTCCAAATCTGAATATTTGAATTTATTAAATCTGTTTTAGTTTTGAATTTTCTGCAAACTTCATCGGGCCATAACTGGGCCATACGGACTCCGATTTTCGAAAACTCGGACTCTATTTCGCGTATTTTTCCGAGACGAACGCAACGACGTAGCCCGTTTCCCCCAATTCTCACATCTGAGATTATTTATTCTATAATTAGTGAATTTTAGCATTAACCGAAATTCGGGGTGTTACATTCTCCCCTCCTTAAAGGATTTCGTCCCCGAAATCTCTAAGCTAAGGAGAATGCATATCCTACCATCCAAACAACCATCTACTCAAACCATCAAACACGAGCATCCATTGTCCTTAAACAATTTCTAATGATGTATGAGCATATGCGAAAAGTGTGTGTATATGTTCCCTATCTAATGTACGAACATATGCAAACCATGATAGTGCCATGCATCCAATATGTATGCGAGATAACCCTATCGACACATCCAGTATCTATATGAGTGCACAATCATTCACCAAAATGCATCATCCATATGATAACACAATCATTATACATCCATAAATATAGCTAACTACACACAATTTTATGCAATATGCAATATGAAGTGATTGAGCCGATCTAGTGCCTAGAGTGTGTATATATGCATCCACGAGCAACCACTAGCAAACACTTGCATCCACTTGCATCCATCAACCATAACATGTCTCAAACACATGTTTCAACCATAGGTTTTCCCTATCTAAAGGTCTAACAGGACAAGCGAGAGGACCTTCTAAAGATAAGATAAGTACTAGGCAAGCGATAAAGGAGAAGTTAAAAGACATACTCTCCAAAAGAAATGGATACAAAGAACGCATCTTCGCTTCCGTCTCCCAAGTAGCATTGCTTTCGTCATCTCCCCCTTGCACTCTAACTAGCTGAACTTCTCTGATCCTCAACTTTCTAGTCTCTGACCCAATGATGCGAGTAGGAGCTCGTCGAATCGTCTCATCGTGCTCTAACTCTACTTCTTTTAGCAAACTCGGCTCTACCACCTCAGCGGTCTTATGTAAGCACTTCCTCAAATGGGACACATGAAATACATCCGGTACACCACTAAGTCTGTCAGGCAACTCCACTCTATATGCCATCCGTCCAATTCTTTCCTTAATGGGAAATGGCCCTACAAACCTTGGTACTCACTTCCTAACAGATCCAAAGTGAACCACATTCCATAACGGAGATATCTTGATAAAAAGCATGTCCTAATATCAAACTCAAGCTCTGTTCTCCGCTTGTCCGCATAAGATTCTTGTTTATCTTGCGTCGCTTTCATCCTTCTTTGAATCAAGTCAATCTTCTCTGAAGACTCTCTAATCACATCGGCCCAACCAAGATCTTATCCGCAGATTCCCACCAACATGTAGGTGATCAACAAGGCCTTCCATAAAGAGCTTCGAAAGGAACCATACCAATACTGGACTGAAAGCTGCTATTATATGCGAACTCCACCAATGGAAGATGCTCTTCCCATGTACCTCCAAAATCCAAAATACATAACCTCAAAAGATATTCTAAGATACGGTTCACCCTCCCGGTCTAACCGTCCGTCTGAGGATGCTACGCGGTGCTCAAACCCAACTGAGTCCCTACCGCCTCTTGCAAACTCTTCCAAAACTCGCTAGTGAAGATAGGATCTCGATCGCTCACTATACTGGAAGGTACACCATGCAATCTAATAATCTCTCAAAGGTAAACTGAAGCTAGACATGTAATAGTCCTCCTGCTCTTCACGGGTATGAAATGGGCACACTTAGTAAGTCCATCTACCATAAGCCCAATCCCCGTATTACCCTTCCTTGATTTCGGTAATCCAATGAGACACTATCCCACTTCCTATTACGGAACTTCTAACGGATGAAGCAACCCTCCGGGTTTCTTCTGCTCCGCCTTTACCTGCTGGCACACCAAGCATCTAGCGACATACTTGGCCGCATCTTTCTTCAGATTGGCCAAAAAGAAAATTTGCTCTATATCTTGGTACATCTTGTCCCTACCGGGATGAATGGTTATCTTCGACCGATGTGTATCATCAAGTATAGCCTTCCTCAAACTCTCATCTTGCGGTACACAAAGTCTACCGTCTCTACGCAACCACCCCTTACCATCTAGGGTGTACCTACTCAAATGGCTGGACGACTCCCCTCCTTATGAGCTTCTCTACTAACTCAACCAATTGTGGGTCGTCCCGCTGTGCTCTGCCAATACGCCCCAAAAGAGTAGGCCTAACCTCCAAGGAGGCTAGCAAACCGGATATAAAGTCAACGGAAGGTCTAAAGTCAAATATAGAAATAAGCCCTAAGCTCCGTCGCTTAACGAATCAATGAACTCAAGGACAACCTTTTTCTTCTTAAGGCGTCTGCTACCATGTTTCCCTTGTTAGGGGTATACGCTATCTCAACTCATAAGATGCTAAGAATCCTATCCAAAATCGTCACAACTGTCCATCTCTCACGCAGACCACCCTAGTCGAATTCGACATCCCCCAAATGCATGCCCCAAAGGCCGAAACCAATATCAGACAAACACCCAAGGGACATCTCCTTCGAGTTCAGGCAACCTACGTGAGATGATACTAAAAATAATAATAATAATGGCTAAACAATTAAGCCTTTGACCAACTTTGGATGTCCTCGCCAGTCTCGCTCCAAAACCACCGTTTATCCTATAACTGGCTTTGCTCACCCTATTGAGCACATATGAAAACTTATTACGCTCCTTGAAAAGACCAAGATGTCATTTACAAAGGCCATCACAAACTTATTTAGGTACTCCCTGAACACCCTCCTCTTCCAATCAACAAAGTATGCAGGGGCGTTCGTCAAACCAAATAGCATCACCAGCCACTCATAAAACCATCCGGAGTCCTAAAGGCAATCTTCTCTATACTATCGTCAGCCACTCTCAACTGACGAAACCATGTGGCTTAGTCCAACTGCGAAAATACTGAGGCGCCAACCAGCTGATCAAAGAGATCATCAATCTTTGGCAATGGGTGTCTATTCTTCTTTGTGAGTTTATTTAGTTCTCTTTAGCCTACACAAAGTCTGAGGGACCCATCCGCCTTCATGGCAAAAACTACTGGAGCGCCCCACTCCGATGTACTTCATCTTATGAACCCCTTCTCAAGCAATCGCCTACTTACTTATGGAGTTCCCTCCTCTCACGAGGAGCCTTGTGGCACACTGGCCAAGTCACTGGTTTGGCATTGTTTACCAGATATATTCGGAAGTCAATCTCCAATTCCGGAGGTAAGCCCTTCACCTTCTCAAGCATATCCGAGTATTTTCGGACCACTTCTAACAGATCGCAAACTCTCGACCGACGTGTCAAGCGATTCTAGATAACTTAGCATAACAGATTCTATGGGATTACAAGAGATCTCGAGAGTGTTACCCAAGCGGGTCATAAGCCTAACAACTCTCCCTTCAAAATCAAGAACGGCACCCCTACTGGATAACCAGTCCATGCCCCAAAACTAACCCATAGTCCGTGAAGCCCAACAAGCATCACACCCAAACTCAACGCTAAGTATAGAAACTTTCAAACCCAAACATAGCACGGAGCCCCAACTGGGTTTGAAACAACTAAGGGATCATCTACCAAACTGGTGTCTAAGTGCAGTGACTCAACTAACAATGGTGGGATAAACGAACTCGATAAATCAGAATCAAATAAAGCTTGAATCGGATGATAAAGAAATCTAAATTCCAACCTAGACGGTCATACCCCCATCTGGTACCCTAGTCGTGAGGGAATACAACCACCCTCCAGGAGATTCCAAACCTTGCCTTAGCCCCATTGGATAATCCTAATAAAATGTCCTATTCCTCCCAAAAGGATAACGACTAGCCTTCTTCTTCTTCCCATTCTCCACTCGTAACCTCCCACCAATGAGGTTTCATCCTTCATTAACCAAACAACTATTAGAGCCTTCCTCCCATCGTCCATCCAATAAGTACTTACAAGTCCTCCTCCTTCTTGTACCAACTTCTAACCTGATTTACGTCTAATTCCCTTGAAGCGGTTTTCCATTCTTATCTATCTTAGAAAGATCATTTATACGCGGAGGGGAAACTCAAAACGAGAGAAAGGAAGAGATTCAAAATGGAGAATTCGAAAGATAAAGATATGGCTACCGGGGATTACGCTTTTCTTTCAAAAACTTTTCTCTTAAAAGACATGTTTTTGGAAATACTCCTTCAAAAATTTTCTTAGAAAAATAGTTTTTCTAAAAATTTTATCTGTTCCGGTAACCTTAAGCTCTGATACCACGTGTAACACCCCACGTCCACTAAGGTCACTCATACCAGGGGAATGCCTTAGTTTCGGTGAAGTATTTTAAGTGAATATAGAACAGTAAAATTACAGCAAGACAGATATAAGTAATACTTGAAAATTTAAATCATCATTTAATTGCAAGGAAAGTAATACATGTTTGGTTACATCACAAAACCATAAACCAGAGTCAAGTACATAATATCCATCTTGATAAAATAGAAGTACATAATCCCACTACATAGACAATAGCCATAACAGAAAAGATAAACCGAGCTTTACTTCTACGATCCAAGCTCAAAAGATAGATATAGCGGTCTGATCCAAGCCCACTGGTGCTAGGCCCACTCTGATAACCTGAGGGTTGGGAAAAAGATAAAAACAACGGGGTCAGACATAAGTCTGAGTGAGTCCTATAACCCTAACAATACAACCGTTAAAGTAATTAGGGTATGACATAAATAAGGAACGGTACCTCTGGGGATAATGACTACACTAAGTAGCCAACTAAACACCGGATGTACTACGATAACCGAAAAGACGCATTTATCCACCCAAAGATAATCCTTACCCTACCCTAGACTTATTCACCCAAGGGTAATTCCTACACTGCACCACACCAGTTTCACCTACCTAAGATTAATTCCTACTTAAAGGTTGATCCTACTAAATGTACTTAGTAATTTTTACCCAGTAGTTTCTGGTACCCCTACATAGGTGCCGTCTGCCCCTATCATTACTAGGTGTACCCACTACTCCCAAGCGATCGGCTCCCTAACGTAGATACCCATGCTGGTCCCACAATGGGATGTATCATTTCCCCAAAGTGGCAACCTGATAATATCAACGGTGCACGGCTTTATATCTACACGATGCAACAACGATTTACTAACCAGCCCGGGTCCACACACGCATATGAAACCCGTTGGTCCTACGTTGCCACCGCTAACCCGTTTTTGGCCTCTTATAGTCAAGCCCAATATGCGTGTCCCGTCACTCGACTTGGGTCGAGCCCACAAAGATACGTTTGGGATATTGGTTGAGATGGGCCCCCCCCCCACAAGCTACCACTTAAGCTTGTTAATTTTATCTAGTGTATCCCACTTAACCCCTTTAACCATGTCTACTTACATGTTACAAATACTTTGGTTAAGTCATTAATCATATTTTAATTACCTTTCAAGGCACCCACTAGATTTCCACATGACACCCAAGTCCTTTACTTAATTCCCACATGCCACCCGAGGCACTTACTTAACCCCTTAATCATGTTTAATTACACGTTCCACTTTGGTTAAGTATTCTAATCGTGTTTTCTATTGCTACCCAAGGCAACCCACTAGTTTTCTCATGCCACCCAAGGCACCCACACTAGTTACTACGTGCCACCCAAGGTACCCACTTAACCCTCATGTCCCACTACATGCTAATTTGGTTAAGTGTTTCTTAATTAATTAAGACCGTGATCCTCATAAAGACCTCTCACATTAGACTATCTTTTATGACCGCTGGTTAAGCCGGTTGGGTCCGGGCAGCCTTATGTCATAACCGAGTCTAACCTCGTGTCTTTACATGAATCACGTATTTAGTTTGTGCCTAAGACCTCTCACATTGGGCTAACATTTGTAGCAACTGGTTAAGCCGGTTGGGTCCGGGCAGTTTTACGCTACAACTGAGTCCAACCTCGTGTCTTAGTCGATTAATTACACCTAATTAATCACCCTCATAATTTATATTAATTATCCCTAATTAATATCAAGTTTTTCATAACATGGGTAGACCTAACTCAATAGGTAAATTCCCATGGGGTAGACCTAACTCAATAGGTAAATTCCCACTTATGTTAATTTATTTTTATGGTATGCTTAATCATTCCCAACCATACTTTAATTAACATATTTATTAACCCCATCGTTCCCCACGCAAATCGTTCTCATTTCACGACATAATAAAAAGGGAAGATCTATCACAAATATCATGGGTTTAACCAATTCTTAGAATATAACTTTGTCATGGGTTAAGAGGATGTCAACTTGCATATATGAGCATATATTAACCCAACTATATTTAACCCAAACTTGCATATAAGCATTCACATAACTTGCATAAGCACACCTAACTTGCATGACATGTTGAACTTGCATATAAGCATTCTCACAACTTGCATAACATATCTTGCATATTAACATACATGTGATCAAACATGTAACTTGCATAGCATATCTTGGATATTAACATACATGTAACTTGCATATTAACAAACATGTAACTTGCATAGCATATCTTGCATATTAACATACATGTAACTTGCATAGCATATCTTGCATATTAACATACATGTAACTTGTATAGCATATATTATCATACATGTAACTTGCATAGCATATCTTGCATATTGACATACATGTAACTT
The DNA here is from genome assembly GCA_030737875.1 of Allium sativum. Taxonomy (NCBI): domain Eukaryota; kingdom Viridiplantae; phylum Streptophyta; class Magnoliopsida; order Asparagales; family Amaryllidaceae; genus Allium; species Allium sativum. The sequence goes on from CM060909.1 coordinate 457,016,099, forward strand.
GCATAGTATCATATACTTAACATGCATACAATCAAATACTTAGCATGCATAGAATCATTTACTAAACTTGCATAATATCATATACTTGGCATGCATAGAATCACATACTAAACTTGCATAATATCATATACTTAGCATGCATAGAACCAATTTCTTATTATGCATAAACATACCACTTAACTTGCATAAACCCAAACACTTAGCATGCATAAAACCCAATACTTAACATGCATACAATCAAATACTTAGCATGCACAACATCAAATACTTAACATGCATAACACCAACTACTTAGCATGCATAAAATCACATGCATAACTTGCATATCATGTTACATATACTTGCATATATTCTCACATATAGTTTGCATAACATGTTACATATGCATAAATATTCAACATAATATTTTACATCATAAAACATGGAAATAAACTTGCATATGGCATAAAACTTGCAATTCACATATCATACAACTTGCATATAACTCACTTATCCACAAACATAACCATTTCTTATCACATCCTACCATAATCAATTTAACAATTGATTATTAGAGCCATAGAAACTCACCAAAACACAATTAGCAAGCTAATGAAGAAGATTAAGATACTTAGAATGGATTAGAGATTGATTAGAGCTTGCTTTCCTCTTCATTGATTTGTGGAGGCCATGACCAAGTTTCATTTTGCCATAGTTTAGTTACTAGGTTTAATTATGAATGAATTAGGGTAGGGTTAGGGTGTTATTTATAGGATTAGGTTGCATTTTAGACCCTTAGATTAACCCTAGATTAATTTAGGACCATCAGATCCAAGAAGCTTCCAGAACCAGCCCTCCAAGCCAGCCCAAGACTCAACCTGGTGCAACCTGGTGCACCCAGGTTCACTGGACGTGCCACCCTGTCGACAGGCAAGTCGACAGGCATGTCGACACCCCTGTCGACAGGCCTGTCGACAGCCCTGTCGACATGGGTTAGGCGGGAAGCTTCCCGCCTGACCCCGCCTGGCCCATTCCAAATCTGAATATTTGAATTTATTAAATCTGTTTTAGTTTTGAATTTTCTGCAAACTTCATCGGGCCATAACTGGGCCATACGGACTCCGATTTTCGAAAACTCGGACTCTATTTCGCGTATTTTTCCGAGACGAACGCAACGACGTAGCCCGTTTCCCCCAATTCTCACATCTGAGATTATTTATTCTATAATTAGTGAATTTTAGCATTAACCGAAATTCGGGGTGTTACAAGTGGTTTATGAATTCTGGTCGAATCGTGGGACGCCATGAAGTCGATAGGAATTTCTAAACACTTGAACAGAAGATTGAACACAGTATTGTTTTAAGGTGGGTAGATGAAATAATTTTACCCAAAATTATATTTTGATATTGAAAGAATGATTTTTGAAATTATTATATTATATGGATGTGTTGATTGATATCATTATAATCAGATAAGATTATAAAAATTAAAATGGTTATATATAACCAAAATAGAATTGGTAGAAGGATTAAATATACAAATGAGATAAATTAGAATTTAATTCAAAACAGAATTTGGAATTAAAATCCTGGGAGGTTTGGAAAATATTTTCAGAGTATATTAAATAATATAGCTTTGTTTGTAAAGGATTTAAATAAATACCATCTTTGAATGGATTTTAGAAGTGATAAAGCACTGAACTCACTTCAGTGGCTGGGAAATAATTCTGATGATGACTGCAGCTTCATCAGTGTTCATTTTCGAGTTCTAAGTGACGAATGGCTACCTTAGAAAGTTTTTGATGGAAATTTGTTTTGAAAGAAAACAAGTAGATTGAAAATTCAAATGTTTTGAATTGAGATGAAAATAAATATAAGTATACATTTATGTATTTCAAAGAATTTGAAATAAAAACACTGGGATTTGGATTCTGGAATTAAAATTTAACTGAAGCAAGTTAAATGGTTCGAGGTGAATAAATTGACTAGAATCAATTTGAAAAAAAATTGAAATGAATATGAATTAGAATGCATATGAATGGAAACCAAAAGTTTTGGTTGAAATTAAAGTCATAGAAATATGAGGACTTGAGTTTCAACATAAGTGAGATTGTGAAAAGTAATGAGTTTGTACCCTTTTTCCTAACTTAGCAATTTCGAGGACGAAATTATTTTAAGGGGGGAAGAATGTAACGACCCGGATTTTTGGTCGATTTATTTTAAATATTTAATAAGAGTTTAAATATTGAATTTATAATATAAATGTTATTTTTAATGTTCGAATTAAATTATACAGTCTATTTCGTTGAATTCAAAATAGCGTTATAATATTGAATCGTCGGTCTGTACGTTAAAATAGCGGTTCAGAATTTTAAATTAAAGGACCGCGATATAGTTTAGTTTTAATTAAAGAAAAATCAAATCAAACTTTAACCAGCCGACCTACTTCTTTTAATGCCACCCTATTGCCTTCCTCGAGCCAAAATTTATGTCTTCCCCTGTTCAGCGTCAAGCAAACAAGAATTTAAAGCCTGGTACGAATTGCTTCCTCTTCGCAGCTATAAATTTAGCCTCGCTCTCGCTATTCTGCCCATTCCCAAATCCAATAGAAAACCACTTGCAAAGCCTTTCCTCTTTAATTCCTTTTCTCAGACAATTTGGAAATCGATTCTCCGATTAGAAAAAAAAAAAATCAAATCGCGATGGGGACAACAGAATTCTTGAACTAGACTTCAAGATGGAAGCGCCTGCGTTAGGGAAGGGTATCCATTTCTTGGGTTTAGGGCTTGTTCACTATCGCGGCTTCAATCGCGGGTTTTCCTGAGGTTCGATTTTGTTCTGGAGGGGCTCGCAATTTAGACTGAGGTAGGATTCATACTGGTGTTCGATTTGTTTTCTTTTGGTGATTGGGAGGTGTCCGTTCTGGGTTGAAGCGAAGATCTGGGGTGGTGCGATTCAGCAGTTGAACGCGATGAGGAGGCAAATGGGTGGCGCAGGTCGTTCAGGCGAGCATGACACACTTGTGGATAGTGCGATGTTGGGCTACAGAGCTCGAGCATTTCTCCAGGTCGCGATATCGAATTGAGAGCCGAAGTTCAGTCTAACTCGTTGGGATGAAGGAGTGATGGGAATGAACCACTGTATTAGATGGGCTCGCCTGAACAGTAAAAGCTGATGGTTTGGGGCCTTGGTAGTAGTGGTCAGGATGTCGGATCATTCATAGGATACGGCGGCAGTAGGTAGTTGACTAAAGGAATGTAGGTTGTCCGCAAAATGTTCGACAAAATGCCGAAATGGGAATCGCAGTTTTTGGGCTGATGTAAATTTGGAAATGCTCGGAAGTTACTTCATGGATTTAATCGAGTATTCGAAAAGTAACAAGGTATATATTTTTTTTACCTAGTTTATTTATGATCATTAGGTTTAAATTTTCCGTTAGATAAAATATATAGCAAATTTATTTATTCGTCTAAATAGTAATTTAAATAAAAAGTGTTAAATCGTTAAATTAAAATAAATCATCGTAGGTATAAAGTCATTCGAGATGTTGTGTAAATTCGTAAAAGAGGCGATATGGAATTTTAACTGGATATTCTGCAAAAGAAATCTCGGTGAGTAAATCTCACTCACCTTTAGAATTATTTTTATTTCATTAAAAATAATTGTTTATTGCTTGTTGAATGATTTCTGGTTGTTTATATATATTAGTTATTTAGGCTATTATATATATATATTGGGTTGATTGATTGGTTGGATTCCCGCAGTCTCATTAGCGGATGCCCGCAGTTTCATAGCGAATGATTACCCTATACGCCCCACGCTATGATTAGTGGATGACCTTCTATACCGCGATATTCTGCCACGAAGCAGAATGGGTATTATTTATGTGCTAACATCTGTGGATGCAGGAAAACAGGTTGGAGGAATCCAACTGGATTCCTCAAAAATATATTATCTGTTTGTTTATTTGTTTGCATATATATTTTTATATATGATGTGTTAGAAAAATAAATAATTGGTTGCTTTGTGTGTTTTATCACTGGGCTTAAGTAAATGATATTTAAAATTATCGTGGAAGGATATTTGAGATTTTAAAAGGGAAAATTCTATTTTTAAATAGAATTTGAATTTTTAATGGAAATAAAAATATAAACTTGTTTTTGAAAAATAAAAACAAGCAGTTTCTTTATAAACGAAGTTTATAAATAATTCTTTTATAACGAAGTTATAAATGAAGTGAAAAGAATTATCATTTGATAATTCAGAAATAGAAATACAAGTGTGAAATTGGAATTCGAAATGAAATTTCAAAATAGGATGTGAAATGGAATTTTTAAATATATAACTCAAATGGAATTTGAGTATAACATTTGAATTTTAAAGGGAGTTTGAATATTTGAATTTTAAAAGGAGATTGAATATTAGAAATTCAAATAGAAGTTCAAATAGAACTTGAATAAACGAAATTTGAATGAAAAATAGAATTTTGAAATATAGAATTTCAAAGAAGAATTGAATAAAATTTGAAATATAGAATTTCAAAGAAGAATTGAATAGAATTTGAGATATAGTATTTCAAAGAAGAATTCAAATGTGAAATTTGAATAGAGATTTGAATGGAATTTAAATATGAAATTCGAATAGAGATTTGAAATAGAAATTCAAGGGTTGAATTTGAAATAGAATTTGAATAAAGAAATTCAAATAGGGATTTGAATATAGAATTTCAAAATAGAGTTTGAAATAAACTTTGAAAATAGGATTTCAAAGTAGAATAGGAAATCCAAATGGTTTGAAATGGAATTTGAATTCAAAGGAATTCAAATGGGTTTGAATAAAGAAATTCCAATGGGATTTAAATATAAGATTTCAAATAGAAATTTAAATGAAGTTTAAATATTTAAATTCAAATATGATTTTCAAATATAACCATTCAAAAGGGATTTGATTATAGAATTTAAAGTGGAATTTAATTCAAAGGAATAAATTAAGGTATTGGGATTCAAGAAAATGAATTGTGGAGTTTAACTAATGAATTTGAATTTAGAATTCAAATGGTATTTGTAAATGAATTCGAATTTAGAATTCAATGGTGTTTGAAAGAAAATTTGAATATTTTAATTCAAATAGAGTTGGAAATAGATTTGAACATAGAAATTCAAATGGGGTTTGAATAATTGAATTTCAAAAAGGGAATTCAAAATGGAGTTGAATATCTAAATTCAAGTATGAATTTCAAATATAGAAATTCAAAAAGGAGTTGAATTAAGTTGGGAATTTGAATAGAGGATTTGAAATGGAATTCGAATAAAGAATTTGAAATGGAATTCGAATAAAGGATTTCAAATGGGATTTGAATACAGGATTTAAAACTATGGAATTTGAAATGTAAAGATTCAAATGGAATTTGGAATATATATATCTCTATATATATATTAGAAGGGAGTTGAATTCATTTTAAAGAAGTTTAGAAGTTTAAAAGTTTATATATATATAAATATAATTAAAACGAACTCGCCGCAGCGCTGCAGTTCGTAAATTGGCAATTCGAACTTCAATTGAATATACAGAGTGCAATTGAAGTTGGAATTCTTCGAAACAAGAAACGTCAGGACCGGTTTGATAATAGTTTTCTAATGGAAGAGAAAAATCTGAATTTCGTCGTATAGATTTTGAGTTATGTCAAAATCAAATTTTCAGAAAAACAGCGCCAGAACTATTTAAAAACCATAACGGTTTATTTCATTTTATAAAAGGATTTTAAACCAATAAAAATCCGAATTTCTATTTAGAAAATCTCAGATTTGAGTTATAAAATATATGCGAACTTAAGTGAAGTGAAAGAAATGGTTTTTAAAATCAATAATCATATTTTGGTTATTGAATAGAGTTGACTAAGACAAAGAGAAATTAGTTATTCGAATTTTGAAGATAAACTTTAAAAGGTGAAGGGAATTTGTATATATATTTGGAATCGAGTATAGAACGTGAATTGAAAATGAAATTCAATTAGTATAATCAAGTTGAAATATATTTGGATAGGTTATATTCAAATATCAAAGTGATATAGGCAAAGGAGTTAATTTGCAAACTGACAAATGAATTAGTTAAAACGATTGAATCAAGCAAACTGTGAATAAGTAAATTAACTTGTGATTTCATACTCAAACCAAATATGAAACTAGAAATGGAAAAAAAGGGGATTTGATTTGTATAAGCAAGTGGAATCAAATTTGAACGTGTTATGTTCAAACAAAGAAGTGAAATAGGCAAAATGACTAATTAAAGAATAAACGGGCGGAACTGAATTCAAACGATTGGATAGTATTGAATTGAATTGAAAACAGGTGAACATGTGTAAGCAGGTTTGATATGAAGTATATGAAGATTTAAATTTATGTGCTCGACAAAAAGGTACATGTTTAATTCATATATGAGATTTATGCGCCGTATCGGCAAGCCGCTTGGCTTTTCCTTTTTCTTTTTGATTGAGGAAGATACCGGGAAGCTATTTGAAATTTCCCGATGCTCCCGATACAGGGGAGGTTATGGCGAATTTTTCCGGAAATTTAAGGAGTTAGAATATTTTTAAGAAATTTGACAATTAGAAATCTATATATCGATATATATAGAATTCGATAAGGAAACGAAATCAAAAATAGCGTAAAGGGCCAAGATTGATTATTGAAAATATTTGGTAAACAAATATTGATAATGAAATGGAGAAGAGATTTAATTAATGAAATATTAATTAAAGAGCCCAGTGATTTGTTTGATATGTTGGATGAACACTTGTTTTATTCGATAGTTAAATCACAGACTATCGAAGTTTTTGACCATCGTTGTCAATATGGAGAGACCGGTTGGATTATTATCCGAAGAACCACTCCGTATCGGCATAAGCGTTGCGAACCAAGTATGCTGAATATATTGAAGACGGAGTAAAGTGCAAGGGCTTTTTCTATTAATAGAAATAGTGCCTTCGGTTTCGTTCAATCCCAGAACGAACGTATATGGACGAATGTCTGACAGAGTATTTCCAATGATCAAATGGGTTGGTCTGTATAAATATATATATGGTTGCAACGGATTTATCCCTTAGCATAATATCCAGAATATTTGTGCAAACTCAACTAGTGATTAACGGATCTGACAATGTGGCATTCAAAGTGATTGTGTTATCAAGGAATGGTAAGTAATCGTAGCCTCAGGCCTCAACAACCGGGAAAGGACAAAAATCGGGCAGGCAGCATGGCTATGTGGGTCGCACCCATTAGGGTGTATAATCACCTATCTAGAGAAATTCCTTTTGTTTCTAAATCTATCGATTCTGCCCATTCGGGAACGGTGGTTTGAGTCCAACCGTTGGTGATATACATTCGATACACTCAAGCGAAATGAGTGGTCGGTCATGTGTGGGCCGGATTACAAGACGTTCTTGTTGAACCCAGGTGTATTCGCCTCTAGAGATACATCATCGGAAGGTGGTCCCATACCTTGTCGTGTTGGAAATCCAATCTCCAATAAGCGCCATGCGGTTTTTGATGTTATACTATATATGTGGAGCGTGAGATGCAAGCGTTCTGCTATTTGGTTATTTATTTGATGTAGACATTACTATAATATCACTGGATTTGATATCAAAGTGTTTTGGGTTATAGTAAGGTAAAAACCGTCCATGTTTATGTGTGGACTGGTCTTACTATTATCTTTTCTTTTGAAAGGATTTTTAAAGTTAAACAAGTGGTTGGAGTTTACTCACACCAGTCCCATGACTGACCCAGAGTTTATTTTGTTTTGTTTTCCCTAAACTCTTGGGTGCCCAAATTTGTACGGGCAGTCAAGTGTTTCAGGCTTTTACAGATACACTTGGAGGAGCTTGAAGCAGGAGGCTTCAACGTTAGTTATTTAGAGTTACTTCCGCTGGATCAAATGTTATGTGTACTCTGATGATGGTATGTATATATGTACAAAACAGATTTGTATTTCGGAGCTTATGTTATATAATATATTTTATTCATTCCGCTGTGAGTTTGTGATCTTTGTTTTCTTCTATTCTAATATTTCTTTCTTTCTATTTCTCATCCTCTAACTTCTTTCTATTAATGGGTCGTATTTCTGGGTTATTTGGGTTGGACGTGTGGTGTATTTAGTCAACTCAGATAGCTCGGATTTGCGGGTCGTTTCAATACCTGTGTGGGGTTTCAAGCAATCAAACACAGATTTTTATTTGTGCAGTTGGGCGATGTGTAAAATTTATCGTCCCAATCAATGTCCTTCAAATAGGTGTACATAAACAAACCGTCCGGTTTGTAAATGAATATTTATTTATTCACATTCACGTTAAAAATTATATTTTTAACAATCAAACTATTTTATTCAACCTATGAATATTCTATTCGGTTCATTTATTCAATAAAATGATATTTTTATTTTTCTAACATATTTTAGAAAATTTCGGCGGCATAACGGCACGATACTAGAAACGGGACAAGACCTAGCCTTATCCCCGGTCTAGTGAAGGCCCACGCCATTCACACATCAATCAAATCAATTCATTTCACCAAATAATTCAATTTCAATCAAATAATCTAACTAATTTTTGCAATCAACCAAACAAGTCCATGGTCTGTGGACGATTGTGTCGGGTGCTACTAAGCACCGTCTACATCCTAGTATATATATATAACTAGAAAAAGAAATTGAAAGGTGAGAAATTCTCACCGATAGCTATCCTAACTCCACGGCACTTCTAATGCAGGAAATCTTCACTGTTCTCGTCTCTTATCACTTTCTTCGCCCGTAGCCACTACATATATAAAAATCGAATTTTTACTTCGCTATTCAATATATAAAAATCATATTTTTACTTCGATGTTCAATATATAAAAATCACATTTTTACTTCGATGTTCAATATATAAAAATCACATTTTTACTTCGATGTTCAATATATAAAAATCACATTTTTACTTCGATGTTCAATATATAAAAATCATATTTTTACTTCGATGTTCAATATATAAAAATCACATTTTTACTTCGATGTTCAATATATAAAAATCATATTTTTACTTCGATGTTCAATATATAAAAATCATATTTTTACTTCGATGTTCAATATATAAAAATCACATTTTTACTTCGATGTTCAATATATAAAAATCACATTTTTACTTCGATGTTCAATATATAAAAATCATATTTTTACTTCGATGTTCAATATATAAAAATCACATTTTTACTTCGATGTTCAATATATAAAAATCATATTTTTTTTATTATCGTTATGCTATAAAAATTATATTTTTAATCTTCTACTATAATAAAAATTTCGTCTTTCTATGCTTAAAAATATAAACTTCATCATATAAGAAATCATACCTTTTTACATTTCAAAATCTAAACTTTTCCTAAATTAAAAATCTAATCTTTTCAGTTTTAATAACTAAGAAAAATCAGTTTTTCAAACAAAGGAAAATTCAGTTTTTGAATTAATTAAAAGTAAAAGAAAGCTTACTGTTAAAATCAGAAAGAAACCTCTTTGCTTTATTCGGAGGAGGGGGCTGTTGGACTTTGGCGGGTCTGGGGAGGTTGGCGTGGTGGCGATCTCGAGGTGGCCTGCGGCTCTGGGCGATGGTTTGAGGGAGTTGAGGCTAGGGGTTTCGGGTCTAGGTCTCGATGGAAAGGGGGGGTATCGCGTCGATTTGGAAGGAGGGGGGTCTTCTGCGATCGCTGGAGGAAGGGGGGGAAAGGAGGAGGTCGCAGTCGGAGAAGAAGGAGTGGAGGAGGAGAAGAAAGGAGGTGGCGGAAGGAAGGGGTTGCGGCGGTGCTCCGCCTGGAGGCGGCGGCTGCCATCGCGCCCTCCCTTTTTTTCTTTTTTTTTTTTTGATTTATCTGAATCGAACGGGGGGGGGGGGGTCTGAGGAGAAAAAGGGGTTGGAGGGGATTTTAATTTAATTTAATTTAATTTATTTACGTAAAGTTGACTTTTTCATTTGAATTCGAAACGGGACCCAACAACTGTCGTCCTTAGCTAATTACCCCCATTCCGAACACAATGGGATATGTATCGTGAGCTGATTCGATCGTTACAATCAGTTTCCGTTAAAATCAACATATAATTCTATATATTGAATATGAACGCGCATTTCAATTTACCGGGGTCACATATTAACTTGAAAAATTCCCGAAAAATATTTCCTAGCTTCGTATTGACGATACGGTCCTAACAAAACTAATTTCGTCAAATTCTGAGACCATTAGAAAAATGGCCATTTTCCAGTCGATTAAAATCAACTAAAACTCGTCAAACGCATTTAACTGCGCCTTGCTCACATATTGATTAAGAAAATTATGAAAATTGGAATCTAGCAATAACTTGACATCCCGGACCCAACAAAACTGGTTTCGTCGAAATCCGAGGTCGTTTGCAAAATCTCCATTTTTAAGGGCCTGAATTCCATAGCGACTATTCAGAATTTTCAACTGGACATATCTTTTGATCCCCGCTATGAAATTTTGATTTTTCGGATTCGTTGGAAAGATATTCTCAATTAGGTTCTATTATTTTTGGTTTCACTAAAATCCGGTTTATTTTGCACTCGGTACATTCAATTGAAGTTTGAAATCGAATTATCGAACTACCGCGCCATTTTCAATTCTATTTATAATTATAAATAATTATTTATATTTTAACGACGACGTGTATAATATATACATTCTAATTATATTCAAAATAAATTTCTCGTCGATATTATTTAAAATAATTCATTTTAAATATCCAAAATTCGCTAAAATTGCCGAAATAAAAATTTTAAATTGGCCCAGATTTTCGGGTTGTTACACTGTGGTTTCGTTCAGACCAAGAACGAACTTGTAAATGGATATGTGTATGACATTGGATTTTATTCTATGTTGATTGATTTCTATAAAATATATATCTGTTTGGCAGAGGAGAGTTTATTCTCTTGCTTAACGTCCTTCTCTGAGACGTACGAGCTCAGAGGTTATATATCGATAGACATCAGTCGCATGGCGTGAATTGCCTGTGTGGCATGCTAAGATGCAGTGATCAAGGCTTTTGTTGAAAAGCAGAGTCTTGTGGTTGATGATCAAAACACAACTTTAGTATAGCGCCGCTTTGTGTATAACGTTAATTCGCGAGCCTCACACCTCGGTATGAGTCAAAAACGAGATCGGACCGTTGGGAGAACATGACGTTTCTTTCTAACTATGGGTGGTGTTAGTGTTTACAAGCCCTGACATTTATATTATTTTTACCTATGTGGTTGTTGGATTGCGAGGCGCCTCAGATATATCGGTTACTACAGAGCCGACGGATATAGGTCCGGTAGGACCGGGAAACGTGTGTTCAAGAATTGCCAATCCACTAACGTAAGTGTGGACCGGCCCAACCGATTCCAGGGGTTACCCAGAGTGTGTAGTCCTGAGACATTTGCTAGAGTGTCTTGAAGCGGTGAGGAGCCATCCCTGGCCTCGACTCATGACGGAAATCCAATTTCCAATACGTGACATTCGGTTTTATTTGTAGAACCTAGTATGGCGACATAGTGGGATGGGGCACTATGCCATCTATGATTGATACATTTATATTTGAAGTTGTTTTCATACACTTTACACTATAATAGTATCAAAATGATTTGTTTTAATCGTACCAAGCATGTTTGGCTATTATAAGGGAAAACCCTATAATCCGGCTTGTGTTGCATTGTGTGATGGGACCTGGGTCTTATAATAGCTCCATTTTTCCAAAAAGCATTACTCTATTTATTCTATGCACTGGTATTCTTGGGAGGAAACCCATTCTGTGTTATACGGCGTGGTCCTTTGATTTACTCCATTTTTAAAGTAAAGAATTAATAACTGATTTAGTTCTCACACCAGTTACATGACTGACCTGAAGTTTATTGTTAACCTAAACTATGGGTGCCCTATTTTCCACACGAGCAGCTAGTAGTTTTGGTTTTGCAGATTTATATTCACATGATCTTGGTTTACAGCTAGAATGATATTCGCAAAGCTCTGTATCCATATATCTCTTTCAGTTGTGTTTTTGTATTATTTCCCGTTGCATTGTAATTTGTAAATCTCTGATATTTTTTTATGTATATTATTTATTCATACTCTGTATATTCTTGTACTCTGATGTAAATTGATGTAATAAGCAATGAAATGTTCTTCTGTTTGTGTTCTGATTCGTCTTGTCCTCAAAGCAATCCAGGCTTTCCTTTATGGGGAAGTTCGGGTCATTACACTTGTTAACCTATAATACTTAATTTGTTTAAATCTGTGGGGGTTACATGAACCTATCAAATTGAGTAGGGGTTAAGTAAACTTGCTTGAATCGGTAGGGGATAAGTAAATCTTGTTAAACATGTGGGGGCGGGTTATATATATAAACCCAACAAACTTAACCTGTTTTATATGTTAGGGTTATGCAACCTTGTTAAACTATTAGGCATAACCTATTAAAATTTTAGTATTAGGGATGCAAGCATAGGGGGTAGCTTGTATCATCTGTTGTGTGGGACCCATATCAGTCAGTAACCTATCTAGGTATCAAACGGGGAACCCCAAACTAGGTCGGGGTCAAGGCACGCTTACTGAGCTGATTATAAGAGGTTCATCTAAGTAGGGGTATTGACGGCGTATTCCGTCGGATTCATATGCATGCATGAATCTGCTTGCGTTGGGACAATAAGACGTTGTGACATCAGTAGATATTGTTGTGCCTCTCGAAAAAAATGGGTTGCCACTTTAGGAAGTGATACATCCTACTTTGGGGCCACCGCAAGGTATCTATAGGATAGAGAGCCGATCGATTGGGGTTGCAATAAGGGTACATCTAGTCTTGCTTGTTTAGGATCCTGTTATTATCGTTGGGGGTAACACCTATCATTTCTGTTGGGCTACCTGTTATTATTATACGGGTTAAAACCCCTCACTAGAAGTACACATAAGCCTACCATTCTGTTTCTATTGGGATCATCTTGTTTCTGTTATACTAGTATTGGTGCAGAGAAAAGTACTTGAGAAGCGCAGTACACTATAATCTGTTTATTCTGTTTATCCTGCTCAGTTTGTTATTGTCTTATGATACTGTTATCTCTCTCGTCAATTTTATATGTCTGTCATGATGTTTTTACTTATTTATATGCTAAAAGTAGCTAGATTCGCCAGACTTTATGTCTAACCCGTTTTGTTTCCTTTCCTCTCTCGCCCCCCTCCCCCCCAAGGTTCTCAGGATGGGAATGCCCAGGCTTGATTAGGATTGTCTCTTTCAATTTGCTTAGAGTTGCTTAGATGTACTTCTTTGATTTTTTGTCTTCTTTAATATGGTTATTTTTGGGGATTATGCTTTTTATATGTTGCTGTACTCTGATGATTTTAGTACAAGACAGAAATTGTAATGGGTTTTCTGTATTTCAGACTTACGTTGTAACTGAATTTGGATTACAATGTTTTCTATTTGGAAAATAAAGTTTTAAATTTCGCTGTTGTTTTATATCTGTCTTGTGACGTTTTTGTTTCTGTTTACGTATAACGCTTCACGAAACTTAATGCATTCTATTAAAGAGTGACATTAACGGACGTGGGGTGTCCCAGTTTCTCCTCTTAAGCAAAGCTATAGCAAAGAAAATAGGGAAATCCACTTCCTTTCAATCCCCCTTGCCTCATATCCACCTACAAACCCAAAATTATGGTGTTTAAATCACATAGCAGCAATAACTTGTGTTTCTACAGGAAAGAAGAGACATTCTCCTCAATAATAGAGCTCCAAATCACTCAAATTCTTTACCAAATTCGCTATGCTTGTTGCTGAGGTGAGTGAACCTCACAATTTTTTAGTTAATGGTAGTACCTGGGGTTATCCGAAGCTTTCTGGGTAAAAATACTTAACTTTGAAAGCTTTTGTTGTTCAATTTGTTTCTGAGCCAAAATCACAACCAAAGTCCAACTTTGGGCTATTATATTTTTCTGCTCTTTGAGTGTTTTCATGTGAATTTTTTTTATGTTGTTGTAGAGTATTTTGTTAACATGCATGTCAATTTTCAGTGCAATCCGACGCCTTTAGGCTGCTGGAAAATGATGAAAAAGAGGAGGTCTGGGCAAGATATAGACCTGGCAAAAAATGCGTAAAGTGGGTCAAACCACTTCTCCCCTAGGTCGACCCAGGGGTCGCAACACCTGGGTTTGTGGGTCGAGCCACTTATGTCTTTTTGCGTGGGCTAGGAGACTATACTATTGTGTGATTTGTTTATGATACTTGTGGCTTTCCTCTATGAATTTGACGATATTCTTGATGTCAAAACTCATGATCTTCATACCAAATGAACTTAGTAAATCAAGCCACTCAACACTCAATTAAATTTTCATATTTTTGGAAAATTATTATGATTCATGTGTTGAGTTTTGTACTATGTTTTTGTGATATTGAGCGCATATACACATTTTTAAACTATTTTTCACATAATTATAAAATTATCGAGTCTTGATAGTTTTGAGTCTAAAAAAGTTTATGGATTCAAATTTTTAGATAAATGACCTTAAAACAATAGTATAAAATTTACTAATCAAATTATATAGGGATTTAAGAAATAAATCAATCAATTTCGGAAAAACATTTTATAAATTGGTTTTAGAAAAATCAAGTATTTCCTATATATTCTGCACCCTTTGAGATGACATAATGGATATTAAATGATATCGTGAAATCTATAGTATGGGAGACAACGACATACAAAATTTATTAATTCTTGGTTTATCTGATTGAAACAGATGATTTGTTGATTGTGATTTGGTATTTTGTGTTTTGCAATATGAAGTTGACAAGCAGCTAGTAAACCAAGCAGTGAGAACGTGTGGCATGGGACGCACATTTACCACTATTTGGGTAACTGACTAAGAGTCAGTGATGCATATTGTGTTGTGTCATGCCAATACTTGCTTAGGGTAAGTAGTGACTTGGGGAGTCACATATGTGTATTCACTTACCCGGGGGGTTAAGATACACTCAGTCGGGAGTCATAGTGTTGGGCGCCAAATGTAAATAAGTATAAGTACTTGGCTAAGCTCGGGTAGCAATATCATAGCTTGGGGAGCTACATTATATTATGATGGCACGTGCATGTTTATTTTGTGATGGATCCATATTGTGATTTTGGGTTTGATGATTTTGACTTGATCGTGGAGATCATACACTATATTGAGCATTTGGATTTCTAATCCATTTATATTGGGATTTTTGATGCTTTGAGTGTTTTACTCCTTTATTAATGTTTTAACTCTCTTGAGTTGTATTATGATGATTTTGGTGTTGTGATTGCCTTGTTTCTTGAGAATGGCATCATACCTAGCCTGAGGTTAGTACAAGAGATTAGTGTGTACCCTTTATGTTGTGATGTGTGAATTTAACCCAAACAATCTAATGTCTTTATACTCTCAACTCTTTATGTAAAGAGTTGTATACTACATGCTAATTCACTCTTATACTTATTATTACTGTTGTTGACTAGACTGACCTGTGTGTTAATGCTTGGATCTACCTGAGCTTTTCTAGGTATGTCTAGCAGTTGTAGATGTCTTTACTTTTGTCATGGATCTAGCAGTTTTAGGCTAACCACTTAGCTATTTTGTGTAGATATTTCCATATGATCGATGTACTTTGGTATGTAGTATATTCATTTTGGACCCATGTTGTATATTGTAACAACCCGAATTTCAATAGATCGAATTTTTCTTAAAAATCCAAATCTATTTCCATAATATACATCAATTAAGATCTGTAGTTACAAGTTATTTCTTTTTATTACATCACGTATATGTATATTTTTAATTACTGTGCAATACGGTAAAAAACCCTATTTCACATTAATCCTTATTACATTTCTTTTTCTTGCAACTACGTTCTCTGTAATTTACCATAATGTTAATTATGGAAATGTATCTATTTTCCACCTCCAATTAACTCAGTCCACTACTAATTCCCTTTTTTCTGAGTTATATATTGTTTCCTGTTTTTCATACATAATTCCTACGGTAAATTTCTTTGCAAAATAGGCTTATTAATTCATTTTCCACTATTTCCACAATTTACTGTAATCTTTCTCAACCCAACATTTTGATCATATTCTAATAGTATCTTTTCAAAACATACACAATTTTCCATTGAATTACAGTCTTAAGAATATATGCATAGTCACTGTCAAATTCACAATTTTAATATTACTTTAATTCTCAAACCTAAATAGAAAATTATGGGAATAAATTTATACAACAATAACATTTTTTGTGCACTTAGGGAACGAATTAAATCACAATCACCACAATTTCAATTATTCATTACATTAAGAATTACCGGGAATTTAAATGATGAATATACAATTACTAAAAGGTATAATTTAAATCCACTCATTTTGACTACTTTTCAATTCTTGAATCTGATTCAGATCTTCCACACTGTGGTTTTCCTAATCGAATCTAATATTGAAAATACCATGGATTTAAGCTAATGCTAAAAGAAAGAAATCCTAATAATTCAGTTTACAAAATTTACCTCATGTGAACAAGAAATCTGAAAACCTATATCGTAGATCTATATTCTTTGTCTTTAAATCTTGAACCAAAATTCCTAAAACTAATATTCTTATTTCTGAAAGATTTGGAGAAGAAAGAAAATGGCAGAGCTTGGCGTCGTCTCATAAAATATGAGATGGAGGTTAGGCTCTGCTAGTATACTTATAGGTGCACAGAAGATTCTGGTTCATCGGATTAAATATAATATAATCTAAGCCATATAAATTGAAAATATAACGTTGGTTCAGCAATGGGTCGATGGGTCGACCTGGACCCCTGGTGGGTCGATCCATAGGCCAACCCGGCTTTAGGGTATGTCGACCTCTGGGTCATACCACATATAGTCTGGGTCGACCTATGACTTGGGCCACTAACGTTAATTTTGCCGAAATTTAATTTTTGTTTAACGTCGCTTGTAACAATCCTTTTGTTGCCATATTGCTATGTAAATTATTTTCTTCCATTTACAATGTATATCCAACATTTCAGTTTCAAATTTTTACGCATATATACATGTATAACTCTTCAAATCTTTGTTCATCAATGGCTACACGGTAAACGTCATTATAAACGCTATCAATTCATTGATTCCTTCCTTTTTAATATATATTCAAATTTCAAACGCAGCTATTCTCTTTCCCATTTTCATTCATTCCGCATTTATTGCTTTCCGCCCTTAAATTACATTTTAATTTTAATTTCAATTTTGAATTTATGTGTATATATTTATTTATGCACAACTTCGTTTCTTTTCAAAATTCAAATGGCGTTATGCCGAAATTTATTTTTTATTCATTTTGATTGATTGCAGGTTACTTTGAATTTCATATTCATATATATATATATAGACACACACATGCACATATATACACATATATATATGTGTGTACATATAGATGCTCACCTATATATGTATATAATTTTTCTTATATGTACACACATATATATATATATTTCTCTCGGAACATGCATATCTTTAGTTGTCCCTCTAAAATTAAAAACATGACGTTGGCAGGACTTGAACTCTTGACCTCTACCTTAAGAAGTGCATGCCTTACCAACTCACCTAACTTAGCTTTAGTTCATAAGACTAAAAACAGTAATAGCCATTGTTCTTATTTGTGTTCCACTTATATATTCTTCTTCACGTTTGTTCTAAAACTTCATTTAAAGATATCTTCTTCATTTTAAATCCGTCTTCTGCAAACCACAGATCTAAATCGACCAGAAAATCACCATGGGCGCAATAACGCTAATTCTGTGACCAAATTCTGAAAATTATACAAACTTTATTTTATTATATAATTAAAAATATGGGGTGTTACATTCTTCCACCCTTAGGAAATTTTGTCCCTGCAATTTGGTAAGGGAAAAATTAAATAATTCCTCGCATAATTTACAACCATCATGTGTACATCCAATGTTGCAACCATTTGTGCACTAGTACAAAGTGTAACACAACATAATAATACATGAATGCAATGAATGCCTAAGCGATACCTCCTATATAAATGCAAATTTTCTTGAAAACTTTTTGAAAACATAATGCCCACATCCTAACTGGCAATTTCTGTATGAATGCAATATTTTGAAAATAAAAAACACTTTATCATACAATTTTTCCTACACTCTTACAGAGCAAGAGCATAGTTCTTCTAATTTTTGCATCCAACCCCTACTAACTAACTTTAAATTTGCTAACTACAGAAAGGTCTAGTTTTATGAATTTAATTTATTATGTTAGAAAGAGCTAGAAATGGAAAATTACATATTTTTATACACTTTTACACACCTTTTTACCCATACTTGGAAAACTTAATTGCTAATTTTATAAAAATTCTGATTTTCTGTTCCAAAAAAGATTTGCATAAGAAATTTTTCTTTTCGATTTTCCAAAATTACTTGGGAAGAATTCATTTTCTCTTATTATTCTTCATTATTGCAGTTGTCATCATTGTTTGTTTTCTTTTAATTGTTCATCTTTTATCTTCCTTATCATTTTATTCACAATATTCTATGCTTTTGTTCTTACGTAGCGATCACTAGAAATCCATGAAGAAAAATATCCAACTAAACCATTCTATTTTTCTAAAATAGGATGCTACATAGGAATGCAAGTCTATACTAAAAGAAAACTTTCCTATTTCCTCGTAGGGTGCTAAAAAGGATATCTATTAATTATTAATCATGTCATGATTTTACTTGTAGAAACTTCAACTTGCCTTTTCTATTAAACAGTAACCAATTGAAACATCTTTTCAAAATTTCCTCAAACCTTTACTAACTGTCCATGCACACAAATAGGATTCTTTCTTACTAATAATATTAAGTTTCTATAAACCCTTTTCACATATATTTTGTACATATCTTTCACTGCATATTTTAACAAAACATGTTCACTTACAAGTCTGTTGATTCATAAAAGCTTATCTAATAATTGTTCTTATTCCAATAAGTCAAAGCGTGTTACACTCTATCCTTTAAGAAAACTTTATGTTTTATTTCACTCAAGGTCACCTATGCACCCCATAAGGCCAATTCATTTATTTGTGCTTTCTCTTAACCAATTATATCGCTTAACCCTACAACTTGCTTATGCATTTAATACTTTGAAGAAAAAAATTGCGCAATTACCTCAAAAATCCTTTTTAATGCAACTCTTAACATTACAAACCAATACATTCTAAAATTGTAAACTCTTAAATTTTTTAAGCTTGAAAACTTTTTCTAGAAATATTTTTCTACACTTACATTTTTTCAAGTTATTTTTATTAACTACATGTATCCAAACCCTCATACGAACATACTGCCTACTATAACCCAAGTTTCGTAATAGGACTACATTCAATGCACGAAACTCAGTCGGGAGCATTTGATATCTGTAAAGGACAACTTTGTTAGGCTTACAATATAGATATTCACATATGGTCTGTCTCTTTTCATGGTGGCTATGGACTCACCCTGGCCCCTCGATCAACTAATGAAAGACTACATCAAGAGCTAATGAATAGCCCTTAGTAACCAATCTAGCATCCAATTTAGCATGTCCCACAACCGACATCTCAATAGTGAAAGATCGTTGATCTATTGCTTTAGCTCTTAGTAATTCTGTATCCCACTGATTGTCGATGAAAGGTATCCGACAACTACTATCCATAATTTGGTCCTGGCCACCTCCTCTCGGAGCGAGGCAAACCGCTGAATCACCCAATGTCATCTGTCATAGCCTTCTAACTATCATACCATAGTTGCAGTCAAGGTATACTCTAGATGGTGCAACAAACCTGCCTCCGAGTGATATCTTCATTCGGTTATTCCTCAGAGGGCCATCTCATAGTACCATACCACGTCTCGCAGAAGCCCCATGCTTCCCTCTAGTCCCATAGAATAATAAGTTGGACGTGATCCTCTCATGTCTCCAAACACCAGATGATCTGCCCCGTTGGGTTCTTCATCTCCATATGTACTAACTGGTCCAAACGCATCACGCCAACGCATTATTAGATCCTATGTCTTTAATCATGCGCTTGATTTAACTTATCACATTGCTAATTAACTTGATTATTTACACATTCATTCCCTATTCAAGTTACTAATTTATTAGCTTACATTTGGCTTCTTATTTTCCCCAATCAACCGCATGCTGCCGGAACGGACCCTATCTATGAGCCACTTATTATTACAATCATTAAACTTAATATTTTCCCATTCATAAGAATTAATAATAATAATCCTCTTCTTTCCTTTTACATTTCATGTTATTTATAACTTCAAGTTATACCATTACCACAACTGTTATTGTGGGTTTACTTATTAACTTAGTTTCCCTAACTAAGGTTTATTAGTAAGTTCTCATCTTATCTTTTATTATAACCTACGTTATATCATTACCACAACCGGCTCTGTGGCTTAACTTATTAACTTAGTTCCCTTTACTAAAGTTTATTAATAAGTTCTCTTCTCATTATTAATTACAACCTATGTTATAATTCCACTTGTCCCTAGGACAAGCCTACCTATTGTATTTCATTCTCATTCATATAATTAATTATAATAGGTTATATTCCCGTTCATCACATTTTCTCGAGGTTCCTTGATATTTAAGCAAACCTTAACTGTTGTAACCTTTCTTTATTGGGTACTTTTGTCACAGGTCCTTATTAAGGTTTAAAATACATAAAAAGTCCTTCACCAAATTTCTGTGTAAATTAGGTCCTTGTTTTTTTATCCTTGATTGTTGCAGACATATCAGTAACATTTCATAGAAGTTACTAACATATCGGCAACTTTTCTGTACATGGTATAAAAATTGCTGACATATCAGCAATTACTTACTGACATTTCAGTAATAACTTTTCAGTTTTCTGTACACTTTATAAAAGTTGCTGATATTTCAATGATAATTTTTCCTTTGTTTCTGGAAATCAAGGGGCAGATTTACAATGAAACTTTACCAATGAAAGTTGCCGACATATCACCAATTTTTTACAAAAGTTGCTGAAATATCAGCAATAATTTTCTTTGTTTCTAGAAAATAGGAACCGGATTTGCAATGAAACTTTGACAAGGACCAGCTTTACAATATGAAAGTATAATAGGGATGCCTCCCTAATTTTCACTTCTTTATTTATAGTCTTGAACATTTTTATAATTGCAGGTAATATTTTACACACTTCATTAATTTGGTTGACGGAAATGTATAGAATCTATTTCTATAATATACATCAACTAAGATCCGGAGTTGCAAGCTATTTCTTTATATTACATCATGTATATGTATATTTTTGATTAGTGTGCAATATGATAAAAACCCTATTGCACATAATCCTTATTTCAACAATTCACTATAATCTTTCTTAACCCAGCATTTTGATCATATTCTAATAGTATCTTTTTAAAACATATACAATTTACCATCAAATTACAGTCTTAAGAATATATGCATAATCACCGTCAAATTCACAATTTTAACATTACGGTAATTCTTAAACCTAAGTAGGAAATTATGGGAATAGATTTACACAACAGTAAGATTCTTAGCGTGCTTAGGTAATGAGTTATATCATATTACCACAATTTTAGTTATTCATTACATTAAGAATTACAGGGAATTTAAATGATAAATATACCATTATCAAAAGGTATAATTTAACTCCTCTCACGTGACTGCTTTCTAATTCTTAAATCAGATTCGGATCTGCTACCCCATGGTTTACCTAATTGAATCTAATATTGAAATAACCAAGGATTTACAAATATGATGTTAAAAGAAAGAAATCCTAATAATTTAGATTTGCAGAATTTACCTCACATAGAGAAGAAATCTAAAAAGCTATATCGTAGATCTATATTCTTCGTCTATAAATCTTGAATCAGAATTCCTAAAACTAATATTCTTATTTCTAAAATATTTGGAGAAGAAAGAAAATGGCAGAGCCTTGGCATCATCTCAGAAAATTTGAGTTGGAGCTAGGATCTACTAGTCTATTTATAAATACACAGAAGATTTTGTTTCATCGGATTAAATATAATATAAACCGAGCTATATAAATCGGAAATATAACGTTCGTTGGTTCAACAATGGGTCGACCTAATATTGAATTAATTACTGGTTTTGAAACTTTTCTTTGCTAATGGCGGCCATCTCCTCCTCCATCTCTTCCCTTGATTCGTCCTCCTCTTCAGCCCTTCTTTCGTCTGATTTTCCTCTTCTTCCTGTTCGTCCTCCTCCGCCAGTCCCTCTGGATCCTCCACCCAAGTACTCTTCTCCATCAGCGACGTCTTATGGTATTAATCTTGTTAACTCCATTCCAGATCTAAATTCGGGTATTTCGTCTACTCATGTTGATTGCAATATTATTGATCCAAATTCTTTGAATGCTTCGAGTGTTAAGCATCAAGATTATATCAATTCATCTATAAATCTTGTAAATTTTGTTCTTGGTAAATCTTCGGATTCGTCATTTGGTTTTTTTGATGATGGACTTTCTGGGTTATCAAATGTTCATACTATTGATCCAAATCATCAGGCTGCTGATATTTCCTCAATTAACAATTCTGTGCCATTTGATTCATTCAGAGGCAGTTCGTCGAATGACTCAAGGAATCCTTTGTCCCAGGCTAATGGTGTAGCTATAAATTCTTCTAATCTTGTTCATGACATTCCTTCTGTTTCTAATAATCCTGCATCTGATCTTCCTCAATCTAATGTCTTGAAATCCAATCCATTGACTTCATCTGCTTTGCCTCCTTTGTTGCCTAAATCTGATAATCTTTCTCTTTTTAATTCCTTGCCTCGAAATGCTGCCAGCTATAAACCCATTGAGTTTGCAATTGAAAGGAATGGATTGCCAAGTATTCCACCTGATATTGTCAAGACTGAAGGTATCAAGTACTGATAGACTCATTTGGTGGGTTTTTTCCTCGATGGTACTCTTTCATACTTAACAGTGGTTAATTTCTTAAAGAATCGTTGGAAATTGTTTGGAGAAGTAGATATTAAATCAGACGGTGGGAATTTCTATTTTAAATTTTCTAATGATTTGGATAGGGACAAGATTCTTAAAGCAGACCCATTATTCATAAATGGAAGAATGTTTATAATTACATCCTGTAACCCTTCCATTGGTAATGCTCAGCTTCAAATCAAAAAAGTCCCAATTTGGATACATTTGCATAGAATTCCAGTGTTGCTTTGGACATTAATTGGAATAAATTGGTTAGCATGCCATGTGGTTAAGCTCATTTGTTTGATAATAACACAGAGATAATGCAAAGGATTAGGTATGCAAAAGTGCTAGTTGAGATTTCTTCTGATCAAGAGCTACCGGATTGTATTGATATTGGTGGTTTTGATGAAAAGTGTCCTCCAGTTCTTGTTTCTTATGATTGGAAGCCTGCAATTTGTACAAAATGTAAAGTATTTGGGCATGCCACTTGTTCTTAAGGATTTCCTTAAAGTTTTTTGTTCTAAGGAAACTTGGCAACAGGATATCACAGCTGGTAATAATCATTCTAATGAACCTATTGTGCAAACTAATGTCAGGCAACGTGTAAATTCTAATAAGCCTCAACAAGGTTGGTCAAAACTGGTTAGTAAAAAGAAGCAAGTTTGGAGAAGAACAAGGAATTTTTTTCAATCTGATGTAGCAAAGGAAGTGGAGAAAGCAATGGAAGAAGTTGAAGATGTAACTGGGATAGATTTTTCAAGTTTTGAGAAAGAAGTTAATAATGAAGAGGAAATGGATGTAGCGAGTAATTTGATCATTGGACGGGGTAGTCAAAATGTCATTCTAGTTGATGATTTGGGTATATGTACATTGCGGAAGTCAAAAGAGAATAAAGGAAAATCTGTGCTAATTGACAATCTGTCTAAAGGAAAAGTTTTTGATGCTTCTTTTAATAAAACCATTGACAAGGAATTTCATGTCTCGAATCCTTTTGATGTGCTGAATGATATATCAAATGTTGCTTCTACAAGTTCTAATCCTCAAAATGCAATGTCCAGTACTGGATTCATGAACACTTTGTCATCCATGCAAGCCACTTCATATGAATCCTCCTTCTCTTTTCAAGTACCAGCTAACTCCTCCTTCAGTTGCAAATTGAACTTAAATGCTAGTTCTAATGCCTCTTCTTACTCTCACTTATCTCCACCCAATCATATTGTTCTGCCACTTCCTCCCAATAATAATTCTTCTTTTTCTACTACCTTTCTTATCTGTCCTTCGCAACCTTCTAATCAAGACAAATCTCCTCTTGCTTCAGACATTAAACATGGTTTAGCTAATAATAGCACTGAGGATGAGTGTGTTGAGAATTCTCAGACAAAAACAAGCAAAAAATCAGCTAAAGCAAGGAAAAAGAAAGCAAAGAAGAATCAAACGGCGGATGATCTTGATGGAGGTGTAGAATATAAATCTGATCTGGTTCAACCTTCCAATGATCATAAAATTCAATCCAAAAGACATACGAGGAAGCATCCAGCTCCTCTAATTGATCCAACCTCCATTATACAATGATGCACAATATAGCATTTTGGAATATTAGAGGAATGAATTTATCCTCTAAACACAGTGAAATTAAAGCTCTCATTAAGGATCATAAGATTCATCTTCTATCTCTTTCTGAAACAAAATTGGATATGCAGTCAACATCTCTTTTTGCTTCTTTTATTTCCCCTAATTGGAAGTTTGGTCATAATTTGGATAATGCAAGTTTTAGTTGACTTTTAACTTTATGGAATCCATCTATCTTTAAACCTTGTAAGTTATCTCCATCTAATCAATATCTTCATTACAGATGCATTCACTTGCCTACTAATTCCTTCTTTCATTTGACATATGTTTATGCTCATAACTCTGTTGTTTTACGGCAGAATTTTCTCTCTAATTTGAGTACCATTGATCCTTCATCTGCCCCTTGGATTTTAGGAGGGGATTTCAATTGTATGTCTTCTTCGTCTCAGAAATGGGGTGGTAATCCTCTTTCCATTAAAAGCATTTCTCCTTTAAATCAGGCTTTTCTGCAATCCAATCTCTTTCTTATCAAATATTATGGCTCTGATTATACTCGGTCGAATAGGAGTCACTCTGGAAATTCCACAATAAGCAAATTAGACCACATCTTTGTTAACCTTGCTTTTTATCAATCTTGGCCTAAATCATTTTATCTTGTTCTTCCTCCATCTATTTCTGATCACAATCCTTTGCTTCTTAATTGGGGAACATATGACAAAATTAGCAAAGGGAAGTCCTCATTTTTTTTTTGGACTAATCATAAAGAATATTCTAATATTTTAATGCAGGTTTGGTTCAGTTGCTCTGGTAGAAACCCTATGGACAAGTTGTTGAATAAACTGAGATTATTGAAACAACAGCTTAGAAGTTAGTTAACTCGACAATTTGGGAATGGTTTAAAGCAGTCTTCTTTGGTTAGAACTGAGTTATTTAGGGTGCAAGATGCTCTAAATTTAAAGCCTTTTGATGTGCAGTTTTCAAATGAAGAGAAGGATCTGATCAATAAGTTGAAATACACCTTGGATCTAGAATTGCATATGGCTAGGCAAAGTTCATCTTTAAGGAAGGAAGTGGATTCTGATAGAAATACCAAGTATTTTCATAATTCCTTAAATTTACAGAAGATTAAGGAAGCTTTATTCATGGTTAAGGATATAGAGGGTAATATTCATTCTGATGAGCGTAGTATTGATGATGCCTTTGTTAATTACTTCGAGTCTATTCTTGCTCATGTTAATACATCTCCACCCAATGTAACGCCTTTGTTTCAACTTGTCCTCCCAACTATTCCTGATCTTTATTCATGTGGATTGGTTGAGCAAATTACTGAGGTAGAAATTAGAAATGCAGCTTTTAATTTGGATGCTAATAGTTGTGGTGGACCAGATGGTTATAATGCACACTTTATTTAGAAAAGCTAACAAGTGATTGGAAGGGATGTTATAGAGGTTGTTCTGTTTTTGTAACAACCCGCCTTTTTGCCCGATTCTCGCCGGTAATTAAACCAGCTTAAATCGTTCAAAAAGACGGATAGTTATGGGTACTAACATATTCGAACAAAAGTAACAGACTTTTATTTTATTTCATTGACTACATCAGAGATTACAAAGAATATCAGAGTACCATATATGCTCAGCGGAAGTCCAATGCTCTCAGTGAAAGAAGAAAAACATCAAAACAAGATTCTAGCTTCAAATCTGAATCCGACTCTAAAATCTGAACCTGCAAACTAAACTTCTAGCTGCCCGTGCAAAAATCATGGACACCCAGAGTTTAGGTGTGGGAACAATAAACTCCAGGTCAGTCATGGGGCTGGTGTGGGAATTCCAAAAAAAAAAAAGTTCTTATTTGGATTCATTTTAAAGTTGGGAAGTTCACCGGACCACGTTGCTAACGCGAAACGAGTTTATTCCATGTGAATTCCCATGCATATAAATTCGCAATGATTTCTGAAAAATGAAGCTATCATAAGCTCGTCCCACATCACACAATGCAAGCGCACACCAAATGGGCGAGTTTTACCTTATGATAACCAAATATGCTTTCATATGTAAAAATCCTCTTTCAATACATAATATACAGTGGAAAACCATTTCGCAAATAAATGTATTAATCCTAGACGGCATAATACCCATAATATTATATCGCCATATGTATACGCGATCAAAATTGTATGGCTCGTATTGGAGATTTGGGTTTCCAACTTGATGATTCCTGGCACGAAAGATAAATCAGGGATACAAAGCGAAGTGTAACACGGCTTTTTCGTCCATCTCGGACACCAACAAACAAATCGCAGGGCAGATCAACGGTTTTCGACCAGACACGGCCCTCCGAACTTACCCAACTTCCCTAAGTTCATAAGTGGTTTCCCACTGCTGCGTAGCTTCATCATCAATTCATACATAAGTATACAACCTAACCGCCAGTTTCTTATCAATCCGGGGTGTGAGGTTTGTCGATGTCATGTCATACGCAAAGCATCGCTTCAATAAGTCGTGCTTGATTATTACTAGCTCATTTCATAACTCGAGTATGCCACATTGACAATTCACGACATATCATTGATTTTCGATCAATGCATACCCTCTAAGTTCGTATGACTTAGAGCCGAGAATATTACTTTGCCACAAATCCGATATGTATTAACGGAAATCAGTGCTATGCGGTAAATTTCAATGCCAGACACATAATCCATACAAGTTCATTCTAGGTCTGAACGGAACAACAACCTGAAAATATTCAAATATGTTCAGGGCTCATGCCACTTATAACCTCGTATCGGGTGTACATCCCGATCCGAGACATCAGCAATCAATCTAAACAATTTGAATATACTTGGTCTTCACTTATCGATATCCCAGTCTTTAGTTTATAACGTCGTGTTATTACTTGGAATGGTTTTCGAATTCATATCTGATCCCGGACTTCCCAAGTAATAAGTGTATTACAATAATAGCTATGGACCACACGAGTTTTGTAACAACCCGGAAAACCAGAACCAATTTAAAATTTTTATTTTGGCAATTTTAATGAATTTTGAATATTTAAAATGATTTATTTTAAATAATAACAACAAGAAATTTATTTTGAATAGAATTAGAACATATATGTTTATTTAGATCGAAGTTAGAATATAAATATTTATTTTTAATTATAAAAGGAATTGAAAATGGCGCGGTAGTTTGAAAATTCGATTTCGAATTTCAAATGAATGTACAGGATTCAAAATAAATCGGATTTCAGCAAAACAAGAAATATTCGAATCTTTTTAGGTATATCTTTCTAACGGATGTAAGAAATTGAGATTTCGTTTTTAAAGTTGAGGGTTACGTCCACTTTAAAATTCAGAAAAGTCGTTGTGGAATTTATATTATATATATATAAAGGCCTTAAAAATAGCCATTTTGCAAACGACCTCCGTTTTCGACAAAACTACTTTTGTTGGATCCAGGATGTAAAATTATTGCTAGATTCAAATTTTCATAATTTTTTAAATCAATATGTGAGCGTGGCAAAAGAAAACGTGTTTTGACAGTTTCAGTCAAATTGGATCGACCAGAAAATGGCCAATTTTCAAACAGTCTTCAAATTCAATGAAATTAGCCTTGTTAGGACCGTATCGTCAATATGAAGCTAGAAATAATTTTTCTGGAATTTTTAGAGTCAATATGTGGCCCCGGTAAATAGAAATGTATGTTTAAATTCAATATATATATTGATTTATATTTTAATTTTGAGGAAAACTGATCGTAACGATCGAATTGGCACACGAAACATATTCCATTATGTTCGGAATGGGGATAATCAGCTAGGGGTGACGTTCGTTGGGTTTGATTTGGAGTTCGTGATGGTTTGTACTTTTAAAACGAATTATAATATTATAAAAATATATATAAAAAATATCGAACCCTAATCTCTAAACACTTCTGAGCCACCACCATAAAGTAACGAGCGACAGAAATGCTCTGAAATTTGGGCAGAAAAATCTTTCAATCCGAACATTGTTAATCGAAGATCATTAAGCAAACATTGTTGTATTCTTTATGCTTTCCAAATCCGTGCCCCTTTGATCGACTATTGTTAGCTGGTTTGTGAGATTTTGTCGCTGAAAGGTCCACCGCTGCGAGGCGAATTCTGGCGATCAGACACCACCGAGTTGAACGAGGAAGGTACTGGCGAAAAGCTCTCATGGCGATGGCACTTGTGGAAGGGTCAGATCGACGTAAAGCTTCACTGTTCTAGAGAAAATCACAACCCTAGATTAGAGCAAAAGGGGGTTAAGCGTCGGCAGGTGATTTTTGAAGAAGAAGGTTTATTTTTTTTTTATTAATTCCTATGTTAATTATATTAAAATGTCAACAACCTTCATAAAATCGTATCTTTCTCATACGGTATCGAAATCGCGTGAAACAGGATCCGTTGGGATCGTGGGGCGAGAGCTTCGCAACAAGACTAACGGGGTCGAAATTGGGGCTTGTTAGGATTTAGGGCAGAATTAAATCTGAACGGTTCAGAAATTCAGAAACAAAATTGATGGAGTGGAAAACGAATGTAAGAACTCTCTCGCACTCAATTTTATTTACAGTAAATATATACTAGGATGCAGATGGGGCTTAGAAGCCCCCGACACTATTTATTATACAGACCAGTTGATTGTTTGTTTGTTGTGATTGAGATTGTTGTACAGAAAAATTATATATGAGTTGAATAGAAAAATTATATATGAACCGTATAGAAAAATTATATATGAACTGTGTAGAAAAAATATATATGAAATAAATAAAATATTTATATGTTGAATAAATTGTCTGAACGATAAAAATATCATTTTTATCATGTATATGAAGTAAATAAAATATTCATGAGTTGAGATAAATATTCATTTACAAACCGGACGGTTTGTCTATGTACACTGATTTATCTGATATTGATTGGGACGATAAATTTTACACATCGCCCAATTGCACAAATAATAAACAGTATTAGTTATTTGAAAACCCCACACGGGTATTAGGATAATATTTGACATACATTGATCCCGATAGTTAGTAGTATGTCAATCGATGGGTTGACAGACTGTATAAGCGTTATTTATTCATTTTGATGCTTATATAGTTGTAGAATGCACTTTGGATGTTGTATGAATTTTTAATGATTGCGTATCATTATTGTGGTATATATATATGATGCTGAAATCCATATAACAGAAATTATATGGTAATTGACTGTGTCTGATTCCAGTTCAGAATTAATGAATATTTTAAAATAATATTCAGAAAATATTGAAATGTGAAGCCATGTTAAGTAGTTAAACGTCATTTTTACACGAACGGGGATTCTGTCGATTTTATTCATTTTACAATGAATATCGAAAAGTGATTTCAAAATCTGATATTTTGAAAATATTATCATTTTAATATTGAAATGATATGGAATATTCAATTTGGATTCGAATTTGAAAATTGAATTGAAATCGATTTGAAATGAATTTAAAACGAACTAAAATTGAATTGAAATCGATTTAAAATGAATTCAAAACGGATTGAAATGGAGATGAAATCGATTTGAAATGAATTTATATTGAATATTCAAATTTTGATTTGAATTTGAAAATTAAATTGAAATCGATTTGAAATGAATTTAAAGCGAATATATATGGAATATTCAATTTTGATTTGAATTTGAAATGGAAGTAGAAATCGTTTTTAAAACGATTTATAAAATTCATTTTAAATGGAAATCGACAAAATATATAATATATATTATATATATATATTATAATGGCCTGAATAGAACGCGCTGCGCAGCGGTAGTTCGCGAATTTCGACCATTAACTTCAAATGGACGTTACGGGAGATCTGACCGTCGGATTCTCCTAAAACCAGAACCGTAAGGTTCGTATCGAATGAATACAAGAGATTTGAAATCTAACGGCTAGATTTGGAGATATGTCCAAATCAATTTCAGAAAAGGTCGCTATGGATGTAGTTCGGTGGCCATTATTGGAAACCGACTGTACGGGCGATAATAAAATTATTAAAAATATGGAAAAATTATGTAAAATCATAATAAATGATTTGGAAAGATTTTGGATGAAAAATTCCAGTTTTGAAAAGATAAAAAAAATTATCGAAATGAACTGGTTATTAACTAGAATAATAATTTATTTATTTTTAAAATAAATAAATTGGATTTAAAAGGGGTTTTAAATTAACCAGAATTTTCCAAAGAATAAATTGGAAATGGATTCGAAATGGAAATAATCATCGGAATATTTCGATATTTGATTCCATGAGTATACAGATATTATTGAGGAATTTGGAAGATATATATATATCGTAATTCCAATACGATATCCGTTGGTTTTAGAATTTGATATTGAATATAAGCCGATATATTTTCTATTCAGAGCCTTGTATTTGATATCAAATTGGATTTTGGGTCTGTCGTGAACGGTGTCTTCATTAACACTGTTCTTAAACCCCGGGTGAAAAGAATAAATCTTTTAATTAAGATTTAAAGTAGAAGTTTACCAATTAATTAATATTTAATTGGAATTGAATTGAAATTTGTTTTTTTTTTGGGTTTATCGTGAATGGTGTTTTAAGTAACACTTGTTCTTTAACCTGATTAACAATGGAAATGGGATTTTGGGTTTGTCGTGAATGGTGTCTTTGAAAATACTGTTCTTAAACCCAATGGCGTTAAGAGAATTAGAAACTAACTGCAGATTAGCTAAGTTAAATGGTTGCCTGGGTATTGATTTGATGTTGGTTTCGGCCTTCGGGATTAATACTTAGGGAATTATTCTTTTACTAATTTACGGTTAGAGACTGAATGGAATGGGATTTTGGGTTTATCGTGAACCGTGTTTTAAATGACATTGGTTCTTTAACCCAGATAAAGATAAGAATAATTTCTCAGCTTTGAATAATAATTGATATTGATTTTTGGGAAGATTAAAACTAAATGGAGTCTTAATGAATCTTTGATTAGATTGAAAAGTGAATGTGATAATTAAAATTATCAATTCAAGAAAATGATCGAAAATGAGTACCACCAGTTTTACTCCAGGCGATAGCTAAATCTTTAATTAGATTTGAACGTGAAATGGTAATTAATATTTACCGATAACACCATGGTGTTAGATATGGAGTATTACTAGTTTTGCTCCATGGGATGAATAGGTTGGGATTGGGAAATAAAATAAATGATTACTTCGGTGTAGTTCGCTAATCGCGACTAGTTTGGAAAACCTTGATATGGTTTGATATCCAAAGGAATATTAAAGAATAAATTTAAAAGAATTTATCTTTGATAAAATTAATGGGAATAAGGTGTATGATGTGTTGTTATAACAATTGATTATAAGATACACGGGTCATTCGGAAAGGCCGGGTTTATACCCATTCTGAATAACTGGTTCGACGATAAGTCGAAGAGATTGAAGACAGGGCAAGACCGATGATCTTCACATCGAATGGATGGGTGCTACTGATGTTCATGATTGGGGTAGCTACCTTGAAGGGGCTAAAGTGGTAGCCGTCCGGACGTACTTGTTGATTGTACGGATATGCGAGGGCCTCTCTCCTGTATTGGACATACGGGAAAAGGAATAAGGTGCCTCCAGTTTCGTTCAGACCTAGAACAGACTTGTAAATGGATGGTGTGTCTGACATTGTATTCCTTTAAACTGTATTCGTTGATCTCTGCTAAATATATATATGTTTGGTGGCGGAGAATTCATTCACTTGCTTAACACCCTTCTCTGAGACATACGAGCTTAGAGGTTAAATATCGGCAGAAATCAGTGGTGTGGTATGGATTGATAGTGTGACATGCTGAGATGCAGTGATCCGAACTTTTGTTGAAAAGCAAAGTTTGGTGGATGATGATCAAAGCGCAGCTTTAATATAGCACGGCTTTGTGTAGCGTTAATTTGCGAGCCTCACACACCGGTATGGTGGTAAACTGATGGTTAGATCAGTGTGCTTTTTTAGAGGATGGGCACCTTAGTGGTGTCGTGGATTCGGTCGACCGAGGTAAGGGATAGAGCACACCCCCCGATTCCCATATTGGATAGGGTATACGGCATTTTCAGATGCCTGCGACGTAAGCCGTTGAGATACTTGGTTTCCACGATAGTGCGGAAGTGCATTACGGCGTTTTCGCATGCCTACGACGTAAGCCATTGGGAATTGTACTACGCGATCGATCTTTCGAATCAGTAACCACCAGTATGGAAATCCAATTTCCAAATAAGACATTTTTCGGTTTTGATTGTATACTATATATGGCGACATAGCGGTATGGGACATTCTTGCCGCCTATGATTGATACATTTATATTTGAAGTTGTTTTCTTCACTTATAGTAATAATAAAAGATTAAATTTCGCCTATCAAGCATTATTTGGCTATTATAGGGTAAAACCCTATCCTCCGGCTTGTGATGCATTGTGTAATGGGACCTGGGTCTTATAATAGCTTCATTGTTCTTTATTTAGCATTGCGTTGTTTGTTTTATGCACTGGTATTCTTGGGAGGATACCCGTTCTGTGTTATGCAGCGTGGTCCCTCGATTTACATAACTTTAAAATAAAGATTAATAACTGTTTTAGTTCTCACACCAGTCACATGACTGACCTGGAGTTTATTGTTTTAACCTAAACTCTGGGTGCCCTTATTTTCCGCATGGGCAGCTAGTAGTTTTGGTTTTGCAGATTTATATTCACAGGATCCTGGTTTACAGTTGAAGCGATATTCGGAAAGCTTGTATCCATGTATCTGTTTTCAGTTGTGCTTTGTATTGTTTTTCCGTTGCTATGTATTTAAATGTAATTTAAAACTCTGATATTTCTGATGTATAATATTCATTCATGCTCTGTAATATTCGTGTATTCTGATGGAATTGTTGTAATAAGCAATGAAATGTTCTTCTGTTTGTATTCTGATTTGTCGTGTTCTCAAAGCAATCCGGGCTTTCCTTTACGGAGAAGTTTGGGTCGCCACAGTTGGTATCAGAGCTTTGGTTTACAGAGCTCGAGAACAAGACACGTTAGAACCAAACGAAAGAATTCATCAGAGATTGGATTAGTAATATCCAATGAGAATGACTCGTTAGAGATGGGATTAGTAGTATCCTAGAACGAGTGTGAAGGGTATTATTTTTAAAATAAAAATGAAACAATTTTTTTTTTGAAATTTATATCAAATTATACGTATTTGAATATTTATTTTGTATTGAATTTGGACTATCAAGTATATGAGGATTTTGAATATACGTGTATTCGAAGCCTCAAATATACTGGGTAGATATAGAATCACACTCTAGTCGCCCGGGGATAATTCTGATGATGAGGCCTCATCATTAGAGTCTATGTTCGAGTTTCGAAAGTGAATATGTATATAATTTCCAATCGACTGGTGTGAGAACAAAAACTTAGCTAGAATTTACTATTTGTGACTTGACACTGAAATATGATGTTTGAGTATATAAAAAATATATATATTTGAAAATTTAATCAACAAATTGATTGCTGGTTGTGATGTTTGATTATCGATTCAACTAATGAAAATATTGGAATAATAAATAAAGTATAATCAAGATAATTGTTAAGTGAAAAATAAAGAAAACTTTCTTGACAAAATCCTCAAAATATTATATAGGATATGGACGACTTTGGCTTATCTCATACTGAATTCTGGATGACTCCGAAACAAGCAAGGAGAGCTTACCAGAAAGCAGAAGACAGTTGAACTTATGTAACAACCCTGAATTTTGGGGTCAATTTAAAATTTTTACTTTAGAAATTTTAATGAATTTAGAATATTTATTTTAAATAATAACGACCAAAATTCTATTTTAATCGAAGTTAAAACGAATATATTTAATTTAAATATAAAAGGAATTAGAAACAGCACTGCAGTTTGAAAATTTGATTTCAAACTTTAACTGAATGTACAGGATTCAAAATAAATCAGAATCGAGTGAAACAAGAAATATTTAAATCTGTTTAATCATATCTTTCTAACGAATCTGAAAAACTGAAATTTCACTTTATAAATCAAAAGTTATGTCCAGTTTAAAATTTAAAAAAGTCGCTGTAGAATTTATAAATATTTTAATATAATATATGGCCCTTAAAAATAGCCATTTTGCAAACGACCTCTGTCTTCGACGAAACCACTTTTGTTGGAACCAGAATGTCAAATTATTGCTAAGTTTAATTTTGCATAATTTTTCGAATTAATATGTGAGTGTGGCAAAGGAAAACGTGTTTTATCAGTTTTAGTCAAATTTAATCGACCAGAAAATAGCCATTTTTCAAATGGTCTCAGAATTCGACGAAATTAGTTTTGTTAGGACCGTATCGTCAAAACAAAGCCAAATATATTTTTTTTGTAATTTTTAGAGGTCGTATGTGGCCCTGGTGAATTTAAATGTACGATCGAATTAAATAATTAAATGATTTATAATTTAATTTAAAGAAAAACATATCATAATAGTCGAACTGGGTTACGAAACATATTCCATTGTGTCCGGGACGGGGGTGTTTAGCTAGGGGCGACAGTCGTTGGGTTTGAATTGGAGTTCGTATGAGTAAAAGGGAATTATTGGATTTAAATAAATTAAATTAAATTAGAAATACACCTATATATATACCGTATACAGTACAATACGTAACCCTATTTCCCAAAGACCTAGCAGCCGCCGCCATGTTCGAAATCGGTGGCCTAGAAGCTCTGAATTCCTTTCCTCTCGTTCTTCCAATCCACTAAATCGATTTCAAAAATTCCAAAGCCAAATTTTCGAGCTACCAGAGCTCTATCGATTCAACGGTTAAGATCGGATCTAAGACCCTAAATTGCCTGAAAACAGCACCTAAACTCGTCAGCTTTAGGTGGGTTTCCTGGTGGCCTGGGACCACCGAGTTGGCGGAAACTGGCGGCGCAAGGAGGAGGCGAGGCGGCGCATGGAATGGCGAAGTCCGATGGTGGCCCGGCGCTGTGGTTGGAGGTGCTATGGTGGACCTTTGTGATGAGGATGGGTTCGGTGTAACAGAAAGAACAACGATGGAAGAAGGATTAGTAAAAGTAATTAGTGTATAAATTTTTAATTAATTAATCATTTAATTTGTATTATGTTTAAACAACGATAACTTTGTCATACAGAATCGAAATCAAACGAAACTCGTTGCGTTGGATTTGTATTTCAGAACACTACAACATGAAACTGTCTAGATCTGAAACCGGACACGTTGGAAATTCAAGAAATTTCAGATCTGAATTGATTGGTGAGATTTCTATATTTTAAAATAATAAAATTTTAATTATTTCTTGTTAATTAAATTCCATATGTGTACGTTAATTTGCGATGTATGATATTGCTATATGTTGTCATTCATGTTTGATGTGGATTGATGAATTCTGTTATGCAGATCTGTTGATGAATAATCATTTATTTGTCACTTGTATAACATAGGATATTGTTAGCGAATAAAATAATCATTTATTTGTCATATTAAAATATAGAAATTGTTTTGACAAATAAAATTCCTTTTATTTGACATATTAGAGTATAGAAGTTGATTTACAAATAAAATCCCTTTTATTTGTTTTTGAAATGCATAGAAAATCTTGACGTATAAAATATTCCTTTATATGACATTGAAATACATAGAGAGAATGTTTAAATATAAAATATTCTTTTATATGTTATTAGAATGTATAGAAAAGTATAAAATAAAATAAAAGGATTCTTTTATTTGTTGTTAGAACACATAGAAAAGTGTAAAACAATAAAATACCATTTTTTTATTTGTCATGATTAAAACTAGAATTAGATGCAAAATAGAAATATTCTTTTTATGTGCTATGTTAAAATAGATCCATATGAAAATAAGAATATTATTCTTTTATTTGATTTGTATATAAATTACAATAACAATGTTTATATGTTATGTTATACATTAAGATTTGTATACGAATCAAAATGGACATTTTGTTAGAAATGTTATATGTTGATTAGAATTGTCACCTTTGTTAGAAGTGTTATATTAGATTAAAACACCATTTTTGTTAGAATGTCACATTAGAAACAAAAAAACACCATTTTTGTTAAGAATATGTTATGTAATTAAACGCGACATTTTGTTAAGATTATGTTATGGAAATAAAATAACTTTTAGATATAAAATAAGCATTAGGAATTAAATGACATTTTTGTTATAAAAATGAGCATTAGAAATTAAATGACATTTTGATTATAAAAAAATGAACGATAGAAATTAAATAACATTTTTGTTAAAGAATATACATCAGGTTAAAGTAGTACTTTTGATTTAGAAATGTATATTAGACAGAAATAACATTTTCATATAAATGTTATATTAGCAAAAGAGAGAACATTTTCATATAAATGCTGCATTAGATTGGAAATGCCATTTGAGATAAAATGTTGCATTAGTATAAAAAGGACATTTTTATTAGAAATTGTAACTAAAATAAAAAGGACATTTCTGTTAGAAAATATGAATTAGAATAGAAAATGA
Organism: Allium sativum; assembly: GCA_030737875.1. NCBI lineage: Eukaryota > Viridiplantae > Streptophyta > Magnoliopsida > Asparagales > Amaryllidaceae > Allium > Allium sativum. The sequence continues at coordinate 457,053,248 of CM060909.1, forward strand.
TCATTATTTGTACTGAATATGGGTTAACATAAAAATTCACCTTTTTATAGAAAATGATCATTATTTGAAAATAAAGGTATGTTAACATTAAATTTTCATTTTTAATGTAAAGAATAGAAATAGAAGAAGTGCACATGTTTTGAGAATAAAAACATGTTTACTTAAAAATCCTATTTTTAATGACATGAAATGAAACTAGAGAAATGATCATATTTTGAAGACAAAACTATGTTAACATTAAAAATCATATTTTAATGTCATGGGTGAAATGAGTATAAAAGATTACATTTTTCATAATGTAATATAAGAAGAGAAAATATTTCATTTTTATGCGTTGTGGTGAAAGAATAGAAAAGTTTCACATTTTTATGTGATGCAACTTTAAACTAGACATTTGGATATAAAAATGTTTTGACATTAGATTTCACATTTTAATGTAAGTTAGAAGAATTAGAAAAGTTTACATTTTTGATGTAAATTAGAAGAATTAGAAAAGTTTTACATTTCCTTAATGTAAATAATGAATTAGGAAGGTTACATTTTTCCTAATGTAAATAAAAAATAAGAAAATTTCCTTTGTATATGTAATTAAAGAATAAGAATTTGCATCGTAAGGAATTACATTTTTATATGGAATTATAGAATAAGATTTTACCATTTTAATTAAAATTACTTTTTTTTGTAATTAAAAAAGGAGAAATTTGACAATGGTATCAAAATCACCTTTCTATGTAATTTAAAAAGGATAGAAATTTTCACCGTAATGTTAATCACATTTTTATGTTAACATTAGAAAAGAAACATTTTTATGTATAAAATGTTCGCATCATAAAATCTCATTTTTATGTAAGTATATAAAAGGAATTATAGAAATCACATTTTTCAATGTAAACAAAAGGAATTAAAGAATTTACATTTTTCAATGTAAATAAAGGAAATAAAGGAATTTACATTTTATATGTAAATAAAAAGGTTTGATAGGAATGCACATTTTATATAAGATAAAAGAATGATTAGAAATATACATTTTCCAATGTAAGTAGGATATGAAATAAAAGTTACATTTTCAATATAATAATATATTGAAATAAAGTTTACATTTTTTTAATGTAAATAAGATTAAAAAGACGAAAGTTACATTTTTAATGTAAAAAGTAAAGTTTACATTTTTAATGTAAATAGGATTAAAAAGATAAAAGTTACATTTTTAATGTAAAAAGAAAATATACATTTTAATGTGAATAAGAGAAGGAGAACTTTACATTTTCATGTAATTAGAACTTAAAGAAGAAGATTACATTTTTGTGTAATTTAGAATTTAAAGAAGGAAAATTACATTTTCATGTAAATAGAACTTAAAGAAGAAGATTTACATTTTAATCAATTGAATTTTTATAAAAAAGGACAACAGTATGAAATTTACATATTCATGTAGAATTTCAGTAAAGATTATAACGATGAAATTTATATTTTAATGAATTAGATTTTCATTAAAAAGATTAAAAGATATGAAATTTACATTTTTATGTGTAAAGAGTAAAGCAAGAATATCATTTTGCTTGTAAAGAAAAGAATGACACAAAATAATCATTTTTGTTGAATTAGAAATGACGCACAAGAATTTGCATGGTTATTTAGATTGAAAATTAAAAAAAAATACATTGCATGTATAGGTTGTGTATGTGAATTAAAATAAACATTATTGTGTTATACACCTTTACTTGTCATGATTACCACAATAATGAAATGGCCGAAGAAATTGTATGTATATATATAATCATATATATAAACAAATTTTAATTGAATGAATCGAGCGTGGTAGTTCACTTTATAGAATTGTACTTTTAGTTGATTATACCGAAATATTCGACCGTCGGATTTTCCCAAATCTGAAACCGTTAGGTTCGCCTTAGGAAGATATTTCCAATGATATGAATTATGTTAAATTCCAACGGTTAGATTTAGAGAAATGTGTAAAACAAATTTGGGTGAAAACAACGCCAAGGTCGCCTATTGACTTGAAGCATCGTTAAATGAAATTTAATTATTTTTATATAAATAAAAATAAAGATTGATCGTTATGAATTAATATTAACGATATGAAATGATTTTTAAATTATATATATATGCGAGAATTATTTGGAAAGTCCGATTCTATCTCATCCCAAATAATTTGAACGACGTTTAAAATTCAAGAGTTGAAGACGGCGATTGAAGACCGACAATCTTCATATCGAATGGACGACGACTACTGATGCCCCTGATTGGAGTAGCTACCTTGAAGGGGCTACAGTGGTGGCCGTCCGGACGTAGTGTTGATTTGTACGGATTTGGCTTTCGCTCAGACCCAGAGCATGAGCTTATAAATGGAATGTGTGTCTGACATTGTACTCCTTTATATATTGTACTTATTGATTTTCTGCTGAATGTATGAATGCTTGGTGGCGGAGAATTTATTCTCTTTCTTAACACCCTTTTGTATATTTGGCAAAGATTAATAGTATGATATGGAATGACAGTGTGGCATACCAAGATGCAATGATCAAGGCTTTTGTTGAAAAGCAGCCCTTGTGGTTGATGATCAAAGCACGGCCTGTTTAGGCGTAGTTTTGTGTATAGCATGACTTCGCGAGCCTCACAACCCGGTGGAGTCTAAAACGGGAGAAGGGAACGCAGGGAGAGCAGCACGTTTCTTTCTAGCTAGAAGTGGTGTCGGTGCTTAAACTGGCTGATATTTACTTATGTGGATGATGGAATGTGGCGCGCCTCGGATGATAGGTCCTATAGGACCGGGAAACGTGTGTTCAGGAATTGCCAATCCGCAAAATCGTATGTGCGGAACGGCCCTGTAGGATCCAAGGGTTAACTGTGGGGAATCCTGAGACATTAGCTAGAGTGTCTCGAATCGGTAAGGAGCTCCTCCCTATCCTTGACTCATGATGGAAAACCAATTTCCAATACGACACCATGCGGTTTTGATTGTATTACTAGTATGGAGGCATAGTATATGGTAGCTATTCTTCCTAGGATTGATACATTTACTTTGAAATGTTTTTTTTTTTGAAACATATATACACTAATAATAATATCAAATTCGTTTTTATCATACCAAGCATGTTTAATCACCATAAGGTAAAACTCTATCCTCCGGTTTGCGTTGCATTATGTGATGGGACTTGAGTCTTATGATGATTTCATTTTTCTAAAAGGCATTGCGTTGTTTAACGATTTACTTTAATTTATGCACCGGCAATCCATTTGGAATAAAACCCGTTCCGCATTAGCGGCGTGGTCCTTGGATTTGCCTTATTGCTATTAGTTATATTAGTTAAGAATTCTCACACCAGTCCCATGACTGACTCGTAGTTTGTTTCACTTTGCAAACTCGCGTGCCCTCTTTTCCACACGGGCAGTCGAGTAGCTTTTTGCAGATATTTATCTCTTGAGCAGGATTCTGGATCGAAGCCTAAAGCTGTGTCCAGAGCATAGAAGTCTTCCGCTGTTTATTGTATTTAATTTATTGAAATTTATCTTCCGCTGTAATTTTATTCAATGTACTCTGATATGTTCGGTACTCTGATGTAACATTATTGTAATGTTTATAAAAGTCTATTGTTATTGTTCTGATGTGTTGTAGCCCAAAGTAAGCGTATCCGGCGATTTCCCACAAGGGCGATTTTTGGGCCGTTACAGTTGGTATCAGAGCTTTGGTTAGCTCAAATCTTTGGGATACAACTCATTAGAACGGAACAAAAGACTCATCAGAGATTGGATTAGTAACATCCAATAAGAATACTCATTAGAGATAGGATCAGCAGTATCCTAGAATGAGAAAACTCATTAGAGATGGGGTTAGTAATGCCCTAGAATGAGTTGAGAGTAACAAGCTTATAATATACGTATTTGTAATTATAATCTATTTTAGAAAATATGATTTTTGAATATATATAAAAGTTGTAAATATTTAAAATGATAATCAACCAATTGATTAATGATTGTGTAGTGTAATTATTAGTTCAACTATAAAACTATTTAAACCAATGAATGAATAATAAAGAAAAAAATTTGTGTAATTAATTAAACAATTTTTAGCTTCGTTCCTTTTCGAGGACGAAAAGTTTTTAAGTGGGGGAGACTGTAACAACCCTGAATTTTGGGGTCAATTTAAAATTTTTATTTTAGAAATTTTAATGAATTTAGAATATTTATTTTAAATAATAATGACCAAAATTCTATTTTAATCGAAGTTAAAACGAATATATTTAATTTAAATATAAAAGGAATTAGAAACAGCGCTGCAGTTAGAAAATTTGATTTCAAACTTTAACTGAATGTACAGGATTCAAAATAAATCAGAATCGAGTGAAACAAGAAATATTTAAATTTGTTTAATCATATCTTTCTAACGAATCTGAAAAACTGAAATTTCACTTTATAAATCAAAAGTTATGTCCAGTTTAAAATTTAGAAAAGTCGCTGTATAATTTATATATATTTTAATATAATATATGGCCCTTAAAAATAGCCATTTTGCAAACGACCTCTGTCTTCGACGAAACCACTTTTATTGGAACCGGAATGTCAAATTATTGCTAAGTTTGATTTTGCATAATTTTTCAAATTAATATGTGAGCGTGGCAAAGGAAAACATATTTTATCAGTTTCAATCAAATTTAATCGACCAGAAAATAGCCATTTTTCAAACGGTCTCAGAATTCGACGAAATTAGTTTTGTTAGGACCGTATCGTCAAAACAAAGCCAAATATAATTTTTCTGTAATTTTTAGAGGTCATATGTGGCCCTGGTGAATTTAAATGTACGATCAAATTAAATAATTAAATGATTTATAATTTAATTTAAAGAAAAACATATCGTAATAGCCGAACTGGGTTACGAAACATATTCCATTGTGTCCGGGACGAGGGTGTTTAGCTAGGGTCGACAGTCGTTGGGTTTGAATTGGAGTTCGTATGAGTAAAAGGGAATTATTGGATTTAAATAAATTAAATTAAATTAAAAATACACCTATATATATACCGTATACTGTACAATACGTAACCCTATTTCCCCAAAGACCTAGCAGCCGCCGCCATGTTCAAAATCGGTGGCCTAGGAGTTCAGAATTCCTTTCCTCTCGTTCTTCCAATCCACTAAATCGATTACAAAAATTCCAAAGCCAAATTTTCGAGCTACCAGAGCTCTATCGATTCAACGGTTAAGATCGGATCTAAGACCCTAAATCGCCTAAAAACAGCACCTAAACTCGTCGGATTTAGGTGGGTTTCCTGGTGGCTTGGGACCACCGAGTTGGCGGAAACTGGCGGTGCAAGGAGGAGGCGAGGCGGCGCATGGAGTGGCGAAGTCCGATGGTGGCCCGGTGCTATGGTTGGAGGTGCTACGGTGGACCTTTGTGATGAGGATGGGTTCGGTGTAACAGAAAGAACAACGATGGAAGAAGGATTAGTAAAAGTAATTAGTGTATAAATTTTTAATTAATTAATCATTTAATTTGTATTATGTTTAAACAATGATAACTTTGTCATACAGCATCGAAATCAAACAAAACTCGTTGCGTTGGATTCGTATTTCATAACACTACAACATGAAACTGTCTAGATCTGAAACCAAACACGTTGGAAATTCAGGAAATTTCAGATCTGAATTGATTGGTGAGATTTCTATATTTTAAAATAATAAAATTTTAATTATTTCTTGTTAATTAAATTCCATATGTGTACGTTAATTTGCGATGTATGATATTGTTATATGTTGTCATTCATGTTTGATGTGGATTGATGAATTCTGTTATGCAGATCTGTTGATGAATAATCATTTATTTGTCACTTGTATAACATAGGATATTGTTAGCGAATAAAATAATCATTTATTTGTCATATTAAAATATAGAAATTGTTTTGACAAATAAAATTCCTTTTATTTGACATATTAGAGTATAGAAGTTGTAACAACCCGAAAATCTGGGCCAGTTTAAAATTTTTATTTTGGCAATTTTAGCGAATTTTTATTATTTAAAATGAATTATTTTAAACAATATCGACGAGAAAATTTATTTTGAATATAATTCGAACGTATATTTTATATACGTCGTCGTTAGAATATAAATATTTATATATAATTATAAAAGGAATTGAAAATGGCGCGGTAGTTCGATAATTCGATTTCAAACTTCAATTGATTGTACCGGGTGCAAAACAATCCGAATTTTAGTGAAACCAAAAACATTAGGATCTAATTGTGAATGTCTTTCCAACGAATCCGAAAAATCAAGATTTCATATCGGGAATCAAAAGATATGTCCAGTTGAAAATTCTGAATAGTCGCTATGGAATTCAGGCCCTTAAAAATTGGCATTTTGCAAACGACCTCGGATTTCGACGAAACCAGTTTTGTTGGGTCCGTGATGTAAGATTATTGCTAGGTTTCAAATTTCATAATTTTTCGAATCAATATGTGAGCGTGGCAAAGGAAAACGCGTTTGACCAGTTTCAGTTGATTTTAATCGACTGGAAAATGGCCATTTTCCCAACAGTCTCAGAATTCGACGAAACTAGTTTTGTTAGGACCGTATCGTCAATACGAAGCTAGAAAATATTTTTCTGCAATTTTTAGAGTTAGTATGTGACCCCGGTAATTTGAAATGTACGTTTAAAATTCAATATAATGATTTAAATGTAAATTAAACGGAAACTGATTCAAACAGTCGAATCAGCTTGCGATACATATCCCATTGTGTTCGGAATGGGGGTAAAACGCTATGGGCGACAGTCGGTGGGCCTCGTTTAGAGGTCGAAAATAAAGGTTGCTTTTTGTGGAATTAAATAATAAAATAAATAATAATAAAAAAAATAAAAAAAAAACTTTTCTTCCCCCGTTAACCCGCTCTGGCCCCCCCTTTTTTCATTTCGATTTCGGAGGAAAAGAAAAAAAAACCCGATGTCCCCCCAGTCGCCCCCTCCGATGACCTCGCCGCCGCCCTGGCGGAACTCCTCTGGCCTCACCACCCGCCGCCGCCACCTTCTTCCCCAGCTCTCCCTCCCTCCTCTGATAACCGCACCTTCCCCCCCCCCTTTTCTGGCCACCGTCGCCCTCCCCAAGGCGGCGCCGACCACCACCAAACCCACATCCCGACCTGCCACCTGCGATGAACCCCACCCCCCTTTTTCGACGATCTCGAGCCACGTGGACACCCCCTCCCCTCTTCGCAAGTAAAGGTACGTTGTTTTTATTTTATTTCATTTTTATTTTTAATCTAGAAATTCTGATTTTAAAAATGAAGTTAAAAATTGATTTGAAAGGATTTTAAAAACTGATTTTATTTTAAGATTTTAAAAAGAAAAAGATTTAAACTTTTAAACTAGAAAAGATTCGATTCTTCGAAATAAAAAAATATGATTTTTATATATTGAATAGCGAAGTAAAAATTCGATTTTTATATATTGAATAGAGAAGTAAAAATTCGATTTTTATATATGTAGTGGCTACGGGCAACAAAGATGACGAAGATGCGATAACGAAGAAGATTTCTATCAATGAAGTGCCGTGGAGCTAGGATAGCTATTTGTGAGAATTTCTCACCTTTCAATTTAATTTTCAAGTTATATATATATATACTAGGATGCAGACGGTGCTTAGTAGCACCCGACACAATCGTCCACAGACCATGGACTTGTTTGTTTGATTGCAAAAATTAGTTAGATTATTTGATTGAAATTGAATTGTGTGGTGAAATGAATTGATTTGATTGATGTGTGAATGGCGGGGGCCTTCACTAGACCGGGGATAAGGCTAGGCCTCGTCCCGTTTCTAGTATCGTGCCGTTATGCCGCCGAAATTTTCTAAAATAAGTTAGGAAAATAAAAATATCATTTTATCGAATAAATGAATTGAATAGGAATTCATATGTGAAATAAAATGTTTTATCGTTAAAAATATAATTTTTAACGTGAATGTGAATAAATAAAATATTCATTTACAAACCGGACGGTTTGTTTATGTACACTGATTTGACTGACATTGATTGGGTCGATAAATTTTACACGTCACCCAGCTGCACAAATAAAATCTGTGTTTGATTGTTTGAAACCCCACACGGGTGTTGGGATGAAATTTGAAGTCCACTCATCCTGATTGATTAAATATGTCGATCGATTGATTGACAGGCTGTTATAAGCGTTAGATATCTTTATTTGATGCTTATACAGTGTAGTGCACTTTGGTGGGTGGTTGATCATTTTTCAATGCTATTATATACATGTGTTGTATGAAAATCCATATAATTAATTTTATATGGTAATTGATTGGGCCTCATTCCAGTTTAGAAATAGGAATATTTGAAATAGAAATATTCGAAATAGGAATATTTGAAATAGAAATATTCGAAATGGAATATTTGAAAATGGAAATTCATGAAGCCGTGTTGATTAGTTTGACGCCATTTTGACGTGAACGATATTTATAACGATTTCGAAATGAATTGAATTGAAAACGATTTCGAAATGAATTGAATTGAAAACGATTTCGAAATGAATTGAATTGAAAACGATTTCGAAATGAATTGAATTGAAAACGATTTCGAAATGAATTGAATTGAAAACGAATTCAAATTGAATTGAAAGTGAATTGAAATGAATTCAAATTGAATTGAAATTTGAATTGAATAGAAATGAATTTTAAAACGAATTTATAGAGAAGAATTCAATTTTGATTCGAATTGAAATGGAAGTTGAAATTGCTTTTGAAACGAATTTAAAACTATTTATATAATTCGTTTTAAATAGAAATCGACGAAGTATATATTATATATATTATATATATAATATAATGGCCTGAATAGAACGCGCCGCGCCGCGGCAGTTCACGAATTTCGACCATTGACTTCGAATGGACATTACGGGAGATCCGACCGTCGGATTCTCCTAAAACCGGAACCGTTGGGTTCATATCGAAAAGAGCTTTCTAACGAATGTTAGAAATTTGAAATCTAACGGTTGGATTTGGAGATACGTCCAAATCAAATTCGAAAAAGGTCGCTGTAAGTGCAGTTCGATGGCCGTTGATGGAAATCGACTGTACGGGCCTTGATAAAATTATTAAAAATAGTAACAATTTGTGTAAAATCATAAGAAATGATTTGTGAAGATTTGGGATGAAAAACTCCATATTTGAAAAGATAAAAATAGATTTTTATCGAAATGAACTAGTTTTGAACTAGAAATATAATTCTATTTATTTTTAAATAAATAAATTGAGTTTGAAAAGGGTTTTAAAAATAACCAGAATTCCAATGATTGCATTGGAGTGGATTTGAATCGAAATTGTCTTCGGAATATTTCGATGTTGGAATTCGTGATTATACAGATGTTGTTATGGAAATTTGAAAGATATATATTTATATCGTTATTTCAAATACGACATTTGTTAGTCGTAGAATTTGATATTGAATATAAGCCGGTATATTTTCTATTCAGAGCCTTGTATTGAATATCAAATGTGATTTGGGTTTGTCGTGAAGGGTGTCTTCACTAACACAGTTCTTGAACCCAGTTGAGAAAAGATTAAATCTTTTATTTAGATTTAATGAAGTGAACCAATTAAGTGATATTTAATTGGAATTGAATTGATATTGATTTTTGGGTTTATCGTGGACAGTGTTTTAAATAACACTCGTTCTTTAACCTGATAATTAATGGAATGTGACTTTGGGTTTATCGTGAACCGTGTTTTAAATGACACTGATTCTTTAACCCAGTTGACGATTAAAACTAAGTGGAGTTTTAATGAATCTTTAATTAGATTGAAAAGATCGAGAATGGAGTATCACCAGTTTTACTCCAGGCGATAGTTAAATCTTTAATTAGATTTGAACGTGAAATTGTAATTGAATTACCGATAACACTGTGGTGTTAGATATGAAGTACTACCAGTTTTACTTCATGGGATGAATAGGTTGGGATTGGGAAATAAAATAAATGATTACTTCGGTGTGGTTCGCTAATCCCGACTAGTTTGAATTGATATTCAAAGGAGATTAAAGAATAAATTTAAAGAATTTATCTTGGATAAAATTAATGGGAACTTTTTCCCAAAGTATAGGAATATTTGAATAAAATAATATTCTGAATTGGAATGAGGCGTATGTTGTGTTTGTGTAACACTTTTATAATATATACGCGAGTTATTCAGAAAGACCGGGTTTATCCCGTTCTGAATAACTGATTCGACGTGGTGTCGAAGATGAAGACGGTGGTCGAAGACCAGAAGTCTTCACGTCGTTTGGGTGATTACTGATGATCTTGATTGGGCTGTACACCCAAGAAGATGGAAACAGTTAGTGATCGTCCAGACGTACTTGGAGATCGATGGATATGCGGGGTACTAGGTGCCTCCGGTTTCGTTCAGACCCAGAACGGACTTGTAAATGGACTGTGTGTCTGACATTGGATTTTAGTCTGTGTGATTGATTTCTATTAAATATATATCTGTTTGGCGGCGGAGAATTTATTCTCTTGCTTAACGCCCTTCTCTGAGACATACGAGCTCAGGGGTTATATACTGATGGATATCAAACACATAGAGTGAATTGCCTGTGTGGCATGCCTAAGTGGCAATAGATCGAGGCTTCTGTTGAAAAGCAAAGTCTTGTGGTGATGATCAAAGCATAGCCTGTGTGGCACAGCTTTGTGTAACGTGAATTCGCGAGTTTCACACCCGGTATGAACCAAAAACGGGAGACGGACCTCAGGGGGGACATGCGTTTTCTTTCTAGCTAGAAGTGGCGTCAGTGGTTTTACACGCCCTGACGAGTTTGACTTATGTGGTTGTTGCTGTTGCGAGGCGCCTCAGATTGATCGGTCGTTCTCGAACCGATGGAGTCATTTAGTTGGCTCACCTACGCCCCAAAGGGCGGAGAAACGCATTGTTCAGGCATTATAATCCACATCGGTGGACCGGCCCTGACGATCCAACGTACGGTTGCGGCTGTGCCTGAGACACGGGCTAGAGCGTCTCGAATCGGTTGAGGACTATCTTTTGCCTCGGTTCATAGACGGAAATCCAATTTCCCAATACGTGACATTTGCGGTTTTATTTATAGAGCCTAGTATGGCGACATAGTGGGATGGGGCATTCATGCCGCCTATGATCGATACTTATGATTTGAAGTTGTTTTATACACTATGCACTTGATATAGTATCAAATGATTTGTTTTAAACGTATCAAGCATTCTTGGCTATTATAAGGTAAAAACCCTATCCTCCGGCTTGCGATTGCATTGTGTGATGGGAACTGGGTCTTATAATAGCTTCATTTTTCTTTATTTAGCATTGCGCTGTTTGTTTTATGCACTGGTATTCTTGGGAGGAAACCCGTTCCGTGTTATACGGCGTGGTCCCTTGATTTACCTAACTTTAAAATAAAGATTAATAACTGTTTTAGTTCTCACACCAGTCACATGACTGACCTGGAGTTTATTGTTTTAACCTAAACTCTGGGTGCCCCTATTTTGACACGGGCAGCTAGTAGTTTTGGTTTTGCAGATTTATATTCACAGGATCCTGGTTTACAGCTGGAATGATATCCGGAAAGCTTTGTATCCGTATATCTCTTCTAGTTGTGTATTGTATTATTTTCCGCTGCGATGTATTTAAATGTAATTTAAATCTCTGATATTTCCGTGTAATATTCATTTATACTCTGTACATTCTTGTAATCTGATGCATTGTTGTAATATACAATGAAATGTTCTTCTGTATGCGTTCTGTTGTGGTTTGTTCTCGAACTATCCAACGCTTTCCTTTACAGGGAAGTTCGGGTCGTTTCAGAAGTTGATTTACAAATAAAATCCCTTTTATTTTTTTTGAAATGCATAGAAAATCTTGACGTATAAAATATTCCTTTATATGACATTGAAATACATAGAGAGAATGTTTAAATATAAAATATTCTTTTATATGTTATTAGAATGTATAGAAAAGTATAAAATAAAATAAAAGGATTCTTTTATTTGTTGTTAGAACACATAGAAAAGTGTAAAACAATAAAATACCATTTTTTTTATTTGTCATGATTAAAACTAGAATTAGATGCAAAATAGAAATATTCTTTTTATGTGCTATTTTAAAATAGATCCATATGAAAATAAGAATATTATTCTTTTATTTGATTTGTATATAAATTACAATAACAATGTTTATATGTTATGTTATACATTAAGATTTGTATACGAATCAAAATGGACATTTTGTTAGAAATGTTATATGTTGATTAGAATTGTCACCTTTGTTAGAAGTGTTATATTAGATTAAAACACCATTTTTGTTAGAATGTCACATTAGAAACAAAAAAACACCATTTTTGTTAAGAATATGTTATGTAATTAAACACGACATTTTGTTAAGATTATGTTATGGAAATAAAATAACATTTAGATATAAAATAAGCATTAGGAATTAAATGACATTTTTGTTATAAAAATGAGCATTAGAAATTAAATGACATTTTGATTATAAAAAAATGAACGATAGAAATTAAATAACATTTTTGTTAAAGAATATACATCAGGTTAAAGTAGTACTTTTGATTTAGAAATGTATATTAGACAGAAATAACATTTTCATATAAATGTTATATTAGCAAAAGAGAGAACATTTTCATATAAATGCTGCATTAGATTGGAAATGCCATTTGAGATAAAATGTTGCATTAGTATAAAAAGGACATTTTTATTAGAAATTGTAACTAAAATAAAAAGGACATTTCTGTTAGAAAATATGAATTAGAATAGAAAATGATCATTATTTGTACTGAATATGGGTTAACATAAAAATTCACCTTTTTATAGAAAATGATCATTATTTGAAAATAAAGGTATGTTAACATTAAATTTTCATTTTTAATGTAAAGAATAGAAATAGAAGAAGTGCACATGTTTTGAGAATAAAAACATGTTTACTTAAAAATCCTATTTTTATTGACATGAAATGAAACTAGAGAAATGATCATATTTTGAAGACAAAACTATGTTAACATTAAAAATCATATTTTAATGTCATGTGTGAAATGAGTATAAAAGATTACATTTTTCATAATGTAATATAAGAAGAGAAAAGATTTCATTTTTATGCGTTGTGGTGAAAGAATAGAAAAGTTTCACATTTTTATGTGATGCAACTTTAAACTAGACATTTGGATATAAAAATGTTTTGACATTAGATTTCACATTTTAATGTAAGTTAGAAGAATTAGAAAAGTTTACATTTTTGGTGTAAATTAGAAGAATTAGAAAAGTTTTACATTTCCTTAATGTAAATAATGAATTAGGAAGGTTACATTTTTCCTAATGTAAATAAAAAATAAGAAAATTTCCTTTGTATATGTAATTAAAGAATAAGAATTTGCATCGTAAGGAATTACATTTTTATATGGAATTATAGAATAAGATTTTACCATTTTAATTAAAATTACTTTTTTTGTAATTAAAAAAGGAGAAATTTGACAATGGTATCAAAATCACCTTTCTATGTAATTTAAAAAGGATAGAAATTTTCACTGTAATGTTAATCACATTTTTATGTTAACATTAGAAAAGAAACATTTTTATGTATAAAATGTTTGCATCATAAAATCTCATTTTTATGTCAGTATATAAAAGGAATTAAAGAAATTACATTTTTCAATGTAAACAAAAGGAATTAAAGAATTTACATTTTTCAATGTAAATAAAGGAAATAAAGGAATTTACATTTTATATGTAAATAAAAAGGTTTGATAGGAATGCACATTTTATATAAGATAAAAGAATGATTAGAAATATACATTTTCCAATGTAAGTAGGATATGAAATAAAAGTTACATTTTCAATATAATAATATATTGAAATAAAGTTTACATTTTTTTAATGTAAATAAGATTAAAAAGATGAAAGTTACATTTTTAATGTAAAAAGTAAAGTTTGCATTTTTAATGTAAATAGGATTAAAAAATGAAAGTTACATTTTTAATGTAAAAAGAAAAGTATACATTTTAATGTGAATAAGAGAAGGAGAACTTTACATTTTCATGTAATTAGAACTTAAAGAAGAAGATTGCATTTTTGTGTAATTTAGAATTTAAAGAAGGAAGATTACATTTTCATGTAAATAGAACTTAAAGAAGAAGATTTACATTTTAATCAATTGAATTTTTATTAAAAAAGGGCAACAGTATGAAATTTACATATTCATGTAAAAGAATTTCAGTAAAGATCATAACGATGAAATTTATATTTTAATGAATTAGATTTTCATTAAAAAGATTAAAAGATATGAAATTTACATTTTTACGTGTAAAGATTAAAGCAAGAATATCATTTTGCTTGTAAAGAAAAGAATGACTCAAAATAATCATTTTTGTTGAATTAGAAATGACGCACAAGAATTTGCATGGTTGTGTAGATTGAAAATTAAAAAATATATATATACATTGCATGTATAGGTTGTGTATGTGAATTAAAATAAACATTATTGTGTTATATACCTTTACTTGTCATGATTACCACAATAATGAAATGGCCGAAGAAATTGTATGTATATATATAATCATATATATAAACAAATTTTAATTGAATGAATCGAGCGTGGTAGTTCACTTTATAGAATTGTACTTTTAGTTGATTATACCGAAATATCCGACCGTCGAATTTTCCCAAATCTGAAACCGTTAGGTTCGCCTTGGGAAGATCTTTCCAATGATATGAATTATGTTAAATTCCAACGGTTAGATTTAGAGAAATGTGTAAAACAAATTTGGGTGAAAACAACGCCAAGGTCGCCTATTGACTTGAAGCGTCGTTAAATGGAATTTAATTATTTTTATATAAATAAAAATAAAGATTGATCGTTATGAATTAATATTAACGATATGAAATGATTTTTAAATTATATATATATGCGAGAATTATTTGGAAAGTCCGAGTCTATCTCATCCCAAATAATTTGAACGACGTTTAAAATTCAAGAGTTGAAGACGGCGATTGAAGACCGACGATCTTCATATCGAATGGACGACGACTGCTGATGCCCTTGATTGGAGTAGCTACCTTGAAGGGGCTACAGTGGTGGTCGTCCGGACGTAGTGTTGATTTGTACGGATTTGGCTTTCGCTCAGACCCAGAGCATGAGCTTATAAATGGAATGTGTGTCTGACATTGTACTCCTTTATATATTGTACTTATTGATTTTCTGCTGAATGTATGAATGCTTGGTGGCGGAGAATTTATTCTCTTGCTTAACACCCTTTTGTATATTTGGCAAAGATTAATAGTATGATATGGAATGACAGTGTGGCATACCAAGATGCAATGATCAAGGCTTTTGTTGAAAAGCAGCCCTTGTGGTTGATGATCAAAGCACGGCCTGTTTAGGCATAGCTTTGTGTATAGCGTGACTTCGCGAGCCTCACAACCCGGTGGTGTCTAAAACGGGAGAAGGGGACGCAGGGAGAGAAGCACGTTTCTTTCTAGCTAGAAGTGGTGTCGGTGCTTAAACTGGCTGATATTTACTTATGTGGATGATGGAATGTGGCGCGCCTCGGATGATAGGTCCTATAGGACCGGGAAACGTGTGTTCAGGAATTGCCAATCTACAAAATCGTATGTGCGGACCGGCCCTGCAGGATCCAAGGGTTAACTGCGGGGAATCTTGAGACATTAGCTAGAGTGTCTCGAATCGGTAAGGAGCTCCTCCCTAGCCTTGACTCATGATGGAAAACCAATTTCCAATACGACACTATGTGGTTTTGATTGTATTACTAGTATGGAGGCATAGTATATGGTAGCTATGCTTCCTAGGATTGATACATTTACTTTGAAATGTTTTTTTTTTGAAACATATATACACTAATAATAATATCAAATTTGTTTTTATCGTACCAAACATATTTAATCACCATAAGGTAAAACTCTATCCTCCGGTTTGCGTTGCATTATGTGATGGGACTTAAGTCTTATGATGATTTCATTTTTCTATAAAGCATTGCGTTGTTTAACGATTTACGTTAATTTATGCACTGGCAATCCATTTGGAATAAAACCCGTTCCGCGTTAGCAGCGTGGTCCTTGGATTTGCCTTATTGCTATTAGTTATATTAGTTAAGAATTCTCACACCAGTCCCATGACTGACTTGTAGTTTGTTTTACTTTGCAAACTCGGGTGCCCTCTTTTCCACACGGGCAGTCGAGTAGCTTTTTGCAGATATTTATCTCTTGAGCAGGATTCTGGATCGAAGCCTAAAGCTGTGTCCAGAGCATAGAAGTCTTCCGCTGTTTATTGTATTTAATTTATTGAAATTTATCTTCCGCTGTAATTTTATTCAATGTACTCTGATATGTTCGGTACTCTGATGTAACATTATTGTAATGTTTATAAAAGTCTATTTTTATTGTCCTGATGTGTTGTAGCCCAAAGTAAGCGTATCCGGCGATTTCCCGCAAGGGCGATTTTTGGGTTGTTACAACTTAGAAACACACAAGGTTTATTGTTGTAAATGCAGAAAAGAAGGCCATTATGCAATTGTGTGTCCTGAGAAAATGAAGAAGAAAGAGAAATAGATAAGACCGGACATAGCCTGTTTCAAATGCAAAGAGAAGGGCCATTTTATGCATAAATGTCCAAACGTAAAGAAAAACCCCAAAAATCTAGGAAAGGAAAAGAAATGCTTTCGATGCAAAGAAGTAGGGCATCAAGCCCGAGATTGCCCGTTAAAGAAGGGTGATAAGAAATCCAAAGGAAAGGAGGTATCAACTTTGGAAATTATGCAAGAAGAAGGCACGACTTCCTAGAAAGTCGGGTTTTAATTAATAAACTAGTATTTTGGGATATACGTATGATGCTAGTATGAACATATGTATGATTTTTGTTTTAAAAATGTATCGGTATTGTATAGTATAACTAATGTAAGAAAAATGTTGAACCAAGTTGAATTTAGCACCAAACATCGAACTGTTTTGAAATTGTTTGAAATTGCATGCATATACATGTCTATACATTGAACAGGTCATAGCAAGGAGGCTAGAGAAGAGGAATAAAATTGTATGCCCGACAAATAGGTACATGTTTACTAATTTATTGGGTTTGGATGGTTTTATGAGCCGATTAGCTAGCCGCTTGGCTTTTTCTTTTTCTTTTTGAGATGAGAGGGCCTATGTGGCGGTTTGGGGATTTTCCCGGTGCTCCCCTACAAAGGAGGTTATGGCAAAAAAAATCGAAAATTTAGGCTATTAGCCAAATTTTTGAAAAATTTGAAAATTCTTAGAAACTGAAAAGTTAAAGAATGAACGCCAGAATGAAAGTTGAGTTGGTTGGTTAAACAACTTTCAGCTACGTTCCTTTCGAGGACGAAAAGATTTTAAATGGCGGAGATTGTAACAACCCAGAAAATCAGAACCAACTTAAAATTTTTATTTTGGCAATTTTAATGAATTTTGAATATATAAAATGATTTATTTTAAATAATAACGACAAGAAATTTATTTTGAATAGAATTAGAACGTATATATTTATTTGGATCGAAGTTGGAATATAAATATTTATTTTTAATTATAAAAGGAATTGAAAATGGCACGGTAGTTTCAAAATTCGATTTCGAATTTCAAATGAATGTACAGGATTCAAAATAAATCGGATTTCAGCGAAACAAGAAATATCCGAATCTGTTTAGCATATCTTTCTAACGGATGTAAGAAACTAAGATTTCGTTTTAAAAGTTGAGAGTTACATCCAGTTTAAAATTCAGAAAAGTCACTGTGGAATTTATATATATTATATATATATAAAGGCCTTAAAAATAGCCATTTTGCAAACGACCTCCGTTTTCGACGAAACTACTTTTGTTGGATCTGGGATGTCAAATTATTGCTAGATTCAAATTTTCATAATTTTTGAAATCAATATGCGAGCGTGGCAAAAGAAAACGTGTTTTGACAGTTTCAGTCAAATTGGATCGACCAGAAATTGGCCAATTTTCAAACGGTCTTCAAATTCGATGAAATTAGTCATGTTTGGACCGTATCGTCAATACGAAGCTAGAAATAATTTTTCTGGAATTTTTAGAGTTAGTATGTGGCCCCAACAAATAGAAATGTACGTTTTAATTCAATATATATTGATTTATATTTTAATTTTGAGGAAACCTGATCATAACGATCGAATTGGCTCACGAAACCTATTCCATTGTGTTCGGAATAGGGGTAATTAGCTAGAGGTGACGTTCGTTGGGTTTGATTTGGAGTTTGTGATGGTTTGGACTTTTTAAACGAATTAAAATATTATAAAAAAAAAAAATCAAACCCTAATCTCTGAACACTTCTGAGCCGCCGCCATAAAGTAACGAGCGATAGAAATGCTCTGAAATTTGGGCGGAAAAATCTTTCAACCCGAACATTGTTAATCGAAGATCATTAAGCAAACATTGTTGTATTCTCTACGCTCTCCAAATCCGTGCCCACTTGATCAACTATCGTTAGCTGGTTTGTGAGATTTCGTCGCTGAAAGGTCGACCGTTGCGAGGCGAATTCCGACGATCAGACACCATCGAGTTGAATGAGGAAGGTACTGGCGAGAAGCTCTCACGGCGGTGGCACTTGTGGAAGGGTCAGATCGACGTAAAGCTTCACTGTTCTGGAGAAAATCGTAACCCTATATTAGAGCAAAAGGGGGTTAAACGTCGGCAGGTGATTTTTGAAGAAGAAGGTTTATTATTTTTTTATTAATTCCTTTGTTAATTATATTAAAATGTTAACAACCTTCATAAAATCATATCATTTCTCATACAGTATCAAAATCGCGTGAAACAGGATTCGTTGGGATCGTGGGGACGAGAGCTTCGCAACAAGACTAACCAGGTCGAAATTGGGGCTTGTTAGAATGTAGGGCAAAATTAAATCCGAACGGTTCAGAAATTCAGAAACAAAATTGATGGAGTGGAAAACGAATGTGAGAACTCTCTCACACTCAATTTTATTTACAGTAAATATATACTAGGATGCAGACGGGGCTTAGAATCCCCTGACATTATTTATTGTACAGACCAGTTGATTGTTTGTTTGTTGTGATTGAGATTGTTGTATAGAAAAATTATATATGAGAAAAATTATATATGAGCTGTATAGAAAAATTATGTATGAACTGTATAGAAAAATTATATATGAACTGTATAGAAAAATTATATATGAAATAAATAAAATACTCATATGTTGAATAAATTGTCTGAACAATAAAAATATCATTTTTATTGTGTATATGAAGTAAATAAAATATTCATGAGTTGAGATAAATATTCATTTACAAACTGGATGGTTTGTCTATGTACACTGATTTATCTGATATTGATTGGGACGATAAATTTTACACATCGCCCAATTGCACAAATAATAAACAGTATTTGTTGTTTGAAAACCCCACACGGGTATTGGGATAATATTTGACATACACTGATCCCGATAGTTAGTGGTATGCCAATCGATGGGTTGACAGAATGTATAAGCGTTAATTATTCATTTTGATGCTTATACAGATGTAGAATGCACTCTGGATGTTGTATGAATTTTTAATGATTGCTTATCATTATTGTGGTATATATATGATGTTGAAATCCATATAACAGAAATTATATGGTAATTGACTATGTCTGATTCAAGTTCAGAATTAACGAATATTTTAAAATAATATTCAAAAAATATTGAAACGTGAAGCCATGTTAAGCAGTTAAACGCCATTTTAACACGAACGGGAATTCTGTCGATTTTATTCATTTTACAATGAATATCGAAAAGTGATTTCAAAATCTGATATTTTGAAAATATTATCATTTTAATATTGATATGATATGGAATATTCAATTTGGATTCGAATTTGAAAATTGAATTGAAATCGATTTGAAATAAATTTAAAACGAACTGAAATTGAATTGAAATGGAATAGAATTGAAATCGATTTGAAATGAATTCAAAACGGATTATAATGGAATTGAAATCGATTTGAAATGAATCTGAAATGAATTTATATAGAATATTCAAATTTTGATTTGAGTTTGAAAATGAAATTGAAATCGATTTGAAATGAATTTAAAACGAATATATATAGAATATTCAATTTTGATTTGAATTTGAAATCGTAGTTGAAATCATTTTTGAAACGAATTTAAAATGATTTATAAAATTCGTTTTAAATGGAAATCGATGAAATATAATATATATATATATATATATATATATATATATATATATATATATATATATATATATATATATATTATTTATTATAATGGCCTGAATAGAACGCGCCACGCAGCGGTAGTTCGCGAATTTCGACCATTAACTTCAAATGGACATTACGGGAGATCCGACTGTCGGATTCTCCTAAAACCAGAACCGTTGGGTTCGTATCGAAAAGATCTTTCCAATGATTACAAGATATTTGAGATCTAATGGTTAGATCTGGATATATGTCCAAATAAATTTCAGAAAAGGTCGTTATGGATGCAGTTCGGTGGTTGTTAATGGAAACCGACTGTACGGGCGATAATAAAATTATTAAAAATGGAAAAATTATGTAAAATCACAATAAATGATTTGGAAAGATTTTGAATGAAAAATTCCAGTTTTGAAAAGATAAAAATGTATTTTTATCGAAATGAACTAGTTATTAACTAGGATAATAATTTATTTATTTTTAAAATAAATAAATTGGATTTGAAAGGGGTTTTAAATTAACCAGAATTTTCCAAAGAATAAATTGGAAATGGATTCGGAATGGAAATAATCGTCGGAATATTTCGATATTAGATTCCATGATTATACAGATATTGTTGAGGAATTTGGAAGATATATATATATATATATATATCGTAATTCCAATACGATATCCGTTGGTTTTAGAAATTGATATTGAATATAAGCCGAAATATTTTCTATTCAGAGCCTTGTATTTGATATCAAATTGGATTTTGGGTCTGTCGTGAACGGTGTCTTCATTAACACTGCTCTTAAGCCCCGGGTGAAAAGAATAAATCTTTTAATTAAGATTTAAAGTAGAAGTTTACCAATTAATTAATATTTAATTGGAATTGAATTGAAATTTGTTTTTTTGGGTTTATCGTGAACGGTGTTTTAAGTAACTGTTGTTCTTTAACCTGATTAACAATGGAAATGGGATTTTGGGTTTGTCGTGAATGGTATCTTTAAAAATACTATTCTTAAACCCAATGGAGTTAAGAGAATTAGAAACTAACTGGAGATTAGCTAAGTTGAATGGTTTCCTGGTGTGACGGCAAGGAATTTCGCTCGGTCCGAACCAGTCGCTAAACCGATCCAGGCCGTTCGAAACGCCCTATCGTTTGAGAACAGGACAAAACAAAACGCATACAGAAGAACATTTCACTGTATATTGCAACAGTGCATCAGATTACAAGAATATACAGAGTATAAATGAATATTACACAGAAATATCAGAGATTTAAATTACATTTAAATACATAGCAGCGGAAAATAATACAATACACAACTAGAAGAGATATACGGATACAAAGATTTTCGGATATCGTTCCAGCTGAAAACCAAGATCCTGTGAATATAAATCTGCAAAACCAAAACTACTAGCTGCCCGTGTCAAAATAAGGGCACCCAGAGTTTAGGTTAAAACAATAAACTCCAGGTCAGTCATGGGACTGGTGTGAGAACTAAAACAGTTATAAATCTTTATTTTAAAGTTAGGTAAATCAAGGGACCACGCCGTATAACACGGAACGGGTTTCCTCCCAAGAATACCAGTGCTTAAGTAATCAACGCAATGCTAAATAAAGAAAAATGAAGCTGTTATAAGACCCAGGTCCCATCACACAATGCAACGCAGCCGAGGATAGGGTTTTCCCTTATAACAGCCAAAGAATGCTTGATACGGTTAAAACAAATCGTTTGATACTACTATAAGTGCATAGTGTATAAAACAACTTCAAATCATAAATATCAATCATAGGCGGCATGGGTACCATATATCATGTCGCCATACTAGTTCTACAATTAAAACCGCAAGTGTCACGTATTTGGAAATTGGATTTCCATCTATGAACCGAGGCAAAAGATAGTCCTCAACCGATTCGAGACGCTCTAGCCCGCCCCTCAGGACCTAGACTCAGGTGGGCCCTTGGAGCGACAGGGCCGGTCCACCGATGTGGATTAAAATGCCTGAACACTGCGTTTCCCCGCCCTTTGGGGCGTAAATGAGCCAACTAAATGACTCCATCGGTTCGAGAACGACCGATCAATCCGAGGCGCCTCGCAACAGCAACAACCACATAAGTCAAACTCGTCAGGGCGTGTAAAACCACTGACGCCACTTCTAGCTAGAAAGAAACGCATGCCCTCCCTGAGGTCCTCTCCCGTTTTTGGTTCATACCGGGTGTGAAACTCGCGAAGTAAACGTTACACAAAGGCCGTGCTTTGATCATCACCACAAGACTTTGCTTTTCAACAGAAGCCTCGATCAATTGCCACTTAGGCATGCCACACAGGCAATTCACTCCATGCGTTTGATATCCATCAATATATAACCCCTGAGCTCGTACGTCTCAGAGAAGGGCGTTAAGCAAGAGAATAAATTCTCCGCCGCCAAACAGATATATATTTAATAGAGATCAATCGCACGGACTAAAATCCAATGTCAGACACACAGTCCATTTACAAGTCCGTTCTGGGTCTGAACGAAACCGGAGGCACTTTCCTCGCGTATCCATCCATCTCCAAGTACGTCTGGACGATCACCAACTGTTTCCATCTTCTTGGGTGTACAGCCCAATCAAGATCATCAGTAATCACCCAAACAACGTGAAGACTTTCGATCTTCGACCACCGTCTTCATCTTCGACTTATCGTCGTATCAGTTATTCAGAATGGGATAAACCCGGTCTTTCCGAATAACTCACGTATATTTTAAATAAGTGTTACACAAACACAACATACGCCTCATTCCAATTCATCAGTCACCAACCGTAAATTAATCAAGAGGATAATTCTCCAAATATTAACCCCGAAGGCCGAAACCAACATCAGATCAATATCCAGAAAACCATTCTGCTTGGCTAACCGACAGTTAGTTTCTAAATTTCACATTCATAGGGAAAGGTTCCCATTAATTTTATCCAAGATAAATTCTTTATATTTAATCTTTAATCTATCCTTTTGAATTTCGATTCAACTAGTCGGGATTAACGAAACTTACCGAAGTAATCATTTGTTTTAATTTCCCAATCCCAACCTATTTATCCCATGAAGTAAAACTGGTAATACTTCCTATCTAACACCACAGTGTTATCGGTAAATTCAATTACCATTTCACGTTCAAATCTAATTAAAGATTTAACTATCGCCTGGAGTAAAACTGGTGATACTCCATTCTCGATCATTTCAATCTAATTAAAGATTCATTAAAACTCCACTTAGTTTTAATCGTTAACTGGGTTAAAGAATCAGTGTCATTTAAAACACGGTTCACGATAAACCCAAAATCACATTCATTAATTATCGGGTTAAAGAACGAGTGTTATTTAAAACACTGTTCACGATAAACCCAAAAATCAATATCAATTCAATCCCAATTAAATATTATTTAATTGGTACACTTCATTAAATCTAAATAAAAAGATTTAATCTTTTCTCAACTGGGTTCAAGAACAGTGTTAGTGAAGACACCATTCACGACAAACCCAAATCACATTTGATATTCAATATAAGGCTCTGAATAGAAAATATATCGGCTTATATTCAATATCAAATTCTACGATTAACAAATGTCGTATTGGAAATAACGATATAAATATATATCTTTCAAATTTCCATAACAACATCTGTATAATCACGAATTCCAACATCGAAATATTCCGAAGACAATTTCGATTCAAATCCACTCCAATGCAATCATTGGAAATTCTGGTTATTTTTAAAACCCTTTTCAAATTCAATTTATTTATTTAAAAATAAATAGAATTATATTTCTAGTTCAAAACTAGTTCATTTCGATAAAAATCTATTTTTATCTTTTCAAATATGGAGTTTTTCATCCCAAATCTTCACAAATCATTTCTTATGATTTTACACAAATTATTACTATTTTTAATAATTTTATCAAGGCCCGTACAGTCGATTTCCTTCAACGGCCATCGAACTGCACTTACAGCGACCTTTTTCGAATTTGATTTGGACGTATCTCCAAATCCAACCGTTAGATTTCTAATTTCTAATATTCATTAGAAAGCTCTTTTCGATACGAACCCAACGGTTCCGGTTTTAGGAGAATCCGACGGTCGGATCTCCCGTAATGTCCGTTTGAAATAAATGGTCGAAATTCACGAACTGCCGCGGCGCGGCGCGTTCTATTCAGGCCATTATATTATATATATATAATATATATAATATATACTTCGTCGATTTCTATTTAAAACGAATTATATAATTATTTTTAAAATTCGTTTCAAAAGCAATTTCAACTTCCATTTCAATTCAAATCAAAATTGAATTCTTCTTTATAAATTCGTTTTAAAATTCATTTCTATTCAATTCAAATTTCAATTCAATTTGAATTCTTTTCAATTCGCTTTCAATTCAATTTGAAATCGTTTTCAATTCAATTCATTTCGAAATCGTTTTCAATTCATTTCATTTCGAAATCGTTTTCAATTCTATTCATTTCGAAATCGTTTTCAATTCAATTCATTTCGAAATCGTTTTCAATTCAATTCATTTCGAAATCGTTTTCAATTTAATTCATTTCGAAATCGTTTTCAATTTAATTCATTTCGAAATCATTTTCAATTCATTTCATTTCGAAATCGTTTTCAATTCATTTCGATATAAATATCGTTCACGTCAAAATGGCGTCAATCTAATCAACACGGCTTCATAAATTTCTTTTTCAAAATAGTTGTTATTATCAAAATATTTTGTTCAACACATGACCAATCTCAATGGATGAGTACTGTCAACACATGAACTTTTATTTTATATTGATAAAGATGTAAATTTTATTACTAAAATATTTCGTTCAACACATAACCAATCTCAATGGATGAGTACTGTCAACACATGAACTTTTATTTTATAATATTCTTTATTTTCTAAATTGGAATGAGGCCCAATCAATCACCATATAAAATTAATTATATGGATTTCCATACATCACACGCATATAATAGCATTGAAAATAATCAACCATCAACCAAAGTGCACTACACTGTATAAGCATCAAATATAGATATCTAACGCTTATAACAGCCTGTCAATCAATCGATCGACATATTCAATCAATCAGGATGAGTGAACTTCAAATTTCATCCCAACACCCGTGTGGGGTTTCAAACAATCAAACACAGATTTTATTTGTGCAGTTGGGCGAGGTGTAAAATTTATCGACCCAATCAATGTCCTTCAAATAGGTGTACATAAACAAACCGTCTGGTTTGTAAATGAATATTTATTTATTCACATTCACGTTAAAAATTATATTTTTAACGACAAAACATTTTATTCCAACATATGAATTTCTATTCAGTTCATTTATTCAATAAAATTGATATTTTTATTTTTCTAACATATTTTAGAAAATTTCTGCGGCATAACGGCACGATACTAGGAACGGGACGAGGCCTAGCCTTATCCCCGGTCAAGTGAAGGCCCACGCCATTCACACATCAATCAAATCAATTCATTTCACCACACAATTCAATTTCAATCAAATAATGTAACTAATTTTTTTCAATCAAACAAACAAGTCCATGGTCTGTGGACGATTGTGTCGGGTGCTACTAAGCACCGTCTGCATCCTAGCATATATATATAACTAGAAAAAGAAATTGAAAGGTGAGAAATTCTCACCGATAGCTATCCAATCATCTTGACTCTTCTTTTGCAGAATTCTTCGTCGTTCTCGCCTTTTTGTCACCTTCGTTGACCGCTTTCACTACCTATGTAAAAAATCGAATTTTTACTTCGCTATTCAATATATAAAAATCATATTTTTATTTCGAAGTTCAACATATAAAAATCCCATTTTTATTTCGAAGTTCAACATATAAAAATCATATTTTTACTATGCTATTCAATATATAAAAATCGAATTTTTACTTCGATGATCAATATATAAAAATCTTATCATTATAATTTGTTTTCTAAAACAAAATATAATTTCCTTTTTCTAAACAAAGTATTTTTTTTTCAAAACAAGGTTTATTTTTCCTTTCAAAACATATGTATATTTTCTCTTTTCAAAACAATGCGATACATATATTTCAAAACAACATTCCACTTTATATTTTTCAAAATCAACATTCTATTTTATATTTCCAAAAACAAAGCAAATTTTATTTTATATACAAAGCAAATTTTATTTTATATACAAAGCAAATTTTATTTTATATACAAAGCAAATTTTATTTTATATACAAAGCAAATTTTATTTTATATACAAAGCAAAATTTATTTTATATACAAAGCAAAATTTATTTTATATACAAAGCAAATTTTATTTTATATACAAAGCAAATTTTATTTTATATACAAAGCAAAATTTATTTTATATACAAAGCAAATTTTATTTTATAAAAAAAACAATGCATATCTATTTCTAAAACTATGTATATTTTTATAAATAAAAGCTGATTTAGAATGTATGTTTTATACATATAAAACTGATTTTTAACAAGGTTTTTTTTATATAAACTGATTTTAAATATATGTTTTTTTTTTATAAACAAAGAAAAAAAATGACCTTCTTCCTTCAGTTCTGTAAAACGAGAAAACCCATCGTCGATGGGAATGATCAACCGCCGCCGCTGCTACAGGAGTTCGGACCTAGATCAGACCCTCCCACCTCCTTCGCCTACGTATCACGCCCCTACTCCAGAAGCCACCTCGAGATCGATGCCTTCCTGACGTCGAGATTGAGGTTCAAACGCGGCCTGTTTGAGTGGAGAAATCGAACGAACCACTCAGCTATCATCTATCAAATAGGTATGAAGTTGGAGATCAAGGAGAGTATTCTGATTTTTGCTCAGCATTAGGGTTTAATTTGAATTATCTAGAGAGAATTTTTTTGATTCAATTTCGAATGGTTTTGACCGCTTATCATAGGGGACGGCGGCTTCTAGGGTTTGGTTGGGTAATGAGGGGTATATTTATATAAATTATTTTATTATTTTATTCAATTAAATTCTAAAAGGTTAATTCCTCATTCAAACTCCAAATCAAACCTAACAAATGACGCCCCCAGCTAATTACCCCCATCCCGGACACAATGGAATAGGTTTCGTAGGCTATTTCGACTGTTACAGTCAGTTATTCTTCAAATTAAAGTATAAAACATTTAATTTTCAACTTTGAACGTACATTTTAATTTGTCGGAGCCACAAACTGATTCGAAAAATTATGAAATTTGGAACCTAGCAATAACTTTACACCACGGACCCAACAAAACTGGTTTCGTCGAAATCCGAGGTCATTTGCAAAATGTCCATTTTTATGGGCCTGAATTCCATAGCGACTATTCAGAATTTTCAACTGGACATATCTTTTGATTCCCGCTATGAAATTTCGATTAGTCAGATTCGTTGAAAAGATATTATCAATTAGATCCTAATGTTTTTGGTTTCACTAAAATCCGGATTGTTTTGCACCCGGTACATTCAATTGAAGTTTGAAATCGAATTATCGAACTACCGCGCCATTTTCAATTCCTTTTATAATTATATATAAATATTTATATTCTAACGACGACGTATATAATATATACGTTCTAAATATATTAAAAATAAATTTCTTTGTCGATATTATTTAAAATAATTCATTTTAAATAATCAAAATTCGCTAAAATTGTCAAAATAAAAATTTTAAACTGGCCCAGATTTTCGGGTTGTTACAATCTCCCCCACTTAAAACTTTTCGTCCCCGAAAATGAACAAAGTCGAAAGTGGTTTGATTAATCAACTCTACGTTCGATCAGGCTTCCATTCTCCAACTTTTCAGTTTCTGAGAATTTCCAAAAATTTCAAAAATTTGGCTAACACCCTAAATTTTCGAAAAATTTCGCCATAACCTCCCCTGCACCGGGAGCATCGGGGAATTTCAAATAGCTTCCCCGGTCCTTCAGATCTCAAAAAGAAAAAGAAAAAGCCAAGCGGCTAGCCAATAGGCTCATAAAATCATCATCACCCAAACAAAACAGTAAATTATGTAGTAAACATGTACCTATTTGTCGGGCAAACAAATTTTATTCTCTGCTCTAGCCTCCTTGCTATGACCTGTTCAATGTAAGTAAAGGTATATGCAAGCAAATGCGACCAATTTTC
The DNA here is from genome assembly GCA_030737875.1 of Allium sativum. Classification (NCBI taxonomy): domain Eukaryota; kingdom Viridiplantae; phylum Streptophyta; class Magnoliopsida; order Asparagales; family Amaryllidaceae; genus Allium; species Allium sativum. Next base: position 457,081,633 of record CM060909.1, read on the forward strand.
AATATAACTCAATATTCGATCAAATTAGGCATAATGATTCAAAATTATCAAACAAATAAACAAACAACCCAAACATCAATCAATTAGTGAATTAGAGTTTCAAATTCATAATTTTGATACATATACAAAAATCATGTTTCTGATGCCAATTCACAACAATAAGCCCTATCTAATTTTGGTTCTCACACCAGTCAATAGGAAATATATAGAAATCACACCTTCGGAGCACGAACATAAATATAGATGATGTGGCCACATCATCAGAATTATCCCCGGGTGTCTAGAATGTGACTCTATATCTATCCAGTATATTAAAACTTCGAATATACATTTGCAAGGCGTATATGCAAATTCTTTATATACTGGACTATCCAAATCAATATCAAATAAATAATCAAATACGGATAATTGATTTTAAATTTTTAAAACAAAATTTGTTTTCATTTTAAAAATATACTCTCCACACTCGTTCTAGGACACTACTGATCCTATCTCTAACGAGCCATTCTCATTGGATATTACTAATCCAATATCTGATGAATTCTTTCGTATGGTTCTAATGTGCCTTGTTCTCTGCTTGTAAACCAAAGCTCTGATACCAACTGTGACGGCAAGGAATTTCGCTCGGTCCGAACCAGTCGCTAAACCGATCCAGGCCGTTCGAAACGCCCTATCGTTTGAGAACAGGACAAAACAGAACGCATACAGAAGAACATTTCACTGTATATTGCAACAGTGCATCAGATTACAAGAATATACAGAGTATAAATGAATATTACACAGAAATATCAGAGATTTAAATTACATTTAAATACATAGCAGCGGAAAATAATACAATACACAACTAGAAGAGATATACGGATACAAAGCTTTTCGGATATCGTTCCAGCTGAAAACCAAGATCCTGTGAATATAAATCTGCAAAACCAAAACTACTAGCTGCCCGTGTCAAAATAAGGGCACCCAGAGTTTAGGTTAAAACAATAAACTCCAGGTCAGTCATGGGACTGGTGTGAGAACTAAAACAGTTATAAATCTTTATTTTAAAGTTAGGTAAATCAAGGGACCACGCCGTATAACACGGAACGGGTTTCCTCCCAAGAATACCAGTGCTTAAGTAATCAACGCAATGCTAAATAAAGAAAAATGAAGCTGTTATAAGACCCAGGTCCCATCACACAATGCAACGCAGCCGAGGATAGGGTTTTCCCTTATAACAGCCAAAGAATGCTTGATACGGTTAAAACAAATCGTTTGATACTACTATAAGTGCATAGTGTATAAAACAACTTCAAATCATAAATATCAATCATAGGCGGCATGGGTACCATATATCATGTCACCATACTAGTTCTACAATTAAAACCGCAAGTGTCACGTATTTGGAAATTGGATTTCCATCTATGAACCGAGGCAAAAGATAGTCCTCAACCGATTCGAGACGCTCTAGCCCGCCCCTCAGGACCCAGACTCAGGTGGGCCCTTGGAGCGACAGGGCCGGTCCACCGATGTGGATTAAAATGCCTGAACACTGCGTTTCCCCGCCCTTTGGGGCGTAAATGAGCCAACTAAATGACTCCATCGGTTCGAGAACGACCGATCAATCCGAGGCGCCTCGCAACAGCAACAACCACATAAGTCAAACTCGTCAGGGCGTGTAAAACCACTGACGCCACTTCTAGCTAGAAAGAAACGCATGCCCTCCCTGAGGTCCTCTCCCGTTTTTGGTTCATACCGGGTGTGAAACTCGCGAAGTAAACGTTACACAAAGGCCGTGCTTTGATCATCACCACAAGACTTTGCTTTTCAACAGAAGCCTCGATCAATTGCCACTTAGGCATGCCACACAGGCAATTCACTCCATGCGTTTGATATCCATCAATATATAACCCCTGAGCTCGTACGTCTCAGAGAAGGGCGTTAAGCAAGAGAATAAATTCTCCGCCGCCAAACAGATATATATTTAATAGAGATCAATCGCACGGACTAAAATCCAATGTCAGACACACAGTCCATTTACAAGTCCGTTCTGGGTCTGAATGAAACCGGAGGCACTTTCCTCGCATATCCATCCATCTCCAAGTACGTCTGGACGATCACCAACTGTTTCCATCTTCTTGGGTGTACAGCCCAATCAAGATCATCAGTAATCACCCAAACAACGTGAAGACTTCCGGTCTTCGACCACCGTCTTCATCTTCGACTTATCGTCGTATCAGTTATTCAGAATGGGATAAACCCGGTCTTTCCGAATAACTCACGTATATTTTAAATAAGTGTTACACAAACACAACATACGCCTCATTCCAATTCATCAGTCACCAACCGTAATTTAATCAAGAGGATAATTCTCCAAATATTAACCCCGAAGGCCGAAACCAACATCAGATCAATATCCAGAAAACCATTCTGCTTGGCTAACCGACAGTTAGTTTCTAAATTTCACATTCATAGGGAAAGGTTCCCATTAATTTTATCCAAGATAAATTCTTTATATTTAATCTTTAATCTATCCTTTTGAATTTCGATTCAACTAGTCGGGATTAACGAAACTTACCGAAGTAATCATTTGTTTTAATTTCCCAATCCCAACCTATTTATCCCATGAAGTAAAACTGGTAATACTTCCTATCTAACACCACAGTGTTATCGGTAAATTCAATTACCATTTCACGTTCAAATCTAATTAAAGATTTAACTATCGCCTGGAGTAAAACTGGTGATACTCCATTCTCGATCATTTCAATCTAATTAAAGATTCATTAAAACTCCACTTAGTTTTAATCGTTAACTGGGTTAAAGAATCAGTGTCATTTAAAACACGGTTCACGATAAACCCAAAATCACATTCATTAATTATCGGGTTAAAGAACGAGTGTTATTTAAAACACTGTTCACGATAAACCCAAAAATCAATATCAATTCAATCCCAATTAAATATTATTTAATTGGTACACTTCGTTAAATCTAAATAAAAAGATTTAATCTTTTCTCAACTGGGTTCAAGAACAGTGTTAGTGAAGACACCATTCACGACAAACCCAAATCACATTTGATATTCAATATAAGGCTCTGAATAGAAAATATATCGGCTTATATTCAATATCAAATTCTACGATTAACAAATGTCCTATTGGAAATAACGATATAAATATATATCTTTCAAATTTCCATAACAACATCTGTATAATCACGAATTCCAACATCGAAATATTCCGAAGACAATTTCGATTCAAATCCACTCCAATGCAATCATTGGAAATTCTGGTTATTTTTAAAACCCTTTTCAAATTCAATTTATTTATTTAAAAATAAATAGAATTATATTTCTAGTTCAAAACTAGTTCATTTCGATAAAAATCTATTTTTATCTTTTCAAATATGGAGTTTTTCATCCCAAATCTTCACAAATCATTTCTTATGATTTTACACAAATTATTACTATTTTTAATAATTTTATCAAGGCCCGTACAGTCGATTTCCTTCAACGGCCATCGAACTGCACTTACAGCGACCTTTTTCGAATTTGATTTGGACGTATCTCCAAATCCAACCGTTAGATTTCTAATTTCTAATATTCGTTAGAAAGCTCTTTTCGATACGAACCCAACGGTTCCGGTTTTAGGAGAATCCGACGGTCGGATCTCCCGTAATGTCCGTTTGAAATAAATGGTCGAAATTCACGAACTGCCGCGGCGCGGCGCGTTCTATTCAGGCCATTATATTATATATATATATATATAATAAATATAATATATACTTCGTCGATTTCTATTTAAAACGAATTATATAATTAGTTTTAAAATTCGTTTCAAAAGCAATTTCAACTTCCATTTCAATTCAAATCAAAATTGAATTCTTCTTTATAAATTCGTTTTAAAATTCATTTCTATTCAATTCAAATTTCAATTCAATTTGAATTCTTTTCAATTCGCTTTCAATTCAATTTGAAATCGTTTTCAATTCAATTCATTTCGAAATCGTTTTCAATTCATTTCATTTCGAAATCGTTTTCAATTCAATTCATTTCGAAATCGTTTTCAATTCAATTCATTTCGAAATCGTTTTCAATTCAATTCATTTCGAAATCGTTTTCAATTTAATTCATTTCGAAATCGTTTTCAATTTAATTCATTTCGAAATCATTTTCAATTCATTTCATTTCGAAATCGTTTTCAATTCATTTCGATATAAATATCGTTCACGTCAAAATGGCGTCAATCTAATCAACACGGCTTCATAAATTTCTTTTTCAAAATAGTTGTTATTATCAAAATATTTTGTTCAACACATGACCAATCTCAATGGATGAGTACTGTCAACACATGAACTTTTATTTTATATTGATAAAGATGTAAATTTTATTACTAAAATATTTTGTTCAACACATGACCAATCTCAATGGATGAGTACTGTCAACACATGAACTTTTATTTTATAATATTCTTTATTTTCTAAATTGGAATGAGGCCCAATCAATCACCATATAAAATTAATTATATGGATTTCCATACATCACACGCATATAATAGCATTGAAAATAATCAACCATCAACCAAAGTGCACTACACTGTATAAGCATCAAATATAGATATCTAACGCTTATAACAGCCTGTCAATCAATCGATCGACGTATTCAATCAATCAGGATGAGTGAACTTCAAATTTCATCCCAACACCCGTGTGGGGTTTCAAACAATCAAACACAGATTTTATTTGTGCAGTTGGGCGAGGTGTAAAATTTATCGACCCAATCAATGTCCTTCAAATAGGTGTACATAAACAAACCGTCTGGTTTGTAAATGAATATTTATTTATTCACATTCACGTTAAAAATTATATTTTTAACGACAAAACATTTTATTCCAACATATGAATTTCTATTCAGTTCATTTATTCAATAAAATTGATATTTTTATTTTTCTAACATATTTTAGAAAATTTCTGCGGCATAACGGCACGATACTAGGAACGGGACGAGGCCTAGCCTTATCCCCGGTCAAGTGAAGGCCCATGCCATTCACACATCAATCAAATCAATTCATTTCACCACACAATTCAATTTCAATCAAATAATCTAACTAATTTTTTTCAATCAAACAAACAAGTCCATGGTCTGTGGACGATTGTGTCGGGTGCTACTAAGCACCGTCTGCATCCTAGCATATTCATATAACTAGAAAAAGAAATTGAAAGGTGAGAAATTCTCACCGATAGCTATCCAATCATCTTGACTCTTCTTTTGCAGAATTCTTCGTCGTTCTCGCCTTTTTGTCACCTTCGTTGACCGCTTTCACTACCTATGTAAAAAATCGAATTTTTACTTCGCTATTCAATATATAAAAATCATATTTTTATTTCGAAGTTCAACATATAAAAATCCCATTTTTATTTCGAAGTTCAACATATAAAAATCATATTTTTACTATGCTATTCAATATATAAAAATCGAATTTTTACTTCGATGATCAATATATAAAAATCTTATCATTATAATTTGTTTTCTAAAACAAAATATAATTTCCTTTTTCTAAACAAAGTATATTTTTTTCAAAACAAGGTTTATTTTTCCTTTCAAAACATATGTATATTTTCTCTTTTCAAAACAATGCGATACATATATTTCAAAACAACATTCCACTTTATATTTTTCAAAATCAACATTCTATTTTATATTTTCAAAAACAAAGCAAATTTTATTTTATATACAAAGCAAATTTTATTTTATATACAAAGCAAATTTTATTTTATATACAAAGCAAATTTTATTTTATATACAAAGCAAAATTTATTTTATATACAAAGCAAATTTTATTTTATATACAAAGCAAATTTTATTTTATATACAAAGCAAATTTTATTTTATATACAAAGCAAAATTTATTTTATATACAAAGCAAATTTTATTTTATAAAAAAAAACAATGCATATCTATTTCTAAAACTATGTATATTTTTATAAATAAAAGCTGATTTAGAATGTATGTTTTATACATATAAAACTGATTTTTAACAAGGTTTTTTTTATATAAACTGATTTTAAATATATGTTTTTTTTTTATAAACAAAGAAAAAAAAATGACGTTCTTCCTTCAGTTCTGTAAAACGAGAAAACCCATCGTCGATGGGAATGATCAACCGCCGCCGCTGCTACAGGAGTTCGGACCTAGATCAGACCCTCCCACCTCCTTCGCCTACGTATCACGCCCCTACTCCAGAAGCCACCTCGAGATCGATGCCTTCCTGACGTCGAGATTGAGGTTCAAACGCGGCCTGTTTGAGTGGAGAAATCGAACGAACCACTCAGCTATCATCTATCAAACGGGTATGAAGTTGGAGATCAAGGAGAGTATTCTGATTTTCGCTCAGCATTAGGGTTTAATTTGAATTATCTAGAGAGAATTTTTTTGATTCAATTTCGAATTGTTTTGACCGCTTATCATAGGGACGGCGGCTTCTAGGGTTTGGTTGGGTAATGAGGGGTATATTTATATAAATTATTTTATTATTTTATTCAATTAAATTCTAAAAGGTTAATTCCTCATTCAAACTCCAAATCAAACCTAACGAGTGACGCCCCCAGCGAATTACCCCCATCCCGGACACAATGGAATAGGTTTCGTAGGCTATTTCGACTGTTACAGTCAGTTATTCTTCAAATTAAAGTATAAAACATTTAATTTTCAACTTTGAACGTACATTTTAATTTGTCGGAGCCACAAACTGATTCGAAAAATTATGAAATTTGGAACCTAGCAATAACTTTACACCACGGACCCAACAAAACTGGTTTCGTCGAAATCCGAGGTCATTTGCAAAATGTCCATTTTTATGGGCCTGAATTCCATAACGACTATTCAGAATTTTCAACTGGACATATCTTTTGATTCCCGCTATGAAATTTCGATTAGTCGGATTCGTTGAAAAGATATTATCAATTAGATCCTAATGTTTTTGGTTTCACTAAAATCCGGATTGTTTTGCACCCGGTACATTCAATTGAAGTTTGAAATCGAATTATCGAACTACCGCGCCATTTTCAATTCCTTTTATAATTATATATAAATATTTATATTCTAACGACGACGTATATAATATATACGTTCTAAATATATTAAAAATAAATTTCTTCGTCGATATTATTTAAAATAATTCATTTTAAATAATTAAAATTCGCTAAAATTGCCAAAATAAAAATTTTAAACTGGCCCAGATTTTCGGGTTGTTACACCTGGGTATTGATCTAATGTTGGTTTCGGCCTTCGGGATTAATACTTAGGGAATTGTTCTCTTACTAATTTACGGTTAGAGACTGAATGGAATGGGATTTTAGGTTTATCGTGAACGGTGTTTTAAATGACATTGGTTCTTTGACCCAAATAAAGATAAGATTAATTTCTCAGCTTTGAATAATCATTTATGTTGATTTTTGGGAAGATTAAAACTAAATGGAGTTTCAATGAATCTTTGATTATATTGAAAAGTGAATGTGATAATTAAAATTATCAATTCAAGAAAATAATCGAAAATGCAGTAACACCAGTTTTACTCCAGGCGATAGCTAAATCTTTAAGTAGATTTGAACGTGAAATGGTAATTAATATTTACTGATGACATCGTAGTGTTAGATATGGATTATTACTAATTTTGCTCTATGGGATGAATAGGTTGGGATTGGAAAATAAAATAAATGATTACTTCGGTGTAGTTCGTTAATCCCGACTAGTTTGGAAAACCTTGATATGGTTTGATATCCAAAGGAATATTAAAAAATAAATTTAAAAGAATTTATCTTTGATAAAATTAATGGGAATGAGGCGTATGATGTGTTGTTATAACACTTGATTATAAGATACGCGGGTTATTCGGAAAGGCCGGGTTTATACTCATTCTGAATAACTGGTTCGACGATAAGTCGAAGAGATTGAAGACGGTGCAAGATCGACGATCTTCACATCGAATTGATGGGTGCTACTGATGTTCATGATTGGAGTAGCTACCTTGAAGGGGCTAAAGTGGTAGTCGTCCGAACGTACTTGTTGATTGTACGGATATGTGAGGGCCTCTCTCCTGTATTGGATATATGGGACGAGGAATAAGGTGCCTCCGGTTTCGTTCAGACCTAGAACGGACTTGTAAATGGATGGTGTGTCTAACATTGTATTCCTTTATACTGCATTCGTTGATCTCTGCTAAATATATATCTGTTTGGTGGCGGAGAATTTATTCTCTTGCTTAACACCCTTCTCTGAGACGTACGAGCTTAGAGGTTATATATCGGCAGAATCAATGGTACGATATGGATTGATAGTGTGACATGCTGAGATGCAGTGATCCAAACTTTTGTTAAAAAGCAAAGTTTGGTGGATGATGATCGAAGCACAGCTTTAATATAGCATGGCTTTGTGTAGCATTAATTCGCGAGCCTGACACGCCGGTATGGTGGTAAACTGATGGTTAGATCAGTATGCTTTTTAGAGGAAGGGCACCTTAGTGGTGTCGTGGATTCGATCGACCGAGGTGAGGGATAGGGCACACCCCCCGATTCCCATATTGGATAGGGTATATGGCGTTTTCGCATGCCTGCGACGTAAGCCGTTGAGATACTTGGTTTCCTGGATAGTGCGGATGTGCATTACGGCGTTTTCGCATGCCTGTAACGTAAGCCGTTGGGAATTGTAAAACACGATCGATCTTTCGAATCAGTAACCACCAGTATGGAAATCCAATTTCCAAATACGAAATTTTTCGGTTTTGATTGTATACTATATATGGAGACATAGTCGTATGGGACATTCATGCCGCCCATGATTGATATATTTATATTTGAAGCTGTTTTCTTCACTTATAGTAATAATAAAAGATTAAATTTTGCGTATCAAGCATTATTTGGCTATTATAAGGTAAAACCCTATCCTCCGGCTTGCGATGCATTGTGTGATGGGACCTGGGTATTATAATAGCTTCATTGTTCTTTATTTAGCATTGCGCTGTTTGTTTTATGCACTGGTATTCTTGGGAGGAAACCCGTTCCGTGTTATGCGGCGTGGTCCCTCGATTTACCTAACTTTAAAATAAAGATTAATAACTGTTTTAGTTCTCACACCAGTCACATGACTGACCTGGAGTTTATTGTTTTAACCTAAACTCTGGGTGCCCTTATTTTCCGCATGGGCAGCTAGTAGTTTTGGTTTTGTAGATTTATATTCACAGGATCCTGGTTTACAGCTGAAGTGATATTCGTAAAGCTCTGTATCCGTGTATCTGTTTTTAGTTGTGCTTTGTATTGTTTTTCCGCTGCTATGTATTTAAATGTAATTTAAAACTCTGATATTTCTGATGTATAATATTCATTCATGATCTGTAATATTCATGTATTCTGATGGAATTGTTGTAATAAGCAATGAAATGTTCTTCTGTTTGTATTCTGATTTGTCGTGTTCTCAAAGCAATCCGGGCTTTCCTTTATGGGGAAGTTTGGGTCGCCACAAGTTTCTCAATTCAAATCTCCTTTCCAAATATTGTCGCTTTACTTCGAATTAAGGTTGGATTCAAATTCCCGGAAATCCATTATCATTTTAACTCTTTGTCTTAAATTTCAACATTCATTTTCCAAACCTTATATTTCACAACAATCTTCATTGATTCGTCGTTATGTCGAAATTACCAAATCTTTATTTAAATTTGAATAATTTATTTAAAATATAAGTTTAAATAGAATCTTATTGACTTATATTTGATATTGATTCACCAACTCAGGCAACACAATCAGAATTTGGATATGAATATGTTTTTATATTTCTGATCGTATTTGTCTACACCAATAACTCCATATCGAATACCAGACAACAAATTCTATTCACATTCCCTTTCAATTCAAATCTTATTTCAATTCCATATCATATATTTAAATTCTTTTATATCTTCATTCTCATTTCAGATATCACATCTTGTTTGCAAAGTTCACATTTTCCTATCGATGGGAAAATCTCTTATAACCCTTTTATTCAAAATACCACCACGCTTCTGGTACGCACTTTGATTTGGCGTATCCAAGTTTCAAACTAGTATTGTTTCAAATATTAACATTAGAATGTATTTCAAATTCTTTGAAACCAAATTCTCAAGTATATATTCTATTTCGAAATCTTCTTGCTTACGATGGATTCAATAATTTGACTACTATGTAAGTTCATTTACCAATGTAACATAGTATTTAGGAGAAAATCAAACTTGAGAATTTATTAGTTAAAATCTTTTCAAATATTATACTTTGATTCTAATTCCAAAATATATTTTTCCTCACAATCCATTATCAAGTTAGTCCAAAATCATTCCACCTTACCAAATTTCCATTTCAAATGAAATAGGGATCTTTATGCTTTCAAACCTCGTTCCATTACTTACTAATAATCAAAATCAAAATGAAATGCCTTTATTGATTAAATTTCAAGCTCATTCTAAATAATCCATAAGTAATAGGAATTATTCCCAAACCCTTTTTATTTGAGATTTAAAATTTATATTCATGAATGGTCATTACATGATGTCTCTTAATTCAAATACAAATTTATTCTAAATTTAAACAGTTTCAAATTAAATTTTCAAAATATATTTTGAATTAACCGTCCGTCCGTCGGATCAGTTAGGGATAGCTAGGGAGAGCAGGAAATTATATTTCCAAACCCAAGCCTGGACACTATCCTCTCTGTCATCGTGGAACGTTATGGTATATGTTATTATTATCATTGAAAAGACATTATCAATGCTCGCTATTGATAAAATTAAAATTTCCTACTTTAATTTATAAATCAAGATTTCAATCCTTTTTCCCAAAATAATACATTTTTCCATATTATCAAGCGTCATTATAATATAATGAAACTATTCGCTTGTATAAAACAACGTTAAAATCCATATTTCAAATTCTTTTCTGATCTAAATTTAAAACCCAGTTCAATAACTCATTAGCGTTTGGAATTATTTTCAAAACACATCTTATGCGAACATTAGTTACTCAATTTAATTTACAAATAGTTTAAACTCAACTTTAAACTGATTCATAACCTTATTTTTAATAAATAAATTTCTTTTAAATGGAAGGAGAACGTGAATCGATAATTGGTATAATTACACAGCTACGGTGTAAGGGTGAACTCATGAAATCAGAACAAAACAAACAGGCACAACTTCATTCATCACAACACAATAATTAAAATAATAAATTAACTGTGCGCAGAGCGTTACGGTCCATAACGCTTTGTGTTTACGGTGTTTTCAATTACATACACATTCATTGAACAACCAGTGACCATCCATAACAATTCATGATCATTAAAATATTATAATTAACACTAATTATAATTAACAGTAATGACTAATTTAAAAAAAAAAAAATTAGAATTCTCACCTGCATTGCGCTTCGATTTTCACCGTAAAACTATATTTACAGCAAATCCGGTCTACGAACGATCACGTATGAACTTCAAGGACGCTAATATGGTTGCGCACACCTCTTCTTACTTTTCTTGCGCATGTGTATTCCTATTTCCGCATGCATTCATCAATCCACCTTTCTTAAATCCATGTTAAAGCAATCATACAAGCTTACTACTCCATCACATTCCTCATCAACAACCGCCTTGTACACATCATTCCCAGTAACAATACTACAGAGATCGCTTCAGAAAATCAAACACTAGTTCATCACTTAACGCAACCACCCAGTTCAGCCTATATCACTCATTCAAGCAACCGTTACGTATTTCAATCATCACGTCACATCTGAGTGAGACCAAACTACCCCTTCATCTCCTCATACCCGAACAACAAAGTAACAAAACCCACCCGGAACCAATAACTAACGACTCATGCTTACGGGCATCGGAAGGACATGGGCTTTGGCTAACCTTCGAGAGGAGTACATGCGGTAGTGAGGTCACAGTATGAAGGCAGCACGCTTTTAGGGGAATAGGAGTAAGGTGGACACTTGTCGAGCGGAGACTGTTTTAACAGTACAATGGTGGACCAAGGAGGAAACCGCCAACTGTCGGAGGAGTGCTAGGGGAGGTCGACTGTGTGGTTCAGAGTGGACTTCTTCGTTGCAGATGGGTGTTGATGGGAAAAGACCGACAGTGCTTTTAAGGGGAAGTGAGAATGCTGTGTTGAAGGGAAGTAAAGTGAAGAGGAGGGATGTTGTGTGTTCTATGGGAGGAAGATAGGGCGGAGTCAGTGCGGACGGGTGGTTAAGAGGGAGATGGCCATGAGTGAGCTGAGTGGAAGTGGAGCAGATGTTTTGCGTATGGTGAAGAGTGCGTGAGCAACAAGGATGGTGCGGCTGTCTTCAAAAGGGGAGGAAGATGGGTTTAATGGTGTTGTGGACTGGGTAGCTAACGTGAGTGGTGGTTGAACGCCAAACAGGGCGGTGAATGGATAAGATGCGGTGGAAAAATGGAAGGGGAAAGCTCGGTTTACAATTAAAGAAGGAAGAGATGCAAATGTTAAATGAGGTAGAGTAAATTATCATGAGGAGGAAGAAAATATGGTGGAGCTGATGAACAGAATATGGTGCGTGCATCTCCTATTTAAACGTGAATGTAAGGGTAATTTGGTACATTAAACCAAGGACACTTGGCTCTATAAAATCTCCATTTACATGCAAAATTACACTTGTATGGACACATATTTTTATTTAAAACTCCTTAGTTGCATGTATGACAAAATGGCACATTTATTTATCTAAATAAAATTTAGTTTTAGTAACACCCTTGTAACATTCATACATGAAACCATTTATATGTATGTAACTACACTTCATATAACACTTATAAGAATGTATTTACATAATTTAAAATATATTCTTATAAAATGAACCAAATTGTATGTTAAACTAATATTACTTAAAAATAAAACTTTTACAAAATAGTTAAAATAGACATTTAATGTTTATAGTAAAAGTTTAACCTTGAAAATTTAATATGCAAATATTGTTATAAATAAATTAAAATTGCTACAAAATCTCATATTATACATAACATCTCAAATAAATCATCTTCTTGCAAAATATATTAATATCACTAGATATTATCAAATATAAATTACTCAACAAATATAAACATTAAATAAAATCTTAAATAAAATAACTATCTTTTTTTTAAATATCTTACTATCCATTATTATTACTTATTAAAAATAACTTTTAAAGTAACTTTGTATTACCAAATCTATTTCAAATATATAAAATACTATATATACTAAAATAATATTACTTATAAAAAAAATCATTATATCTTTAAATATACATTTTAAAACTCAAAAGATGTTTGTAAAAGTCCTAGTACTAAAGAAATACCATAATAAAAATCAAAATTAGATAACAGAACTTATAAAATCATTTAAAATATTCTCAAAATAAAATATCATTATTTATTCAGAACAAATAAGAGAATTACCAATACTTAAACGTCATTAAATTCAAAATTCATATAGAAATTTCCAAATTAACTTTGGTAAAACATTGCGTTGTTACAGTTTTTCTTTAAAATGAATTATTTGCCCAAGAATTTAGCTGCGACTTCCATAGCTCTGATTCCTAAGATTGAAAATCCATCAGTTGTTTCAGATTTTAGGCCTATATCTTGTTGTAGTGTGTTTTATAGAATCATTTCAAAGGTCATTGCTAATAGAATTCAAAATGTTCTGCCTTTTGTGATTTCTAGCAACCAATCAGCTTTTATAAGTGGAAGGTCAATTAGTGACAATATTCTTCTTACTCAAAAATTGTTGCTGGGTTATGAAAGGAAACATATTTCTCCTAGATGTATGATCAAATTGGATATTAAGAAGGCTTTTGATACGGTATCATGGGCCTCAATACTTGAAATCATGTCTAGAATGAACTTTCCAAAACCATTTTTAGCTTGGATTCACACATGCATTTCCTCTCCAATCTTTTCTATCTCAAGGCATGGAAGTCTGCATGGTTTCTTCAATGGAAGTCGTGAAGTTAGGCAGAGAGATCCAATTTCTTCCTACCTATTTATTATTGCCATGGAGTTGCTTAATACTTTGATTCTGGGACAAGTTAGGAGCAAGAATTTGGAGCTTCATCCATGTTGTAAGAATCCTTTAATCACTCATTTGCTTTTCACTGATGACTTGATTATTTTCACAAGGCCTACTATGAGGAACATTCATTGTATTCTGTCAACACTTCATTCTTTTTATGAGATCACCGGCTTGCAAATAAATGTCAGCAAATCTCACATAAAGATTGCAGGGTTACCTTTGAATAAGAAAATGGAGATTATTAGTGCTTCCGGACTTAATGAATTGCCTGCTAATTCTACTTACTTGGGTCTTCCTCTATGTAGTGCAAGGATCACTAAAGACAAATGTTTACCTTTGTTTGAAAAGATCACAGGGAGATTGTTGCAATGGCCTTCTAGTAGGGTTTCTCAAGCTGGTAGGCTTACAATTCTTCAATCCATTGTACTTTCTATGACTAATTATTAAGCAAGACATTTTATTCTTCCTATAAAATTGGTCAATATGGTAACTAGTGCAATGAATAGCGTTTTGTGGCATGGAGATCCTTTTTCTAAGAAGCTAACTCCTATTGCTTTTAGAAAATTATATGATGGCAAAGATAAAGGAGGCCTTGGTTTAATTAATTTGAAACTATGGAACAAAGCCGCTATTTCAGGATACATTAACAAGCTTGTTACTAATGATAATAGTTTATGGTCTTTGTTTGTTAGAAATAATCTAATTGGGAAGAAGTGTTTCTGAACTATGGTAATACCCCAATCTTGTAGTTGGAGTTGGCGTCAGATACTTAAATTGAGGAGTGTTTTTTTTTTCATTTATTCAGATCAATGGAAATATGATGAAGCAAGTTTCATTTTGGCACTCCCCATGGTCTTGTAGCGGTTTGATTTTAAGCAATGTGGTTAACTATGATCTTAGAAGACCCAGTTGTATTCCTGAAGATGCTTCAGTTGATAATTATATTCAGGATGGAGTATTACATTTGCCTTATTGCAGCTCTGCTAGTTTGAGATCTTTATGGAGAGAGATATAAAGTACCTTTCATGTTTGTGCTGACGATAATATGGTCTGAAAGGGTAAAAAGCACATGATTAAGCATGTGTGTGATCTTCTGCAAGGTGATAAAGAATCTTTTCCATGGTAGCATCGAATTTGGAACATGGAAAGCTCAGCAAAAGTTAATTTCATGTTGTGGAAAGTTATGTCGAATGCTCTGAATACAAAGGACAAGCTGTTCAGAATGGGTATCATTCAGGAAGACATTTGTGTTCTGTGTCATTCTAATTTTGAGTGTAACACTCGTCTGTTCTTTGAATGTAGTTATGTTTACCAGATTTGGTACAGGCTACTGTTGAATGGAGGCTATCACTGACCTTCACTGGTGAGTAAATTAGAATGGTTCAACATTTTTAAGTCGACTGGATGGAGGACAGATAAATGCTTTGTTCTTTTGAGAATTTTGAAGATCTTTTTCATGAAATTTGGGCTGAGAGGAATAGGAGGGTTTTCAATACAATTTCGTTATCTGCTAATGATCTTCTTGCTGTTATTCACAATAAAATTATGAAGAGTTTGAAGTATGGTAGAAGTTGAGGTATCATGAAGTCTTTTCTGGTTTAAATGATGTGGAAGATTGCACTTTTCTAAGCAGTGGATAGAGTTTTTTTGTATTTTGTCTTGTTCATCTTTTTTTTTCTCTATTCCGCTGAGTTGTATAGTTCATGTTTTGGTTTTTTTTTCTCTTTTTTTGATAGACTGTAATTTATGTACAGCTTGTAATCCTTTTGTGAAAAAACAATGTCTGCCTTTCTAAAAAAACAATGGATCGACCTGGGTCCCTAGTGGGTCTACCCCAAGGTCGACCCGACACTAGGGTGTATCGACACCTGGGTCGATCTATGGGTTGACCGATGACCTGGTCCACTAACGTTAATTTTGCTAAGATTTAATTTTTGTTTAACATTGCTTGCAATGTTCCTTTTTGTCGCCAAATATTGGTATGTAAATTATTTTCTCCATTTACAAGGTATATCCAACATTTCAATTTCATACTTATGCGCATATATAAGCGTATAACTCTTCAAATCTTTTTTCATTAACGGTTGCGTAATAAGCATCATTATTAATACTAATAATTCATTGATTCCTTCCTTTTTAATATATATTCAAATTTCAAACGCAGCTATTCTCTTACCTATTTTCATTCATTTCACATTTATTACTTTCCGCCCTTAAATTTCATTTTTTGAATTTATGTGTATATATTTACGCACAAATTCATTTTTTTCAAAATTCAAGCGGCATTATGCCAACATTTATTTCTTACTAATTTTTATTGATTGCAGTTTACTTTTGAATTTCAACACATATATATATATATATATATATTACACACACATACACATATACACACACAAATATATATATATATGTATGTATGTATGTATACTCACCTATATTTTTTTTCTTATATATACATATATATATATTTTTTCTCTAAGAATAAGCTTCTCTTTAGACATCCCTCTAAAATTAAAAATATGATGTTAGCGTGACTTGAACTCCTGGCCTCCGCCTTGGGAAGTGCATGTCTTACCAACTCACCTAACTTAGATTTTGTTCACAAGACTAAAAACATTAGTAACTACTGTTCTTATTTGTGTTCCTTTTATATCCTATTTTTCACATTTGTTCTGAAACTTCATTTAGAAGATATCTTCTTCATTTTAAAACCGTTTTCTACAAACCATAGGTCTAAATTGATCGGAAAATCTCCACGAATGCAATGACGTTGATTCTGTGACTAAATTCTGAAAATTATACAAATTTTGTTTTATAATTGAATTAAAAATGCAGGGAGTTACATATATATTGGGGTTGTATACTACATTTAGTGACATAATGTATTGTATATTATATGTATATGTATCTGGTGTTGCGTGATATATTTTGTGATGCTTATTATATTAGTAATTGTGTTTGTTCTGAATTATCTTCTAGTCACCATAGTATTGTACTAAAATAAAGGTTAAGAGTGTAGTTCCACGAGGAAAAAAATATATATAGCGCATTTAATAGATACTCTTGATGTTTATTTAATGAAATACTTATGGATGGTCACTCCTTACAGGCCCTATTATTTGCATTAGCAGACGACATTTCTTGTAATTCTCTTTACTAATGTAGGTCTCGGGGTGGGGCATCCCAACTAGGTATCAAAGCTAAGTTCAGAACAAAATATGATTAAAATAGGATAGAATACGAGTAGATACAATACATTGAGATACAATATAATTGTTGTCATATGAAACCCTTATGTCCTTCCCTTGAATCAAGTCGTTCCTTTGGGTGTATACTCTTTTAACCTTTTTCCTTGCTTGGGGTAGAAATAGAAAGGGAATACATCTAGGAATAAGTTGTTTATAATTTCATAGTATTCTTTATAATTGAATATTTAAATATATATTACACATGTGTTTAATCCTATCGTATCTTATCTTCCAGTGATGGCTGGTCGAGGAAAGAGACAGCAGTCAGGTGCTTGACCAACCAAGGGGTCGGGCCCCGATGTAGAGATTGGGTCGTCTAGTGGCCAACAACCCATTGAGGATACTAGGCCAACTAGTAGCTATCATTCAAAGTCAGTTACTTTATCCACCGAGAAATTATTGGAGCTTATTAGGAGCACTTAGCCTCTGCTCCATCGCGTTCTTCCTTTCCTCGTAAATCATCTTTTGCTAATATGTGCAGCGACTTCTCCTGTCTTGGTGGGAAGCCTTTCCTTGGTTTTGAGTCAGTTCTAGAGATACAAGCCTAGATCTGTATTTGTGAGCGCATATTCATGCGTATGGAGATTTCTGATCACCATAAATTCCTTATGGCATCTAGCATGTTGCAAGGGAGAGCTCTTAATTGGTATGAGATAAAAATCGCTGAGATTTATGAGGCTTCTCCTAAATGGAAACAGTTTCGTGAACATTTCAAAATCAAGTTCATTCCTAAGTCCGAGAAGGAGGTTTTGGCATGTCATTTCCTTGATCTCAAACTTATTTGGAAAGGATTTGTTCTTGAGTCCGAGAAGGAGGTTTTTTCCGCTCTTTGTGAAAAGACATCGTATGATTGTGTTGTCGTCTCTTATATTAAAAGTACGCTCGTCATGTTGTCAGTGCCCTAAAGGACTTTCGATCCTGCCATCAGTCATATGCTTATCTCAAAGATTAAACCATGCATGTGTAAGTATTAACAAATTCAGACTGTGAAACTGCGAATGGCTCATTAAATCAGTTTAGTTTGTTAGATGGTACATTCTACTCAAATAACCAAAGTGATTCTAGAGCTAATACATGCAACAAAGCCTGACTTTTGGAAGGGTCGCATTTATTAGATAAAAGGCTAACACGAGCTTTGCTCGATGCTTTGATGATTTCATTATAACTTGACCGATCGCATGGCCTTTGTGCCAGCGACGCATCTCTCAAATTACTGCCCTATTAACTTTCGATAGTAGGATAGAGACCTCCGCGGCTTGGGCGCTCCACTCCGAGCCGCTGTGCTCCTAGCCTTCATTTCCGCAATAATTTCAAGAATAAAGGGGATAATGGATACGAGAGTGGGGTTCGCAAGAATTTTGGCAAGAAGAAGTTTCATTGCTGCAAGTACAAATCCTTTCCAAATAAGTAGAAAAATCCTATGGGTCAGAATTCCAAGTCTAGTGGAGCACCGCCTGCCAAGCACGATTGCTTCAATTATGGGGTTGTGACCATTTTTCTCATGAATATCCTATACCTTGTATCTGCCGCCACCGCAAGTAAAAAGGACATTTGGCGTCTTCTTGTCCTTCTGCTCCTGAGTCCAATCATGCAGGCAAGTTTAATGTGATGGAGTCTAGTGGTGGTTCTTCTCAGCTAAGAGGTACGACTTCTATTCTCAAAGGTTCTTGTTTGTTCTATGATTGCATGATTCGAGTTCTACACGATACGCCTCCGCGTTCATTCGTATCGAAGGAGCTTGTGGATAGTTTTTTTTGGACGTTTTTTGCATTGTGACTTCCCCGAAGATGGTGAATCTTATTAGAGGATCTGCCACTCTTAGTTTATCGTGTGATGATTTTGCATCGTTATTTGTTGGTTTTCTTTCTGTGCGAATCTACACGTGTTTCCTTCTCTTCGATTTGACATGATTTTGGGTGTGGACTGGCTTGTGCGATACGAGGCCAGGATTTTATGTGTTGAGAGAATAATGGAAGATTATCAAGGTTAACTACTGACAAACTTAACCATTTAATAAAATAGGAAACGTGATGTGTGTGATAGGAAGTAATTAATATAGAAATAACACTATTTCTTTAAATTGACAATGCATGTCATAAAGGACAATAAAAGGGGAATAATGGATAAACATCAAAATTTGAAAGCATATAATTAATTTTGGAGTGTGGACACACATGTATAAGTATATAAATATATTTAGATATAAATTACAAAAGTAATCTACAAAATAAAAGGTGTGTCATAAATGATATAAAACCATGTAATAAAAGGAAGCTTAATATTACGTTAACTGAATAACGTTTTAATTTAATTTAGTGTCCACGTATTAATAATACACATTTGAAAGGGAAAGTAAATTCATGTCAAAAATGGTATAAAATCTAATAAAACTGGTAATAGAAATAAACGTTAGAAATAACGTTTACAAGAACTAAACATGTAAGGATTTAAAAATGAAAGAATTATTAATGTGCACATTGATTATGCATTTAAATTTGAAATAAGAACACGTGTCAAAATATGAAATAAAATTCGAAAACTAATTAAAATGGTTAATTATAATGTTAAAAGTAATGTTTAAACACAGTCAAAACACATAGGAAAACGACCCAGTATACGGTTTTTAAAAATCGTATATGAGTCGACCAAGCTTGAGGTGGGTTGACCCAGGGGTCGACATACTTAAAGGATGGGACGACCCAGGGTTTAACCCATCTGAAGCATGGGAGGACGTTGTTTGGATTTTATTCTTTTAAATCGAAAAAACGTGGTTCTTTTGGGAAGCTATAAATGAACCTGTAGAACCTAGCTTCCAACTCATATTTTCTAAGAGGGCGCCAGGCTCTACCATTTCCTTTCTCCTCTAAGCTCTTCAGAAGAAAAAAATTATATTTTAGATTTAGGATTTTGATTCGAGAATTGGAGGAAAATATAAAAAAAGTGAATTAAGATTTAATCAAATCTAAGTTTTGGCCTTATTTAATCATAGATAGATTTTAAGCTTTGGCATATATAAATATAGTTTAAATTTAAAATTTATGGATTTTATATATATTTTAAAGTATAAATAGTGATTTCCAAACATGGCATTATCTAGTTTTTGTATAATGAAATTTAACAATTTTATTCTAAGATAAAATAAATTTTTATTGTTTAGAATATATATAAACATAGATTTTAAAAATAATATGTAAACTTACCATAAGACTTAAGATTTAAGTAGAAAAGGTTTCAACATTATGATATAATTATTCAAAACTTTACTAAGGTGCAACTGCCCAGATCTCATTGATCTGTAAATCAGAATTGAAAAGAAAGCTGAAGTAAACGTAGATCCAAATTAGATACAAAACTTAGAGCGCAAATCGCAGGTGACGGGATTTAAATTATATTTTCTTACAATAGTATATAATATCGTTTGATTCCTGTAAAATTTATAATATGTTATCTTCATCCTCTTTCCCCCTTTCGACGTTGGAATATACAGTTATATATTGAATTTTGGTTATGCACAATGTAACGATCCGCCTTTTTGCCCGATTCTCACCGGTAATTAAACCAACTTAAATCGCTTACAAAGACGAATTGTTATGGGTACATACATATACTGAACAAAATAACAGAACTTTTTCATTGCTCAAAACAATATTATATCAGAGTTACATGAATATCAGAGTTACAACATAAAATATACAGCGGAAGAAAGAAAATACTCTCTCAGCGGAAGATCAAAATCATACAACGGAAGCTTCAACTCTAGCGTAGACTCCAACTCAGAAAGTGCTCTGAACTTCGCTCCAACGAACTATAACTGCAAAACTAAACTACTAGCTGCCCGTGTGAAAAATAAATGGGCACGTAGAGTTTAGGAAGGAACAATAAACTCTAGGTCAGTCATGGGACCGGTGTGAGAACATAAAACAGTTACTTTAGGATTTATTTAAAGTTGGGAAATTCACCGGACCACGTCGCTAACGCGTAACAGGTTTACTCCAGGAGAATACCCGTGCCTATAAATACGCAATGACTTTGGAAAATGAAGCTATCATAAGCTCGTCCTACATCACACAATGCAAGTGCACAACAGATGGGCGAGTTTTATCTTATGATAACCAAACATGCTTTCATACGTGAAAATCCTCTTTTCAATGCCATAATACATATATAGTGTGGAAAACATTTCGGAACTAAATGTATTAATCCTAGATGGCATAATACCCCATAATATTATGTCGCCATATATATATACAATCAAAATCGTATGGCTCGTATTGGAGATTTGGGTTTCCAACTTGATGATTCCTAGCACGAAAGATCAATCGGAACACAGACGAAATGTAATCACGGGTTTTTCATCCAGACGCGGACACCAATACAAATCGCGAGGTAGGTCAACGGTTTTCGACTAGACACGGCCCCCCGAACATACCCTATTCCATAAGTCATAAGTGGTTTCCCACTGCTTCAGCGGTCATCATCAATTCATATATATATATATACACACACAACCTAACCGCCAGTTTCTCATCATCCAGGGTGTGAGGTTTGTCGATGTCATGTCATACACAAAGCATGCCTAGAAAAGCAATGCCCTGATCGTACAAGCTCATTTCATCTCTTAAGTATGTCACATTATCCATTCACAACATGACCACTGATTTCCATCCATACATAACCACTTCGAGCTCATACATCACAAACCAGATACATATCAACGGAAATCAGCGTTATGCCATCAATTACAATGTCAGACACACAATCCATACAAGTCCGTCCTAGGTCTGAACAGAACAAAATCCAAAAGTTCTCCCCATACGTTCGAACTTCCTTCCACTCTGATAATAGGGACATCTCTCTACTGTAGCTATTCAGTAAAGAAACCAATCAGCAGATAGTCCGTTCGATTTGTGAAGAACCACGGTCTTCATTCATCGATTCCAAGTCTTGAATTTGCTTCATGCGTCGTATTATTACTTGGAATGGTTTTCGTACTTAAATCCGATCCCGGTCTTTTCAAATAATAAGCACAATTTCACAATTACGGAACACTCAGGCTTTCAACCAATCTCCTTCCATCTTGGATTGGTTAAATTAAACCTCTTTAAACCCATTTTCAATCTATCTTTAACAAAATCCACTCTTTAAAAACATATACTTTATCAAAGATACTTTAGCCTCAAACCTTAATTAACTTTTCGTTTGATAACTCATTTTCCAAATCCAGTTTCTTTTAAAAACCTTAATCCATATTTCAACCATAGTTCCCTAATTAAAACGTTTTTCCAACATTCAATTCTTTAATTTTAATTAAAAGATTATACTTCCTTCCCAATTCCTTACTTCCAATTTCTTCAAATCAAAGATTTGATTAAATCCCAAATTACGATATGAATTTCCACAACTTAATCTCATTGGGTTTCAAGAATGATATCATTGAAAATACCACTCACGGCAAAACCCAAATCAATTTATATTGAACATAAGTTACACAGAAATTGTATCTACTTATATTTGATATCAATTCTCATAATCAACGAATACCATAAGAGGAATATCGATATAATAATAATAATATCTTCCAAATTCCTAAAATGGTATATGTTTACACCACAGAATTTCATATCAAATATCCGAAGACTATTTTTATCTAACTTATCTTAATCAAATTAGGAAACTTGTATCATAATTAAAAGATTTATCCAACTCTTTGACATTAGATCTAGATAAAAATATCATCAACTTATCCTCAATATTAACCTCCATATCCAAATCATACTATAAGCGGAATAACGATGAACTACCTTTTAAATTCCTCAAATAGTAAGAGTCATCATCTACTGAATTAATATTAAACATCGAAGATTTACTTCCCACCATATCCAATTATTCAAAATTGGAAAACTTATTTTACTATTTAAATAAATCAATTTAAATCCCATATAAAATATTTTGAATACTTCTAAACCTTTGAAAACATTCTACAAATCATTTAAAAATATTTTCTCATAGTTCGTAAAATTGTTTGCGCTTCAAAATAGATTGCTTTTAATGAAAGCGTTACAACAACGTTTCAAAAGCGTTACAAAACTATGCCCTTACAATGATCCTTTCTAAAACGGTTTTAAACATAACTTGAAAACTATAACCCGAAATTAAAATATGCTTTCACTCATTTGAAAGCTCTCGTAAATAGGAAATCAAACGTTTTTCATTTCGTGGAAATCCGATTTAAATTGGAGAAGTTATAAGCATTTACGTATTGCCATAATGCGACAAGCTCTAATTTTGACCAAAATAATGATTATTCTTAAATACTTCAAAATACCTTAAAAAACATTATAAACTTATATAAATCATTCAAGTTGACTTTTCAAATTATTTTGGATTTAAAACACAACTTTTATTTTTTACGAATAAATTAAATCACCATTCAAATAATTTCAAATTAGATTTTTATTTAACTATCTCATCCGTCGGATCAGTTAGGGATAGCCAGGGAGCGCAGGAAACTATATTTTCCAAACCCAAGCCTAGACACTATCCTCTCTGTCATCCTAGAATGTTCCGGTATTTATTTATTTAAAGAAACTTTATTAATATCTATAAATTCATACATATTAACTTTTAATTTCAATAATAATATTGTTTCCAAATTTCGAAGGAGATTTGCCGATCACCAATGTAATACTGTAATTGTTGTGTCACGGTGTGTGCAAAACAACATCAACAACCATTATACACGTCCATAGCAACCATCATCAATAATAACTGTGCACTAACAATTAACAGTGTGTGTGTTTTAATCTACGCATCCATTATCCATCATAACAAATAGCAACCATCATTAACCACTGACAATTCATCACTATAATTAAACTAGTCTAACTACTAATTAAATATATAAATTGTGGTTAAAGAGTTCTCACCAATAGCTTTCCAAAACTTCACGGTAGGCGAGTCTAGCTGAGCGAACCGTCGGACAGTATTTCCGCGCACCGTCTTCTTCACCAATATATATAGATAAATATATTCTCTCTTTATAAGAGAAGGAGAGGAGGATGGCGAACTTTGGCAAGGTAGTGGTGGTGGAGAAATGGTGGAAAATAGGAAGATTTATGCCATGGAAACCATAGCCATAAGCTTAAGGGAGAGGGAGGAAGAAGAAGATTTTCAAGAGAAGAAAGGGAATGAGATGGTAAAGAAGGTAAGGGTGGTGGGTATATATATAAGGGTGGAAAGGGTGTGGATTGCTTATGTGTCATAAATCTAAGGGTAGAAAATGTGTGGCTAAGATTCATTCTTACATATCCCCATTCTTATCCAAAGTGTGCTTCTTCGTGTGTTTTCTCGAGCATCTTCGGGCCTTGAATCGGAGTAACAAACGACAACGGTTTTCAGAAATTCTTTCACCATATCATCTGGTTTCTAATGTACTTCAGTCCTTTGTAAACAAATCTGAAATCCGAATTCATTTACTATTTTAAATAATTTATTTTAGTTTTCTTTTGTTAATAACTTTTTATCTACGAATTCTCATACCCCCAAAACTGGTACTCAACTAATATCCCCTATTCTGAATTTTTCTGGGTAGGTCTCAGGTTTCAATTTTACCGTTAGCACTATCAAATTCCAATTGTCATCAAATTTTAGTTCAATTTTTGGCCTTTTATTTTTTTATTTTCCACATACGGATCCCGTTTTATGCGAAACTTCCCTAAGTACTAAAATTCCTTATTTCGGATCCAACGGAGGTGTTCTTACGATCTAACGATATCATGTTCTCAAGATATCCTCAAAATCGTCCGTTTTTAGTTCAAATTTTGAATCTTTTGTGAATTTAACATATCTAACGGATGCCATTTTTGACGTAACTTGGTTGGTTACCTAATTTCATCATTCCGGATTTAATGAAACTGATTTCGTTGAAATCCGAGTTCGTTAGCTACTACTTCCTTAAGAAACTCCATACATGCATGTAGACACCTAAACATTGTCATTAAAATTTACAGTGCATGTGAATATAAATCACTAATTTATATATTTGTTGAATTTATATTTTTAGCAACATCTTAATGACACTTATAAATGTAGTAAATTTCCAATGTTTATGAATGTAACAAATATATTACTTAAGATTTATCGAAAATGTCAATTCATATCGTTTATCAAATATAACCATATAAAAATGAGATTTTGATACTTAACAATCTTTATGTAAAACAATATATTTTGTAAAACTAAATAATATTATCATTTATCAATATTTAAAAATATTTACTTAAATAAAATCTTAAAAATCAAAACAAAAATATTTATTCAAACTCATATATATATAATATCTTTTTTTTTAAAACAACATTTGCATTTAAATCTTATTAAACCCGCTTGATATTCAGAAATTTGAAATTTTTATTATATTTTAATCATTGAAAATCTTGGTTCGTTACAATCTCCCCCACTTAAGAACTTTTCGTCCTCGAAAAGGGGAGTTCGTAAAATTATACATAAACAAAATAAATCTTACCTAGAAATTTGTTTCAAAATTATTTACAAAATTTGCTAACCCTTGAAATTTATCAAAATAGCTTATAGGAACAAAATCACCATATGATTAATTTGGTACAACTCTTATATCAAATGTTTATTTATATAAAACAAAGATCGTCATATTAGAAAGATATAATTTTGTTGGAAAGGTTAATTTAAGTAAGTTTGAGTTTTAATTAAAATTTTGTAAGCATTTGAAACTCAAAATGATTTCTCAGACTTAGAATCCCATTTCCTATTTCAAATCATTGAAATACTACATATTCCTTTCATATAGAAAATCATATTTCACTTCGGGATTTCCAAAACCAAATTTGCTTTTAAAATTTCAAATATACTATGCTGAAATCTATATGTTATTAGTTCGAGAAGTTCATTCTCATGACAGGGCAAGTGAGTATCACCCATCGTATAAATCTAATTCCACTTCACAACCCAGTTTTAGTCATGGTTACTCGAACAACCAAAACATTTCATATCCCGAAGTTGTAAATCATTTCGTAACCATAATTTACAAATACTTGACATTTCCTAAACATTCCAAAATATCGGGATTCTAGTCGTCGAAATTTCTTTTATTTTTAAGTCATATTTACAGAATCAAATAAACCTTTTCCTTTTTAATCGACTTGAAATCCAAAGATTTGATTTTCTCTCTTTCTCTAATATTGAATCTTATTAGGAGAAAAATTCTTTACTCAACTAGTCGGAAACTCATTTTCATTTAAAATAACATCATGCTTCCGCTACGCTACTCTGACTCAGCATATTTCAAACTAGTATTGTTTCAATCATTTATTCAAGCATTTGAGGTGAATTTCAAAATCAACTAATATTTCAAATTCCTTGCATGAGTTAGATCCTTTATTTCAAACGCTTTCAATTTCTACGCAACGTTTATTTATTTGGATTTCTTTAACTTAATATTTGAATATATCACCATTTCTAGTTTGAATTTAAAACTTGGCTTTGTTCGACAAATCAATTTGCATGTGCTAAAGTCGAGTTATAGATAAAAGTTCAGTATCAGAATGAGGGTTCGAATCAAATCACTTGACTAAGTTCATAAGATAAAAGGGTATGAACGATTGCTTATTAAATAACTCGAGCTAACTTACTCATATCGTCTAAATAGGGAAAGAGTGGTTTTCTTCCCCACTTAAAACTTTAGTTATATATTTAAATTATCTTTTCAAACAATTTCTTGCTTAAGTTAAATTACCTTTAAATTTCTCAAGGGATTTGCCTTGCTAAAATTATACTTTCAACCAAAATAATTTAACTTGCATATTACCATTTTCAATACATGCTAGGTCTCGATTTTGATTGTTGCTATATTAACCTATTTAACATCCATCAAGAAGTATAATATCTTCTCTGATTATGTAACACTCCATAATTCTGTAACATTAAGTTTCACAACTTAAAGTATAATTAAATTTTAGAAGAAGAATTAAGGGAAACGGGTTACGCCATTGCGTTCGTCTCGAAATTCTGCTTGAGATAGAGTCCGAGTTTGCGTAAATTGGACTCCGTACGAAAAAGATATCCTAAAATTAAATATTGCAGCAAAACATGAAAAAAAGAGGAATGAGAAAAGAATAATGTTTAGGATTGTTCTAACTTTTTTAAGTAAAAGACTTAGTAGCTCATTTGGTTGAAACAAATGACTTGCATACAAGAGGTACAGAGTTCGATCCCCGCCAGCGCCCTATTATTGTTTTAGGGGAATGGCTTAAAATAGCCTAGTGTGAACGCAGTTCAAAAGGTGGTTTAGTGTGAAAATGGGTATATGGGAAGATAGATAAAAAGAAAAAGAAAACAAATATATATATAAAATACATACATATATATATATATATACATATATGTATACATATACATATATATATATGACATGTACGCATCATGAGGCGTACGTTGTGCATTTTTGGTTGCCAAGAATTGTTTTTTTAAGTGGCTTTCTCTGATTGGATTTATGACAAATTGAAGGAAAGAAAGATTCAACATATTAGTACATATATGCATTTATAATAAAAATGTGTGGATGCATGCAGTGAAAAGAAAGATTTATGCATAGATATTTGTATACAGTAAATGGGGATTTTTAAAGAGGAAGAATATGAATAAGTTAGACTTAATTTTCTATTAATAGGAATGTCATTTATAAACCTGCAATTGACATCAATGTGGCACTTAATAAGAAGAATATGGTATGTGACATTGTTTTGTGAACATAGCATGCAAGCATATTAATATGGCATGAATTTGGTGAACGCAGAATTGACATTAATTTGTAAGCATATTAATATGACGAACATTTACCTGACATTTAATTTGAAGATATGACAATAGGGCATTGATTTGAAAACATGCAATTAACATTAATCTGTACATGTTAATTTGAGAAATATATAAATATATTAAAAAAAAAAAAGAATAACATGGCATCAACGCTGGTATATATTAGTCATTCATGCTAATTTACAATGAAAAGGATACATTAATATTGTCATTCATGTTAATTGATATGTATATATGAATAATTAATGTATACAGTAAAGGGAAAATTTATATATTAAATACGTATTTATGTTTGAATTGATTGACAATAAATAATAAAAAGAAAAGATGTACATTAACATTAAAATAGGAAGTTTTTAATGCAAATGTTGAGTCATTGCTGAGTCATGTATGACATACTGCTGACTCACTAGTGCTGAGGTGGCTCCTTGGATGGTTCTGGTTGCTCTTGTGTTGATCGGACGGCTCAAATTAATTAGAAACTCTATATAAACAACATAAGGCTCAACCTAGAATTCACACAAAAATTAGAACCAGAGCCGCCATGCTGTTAGGAGGAATCTTAGAGTAGCCACCGCTTAAGAAACGAAAAAAGTTAACTCAAATCAAATTCAAAACTAAAGTATAGCTAAATCAAATACAATAAACGTCTACACCAATGGAGTGCTTTACAATTTCAGAACTCAGAATCCAGAATTCAAGTTCATCGATTGTTGTAAGTATAGTGGCTCTTTAGATGAGTATGCGATTAAGACATGATTTGTTATAAATTGTAATTTGGGGTTATATCAGTATTGTTTAGACGGTGTTGCTTGTTTATCATAATAATTTGAACGTTTGTGGTGATTGGATCTATTATCTATTATGCGAATTGTATGTATACTTTTAGATCTATATATGTGCTTGTGCAAGTTATAGGTTGCAAGTTAGATTTACACATATGTTACATGATTCATGGAGATTGTATTATGCTAGAATAAAAATTTAGATCAACTTATATGTCTCATAGTCATATCCAAATAGATTCGTTCACATGATTCTTATGCAAGTTAAAGGCTTAGATTTGGATCCATGTTCACATGATTTTATAAGTTTCATGTTAGACCCATATTCATATATATGTGTTACAAGTCCAAATGAGTAGACCTAGCCCATAACTATATGTTAATGTCGACAAACTATACATGCTTTATGGACATATTAAAATGTTGTCACATGCTAGTTTTATGTTTGAGGTTATGCTTAGATCAATACATTTACATGTCATACTGCGTTGTATTGGATTCATGCGACACCTATTATGATATACCATGTTATACCATGTTATATCTTTATAATAGTCCAAAATTTATGATTCATGTGACACCTATCTAACTAGATCCAATATTCATGTGCAAGTTTGTGACATGTTATGCAATGTTATGATTCATGTTATGCAAGATCACCTTATTTATCTAGTTACACCTTTATGTCACACGCTAATCAATAACTATTTTTAGGCCAAATTTCATAGTATAGGTTCATTGAACCTATGCTCCCTTCTTTACTTTGTTTATGGATTGTGTAAGAACCCGTAACTTCCCCATGAAGGAAAGCACGAATACTTTGAGAACAACACACAAAAGGACGCAGACGGAAGAACATTACATTGTATATTACAACAATTCCACCAGATACAAGAATATACAGAGTATAAATGAATAAATTACATTCGGTAAATATCAGAGATTACAATAAATTACATAGCAGCGGAAAAATATGCAAAACACAACTAGAAGTGATACACGGATACAGAGCTTTCCGAGCATCGTTCCAGCTGTAAATCAGGACCCTGTGAATATAAATCTGCAAAACCAAAACTACTAGCTGCCCGTGCGGAAAATAGGGGCACCCAGAGTTTAGGTTAAAACAATAAACTCCAGGTCAGTCATGTGACTGGTGTGAGAACTAAAACAGTTATTAATATTGGTTTTAAAGTTTGGTAAATCAAGGGACCACGCCGTATAACACGGAACGGGTTTCCTCCCAAGAATACCAGTGCATAGAACAAACAGCGCAATGCTAAATAAAGAGAAATGAAGCTGTTATAAGACCCAGGTCCCATCACACAATGCAACGCAAGCCGGAGGATAGGGTTTTCCCTTATAACAGCCAAAGCATGCTTGATACGTTTAAAACACATTATTTGATACTATTATAAGTGTATAGTGTCAAAACAATTTCAATCATAAATATCAATCATAGACGGCATGGGTACCATATATCATGTCGCCATACTAGTTCTATAATTAAAACCGCAATACACGTATTGGAAATTGGATTTCCGTCATGAGTCGAGGCAAGGGGCAAGCTCCTCTCCGCGTTCGAGACACTCTAGCAAATGCCTCAGGACCCCACTATGATCCTTGGATCTTCAGGGCCGGTCCTCTCTTACTTTTGAGGATTGGCAATTCCTGAACACACGTTTCCCGGTCCTTACAGACCTATATCCGAGGCGCCTCGCATTCCAACAACCACACAGGTGAAAAGTATATAAATGTCAGGGCTGGTAGGTCACTGACACCACCCTAGCTAGAAAGAAACGTCGTGCTCTCCCTGCAGTCACTATCCCGTTTTTGACTCATACCGAGGTGTGAGGCTCGCGAATTCACGTTATACACAAAGCTATGCCACACAGGTCGTGCTTTGATCATCAACCACAAGACTCTGCTTTTCAACAGAAGCCTTGATCAATTGCCACTTACGCATGCCACACAGGCAATTCACTCCATGCGTTTGATATCCATCAATATATAACCCCTGAGCTCGTACGTCTCAGAGAAGGGCGTTAAGCAAGAGAATAAATTCTCCGCCGCCAAACAGATATATATTTAATAGAGATCAATCACACGGACTAAAATCCAATGTCAGACACACAGTCCATTTACAAGTCCGTTCTGGGTCTGAACGAAACCGGAGGCACTTTCCTCGCATATCCATCCATCTCCAGGTACGTCTGGACGATCACCAACTGATTCCCTCATCCTGGGTGTACAGCCCAATCAAGATCATCAGTAATCACCCAAACGATGTGAAGACTTCCGGTCTTCAACCACCGTCTTCATCTTCGACATCTCGTCGAATCGATTATTCAGAATGGGTATAAACCCGGCCTTTCTGAATAACCCACGTATATAATAAACGAATGTTACACAAACACAACAAACGCCTCATTCCAATTCAGAATATTCTTTTATTCACAAAGTCACATTCTTAGGGAAAGGTTCCCATTAATTTTATCCAAGATAAATTCTTCTAAATTTATTCTTTAATCTTCCTTTGGATATCATTTCAAACTAGTCGGGATTAACGAACCACACCGAAGTAATTATTTATTTTATTTCCCAATCCCAACCTATATATCCCCTGGAGAAAACTGGTAATACTCCATATCTAACACCACGGTGTTATCGGTAAAATTAATTACCATTTCACGTTCAAATCTAATTAAAGATTTAACTATCGCTTTGGAGCAAAACTGGTGGTACTCCACTCTCGATCACTTTTCAGATTTGATAATTTAAATTATCAATTCACTTTTCAATCTAATTAAAGATTCATTAAAACTCCACTTAGTTTTAATCTTCTCAAAAATCAATATTCTGCCTTTAACTGGGTTAAAGAACCAATGTCATCAAAAACACGATTCACGACAAACCAAATCACATTTGATATTAAATACAAGGCTCTGAATAGAAAATATATCGGCTTATATTCAATATCAAATTCTGAAACCAACAAATATCGTATTGGAAATAACGATATAAAATATCTTTCAAATCCCCATAACAATATTTGTATAGTCACGAAATCCAACATCGAAATATCCCGAAGATAATTTCGATTCAGCTCCAGTCCAATCCACGTATTGGAAATTATCGATAATTTTCAAAATCACTTTCAAATTCAATTTATTTATTTTAAAAATAAATTGATTTCAATTCTAGTTCAAAACTAGTTCATTTCGATAAAAATCTATTTTTATCTTTTCAAATGTGGAATTTTCCAGCCCAAATCTTTCCAATTCACATATTATAATTTTACACAAATTATAGATATTTTTAATAATTTTATCAAGGCCCGTACAGTCGATTTCCAACAACGGCCATCGAACTGCACTTACAGCGACCTTTTTCGAATTTGATTTGGACATAATTCCAAATCCAACCGTTAGATTTCAAATTTCTAATATTCATTGGAAAGCTCTTTTCGATACGAACCCAACGGTTCCGGTTTTAGGAGAATCCGACGGTCGGATCTCCCGCAATGTCCGTTTGAAATAAATGGTCGAAATTCACGAACTGCCGCGGCGCGGCGCGTTCTATTCAGGCCATTATATTATATATATATAATATATATAATATATATTTCATCGATTTCCTTTTAAAACGAATTTTATAAATCGTTTTAAATTCGTTTCAAAACCATTTCAACACTATTTCCATTCAAAGCCAAAATTTGAATTCTTCTTTACAAATTCGTTTTAAAATTCATTTCTATTCAATTCAAATTTTAATTCAATTTGAATTCATTTCAATTCACTTTCAATTCAATTTGAATTCGTTTTCAATTCATTTCGAAATCGTTTTCAATTCAATTCATTTGGAAATCGTTTTCAATTCAATTCATTTCGAAATCGTTTTCAATTCAATTCATTTCGAAATCGTTTCAATTCATTTCGAAATCGTTTCAAATTGATTTCAATTCAATTTCAGTTCGTTTTAAATTTCAATTTCAATTTAATTTAATTTGAATTCTTTTCAATTTTATTCGAATTCAAATTCACTTTCTATTCAATTCAAATTTTAATTCAATTTGAATTTTCTTTCAAAATATTAAATTTTGAAATCACTTTTCAATATTCATTATAAAACGAATAAAATCGATATAAACATCGTTCGCGTCAAAATAACGCATCTCTAACCAACACGGCTTTATATTTCAATAATTCGTTATTCTATTCAACAAATGAATATTTGTTCTATTCAACACATGAATCTATATTTCTTTCAACACACGACTAATCTCAACACATGAGTACTGTCAACACCTCACTATTTTTGTTATGTAAAATATTTTATAAAACTATGGTATCTAATCGTTTGATTTTCAATTAGATTTCTACTGGGAAGTAGTTCTAATTTTAAATATGATAAAGATGTAAATTTTATTATATAAAATATTTCACTCAACACATGAACATCGTCAACACATGACTATTTTTATATTCAACACATGAATTTTCTTTTATAATATTCATTATTTTTCAAATTGGAATGAGGCCCAATCAATCACCATATAACGTTAATTATATGGATTCCATACAACACATGTATATAATAGCTTTGAAAAATAATCAATCATCAACCAAAGTGCACTACACTGTATAAGCACCAAATATAAATAATTGACGCTTACACAGTCTGTCAATCGACCGATCGACATATTTAATCAATCAGGATGAGTGAACATCAAATTTCATCCCAACACCCGTGTGGGGTTTCAAACAATCAAACACAGATTTTATTTGTGCAGTTGGGCGATGTGTAAAATTTATCATCCCAATCAATGTCCTTCAAATCAGTGTACATAAACAAACCGTCCGGTTTGTAAATGAATATTTTATTTATTCACTTTCACGTTAAAAATTATATTTTTAACGATAAAATATTCTATTTCAACACATGAATTTCTATTCATTTCATTTACACAATAAAAATGATATTTTTATTTTTCTAACATATTTTAGAAAATTTCGGCGGCATAACGGCACGATACTAGAAACGGGACGAGGCCTAGCCTTATCCCCGGTCTAGTGAAGGCCCACGCCATTCACACATCAATCAATCCATTCATTTCACCAAACAATTCAATCTCAAATCAAATCATCTAACTAATCTATGCAACCAAAACAAACAAGTCCATGGTTTGTGGACGATTGTGTCGGGTGCTACTAAGCACCGTCTGCATCCTAGTATATATATATATATAACTAGAAAAAGAGAATTTGAGTGAGAAGTTCTCACCAATAGCTATCCAACTTCACGACACTCCTTTTATAGAAATCTTCTTCATTCTCGCCTTTTGTCGCTTTCGTTGTCCGCTTTCACTACATATGTAAAAATCCCATTTTTATATACTGATGTCTTTAAAATAAATATCACATTTTTATTTATTCACTTTCACGTTAAAAGTCATATTTTTATAATCACTTCATATATTTAAAAATCGAATTTTACTATGCTATGTTATATAGATAAAAATTATATTTTTATCACCTTATTCTATATATAAAGATCTCGCCTTTTCAACTATAAAGATTTCATCTTTATAAAAATCAGCACTTTATTTCGACGTATAGAAAATAAAAATCAGATTTTTATTTCGCTACATATACAAAGATGATATCTTTATATTCTCTATCCTATAAAGATTATATTTTTAATACTTTAAAAATATAAAAATCATATTTTTAATATTTCTATATAGTAAAGACTATATTTTTAATACTTTAAAAATATAAAAATCATATTTTTACTTCTTCTACTCAATAAAAATTCCGCCTTTTCTATTTTAAAAATATGATCTTTTCTATTCTAAAAACCCGATCTTTTCAATTTTAAAATTCAAACCTTTCTCTTTTCAATTTTAAATCTTTTGCTATTTAAAATCTAAAAATAAAAATCAGTTTATAAAAATAAATAAAATCAGTTTATAAAAATAAATAAAATCAGTTTATAAAAATAAATAAATTCAGTTTATAAAAATAAATAAATTCCAGAAAAACTTACAGGGGGCTTCTCCGTTTGTCAGTGAGGGGGGGGCTCTTCGCTGATCATCTGAGAGGAGGCGGAGCTCGCTTCCGGGGGGGGCGTCGGCAATCAGGTGGCAGCGGCACTGGGTTTGCGGTGGCGGCTTCGATTTTGGGGATGGGGATTCGAAGAGGGGGGCGACGGTTGGAGAGTGATGGGGAGGGGTCGGCGACAGCTGGGGCGGTGGCGCGATCGATGGGGAGGGGCGGCGATTGGCGGTTGCGACGAGGGTTTTTTTTCCTCTTTTTTTTTTATTTTTGTTCGAAATGAAAAGAGATCGGGGGGGGCCTGGTTAAGGGGAGAGAGGGGGGTTTTTTTTTTATTATTATTATTAAAAGTTGACTTTTACATACGACCTCGAAACGAGGCCCACCGCCTGTCGTCCACAGCGTTTTACCCCCATTCCGAACACAATGGGATATGTATCGCAAGCTGATTTGATTGTTACAATCAGTTTCCGTTGAATTTACATTTAAATCACTATATTGAATTTTAAACGTGCATTTCAAATTACCGGGGTCACATACTAACTAGAAAAATTCCAGAAAAATATTTTCTAGCTTCGTATTGACGATACGGTCCTAACAAAACTAGTTTCGTTGAATTCTGAGACCGTATGAAAAATGGCCAATTTCCAGTCGATTAAAATCAACTGAAATGGTCAAAACGCGTTTTCCTTTGCCACGCTCACATATTGATTCGAAAAATTACGAAATTTGAAACCTAGCAATAACTTGACATCACGGACCCAACAAAACTGGTTTCGTCGAAATCCGAGGTCATTTGCAAAATGTCCATTTTTAAGGGCCTGAATTCCATAGCGACTATTCAGAATTTTCAACTGGACATATCTCTCAATTTTTAAAGTGAAATCTCAGTTTCTTACATCCGTTAGAAAGATATCATCAATTAGATCCTAATGTTTTTGGTTTCATTAAAATCCGGATTGTTTTGCACCCGGTACATTCAATTGAAGTTTGAAATCGAATTATCGAACTACCGCGCCATTTTCAATTCTATTTATAATTATATATAAATATTTATATTCTAACGACGACGCGTATAATACATACGTTCGAATTATATTCAAAATAAATTTCTCGTTGATATTATTTAAAATAATCCATTTTAAATATTCAAATTCAGCTAAAATTGCCAAAATAAAAATTTCAAACTGGCTCGCATTTTACGGGTTATTACAGATTGGGCCTATTAGCGGGCCCAATATCTTCATACGATTAATATGAATAATCGAGCGAGGGTAACGTTGGGATTAACTATTAAATTAAAATATGTTAATATGTAGGCGGGCCTAAAAACCATGAAATGGGTTAAGGCCATAAATGGTATAAATTATGTACCATTAGTTTGGAATAAAACATGTGACATGAAATATTTACATAAGTAAAAATGTAAATTTAGACAATATGAATATGCTTAACCCGAGGTTGGATTGAGTTGTGATGTAAACATGCCCGGACCCATCCGGCTGTCCAGTAATCACAACAATACCTATCCAATGTGGTAGATTAAGGCATTGAGCCCGATATAGACCCGAGGTTAGACTGAGTTGTGGCGTAAAACTGCCCGGAACCGACCGGCATACAGGCAGCCACAACAATACATGTCTAATGTGAGTGGTTGGTGCTTTAATAAGACAATTAAAGCTAAGCTAAGATTGGTAGGGTTAAGTAAATTTAATACACTTAGCCAAATTAACATGTTGACTAGATTAAAAGGTGGGGTTAAGTAAAGTTAATACACTTAGCCAATTTAACATGTTAACTAGACTAGAGGTTGGGGTTAAGTAAATTTAATACACTTAGCCAAATTAACATGTTGGCTAGACTAAAAGGTGGGGTTAAGTAAAGTTAATACACTTAGCCAATTTAACATGTTAACTAGACTAGAGGTTGGGGTTAAGTAAATTTAATACACTTAGCCAATTTAATATGTTAGCTGGACTAGAATGTAGGGTTAAGTAAACTTAGAACACTTAACCATCATAGTGTGATAAATGAATAGGGTTAAGTTAAAACATGAAGGGACAATACTTAACCATTAGAATATGTTAATTAAACGGATGTTAGGGTTAAGTTAACTAAGGGAACACTTAACCGTTATAACATGTTAGTTAAAACAGATAGGCAAGGTTAAGTCAACGTGAATTACTGATAACACTTAACTAGTTTAACATGACAAATGAATGGGTTAAGTTAACTTGTATCGACTAATGACACTTAACCAATCCAACTTAACGAGAAAGATAACTAAGTAGTAAACCTTAGTTGAAAGGGGCTAAGTAGTAAACCTTAGTTAAGAAAACGACGATTCAGGAAACTAAGTGGTAAACCTTAGTTAGGAAAACTAAGTAGTAATTCTTAGTATAACACGAGGAGGAGTGAACGTCCATCTAATCTTAAAGAAGGCTCCAACGAATTGGGTTACGCAGCCCGAGGCTTCGAGGGGACGTGAGGGTTTTCTTGGTATCTCTCTGTGAGGCTGCAGATGATCCTCCTAGGCTCACAGAGGTTAAGGTCTGCATTAGAAGAACCAAGGGTATGCCTTGGTTTAAATATAAGGCAACCTAAAGACTAGGATGGACCAGCGTGATTCGGCGAGACCAGTAGCCCTGTGATAGCAACTCGTCGTCTACCTACCATCTTGAGTCAGTCGAGATACGTAAAGCGGAAAGGCAGAGAACTCCAAAAGACCATATACTTGCTATCTAGTTATGGTTGAGGATGGCCATAAGACAGTGGGGCATAGGGGGCCTGCGTATAGTTCTCAAATTTTCAAGGGTGGCCTTTCATTAGTTGAGGGAGGGTCAGGTGGGACCATAGCCACTGGAAAAACAGACCTTAGCATCTGCATCAGCAGATTACTGAAAGCTCCCGACCGAGTTCCGTGTTTCTAGAATAGCCCTGCCACGGGACTCGGGTCGCACATTTCAGGACATGTGCATCTAGACAGCGATAAACGATTCGCGACACATACGTGGGGAAAGTCTAGGAACATATACCACTCTAGGTAGTGCGTCCTAGACTATGGGCATCGTTCGACAGGTAGCATAATCCCTAGTTGGACCTAGGTGGCATAAATCCTGAATCCGAGAAGTATTAGATAAGTCGCATAAACCCTAGTTGAATCTAGGAAGCGCTCGGTAAGAAAACCCTAGATTAGATCTAGGTAATAAATAATATATGTACACCTAAAGGCAACCGCAATTACAGGGATTGGGATCACATTATCATCTTTATACAGATTACTAGTTGGGATACTAGTTAGGTGGTGCAGAGATATAGAATGGGGTGTGATAGTATATTCGGTTTAAACTGTCTTGCTTTGGTTTATATTAGTCTGTTATTCTGTTATTGTCCCATTTTCCAGTTTACTCTTGTCATGAACTTTATCTTGTTCACATGCTAAAAGCCACTAGACTTACTCAGGCTTTATGTCTGACTCTGTTTTTCTTTCATCTTCTTTTCTTCCGTTTCCCCCCCCCCCCCCCCAGGTAGTCAGGGAGGGAATAGCTCTGCTTAGTATGGACTGTTACTCTTTCCAAGCTTGAAGACTCTTGTATATATCGCTTCAGACTCTCTTTTCTGTTGCTATGGCTGGCTTATGCTACATTGGGGAATATAAATGTTATTTTATGCTTCTTTATTTTGTAAGATAGATGATACTCTGGTATTGGAAAGCAATTGTTGTACAAACTATTTTATCAATAAAGTAAAGATTTATTTTCCGCTGTTTTAATTTTTTTTCTATCTTGTAATTTATCTGCATCTTTTACCTTAAATGCTCCATAGAACTTAGTGCATTCCCTTTGTGAGTGACATTAACGGATGTGGGGTGTTACACGTGGTATCAGAGCTGAAGGTTACCGGATCAGATAAAAGATTTGAAAAATTATTTTCAAAACGGTTTTAAAAAGAAGCATTTTCAAAAGAAAAGTTTTGGTTTAAAGGCATATTCCCCAAATCCATACGCACTATCTTCTGATTCTCTGTTTGAATTCTTGTCCCCTTCTTTCTTGAGTCTTCGGGGCTCCTGGCTTTCTGGGAGATAACCTCATCGTAGCATGGTTCCGTAAGCTTGATAAGACTACGATACCTATCGAAGGGCGAAGCAGTGCCCGACTTCCATCTATAGTCGCGGTAGTTTCACCTGCGGCTAATTTTCTTCCAAGCTTTGTAGGGTTCTTTGTG
Organism: Allium sativum; assembly: GCA_030737875.1. Classification (NCBI taxonomy): domain Eukaryota; kingdom Viridiplantae; phylum Streptophyta; class Magnoliopsida; order Asparagales; family Amaryllidaceae; genus Allium; species Allium sativum. The sequence continues at coordinate 457,120,863 of CM060909.1, forward strand.
CGATAGATGTAGCTTTAGAGAGAATTGTAATCATGTTACACAAGGATGGTAAAGGTGGGAGATGAATAATTGTGGCAGGTGCCCTAGGTAGGAAGAAAGACTGACCTTAAGAGAGGTAAAAAAGTACATAGCAACCTTTAGCTTTAGACCCTCAGATTTGTAACATGATGGATAATCTAAGTAGAGGAGAGACCTCTAATCATCTTAGTATATACACTAGTATCAAGGTTAACATCTGTTTATCTTGGAAATGGAGGAGAAGAAGCTTTGCAATCATGAAGTTAAATTAGATAAGGTACCGTATAGTGAAGCTCGAGAAGGTGCGACATATAAGACTGGAGACTAGACACGAGCATCATACCCTTTTTCTTAAGGGTATATCCTTGATCTCTTTTTCTAGGAATTTTATGCATACTTTCTAGCTTTTAAGTTATATCCTCTAGGACGTATCATCGATCCTTAGGTAGAATCCAATGGATGTAAACATGTATTTGAAACATGTTATGATTGATGGTTGCAAGTGGTTGCTCGTGAATGCATATACACACCATAGGCGCTAGAACAACTCAGTCACTTTCATATTGCATTCACATATATGTATTTGCTTAACGGATTTAATTTGATATGTTATCATATGGATGTTGCATATGGATGAATGGCTATGCACACATGTAGTATTTACATAACTAGGGATGCTTGCATACATGATTGGACGCATGGCACTGACATAATTCGCATTAAGGAGGTCAACTGAATCAGTAGACCGCCTGATTTTGCATTAGATAAAGACATATACACACACAATATGCATATGAATATGAAAGCATTTAGAAATATTTTTAAGGACAATGAATGCCTGTGATTGAATGGTTGAGTAGATGGGTGATTGGATGGTATGACACATTCTTCCTAACTTGAAGATTTCGGGGACGAAATCCTTTTAAGAAGGGGAGAATGTAACACCCCGTAATTCTGTAACATTAAGTTTCACAAATTAAAGTATAATTAAATTTTAGAAGAAGAATTAAGGGAAACGGGTTACGCCATTGCGTTCGTCTCGAAATTCTGCTTGAGATAGAGTCCGAGTTTGCGTAAATTGGACTCCGTATGAAAAAGATATCCTTAAATTAAATATTGCAGCAAAACATGAAAAAAAGAGGAATGAGAAAAGAATCATGTTTAGCATTGTTCTAACTTTTGTAAGCAAAAGACTTAGTAGCTCATTTGGTTGGAACACATGACTTGCATACAAGAGGTACAGAGTTCGATCCCCGCCAGCGCCCTATTTTTGTTTTAGGGGAATGGCTTAAAATAGCCTAGTGTGAACGTAATTCAAAAAGTGGTTTAGTGTGAAAATGGGTAATTGGGAAGATAGATAAAAAGAAAAAGAAAATAAATATATATATAATATACATATATATATACTTATACGTATACATATACATATATATATATATGACATGTACGCATCATGAGGCGTATGTTGCGCATTTTTGGTTGCCAAGAATTGTTTTTTTAAGTGGCTTTCTCTGATTGGATTTATGATAAATTGAAGGAAAGAAAGATTTAACATATTAGTACATATGTGCATTTATAATAAAAATGTGTGGATGCATGCAGTGAAAAGAAAGATTTATGCATAGATATTTGTATACGGTAAATGGGGATTTTTAAAGAGGAAGAATATGAATAAGTTAGACTTAATTTTCTATTAATAGGAATGTCATTTATAAACCTGCAATTGACATCAATGTGGCACTTAATAAGAAGAATATGGTATGTGACATTGTTTTGTGAACATAGCATGCAAGCATATTAATATGGCATGAATTTGGTGAACGCAGAACTGACATTAATTTGTAAGCATATTAATATGACGAACATTTATCTGACATTTAATTTGAAGATATTACAATAGGGCATTGATTTGAAAACATGCAATTTACATTAATCTGTACATGTTAATTTGAGAAATATATAAATATGTTGAAAAAAAAAGAATAACTTGGCATCAACGCTGGTATATATTAGTCATTCATGCTAATTTACAATGAAAAGGATACATTAATATTGTCATTCATGTTAATTGATATGTATGTATGAATAATTAATGTATACGGTAAAGGGAAAATGTATATATTAAATACGTATTTATGTTTGAATTGATTGACAATAAATAATAAAAAGAAAAGATGTACATTAACATTAAAATAGGAAGTTTTTAATGCAAATGCTGAGTCATTGCTGAGTCATGTATGATCTGCTGCTGGCTCACTAGGGCTGAGGTGGCTCCTTGGATGGTTCTGGTTGCTCTTGTGTTGATCGGACGACTCAAATTAGTTAGAAACTCTATATAAACAACATAAGGCTCAACCTAGAATTCACACAAAAATTAGAACCAGAGCCGCCATGCTGTCAGGAGGAATCTTAGAGTAGCCACCGCTTAAGAGACGAAAAAAGTTAACTCAAATCAAATTCAAAACTAAAGTAAAGCTAAATCAAATACAACAAACGTCTACACCAAAGGAGTGCTTTACAATTTCAGAACTCAGAATCCAGAATTCAAGTTCATCGATCGTTGTAAGTATAGTGGCTCTTTAGATGAGAATGCGATTAAGACATGATTTGTTATAAATTGTAATTTGGGGTTATATCAGTATTGTTTAGACGATTATCCTTGTTTATCATAATAATTTGAACGTTTGTGGTGATTGGATCTATTATCTACTATGTGAATTGTATGTATACTGTTAGATCTATATATGTGCTTATGTAAGTTATAGGTTGCAAGTTAGATTTACACATATGTTACATGATTCATGGAGATTGTATTATGCTAGAATAAAAATTTAGATCAACTTATATGTCTCATAGTCATATGCAAATAGATTCGTTCACATGATTCTTATGCAAGTTAAAGGCTTAGATTTGGATCCATGTTCACATGATTTTATAAGTTTCATGTTAGACCCATATTCATATATATGTGTTACAAGTCCAAATGAGTAGATCTAGCCCATAACTATATGTTAATGTCGACAAACTATACATGCTTTATGGACATATTAAAATGTTGTCACATGCAAGTTTTATGTTTGAGGTTATGCTTAGATCAATACATTTACATGTCATACTGCGTTGTGTTGGATTCATGCGACGCCTATTATACTATACCATGTTATACCATGTTTTATCTTTATAATAGTCCAAAATTTATGATTCATGTGACACCTATCTAACTAGATCGAATATTCTTGTGCGAGTTTGTGACATGTTATGCAATGTTATGATTCATGTTATGCAAGATCACCTTATTTATCTAGTTACACCTTTATGTCACACGCTAATCAATAACTATGTTTAGGCCAAATTTCATAATATAGGTTCATTGAACCTATGCTCCCTTCTTTACTTTGTTTATGGATTGGGCCTATTAGCGGGCCCAATATCTCCATACGATTAATATGAATAGTCGAGCGAGGGTAAAGTTGGGATTAACTATTAAATTAAAATATGTTAATATGTAGGCGGGCCTAAAAACCATGAAATGGGTTAAGGCCATAAATGGTATAAATTATGTACCATTAGTTTGGAATAAAACATGTGACATCAAATATTTACATAAGTAAAAATGTAAATTTAGACAATATGAATATGCTTAACCCGAGGTTGGATTGAGTTGTGATGTAAACCTGCCCGGACCCGCCCGGCTGTCCAGTAATCACAACAATTCCTATCCAATGTGGGAGGTTAAGGCATTGAGCCCGATAAAGACCCGAGGTTAGACTGAGTTGTGGCGTAAAACTGCCCGGAACCGACCGGCATACAGGCAGCCACAACAATACCTGTCTAATGTGAGTGGTTGGTGCTTTAATAAGACAATTAAAGCTAAGCTAGGATTGGTAGGGTTAAGTAAATTTAATACACTTAGCCAAATTAACATGTTGACTAGATTAAAAGTTGGGGTTAAGTAAAGTTAATACACTTAGCCAATTTAACATGTTAACTAGACTAGAGGTTGGGGTTAAGTAAATTTAATACACTTAGCCAAATTAACATGTTGGCTAGACTAAAAGGTGGGGTTAAGTAAAGTTAATACACTTAGCCAATTTAACATGTTAACTAGACTAGAGGTTGGGGTTAAGTAAATTTAATACACTTAGCCAATTTAATATGTTAGCTGGACTAGAATGTAGGGTTAAGTAAACTTAGAACACTTAACCATCATAGTGTGATAAATGAATAGGGTTAAGTTAAAACATGAAGGGACAATACTTAACCATTAGAATATGTTAATTAAACGGATGTTAGGGTTAAGTTAACTAAGGGAACACTTAACCGTTATAACATGTTAGTTAAAATAGATGGGCAAGGTTAAGTCAACGTGAATTACTGATAACACTTAACCAGTTTAACATGACAAATGAATGGGTTAAGTTAACTTGTATCGACTAATGACACTTAACCAATCCAACTTAACGAGAAAGAGAACTAAGTTGTAAACCTTAGTTGAAAGGGGCTAAGTAGTAAACCTTAGTTAAGAAAACGACGATTCAGGAAACTAAGTGGTAAACCTTAGTTAGGAAAACTAAGTAGTAATTCTTAGTATAACACGAGGAGGAGCGAATGTCCATCTAATCTTAAAGAAGGCTCCAACGAATTGGGTTACGAAGCTCAAGGCTTCGAGGGGACGTGAGGGTATTCTAGGTATCCCTCTGTGAGGCTACAGATGATCCTCCTGGGCTCACAGAGGTTAAGGTCTGCGTTAGAAGAACCAAGGGTATGCCTTGGTTGCAATATAAGGCAACCTAAAGAGTAGGATGGACCAGCGTGATTCGGCGAGACCAGTAGCCCTGTGATAGCAACTCGTCGTCTACCTACCATCTTGAGTCAGTTGAGATACGTAAACGGAAAGGCGGAGAACTCCAAAAGACCATATACTTGCTATCTAGTTATGGGTGAGGATGGCTATAAGACAGTGGGGCATAGGGGGCCTGCATGTAGTTCTCAATTTTTCAAGGGTGGCCTTTCATTAGTTTAGGGAGGGGTCAGGTGGGACCATAGCCACTGGAAAAACAGACCTTAGCATCTGCATCGGCAGATATCTGAAAGCTCCCGACCGAGTTCCGTGTTTCTAGAATAGGCCTGCCACGGGACTCAGGTCGCACATTTCAGGACATGTGCGTCTAGACAGCGATAAACGATTCGCGACACATACGTGAGGAAAGTCTAGGAACATATACCACTCTAGGTAGTGCGTCCTAGACTAGGGGCATCGTTCGACAGGTAGCATAATCCCTAGTTGGACCTAGGTGGCATAAATCCTGAATCCGAGAAGTATTAGATAAGTCGCATAAACCCTAGTTGAATCTAGGAAGCGCTCGATAAGAAAACCCTAGATTAGATCTAGGTAATAAATAATAGATGTACACCTAAAGGCAACCGCAATTACAGGGATTGGGATCACGTTATCATCTTTATACAGATTACTAGTTGGGATACTAGTTAGGTGGTGCAGAGATATAGAATGGGGTGTGATAGTATATTCGGTTTAAACTGTCTTGCTTTGGTTTATATTAGTCTGTTATTCTGGTACTGTCCCATTTTCTAGTTTACTCCTGTCATGAACTTTATCATGTTCACATGCTAAAAGCCACTAGACTTACTCAGGCTTTATGTCTGACTCTGTTTTTCTTTCGTCTTTTTTTCTTCCGTTCCCCCCCCCCAGGTAGTCAGGGAGGGAATAGCTCTGCTTAGTATGGACTGTTACTCTTTCCAAGCTTGAAGACTCTTTGATATATCGCTTCAGACTCTCTTTTCCGCTGCTATGGCTGGCTTATGCTACATTGGGGAATATAAATGTTATTTTATGCTTCTTTATTTTGTAAGACAGATGATACTCTGGTATTGGAAAGCAATTGTTGTACAAACTATTTTATCAATAAAGTAAAGATTTATTTTCTGCTATTTTAATTTTTTTTCTGTCTTGTAATTTATCTGCATCTTTTACCTTAAATGCTCCACAGAACTTAGTGCATTCCCTTTGTGAGTGACACTAACGGATGTGGGGTGTTATAGATTACGACTTATTAGACCATAAATTCAAATTCAAATGTTCGTCATAATTAATCCATTATTCTTGTAAATTTGAAGTATGGTAAATTATCTTCCTTACGTGCATTTTCAACAATTCATTACCCAATTCTTTAAGCGGGAATTTACTCCAAGAATATATCTTTTAATTATACAAGTACTATTGTTACCATATTCAAAGTTTTAAGGCTTCAAGGTCTTTAAATATTCTTAAGCTAACCACATTTTCCTTTCTCTTCAAAACTTCTAGTTTTGGTTTTCTCAAATTAAATTCCTATATTAAATTTCCAAACCATTTTATTAAGATTCATTAATTACAGTGTTAAATGGTTTTAAATATTCCTTGACGTTTAAATCGGATTTATATAGTTATCCCACCTTCACAACTTGAAAATAAATATCAGCGATGCCGCGCTCATCCCAGAATTTATTTCCAGGAGACTAGAGTGTGATTCTACATCTATCTAGTATATATATCGGACTTCGTATATATACTGGCCAGGCATATATTCGAAATCCTTACATACTGAAAGTCCAATCATGACGTCAAATACAATACTCAAAACCCTTATCTTCAATTATATTTAAAAATAATTGTCATTTTCAAAATGATTTACCTAGTTGCAAAATAATTTATATAGATTTCAAAATACGCTCTCTCAACGAGATATCCCAAACTCTCATTCTAGGGCATTTCTGACCCTATCTCTAATGAGATGTTATAACCCTGATGAGTCCTATATTTTGTTCAAAATATGTCGTACCCTATAGCTTTGTATAACCAAAGCTCTGGTACCAACTTGTAACAACCCGCCTTTTTGCCCGATTCTCGCCGGTAATTAAACCAACTTAAATCGCTCATAAAGACGAATTGTTATGGGTACATACATATACTGAACAAAATAACAAAACTTTTTCATTGCTCAAAACAATATTATATCAGAGTTACGTGAATATTAGAGTTACAACATAAAATATACAGCGGAAGAAAGAAAATACTCTCTCAGCGGAAGATCAAAATCATACAGCGGAAGCTTCAACTCTAGCGTAGACTCCAACTCAGAAAGCGCTCCGAACTTCGCTCCAATGAACTATAACTTCAAAACTAAACTACTAGCTGCCCGTGTGAAAAATAAACGGGCACCCAGAGTTTAGGAAGGAACAATAAACTCTAGGTCAGTCATGGGACTGGTGTGAGAACATAAAACAGTTACTTTAGGATTTATTTAAAGTTGGGAAATTCACCGGACCATGTCGCTAACGTGTAACAGGTTTACTCCAGGTGAATACCCGTGCATATAAATACGCAATGACTTTGGAAAATGAAGCTATCATAAGCTCGTCCCACATCACACAATGCAAGCGCACACCAGATGGGCGAGTTTTATCTTATGATAACCAAACATGCTTTCATACGTGAAAATCCTCTTTTCAATGCCATAATACATATATAGTGTGGAAAACATTTCGCAAATAAATGTATTAATCCTAAACGGCATAATACCCCATAATATTATGTCGCCATATATATATACAATCAAAATCGTATGGCTCATATTGGAGATTTGGGTTTCCAACTTGATGATTCTTGGCATGAAAGATCAATCGGAACACAGACGAAATGTAATCACGGGTTTTTCATCCAAACGCGGATACCAATACAAATCACGAGGTAGGTCAATGGTTTTCGACCAGACACGGCCCCCCAAACATACCCTATTCCATAAGTCATAAGTGGTTTCCCACTGCTGCAGCGGTCATCATCAATTCATATATATATATATATATACACACAACCTAACCGCCAGTTTCTCATCATCCGGGGTGTGAGGTTTGTCGATGTCACATCATACACAAAGCATGCCTAGAAAAGAAATGCCCTGATCGTACAAGCTCATTTCATCTCTTAATTATGTCACATTATCCATTCACAACATGACTACTGATTTCCATCCATACATAACCATTTCGAGCTCATACGTCACAAACCAGATACATATCAACAGAAATCAGTGTTATGTCGTCAATTACAATGTCAGACACACAATCCATACAAGTCCGTCCTGGGTCTGAACGGAACAAAATCTGAAAGTTCTCCCCATACGTTCAAACTTCCTGCCACTCCGCTAATAGGGACATCTCTCTACTGTAGCTATTCAATAAAAAAACCAATCAGCAGATAGTCCGTTTGATTTTTGAAGAACCACGGTCTTCATTCATCGATTCCATGTCTGGAATTTGCTTCATGCGTCGTATTATTACTTGGAATGGTTTTCGGACTTAAATCTGATCCCGGTCTTTCCAAATAATAAGCATAATTTTAAAAACACAATTACGGAACACTCAGGCTTTCAACCAATCTCCTTCCATCTTGGATTTGTTAAATTGAACCTCTTTAAACCCATTTTCAGTCTATCTTTAACAAAATCCACTCTTTAAAAACATGTACTTTATCAAAGATACTTTAGCCTTAAATCTCAATTAACTTTTCGTTTGATAACTCATTGTCCAAATCTGGTTTCTATTAAAAACCTTAATCCATATTTCAACCATAGTTCCCTAATTAAAACATTTTTCCAACATTCAATTCTTTAATTTTAATTAAAAGATTATACTTGCTTCCCAATTCCTTACTTCCAATTTCTTCAAATCAAAGATTTAATTAAATCCCAAATTACGATATGAAATTTCACAACTTAATCTCATTGGGTTTCAAGAATGATATCATTGAAAATACCACTCATGGCAAAACCCAAATCAATTGATATTGAACATAAGTTACACAGAAATTGTATCGACTTATATTCGATATCAATTCTCATAATCAATGAATACCATAAGAGGAATATCGATATAATAAAAATAATATCTTCCAAATTCCTCAAATAGTATACGTTTACACCATAGAATTTCATATCAAATATCTGAAGATTATTTTTATCCAACTTATCTTAATCAAACTAGGAAACTTGTATCATAATTAAAAGATTTATCCAACTCTTTGACATTAGATCTGGATAAAAATATCATCAACTTATCCTCAATATTAACCTCCATATCCAACTCATACTATAAGCGGAATAACGATGAACTACCTTTTAAATTCCTCAAATAGTAAGAGTCATCGTCTACTGAATTAATATTAAACATCGAAGATTTATTTCCCACCATATCCAATTATTCAAAATTGGAAAACTTATTTTACTATTTAAATAAATCAATTTAAATCCCATATAAAATATTTCGAATACTTCTAAACCATTGAAAACATTCTACAAATCATTTAAAAATGATTTCTCATAGTTCGGAAAATTGTTTGCGCTTCAAAATAGATTGCTTTTAATGAAAGCGTTACAACAACGTTTCAAAAGCGTTACAAAACTATGCCCTTACAATGTTCTTTTCCAAAACGGTTTTAAACATAACTTGAAAACTATAACCCGAAATTAAAATCTGCTTTCACTCATTTGAAAGCTCTTGTAAATAGGAATCAAACGTTTTTCGTTTCGTGGAAATCCGATTTAAATTGGAAAAGTTATAAGCATTTACATATTGCCATAATGCGACAAGCTCTAATTTTGACCAAAATAATCGTTATTCTTAAATACTTCAAAATACCTTAAAAAATCATTATAAACTTATATAAATCATTTAAATTGACTTTTCAAATTATTTTGGATTTAAAACACAACTTTTATTTTTTACGAATAAATTAAATCACCATTCAAATAATTTCAAATTAGATTTTTATTTAACTATCCCATCCGTCGGATCAGTTAGGGATAGCCAGGAAGCGCAGGAAACTATATTTTCCAAATCCAAGCCTAGACACTATCCTCTCTATCATCCTAGAATGTTTCGGTATTTATTTATTTAAAGCAACTTTATTAATATCTATAAATTCATACATATTAACTTTTAATTTCAATAATAATATTGTTTCCAAATTTCGAAGGAGATTTTCCGATCACCAATGTAATACTGTAATTGTTGTGTCACGGTGTGTGCAAAACAACATCAACAACCATTATACACGTCCATAGCAACCATCATCAATAATAACTGTGCACTAACAATTAACAGTGTGTGTGTTTTAATCTACACATCCATCATCCATCATAACAAATAGCAACCATCATTAACCACTGAAAATTCATCACTATAGTTAAAGTAGTCTAACTATTAATTAAATATATAAATTGTGGTTAAAGAGTTCTCACCAACAGCTTTCCAAAACTTCACGGTAGGCGAGCCTAGCTGAGCGAACCGTCGGACAGTATTTCCGTGCACTGTCTTCTTCACCAATATATATATATAAATATATTCTCTCTTTATAAGAGAAGGAGAGGAGGATGGCGAACTTTGGCAAGGTGGTGGTGGTGGAGAAATGGTGGAAAAGAGGAAGATTTATGCCATGGAAACCATGGCCATAAGCTTAAGGGAGAGGGAGGAAGAAGAAGATTTTCAAGAGAAGAAAGGGAATGAGATGGTAAAGAAGGTAAGGGTGGTGGGTATATATATAAGGGTGGTAAGGGTGTGTATTGCTTATGTGTCATAAATCTAAGGGTAGAAAATGTGTGGCTAATGTAACAACCCGGAAAATGCGAGCCAGTTTAAAAATTTTATTTTGGCAATTTTAACGAATTTTGAATATTTAAAATGAATTATTTTAAATAATATCGACGAGAAATTTATTTTGAATATAATTCGTACATATATATGTTTATATAGATCGTCGTTAGAATATAAATAATTATTTTAAATTATAAAAGGAATTGAAACAGGCACGGTAGTTCGAAAATTCGATTTCAAAATTCAATTGAATGTACAGGATTCAAAATAAACAGGATTTTAGTGAAACCAAAAATATTTAAATCTGTTAGTGAATATCTTTCCAACGAATCCGAAAAATCAAAATTTCATAGCGGGGATAAGAAGTTATGTCCAGTTGAAAATTCAGAAGTCGCTATGGAATTTCGGCCCTTGAAAATAACCATTTTGCAAACGACCTCGGATTTCGAAGAAACCACTTTTGTTGGATCCGTGATGTCAAGTTATTGCTAGATTCCAATTTTCGTAATTTTTCAATTCAATATGTGAGCATGGCAAAGGAAAACGCGTTTGACCAGTTTTAGTTGATTTTAATCGACTGGAAAACGGCCATTTTTCCAATGGTCTCAGAATTTGATGAAACTAGTTTTGTTAGGACCGTATCATTAATACGAAGCTAGAAAATATTTTTCGGGAATTTTTCGAGTTAGTATGTGACCCCAGTAAATTGAAATGCGTGTTCAAATTCAATATATAGAGTTATATGTTGATTTTGACGGAAACTGATCAAAACGATCGAATCAGCTTACGATACATATCCCATTGTGTTCGGAATGGGGGTGAAACGCTATGGACGACAGGCGGTGGGTCTCGTTTCGAGGTCGAATAAAAAAGTCAACTTTTTGAAATAAAATAAAATAAAATATAAAAATATCTCCCCTTCCTCCTTTAATCATTCAGCCCCCCCCCCCCGGTCAGTTTATTCTTTCAAAATCAAAAATAAAAAAAATAAAAAAAGAGAAAGGGGGGATCGACGATCGTCCACCGCCGCCCCTCTCTCGCGCGACACCGCGCCGCCCTAGGTGGCGCTGACCACCACCGCACCCCCCATTTCTCCTTCTTCCTCCTTTCCCTCCCCCAAATCCCCTATGCCCTAACTCGCAACCCAGATCGACGCTCTACCCCCCCTCCCCCCACCCGAACCCATAAGGCCGCCGCCAGCTTCAGGGACCCGCCACCGCGAAGACCCCCGCCACCTCGAACAGTAGCGCCGCCTCCCCCTTGGCCTGCGGACGCCAGCATCCTCCACATTCCTCCGTTCAACGCGAAACAGTACCCCCTTAAAACGATTTCGATGTAAGCTTCGCTGTTTATTTTTATTTTCTTTTCTTTACTTTTATAGATGATGTAATGGGATTTTTATGATATGATATCGATTAAAAATGCGGATTTTATATGGTGTTGATATGAGTAAAGATTTGATTTTTTTCATTTAAGAGAAGTAAAAATAGAATTTTTAGAGAAGTAAAAATAGAATTTTTAGAGAAGTAAAAATAGAATTTTTAGAGAAGTAAAAATAGAATTTTTAGCGATATAAAAATATAATCTTTTCCATAGAAGCAGCGTTATAAAAAGAAATGATTTTTATATTATTGATAGAAGTAAAAATATAATTTTTATAATATAAAAAGGACAAAAATATAATTTTTATAATATAGAAAGGATAAAAATATAATTTTTATATGAGTAGAAATATAAAAATATGATTTTTACATTATAGAAGTGTTAAAGATTTGATCTTTATTTTGTAGAAGGAGCGAAGATCTGATTTTTATATAGGTGGAGATATAAAAATATAATCTTTATTATATAAACACCGATGTAAAAATAGAATTTTTATCTATATAGTAGCGGTGTAAAAATAGAATTTTTGTCTATATAGTAGCGGTGTAAAAATAGAATTTTTATCTATATAGTAGCGGTGTAAAAATAGAATTTTTATTTATATAGTAGCGATGTAAAAATAGAATTTTTATCCATATGGAGTGATTATAAAAATATGATTTTTAAATTGAAAGTGAACAAATAAAAATGTGATTTTTATTTTAAAGACAACAGTATAAAAATGTGATTTTTATATATGTAGTGAACACGGACGGTGAAAGTGACAAAAGCCGAAAACGACGAAGACTTCTACATAAGAAGAGTCGCGGCGTTTGGTTTAGCTTGGGTGAGAACTTCTCACTTTAAATCTTGTTTTTCTAGTTAAAATATATACTAGGATGCAGACGGTGCTTAGTAGCACCCGACACCCGTCATCCACAGACCATGGATGGCTTGTATGTTTGATTGTTTGATGTGTTTTGAAAATTGATTGTGTGACGTGAAATAAAATATTTATACAGTTAAAAATATTTTATCATTAAAAATATTATTTTTAACGTGTGTGTGTGAATAAAAATGTGTGTTTGATGATGTGAAACCCCACACGGGTGTTGGGATGATATTTAGCATACACTAATCCCAATTCTTTCATTGTATGTCGATCGATTGGTCGACAGACTGTGTGAGCGTTAATTATTTATATTTGATGCTTATGCAATTGTGTGGTGCACTTTGGATGATGATTGATTATTTATTGTTGTGATTATATACATGTGTTGTGTCGAGTCCATATAATCAACATTATATGGTAATTGGTTGGGCCTCATTCCAATTGGGAAAATAGAAAAATGATCATGTGTTGAAAATTATCAGGTGTTGAAAGAAATATTTTAACAATAAAATTTACATCTTTATCATATTTAAAGTTAGAAACTAACTGGAAAATAGATAAGATGAGTGGTCTCCTGGGTATTGATCTGATACTGGTTCCGGCCTTCGGCGTTAATACCTAGGGAATCATTCTCTTACTACTTTACAATTGGAGTCTGATTTGAAAATCAAACGATAGATACCTTAATTTTATAAAATATATTAAATAACAAAAATAGTTGTGTTGACAGTACTCATTCGTTGAGATTAGTCGAGTTTTGAAAGAAATATAGATTCATGTGTTGAATAGAATAAATATTCATTTGTTGAATAGAATAACGATGTGATTGAAATATATAAAGTCATGTTGATTAGTGATGTGCCATTTTGATGCGAACGATATTCATATCGATTTTATTCGAATATCGAAAAGGTAGGGATTTCAAAATATAACGTTTTGAAAATATTATCATTTATATAGTAGTGATATGAAATATTCAATTTTGATTTGAAATTGAATATAGAATTGAAATGGTTTTGAAAACGAATTTAAAACGATTTATAAAATACATTTTAAAAAGGAAATCGATGAAATATATATATATATATTATATATATAATGGCCTGAATAGAACGCGCCGCGCTGCGGCAGTTCGTGAATTTCGACCATTGACTTCGAATTGATGTTGCGGGAGATCCGACCGTCGGATTCTCCTGAAACCGGAACCATTGGGTTCGTATCGAAAATAGCTTTCCAATGAATATTTGAAATTTGAAATCTAACGGTTGGATTTGGAATTATGTCCAAATCAAATTTGGAAAAGGTCGCTGTAAGTGCAGTTCGATGGCCGTTGATGGAAATCGACTGTACGGGCCTTGATAAAATTATTAAAAATATCAATAATTTGTGTAAAATCATAAGAAATGGTTTGTGAAAAACTGGGATGAAAAATTCCACATTTGAAAGGATAAAATTAGATTTTTATCAAAATGAACTAGTTTTGAACTAGAATAAAAAAATCAATTTATTTTTGAAATAAATAAATTGAATTTGAAATGGTTTTAAAATAACCAGAAATTTCCAATTCACGAATTGGAATGGATTTGAATCGAAATTGTCTTCGGAATATTTCGATGTTGGATTTCGTGATTATACAGATATGGTTGTGGAAATTTGAAAGATATATTTCATATCGTTATTTCCAATACGATATTTATTGGTTTCAGAATTAGATATTGAATATAAGCCGGTATATTTTCTATTCAGAGCCTTGTATTTAATATCAAACGTGATTTGGGTTTGTCGTGGATGGTGTCTTCATTAACACCGTTCTTAAGCCTAGTTGAGAAAAAGATTAAATCTTTCTATTTAGATTTAATGAAGTGTACCAATTAAATAATATTAATTGGAATTGAATTTAAATTGGTTCTTGGGTTTATCGTGAGCGGTGTTTTGAATAACACCTGTTGTTTAACCCGATTAACAATAGAATGTGATTTTGGGTTTATCGTGAACTGTGTTTTAGATGACATTGGTTCTTTAACCTAGTTAAAGTCAGGATATTGATTTTTGGGAAGATTAAAACTAAGTGGAGTTTTAATGAATATTTAATTAGATTAAAATGTGAATTGATAATTTAAATTATCAAATCTGGAGGGTGATCGAGATTGGAGTACCACCAGTTTTGCTCCAAAGCGATAGTTAAATCTTTAATTAGATTTGAACGTGAAATGGTAATTAATTTTACCGATAACACCGTGGTGTTAGATATGGAGTATTACTAGTTTTGCTCTAGGGGATGAATAGGTTGGGATTGGGAAATAAAATAAATAATTACTTCGGTGTGGTTCGCTAATCCCGGCTAGTTTGGGAAACCATAATATGGTTTGAAATGATATCCAAAGGAAGATTAAAGAATAAATTTAGAAGAATTTATCTTGGATAAAATTAATGGCAACCTTTCCCTAAGAATGTGATTTTGTGAATAAAAGAATATTCTGAATTGGAATGAGGCGTTTGTTGTGTTTGTGTAACATTTGTTTATTATATACGTGGGTTATTCATAAAGGCCGGGTTTATACCTATTCTGAATAACCGATTCGGCGATAAGTCGAAGATGAAGACGGTGGTTGAAGACCGGAAGTCTTCACATCGTTTGGGTGATTGCTGATGATCTCGATTGGGCTGTACAGCCAAGAGGAGAGAAACAGTTGGTGGTCGTCCAGACGTGCTTGGAGATCGATGGATATGCAAGGAAAGTGCCTCCGGTTTCGTTCAGACCCAGAACGAACTTGTAAATGGACTGTGTGTCTGACATTGGATTTTATTCTGTGTTGATTGATCTCTATTAAATATACATTTGTTGGCGGCGGAGAATTTATTCTCTCGCTTAACGCCCTTCTCTGAGACGCACGAGCTCAGAGGTTGTATATCGATATACATCAGTCGCATGGAGTGAATTGCCAGTGTGGCACGCGTAAGTAGCAATTGATCAAGGCTTCTGTTGAAAAGCAAAGTCTTGTGGTTGATGATCAAAGCACGGCCTGTGTGGCGTAGCTTTGTGTATAACGTGAATTCGCGAGCCTCACACCTCGGTATGAGTCAAAAACGGGATAGTGACTGCAGGGAGAGCACGACGTTTCTTTCTAGCTATGGGTGGTGTCAGTGCTTAAACTGGCTGACATTTATATACTTTTCACCTATGTGGTTGTTGGATACGAGGCGCCTCGGATATAGGTCTGTTAGGACCGGGAAGCGTGTGTTCAGGAATAATTAATCCTCAAAAGTAAGAGAGGACCGGCCCTGAAGATCCAAGGATTGTTGTGTGCGGTCCTGGGACATTTGCTAGAGTGTCTCGAACGGAGAGGAGCTTGCCCCTTGCCTCGACTCATGATGGAAATCCAATTTCCAATACGTGATATTGCGGTTTTATTTGTAGAACCTAGTATGGCGACATAGTGGTATGGGTCATTCATGCCGCCTATGATTGATATTTATGATTGAAATTGTTTTGACACTATACACTTATAGTAATATCAAAATAATGTGTTTTAAACGTATCAAGCATGCTTTGGCTATTATAAGGTAAAAACCCTATCCTCTGGCTTGCGTTGCATTGTGTGATGGGACCTGGGTCTTATAACAGCTTCATTTTTCTTTATTTAGCATTGCGCTGTTTGTTTTATGCACTGGTATTCTTGGGAGGAAACCCGTTCCGTGTCATACGGCGTGGTCCCTTGATTTACCGAACTTTAAAATAAAGATTAATAACTGTTTTAGTTCTCACACCAGTCCCATGACTGACCTGGAGTTTATTGTTTTAACCTAAACTCTGGGTGCCCTTATTTTCGACACGGACAGCTAGTAGTTGGGTTTTTGCAGATTTATATTCACAGGATCCTGATTTACAGCTGGAATGATACTCGGAAAGCTCTGTATCCGTGTATTACTTCTAGTTGTGTTTTGTATTATTTTTCCGCTGCGATGTATTTAAATGTAATTTAAATCTCTGATTTTTTCTGTGTAATATTTATTCATACTCTGTATATTCTTGTATTCTGATGGAATTGTTGTAATAACAATGAAATGTTCTTCTGTCTGCGTTCCGATGTGTGTTGTTCTCAATTCAGTCCGTGCTTTCCTTCACGGGGAAGTTCGGGTCGTCTCAGCTAAGATTCATTCTTACCTACCCCCATTCTTTTCCAAAGTGTGCTTCTTCGTGTGTTTTCTCAAGCATCTTCGGGCCTTGAATAGGAGTATCAAACGATAACGGTTTTCAGAAATTCTTTCACCATATCGTCTGGTTTCTAACGTACTTCAATCCTTTGTAAACAAGTCTGAAATCCGAATTCATTTACTATTTTAAATAATTTATTTTAGTTTTCTTTTGTTAATAACTTTTTATCTACGAATTCTCATACCCCCAAAACTGGTAGTCAACTAATACCCCCTATTCTGAATTTTTCTGGATAGGTCTCAGGTTTCAGTTTTACCGTTGGTACTATCAAATTCCAATTATCATCAAAATTTAGTTCAATTTTTAGCCTTTTATTTTTTTTATTTTCCACATACGGATCTTGTTTTACGCGAAACTTCCCTAAGTACTAAAATTCCTTATTTCGGATCCAACGGAGGTGTTCTTACGATCTAACGATATCCCGTTCTCAAGATATCCTCAAAATCGTCCGTTTTAGTTCAAATTTTGTATCTTTTGTGAATTTAACATATCTAATGGATGCCATTTTTGACGTAACTTGGTTGGTTACCTAATTTCATCATTCCGGATTTAGTGAAACTGATTTCATTGAAATCCGAGTTCGTTAGCTACTACTTCCTTAAGAAACTCCATACATGCATGTAGACACCTAAACATTGTCATTAAAATTTACCAATGCATGTGAATATAAATCACTAATTTATATATTTGTTGAATTTATATTTTTAGCTACATCTTATTGACACTTATAAATGTAGTAAATTTCCAATGTTTATGAATGTAACAAATATATTACTTAAGATTTATTGAAAATGTCAATTCATATTGTTTATCAAATACAACCATATAAAAATGAGATTTTGATATTTAACAATCTTTATGTAAAACAATATATTTTATAAAATTATATCATTTATCAATATTTAAAAATATTTACTTAAATAAAATCTTAAAAATTAAAACAAAAATATTTATTCAAACTCATATATATATATATATAATATTTTTTTTAAAAACAACATTTAAATCTTATTAAACCCGCTTGATATTTAGAAATTTGAAGTTTTTATTATATTTTAATCATTGAAAATCTTGGTTCGTTACACACAAAATATACACAAAACTGAAATGTTGATATATATATATATATCTCCACACGCGACTAAATTATGTGCTTAATTTATACAATAGATTATAATCCTTTTTGTTTGCATGCATTGGAAGACAAAATTTAATTACAAGTACAAACAGAAGAGGATTTGATAATTGTGGGCGTGGCATAATTAATATTATGGATAGTAAATTTACAGTTAAATGGTAAATCTAAGAATTTCTATGTTTGTTGAAAAGATTACTTTTCAAATTTAGAATGGTAAGATTATAGAAATTGTTGGGATTGAAAAAGGAACATAACCTAATCGTATCCAAATTTACTGTGATTATGTGAAGTTAATAACATGTATTAATGTATACCAATTAAAAATAGGAAGTCAAAAAATAGCCTAGATTGATTCGTTAAGAAACAGGGAATGTATTTCCATAGTTTGGTTTGAGAAAGAAACAGAAAACATAATTGTAAGTTCAAATATAAATGAAGATGTGGATTAGTGCGAAATAGAGATTTAGTCGTATTGTGCACTATTCAATAGCCTAAAAATAATTGAAAAAATATTTACCAATTATGGGCTTCTACTGCAATAATTACCTTAAGCTATGGTAATAGATTTTTATGTAGTTTTAATAACCAATCAATTAGGAATAGATATAATTTCCTAAAAAAAGGTAAAGTGTAAAGACAGAAAGAAAAAAAGGTAACATAATTGAAAGACGTTCAGAAAGGTAAAAAGGAATATGTCATGTTTATTATAAACCTACAACCGCAACTTATATTTGCCTAAATATGATTATTTGTAAAATCATAATAAATAGACAAGGTTCATTTACAATTATGAATATGACAGAAATTGGGTAAAAGAACAGTTAGGCTTTAATATGGACATAGACTTAAATGTATTAAGTTACTGACCTAAAATGCATTAGGCTTTAATATGAACATATTGATTTACATAAGGTACGAGCTAAAGATTCTATCGTAACTAGTAAAGTTGATTTATAAATAAATAATATCCAAGTGAATAGACTAATGAATGAAGTAAATCAACAAAAAAGGAAAAGTGGAATACATTACTATAAATTAGACATAGTGTCTAATAAAATAGCGACATGCATTTGAACCATTCTGTGGGGATGAGGAGCCCAACGAGGCAAATCAACATAGGCGTTCAGTGATGTAGTGGTAGCATGTCCAACTTATCCAACGGGACTGGAAGGGAGTACAAGACATCGACGTCTCGTAAGGATACTCCAAGATGGTCCTCTACGATAAGCCTAATGAAGTTGTACCCACAGAGGCAAGGTCTATACGGTTCCATCTGAGGAGTATGCCTTGGCTGCACTAAGTTTAGAGGGTAGCTTAAAGACTGATTAGGATGATTTTAGGATGATTCATCGGCTTCCTAGGCAAGGAGGTTTCGTGGTCAGGACCCAACATATATAGTAGGTCAACAGACGCCTGTCATTGTCAGTCGGAGCGAGTGCAGGATGGACTGGAGCTAAACCAAGGGGCTAATGATCTTTTACTATCGGGATGTTAGATGTGGGACAACACTAATTTGGATTCTTAGATTGTTTGCTAGAGGAACAGTCACTTATCTCTTTGAATGATCTTTCATTAGTTGGGAGCGGGTGGGGCCACAGCCACCGGAAGAGACAGACCAATATTTAATATTTGTAGTGTAGGCCTAACAAATTCATTCTTGATAAATATAGAAAGCCCTCGACTGAGTTCCATGGAAGAACTCAGGTTTTAGGCGCCTTTATGGCACAACGGTAGGAGCTCATTTTCTTTCATAGCGCAACATAGTATGCTTTCGTAGCAGGGCGATGGAGGTTTTATACGTTTTTGCAGCACGGCGATGGAAACCTCTCGAGGAGAGTACTATGGGGAGTACCTTGATATATTGGTCTAATAGCTACAGATATATGATTTATTAGGTAAATTTACTAGGGAGTAAATGGGTACGATTTATGCGTGAAATCGAAAGTTAATGTGCAATAAACATAAAATAACTTAATAAAGGTAAACCAGTAATAGGAAGGTATATATGGTGTTATTTATAGAAAATATAATTTGTCCATCTACTAGAACTTTTGTTTTGTCCCCCTCCTCATAACAAACCCACAGGTTAGACAGGTGGTAGAGATAACCCAGCTTAGAGACACTTGTTAAACAGTGTCATTATTAGGGTAAGTATTTACTTAATATTATATTTTATTTGTTCCATTGTGAGATATTTTATTGTGATCTCTGATCTATTTTATCAATGCCTTTCTACATGATACAATACAAACCAACTTGGTTTCAGTGAACTTGGACTTTTGGCATTTTGCGAAAAATTCGAAGTTGTTGAATTTTGGATTGTTACATCTGGTATCAGAGCTTAGATTTAGGATTCCTATATAGATAGTGACTAAATGTATTTGTATTTTTAAAATATACATATATTATATTATATATCCATAGATGAACCCACTAATTAAGTAAAGCGACACATAGAGAAAGTTGAAATACTAGTTTTGCACACTAAGGAAATAGTTATGGAAAATTGAGAAAAGTAGGCTAATGAGTGGCTAGAGTGAAAAATGTACAGTATGTTCTTAAAAAAAGATTCCATGCATTTATATCCAAAATTTTGGTATTTCAGATTAGTGGATTTGGCGATAGGGCCTTGTAAATTGAGAAAGAATAAGAAGAAGAAAAGATTAGGAATTTATATATATACATTTAGTGAAAAGGTGGTACTAGTCTCATTTTTTCGTTTAGACATAGATTTGGAGGAATCTGTACAAAAGAGAAATTTTGGATAAAGAAATATAATTTTGCACAAAGGATTTAGGAATGCAAAGGTTAGAAACCACTTTGTGCTTAGTCCCACAGTTACAACTTTCCAATAGAACTTGAAAAAAAAAGATATAAATGTAGGAAAAGATCTCTACAAAAGTTTAAAAGTTTACAATTTTATAAATTTACTAGTTTATAATATTATGGATTTCATAAAGATAATTTTTGAGAAAATTGTGCAAATTTGTTTCCAAAAATAATAATGTGCATAAGCAAGTTGTAGGGTTAAGCGATATAAGTGGCTAAGAGAAAGTGCAAATATAAATGAGTTAGCCAGATGTGATGCGTAGGCGGTCTTAAGCTAAAGAAAATATAAAAGATTTTCATAAAAACGGATTGTGACACACTTTAACTTGTTGGAATAAGAAAAATTATAAGATAAGATTTCTCAATGAGTTTATAAGTAAGCGTGTTTGGTTAAAATGATAAGGAAGTGCACAGCGAAAGAGGTAATATAGGTGGGGCACCATATTTGGTGCTACCTATTTCAGTAGAGAAATGAAAAAAAATATCAAAATAATGAATTTTCCTTGTTACTTTACACTAACACAAAATCCCTCTTTAGAAAAGGTTCATAGAAATTTAATCTTACTAATTCCTCCTGAAAAGGAAATGTATATTAAATAAATAAGAGCTCTAACTTAGTTAAAGTGCATAATCCTATGACATGATTTGAGTTAAGGTGTATATTGAATTAAAGATAATTGAGTTGAGATATGAGTAAAACTTAAACTTGAGTGGTAAGTTCTTAAGGGAGAAATTAAGATGTAAGAAAGAGAAATGGTAAACAATCAAAGGTTATGCACTGATGTATGAGAATTGAGAAAAAAGGAAATTTTGAAAAGTTACTGCTTACTAGAAAAAAGTTAGAGGTAAGTTTAAAGCTTGCATGGTTCAAGGGAAGAGGATAAAAAGGAAATGAATAGGAAAGAACAAGTTGAGATGTTGTAAGTGAAACTATGACATGATTTGTAATTAATGAATATCCTTTTTAGCACATCTTGAGAAAATAGGAAGGTTTGACATGTTGTCTCGATTTATTATGGGATGAGAACTAGAGGTACGCGGCATGAGTTCAGAGAGAGTTGAAGATAAAAAGAAGGAGCGTTGTGGTTGTCTAGATTCAGTGATGGGGACCTTTTTATGTTAGAGAGACGTAGTTTAGGCCTCCTAGTCCTTGTGGATAGCCACATTTAGCTGTTGTATCTTTTACCTAGTAGTGATTGTAGTAGATCATGTTTTCTTTTAGTATAGATTTGCACTCTAATGTAGTGTTCTATTTTATTGTAGAAAAGTAGAATGGTTTAGTTAATATATTCTTTCTAAGTGTTTGTAATGATAACTAGGTAAGAATAATAAAAAAAGGATATTACAAATAAAATGAAAATGAAAGCAAAAATTGAACAACTAAAAGAAAAACAAACAAAAATTTACAAGAGCAACGAAGACGAAAACTGCAATAAATAAAGACAAAGAGAGAAAGTAAATTCTTCCAAGTAAGTCAGGGAACTGAAAATAAAAAAATTCTTCTTTTGTAAACTGTGCTTGGAATAGAAAATATGAATTTTTGAAATATTAGTTACAAATATTTCCAAATATAGGGAAAAAGATGCAAAAAAGTGGGATGGAAAATATGAAAATTTCTACTTTCCACCTTTTTTAACATAAATTTAGAAATTGAATTTTCTTATTATTCTCAAATTTGAAATTGGTTGCTAGGGTTTGAATGCAAAAATTGGATGAACTACATTCTTACTTTGTAAGAGTGTGGGGAAAATTAGATAAAAAGCATTTTTGATTTTCAAAATCTTGCATTCATATAGAAATTGCTAGTATATTTAGGATGTGTGCATCATGTTTTCAAAAGGTTTTCACGAAAACTTTCATTCATATCGAAGGTACTACTTAAGCATTAATTGCATTCATGTACTTTTATGATGTGCCACACTTTGCATAAGTGCACAAATGGTTGCAAATTTGGATATAAACATTATGGTTGCAAATTATGTGAGGAATTACATAATTTTACCCACACTAAATTTTGGGAATGAAATTTCCTAGGGATGGGAGGATGTAACACCCCGCATTTTAAGTAATAAAATTATCAAAATAATTACATGAGTATTGGGTGTTTGAAATTCGAAAATAGACGCATGTTATAAAATGAACAATAAATAAGAACTTATCATTATGCAAATATAATGTGCAATGATATAATAGAATAAAATAAAAAGAAACAGAACACTACACCATATATGCTAATTAGGCTGTGTTTTTAGCCGTATCTAAGGCATGTAGGCATGGCAAAAAGCCATAACAAAAAATGGCATGTTAAATTTTTAGATACGGCTTAAAAATGTTTCCCAATTTGATAACATACGGCTATTGGCTGTATCTAAAGTGTAAGTAGATACGGCTATAAATCGTATCTTATGTGTGTTTGTGTGTATATATATATATAAGCAGAAACTGCAGCACATATTATTTGTAACAAAAAGCATATATAACACAGGATACACTATGTTAGCTTACTTTGTGAACTAGGCTACACAAAGATTAAAAGATCAAATGATGAAGAGCATACACTCAAATAAAAATCGGACCGGAACGGAGTCCATCTGGTCAAAGCAAAAGGCACAGAGTGAAGAAGAAGAGGGGACAAGCTGAACCGGA
Organism: Allium sativum; assembly: GCA_030737875.1. Taxonomy (NCBI): domain Eukaryota; kingdom Viridiplantae; phylum Streptophyta; class Magnoliopsida; order Asparagales; family Amaryllidaceae; genus Allium; species Allium sativum. The sequence goes on from CM060909.1 coordinate 457,144,611, forward strand.
TCGGATCGGTCAAATCCGATCGGCCCCTCCAATGGAAGTATTTCCAATCCGATCCCATGCACTTGAAACTGCAAAAGTTGTGCCCACGTTCCCTTAATATTCGGAGCAGTTATACCCACGTTCCCTTAATACTCGGAGCGGTTATACCCACGTTCTATCCATGTTTGCCACTAACCTGGTGTGCTGTCACTATCATATCCCATCTGAACCCGATAGTAACGGGATGGGTGCCACGTGGATCCAAACCGAAGCCATTCCAGGAGCATTTTCCACCTATAAATACACCATCAAGGGACCTTTAGAAGGATCTTTTTGCATTTTCAGAACTCAAACTCCTTTTCTATCCAAATTTCATCAACTTATTCAGATTATAATCACCTTTTGAAGCATATTGTGGAGGAAATTGAGTGAATCAATACATTGTATGAGTGAAAATTGAGTGAGAATTATTGTGGTACTTGCATTCAAATCATCAATTCAAAGAGTAGAAAGTGGACGTAGGCTATTTAACATCGAGCCACTATAAATTGTGTGTCTTCTTCGTTTTTGATTTTATTTCAGTAGAATCATTACTAGTTTGGGTGTTAGAGCCAATTTTGGATCTAACATTTTGGTGCTTTCACTGAGAATTTTTGAATTCTCCGCTTTTTGGGATTATCATTCTACTATTTGGACCTTCAAGTTCAAAGAAGTTAATCCTCTGTTTTCGACATATTTAAGTACCTGTTGGTTAATCACCAAAGAATTGGATATTATGGCTAAAGGAAAAGGCAAAGAAATCCAAAGTAATCGAGAGAATGAAGTTAACGAAGATCAGCAAACAATGGTCGTGACGAGGTCGCGTGGTCAAGACTTTGGAGTAGGCCGCTCCGGTCAGGAAGGTCCGAACCGAATAGAAGACCTCGATTCGAGCCGATCTAATGATGTTGAGGTCGCCCACTCTCCCCATCCGAACCGGTCCGACCGTACTACTGTGCTCCAATCCGACCCAAATCAAAGTGAAGCTGGAACTTCTACTCCAGCTCCTACCAATGCTCTGATTCCAGCCGCTATGACCAATGATCAGCTTGACCCGTCTGCACCCGTCACACAAGGAGATTTTTCATGCTTTCTTGACATGCTCCAGAGTACTAAGGAGGCATTGGAAGCCCATAAGCGTGACAGTCTTCGCATGCAAGAGAACATGATCACCATGAGTAGGGAACTCAAGGAGCTCCGGAGGCTAAAGACACCTTCTCCAACACGCCGCCTTGATGCAGATTATTCATCTTCTTCAGATGAGGGACGTCCTCGTGAAAGAAGGCCGTTTGAGCGACCTCAGTACCTTGATCAGTTAACTTTTGGATCTTTAGGATCCCGCGAAGACGCCGCTCGTGTGTTGGGGCCTATTGACCCGAGCTTGAGAGAGCCTATGTTGTTGCCTATGCGTGGATCCTACGTTCTACCCAGGGATCCTAATATTACTAATCCTACGCAACAGCAACTTCTCCGACCCTTTCCTCCTGAGATTGACCGGGAGCGTAGGGAGCAATGCAGAGCAGTCGCCGCTAGAAATAGGAGGTTGTCCCCTAATCAGGAACCCAGGGATAATCCGAATATCAGACCTAGAGAACCTGTGCAAACATTAACAAATGCCGATGTGTGGGCAATGGTGCATCAGATCATGTCCGAAAGCCGACGATACACTAATGAGGACTGGGGCATTGAGTGAAGTCATACCCCCTTCTCAGATTATATATTGGACTTTCAATTACCTCGGCGATTCAACTTGCCACAAATGGACCGATATTCAGGGAGAACGGACCCAGGACAACATCTGATGAGGTATGCATGGTTCATGAATGCCGCAGCAGCTCCAGACGCTATAAAATGCAAGGACTTTCCGATTTATCTAGAAGACGTAGCATTAATGGTTCACCCGACTCCCTCCACGGTCAGTATCAAATTTCACAGAATTAAGTGAGCGCTTTATGAACTAGTTTCGACTTCACGCCCGAAAATCCAAAAGCGTCATAGAGTTGTCAAGGATTAAACAGGCTCCGGGCGAATCTCTGAAATCATATTTGGACCGCTTCAACCTGGCTTTCACCGAAGTTAGTGACCCTCATGAACCCACTATTCTGATGGCTTTAATAGAAGGAGTTGACCCGGACATAGAATTTGGGGATTATCTATCCGGGAAACCGCCCCCTACTAGGGAATTGTTCTACGAAAAGACTAATATTCTCTTAAGGCAAGAAGAAGCTCATGCAAAAAGGAAGAGAAAGTCTGAAGGGGCCTCGAGCGAAGGTGTTCAAAGTAATGTCACTGTGAAACAATCCGGTGACAGTTCAGGGAAGGTTGAGGTGAACGTTGGCAACCAGAACAGAGGTAATAACAACAAGAATGGAAACGGCAATTGGAGGAGTAGGAACCGAGGGAACAATTCCAGCAAAAGACCTCGATTCCAAACTTTCGAAAATTATTCACCATTGAATGATACCTTGGAAAACATTTATTTGGACACATACAACATATTGCAATACAAAAAGCCACCACCCAGAGACTCCACTGAGAAAGAGATCGCAACGGGAAAGTTTTGTTTGTTCCATGGAAACCACGATCATTCCACCAACGAATGCCGACATTTGAGAGATGTAGTTGAAAGATTGCTTCGGGAAGGGAAGTTAGACGAGTACAAGGTTGCCCCAAGGGACAGGGGGCAAGGAGGGCAAGCCCCAGACCGAAACCAGCATACTTCTAAACCCACAGCCCAACAGAAAGGTAAGGGGATCGTTATCAATACTATTATAGGTGGACCCCACCTAGCTAGCCATAGTTTCAAAGCGATGGATCAGTAAGTCAATGCCGCCAAGCACTTTGAGGTAGGAGAATGCAGTAACCTCGAAGACATTACTCCAGTAAAACAACAAAAGACGACGTCATATTTCGTAGCAGAGATGATACCGGAATTCAATCACCAACTGAAGATCCACTGGTAAATACCACGGCCATCGGCCCTGCCTTAGTCCATAAGGTGTAGGTGGACAACGGAAGCTCAGTCAATATCCTCTTCAAGAAAGCTTTTGAACAAATGAGACTCGAAGAAAAAGATCTAAAGCCCTGCGAAGGATGGATACGGGGCTTCAATGGGGTGTCAACGGCTCCGATGGGCTACGTAGAATTACCAGTGACATTAGGACAGGGAGATCGCCAGAGAGTGAGGATCCTGCCATTTGTAGTTTTGGATGTAGAGTCACCATACAATGCTTTCCTAGGCCGACCGGCCCTCGCTGAGTTTAGGGCATGTATTGCACTTTGGTGCTTGCTGCTTAAATTCCCGACTGACGCAGGAATAGGAGTGATGAGAGGCGACCAAGCTACCAGACGAGCTTGTTACATGACGGAGCTGAAGATGCTAATGAAGGGGTTGAATATAGAATCTAAGGACGATTCTCCCCCTTCGAAGGAAAACTCAGCATAGCAATTAAGGGGTCCATCCCCAAGAGAGTCGCCCTTAGATGTGCTCGAGGGTATAGATCCCAGAGAGGACAGAGAACTCGAGGATAGAAAGGCGACTCCCAACGAGACAACAATAGATATACCTATCGATGAGGCAGATTCGACAAAAGTACTAAAGATCGGCTCGCAGTTAGATCCAATTCAAGCGAAAGAGTTGGCTGATTTCTTAAGGGAAAATTTAGATGTGTTTGCCTGGACTCACGCTGACATGTGTGGGATTTCGCCTGCTATTATGAGCCACTCTTTATGCATTAATCCAAAGCACCCGCCGGTCAAGCAGAAGAGACAGATGTTAGGCCCAAAGCGGTCAGCAGCTTTGAAGGAAGAGGTAGAGAAATTGAAGGATAATGGGTTCATTAAGGATTCGAAATATCCCGACTGGATATCAAATCCTGTCCTGTTCAAAATATCTAATGGGAAGTGGCCTACATGTATTGACTTCTCTGATTTGAACAAAGCTTGCCCAAAGTATAGTTTTCCTCTTCCCAGAATTGATCAGCTAGTAGATTCGACGGCTGGACATGAGCTTTTATCTTTTATGGATGCTTATTCGGGGTATAATCAAATTCCCATGCACATACCAGATCAGGAGCATACAAGTTTCATCACAGACTTGGGGTTATATTGTTATGTGGTAATGCCATTTGGATTAAAGAATGCAGGAGCCACGTATCAGCATTTGGTCAACCACATGTTCTATAATCAAATCGGAAAAACCATGGAAGTTTATGTGGAAGACATGCTTGTGAAGTCTAGACAATCTTCCGACCATACAAGGGACTTAGCCGAAATGTTTGACATTCTTCGAAGGTATGGAATGAAGTTAAACCCCCTAAAATGCTCATTCGGGGTCGCATCTGGGAAATTCCTTGGGTTTATTGTGAGTTCTCGAGGAATTGAGATAAATCCTAGTCAAATAGCAGCAATAAGGAATATTGAAGAACCACGAAAGATTAAGGATGTTCAAAGCCTGGCCGGAAAAGTTGCTACATTGAGCAGGTTTATCTCTAAAGCCACGGATAAGTGCGTACCTTTCTTCCATCTGATAAAAGGAGGAAAACGAAATTTTGAGTGGACTCCTGATTGTGTGGAGGCATTCCATAGAAAAGGCTCCAATATTATCAAAACCCATGGAACATGAGGATTTGTTTGTCGACCTAGCTGTATCATCTCATGCCGTCAGTACAGCGTTGGTACGTGAAGAGGATAAAGTCCAGAGGCCTGTATACTACGTAAGCAAGAAGCAAGCCGCTGCGGAACATAATTATCCTAAAATAGAAAAACTTGCTTATAGCCTCCTGATTGCTTCCCGCAAACTTCGTCATTATTTTCAGGCTCACCCGATAGTTGTATACACCGATCAACCTTTAAGGCAAGTGTTGCAAAAACCCGAAGCGTCGGGGTGGTTACTTAAATGGAATATCGAGTTGAGTCAATTCGATTTGAATTTTCATCCACGGAGGTCAATAAGGGGGCAGGCATTGGCCGACTTTATAGCTGAATTCACAATTCCCGAAGAGGAAGCGGTGGGTGACAAGGTGGTTACTTTAGAACAAGAACTAGAGCTTAGTCCGTGGAAGCTATATATGGACGGAGCCAAAAATGATCGAAGGTCCGGCGCCGGAGTTGTTTTAATAACTCCTAAAGGACGATCTATTTACTATGCATTGCGATTAGAATTTGCTGCTACCAATAACGATTCCAAGTATGAAGCCCTGATTGCCGGGCTGAAACTCGCCAAAGAAGTAGGGGTGAAGACACTGGATATATGCTGCGATTCCAAGACAGTTGTATGCCAGGTACGGGAGGAGTTTGTTACTAAAGGACCTCGACTCGTTACTTATCTCAAAAAGGTAAAGGAGTTGTTGGACAATTTGGATCATTACAGCATAACGCATATTCCAAGAACAGAGAATCAGAAAGCAGATCGGTTGACAAAACTAGCAAGTTTTGATAACCCCGAAGAAACTGAAATGGTTCCGATAGAGGTTTTGGAATCACCGAGTTTCGACCTGATGGAGGTGGAACTAGCCTTAGAAGTTGATCCAGAGAAAGAATCATGGATGACACTGATCAAAAAATTTCTCAAGAGTGGAACCCTCCCATTGAAGAAAAACGAAAGACGAGCTGTAACACATAAGGCTGCAAGATACGTTTTACAGGACGACGTCCTTTATCACCAAGGGTTTTCAATGCCCCTGCTACGGTGTATCGCACATGACAACATCAAACATGTACTGCAAGAAGTACATGAAGGTGAGTGTGGGGACCACACTGGGGGCTAAACCCTAGCAAAGAAAGTGCCGCGGTATGGATATTTTTGGCCTACCGTGAATAAAGACGCGGCTGATTATTCACGACGCTGCGACAAATGTCAAAGATTTGCCAAAATTCCCAGAGCACCTCCAACTCAGCTTAAGTCGATGGTAAGCCCATGGCTGTTTGCCATGTGGGAATTGATATTATTGGAGTGTTACCTATTTCCAAAGTGGGAGCAAAGTACGCGATCGTCGCCGTGGACTATTTCATGAAATGGGTGGAAGCTGAACCTTTAACCACGATCATGGCAAGGAAGGTGATTAGTTTTGTGGTCAGAAACATTATTTGTCGATTTGGGATACCGAAGACCATCATAACTGATAATGGGACACAGTTCGATAGCGTTGAATTCAGAAACTTCTGCCAAAAGTACAAGATTGATAAACGATACACAACTTTAGTTCACCCGCAGTCAAACGGCCAAGTTGAAGCAATAAACAAGGTCATTAAATCTATTCTCAAGAAGCGGTTGGAGCGGGCCAAAGCCAAGTGGGTAGATGAGTTGCCACTAGCTTTGTGGGCCTACAGGACAACCTTTAAGACGGCCACTGGCCATACTCCCTTTTCACTCTCCTTCGGGTCAGAAGCAGTAATCCCGATAGAACTAGAAGTCCCTTCTCATCGAGTAGCATACTATGATCCAATGACAAATAGAACACTCCTCCTAGAGTCTCTTGATATGGTTGAAGAAAAAAAGAGACGAAGCAGACTTGCATGCCTCAAGACATCGACATCAAGTAGCACGTTATTATGACCGGAAAGTTCGCTTCAAAACCTTTGAACTAGGAGACTTAGTATTGAAACGAGTCTTCCTGCCTTCAACCCAATTGGATCCAAAATGGGAAGGGCCATACGCCATCCAACGGAGGCTTGATATAGGAGCATTCAAGCTAATGACTGTGGACGGTAAAGAGATTCCCAGAGTCTGGAATGCTCAGCATTTGCGACGATACCTGAGAGAAATATGAAATGTCTTCCTTTTTGTTTTTATAAGCTATGCAAAAAGGCACGACTTGCCTTAAAAAGTCTCTTTATATGAACAAAGAATTATGAAGCGGATGTAGGCTACGACTTAGCTGAACCACTATAAAAATATCGTGTGTCATTTACTTTCCTGCATTATTTATATCTTCAGCAATTATTCTGTCATGGCTATGAAACACAAAACCTTAAATTAGATTTGGAAAATTGGAGATAACCTATGTGCAGGAGCGAACAAAATTACAGTTTGCATAATAAAATGCAAAGAATGGGAAGACGACATTCTTAACTCTAACTCTCATCAAAAGAGAGAGAGTAAAGGACGGGAAGACGACGTCCCTTGAGGCGTGAAGGTACACCCCGATAAGAGACCGCCTCAGTAATACTCTAACCTGGATATGAGACAGGAGAGTATAAAGAGGCTAAAATGAATAAGCATCAATGACGAAAGGATTATGGCCCCATCAGAGAATCAAGGGCAACTGGATTTTGAATTTAATCAATCTTGAATAAGTCTTAATCAGTTATCCAAGATCGATTGGGGCCATATATATGTACACATGTTCCCCTTAATAATGACTTTATTATATAACTGTGATATGGCATGCTGTTCATTTTCATTTTTACTTAAATGCTAAATTTACAAATATCAGACATTGCAGGAAACAAACTACTTTATTTACAAACACGTGAGTTTATACAGGAAAGCTAAACAAAAGATGCGAGGGCCGCACTCGCTGCAACAATAGCGGACCAGTGGAATATCAAAATAAAAAACAAAGCGCATTGTCACTTGGTCTTCGGAGTAGACTTGGACTTCTTGGCAGCCTTAAGAGCTTTTTTAGCTTCTTTTTCAGCATCGGACATGAGACGCTTTGGTTTCTTCTTCTCTGTAATTGAGGTACCAGAGTCGATAGATTTCTTCCCAGGAGTCGGAGCACTGGGATCAAGAGAAGATTTTTTAGCAAGCTCCTCTGTAATTGACCTAGTTGAAAGCTTAACAACTAACCTCGATCCAGCATCCACCACTGCAAGGGGCTTAAGGCTTTCGGGGACTATCTCCTCGACTTTCAGTTGCATGCGCTTGTCTTGTTCGGCTTTCATTTCAGCCAAAGTCATGTCATCGGCATTTTTCGAATCCCCAATTATAGCAACATTAGGATCTTCTTCATGCCCATCATTACCATCGTCATCTTTCAAAGCGTCTATAATTTCATCATCATGAGAAGTGTCGGCTTTAGGCGGTTCAGCTCCCCCTCCGGATTTAATGATGGTAGCCTTATCCTGTCCTCCCTGAGTCTCTTCCACGGATTTTTCCCCAATGGTGGTTCCCCGATGCTCGTCAGTCTTCTCAGTTGTTTCAGCACCTACAGAATGAGAAGCAACAGTTATCAACTCAGGAGAAAACAAAGAATCCTCGATCGATTGCCCAATGACGTGACGAAAGGTGGAAACTGCCTTGGCAAATTGGGGTGAAAAGGTGGAAATACCTTCTGATGATTTCTCAATTAGGGCGGCTACCGTCTCTGATGCTGATTCGGGTATAGGAGATAAAAGAGACGCTCTAGGAATTCCCGGATTCTCGGGATCATATTCCTCGACTCCAGTGGCTTCGGTAGTAACAGAAGAGGAACCAACTTCAAGGATATTCTTTTCTTTGGCCTGGCGTTTCTCCTCCTCCATGGCAGCAGCAATAAGGTGATGCCCCTCAGCCAGACGTGCTGGTTCATCATCTTTCAGATACTTCTCCATGAGTTTGTCTTCATCAACGAAGTCTACCTTAAGTTCATCTTTTTCCCATTCGATGATTTGATTCCACACATGAACTAAGGTAGTCTGATAGTCTTCAATCCAAGAGATGTTTTGACAACGAATTATGTGTGCAAAGAATTCAATCATCAGTTTGCCAAAGCCATACAATTATTTTTGAGCCTCTGATAGCTATTTATGAGTTTCATCAGCAGACTTAATAGCGCTATCCACATTCCCTTCAGCTAAGACAGCCCTAATCTCGGCTTCCATTAACTTGGACTCCAAGTCAGCATTTCGTTTCTCCAACTCAGCGTTCTTTCATGCTAACTCGGCCTTTTCCTGCTCAAGAGTATTGTAAGCTAGTTGCACCTTGACACTTTCCGACTTAGCATCTTCAGCTTGTTTTTCCAACTCTAAACGCTCTTGACTGTGAGATTCCAATAGGTCATGATAACGCTTTTGTAATTCCTCAAATTGCTTTTTGAAGTTATTGGCATCTCGTTAAGCAATGACAAGTTGAGCCTGTGTATTTTCTAAGTCCTTCTCCAGATTTTTCAAAGCATTCTCATCGGAATCTGCAACTTTCTTCATTGCATCGACGTCTGTAATTAAGGCTCGAATGATTCTGGAGAGATTGCGTGAATACTTGTACATCTCCGAGTACTATTTCTCTACCATGCCGATCTTTGCATTAGCCTCATCTACCCACCTTGAAGAAATAGGCTCAAGCGCGGGTAAGAAAGTTAAATTCTCAAAGTAGTGATCTGGGAACTGCTTCTCCAAATATGCCAGTTTTGTTTTGGAATCAGCGTCCAGTGGTGGGGGTTTGCAATATGATAGTTCAATATGTTTCCGCTTAGCCGGGACGATGGCTACATCGCCTTTTTCAGATCGCTTCTCAGAGGCTTTGTGCTTGTCTCGCGAATTAGTGTGTTTCGGTGGACTTTTTTCTCGATTATAGTTATCTTGGGGAGAAATTTGGTCTTTGTATTGTGATGTGTCTTCCCCACGACGACTTTGGTGGCTCTTATACCTATCCGGATCCGAACGAACAGGAGAACGAGAGCGTGAAGTATGAGGTTGATGGGAATCATAATGCCTTCTGTCATCTCTCCCACGGTTCTCATGGCGATCATGCTCGGTGTCAGAATGAGGTCGGGACATGCTACGGCGAATTTTCCTGACATCATAGTAAGGGCGTGACATGGTACCTGCACAACAATATAAGTAGAGTTTAGAATCGACATTCACATAAGACATAAGTGCTGTGACGTGCGGTGCTAATGTGTTATGTGCATCCTAAGTGATGTTCCCCCTGACAAACCTGAGCCTGAAGCCAGACTAGCATGAGTAGACTCTTTGGTCTTCACAGGAGTAGTCACTTCTGAAGAAGTAAAAATTAAAGGATTCGTTCCGAAGTCTTCTGAAGTATAAATAGTTTCGGGCAGGGGAAGATTTCCTAAACCCTTAAATGTAGAATCGTCGGTAGTGGGAGCATCTCCTTGAGGAGCATCTAGCGGTAGCTCTTTAGGGGATGTTGACGTTTTAGGAGAACTGGCGTCATCAGGAATGGTATGCCCTTCTCTGTGATTTTCAGCTATGTTGGCTAATTCATCGTCCTGAGTTGAGGATGGAGAAGGAGGAGTCCTAAGAGGTATCGTTGGACCTTTCGAGCCCTCACTCGTCTCAGGAATAATGTCGACCGGAGGTATGTACACATATGGACCTGTCCCATGACCTATGCTATGGGTAATAGATAGTAACCCGTGATGATGGAGATACTCATCCTTAAGAACTTCGTTGATGGTTAAGAACTTTTGGTCACCATTGAGCAGCTGATGCAAACGATCAAAGTATAATTGACCCAATATTTGCTTTGGGTTATCAACTGCGAATGAAAAAGAAAGCAAATTAATGTGTTGGCATGAGCATTTAAAGTTGAAATCTAGAAAGTCGGTGCTTTACTTGATTTGGTCCGCCTCCTGGCGCATCCCGGTTGCTATCTGATATAAAACCATTCAGGTTTTGAGTCACCAGCTTTGCTGCTATATAGAACAGTGATAATTTTCCTTTTCGGAACTGATTCAAAGTATGAGAAGGAGGGAGTCTCTTTAGTCTGATGCTTGAAATTATAAAAGAAGTGGACGTCATCGAAGGTAGGTTCTATACCTAAAATCTCTTTGTATGTTATATACAAGGTGTATAAATAAGAATAAGAGTTAGGATGTAATTGCATGGGGGCACTCCGCATCTGTCTCAGAAAATCGACGACAAAAGGCGGAAATGGAGGCATTGTCCAAACCAGACACGTTAATCGGGTAATTGCCACAAATCCTTCCAGTGGATTGTGGGGGCGATCTGTTTTTGAAGGCACCTGGGTATCTCTTTTTAATATCTCATGCTTTAGACATATTCGAATGAGTCTATCATCATCGATCGTCGACTCAATAGAATCTTTGGGTAACTCCAATATGGTGGCAGTTTCAAACTCATCGAGAGCGCGATCATCTGCTACCTCTCCTTCCTCTTCCTCACCAAGAGAAACTTCACTCCCGGAAGATACTTCACTATTGTGCGCTTCCATTTCATAATCTGGGCCCTCATCATCCCATTCAAGGTCTGAGGAAAAGGATATGTCATCAAGAATGAGTTTCTCGGATGTTTCTGTGACTTCTCCCTTTTCTGCTAATCTAGATGAACGTCTTTCTGCCATGGTCGCTAAACTACTAAAGAAGCAATAGCATAAGTTAGAGTAAAATAGCGCGTATCCCCCCATGCACGTATGTGAACTAAAGTGTGTACGGTGTGTGCAAGAGATGCAAAGTAAACACATAAGAGCATAATGCAAAGGTTCGGTGAAGCAGTAATGTTCAGAATAGTCTTAAATGTTTACTCATGTTCATAAGACACTATCCTAACTGTTCATTAAGTTGTAAGTCACGGCAAACATTGATTGAACAAGTCGGACATTTCTTGTACATTAAGTTGGATGGTTCCAGTTCGGTTCGGATATATATGTTGGGATCAGATCAGACGCCCACAGAAAAAAGGGTTCGGACCGGGGGCAGGACCATATGTGGTCCAAAGCAGAAGTTAATGCATTACAAGCAAATCGGTTCGGTTTAAAAGTTGGTACTTTAAGCAGTCCGGATCGGTCCAAGTGCCCATATCTTGCGATGATTATTTCTCTCACTCCGACCCGACCCGGTTGGGCACACCTAGTTTTTCTCCTTCTCTTTATTTTTCATTCTGACCCGACCCGGTCAGATGGACCCTTTCCTCATATTTCACTCCTATGCCTCTTCAACCGAACCGATCCCAAACATTTCCCTCTTCTTCTTGTCCATCCTCTCTCTTCCTTAATCAACACTGAACCCAGTCTCGTGCCAAACACCCAAATCAAAGCAAAGTACCTATGTGCAGGCACGTTCAACATTAGATTCTAATCCTCTCTGTTACTACCTCGAGATGGCGACGAAGCCATTAACGACGATGGCGTGGGGGGGAGGTCATGGCGTCAGAACCAGCTAAGTACCATGCTCAAATCGTCCAAATCATCCATGGATTTGAATTGAAATCGATTAAAAGGGAATTAACTAAAGTTTTTTAACCTACCTATGTAATCGATTCGATAATTGAAGGGAATTCTGAAGTATTGAGAATTAGGGTTTTTTCCTTTTCTCTAAAATCTGGAAGACGAAAATAATAAAAGGATAGAAGGAAGAACAGGAGAGACAATGGATTTATATGAGTTTACAGTGGCCCTTTGCATTCCCAACCTTCCATCCTGCTCGAACCGGTATGCAAGCCCATTTATATATTAGGCCCATCGATCTAGTGGTAGTGGGGTGAAAGAGAAGACGTTCGGATCGGGTCGGAAACAGGATCCCGATGGAATCATGCACATTGACTTGGCATATGAATTGAATTCAAAGGAAAATAAAAATAAACAAAGTGCTTACCTAGAGGAGTCGCTGGACATCAATCAGAGTTCTCAAAGCTGTTTGAATTGAAGAAGGAAATCCGTGAAATTTTTGGTGTATTTATAGGCTGCAAGAGACACAACTTCATGACACAACACGTCCCTACAAATGAATGCAAGCAACTATTCAACAGTTCAAATTTAGAGACTAGTGTACGGATAATGTCAAAGCATGCTCCATCTTCAATAGAAGCGTCCTTTGAGGGGGCAAAATGTTAGCTTACTTTGTGAACTAGGCTACACAAAGATTAAAAGATCTAATAATGAAGAGCATACACTCAAATAAAAATCGGATCGGATCGGAGTCCATCTGGTCAAAGAAAAAGGAACAGAGTGAAGAAGAAGGGGGGACAAGCTGAACCGGATCGGATCGGTCAAATCTGATTCGCCCCCCCCCCCCCCCAATTGAAGTATTTTCGATCTGAACGCATGCACTTGAAATTGCAGAAGTTGTGCCCACGTTCCCTTAATATTCGGAGCGGTTATACCCATGTTTGCCACTAACCTGGTGTGCTGTCACTATCATATCTCATCCGAACCCGATAGTAACGGGATGGGTGCCACGTGGATCAGAACTGAAGCCATTCCAGGAGCATTTTCCACCTATAAATACATCATCAAGGGACCTTTGGAAGGATCTTTTTGCATTTTCAGAACTCAAACTCCTTTGCTAGCCGAATTTCATCAACTTGTTTAGATCACCTTTTGAAGCATATTGTGGAGGAAATTGAGTGAATCAATACATTGTATGAGTGAAAATTGAGTGAGAATTATTGTGGTACTTGCATTCAAATCATCAATTCAAAGAGTAGAAAGTGGACGTAGGCTATTTAACGTCGAACCACTATAAATTATGTGTCTTCTTCGTTTTTGATTTTATTTTAGTAGAATCATTACTAATTTAGGTGTTAGAGCCAATTTTGGATCTAATACACTAATTCTAACAGTAAACGAAACAATTGTATGAAATATTTCATTACATTACAATGTATAATGATACATGCTACTTGATTACATTATAATAAATAAGATACATGTTGTTTTATTACATTAAAGAAGACACATAATGTTACATTACAATAAGTTGGGATGAATACCCGAACTGGCGTCATGAGCTAAAGTGCAGCCACCTATTGAATCAATGCTTCCTTCAAGATGAACTTCTCCAAAACAGACAAAAGATGAAGGAACCCTTCAGGAAGATCAACAGACTCAAATCTCTCAAAGAACTACTCAGATCTAAGAAAATTTCAAGAGGCCTGCTAATAAATTAGCTTGGATAGCATATAGCATGTACACTACAAAGACCTGTAAAAATGTGCAAACCGCATAGTCCAGGACAGGATATGTCCACATTATTATTTTCATTAGTAGCTGAATATTGCAAGTCTACAACATTTTTACTTGTTCAGTCGAGACTTAGTCTCGATTAAAGACAGTTGTTATAACCTAATTAAAGAGCAATATAGAGGATATGTCCACATTATTATAATTCTCCTTGGCATTTGGCTGCATAAGTAAAAGTGTCTGAATTCAAGGTAGACAAGGAGAATTATAGGATAGGATATGTCCAGATTACAGCCAGGTAAAAGTGCATATCTTCTCGATATGTCCACAAATGAGGGTGATAGAATATCGAGGACATATGAATGATAGGATAGGATATGTCTGTATTTTTGTACCTAAAATTCATTTCTCTACCTAATTAAAAGTGCAATTTGTGCTAAGGATATGTCACTTGGCTGCAATGCTCACTTGTGCTGCTCCACATTATTGTAATTCTCCTTATCAATAGAACTAGTAAAGAGAGGATATGCCATTATCTAATGTAGTGTATCCAAGATGAGGGGATGGGAAAAAGTGAGATATTACCTGAAGTTTAGATCAATCCACTCAAATCCATGCTTATTAGCTTCATCTAAATGACGGAGGTTGCTGCACACACATGTTATAACAGTCAGCTTCTATTTTCGCTATGTGTTGACTAACAAAAATGATTGGTTACATGAGCACAAAGTAACTTGGTTCAAGGCAGCAAGTCATAAATGGAAAAGCAGTTTTATGCCTTTGCTCACACGCAATGTGACACACATGACACACCACACAAATTGACTAAATCTCAACCTATAAATGCCATTCTATTTTCATTCATGCATCCATCACCGGCATTTCTACTCAATCACACAAATTTCCCAATATTAATTACGAGATACATGCAGCTCAGTCAACATAATTAGTATGCTTTAGTTCTCAAATAAAATCATACACATGCACTTCAGATCAGTTATAAGGATCAGTGTACATGGTGCAATAATACACACAAATGAGCAGCAGCACAAGTAAAAGTGTCTGAATTCAAGGTAGACAAATACAGCACAAGTAAATGATAGCAAATACACTACCGCACTATAATACTGGGGATAATACCCAATTTAAACACAATAGCAGCATGAATTCTAGGTAGACAAGCACATGCAACTATTTATCATTCATATTTTTGAACTAAGGCACGAAAATTCAAATTAAACCCAATTCAAATTCAAATTAAACCCAATTCATATTTAAATTTAACGGTGATCTAGTACTCACATCTAGAGGCGACGAGAAGGATGGACAGCGGTGGACTAAGGCTTCACCGGTCAGCTGAAGGCAGCGCGAGCTAACGATAACTCATGGAGTGCGGTGGATGGATTATTTACAAAGGAAGTCGGTCAAGTACCAAAACCCTAATTTGGGTATTCGGTGGTCGCCATTGCAAAATAAAAAGAGGGATTATTCGGTCGAAAGTTCTGATGTGGCAAAACTCGATTGTGCCGGTGTGGAGTTACGGGGGCAAAAATTTGATACGAATTTCATACGGTCCAAAGCCGTATCAAATGAACTGATCCGGGACTTCTTTGATGGACGAACAGATTAAGGATGTTTGGGGTGGTGCGGATTGCAAAATGTAGTTTGATTCGGATTTGAGCACTATCAAAATTGATACGGCTTATAGCCCAATTTTATATCTGCATCCCTTTGTGCCAAATTCGCTGATATGGTGTAGTGGAAGAATGAATGGAAGTTAATAAATGGTCCATTATAAAATAATCAGAAAACATATGTGCATGTTAATTTTATAAATAATGTGCGTTTGAATTTGAAAGTAATAGAAGATTATTAATATTAACATATTAAAAACTTAACCATTTAATAAAATGGGAAAAGTTTTGTGTGATAGAAAGTAATTATTATTGAAATGGAAATATTTCTTTAAATTGATAATGCATGTCAAAAAGGACATTAAGTGGGGAATAATGGATATTACGTCAAAATTTGAAAGCATATAATTAATTTTGGAGTGTGGACACATATGTGAACACATGTGTAAGTATATAAGTATATTTAAACATAAATTACAAAAGTAACCAGCAAAATAAATGCGCATCAAAAATGGTATAAAACCATGTAATGAAAGGAATCTTAAAATGACGTTAATTAAATAATTTAATTGAGTGCGTGTGTATTAAAAATACACGTTTGAAATTGAAAGTAAATGCATGTCAAAAATAGTAGAAAATCAAATAAAATTGGGAATAAAAATAAACGTTAAAAATAACATTTACAAAAATTAAACACGCAAGAATTTAAAAATGAAAGAATTATTAATGAGCATATTGATTACGCATTTAAATTTGAAATAAGAACATGCATCAAAACAGGAAATAAATTCAGAAACTAATTAAAATGGATAAAGAATTATAGTGTTAAAAGTAACGTTTAAACACAGCCAACATCACGTATGAAAAAGACCAGATACATGATTTTTAAAAATCGTATATGGATCGACCCAAGCTTGAAGTGGGACGACCCAGGGGTCGACACACTTAAAGGATGGTCGAACCACTTGAAGCATGGGCAGACGTGGTTCTCATTTTAATTTTTTTGAATAGGACGGACATTGTTCTTTTGGGAAGCTATAAATAAACCTGTAGAGCCTAGCTTTCAAATCATATTTCTTTGTTAGTTGAAAATATTACCTTTCAAACTTAGAAAAGAAAGAATATAGAAATTGTTGGGATTGAAAACGAGACATAACCCAATTATATCAAAATTTACTGTAATTATGTAAAATGTGGAAAATAAGTTAATAACAGGAATTTATGTATACCAATTAAAAATAGGAAGTCAGAAATAGCCAAGATTTGATTGATTAGGAAAAAGGGTGTGTACTTCCATAGTCTGGTTTGAGAAAAAAGTAGAAAACATAATTGCAAGTTTAAAAATAAATGAAGGCGTGGATCAGTGCGAAATAGGGATGTAGCCGTATTGCACACTATTGAATAGCCTAAAAATAACTGAATGAGATTTTTTGTAATTATGGGTTTCTACTGTAGTAATTATCTTAAGTTATGGAAATAGATTTTTTGTATAGTTTTAATACCATTCAATTAGGAATTGGTCTAATTTCCTAAAAAAGTAAATAGTAAAGACAGAAAGAAAAAAGGGTAACATAATTAAAAGACGTTATGAAATGTAAAAAGTAATATGTGAGGTTTATTATAAACCTATAATCGCAATTTTATTTTCATAAATATGAATATTTGGAAAATCATAATAAATAGAGATGGTTCATTTACAAATATAAATATGGCAGAAATTGGCTAAAAGAGCAGTTCGGCTTTATTATGGACATATTGACTTAAATAGATTAAGTTACGAGCCTAAAAGGTGTTAAGATTTAATCTGAACCTATTGATTTGTAAAGTGTAAGTTATGAGCCTAAGATTCCATGGTAACTAGTAAAGTTGATTTATAAATAAATGATATCCAATTTAATAGACTAACGAATGCTGTAAATAAACGAAAAAGGAAAAATGGAACGCATTACTGTAAGTTAGACATAAGGTCGAATAAAATAGCGATATACGTTTGGACCAGCCCGTGGGGATGAGGAGCCCAATAGGGAACATCATCGTAGGTGTTCGGAGATGCGTTGGAAGCATGTTCAACTTATTCGATGGGACAGAATGGGAGTGCAATACTTCAATGGGACGCGAGGATGCTCTGTGATGTCCTTTGTGGTAGGCCTAACGAAGTTGTACCTACAGAGGCTTGGTCTGTACGGTTCCATCTGAGGAGTATGCTTGACTGTAATAAGTGTAGTGGGAAGCCTAATGACTGATTGGAATGATTCGATGGCTGCCTCGGCTCTTAGGCGAGGAGGCTTCGTGGTCAGGATCTAACATAGATAGTAGGTCGTCGGACGCCTGTCATCGTCAGTTGAAGTGGGTGCAGGAAAGACTGGAACTAAACCAAGAGGCCAATGATCTTTTACTATTAGGACATTTGATGAGGGACAATGCCAATTTGGATGCTTAGATTGTTTGTTAGAGGCACGGTCACTTAGCTCTTTGAATGGTCTTTCATTCGTTAGGGAGCCGGGTGGGACCACAGCTACCGAAAGAGAAAGTCCAATATTAGATATCTGTATTGTTGGCCTAACGAAGCCATTTTTGACAGACATAAAAAGCCCTTGACTGAGTTCCGTGGAAGAACTCATGTTTTCGGCGCCTTTATGGAGAAAAGATAGGAGCTTATTCTCTTCGTAGCACAGCTTTGTACGCTTTCATAGTGTGGCAATAGAGATCTTATATGTTTTCACAACACGACGACGGAGACCACTTGAGGAGGGTGCTACGGGGAGTACCTTGATATATTGGGCATATACCTAGAGGTATATGATTTATAAGGTTAATCTACTAGAGAGTAAATGGGTACGATTTATGCATGAAATCGGAGGTGTAATGAGTGATAAGCCCAAAATAACTTAATAAACATAAATCAGTGATAGAAAGGTATGTATGGTGTTATTTATAGAAATTATAGTTTGACCATTCATCAAAACTTTTGTTCTAACCCCCTCCTCATAACAAACCCACAGGTTTGAAAAGTGGCAGAGGTTATCCAGTTTAGAAACACTTGTTATACAGTGTCATTATTAGGGTAAGTATTTACATATTGTTATATTTATTGGTTCCACTGTGAGATATTTTATTGTGGGCTCTGATATATTTTATCTTTTCCTTTCGACAAGATACCAGACAAACTAACTCGGGTTTCAGTGAACTTGGATTTTTGGAATTTCGCAAAAAAAATCGGACTTACTGAATTTGTGTTGTTAAAATAAATTATTCAATTTCCATTTGCATACCAATTATGTATGCCAAAGATCATCTTTATTTTTTCAAAATCTTTCAAAAAATGAGATAAATAAAAATATCTCTCATACCATCAATAGCTAAACTTTATCCTACAACTAACTCTACATTCAAGCATGGCTCATTTAAATTTGATGTCTATTCTATATATCGCATCTTTTACGTTTTTCTAATCATGGAACTGATAGCTATTTCTCTGCCTTTTTATAGTTTGGTGGCTTCTTTTATTTGCCACGAGTTTTATTCGATGTTCCAATCAGACATTAGCCATAAATTTTCTTTGGCGTATTAGGGATGTTTGTCTTATTTTTTGTACAATCTAGCACGACACAGTATAATATTCAGGACATAGAGAACTATAAAAACCTAAAATTTTGAAAAAATAATAATTGAAATTTACTTTTCAAAAGTTTTAGATTTAATTTATTACTGAATTATATAGAATAAATGAATTGGATTTCTATATACAAGCATGAGTAGGAGAAATATGGCATTTAGTATTAAATGGTTGTCAATGCAGGCTATAATTGAGAGTTAACTTGATTTATATTATTATTTGAATTTAAGTTCATTCTTAAAATTTAAATTTAAATAATAAGCTTGCAACATTAATTAATATTTTTACCAAATTTTTTGAAATGGGACTTTTCTGAAAAAGTCAATTTGGTCAAACTTAGTATATATTTAACATTCCGCCTTCGAGTCCGGTTCAAATCGATAATTAAACCGACTTAAACCTTTCTCAAAGGTGGATTGTAGGGATATTTATACATTATCACATAACAAAAGAACTTTTTCATTAATTTAATCACAATATTACATCAGAGTACAATAATATGTCAGAGTATACTGAAAATACATACACCGAAAATATAATACTCTCGGCGGAAGACTAACAAAATGCTCCAGAGTATAGCTCCAGCCATAATCCATGATCCTGCTCTAAAAATGAATCCAAGGCTAAATATGAAAGACCAAAACTACCAGGATGCTTGTGTGGAAAATATGGGCACCCAGGGTTTAGGTGGGAAACAATAAACTCCGAGTCAGTCATGGGACTGGTGTCAGAACTAAAAATAGTTATGTTCATTTTGAAGTAAGGTAATTCATAGGACCATGCCGTATAACATGGAATGGGTTTCCCCCTTATGAGTACTCATGCATAAAAATTCGCATTGCTCTTCATAAGATCTCGCGCAACACACACAATGCAAATGCATACTTGGGCAAGGTTACCCTTATGATAATCAAAATATGCTTGGTACGTGGAAATTCTCCTATATTGTTATTAGTGCATAGTGTAAAAATCACTTCCGCAAATAATTGTATCAACCTTAGCTAGAATAAGTCCCATAATATTACACTGACCTCCTTTGTGTTTTTAGGCAGGATCTACAATAGAAAACCTACGCATGTAGCGGATCATCCGGGATCAGAATTGTATACCAACCCAAACCTTTTACAAAGTGGGTTTTTCCAACAAATGACCAAGGCTAAGGAACTTCCTTACTGAATGGGCACGCCTCTAGAGGGACATCCCAAGAAGCAAACCTATCTTTGTCAACACAAAGCCATCGGTGCTATCCAAGCCATGCCACACGAGTATGCCATTTCCCGGTCATTACCGACCTTTTCCACAGGTACCCGAATTTCCAACAAAACCACAATAGTAAAATGTTAGGGCTCCATACCATAGCACTACCATATCAAAGCCACATAGCAAACACCTTGGCTCCATACCATAATGTTGCTTCAAAAATCTAGAAGGAAATGGTCATCCCTTGAGGGGTGTGACCCCTATAACCTGCTGCATTCTTTCCTGTTTTAGTCATTTCCGGAATGTGAGGCTTGTTGAAGTCTCGTTACACAAAGCTACTCTTAACCAAACCATGCTTTGATCATCAATAACTCATCATTTAGCATGCCACATTGTTAATTCACAACAAATAATCGGTGTCTATTAATATATAACCCTCTGAGTACATAAATCTCAAAGGTAGGTGTTAAGCTAAGAGAATTAATTCTCCGCCACCAACTGATATAACATCAACAGAAACCAATTTGTTATGTTGTAAAATATAACATCAAACACGCATCCATTCATAAGTTTGTTCTTAGACTAAATGAAACCAAAGGCGCTTTATTCCATGACCCTGCCTGGGTTCCAAACCCATTGCAATCTGAATCACTTCAAGTATGACTAGATTGCTTGTCACAATATAACCTCATAATGGGGGATCATCCCTATGAGATATCAACGAGTAATCCAGCCAATGTGAAGATCTACGGTTTTCAACCACCATCTTCAATATCTTCAATTACTTTATTACGTCGCATAGTTATCCAAAATGGGTTGAAACCTGGTGGTTCTGAATAACTAGCGCATTTTAAAATGTGTGGAGAATATACACTGATATCATACATCTCATTCTATCTTGGATTATTCCTTGGTTTCGATTAAACCTTAACACAAAGGTTATTACTTAAATCAAAATTCCATTCTCATCCTATCAATCCCATAGAGCAAAACTAGCCATACTCCATATTTAATTTCCCTTGTATTTTGGTAAATCTAATTACCTTATTGATCACATTCATTAATTCCCAATCTCACTTAAAAGATTTGATTTATCTTTATGGGAAAACATATTTACCTAATCCTAACCCATTTCTCAAATGAGACAAAGAGGAGAACATCAGCCCCATTCTACAAGTCTATGGCAATTTTTACCCACGATAAAATGTAACTAAATCCTTACCCTTAACCCATGTCCATATTTATTTTGGTAAGTTTTAATTACCTATATTAACCTTTTTTATCTCATTCATTAAAATCTTTACTCAAATATTTATTAAAACTCTAACTTAGTTTTAATCTTCAAAAAATCTTTTCTTTAAATGGGTTAAGAACCATATTATTAAAAACATTGGTCACAACCAACCCAAAATCATACTTTCATTTGAAATGGAATCTTCCCGGAAATCACATCAGCTTATTATCGACATAAATTTCCATTTCAAACTAACATTATAAGCAGAATAAGGGCGAAGACTTTTAAATTTCTCAAATAATACTTATCTTCATCTACAGGCAAGGTTTTAAATCTGAGATATCGGTCGCGTTTCGTCTCGAGGATTTTATAGACTTGATCTCGTATTGGGGGAGATCTCAGACGAGATGAGTCTAACTCGGGAGTTCGTATTAGATTTCCATCTCAGGTTTGAAAGTTCATATCGAAACAATCTCAAGGTACATGATATTTTTACAAAACGATATTTTTAGAAAATGATTTTTATGAATGCTATTAAAAACATAGTAACTTAAACTTGAATTGAAAAATAACATTATTATTCTTTATTTTGCGAAAGATCATTCGTACTTTAACTCGTAATATGCTTAAAACGGATATATTGTTAGACATAAAACATTAAAAGGATCCAAAACATTAAAAAAATAGCATAAATAGACCATAAAATGCATAATTTCATAGGTAACATGAATGTAAAAAAGAAGAATATGAAAATCATAAGCATTGTAAAACATAAATTAACTTACAATATGGTCATTTAACATGGAAAATGTAAAATAACAAAAGATTATCATGGCTAGATTTTAGTTTTTAATTATTGTTCTAGTTCAGGCATAGATTTAATTTTACCAAAAAAACTAAAATCTCGGATGATATTCGAGTATTTCGTCTCGGTCGATATATCGTTCGATATTGCAATATCTCGGGCGATAAATTCGAAAGGAGATTTAGAGTGATATTTGCTGTTTCATTTCGGAAGGAGCCCAAAACAAGATCTTGGAGGAGATCTCGGGCGATATTTGCGAGATTTGAAACAGTGTCTATAGATACTTATCTCGATTATCACCAAATCGATTTCCATTAAATTACAAAATTAATTCACTAATCATTCAAAAATGATTACTCCAGTCATAGATGAAAACGATTGAGTTTAAAACCTATAAATAACCCTTTTCAAAAAATGTTGTAATAGCTTCACAATAAACTCTGCGAATAGGCTTATATTAGCTAGTTTAATCAAAATGATTTTTATATTACCCAAAACTTCATGTTATCACTTTAAATCACATTTAAACCATTTATTATGATTTATCCTAATTTATCCCTATTTTTTTAATTTAAAAATAGCTCTTTTCTTTGAAACCCATTTTTGGGTCAATAATGGCACCAGAGCTATTTTATTCAAAATTTATTTGAACTTATCGCAAGATTTAACCATTGGATATCAAAACTTTACATATCATTTGAAAGATCTTTTCGAACCGAACGCTTTTCATTTCGGGAAAATCCGATGGTCAGATCTCTTGATACGTGAATTTAAAGCCAATGGTCGAAATTCGCGAACTGTCGCTGCGCCTCTAATCCTATTCAGACTAAATTTTGATTTATAATTAAAATTAAATTGAGTTACTTCTAAAATAGCTTATAATTATGTAAAACATACATTATTACATTTAGAAACTATATTTCAAATATTTCTCTTTAAAATAAAAAATATTCCATTATTTAATCATTTTAATATTATTTAAATCATTAAAATAATATTATTTTTCAAAACTTAATATTTGAAACCCAAATTTTTCTTAAGTCCATTATAAAAATAAATAAGACAGATTGAAAAATAAAATCTTGTTAAAACCTTTCTTGGATACCCAAACCAACTTCACTTTCTAAAGTTACTATTCATTTTCAAATTAAAATTTGAAAACTTGCCTTTATTAATTTAAAAAAAAACTCAAATCAAACTCTTATTTTTACGAAAAACTATTCGTAATTACTTAAACTGTATTTCCAAATTATTTTGGATTTAAAGTTCAAAATTTTATTTTTCACTGTATATTTTATTAATAAAATATTATAATTTAATTACAAATTAGAATTAAAACTCAATTAATCCCCATATCTTCCACATATTTGTGTGTAATGAATCCATAACCACTATTAACTTTTCAAATATGATTTCTCATAATTAAATCATCCATTTACACATACTTGTATGCATATATATATACACACACATACACACAAAATATATGTATATACATATATCATGGTATAAATCATATGGTATAAGCGTTAGACCATTAATGCTTATAATTTGTCAATCAACTGATTAACTGCAATTATCCAGTCATCAATCAATCATAAGAATTTAATGACATAATACAACATCCAATAACAACATTGTGCGTCAATTACACAAGGGTTCATACCATATTCACATAAAGGTGACAGTTTTAACACTTTTAACTAAGTGTCCATGCTTTAAACACACCAAGGTGACATTTTTAACATTTTAACCTAAGTGCACATATGTTTAACACCCAAAGGAGACATATTTTTTACACTTTAATTTAATTTTCTATATGTTTAACACACAAAGGAGATATTTTTAGCACTTTAACCTAAGTATCCATATGCTTAACACATAAAGGAGACATTTTGAACACTTTAACCTAAGTGTCCATATGTTTAGCACACAAAGGAGACATTTTTAACACTTAACCTTAGTGTGTACATAGTTAACACACAAAGACAACATTTTTAACACCTTAAACCAAGTGTTCATGCTTTAAACAAACAAGGGTGACATTCTCAACCTTTTACACTAAAGGTTCTTGCTTTCCATACTTAGTTACAACCAACCAACTCAAAATCAAACCGTTCATCGTCACGTCAAACCCAACCATAATTATAAGCAAACATACACTACTTTAACACGTAAAGGTTTGGTTTTATTTCCTCACTGTACATATTTACAAAGATTAGTGTTCTCAGCGAGAGATCCACTCCTCCTTTCTTTAATGTAGGGCTCTCTACGACTTTAACTTCGCTTTAAAAACCAAGCTAGCAACTTTAGCACTTGAATTTCACCACAAATCAAGCATATAGACATATATATATTTTTATTTGTACTTTGGAAGGGGAAAGGTGGAATTTTAAGTGGTTTAAGGGGGTAAAGCTGGGATTTTTGGCAAGGAGAAGGGTTGATCTAGGTGGTGGGGTCCACGGCCTTGAAGGGTAAGGTGTAGGGTGAGGCGCAAGGAGGTGTATGGTGTAGGAGAGGTGTGGTGGTGGTAGGAATAGTATAGGAGATAAAGTAGTTGGAAAATGGAAGAAAGAAAAAAGTTATAGCCTTTTAGAAGTGGGAGGAAGGGTGCTTGGCCATGTAGGGACCACGGCATGGTTGTAGGGAGGTGCAAAAAAGGTTGAGGAGCTAGGGAGGACTTTGGTGGTGGCAGAGTAGGGAGAAGGTAGCCATTAAAGTGGAAAAGTGGAGCTAAGGTGAAAGGAGGAAGAAGAGACAAAAGAAAATGAAAAAATGAAAACAAAATTAAAATGGAAATGCTCTCTCTTGCACATGCTTAGGTA
This sequence comes from Allium sativum, assembly GCA_030737875.1. Taxonomy (NCBI): domain Eukaryota; kingdom Viridiplantae; phylum Streptophyta; class Magnoliopsida; order Asparagales; family Amaryllidaceae; genus Allium; species Allium sativum. Next base: position 457,169,747 of record CM060909.1, read on the forward strand.
CATTTGGAAAATGCTGAAAGGAAAGAGATAGCAAAGTGTTTATGTAAGGACACGAGTTGTCTAAATTAGGAGTAACTTAGAAATTTAGTGAAAAAGGGAGTATTACTTTTTATTAAACTTAATGTTTTACTTAAGGTTTATATATGGAAGGTATTATCTCCACTTAATATTATTTAAACTCTATGAATCCATTAGCATGTTAATATGTCATTAAAGTTGTCAATTGCCTTTTAATATAAAATTAAAATGTTTCCAAATACCCATTTACAAATATAAATCTCCAAATGATTTAAATTTCCAATTGAAAACCAGTGTAAATGAGCTAATGATCTTTATGGATTAAGTTTAACTATAGAAATTATAATCAAGTTCATGTTCATATATATTTATTTTTAAACCATTTTAAGTTTATTTTATCACGATTTTTCAAATATTCAGTATTACCCAAAACTGCTTAATTTCAATTAAATTTCAACAAACGATTCCTACGCCCTTACAACTCATATGATTAAAACGTAAGTCCAATCAATAAGAAACTTGAAATCCTACCATTTTTCACAAATACGGATCCAATGAAACTGATCTCATCGAAGTCCCGAGATAGTTTCAAAAATGTCTATTTTTAGGCTATTAAAATAATATTAAACTCTTGAATTTCAATATATTTACTTTTAAATCAATTTAAAAGTTTACTAATCTTATTTTATCTTTAGTAAAATATAAAATAAAGTTATTATTCAATTTCCATAATTTTTCAAGTCCAGATTCAATAATTGACCATTTAAAATCCATCAAAAATCATTTAAAAATTCATATTTTAAATTGACTAAAAATATGAGTCGTTACAATCTCCCCTACTGAAAAAGATTTTGTCCTCGAAATCGAAGATGTAAGTAAACTTATTTATAATCCTTTTTTGATAAACCTTTCTAATCGTTTACCAGATAACTTTTAGTCAAAATCATGAAACTTAATTCACATGTTATCCATAACTGCTTACTTAGTTTATTTTCTTACCTAACAAGTTTCAGAACTTATCGACTATCCAAAATCGTCGATATTTCAATTTTATAATCCAAATTATACAAATAATCTTTGTATATTCAAAATATAATCTTTCAAAACCAATTTTAAAATCAATTTCTTACCACAAATGCACTCTCTCCTGTTTGTAATACTGTTAACTCATTCTAGGGCATTACTAAACTCATCTCTAATGAGTTTCTCTTCTAGGATAATACTAATCCTAGATTTGATGAGTTCTTTTCTTTTTGCTCTAATGAGTCATACCCCAAAGCTTTGTATGAACCAAAGCAGTGATACCAAATTTTAACATTCTGCCTTCGGTCCAGTTCAAATCGACAATTAAACCGACTTAAACTGTTCAAAGGTGGATTGTCGGGGTACTTATACATTAGCACAAAACAAAAGAACTTCTTCATTAATATCATCACAATAATACATCAGAGTATAAGAATATGTTAGAGTATACCAAAAATACATACACAACGGAAATATAACACTCCCAGCGGAAGATTAAGAAAATGCACCAAAGTATAGCTCCAGCCATAATCCAAAATCCTGCTCTAAAAATGAACCCAAGGCTAAATATGCAAAACCAAAACTACCAGGCTGCCTGTGTGGGAAATATGGGCACCCATAGTTTAGATGGGAAAAAATAAACTCTGAGTTAGACGGGGGACTGGTGTGAGAACTAAAAACAGTTATGTTAATTTTAAAGTAAGGTAATTCATTGGACCACGCCGTATAACACGGAATGGTTTTTATCCCCATATGTATACCAGTGCATAAAAATTCGAAGTGCTTTTTAGAAAATTAAGCTACCATAAGAACTCGTGCCACACACACAATGCAAACGCACGCTTGGGCAAGATTTCCCTTAAGATAACCAAAATATGCTTGATACGTGAAAATTCTCTTATATTATTATTAGTGCATAGTGTAAAAATCACTTTTGTAAATAAATATATCAACCTTAGCCAGCATTGGTACCATAATATTATACTGACCTCCTACGCATTTTACGCAGGATCTACAATAGAAACCCGCATGCGCACGTAGCTGACGATCCAGGTTCAGAATCGTATACCGACCCAAACCGTTCACAAAGTGGGTTTTTCCAACAAATGACCAATGCTAAGTAACTTCCTTAACGAATGGGCACGCCTCTAGAGGGACGTCCTGAGAATTAAACCCTTCTCTACAACACAAGGTCGTCGATGCTATCCAAGCCATGTCGCACGAGTATGCCTTTTCCTGGTCATTACCGACCCTTTTCACGAGTACCTGAATTTTCAACAATACCACAATAGTAAAATGTCAAGGCTCTATACCATAGCACTACCGTATATAAGCCACATAGCAAACACCTGGGCTCCATACTATAGTGTTGCTTCAAAAATCTAGAAAAGGAAATGGTCATCCCCTAAGGGGCGTGACCCCCATAACCTTGTTGCATTCGTTCATGTTTCGGTCGTTTCCCGGATGTGAGTCTTGTCGAAGTTTCATTATGCAAAGAAACGCTTAACTAAGACATTCTTTGATCATCAATAGCTCATCATTTAACATGCGACATTGTCAATTCACAACATGTAATCCGTGTCTATTAATATATAACCCTCTGAATACATATATCTCAGAGGAGAGTGTTAAACTAAGAGAATAAATGCTCCGCCACCAACTGATATAATATCAATAGAAACCAATTTGTTATGTTGTAAAATGCAACATCAGACACACATCCATTTACAAATTCAGTTTGGGACTAAAAAAAACTGAAGGCACTTTATTCCACGACCCTGTTCTAGGTGCAAATTCCTTTGCAATCCGTATCACTTCAAATATGACCAGATTTCTTGTCACAATATAACCTCATAATAAGGGATCTTCCATATGAGACATCAACGAGCAACCCAACCAACATGAAGATCTCTGTTCTTCAACCACCGTCTTCAATATCTTCAGTTACTTTATTATGTCGTATACTTATTCAAAATAGGTTGAAAGCCAGTCTTTCCGAATAAGTAGCGCATTTTAAAACGTGTGGAGAATATACAGGGATATCATACAACTCGTTTTATCTTGGATTATTCCTTTATTTCAATTAAACCTTAACGCAAAGGTTATTACTTAAATCAAAATCCCATTCCCATCCTATCAATCACATCGAGAAAAACTGGCCATACTCCATATCTAATTTCCCTTGTATTATGGTAAATCTAATTACCTTATTGATCCCATTCATTAATTCCCAATCTCACTTAAAAAATTCGATTTATCTTTACATGAAAACATAATTACCTAATTCCTGGCAATTGCAATCTGATAACAATGCCTCGGCCACGTGGAAAGCTATTTTACGCACTAGAAGCAAGCTAGATAACTATATTGAAAGACAAATAGTGAGAGGGGATAACACTGATTTGTGGAGAGACCCATGGATTGAGGGTAAATCTATTATTGATCTGGTTGGCATGCATACTTTCTCTGACTATGGGTGCCCTGATAAACGTGTACAACAGATTATTCACAATAATCAGTGGAACCTAGGTGGCATTCCGTTGAACGAGGAACAACAAGCACAAATAAAATATATGCCACTTTTTTCAGAGCGACAAAGTGACATATGGGTGTGGAATGCGACCGGAAACGATTTCACTATGAAATCTGCTTGGAATGAGGTAAGGCAAGAGATTCAGCAAAAACCTTGGAGCAGAATAGTGTGGGATCGTGTTAATTGTCCTAAAATGGCTTTCAATCTGTACAAAGCGGTCATGGGGAGGCTGCCTACGAGGGACAGGCTTAACAAATGGGAAATCACAGCTGACACACAATGTGTACTGTGTAACTTGAATCCTGAATCCCATGGCCACCTGTTTTTTGAGTGCTCTACATCGAATTTCATTCTGACACAGTGCTATACTAATATGGGCGTTACATCTAACTTACTGAAGATGGAGGCCATCATTGAATACCTCGTTAGCAGAAGAAGCACGGAAGACTTGAAGACCAAACACCACATTATCTCCTTCACTGTAGCTGCATGGATAGTTGGGAAAGAAAGGAATAAGCATATTTTTCAAAATAAAAGCACAAATAAGAACGACTTGGAGAGGATAATTCGAGAAGAATTGAAGCTTACGAAATTGAGACTACCAGAGAAACTTACTACGATGGGGACAGATGCAACTCGTAGCGCAGCAGAGGATGGTGCGGCGTCAACGGCAGGATACCCACATAGATGGTTTGAGCCGCCATGAGTGGAAGACGAAGATAACTAGGGTTAGGTATTTACTTTATGTTATATTTTATTCCCACTTTTCAGTTGTAAAGTAAATACTGTGTAAAATCTCGAAAGTGCGGATGTGCTTTTGGGTTGACCACGTGCGTGCGGTTTTGTGTGTTTGTGGATCATTTCTCTGGGCTGAAGGCCTAATACAAGTTTGACCCATTTTCAAAAAAAAATACTTACCTAATTCCAACCCATTTCTCAACTGAAACAAAGAGGAGGACATCAGTCCCATTCTACCGATCTTTAACAATTTTTATCTACAATAGAATGTAACTAGCTCCTTACCCTTAACCCATATCCTCATTTATTTTGGTAAGTTTTAATAACCTTCATTAACTCCTTTTTTATCTCATTCCTTCAAATCTTTACTCAAAGATTCATTAAAACTCTAACTTAGTTTTAATCTTCAGAAACTCATTTATTCACTTCTTTAAATGGGTCAAGAACCATGTTGTTAAAAACATTGGTCACAGCCAACCCAAAATCATACTTCCATTTGTAATGGAATCTTCATGGAAATCACATTAGCTCACTATCGGCATATATTTCTGTATCAAACTAACACTATAAGCAGAATATGGGCGAAGCCTTTTAAATTCCTCATATAATATTTGTCTTCATCTACAAATACTTGTCTCAATTATCACCAAATCGATTTCCATTAAATTCCAAATTTAGTTTCCTAACCATTCAAAAATGATTACTCAAGTCACAGATGAAAACGCTTGAGTTTAAAGCCTTTAAATAACCGTTTTCAGAAGATATTTTTTAAAACCTTTAAAACCAAAAAAAAATCTCCCATACCCAAAATAAATTAGTTTTCTTTCCTTTGTTTAGGTATTGTGCCCCTCACCGACGATTAGAAATAATTTCGATCTTGGATTGCAATCGATATCATCGCTACCGATGCTCAAGTGATTATTCTTGTAGTCCTTATAGTCGACCCTGCAATAGAAGTCGAAATAGGTGAGTATTTAGAATAGTAGATCATGTATGTTTTTGTTGATTTAATTTATATGAACAAAAGTAACAGAGATGCGAGCCGTCTTATATGTTTTTGGTATGACTTTAGCCGTAATTGCCTTTGGTATGACTTTGATTCAGTGGGTTATACTAAATAACTTATACATTTTACTATCAAAGTACATTTTAAATTTGTGTAGGAACTTGCGTACAAACTTCTTTTAGTCATGTAGATACATTTTAAGTGACTAAGACATTTTCAAGTTGTGTTAAATGTCATGAGTTTGAATCATGCTGTGGGTGATACAACCTATATTTTTCATAACTAAATTCATATATAAAGTACTTTTTTCAGTATTGTTTAGAAAATATTAGTGTTTCGCTTTCATATACCATGTTAGGCATTGAATTGACAATGAGATGCTATTAGTTAATTCCTATAGTAACAACTCTGCTAAGTGGATTTCTTTTTCTAATGGAACAATGATTTAGGAATAAGTATTCAAAAAGGCAGTGCAAAGCCTAAAACATATTCGTATACACCGTAGTGGGACAGCAACCATACACAAGATTAATACTAGAAAACAAATAGATATGACTCAACACAATAAGAAAGATGTGAATTTGCAGGAGAAACAGTGGACAGGTAGGATAGATTTACAAGAGCATTGCTCCACATGGAAACAAGAGAATTGAATATATCTGTCTCCCACACTATCAAAAATGAAAATCCCAAGACCTCATGTTCATAAGTTGCGTGTTTGAAGTGTGTGGTATGTATTTTTGATCATTTTAGCATTGCATGCATCTATTATGTCAGACATATTACTCAAGCGAAAATTAGTAACAATATGTTGTTACTTGGCATTAACTTATTTGGACCTAAGGTGATAATATAAGATGACTTTAGAAATAAGTCTAACTTATCCGTACGAGAATAGGATGATTATATGTTCATATAGATAAGTATAAAAAGAAAAGTTGTTACTTCTATTCATATAGATGTTTACATATTCATATAGATAAGTCTGAAAAGAATAGAAGTACAGAGGTGCGAGCTTTAGTTCTTATATACATATATAAGATCTGATTTTGTATCTTGACTTGGTACTACCATTCAACCAAATGATAAAATGGCTTGTTACCTATATGGAAGCTGCATAAATATTTCTTTAAGTATTGGTTACACTTATTATTCATCATTTATTTGATACTCTTACATCTATGCATGCATAGCAGTTTTTTATAATTCAGATACTATCATATTTAGAAGTTCAAAATTGTTGCTTGAATACTTTCTTAGGACATAATTATTGCTTTAAGCCTCTAACATTTCAGAATTGACCCTCCTTTGGAATTGTGTATTATATATGTTCCTACTACACATACATGTTTACAAAACTATATATATTACTATAAAAAAATTATAACATCTACTACATGAACTGAACTAGTCAGATAATCTTTTTGCCAAGGCAAATGAGACTGAGTAATATTTTTTGCTATATTTTGTTGGTAAAGATTGATGTTGGAAGTCTTATTTTGGAGACTGACTGAAAGATATAGTTTGATATGTGAATAATTTTGGAGATTGATTGAAAGGAAAGCAAATGCATGTCTTTATGCATAATCTTAGTTCCTAATGTATTTATGTTTGAATGGATCATGTTATCTCAACATTCAGATAGTAATGTGATGTAATCTAATATATTTTTTGTTAGATGCTGTAACGACCTGTGTTTTTGGCCGTCAAATATTTAATTTAATTCATTATTTTAAATATTATATTTGGAACATAAATGGATTTTAAATATTTAATTCGATAATAAAACGAAGTTTGAACGTTAATTTTATTTATAATATAAAACGAGCTCGAAATCGCGTGGTAGTTCGTAATATTTGGTTTTGAACTTCAACTGAGAATACAGGATTCGATATAAGTCGGATTTCTGTGAAACAAGACACGTTGGAACCGTATTGACAATAATTTTCATATGAAAGTGGAAAATTTAGATTTCATGTTATAGTTTGTTATTTATGGCCAAATCAAATTTTGAAATAGTCGCTGTGGAAATCGTTATTTAAATATCGACCTTTAAAATAGTCGTTTTGCAAACGGACACTATTTTCGACGAAATCAGTTTCATTGGGACTGTAACGTTAAATTATTGCATGGTGTTAAATGGCATGACAAACCGATGTCGTATGTGATTACGGCAGCCGAAAACGTTCAGTTAATTTCTATAGCGCGTAATAAAATTAATAAAGGGGTTTTTGAGTGTAACTTGAGCAGACGATCAAATTAAGCCACAAAACCAATTCCGTTGAGTTCATATCGTCGATTAGAGTCAGGATAGGTATATAGTTTGTTATTTTAAGAGACCGGCAAATTTGGTGTTCAGAAGGGCATTGCGGTGCGCGTTAAAAATAGCCTACCGGGGAAAACAGTCTCAGAATGCAACGAAACTAGTGCAGTTGGGTTTGTATCAACAAATTATTGTAGGATTTCAAAGTTTCAAGTTGATTTGATTTATCTGGTGATCGTGGAAAAATTAAACGCGTGTTAATTTCTGGTTTTATAAAGGAATTTTTTCAAACGATATCGGAATTCGACGAAACTTGTCCCGTTGGGTCCGGAATAACTTTTTACACTAAGATCAGTAAACAGAAGTTGATTATTATTATTAGTTTTACGTGATACTTTATGGCAAAGTTTCGTAAAAAAATAAACTAATATAAAAAACCATCCACCCTCACTATATAAATATATATCAGCAGATTTTGCGTCAAAACCCAAGTTCTCAAATCAAAACCTACGTAACTGCAAACCTAACTTTACAAAACAAAGCCTATGGTTGTCCTCCTTCCGTTAGTAGATGCTCATTTCTCTCCAGTGTATTTTCACATCAACTACAGCTATGGTTTTGGAAAAGGCTTGGCAGCTAAAACCTACTTCTTCTGAAGCGACCCGAACTTCCCCGGTCTCCGAAGAGATGAGAAAGAACGAATTACTGTGAGGACAAGACAAAATAGAACGCATACGGAAGAACATTTCATTGTTATTACAACAATTCCATCAGATACAAGAATATACAGAGTATAAATGAATAAATTACATTCAACAAATATCAGAGATTTAAATTACATTTAAATACATCGCAGCGGAAAATAATACAAAAGCACAACTAGAAGTGATACACGGATACAGAGCTTTCCGAGCATCGTTCCAGCTGTATATCAGGACCCTGTGAATATAAATCTGCAAAACCAAAACTACTAGCTGCCCGTGCGGAAAATAGGGGCACCCAGAGTTTAGGTTAAAACAATAAACTCCAGGTCAGTCATGTGACTGGTGTGAGAACTAAAGCAGTTATTAATCTTTATTCTTAAAGTTAGGTAAATCAAGGGACCACGCCGTATAACACGGAACGGGTTTCCTCCCAAGAATACCAGTGCATAAAACAAGCAGCGCAATGCTAAATAAAGAAAAATGAAGCTGTTATAAGACCCAGGTCCCATCACACAATGCAACGCAAGCCGGAGGATAGGGTTTTCCCTTATAACAGCCAAAGCATGCTTGATACGTTTAAAACACATTATTTGATACTATTATAAGTGTATAGTGTCAAAACAATTTCAAATCATAAATATCAATCATAGGCGGCATGGGTACCATCTATCATGTCGCCATACTAGTTCTACAATTAAAACTGCAATACACGTATTGGAAATTGGATTCCGTCATGAGCCGAGGCAAGGGGCAAGCTCCTCTCCGCGTTCGAGACACTCTAGCAAATGCCTCAGGACCCCACTATGATCCTTGGATCTTCAGGGCCGGTCCTCTCTTACTTTTGAGGATTAGTTATTCCTGAACACACGTTTCCCGGTCCTTACAGACCTATATCCGAGGCGCCTCGCATTCCAACAACCACACAGGTGAAAAGTATATAAATGTCAGGGCTGGTAGGTCACTGACACCACCCTAGCTAGAAAGAAACGTCGTGCTCTCCCTGCAGTCACTATCCCGTTTTTGACTCATACCGAGGTGTGAGGCTCACGAATTCACGTTATACACAAAGCTACGCCACACAGGCCGTGCTTTGATCATCAACCACAAGACTTTGCTTTTCAACAGAAGCCTTGATCAATTGCCACTTACGCGTGCCACATTGGCAATTCACTCCATGCGACTGATGTCCATCGATATACAACCTCTAAGCTCGTAAGTCTCAGAGAAGGGCGTTAAGCAAGAGAATAAATTCTCCGCCGCCAAACAGATGTATATTTAATAGAGATCAATCAACACAGAATAAAATCCAATGTCAGACACATAATCCATTTACAAGTTCGTTCTGGGTCTGAACGAAACCGGAGGCACTTTCCTCGCATATCCATCCATCTCCAAGTACGTCTGGAAGATCACCAACTGATTCCCTCATCCTGGGTGTACAGCCCAATCAAGATCATCAGTAATCACCCAAACGATGTGAAGACTTCCGGTCTTCAACCACCGTCTTCATCTTCGACATCTCGTCGAATCGGTTATTCAGAATGGGTATGAACCCGGCCTTTCTGAATAACCCACGTATATAATAAACGAATGTTATACAAACACAACAAACGCCTCATTCCGATTCAGAATATTCTTTTATTCACAAAATCACATTCTTAGGGAAAGGTTCCCATAAATTTTATCAAAGATAAATTCCTCTAAATTTATTCTTTAATCCTCCTTTGGATATTATTTCAAACTAGTCGGGATTAACGAACCACACCGAAGTAATTATTTATTTTATTTCCCAATCCCAACCTATATATCCCATGGAGCAAAACTGGTGATACTCCATTCCTAACACCACGGTGTTATCGGTAAAATTAATTACCATTTCACGTTCAAATCTAATTAAAGATTTAACTATCGCTTTGGAGCAAAACTGGTGATACTCCACTCTCGATCACTTTTCAGATTTGATAATTTAAATTATCAATTCACATTTTAATCTAATTAAAGATTCATTAAAACTCCACTTAGTTTTAATCTTTTCAAAAATCAACATCTTGCCTTTAACTGGGTTAAAGAACCAATGTCATCTAAAACACGATTCACGATAAACCCAAATCACATTTGATATTAAATACAAGGCTTTGAATAGAAAATATATCGGCTTATATTCAATATCAAATTCTGAAACCAGCATATATCGTATTGGAAATAACGATATAAAATATATCTTTCAAGTCCCCATAACAATATCTGTATAGTCACAAAATCCAACATCGAAATATCCCGAAGATAATTTCGATTCAACTCCAGTCCAATCCACGTATTGGAAATATTGATTATTTTCAAAATCACTTTTAAATTCAATTTATTTATAAAAAAAATAAATTGATTTTAATTCTAGTTCAAAACTAGTTCATTTCGATAAAAATCTATTTTTATCTTTTCAAATGTGGAATTTTTCACCCCAGTTCTTTCCAATTCACATATTATAATTTTACACAAATTATAGATATTTTTAATAATTTTATCAAGACCCGTACAGTCGATTTCCATCAACGGCCATCGAACTGCACTTACAGCGACCTTTTCTGAAATTGATTTGGACATAATTCCAAATCCAATCATTAGATTTCAAATTTCTAATATTCAATGGAAAGCTCTTTTCGATACGAACCCAACGGTTCCGGTTTTAGGAGAATCCGACGGTCGGATCTCCCGCAATGTCCGTTTGAAATAAATGGTCGAAATTCACGAACTACCGCGGCGCGGCGCGTTCTATTCAGGCCATTATATATATAATATATATATATTATATATATTTCGTCGATTTCCTTTTAAAACGAATTTTATAAATCGTTTTAACTTCGTTTCAAAACCATTTCAACACTATTTCCATTCAAAGCCAAAATTGAATTCTTCTTTATAAATTCGTTTTAAAATTCATTTCCATTCAATTCAAATTTTAATTCAATTTGAATTCATTTCAATTCACTTTCAATTCAATTTGAATTCGTTTTCAATTCATTTCGAAATCGTTTTCAATTCAATTTATTTCGAAATCGTTTCAATTCAATTTATTTCGAAATCGTTTTCAATTCAATTTATTTCGAAATCGTTTTCAATTCAATTTATTTCGAAATCGTTTTCAATTCAATTTATTTCGAAATCGTTTCAATTCAATTTATTTCGAAATCGTTTCAATTCAATTTATTTCGAAATCGTTTTCAATTCAATTTATTTCGAAATCGTTTTCAATTCAATTTATTTCGAAATCGTTTTCAATTCATTTCGAAATCGTTTAAAATCGATATAAATATCGTTCACGTCGAAATAACGCATCTCTAATCAACACGGCTTTATATTTTTCAAAACTCCTTTATTCTATCTAACAAATGAATATTTATCCCCTTCAACACATGAATCTATATTTCTTTCAACACACGACTAATCTCAACACATGAGTACTTGTCAACACATCACTATTTTTGTTATGTAAAATATTTTATAAAACTAAGGTATCTATCGTTTGATTTTCAATTAGACTTCTACTGGGAAGTAGTTCTAATTTTAAATGTGATAAAGATGTAATTTATTTTATTTAAAATATTTCACTCAACACACGAATATTTTCAACACATGAACATCGTCAACACATGACTATTTTTATATTCAACACATGAATTTTCTTTTATAATATTCCTTATTTTCCCGATTGGAATGAGGCCCAATCAATCACCATATAATGTTAATTATACGGATTCCATACAACACATGTATATAATAGCATTGAAAAATAATCAATCATCAACCAAAGTGCACTACACTGTATAAGCATCAAATATAGATATCTTACGCTTATAACAGTCTGTCAATCGACCGATCGACATATTTAATCAATCAGGATGAGTGAACATCAAATTTCATCCCAACACCCATGTGGGGTTTCAAACAATCAAACACAGATTTTAGTTGTGCAGTTGGGCGACGTGTAAAATTTATCGACCCAATCGATATCAGTCAAATCAGTGTATATAAACAAATCGGTCGATTTGTTTATAAATATTCATTTATTCACTTTCACGTTAAAAATTATATTTTTAACGACAAAAATATTTATTTCAACACTTGAATTTCTATTCATTGCATTTACACAATAAAAATGATATTTTTATTTTTCTAACATATTTTAGAAAATTTCGGCGGCATAACGGCACGATACTAGAAACGGGACAAGGCCTAGCCTTATCCCCGGTCTAGTGAAGGCCCACGCCATTCACACATCAATCAAATTCACCAAACAACCCAATTCAAATCAAATCATATAACTAAGCTATGCAACCAAACAAACAAGTCCATGGTCTGTGGACGATTGTGTCGGGTGCTACTAAACACCGTCTGCATCCTAGTATATATATATATATATAACTAGAAAATAAATTGAAGAGTGAGAAATTCTCACTGAAAGCTATCCAATCCTCTTGACTCTTCTTTTATAGAAATCTTCTTCATCCTCGCCTTTTTCATCTTCGTTTGCCCGTAGTCACTATATACATAAAAAATCACATTTTTATATTTTGATGTCTTTAAAATAAAAATCACATTTTTATTTATTCACTTTCAATTTAAAAATCATATTTTTATAATCACCTCATATATATAAAAATCGAATTTTTACTTCGCTATGTAATATATAAAAATCATATTTTTATAATCACCTCATATATATATAAAAATCGAATTTTTACTTCGCTATGTAATATATAAAAATCATATTTTTATTTCGAAGTTCAATATATAAAAATCACATTTTTACTTTCACGCTATATGGATAAAAATGCTATTTTTACACCGCTACTATATAGATAAAAATTCTATTTTTACATCGTTATTCTATATATAAAGATCTCGCCTTTTCAACTATAAAGATTTCATCTTTATAAAAATCAGCACTTTATTTCGACGTATAGAAAATAAAAATCAGATTTTTATTTCGCTACATATACAAAGATGATATCTTTATATTCTCTATCCTATAAAGATTATATTTTTAATACTTTAAAAATATAAAAATCATATTTTTAATATTTCTATATAGTAAAGATTATATTTTTAATACTTTAAAAATATAAAATCATATATTTTTATCACTTTAAAAATATAAAGATCATATTTTTTTACCAAATAAAAATCCTATCTTTTCACCTTTTAAAGTTCTAATCTTTTTCCATTTAAAATTCAAACCTTTTCTATTTTAAATTCTTTTTTTAAAATCAGTTTTAAATTACCCTTTAAAATCAGTTTTAAACAAACAAAACAAAAAAAACAGTTTTAAACAAACAAAAAAAAAGAACAGTTTTTAAACTTAAAATCGAAATTAGGTTTAAACTTTAAAATAAAAACAGTATTTAATCTTCTTTTTTCTTTCTTTTTTTTCAGTTTATATAAAACAAAAGTAAAATAAATAAAAAGAAAAGAAAAAAAAACTTACAGGGGGAAGAGGGGAGGACCGCCGCAGTCGCTCGCAGTGGAGGGGGGGCGATCGCGATTTTCCTTTTTTTTATTTTTTTATTTTTTTGATTTCTGATTTTAATTCAGGGGGGGGTTATTATAAAGAAGAATATATATTAATTTATATTTTTAATTTTATTTTATCTTCAAAAAGTTACTATAGAAATTCGAACTCCTTTTTGAGCCCACCGACTGTCGTCCCTAGGGTAATACCCCCATTCCGAACACAATGGGATATGTGTCGCAAGCTGATTCGATCGTTTCAATTAGTTTCCATTGAATTTACATTTAAATCACTACATTGAATTTTAAACGTACATTTCAAATTACCGGGGTCACATACTAACTCTAAAAATTCCCGAAAAATATTTTCTAGCTTCGTATTGACGATACGGTCCTAACAAAACTAGTTTCGTCGAATTCTAAGACCGTTGGAAAAATGGCCAATTTCCAGTCGATTAAAATCAACTGAAATGGTCAAAACACGTTTTCCTTTGCCACGCTCACATATTGATTCGAAAAATTATGAAATTTGAAACCTAGCAATAATTTAACACTGCGGATCCAACAAAAGTGGTTTCGTCGAAATCTGAGGTCATTTGCAAAATGTCCATTTTTAAGGGCCTGAATTCCATAGCGACTATTCAGAATTTTCAACTGGACATATCTTTTGATCCCCGCCATGAAATCTTGATTTGTCGGATTCGTTGGAAAGATATCCACAATTAGATTCCATTATTTTTGGTTTCACTAAAATCCGGATTGTTTTGCACCCGGTACATTCAATTGAAGTTTGAAATCGAATTATCGAACTACCGCGCCATTTTCAATTCTATTTATAATTATATATAAATATTATATATTCTAACGACGACGTATATAATATATACGTCGAATTCTATTCAAAATAAATTTCACGTCGGTATTATTTAAAATAATCTATTTTAAATGTTCAAAATTCGCTAAAATTGCCAAAATAAAAATTTTAAACTGGCCCAGATTTTCGGGTTATTACAATCTCCCCCACTTAAAACTTTTCGTTCCCGAAAAGGAACAAAGTCGAAAGTGGTTTGATTATTAAGCTCTACATTCGGTCGGGCTTCCATTCTCCAACTTTTCAGTTTCTGAGAATTTTCAAAATTTCAAAAATTTGGCTAACACCCTAAATTTTCGAAAAATTTCGCCATAACCTCCCCTGCAATGGGAGCATCGGGGAATTTCAAATAGCTTCCCCGGTCCTTCAGATCTCAAAAAGAAAAAGAAAAAGCCAAGCGGCTAGCCAATAGGCTCACAAAATCATCATCACCCAAACAAAACAGTAAATTATGTAGTAAACATGTACCTATTTGTCGGGAAAACAAATTTTATTCTCTGCTCTAGCCTCCTTGCTATGACCTGTTCAATATAAGTATATGTATATGCAAGCAAATGCGACCAATTTTCGATACAATTCAATATTTGATTATATTAGGCTAAATGGTTCAAAATTAGCAAACAATTAAACAAACAGCACAAACATCAATCAATTAGTGAATTAGAGTTTCAAATTCATAATTTTTTTGATATATATACAGAAAATCTTGTTTTTGATGTCAATTCACAACAATGTGTTCTAACTATATAAGTTTTGGTTCTCACACCAGTCTAATGGAAATATATAGATATCACACCTTCGAAACTCGAATATGAATACTAATGATGATGCACCATCATCAGAATCATCCCCGGATGTCTAGAATGTGATTCTATATCTACCCAGTATATTAAAACTTCGAATATACGTTCATGACGCGTATACGCGAAATCTATATATACTCGATTGTCCATATTCAAAATAAATAAATAATCCAAATACGTATAAAATGATTTAAATTTTCAAAACAAAATTGTTTTCATTTGAAAAATATACTCTTCACACTCGTTCTAGGATACTACTGATCCTATCTCTAACGAGCCATTCTAATTGGATATTACTAATCCAATATCTGATGAATTCTTTCGTATGGTTCTAATGTGTCTTGTTCTCGAGCTCTGTAAACCAAAGCTCTGATACCACTGTAAGGACCCGTAACTTCCCCGTGAAGGAAAGCACGAATACTTTTGAGAACAACACACAAAAGGACGCAGACGGAAGAACATTTCATTGTTATTACAACAATTCCATCAGATACAAGAATATACAGAGTATAAATGAATAAATTACATTCAACAAATATCAGAGATTTAAATTACATTTAAATACATCGCAGCGGAAAATAATACAAAAGCACAACTAGAAGTGATACACGGATACAGAGCTTTCCGAGCATCGTTCCAGCTGTATATCAGGACCCTGTGAATATAAATCTGCAAAACCAAAACTACTAGCTGCCCGTGCGGAAAATAGGGGCACCCAGTGAAACACCCCACCTCCGTTAGGGTCACTCTCAAAGGGAATGCCCTAATTTTGGTGGAGGTTTATAAGTACAAGTCACAGATATACAAGACAGATATAAGAACACATATTTGTAAACAGCGGAAGAACAACAAACTTTTATTTCATAAAGTCAAATACGTGTTACAACAACATCCTTTCCAAAAACATAACATAACACTTTCATAATCTGTCTTGAGTACATTATTTAAAGAAGCATAAATAAAACGTAGATAAACTGCAAAAGCCCCATAGTGGATTGTCCAAAGCCATAGTTCAAAACAGGAAAGTCCAAGCAATACATTTCTCTTCTTCAAGCTGGATGTTGAGGTAGGTCAAGCTGCTGTGTTCCCTCCCTGAGGACCTGGGGGGGGGGGGGAAACGGAAGAAAGAAGACGAAAGAAAAATAGAGTCAGACATAAAGCCTGAGTAAGTCTAGTACTATTTTGTCTATGAATAAAGAACTGGGTATGATAAGTATAAACAAGAAATGGGCATGCACTATAAACTTGGTTAAGTTGTCTAGGGTCGAATATACTATCGTACCCCATGTTAATCTCTGAACCCATATAAACTAGTTTCCCACTGGCACCCCATAATCAGGGTGATGTGATCCATTCTATGATGATCGGCTCCTACTCGCATAGTTACATGTGTCTTACGGCCCCCGATGTCGTAGTTACCTATGCTGGTCCCACCATGGGGTGTATCAAGTCCCATAGTGGCAACCCGACACAACCTTAGAGTGCACAGGTATGCTACTGGTGTCCAGTGCCTTATTTTTCTGCGCCGGAGTGTGTGCACGCCCGCACTCCGTTAGAACCTACACTGCTACACCACCGCCGTCGATTTTTGACCTCTTACAATCAGCCCAGTAATCGTGCCCCACCCTGCCTAGTTTCAGGGTATCATGATACACCGTGTAGGGTTACTGCTGAAAAGGGTCCCCCGTTACTAGGTTTTTTATCTCTAGCCAACATGCTAAGTTGGTTAAGTGTTTTCTAACCTAACCCCACGAGTCCGTTTAGTTTAGCTTGTTCCATTTTGATTAAGTCTTAGTCCACTTAATCCTAACAATCCTGATTCAGCCTTAATTGTCTTATTAAGGCCCTAACCTCTCACATTAGACAGGTATTGCTATGGCTGCCTGTTGCCGGTTGGTTCCGGGCAGTCTTACGCCACAACTCAGTCTAACCTCGGGTCCTTATTGGGCTCCATGTTTAACCTCCCACATTGGATAGGTATTGTTGTGACTACTGGACAGCCGGGCGGTTCCGGGCAGGTTTACATCACAACTCAATCCAACCTCGGGTTAAACATATCGTATTTTCTACATTTATATATCTTGTCATTCTTCTTTATTTCTTATATGTAAATATTTGCGGCCCATTATTAAGTTAATGGTGTAAAGATTACACCAATCATGGGCCCAACCCATACTTGAATTTGGGCCCTTCTACTTTAGTTTTCATTCATTAGTAATTTTAACCCAACATTATTTTCCCCCGTTTTACACGTCCGTTTATATATATTGGGCTTAGCCTTTTAAAGCCCAATTTAGCCATGCGAAAAGGGGAGGCTTAAAGCGTGATTACATACACAAAGAGGGGAAGGTGAGCGCATGAACTTGCATATGACGTTGGAAATACATAATAGAAACTGGTGTACTTGCATAGTGGTAACATAGGTGACATGAATCAAAGCATGTGAACTTGTAATTGAGATATCATTATTGACCCATGAACCTATATTTTTACTTAGGCATAATGTCAAACATAAGCATGGCATAAATACTTTTAGCATAAACATGGCATAATGTCAAACATGGCATAAATACTTCTAGCATAAACATGGCATAATGTCAAACATAAGCATGGCATAAATACTTCTAGCATAAACATGGCATAATGTCAAACATAAGCATGGCATAAATACTTCTAGCATAAACATGGCATAATGTCAAACATAAGCATGGCATAAATACTTCTAGCATAAACATGGCATAATGTCAAACATAAGCATGGCATAAATACTTCTAGCATAAACATGGCATAGGTATAGTTAAATTTGTTCATGGCATAAATATAAACAAGTCATGTTCATAAGGTTTCTACATGTTTACAAAGAGGATACTTTGTTACTAACACAAAAGCATAGTTCAACTTAATTAAATTTAATCACATAACGATGGTATACTTATGCATAAATATTCCTAATCATGGTGTTTGCTTTTAACTTGCAAAAAAGGGATTTTTGTGTCTAACTTAGCCATGTCTCACATATGTCATCATATAATTCTTTTAAACAAGATAGACTTAATCATGAATTTCAATTATGCCCAATATCATTCATAGCCTAGCCATATTCATAAGTTTTGCAAAAGCATGACTTAATACATGGATTATGGTGTCAAAATTCCAACATAGTTTCATATGAACTATAACAACCAAACTTGTCTCAATTACTTGCAAAATGATTTATGCACAAAATAGACATCATGATGGCATAATAACAAAGCCCCAAACTTGCATGAATTTCAATCAACTACATACATGTAGCTTCAACATAGACTACATAATTTGCGCAATATTCCAAACGTATATTTGCATAGAACTACCGCATGTAGTTCTTTATAATTGAATGACATAATTCAGAATATCCAAAAGTATATAAATCGCACAAATAAGAATTTCATTGCCACAATTCAAGCATACATATCTACACAATCATTTGTTCATACCAAAGTAATACTCTACTTACAATGGTTGCGGCAAATTCTCTAATTAAGAGATATGATTCCTTTGTTGAATTGATTAGCTTTAGGTTGCTTGAATTGCTTTAGGCTTTAGAACTTTCTCCCTAATCCTCTCTCTCTAGATGGCGGCTACTCTTAGTCGTTCCTCAGCAACATGGCGGCTATGCTCTTAATTTGAATGAATAGATTAGGGTTTAGTCTAGGGTTGTTTATATAGAGGTTAGGAATTGATTAGAACCATTGATGTTGCTAGGTTAGATCGTAGCCATTCATTAGATAGAGAGACCAATTAAAACTTGCCACCTAGCCCTAATGACAAAGCAACCCACAGAAATTCGACCAAACACAGACCAGGCCAGCCAGGAGGGACTGGGTTCGATTTTCAAAAATTAAACTTTAAATTGAGCTGTTTTAGTCTATTTGAATTTTATCTATTGTATACATATATTTTTGCATATATATATATATATATATATTCTCATATATATACATATATTTTCTTTATTTCCTTATATGTACGTTCTTATCCTTTCAAAATTTGAATTTGTATACGTACATGTATTTGCATGCTCAGTTGGCCCTCTCTAAAACAGAGATAAAAATTATGTCGCCGCCGGGGTTCGAACCCCCGACCTCCATGCTACAAATCCAATGCCTTAACCAACTGAGCTACAGAGGCTTTTGTTAATAAGTCTTAGAATAATAATAATTATTGTCCTCTCCTTACTTCTCTTTTTTCATGTTTTGCTGTAATATTTAAATTAAAGATATCTTCTTCATACGTTATCCGTTTTGCGCAAACTCGGACTCTATCTCAAGCAGAATTCCGAGACGAACGCAATGGTGATGTCCGTTTCCCTTAATTTTTCTGTTACAATTTAATTATACTTTAATTTGTTAATTTACTGTTAACGGAAAAATCCGGGGTGTTACATTCTCCCCCACTTAAAAGGATTTCGTCCCCGAAATCTTTAAGTTTAGGAAGAATGTAAATCCTAACATTCAATCATCCATCTACTCATCCATCAAACACGAGCATCCATTGTCCTTAAAAGACTTCTAATGCTTCATGATCATATGCGAAGTGTGTGTGTTCATGAACTTATCTAATGCAAAATCAGGCGGTCTACTGATTCAGTTGACCTCCTTAATGCGAATCATGTAAGTGCCATGTATCCATTATGTATGCAGATTTTTCCTATTCATGATTCTACATGGGTGCACAATCTTTCATACAAATGCAACATCCATATGACAACACATTACAATTCAACCATATACGAGTGCAAACATATATGCATATGCAATATGAAGTGACTGAGCCGATCTAAAACCTAGATTGTGTGTATATGCAGCCACGAGCAACTACTAGCAATCACTTGCAACCACTTGCAACCATCATACATAACATGTTTCAATTACATGTTTTCATCCAAAAGGTTTCTATCTAAAAGATAAGGTCGAGGAGATATTCCTAAAAAGATAGATAAAAGCGCAACTTAAGGAAAAAGAAAGATCAAGGACGTACCCTCGAAAAGAAAAGGGTAAGCAGTGCGTATTCTAGCTTCAGTTTCCCAAGTCGCATCTCCCTCGGCGTCGCTCCACTGAACTTTGACGAGTTTGACTTCGCGGTTGCGTAGCTTCTTCACTTCCGTTCCTAGTATGCGGGTTGGAACTTTTCTTATGGTTGCTTCGCGTTCCACTTCGGCCTCTTCGAGGATATTTGGCTCTACCACTTCAGCAGACTCATGTAGACATTTTCGGAGATGTGAAACGTGAAAAACGTTGTGGACTCCGGCCAATTTCTCGGGTAGCTCTAATCTATAGGTCATTTTCCAAATTTTCTCAATGATAGGAAATGGTCCTACCTAAAGGTATAGTCGAATGATAGAAGCAAGTAAAAATTTTGTGCCCATTAGGCAATGTCAAAACTGGAAATCTATGCCACATATATATTGATTAGGAGAAGAACTCTCTAAGCATCAGCCCCGAAGACCGAAATCAACATCAGACTGACACCCAAAGAATTAATCAACCCAACCACCACATATGATTCTAGGAAACTAAGCATGATGGACTCCTTTTAGGTCACAAGGGAGTCCCTTCCTAAGTCCAACTATGTTGCCAAATGTACTTACTAAGGTGATTCTTTACAACTCATGCATAAGTGAAATGAACCTTCAGCCTTAGTGGCGAACACTCCTGGAGTGCCCTATTCTGAAATGCTCCACCTAATGAACCCCTTCTCTAGAAGCTCTTTAATCTGTTTACTGAGCTCTTTTCTTTCTCGTGGAGCCATGTGTCTAACGGGCAACGCAACGGGCTTTGCATTATCTACAAGATATATGCGGAAGTCTATTTCCCGCTTCGGAGGCAAGCCCTTCACCTCTTCGAAGACATCCGGATATTCCCGGACCACTCTAACTGATTGCAAATTTTCAACAGAGGCATCTAGCGACTCAAGATAACTAAGCATAACCGCATACGAGGGATTACAAGAAATTTCCAAAGTATTACTGAGCTGGGTTAGGAGCCTAACAACCCTTTTCTCACAATCAAGGATGGCCCCATTACTGGATAGCCAATCCATACCCAAAATCAAACCATACCCCGCAAAGCCCAAAACAAAGGCACTACATTCAAATTCTACACTTAGAATAGAAATTTTCAAATCCAAACAGATCATAGACAAATGAGCTGGGCCCCCAATTGGGTTTGAAACAATTAAGGGGTCCTCTACCATACTAGTTTTTAGGTGCAGAGATTCTACTAAAGCAGACGAGATAAAGGAGTGTGATGCGCCAGAATCAAATAAAGTGCGAACAGGGTGATCATAAAGATAAACTACACTTTCTACAGAAGTGTTTGTACCTCGCTGTTGCAAAGGTGGCGCTTCCAGCACATGAACCTGTGCCCCTGGAGTGGATCCAGACCCCTGCCCCTGCCCTCGTTTCTTTGGGCAGTCCTTAGCTCTGTGGCCTGTCTGACCGCAAGAAAAGCACCCACCATTCTCCTTGGCCTTCTTTTTCCGGCAGTCCTTTACTAAGTGCCCCACTTTGCCACAGAAATTACACGTCCTCTTCTCTTTGTTGCCTTCCCCGCCTTTCTTAAAGTCTGTCTTCTTAGGCTGCAAACCCTCTTTCTTCCCTTGAGAGCTTTCTGCCTTTGCCTCCTTCTTGCCCTTATCCTCCTCATTCAGCAATGCCATTTGCACCAATCTTTCATACGTGGCCCCCATGGGTATATGTGTCATGGCCAAACTGTGTAATGGCTCATTTAACCCTTTGACGAAACGGAGAGCCTTCTTGTGCGGGGTGTTGACTAGGTCAAGCCCAAACCTAGCCAGCTCATCAAACTGATTCACATACTCTCTAACAGTCTTGTCTCCTTGCTTAAGAAATAAGAATTTCTCCAACTGCAAACTTCTTTCCGCATCTGAGAGAAATTTGGTCTCAAACCTTGCCCTAAAGTCCTCCCATGTTTCTACTGGTCTTTCAGCATTAGTGACTTCCCACCAGTAGGAAGCCTCGCCCTTCAATAGCCACACCGCCAATTGTACTTTTTGTCTGTCCTCTACCTCAAAGATGATGAATAGATCCTCAGTTTCCTTCAGCCAATTTCTAGCTGCTACGAAGGACTCAGTTCCATGGAAATCCCTTCCTCCCATAGCTTTAAAATCCTTACATATCTTAGCAAACGCGTTTCCTCGTGGAGGAGGTGGAGGAAGAGGTGCTGCTGCAGCTGGATGATTCCCTGCAGCTGGGGGAGGAGGAACGGTAGTACCTGGTTGAGTGGCCCTAGCTTCTAAGAATCGTCTAAACCAACCAGGTATTGGTACTCCTTCCGGCAAGTTAAGATCTTCGGACATGCTGAAACAAAAGGGATAGATTCAAAACGAAGGATAAGAGATAGTACCTATGGCTTTGGGGAGTGGACTTTGCCTTTTTTAAAATAAAATAATATTTTTATCTTTTAAAAATGCTTCTTTAAATTTCCTTTTTGAAAATAAATTTCCAAAACTTTTTATCTTATCTGGTAAACCTATGCTCTGATACCAAGTGAAACACCCCACCTCCGTTAGGGTCACTCTCAAAGGGAATGCCCTAATTTTGGTGGAGGTTTATAAGTACAAGTCACAGATATACAAGACAGATATAAGAACACATATTTGTAAACAGCGGAAGAACAACAAACTTTTATTTCATAAAGTCAAATACGTGTTACAACAACATCCTTTCCAAAAACATAACATAACACTTTCATAATCTGTCTTGAGTACATTATTTAAAGAAGCATAAATAAAACGTAGATAAACTGCAAAAGCCCCATAGTGGATTGTCCAAAGCCATAGTTCAAAACAGGAAAGTCCAAGCAATACATTTCTCTTCTTCAAGCTGGATGTTGAGGTAGGTCAAGCTGCTGTGTTCCCTCCCTGAGGACCTGGGGGGGGGGAAACGGAAGAAAGAAGACGAAAGAAAAATAGAGTCAGACATAAAGCCTGAGTAAGTCTAGTACTATTTTGTCTATGAATAAAGAACTGGGTATGATAAGTATAAACAAGAAATGGGCATGCACTATAAACTTGGTTAAGTTGTCTAGGGTCGAATATACTATCGTACCCCATGTTAATCTCTGAACCCATATAAACTAGTTTCCCACTGGCACCCCATAATCAGGGTGATGTGATCCATTCTATGATGATCGGCTCCTACTCGCATAGTTACATGTGTCTTACGGCCCCCGATGTCGTAGTTACCTATGCTGGTCCCACCATGGGGTGTATCAAGTCCCATAGTGGCAACCCGACACAACCTTAGAGTGCACAGGTATGCTACTGGTGTCCAGTGCCTTATTTTTCTGCGCCGGAGTGTGTGCACGCCCGCACTCCGTTAGAACCTACACTGCTACACCACCGCCGTCGATTTTTGACCTCTTACAATCAGCCCAGTAATCGTGCCCCACCCTGCCTAGTTTCAGGGTATCATGATACACCGTGTAGGGTTACTGCTGAAAAGGGTCCCCCGTTACTAGGTTTTTTATCTCTAGCCAACATGCTAAGTTGGTTAAGTGTTTTCTAACCTAACCCCACGAGTCCGTTTAGTTTAGCTTGTTCCATTTTGATTAAGTCTTAGTCCACTTAATCCTAACAATCCTGATTCAGCCTTAATTGTCTTATTAAGGCCCTAACCTCTCACATTAGACAGGTATTGCTGTGGCTGCCTGTTGCCGGTTGGTTCCGGGCAGTCTTACGCCACAACTCAGTCTAACCTCGGGTCCTTATTGGGCTCCATGTTTAACCTCCCACATTGGATAGGTATTGTTGTGACTACTGGACAGCCGGGCGGTTCCGGGCAGGTTTACATCACAACTCAATCCAACCTCGGGTTAAACATATCGTATTTTCTACATTTATATATCTTGTCATTCTTCTTTATTTCTTATATGTAAATATTTGCGGCCCATTATTAAGTTAATGGTGTAAAGATTACACCAATCATGGGCCCAACCCATACTTGAATTTGGGCCCTTCTACTTTAGTTTTCATTCATTAGTAATTTTAACCCAACATTATTTTCCCCCGTTTTACACGTCCGTTTATATATATTGGGCTTAGCCTTTTAAAGCCCAATTTAGCCATGCGAAAAGGGGAGGCTTAAAGCGTGATTACATACACAAAGAGGGGAAGGTGAGCGCATGAACTTGCATATGACGTTGGAAATACATAATAGAAACTGGTGTACTTGCATAGTGGTAACATAGGTGACATGAATCAAAGCATGTGAACTTGTAATTGAGATATCATTATTGACCCATGAACCTATATTTTTACTTAGGCATAATGTCAAACATAAGCATGGCATAAATACTTTTAGCATAAACATGGCATAATGTCAAACATGGCATAAATACTTCTAGCATAAACATGGCATAATGTCAAACATAAGCATGGCATAAATACTTCTAGCATAAACATGGCATAATGTCAAACATAAGCATGGCATAAATACTTCTAGCATAAACATGGCATAATGTCAAACATAAGCATGGCATAAATACTTCTAGCATAAACATGGCATAATGTCAAACATAAGCATGGCATAAATACTTCTAGCATAAACATGGCATAATGTCAAACATAAGCATGGCATAAATACTTCTAGCATAAACATGGCATAGGTATAGTTAAATTTGTTCATGGCATAAATATAAACAAGTCATGTTCATAAGGTTTCTACATGTTTACAAAGAGGATACTTTGTTACTAACACAAAAGCATAGTTCAACTTAATTAAATTTAATCACATAACGATGGTATACTTATGCATAAATATTCCTAATCATGGTGTTTGCTTTTAACTTGCAAAAAAGGGATTTTTGTGTCTAACTTAGCCATGTCTCACATATGTCATCATATAATTCTTTTAAACAAGATAGACTTAATCATGAATTTCAATTATGCCCAATATCATTCATAGCCTAGCCATATTCATAAGTTTTGCAAAAGCATGACTTAATACATGGATTATGGTGTCAAAATTCCAACATAGTTTCATATGAACTATAACAACCAAACTTGTCTCAATTACTTGCAAAATGATTTATGCACAAAATAGACATCATGATGGCATAATAACAAAGCCCCAAACTTGCATGAATTTCAATCAACTACATACATGTAGCTTCAACATAGACTACATAATTTGCGCAATATTCCAAACGTATATTTGCATAGAACTACCGCATGTAGTTCTTTATAATTGAATGACATAATTCAGAATATCCAAAAGTATATAAATCGCACAAATACGAATTTCATTGCCACAATTCAAGCATACATATCTACACAATCATTTGTTCATACCAAAGTAATACTCTACTTACAATGGTTGCGGCAAATTCTCTAATTAAGAGATATGATTCCTTTGTTGAATTGATTAGCTTTAGGTTGCTTGAATTGCTTTAGGCTTTAGAACTTTCTCCCTAATCCTCTCTCTCTAGATGGCGGCTACTCTTAGTCGTTCCTCAGCAACATGGCGGCTATGCTCTTAATTTGAATGAATAGATTAGGGTTTAGTCTAGGGTTGTTTATATAGAGGTTAGGAATTGATTAGAACCATTGATGTTGCTAGGTTAGATCGTAGCCATTCATTAGATAGAGAGACCAATTAAAACTTGCCACCTAGCCCTAATGACAAAGCAACCCACAGAAATTCGACCAAACACAGACCAGGCCAGCCAGGAGGGACTGGGTTCGATTTTCAAAAATTAAACTTTAAATTGAGCTGTTTTAGTCTATTTGAATTTTATCTATTGTATACATATATTTTTGCATATATATATATATATATATATATATATATATTCTCATATATATACATATATTTTCTTTATTTCCTTATATGTACGTTCTTATCCTTTCAAAATTTGAATTTGTATACGTACATGTATTTGCATGCTCAGTTGGCCCTCTCTAAAACAGAGATAAAAATTATGTCGCCGCCGGGGTTCGAACCCCCGACCTCCATGCTACAAATCCAATGCCTTAACCAACTGAGCTACAGAGGCTTTTGTTAATAAGTCTTAGAATAATAATAATTATTGTCCTCTCCTTACTTCTCTTTTTTCATGTTTTGCTGTAATATTTAAATTAAAGATATCTTCTTCATACGTTATCCGTTTTGCGCAAACTCGGACTCTATCTCAAGCAGAATTCCGAGACGAACGCAATGGTGATGTCCGTTTCCCTTAATTTTTCTGTTACAATTTAATTATACTTTAATTTGTTAATTTACTGTTAACGGAAAAATCCGGGGTGTTACACCCAGAGTTTAGGTTAAAACAATAAACTCCAGGTCAGTCATGTGACTGGTGTGAGAACTAAAGCAGTTATTAATCTTTATTCTTAAAGTTAGGTAAATCAAGGGACCACGCCGTATAACACGGAACGGGTTTCCTCCCAAGAATACCAGTGCATAAAACAAGCAGCGCAATGCTAAATAAAGAAAAATGAAGCTGTTATAAGACCCAGGTCCCATCACACAATGCAACGCAAGCCGGAGGATAGGGTTTTCCCTTATAACAGCCAAAGCATGCTTGATACGTTTAAAACACATTATTTGATACTATTATAAGTGTATAGTGTCAAAACAATTTCAAATCATAAATATCAATCATAGGCGGCATGGGTACCATCTATCATGTCGCCATACTAGTTCTACAATTAAAACTGCAATACACGTATTGGAAATCGGATTCCGTCATGAGCCGAGGCAAGGGGCAAGCTCCTCTCCGCGTTCGAGACACTCTAGCAAATGCCTCAGGACCCCACTATGATCCTTGGATCTTCAGGGCCGGTCCTCTCTTACTTTTGAGGATTAGTTATTCCTGAACACACGTTTCCCGGTCCTTACAGACCTATATCCGAGGCGCCTCGCATTCCAACAACCACACAGGTGAAAAGTATATAAATGTCAGGGCTGGTAGGTCACTGACACCACCCTAGCTAGAAAGAAACGTCGTGCTCTCCCTGCAGTCACTATCCCGTTTTTGACTCATACCGAGGTGTGAGGCTCACGAATTCACGTTATACACAAAGCTACGCCACACAGGCCGTGCTTTGATCATCAACCACAAGACTTTGCTTTTCAACAGAAGCCTTGATCAATTGCCACTTACGCGTGCCACATTGGCAATTCACTCCATGCGACTGATGTCCATCGATATACAACCTCTGAGCTCGTAAGTCTCAGAGAAGGGCGTTAAGCAAGAGAATAAATTCTCCGCCGCCAAACAGATGTATATTTAATAGAGATCAATCAACACAGAATAAAATCCAATGTCAGACACATAATCCATTTACAAGTTCGTTCTGGGTCTGAACGAAACCGGAGGCACTTTCCTCGCATATCCATCCATCTCCAAGTACGTCTGGAAGATCACCAACTGATTCCCTCATCCTGGGTGTACAGCCCAATCAAGATCATCAGTAATCACCCAAACGATGTGAAGACTTCCGGTCTTCAACCACCGTCTTCATCTTCGACATCTCGTCGAATCGGTTATTCAGAATGGGTATGAACCCGGCCTTTCTGAATAACCCACGTATATAATAAACGAATGTTATACAAACACAACAAACGCCTCATTCCGATTCAGAATATTCTTTTATTCACAAAATCACATTCTTAGGGAAAGGTTCCCATAAATTTTATCAAAGATAAATTCCTCTAAATTTATTCTTTAATCCTCCTTTGGATATTATTTCAAACTAGTCGGGATTAACGAACCACACCGAAGTAATTATTTATTTTATTTCCCAATCCCAACCTATATATCCCATGGAGCAAAACTGGTGATACTCCATTCCTAACACCACGGTGTTATCGGTAAAATTAATTACCATTTCACGTTCAAATCTAATTAAAGATTTAACTATCGCTTTGGAGCAAAACTGGTGATACTCCACTCTCGATCACTTTTCAGATTTGATAATTTAAATTATCAATTCACATTTTAATCTAATTAAAGATTCATTAAAACTCCACTTAGTTTTAATCTTTTCAAAAATCAACATCTTGCCTTTAACTGGGTTAAAGAACCAATGTCATCTAAAACACGATTCACGATAAACCCAAATCACATTTGATATTAAATACAAGGCTTTGAATAGAAAATATATCGGCTTATATTCAATATCAAATTCTGAAACCAGCATATATCGTATTGGAAATAACGATATAAAATATATCTTTCAAGTCCCCATAACAATATCTGTATAGTCACAAAATCCAACATCGAAATATCCCGAAGATAATTTCGATTCAACTCCAGTCCAATCCACGTATTGGAAATATTGATTATTTTCAAAATCACTTTTAAATTCAATTTATTTATAAAAAAAATAAATTGATTTTAATTCTAGTTCAAAACTAGTTCATTTCGATAAAAATCTATTTTTATCTTTTCAAATGTGGAATTTTTCACCCCAGTTCTTTCCAATTCACATATTATAATTTTACACAAATTATAGATATTTTTAATAATTTTATCAAGACCCGTACAGTCGATTTCCATCAACGGCCATCGAACTGCACTTACAGCGACCTTTTCTGAAATTGATTTGGACATAATTCCAAATCCAACCGTTAGATTTCAAATTTCTAATATTCAATGGAAAGCTCTTTTCGATACGAACCCAACGGTTCCGGTTTTAGGAGAATCCGACGGTCGAATCTCCCGCAATGTCCGTTTGAAATAAATGGTCGAAATTCACGAACTACCGCGGCGCGTTCTATTCAGGCCATTATATATATAATATATATATATTATATATATTTCGTCGATTTCCTTTTAAAACGAATTTTATAAATCGTTTTAACTTCGTTTCAAAACCATTTCAACACTATTTCCATTCAAAGCCAAAATTGAATTCTTCTTTATAAATTCGTTTTAAAATTCATTTCCATTCAATTCAAATTTTAATTCAATTTGAATTCATTTCAATTCACTTTCAATTCAATTTGAATTCGTTTTAAATTCATTTCGAAATCGTTTTCAATTCAATTTATTTCGAAATCGTTTCAATTCAATTTATTTCGAAATCGTTTTCAATTCAATTTATTTCGAAATCGTTTTCAATTCAATTTATTTCGAAATCGTTTTCAATTCAATTTATTTCGAAATCGTTTCAATTCAATTTATTTCGAAATCGTTTCAATTCAATTTATTTCGAAATCGTTTTCAATTCAATTTATTTCGAAATCGTTTTCAATTCAATTTATTTCGAAATCGTTTTCAATTCATTTCGAAATCGTTTAAAATCGATATAAATATCGTTCACGTCGAAATAACGCATCTCTAATCAATACGGCTTTATATTTTTCAAAACTCCTTTATTCTATCCAACAAATGAATATTTATCCCCTTGAACACATGAATCTATATTTCTTTCAACACATGACTAATCTCAACACATGAGTACTTGTCAACACATCACTATTTTTGTTATGTAAAATATTTTATAAAACTAAGGTATCTATCGTTTGATTTTCAATTAGACTTCTACTGGGAAGTAGTTCTAATTTTAAATGTGATAAAGATGTAATTTATTTTATTTAAAATATTTCACTCAACACACGAATATTTTCAACACATGAACATCGTCAACACATGACTATTTTTATATTCAACACATGACTTTTCTTTTATAATATTCCTTATTTTCCCGATTGGAATGAGGCCCAATCAATCACCATATAATGTTAATTATACGGATTCCATACAACACATGTATATAATAGCATTGAAAAATAATCAATCATCAACCAAAGTGCACTACACTGTATAAGCATCAAATATAGATATCTTACGCTTATAACAGTCTGTCAATCGACCGATCGACATATTTAATCAATCAGGATGAGTGAACATCAAATTTCATCCCAACACCCGTGTGGGGTTTCAAACAATCAAACACAGATTTTAGTTGTGCAGTTGGGCGACGTGTAAAATTTATCGACCCAATCGATATCAGTCAAATCAGTGTATATAAACAAATCGGTCGATTTGTTTATAAATATTCATTTATTCACTTTCACGTTAAAAATTATATTTTTAACGACAAAAATATTTATTTCAACACTTGAATTTCTATTCATTGCATTTACACAATAAAAATGATATTTTTATTTTTCTAACATATTTTAGAAAATTTCGGCGGCATAACGGCACGATACTAGAAACGGGACAAGGCCTAGCCTTATCCCCGGTCTAGTGAAGGCCCACGCCATTCACACATCAATCAAATTCACCAAACAACCCAATTCAAATCAAATCATATAACTAAGCTATGCAACCAAACAAACAAGTCCATGGTCTGTGGACGATTGTGTCGGGTGCTACTAAACACCGTCTGCATCCTAGTATATATATATATAACTAGAAAATAAATTGAAGAGTGAGAAATTCTCACTGAAAGCTATCCAATCCTCTTGACTCTTCTTTTATAGAAATCTTCTTCATCCTCGCCTTTTTCATCTTCGTTTGCCCGTAGTCACTATATACATAAAAAATCACATTTTTATATTTTGATGTCTTTAAAATAAAAATCACATTTTTATTTATTCACTTTCAATTTAAAAATCATATTTTTATAATCACCTCATATATATAAAAATCGAATTTTTACTTCGCTATGTAATATATAAAAATCATATTTTTATAATCACCTCATATATATAAAAATCGAATTTTTACTTCGCTATGTAATATATAAAAATCATATTTTTATTTCGAAGTTCAATATATAAAAATCACATTTTTACTTTCACGCTATATGGATAAAAATGCTATTTTTACACCGCTACTATATAGATAAAAATTCTATTTTTACATCGTTATTCTATATATAAAGATCTCTCCTTTTCAACTATAAAGATTTCATCTTTATAAAAATCAGCACTTTATTTCGACGTATAGAAAATAAAAATCAGATTTTTATTTCGCTACATATACAAAGATGATATCTTTATATTCTCTATCCTATAAAGATTATATTTTTAATACTTTAAAAATATAAAAATCATATTTTTAATATTTCTATATAGTAAAGATTATATTTTTAATACTTTAAAAATATAAAATCATATATTTTTATCACTTTAAAAATATAAAGATCATATTTTTTTACCAAATAAAAATCCTATCTTTTCACCTTTTAAAGTTCTAATCTTTTTCCATTTAAAATTCAAACCTTTTCTATTTTAAATTCTTTTTTTAAAATCAGTTTTAAATTACCCTTTAAAATCAGTTTTAAACAAACAAAACAAAAAAAAAACAGTTTTAAACAAACAAAAAAAAAGAACAGTTTTTAAACTTAAAATCGAAATTAGGTTTAAACTTTAAAATAAAAACAGTATTTAATCTTCTTTTTTCTTTCTTTTTTTTCAGTTTATATAAAACAAAAGTAAAATAAATAAAAAGAAAAGAAAAAAAAAACTTACAGGGGGAAGAGGGGAGGACCGCCGCAGTCGCTCGCAGTGGAGGGGGGGCGATCGCGATTTTCCTTTTTTTTATTTTTTTATTTTTTTGATTTCTGATTTTAATTCGGGGGGGGGGGGGTTATTATAAAGAAGAATATATATTAATTTATATTTTTAATTTAATTTTATCTTCAAAAAGTTACTATAGAAATTCGAACTCCTTTTTGAGCCCACCGACTGTCGTCCCTAGGGTAATACCCCCATTCCGAACACAATGGGATATGTGTCGCAAGCTGATTCGATCGTTTCAATTAGTTTCCGTTGAATTTACATTTAAATCACTACATTGAATTTTAAACGTACATTTCAAATTACCGGGGTCACATACTAACTCTAAAAATTCCCGAAAAATATTTTCTAGCTTCGTATTGACGATACGGTCCTAACAAAACTAGTTTCGTCGAATTCTGAGACCGTTGGAAAAATGGCCAATTTCCAGTCGATTAAAATCAACTGAAATGGTCAAAACACGTTTTCCTTTGCCACGCTCACATATTGATTCGAAAAATTATGAAATTTGAAACCTAGCAATAATTTAACACTGCGGATCCAACAAAAGTGGTTTCGTCGAAATCTGAGGTCATTTGCAAAATGTCCATTTTTAAGGGCATGAATTCCATAGCGACTATTCAGAATTTTCAACTGGACATATCTTTTGATCCCCGCCATGAAATCTTGATTTGTCGGATTCGTTGGAAAGATATCCACAATTAGATTCCATTATTTTTTGTTTCACTAAAATCCGGATTGTTTTGCACCCGGTACATTCAATTGAAGTTTGAAATCGAATTATCGAACTACCGCGCCATTTTCAATTCTATTTATAATTATATATAAATATTATATATTCTAACGACGACGTATATAATATATACGTCGAATTCTATTCAAAATAAATTTCACGTCGGTATTATTTAAAATAATCTATTTTAAATGTTCAAAATTCGCTAAAATTGCCAAAATAAAAATTTTAAACTGGCCCAGATTTACGGGTTATTACATCTTCCCTTCCCGATGTTTTCAAACTGTAACGACCCGCAAATCCGTACTATCTGAGTTGACTATTAACACCACACGTCCAACCCAAATTGCACAGAAATACGAATCGTTATTAGAAAGAAGTTAGAGGATGAGAAATAGAAAGAAAGAATTTTTAGAATAGAAGAAAACA
Source organism: Allium sativum (assembly GCA_030737875.1). Classification (NCBI taxonomy): domain Eukaryota; kingdom Viridiplantae; phylum Streptophyta; class Magnoliopsida; order Asparagales; family Amaryllidaceae; genus Allium; species Allium sativum. Next base: position 457,202,913 of record CM060909.1, read on the forward strand.
AAGAAGACAAATCTCACAGCGGAACGAATAAAATATATTATATAACATAACTCTTGAAATACAAATCAGTAACTTTATATACATACCATCATCAGAGCACAACAGTTATTCCTGGAACAGTTATAAACCCCTGTTTCCAGATACAAACATGGTTCACGGCGGAATATATGATAGTCTATAGCTAACTAGTGAAGCCTCCTGCTTCCAGCTCCTCCAAATAAATCTGAAAAATCCCGACTACTTGACTGCCCGTACAAATTTGGGCACCCAAGAGTTTAGGGAAAACAAACAAAATAAACTCTGGGTCAGTTATGGGACTGGTGTGAGTAAACTCCAATCATTTGTTTAACTTTTAAAATCCTTTCAAAAGAAAATATAATAGTAAGACCAGTCCACACATAAAAATGGACGGTTTTTACCTTACTATAACCCAAAACACTTTGATACGACAATCCAGTGATATTATAATAATGTCTACATAAAATAAATAACCAAATAGTAGAACGCTTGCATCTCACGCTCTACATATATAGTATAAAATCAAAAACCGCATGGCGCTTATTGGAGATTGGATTCCAACATGACAAGGTATGGGACCACCTGCCGATAGTGTATCTCTAGAGACGAATGCACTGGGTTCAACAAGAACATCTTGCAACCCAGCCCACACATGACCGACCACTCATTTCGCTTGAGTGTATCGAATGTATATCACCAACGGTTGGGATCAGCAACCGTTTCCCGATAAGGGACAGCATTGATAGATTTAAGAAGCAATTGGAATTTCTCTAGATAGGTGATTATACATCCTAATGGGTGCGACCCACGTAGCCATGTTGCCTGCCCGATTTTTGTCACTTCCCGGTTGTTGAGGCCTGAGGCTACGAATACTTACCATTCATTGATAACACAATCACTTTGAATGCCACATCGTCAGATCCGTTAATCACTGGTTGAGTTTGCACAAATATTCTAGATGTTATGCTAAGGGAATAAATCCGTTGCAACCATATATATTTATACAGACCAACCCTTTTGATCATTGGAAATACTTTGTCAGACATTCGTCCATTTACATTCGTTCTGGGACTGAACGAAACCGAAGGCACTATTTCTATTAATAGGAAGAGTCCTTGCACTTTACTCCGTCTTCAATGTATTCAGCATACTTGGTTCGCAACGCTTATGCCAATACGGAGTGGTTCTTCGGATAATAATCCAACCGGTCTCTCCATATTGACAACGATGGTCAAAACTTCGATTGTCTGTGATTTAACTATCGAATAAAAACAAGTGTTCATCCAAACATATCAAACAAATCACTGGGCTCTTTAATTAATATTTCATTAATTAAATCTCTTCTCCATTTCCTTATCAATATTTGTTAACCAAATATTTTCAATAATCATCTCGGCTTCTTACGCTATTTGGAAAAACATTTCCAAATATCACCTTCTCTTATTTCCTACTCTTAGAAAATATAATTTATTTGAAATTGAAACAATTTCAATCACTTATCTCTTTCTCGACTACTTTAACTATCCTCAGGAAATATTTACTTTTATATTTCCAAAATAACATCACTTGGGTTAAAACGAATGCAGTATAAAACATCGTTACGGCAACCCAAAATATTCTATTCAACTAACTATTATCCAACACTTCTCTTCGAGATTGGATCTTGTTATTTCTCCATTTAAAATGAAATCAATCAAGTTGGGGTAAAATTACCTCTCAGACCTTGACTGAAAACATCCTCAACTTCAAAACGGCAAAACCACTAACCTCGAATAAACACACTAAAAAACCCAATTGTTCATTCTAAAACATGTGTATGGTTTGCTTTCTATTTCTAATTTATAGATTTCCCTTTTTGTTTACAATATTCTATTTTTGATTTCGTTTCCTTATCTAATTCTATATATATCGATATATAGATTTCTAATTGTCAAATTTCTTAAAAATATTCTAACTCATTAAATTCTCGGAAAAATTCGCCATAACCTCCCCTGTATCGGGAGCATCGGGAAATTTCAAATAGCTTCCCGGTACCTTCCCCAATCAAAAGAAAAAGGAAAAGCCAAGCGGCTTGCCGATACGGCGCATAAAATCTCATATATGAATTAAACATGTACCTTTTTGTTGGGCACACAAATTAAAATCTTCGTATACTTCATCATGTACCTGTCTAACACATGTTCACCTGTTTTCAATTCAATTCAACACTATCTAATCGTTTGAATTCAGTTCCGCCCATTTATTCTTTAAATCGGCCATTTTGCCTATTTTACTCCTTTGTTTGAACGTAGCATTTTCAAACAAAATATTTAACTTGCTCGTAACCAAATTGCGTTTCAATTTCAATTTATTTCCCTTTTTGACTTCAAATATAAATTTCCAAATCAAATTCCCTTATTCAAAGTCCTATATCAATTCAAAATCCCATTAACAAATTACTATTCAAATTAGTTATTTCTATTCAATAAATCAAAAATCTGATTCCTGTTTCAAAAATCAACTCATTACTCCACTTGAGTACAGATATATTTCACCTCTCAAAACCTGGGATTTTCTTAAATAAAAATGCGGATTTTATTTTCTTAAAATCCTTCTATAAAATTAAATAAACCGTTATGGTTTTTAAATGGTTTTGGCGCTGCTCTTTTAAAAATTTGATTTTGACATATCTCAAAATTTATACGACGAAATCCAGATTTTTCTCCTCCATCAGAAAACTGTTATCAATTTGGTCCTGACGTTTCTTGTTTCAAAGAATTTCGACTTCAATTGAGTTCTGTATATCCAATTGAAGTTCGAACCGCCAATTTACGAACTGCAGCGCTGCGGCGAGTTCGTTTTAATTATATTTATATATAAACTTTTAAACTTCGTTAAAATGAATTCAACTCCATTTTAGCTCTATTTGAATTTCTTGATTCAAATTCCAATCTCACTTTTATTTGAATTCTATATTCAAATTCCAATTCCTTTTCTATTTGAATTCTATGTTCAAATTCTATTTCCTTTTCTATTTGAATTCTAAATTCAAATTTCCTTTTCTATTATTCAAATTCTATATTTAAATTTCCTTTATTCAACTCCCATTTGAATTCCTATATTCAAATTCTATAGTTGAATTTCCTTTTCTATTTTATATTCAAATTCAATACTTGAATTTCTATTTCAATTTCATATTCAAATTCAATACTTGAATTTCTATTTCAATCTCATATTCAAATTCAATACTTGAAATTCCATTTGAATTCTATTATTCAATTTCTATACTTGAAATTTCATTTGAATTCTATTATTCAATTTCTATTTCAATTCTTCTTTGAAATTCTATATTTCAAAATCAATTCAATTCTTCTTTGAAATTCAATATTTCAAATTCAATTCAATTCTTCTTTGAAATTCATTATTTCAAATTCATTTATTCAAATTCCTTTATTCCTCTATTCACATTCCTTTATTCACATTCCTTTATGAATTTCTATATTCAAATTCCATATTCAATTCTTTTTGAATTCTAGATTCAAATTCTATATTTAATTCTGTTTGAATTCTCTATATTCAAATTCCTTTATTAAGTTTCCATTTGAATTTCTATACTCAAAATTCTATTTCAAATTCTTTTATTCAAATCCCTTTTGAATTCCTCTTTGAATTTTCTTTATTCAAATTCTATATTTGAATTTCATTATTCAATTCTATTTGGATCTATTTGAATTTTCTATATTCAAATTTCAAATTCAATTCTATTTGAATCTTCTATATTCAAATTTCAAATTTCAATTCTATTTTAGAAAAATAGAATTTCCTTTCTAATTCTCAAATATCCCTTTTCATGATATTTTTAAATATCATTAATTAAGCCCAGTGACACTTAAACACACAAAGCAACCAATTATTTATTTTTCTAACACATCATATATAAAAATATATATGCAAACAAATAACAAACAGATAATATATTTTTGAGGAATCCAGTTGGATTCCTCCAACCTGTTTTCCTGCATCCACAGATGTTAGCACATAAATAATACCCATTCTGCTTCGTGGCAGAATATCGTGGTATAGAAGGTCATCCACTAATCATAGCGTGGGGCGTATAGGGTAATCATCTGCTATGAAACTGCGGGCATCCGCTAATGAGACTGCGGGAATCCAACCAATCAATCAACCCAATATATATATAGCCTAAATAACTAACATATATAAAATAACCAGAAAACATTCGCACAAGCAACAAACAATTATTTTTAATGAAATAAAAATAATTCTAAAGGTGAGTGAAATTTACTCACCTTAGTTTATAATCGTCGAATATCCGGTCAAATGCTATATCGTCTTGGCTATGAATCTACTCGAGTCAATTTATATTGCACCTATGATTATTTAACTTAACGATTAAACGATTTATTAACTTAACTAAACTACTTAAAATAAATAATTTATTCTATGTAATTTAAATTTCTCGTAAAAACGTATACCTTATTTTTCTTCAAAAATCAATCTCTGATGAACTCATACACAAATGATTTACTTTGATTTATCCTTACCTTAATGATCTTTAAGTCTTTCTTCTCCATGTAAAACCATCACCTAAAACAGTGTCTTCCCTAGCAAATCGCCAACTGCAATGAACCCAAAACTGCATTAGTCACCTTGGCAATCTATCGAACAACTTGTAGGCACCCCATCATCGCTGCGACACCCTGTTCTTCCAAGATCCATCGCCTAAAACTGAATTCAGTTCCTTCGAACTCCAGTACCAGCGGCCATACCATTGTCTTTTCCTTTACCCTATTTTGACAAACTCTGATCACCACACAATCCCTGAGAAACCCGCTCCTCCATCAACGAAGTGCCGCGCCAAAAGTTCTGAAACTCCTCGACTTGAATTGGAGCACCTCGTCGCCTCCAGAACCGACATCGCTAGCTTCATAGCTTCGAAAACCCAAACCGCGACCTTACTCGAGCTTCCAGATCCAACAAACAAAACTCCGACTTCTCAAATATAAGGACAGCGGACCCCAAGCCTTACGCGACACCATTATCGTGTCCTAACCACTCGCGAATCCCCCATCTTCGCACTGTCGAACTTCGAAATCAAAATCGTGAGTTGAACCTGAGATCGCGGTTTCCCTTTTTGAAGTCGGCCATGTTTATTTCTTTTTAAAAGGAACGATGTAAATGATTTTGGAATTGGAATTAGAAAAGAAAGTGGCCATTTTGGCCTGAAATGAATTGATTTACAGAAGAACACAGATGAAAGAAATAAGGGGAGGAGGTGTTGCGTTTATATAATTGGAGACTACTTCAGCGCCAAGGAATCGAGGGTAGGTGTCTTCTTAGGTAGGATTTACCTGAGGGAGATCTTATAGGTACAGAGTTTATTATGTCAGGTGTTAACTGGTACGATGTTTTATTAAATTTTAATTATCTGGTGAACGCGAACTCCTTTTTAAACAGAACGACCGACCATTCTAGGGTAAAACCGCTATTCTGAACACATTGGGACAGGTATCGAAACTCAATTCAACCATATGGAGGAGATATTAATTCAAACTGATATAAATTAAATTCAAAACAATTTAATTCCTTGCTAATAAATTATTATCGTTCATACTCAGACAGAACTGACACTGATTATCTGAATTAGTTTAACCCCGTTTTAAATTTTGAATTGAATTATATTTTGAATTACAATAATTCAATAAATTCTAAATTAAATTGTATTCAACTGTTAAATCGATAATTCAATATAAAAATTCATTTATATTATCAATTCAATTTTTAAAACTATAATAAATATTCAAAATTAATTGACCAGAAATCCGGGTCGTTACATTCTTCCTCCCTTAAAATAATTTCGTCCTCAAAATTGCTAAGGTAGGAAAAATGGTACAAATCCCTTTACTTTTCAAAATCTCACTTATGTTGAAACTCAACTCCTCATATTTCAACAAATCGGCTCCAACCAAAACTTTTGGTCTTCACACATTTAATCTAAATGATTTACACCCAATTCAAATTCCATTCAATCTTATTCAAATTGAATTTCATTAATTTATTTACCTCGATCCATTTAACTTGCTTAAGTTAAATTTAAAATTCAGAATTCAAATTCCTGGGTTTTCCTTTCAAATCCTTCTGAAAACACATAAATATATACATATTTATTTATTCCCATTTCAAATTCAAAACATTTGAATTTTCAAATCCACTTATTCTCTTTCAAAACAAATTTCGACCAAGAACTTTTCTAAGGTAGCAATCCATCACTTAGAAACTCGAAAATGAACACTGATGATGTTGCAATCATCATCAGAATTATTTCCCAGCCACTGAAGTGAGTTCAGTGCTTAATCACTTTCAAAATCCACTCAAATATGGTTTTGATTCAAAACCCTTGCAAAACAAAGCTATATTATTTTAATATACTTTAGAAAATATTTTCAAACTTCCCAGGATTTAAATTCCAAATTCTGGTTTGAATTCAATTTTAATTCATCTCATTTGTATATTTCAGTCTTATACAAATTATATATATATATATATCCATTCCGATTTTTATAATCCCAACGGATTATAATAACAACCAACACATCCATATATTATAATAATTTCAGAAAATTATTCTTTTTCTATCAAAATAGAATTTTGGGTAAAATTATTTCATTTACCCAGTTAAAAACAATATCGTGTTCAATCTTTTGTTCAAATGTTTATAAACTCTTATCGACGTCGTGGCGTCCCATGATTCGATCAGAATTCATAATTCACTCAACAGACTAGTCAACACAATATAAAACAACTTTTATATCAAATAACAAATACGCTCTCTCGTATATATATACACTCAACTCATTCTAGGATACTACTGATCCTATCTCTAATGAGCACAACTCCACAAAGCCTAGGTATTAACTCAACCTAAGCTCTGATACCAACTGTATCGACCCGCAAATCCGTACTATCTGAGTTGACTATTAACACCACACGTCCAACCCAAATTGCACAGAAATACGAATCATTATTAGAAAGAAGTTAGAGGATGAGAAATAGAAAGAAAGAATTTTTAGAATAGAAGAAAACAAAGAAGACAAATCTCACAGCGGAACGAATAAAATATATTATATAACATAACTCTTGAAATACAAATCAGTAACTTTATATACATACCATCATCAGAGCACAACAGTTATTCCTGGAACAGTTATAAACCCCTGTTTCCAGATACAAACATGGTTCACAGCGGAATATATGATAGTCTATAGCTAACTGGTGAAGCCTCCTGCTTCTAGCTCCTCCAAATAAATCTGAAAAATCCCGACTATTTGACTGCCCGTACAAATTTGGGCACCTAAGAGTTTAGGGAAAACAAACAAAATAAACTCTGGTTCAGTTATGGGACTGGTGTGAGTAAACTCCAATCATTTGTTTAACTTTTAAAATCCTTTCAAAAGAAAAGATAATAGTAAGACCAGTCCACACATAAACATGGACGGTTTTTACCTTACTATAACCCAAAACACTTTGATACGACAATCCAGTGATATTATAATAATGTCTACATCAAATAAATAACCAAATAGTAGAACGCTTGCATCTCACGCTCTACATATATAGTATAAAATCAAAAACCGCATGGCGCTTATTGGAGATTGGATTCCAACATGACAAGGTATGGGACCACCTGCCGATAGTGTATCTCTAGAGACGAATGCACTGGGTTCAACAAGAACATCTTGCAACCCAGCCCACACATGACCGACCACTCATTTCGCTTGAGTGTATCGAATGTATATCACCAACGGTTGGGATCAGCAACCGTTTCCCGATAAGGGACAGCATCGATAGATTTAAGAAGCAATTGGAATTTCTCTAGATAGGTGATTATACATCCTAATGGGTGCGACCCACGTAGCCATGTTGCCTGCCCGATTTTTGTCACTTCCCGGTTGTTGAGGCCTGAGGCTACGAATACTTACCATTCATTGATAACACAATCACTTTGAATGCCACATCGTCAGATCCGTTAATCACTGGTTGAGTTTGCACAAATATTCTCGATGTTATGCTAAGGGAATAAATCCGTTGCAACCATATATATTTATACAGACCAACCCTTTTGATCATTGGAAATACTTTGTCAGACATTCGTCCATTTACATTCATTCTGGGACTGAACGAAACCGAAGGCACTATTTCTATTAATAGGAAGAGTCCTTGCACTTTACTCCGTCTTCAATGTATTCAGCATACTTGGTTCGCAACGCTTATGCCAATACGGAGTGGTTCTTCGGATAATAATCCAACCGGTCTCTCCATATTGACAACGATGGTCAAAACTTCGATTGTCTGTGATTTAACTATCGAATAAAAACAAGTGTTCATCCAAACATATCAAACAAATCACTGGGCTCTTTAATTAATATTTCATTAATTAAATCTCTTCTCCATTTCCTTATCAATATTTGTTAACCAAATATTTTCAATAATCATCTCGGCTTCTTACGCTATTTGGAAAAACATTTCCAAATATCACCTTCTCTTATTTCCTACTCTTAGAAAATATAATTTATTTGAAATTGAAACAATTTCAATCACTTATCTCTTTCTCGACTACTTTAACTATCCTCAGGAAATATTTACTTTTATATTTCCAAAATAACATCACTTGGGTTAAAACGAATGCAGTATAAAACATCGTTACGGCAACCCAAAATATTCTATTCAACTAACTATTATCCAACACTTCTCTTCGAGATTGGATCTTGTTATTTCTCCATTTAAAATGAAATCAATCAAGTTGGGGTAAAATTACCTCTCAGACCTTGACTGAAAACATCCTCAACTTCAAAACGGCAAAACCACTAACCTCGAATAAACACACTAAAAAACCCAATTGTTCATTCTAAAACATGTGTATGGTTTGCTTTCTATTTCTAATTTATAGATTTCCCTTTTTGTTTACAATATTCTATTTTTGATTTCGTTTCCTTATCGAATTCTATATATATCGATATATAGATTTCTAATTGTCAAATTTCTTAAAAATATTCTAACTCATTAAATTCTCGGAAAAATTCGCCATAACCTCCCCTGTATCGGGAGCATCGGGAAATTTCAAATAGCTTCCCGGTACCTTCCCCAATCAAAAGAAAAAGGAAAAGCCAAGCGGCTTGCCGATACGGCGCATAAAATCTCATATATGAATTAAACATGTACCTTTTTGTTGGGCACACAAATTAAAATCTTCGTATACTTCATCATGTACCTATCTAACACATGTTCACCTGTTTTCAATTCAATTCAACACTATCTAATCGTTTGAATTCAGTTCCGCCCATTTATTCTTTAAATCGGCCATTTTGCCTATTTTACTCCTTTGTTTGAACGTAGCATTTTCAAACAAAATATTTAACTTGCTCATAACCAAATTGCGTTTCAATTTCAATTTATTTCCCTTTTTGACTTCAAATATAAATTTCCAAATCAAATTCCCTTATTCAAAGTCCTATATCAATTCAAAATCCCATTAACAAATTACTATTCAAATTAGTTATTTCTATTCAATAAATCAAAAATCTGATTCCTGTTTCAAAAATCAACTCATTACTCCACTTGAGTACAGATATATTTCACCTCTCAAAACCTGGGATTTTCTTAAATAAAAATGCGGATTTTATTTTCTTAAAATCCTTCTATAAAATTAAATAAACCGTTATGGTTTTTAAATGGTTTTGGCGCTGCTCTTTTAAAAATTTGATTTTGACATATCTCAAAATTTATACGACGAAATCCAGATTTTTCTCCTCCATCAGAAAACTGTTATCAATTTGGTCCTGACGTTTCTTGTTTCAAAGAATTTCGACTTCAATTGAGTTCTGTATATCCAATTGAAGTTCGAACCGCCAATTTACGAACTGCAGCGCTGCGGCGAGTTCGTTTTAATTATATTTATATATAAACTTTTAAACTTCGTTAAAATGAATTCAACTCCATTTTAGCTCTATTTGAATTTCTTGATTCAAATTCCAATCTCACTTTTATTTGAATTCTATATTCAAATTCCAATTCCTTTTCTATTTGAATTCTATGTTCAAATTCTATTTCCTTTTCTATTTGAATTCTAAATTCAAATTTCCTTTTCTATTATTCAAATTCTATATTTAAATTTCCTTTATTCAACTCCCATTTGAATTCCTATATTCAAATTCTATAGTTGAATTTCCTTTTCTATTTTATATTCAAATTCAATACTTGAATTTCTATTTCAATTTCATATTCAAATTCAATACTTGAATTTCTATTTCAATCTCATATTCAAATTCAATACTTGAAATTCCATTTGAATTCTATTATTCAATTTCTATACTTGAAATTTCATTTGAATTCTATTATTCAATTTCTATTTCAATTCTTCTTTGAAATTCTATATTTCAAAATCAATTCAATTCTTCTTTGAAATTCAATATTTCAAATTCAATTCAATTCTTCTTTGAAATTCATTATTTCAAATTCATTTATTCAAATTCCTTTATTCCTCTATTCACATTCCTTTATTCACATTCCTTTATGAATTTCTATATTCAAATTCCATATTCAATTCTTTTTGAATTCTCGATTCAAATTCTATATTTAATTCTGTTTGAATTCTCTATATTCAAATTCCTTTATTAAGTTTCCATTTGAATTTCTATACTCAAAATTCTATTTCAAATTCTTTTATTCAAATCCCTTTTGAATTCCTCTTTGAATTTTCTTTATTCAAATTCTATATTTGAATTTCATTATTCAATTCTATTTGGATCTATTTGAATTTTCTATATTCAAATTTCAAATTCAATTCTATTTGAATCTTCTATATTCAAATTTCAAATTTCAATTCTATTTTAGAAAAATAGAATTTCCTTTCTAATTCTCAAATATCCCTTTTCATGATATTTTTAAATATCATTAATTAAGCCCAGTGACACTTAAACACACAAAGCAACCAATTATTTATTTTTCTAACACATCATATATAAAAATATATATGCAAACAAATAACAAACAGATAATATATTTTTGAGGAATCCAGTTGGATTCCTCCAACCTGTTTTCCTGCATCCACAGATGTTAGCACATAAATAATACCCATTCTGCTTCGTGGCAGAATATCGTGGTATAGAAGGTCATCCACTAATCATAGCGTGGGGCGTATAGGGTAATCATCTGCTATGAAACTGCGGGCATCCGCTAATGAGACTGCGGGAATCCAACCAATCAATCAACCCAATATATATATAGCCTAAATAAATAACATATATAAAATAACCAGAAAACATTCGCACAAGCAACAAACAATTATTTTTAATGAAATAAAAATAATTCTAAAGGTGAGTGAGATTTACTCACCTGAGTTTATAATCGTCGAATATCCGGTCAAATGCTATATCGTCTTGGCTATGAATCTACTCGAGTCAATTTATATTGCACCTATGATTATTTAACTTTACGATTAAACGATTTATTAACTTAACTAAACTACTTAAAATAAATAATTTATTCTATGTAATTTAAATTTCTTGTAAAAACGTATACCTTATTTTTCTTCAAAAATCAATCTCTGATGAACTCATACACAAATGATTTACTTTGATTTATCCTTGCCTTAATGATCTTTAAGTCTTTCTTCTCCATGTAAAACCATCACCTAAAACAGTGTCTTCCCTAGCAAATCGCCAACTGCAATGAACCCAAAACTGCATTAGTCACCTTGGCAATCCATCGAACAACTTGTAGGCACCCCATCATCGCTGCGACACCCTGTTCTTCCAAGATCCATCGCCTAAAAACTGAATTCAGTTCCTTCGAACTCCAGTACCAGCGGCCATACCATTTTCTTTTCCTTTACCCTATTTTGACAAACTCTGATCACCACACAATCCCTGAGAAACCCGCTCCTCCATCAACGAAGTGCCGCGCCAAAAGTTCTGAAACTCCTCGACTTGAATTGGAGCACCTCGTCGCCTCCAGAACCGACATCGCTAGCTTCATAGCTTCGAAAACCCAAACCGCGACCTTACTCGAGCTTCCAGATCCAACAAACAAAACTCCGACTTCTCAAATATAAGGACAGCGGACCCCAAGCCTTACGCGACACCATTATCGTGTCCTAACCACTCGCGAATCCCCCATCTTCCCACTGTCGAACTTCGAAATCAAAATCGTGAGTTGAACCTGAGATCGCGGTTTCCCTTTTTGAAGTCGGCCATGTTTATTTCTTTTTAAAAGGAACGATGTAAATGATTTTGGAATTGGAATTAGAAAAGAAAGTGGCCATTTTGGCCCGAAATGAATTGATTTACATAAGAACACAGATGAAAGAAATAAGGGGAGGAGGTGTTGCGTTTATATAATTGGAGACTACTTCAGCGCCAAGGAATCGAGGGTAGGTGTCTTCTTAGGTAGGATTTACCTGAGGGAGATCTTATAGGTACAGAGTTTATTATGTCAGGTGTTAACTGGTACGATGTTTTATTAAATTTTAATTATCTGGTGAACGCGAACTCCTTTTTAAACAGAACGACCGACCATTCTAGGGTAAAACCGCTATTCTGAACACATTGGGACAGGTATCGAAACTCAATTCAACCATATGGAGGAGATATTAATTCAAACTGATATAAATTAAATTCAAAACAATTTAGTTCCTTGCTAATAAATTATTATCGTTCATACTCAGACAGAACTGACGATGATTATCTGAATTAGTTTAACCCCGTTTTAAATTTTGAATTGAATTATATTTTGAATTACAATAATTCAATAAATTCTAAATTAAATTGTATTCAACTGTTAAATCGATAATTCAATATAAAAATTCATTTATATTATCAATTCAATTTTTAAAACTATAATAAATATTCAAAATTAATTGACCAGAAATCCGGGTCGTTACACAAACCTCCATCACTCAGACAATGGAAATGAAAAATCGATGGAACCTGGCCTAAACATCTGCAACCCTACTTTCAAATAGACCTTAACTACAGCTCAACGTATGACTAGTTTAAATCATGCCAACCTAAAAGCAGTCGCCATGTCCTCTCACACCATTAGCCTAAGGAGGGGGAGCCGAACCTACGAACGTACGCTAGTGAGGAGACTTTGAACTTATTTGCTCCACCATCTTGTATATATACGGGTACGGGGTTATCTTCTTATTCCAGAAAGGCAGAAATGGCCAAACTCTTAGAAGAAGAAAAAAAATGTAATGCGGCCATTAAATATAAACCGCAAGTTCCAGAGATCAAAAAATTTTCCCTATTTAAAAGAACTAAACACGCTCACTATTGGTGCGGTGTTCTCTGGCAAGGTCTTCGACAACGTCGGAGGAGAAGAGATCGCGGTGGACAGGGGACGTAGGGAGTGTGTACGAACCACAACAGTACTACTTAAAGGAAATTGGGTTTACATTAGTTTTCATCAAGGGGGAGAGTGGATTTCGGTTGAACAGTAACCGGGTTAAGTGGGCAGGGATGTTGCGGTAGAGTTGAAAGTGGCAAGTGTGAGCATTTTGTTTGAAAGAGGAGCCAGTGTGAAGTTGCGAGGAGCTTGCGGTTGCAAAGAGTGATGAACAGTGGAGGTTAATATATTTCGATGGCCTAATCCTCCTTATATTGCCTAATGAAGTTGATTTATATAAGTCAAGATTTATTAATTAATAATACATACATTATAACAGTTTAAGGGAACGGGTTCAAATTAGTATAAAGTAGCTATGGGGAGAACCGAGGGTACCTGTAGCAGCTACAGGTTATATATGGTGATTGGAGGAAAGTGTAGGGGTTTAAAATGGGTTAGGACGTGCGAAAAGAGGAAACCAAAGTGCAGAAACTGGAAGGAAGACCGCAATAGCGGTTTACTGGAGGGGAAGAAGTGAGATAAAATACTGTAGAAGTTGGGGTTCGGGTAAGCCCAGTTTTACATGTAATTAAAGATTGTAGTTAACATAAGATTTAAGGTTAAGTAAGATTTAAACTAATATAATATATATTTAGCATATACCGTGGTCCATTTTAGTTAACAAACTTTTAGTATTAATTTATTCTACGCTTGTCTTAACCAGTTTTATACTTAACGCATGTTAGTTTAGATAAATGTGACCTATGTTTTATACTTAACCAGTTTTATAATTTCCTAACCATCACCATAACGTTAGGTGTGCCTAATTAAGATACTGTGCTCACTTGTAATTATGTATCGTGAACGTATAATAATAGCGTGACTATGAAGATTTCTAGAACTTGCCTAATCTTTGCTTTAATTAATAATATAACATAAGGGAGGTTTATTTTGTGCCAAAATTCCTATATATGCCTAACCCAAGTGTTTTGGCATGTATATGTACATGAGACTATTGGTACAGTATTCTAAACTGAAAAGAAATATAACTCGCCTAGGAGTGTGCCTGATAATCACATTAATAGGAGATTAGTAAATAAAAATTTATTATTAAGGTATTTATAATATAAATCAGAAAGGGTGGATAACGTATAAATTATATTTTCGTTATGCAGTACTGGGAACGGGTGAAACCAGTAACGTCAGAACCGTGTCGACAAGCACAAAACGATAAAACTGGTCTGATCAGAGGTAGAAGCTATTGGAGTTTTTAATTAAATTAAACATCAGTTTAATTTAATTTAAACGAACTGTTTCAGCAACGAACGAAATCAGGTGAGTTAAACTCACTCAGTTTTCCCATTTATATTTTATATAAATTGGGTTTTTATTTTGTGTGCTCTGCTTGTCAATGGTTGACTGTTTGCTAGTTATATATTTATTTGTGATTTAACTGATGAAATTAAACCATCGTTTAATTTTAGTGCAATACCAAATCGTTATTTTAACGATTGGTTCCAATAAAGGTAACTTACCTTATTGATCGCGTTTGTTTATAAACGTGTTTTAATTTGTTGAATTGCTTGTGGTTGATGTTGAATAGTTGCTATTTAGTGTTATCAGTTAAACAAAAACTGAATGGTCTGATTCGAGATAACCATTTGAATACAGGGAAGAACAGGTTGGAGGGATCCAACTGAATTCCTCAAATATATTTTTATTTTCATATTATCATATATGAACTGTCCTGTTTGTGTTGATTGATTTGATTGTTGATTATCGAATATTCAACATTTGTTAGTTTAAACCAATGGGCGGTATTGGTTGAGAATTTAGCAGCGTATGGCCTATAAAATCAATCGTTTTATAAATATTGATTCACCATCAGGTGAGTCGATAGAGATAATGTTATAAAATTTATTTTATAACTAGAGATAAATTTTTGAATATATTATTTTGAATAAGAGTTATTAAAGAGAGATAAATAAATATTTTATTTATTTAAGATTTTGATTTGTTAATAATTTATTTTATAAAGTAAATGCTGATGTTAATCAGATTTACAAGTATGAGAATATGAAATGAATCGAATGGTTAAATCTTGATAATTGTTTTGTAAAGAAAACAATTAATGGAATTATTTAAATTAATTATATTTTTAATTAATTTAAAGCGAGGATTAATTAGAATCGGTTAATGAGATAATCGAGTTTGAGTTAAATAAATCGACCAGTTTGAATTGAAATTGATTATCAAATTGATGTGTTTCGATTAAATGGTTTAATGAATACTGTTTAAATGTAAATAAGGTTTTTTAAAAAGGATTTACTATTTATTTTAATTAATAAAGAAATTAACTACTAATGTAGTAAATGATTGAGATAAATTATTATTTTGATTAATAATAATTTAGAAAATTACTTTTCCAAAGTAATCGAAGTGAAATGAAATCTAATGGGATGGTGAAAGAAGTTATGAACGGGTTTTATACTTAAAACCCGAATTTTTAAAACGAAGTTATAAAGAGAAGTTGAAGCGAATACGAGAGAGTAAATTAAATGGTTGCTTAATATTTGAGTTAAGTAAAAGGAATTGAGAACAGAAGGGTTTATATAAAACCAGGGTTATGTAAATGAGATTTTTAGTGTAAAAGTGTTGATATTAGATTAACGATATTTGAAAATGAAAACAAGTAAAAAGGGGAGAACTAAAATAAGATTTCCAAAGTGGGAAATGGTTGAATAGATTTGAAAGGAGATTGGTAAAAGTGTATTTGAGGTAAAGAAGTGGGTCATAGGGTTGTATAACCAAACCCAATTTATAATGGAATTTGTTTTAAGACGTGAATGGAATATGAGTTTGATTACAACTTATATTTATCTGAGGATATGAACGTTGTTGATCAAGGTCTGAGAGGTAATTAAAATACCCCAACTTGAACAACATCAGGATTATCTGAAGATGATATTAGTTGGTAATCGTAAAAGAGGTTAGAGATGGTTCATTATTTCCATTAGTGAAATAATGTAACATTGGTGAGAATTGGAAAATATATATGACGAGAGATCAAAGTAAAGGAAATGTAAAGTTAGTTTTATTCTATACTAATCAATGTTAGTTATGGTTTCGAGAATGGAATATAAGATATTACGTAACGCTATTTAAAGAAAAAAAATGAGTTGAATGGATTTTCCATGTTTTAAATAATAAGGAATGATGTTGAAATGTCTTTGAAAGGAGAATTAAGTGTAAATTGAATATGGCTATTTTACCATGTATTATAAAGAAATGGTGTTGAGAACATTGGTATTTTAATTAAGAATTCAATTATCGTATTTCTAAACATTAAAGGGTTAGAAGTTTTAATTAAGCAGAAGTGAACTAATTTATTTTAAATAAAAGGCCAAGTGATGCTGGATACTGAACCAGTGAACTCATTGGAGTGTCATGATTGAAACACAGTTTATTTTGATAGTTAAATCACCGACTATCGAACATGTCCAATACGATTGTTGGTATGGAAAGACCGGGATTGAATTTATATTCGAAAACCATTCCAACCAACAAATATGTGAAGATACCAAAAGAGGATCGAGTTGAAGCATTGAAGACTGTGGATTTTCATAAACGAAAGAACCACTAATATTCTCTGCCTGGCAAGCAGAGATAAGCTGTGATTATATTGTGGCTGGAACCTACGGGTTGCAAGGACTTCTCGCTACTGATCCATGGGGTGATTCCTATATGAGATGCAGTAGGAGAGTGCCTTCGGTTCATCCTGTTCCTGGATGACTTGTATGGACGGATGTCTGACAGAGTATTTCCAAAGGATCATGTACGTTGATTTCTTCAAACGTGCTATGGTTGTTGGCGGGGAATTTCCGTTCTCTTAGTTTCTAGCTAGAGTATTTTTATGGACGTCAATTAGTGATATCTGATGGATCTGACGATGTGGAATTCAAAGTGAATGGTGATCAGATGTTTCAAAAATAAACTCTGACCTCAAGCCTCATCAACCGGGAATGACAAAAATCGGGCAGGCAGCATGGCTATGTGGATCGCTCCCATTAGGGTGTATAATTACCTATCCAGAGAAATTCCTATTTACTTCTTGAACCTATATTCCATGCTGTCCCTTTTCGGGAGACGGTTGCTGATCCCAACCGTTGGTGATATTACATTCGATACACTCAAGCGAAATGAGTGGTCGGTCATGTGTGGGCCGGGTTGCAAGATGTTCTTGTTGAACCCAGTGTATTCGCCTCTAGAGATACATTATCGGCAGGTGGTCCAGTACCTTGTCATAGTTGGAAATCCAGTCTCCAATAAGCGCCCGCGGTTTTTGATTGTATACTATATACGTGGAGCATGAGATGCAAGCGTTCTGCTAGATTCTATTTACTTGTATGTAGACATTATTATAATATTAGAAAAGATATTGGTTTCAAAAACTGTTTTGGGTTATCGTAAGGTAAAAACCGTCCGTGTTTATGTGTTGATTTGGTCTTACGATTATCCTTTTCTTTTGAAAAGATTTTGAACTTTAAAATCATGATTGGATGATTTACCCTTAATACTGTGCGAGTTTATCTCACTCTGGTTCACCAGACTAACCTGGTGTTTTGTAAATGCTCGGGTTAGCCCGGGGTGTACAGGTTCAGGTTATCGAATGCTGGGAAGTCCAGAGACGAGCTGGAGATGTTCTGACGTATGATATTATATAGCTACTATTCCGCTGTGTGTTGTATATGGGAACAGGTCATTATAACTGTCTCGTTGTGTGATATACTCTGATATTGTAAGTATTCTTAAAGCTCTCAATAAAGATTTATTTCTGTATTATATTTTGTTCCGCTGCGATGTGAGACTCTGTGTTGTGTTGTTTCTTCTTCTTCTTCTATTCTAATATTTCTTTCTTTCTTATCTCACCCTCTAATTTCTTTCTAATAACTATCCAGTGTTTTCGGTGCTTAGAGGGTCGGCATGAGTTACGATAAAGGTATTTATGTCGATTTTCAGGGCCGAAAATCCTTGGGTTGTTACAGTGGTATTATAGCTATTGGTTTAGTGATTACCTTGGCTCTGTTACATGACTCAGTAGAGATGGGGTTAGTAATACCCTAGATTGAGTTGAGTATATATATACGAATGAACGTATTTGTAGATTTTATATAAATAAATTGTTTTATATTGTGGAGATTTATTAGTTGAGTTGTTTATGGGTTCTGGTCGATCAGTTTGATCCACTGTATCGATAGGGGTTTCTAAACACTCAAGTACGATAAACCGACATGGTATGTTTTGAAAAAGGGTAAATGAAATAATTTTACCCAAATTATACTTTGATATAAAGAATGATTAATATTTGAAGTATTATAGTATATTGGATGTGTTGGTTGATTATAATTGAAATGGTTATATAAATAACCAATTGGAATTCGTATAATATAAAAGCAGATTTATTAAATCGGAGATTTAAATCAGAATTGGAATTAAAATTCCTAAAAGTGGGAAAGGTGTTTGCAAATGAACTTGGAGTGAATATATATGAATTTTAAAATCCTGGGAGATTTTAAATTGTTTTACAAACATTGAAATGGATATTTTGAAATAGATTTCAAAATGAAAGTGTTTAAAATTGGAGTTTTGAAATGATATAGTATTGAACTCACTTCGATAGTTGGGGAATAACTCTGATGATGCTGGCCACACCATCAGTGTTCATTTCCGAGTTCTAAGTGACGGATTACTACCAAAAATCTTGTTTTGAATTGCTTTGAGAAAAACAAGTTGTTTTGAATCCTGAAAAGGAATATTTGATTTTTAAAAGAGCTGAACTATTTACAAACTCCCAGGGAAATTGTTTGAACAAACATAAAATTAATTAGAAATTGTGAAAACAAATATAATTGAATTGAAACCAATTAACTGGAAATTGAATCGGGATATGATTCTGAATTGTGAGACAGGCATCTGAAATGGTATTGACTGGTAAGTTAAGGGTTGAAATTGATAATAAATTAGATTTGAAAATTAATGGGTTTATAACGTTCTTTCTTACCTTAGCAATTTCGAGGACGAAATTATTTTAAGGGGGAAGAATGTAACGACCCGTGTTTTTGGCCGTCAAATATTTAATTTAATTCATTATTTTAAATATTATATTTGGAATATAAATGGATTTTAAATATTTAATTCGATAATAAAACGAAGTTTGAACGTTAATTTTATTTATAATATAAAACGAGCTCGAAATCGCGCGGCAGTTCGTAATATTTGGTTTTGAACTTCAACTGAGAATACAGGATTCGATATAAGTCGGATTACTGTGAAACAAGACACGTTGGAACCGTATTGACGATAATTTTCATATAAAAGTGGAAAATTTAGATTTCATGTTATAGTTTGTTATTTATGGCCAAATCAAATTTTGAAATAGTCGTTGTGGAAATCGTTACTTAAATACCGACCTTTAAAATAACCGTTTTGTAAACGGACACCGTTTTCGACGAAATCAGTTTCATTGGGACCGTAACGTTAAATTATTGCACGGTGTTAAATGGCGTGACAAAACGATGTCGTATGTGATCACGGCAGCCGAAAACGTTCAGTTAATTTCTATAGCGCGTAATAAAATTAATAAAGGGGGTTTTGAGTGTAACTTGAGCAGACGATCAAATTAAGCCACGAAACCAATTCCGTTGAGTTCGTATCGTCGATTAGAGTCAGGATAGGTATATAGTTTGTTATTTTTAGAGACCGGCAAATTTGGTGCTTAGAAGGGCATTGCGGTGCGCGTTAAAAATAGCCTAACGGGGAAATCAGTCTCAGAATGCGACGAAACTAGTGCCGTTGGGTTCGTATCAACAAATTATTTTAGGATTTCAAAGTTTCAAGTTGATTTGATTTATCTGGTGATCGTGGAAAAATTAAACGCATGATTATTTCTGGTTTTATAAAGGAATTTTTTTCAAACGATATCAGAATTCGACGAAACTTGTCCCGTTGGGTCCGGAATAACTTTTTACACTAAGATTAGCCTTTTTATCAGTAAACAGAAGTCGATTATTATTAGTTTTACGTGATACTTTACGGCGAAGTTTCGTAAAAAAATAAACTAATATAAAAAACCATCCACCCTCACTATATAAATATCTATCAGCAGATTTTGCGTCAAAACCCAAGTTCTCAAATCAAAACCTACGTAACTGCAAACCTATCTTTACAAAACAAAGCCTATGGATGTCCTCCTTCCGTTTTAGTAGATGTTCATTTCTCTCCAGTGTATTTTCACATCAACTACAGCTATATTTTTGGAAAAGGATTAGTAGCTAAAACCTACTTCTTCCCTTCCCGATGTTTTCAAACCTCCATCACTCAGACAACGGAAATGAAAACTCGATGGAACCTGGCCTAACCATGTGCAACCCTACTTTCAAATAGACCTTAACTACAACTCAACGTATGACTAGTTTAAATCATGCCAACCTAAAAGCAGTCGCCAGGTCCTCTCACACCAATGGCCTAAGGAGGGGGAGCCGAACCTACGAACGTACGCTAGTGAGGAGACTTTGAACTTATCTGCTCCACCATCTTCTATATATACGGGTACGGGGTTATCTTCTTATTCCAGAAAGGCAGAAATGGCCAAACTCTTAGAAGAAAAAAAATGTAATGCAGCCATTAAATATAAACCGCAAGTTCCAAAGATCAAAAAAATTTCCCTATTTAAAAGAACTAAACACGCTTACTATTGGTGCGGTGTTCTCTGGCAAGGTCTTTGACAACGTCGAAGGAGGAGAGATCGCGGTGGACAGGGGACGTAGGGAGTGTGTACGAACCACAGCAGTACTACTTGAAGGAAAATGGGTTTACATTAGTTTTCATCAAGGGGGAGAGTGGATTTCGGTTGAACAGTAACCGAGTTGAGCGGGCAGGGATGTTGCGGTAGAGTTGAAAGTGGCAAGCGTGAGCATTTTGTTTGAAGGAGGAGCCAGTGTGAAGTTGCGAGGAGCTTGCGGTTGCAAAGAGTGATGAACAGTGGAGGTAAATATATTTCGATGGCCTAATCCTCCTTATATTTCCTAATGAAGTTGATTTATATAAGTTAGGATTTATTAATTAACAATACATACGTTATAACGGTTTAAGGGAACGGGTTCAAATTAGTATAAAGTAGCTATGGGGAGAACCGAGGGTACCTGTAGCAGCTACAGGTTATATATGATGATTGGAGGAAAGTGTAGGGGTTTAAAATGGGTCATGATGTGCGAAAAGAGGAAACCAAAGTGCAGAAACTGGAAGGAAGACCGCAATAGCGGTTTACTGGAGGGGAAGAAGTGAGATAAAATACTGTAGAAGTTTGGGTTCGGGTAAGCCCAGTTTTACATGTAGTTAAGAATTGTAGTTAACATAAGATTTAAGGTTAAGTAAGATTTAAACTAATATAATATATATTTAGCATATACCATGGTCCATTTTAGTTAACAAACTTTTAGTATTAATTTATTCAAATCTTGTCTTAACCAGTTTTATACTTAACGCATGTTAGTTTAGATAAACGTGACCTATGTTTTATACTTAACCAGTTTTATAATTTCCTAACCATCATCATAACGTTAGGTGTACCTAATTAAGATACTGTGCTCACTTGTAATTATGTATCGTGAACGTATAATAATAGCGTGACTAGGAAGATTTCTAGAACTTGCCTAATCTTTGCTTTAATTAATAATATAACATAAGGGAGGTTTATTTTGTGCCAAAATTCCTATATATGCCTAACCCAAGTGTTTTGGCATGTATATGTACATGAGACTATTGGTACAGTATTCTAAACTGAAAAGAAATATAACTCGCCTAGGAGTGTGCCTGATAATCACATTAATAGGAGATTAGTAAATAAAAATTTATTATTAAGGTATTTATAATATAAACCAGAAAGGGTGGATAACGTATAACTTATATTTTCGTTATGCAGTACTGGGAACGGGTGAAACCAGTAACGTCAGAACCGTGTCGACAAGCACAAAATGATAAAACTTGTCTGATCAGAGGTAGAAGCTATTGGAGTTTTAAATTAAATTAAATTAAACGAACTGTTTCAGCAACGAAGGAAATCAGGTGAGTTAAACTCACTCAGTTTTCCCATTTATATTTTATATAAATTGGGTTTTTATTTTATGTGCTCTGTTTTCCAATGGTTGACTGTCTGCTAGTTATATATTTATTTGTGATTTAACTGATGAAATTAAACCATCGTTTAATTTCAGTGCAATACCAAATCGTTATTTTAACGATTGGTTCCAATAAAGGTAACTTACCTTATTGATCGTGTTTGTTTATAAACGTGTTTTAAATTGTTGAATTGCTTTTGGTTGATGTTGAATAGTTGCTATTTAGTGTTATCAGTTAAACAAAAACTGAATGGTCTGTTTCGAGATAACCATTTGAATACAGGGAAGAACAGGTTGGAGGGATCCGACCAGATTCCTCAAATATATTTTTATTTTCATATTATCATATGTGAACTGTCCTGTTTGTGTTGATTGATTTGATTGTTGATTATCGAATATTCAACATTTGTTAGTTTAAACCAATAGGCGGTATTGGTTGAGAATTTAACAGCGTATGGCCTATAAAATCAATCGTTTTATAAATATTGATTCACCATCAGGTGAGTCGATAGAGATAAAGTTATAAAAATTATTTTATAACTAGAGATAAATTTTTGAATATATTATTTTGAATAAGAGTTATTAAAGAGAGATAAATAAATATTTTATTTATTTAAGATTTTGATTTGTTAATAATTTATTTTATAAAATAAATGCTGATGTTAATCAGATTTACAAGTATGAGAATAAGAAATGAATCGAATGGTTAAATCTTGATAATTGTTTTGTAAAGAAAACAATTAATGGAATTATTTAAATTAATTATATTTTTAATTTATTTAAAGTGAGGATTAATTAGAATCGGTTAATGAGATAATCGAGTTTGAGTTAAATAAATTGACCAGTTTGAATTGAAATTGATTATCAAATTGATGTGTTTCGATTAAATGGTTTAATGAATACTGTTTAAATGTAAATAAGGTTTTTTAAAAAGGATTTACTATTTATTTTAATTAATAAAGAAATTAACTACTAATGTAGTAAATGATTGAGATAAATTATTATTTTGATTAATAATAATTTAGAAAATTACTTTTCAAAAGTAATCGAAGTGAAATGAAATCTAATGGGATGGTGAAAGAAGTTATGAATGGGTTTTATACTTAAAACCCAAATTTTTATAATGAAGTTATAAAGATAAGTTGAAGCGAATACGAGAGAGTAAATTAAATGGTTGCTTAATATTTGAGTTAAGTAAAAGGAATTGAGAACATAAGGGTTTATATAAAACCAGGGTTATGTAAATGAGATTTTTAGTGTAAAAGCGTTAATATTAGATTAACGATATTTGAAAATGAAAACAAGTAAAAAGGGGAGAATTGAATAAAGATTTCCAAAGTGGGAAATGGTTGAATAGATTTGAAAGGAGATTGGTAAAAGTGTATTTGAGGTAAAGAAGTGGGTCGTAGGGTTGTATAACCAAACCCAATTTATAACGGAATTTGTTTTAAGACGTGAATGGAATATGATTTTGATTACTACTTATATTTATCTGAGGATATGAACGTTGTTGATCAAGGTCTGAGAGGTAATCAAAATACCCTAACTTGAACAACATCAGGATTATCTGAAGATGATATTATTTGGTAATCGTAAAAGAGGTTAGAGATGGTTCATTATTTCCATTAGTGAAATAATGTAACATTGGTGAGAATTGGAAAATATATATGACGAGAGATCGAAGTAAAGGAAATGTAAAGTTAGTTTTATTCTATACTAATCAATGTTAGTTATGGTTTCGAGAATGGAATATAAGATATTACGTAACGCTATTTAAAGGGGAAAAAATGAGTTGAATGGATTTTCCATGTTTTAAATAATAAGTAATGATGTTGAAATGTCTTTGAAAGGAGAATTAAGTGTAAATTGAATATGGTTATTTTACCATGTATTATAAAGAAATGGTGTTGAGAAAACATTGGTATTTTAATTAAGAATTCAATTATCGTATTTCTAAACATTAAAGGGTTAGAAGTTTTAATTAAGCAGAAGTGAACTAATTTATTTTAAATAAAAGGCCAAGTGATGTTGGATACTGAACCAGTGAACTCATTGGAGTGTCATGATTGAAACACTGTTTATTTTGATAGTTAAATCACCGACTATCAAACATGTCCAATACGATTGTTGGTATGGAAAGACCGGGATCGAATTTATTCGAAAACCATTCCGACCAACAAATACGTGAAGATACCAAAAGAGGATCGAGTTGGAGCATTGAAGACTGTGGATTTTCGTAAACGAAAGAACCACTAATATTCTCTGCCTAGCAAGCAGAGATAAGCTGTGATTCTATCGTGGCTGGTACCTACGGGTTGCAAGAACTACTCGCTACTGATCCATGGGGTGATTCCTAAATGAGATGCAGTAGGAGAGTGCCTTCGGTTCATCCTGTTCCTGGATGACTTGTATGGACGGATGTCTGACAGAGTATTTCCAAAGGATCACGTACGTTGATTTCTTCAAACGTGCTATGGTTGTTGGCGGGGAATTGCCGTTCTCTTAGCTTCTAGCTAGAGTATTTTTGTGGACGTCAATTAGTGATATCTGATGGATCTGACGATGTGGCATTCAAAGTGAATGGTGATCAGATGTTTCAAAAATAAACTCTGACCTCAAGCCTCATCAACCGAGAATGACAAAAATCGGGCAGGCAGCATGGCTATGTGGGTCGCTCCCATTAGGGTGTATAATCACCTATCCAGAGAAATTCCTATTTACTTCTTGAACCTATATTCCATGTTGTCCCTTTTCAGAAGACGGTGGCTGATCCCAACCGTCGATGATATACATTCGATGCACTCAAGCGAAATGAGTGGTCGGTCATGTGTGGGCCGGGTTGCAAGATGTTCTTGTTGAACCCAGTGTATTCGCCTCTAGAGATACACTATTGGCAGGTGGTCCCATACCTTGTCATAGTTGGAAATCCAATCTCCAATAAGCGCCCGCGGTTTTTGATTGTATACTATATACGTGGAGCGTGAGATGCTAGCATTCTGCTAGATTCTATTTACTTGTATGTAGACATTATTATAATATTAGAAAAGATATTGGTTTCAAAAATTGTTTTGGGTTATCATAAGGTAAAACCGTCTGTGTTTATGTGTGGATTTGGTCTTACGATTATCCTTTTCTTTTGAAAAGGTTTTGAACTTTAAAATCATGATTGGATGATTTACCCTTTATACTGTGCGAGTTTATCTCACTCTGGTTCACCAGACTGACCCGGTGTTTTGTAAATGCTCGGGTTAGCCCGGGGTGTACAGGTTCAAGTTATCGAATGCTGGGAAGTCCAGAGACGGGCTGGAGATGTTCTGACGTATGATATTATATAGCTACTATTCCGCTGTGTGTTGTATATGGGAATAGGTCATTATAACTGTCCCGTTGTGTGATGTACTCTGATATTGTAAGTATTTTTAAAGCTCTCAATAAAGATTTATTTCTGTATTATATTTTGTTCCGCTGGGATGTGAGACTCTGTGTTGTGTTGTTTCTTCTTCTTCTATTTTAATATTTCTTTCTGTCTTATCTCACCCTCTAATTTCTTTCTAATAACTATCCAGTGTTTTCGTTGCTTAGAGGGTCGGCATGAGTTACGGTAAAGGTATTTATGTCGATTTTCGGGGCCGAAAATCCTTGTGTTGTTACAGACGCAAAATATAGTAGCTGCCATTGCTTGAAGATGAGCAACTGCAAATTAAAAGAAAGAGAAGCCATTGAAGAATTATGGATCAAAAGCTATGCAATTTGGCTAAAGCAAGCTATCGCAAGTTGGTTAAAATAAGCTAATGAAGATGAATAGGGTAGCGTAGTATTTCAAGCTTCAAGCTTCTTTTTTTGTTAGCTTAGATTAAGTATGGTTTGTTTGTTTGTTTAAAGAATAGAACTGAATATAATAAAAAAAATTCCATGATGTTGTTAATTATACTTGCGTCTACCATATTTTTAATTTAAAAATTTTATTGCTTAATGTGAAATACCAAGCTTGAGTTTTTAGTGTACTATAGTGGTCTTTTGCGATTGCTAAAAGCAGTTGTGAAAATGTGTTTTAAAACTGCTAAATTTTTTTTAGAAGTATTTTACAATTGACAGAAGCAGTTGTAATAATATATTTAACAACTACCAAAAGCAGTTGCAAATTTGCCTTTTACGACTGTCGAAAGTAGTTGTAACAAATTTGCTACAACTGCCCAAAAACCTTGTAAAAAATCTGATTTTATTACAACTGCGGATGTAACGACTGGCGGATGCTTGTTGTAATAGACTTATTACAACTGTTTTTGGAAATTATAAAAATGTGTTTTTGTTGTAGTGAGCATTGTTTTTATTCAAAATTTATTTGAACTTAACCTAAGATTAACTGTTGAATTTCAAAACTTTGCAATATCATTTGAAATCTCTTTTCTTTTCGAACCAAACGCTTTTCATTTCAGGAAAATCTAATGGTTGGATCCCCCGGTATGTCAGTTTGAAGTCAATGGTCGAAATTCATGAAATGTCATTGCATGACTAGTCCTATTTGGATCAAACTTCGATTTATAATTAAAATTAAATAGAATTACTTCCAAAATAGCTTATTAGTTTTGTAAAACATATATAATTACTTTTAGATATTATATTTCAAATATTTTTTTAAAAATCAAACTTTCCATTATTTAATCATTTTAATATTATTTGAATCATTAAAATAATAATATTTTTCAAAGCTTAATATTTGAAACCCAAATTTTATTGAAGTCCATTATAAAGATAAATAAAACAGTTTGGAAAATAAAATCTTGTTAGAACCTTTCTGGATACCCAAACCAAACTTTACTTTTAAAGTTAATGTTAATTTTAAATTTGAAAACTTGCCTTTATTAATTTAAAACTAACTCAAATAAAATTCTTATTTTACGAAAATTATTCGTAATTACTTAAACTATATTTTCAAATTATTTCTGATTTAAAATTCAAATTTTTATTTTTTACTGAATATTTTATTAATAAAATAACATAATTTAATTTAAATTTAAATTAAAACTCAATTAATCCCCATATCTTCCACGTATGTGTGTTGTTAATCCATAATCACTATTAACTTTTCAAATATGATTTCTCATAATTAAATCATCCATTCACACATAAGTGTATGCATGCGTATATATATACATTATATATGTATATACACATATCATGGTATAAATCATATGGTATAAGCGTTAGATCACTAATGCTTATAATCTATCAATCAACTGATTAACCGCAATTATTCAATCATCAATCAATCATAAGCATTTATTGACATCATACAACATCCAATAACAACACAGGGTATCATTTAGATTAAAGACTGACAAATTAAGTCCTTAATTAAGCAGTTCAGTCTCCAAATATGATATAAAGACTGACTAAAAACCAAAAGTTTAAGTCACTAATTTTCTAGTCACAAAATATGTTTAAAACTGACATTCAGTCTTTAATTCTAAAGGCTAAATGTCAGTCCTAAATTTTGTTTAAAATTGAAACTGAAATAGAGTTTTAGATCAATTACAAATTTATATATATATATATTAAAACAAAATTAAAATACAACTTCATTCGATGTGGCATTTAACACTCAGAATCATTATGCAATTTTATTTGGTTAAATGGATACATGTAACAAACCAAAACACAAAAATATTAATACATCAGCTAATCCAAATACTTAGCATACAGTTGCACACATCATGTTTGTACAATTCCATAAAGTACATCGTTCCTTATTTTAAATATAGATTAAATTTAATGGTACCATTTGATGATTATCTCACTCATGTGTAACTCCTTAATTCAAATGTTATCACCATCAAACTTCTTGCTATACAATATTAGATTCAACACGTTCATACAGGCCACCTCCTTTTGTTGTAAGACCATTCAATTATACACAGCACCCAACCTACACTCAACCTAAATAGCATAGTAAAATTAGTCAATCGCAAAGTGAATGTCTAATACAGAAAGGATAAGAGAAATATGCAGTACGTTTAGCTACAACAAAAAGAAGACATGATCAGGGTGAATGTGTTGTCGCCGCTTGGATCCAGAATGGAAAATCTATATTTATATTTGTTGATGACTTTCTTACTATAGGTCTTTAAATCCTTTTATTATTCCTCTTTCTTCTCCTCCTCTCACATGGTTGGTGGTAAAATCACAAATCTCATTTTGCTTTTGGAGATCTGCTTTAGCTCTTATGGGCCTTAAACTTAACCCTTGCAAATTCATCAAGAATCTTCTCTAAGACTCATTAAGTCGTTATATTATTGTTTCCTCCTTACCAAACTCCACCTCATGATCAGAAGACCTGAAAATCTTGTTTCACATAGCCAACTAACAGCTTTCCCATTTCTGTTGATTGCTACATATACTTATAGTCATTAAACAAAACCCAAATCTCAACAATTGATCACATACCTACTCTCCGGTTATCGCCAAGCCCACTACCTAAACTACCTATAATAATAGATCACAACATCCACAACATATTACCTTTGACGATCCCAAACATCCTCTCATACTAATGGTCGCAAAGCTCCAACTATCTTTTATCTAATAAATAAACAAAAGTCCTGCTTACAACCTAAAAATGACAAAATATGGATGGGTGAACCTAAACCGGGTGGGAGCTGGATATGTAAGCTGTCGCTGCTACCTCATTTAAATCAACACTGAGCAAAATTTTGGACGTCTTCATGGATAATAAGAAGAATGATGTTGCATAATCAACTCCAACGCAATGAAAAAATTCTATATAATGGTACTCTTTTAAATGCAGCAACTATTTTTCACATAAGAAATTCTACAAAATGGTATTCAAATGCTTGTTAAATTGAATGGACGGAGTTGAGAATGAAAATCGAAAGTCATCAATGAAATTCACGAAATAAAGAGGAAATTTTTCATTTCAAAATAGAGATAGTGGAAGAGTACTGGCCATGAATGGTGGCCTTATTTGAAGCGAATGGGGCAGTTTTATTTGTTTATTATATAAATAATTTAATTTATTATATTTCAGCCTAAAACAGTGTGTTGCAGATCGTCAAATTTATCCATCGGATTAGAAACATACTTAGAAAGCTTCTTCTTCGGATCAATAAGTGATTAAATACTGGCAGTTATCAAAACAATGACTGAAATATTGTCTTTAGCCAATCTCAAGAATTTATAGACAGATTTAAAACTGTTTTTCAGTCATAAAGACAGAAAGTTAGAAACTGGTTCTTTTTGTTATTAATCAGTCTTTGACTAAAGACCGACCTTCTTTAGTTTTAATTTGGTTGTCTTTAACTGAATGTTTTTTGGTAGTGACAGTTCATACCATATTCACACAAAGGGGACAATTTCAACCCTTTTAACTAAGTGTCCATGCTTTAAATACACCAAGGTGACATTGTTAACATTTTAACCTAAGTGTACACATGTTTAACACCCAAAGGAGACTTCTTTTTACACTTTAACCTAAGTGCCCATATGCTTAACACACAAAGGAGACATTTTTAACACTTTAACCTAAATGTCCATATGTTTAACACACAAAGGAGACATTTTTAGCACTTTAACATAAGTGTGTACATAGTTAACATACAAAGACAACATTTTTAACACTTTAAACCAAGTGTTCATGCTTTAAACAAGCAAGAGTGACATTCTCAACCTTTTACACTAAGGGTTCATGATTTCCATACGTAGTTACAACCAACCAACTCAAAATCAATTCATTCATCATTACATCAAACCCAAACATAATTATAAGCAAACATACACTACTTTAACACATATAGTGTAGTTATTTTCGTCACTATACTTATAAACAAAGGTTAGTGTTCTCACTGAGGGATCCGCTCTCCATTCTTAACGTAGGCTCTCTATGACTTTAACTTCGCTTTAAAAACCAAGCTAGCAACTTTATCACTTAAATTTCACCACAATTGAAGTATATAGAAATATATATATTTTTATTTGCACTTAGGAAGAGGAAAGGTGGAATTTTTAAGTGGTTTAAAGGGGTAAAACTGGGATTTTTGACAAGGAGAAGGGTTGGTCTAGGTGGTGGGGTCCACGGCCTTCAAGGGGGAGGGTATGTGGTGAGGTATAAGGAGGTGTAGGCTGTATGAGATGTCCGGTGGTGGTAGGAAGAGTGTAGGAGCTAAGGTAGTAGGAAAATGGAAGAAAGAAAAAAGTTTTAGGCTTTTTGGAGGGGGAGGAGGGGTGCTTAGCCATGTAAGGACCATGACATGGTTGTAGGGAGCTACGCAGAGAGTGGAGGAGATAGGGAGGCCTTTGGTGGTGGTAGAGTAGGGCGGAGGTAGCCATTAAAGTGGAAAAGTGGAGCTAAGGTGGAAGGAGGAAGAAGACAAAAGAAAATGGAAAAAAGGAAAACAAAATTAGAATGAAAATGCTCTCTCTCTTGCACATGCTTAGGTACATTTGGAAAATGGTGAAATAGAAGATATGGACAAGTGTTTAGGTAAGGACATGAGTAGTCTAAAATTAGGATGGACTTAGGAATTTGGTGAAAAAGGGAGTGATTACTTTTTATTAAACTTAACTTTACACTTAAGGTTTATATAGGTATTTATACTCTATGAAACCATTAGCATGTTAATATGTCATTAAGGTTGTCATTAGCCCTTTAAAATAAAATTAAAAAGTTTCCAAATTGTCGTTTACAAATATAAATATCTGAATGATTTAAATTTCTAAGTGAAAAGCAATGTAAATGAACTAATGATCTTTATGGATGAAATTTAACTAGAAAATTATAAACAAGTTCATGAACGTATATATTTATTTTTAAACCATTTTGAGTTCATTTTATCAGGATTTTTCAAAATATTCAGTATTAACCAAAACTGCTTAATTTCAATTGAATTTCGACAAACGATCCTACGTGTTTACAACTCGTATGATCAAACTGTAAGTCCAATCAATATGAAATTTGAAATCCTAACAAATTTCACTAATATGGATCTAATGAAACTGGTCTCGCCGAAATCTCGAGATTGTTAGAAAAATGTCTATTTTTAGGCTATTAAAATAACATTAAATTATCGAATTTTAATATATTTTCTTTTAAATCAATTTAAAAGTTCACTAGCCTTGTTTTATCTTTAGTAATATAAAACAAAATTAGAATTCGATTTCCATAATTTTTCAAGCACAGATTCAATATTTGACCATTTAAAATCCACCAAAAATCATTTAAAAAATCATATTTTAAATTGACTAAAAATATGGTTCGTTACAATCTCCCCTACTTAAAAAGATTTCATCCTCAAAATTGAAGACGTGATTAAAATTATTTATAATCCTTTTTGGATAACCCATTTTAATCATTTCCTAAATACTTTTTAGTCAAAATCATGAAACTTAATTCACATGGTATTCGTAACTACCTAATCGGTTTATTTTCTTACCTAACCGGTTTCAGTACTTATCGACTGCCCATAATCATCGATATTTCAATTTTTTAATCGAAATTCTACAAAAAAATTGTATATTCATTTCAAACTAATTTTAAAATCAATTTCTTATCACAAATATGCTCTCTCATATATGTAATACTCTTAACTCATTTTAGGGCATTACTAACCACCTCTCTAATTAATTTCTTTTCAGGATATTATTAATCCTAGCTTTGGTGAGTTTTTTTTCTTTCTGTTCTAATGAGTCGTACCCCCAAAGCTTTGTATAAACCAAAGCCGTGATACCAAATTTTAACATTTCGCCTTCGGGTTTAGTTCAAATCGGCAATTAAATCGACTTAAACCGTTCTTAAAGGTGGATTATCGGGGTAGTTATACATTAGAACAGACCAAAAGAACCTTTCCATTAATATATATCATCACAATATTACATCAGAGTACAAGAATATGTCAGAGTATACCAAAAATACATATACAGTGGAAATATAACACTCTCGGTGGAAGACTAAGAAAATGCTCCAGAGTATAGCTCCATCCATAATCCAGAATCCTGCTCTAAAAAAGAATCCAAGGCTAGTCTGCAAAACCAAAACTACCAGTGTAACGACCCAGATTTTTGAACAGTTTATTTTAAATATTTAGTATGGTTTTAAATATTGAATTCATAATATAAATGAATTTTATATTGGATTTGTCAATTTAATTATCGATATATGATTTAATATCGAATATATTTAATTATCGTAATAGTAACAATTGAATTCCCAGTGTAACACTAAATCAAAACAATTCAGTCAATTAATGTAAATTCTGTATTGAACTCGAACGATAATAGTAATTTATTATTGATGAATTAAATTGTTTGAAATCGAATTATATTTTAAATCGAATTTAAATTAAGAGACCAAGAGATACTTTGAAATATTATATTACAAATCAATTCGAATTATATACATGTCATTTCGAGCCACCCTAAAACGTTACCTAGCCGACCTATTCTCCCTTCTTTTTAAAATCGCACAGACCTAATTTATACATCGAGCAACAATTTCTGTCTCCCACCTTTGATCATAAGAAAACATGATTTAATGGCAGCGTACTTATTGTTTCCTAACCCTCTTCTATAAATTCAAGGCCATCACATGTTCCTCAAACCAGAGAACCACTCAAATAAAATCGCGTTCATCCTCTCTTCTCCATTTTATTTTCTTCACAAATCAAAAGGGAAACCAAAGTTTCAGATAAAATGTAAATGGAAGCCTCCATGTTATCTTCTTCCTTTTAAATCGGCATTCAAACAAAATCCGATAAAATCAAATTGATCCACTAAATCGCGATGGGGAAAAACCTGAAGCTCGGACACATCTGAACGCTCACAGTAGAGCAGAAGAAAGCGGAAATCGAAAGGGAGTTAGGGCTCTTGATTTTGGGGTGAACTCGAGCTCGATTTTGAGTCGCGATTTGGGGTTCTGGGATGGGGCGATTCAGGAGCAGCACAAAAGGGGGTAGTCGCGATGTGAGTAGGTGCGATGACTTGATAATGAGCGAGTGGAAGTCGATGTTTGGTTGGCAATGGAGGAGGAGTCGGTCTCTGTATTTCTGGTGACGATGAAGGCAATTCCTGGATGCTGATGCGTGAAGGCCAATGTGACTGAAGTGAAGAACAGGGTCTGAGATTGTGTTCAAATGACAACAGTGGTTCTACAATTTAACCATGGCAAGGATTTGGGAAGAGGACCATTACGGTATTGGAAATTTAGGGAAGAACAAGTTTGCAATTAAGGTATTTTTATTTGTTTGTTTTTATTCAAGATTTATTTATAAAATTGGTAACTAGTTAAAGCAAATTAGTTTAGGTCATCATTAACTGATTAAAGAAATGGTAAAAACGTATATAGAAGGGATAAAATTTATAGACTAATCATTTAAATATGAAATTATGATTTAGTTCGGAATTGTTTTATACATAGGAAAATCTTTGCTTAAATTCATTTAAGTAAATATAATGGTCTCTTTAATTAAGGAATATCATATTAAAGGCTCAACTAAGTTAGTTAGTTAAATAACCCTGTATTTTTATTTAATTGATTTTACATAGATAATCATGTTAACTAATAATACGATGTAAACCGTAGAATGAGTCAAGGAAAAATCATGAATCAAGTTGAGTGGATTTCGCAGTTGTGACGATATGCAAATTAACAGGATACTCAGGAAAGGAAATTCCGGTGAGTAAATCTCACTCACCTTTTATTTCTAATTATTTTTATTTCGTTAAAAATAATTGTCTGTTGCTTGTGTGAATGTTTTATGGTTGATTTATATATATTAGTTATTTAGGCTATATATATATATATTGGGTTGATTGATTGGTTGGATTCCCGCAGTCTCATTAGCGGATGCCCGCAGTTTTATAGCGGATGATTACCCTATACGCCCCACGCTATGATTAGTGGATGACCTTCTATACCGCGATATTCTGCCACGAAGCAGAATTGGTATTATTTGTGTGCTAACATCTGTGGATGCAGGAAAACAGGTTGGAGGAATCCAACTGGATTCCTCAAAAATATATTATCTGTTTGTTTATTTGTTTGCATATATATTGTTATATATGATGTGTTAGAAAAATAAATAATTCGTTGCTTTGTGTGTTTAAATATCACTGGGCTTAAGTAATGATATTTAAAACTATCGTGGAAGGATAGTGGAGATTTAAAAAGGGAAAATTCTATTTTTAAATAGAATTTGAATTTTAAATGGGAATAAAATATAAACTTGTTTTTGAAAATTAAAACAAGTAGTTTCTTTTTAAACGAAGTTTATAAATAGTTCTTTTATAACGAAGTTATAAATGAAGTGAAAAGAATTATCATTTGATAATTCAGAAATAGAAATACAAGTGTGAAGTTTGAATTTGAAATGAAATTTCAAAACAGGATGTGAAATGAAAATTTTAAGTATATAACTCAAATGAAATTTGAGTATAACATTTGAATTTTTAAAGGGAGTTTAAATATTTGAATTTTAAAAGGAGACTGAATATTAGAAATTCAAATAGAAGTTCAAATAGAATTTGAATGGACGAAATTAGAATGAAAAATAGAATTTGAATTCAAGGAATTAAAATAAAATTCGAATTCAAAGGAATTCGAATAAAGAAATTCAAATAGAGTTTTGAATGTAGAATTTCAAAATAGAATTTGAAATAAACTTTGGAAATAAGATTTTCAAAGTAGAATTTGAAATAGAAATTCAAATAGGATTTCAAAATAGAAAATCCAAATGGTTTGAAATGGAATTTGAATCCAAGGGTATTCAAATGGATTTGAGGGAAGAAATTCAAATGGTGAAGGAAAAATATAATTTGAATATTAGAATTCAAATGGGGTTGGAGATGAATTTGAATATTAGAATTCAAATGTAAATGGAAAATGAAATTTGAATATAAGAGATTCAAATTGAATTCAAATAGGATTTGATCTATGGGATTTGAATATGAAATTCAAATGGGTTTTAAACTATGGAAATTTTGAATATAGAATTTAAAAAGAAGTTTGAATATTTGAATTTCAATAGAATTCAAATATAGAAACTGGAATATAGAAGTTCAAATGGAATTTGAAACATTTAGAATTTCAAATAGAAATTTAAATGGAGTCGAATATCTAAATTCAAGTATGAATTTCAAATATAGAAATTCAAAAAGGAGTTGAATTAAAGTGGGAATTCGAATAAAGAATTTGAAATGGAATCCGAATAAAGGATTTCAAATGGGATTTGAATACAGGATTTAAAACTATGGAATTTGAAATGTAGAGATTCAAATGGAATTCGAAATATATACGAATATATATATATATATATATTAGAGGGAGTTGGATTCATGTAACGAAGTTAAAAAGTTTATATATATAAATATAATTAAAACGAACTCGCCGCAGCGCTGCAGTTCGTAAAATTGGCAATTCGAACTTCAATTGAATATACAGAACTCAATTGAAGTCGAAATTCTTTGAAACAAGAAACGACATGACCAGTTTGATAATAGTTTTCTAATGAAAGAGAAAAATATGAATTTCGTCGTATAGATTTTGAGTTATGTCAAAATCAAATTTTCAGAAAAACAGCGCCAGAACCATTATAAAACCATAACGGTTTATTTAATGATATTAAAGGATTTTAAGCAAATAAAAATCGAAATTTCTATTTTGAAAAATCCAGATTTGAGTTTTAAAACATATGTGAACTCCAGTGGAGTAATGAGTTGATTTCTGAAACAGAAATCAGATTTTTGATTTATTAAATAGAGTTAACTAATTCGAATAGTAATTAGTTAATGAGATTTCGAATTAATATTGGGCTTTGAATAAGCGAATTCGATTTGAAAATTTATATTCGAAATCAAAAAGGAAAACTAGAATTGAAATTGAAATTCAATTTGGTTATGAACAAGTTAAATATTTTGTTTGAACATGTTATGTTCAACAAAGAAGTGAAATAGGCAAAATGACTAATTAAAGAATAAATGGGCGAAACTGAATTCAAACGATTAGATGGTATTGAATTGAATTGAAAACAGGTGAACAGGTGTTAGACAGGTATGGGATGAGGTATATGAAGTTTATAAACGTAATGCTCGACAAAAAGGTACATGTTTAATTCATATATGGGTTTTATGCGCCGTATCGGCTAGCCGCTTGGCTTTTTCTTTTTCTTTTTGAGATTAGAAGATACCGGGATGCTATTTGAAATTTCCCGATGCTCCCGATACAGTGGAGGTTATGGCGAAATTTTCCGGAAATTTAAGGAGTTAGAATATTTTTAAGAAATTTGACAATTAGAAATCTATATATCGATATATATAGAATTCGATAAGGAAACGAAATCAAAAATAGCGTAAAGGGCCAATATGGTTATTGGAATATTGGGATAACAAATATTGATAGAGAAAATGGAGAAGAGATTTAATTAATGAAATATTAATTAAAGGGCCCAGTGATTTGTTTGATATGTTGGATGAACACTTGTTTTTATTCGATAGTTAAATCACAGACTATCGAAGTTTTTGACCATCGTTGTCAATATGGAGAGACCGGTTGGATTATTATCCGAAAAACCACTCCGTATCGGCATAAGCGTTGCGAACAAGTATGCTGAATATATTGAAGACGGAGTAAAGTGCAAGGGCTTTTCTATTTATAGAAATAGTGCCTTCGGTTTCGTTCAGTCCCAGAACGAACGTATATGGACGAATGTCTGACAGAGTATTTCCAATGATCAAATGGGTTGGTCTGTATGGATATATATGGTTGCAACGGATTTATCCCTTAGCATAATATCCAGAATATTTGTGCAAACTCAACTAGTGATTAACGGATCTGACGATGTGGCATTCAAAGTGATTGTGCTATCAATGAATGGTAAGTATGCGTAGCCTCAGACCTCAACAACCGGGAAAGGACAAAAATCGGGCAGGCAGCATGGCTATGTGGGTCGCACCCATTAGGGTGTATAATCACCTATCTAGAGAAATTCCTTTTGTTTCAAAATCTATCGATTCTGCCCATTCGGGAAACGGTGGTTTGAGTCCAACCGTTGGTGATATACATTCGATACACTCAAGCGAAATGAGTGGTCGGTCATGTGTGGGCCGGGTTACAAGATGTTCTTGTTTAACCCAGGTGTATTCGCCTCTAGAGATACATCATCGGAAGGTGGTCCCATACCTTGTCAGGTTGGAAATCCAATCTCCAATAAGCGCCATGCGGTTTTTGATTATATACTATATATGTAGAGCGTGATATGCAAGCGTTCTACTATTTGGTTATTTATTTGATGTAGACATTATTATAATATCACTGGATTTGATATCAAAGTGTTTTGGGTTATAGTAAGGTAAAAGCCGTCCATGTTTATGTGTGGGCTGGTCTTACTATTATCTTTTCTTTCGGAAAAGAGTTTTGAAAGTTAAACAAGTGGTTGGAGTTTACTCACACCAGTCCCATGACTGACCCAGAGTTTATTTTGTTTTGTTTTCCCTAAACTCTTGGGTGCCCAAATTTGTACGGGCAGTCAAGTGTTTCAGGCTTTTACAGATACACTTGGAGGAGCTTGAAGCAGGAGGCTTCAACGTTAGTTATCTAGAGTTACTTCCGCTGGATCAAATGTTATGTGTACTCTGATGATGGTTTGTATATATGTACAAAACAGATTTGTATTTCGAAGCTTATGTTATATAATATATTTTCTTCGTTCCGCTGTGAGTTGTGATCTTCGTTTTTCTTCTATTCTAATATTTCTTTCTTTCTATTTCTCATCCTCTAACTTCTTTCTAATAATGAGTCGTATTTCTGTGTTATTTGGGTTGGACTTGTGGTGTATTTAGTCAACTCAGGTAGCTCAGATTTGCGGGTCGTTACAGTTGGTATCAGAGCTTAGGTTGAGTGAATACCTAGGCTTGTGTGGCATGTGCTCATTAGAGATAGGGTCAGTAGTACCCTAGAATGAGTTGAGTATAGATACGAGAGAGCGTATTTGTTAGTTGATATAAAAATTGTTTTATATTGTGTTGGCTAGTCTGTTGAGTGATTTATGAATTCTGGTCGAATAGTGGGACGCCACAAAGTCGATAGGAATTTCTAAATACTTGAACAGAAGATTGAACATGATATTGTTTTAAAGAGGGTAAATGAAATAATTTTACCCAAATCTCTATTTTGATATAGAAAGAATAATTTTCTAGAATTATTATTATATGGATGTGTTGGATGTTGATTTTATAATCAGATAAGATTATAAAAATTGAAATGGTTATTTATAACCAAACTGAATTTGTATATTAATGAAATATATACAAATGAGATGAATTAGAATTTAATTCAAACCAGAATTTGGAATTTTAATCCTGGGAAATTGAAAAATATTTTTCAAAGTATATTAAAATAATATAGATTTGTTTAAAAGGTTTTGAATGAAAATCATTTTGAATTGATTTTTAAAATAATAAAGCACTGAACTCACTTCAGTGGCTGGGAAATAATTCTGATGATGATTGCAACATCATCAGTGTTCATTTCCGAGTTTCTAAGTGATAGATTGCTACCTTATAAAAGTTTTTGATGGAAATTTGTTTTGAAAGAAAACAAGTAGTTTGAAATTTCAAATGTTTTGAATTTGAAATAAAAACAAATATATGTATATATTTATGTGATTTCAGAAGAATTTGAAAAGAAAAACCCAAGGATTTGAATTCTGGAATTGAAATTTAACTTAAACAAGTTAAATGGGTCGAAGTGAATGAATTGATTAAAATCAATTTGAATTGGTTTAATAGAACATATATTGGATATAAATGGATTGATCGTAGATCATTCAAATTAAATGAAGGAAAACCAAAAGTTTTGGTGGAATTAAATTTATTGAAATATGAGGAGTTGAGTTTCAACATAAGTGGATTGTTGAAAGGTAATGTATTTGTACCATTTTTCCTACCTTAGCAATTTCGAGGACGAAATTATTTTAAGGGGGAAAGAATGTAACGACCCAGATTTTTGAACAGTTTATTTTAAATATTTAGTATGGTTTTAAATATTGAATTCATAATATAAATGAATTTTATATTGGATTTGTCAATTTAATTATCGATATATGATTTAATATCGAATATATTTAATTATCGTAATAATAACAATTGAATTCCCAGTGTAACACTAAATCAAAACAATTCAGTCAATTAATGTAAATTCTGTATTGAACTCGAACGATAATAGTAATTTATTATTGATGAATTAAATTGTTTGAAATCGAATTATATTTTAAATCGAATTTAAATTAAGAGACCAAGAGATACTTTGAAATATTATATTACAAATCAAATCGAATTATATACATGTCATTTCGAGCCACCCTAAAACGTTACCTAGCCGACCTATTCTCCCTTCTTTTTAAAATCGCACAGACCTAATTTATACATCGAGCAACAATTTCTGTCTCCCACCTTTGATCATAAGAAAACATGATTTAATGGCAGCGTACTTATTGTTTCCTAACCCTCTTCTATAAATTCAAGGCCATCACATGTTCCTCAAACCAGAGAACCACTCAAATAAAATCGCGTTCATCCTCTCTTCTCCATTTTATTTTCTTCACAAATCAAAAGGGAAACCAAAGTTTCAGATAAAATGTAAATGGAAGCCTCCATGTTATCTTCTTCCTTTTAAATCGGCATTCAAACAAAATCCGATAAAATCAAATTGATCCACTAAATCGCGATGGGGAAAAACCTGAAGCTCGGACACATCTGAACGCTCACAGTAGAGCAGAAGAAAGAGGAAATCGAAAGGGAGTTAGGGCTCTTGATTTTGGGGTGAACTCGAGCTCGATTTTGAGTCGCGATTTGGGGTTCTGGGATGGGGCGATTCAGGAGCAGCACAAAAGGGGGTAGTCGCGATGTGAGTAGGTGCGATGACTTGATAATGAGCGAGTGGAAGTCGATGTTTGGTTGGCAATGGAGGAGGAGTCGGTCTCTGTATTTCTGGTGACGATGAAGGCAATTCCTGGATGCTGATGCGTGAAGGCCAATGTGACTGAAGTGAAGAACAGGGTCTGAGATTGTGTTCAAATGACAACAGTGGTTCTACAATTTAACCATGGCAAGGATTTGGGAAGAGGACCATTACGGTATTGGAAATTTAGGGAAGAACAAGTTTGCAATTAAGGTATTTTTATTTGTTTGTTTTTATTCAAGATTTATTTATAAAATTGGTAACTAGTTAAAGCAAATTAGTTTAGGTCATCATTAACTGATTAAAGAAATGGTAAAAACGTATATAGAAGGGATAAAATTTATAGACTAATCATTTAAATATGAAATTATGATTTAGTTCGGAATTGTTTTATACATAGGAAAATCTTTGCTTAAATTCATTTAAGTAAATATAATGGTCTCTTTAATTAAGGAATATCATATTAAAGGCTCAACTAAGTTAGTTAGTTAAATAACCCTGTATTTTTATTTAATTGATTTTACATAGATAATCATGTTAACTAATAATACGATGTAAACCGTAGAATGAGTCAAGGAAAAATCATGAATCAAGTTGAGTGGATTTCGCAGTTGTGACGATATGCAAATTAACAGGATACTCAGGAAAGGAAATTCCGGTGAGTAAATCTCACTCACCTTTTATTTCTAATTATTTTTATTTCGTTAAAAATAATTGTCTGTTGCTTGTGTGAATGTTTTATGGTTGATTTATATATATTAGTTATTTAGGCTATATATATATATATATTGGGTTGATTAATTGGTTGGATTCCCGCAGTCTCATTAGCGGATGCCCGCAGTTTTATAGCGGATGATTACCCT
Organism: Allium sativum; assembly: GCA_030737875.1. Lineage (NCBI taxonomy): Eukaryota > Viridiplantae > Streptophyta > Magnoliopsida > Asparagales > Amaryllidaceae > Allium > Allium sativum. The sequence continues at coordinate 457,244,315 of CM060909.1, forward strand.
ATACGCCCCACGCTATGATTAGTGGATGACCTTCTATACCGCGATATTCTGCCACGAAGCAGAATTGGTATTATTTGTGTGCTAACATCTGTGGATGCAGGAAAACAGGTTGGAGGAATCCAACTGGATTCCTCAAAAATATATTATCTGTTTGTTTATTTGTTTGCATATATATTGTTATATATGATGTGTTAGAAAAATAAATAATTCGTTGCTTTGTGTGTTTAAATATCACTGGGCTTAAGTAATGATATTTAAAACTATCGTGGAAGGATAGTGGAGATTTAAAAAGGGAAAATTCTATTTTTAAATAGAATTTGAATTTTAAATGGGAATAAAATATAAACTTGTTTTTGAAAATTAAAACAAGTAGTTTCTTTTTAAACGAAGTTTATAAATAGTTCTTTTATAACGAAGTTATAAATGAAGTGAAAAGAATTATCATTTGATAATTCAGAAATAGAAATACAAGTGTGAAGTTTGAATTTGAAATGAAATTTCAAAACAGGATGTGAAATGAAAATTTTAAGTATATAACTCAAATGAAATTTGAGTATAACATTTGAATTTTTAAAGGGAGTTTAAATATTTGAATTTTAAAAGGAGACTGAATATTAGAAATTCAAATAGAAGTTCAAATAGAATTTGAATGGACGAAATTAGAATGAAAAATAGAATTTGAATTCAAGGAATTAAAATAAAATTCGAATTCAAAGGAATTCGAATAAAGAAATTCAAATAGAGTTTTGAATGTAGAATTTCAAAATAGAATTTGAAATAAACTTTGGAAATAAGATTTTCAAAGTAGAATTTGAAATAGAAATTCAAATAGGATTTCAAAATAGAAAATCCAAATGGTTTGAAATGGAATTTGAATCCAAGGGTATTCAAATGGATTTGAGGGAAGAAATTCAAATGGTGAAGGAAAAATATAATTTGAATATTAGAATTCAAATGGGGTTGGAGATGAATTTGAATATTAGAATTCAAATGTAAATGGAAAATGAAATTTGAATATAAGAGATTCAAATTGAATTCAAATAGGATTTGATCTATGGGATTTGAATATGAAATTCAAATGGGTTTTAAACTATGGAAATTTTGAATATAGAATTTAAAAAGAAGTTTGAATATTTGAATTTCAATAGAATTCAAATATAGAAACTGGAATATAGAAGTTCAAATGGAATTTGAAACATTTAGAATTTCAAATAGAAATTTAAATGGAGTCGAATATCTAAATTCAAGTATGAATTTCAAATATAGAAATTCAAAAAGGAGTTGAATTAAAGTGGGAATTCGAATAAAGAATTTGAAATGGAATCCGAATAAAGGATTTCAAATGGGATTTGAATACAGGATTTAAAACTATGGAATTTGAAATGTAGAGATTCAAATGGAATTCGAAATATATACGAATATATATATATATATTAGAGGGAGTTGGATTCATGTAACGAAGTTAAAAAGTTTATATATATAAATATAATTAAAACGAACTCGCCGCAGCGCTGCAGTTCGTAAAATTGGCAATTCGAACTTCAATTGAATATACAGAACTCAATTGAAGTCGAAATTCTTTGAAACAAGAAACGACATGACCAGTTTGATAATAGTTTTCTAATGAAAGAGAAAAATATGAATTTCGTCGTATAGATTTTGAGTTATGTCAAAATCAAATTTTCAGAAAAACAGCGCCAGAACCATTATAAAACCATAACGGTTTATTTAATGATATTAAAGGATTTTAAGCAAATAAAAATCGAAATTTCTATTTTGAAAAATCCAGATTTGAGTTTTAAAACATATGTGAACTCCAGTGGAGTAATGAGTTGATTTCTGAAACAGAAATCAGATTTTTGATTTATTAAATAGAGTTAACTAATTCGAATAGTAATTAGTTAATGAGATTTCGAATTAATATTGGGCTTTGAATAAGCGAATTCGATTTGAAAATTTATATTCGAAATCAAAAAGGAAAACTAGAATTGAAATTGAAATTCATTTTGGTTATGAACAAGTTAAATATTTTGTTTGAACATGTTATGTTCAACAAAGAAGTGAAATAGGCAAAATGACTAATTAAAGAATAAATGGGCGAAACTGAATTCAAACGATTAGATGGTATTGAATTGAATTGAAAACAGGTGAACAGGTGTTAGACAGGTATGGGATGAGGTATATGAAGTTTATAAACGTAATGCTCGACAAAAAGGTACATGTTTAATTCATATATGGGTTTTATGTGCCGTATCGGCTAGCCGCTTGGCTTTTTCTTTTTCTTTTTGAGATTAGAAGATACCGGGATGCTATTTGAAATTTCCCGATGCTCCCGATACAGGGGAGGTTATGGCGAAATTTTCCGGAAATTTAAGGAGTTAGAATATTTTTAAGAAATTTGACAATTAGAAATCTATATATCGATATATATAGAATTCGATAAGGAAACGAAATCAAAAATAGCGTAAAGGGCCAATATGGTTATTGGAATATTGGGATAACAAATATTGATAGAGAAAATGGAGAAGAGATTTAATTAATGAAATATTAATTAAAGGGCCCAGTGATTTGTTTGATATGTTGGATGAACACTTGTTTTTATTCGATAGTTAAATCACAGACTATCGAAGTTTTTGACCATCGTTGTCAATATGGAGAGACCGGTTGGATTATTATCCGAAAAACCACTCCGTATCGGCATAAGCGTTGCGAACAAGTATGCTGAATATATTGAAGACGGAGTAAAGTGCAAGGGCTTTTCTATTTATAGAAATAGTGCCTTCGGTTTCGTTCAGTCCCAGAACGAACGTATATGGACGAATGTCTGACAGAGTATTTCCAATGATCAAATGGGTTGGTCTGTATGGATATATATGGTTGCAACGGATTTATCCCTTAGCATAATATCCAGAATATTTGTGCAAACTCAACTAGTGATTAACGGATCTGACGATGTGGCATTCAAAGTGATTGTGCTATCAATGAATGGTAAGTATGCGTAGCCTCAGGCCTCAACAACCGGGAAAGGACAAAAATCGGGCAGGCAGCATGGCTATGTGGGTCGCACCCATTAGGGTGTATAATCACCTATCTAGAGAAATTCCTTTTGTTTCAAAATCTATCGATTCTGCCCATTCGGGAAACGGTGGTTTGAGTCCAACCGTTGGTGATATACATTCGATACACTCAAGCGAAATGAGTGGTCGGTCATGTGTGGGCCGGGTTACAAGATGTTCTTGTTGAACCCAGGTGTATTCGCCTCTAGAGATACATCATCGGAAGGTGGTCCCATACCTTGTCAGGTTGGAAATCCAATCTCCAATAAGCGCCATGCGGTTTTTGATTATATACTATATATGTAGAGCGTGAGATGCAAGCGTTCTACTATTTGGTTATTTATTTGATGTAGACATTATTATAATATCACTGGATTTGATATCAAAGTGTTTTGGGTTATAGTAAGGTAAAAGCCGTCCATGTTTATGTGTGGGCTGGTCTTACTATTATCTTTTCTTTCGGAAAAGAGTTTTGAAAGTTAAACAAGTGGTTGGAGTTTACTCACACCAGTCCCATGACTGACCCAGAGTTTATTTTGTTTTGTTTTCCCTAAACTCTTGGGTGCCCAAATTTGTACGGGCAGTCAAGTGTTTCAGGCTTTTACAGATACACTTGGAGGAGCTTGAAGCAGGAGGCTTCAACGTTAGTTATCTAGAGTTACTTCCGCTGGATCAAATGTTATGTGTACTCTGATGATGGTTTGTATATATGTACAAAACAGATTTGTATTTCGAAGCTTATGTTATATAATATATTTTCTTCGTTCCGCTGTGAGTTGTGATCTTCGTTTTTCTTCTATTCTAATATTTCTTTCTTTCTATTTCTCATCCTCTAACTTCTTTCTAATAATGAGTCGTATTTCTGTGTTATTTGGGTTGGACTTGTGGTGTATTTAGTCAACTCAGGTAGCTCAGATTTGCGGGTCGTTACAACCAGGCTGCCCATATGGAAAATATGGGCACCCAAAGTTTAGGTGGGAAACAATAAACTCATAGTCAGTCATGGGACATGTGTGAGAACTAAATACAGTTATGTTCATTTAAAAGTAAGTTAATTCATAAATCCAAGCCATATAACATGGAATGGGTTTTCCCCATATGAATACCAGTGCATAAAAATTTGCAATGCTCTTTAGAAAATGAAGCTACCATAAAATCTAGCGCTACACACACAATGCAAACACACACTTAGGAAAGGTTTTCCTTATGACAACCAAAATATGCTTGATACGTAAAAATTCTCTTATATTATTATTAGTGCATAGTGTAAAAATCATTTTCATAAATAAATGTATCAACCTTATCCAGCATAGTTACCATAATATTATACTGACCTCCTACGCGTTTATGCAGGATCTACAATAGAAAATCGTATGCACACGTAGCGGATGATCAGGGTTCATAATCGTATACCAACCCAAACCGTTCATAAAGTAGGTTTTTCCAACAAACGACAAAGGCTAAGGAACTTCCTTACTGTATGGGGATGCCTCTTGAGGGACATCTCGATAAGTAAACCCTTCTCTGCCAATACAAGGTCATCGATACTATCTAAGCCATGCCACACGAGTATGCCATTTCCTGGTCGTTACCGACCTATTCCACGGGTACTCGAATTTCCAAAAAAACTGCAATTGTAAAATGCCAAGGATCCATAGCATAGCACTACCATATGAAAGCCACTTAGCAAACACCTGGGCTCCATACTAGAGTGTTGCTTCAAAAATCTAGAAGGAAATGGTCATCCCCTAAGGGGCGCGATCCCCATAACCTTATTGCATTCTTTTTTGTTTCGGTCATTTTCGGGATGTAATGCTTGTCAAAGTCTCGTTACACAAAGCTACTCTTAACCAAGCCATGTTATGATCATCAATAGCTCATCAATTAGCATACCACATTATCAATTCACAACATATAATTGATGTCTATTAATATGTAATCCTCTAAGTACATAAATCTCAGAGGAGGGTGTTAAGCTAAGAGAATAAATTATCTGCTACTAACTGATATAACAACAATAGAAACCAGTTTTTTATGCTGTAAAATTCAATGTCAGACACATATCCATTTAAAGTCCGTTCTAGGACTGAACGGAACCGAAGGTGATTCATTCGACGACCCCACCAACGTGTGAATGCCCTTGCAATATGAATCACTTCAAGTACAACCAGATTGCTTGTCATAATATAACGTCATAATGGGGGATCAACCCTAATGAGACATCAACGAGCAATCCAACCGATGTGAAGATCTTTGGTCTTCAACAACCATCTTAAATATCTTCAGTTGCTTTATTACATCGTATAGTTATTCAAAATGGGTTAGATCCCGGTCTTTCCAAATAACTAGCACATTTTAAAACGTGTGGAGAATATACAGGGATATCATACATCTCATTCTATCTTGGATTATTCCTTGATTTCAATTAAACCTTAACACAAAGGTTATTACTTAAATTAAAATCTCATTCCCATCCTATCAATCCCATAGAGAAAACTGGCTGTACTCCATATCTAATTTCCCTTGTATGATAAATCTAATTACCTTATTAATCTCATTGATTAATTCCCAATCTCACTTAAAAAAATCAATTTATCTTTACAGGAAAACATACTTACCTAATCCCAACCCATTTCTCAAATGAAACAAAGAGGAGGACACCGGTTCCATTCTACCGGTCTATGGCAATTTCTACCCACGATAGAATGTAACTAGCCCCTTCTTTAACCCATATCCATATTTATTTTGGTAAGTTTTAATTACCTTCATTAACCCCTTTTTTAATCTCATTCGTTCAAATCTTTACTTAAAGGTTTATTAAAACTCTAACTTAGTTTTAATCTTTAAAAACATTCTTTTCTTTAAATGAGTCAAGAACCTTGTTATTAAAAACATTGGTCACAACCAATCCAAAATCATACTTCCATGTGTAATGGAATCTTCACGGAAATCACACCATCTCACTATCGACATGAATTTCCATATCAAACTAACATTATAAGCAAAAAGGGGCGAAGCCTTTCAAATTCATGAAATAATACTTGTCTTCATCTACGGATACTTATCTCGATTATCATCAAACCCATTTCCATTGAATTCCAAATTTAATTTACTAATCATTCAAAAATGATTACTAAAGTCATAGATGAAAATGATTGAGTTTAAAACCTTTAAATAATCCTTTTTAGAAAATGTTCAAATAGTGTATAATGACCTGAACTTCCCGATCGACCTAAACCGAACAAGAAGGTGGACGGCTTTGAGAACAAGACCAATCGGAACACAAACAGAAGAACATTTGATTGCTATTACAACAATTTACAATAGAGTACAAGAATATAACAAAGTATAAATAAATATTACACATTGAAAAATATCAGAAATTAAATTACAAAGCAGCGGAAAATTAATACATAACACAACTGAAAGAAATACATGGGTACAGAGCTTTCCGAATATAGTTCCAGCTGTAAACCAGGATCCTGTGAAAATAAATCTGCAAAACCAAAACTACTAGCTGCCCGTGTGGAAAATATGGGCACCCAGAGTTTAGGTTAAAACAATAAACTCCAGGTCAGTCATGGGACTGGTGTGAGAACTAAAACAGTTATTAAAACTTTACTTTAAAATTTGGTAAATCAAGGGACCACGCCGTATAACACGGAATGAGTTTTCTCCCAAGAGTACCAGTGCATACAACAAACAACGCAATGCTTTTCAAAAAATGAAGCTATTATAAGACTCAGGCCCCATCATACAATGCAACGCAAGCCGCAGGATATAGTTTTCCCTTATAATAGCCAAACGTGTTTGGTACGTTTAAAACAAATCATTTTGATATTACTATAACTGTATAGTGTCAAAATCAACTTCAAATATAAATGTATCAATCATAGACGACATATATCCCATGCTACTATGTCGCCATATAGGTTTATAATCAAAACCGCAAAATGTCATATTGGAAGTTGGATTTCCATCATGAACAAAGGCAAGGGATCGTCCTTACCGATTTTGGGACAATCTAGTCCATGTCTCAAGACAAGTACTCAGTCATGCCCTTGGATCTTCAGGGCCGGTCCTCCCTTATGTTTGAGGATTAGTTATTCCTGAACAATATGTTTCCCCGCCCTATGGGGCGTAAGTCTGGTCAGTATGTCGACCATATCCATCCATCGTCCCCGTATTGACCGATATATTCGAGGTTCCTCGCTTTCCACCATCCACATAAGTAAAAATGTCTGGGCTCCATACCATGACACCACTCCTAGCTAGAAAGAAATGCATGTTCTCCATGCAGTCCTCTCCCGTTTCTGGTTCATACTGGGGTGTGAGGCTCGCGAACTAACGCTATACACAAAGCTATGCTATTTAAAGTCGTGCTTTGATCATCAACCATAAGACTCTGCTTTTCAACAGAAGCCTTGATCATTTGAATCTCAGCATGCCATACTGACAATTCACTCCATGTGAATGATGTCTATTGATATATAACCTCTAAGCTCGTACGTCTCAGAGAAGGGTGTTAAGCAAGAGAATAAATTCTTCGCCACCAAACAAATATATATTTAATAGAAATCAATCAACACATAATAACATCCAATGTCAGACACACATCCATTTACTAGTTTGTTCTGGGTCTGAACGAAACCGTAAGCACCTTATTCCTCGTCCCATATGTCCAATACAGGAGAGAGGTCCTCGCATATCCTATCGATCTCCAAGTACGTCTGGACGATCACCACTTATTACCTTGTCTTGGGTGTACAGCCCAATCAAGACATCAGCAATCATCCAAATGATGTGAAGATCTCCAGTCTTCAACCACCATCTTTATCGTCAACTTATTCTTGTATTAATTATTCAGAATGGGTATAAACCAAATCTTTCCGAATAACTCGCGTATCTTATAATCAAGTGCTATAAAAACACAACATACGCCTCATTCCAATCCAGAATATTCTTTTATTAAAATATTCATATCTTTAGGGAAAGGTTCCCACTAATTTTATCAAAGATAAATTCCTTTAAATTTATTCTTTAATCTTCTTTTGGATATCATTTCAAAAGATTTCATTGTCTTTTCAATTCTAAACCAAATTAAGGTTTATCCAACTAGTCGGGATTAACGAGCCATACCGAAGTAATCATTTCTTTTATTATCCCTATCCCAACCTATTCATCCTATGGAGCAAAACTGGTGATACTCCGTATCTAACACCACTGTGTTATTGTTAAAAATTAATTACCATTTCCCATTCAAAACTATTAAAGGTTTAACTACCTCTTGGAGAAAACTCGTGATACTCCATTCTCGATCATTTCCCAAAATTGATAATTTAAATTATCGCATTCACATCTCAATCTAATTAAAGATTCATTAAAACTCTAATTCAGTTTTAATCTCAAAAATCATTACTTAATGATTATTCAAAGTTAAGAAATTAATCTTATCTTTAATTGGGTTAAAGAACTAATGTCATTCAAAACACAACACACGATAAACCCAAAATCACATTCCATTAATTATGGAATCTTTATGGGAAATAGATCAATATATAATAGATATCAATTTCCGTATCCTACTAATAATATAAATGGAATAACGACAAAGCCTTTTAAATTCCATATATAGTAACAGTCTTCCTCCACAGAAGCATATCTCGATTATCACCTAATCGAATACCATTCAATTCCAGTTTAATTTATTAAATTGGAAAACTTTACTTTGGAAAAATTTCATTAAATCTTAATAAAAGATTTATAAATTCCAAATCACATTTAACTGTTAATTCGGGTTAAAGAACGAATGTTATTTAAAACACAGTTCACGATAAACCCAAAATAACATTCCATTTTATTCCAATTACTAAATATAATTGGAAACTCTAATAATCTTAATTGAAAGATTTATTCTTTTCACACAAGGTTTAAGAACATTGTTATTTAATACATCATTCACAACAAACCCAAAATCCAATTTATTATTAAATATAAGGCTCTGAATAGAAATTATATCAGCTTATATTCAATATCAAATTCTGAAACCAACGCATATTGCATGGGGAATAGCGATATATATCTATCTTCCAAATTGCTCCACAATATCCATATAGTCACGGAATCCAATATCTAAATATTCCGGAGATGATTTCTATTCAAATCCATTCCAATTTATATATTGGAAATTTCTGGTTTTATTAAAACCCTTTCTCTATCCAATTTATTTATTTAAAACCATTGGATTATTTTTCTAGTTAATAACTAGTTCATTTTGATAAAAATATATTTTTATCTTTTCAAATATGGAATTTTCCATTCCAATTCTTTCCAAATCATTCATTATGATTTTACACATTATTAATAATTTTATTAAGGCCCTTTCAGTCGATTTCCATAAACGGTCATCGAACTATCTCTATAGCGACCTTTTCCAAATTTGATTTGGACATAATTCCAAATCCAACTGTTAGATTTCAAATTTCTTATATTCATTGGAAAACTCTTTCCGATACGAACTCAATGGTTCCAGTTTTAGGAGAATCCGATGGTCGGATCTCCCGTTACATCAATTTGAAGTCAGTGATCGAAATTCGTGAACAGTCGCAGCGCGGTGCGTTCTATTCAGGCCATTTAATATACATATATATAATATATTATATATATTTCATCGATTTCCATTTAAATCGTATTTTATAAATCGTTTATAAATTCATTTCAAAATGATTTCAACTTCATTTTCAATTTTAAATCAAAATTGAATATTCCATATCATTATAATTTTAAAATGATATTATTTTCAAAATATTAGATTTTGAAATCAATTCTTTTCGATATTTATTATAAAATGAATAAAATCGATCGATAAACCCATTCGGGTTAAAATGGCATTTAACTACTCAACTCGGCTTCATATTCATTAAAGTTATTAATATTTCAATATTTTTGTGTCATCCAAAATCGGACATTATATTCTGCTTCTTCACTGAATATTATTTTAAATCTATACATAATATTATTTTAAAACTTTATAGAATAATATTTGAAAACTATATAATATTATTTGGAAACTATACATAATATTATTTGAAAACTATACATAATATTATTTGAAAACTATACATATTATTATTTTCTGAATTGGAATCAGACTCAATCAATTACCATATAATTGTGTTTATATGGATTCCATACATTGCATGTATTCAAAAATAGTGATAAACAACTATTAAACAATCAATTCACATACAGATTGCAATTCACTAGTGTATAAGCGTTAAATAATTAAAATGATGCTTATCACAGTTTGTCGATCCATCGATTGACATATAACTAAATATTAGGATTCGTGTATGTCAAATATCATCCCAACACTCGTGTGGGGTTTTCAAACAAATTCAGTTTATTTAAAATAATCACTAGTTAATAAATTTAACCAGTTCTAATTCAACTTGAATTATTTTTCTATTTAACCAATTTTCGTTGTTTAAATTATAAATGAATATTTATAATTTAATTTCAACTACCTCAAAATAATATTAAATTATTTTTAATATTTTAAACATTTCAGCATCACAATCAACACACAATACAGTCAATTTTCCCATAATACAATCCAAACAAACAAACAACCATGGTTTGTACAAATAAATAGTGTCAGGAGCTACTAAGCCCCGTCTGCAACCTAGGATATAATTAAGTATAAAATATTTTGAGTGAGAAAGAGTTCTCACTTTGGGTTCCACTCCTCCATTCTTTTATTTCTGAATTTTAGTTCTGTTTGGATTTGAAATTGCCTGAAATTTAACGTGCTCCGTTTTGGTTTTGGTTAGTTCTGAAATGTAGATCGTGTTGAGACGATTCCAACACACTTTGAATTGTCGAATTCCATGCTCGTATGACAAAGTTATGGCATATTATACATTTGAATTACAAAAATTAAATTAAATAATTAATTAATTAATAATCACTTAAACCCTCTCTTAATTATCTTCCTGAACCGAACTCTATTGCGACCTTCGAACCCATAACCGCCTGAACAACCCTCGCCGCCACTCCTCTTGGAGGCCGCCGGAGTCCGATCAAAAGCCACCACCTGAAGCGCCTTTCCATCGCCATCCTCCTGCCATGACCGTGTTGAACTCGAGATTCCCTAAAGGCCAGAAAACTTCAAAAAAATGGCGGCTTCAAGGCCATAAATTGTGATGGATTCAACACAAGATATGATCAAAGTCGTACAAAATTGAAGGGCTTGAGTTAGTCTATAATTTTCACTTAAGAACCATGAACCAATTTGAAGCAGATTGGAAGAAAATTGGGGGTATTGGATTGAAGAATATCGTCCATTCCTTGCTGAGTGACAGCGTTTCTTTGGGGGCTAAGGTTTTGAAAAGGGGTGGGGTATTTATAATTTTATATATTAATATTTAACTCAATTTATTTCTTTAATGTGAAATTTTCCAAACTCCAAATCGAACCCAACGACTGTCAACCCTAGCTAATTACCCCCATTCCAGGCATAATGGGATATGTTTTGTAAGCCAATTCGACCGTTTCGATCAGCTTTTATCAAAATTAAAATATAAATCAATATATATTGAATTTAAACGTACATTTTAATTTACCGAGGCCATGTACTGACTCCAAAAATTACAGAAAAATAAATCTAGCTATGTTTGGACGATACGGTCCTAACAAAACTAATTTCACGAATTTGGAGGTCGTTTGAAAAATGGCCCTTTTCCAGTCGATTAAATTCAAACTGAAATTATCAAACGCGTTTAAATTCACCACGCTCACATCTTAATTCCAAAAATTATGAAAACTAGAATCTAGCAATAATTTGACATTCCGGATCCAACAAAGTGGTTTTGTCAAAAACAGAGTTCGTTTGCGAAATGGCTATTTTTAAGGGCTATATATTATATAAAATATATCTATATTCCATAGCGACTATTTTAAATTTTAAATTGGCAATAACTTTCAGTTCCTATTATGAAATCTCAATTTTTCAATTTCGTTAGAAAGATATTAACGATCAAATATTTCTTGTTTCGTCCAGTTCTGATTTAAAATGAATTCTGTATACTCAATTGAAATTAGAAATCGAATTTTCAAACTACCTGTAACGATAGGGATTTCGCTCGGACCTAATCGATCGCTAAATCGACCAAGACCGTTCAAAACCCTGATACGCTAACTCTGGGCATACAACACATTAGAACAAATAACAGAAGACTTTTATAAACATCATAATAATGTTACATCAGAGTACAGAATAACAGAGTACGTCGAGAAATAATAATACAGCGGAAGATTTATTTACAATAAATGTAATACAATGCAGCAGAAACAAGTAAACTACACAGCGGAAGACTATCAATGCTCTGGACACAGCTTTAAGCTTCAATCCAGAATCCTGCTTAATAAATAAATATCTGCAAAACAAACCACTCGAATGCCCGTGTGGAAAATAGGAGCACCCGAGTTTGCAAGAGAAAAGCAAACTATGAGTCAGTCATGGGACTGGTGTGAGAACTCCAAACAGTTATTAACTTCATTTTAAATAAGGCATATCACAGGACCACGTCGTATAACACGGAACAGGTTTACCCCATGAATGCCAGCGTATAAACAACAATCAATGTAGATATATGGATCTACTATGAATCAATCAACATGCAATATCCCAATTTACCCATTTAGATTAATCACCACACTTAGATTTTCCAAATCCAATTCAATTTACAAAAAATTATTCCTTTGGACTTTATTTTATTTCCCGATTTCCTATTTCAAATCATTTGAAATACATATCTAACTTTTATATCAAAGTAGATTTCACTTCGGGATCTCAAATCAAATCATTTGGAAATATGAATTCCAAAACATAACAATGCATACAAACAAGTATGCAACCAAATACCGAGCACGGCCCTCAGACCGGGCAGTATGCACCCAACCGAACCTATATATATATGCATCTCCCACGCATGGAGCGGGCTACACTGCTGACCACTCACCCTAAGGCACTGGATCCAGCCCATACTTTTAGTCAATCTCGGGTTACCCGAATATTTAGCCACCTACTTGCTAAATCATTTTTTATCCCGAAGTGGGGAAAATCATTTCACAACATAATAATCAAAAGTACTTTCAAACTATAGTACTTCACATCAGTAATTCACACATATGATCAGTCACTATCAATCACATAACCTTTGAGCTCTTACGTCTCAAAGAAGGGTGTTAAGCAAGAGAATAAATTCTCTGCCACCAAACAGATATCATGAATAGCAACTAATCGGCTATGTGTTGAACTACAATGTAACACGTAATACATTTCTAAATCATTTTAGAAATCATCGGGTTTTGGGCCTTGAAATCCTTTCTGTTTAATAAAACATTTTTTTATAAAACATTCCCTGTCCAAAATTGGGAGTACATTTCTTTTCACTTAAGAAAAATATCATTTCAAAATCATTCATTAAATTTTGAAATAAACAACATTTCCAACACCCTATAGTCAAATCGTGAAGTGTTTCACAAGGTGTTAGCACACAGATATTTTTACCCAACCCAATGCTAAATGTAAAAGCAAATTATGCTCATAAACTGGTCGAGCACCATCCAAACAATCAATATACCACAATCATTATCAACAACCAAGTAAGTTTGGTTTAATCACATCACGTGTTTTGGTAAATTCGATTACCATTTATTCATTCACAATCTAATTAAAGATTTATTCAAACACCAATTGGTTTCAATCCCAAAATCATTTCTTATTTATTGTTCAACTTTCTGGAAATTAATCCTCCTTTAACTGGGTTAAAGAACCAATGTCATTTAAACACAGTTCACGACAAACCCAAAATCCCATTTGATATTAAATATAAGGCTCTAAATAAAAATAATATCGGCTTATATTCAACATCAAATTCTGAAACCAACAAATATCGTATTGGAATAACGATATATATATCTTCCAAATTCCTCAATAATATCCGTATAATCATGGAATCCAATATCGAAATATTCCGAAGATTATTTCAATTCAAATCCATTCCAATTCATATATCGGAAATTCCGGTTATTTTTAAAACCATTTCAAATCCAATTTATTTATTTTAAAATATTGGATTATAATTCTAGTTCATAACTAGTTCATTTCGATAAAAATACATTTTTATCTTTTCAAATATGGAAGTTTTCATCATGATTCTTTCCAAATCATTTATTATGATTTTACACAAATTATTGATATTTTTAATAATTTTATCAAGGCCCGTACCGTCGATTTCCATAAACGGTCATCGAACTGCACTTACAGCGACCTTTTCCAAATTTGATTTGGACATAATACAAAATCCAACTGTTAGATTGCAAATTTCTTATATTCGTTGGAAATCTCTTTTCGATACGAACCCAATGGTCCCGGTTTTAGGAGAATCCGACGGTCAGATCTCCCATAACATCAATTCGAAGTCAATGGTTGAAATTCGCGAACGCTCGCGGCGCGGCGCGTTCTATTCCGGCCATTTAATATATATATATATATATATATATATATATGTATATATATATGTATATGTATCGTCGATTTCCATTTAAAACGTATTTTATAAATCGTTTTAAATTCATTTTAAAAACGATTTCAACTTCCATTTCAATTTTAAACCAAAATTGAATATTCCATTACATGACAATTTTATACAGTGCATGTATATGTTAAAAATTATATTTTTAACAAACTAATAATCATTTCAATACCCGACCATTTTATATATCGCATATATAAGCTAAAAATATATATTTAGCGAACAAATATTTTTCACATCGAATATATAGATTGTATACATCGCATATACATACATATATATATATTCACATCGTATATATATTATTTTCACATCGTATATATATATTTATTCTCATCGCATATATATATATTTTCCACTTCGTATATATATTATTTTCACATCGTATATATATATATATATTATTCACATTTCATATATATATATTATTTTCATACTTCATATACATATTTTCACATTTCATACATATATATATATATATATATATTATTTTCATACCATATATATATATATATATTTCACACTTCATATATATATATATATTCATTTCATATATATATATAATTCAATTCATATCACATTATAATCACAATCACAACACAATACAATCAAATAAATCGTCCATGGTCTATGGACAATAGGGAGCAGTTCATATATGCAGTTATAAAATAAATAACTGTACAAAAAAAGTTATAGTAAGAGAAGTTCTCACTATCGGTTTCCACTCCGCCAGTTTTATTTCTGAATCTCAGTTCTGTTCGAATTTGAAATTTGCTTCAAATTCTGATTTTCTCCTTTTAGATTTTGGTTTGTTCCATCATGAAGATCTCGACTTCACGATTTCAATGCATCTGGTTTTGCGAAAATCTGATACCGTTTGCATAAGTTATCGAATTTTGAACATTGAATAACTAAGTAAGTAATTAAATGAAATAATTAAATTTTAATTACATTAGAAAAGAAGGGGAAAAAAACCCGTGCCCATTGGTTTTGATTCTTCCCCAAAAATCTCATACCCTCCCATTTCAACGAAATGAAACGAGAAGGAATTTCGCTCGGTCCGAACCAGTCGCTAAACCGACCCAGACCGTTCGAAACGCCCTATCGTTTGAGAACACGACAAAATAGAACGCATACAGAAGAACATTTCATTGTATATTACAACAATGCATCAGATTACAAGAATATACAGAGTATAAATGAATATACACAGAAATATCAGAGATTTAAATTACATTTAAATACATAGCAGCGGAAAAATAATACAATACACAACTAGAATGAGATATACGGATACAAAGCTTTCCGGATACCGTTCCAGCTGTAAACCAGGATCCTGTGAATATAAATCTGCAAAACCAAAACTACTAGCTGCCCGTGTCAAAATAGGGGCACCCAGAGTTTAGGTTAAAACAATAAACTCCAGGTCAGTCATGTGACTGGTGTGAGAACTAAAAACAGTTATAAATCTTTATTTTAAATCATTAGGTAAATCAAGGGACCACGCCGTATAACACGGAACGGGTTTCCTCCCAAGAATACCAGTGCATAAAACAAACAGCGCAATGCTAAATAAAGAAAAATGAAGCTGTTATAAGACCCAGGTCCTATCACACAATGCAACGCAAGCCGGGGGATAGGGTTTTCCCTTATAACAGCCAAAGAATGCTTGATACGTTTAAAACAAATCATTTGATACTATTATAAGTGCATAGTGTATAAAACAACTTCAAATCATAAGTATCAATCATAGGCGGCATGGGTACCATATATCATGTCGCCATACTAGTTCTACAATTAAAACCGCAAATGTCACGTATTTGGAAATTGGGTTTCCATCCATGAACCGAGGCAAAAGATAGTCCTCAACCGATTCGAGACAATCTAGCCCATGTCTCCGGAGCAGCCGCAACTGCCCCTTAGATCGTCAGGGCCGGTCCACCGATGTGGATTATAGTGCCTGAACAATACGTTTCTCCGCCCTTTGGGGCGTAAACGAGCCAACGAATGACTCCATCGGACCCGGATCGTCCGATCAAACCGAGGCGCCTCGCAACAGCAACAACCACATAGGTGAAAAGTATATAAATGTCAGGGCTGGTAGGTCACTGACACCACCCTAGCTAGAAAGAAACGCATGCCCTCCCTGAGGTCCTCTCCCGTTTTTGGTTCACAACCGGGGTGCGAGGCTCGCGAATTCACATTACACAAAGCTGTGCCACACAGGCTGTGCTTTGATCATCACCACAAGACTTTGCTTTTCAACAGAAGCCTCGATCAATTGCCACTTAGGCATGCCACACAGGCAATTCACTCCATGCGTTTGATATCCATCAATATATAACCCCTGAGCTCGTACGTCTCAGAGAAGGGCGTTAAGCAAGAGAATAAATTCTCCGCCGCCAAACAGATATATATTTAATAGAGATCAATCACACGGACTAAAATCCAATGTCAGACACACAGTCCATTTACAAGTCCGTTCTGGGTCTGAACGAAACCGGAGGCACCTAGTACCCCGCATATCCATCGATCTCCAAGTACGTCTGGACGATCACTAACTGTTTCCATCTTCTTGGGTGTACAGCCCAATCAAGATCATCAGTAATCACCCAAACGACGTGAAGACTTCCGGTCTTCGACCACCGTCTTCAACTTCGACACCACGTCGAATCAGTTATTCAGAATGGGATAAACCGGGTCTTTCTGAATAACTCGCGTATATATTATAAAAGTGTTACACAAACACAACATACGCCTCATTCCAATTCAGAATATTCTTTTATTCAAATATTCCTATACTTTGGGAAAAGTTCCCATTAATTTTATCCAAGATAAATTCTTTAAATTTATTCTTTAATCTCCTTTGAATATCAATTCAAACTAGTCGGGATTAGCGAACCACACCGAAGTAATCATTTATTTTATTTCCCAATCCCAACCTATTCGTCCCATGAAGTAAAACTGGTTATACTTCATATCTAACACCACGGTGTTATCGGTAAATTCAATTACCATTTCACGTTCAAATCTAATTAAAGATTTAACTATCGCTTGGAGTAAAACTGGTGATACTCCATTCTCGATCTTTTCAATCTAATTAAAGATTCATTAAAACTCCACTTAGTTTTAATCGTTAGCTGGGTTAAAGAATCAGTGTCATTTAAAACACGGTTCACGATAAACCCAAAATCACATTCATTAATTATCGAGTTAAAGAACGAGTGTTATTTAAAAACACTGTTCACGATAAACCCAAAGATCAATATCGATTCCAATTAAATATTATTTAATTGGTACACTTCATTAAATCTAAAATAAAAAGATTTAATCTTTTCTCAACTGGGTTCAAGAACAGTGTTAGTGAAGACACCATTCACGACAAACCCAAATCACATTTGATATTCAATATAAGGCTCTGAATAGAAAATATATCGGCTTATATTCAATATCAAATTCTACGATTAACAAATGTCGTATTGGAAATAACGATATATATATATCTTTCAAATTTCCATAACAACACCTGTATAATCACGAATTCCAACATCGAAATATTCCGAAGACAATTTCGATTCAAATCCACTCCAATGCAATCATTGGAAATTTTGGTTATTTTCAAAACCCTTTTCAAATTCAATTTATTTATTTAAAAATAAATAGAATTATATTTCTAGTTCAAAACTAGTTCATTTCGATAAAAATCTATTTTTATCTTTTCAAATATGGAGTTTTTCATCCCAATTCTTCACAAATCAATTCTTATGATTTTACACAAATTATTACTATTTTTAATAATTTTATCAAGGCCCGTACAGTCGATTTCCACCAATGGCCATCGAACTGCACTTACAGCGACCTTTTTCAAATTTGATTTGGACATAATTCCAAATCCAACCGTTAGATTTCAAATTTCTAATATTCGTTAGAAAGCTCTTTTCGATACGAACCCAACGGTTCCGGTTTTAGGAGAATCCGACGGTCGGATCTCCCGTAATGTCCGTTTGAAATAAATGGTCGAAATTCACGAACTGCCGCGGCGCGGCGCGTTCTATTCAGGCCATTATATTATATATATAATATATATAATATATATTTCGTCGATTTCTATTTAAAACGAATTATATAAATAGTTTTAAAATTCGTTTCAAAAGCAATTTCAACTTCCATTTCAATTCAAATCAAAATTGAATTCTTCTTTATAAATTCGTTTTAAAATTCATTTCTATTCAATTCAAATTTCAATTCAATTTGAATTCATTTTAATTCGCTTTCAATTCCATTCGAAATCGTTTTCAATTCAATTCATTTCGAAATCGTTTTCAATTCAATTCATTTCGAAATCGTTTTCAATTCAATTCATTTCGAAATCGTTTTCAATTCAATTCATTTCGAAATCGTTTTCAATTCAATTCATTTCGAAATCGTTTTCAATTCAATTCATTTCGAAATCGTTTTCAATTCATTTCGAAATCATTTTCAATTCAATTCATTTCGAAATCGTTTTCAATTCAATTCATTTCGAAATGAATAAAATCGATATAAATATCGTTTACGTCAAAATGGCGTCAATCTAATCAACACGACTTCATAAATTTCTATTTTCAAATATTCTATTTCAAATATTTCTTTTTCAAAATAGTTGTTATTATCAAAATATTTCGTTCAACACATGACCAATCTCAATGGATGAGTACTGTCAACACATGAACCTTTATTTTATAATATTCTTCATTTTTCAAATTGGAATGAAGCCCAATCAATTACCATATAAAGTTAATTATATGGATTTTCATACATTACACACATATAATAGCATTGAAAAATAATCAACCATCAACCAAAGTGCACTACACTGTATAAGCATCAAATATAGATATCTAACGCTTATAACAGCCTGTCAATCAATCGATCGACATATTTAATCAATCAGGATGAGTGAACTTCAAATTTCATCCCAACACCCGTGTGGGGTTTCAAACAATCAAACGCATATTTTATCGGTGCAGTTGGGCGATGTGTAAAATTTATCGACCCAATCAATGTCCTTCAAATAGGTGTACATAAACAAACCGTCTGGTTTGTAAATGAATACTTATTTATTCACATTCACGTTAAAAATTATATTTTTTAACGACAAAACATTTTATTCCAACATATGAATTTCTATTCAGTTCATTCTCAATAAAATGATATTTTTATTTTTCTAACATATTTTAGAAAATTTCGGCGGCATAACGGCACGATACTAGAAACGGGACGAGGCCTAGCCTTATCCCCGGTCTAGTGAAGTCCCACGCCATTCACACATCAATCAAATCAATTTATCTCACCCAACAATTCAATTTCAAATGAAATCATCACTAATCTATGCAACCAAACAAACAAGTCCATGGTCTGTGGACGATTGTGTCGGGTGCTACTAAGCACCGTCTGCATCCTAGTATATATATATAACTAGAAAAATTTAATTGAAAGGTGAGAAGTTCTCACCTATAGCTATCCTAGCTCCACGGCACTTCATTGATAGAAAACTTCATTGCTATCGCATCTTCGTCATCTTCGTTGTCCGCTTTCACTACCTATGTAAAAATCGAATTTTTACTTCGATGTTCAATATATAAAAATCGCATTTTTAATTCGAAGTTCAATATATAAAAATCATATTTTTAATTCGAAGTTCAATATATAAAAATCATATTTTTATTTCAACAATATAAAAGATTATATTTTCCTTTTCAAATCTTTTTAAAAATCAGTTTTAAATCATTTAAAAATCAGTTTTCAATCATTTTTTGAAAACCTAAAAATCAGTTTTTTTCTTTAAACAAAATCAGTTTTTGAAAACATAAAAATCAGTTTTTTTTCTTTAAACAAAATCAGTTTTTGAAAACCTAAAAATCAGTTTTTTTTCTTTAAACAAAATCAGTTTTTGAAAACATAAAAATCAGTTTTTTTTCTTTAAACAAAATCAGTTTTTGAAAACATAAAAATCAATTTTTTTTCTTTAAACAAAATCAGTTTTTGAAAACATAAAAATCAGTTTTTTTTCTTTAAACAAAATCAGTTTTTGAAAACCTAAAAATCAGTTTTTTTTCTTTAAACAAAATCAGTTTTTAAAAACATAAAAATCAGTTTTTTTTCTTTAAACAAAATCAGTTTTTAAAAACATAAAAATCAGTTTTTTTTCTTTAAACAAAATCAGTTTTTAAAAACATAAAAATCAGTTTTTTTTCTTTAAACAAAATCAGTTTTTAAAAACATAAAAATCAGTTTTTTTTCTTTAAACAAAATCAGTTTTTAAACTGTTAAAATAAAAACAGTATTTAATCTTTAAAATAAAAACAGTTTTTAATCTGTAAATATAAAACAGAAATAAAATATTAATAATAAAAAAAAACGAAAACTTATAGCCGACGGGGGGGGTTTCTTCCTGCGTCGGAGGAGGATGGTAGGGGGGGAGCGCGAGTCAGCAGGGAGGAGGAAGAAGAAGGTGGAGGTGGGGAAGATCGGAGGAGGGGGGGTGTTCGATTTGATGGAGGATCGAGGGGAGAGGAGAGAGAAGGAAGGCGGCGGAGGAAGAAGAGGGGGGGGCGTCTCCGACTGGCGGCGCAGGCAACGACGAGGGTGGCTCCGTCGATTTGGCTTTTTTTTTTCTTCTTTTTAATTTTGATTTCTGGAAAAATAACGGGGGGGGGGGTCTAATAGGAGATAAGGGGAGATATGAAAAAGAGTTTTATTTATTTTAATTATTTTATTTGGCAAAAAGTTGACTTTTACATACGACCTCGAAACGAGGCCCACCGCCTGTCGTCCATAGCGTATTACCCCCATTCCGAACACAATGGGATATGTATCGTTGGCTGAATCGATCGTTTGAATCAGTTTCCGTTGAATTTACATTTAAATCACTTAATTGAATTTTAAACGTACATTTCAAATTACCGGGGTCACATACTAACTAGAAAAATTCCAGAAAAATATTTTCTAGCTTCGTATTGACGATACGGTCCTAACAAAACTAGTTTCGTCGAATTCTGAGACCGTTTGAAAAATGGCCATTTTTCCAGTCGATTAAAATCAACTGAAACTGGTCAAACGCGTTTTCCTTTGCCACGCTCACATATTGATTCGCAAAATTATGAAATTTGAAACCTAGCAATAACTTTACATCCCGGACCCAACAAAACTGGTTTCGTCGAAATCCGAGGTCGTTTGCAAAATGTCCATTTTTAAGGGCCTGAATTCCATAGCGACTATTCAGAATTTTCAACTGGACATATCTTTTGATTCTTGTCATGAAATTTCGATTTTTCGGATTCGTTGGAAAGATATTCACTATTAGATTCCATTATTTTTGGTTTCACTAAAATCCGGATTGTTTTGCACCCGGTACATTCAATTGAAGTTTGAAATCGAATTATCGAACTACCGCGTCATTTTCAATTCTATTTATAATTATATATAAATATTTATATTCTAACGACGACGTATATAATATATACGTCGAATTATATTAAAAATAAATTTTCTCGTCGATATTATTTAAAATAATTCATTTTAAATAATCAAAATTCGCTAAAATCGCCAAAATAAAAATTTTAAACTGGCCCAGATTTTCGGGTTATTACACGAACCCTAACCACTTGTGTGTCGCCCCTGCCAACATCGGACCATGATCCGATCTTCCTCCATGAACTGTGAAACGACCCGCAAATCCGAGTTACCTGAGTTGACTAAATACACCACACGTCCAACCCAAATAACACAGAAATACGACTCATTATTAGAAAGAAGTTAGAGGATGAGAAATAGAAAGAAAGAAATATTAGAATAGAAGAAAAACGAAGATCACAACTCACAGCGGAACGAAGAAAATATATTATATAACATAAGCTTCGAAATACAAATCTGTTTTGTACATATATACATACCATCATCAGAGTACACATAACATTTGATCCAGCGGAAGTAACTCTAAATAACTAACGTTGAAGCCTCCTGCTTCAAGCTCCCCCAAGTGTATCTGTAAAAGCCGGAAACACTTGACTGCCCGTACAAATTTGGGCACCCAAGAGTTTAGGAAAAACAAAACAAAATAAACTCTGGGTCAGTCATGGGACTGGTGTGAGTAAACTCCAACCACTTGTTTAACTTTCAAAACCATTTTCGAAAGAAAAGATAATAGTAAGACCAGCCCACACATAAACATGGACGGTTTTTACCTTACTATAACCCAAAACACTTTGATATCAAATCCAATGATATTATAATAATGTCTACATCAAGTAAATAACCAAATAGCAGAACGCTTGCATCTCACGCTCCACATATATAGTATATAATCGAAAACCGCATGGCGCTTATTGGAGATTGGATTTCCAACATGACAAGGTATGGGACCACCTTCCGATGATGTATCTCTAGAGACGAATACACCTGGGTTCAACAAGAACATCTTGCAACCCGGCCCACACATGACCGACCACTCATTTCGCTTGAGTGTATCGAATGTATATCACCAACGGTTGGACTCAAACCACCGTTTCCCGAATGGGCAGAATCGATAGATTTAGAAACAAAAGGAATTTCTCTAGATAGGTGATTATACACCCTAATGGGTGCGACCCACATAGCCATGCTGCCTGCCCGATTTTTGTCCTTTCCTGGTTGTTGAGGCCTGAGGCTACGAATACTTACCATTCATCGATAACACAATCACTTTGAATGCCACATCGTCAGATCCGTTAATCACTGGTTGAGTTTGCACAAATATTCTGGATATTATGCTAAGGGATAAATCCGTTGCAACCATATATACTCATACAGACCAACCCATTTGATCATTGGAAATACTCTGTCAGACATTCGTCCATATACGTTCGTTCTGGGATTGAACGAAACCGAAGGCACTATTTCTATTACTAGAAAAGCCCTTGCACTTCACTCCGTCTTCAATATATTCAGCATACTTGGTTCGCAACGCTAATGCCGATACGGAGTGGTTCTTCGGATAATAATCCAACCGGTCTCTCCATATTGACAACGATGGTCAAAAACTTCGATAGTCTGTGATTTAACTATCGAGTAAAACAAGTGTTCATCCAAACATACCAACAAATCACTGGGCCCTTTAATTAATATTTCATTAATTAAATCACTTTTCCATTTCCTTATCAATATTTGTTAACCAAATATTTCAATAATCAATCTTGGCCTTTTACGCTATTTTTGATTTCGTTTCCTTGTCGAATTCTATATATATCGATATATAGATTTCTAATTGTCAAATTTCTTAAAAATATTCTAACTCTTTAAATTTCCGGAAAAATTCGCCATAACCTCCCCTGTATCGGGAGCATCGGGAAATTTCAAATAGCATCCCGGTATCTTCCTCAATCGAAAAGAAAAAGAAAGAGCCAAGCGGCTTGCCGATACGGCGCATAAAATCTCATATACGAATTAAACATGTACCTTTTTGTCGAGCACTACATTTATAACTTCATATACTTCATCCCATACCTGTCTAACACCTGTTCACCTGTTTTCAATTCAATTCAACACTATCTAATCGTTTGAATTCAGTTTCGCCCATTTATTCTTTAATTCGCCATTTTTCCTATTTCACTTCTTTGTTTGAACATAGCATTTCAAACAAAATATTTAACTCGTTCATAACCAAATTGAATTTCAATTTCAATTCTAGTTCTCTTTTCTATTTCGAATATAAATTCTCAAATCGAATTCACTTATTTAAAGCTCAATATTCATTCGAAATCTCATTAACTAATTTCTATTCGAATTAGTTAACTCTATTCAATAAATCAAAAATCTGATTTCTGTTTCAGAAATCAACTCATTATTCCACTGGAGTTCACATATATCTTATAACTCAAATCTGGATTTTTCTAAATAGAAATTCGGATTTTATTCGCTTAAAATCCTTTAATTTAATTAAATAAACCGTTATGGTTTTATAATGGTTCTGGCGCTGTTTTTCTGAAAATTTGATTTTGACATAACTCAAAATATATACGACGAAATTCAGATTTTTCTCCTTCATTAGAAAACTATTATCAAACTGGTCCTGACGTTTCTTGTTTCAAAGAATTCCGACTTCAATCGAGTTCTATATATTCAATTGAAGTTCGAATCGCTATTTTACGAACTGCAGCGCTGCGGCGAGTTCGTTTTAATTATATTTATATATATAAACTTTATAAACTTCTTAAAAATGAATTCAACTTTATTTAATTCTATTTGAATCCCTTGATTCAAATTCCAATCTCACTTTGAATTCCATATTCAAATTTCAATCCCTTTTCTATTTGATATTCAAATTCAATACTTATATTTCTATTTGAATTTCCTATATTCAAATTCAATACTTGAATTCATTTGAATTCTTTTATTCAAACTCTATTTTTATATTCCATTTGAACTTCTATTTTTCCAATTTTTATATTTGAAATTTATTGAAATTCAAATATTCAAACTCCTTTTTAAATTCTAGATACAAAATTCCATAGTTTAAAATTCCATTTGAATTTCATATTCAAATCCCATAGATTAAATCCTATTTGAATTCAATTTGAATCTCTTATATTCAAATTTCATTTTCCATTTGAATTCTAATATTCAAATTCATTTCCAGCCCCATTTGAATTCTAATATTCAAACTCATTTTTAACACCATTTGAATTTCTTCACTCAAATCCATTTGAATTCTCTTGAATTCAAATTCCATTTCAAAACCATTTGGATTTCCTATTTTGAAATCCTATTTGAAATTCTATTTCCAATTCTACTTTGAAAATCCTATTTCAAAGTTTATTTCAAATTCTATTTTGAAATTTCATATTCAAATTTCTACTTGAATTTCTGTATTCAATTCCATGTTCAAAATTCAATACTCGAAATTTCCATTTCAAATCTCAATTCAAATTTCATATTTGAATTCCATTTCAAATCTCTATTCAAATTTCACATTTGAATTCTTCTTTGAAATACTATATTTCAAATTCTATTTTGAAATTGTACATTGAAATCTCTATTTGAATTTCTTTATTCGAATTCCTTTGAATTCAAGTTTTATTTTAATTCCTTGAATTCAAATTTCTATTTTTCATTCTAATTTCGTTTATTCAAATTTTATTTGAACTTCTATTTGGATTTCTAATATTCAATCCCCTTCTTAAAATTCAAATATTTAAACTCCTTTTTAAAATTCAACTGTTATACTCAAATTTCATTTGAGTTATATATTTAAAAAATTCATTTCACATCCTATTTGAAATTTCATTTCAAATTCCATTTTCGCACTTGTATTTCTATTTCTGAATTATCAAATGATAATTCTTTTCACTTCATTTATAACTTCGTTATAAAAGAACTATTTATAAACTCCGTTTATAAAGAAATTACTTGTTTTATTTTTTTTCAAAACAAGTTTGTACTTTTATTTCCATTTAAAATTCGAATTCTATTTAAAAATAGAATTTTCCCTTTTTAAATCTCCAATGTCCTTTTTACGATATTTTAAATATATTAACACTTAGCCCAGTGATATTTAAACAATCAAATCACCAAATTTTCAATCATTTGATTTTTTAAACACATCATATATGAATATATGAAATCAAGCAAATAAACAAACAGATAATATATTTTTGGAGGAATCCTGTTGGATTCCTCCAACCTGTTTTCCTGCATCCACAGATGTTAGCACATAAATAATACCCATTCTGCTTCGTGGCAGAATATCGCGGTATAGAAGGTCATCCACTAATCATAGCGTGGGGCGTATAGGGTAATCATCCGCTATGAAACTGCGGGCATCCGCTAATGAGACTGCGGGAATCCAACCAATCAATCAACCCAATATATATATATATATATAGCCTAAATAACTAATATATATAACAACCAGCAGAAAAATCCACACAAGCAACAAACAATTATTTTTAATGAAATAAAAATAATTCTAAAGGTGAGTGAGATTTACTCACCAGGATTTTCAGTTGTCGAATATCCTGCTTATTTCCAAACCACTGGCTACGAATCTTCTCGAATTTATTTGTTTAGCACCTACGATAATTAAATTTTATTATTATCGATCAATTATTTTAAAATTTTAAAATGACTTCCTAAATAAATTCCAACTAATCAAATCTATATAAAAAGGCCTTAATTAATTTACAAGTAAGTACCTAAACTTTATTTTAAACGATTAGTTTATACATTTTATTTCTTAATTAACTAATTTCCTAGGCATTTAAAAATGAATTAAACCATCATTAATTTAATTTAGAAGAACTAAATATTACCTTAATCCTCTTTTATCATCTTCACGAAACCTATGTGCACCTCGCTGCCTCAACAAATCATGAAGCGAGCTACCACTGCAATCAACCTATAACCAACTTCAACCTTCACTTCACCGATTCGCATCTTCCAATTACCCACGTCAGAACCTCCCCAAAGCCCTTGACCAAAAATTGAACTCGAGTGCTCAACCATCAGGTAATTCGCACCAGTCCAGAACCCTAGTTCGAACTCTTATACTGCCGTCATCCCTTCCAATAGCTTGAACCGTACATCATCGCAGTCTCTTTGATTGCGAGCTAGATCGAGCCCTAATTTCCCATTTCGAATTCGAGCACGGAGGTGAGCATCGCACCTCAGTTCGAGCCCCGAGACCCCTCCTTGCTTCATCGCGACGAGCGTTGGCCCCATACCCAAAAATCAATCGAAGTCGAACGTCGTTCCTCCCATTGGCACTCGCGTCAGATTTGAATCGTAGGAGTTTGAAGAGCAAGAACGCTGGATTTTCAATTAGAGGAATCGGCTTGGATTTTCTTTTGGTTCCTAAATGGAAAAATGAAGGCTATCGACTGTTTATATAGTGGTGCGAAGGGAGACATCAAGTACATCACCATTAAATTGATGTTTTGCTGATATTGGAAATGGGAAACAAATATTTTGGCTCGAGAAGAAGTAGTCTGCGTGATTTCAGTTTTTAGGTCGGCTGAAGTATGAAATGTAGGTTTTTGATTTGAAGTTGATTTGAATTTATATATATTTCTAATTTGAAAAATATCTCGCGGTTCCGAACTCCTATTTAAACGTACCGACCGGCGTTTCCATATTACAACGTTATTCTGAATTCAATCGGAACAGATTTTGCAATTTACATTGATCAGATATGGGAAATAATAATTTAAACTATCGATTTAAAATTAAATTCATCAAAAATGAATTATCATTGTTCTAATTCAGTATAGAGTTCAAATAAATTGCTAGAATCATTTTGATTTCATTTTAACCTCATGTTCAGTTATATTTTGTTTTTATATCACTATAATTCAATATTTTCGAAATTAAATATTATATTGATAAATTCAATATAAAAATCCACTTATAATTCCTAATTCAATATAAAATTCATTTATATTATGAATTCAATATTTAAACCCATACTAATAAACTGTTCAAAAATCTGGGTCGTTACATTCTTCCCCCCTTAAAATAATTTCGTCCTCGAAATTGCTAAGGTAGGAAAAAGGGTACAAATCCATTCCTTTATGTTGAAACTCACCTCTTCATATTTCAACAAATTTTAATTCCACCAAAACCTTTGGTCTTCTTCATTCAATTCGAATGATCTACGATCAATCCATTTATCCAATCTATATTCCATTAACCTATTCAAATTGATTCTAATCGATTCATTCACTTTGACCCATTTAACTTGCTTAAGTTAAATTCCAATTCCAGAATCCAAATCCCAGGATTTTTCGTTTCAAATTCTTTTGAAATCCCATAAATATATACATATATTTATTTTCATTTCAAATTCAAAACATTTAAATATTCAAACCAATTTGGTTTCTTTCAAAACAAATTTCCGTCAAAAACTATCTAAGGTAGCAATCCATCACTTAGGAACTCGAAAATGAACACTGATGATGTTGCAATCATCATCAGAATTATTTCCCAGCCACTGAAGTGAGTTCAGTGCTTTATTATTTCAAATTTCACCTAAACGATTTCCTTTCAAATCCTTCTAAAACAAAGCTATATTATATTATTTATTTATTTATTTTTATACACTTTGAAAAAAATATTTTCAAACTTCCCAGGATTTTGAATTCTTAATTCTGGTTTGAATTTAATTCTAATTTATCTCATTTGTATATTTAATTTCTATACAAATTCTATTTTGGTTATAAATAACCATTCTAATTTTATAATCTTATTTGATTATAAAATCAACATCCAACACATCCATATAATAATAATCCTAGAAAATTATTCTTTCTATATCAAAATAGAAATTTTGGGTAAAATTATTTCATCTACCCACTTGAAAACAATATCATGTTCAATCTTCTGTTCAAGCGTTTAGAAATCCCTATCGACTTCGTGGCGTCCCACGATTCGACCAGAATTCATAAACCACTCAACAGACTAGCCAACACAATATAAAACAACTTTTATATCAACTTACAAGTACGCTCTCTCGTATATATATACGCTCAACTCATTCTAGGGTACTGCTGTCCCTATCTCTAATGAGCACATGCCACACAAGCCTAGGTGTTCGCTCAACCTGGCTCTGATACCAACTGAAACGACCCGCAAATCCGAGTTACCTGAGTTGACTAAATACACCGCACGTCCAACCCAAATAACACAGAAATACGACTCATTATTAGAAAGAAGTTAGAGGATGAGAAAAAGAAAGAAAGAAATATTAGAATAGAAGAAAAACGAAGATCACAACTCACAGCGGAACGAAGAAAATATATTATATAACATAAGCTTCGAAATACAAATCTGTTTTGTACATATATACATACCATCATCAGAGTACACATAACATTTGATCCAGCGGAAGTAACTCTAAATAACTAACGTTGAAGCCTCCTGCTTCAAGCTCCTCCAAGTGTATCTGTAAAAGCCGGAAACACTTGACTGCCCGTACAAATTTGGGCACCCAAGAGTTTAGGAAAAACAAAACAAAATAAACTCTGGGTCAGTCATGGGACTGGTGTGAGTAAACTCCAACCACTTGTTTAACTTTCAAAACCATTTTCGAAAGAAAAGATAATAGTAAGACCAGCCCACACATAAACATGGACGGTTTTTACCTTACTATAACCCAAAACACTTTGATATCAAATCCAATGATATTATAATAATGTCTACATCAAGTAAATAACCAAATAGCAGAACGCTTGCATCTCACGCTCCACATATATAGTATATAATCGAAAACCGCATGGCGCTTATTGGAGATTGGATTTCCAACATGACAAGGTATGGGACCACCTTCCGATGATGTATCTCTAGAGACGAATACACCTGGGTTCAACAAGAACATCTTGCAACCCGGCCCACACATGACCGACCACTCATTTCGCTTGAGTGTATCGAATGTATATCACCAACGGTTGGACTCAAACCACCGTTTCCCGAATGGGCAGAATCGATAGATTTAGAAACAAAAGGAATTTCTCTAGATAGGTGATTATACACCCTAATGGGTGCGACCCACATAGCCATGCTGCCTGCCCGATTTTTGTCCTTTCCTGGTTGTTGAGGCCTGAGGCTACGAATACTTACCATTCATCGATAACACAATCACTTTGAATGCCACATCGTCAGATCCGTTAATCACTGGTTGAGTTTGCACAAATATTCTGGATATTATGCTAAGGGATAAATCCGTTGCAACCATATATACTCATACAGACCAACCCATTTGATCATTGGAAATACTCTGTCAGACATTCGTCCATATACGTTCGTTCTGGGATTGAACGAAACCGAAGGCACTATTTCTATTACTAGAAAAGCCCTTGCACTTCACTCCGTCTTCAATATATTCAGCATACTTGGTTCGCAACGCTAATGCCGATACGGAGTGGTTCTTCGGATAATAATCCAACCGGTCTCTCCATATTGACAACGATGGTCAAAAACTTCGATAGTCTGTGATTTAACTATCGAGTAAAACAAGTGTTCATCCAAACATACCAACAAATCACTGGGCCCTTTAATTAATATTTCATTAATTAAATCACTTTTCCATTTCCTTATCAATATTTGTTAACCAAATATTTCAATAATCAATCTTGGCCTTTTACGCTATTTTTGATTTCGTTTCCTTGTCGAATTCTATATATATCGATATATAGATTTCTAATTGTCAAATTTCTTAAAAATATTCTAACTCTTTAAATTTCCGGAAAAATTCGCCATAACCTCCCCTGTATCGGGAGCATCGGGAAATTTCAAATAGCATCCCGGTATCTTCCTCAATCGAAAAGAAAAAGAAAGAGCCAAGCGGCTTGCCGATACGGCGCATAAAATCTCATATACGAATTAAACATGTACCTTTTTGTCGAGCACTACATTTATAACTTCATATACTTCATCCCATACCTGTCTAACACCTGTTCACCTGTTTTCAATTCAATTCAACACTATCTAATCGTTTGAATTCAGTTTCGCCCATTTATTCTTTAATTCGCCATTTTTCCTATTTCACTTCTTTGTTTGAACATAGCATTTCAAACAAAATATTTAACTCGTTCATAACCAAATTGAATTTCAATTTCAATTCTAGTTCTCTTTTCTATTTCGAATATAAATTCTCAAATCGAATTCACTTATTTAAAGCTCAATATTCATTCGAAATCTCATTAACTAATTTCTATTCGAATTAGTTAACTCTATTCAATAAATCAAAAATCTGATTTCTGTTTCAGAAATCAACTCATTATTCCACTGGAGTTCACATATATCTTATAACTCAAATCTGGATTTTTCTAAATAGAAATTCGGATTTTATTCGCTTAAAATCCTTTAATTTAATTAAATAAACCGTTATGGTTTTATAATGGTTCTGGCGCTGTTTTTCTGAAAATTTGATTTTGACATAACTCAAAATATATACGACGAAATTCAGATTTTTCTCCTTCATTAGAAAACTATTATCAAACTGGTCCTGACGTTTCTTGTTTCAAAGAATTCCGACTTCAATCGAGTTCTATATATTCAATTGAAGTTCGAATCGCTATTTTACGAACTGCAGCGCTGCGGCGAGTTCGTTTTAATTATATTTATATATATAAACTTTATAAACTTCTTAAAAATGAATTCAACTTTATTTAATTCTATTTGAATCCCTTGATTCAAATTCCAATCTCACTTTGAATTCCATATTCAAATTTCAATCCCTTTTCTATTTGATATTCAAATTCAATACTTATATTTCTATTTGAATTTCCTATATTCAAATTCAATACTTGAATTCATTTGAATTCTTTTATTCAAACTCTATTTTTATATTCCATTTGAACTTCTATTTTTCCAATTTTTATATTTGAAATTTATTGAAATTCAAATATTCAAACTCCTTTTTAAATTCTAGATACAAAATTCCATAGTTTAAAATTCCATTTGAATTTCATATTCAAATCCCATAGATTAAATCCTATTTGAATTCAATTTGAATCTCTTATATTCAAATTTCATTTTCCATTTGAATTCTAATATTCAAATTCATTTCCAGCCCCATTTGAATTCTAATATTCAAACTCATTTTTAACACCATTTGAATTTCTTCACTCAAATCCATTTGAATTCTCTTGAATTCAAATTCCATTTCAAAACCATTTGGATTTCCTATTTTGAAATCCTATTTGAAATTCTATTTCCAATTCTACTTTGAAAATCCTATTTCAAAGTTTATTTCAAATTCTATTTTGAAATTTCATATTCAAATTTCTACTTGAATTTCTGTATTCAATTCCATGTTCAAAATTCAATACTCGAAATTTCCATTTCAAATCTCAATTCAAATTTCATATTTGAATTCCATTTCAAATCTCTATTCAAATTTCACATTTGAATTCTTCTTTGAAATACTATATTTCAAATTCTATTTTGAAATTGTACATTGAAATCTCTATTTGAATTTCTTTATTCGAATTCCTTTGAATTCAAGTTTTATTTTAATTCCTTGAATTCAAATTTCTATTTTTCATTCTAATTTCGTTTATTCAAATTTTATTTGAACTTCTATTTGGATTTCTAATATTCAATCCCCTTCTTAAAATTCAAATATTTAAACTCCTTTTTAAAATTCAACTGTTATACTCAAATTTCATTTGAGTTATATATTTAAAAAATTCATTTCACATCCTATTTGAAATTTCATTTCAAATTCCATTTTCGCACTTGTATTTCTATTTCTGAATTATCAAATGATAATTCTTTTCACTTCATTTATAACTTCGTTATAAAAGAACTATTTATAAACTCCGTTTATAAAGAAATTACTTGTTTTATTTTTTTTCAAAACAAGTTTGTACTTTTATTTCCATTTAAAATTCGAATTCTATTTAAAAATAGAATTTTCCCTTTTTAAATCTCCAATGTCCTTTTTACGATATTTTAAATACATTAACACTTAGCCCAGTGATATTTAAACAATCAAATCACCAAATTTTCAATCATTTGATTTTTTAAACACATCATATATGAATATATGAAATCAAGCAAATAAACAAACAGATAATATATTTTTGGAGGAATCCTGTTGGATTCCTCCAACCTGTTTTCCTGCATCCACAGATGTTAGCACATAAATAATACCCATTCTGCTTCGTGGCAGAATATCGCGGTATAGAAGGTCATCCACTAATCATAGCGTGGGGCGTATAGGGTAATCATCCGCTATGAAACTGCGGGCATCCGCTAATGAGACTGCGGGAATCCAACCAATCAATCAACCCAATATATATATATATAGCCTAAATAACTAATATATATAACAACCAGCAGAAAAATCCACACAAGCAACAAACAATTATTTTTAATGAAATAAAAATAATTCTAAAGGTGAGTGAGATTTACTCACCAGGATTTTCAGTTGTCGAATATCCTGCTTATTTCCAAACCACTGGCTACGAATCTTCTCGAATTTATTTGTTTAGCACCTACGATAATTAAATTTTATTATTATCGATCAATTATTTTAAAATTTTAAAATGACTTCCTAAATAAATTCCAACTAATCAAATCTATATAAAAAGGCCTTAATTAATTTACAAGTAAGTACCTAAACTTTATTTTAAACGATTAGTTTATACATTTTATTTCTTAATTAACTAATTTCCTAGGCATTTAAAAATGAATTAAACCATCATTAATTTAATTTAGAAGAACTAAATATTACCTTAATCCTCTTTTATCATCTTCACGAAACCTATGTGCACCTCGCTGCCTCAACAAATCATGAAGCGAGCTACCACTGCAATCAACCTATAACCAACTTCAACCTTCACTTCACCGATTCGCATCTTCCAATTACCCACGTCAGAACCTCCCTAAAGCCCTTGACCAAAAATTGAACTCGAGTGCTCAACCATCAGGTAATTCGCACCAGTCCAGAACCCTAGTTCGAACTCTTATACTGCCGTCATCCCTTCCAATAGCTTGAACCGTACATCATCGCAGTCTCTTTGATTGCGAGCTAGATCGAGCCCTAATTTCCCATTTCGAATTCGAGCACGGAGGTGAGCATCGCACCTCAGTTCGAGCCCCGAGACCCCTCCTTGCTTCATCGCGACGAGCGTTGGCCCCATACCCAAAAATCAATCGAAGTCGAACGTCGTTCCTCCCATTGGCACTCGCGTCAGATTTGA
The DNA here is from genome assembly GCA_030737875.1 of Allium sativum. Taxonomy (NCBI): domain Eukaryota; kingdom Viridiplantae; phylum Streptophyta; class Magnoliopsida; order Asparagales; family Amaryllidaceae; genus Allium; species Allium sativum. The sequence goes on from CM060909.1 coordinate 457,278,689, forward strand.
ATCGTAGGAGTTTGAAGAGCAAGAACGCTGGATTTTCAATTAGAGGAATCGGCTTGGATTTTCTTTTGGTTCCTAAATGGAAAAATGAAGGCTATCGACTGTTTATATAGTGGTGCGAAGGGAGACATCAAGTACATCACCATTAAATTGATGTTTTGCTGATATTGGAAATGGGAAACAAATATTTTGGCTCGAGAAGAAGTAGTCTGCGTGATTTCAGTTTTTAGGTCGGCTGAAGTATGAAATGTAGGTTTTTGATTTGAAGTTGATTTGAATTTATATATATTTCTAATTTGAAAAATATCTCGCGGTTCCGAACTCCTATTTAAACGTACCGACCGGCGTTTCCATATTACAACGTTATTCTGAATTCAATCGGAACAGATTTTGCAATTTACATTGATCAGATATGGGAAATAATAATTTAAACTATCGATTTAAAATTAAATTCATCAAAAATGAATTATCATTGTTCTAATTCAGTATAGAGTTCAAATAAATTGCTAGAATCATTTTGATTTCATTTTAACCTCATGTTCAGTTATATTTTGTTTTTATATCACTATAATTCAATATTTTCGAAATTAAATATTATATTGATAAATTCAATATAAAAATCCACTTATAATTCCTAATTCAATATAAAATTCATTTATATTATGAATTCAATATTTAAACCCATACTAATAAACTGTTCAAAAATCTGGGTCGTTACAAACTGCCTTGGCACGCTCCTTCACCACTAGTAGTAGCGCGCCGTCCGACGCCCTGTAGAAGCCGGGAAACTCATTCGAAGTTGCCATGTTCAAGCTCAAAAATTGAGTTATCTAGGACGTGAGGATCGATCATGACCGACCAATAGCAAGTGCTCATGGAGAGCTTCGATCTTTCAATTGGAATTCTCGAATGAAACATCTTGGAGTGAGAGAAATCATGGAGCAAAAATCGGAGCATTCTAACCGCAAAATGATAACGGAGGCGGCTTCTGCCCCTTTGACCACGCATTAATGAATTGACTAGGGTTTGACTAGATGAAAGGCCATATATATATATTTAATTTTAATATTATTTCTAATTATATGTGCTTATCGATCCGAACACCAATTCAATCCCAACGACTGTCGCCCCTAGCATAATACCCACATTGCGAACACAATGGGATATGTTTCGTAAGCCAATTCGACTGTTACAATCAGTTTTCTCTTAAATTAAAATATAAATCAATATTTTCAATTTTAAACGTACATTTCAATTTACCGGGGCCACATACAGACTCTAAAAATTCCAGAAAAATTATTTCCAGCTTCGTATTGATGATACGGTCCTAATAAAACTAATTTCATCAAATTTGAAGACCGTTTGAAAAATGGCCATTTTCTGGTCGATCCAAATTGACTGAAACTGTCAAAACACGTTTAACTTTGCCACGATCACATATTGATCCCAAAAATTTTGAATTTTGGAATCTAGCAATCATTTGACATCTAGGATCCAACAAAAGTGGTTTCGTCGAAAACGGAGGTCGTTTGCAAAATGGCTATTTTTAAGGGCTATAATTCCATAGCGACTATTCTGAATTTTCAACTGGACATAACTTTTTATTCCCTCCATGAAATTTCAATTTTTTAGATTCGTTGGAAAGATATTTTCAAATAGATTCAAATATTTTTGGTTTCACTAAAATCCGGTTTATTTTGAATCCTGTACATTCATTTGAAATTTGAAATCGGATTTCGAAACAACTGCGCCATTTTCAATTCCTTTTATAATTAAAATAAATATTTATATTCTAACTTCGATTTAAATAAATTTATACGTTCCAATTCTATTCAAAATAAATTTCTTGTCGTTATTATTTAAAATAAATCATTTTAAATATTCAAAATTCATTAAAATTGCCAAAATAAAAATTTTAAATTGGTTCTGATTTTCCGGGTTGTTACAATCTCCCCCACTTAAAATCTTTTCATCCTCGAAAAGGAACGGAGCTGAAAGTTGTTTTACTAATCAACTCAACTTTCATTCTGGCTTTTATTCTTCAACTTTTCAGTTTCTAAGAATTTCTAATTTTTCAAAAATTTGGCTAATACCCTAAATTTTCGAAAAATTTCGCCAAAACCTCCTTTATACCTAGAGCACCGGGGAAATCCCCAAACCGCCACACAGGCCCTCTCATCTCAAAAAGAAAAAGAAAAAGCCAAGCGGCTCGCCAATCAGCTCATAAAATCATCCAAACCCAATAAATTAGTAAACATATACTATTTGTCGGGCATACAATTTTATTCCTCTGCTTTAGCCTCCTTGCTATGACCTATTCAATGTATATACATGTATATGCATGCAATTTCTAATAATTTTCAGTTCAGTTCAATATTTGACTCAATTTGGCTAAATTCTCATTCGTTCTCTTATTGGTTTAAATTAATTACCATTCCAATATTTTAATTAGTTAAACTAATAATCACACATCACAACCAACAATCAATTTGTTGATTAACTTTTCAAATATATATATATAACTTTTATATATTCAAAAATCATATTTTCAAAGTTGGGATTATATATATAATCACAAAAACGTTATTTATATACATATAACCCTTAACTCATTCTGGGGCATTACTAACCCCATCTCTAATTAGTCCCTCATTGTAGAATGCTACTGATTCTATCTCTAATGAGGATTCTTCAATAGGACATTACTAATCCTACCTCTGATGAGTCTTTTATTCTGTTCTAACGAGTTGCACCCCAAAGAATTGAATTAACCAAAGCTCTGATACCAGCTGTAACGATGGGGATTTCTCTCAGACCTAATCGATCGCTAAATCGACCAAGACCGTTCAAAACCCGGATACGCTAACACTGGGCATACAACACATTAGAACAAATAACAGAAGCCTTTTATAAACATCATAATAATGTTACATCAGAGTACTGAATAACAGAGTACATCGAGAAATAATAATACAGCGGAAGATTTATTTACAATAAATGTAATACAATGCAGCGGAAACAAGTAAACTACACAGCAGAAGACTATCAATGCTCTGGACACATCTTTAAGCTTCAATCTAGGATCCTTCTCAATAAATAAATATCTGCAAAACAAACCACTCGACTGCCCGCGTGAAAAATAGGGGCACCCGAGTTTGCAAGGGAAAAGCAAACTACGAATCAGTCATGAGACTGGTGTGAGAACTCCAAACAGTTATTAACTTTATTTTAAATAGGGCATATCACAGGACCACGCCATATAACACAGAACGGGTTTACTCCCATGAATGCCAGTGTATAAACAACAATCAGTATAGATATATGGATCTACTATGAATCAATCAACATGCAATATCCCAATCTACCCATTTAGATTAATCACCACATTTAGATTTTCCAAATCCAATTCAATTTACAGAAATTACACCTTTGGACTTTATTTCCCGATTTCCAATTTCAAATCATTTGAAATACATATCTAACTTTTATATCAAAGTAGATTTCACTTCGGGATCTCAAATCAAATCATTTGGAAATATGAATTCCAAAACATAACAATGCATACAAACAAGTATGCAACCAAATACCGAGCACGACCCTCAGACCGGGCAGTACGCACCCAACCGAACCTATATATATATATATATATATATATATATATATATATATATATATATATATGCGCCTCCCACGCATGGAGCAGGCTACACTGCTGACCACTCACCCAAAGGCACTGGATCCAGCCCATACTTTCAGTCAATCTCGGGTTACCCAAATATTTAGCCACCTACTTGCTAAATCATTTTTTATCCCGAAGTGGGGAAAATCATTTCACAACATAATAATCACAAGTACTTTCAAACTATAGTACTTCACATCAGTAATTCATACATATGATCAGTCACTATCAATCACATAACCTTTGAGCTCGTACGTCTCAAAGAAGGGTGTTAAGCAAGAGAATAAATTCTCCGCCACCAGACAGATATATCATCAATAGCAACTAATCGGTTATGTGTTGAACTACAATGTAACACATAATGCATTTCTAAATCATTTTTGAAATCATCGGGTTTTGGGCCCCGAAATCCTTTATGTTTTATGATACATTTTTTTTAATAAAACATTCCCTGTTCAAAATCGGGAGTACATTTCTTTTTAAGAAAAATATCATTTCAAAATCATTCATTAAATTTTGAAATATAAAAAATCGCCAACACTCCATAGTCAAATCGTGAAGTGTTTCACAAGGTGTTAGCACACAGATATTTTTACCCAACCCAATGCTAAATGTAAAAGCAAATTCTGCTCATAACTGGTCGAGCACCATCCAAACAATCAATATACCACAACCAATATCAATAACCAAGTAAGTTTGGTTTAATCACATCACGTGTTTTGGTAAAGTCGATTACCATTTATTCGTTCACAATCTAATTAAATATTTATTCAAACTCCAATTGGTTTCAATCCCAAAATCATTTCTTATTGATTGTTCAACTTTCTGGAAATTAATCCTGCTTTAACTGGGTTAAAGAACCAATGTCATTTAAACACAGTTCACGACAAACCCAAAATCCCATTTGATATTAAATATAAGGCTCTGAATAAAAATAGTATCGGCTTATATTCAACATCAAATTCTGAAACCAACAAATATCATATTGGAATAACGATATATATATCTTCCAAATTCCTCAACAATATCCGTATAATCACGGAATCCAATATCAAAATATTCTGAAGATTATTTCAATTCAAATCCATTCCAATTCGTATATCGAAAATCCCGGTTATTTTTAAAACCATTTCAAATCCAATTTATTTATTTAAAAATATTGGATTATAATTCTAGTTCATAACTAGTTCATTTCGATAAAAATATATTTTTATCTTTTCAAATATGTAATTTTTCATCCCAATTCTTTCCCAATCATTTATTATGATTTTACACAAATTATTGGTATTTTTAATAATTTTATTAAGGCCCGTACAGTCGATTTCCATAAACGGTCATCGAACTGCACTTACAACGACCTTTTCCAAATTTTATTTGGACATAATTCCAAATTCAACCACTAGATCTCAAATTTCTTATATTCGTTGGAAATCTCTTTTCGATACGAACCCAACGGTCCCGGTTTTAGGAGAATCCGATGGTCGGATCTCCCGTAACGTCAATTCGAAGTCAATGGTCGAAATTCGCAAACGGTCGCGGCGCGGCGCGTTCTATTCAGGCCATTTAATATATATAATGTATATATTATATATATTTTGTAGATTTCCATTCAAAACATATTTCACAAATCGTTTTAAATTCGCTTTAAAAATGACTTCAACTTCCATTTCAATTTTAAATCAAAATTGAATATTCCATTACATGACAATTTTATACAGTTCATGTATATGTTAAAAATTATATTTTTAACAAACTAATAATCATTTCAATACCAGACCATTTTATATATCGCATATATAAGCTAAAAATATATTTTTAGCGAACAAATATTTTTCACATCGAATATATAGATTTTATACATTGCATATATATATATATATATATATATATTCACATCGCACATATATATACATATATTTATTTATTTATTCTCATCGCATATATATATATTTTCCACTTCGTATATATATTTTTCACATTTCATATATATATTATTTTCATACTTCATATATATATGTATATATTATTTTCATACCATATATATATATATATATTTCACACGTCATATATATTTTTTCATTTCATATATATAATTCAATTCATATCACATTACAATCACAATCACAACACAATACAATCAAATAAATCGTCCATGGTCTATGGACGACAGGGAGCAGTTCATATATGCAGTTATAAAATAAATAATTGTACAAAAAAAATTATAGTGAGAGAAGTTTTCACTATCAGTTTCCACTCCTCCAGTTTTATTTCTGAATCTCAGTTATAACGACCCGTGTTTTTGGTAGTCAAATATTTAATTTAATTTAATTTAATTTAATTTAAATATTATAATTGGGATATTTATGGATATTAATATTTAATTCGTTATTTAAATGAAGTTTGAAAGCTATAATTTATATAGAATATAAATCGAGCTTGAAACGGCGCTGCAGTTCATAAAATGGAGTTTCGAACTTCAACTGGACATACAAAGTCCGATATAAGTCGGATTTCTGTGAAACAAGAAACGTTGGAACCGTATTGATGATAATTTTCACATGAAAGAGAAAAATTCAGATTTCGTGTTATAGATTGTTAGTTATGGCCAAATCAAATTTTAAAATAGTCGCTATGGAATATCGTTATTAAAATATAACGTTATTTAATATATTTAAATAGAAAATTTAAATCATTTAACTCAAAATTTGACGATATTGAGTTGTATGAATTATATTTAGAATTGTATATAGATTATGATTGGATATATTTGTTGAAAATAATTTATTATGGTTTATTTGAATTATTTGCGATTTAATTAATATTTATTCGATATTTTTATAGCGTTAAAAATAGCCATTTTGCAAACAGAGGCCGTTTTCGACGAAATCAGTTTCATTGGAACTGTATCGTTAAACTATTGTAAGAAAATCAGACTGCGTGGCAAACCGATGTCTTGTGTGACCACGGTAACCGTAAACGCCCGTTCAATTTCAGTAGCGCGTAATTAATGTAATAGAGAGATATTTGAGTGTAACTTGAACATACGATCGAATTAGGCCACAAAACCAGTTCCGTTGAGTTCGTATAGTCGATTAGAATCAGGATAGGTATATAGATTGTTATTTTTGGAGATCGGAAAATTTGGTGTCCAAAATGGCAATGCGGTGCGCGTGAAAAATAGCCTACTGGGAAAACAGTCTCGGAATGCGACGAAACTAGTGTCGTTGGGTTCGTATTGAAGAATTATTATTGGATTTCAAGGTTCCAAGTTGATCGGATTTATTTGGTGACCGTGGAAAATTTAAAAGCGGGTTTTCCGGTGGTTTTATAAAGGAATTTTTTTTAAACGATGTCGGAATTCGACGAAACTTGTCCCATTAGGTCCGGAATATTTTTCTATGCTAAGATTAGTTTATTTATCAGAAAATGGGAGTCGTTTGTAGCGGTTTCAGCGTGTTAGTGAAGTTTCGATAATATTATTATATTCTATCACACACACTATAAATACCCTTAGTTTGTCAACAACCCTAAAGCCAACAGACTTGCGCCTCCACTTAATGCATTCGACGGCCATAAAGCTCCTCATTTTTCCCATCAATTTTCTTCAATCTCGTGAACCCATTCAGAGATTTTTTCAACAGCAAACTGGAAGAGCTAGGCGAGGTCGTTATTGTGGACGGGTGTGATGGGATTCTGGGCTTCGTGTTGGCCTGGATCTCATCAGAAAAGGTGCGGAATTCGTGAGCAGTTGTTAGCTTATGGGGAGGCCGAACTGCTGGGCGCTTTTGGCGTTGGACGAGGTGGTTGGGGCGGAGGGTTTGGTGATGTCTGATCGAGCTAAGGTGGGCGATGTGGAGGTGCGGAGTGGGGGAACTTGGATCGAACTTGGCAGCGGGTCCTCGAACAGCAACGGGATGATGTGAAATAGAAGAAGGGATTCCTTGAGTTAATAACATAGGGTAGTGGGGCAAACAAAGCAAGAATATGAAGGACCTTCACTGGTTAACCAACGTAAAACAATAACTGGGTAACACTAATTTTGATTAAAAGAAGTTTAGTATGTTTGTGCTGATGTTGGGCCTTCTAACAGGTTCAACAAAGAAACTGATTGCTCGAGCACCGTATCGTTTGACGGAGGAAACAATAAGTCAGCAAATTCAAAAGTAAAGTGATTAAATATTTAGATTTTAAAATTAATTAGTTTTAACTCAAACAGTTAATCCTACTTAAAGTTATAAAACGATTTGTAATGGTGAAATCATGACAGGGTTAGGCTGGACTGGGTGAAATTGTGCTGAACAACAAAAAGGAAGCAGTATATTGGAACGATACCGAAGAATTAATTAACCCGGGTTACCATCACTAAATCGAAAGTATGGAACCATTTTAAATTAGAAATCACCTTATTAAAGTCGTATCATTTACAACAATGAAATGGTTCATGCTATTTGTATTCTGCAGGACAAGGTGTGCTAGAAGAGAACGATGAGCAGTTGAACCAATGAATACACTAAGCAAAGTAATTAGCATAGTATCTTATTTAATTAAGGAATACTTATTTTAAATTAAAATCGTGTACTAAAACTTAAATAACTTATTATTCTATGATCAGAATTTGATCAAATAAGAAGCGATGGAATCATGCCAGAAAGCAGTACATATTGGAATCAGCTGGATATTCTGTTAAATTAAACATTGTTTAATTTAACTGAATCAAGCCGGTTAAACAACAACATCAAATCAAGGTGAGTTAACTCACTCAGTTCTTCCCATTTATATTTTATACAAATTGGGTTTTTATTTTATGCTCTATGATTGCTGATGGTTGACTGTTTGCTAGTTATAAATTTATTTATTTAACTGATGAAATTAAACCATGTTAAATTTCAATGAAATACCAAATCGTTATTTTAACGATTGGATCCAATAAAGGTAACTTACCTTGTTGGTCACGTTTATTTATAAACATGTTTAAATTGTTGAATTGTTTGAATTGTTTTGTTGATTGGTTAATGATAAATAGTCATTATTTATCAGTTAAATGAAATCGAATGATCTGATTTGTGATAACCATTGGAATACAGGGAAGAACTGGTTGGAGGAATCCAACGGGATTCCTCAAATATATTATTTAATTTCATATTACCATATATGAACCGTCATGATTGGATGATTGATATAATTTGTGATCATTGACTGAAAAATCAAACTGTGTTTTGTTTTAACCAATGGGCGATATAGGTTGGGTAATCGGCAGGAAATAGCCTATGAGTAAATTGTTTTGTTTATATTGATTTACCGTCAGGTAAATCGATGGAACCAAAGTTATAAAATTTATTTTATAACTGTGTATAGCTTTTGAAATATATTATTTAGAATAAAAGTTTGTTTAAAGGAAATAAATATTTATTTATTTTATTTAAATATATAATTAATTATTAATTGATTTTATAGAGAAAAATCTGATGTTAGTCAGATCAATAAACTTGTGAATAGAAATTTACCTAACCATTAAATTTGGATAATTGTTTTGTTAAGAAATAATTTAATGGAATTTATTTAAATTAATTATATTGATAATTAATTTAAAGGGGAAAACAAATTAAAATTTGTTAATAAGATAACCATGATTTGAGTGACTAAATCGACCGTTTTAAATTGGGAATGATGATTAAATTAGGGTATTTTAAATAAAATAAGTTCCATGAATATTGTTTAAATTTTAATAAGATATTTAAATAGGATTTACTATTTATTTTAGTTAATTAAGGAATTAACTATTTTTACAGCAGTTATTGGTCGAGGTAAATTATTATTTTAATTAATAATAATTTATAAAATTACTTTTTAAAATGGAAATTCCTTTAAAGGATAATTGAAGTTGAAACCAAATCTAGTTGAATGGTGAAAGGAGTTTACAAACGGGTTTTATAATTAAAATCCGAACTTTTATAATGAGGTTATAAAAGGGAATTCCAAGCAATTGTAATCGCTTGAAATCAATGTTACTTGGTTAATTGAATTAAGTCAAAGGAAATCAAGATAAAGCGTTTATAATAAACCAGAATTATATAAATGAGATTTGAAGTGTTAAAGTGTTAATTTTAAATTAACGTTACTAAAAAATGAGATTAAGTAGAAATAAGGAAAATGGAAATAAGATTTCCAAAGCGTGGAATGGTTGAATAGATTTGAACGGGGATTAGTAAAAGTGAATTTGGTAAAGAAGTGGGTCGTAGGGTTGTATAACCAAATGCAATTTACAATGGAATTTGTTTTGAGTCTGGAATGGAATATTGGTTTGATTACAACTTATATTTATTTAAGGATAAGATTGTTGTTGATCAAGGTCTGAGAGGTAATTAAAATACCCCAACTTGAACAACATCACGATTATCTAAAGATAAGATTAGTTGGTAATTGTAAAAGAGATTAGTGCTAATTTATTATTTCCATTAGTGAAATAATAATGTAACATTGGTGGAAATTTGGGGAACATACAATGAGAGATCCGAAGTAAAGGATGTTAGTAAGAAGGGAAATTATATAATAAGAATTCCAAAGTAAAGGAGAACAAAAAGGGGATTCTGTGATTTATAATGATACTCTCGAGTTAGAACGGAAACGTAAAGTTGAGTTTTATTTTATTATTATTTCAATAATGAAATAAAAGATATTACATAACGCTGTTTACGAATAATAAGTTGGATGGATTTTCCAAGTTTAAATAATAAAGAATGATGAAACATATGTTTTGAAAGGAGAATTAAGTAGAAATGAAATACAGTTATAAGTTATTTTTCTAAGTACTAGAATGAAATGGTTTTGAGAACATTAGTATATAAGATTCAGTTATCGTATTTTTAAATATTAAAAGAGTTAGAAGTTTTATTGAAGCAGAAGTGAACTAGTTTGTTTTAAATTAAAAGGCCAAGTGATGCTGAATCCTGAACCAGTGAACCCATTGGATTGTCATGATTGAAACACTGTTTATTTTGATTGTTAAATCACCGACTATCAAATCTGACCTATAGGATTGTTGGTAAGGAAAGACCGGAATCGAACTTAGGTTCGAAAACCATTCCGACCAACAAATATGTGGAGATACCAGAAGATGATCGAGATGGAGCATTGAAGACCATAGATCTTCATAAAACAGTAGAACAGCTAGTAATCTTTGGTGAGCTCCCAGAGATAAGTTGTGGTTCTGTCGTGGTTGGAATCTACGGGTTGTAAGGACTTCTTGCTACCGATCCATGGGGTGATTCCTATATTGGATGTAGTAGGAGAGTACCTTCGGTTCATCCTGTTCCTGGATGACTTGTATGGACGAATGTCTGACAGAGTATTTCCTGAAACCACGTACGTTGATTTTTACAAATATACCGAGTGGTGGAAAAGAGGGGCACTTCTTTTATACCCAGAGTATATTTGTGGACGTCAATGAGTGATTTGATGGATCAGACAATGTAGCATTCAAAGTGAATGATGACCAGGTGTTCAAAGATAAAATAAGCCTCATCAACCGGGAATTGACAAAAATCGGGCAGGTAGCATGGCTATGTGGGTCGCTCCCATTATGGTGTATAATCACCTATCTGGAGAAATTCTTTTGCTTCTTTAACCTATTTCGATGTTGTCCCTTTTCGGGAAACGGTGGTTTGACCCCAACCGTTGGTGGTATACATTCGATACACTCAAGCGAAATGAGTGGTCGGTCATGTGAGGGCTGGGTTGCAAGACGTTCTTGTTGAACCCAGTGTATTCGCCTCTAGAGATACACTATCGGTAGGTGGTCCCATACCTTGTCATAGTCGGAATCCAATCTCCAATAAGCGCCCGCGGTTTTGATTTTATACTATATATGTGGAGCGTGAGATGCAAGCGTTCTGCTAGATTGATATCTACTTGTATTTAGACACTATTATTATATCAGAAAAGATATTGATTTCGAAAATGTTTTGGGTTATCGTAAGGTAAAAACTGTTCGTATTTATGTGTGGATTTGGTCTTACGATTATCCTTTTCTTTCAGAAAGATTTTGACTTAAAAATCAAGTTGTGTGATACCCTTAATACTGTGCGAGTTTTTTTCTCACTCTGGTTCACCAGACTGACCCGGTGTTTTGTAAATGCTCGGGTTAGACCGGGTGTACAGGTCCAGGTTATCGGATGCTGCGATGTCCAGAGACGAGCTGGAGGTGTTCAGACGTATTATATCTAGTATATCTTCCGCTGTGCGATTGTATATGAGGACAAGTTATTTTCACTATCCATATGTGTGATGTACTCTGATATTGTAAGTATATTTTTTTTTTTTAAAAAGCTCTCATCAAAGATTTATTTCTGTATTATATGTTGTTCCGCTGCGATGTGATCCTCTGATTATGTGTTGTGTTGGTTCTTCTTCTTCTTCTATTATTATATTTCTTTCTTTCTTGTCTCACCCTCTAATTTCTTTCTTATAACTATCCAGCATTTCGGTGTTTGGAAGGTCGACATGAGTTACGGCAAAGGTATTTATGTCAATTTCCAGGGCCGAAACTGCTGGGTCGTTACAGTGGTATTAGAGCTATTGGTTTAGTAATAACCTTGGCTATGTGGTAAAACTCGATAGAGATTGGGTAGTAATACCCTAGATCGAGATTGAATGTATATACAGGAGAGTGTATTTGTAAATTTTATATACAATAGTTTCTTATGGTGTTTGTTGATCGGTTCAAGTGTTGAAAAGCATAGAACTGACAATGGATACAGCATTGTTTTGAAAAAAAATGGGTAAATGAAATAATTTTACCCAAATTATATTTTGTATAGAAAAGAAATAATTTTTATCGAATTATTGAGATATTAGTGTGTTCGATAGATTTGAATAGGATTCAGCTTGGATTGAAAATTTGAATTGAAATTTAACCTTGTTAAGTTAAATAAAATTAATGATGATATTGAAATAAATTAAACAGATTTGGAATTTGAAAATCAAATAATTGTATAATTAAATAGAAATCAATCGGATATAAATCGATTGATGTTCAAACGTGTGAAACCAAAATAAAATATTAATATTGAATGTGAATTCAATCGATTTGGTTGATTTGGTCGTATATTTGTTGTTGATGGTGAATTGTTTGTTATTGGATGATAGTTGTTTGAAATGGGAATAATCAACAGCCTAAAAGAGAGAATAATTTCCGGTATAATTAAACTGGAAAGAGATTACATATTAAATGAAGTTTATGGTTTAACCTTGTATTTGTAATGGAGTTATGCTATCGGTTTGATTTTGGAATTGGTGTAGTTATACTAGTTGATAAGTGAAATATTATTTTAGAATTTCATATATAAATTACTTATATGTGAATTGAGTCAAGTACAGGTGTTGATGGCTAGGCAGATTGATATGTGTTGAGTAAATCGCATGTACGTTGAGCCAGTATGCTCAATAGCGCTCGTAAAAGGTACGCCTATGCGAAATATGAAATTTTGGGGTTTGATTTTTGTTTTCCGACCGTGTGGGTCGATGTATACATATTTTTGTTCCTGCAATATCGCAGATGTCACTCCTTGCAGGGGAGACTCTGCCGAATTTTTCCGAGAATTTAAAGTGTTAGAAAATTTTCGATATTTCTGGAAAATTTATATACGATATTGAATTGGTTTTCGATTTAAAATAAATTGGATTTGGAAATTAGTGGGAATCATAGCTTTTTTCTTACCTTAACAATTTCGAGGACGAAATTATTTTAAGGGGGAAAGAATGTAATGTCCCGTGTTTTTGGCAGTCAAATATTTAATTTAATTTATTTATTTTAAATATTACAATTGGGATATTTATGGATATTAATATTTAATTCGTTATTTAAACGAAGTTTGAACGCTATAATTTATATAGAATATAAATCGAGCTTGAAACGGCGTTGCAGTTCGTAAAATGGAGTTTCGAACTTCAATTGGATATACAGAGTCCGATATAAGTCGGATTTCTGTGAAACAAGAAACGTTGGAACCGTATTGATGATGTAACGACCCAAGGATTTCGGCCCTGAAAATCGACATAAATACCCTTACTGTAACTCATGCCGACCTTCCAACCACCGAAAACACTGGAACGTTATTAGAAAGAATTTAGAGGGTGAGATAAGAAAGAAAGAAATATTAGAATAGAAGAAGAAGAACCATCACAACACAGAGTCTCACATCGCAGCGGAACAAAATATAAATCTAGAAATAATTTTATTGAGAGCTTGAAATAACTTACAATCATCAGAGTACATCAATTTATCTGGACAGTTATAATTTGTCCTCATATACAACACACAATGGCAAGATACTAGATCTGAACACCTTCAGCTCGTCTTTGAACTTCACAGCATTCGATAACCTGAACCTGTACATCCCGGGCTAACCCGAGCATTTACAAAACATCGGGTCAGTCTGGTGAACCAGAGTGAGATAAACTCGCACAGTATTAAGGTATCACACAACTTGATTTTACATTTAAAATCCTTTCGAATGAAAAGGATAATCGTAAGACCAAATTCACACATAAATATGGACGGTTTTTACCTTACAATAACCCAAAACATTTTTGAAACCAATATCTTATCTGATATTATAATAATGTCTAAATACAAATAAATAGAATCTAGTAGAACGCTTGCATCTCATGCTCTACATATATAGTATACAAACAAAACCGCAGGCGCTTATTGGAGATTGGATTCCAACCATGACAAGGTATGGGACCACCTGCCGATCGTGTATCTCTAGAGACGAATACACTGGGTTCAACAAGAAGTCTTGCAACCCGGCCCACACATGACCGACCACTCATTTCGCTTGAGTGTATCGAATGTATATCACCAACGGTTGGGAGCTACCCACCGTCTTCCCGAAAAGGGACAGCATCGAAATAGATTTAGAAACAAAAGGATTTTCTCTAGATAGGTTATTATACACCCTAATGGGAGCGACCCATATAGCCATGCTGCCTGCTCGATTTTTGCCATTTCCCCGGTTGATGAGGCTTGAGGTAAGAACACATCTGGTCATCATACACTTTGAATGCCACATCGCCAGATCCGCCAAATCACACTGATTGACATCCACAAAAATACTCTAGTTTATTTAGCTAGAGAATAACCATTTCTCCGCCATCAACTATGGTACGTTTGGAGAAATCAACGCATGTAATTCCTTTGGAAATATTCTGTCAGACATCCGTCCATACAAGTCAACCAGGAACAGGATGAACCGAAGGTACCCTCCTACTGCATCCAATATAGGAATCACCCCATGGATCAGTAGCGATAGTCCTTGCAATCCACAGATTCCAACCACGACAGAACCCCAGTATACCTCTGGGTCGAATCAGAGATTTTAAGTGGTTCTTCCGCTTTATGAAGATCTATAGTCTTCACATGCTCCATCTCGATCGTCATCCGATACCTTCTTCATTGGCGTTTTTGTTGGTCGGAATGGTTTTCGAATATAATTCGATCCCGGTCTTTCCGTACCGACAAACGCATAGGCCAAATTTGATAGTCGGTGATTTAACTATCAAATAAAACAGTCATTCAACCATAAAAATAGAATTTACTGTTCAGTATTCAGCATTACTTGGCCTTTTAATTCAAATAATTAAAAACATCTTATTCCAATATCAATTCAAATTCTATTTAACTACTTAATTCAAAAACATAGCTTTATAAATTTACTTTATCTTCTGGAAGTCTCTTTTTTTTAAAATAAAAACTAATATTGCTTAATCCATTGATTATTTAATTCCTTACCAAACATCACTCGTATTAACTTCCCATTTGTTTAAACTCTTTGTCTCCTAACTGGGTTATTATCACAAACCCTATTACTTAATTCTTTACCAACTCAATTACAAATGTGTTTTTCCCTATCCCCTTCCTTTTTGGGAAATCTCAATGTCCAATTACTTCTTAATTGCACACTTAAGTAATTTTAAACTCAAAATCAACTTCCTTGCCTCTCATGCTTTTATAAACCTTAGTTTTACACCTCGGTTTAATTATAACTCCTTTATACCTTCAATTTCCTTTACTTAATCCAACCGTCAAGTAAACCCATCATTTAAGCTATACGTTTTCTTAAATCCCTCTATAACTTCATTGAGTTCAAATATAAAACTCATTTCAAAATCTCTTCTCATAGTTTAATTATATCCCCTTCCAAAATTGGTTACTTATCTATGTATTAAGAAGTAAACTGAAAGGACCCGTAACTTCCCCGTGAAGGAAAGCACGAATACTTTGAGAACAACACACAAAAGGACGTATACGGAAGAACATTTCATTGTTATTACAACAATTCCATCAGATACAAGAATATACAGAGTATAAATGAATAAATTACATTCAACAAATATCAGAGATTACAATAAATTACATAGCAGCGGAAAAATATACAAAACACAACTAGAAGT
Organism: Allium sativum; assembly: GCA_030737875.1. Lineage (NCBI taxonomy): Eukaryota > Viridiplantae > Streptophyta > Magnoliopsida > Asparagales > Amaryllidaceae > Allium > Allium sativum. Next base: position 457,294,818 of record CM060909.1, read on the forward strand.
GATACACGGATACAGAGCTTTCCGAGCATCGTTCCAGCTGTATATCAGGTTCCTGTGAATATAAATCTGCAAAACCAAAACTACTAGCTGCCCGTGTGGAAAATAGGGGCACCCAGAGTTTAGGTTAAAACAATAAACTCCAGGTCAGTCATGTGACTGGTGTGAGAACTAAAACAGTTATTAATATTGGTTTTAAAGTTAGGTAAATCAAGGGACCACGCCGTATAACACGGAACGGGTTTCCTCCCAAGAATACCAGTGCATAGAACAAACAGCGCAATGCTAAATAAAGAAAAATGAAGCTGTTATAAGACCCAGGTCCCATCACACAATGCAACGCAAGCCGGAGGATAGGGTTTTCCCTTATAACAGCCAAAGCATGCTTGATACGTTTAAATCACATTATTTGATACTATTATAAGTGTATAGTGTCAAACAATTTTCAATCATAAATATCAATCATAGGCGGCATGGGTACCATCTATCATGTCGCCATACTAGTTCTACAATTAAAACCGCAATATCACGTATTGGAAATTGGATTTCCGTCATGAGCCGAGGCAAGGGGCAAGCTCCTCTCCGCGTTCGAGACACTCTAGCAAATGCCTCAGGACCCCACTATGATCCTTGGAATCGGCTGGGCCGGTCCTCTCTTACTTTTGAGGATTGGCAATTCCTGAACACACGTTTCCCGGTCCTTACAGACCTATATCCGAGGCGCCTCGTATCCAACAACCACACAGGTGAAAAGTATATAAATGTCAGGGCTGGTAGGTCACTGACACCACCCTAGCTAGAAAGAAACGTCGTGCTCTCCCAGCGGTCCATCTCCCGTTTTTGACTCATACCGAGGTGTGAGGCTCACGAATTCACGTTATACACAAAGCTACGCCACACAGGCCGTGCTTTGATCATCAACCACAAGACTTTGCTTTTCAACAGAAGCCTTGATCAATTGCCACTTACGCATGCCACATTGGCAATTCACTCCATGTGACTGATGTCCATCGATATACAACCTCTGAGCTCGTATGTCTCAGAGAAGGGCGTTAAGCAAGAGAATAAATTCTCTGCCGCCAAACAGATGTATATTTAATAAAGATCAATCAACACAGAATAAAATCCAATGTCAGACACACAATCCATTTACAAGTTCGTTCTGGGTCTGAACGAAACCGGAGGCACTTTCCTCGCATATCCACCCATCTCCAAGTACGTCTGGACGATCACCAACTGTTTCCCTCATCCTGGGTGTACAGCCCAATCAAGATCATCAGTAATCACCCAAACGATGTGAAGACTTCCGGCCTTCAACCACCGTCTTCATCTTCGACATCTCGTCGAATCGGTTATTCAGAATGGGTATAAACCCGGCCTTTCTGAATAACCCACGTATATAATAAACGAATGTTACACAAACACAAAAAACGCCTCATTCCAATTCAGAATATTCTTTTATTCACAATAACACATTCTTAGGGAAATATTCCCATTAATTTTATCCAAGATAAATTCTCCTAAATTTATTCTATAATTTTCCTTTGGATATCATATCAAACTAGTCGGGATTAGCGAACCACACCGAAGTAATTATTTATTTTATTTCCCAATCCCAACCTATATATCCCATGGAGAAAACTGGTAATACTCCATATCTAACACCACGGTGTTATCGGTAAAATCGATTACCATTTCACGTTCAAATCTAATTAAAGATTTAACTATCGCATTGGAGCAAAACTGGTGGTACTCCATTCTCGATCACTTTTCTGATTTGATAATTTAAATTATCAATTCACATTTTAATCTAATTAAAGATTCATTAAAACCACACTTAGTCTTAATTCTTTCAGAAATTAACATCTTGCCTTTAACTGGGTTAAAGAACCAATGTCATCTAAAACACGATTCACGATAAACCCAAATCACATTTGATATTAAATACAAGGCTCTGAATAGAAAATATATCGGTTTATATTCAATATCAAATTCTGAAACCAACAAATATCGTATTGGAAATAACGATATAAAATATATCTTTCAAATCCCCATAACAATATTTGTATAGTCACGAAATCCAACATCGAAATATCCCAAAGATAATTTCGATTCAACTCCAGTCCAATCCACGTATTGGAAATTATCGATTATTTTCAAAATCACTTTCAATTTCAATTTATTTATTTCAAAAATAAATTGATTTTAATTCTAGTTCAAAACCAGTTCATTTCGATAAAAATCTATTTTTACCTTCTAATGTGGAATTTTCCAGCCCAATTCTTTCCAATTCACATATTATAATTTTACACAAACTATAGATATTTTTGATAATTTTATTAAGGCCCGTACAGTCGATTTCCATCAACGGCCATCGAACTGCACTTACAACGACCTTTTTCGAATTTGATTTGGACATAACTCCAAATCCAACCGTTAGATTTCAAATTTCTAATATTCATCGGAAAGCTCTTTTCGATACGAACCCAACGGTTCCGGTTTTAGGAGAATCCGACGGTCGGATCTCCCGCAATGTCCGTTTGAAATAAATGGTCGAAATTCACGAACTGCCGCGGCGCGGCGCGTTCTATTCAGGCCATTATATATATAATATATATATTATATATATTTCGTCGATTTCCTTTTTAAAACGTATTTTATAAATCGTTTTAAATTCGTTTTCAAAACCATTTCAACACTACATTCAATTTCAAATCGATTTGATTTCAGTTCAATTCGAGTTCATTTCAATTCAATTCAAATTCAAATTCGTTTCAATTCAAATTCAAATTCGTTTCAATTCAATTCAATTCGAATTCGCCTTCTATTTGATCTAATTCGAATTCGTTTCAAATTGATTTCAATTCAATTTCAGTTTGTTTTAAATTTCAATTTCAATCTAATTCAATTTGAATTCATTTCTATTTTACTCGAATTCAAATTCACTTTCTATTCAATTCGAATCGAATTCATTTTCTATTCGATTCGAACTCATTTCAAATTGATTCAATAAAATTTCAATTTTTAATCCAATTCAATTTGAATTTCCTTTCAAAATATTAAATTTTGAAATCACTTTTCAATATTCATTATAAAACGAATAAAATCGATATAAATATCGTTCGCGTCAAAATAACGCATCTCTAATCAACACGGGTTTATATATTTCAATAAATTCGTTATTCTATTCAACAAATGAATATTTATTTCATTCAACACATGAATCTATATTTTATAATATTCCTTATTTTCCCAATTGGAATGAGGCCCAATCAATCACCATATAACGTTAATTATATGGATTCCATACAACACATGTATATAATAGCATTGAAAAATAATCAACCATCAACCAAAGTGCACTACACTGTATAAGCATCAAATATAGATATCTTATGCTTATAACAGCCTGTCAATCAATCGATCGACATATTTAATCAATCGGGATGAGTGAACTTCAAATTTCATCCCAACACCCGTGTGGGGTTTCAAACAATCTAACACAAATTTTAGTTGTGCAGTTGGGCGATGTGTAAAATTTATCGACCCAATCAATATCAGTCAAATCAGTGTATATAAACAAATCGGCCGATTTGTTTATAAATATTCATTTATCCACTTTCACGTTAAAAACTGTATTTTTAACGATAAAATATTTTATTTCAACACATGAATTTCTATTCATTTCATTTACACAATAAAAAATGATATTTTTATTTTTCTAACATATTTTAGAAAATTTCGGCGGCATAACGGCACGATACTAGAAACGGGACGAGGCCTAGCCTTATCCCCGGTCTAGTGAAGGCCCACGCCATTCACACATCAATCAAGTCAATTTCAATTCACCAAACAATTCAAATTTCAATCAATTAGACTAACCAACTACACAACCAAACAATTTAACAAACAAGCCATCCATGGTCTGTGGATGACGGGTGTCGGGTGCTACTAAGCACCGTCTGCATCCTAGTATATATATAACTAGAAAAAGAGAATTTGAGTGAGAAGTTCTCACCAAAAGCTATCCAATCATCTTGACTCTTCTTTGATAGAAATCTTCATCGTTATCCCATCTTCGTCATCTTCGTTGCCCGTAGTCACTATATATATAAAAATCACACATTTTTATATTTTGATGTCTTTAAAATAAAAGTCACATTTTTATTTATTCCCTCTCAATTTAAAATCATATTTTCATAAACACTTCATACATTTAAAAATCGGATTTTCACTTCGCTATTTTTACATCTAAAAATTTCGCCTTTATAAAAATAAAGTTTTCGCCTTTATAAAAATAAAGTTTTCGCCTTTATAAAAATAAAGTTTTCGCCTTTATAAAAATCTCATTTTTATTTTCTACACACATAAAGATGATATTTTTAATATTCCTATCATGTAAAAATTATATTTTTAATACTTTAAAAATACAAAGATCATATTTTTATCTTGCGTTATTACATATAGAAATAGTATTTTTATCCAATCAAAAATCTAGTCTTTATATATAAACAAAATCAAATCCTTTTCTACAAACCTATTTTGCTAATTATACAATCAGATTTTTACCTATCGAAAATTGATTAAACAAAAGAAAATAAAATAAATAAGTTAACAAAACTGACCCAATTCAATTCTGGATCGTCGGGCTCGAGGTGGAGGGCTGCAGTCAGCAGCGCGGGGTGGTTGCAGGCCAGTGGGAGGTCGCAAGGTCAGGGCGTGGGTCCAGGGTGGCGGTGGGCATCGCGCCGGTCGAGGTGGGTGGCTCAGGCGGCGGCTAGGGCGTCGGTTCCTCCAGGTGGGCACGGGCTTCGGGGGTTCTTCGTTCAGGCCTGGACAGAGGAGGAAGGGTGAGGCGGAGCGGCTAGGGGAGAACGGAGGAGGGGCGCTCGAGGTAAGGGGGCGGACGGAGGCAGGCGGTGGCAGGGACGACGAGATCGAGGGGGGGGGGGCGAGAGAAAGTAGATCGGGTTTTTTTTTTTTTTTCGATTGAAACTGACGGGGAAAGGGAAAATATAGGGGGGGGTTTATATATATTTTTATTTATTTATTTATTTTATTATTTTATTTTCAAAGAAGTTGACTTTTACATACGAACTCAGAATCGAACCCACCGACTGTCGTCCCTAGCATATTACCCCTATTCCGAACACAATGGGATATGTATCGTAGGTTGATTTGATCGTTTGAATCAGTTTCCTTTGAATTTACATTTAAATCACTATATTGAATTTTAAACGTACATTTCAAATTACCGGGGTCACATACTAACTCTAAAAATTCCAGAAAAATATTTTCTAGCTTCGTATTGACGATACGGTCCTAACAAAACTAGTTTCGTCGAATTCTGAGACCGTTGGAAAAATGGCCAATTTCCAGTCGATTAAAATCAACTGAAACTGGTCAAACGCGTTTTCCTTTGCCACGCTCACATATTGATTCGAAAAATTATGAAATTTGGAATCTAACAATAATTTGACATCACGGACCCAACAAAAGTGGTTTCGTCAAAATCCGAGGTCGTTTGCAAAATGTCTATTTTTAAGGGCCTGAATTCCATAGCGACTATTCAGAATTTTCAACTGGACATATCTTCTGATTCTCGCTACGAAATTTTGATTTTTCGGATTCGTTGGAAAGATATTCACAAACAGATCCTAATGTTTTTGGTTTCACTAAAATCCGGATTGTTTTGCACCTGGTACATTCAATTGAAGTTTGAAATCGAATTATCGAACTACCGCGCCATTTTCAATTCTATTTATAATTATATATAAATATTTATATTCTAACGACGACGTATACAATATATATGTTCGAATTCTATTCAAAATAAATTTCTCGTCGATTATATTTAAAATAATCTATTTTAAATATTCAAAATTCACTAAAATTGCCGAAATAAAAATTTCAAACTGGCTCGCATTTTTCGGGTTGTTACAATCTCCCCCACTTAAAACTTTTCGTCCCCGAAAAGGAACAAAGTCGAAAGTGGTTTGATTATTCAGCTCTACGCTCGATCTGGCTTCCATTCTCCAACTTTTCAGTTTCTGAGAATTTTCAAATTTTCAAAAATTTGGCTAACACCCTAAATTTTCGAAAAAATTCGCCATAACCTCCCCTGCACCGGGAGCATCGGGGAATTTCAAATAGCTTCCCCGGTCCTTCAGATCTCAAAAAGAAAAAAAAAAGGCCAAGCGGCTAGCCAATAGGCTCATAAAATCATCATCACCCAAACAAAACAGTAAATTATGTAATAAACATGTACCTATTTGTCGGGCAAACAAATTTTATTCTTCGGCTCTAGCCTCCTTGCTATGACCTGTTCAAGGTAGTATATGCATATGCAAGCAAATGCGACCAATTTTCGATACAATTCAATATTTGTTCAATTAGGCATAATGGTTCAAAAATTAGCAAACAAATAAACAAACAACACAAACATCAATCAATTAGTGAATTAGAGTTTCAAATTCATAATTGGATATATATACAAAAATCATGTTTTCGATGCCAATTCACAACAATGTGTTCTAACTATATTAGTTTTGGTTCTCACACCAGTCTAATGGAAATATATAGAAAATCACACCTTCGTCACTCGAAAATAAATGCTGGTGATGGTATACTTCATCATCAGGACCATGTCCGGGCGACTAGAGTGTGACTCTATATCTATCTAATATATTAAAACTTCGAATATACGTTCATGACGCGTATATGCAAAACCTTTATATACTAGATTGCCCAAATTCAAAATAAATAAATAATCAAATACGTATAAAGCGATTTAAATTTCAAAACAAAATTGTTTTCATTTAAAAATATACTCTTCACACTCGTTCTAGGATACTACTGATCCTATCTCTAACGAGTCATTCTAATTGGATATTACTAATCCAATATCTGATGAATTCTTTCGTATGGTTCTAATGTGTCTTGTTCTTGAGCTCTGTAAACCAAAGCTCTGATACCAACTGAGAGAACCCGTAACTTCCCCGTGAAGGAAAGCACGAATACTTTGAGAACAACACACAAAAGGACGTATACGGAAGAACATTTCATTGTTATTACAACAATTCCATCAGATACAAGAATATACAGAGTATAAATGAATAAATTACATTCAACAAATATCAGAGATTACAATAAATTACATAGCAGCGGAAAAATATACAAAACACAACTAGAAGTGATACACGGATACAGAGCTTTCCGAGCATCGTTCCAGCTGTATATCAGGTTCCTGTGAATATAAATCTGCAAAACCAAAACTACTAGCTGCCCGTGTGGAAAATAGGGGCACCCAGAGTTTAGGTTAAAACAATAAACTCCAGGTCAGTCATGTGACTGGTGTGAGAACTAAAACAGTTATTAATATTGGTTTTAAAGTTAGGTAAATCAAGGGACCACGCCGTATAACACGGAACGGGTTTCCTCCCAAGAATACCAGTGCATAGAACAAACAGCGCAATGCTAAATAAAGAAAAATGAAGCTGTTATAAGACCCAGGTCCCATCACACAATGCAACGCAAGCCGGAGGATAGGGTTTTCCCTTATAACAGCCAAAGCATGCTTGATACGTTTAAATCACATTATTTGATACTATTATAAGTGTATAGTGTCAAAACAATTTTCAATCATAAATATCAATCATAGGCGGCATGGGTACCATCTATCATGTCGCCATACTAGTTCTACAATTAAAACCGCAATATCACGTATTGGAAATTGGATTTCCGTCATGAGCCGAGGCAAGGGGCAAGCTCCTCTCCGCGTTCGAGACACTCTAGCAAATGCCTCAGGACCCCACTATGATCCTTGGAATCGGTTGGGCCGGTCCTCTCTTACTTTTGAGGATTGGCAATTCCTGAACACACGTTTCCCGGTCCTTACAGACCTATATCCGAGGCGCCTCGTATCCAACAACCACACAGGTGAAAAGTATATAAATGTCAGGGCTGGTAGGTCACTGACACCACCCTAGCTAGAAAGAAACGTCGTGCTCTCCCAGCGGTCCATCTCCCGTTTTTGACTCATACCGAGGTGTGAGGCTCACGAATTCACGTTATACACAAAGCTACGCCACACAGGCCGTGCTTTGATCATCAACCACAAGACTTTGCTTTTCAACAGAAGCCTTGATCAATTGCCACTTACGCATGCCACATTGGCAATTCACTCCATGCGACTGATGTCCATCGATATACAACCTCTGAGCTCGTATGTCTCAGAGAAGGGCGTTAAGCAAGAGAATAAATTCTCTGCCGCCAAACAGATGTATATTTAATAAAGATCAATCAACACAGAATAAAATCCAATGTCAGACACACAATCCATTTACAAGTTCGTTCTGGGTCTGAACGAAACCGGAGGCACTTTCCTCGCATATCCATCCATCTCCAAGTACGTCTGGACGATCACCAACTGTTTCCCTCATCCTGGGTGTACAGCCCAATCAAGATCATCAGTAATCACCCAAACGATGTGAAGACTTCCGGCCTTCAACCACCGTCTTCATCTTCGACATCTCGTCGAATCGGTTATTCAGAATGGGTATAAACCCGGCCTTTCTGAATAACCCACGTATATAATAAACGAATGTTACACAAACACAAAAAAACGCCTCATTCCAATTCAGAATATTCTTTTATTCACAATAACACATTCTTAGGGAAATATTCCCATTAATTTTATCCAAGATAAATTCTCCTAAATTTATTCTATAATTTTCCTTTGGATATCATATCAAACTAGTCGGGATTAGCGAACCACACCGAAGTAATTATTTATTTTATTTCCCAATCCCAACCTATATATCCCATGGAGAAAACTGGTAATACTCCATATCTAACACCACGGTGTTATCGGTAAAATCGATTACCATTTCACGTTCAAATCTAATTAAAGATTTAACTATCGCATTGGAGCAAAACTGGTGGTACTCCATTCTCGATCACTTTTCTGATTTGATAATTTAAATTATCAATTCACATTTTAATCTAATTAAAGATTCATTAAAACCACACTTAGTCTTAATTCTTTCAGAAATCAACATCTTGCCTTTAACTGGGTTAAAGAACCAATGTCATCTAAAACACGATTCACGATAAACCCAAATCACATTTGATATTAAATACAAGGCTCTGAATAAAAAATATATCGGTTTATATTCAATATCAAATTCTGAAACCAACAAATATCGTATTGGAAATAACGATATAAAATATATCTTTCAAATCCCCATAACAATATTTGTATAGTCACGAAATCCAACATCGAAATATCCCAAAGATAATTTCGATTCAACTCCAGTCCAATCCACGTATTGGAAATTATCGATTATTTTCAAAATCACTTTCAATTTCAATTTATTTATTTCAAAAATAAATTGATTTTAATTCTAGTTCAAAACCAGTTCATTTCGATAAAAATCTATTTTTACCTTCTAATGTGGAATTTTCCAGCCCAATTCTTTCCAATTCACATATTATAATTTTACACAAACTATAGATATTTTTGATAATTTTATCAAGGCCCGTACAGTCGATTTCCATCAACGGCCATCAAACTGCACTTACAGCGACCTTTTTCGAATTTGATTTGGACATAACTCCAGATCCAACCGTTAGATTTCAAATTTCTAATATTCATTGGAAAGCTCTTTTCGATACGAACCCAACGGTTCCGGTTTTAGGAGAATCCGACGGTCGGATCTCCCGCAATGTCCGTTTGAAATAAATGGTCGAAATTCACGAACTGCCGCGGCGCGGCGCGTTCTATTCAGGCCATTATATATATATAATATATATATATATTATATATATTTCGTCGATTTCCTTTTTAAAACGTATTTTATAAATCGTTTTAAATTCGTTTTCAAAACCATTTCAACACTACATTCAATTTCAAATCGATTTGATTTCAGTTCAATTCGAGTTCATTTCAATTCAATTCAAATTCAAATTCGTTTCAATTCAATTCAAATTCAAATTCGTTTCAATTCAATTCAATTCGAATTCGCCTTCTATTTGATCTAATTCGAATTCGTTTCAAATTGATTTCAATTCAATTTCAGTTTGTTTTAAATTTCAATTTCAATCTAATTCAATTTGAATTCATTTCTATTTTACTCGAATTCAAATTCACTTTCTATTCAATTCGAATCGAATTCATTTTCTATTCGATTCGAACTCATTTCAAATTGATTCAATAAAATTTCAATTTTTAATCCAATTCAATTTGAATTTCCTTTCAAAATATTAAATTTTGAAATCACTTTTCAATATTCATTATAAAACGAATAAAATCGATATAAATATCGTTCGCGTCAAAATAACGCATCTCTAATCAACACGGGTTTATATATTTCAATAAATTCGTTATTCTATTCAACAAATGAATATTTATTTCATTCAACACATGAATCTATATTTTATAATATTCCTTATTTTCCCAATTGGAATGAGGCCCAATCAATCACCATATAACGTTAATTATATGGATTCCATACAACACATGTATATAATAGCATTGAAAAATAATCAACCATCAACCAAAGTGCACTACACTGTATAAGCATCAAATATAGATATCTTACGCTTATAACAGCCTGTCAATCAATCAATCGACATATTTAATCAATCGGGATGAGTGAACTTCAAATTTCATCCCAACACCCGTGTGGGGTTTCAAACAATCTAACACAAATTTTAGTTGTGCAGTTGGGCGATGTGTAAAATTTATCGACCCAATCAATATCAGTCAAATCAGTGTATATAAACAAATCGGCCGATTTGTTTATAAATATTCATTTATCCACTTTCACGTTAAAAACTGTATTTTTAACGATAAAATATTTTATTTCAACACATGAATTTCTATTCATTTCATTTACACAATAAAAAATGATATTTTTATTTTTCTAACATATTTTAGAAAATTTCGGCGGCATAACGGCACGATACTAGAAACGGGACGAGGCCTAGCCTTATCCCCGGTCTAGTGAAGGCCCACGCCATTCACACATCAATCAAGTCAATTTCAATTCACCAAACAATTCAAATTTCAATCAATTAGACTAACCAACTACACAACCAAACAATTTAACAAACAAGCCATCCATGGTCTGTGGATGACGGGTGTCGGGTGCTACTAAGCACCGTCTGCATCCTAGTATATATATAACTAGAAAAAGAGAATTTGAGTGAGAAGTTCTCACCAATAGCTATCCAATCATCTTGACTCTTCTTTGATAGAAATCTTCATCGTTATCCCATCTTCGTCATCTTCGTTGCCCGTAGTCACTATATATATAAAAATCACACATTTTTATATTTTGATGTCTTTAAAATAAAAGTCACATTTTTATTTATTCCCTCTCAATTTAAAATCATATTTTCATAATCACTTCATACATTTAAAAATCGGATTTTCACTTCGCTATTTTTACATCTAAAAATTTCGCCTTTATAAAAATAAAGTTTTCGCCTTTATAAAAATAAAGTTTTCGCCTTTATAAAAATCTCATTTTTATTTTCTACACACATAAAGATGATATTTTTAATATTCCTATCATGTAAAAATTATATTTTTAATACTTTAAAAATACAAAGATCATATTTTTATCTTGCGTTATTACATATAGAAATAGTATTTTTATCCAATCAAAAATCTAGTCTTTATATATAAACAAAATCAAATCCTTTTCTACAAACCTATTTTGCTAATTATAAAATCAGATTTTTACCTATCGAAAATTGATTAAACAAAAGAAAATAAAATAAATAAGTTAACAAAACTGACCCAATTCAATTCTGGATCGTCAGGCTCGAGGTGGAGGGCTGCAGTCAGCAGCGCGGGGTGGTTGCAGGCCAGTGGGAGGTCGCAAGGTCAGGGCGTGGGTCCAGGGTGGCGGTGGGCATCGCGCCGGTCGAGGTGGGTGGCTCAGGCGGCGGCTAGGGCGTCGGTTCCTCCAGGAAGGCACGGGCTTCGGGGGTTCTTCGTTCAGGCCTGGACAGAGGAGGAAGGGTGAGGCGGAGCGGCTAGGGGAGAACGGAGGAGGGGCGCTCGAGGTAAGGGGGCGGACGGAGGCAGGCGGTGGCAGGGACGACGAGATCGCGGGGGGGGCGAGAGAAAGTAGATCGGGTTTTTTTTTTTTTCGATTGAAACTGACGGGGAAAGGGAAAATATAGGGGGGGTTTATATATATTTTTATTTATTTATTTATTTTATTATTTTATTTTCAAAGAAGTTGACTTTTACATACGAACTCAGAATCGAACCCACCGACTGTCGTCCCTAGCACATTACCCCTATTCCGAACACAATGGGATATGTATCGTAGGTTGATTTGATCGTTTGAATCAGTTTCCTTTGAATTTACATTTAAATCACTATATTGAATTTTAAACGTACATTTCAAATTACCGGGGTCACATACTAACTCTAAAAATTCCAGAAAAATATTTTCTAGCTTCGTATTGACGATACGGTCCTAACAAAACTAGTTTCGTCGAATTCTGAGACCGTTGGAAAAATGGCCAATTTCCAGTCGATTAAAATCAACTGAAACTGGTCAAACGCGTTTTCCTTTGCCACGCTCACATATTGATTCGAAAAATTATGAAATTTGGAATCTAATAATAATTTGACATCACGGACCCAACAAAAGTGGTTTCGTCAAAATCCGAGGTCGTTTGCAAAATGTCTATTTTTAAGGGCCTGAATTCCATAGCGACTATTCAGAATTTTCAACTGGACATATCTTCTGATTCTCGCTACGAAATTTTGATTTTTCGGATTCGTTGGAAAGATATTCACAAATAGATCCTAATGTTTTTGGTTTCACTAAAATCCGGATTGTTTTGCACCCGGTACATTCAATTGAAGTTTGAAATCGAATTATCGAACTACCGCGCCATTTTCAATTCTATTTATAATTATATATAAATATTTATATTCTAACGACGACGTATACAATATATATGTTCGAATTCTATTCAAAATAAATTTCTCGTCGATTATATTTAAAATAATCTATTTTAAATATTCAAAATTCACTAAAATTGCCGAAATAAAAATTTCAAACTGGCTCGCATTTTTCGGGTTGTTACATAAACATTTTAAACAAATAATTCACTTCAACATTAACTACGGTAAAATCAGTTGACTGCTTTATTTACTGGATATAAATAGAAATATCTCCTTTAAATCATATAAAAAACAATTATTCGTTATGTTATTTCATCTAATCAGCTAATTTAAAAGTCGATCATAGTTAAAACTGAACTCGATTACTCAAAACACAATTATTTCTTTGATCACTTCTAGCTAATTGCTCCTTTAAATTAATTCATAATATAATTAATTTTAATAACTTCTTTAATTGTTCTTAGAAACAATTAATCGAATTCTCAACTGTTAGATTATCTCCATCTCATCTGCTTATATATTCTACTAACATAAGCATTTACTTTATCAAAACAATAACTTATAACTTTTGAATAATAGAAATACTTATTTTCTTTTAAAATTGCTCTATTCCAAATAATATATTTAAAACTTAAAATATGTTATAACCTCATAAAGGTCGACCCACTTGATGATAAAAATCCATGATTGTCTGACCAAATTACTCAACCAATTTTGCCACTGGTTAAAACAAATCAAGTGTTGAATTTCAATTCAAAGATTATCGATTAATTCAACTGTCCAATCAGAACTGTTCTATTTACCAGATAATACATGACGACCCTCAATCAACAAACATATCACGCAAACAATTCAACCAATTTCAAAACACATTTATTTGATAGACGTGATAAATAAAGGGAAATTACCTTTATTGGATTTAATCGTTAAAAATAACGATTATATATTTCACTGAATTTAAACGACCGTTTAAAATTCATTGTTCGAATCAACAATATATAACTAGCAGATGGTCAATCACTAGCTACCAGAGTGCATAAAACAAAAACCCAATTTATATAAAATATAAACGGGGAGAACTGAGTGAGGTTAACTCTGATTGGTTTGATCGTTCAGCGCTGGTTTTTAATTAAATTAAACAACATTTAATTTAATTAAAAAAATTCCGTCCTTCCATTCCTGACAGACACTGCTCCATCTCGATCCTCTCGTCTCTAGGGTTCTAACGGAACTGACCGCGCTTAAATCTGTTAAAGTATGTGAGAGATATCGCTTAAACAAATTAGTAAAGTAATTAAATTATTAAATCTTAAATTTTAAATAAAAGGATGGGCCTTTACCATTTTCCGTCGGCCCGTGTAAACCCATCCCGTTATCTCCCTTAAAACCCTATTATCGGTTTGCCCAATCCCATAAAAATCACCGCCTCCACCAAATTTTGTCAACGCTGAATCTCGATTTCCCCTTTTTCCCCTTTCTATTCTGTCTGAGATCGAAATCAGTCGCTTCTCGCCTCCCCTTCTTCTTCGATCTTCTCTTCAACGACCTGGCAAGCCCCCAATTAATCTCTTGAACAACCTATCGTGCCACCACCACTGCGTAGATCCAATTCGAGGCTTCTACCTGAACCCTACGTCCTCGGTTTCCAGGAAACTCTTCGGAAACAGCGCAGATAAGTATTTTATTTGGATTTTTTTTGCCGTATTTCTTGCTTTGAATTTATAAGAGGTTTGGATGAATTTCTTTCTACTGTATTGGTTTGTTTGTTCTGGTAATCGAATTGTGGTGCATGGATGTATATTTACAGTGGTGATTTGATCTAGATAGGCTCAACGTCTATCAACCCATGTTAGGTAGGTTCGGCTACCCTCACTTAGGCCATTGGGGTTTTTTCTTTGTTCAGATTTGTACTGGTGATAGGAATTTGATGGATTGCGAAATGGGTTGGCAAAGATATTGTGGGATTTTATATTTCAGTCGATCTGTTCATTGTGTGTAGATTAGATGGGCTATGGATTTGATCAGGGATTTGAAGTCATATGTTAGATTCTACATTGGATTTTTAAATATATGGCAGTCACTGTATCTTATAAGGATTCGATTTGTACATCTTATATATATATATGAATCAATATATATTAATTTACTTGTTTGTACAGATTTGAAAAAGAAAACAGTATATCTGTACATATATATTTTAGATCTTTCTTAGCTGTTCCATACTGTCCACTACCATTTGTTTAGCTGTTTCGAAATCTTATATAGATTTTATAATATCTTCTTTGGTTTTGCTGTAAAGTTTTGATGTACACATATTTTTGCTGTTCATTTTCCTTGGCTGTACCTATACCCCTAGCTATTCTAACTGTTCATTGAGATACATAAAATCTGATGTATGTATCTTCATAGATTTAATTGTTCTTAGTTGTTCATTCACTTAGATGTATGAATATTTAGTATTATAGCTGTGTAGCTATTTCTGGTAAAAATCTATATAGGTTTGATAGCATATACACACACATATGTTTAGCCGTATACTTTTGATGTATACATATATTGGTTGTTTATTTTAAATGTCAGTATCCTTTAGCTGTTTTTGTACTGTTAAGATTTGATGTTATAGATATATACATATATCTTTTGCTTAGTTATGCATTGTCTTGTTCTAGCTGTTTCTTCTATCTTTGTAGCTGTTTCTTCTATCTTTGTAGTTGTTTCATGATCTCCTTTTCCTCTCTAGCTGTTCATAAGTTGTCATTTGATTTTGAATATATATATATATATATATATATATTTGTCTATTCATGATTTTTTTCCCTTTTTTCTTTGTTTATCTTTTCCTTTTTCTTTCTTTTCAGGTCAGTGCTCATGGGGACACATGCAGCACTTACAATTTGGATGAGCTGTTACGTGCATTTGGTTCAGCCGAAAGTGTATTTGTAAAAGAAAGGAAGAAAGCATCAAATGTTGTTTATCGCTATCAGCCAAAAAAAAACATGCACACAAGAAGAGAAAAAGAAAAAAAAGAACTACAACAGACTTACAGCTAGAGATGAATTTACTTGCTCCAATTGTGCTGGCACACTGCTACAGTAGAGGCCATATTTTGTTTGACATCCGAAAAGAACCAACCCCTTGACCACATATAACAATATCACATAGCTACAACTGCTGCAGCAAGCAAGATGGTATGATGTCAAACCATTCAAAGTAGTTTCCCCATTGTATACGGTTGCTGGTCCAGACAACGTCAATTCCCCGACTTCTTGTGTTAAGCGACAATATGTTGTTTATTCCCGTGTATATTTTCCCCTGTTTTCAACTGTTCATGATTTTTCTTTGTGTTGTGCATTATACAGACAAGGACGAATATATGTTTTTATCATTCCCGCTAGTCTCTGTACAAACAATAATATATATATATATATCTATATATCTATATATTGTTTTCTTTGTATCTCATATGTGTACACATAATGCATGAATATGTGTGTTAATTTGGTGCATTAACACTTCAAGTTTAAAGGTTGTACAGTATTTCAATTTTTATTTTATTCATGTAACAATATTTTATTATTATTTGTTGGACCAATATGACTCAAATGTATTTGGTTCTGTACGTTTGCCGAACTAACTGAAGTGTGGATGACACGTATGTATGTATATGTAGACGCACTTATGTATGTATATGTAGACGCAGGGATTTGTATAAAAATATAACTGTGAATGTTGTTTAAAATCTTAGGGTTGGTTTTATTAATCTCATATGATCTCAAAACAAAGTAAATTAAGTTTAAAACAACTAAATTAATGATAAGACCGTCGTATTAAAGCAACAGCTTCAATTTCAAATAGTATAAAGATTCAAAACTCAACAATTAACGTTCTGGGTTTTAAAACGATGTTCTATTAAAAAAAACTTATTATAAATATATAATATTTGTATGTCCATATATAACTAACTAAACGAACTATATCTTGTAAATTCATTTAGAAATTCTAAATCGATATTTAAGTAAAATATACTAAATATTTAACAACCAAAAATACGGGTCGTTACATATGATAATTTTCACATGGAAGAGAAAAATTCAGATTTCGTGTTATAGATTGTTAGTTATGGCTAAATCAAATTTTAAAATTGTCGCTATGGAATATCGTTATTAAAATATAACGTTATTTAATATATTTAAATAGAAAATTTAAATCATTTAACTCAAAATTTGACGATATTGAGTTGTACGAATTATATTTAGAATTGTATATATATTCTGGTTGGATATATATGTTGAAAATAATTTATTATCGTTTATTTGAATTATTTGGGATTTAATTAATATTTATTCGATATTTTTATAGCGTTAAAAATAGCCATTTTGCAAACAGAGGTCGTTTTCGACGAAATCAGTTTCATTGGAACCATATCGTTAAACTATTGTAAGAAAATCAGACTGCGTGGTAAACCGATGTCGTGTGTGACCACGGTAGCCGTAAACACCCGTTCAATTTATATAGCACGTAATTAATGTAATAGAGAGATATTTGAGTGTAACTTGAATATACGATCGAATTAGGCCACGAAACTAGTTCCTTTGAGTTCGTATCGTCGATTAGAATCAGGGTAGGTATATAGTTTGTTATTTTTCAAGACCGGAAAATTTAGTGTCCAAAATGGCAATGCGGTGCGCATGAAAATGGCCTACCGGGGAAACAGTCTCGGAATGCGACGAAACTAGTGTCGTTGGGTTCGTATTGAAGAATTATTATAGGATTTCAAGGTTTCAAGTTGATCGGATTTATTCAGTGATCGTGGAAAATTTAAACGCGTGTTTTCCGCTGGTTTTATAAAGGAATTTTTTTTCAAACGATGTCGGAATTCGACGAAACTTGTCCCATTAGGTCCGGAATATTTTTCTATGCTAAGATTAGTTTTTTTATCAGAAAATGGGAGTCCTTTGTAGTGGTTTCAGCGTGTTACTTCGCAGTGAAGTTTCGATAATATTATTATATTCTATCACACACACTATAAATACCCTTAGTTTGTCAACAACCCTAAAGCCAACAGACTTGCGCCTCCACTTAATGCATTCGACGGCCAAAAAGCTCCTCATTTTTCCAATCAATTTTCTTCAATCTCGTGAACCTATTCAGAGATTTTTTCAACAGCAAACTGGAAGATCTAGGCGAGGTCGTTATTGTGGACGGGTGTGATGGGATTCTGGGCTTCGTACTGGCCTGGATCTCATCAGAAAAAGGGCGAAATTCGTGAGAAGTTGTTGACATATGGGGGGGCGAGCTGCTGGGCGCTGCTGGCATTGGACGAGGTGGTTGGGGCGGAGGGTTTGGTGATGTCTGATCGAGCTAAAGTGGGCAGTGTGGAGGTGCGGAGTGGGGGAACTTGGATCGAACTTGGCAGCGGGTCCTCGAACAGCAACGGGATGATGTGAAATAGAAGAAGGGAATCCTTGAGTTAATTACGCGGGGTAATGGGGCAAACAAAGCAAGAATATGAAGGACCTTCACTGGTTAACCAACGTAAAAAAATAACTGGGTAACACTAATTTTTATTAAACGAAGTTTAGTATGTTTGTGCTGATGTTGGGCCTTCTAACAGGTTCAACAAAGAAACTGATCGCTTGAGCACCGTATCATTTGACGGAGGAAACAATAAGTCAGCAAATTCAAAAGTAAAGTGATTAAATATTTAGATTTTAAAATTAATTAGTTTTAACTCAAACAGTTAATCCTGCTTAAAGTTATTAAACGATTTGTAATGGTGAAATCATGACAGGGTTAGGCTGGACTGGGTGAAATTGTGCTGAACAACAAAAAGGAAGCAGTATATTGGAACGATACCGAAGAATTAATTAACATGGGTTACCATCACTAAATCTAAAGTATGGAACCATTTTAAATTAGAAATCACCTTATTAAAGTCGTATCATTTACAACAATGAAATGGTTTATGCTATTTGTATTCTGTAGGACAAGGTGTGCCAGAAGAGAACGATGAGCAGTTGAACCAATGAATACACTAAGCAAAGTAATTAGCATAGTATCTTATTTAATTAAGGAATACTTATTTTAAATTAAAATCGTGTACTAAAACTTAAATAACTTATTATTCTATGATCAGAGTTTGACCAAATAAGAAGCGATGGAATCATGCCAGAGAGCAGTACATATTGGAATCAGTTGGATATTCTGTTAAATTAAACATTGTTTAATTTAACTGAATCAAGCCGGTTAAACAACAACATCAAATCAAGGTGAGTTAAACTCACTCAGTTCTTTCCATTTATATTTTATATAAATAGGGTTTTTATTTTATGTGCTCTGATTGTTGATGGTTGACTGTTTGCTAGTTATAAATTTATTTATTTAACTGATGAAATTAAACCGTGTTAAATTTCAATGAAATACCAAATCGTTATTTTAACGATTGGATCCAAAAAAGGTAACTTACCTTGTTGGTCACGTTTATTTATAAACGTGTTTAAATTGTTGAAATGTTTGAATTGTTGTGTTGATTGGTTAATGATAAATAGTCGTTATTTATCGGTTAAATGAAATTGAATGATCTGATTTGTGATAACCAGTGGAATACAGGGAAGAACTGGTTGGAGGGATCCAACGGGATTCCTCAAATAGATTATTTAATTTCATATTACCATATATGAACCGTCATGATTGGATGATTGATTTAATTTGTGATCATTGACTAAAAAGTCAAACTGTGTTTTGTTTTAACCAATGGGCGATATTGGTTGGGTAATCGGCAGGAAATGGCCTAACAGTAAATTTTTTGTTTATATTGATTTACCGTCAGGTAGATCGATAGAACCAAAGTTATAAAATTTATTTTATGACTGTATATAGCTTTTGAAATATATTATTTAGAATAAAAGTTTGTTTAAAGGAAATAAATATTTATTTATTTTATTTAAATATATAATTAATTGTTAATTGATTTTATAGAGAAAAATCTGATGTTAGTCAGATCAATAAACTTGTGAATAGAAATTTACCTAACCGTTAAATTTGGATAATTTTTTTGTTAAGAAACAATTTAATGGAATTTATTTAAATTAATTATATTGATAATTAATTTAAAGGGGAAAACGAATTAAAATTTGTTAATAAGATAACCATGATTTGAGTGACTAAATCGGCCGTTTTAAATTGGGAATGATGATTTAACTAGGGTATTTAAAAAAAATAAGTTCCATGAATATTGTTTAAATTTTAATAAGATATTTAAATGGGATTTACAATTTATTTTATTTAATTAAGGAATTAACTATTTTTACAGCAGTTATTGGTCGAGGTAAATTATTATTTTAATTAATAATAATTTAGAAAATTACTTTTTAAAATGGAAATTCCTTTAAAGGATAATTGAAGTTGAAACCAAATCTAGTTGAATGGTGAAAGGAGTTTACAAACGGGTTTTATGATTAAAATCCGAACTTTTATATGAGGTTATAAAAGGGAATTCCAAGCAATTGAAATCGCTTGAAATCAATGTTACTTGGTTAATTGAATTAAGTCAAAGGAAATCAAGATAAAGCGTTTATAATAATCCAAAATTATATAAATGAGATTTGAAGTGTTAAAGTGTTAATTTTAAATTAACTTTACTAAAAAATGAGATTAAGTAGAAAAGAGGAAAATGGAAATAAGATTTCCAAAGCGTGGAATGGTTGAATAGATTTGAACGGGGATTAGTAAAAGTGAATTTGGTAAAGAAGTGGGTCGTAGGTGTAACGACCCGTATTCTACACATCATAGGATTGTAGAATATTTATTTCTTTCCCGTGTGAAGTCGTATGGTCATATAACTTTGGGAAACATCTATTAGAGTCATTTCCCATGTTCATGATTTTTGTCAATTTTTAAATGACCATTTTGCCCCTGGTTGGTACTGTTTTGGCCATAACTTTTGATTGGGAAGGAATTTTGACCTGAAACCACTTCCATTTGATTCGTTTGATAGTTTCTCTTTCCGTAGAGTGGTCATAATAGTCAAACGGACTTATCGTTTGGGAGATATGGCTAAAACAAGGTTTGGAGGGTGAAAGACTGCTTAACCGGGCCAAATCGGGTGATTAGTGAGTAGGCCCATAACCCATTTCGGGATTAGGGTTATGGGAGGGCTGAAATGAGATGGAGAATCATTCCATTTCAGTTTTCTAGCCTCCACTTATCACCAAGGATCCCTAAAAATGGCCTCCAATCTCTAAATCACCTCCAAATCATCTTTTGGTTAAGGATTTGGCTTAGCAACCCCTAATCAAGGAAGATCTTCACCAAAGCAACAAAGGAGCTGTTGTTTGGCATTGAGATTCACATCAAATCAGAGAATTATTTCAGATCTTAGTTTGTTTTGTGGCTAAGGTGAGTGATTTGCATAGTTTTGCACTAATTATGGCTAATTAGGGTTGATTAGTGTTAATTAGCGAATTTAAACATGATAAAATTCTGGAAAATGTTTATAAAATTCGGAATGATATTTTAGACCTCTGTTAGAAATTTGGTTCCATTTGGTTAAGTTTTGCTAATCATATCATTGGTTTCACCTAAACATGCTTAGGGGGAAATATGGGGTTTTGGGTATGTTTGATCCATTTGGACTTACCAGGTTGATGTTTTGATGTTTGTGGTTGATTATGCATGTTGCTATGACTGTATGAAATGCTATGTGACTGTTTAGAATAGTTGGAATGGTCGAAAACGCCGTCGAGAGGCGTAAACAGCTCGCTGGACAAGGTGCAGGGGTTCGGATCGCATAGGGGGTTGAGGGACGATCGGATCGCCCTATGGGATCGTGGGACATTACCACGAGTCGAGTCATCTCCTCCGAACCGAACCATCTGCGCAAGGCCCACGAGACGAACCGATGCAGCGCCGTGCCCAAATTGAAGTACTCCGACCCGAATCGCCAATGAGCATTACGACCCGATCCGATCCACTCGTGCTTCATATCACGATCCGACTAGAAGAAGGCAGCATCCACGATCCGATGCATAACGAGACGATGGAGGAGCGCGATCCGATCCGTATAGGGTATTCGCGATCCGACCAGAAGTGGAGACCCGATTCGATGGAGACTGGATTCACGAGACGATGGGGAGGGCGGCCCGATCCGACGTAGGAGGCGCGACCCGATCCAATGAAGAATGCTGAAGGCGACCCGACCCGATCCGATTCGATTGTGATGACCAATAACCCGAGATGCAAAGGTAGTCGAAATGGAAGTTAGAGCTCAGGATCCCGGAACCAGTTGGGAACCAATGAGTTCACTTCATGGTTGGACTTTGCTGCGGGACGTGTGCTAAGGGGTTGTCGACGTTCATAACTTCGATTCACCACTAAGAATGATGGGCTACTTATCAGTGCAGTAGGGTCATTATGACCTGAGGGGCAAAGTGATGGTAGCAAGACTACGTTATCAGTGCAGTAGGGTCATTATGACCTGAGGGGCAAGGTGATGCGTAGTAAGACTATGAGCCAGCGCAGATGGGGTGAATAACTCCATGGGGCAAGTGGACATAGTAAGGATTAGTAAGGCTATGAGCCAGCGCAGATGGGGTGAATAACTCCATGGGGCAAGTGGACATAGCGAGGAATTAGTGGCTACGTTATCAGTGCAGTGAAGCCATTTATGACTTCATGGGGCAAAGTGATCGTAGAAAGGAATGTTGGGTGATCGAAGTGGTGAATATCGTATGCTTTACGCACTGAGTGAGAGATGTGAGGATGGATGCTACGTTTGATTGTTTGCCATCCCTATGACATGCACACCTCCCCCACCTCCGTATCTTTATATTGATTGATATGATACCTTAGAGTGTTGTACAGTATGTAGTGCTAACTCTTTGGTTGCAGGTCCAGGTTCAGGTATGTTTTAGTCTACCTGTTATTGTTCACTTTAGATGCTTATCGCTCATACCAGGCTTTATGTTTGACCCAGAGTTTTATGTCTCCTCTTATTACTCTGGGTGCTCACACGAGCAAACTAGAGACAGGTTAGCTGGTGATGTGCGAGTAGCTGATCCGGAGGCGGGCAGGAGGCTTCCACGTATTATATATATACACACACTCTTCCTGTGTCATTGGTGGTCGCTACTTGGGCATTAGTAGTGTACCTCATTTATCTTGCTTTTGCTTGAGACAGTTTGAAAGTTGTAATAAGCTGTATTTTGGATTTCCGCTGCTATGATGTTTAGTTCTGATTTTCAGCTTATGCACTGTCTCTCCTGTTTTATGTCAAGTATGTTACTATTATATTTTGTTCTATGCGCTGTGAGACATTCTACAGGTTCTTTGTATGTTCATTTCCTTCTTTCTTTTCCTTCTGGCGACCCGTTCCGTGCTAACTGGACATGTGTACAGCGCACTTATGGAAAGAATGTCGGTTGGTGCGGGGCGGGCCATCACACTTGGTATCAGAGCTCTAGGTTGCGTAGTTAACCTAGGGAAAGACACTAGGGAGAGTTAGTACGTATATGAGAGCGCGTATTTGTGATTACTTTGGTTTTCAAAAGCTATGTATATATATACTATTAGTAGAATAAGAATGAAGTTGCACTGCACTAGTACCACTATGGGGTCGTTGATCGTTTTCCTTTTTCAGATTGACGATGAGCCGACATGTTAGAGGTACCGGTAGAGGGGCCAATAATGGGAATGCCGCTGACATGAGGGCGATGTTTACCAACCTCATGAGAGACATGCTTAGAGAGGTGCAAGGGGCAGTTCCCAATCCCGGAGTTGGTGATGGCCCAGTAGTGCAGGCGCCTAGGGTCGATTTCGCCAAGTTATGCAAAGATTACACTAATCTTGGTGGGAAGTCGTTCCACGGAACGGAGTCGGCCACAGATGTTCAGGACTGGATGGATAGCTGTGACCGTATCTTTGATGACTTGGGTCTCGAGGATGCGATGAAGAGAAGGCTAGCGTCTCGTAAGCTGCAAGGGCGAGCGATGAATTGGTGGAATGCTATTAGAACAGCCACTCCAGAGGACCAGGTTACGTGGGTTCAGTTCAAGGCTCGCTTTAGCGAGAAGTTTATTCCAGCTGCCCAGAAGTCGGTGTTGTTCAAGAGGTTCTTGGAACTCAAGCAGGGAGGCAGGGCAGTTTCTGATTATATTGCTGAGTTCGACACTTTGTCGAAGTATGGACTGTCTCTTATTGATACTCCTGAAAATAAGAATGAGAAGTTCATTACTGGTTTGGATGGGTACTTGGGGGAAAGGCTTATCAACCACATCGATGAGACTTTTGAATCGATCGTGGGGAAAGCTTTGAGATCAGAGAGTCTTTACCCTAAGTCAAGGACTGAGGCTGCATCTGTAGAAGGGCCAAAGCCGCAAGCAGGCGGTGGAGGCAAGAATAACTCTCAGAACAAGAGGAAGCAGGACCAATCTAAAGGTGGCCAGAAAAAGAGCAAGAAGGATGTTGAGTGCTTCAGCTGTGGAAAGAAAGGCCATTATGCTAAAGAATGTCGGGCCAAGCCAGCGGAAAGGAAGTGCTACAACTGTGGTCAAGTGGGACATCAGAAGGATAAGTGTCTGCAACCTCTTAAGGAGAAGCAAATTGTGAAAGCATATGCTCTTGATGTTATTCCTTCTTCGTCGAATGCCCCAACTGCGGCGGAGAAAGGAAAGAATGTTGTTATTCAAGGTATGCTTTCTATTTATGATGTACCAGTTCGAGTTTTGTTTGATACTGGGGCTTCCCGTTCCTTCATATCTAGTGACCTGGTAGATAGGTTGGGATTGGAACCCGAGATAGTCGATAGACCATTGATTGTGACGAACCCGATTGGTGGTTCGACTAGCCTTAGTATGATTTGCAGGAATTTGGTCTTATCGAGTCATGGATGTATGTTTGTATGTGATTGCTTTGTTTTGGGCTTTACTGGGTATGGCATTATATTGGGAGTCGATTGGCTCCAAAGATACGGGGTGGTGGTAGACTGTGAGGGCTTTTTGGTGACAGTGAGGGCGGATGATGGGCGGAGGGTAGTGTTTGGTAGTCTACCTAGTGATGGGGTTATGGCTAGTTTTGTAAATTCCCTCGACATCCCGCAGGATGAGTTGTCAGATGTGCCCGTGGTTGGCCAGTATCCGGACGTCTTCGAGGAGGTGACCGGGCTTCCACCACACCGAGAGATTGAGTTCCGTATTGATTTAGTGAAAGATGCCAGACCTATAGTGATGCCACTTCGTCGTATGGCACCAAAGGAGCAGCGAGAGCTCGGGGTGCAAGTCAGCAATCTTTTGAAGAAGGGATTGATTAGAAGGAGTGTCTCCGAGTGGGGAGCACCAGTTGTGTTTGCCACTAAGGCAGATGGTTCCCTTCGTTTGTGTGTGGACTATCGCGAGTTGAATAAGGTGACGAGGAAGAATAAGTATCCTCTACCGCGTATAGATGATTTGTTTGATCAACTGGAAGGAGCAAGAGTGTTCTCCCAGTTGGACCTCGCGACAGGATTTCATCAGCTTCGAGTAGCGGATGAGAGTGTTCCGAAAACGGCATTTAGGACGCCGTCTGGATTTTATGAGTGGCTGGTCATGCCATTTGGGTTGACCAATGCACCAGCCTATTTTGTGGATCTTATGAATCGAGTATTCAGAGATCAGTTGAATAAGTTTGTTCTTGTGTTCGTGGATGATATCCTTGTTTATTTAAGGACAGAGGAAGAACACAAGGGGCACTTGAGGGTAGTGATGGAGGTGTTGAGGAAACACCAATTGAAAGCGAAATTCTCTAAGTGTCATTTTTGGAGAAGGGAAGTAAGATTCTTGGGTCATGTTGTTTCCGAGAGTGGTATTGCCGTGGACCCTGCGAAGATGGCTACGGTACAGGATTGGCCTACGCCCAAGAATGCAACAGATGTAAGAAGTTTCTTGGGATTAGCTGGATATTATCGTAAGTTTATCCAGGACTTCTCCAAGATAGCAGCACCGTTGACTCAGTTGACTAAGAAGAATCAGTCCTTCGTCTGGGACGGAGTGTGTGAGGATGCCTTCAAAAGTCTAAAGGAGAGGTTGACGTGTGCGCCAGTGTTAGTCATTCCTAAGGGGAATGAAGAGATGACGGTATACACGGACGCTTGTGGTACCGGACTGGGTGCAGTATTGATGCAAGGAGGTAGGGTTGTAGCTTATGCTAGTCGACAGCTAAAGCCGCATGAGAAGAAGTATCCTACCCATGATTTGGAATTGGCAGCGATTGCATTTGCGCTGAAGATGTGGAGACACTATCTCTTGGGAGAAAGATTTGAGTTGTTTACCGATCACAAATCGTTAAAGTATCTCTTCTCTCAGAAAGATCTGAATCTCTGTCAGCAGAGATGGTTAGAGTTCTTGGCTTCGTATGATTTTGATATCGCATACACACCTGGGAAGGGTAATGCGGTAGCCGATGCCTTGAGTAGGAGACATGCCAGCTTAGGGGCAATGTTTCTTGAATGGAAGCAACTGGAGTATATCGCGGGGTTTGATTTCAGACCAAGGTGCGAATTAGATCCAGTTATGCTAGCTAGTTTGACGATCAGACCCACTTTGATAGAGAGGATTGGTTCTAGCCAGAGGGACGATCCTAATCTATGAGAAATCATCTCCAAGTTAGAGATGGGTATTGATGGAGAGATGAATGTGTATGGGCTTGATCGAGATGGATGGCTTCGAAAGAATGGAAGACTAGTTGTGCCCAACGTAAATGGTTTGAGGGATGAAGTGCTTCGAGAATGTCATCACTCAAAACTGACTATACACCCCGGTGGTAATAAGATGTATCGAAACATGAGGCAGACTTACTACTGGGAAGGGATGAAAAGAGACGTTGGGAAGTTTATATCCAAATACATGAATTGCCAGCTAGTTAAAGCCGAGCAAAAGAAGCCTAGTGGGTTGTTGCAACCATTAGAAATTCCCGAATGGAAATGGGAGAAAGTCTCGATGGATTTCATCGATGGTTTACCAAGGACTAGATCGGGATATGATAGCATTTGGGTAATTGTGGATCGATTGACTAAGAGTGCAAGATTTATACCAGTCAAATCGACCAGAACGGCAGCCAAGTTGGCAGAAGTGTATATGAAGTGGGTAGTGAGATTTCATGGAGTACCCAAAAGCATTGTGAGTGACCGAGACCCGTTGTTCACTAGTGGGTTTTGGAAGAGCTTACAAGAGGCTCTAGGGTCAGGTCTACATCTCAGTACCGCATATCACCCTCAGACTGACGGTCAGACGGAGAGGGTGAATCGTATATTGGAAGATCTCTTGAGAGCGTGTATATTGGATTTTGGTGGATCATGGGATGACCATTTGCATCTAGTAGAGTTTGCATATAATAATAGCTACCAATCCAGTATCGGTATGGCTCCATATGAAGCTTTGTACGGAAGACCGTGCAACTCACCATCATGTTGGATAGAGACTGGCGAGAAGTTTGTACTTGGACCAGATGTGGTGAGAGAAACGTCAGACAAGATTAAGATCATCCAGCAACGAATGAAAGCCGCCCAAGATAGGCAGAAGAGTTATGCTGATAGGAGGAGAAGAGACTTGAAATTCTCCGTTGGTGACTTGGTGTTTGTCAAGATCTCTCCATTGAAGAGCGTGATACGATTTGGCAGGAGAGGCAAGCTGGCACCAAGATTTGTTGGCCCGTTCCCTGTTCTTGAATTAGTCGGGAATTTGGCGTATAGAGTTGGCTTACCAGAGAAAATGGCGGGAGTTCACAATGTGTTTCATGTTTCTCAACTAAGGAAGTTCGTTCACGACTCAGATATGGCTATTTCACCTGATCAGTTAGAGGACTTCGAGGTAGAACCTGAGGCGGTTGGGAACCGCAAGCCGATTCGTATTGTGGGGCACGATACGAAGCAACTTCGAAGGAAGTCGGTGAAGCTAGTCAAGGTTCAGTGGGGCGAGGACGAGAATGATTGTACTTGGGAAACAGAAGAGCATTAGGGAGGCACACCCAGAACTCTATGCCTGGTAAGATTTACTTTACGATTTAGTTATTCCGCATGCTAGGATAGACTTGTTTTGCTTGTTTTGCATGTTTGATGGTTGTTTTATGATTGATAGGCATGCGGGACCCTTGTGTGTGTTTGGATTAGGGAATTTCGGGGGCGAAATTTCTTAAGGGGGGAAGAGTGTAACGACCCGTATTCTACACATCATAGGATTGTAGAATATTTATTTCTTTCCCGTGTGAAGTCGTATGGTCATATAACTTTGGGAAACATCTATTAGAGTCATTTCCCATGTTCATGATTTTTGTCGATTTTTAAATGACCATTTTGCCCCTAGTTGGTACTGTTTTGGCCATAACTTTTGATTGGGAAGGAATTTTGACCTGAAACCACTTCCATTTGATTCGTTTGATAGTTTCTCTTTCCGTAGAGTGGTCATAATAGTCAAAAGGACTTATCGTTTGGGAGATATGGCTGAAACAAGGTTTGGAGGGTGAAAAACTGCTTAACCGGGCCAAATCGGGTGATTAGTGAGTAGGCCCATAATCCATTTCGGGATTAGGGTTATGGGAGGGCTGAAATGAGATGGAGAATCATTCCATTTCAGTTTTCTAGCCTCCACTTATCACCAAGGATCCCTAAAAATGGCCTCCAACCTCTAAATCACCTCCAAATCATCTTTTGGTTAAGGATTTGGCTTAGCAACCCCTAATCAAGGAAGATCTTCACCAAAGCAACAAAGGAGCTGCTGTTTGGCATTGAGATTCACATCAAATCAGAGAATTATTTCAGATCTTAGTTTGTTTTGTGGCTAAGGTGAGTGATTTGCATAGTTTTGCACTAATTATGGCTAATTAGGGTTGATTAGTGTTAATTAGCGAATTTAAACATGATAAAATTCTGGAAAAATGTTTATAAAATTCGTAATGATATTTTAGACCTCTGTTAGAAATTTGGTTCCATTTGGTTAAGTTTTGCTAATCATATCATTGGTTTCACCTAAACATGCTTAGGGGGAAATATGGGGTTTTGGGTATGTTTGATCCATTTGGACTTACCAGGTTGATGTTTTGATGTTTGTGGTTGATTATGCATGTTGCTATGACTGTATGAAATGCTATGTGACTGTTTAGAATAGTTGGAATGGTCGAAAACGCCGTCGAGAGGCGTAAACAGCTCGCTGGACAAGGTGCAGGGGTTCGGATCGCATAGGGGGTTGAGGGACGATCGGATCGCCCTATGGGATCGTGGGACATTACCACGAGTCGAGTCATCTCCTCCGAACCGAACCATCTGCGCAAGGCCCACGAGACGAACCGATGCAGCGCCGTGCCCAAATTGAAGTACTCCGACCCGGATCGCCAATGAGCATTACGACCCGATCCGATCCACTCGTGCTTCATATCACGATCCGACTAGAAGAAGGCAGCATCCACGATCCGATGCATAACGAGACGATGGAGGAGCGCGATCCGATCCGTATAGGGTATTCGCGATCCGACCAGAAGTGGAGACCCGATTCGATGGAGACTGGATTCACGAGACGATGGGGAGGGCGGCCCGATCCGACGTAGGAGGCGCGACCCGATCCAATGAAGAATGCTGAAGGCGACCCGACCCGATCCGATTCGATTGTGATGACCAATAACCCGAGATGCAAAGGTAGTCGAAATGGAAGTTAGAGCTCAGGATCCCGGAACCAGTTGGGAACCAATGAGTTCACTTCATGGTTGGACTTTGCTGCGGGACGTGTGCTAAGGGGTTGTCGACGTTCATAACTTCGACTCACCACTAAGAATGATGGGCTACTTATCAATGCAGTAGGGTCATTATGACCTGAGGGGCAAAGTGATGGTAGCAAGACTACGTTATCAGTGCAGTAGGGTCATTATGACCTGAGGGGCAAGGTGATGCGTAGTAAGACTATGAGCCAGCGCAGATGGGGTGAATAACTCCATGGGGCAAGTGGACATAGTAAGGATTAGTAAGGCTATGAGCCAGCGCAGATGGGGTGAATAACTCCATGGGGCAAGTGGACATAGCGAGGAATTAGTGGCTACGTTATCAGTGCAGTGAAGCCATTTATGACTTCATGGGGCAAAGTGATCGTAGAAAGGAATGTTGGGTGATCGAAGTGGTGAATATCGTATGCTTTACGCACTGAGTGAGAGATGTGAGGATGGATGCTACGTTTGATTGTTTGTCATCCCTATGACATGCACACCTCCCCCACCTCCGTATCTTTATATTGATTGATATGATACCTTAGAGTGTTGTACAGTATGTAGTGCTAACTCTTTGGTTGCAGGTCCAGGTTCAGGTATGTTTTAGTCTACCTGTTATTGTTCACTTTAGATGCTTATCGCTCATACCAGGCTTTATGTCTGACCCAGAGTTTTATGTCTCCTCTTATTACTCTGGGTGCTCACACGAGCAGACTAGAGACAGGTTAGCTGGTGATGTGCGAGTAGCTGATCCGGAGGCGGGCAGGAGGCTTCCACGTATTATATATATACACACTCTCCCTGTGTCGTTGGTGGTCGCTACTTGGGCATTAGTAGTGTACCTCATTTATCTTGCTTTTGCTTGAGACAGTTTGAAAGTTGTAATAAGCTGTATTTTGGATTTCCGCTGCTATGATGTTTAGTTCTGATTTTCAGCTTATGCACTGTCTCTCCTGTTTTATGTCAAGTATGTTACTATTATATTTTGTTCTATGCGCTGTGAGACATTCTACAGGTTCTTTGTATGTTCATTTCCTTCTTTCTTTTCCTTCTGGCGACCCGTTCCGTGCTAACTGGACATGTGTACAGCGCACTTATGGAAAGAATGTCGGTTGGTGCGGGGCGGGCCGTCACAGTAGGGTTGTATAACCAAATGCAATTTACAATGGAATTTGTTTTGAGTCTGGAATGGAATATTGGTTTGATTACAACTTATATTTATCTAAGGATAAGATTGTTGTTGATCAAGGTCTGAGAGGTAATTAAAATACCCCAACTTGAACAACATCACGATTATCTAAAGATGAGATTAGTGCTAATTTATTATTTCCATTAGTGAAATAATAATGTAACGTTGGTGGAAATTTGGAGAACATACAACGAGAGATCCGAAGTAAAGGAAGTTAGTAAGAAGGGAAATTAGATAATAAGAATTCCAAAGTAAAGGAAAACAAAAAGGGGATTCTGTGATTTATAATGATACTCTCGAGTTAGAACGGAAACGTAAAGTCGAGTTTTATTTTATTATTATTTCAAGAATGAAATAAAAGATATTACGTAACGCTGTTTACGAATAATAAGTTGGATGGATTTTCCAAGTTTAAATAATAAAGAATGATGTAACATATGTTTTGAAAGGAGAATTATGTAGAAATGAAATACAGTTATAAGTTATTTTTCTAAGTACTAGAATGAAATGGTTTTGAGAACATTAGTATATAAGATTCAGTTATCGTATTTTTAAATATTAAAAGAGTTAGAAGTTTTATTGAAGCAGAAGTGAACTAGTTTGTTTTAAATTAAAAGGCCAAGTGATGTTGAATCCTGAACCAGTGAACCCATTGGATTGTCATGATTGAAACACTGTTTATTTTGATAGTTAAATCACCGACTATCAAATCTGACCCATACGATTGTTGGTAAGGAAAGACCGGAATCGAACTTAGGTTCGAAAACCATTCCGACCAACAAATACGTGGAGATACCAGAAGATGATCGAGACGGAGCATTGAAGACCATAGATCTTCATAAAACGGAAGAACCGCTAATAATCTTTGGTGAGCTCCCAGAGATAAGTTGTGGTTCTATTGTGGTTGGAATCTACGGGTTGCAAGGACTTATCGCTACCGATGCATGGGGTGATTCCTATATTGGATGTAGTAGGAGAGTACCTTCGGTTCATCCTGTTCCTGGATGACTTGTATGGACGAATGTCTGACAAGGTATTTCCTGAAACCACGTACGTTGATTTTTACAAATATACCGAGTGGTGGCAAAGAGGGGCACTTCTTTTATACCCAGAGTATATTTGTGGACGTCAATTAGTGATTTGACGGATCTGACAATGTAGCATTCAAAGTGAATGATGACCAGGTGTTCAAAGATAATTTAAGCCTCAAGCCTCATCAACCGGAAATTGACAAAAATCGGGCGGGCAGCGTGGCTATGTGGGTCGCTCCCATTAGGGTGTATAATCACCTATCTGGAGAAATTCTTTTGCTTCTTTAGTCTATTTCGATGTTGTCCCTTTTCGGGAACCGGTGGTTTGAGCCCAACCGTTGGTGATATACATTCGATATACTCAAGCGAAATGAGTGGTCGGTCATGTGAGGGCCGGGTTGCAAGACGTTCTTGTTGAACCCAGTGTATTCGCCTCTAGAGATACACTATCGGTAGGTGGTCCCATACCTTGTCATAGTCGGAATCCAATCTCCAATAAGCTCTCGCGGTTTTGATTTTATACTATATATGTGGAGCGTGAGATGCAAGCGTTCTGCTAGATTGATATCTACTTGTATTTAGACACTATTATAATATCAGAATAGATATTGATTTCAAAAATGTTTTGGGTTATTGTAAGGTAAAAACCGTCCGTATTTATGTGTGGATTTGGTCTTACGATTATCCTTTTCTTTCGGAAAGATTTTGACTTAAAAATCAAGTTGTGTGATACCTTTAATACTGTGCGAGTTTTGTAAATGCTCGGGTTAGACCAGGTGTACAGGTCCAGGTTATCAGATGCTGCGATGTCCAGAGACGAGCTGGAGGTGTTCAGACGTATTATATCTAGTATATCTTCCGCTGTGCGATTGTATATGAGGACATGTTATTATCACTGTCCAGATGTGTGATGTACTCTGATATTGTAAGTATATTTTTTTTTAAAAAAAAGCTCTCATCAAAGATTTATTTCTGTATTATATGTTGTTCCGCTGCGATGTGAGACTCTGATTCTGTGTTGTGTTGGTTCTTCTTCTTCTATTCTTATATTTATTTCTTTCTTGTCTCACCCTCTAATTTCTTTCTTATAACTATCCAGCATTTCGGTGTTTGGAAGGTCGACATGAGTTACGGCAAAGGTATTTATGTCGATTTCCAGGGCCGAAACTGCTGGGTTGTTACATCAGTTCTGTTCAGATTTGAAAATTGCTTCAAATTTTGATTTCCTCCTTTTAGATTTTGGTCTGTCCCATCACGAAGATCTCGACTTCATGATTTCAATGCACCCGATTTTGTGAAAATCTGATACCATTTGCATAAGTTATCGAATTTTGAACATTGAATAACTAAGTAAGTGATTAAATAAAATAATTAAATTTTAATTACATTAGAAAAGAAGGAAAAAAACATGTGCCCGTCGGTTTTGCTTCTTCCCCAAAAATCCCGTACCCTCCCATTTCAACGAACCCATCCACGAACCCTAACCACTTGTGCGTCGCCCCTGCCAACATCGGATCATGATCCGAACTTCCCCCATGAACCGCCTTGGCACGCTCCTTCACCACCAGTAGTGGTGCGCCGTATGATTCCCTGTAGAAGCCGGAAAACCCATTAGAAGTTGCCATGTTCAAGCTCAAAAATCAAGCTACCTAGGACGTGAGGATCGATCGTGACCGACCAATAGCAAGTGCTCATGGAGAGCTTTGATCTTTCAATTGGAATTCTCGAATGAAACATCTTGGATTGAGAGAAATCAAGGAGCAAAAATCGGAGCATTCTAACCGCGAAACGATAACAGAGGCGGCTTCTGCCCCTTTGACCATGCACTAATGAATTGACTAGGGGTTGACTAGATGAAAGGCCATATATATATATATTTAATTAATTAATTTTAATATTATTTTATTTCTAATTATATGTGCTTATCGATCCGAACTCCAATTCAATCCCAACGACTGTCTCCCTTAGCATAATACTCATATTACGTACACAATGGGATATGTTTCGTAAGCCAGTTTGACTGTTACAATCATTTTTCGCTTAAATTAAAATATAAATCAATATTTTCAATTTTAAACGTACATTTCAATTTACCGTGGCCACATACAGACTCTAAAAATTCCAGAAAAATTATTTCCAGCTTCATATTGACGATACAGTGCTAACAAAACTAATTTTGTCAAATTTGAAGACCATTTGAAAAATGGTCATTTTCTGGTCGATCCAAATTGACTGAAACTGTCAAAACACGTTTAACTTCGCTACGCTCACATATTGATCCCAAAAATTATGAATTTTGGAATCTAGCAATAACTTGATATCTCAGATCCAACAAAAGTGGTTTCGTCAAAAACGGAGGTCGTTTACAAAATGGCTATTTTTAAGGGCTATAATTCCATAGCGACTATTCTGAATTTTCAACTGGACATAACTTATTATTCCCGCTATGAAATTTCAATTTTTCAGATTCGTTGGAAAGATATTTTCAAACAGATTCAAATATTTTTGGTTTCACTAAAATCCGGTTTATTTTGAATCCTGTATAGTCATTTGAAATTGGAAATCGAACTTTCAAACTACCGCGCCATTTTCAATTCCTTTTATAATTAAAATAAATATTTATATTCTAACTTCGATTTAAATAAATTTATACGTTCCAATTCTATTCAAAATAAATTTATTGTCGTTTTTATTTAAAATAAATCGTTTTAAATATTCAAAATTCATTCAAATTGCCAAAATAAAATTTTTAAATTGGTTTTGATTTTCCGGGTTGTTACACTACCGCTCCATTTCAGGCTCGTTTTATAATTAAAATAAATTTATATGTTCTAACTTCATTTAAAATAAATTTTTAGTTATTTTTATTTAAAATAAATCATTTTAAATATTCAAAATCCATTAAAATAGCTAAAATAAAAAATTTAAATTGGTTTTGAAACTCCGGGTTTTCAATAGTGTCACAAAAAGCATTCTGAATAGGCTTATATTAGCTAGTTTAATCAAAATGACTTTTACATTATCCAAAACTTCATTTTATCACTTTAAATCACTTTTAAACCATTTGTTATAATTTATCATAATTTATCCCTATTTTTAATAATTTAAATAAGAGCTCTTTTATTTGAAATCCATTTTTGGGTCAATAACGGCCCAATGTTGTTTTTATTCAAAATCAATTTGAATGTATCCCAAGATTTAACCATTGTATTTCAAAACTTTACATATCATTTGAAAGCTCTTTTCTTTTCGAACCAAATGCTTTTCGTTTCGGGAAAATCCAATGGTCGGATCTCCCGGTACGTCAACTTAAACTTAATAGTCGAAATTCGCGAACTGCCGCTGCACGACTTGTCCAATTCAGACCAAACTCCGATTTGTAATTAAAATTAAATTGAATTACTTCCAAAATAGCTTATTAATTATGTAAAACATAATATATATTTACTTTTAGAAATTATATTTCAAATATTTCTCTTTAAAATCAAATATTCCATTATTTAATCATTTTAATATTATTTAAATCATTAAATTAATATTATTTTTCAAAACTTAATATTTGAAACACAAATTTTCCCGAAGTCCATTATAAACAGTTTGGAAAATAAAATCATGTTAAAACCTTTCTTGGATACCCAAATCAAACTTCACTTTTCAAAGTTACTATTCCTTTTCAATTTAAAATTTGAAAACTTTCCTTTATTAATTTAAAGCTAACTCAATTCAAATTCCTATTTTTATGAAAACTATTCGTAATTACTTAAATTATATTTCCAAATTATTTCAGACTTAAAATTCAAACTTTTAATTTTCCCTGAATATTTTACTAATAAAATATTCTGATTTAATTACAAATTTGAATTAAAACTCAATTAATCCCCATATCT
This sequence comes from Allium sativum, assembly GCA_030737875.1. NCBI lineage: Eukaryota > Viridiplantae > Streptophyta > Magnoliopsida > Asparagales > Amaryllidaceae > Allium > Allium sativum. The sequence goes on from CM060909.1 coordinate 457,330,572, forward strand.
TCCATATATGTGTGTGTAGTGAATCCAAAATCACTAATAACTTTTTAAATATGATTTCTCATAATTAAATCATCAATTCACACATACGTGTATGCATACACACACACACACTGTATATATACATACATATATCATGGGATAAGCGTTAGACCATTAACGCTTATAATTTGTCAATCAACTGATTAACCGCAATTATTCAATCATCAATCAATCATAAGCATCTATAGAGGTGGCAATTAGACCCGATCCGTTGGACCCGGACCCGACCCGGTGGGTCTCGGTTCTAGGCGGGTCAGGTTTTGTCGGGTCTAAACTATTCATTTCAAAAATCTGGACCCGACCCCACCCGAGCTTCGGGTCAGGTCGGTTCAGGCCTAGTTGAATAATAACACTAAAAATACATATATTTCAATGCTTTTTGGTTGGGTTTTTTGGGTCGGGTCTATGCGGGTTGGGTTTGATCGAGTCTTGATGGTATTTTTCATCACCTCTACCCGACCCGAGACCCATCGGGTTCGGTTCGGGTACAGGTCTTTTCAGGTCGGGTTGGGTTTTCGGTTCTCGGTTCTAATTGCCAACCCTATGCATTTAATGACATCATACAACATCCAATAACAACACAGGGTGTCATTTACTCAAGGGTTCGTTGTATATTCACATAAATGTGACATTTTTAACACTTTTAACTAAGTGTACATACTTTAAACACACCAAGGTGACATTGTTAAAGTGCACACATGTTTAACACCCAAAGAAGACTTTTTATACATTAACCTAAGTGTCCATATGTTTAACACACAAAGGAGACATTTTTAACATTTTAACCTTAGTGTCTATGTTTATCACACAAAGGAAAAAATTTAAACACTTTAACCAAAGTGTTCATGTGTTTAACACACAAAGGAGACATTTTTAACACTTTAACTTAAGTGTGTACATAGTTAACACATAAAAACAACATTTTTAACACTTTAAACCAAGTGTTAATGCTTTAAACAAACTAGGGTGACATTCTCAACCTTCTACACTAAGGATTCATACTTTCCATATTTAGTTACTAACAACAAACTCAAAATCAAACCATTCACCATCACATCAAACCCAAACATAATTATAAGTAAACATACACTACTTTAACACATAATGGTGTAGTTTTTTTTTCACTATACTTATTAACAAAGGTTAGTGTTCTCACCGAGGGATCCACTCCTTCGTTCTTAATGTAGGGCTCTCTATGACTTTAACTTTGCTTTAAAAATCAAGCTAGAAAATTTAGCACATAAATTTCACCACAACTCAAGTATAAAGACGCATATATTTTTATTTGTACCCTGAGAAAAGGAAAGGTGGAATTCACCCCAACTCAAGTATATAGACGTATATATTTTTATTTGTACTTAAGAAAAGGAAAGGTGGAATTTTAATGTGGTTTAAAGGGGTAAAGCTAGGATTTTTGGCAATGAGAAAGGTTGGTCTAGGTGGTGGGATCCACAGCCTGAAGGGGGAGGGTATGGGGTAAGGCGCAAGGAGGTGTAGGGTGCAGAAGAGGTGTGGTGGTGGTGGTAGGAAGAGTGTAGGAGCTAAAGTAGTAGGAAAAGGGAAGAAAGAAAAAAAGTTTTAGGCTTTTAGTAGGGAGAGGAGGGGTATGTAGCCATGTAGGGACCACGACATGGTTGTAGGTAGGTTCGCAGGGGGTGGAGGAGCTAGGGAGGCTTTGATCGTGATAGAGTAGGGAGGAGGTAGCTATTAAAGTGGAAAAGTGGAGCTAAGGTGGAAGGAGGAAGAAGAAGACAAAAAAGAAATGATAACAAATTTAAAATGAAAATGCTCTCTCTCTCTCTCTTCCACACGCTTAGGTATATTTGGAAAATGGAAGAGATAGACAAGTGTTTAGATAAGCAAATGAGTTGTCTAAATTAGGAGGAACTAAGGAATGTGGTGAAAAAGGGAGTGATTACTTTTTATTAAACTTACCTTTACACTTAAGTATATAGAAGGAAGGTATTATCTCCACTTAATATTATTTAAACTCTATGAAACCATTAACATGTTAATATGTCATTAAGGTTTTCATTAGACCTTAAAATAAAATTAAAAAGTTTCCAAATAGCCGTTTACAAATATAAATCTCTAAACGATTTAAATTTCAAATTGAAAACCAGTGTAAATGAACTAATGATCTTTATGGTTAAAATTTAACTAGAAAATTTATAAACGAGTTCATGATCATATATATTTATTTTTAAATCATTTTAAGTTTATTTTATCAAGGTTTTTCAAATATTCAGTATCAAAGCTGCTTAATTTTAGTTGAATTTCAATAAACAATTCCTATGCGTTTTCAACTCGTATGATTGAACCGTAAGTCCAATCAATACAAAATTTGAAGTCCTACCATATTTCACTAATACGGATCCAATGAAACTGATATCATCAAATTATGTGATCGTTTGAAAAATGTCTATTTTTAGGCTATTAAATAATATTAAATTATCGAATTTCAATATATTCACTTTTAAATCAATTTTAAAAGTTCACTAACCTTATTTTATCTTTAGTAGAATATAAAACAAAATTAGAATTCAATTTCCGTAATTTTTCTAGTTTATATTAATATTTGACCATTTAAAATCCACCAAAAATCATTTAAAAATTCATATTTTAAATTGACTAAAAACACGTGTCGGTACAATAAATTTGAATTTGAATCCAAAATTTAGAAGTTTTAAATTTTTAATTTTTTTAAACGGATCTACGCTAAATTCTGAGTTGGCTAACATTTTTTGTTTGATCAAAATCCGCTTTTATTTGTTCTGAATATGAGATTTATAGTTTGTAAAACACACAAATAGACATCGTTTATGTGTTCATACTTACATGTCCCATTTTTCTCTTTATTGTGATGTTTGTTGAGAAAACATTGTCACCTCACACCTCATTAATATTCTGTGTTTGAATTTTAAGAGACTTTACGTATTTTCTTTCTTTGTTATCTGATATTTCATTCATTGAAACATCTTATGTCTTCCTTCTTCCTCTGTAAATCATCTTTCTCTCTGTAAAATTCCTCCTCTATAAATTTGAACCTCCATCTCCATAGATTAAATCTCCATGCAAATTATGTTATTAATTTATTTTCTGATCTCTCTTTCCATTTTTCCAATTGAAATATTCAAATTAAAATCAAAAATATAGAAATCTAAATCATCCTCTTCTCTGCAAATACGAATCTCCTTCCTCCATGAATCAAATCCCTTAGTATTGATTTTTTATTTTTTATCCTATATCGCTTTTTCCTAATTTCTATTTTGATTTGCAAATCCAAATCGTAACCCATTAACCATTGCAAATCTTGATCCCTTTTTCCCTCTGTGCACAAAACCCCTTCAACATCTATACATGTGGTGGAGAATCCAGAATGAAGTATGTTGCTTAGGCAAATGCTATTGGAATGAAGCAAGAGAACGATGATGGATAACTTTGATCTTTGGGTCATAATTGAAATGATTAAAACAGAAGTTATGTCGTGATTAATGGAGGGAGCATCTCCCATTGGACACACTTCTTCGATGCCATATCTATTAGTTCATGATTTGATTGAAAGCCCTTTAATTATGGGAGTGTTATACGAGGTGGGCAGTAGTTGCTGCTATGCGTTACTAGGACGTGCAACTGGTAGAATCCTACTTTGAGTTTTACCTCGCTGCAGTAGTTGCTGCTATGCGTTACTAGGACGTGCAACTGGTAGAATCCTACTTTGATTTTTACCTCGCATGCCTTGTCATATTATCTTGATCAAGCCTCCCGCGATTTTGATTTGTATCGTACCTATGAAGTGTCATCTAATAGCAACTAGTTTATGATGGACTTTACGGTATTTGTATGGACTATGGTATTACAAACAATGTAAGGGTAAAAATGTAATCCCGCTTACGCTATTTTCAATAGTATATTTACCATAGGCGCTATTATAATAGCTTATTGTATTATTGACATCTATTTAACGGATTCTTAAAGGATGGGAATCCAAAACATCCTTTAAGTTACGTCTGCATTTCATTGAATATTTCACTTGAGTTGATTTACTTTCACAAGAATGTTAGTTCTGACTTGAATGTTTTGTTTTACTTTATGTTCGGGTCAAATCGAGTATTACAGCATTGAGATTTCACCTTTCAAAGCCAGAGTATTGTTGAAGACATCACCTCTATCTATTTGTGTCGGTATTTCTTTTAGGTATTAGAGATCCATTATATTTAGACCTCCGCTGTATTTGATTCTGTAACTCTGATATTATGTTCAAGATTTGAGATTTTGTGTTTACTAGCTTCATGAACTAATATTGTGTTAATTCATTCCACTATGGGTTATTCTGTTATTATTTATTTGTGATCTGTATATGTTCTGTGATTTGATTTTATTTAAACTCCATAGCTATAACTATCTGTTATTTTGAACGCTTTGAGTTGGTTTTATTATCAACTTGAACGCTCGTAAAGGATGGTCATTACAAGAATGATCGTTATGCATTCAGGATTAAAATTATATTCAGATTTTATGATATATTAAGTACATGATTTTACCTTTCAAGTAGAGAAAAAAGTGTAAAACATAATATTGAACCAAAGCATAATCAAATATTATCCGAACATTAGTTTAGTAAATTTTTATTATTAAACATAGACATATCTTATGCTCGTTTATTTTGTTCTCATACTAAGGTTTAAGGAAAAATAATTCTTATAATAATAGGTAGTGAGTTTATGTCTTACAACCACCTACCACCTACCGTATGGATCGATTTATTAAAGATACATAAAAATTGAGTTTATATGTTCCTTCATATATTTAGAATTTGCAATGCATTTGACATTTACGGATGAAAGTTAAAGTTAATTCTCCTACTGATTAGAATTATTCTCTCACTAAAATGAAACTAAAAAAAGCAATTTATTGTAATTAATGGCCCAATAAAATTCAGTTCAAAATTAAATTGAATTGATTGTGTTTAATTCCTTCAAATTAATTCCTTTAATTAGTTTTAGTGATTTGATCCTTCATATTAAAATTTCGGATACTCATAATTTATTTTCTGAAAAATGACCTTTTTAGTCTATGACTATAGCTTGACATTCTCAAAGCCAAAAAGTTGAAAATAGTTTAACAACAAACAATTTTTTTGTAAATCGCATACAATCACCAAATTGATATGTAAGCTAATTAAAAATTTGATAGTAGCACAAAAAGTTAACTCAATGTTGAATAATATGTATAATGTTAGATTTTACTAATATATAAGTATAGTTAGACTAAGGGTTCACATTACAAAAAAGAAAAAATAAATTTACGAAATGCATATTTTAAACTAGACTTCTAAGCAAACTTTAAACATGGCTATTGTAAGTAGTATGTAAGTTTGACACAAAAATTTATAATTTTTCCCAAGATGCGGTATGAAATATTTATGGTTTAGTGACCATTTCTCATCAAACTTTTGTGTGTGTGTTCATGGTAGAAACCATCTTCCCAATAGTAGTCAATCCACATCCCCTGAGTTATTTCTCCTCTTAGTGTTTTGAAATACCAATTAGTTTGGTGACCGGTGAAAGAATGATCATATAATAGGTGAAGTCAACTGGAATGTCTATCATTGATGCTAGGTATGTTGAGAATTAATATACTTAGCAATTGAATTACATATTTCTATTGAACTGAATTTCCAAGGGAGATGACTAAAATGAATCCAAACATCTCAGGTATAACCCTAATTAATATACTAGGGCCTAACTGACTCTTATAGCTCCCTAGTCGCTCACTTCACTTGAATTAAAGTGGACCTCGCGAAGTTGAAAAATGGATCAACTTTTCACTTAATGAATTATTCTGAACAATAGGGATTCCTTAGTACCTTGACACCGATAAACTAACAATGTCCCTCAAAATAACGAGGGAAACTAAATTCACAATTAAACTAGTGTAATGAATGTAAGATGAAATACAAATTTGAAGTAAAACGTGAGTACTGAAATTAATAGTTCAACCTTACTTTCAACTTTTTTTGCACAAAAGTTGAAGATTCTATGTTTTATGTATTTATAATCCAATGATCTTGAATGGAAGAAACTAAACCAATAATCATATTCATTAAAACAGAAATTATTAAAAAATAAATTATCAAACATAAATCTTAAGGAAAAGATCTGACTTCGAAACCTTCAAGAAAAACATTAATTCAACCTTGAATTAAACAAAATGATAAATAATGAAGACCCAACCTCTAAATTACACTAAATCGATCTAAGAAACCAATGTTATTTTACATTTAAATAAATTTTCCATTAAAAGTCAATTTTTCATAGAATTAAATAAAAACATGACTATTGGAAAATGAATAAATCATACAAAATTTAAGAAGAGTACAAAGTCCTGGATTATTGAATAATAGATTAAACTATTAAGTTCAGAAAACTAATAAGACCAGGTACAAAATTGTTTAGATTCATCTTGATTCGCTATAGATCGAGAATATAGTTTTTTGATTTATATTATAAATGTAAAGATAAAAATTAGAAAGAGAGAAAACTATGAAGAAAAAATGAAACTTGATGGAGAAAAGGTTAATATGAAAAACAAACAAAGTTATAAAAATAGCGTGCTGTTTTTACCACCTCGGATTTCTCTTCAGGTCACCTTTATAATTTTGATAGAAATGATTATTTCATGTCTGCTTCTGACCATCATATTATAACTCTTCACTCGGTCAAGTCATATTCCCAAAATAATACGTATATCTTCAAAACTCCAAATTCTGACCCACGCTTTTAAAAAAAAAAATTCCTCTTCTATCAATAAGACGATGAAAAATTAAGATAAAAAAGATGTTAGCTATTTTTTCATGTTGTTAAGAGTTATTTCATTATTTTTGAAAATTGTGGTTCAGAAATTTTTTTATTGTTTCTTAGGATTTTTATTATGACCCTTCGCTGATGCAGATTTGAAAGACATTAGATTTGATGATGTTATAATATAGAATGTCAATGCAAGTTATTAATTTTTAGAATTTTTGTTATCATACAACTCATATGTCATGTTTTATAAATTAATGACAATAAATTTGTTTTTCTGTTTTGCAAATATGTGAACGATAATAACGATTATAGTGCCAATAGTCATTAAATTTGATGACAATATGATCATTTTTGTAAATGCTAAATTTGAATGATAATTATGTTGTTTATGACAATAGGACTAGGGATGGCAATGGGGCAGGACGGACGCGGGTAGTACCACCCTATCACCCGCCCCGTTGGGTGAAATTTTGCCCTGTGCCCGTGCCATACCTGCACGGATACCCATTAAACGGGTTTTAAACAAGTTGCGGGTAATGGCGGGTATTCATAGGTATCCGTTGTATTTATTTAATTTATTTTTTAGCCGTTTATTGAAATTATATTTGGTAAAAAAAAACAAATTAGACTAATATCCAAATGCTAACCTCAAAATAGCAATACATATTTAAATCAACATCCAGAAAATAAGAGACAACAACAAAAGTATCCATCAAAATATCAACAACCAATTATAAATTGTTGAGTAAAGACATGCACACAAATACCGAACAGTCAACAAAATGTTTTTGTATTGACTATCAATAATAAATTACATTCAATACGGATACGGGTATCCACGGATATGGATATTTTACTATCCGTATTCATCCCATTAATTAAAGGATATTAAAAATATCTGTTTATCTTACCCACAAATACCCATTTAACTATCTGTTTCATGTTCATGACGGATTTTACCAGCAGATAACCGCGGGTACGGATTTTTTTTTTCATCCCTAAATAGGTCAAAAGACATAAAACATAAAAGTCTATTGATTTGTGTTCGTTTATTTCTTGCTTAGTTCAGAAGAACGACCTAATTTTCCCATTGCAAACGTTGATTTTGATTTTATGACGACTGATGTTTATTTTAGGGTTTCGGAAAGGAGAGAAGAATACGCTGCTTTGAATTATTTTTATGTTGTGTAAAGAAAAGAAATAGTGTTAGGAAGTGGGCACGTCAGTTTTCTTTTTTTTTTTTTTTTTTTTTTTTTTTTTTTTTTTTTTTGAGGTAGTAGGATATGTAGAAGGAAAATAATTGAGAAGCAAAAAATTCAAAAGAGTCACAGTATTCTACTTTTTATATAGTAGTTTTTATACGGTAGAATAGATCGTTTAAAAAGGAACAAGAAAAACAATGAACTAAGGTGGCTTCAAATCATACTTCTATTACACGGTACATGATCCATTACATCAAATTAAATGTAGCGGAGCTTTTAATTGGCAAGGATAATTTATGCTTATATTTGTCATTGTTTCGTTAATAGCAAAAAATGGGTACAAACAAACATCACTAACAAAAATGGGTATGAATAAACATCACAGTATGATGTAGTTTATTCAAGTTCCATCAATACGCCTAACTGGTATAAAAGTATATCGGAACTCAGCATCTACTAATCATAACTGAAGCATTGAGCATTTTAAATCATACAAATATACACACCATCAACTCCATCAAATTTACACATCTAAACGATGCTGGAGTAGATTGGCCAAGCACGACAAGTTGTGATGAGGCTGATATAAACAGAGATATTAATGAACAAAAGGATGCGGTTATTGACACATAAAATTACACAAATTGTAAACCATTGAGTTTATTTATAATGTGAAATTCAAAAGAAAATCTAATAGTTCGAGATTTCTTATTTGTGTCATCTTATGCTCAAATAGATTTTCCCCTGAATAAATCACAAATGCACTATCTCATGATCTAGTAGCCAAGAGAAGCTCAGCTGAATCTAATCAGAAAAGCTCTATATTCAGTTTGGAAGATGAACTACCTTTGTTAGTCTAACCAAACAAAGCCATACCTGGTTGTTACCTAGTGATTCAGTGCAACATTGCTGAAAACCATTAGCATATAGTAAAATGCATTCATTCAATTAGCAAGAGAAAAATAATGTTCAAAAAGTTGACGCTATTCGCCTACAAGTGCAAATGAATAGGCATTAAAATTGGTCTCATATTCTACAAATTAAACAAGCAAATTCAAGGAAATCACTGATACAAAGTAGCAGCAGCAGCAGCAGTCCAGTAGTGATGAGAATTTGAAACCAAGTTTTGCTGAGGTACGACATACTCAGGGTGGTATGCCTCACCTGATTCATGCCCAGCTTGATAGCCTATCGCTGTATTTGGATTGCTAGATCTTGCATTTGCAGCAGTAGAATCTGAAGGGGTGTGATGCCTGAGACCGGCGGTTAGGATGCATACAATTAGAACATAAGGTCTCAGTTACAGGATTGATAGACTGAAATAAACACTGTTCAAATGGCAAATTATTGTTTGTGACATATTAAGAAAAGTTTGCAGATATTATCTATCACATAATTTAAAGAATTTGACAAAAAGCTGGATAGCTATTCATCTGCTAACTGCATGTCGACTCCAACATAAATAAAGAACCCAAATAATAATTTAAAGCTTATGGCCACGTTCAGAAAAAATGGATTTCTTAAACACTACTTAACCAGTCCTTATTTTTCTTCCTATCATGTTTTTTTACCCTGCATATCTTTTACACAGAAATTCATCGTTGGTACGGACTGGGACCGTCGATGAATCACTATTTCCATCTAATTTCCACAAGCAGAATTATGAAACGTTCTTTTCTGTTAAAACCAATCATTGGTTACTGTTTTTTTAGAAAAAAAAATACAAAACAATCTATGAAATCACTATAATCGAGATTTGTAAAATTTCCTTTCCCACTGGATAATGTTTGAATATTCAAGTAAAATTATATTAATTATAATTTTGAAAATTTTCCATGACACTTGAACACTGGCAGCTATAGGTATAATCCATAAATTCTACCCATATAGCTATGAATATAAAAGAATTAGCATTTGGAAAATCTACATATTTCATAACAATCCATATTTTTAAGCTTAGTAATTTAATGTATTTAATCGAATTAAACGAACTAATGGCTTAAAAGAATAGTAGTTAAATGGATAAATTAGGATTTGAGGCATTCCATTGCATTGTAATTTCGTTTATATATGAAAAGGATATATAAATTTAGTTAAATTTGGATAAGATTGTTAGTTTATTAAATTGAGAAAAAAAGAGAACACAATGAGGGTAAAATGATCATTTGACTAGAACTGCCTTTATATTTCTAAATCAAGACTTCATTCATTCGTTTCATCAATAAATCTGAATATGAATATACTTCAATAATTTATGAAAGCAACAAAATATATATTTATAAAGTTTGTGTCATGACAATAATTTAATATTTGCATACCAAATAATGTCAAAAAATTGAAGTACAATATTAGTTAATAATATAAATTTCAATCTAGAGCTAGTTATTTTGCGTTTGATTAAAAAATTGTTTTAGAATAACTTTTAAAAGGCCAACACAAGAAAGATAAAAAAAATTAGAATTGGCAAAGCCAAATTTAGAGAAGTGAGAAATTAAAAAGTAACATTTAATCCAAATATAAAGAAAACTTGTTATTATTTATTAACTGATTGTTTGCGCATCTTAAAAATGATTCAAGTATTGAAAATCTTTGAAATACAAAGATCTACAATAACAAAGTAACAGGATGATTTTTATTGCAAATGCATTTGATCTACTCACTAAAAAATAATGTTACACTAAAAACACATATTTCTGATGCCTCACCAACACCTTAGCGCTTGGAATAAAGCATAATAATAGAAAGACAAGGCACAAAAAACTGCAAAGTAGCACCCAACTGACTCTCAACGATTCGGCAACCCCCCGACAGCATTAGCTTATTGTATAGCGTAGCACTACAGTAAAAATATGCATGCTTACTGGATGTAGATGAAGATGCTTATTGAGGTATAGTTTCATTAATTGAATATTACCATTTGATATTATTCATAATAAATAGCAGTACATTAATACTCATGTAGATTAGTGAAACACCAGACTTGGTATCTAACTCTCTATTTGTTATCTTTGTTGTTATCAATTCCTTGATTAGATTGACTAGCGATTGGGTCTGCTAATTGAAGGTGATGCATAGTCACTGTTGTTTTACCGCCGCTGTGTTTTATCTCTATCCATTTTTTAGGATATTGAGACGTAAACTATACGTTCGTTTTATATTGTATATGGGATTTGATGCACCATTTGCACATCGTATTATCATACCGAATCTTATTTCTCTTTTTATGATATTGTGTTTAATTTCTTACGTAAGTTGTTATCTCTTCCACCGTGTGAAATTTAGTGAGATGATAGTCATGATTGATATGCTCGGTGTTGTATGATATTTTATCATTGATCGAACATCATCCGCGACACTTGTAGGATAACATCGCTTGTAAGCGCGAATTATGGATGTTACGGAGGGCGGGTCGTTGCATTTTCAGCAATAAAACATGCATACAAGAACCTAGTGATTTGTGAAAGAAGAAAATTCAAGAAACATTTTGATTTGAACTGTATAAGGTAATGAAAATTATTTAACTAACCACACAGCATACCAATTACAAGTTCAGAACTGAATAAAACAAAAATCAAATCTGTTCCATCACAAAGGAGAATTAAGATTACTTGAGTAGTAATTCATCAGAAAAGAAAAAAAATAGGACGGTAAGTTGAATCATATTTCCGTTGTCACTTTCAGTCATAATCCTGTCTAAATCCTTCATAATAACAAATTTGAAAAACAGAATCGAGATCGAGAGAGGAGCTTAATGCACAGTCAAATGAAACTAGTACACAGCCTCGTGAAGGCAAACTTCACCCAAAACCATCAGACTAACATGAAAATTAAAATCATATAACACTTAAACAGATAACACGAAAAACGAATTTTATATGAAGAAAGCATTGAAAAGTTGCACATACACATACATATATAGACAAGCTGTAAACAGAGGTGAGCGAACGGTTGGTTCGGTTTCAATCCATGCAAAAATGTTAAGATCAAAATAGTCATTCAAGAAATATAAACCGAATATAGCCAAATCAATATGTTTTTTAAAACCAAAACCAACCAAACTGATAATGATTGATTTGGCTGGTTTATCTTAAAATTAAGTTGAATAGTTGTTGATATAATATAAGATTGAAACAATTAATTGAGTTCATATTATGTAAACATTTTGAAAAACAAATTCCTCCTCTAAAGGTACTAACATAAATTGATAGAACAATAATAATATTATAAAAATATTGTAAATTGGTTGCAAGTAATAATTTTTATTTTCAAATACAAAGATTGAATTTAGTTTAATGGGATGGTTTGGATTTCAAATATTTAAAACCGAATCCGATTAACAAACCAAAAAAAATAAAAATAGAATCCAAAATCAACCAATTAACTAACAAAACCAAACCGGTCAAACTTAATTGGTTTTGTCAGTTTATTCGGTTTAGCCGATAGATGCTCACACCTAGTTGTAAATATGATCTATTTGTCATGGTGCGAAACATAGAAAATCACTGAACCCTGCTGTAAATGAAACGATTTCGCAAAAATTAGTGAATGTAACCATAATAAAGAATCCCTTTCGACCATCCAAACCCTTCTCGGGCCATTTCCAAGAGAAAACAGCCGCTTTTAAATAGTGTTCTCGTCGAATTTTGATGTCCCACACAAGATTTTGAGTCGTCTCAACTCTTTCAAAATAATAGATCGACATGAATCATCGAATATACATACAGACACATTATATATTTATGTATATGTGTGTATGTATGTGCGTACACACACACACACACACACATATATATATATATATATATATATATATATATTTATATAAAGAGCGTTCAATGGCACCGCAAATAGTATCAACACTCATGTAGCCTTCTGATTTCAACCATACAACCCGAGTTATATAATATGACTAATGGGAAGAGAGTAAGCCATGTTATTTGAGTTGTGTGGTGTAACAAATGTGCAAACATTTCTACATTTTGTGTCTTGGACAAATGTGTCCTTGATTTTATTGGGTTTAATTTATATTCAAGGGATATAATCGATTATAAGTGTCATTTATGATTTACCATGTTTTGGTATAGCTAACACTATATGTATGTGTGTATCAAGGTTCGAAAACTCGGTTTCGGTTTCGTTCATTTGAAAATAACGCAATTTCGGACGGTTTCGGAAATTTTGGAAGTTTCGGTTTTGGTTTTGGTTTCAATCCTGTTTGTTGTTTTCAGTGGTTTGTTAACGAATGACTCATCTAGCTAAAATATAAAATATAGTTTAATCCAATATTTTTCTACCAAATTAAGCAAATTTAATTTAGATTCAGAAGTATATTGCATTACTTAAATAAACAAGCCCAGCCCCAGTTTATCTCGTTACATTTAGTCTTAATTTAAAAATAAATAGATGCTAATAGTTTTATTTCAAAGCTCAGCCCAAGAACTATTTTAATCGGCCAGCATAGCATTTAAGCCCTTGGTTTAAAAATTGCATCCCCTACATGCACGTAACTCTATTCCAAAATGGAAATTACGGCATACTATAGAATTAAATGAGAAGAAGGTAAGATCAACGATGACATGAAAATCAAATGGATTTGCATCTCGATCTCCGATCACAACTACTACTTGAAATAGACGACATCGGCATCTGCTTGAAATCGACAAAGGTTGCATCTAGTGTTATTAATGGCGCACAACGCAAAAAGACGCAAACCCTCTCTGAAGCCTTGGCGCATAGCGCGGCAAATGGCGAGCGCCTTTTTAGTTTACTGCGCATATTTATTAATTTTAATATTTCAACAAAAAATTCAATATTTTTTGCTAAAACATATGCAACATTTTTTTATGCATTTTACAAAAAAAAACATAAAGAATAAAATTTCAAGCATAATAGTTTTCAAATCCAAAATAATAATACACATTACTGATAAACTAAAAAATTGAATCTGATAAATTTAATGCTCGATTGTACTTAACGAATACCAAATCATGAAATATTTTTATGTTGCCGACAAATTGTACGAAGATATTTGACATATTCATACATGCAAAAAAATTATATTCAATGGTATGTTTCAGAGCTGATTGAATGTTAATTTTCTAAGAATGTTTTCTCTTCCTCCCAAAGTTGCTTCTCTTGATTCATTGTTCACAAGTTCTCAGTCACATTCATTTACTTTTGCATCCATGCTAGATAATATTTTATGATATTTTATACATTATATTATACATTTCTGACAATATTAAAATGAATCTAAACTAATTTTCAAAAAAAAAAAAAAATCGAAACTATGTTGATAATAAAACATATTTCAATTCAAAATACCGGCATGTTAAGGTCAGTCAATTGCATAATTGTAAGGTTATTAACTCGTTGATGATAATTGAATAGGAGATAGTAATGACGTGCTTATGTTTCCATACAATTGAAAAAAAGATATTAACAAAGTTATTCACATTTCATCTTATTATGATAATTAAAATTATAGTAGTAGTGATGGTAAGAGTATTTGTTGTAGTTATTGCAGGTTTGAAATGCCAAAAAAAACCTTAAAATAAAGAAAAGGCACGCTATTTCGCGTCGTGCGCCATTTCTGCATCGTGTGTCACTTGGTGCACCTTTTCATGTACGCAACGCCGCAAGCAAAAATGGCGCAAACGCCGCGCCGTGCGCAATGGCGCGCGCCTAGGCACGCCTTTCATAACTATGGTTGCATCTCGAATCTAGAATAGCAATTTACTATTTTTATTTCTTCACTAAATTTTGTTCTGTTTCGTCATTGATTGTTTTCTTCTTCTTTGATGTCCATTCTTCTTCCTCCCCCTTTTTTTACTGTTTGCTAGCAGGACGAGATTTTAACCTAACATCGTCTCACTACCGGCCAGAACCGAACAGAGATGATCGGAATATCAGGGTTCTGGCAGAAAATTTAAACCATGATACACACACACACACACACATATATATATATATATATATATATGAATGTATATATAAAGGAGCGTTCAATAGCACCCCAAATAGTGTAGCACCCCTTTAGCCGTCCTGATTTCCACCACACGTCCTCGCTTCTCTCTCCTCCCACTAACTCTTTCTCCCCCTACTCAATTATTTAAGTATAAATGAGTGGTATGTATTGAGGTGCAAATGGGATGCTACAAAACAGGGATCCCCTAGAACCCTCATATATGCACATATGCGTGTGCGTGTGCGTGTGCGTGTGTATATGTATATGTTTGTATGTATGTATACATTTGTATGTGTGCCAACCATGAGTCTGCAACAAATGTACAAACGTTTCTACATTTTTGTCATGGACAAATGTGTCCTTGATTTTATTGGATTTAATTGATATTCAGGGGATGTAATGGGATTAGAAGTGCAGGCCAGGCCCAAGGGGTAGGCGGGCAAGGCCACCGCCTAAGGCAGCACCGTCCGAGGCGGTGGAGGAAAGCAACAAGGTGGTTGTTATACCTTTAAAATGTTTTGTTCTATATTGACCATAGCAGTGTTATTACGGCGCTCGACTAGTCGATTAATCGACATCGGAGCATCGACTGGAAGAGTCGACTTGTCATTAGTCGAGCTCAAACCCTAAATCACGAAGTCGCACTTGAACTGGAGCCCTAAATCACGAAGTCAAAGTCTAATGACGAACTTGAACCCTAAATCACGAAGTCGAAATCGAGAAGAATTCACCTGAAATCACGAAGTCGAAAATCGAAATCGAGAAGAATTCACCTGAAGTCACGAAGTCGAATACGAACTGGAGAAGAATTAACCCGAAGTCAATTTATTTATACTTAGGATCTCATCTTAATTAAGCCGAAATCGACCGCAAATCACGAAGTGGAATACGACCTGGAGAAAAAGTAACCCGAAGTGGAATACAAACAACAATTATCATGTATTAACATATACATACATATTTATCGACTAGTCTATGACTGGTCCGACTAGTCTACTAGTTGGATCTTGATCGACTCGACTTGCCGCCGTAATAACCTTGAACCATAGGGCAATGTTTTCACATAATTGTTACTGGTGGAGTGGTATGTCCTCTGGCTGACACTTAAGGGACCAGCGTTCGATCTTGATCTTTGTGCTTGCTTTAGTTTTTTTTTTTTTTTTCCACACTGTATTTTTTTCCAGCCGCCCTCTAGCTTCGTCTAGGGCAGCCTACAGTAATGGGCCGGCCCTGTATAAGTGTCATTTACCATGTTTGGTACAACAAACAAAAATAACTCAAATGCAAACTCTCCCAGTTTCTATATGTACATAGATACTGAGCGAGTGGAAGGTTCAACGACACCCTTGATTTGAAAAATCCTTGTTGCACCTCTATAATATTCTTAGCATGTTATTCTAAATGCTACAAAATTTTATAGATGTTCAATACACATATAGAAGTCCACATCTATAATTTTTGAGCTCATTTCAATATGTGTAGAACTATAAATTTTATGTAAATTTAACGATTGAAATAAATGTTTAAGAACTAAGCCATTAATCTGAAACAAATTGGGGTTATCCAGAGATGGAACTCAAAACTAAAAGACAACGTCAATATAAATGCAATGATAACAAGAGATTTAAAGGTGAAAACATGAATAAAAAATAAAATTTTAAATTTAGAACAAAAGTTTAAAATAATTAAACAAATAATAATAGTAATAATAATGAATAAATAAATAATAAACCATTATCCTGATCATGATGAAGATAATAATAACAATAATAATACTAGTAATAATCAATGCCGAATACAACACTAGGGGTGACAATTAGACCCGACCCGGCGGGTCTCGGTTCTAGGCAGGTCAGGTTTTGTCGGATCTAAACTATACATTACAAAAATCTGGACCCGTCCCGACCCGAGCTTCGGTTCGGGTCTGATTGAATAAAAACACTAAAAATACATATATTTCAATGTTTTTTGGTTGGGTCTTTCGGGTTGAATCTATGAGGGTCGGGTATGATCGGGTCTTGATGGTATTTTTCATCACCTAGACCCGACCCGAGACCCATCGAGTTCGGTTCGGGTTCGGGCCGGTTCGGGTTTCGGTTCTAATTGCCAGCCCTAACCAACATTATGTCATATGTTCGTATACACTAGTCCTACCATCTAAACCTAATAACACCTTCCTTAAACTAACTAAACGCTCAACGTTCCAATACATGGATGACTAACTTCCATGTGCTCATGTTCGACGCCAGTTTTTTAGATATACTCCAATTTCTTTTTCTTTTCTTTTTTTAACTACATCCTCTCATTTCATCATTGGTCGACCTTACTTTTCAACGCGCACAGATGCATCGTGAGATCTTTGTTGAATATGTTCAACTCCCAACCATCTTAAAAGGTATTGAACTAACTTCTCTTCAACCCGTACAACTCCAAGTTTGTCCCAAAAATCATTTTTAATTTGGTCATGTCTAGTATACCCACGGCTCCATTACAGCATACGCATCTCTGTTGTACTTATCTTCTGGATGTGTTGCATTTTAGTAGACTAACATTCTGCATCATATAATATTGCAGGTCTGATTGTTGTTCTATATAACTTTCCTTTAAGCTTCTATGGGGTTTTCCTATCATAGAGAATTTCGGGTGTTAATCGTCATTTCACTCGTTCTAATCGAACTCTAAAACTAACATCTTCAATAATTTCACCATTAAACTGCAACATGAATTCAAGATATCAAAAGGATCCCTTCTTGGGTACTACTCGACTAGCAAGGGTGACCTCTCTGTCATCTGACCTAACACCGCTAAACTCACACTTTATATACTCTATTTAGTTTTGCTAAGCATGAAACCCTTCGATTCCAACGTCTTCCTCCACAACTCCAGCTGTTTATTAACCCATATCCTACTTCCATCAATCAGCAATACATCATCAGCTAAAAGCATACACCAAGGAATCTCACCGTTGTATTCCCTCGTGACTTCATCCATCATTAAGGCAAAAATATAGGAGCTTAAAGTCGATCCTTGATGTAATCATGTGTTAATGGGAAAGTCACTGTTTTATCATCGCATAGGGGTGCACACAACTCATACCCAACCCACCAACCCACATGAACCAAACCCATTCTAGTTCGGATCGGGTATGAGTTACACTTTATAACTCATACTATATACGGGTCAAATACGATATTTTAATTAGTCCAACCATATTCCAACCCAATACTATATAAGAAACTAATTTAACATCAGCAGTAGCTCAACGGATAAGGATTTTGCGACATGTTAACAGTGGTGTGGGTTCGAAACCCGGAATGGCGTGCTAAGAGCTTACCATGTGCATACGCTAAGATCAGCCACTTATGTGGTGCTCGCTGACCAGGCTAGGTGCATTAGAGAGGGTTTTACGACTCTGGTCGATTTACCTTCTGAACAAATTCAAAAAAAAAAATCAACACATTCAAAATTATAGTAGTCAAAATCTAGAATAATATTTATATGTTCTAGAATAAATATGCAAAACAAAAAACATATTCCATGGTTATCCAAAAACATAGGACTGACATAATGATTTCGGAGGGCGTTTTAATATATTTAGAAATGAAAATCTAATTCTAACATGTAGAGCAATAATTTCATATGATGTGTTTCATAATAAAATTCTAATACAGTATATGTCATTACGATTCAGTTATATCTATGCATTATGCAAGCTAAAATATAATATTTTCGACTAAATATTTCAATATTAAATTTTACTTGTTTTCTTTATATTCTTATTCTTTTATATAAGATTCATGATACCCAACCCAACTCCATTGAACCCGACATAATCTCTACTTCAATCCAACTCATATCAAACCTCATATACAGTTAGGTACGGGTTGAACTACCTTTTAGCCCATACATATACGGGTCGGCTGAAGAGTTTGATCTAACCCGACCCGACCCATACTTAGTGCAGTCCTATCATCGCATGCTCTAACACTAATCACAACCTCATCATGCATATCATTGATAAGGGTAATGTACTTTTTTTTTTTTGGATCTCTTCTTTTTTGCCGCCCACTACATAACCTTCCTCTGTACTTTGTCATAAGCTTTCTCCAAATTGACAAATATCATGTGTAGATCTTTCTTTTGCTATCTAAATCACTCTATAAGTTGCTTTATCAAGAAAACCGCCTCTGTGGTTGACCATCCAAGCATGAACCAAATGTTTAAACGATGAATAATAGAATTGTGATTTTGAAAATGCTACAAATACTGAAATGAGTCAAAATTTTGCAATCATTGTCCGTATATGTGGATTGAACATCAATAAAATTTTGTGACATTTGAAAAGGTGTAGCTCAAGATATGATATAGTGCTCCATAACAAGGGTGTCGTTGAACCTACATAATTCAAACACATAGTGTTATATATATATATATATATGAGGAGCGTTCAGTGGCACCCCAAATGGTGAGCACCCCATTTGCCCCCTATATAAACCAAGCATTTATATTAGAATAAGTGGGTGGGAGGTGAGAGAATGAGTGGAGGGAGAGAGAAACGGGATATGTGGTGGAAATCAGGGAGCATTTAGGGGTGTTGCACTATTTGGGGTGCCACTGAACGCTCGCCTATATATATATATATATATATATATATATATATATATATAGAGAGAGAGAGAGAGAGAGAGAGAGAGAGAGCTCTATGACACCCTTGTTTTGCAGCAACTCTTTAGCATCCATATCATATCGTGAGATGCGCCATTCCAAATTTAACAAAATTTTATAGATGTTCAATCCATATAAACGATCATCTATATAAAATTCGGGTTTATTTTGACATTTATAGCATTTCAAAATCCTAATCCAATCACTCACCATTCAAATACACATCTATTCAAACATGTTATGTTTTTCAAAATCTTACCACAATTATTCACTATTCAAACATTTATTTAAACCGTTAAATTTAAACATCAAACATATTATGTTTTTCAAAATCCTAACATAATCATTCACCATTCAAACATTTATCTGAACATTAGATTTAAACATCAAACATATTATGCTTTTCAAAATTCTAACTCAATCATTCACATTTCAATCATTTATTTTACCCATTAGATTTAAACATCAAACATATTAAGCTTTTCAAAATCTTAACATAATTGTCCATCATTCAAACATTTATTTGAATCGCTAAATTTAAACATCAAACGTAAGCCCTTTCAAAATCTTAACTCAATTATTCATCATTTTAACATTTATTTACACCATTAAATTTAAACATCAAAGATATTATGTTTTTATCTTAACCCAATTATTCATCATTCAAACATCTTTTTGAACCGTTAAATTTAAACACTAAACATATTATGCTACAAATCTCGAAATGAGCTCAACTTTTACATAGATGATCATATGTATGTGGATTGAACATTTATAAAATTTTGTTACATTTGGAATGATTCAACTCAAAATATGATAGAGATGCTAGATGGGATGCTATAAAATAGGGATATCGTATAGCATTCATCTCTCTCTGTGTGTGTGATCAATAATCCCTTTTATTTAGCACAATTTTATAGTCCTCGATATCAACCATGAGTTTGTATTTAAATATTTATTCTTTCTCTCGCATATCACATAGATCAAATATTTAAGTATAAACTTAAGGCCAATATCAAGTGGCTACAAATGGTGTTAAATAAAAGGGTTGTTGATCCTAACTCATATGTGTGGTGTGTATTGAAATGAAATTTTGAAGAAGTTAAATTTCTTAAAACGATTTATGTCTAGATGGTTTCAATAACAATTTCAATGTTGTTCCAAGGTGTTTTAACACAAAAAAGAAAGGGTCTATGATGAGGCTACATGAGTAGGTGCTCAAGTCTATGATGAGGCTACATGAGTAGGTGCTCAAGTCCAGCTTGTCCAACCTACACGGAGAGATATGAATGATCAAGGTCTTCGACTTTCAATTCCTCTGAAACTATGCAGTTAAAGCCCCACAATATCCCCTTTAAAGCTCATAGCGCTCTTCAACCGCTACGCTATTTCAATTTAGCACTGATGAACAGTAGTTCCGCTTTTAGCCCAGCTATTTTCGGCTGCATCCGCTAAATCAAGGCTTTTTAGCGTCCGCTGTAGCAATATCGGTATATAGAGCTTGATTTAAGTGGTTTTAAAAAAAAATTATTCAGTAAAGTTAGCGTAAAGGGCTAAATTTAAGGCACACGTGCCTAATATATGGTAACAATCAATTACACTCATCAAATTTAGCATTCATAACTATGATACTCCGTGATTTTGTTATATAAGATTAATTACTATTAGTTTCTTATGCATATGTAATGTGAGAAAGATTATTAATAAATTTCAAATATTTGTTTTACATCTAATGAACCTTTTTTGCGCTTCTGCTATATCCTCGATATTTCCCCATTTTATCCTCGCTACACCGTTTTGCACCTCCGCGGCTATGATACCGCTAAGCGCTTTATCTGCACAGCTCTGAAAATCCCTAGTTTCCTTCACCTATTTATTTGCAGTCGTGTTCTTATCATGTTTATATCTTCATTAATTTGTTATCATTCTGAAACCATTTTTTTACATCCTCAAAATCAACATAAGCTAATGTGAATCATCGAAAATGTTTATTTTGACTGTTAATCCCTTAATATAGATTCTAAGGAGTTTAGATGTCTCCAAATGATCTAAAGCTTTATGAAGGCATTTCGCACGATAAAAACGCCATACCCAAAGAAAAATTAATCATTTAAAAAATATGTAAATCAATATTTTTTAAAACATGCACAAGTCATAGGCAAAAATGCATTGAGACACACAACATAAGGCGTTCTAATCTTCTGTCTCATGCCTCAAACCGTTAAGGCACAAAATCATAAAAAAGTAATCCTCGGATTCTCAACCTGATGAGACTCAAGTCTTTTAGGTATTAAAAAAACTTCAATTGTTGTGTATTCACAAACTCTGATCCTATTGAATTCATCATTCCATCATTCAGTAAAAATGAGAGCTAAACAACAGGTGAATATCTAATTTTACAAAAACATAAATACAATTATATGGAATCGACTTTGATTCTAGTTTTGAATCTTAAAGGATTTTTTTTTTTTTTAAAAAGCATGCTGTAAAAAAAGATGCATATGTGAATGAACTGATGTCTTCTTATTTTTTGCATAACTTAATTTGAACTGAGCGACATGTTTTATGAATGGTTTACGTTGATTTAACTTTGAATCATTTGATCTATTGCATACTCGAACGATTTGACATCTTATCTTTGCACACATCATTTGATCTTTTGCAATTTATGTTGATCTAACTTTAAATGTTTATGAACAATTGTATTATGTTTGAATTGACTCAAACACTTTAACAGTTCTTTATGTTTCTTATTTAATATTTGACATTTAGTATTGTTCTATGTCATCCATTATATGTTATATATTTTTTTATATTTTTACCCGAGAAGCTTACGCCTCGGTGATTTGAACCTTACGTCTTGCTTCAAGGATTCGACCATTCCTCGTTTGCGCTTTTGCCTTTCAAAATAATGATGTAGTCAAGAAAATTAAAGGGGTGATTTTTAGGGATTATGATAGGGGATGTAGATCGCACGCACACACCATGTGAATACATAAAAGGGTGTGTACGTTGGGGAGAGGGCGGCACACCAGCATGTGTTGGGGGTTCCAAAACTTTGGAGCTGTAAAATTTGCTTCATAGGCTTTACTTTGGCTTAACACCACTAAAATAAAAACTGGGTCTGTAAGCATTTGTTTCGTGTTTGAAACCCTAACATCTTCCACAAAACAGGCAAAGCAGTAACCAACAGTAAATTATGAAGTGTAAGGATATTAAAGAAGCCCGTTTAAAGCACTAACAAATAACAACGTTGCAAGAATTTAAAAAAAAAACACAGAGCATCATATTACATACCCATTTGGTTCAGTAGGATTCTGAGAGTAATAAGCTTGTGATGCTTCAGCTTGGTTATATGGATAACTAGACGGTGGAGGATAGGACGATGACTCAACAGGCTGACGTACAGACTGTGGGGCCTGTGCACCATATACCGCTGATTGGTAAAGGGTATTCAGAAGTCCTGAAACGCTACTAGGCTGAGAAGCAGATGTTGGAGCATAATGCCCAGCTGTACGGTAAAGGTCATTCGCATCAGATGCCAATCCACGTGCATAACGCCCTGTAGAAAGGTAAGGACCATTTAAAGGAGGAGCATGTCTGGCAGAATGAGCAGCATAAGGATCTTGAGGAGGAGGATGACTAGTTAACTGTTGTCTTCGAGGCCCATATGATTGATCAACTTGAGGTAACTTAAGTGGTAGGTAGGCATGTTCTGGAAGCCCTCCTGCTCGATATGGAACAGCATGTGGGGTCAAATGCACAGGAAGAGGAGCATGCCTGTCATGTGGAGCCCGGTGCACAGGCAAAGGAGCATGCACGTCAAGTGAAGCCCAGTGCACAGGCAGCGGAGCATGTGTATTGCGAGTGTAACGTGGAGGTGATGCAGGCTCTAGTCTTGTACTAATGGGTTTGAATAATGACATTAATTTGCCAACCTGCAAAAATAGCAGTGAAAGCATACCTACATATCATGATAAAATGGATTCTTTTCTCGCATCAGGAAGCATATGACTAGATTTAGATATTTAGTAGTCTTATCACCATGATAAAATCTTATGAATATTGACTTTTACTTCAGCCAATCTCAAGCAAGATAATCAATTTGAAACAAATGAAAATATAGGTGCTCTCCTTTCGTAGTGATATACATAGCCAACTATAGTCAGGAGACCTCGGTATGAAAGGAAGATCTTGATAGACTACGGTATGGAATGCATGCCTAATTTAGAAGATTGCTTCGTTTAAACAATCATACAAAAATAGAGTTCTTAAACCGAAGAAACAAAAAGTAAGTTCTCAAATGAAAATTACAAATAAGTTATATTATCAAATTAAGCTGTGCAATTTATAGGATACCAGCCGGAAGTAGGAATTTATATCATTAAGATAATCTATGCAATTCATAGGATACTTTATCAGTTTAGAAATCTAAAATATCAACCTCAAATAGGAAATTACATTCCTATAATATTTCTTATCTCCGTCTGTTACCTGTTCGTTACTGAGTTCTTGTTTAAATTTGTTCTTGGAATCATAGTTCTCAAGTATAGCTTGTTTGAATTCCTTCTCAGAAAGCGGTAGGCAGTCTTTCTCTATTGAAAATCTGACCTGATAGTTATAAAAGCCTAATAAGTTAACGAAACTTAATCCGGTGAATTAGTCTTGAAACTCATAATTAAAATACAACTCCAAAGAACGGTACTTCCTTATACGACAAATACAAATTGTGGCATTCTACTTAAACTTGAAAATATTGAATTTTAATTATACCAGAGGTCCGGGCATCATCTTGTTTAAAAAAGTGATATACAACGACAACTCAACAAACAAAATATAACTACTTTGGGTGACCCGAAGTTGCGGGTGCAAATTATGAAAATGCTTAGAAATCAAAAACTCACTTTGCAACTTCTTTAAAATTAGAACATCAGTAATGACAGTACTTAAGATTGCTAAGATAATGAGGTGGCATTTATGCCTCCTCCAACTACCCCAACATAAATATCAAAATATGAGGCTTACCCCCATGGTCAAAACACCAAGTAATTCTATTTACGTTATCCAGGCACAAGCATAAAAACCACAAACTCGTAAACTTCTCCTGTAGTTCAATTAAACCCAAAAATCACCCCTTTTTCGTATTATCCAACAGCTCTGGCAGTATCATGGTCGCCTGATTCTGTACCGATTGTTACAGTATGTATAACTTATATTTAACCGGACCGGCAAGTTCAACCAGATAAGTGTGTAAGAGTGGCACTACCACTGAAAAGAAGTTTTCTTCGATCTTAAATTGGGGAACGACCGGTTTCATCAATGAATTTCAGCAGCAGTTAAGTTTTCTTTAAATTTACTTTACCGCAGATTTTAATTTTGGACTTACATTGGGGAAAAAAAGGTGACTGCTTGATATATCGAAAGTCTTTTGCCACAAATAATTTGTCATTATCAAACTGCGAACACGTCCCTGAATCATTCACCGAATTGTATTATGGGTTTTAACAATCATTTGAAACCCATAAGCCGCAACCAACTATGTTTAGTCATAACAAAGCGATAGTGGGAATCAATGTACATGTTTCATTCTAAATTTTACAGTTAATTTTAATCCCTTCGATGTACATGCTAACTTGAACAAGTATTGGTTGTCGAGCCCTTTTGTCTACTTAAATGATTGGCATAATGTCAAAAGGACACAAATTCACAAAATTCATATTTAAATAATGTAAAAATGTGAGGTTACTGATATTGAGGTTTACAGTACGAATTACTAAGCCTGGTCCATCTTAAGCATCACTTGAGAATCATGTGAGCGTTAACTTATACACTAGAGCCCACGCTAAAAGAAGCTAGGGACATTTTGGTATATAATTAAAAGCTTGAGCAGAATTAGGCAGGTTTTTCTGAACCATACCGCATGGTTCCAGCAACAACAAAAGCTGCAAATCATTTTATGGATGTCAACATAAGCAGTCCATATTGATTGGCTGCAAATCCATTAAATACCAATGAAGGATATTTAAGAATATCAGCAATGCTAAAACATACGTACTGACCATACAGTGATAAAGTACTGAAATGTTTGTATTTAAAATTATCAAAATCAAATTCATGTTTTAAAGAAAACACATCACGAATTGTAACTTTAGCTCCGCATTAACATATCATATAATACAACTGTTCTTGATCTGAAATATATTATCACAATGGAACACTTAAAGATGCCAACGTCGGAATTAACAGCCTATGAATTTACTAAATATTTAGCTTCAATTAATTAAATGAAACAAAACTGGAAAAACATAGAAAACCGGAAAACACAACCTTGTTATTTTCCCATGAGACACCTATAATTGATTAATTGGTTACTATCAAACACAAACTTGCTGGCTCAAGCCTACTGCTTAAGTTTCATCTTTAATGTAGACAAAGACACGCTTAGACAAGCACAAATTTGAAACACAAACATCAATCAAAAGCTGATCAGCCAAAACAATTGTATTATAGGATAAATAAAATAAAAAGTTCATGACCTGAGCAGGAAAATAGCCATTGAAAGCATGATTAACTAAATTCATGCCACCTTTGGAGACAGCTCTGTAAACTCCATACAAAAGCTTCACCTCAAAATCATATAAAAACAGACTATCACCAGGCTGAATCTTTTCAATCACTTCAATCTTTCCTTTAGGCATGCCAAACACACTGTTTTTGTAACATTCAGGCTTGGTTCTCGAATTGCACATAAATATGAAACCAGATTTCACCTCTTTCTTTTCCTTGCTACTATTCTCATCGTCTTCATTCTTTTTCTTCTTCTTCTTCTTCTTCTTCTTTGTTTTCTTAATCTTTTTTGAGGGTTTTAAGTTTGAGGTTGATGGCGAAGCTTCTACGCTTGCCTCTACCACCGCTTCATCAACTTTCACCTTTGAGGGCTCCAGTTTTGATGATGATGGCATCAGTTTCATCGCAGGAGAACCATCCTCGGTTACCACCACTGCCACGTCGGCGTTTGTTTCATTCGAGGGTTCCAATTTGGACAGTGATGGCATCAATTTCTCCGACGAAGAATCTTCCTCCTTTGCCATCACTGTCCCCTCGGCTTCTACCTTTTTTGAGGACTCTGAGTCCAAAGATGACGGCAACAATTCCGTCGCCGGAGAGTCCTCCGTTGACGCCTCGGCGTCCCTACTTCGGCTCTTCGTGCCAGATCGTATTTTCCTTTTTCCCATCGAAATTTTGTTTGCGAGAAACCCTAGTTTCCTTAGTTATGCGTCGGAATGCACGCAGCGACTTACGCACTTCCCAGCATTGACGAGCAACCCTTTGGTAGCAGACGGCAATTGCCACGTATTTAATGACAACTAATGATAAGCAGTTAGAGAATGTATATATTGTTATTACCAGGGCTCTTGCACTAACGATAACTTTACCATTACTATTAAGATATCAATACCTTTACCATTACTATTAAGATATCAATACCAATCGATCGGTAGTTTATTAAAATTGATATATCAGTTAAAACGGTATGACAACAGTAATTATCGGTAATATTTTTTCAATACCAATTATAACAGTAATTTTACTAATCAATTTAAAACATATACATATTCATTTGATATGTTTTATTATATGCATTTAGAATCAAATAAATGATCAAATTTGGTTCAATAATCTGGTAAAATAATTCAAATACACTTCTTTTATTTTTAATTTATATTTTTTATTAACTAACATTACATATAGTATAATAAAGATGTATTATGTACCAAAAAAGCCAAGATACCTTTATGGGCAAACGGTAATTTATCATTACCAGTGTAACGGTTAACAGATTATTGGTATATAAATCTTTGGTATACCAATTGATTGGTAACGGTAAAGCAATTTCGATTTACTTGTAAAACCGTTACATTAACGGTATTTGTCATATTACAGCAATAATCGTTACCATAACAGCTCTAGACTTATTAAATAACTTTGAATGTTAATAAATAAGCGCTTCATAATAACTCTTTATTTAATATATCAGTTTTTGTTAATGTACGTCTTAAGGGCACATGTTAAGAATTGCAGTTGTTAGCAAAAGGATAGAAACAATTATTTTAAATATCCATTTTATCAACAACAACAAAATGAAATTCAAGGGGTATATTGGTAAATTACTAATATTAACATGTGTCCTTAGGACACATGTTAACATTTTCCTTAATATATAAGCTTTTAACTTTAAGCTTCGCAGTACACTGGTATTTCATAGCTATTACACTTACAGAACTAAATGAATACAAAAATACTACTGAAGTGCATTTTATTGGGGAAAACTGAAATCATGATGGTAAATGCTAACATGTGCCTCTATTGTAAAATTTGTGTTTGTATAGACCAGGTCTAGATGTAACGAGTCGACTTTTCCATACCTTTTAAACTGACATTTAATCATACATGTCCAATCTAAAAGCACAGAAAAGCGGATAGTTAGAAGAAAGAAGTTAGAGAGTGAGAAAAGAAAGAAAGAAATGTTAGAGATAGAGTAAGAAGAAGAAGAAGAATATAAACACTATAAAATCAGAGTATAATAGAATCTCATAGCGGAACGAATAAAATATAATATATTGATACCCTCTAACAAAGAGAAAACTGTATATATGTGATTACAATATTTGAGTATACACTATATCAGACTATTAAATCTGATAATGCAACACACACAACGGTATAAATCAACATTAGAAAATACGGGAATACGTCTCTATTCTGGCTCCTGTCCTTGAGATCCAAGCAAAAAATCTAATGCTACTTGGAAAATATACTCGGTCTGACCCGAGCACATTTTGAGGAAATGCAAAATCTCCTAGATCAATTTGGAATACTTTCAGTGATAAAACTCACAATACAACAACTTGGTTAACATTAGAAAATTCTTTAAAACAATGAAACTCTCGTAAGGCATGACCACACATAAACATGGCATGTGTTTTTACCTTGCGATAACCAAATCACTTTTTATATCAAAATCCAATGATATTATAATAATGTCTATCAATCCATAAATAAAATAGAAATATAGAAGAAAAGCTTGCATCTCGTTTTTCAACGTAGTTGGTTTACAACTAAAAATGTTCAACTCATATTGAAGTTTGGGTTTCCAACATGACTAGGTATGTAATCACCTTACGATCGATGTCCTCTAGAGATGAAACACTGGGGTTCAACAAGAACATCTTGCAACCCGGGCGTATAAAACCGACAACTCATTCAACTTGAGTGTACCGAATGTAAAATCACCACGGTTGGAATCAACAACCGTCATTCCAAAGCATACAATAAAGAGACAACTGATTTCTCTAGATCAGGTGATGATATACCCTAATGGATATGACCTACATAGCCCTACTACGTGCCCTATTTCAGTTATTTTCCAGTTGATGAGGCTTGAGGTCACGGTTACCTTTTCCAGAACATCGCATTCAAACTTTGAATTCTACATTGTCAGATCCATCCAATCACTAATTGATTTTCACAAATATACCCTGGGTGTTAAGCTAAAAGAAGCTACCTTCTCTGCCACCATACTCGGTATATTTGTAAAAAAAAAAAAATCAAAGTACGTGATCTAAGGAAATACTCTGTCCGACATTCGTCCGTACAAGTTTATTTTGGGACTAAACAAAACTGAAGATACCCCAAAACATAGGGGTTACTATTACAAGTTTAATCCTATTAGTTAACTAGAGACATCAGCGATCATCCCTCTCGCTTTGAAAATCTATGTCTTCAAATCTTCTCAATTCGCGTAAGCATCCCTACAAGTTAGTTTTTGAACGCAAAATCGGTTCGAAGTGGTTTTGGATCCAGCTTCCATCCTGGTCTTCTCGAACTAACACGTCAATAGTCAAAAGCAATATTTATTGACCGTTGGGTTTTTAACTATCAAATCAAACAGTACAGTCAAGTGCATCAGCAGATCAAACCCTTTTTATATAAAATCATTCATTAAAACCATACTATTTTCATTCTTAGAGAAGCACATTGAATAAACAAGTGTATTCACAAAAACCATACCATTTTCATTTCTTAGAAAATAGTGCTATATACTTAATTGAATGGTATATCACACATTATATCTAGGCCGAACAATGTCAAGTAATACATTGTTTATTATAAAACCCAATAGTTTTTATTACATTTCTCTAACTTTGCAAATAAAGTTGCAATATTCCTCTTATGAAAATAAAAATTATTACCATTTAAAATTAGTACCATCTTTTTTATAACAGTGAAGTCTTTCAAGTTGGGATATTTTATTTACCTCTCAAACCTTGATTTGATAACGTTCTTATCTTAATATGGATAAAAGTTTGTAACTTAAAACTGATATTAATTATAATATCACATCAATATCAATTTACTCTTCATCTAATTATGGTTTTATAAACCATTACTTGAAAATTTGAAAATCTTCTTTTAATTTAAATCTCTTTTACTTAATTCGTTAAGTAAATCCTCATTAAAACACAAAACTTCAGCTTCAAAACTCTTAATACAATTCATTTACAACTCGGACTTATTATGAAAATCCATTTACCCAATCTTTACCTAAAAACTGTTTAGCATCTCATTATAAGCTTAATTTGGATTTTATTACTGGAAACCATTTGCCAAATCATTTTCACCAATCCATTTATCATCTTCCTTTATGTAGACCTCATTTTAATTACATGCATTTTACTTAATTCAATAATTAAGTAAACTCTTATTCAGAATCATCGCATTAGCTTAAGATCTCTTTTATAAACTTTATTTATAAAACTTGGACTTTATTACAAAATCCCTCTATATAACCCTTTTCCAACTTTAACTAAGTCTCGAAACGAACTTGATTGCTTCCTTTTAATGAATTCCATTCCAATAAGATAATTACTTTAATTATTATTAAATAAAATAATAATTAATTTCTACACTGACTGAAGTAAAAGTAGTTTACTTCATTATTAATTAAAATAAAATTGCAGTCTCTTTTAAAAAGTTATTAAAATAAGAATTAACTTTATTAATAATAAACAGCTCAACAATTACCTTTAGACACAGTTAATTAAAAGATTAATTAACTTTTGGGAAACTTTATTTAGTTTAAAAAACTTATTTGTTAAAACTATTTCAATTGGATTAATTGATAACAACTCAATTTAACAACCAATTTCAATTCAAACAGTTGACTTAGTCGACTGAAAACATCAGTTAACCAGTTAACTGATTTTCACCAATCCTTCCTCTTAAATTAATTAATAATATAATTAATTAATAATATCACACTTAATTGTTTCCTTAAGAACAATTATATCAAATTACCAACCCATAGGTTAATTTCTGCTTATAAACTTATAAGAACATAAAAATATGCTATATAAAAATCATTTATAATACTTTGTAAAATACTGACACGACCCAAACTCCCCCATAAAGGAAAGCCCAGATTTAGTTGAGAATACGATAAATCAGAACACAAATAGAAGAACATTTCATTGCTTATTACAACAATTTACATCAGAGTACAAGAATATACAGAGTATGAATAAATATTATACATCAGAAAAATATCAGAGATTACAAATTACAATGCAGCGGAAAATAATACATAGCACAACTGAAACAAATATATAGATACAGAGCTTTCTGAATATCACTCTAGCTGTAAAGCAGGATCCTGTGAATATAAATATGCAAAACCAAAACTACTAGCTGACCGTATGGAAAATAGGGGCATCCAAAGTTTAGGTTAAAACAATAAACTCCAAGTCCGCCATGTGACCGGTGTGAGAACTAAAACAGTTAATTTAAACTTTACTTTAGAAATAAGGTAAATCAAAGGATCACACCGTATCACAGGGAACGGGTTTCCTCCCAAGAATACCAGTGCATAGAATAAACAGCGCAATGCTTTTTGGAAAAATGAAGCTATTATAAGACTCAGGTCCCATCACACAATGCAACGCAAGCCGGAGGATAGAGTTTTCCCTTATGATAGCCAAACATGCTTGGTACGCTTAAAACAAATCATTTTGATACTATTATAATGTAAAGTGTATGAAAACAACTTCGAATATATATGTATCAATCATAGACGGCATAGTGCCCCATCCCACTATGTCGCCATACTAGGCTCTACAAATAAAACCGAAATGTCACGTATTGGAAATTGGATTTCCGTCATAAGTCGAGGCCAGGGATGGCTCCTCACCGCTTCGAGACACTCTAGCAAATGTCTCAGGACTACACACTCTGGGTAATCCCTGGAATCGGTTGGGTCGGTCCACACTTACGTTAGTGGATTGGCAATTCCTGAACATACGTTCCCCGGTCCTATCAGACCTATATCCATCGGCTCCGTAGAGACCGATATATCTGAGGCGCCTCGCAATCCAACAACCACATAGGTAAAAATATAACAATGTCAGGGCTTGCAAAACGCTGACACCACCCATAGCTAGAAAGAAACGTCATGTTCACCCAATGGTCCTTATCCCATTTCTGACTCATACCGAGTAGGCTCGCGAATTAACGATGTACACAAAGCTATGCCATTTAAGGCTGTGCTTTGATCATCAACCACAAGACTCTGCTTTTCAATAGAAGCCTTGATCATTTGCCACTCAGGCATGCCACACAGGCAATTCACGCCATGCGACTGATGTCTATCGATATATAACCTCTGAACTCGTACGTCTCAGAGAAGGGTGTTAAGCAAGAGAATAAATTCTCCACCGCCAAACAGATGTATATTTAATAGAGATCAATCAACGCAGAGTAAAATCCAATGCCAGACACACAGTCCATTTACATGTTCGTTATGGGTCTGAACAAAATCGGAGGCACATTATTCCTCGTCCCATATGTCCAATACAGGAGAGAGGTCCTCGCATATCCGGTCGATCTCCAAGTACGTCTTGATGATCACCACTTATTACCTTATCTTGGGTGTACAGCCCAATCAAGACATCAGTAATCATCCAAACGATGTGAAGACCTCCGGTCTTCAACCACCGTCTTCATCATCGACATATCATCGAATCAGTTATTCAGAATGGGTATAAAACCGGCCTTTCTGAATAACTCGAGTATATAACAAACAAGTGCTATAAAAACACAACATACGCCTCATTCCAATTCAGAATATTCTTTTATTCAAATATCCACATCCTTAGGGATATGTTGCCATTAATTTTATCAAAGATAAATTCTTTAAAATTTATTCTTTAATCTTCCTTTGGATATCATTCAAACCATATTAAGGTTTTCCAAACTAGTCGGGATTAACGCACCTTACCGAAGTAATCATTTGTTTAATTTCCCAATCCCAACCTATTCATCCCATCGAGCAAAACTGGTCATACCCTATATCTAACACCACGGTGTTATCGGTAAATTTAATTACCATTTCCCGTTCAAATCTAATTAAAGATTTAACTATCGCTAGGAGCAAAACTGCTGATACTCCATTCTCGATCATTTCCCAAATTTGATCATTTAAATTATCAATTCACATTTCAATCTAATTAAAGATTCATTAAAGCTCCACTTAGTTTTAATCTTCCCAAAAATCAATAATAATGATTATTTAATTTTGGAAACACAAACATGTCGCATCGACAATCTCTACCGTACTATTGATTTCTGCCGATATATAATCTCTAAGCTCGTACATCTTAGAGAAGGGTGTTAAGCAAGAGAATAAATTCTTCGCCACCAAATAGATATATATTTAGCAGAGATCAACCATACAGTTCGAAATACAATGTTAGACATGTAATCCTGCCTTTAACTGGTTTAAAGAACTATTGTCATTTAAAACACAATTCACGATAAGCCCAAATCACATTCTATTAATTATGGAATCTTCACGGAAAAACAAATCAATATATAATCGATATCAATTTCCGTATCCGACTAATAATATAAATGGAATAACGGCAAAGTCTTTTAAATTCCATATGTATTAACAGTCTTCCTCCACAAAAGTTCACTTCGATTATTATCAATCGAATTGCATTCAATTCCAATTTAATATATTAAATTGGAAAACTTTACTTTGAAAAATTCCCGTTAAATCTAAATAAAAAAATTATAAATTCTAAATCCTATTTCACTGCAAATCGGGTTAAAGAACGAATGTCATTAAAAAAGCAGAGTTCACAATAAACCCAATTCACATTCCATTTTCAATTCCAATAAAATGTTAATTAGTTGAAAATTCTTCTTTAAATCTTAATTAAAAGATTTATTCTTTTGACATAGGGTTTAAGAACAGTGTTACTGAAGACCCCATCCCATCAGTCTCTAACCGTAAATTAGTAAGAGAGCAATTCCCTAAGTATTAATCCCGAATGCCGAAACCAACATTAGATCAATACCCAGGAAACCATTCAACTTAGCTAATCTCGAGTTAGCTTCTAATTTTCTTAACTTCATTGGGTTTAAGAACAGTATTATTAAAGATACCATTCATGACAAACCGAAAATCTCATTCCATTGTTAATTGGATTAAAGAACAAGTGTTATTTAAAACACCGTTCACGATAAACCCAAAAACCAATTTCAATTAAATTCCAATTAAATGTTAATTAATTGGTAAACTTCATTAAATCTTAATAAAAAGATTTATATCTTTTCTCAACTGGATTTAAGAACAGTATTACTGAAGACACCATTCACGACAAACCCAAAATCCAATTTGATATTAAATACAAGGCTCTGAATAGAAAATATATCGACTTATATTCAATATCAAATTCCGAAACCAACTAATATCTTATTGGGAATAACGATATATATATATATATATCTTCCAAATTCCTCCACAATCTCCGTATAATCACGGAATCCAATATCGAAATATTCCAAAGATAATTTCGATTCAAATCCATTTCAATTCATATATTTGAAATTCTGATTATATTAAAACCATTTCAAATCCAATTTATTCATTTAAAAATATTGGATTATAATTCTAGTTCATAACTAGTTCATTTCGATAAAAATATATTTTTATCTTTTCAAATATGGAATTTTTCATCCCAATTCTTTCCAAATCATTTATTATGATTTTACAGAAATTATTAATATTTTTAATAATTTTATCAAGGCCCATGCAGTCAATTTCCATAAACGGTCGTCGAACTGCACTTACAGCGACCTTTTCCAAATTTGATTTGGACTTAATTCCAAATCCAATCATTAGATTTCAAATCTCTCATATTCGTTGGAAAGCTCTTTTCGATACGAACCCAACGGTTCTGGTTTTAGGAGAATCCGACAGTCAGATCTCCCATAACGTCAATTCGAAGTCATTGGTCGAAATTCGCGGACTGCCGCGGCGCGCCGCATTCTATTCAGACCATTAAATATATATAATATATATATTATATATATTTCATCGATTTCCATTCAAAACGTATTTTATAAATCGTTTTAAAAACGATTTCAACTTCATATTCAATTTCAAATCAAAATTGAATATTCCATATCATTAACATATTAAATGATGATATTTTCAAAACATTGTATTTTGAAATCACTTCCTTTTTTATATTCATTATAAAAATGAATAAAATCGATATAAATATCGTTCACGTCAAAAAGGCGTTAATCTAATCAACACGGCTTCATATATTTAAATATTTTCGTGCCCATCCCAAATCGGACATCAAAATCATATTTTGATCCATTACTGAATATTATTTTAAAATATTAGTTATTTTAAAATATTCATTACACGTCGTTTTAAAGTATTCTTTAATTGAAAATATTCGTTCCTTCCGAATTGGAATCAAACACAGTCAATTACCATATAATTTTATTTATATGGATTTCATACACACATCTACACAACAATAATCAAACATAGTCAGCCATCATCCAGAGTTCATTACACAACTGCATAAGCGTTAAATATAAATAATTAACGCTTACAACAGCTTGTCAACCCATCGATTGACATACAACTAAATATTGGGATTAGTGTATGTCCAATATCATCCCAATACCCGTGTGGGGTTTTCAAACAACAAACACTGATTATTATTTGTGTAGTTGGGCGACGTGTAAAATATATCGTCCCAATCAATATCAGTCAAATGTGTGTACATAAACAAATCGTCCGATTTGTAAATGAATATTTATTTTATTCATATACATGTTAAAAATTATACTTTTAACTATAAAATATTTATTTCATCTCATGAATATTTTGTACACTTCATTTATACAATAAAAATGATATTTTTATTGTTCTAATATTTTATAAAATTTCGACAGCACAACAGCGCGATACTAGAACCAGAATAAGGTCAAGCCTTATCTGTAACGACCCGCATTCTACGCATCGAAGGATCGTAGAATATTTATTTCTTTCTCATGCAAAGTCGTTTAGCCATGTAACTTTGGGAGACAACTATTGGGGTCATTTCCCATGTTCATGATTTTTGCCAATTTTTAAATGACCGTTTTGCCCCTGACACATATTGTTTCGGCCATAACTTTTGATTGGAAAGGAGTTTTGACCTGAAACCACTTCCACTAGATCTGAATGATGGTTTACTTTCCGTGGAGTGGTCATATGTGAAAAACGGACTTACCGTTTGGGAGATATGGCTGAAATAAGGTTTAGAAGGTGAAAAACAGCTTAACCAGACCTAATTAGTGTGATTAGCAAGAGGGCCCATAACCCATTTCGGGATTAGGGTTATGGGAGGGTTGAGATGAGTTAGTAAATCAGTTTTTATTTCATTTTTCAGCCGCCACTAACCTCCTTTCAACCCTAGCAATGGCCTCCACTTTCTAGAATCATTTCGAATCACCGTTTAATCAAGGATTAGCCTAATCTACACCAAATTATGGAGAAATAGCACCAAAGCAAGGTTGGAGCTGCTGTTAGACATTGGTATTTGCCCAAATCAGAGGAGTTTCAGTTCTAAAAGTTTTAATTGTGGCAAAGGTGAGTGTTACCTTAGAGTACTGTACATCTTGTTGTGCTAACTCTTTGGTTGCAGGTCCAGGTTCAGGTATGATTGGATTATACCTGTTATTGTTCTATTTTGTTGCTTATCGCTCATACCAGACTTTTGTCTGACCCAGAGTTTTATGTCTCTTCTTATTACTCTAGGTGCTCTTAAACGGGCAGACTAGAGACAGGTTAGCTAGTTGTGCACGAGTAGCTGTCCGGAGACGAGCAGAGGCTTACATGTACTATTCTCTATATATTCTCCCTGTGTCACTGCTGGTCACTACTTTGGGCATTAGTAGTGTACCTTTCTTATTTTGCCTTAGAGACAGTTTTTAAAAGTTGTAATAACGATGATGTGGAATATAAGCTGTATTTTGGATTTTCCGCTGCTATGATGGTTTAGTTTTCAGCTTATGCACTGTCTCACCTGTTTTATGTCAAAGTTATGTTATTATTATATTTTATCCCATGCGCTGTGACACATTCTACAGGTTCCTTGTTAGTTCAAATTCCTTTCTTTTCCTTTATTTGGCGACCATCCTTTGCTAGTCGGGCATTGGCACAACGCATTTCAGGGAAATGTCGGCTGGTGCGGGGTGGGCCGTCACATTTGGTATTAGAGCTCTAGGTTGCGTAGTTAACCTAGGGAAGACACCAGAGAGAGATAGTACATATATGAGAGCGCGTATTTGTGATATTTTGGTTTTCAAAAGCTATATATATACTATTATTATATTTAAGGATGAAGTCGCATTGCACTGGCACAACTGAAGAGATGGTTAATCGTTTTCTCCTTACAGATTGAACGATGAGCCGATATACTAGGGGTATTGGTAGATGAGCTAATAATGGGAATGCTCCTGATATGAGGACGATGTTCACTGACCTCATGAGAGAGATGTTTAGGGATGTTCAGAGGGCAACTCCTAATGTTGTAAATGGTGGTGGTGCAGCGGTGCAGGCGCCTAGGGCCGATTTCGCTAAGCTTAACAAGGATTATACTAGTCTTGGCGAGAAGCCGTTCCACGGAACGAAGTCGGCTACGGATGTTCAAGATTGGTTGGATAGTTGTGAGCGCATCTTTGAGGACTTGGGAGTCGATGATGCCATAAAGAGAAAGTTAGCATCGCGTCAACTTCAAGGACAAGCTATGAATTGGTGGAATGCTATTAAAGCAGCTACTCCTGAAGATCATGTCACTTGGGATCAGTTTATGACTCGTTTCAGCGAAAAGTTCATTCCAGCTGCTCACAAATCTGAACTGTTTAGGAAATTTTTGGAGCTTAAGCAGAATGGTAGGGTAGTCTCGGAATATATTGCTGAGTTCGATACTTTATCGAAGTATGGATTATCTCTTATCGACACTGCCGAGAAGAAGAACGAGAAGTTTATAACCGACTTAGATGAGTACTTAGGGGAAAGGCTGATAAACCACATCGACGAGATGTTTGAATCTATTATGGGAAAGACATTGAGATCAGAGAGTCTTTACCCTAAGCCAAAGACCGAAGTTGTCGTTGCATCTACAGAGGAGCCAAAGCCGCAAGCAAGCGGTGGAGGCAAGGAAAAGTCCCAGAATAAGAGGAAACAGAACCAAACCAAGGATGGTCAGAATAAGAAGAATAAGAAAGATGGCGAGTGCTTTAGCTATGGCAAGAAGGGCCACTATGCTAGAGATTGTCAGGAAAAGCCTAGGGAAAAGGAAGTGCTTCAATTGCGGCCAAGTGGGACATCACAAGGATAACTGCCCGCAACCCCCTAAAGAGAAGCAGATTATGAAAGCATATGATATCAACGTTGTTCCTTCTTCGTCGAATGCCCCAACTGCGGCGGAGAAGGGAAAGAGCATCATTATTCGAGGTATGCTTTCTATTTATGATGTTTCTGTTCTAGTTTTGTTGATAGCGAGGCATCCCATTCCTTCATATCTAGTGACCTGGTAGATAAGTTGGGATTGGTACCTGAGATAGTCGATAGACCTTTAGTTGTGACGAACCGGATAGGTAGTTCGACTAGTCTTTGCATGATTTGTTGTAATGTGGTCTTATCGAGTTATGGATGTATGTTTGCTTGTGATTGCTTAGTTGTTTTGCTAGTATCATCTCACGTAGATTGTCTGAATTCGGAGGAGATGTTCCTTGAGTGCTTGTCTGATATTGGTTTAGGCCTTTGTGGCTTGTGCTTAGGGAATGCCAAGTTTGACTAGGATGGTTTACGTGAGATATAAGTAGTTGTTGTGATTTCCATTGAATGATGTCTCGGCTTACTCGAGGAGTGATGTGCAGCCGTGACATGATAAGACTGTTCAATGGTATGGGCTGATGCGAGTTAGATTCGATAGAGTTATGAGATGACTCGAGTGGGACTCGAGAAAGATGCAAAGTAATGGATTGTTTAGGACCCTATGTTGATGTTCTTTTTGAAGGAATAGCATGTGTTCGTTGATCATGGAAGATGCAACGAGGGTTAGGACGACTCAAGTTGGACTTGAACTCGTAAAAGAAAATAGGTATTCGTTGATCTTGGAGATGCAACGAATAGGGAGACGACTCACGCTGGATTAGAGTTTGTCGGTAATGGATACTCAAGACTGGGTCTGAGTTTATGGGTAATAGATTGACTCGAGTTGGATTCGAGAAGGCTGCGAAGAAATGGATTGGCTCGAGTTGGACTCGAGAGGGCAGCAAGATAATGGATAGACCTGGGTGGGACTCGAGTGTTTTAGGCGGACTAGAAGTAGGGGTATCTGGGGACGCCCGTTACCTTGGATCCGTTGGACGTGATCTAGTTATCCTTGGAGGATAAACGTACGTTGGACGTACGGTAGTCCGTATGGAGGCGGGGTTTCCATTAGCCTTGGGATTGGTTGGACCAGTCAAGTAGGCATCGAAGTATGTATGGAGGCGGGGCTTCCGTTTGCCTTGGGATTGGTTGGACCAGTCAAGTAGGTATCGACGTGTGTATAGCTTTAGCAGGTGATAGATAGGACATGTTTGATGGATGTTATAGTTGCTATGTTTGTTCGTGTTTTATTCCCTTGAGTAGACTATCACCTGTAGGATTCTGGTAATAGAGAACGAAGAGATGACGGCATACATGGATGCCTGTGCTACCAGACTAGGTGCGATAGTTGATGCATTGAATAGGAAACATGATAGTTTAGATGCTATGTTTCTTGAATGGAAGCAACTGGAGTATATCATGGGATATGATCTCAGATGTAAGTATGGATTGGATCCATAAATGTTAGCAAGTTAGACGATCAGACCGGCTTTGATTGAGTGGATTGGTTCCAGTCAGAGGGATGATCCTAATCTATTGGAAATCATCTCCAAGGTAGAGATGGGCATCGACAGTGAGAAGATGAACAAGTATGGACTTGATCGAGGAAGATGGCTTCGAAAGAATGATAGACTAGTTGTACCCAATGTCAATGGATTGAGAGATGAAGTTCTTAGAGAACGTCATCACTCAAAACTGACTATGCACCCCCGGTGGTAACAAAATGTATCGAGACATGAAGCAGACCTACTACTGGAAAAGGATGAAGAGAGACGTCCGGAAGTTTATCTCCAAGAGTATAAATTGCCAGTTAGTTAAAGCTGAGCAAAGGAAGCCTAGTGGTTTGCTACAACCGTTGAAAATTCCCGAATGGAATTGGGAGTAAGCCGATGGATTTCATAGATGGTTTACCCATGACTAAATCAGGCCATGATAGCATTTGGGTGATTGTGGACCAATTAACCAAGAGTGTAAGGTTTATACCGGCCAAGTCGAATAGAACGACAGCTAAGTTAGTAAAACTGTATATGAAGTAGGTAGTAAGATTTCATGGAGTACCCAAAGGCATTGTGAGTGACCGAGATCCATTATTTACTAGTGGGTTTTGGAAGAGCTTACAAGAGGCTTTAGGATCAGAATTACATCTCAGTACCGCGTATCATCCTCGAACCGATGGTCAAATAGAGAGGGCGAATCGAGTATTAGAAGTTCTCTTGAGAGCTTGTATATTGGATTTTGGTGGATCATGGGATGACCATTTGCATCTAGTTGGATTCGCATATGATAATAGTTATCAGTCTAGTATTAGAGTAGCTCCATTTGAAGCTTTGTACGAAAGACCGTGCAACTCACCATCATGTTGGTTGGGAACCGGTGAGAATTTGTGCTTGGACCAGAAGTAATAAGAGAAACTTCAAATAAGATGGCAGGAGTTCACAACATATTCCATGTTTCCTAGTTGAAGAAATTTGTGCACGACCCTAATGTGAGTATTTCACCAAATCAGTTGGACGACATCGAGGTAGAACCCAAGGTGGTTGGGAACCACAAGATGATTCGTATTGTCGGACACGATACGAAGCAACTTCGAAGGAAGACGGTGAAACTGGTCAAGGTTCAGTGGGGTGAGAATGAAAATGAATGTACTTGGGAAACAGAGGAGAGCATAAGGAAGTCGCATCCAGAACTCTTTGCCTGATAAGATTTAAATAGCAATAGTTATTCCCTCGTTAGTAACCCGCATGCTAGGATAGGCTTGTTGTGCTTGTTATGTATGTTTGATTGATTGCAAATAATTGATAGGCATGCGGGAACCTTTGTATGCTTTGGTTAAGGAATTTCAGGGGCGAAATTTCTTAAGAGGGGGAGAATGTAACAACCCGCATTCTACGCATCGAAGGATCGTAGAATATTTATTTCTTTCTCATGCAAAGTCGTATAGCCATGTAACTTTGGGAGACGACTATTGGGGTCATTTCCCATGTTCATGATTTTTGCCGATTTTTAAATGACCGTTTTTCCCCTAGCTGATCTTGTTTTGGCCATAACTTTTGATTGGAAAGGAGTTTTGACCTGAAACCACTTCTATTAGATCCGGATGATGGTCTACCTTTCCGTAGAGTGGTCATACGTGAAAAACGGACTTGCCGTTTGGGAGATATGACTGAAATAAGGTTTAGAAGGTGAAAAACAGCTTAACCAGGCCTAATTAGGGTGATTAGCAAGAGGGCCCATAACCCATTTCGGGATTAGGGTTATGGGAGGGCTGAGATGAGTTAGTAAGTCAGTTTTTATTTCATTTTTCCGCCGCCACTAACCTCCTTTCAACCCTAGCAATGGCCTCCACTTTCTAGAATTATTTCTAATCACCGTTTAATCAAGGATTAGCCTAATCTACACCAAATTATGGAGAAATAGCACCAAAGCAAGGTTGGAGCTGCTGTTAGACATTGGTATTCGCCCAAATCAGAGGAGTTTCAGTTCTGAAAGTTTTAATTGTGGCAAAGGTGAGTGATTAGCCTTGTTTTTACACTAATTAAGATTAATTAAGGGTAATTAGTGAAT
This sequence comes from Allium sativum, assembly GCA_030737875.1. Classification (NCBI taxonomy): domain Eukaryota; kingdom Viridiplantae; phylum Streptophyta; class Magnoliopsida; order Asparagales; family Amaryllidaceae; genus Allium; species Allium sativum. The sequence goes on from CM060909.1 coordinate 457,372,608, forward strand.
TTATACATGATTAAATTCTGGAAAAATATTTATAAATTTCGAACTATTGTTTTAGACCTTTGTTAGAAATTTGGGTTAATTTGGTTAAGTTTTGCTAACCCTATCATTAGTTATACTTAAACATGATTGAAGGGAAAACATGGGTTTTTGGGTATGTTTGATCTATATTATCATGATTGTTTGTTGTTTTGATGTTTGTGAATGACTGTACATGTTGCTATGACTATTTGGAATGATTTGTGATTGCATAGAAAAGTTATATTGGTCGAAAATGCCGTCGTATGGCGTAAATAGCTTGCTGGAAAAGTTGCAGGAATTGGTCATGGACCCATTCGTAAAGCACCATAGCGACCCGACACCGTTCGTGAAGCACCATAGCGACCCGACCCCGTTCGTGAAGCACCATGGCGACCTGACCCCGTTCATGAACACATATGGCGAATCGATCTCCGATAGTGAAGGACCATCACGAGTCGTACGACCCCTTCATGAGCCAATGGCGACGAACGAAGACCACGATCCATGCTTGGAGGAGGACCACGATCCGTGCTTGGAGGAGGACCACGACCCAGATGCTCATCATGAGCCACCCACGAGTCACGAATCGTAGCGCCATGAATGAAGGAGTCACGAAGCGAGCATATCTGAGCTGAAATATGGACACGAATGGAAACTGAGGTGCGAACGGGATAATGACCAAACCCAAGATGCAAAGGTAGTTCAAATTAGAAGTCAGAACTCAGGATCCAGACGGGAACCAACGAGTTGACTTCATGATTGGACTTTGCTGCGGGACGTGTGCTAAGGTGTGACGGCCTACTCTGCACCAGCCTGCATTTCCTCCGGAAGTGCGCTGTACACATGCCCGACTAGCACGGAACGGTCGCCAAAGAAAGGAAAGAAGGGAATGAACTAATCAAGGAACCTGTAGAATGTCTCACAGCGCATGGAATAAAATATAATAATAACATACTTGACATAAAACAGGTGAGACAGTGCATAAGCTGATAACTAAAATCAACATCAATCATCAGAGCAGCGGAAATCCAAATACAGCTTATTACAATTTTCCAAATTTACTGTCTCTAAACAAAAGAAAACTAAAGTAGAAGATGCACCACCAATGCCCAAGCAGTGATCTTCAACAACACAGGGAGAATATTATATATATATTACGTGGAAGCCTCCTGCTCGTCTCCGGATCATCTACCCGTGCATCACCAGCCAACCTGTCTCTAGTCTGCTCGTGTGAGCACCCAGAGTAATAAGAGGAGACATAAAACTCTGGGTCAGACATAAAGCCTGGTATGAGCGATAAGCATCTAAACAAAATAATAACAGGTATACTAAACCATACCTGAACCTGGACCTGCAACCAAAGAGTTAGTACCACATACCGTACAGTACTCTAAGGTGACATAATGAAGAGTGTAAGAATACGGGGGTGGGGTGTACATGTCATAATGATAGAAAACAAATCAACCATAGCAATCATCCTCGCATTTCTCACTCAGTGCGTAAAGCATACGATATCCACCACTTTGGAACACTAGACAAATTGAGGTAACGACGAATTCCGACTTGTAGAAACCCTGCTATGATCAAGCTAAACACATGGAGTCATGATCAAACATTTCAATGACCCATCACATTGGTCGTAGCCCTTGGTCCTACCAATGCCATAATGTCCCTGAATCCGCCTTCATCCCTCCTACCATAGTGGTCCAAAGCTATAGACATCGATAACCCCTTAACACGCGTCCCGCATCAAAGCCCAATCATGAAGCGAACTCGTTGATTCCCATCTAAATCTTGAGCTCTAACTTCCCGTTTGGACTTCCTTTGCATCTCGGGTTATTGGTCAATACTGGGTCGGGTCGGGTTCTCCTTCTAGCCATCGGTTCGGGTCGGGTCCTCTACTTCAGGTCGGTTCGTAGTCTTCTCCTATAGCGGTTCGGTTCGGGTCCACAGCGTCGCATCGGTTCGGGTCGGTTATTCCACTTCGGGTCGGGTCGGGTGTCCTCCTCCGGGTCGGGTCGGGTGTCCTCCCTTCCAGTTCGTGCTTCCGTTCCGATCTGCTCCCTCGTTTCTTCACGTATTCCGATCCGATCCCTCCTTGCCATCTGGTCCGCGTGGCCTTCCCTCTTGCTAGTTCTCCCAAGTGTTTACTTCCGATCCGAGCCCTTCATCTTTAAGTTAGTCCGATCCCCAGCTTAACAACGTGGCCTTCCTTTTTGCCAAGTTTCCTTTGCGCCAGGTTCCAGTTCGGGTCGGGTTCCTTACCCAGATCTCCGATCCGATCCGAGCCCATATCCGATCCGATCCGAAACCCTGCACAACTTTCAGCAACTTTTTCCAGCAACTTGTTTACGCCATTCGACGACGTTTTTGACAAATCTAACACTTCTAATAAATCATAAAACACACCATAGAGTCATGGTAACATGTAATAGCAACCACAAACAGCAAAACAACAATTCAAATGAATCAAAATGGATCAAAAGTGGCTAAAACCTCACATTTTCCCATAATCCCTCTTAATCATGTTTAAGCACACACTTAGTAAAACTTAATCAAATCGTCTAAATTTTCTAACAGAGGCATAAAATATTATTTAAGAATTTCTAAACATTTTTCCAGAATTTATTAGTGTATAAATTCACTAATCTTCACTAATTACCCTTAATTAACTGTAATTAGTGTCAAAACGATGTTATCACTCACCTTGGCCACAAATGAAACACCAAATCTGAAACACTCTCTGTTTGGGTCGAATTCCTATGTATAGCAGCAGCTCCAACCTTGCTCTGTTGCTATTTGGCCTTGTTTTGATGTAGTTTAGGCTTAATCTTCACTAAAAATGTGTTTTGGAGTGGTTTTAGAGGATGGAAGCCATTACTAAGGTCTCAAGAAGGTTTGTGGCGGCTCAAAACTGAAATGAAAGTGATTTCCTAACCCTAATCAGTCCTCCTATACCTCTAAACCCGAAATTCCCCTTTGGGCCTAGCTGCTAATCACCCGGTTAAGCCCAATTAAGCTGTTTTTCACCATCTGAAACTTGTTTCAGCCATATCTCCCAAACGGTGAGCCCGTTTGGCTAATGTGACCACTCTACGGAATTGTAAACCATCATCCGGAGCCAATGGAAGTGGTTTTAGGTCAAAATTCCTTTCCAGTCAAAAGTTATGGCCAAAACAGTGCCAACTAGGGGTAAAATGGTCATTTAAAAATCGGGAAAAATCATGAACATGGAAAATGACCCCAATAGTCGTCTCCCAAAGTTACATGACCATACGACTTCGTATGTGAAGGAAATAAATATCCTACGATCCTATGATGCGTAGAATACGGGTCGTTACATTCTCCCCCCCTTAAGAAATTTCGTCCCCGAAATTCCTTAACCCAAAACATACAAATGATCCCGCATGTCTAACAACCACATACATCAATCAAACATGCAAAACAAGCAAAACAAACCTATCCTAGCATGCGGAAAACTAAATCGAAGTCAAGATCTTACCAGGCAAAGAGTTCTGGGTGTGTCTTCCTAATGTTCTCCTCTGTCTCCCAAGTACAATCATTCTCGTCCTCGCCCCACTGAACCTTGACTAGCTTCACCGCCTTCCTTCGAAGTTGCTTCATGTCGTGCTCGACAATACGGGCCGGCTTGCGGCTCCCAACCGCCTCGGGTTCTACTTCGTAGTCCTCTAACTGATCAGGTGAAATAGTCATATCTGAGTCGTGAACGAACTTCCTTAGTTGGGAAACATGAAATACGTTGTGAACTCCCGCCATATTCTCTGGTAAGTCAATTTTATATGCCAAATTCCCGACTAGTTCAAGAACAGGGAATGGGCCAACAAATCTTGGTGTCAACTTGCCTCTCCCGCCAAATCGTATTACGCTCTTCAACGGAGAAATCTTGACAAACACCAAGTCACCAACGGAGAATTTTAGGTCTCTTCTCCTCTTATCGGCATAACTCTTCTGCCTATCTTGGGCAGCCTTCATTCGTTGTTGAATGATCTTGATCTTATCTGAAGTTTCCCTCACCACATCTGGTCCAAGCATAAACTTCTCGCCAGTCTCTATCCAACATGATGGTGAGTTGCACGGTCTTCCGTACAAAGCTTCAAACGGAGCCATACCGATACTGGATTGGTAGCTATTATTATATGCAAACTCTACTAGATGCAAATGGTCATCCCATGATCCACCAAAATCCAATATACATGCTCTCAAGAGATCTTCCAAAATACGGTTCACCCTCTCCGTCTGACCGTCGGTCTGAGGATGATATGCGGTACTGAGATGTAACTCTGACCCTAGAGCCTCTTGTAAGCTCTTCCAAAACCCACTAGTGAACAACGGGTCTCGGTCACTCGCAATGCTTTTAGGTACTCCATGAAATCTCACTACCCACTTCATATACAATTCTGCCAACTTGGCTGCCGTTCTGGTCGATTTGACTGGTATAAATCTTGCACTTTTAGTCAATCGGTCCACAACTACCCAATGCTATCATGTCCCGATCTAGTCCTTGGCAAACCATCAATGAAATCCATCGAGACTTGCTCCCACTTCCATTCGGGAATTTCTAAGGGCTGTAACAACCCACTAGGCTTCTTTTGCTCGGCTTTAACTAGCTGGCAATTCATGCACTTGGATATAAACTTCCCAACGTCTCTTTTCATCCCTTCCCAGTAGTAAGTCTGCTTCATATCTCGATACATCTTATTACCACCGGGGTGTATAGTCAGTTTTGAGTGATGACACTCTCTAAGCACTTCATCTCTCAATCCATTGACATTGGGTACAACGAGCTTTCCATTCTTTCTAAGCCATCCATCTCGATCAAGCCCATACTTGTTCATCTCCTCATCGATACCCATCTCTAACTTGGAGATGATTTCCAATAGGTTAGGATCGTCCCTCTGACTAGAGCCGATCCGCTCAATCAAAGTAGGTCTGATCGTCAAACTTGCTAACATTTCTGGATCCAATTCGCACTTTGGTCTGAAATCAAACCCCGCGATATACTCCAGTTGCTTCCATTCAAGGAACATAGCCCCTAAACTGGCATGTCTTCGACTCAACGCATCGGCTACCGCATTGCCCTTTCCCGGTGTGTATGCGATGTCAAAATCATAGGAAGCTAAGAACTCTAACCATCTCTGCTGACGGAGATTCAGATCTTTCTGAGAGAAGATATACTTTAACGACTTATGATCTGTAAACAGCTCAAATCTTTCTCCCAAGAGATAGTGTCTCCACATCTTTAATGCAAACACGATCGCTGCCAATTCTAAATCATGGGTAGGGTACCTTCTCTCGTGCGGTTTCAATTGTCGTCTTGCATAAGGTACAACCCTACCACCCTGCATCAATACAGCACCCAGTCCGGTACCACAGGCATCCGTGTATACTGTCATCTCTTCATCCCCCTTAGGAATGACTAACACTGGTGCGCTCGTCAACTTGTCCTTTAGACTCTTGAATACATTCTCGCACCTTTCATCCCAGACAAAAGCTTGATTCTTCTTGGTCAACTGGGTCAATGGTGCTGCTATCTTGGAGAAACCTTGGGTAAACTTACGATAATATCCAGCTAATCCCAAGAAACTTCTTACATCTGTTGCATTCTTGGGCGTAGGCCAATCCTGTACCGTAGCTACCTTTGTTGGGTCCACGGCAATACCATTCTCTGATACAACATGGCCCAAGAACCTCACTTCCCTCTTCCAGAAGTGACACTTAGAAAACTTTGCTTTCAGTTGGTGTTTTCTCAACACCTCCATCACTACTCTTAAATGTTCTTTGTGTTCTTCCTTTGTCCTCGAATAGACCAAAATATCATCAACGAACACAAGGACAAACTTATTCAACTGATCTCTGAATAACCTATTCATAAGATCCACAAAATATGCTGGGGCATTGGTCAGCCCGAATGGCATGACCAACCATTCATAAAATCCAGACGGCGTTCGAAATGCCGTTTTAGCTATACTCTCAGCTTCCACTCTAAGCTGATGAAAACCTGTCGCGAGATCCAACTGAGAAAATACTCTCGCGCCACTCAATTGATCGAACAAATCATCTATCCGCGGTAGAGGATACTTGTTCTTCCTCGTCACTTTATTCAACTCGTGGTAGTCTACACACAAACGAAGGGAACCATCTGCCTTGGTAGCAAACACAATTGGTGCTCCCCATTCAGAAACACTCCTTCTGATAAATCCCTTCTTCAAAAGATCACTGACTTGCATCTCGAGCTCTCGCTGATCTCTTGGTGCCATACGATGAAGTGGCATCACTATAGGTCTGGCATCTTTTACCAAATCAATACGGAACTCAATCTCTCGGTGTGGTGGAAGTCCGGTCACTTCTTCGAAAACATCCGGATACTGGTCAACCACGGGCAAACCTGACAACTCACTATGCGGAATGTCGAGGGAGTTTAGAAAACTAGCCAATACCCCCTTACTGGGTAGACCACCAAACACTATTCTCCGTCCATCATCCGCTCTAGCTGTCACCAAAAAGCCCTCACAGTCTACCACCACCCCGTATCTTCGGAGCCAATCTACTCCCAAAATAATGCCAAACCCAGTAAAGCCCAAAACAAAGCAATCACAAACAAACATGCATCCATGACTCGATAAGACCACATTACGACAAATCATGCTAAGGCTAGTCGAACCACCAATCGGGTTCGTCACTACTAAAGGTCTATCGACAATCTCGGGCTCCAATCCCAACCTATCTACCAGGTCACTAGATATGAAAGAACTGGAAGCTCCGGTATCAAACAAAACTCTAACAGGAACATCATAAACAGAAAGCATACCTTGAATGACGACATTCTTTCCCTTCTCCGCCGCAGTTGGGGCATTCGACGAAGAAGGAATAGCATTAAGGGCGTAGGCTTTCACCATTTGCTTTTCTTTAGGGGGCTGTGGACACTTGTCCTTGTGGTGTCCCATTTGGCCACAGTTGAAGCACTTCCTATCCGCTGGCTTGGCCCGACAATTACTAGCATAATGGCCCTTCTTACCACAGCTGAAGCACTCAACATCTTTCTTATTCTTTTTCTTCTGGCCATCCTTAGTCTGATTCTGCTTTCTCTTATTCTGGGAACCACCCTTGCCTCCACCACTTGCTTGTGGCTTTGGCTCATCTGCGGATGCAACCTCAGTCTTCGGCTTAGGGTAGAGACTTTCTGATCTTAATGCTTTCCCCACAATCGATTCAAACGTCTCATCGATGTGGTTAATAAGTCTTTCCCCCAAGTACTGATCCAAACCAGTTATGAATTTTTCATTCTTTTTCTCGGCGGTATCAATAAGAGATAACCCATATTTTGATAAAGTGTCAAATTCAGCAATATACTCCGAGACAGCTCTGCCATTCTGCTTGAGCTCTAAGAATTTCTTAAACAACACTGGCTTCTGAGCAGCTGGAATGAACTTCTCGCTAAAGCGAGCCTTAAACTGCTCCCAAGTAATCTGATCTTCGGGAGTAGCTGCCTTTATAGCATTCCACCAATTCATTGCCCGCCCTTGCAGCTGACGGGACGCTAGCTTTCTCTTCATCGCATCCTCGATACCCAAATCCTCGAAGATACGTTCGCAACTATCCAACCAATCCTGAACATCCGTGGCCGACTCCGTTCCGTGGAACGAATTCCCACCAAGACTAGTATAATCTTTATTCAGCTTGGCGAAGTCGACACTTGGCGCCTGCACTATTGGACCACCACCATTTCCACCATTGGGAGCTGCCCTCTGTACATTTCTAAGCATCTCTCTCATGAGGTCAGTAAACATCGTCCTCATGTCAGCAGCATTCCCATTATTGGCTCCCCTACCAGCACCTCTAGTATATCGGCTCATCGTCAATCTGAAAAAGGAAACGATTAACGACTCCATAGTGGTGCTAGTGCAGTACGACTTCATCCTTATACTAGTAATAGTATATATATATATAGCTTTTAAAAACCAAAGTAACCACAAATACGCTCTCTCGTATACGTATATTATCTCTCCCTGATAACTTCCCTAGGTTAACTACGCAACCTAGAGCTCTGATACCAAGTGTGACGGCCTACTCCGCACCAGCCTGCATTTCCTCCGGAAGTGCGCTGTACACATGCCCGACTAGCACGGAACAGTCGCCAAAGAAAGGAAAGAAGGGAATGAACTAATCAAGGAACCTGTAGAATGTCTCACAGCGCATGGAATAAAATATAATAATAACATACTTGACATAAAACAGGTGAGACAGTGCATAAGCTGATAACTAAAATCAACATCAATCATCAGAGCAGCGGAAATCCAAATACAGCTTATTACAATTTTCCAAATTTACTGTCTCTAAACAAAAGAAAACTAAAGTAGAAGATGCACCACCAATGCCCAAGCAGTGATCTTCAACAACACAGGGAGAATATTATATATATATTACGTGGAAGCCTCCTGCTCGTCTCCGGATCATCTACCCGTGCATCACCAGCCAACCTGTCTCTAGTCTGCTCGTGTGAGCACCCAGAGTAATAAGAGGAGACATAAAACTCTGGGTCAGACATAAAGCCTGGTATGAGCGATAAGCATCTAAACAAAATAATAACAGGTATACTAAACCATACCTGAACCTGGACCTGCAACCAAAGAGTTAGTACCACATACCGTACAGTACTCTAAGGTGACATAATGAAGAGTGTAAGAATACGGGGGTGGGGTGTACATGTCATAATGATAGCAAACAAATCAACCATAGCAATCATCCTCGCATTTCTCACTCAGTGCGTAAAGCATACGATATCCACCACTTTGGAACACTAGACAAATTGAGGTAACGACGAATTCCGACTTGTAGAAACCCTGCTATGACCAAGCTAAACACATGGAGTCATGACTAAACATTTCAATGATCCATCACATTGGTCGTAGCCCTTGGTCCTACCAATGCCATAATGGCCCTGAATCCGCCTTCGTCCCTCCTACCATAGTGGTCCAAAGCTATAGACATCGATAACCCCTTAACACGCGTCCCGCAGCAAAGCCCAATCATGAAGCGAACTCGTTGATTCCCATCTAAATCTTGAGCTCTAACTTCCCGTTTGGACTTCCTTTGCATCTCGGGTTATTGGTCAATACTGGGTTGGGTCGGGTTCTCCTTCTAGCCATCGGTTCGGGTCGGGTCCTCTACTTCAGGTCGGTTCGTAGTCTTCTCCTGTAGCGGTTCGGTTCGGGTCCACAGCGTCGCATCGGTTCGGTTATTCCACTTCGGGTCGGGTCGGGTGTCCTCCTCCGGGTCGGGTCGGGTGTCCTCCCTTCCAGTTCGTGCTTCCGTTCCGATCCGCTCCCTCGTTTCTTCACGTATTCCGATCCGATCCCTCCTTGCCATCTGGTCCGCGTGGCCTTCCCTCTTGCTAGTTCTCCCAAGTGTTTACTTCCGATCCGAGCCCTTCATCTTTAAGTTAGTCCGATCCCCAGCTTAACAACGTGGCCTTCCTTTTTGCCAAGTTTCCTTTGCGCCAGGTTCCAGTTCGGGTCGGGTTCCTTACCCAGATCTCCGATCCGATCCGAGCCCATATCCGATCCGATCCGAAACCCTGCACAACTTTCAGCAACTTTTTCCAGCAACTTGTTTACGCCATTCGACGACGTTTTTGACAAATCTAACACTTCTAATAAATCATAAAACACACCATAGAGTCATAGTAATATGTAATAGCAACCACAAACAGCAAAACAACAATTCAAATGAATCAAAATGGATCAAAAGTGGCTAAAACCTCACATTTTCCCATAATCCCTCTTAATCATGTTTAAGCACACACTTAGTAAAACTTAATCAAATCGTCTACATTTTCTAACAGAGGCATAAAATATTATTTAAGAATTTCTAAACATTTTTCCAGAATTTATTAGTGTATAAATTCGCTAATCTTCACTAATTACCCTTAATTAACTGTAATTAATGTCAAAACGATGCTATCACTCACCTTGGCCACAAATGAAACACCAAATCTGAAACACTCTCTGTTTGGGTCGAATTCCTATGTATAGCAACAGCTCCAACCTTTCTCTGTTGCTATTTGGCCTTGTTTTGATGTAGTTTAGGCTTAATCTTCACTAAAAATGTGTTTTGGAGTGGTTTTAGAGGATGGAAGCCATTACTAAGATCTCAAGAAGGTTTGTGGCGGCTCAAAACTGAAATGAAAGTGATTTCCTAACCCTAATCAGTCCTCCTATACCTCTAAACCCGAAATTCCCCTTTGGGCCTAGCTGCTAATCACCCGGTTAAGCCCAATTAAGCTGTTTTTCACCATCTGAAACTTGTTTCAGCCATATCTCCCAAACGTTGAGCCCGTTTGGCTAATGTGACCACTCTACGGAATTGTAAACCATCATCCGGAGCCAATGGAAGTGGTTTCAGGTCAAAATTCCTTTCCAGTCAAAAGTTATGGCCAAAACAGTGCCAACTAGGGGTAAAATGGTCATTTAAAAATCGGGAAAAATCATGAACATGGGAAATGACCCCAATAGTCGTCTCCCAAAGTTACATGACCATACGACTTCGTATGTGAAGGAAATAAATATCCTACGATCCTATGATGCGTAGAATACGGGTCGTTACATAAGGGGTTATCGATACCTATAGCTTTGACTCACCACTGAGAGACGGATTAGTGGCTATGGATCAGTGCAGTGGGGCCGTTGTGACTCCATGGGACAGAGTAATCGTAGCAAAGAATTGGGTGATCAAAATGGTAGAAATCGTATGCTTTACACACTGAGTGAGATATGTGAGGATGATTACTATGTTTGATGTTTGCTACCACCATGACCCCACCCCCATTCACACTTTATGTTAGTGTTACCTTAGAGTATTGTACATCTTGTTGTGCTAACTCTTTGGTTGTAGGTTCAGGTATGATTGGATTATACCTGTTATTGTTCTGTTTTGTTGCTTATCGCTCATACCAGACTTTTGTCTGACCCAGAGTTTTATGTCCCTTCTTATTACTTTGGGTGCTCTTAAACGGGCAGACTAGAGACATGTTAGCTGGTTGTGGACGAGTAGCTGTCGGGGGATGAGTAGGAGGCTTACACGTACTATTCTCTATATATTCTCCCTGTGTCGCTGCTGGTCACTACTTTGGGCATTAGTAGTGTACCTTTCTTATTTTGCCTTAGAGACGGTTTTTAAAAGTTGTAATAATGATGATGTGGAACATAAGCTGTATTTTGGATTTTCCGCTGCTATAATCGTTTAGTTTTCAGCTTATGCACTATCTCACCTGTTTTATGTCAAAGTTATGTTATTATTATATTTTATCCCATGCGCTGTGACACATTCTACAGGTTCCTTGTTAGTTCAAATTCCTTTCTTTTCCTTTCTTTGGCGACCGTCCTATGCTAGTCGGGCATTGGCACAGTGCATTTCAGGGAAATGTCGGCTGGTGCGGGGCGGGCCGTCAAATTATCCCTCGCCTACTAATGGCTCGCGCCATGTACATACCAATTCTAATCAATTCACTTCGTTTCCCAAACCAAATTCAACCAAATATTCTAATCAACCAAACAACCAAATAAACATGGTTTCAAACAAAGGTAACGGGTGCTACTAAGCACCATCTGCTTCCTAGTATATATATTTCTAACTAGAAAGTAAATTAAAGTGAGAAGTTCTCACCTTTGGGATCCACTCCATCATTCTTTAATTAGCGGATTTTGTCATCGCGCTTCGATTTGTCGCTCTCGCACTTGAATTCGCCTCTTTGGCTCTAGAATTTGCATACGGCCTCCAATCTTCACCAAACCTGGTCACTAGCCTAAACGCGCCATTCCGAACAACTTTTGCCTAGTGGACTTTCTTCCAAAAACGCACCAATTCGCAGGAAATCGCGAAAAACAGCAGCAGTTCCGTTGACTTTGGACGCGATTTCCGGACACCTCCGCAAACCAAAATATGACTTCAATATACCAAATCGAAGAGAAAATCGTGCTCTTCGATTTTGGTATTGTGGAGTTTTGGCCAGAAATGCACGGTTTGGGAGTTATTGGCGAAATAGTAACAACGGGTTAAATGCAAAACGGGAATTTTGGTGTAACGAGGGATTTTGGGTTTCGTGGGGCCCACGGTCGGAGTTGAGGGCTGAGGGGTGGCGGTAGGACCTGATTGGGTGTGGGGGAGGTGGAGCCAGTGGTGGTGGCGCTGGAGGGGTCCATGGTGGCAGGTTTGGTGATTCGGGGCCTAGGGTTTTTGCTAATTGAAAGAGGGAAAGAGGAGGAAGAAGAGGAGGAGTGGAGGAGGAGGAGAAGGAGGAGGAGGGGAGAGGCTTGAGGTGGTGCGGAAGGGGGGAGAGGCTTGAGGTGGTGCGGAAGGGGGGAGAGGCGCGGTAGTGCAGCAGCATGATTTTCTTTCTTTCTCTTTTTTTTTGAGCGACCGGAGAGAATGGTGAGGGAGAGAGAGTTGACCAAGTTATTAATATATATATTAAATTTAATTTTAAATCCAAAAAGTTGATTTTTCACTTGAATTCCAAATTGAACCCAACGACTGTTGCCTCTAACCAAATACCCTCATTCCGGACACAATGGGATATGTTCCGTAAGCCGATTCGACCGTTACGATCGGTTTTCATCAAAATTAAAATATAAATTAATATTATAGTCAATATTGGTTTTAACGTACATTTTAATTTACCGGGGCCACATACTGACTCCCAAAATTCCAGAAAAATAAATCTATCTATGTTTTGACGATATGGTCTTAACAAAACTAATGACATCGAATTTGGAGACCGTTTGAAAAACAGTCATTTTCCAGTCGATTAAATTCAAACTGAAATTACCAAACACGTTTAAATCAGCCACGTTCACATATTGATTCCAAAAATTATGAAAATTGGAATCAAACAATAATTTGACATTCCGGATCCAAGAAACGTGGTCTCATCGAAAATGGAGGTCTTTGCAAAATTTCTTTTTTAAGGGCTATATTTTCCATATCGACTATTCTGAATTTTCAACTGGGCATAACTTTTTATTCCTGCTATAAAATTTGGATTTTTCAGATTCGTTGGAAAGATATTTTCAAACAGATAAAAATATTTCTGATTTCACTAAAATCCGGTTTATTTTGAATCATGTACATTCATTTGAAATTTGAAATCGAATTTTCAAACTACCGCGCCATTTCCAATTCCTTTTATAATTAAAATAAATATTTATATTCTAATTTCGATTTATATAAATATATACGTTCTAATTCCATTCAAAATAAATTTCTAGTCGTTATTATTTAAAATAAATCATTTTAAATATTCAAAATTCATTAAATTTGCCAAAATAAAATTTTTAAATTGGTTCTGATTTTCCGGATTGTTACAATCTCCCCCACTTAAAATCTTTTCGTCCTCGAAAAGGAACGAAGTTGAAAGTTGTTTAACTAACCGACTCAACTTTCATTCTGGCTTTCATTCTTCAACTTTTCAGTTTCTAAGAATTTCTAATTTTTCAAAAATTTGGCTAACACCCTAAATTTTCGAAAAATTTCGCCATAACCTCCTTTGTACCGAGAGCATAGGGAAAATCCCCAAACCGCCACACAGGCCCTCTCATCTCAAAAAGAAAAAGAAAAAGCCAATCGGTTCATAAAATCATCCAAACCCAAGAAATATAATAAACATGTACCTATTTGTCGGGCATACAATTCTATTCCTCTGCTTAGCTTCTCTGCTATGACCTGTTCAATGCATATACATGTATATGCATGCAATCTCAAACAATTTTCGAGTTAGTTCAATATTTTGATTCGATTTGGCTAATGTTCGAAATTTAATAAATCAAACAACACGATCAACAATCAATTAGTTGATTAGTTTTTCAAATGCATAACTTTAATATATATTCAAAAATCATATTTTTGATGCCCAATCACAACAATAACCTATCTAGTTTTGGTTCTCACACCAGTCAATTGGAAATATATAGATATCCCACTTTCGAAACTCGAACATAAATGCTGATGATGGTATACCGATCATCAGAATCATGCCCGGGCGACTAGAGTGTGGTTCTATATCTATCCAGTATGTTAAAACTTCGAATATACGTTTGCAAGGCGTATATGAAAAATCTTTATATACTCGATTGTCCAAGTTCAATACAAAATAAATATTCAAATACGTATAAAATGGTTTAAATTTACAAAACAAAATTTGTTTTCACTTTTTATTATAAAACAACACTCTTCACACTCGTTCTAGGATACTACTGATCCTATCTCTAACAGTCATTCTTATTGGATATTACTAATCCAATCTCTGATGAATTCTTTCGTTTGGTTCTAATTTGCCTTGTTCTCGAGCTCTGTAAACCATAGCACTGATACCAAACTGACATGACCCAAACTCCCCCGTAAAGGAAAGTCTGAATTGAGTTGAGAACACAACAAATCAGAACACAAATAGAAGAACATTTCATTGCTTATTACAACAATTTACATCAGAGTACAAGAATTTACAGAGTATGAATAAATATTATACATCAGAAAAATATCAGAGATTACAAATTACAATGCAGCAGAAAATAATACATAACACAACTGAAACAAATATAAGGATACAGAGCTTTCCGAATATCATTCCAGCGTAAAGCAGGATCCTGTGAATATAAATCTGCAAAACCAAAACTACTAGTTGCCCATGTGGAAAATAAGGGCACCCCGAGTTTAGGTTAAAACAATAAACTCAAGATCAGTCATGTGACTGGTGTGAGAACTAAAACAATTATTTAAAACTTTACTTTAGAAATAAGGTAAATCAAGGGACCACGCCGTATAACACGGAACGGGTTTCCTCCCAATATTACCAGTGCATAGAATAAACAACGCGATGCTTTTTGAAAAAATGAAGCTATTATAAGACTCAGGTCCCATCACACAATGCAACACAGGCCGTAGGATAGAGTTTTCCCTTATAATAGCCAAACATGCTTGGTACGTTTAAATCAAATCATTTTGATACTATTATAATGTAAAGTGTATGAAAACAACTTCAAATATAAATGTATCAATCATAGACGGCATAGTGCCCCATCCCACTATGTCGCCATACTAGGCTCTACAAATAAAACTGAAATGTCACGTATTGGAAATTGGATTTATTTCATGAGTCGAAGCCAGGGATGGCTCCTCACCGCTTCGAGACACTTTAGCAAATGTCTCAGGACTACACACTCTGGGTAACCCCTGGAATCGGTTGGGACGGTCTACACTTACGTTAGTGGATTGGCAATTCCTGAACACATGTTTCCTGTTCCTATCGGACCTATATCCATCGACTCTATAGAGACCGATATTCGAGGCGCCTCGCAATCCAACAACCACATAGGTAAAAATATAACAATGTCAGAGCTTGCAAAACGTTGACACCACCCATAGCTAGAAAGAAACGTCATGTTCTCCCAATGGTCCTTATCTCATTTTTGACTTATACCGAGGTGTGAGGCTCGTGAATTAACGCTGTACACAAAGCTATGCCATTTAAGGACCATTTGCCACTCAGGCATGCCACACAGGCAATTCACGCCATGCAACTGATGTCTATCAATATATAACCTCTGAGCTCGTATGTCTCAGAGAAGGGCGTTAAGCAAGAGAATAAATTCTTCACCGCCAAACAGATATATATTTAATAGAGATCAATCAACACAGAGTAAAATCCAATGTCAGACACACAGTCCATTTACAAGTTCGTTCTGGGTCTGAATGAAACCGGGGGCACCTTATTCCTCGTCCCATATGTCCAACACATGACCCCACACCCGCTACGGTCACTCTCTAAGGGAATGCCATAACATCGGTGGAGTATTTTAAGTGAATATAGAACAGAAAAATTACAACAAGACAGATATAAGTAATACTTGAGAATTTAAAAACATCATTTCATTGCAGCGGAAAGTTAAACATGTTTGGTTACACCAAAACCATAAACAAGAGTCAAGTACATAATATCCATCCTGATAAAACAAAAGTACATAATCCCACTACATAACTTAATAGCCATAATAGAAAAGATAAACTGAGCTTTACATCCACGGTCCAAGCTCCAAAGGATAGATAAAGCAGTCTGACCAAAGCCCACTAATGGTAGGCCCACTCTGATAACCTGAGGGTTGGAAAAAGATAAAAACAACGGGGTCAGACATAAGTCTGAGTGAGTCCTATAACCCTAACAATACAATCATTAAAGTAATTAGGGTATGATATAAACAAGGTACGGTACCTCTGGGGATAATGACTACACTAAGTAGCCAACTAAACACAGGATAAACTAAGATAACCGAAAAGACGCATTTATCCACCCAAGGATAATTACTAGATTGCACCACCCCAGATCTACCCACCCAAGGGTAATTCCTACACTGCACCACACCAGTTCTACCCACCCAAGGGTAATTCCTACTTAAAGGTTGATCCCACTAAGTGTATTTAGTAATTCTACCCAGTAGTTCCTTGTCCCCCTAGCTGACTATATAGGTGCCGTCTGCCCCTATCTCCACTAGGTGTACCCACTACCCCCAAGCGATCGGCTCCCTACCGTAGATACCCATGCTGGCCCCACAGTGGGGTGTATCACTCCCCAAAGTGGCAACCCAATAATCAATGGTGCACGGCTTATACCTACACGATGCAACGTCTTACCTACCAGCCCGGGTCCACACACGCATATGAAACCCGTTGGACTCGCGTTGCCACCGCTACCCCGTTTTGGCCTCTTATAGTCAAGCCCAATATGCGTGTCCCGTCCTCGACCTGGGTCGAGCCCACCAAGATACGTTTTGGGATATTGGTTGAAATGGGCCCCCACAAGCTACTACCTAAGCTTGCCATTTTATCTAGTGAATCCCACTTAACCCGTTAACCATGTCCACCTACATGTTACTAATCTTTGGTTAAGTCTTTTAATCATATTTTAATTGCCACTTAAGGCCCCCCACAAGCTACTACTTAAGCTTGTCATTTAATTATATTTCAATTGCCACTTAAGGCCCCCACAAGCTACTACTTAAGCTTGTCATTTAATTATATTTCAATTGCCACTTAAGGCCTCCACTAGATTTCCACATGCCACCCAAGGCACTTACTTGATTCCCACATGCCACCCAAGGCACTTACTTAACCCTTTAATCATGTTTAATTACATGTTCCACTTTGGTTAAGTATTCTAATCGTATTTTCTATTGCCACCCAAGGCAACCCACTAGTTCCCTCATGCCACCCAAGGCACCCCCACTAGTTACTACATGCCACCCAAGGCACCCACTTAACCCCTCATGCCCCACTACATGCTAATTTGGTTAAGTGTTTCTTAGTTAATTAAGATCGTAACCTTTGTAAAGACCTCTCACATTAGACTGTCTTTTATGGCAGCTGGATATGCCGGTTGGTTCCGGGCAGCCTTACACCATAACAGAGTCTAACCTCGTGTCTTTACACTTGTCACGTATTTAGTTTATAACTAAGACCTCTCACATTGGGCCAATCATTTGTAGCCGCTGGATTTGCCGGTCGGTTCCGGGCAGTCTTATGCTACAAAAGGGTCCAACCTCGTGTCTTAGTAGATTAATTACACCTAATTAATCACCCCCATAATTTGTATTAATTATCCCTAATTAATTACAAATATTTAAGAATATGGGTAGACCTAACTCAATAGGTGTAATGGCGCGTTTTGTAAGGCATAATAATTAAGTTATTTAATTATGTAAATAACGAATATATTAAATAAAACGATAGTTGAACGTATAATTTATAATATAATTATAAACGAGCTTGAAATGGCGCTGCAGTTCGCGATTTGGCGATTTGAACTTCAACTGAATGTACATGATTCGTTTTAAGCCGGATTTCTGTGAAACAAGAAACGTGTGGAGCTGCTGGAGTATATCTTTCTAGTGGAAGAGAAAAATCGGGATTCCATCGTGTAGATTTTGATGTACGTCCAAACCAAATTTCAGAATAGTCGCTATAGAATCGTTTATCGGCCATAACGGTTATTTCAAAATAACTGGATATCGGGTGTGAATTCAGACAAGGTTCTTTTGGGACATAGTGATAATTTAATTTTTAGAAATTTACTGTAATTTTTAATTAATTTAATAAGCGACTTTTTATTTGAAGTATTTCGCACCCTGAAACCCACATTTTTGAAGTTTCAAAATATGAGTCCACCTACCGGTATTAATATATTTTTGGGATCGTGGGGTATTCTCATCTCACCGGTGCTTTTATCTCTGTTCGTAGCGGCTCGTGTATGGATATAATTTTATATATAGAGGGTACGGTAATTGTTACAACTCCACAACAAAATATCTAGATATTTTATCCCATTATAAATAGCCCAAATTCGTTTCTGTAAACCTAAATCTCGCTCATTTCTTCAGCCGCCAATACTTCTGTTCTTCCTTCAATAAAAACGAGATAATCTCCTCTTTCAAAATCAAGTAAAAATACAAATAAATTCCTTAAAATCACTTGACTTATATTTCGGAATTCACAAGGAGAAGTTCTCCAACGCAGTGGCATTTCCGTCGAACTCGATGGACTTCTCGAGCTTGCGGTCTTCGCCAGGAAAGGGGGTTCAAGCTGGGAGCTTCCATTCAGACGCAGAGACCGACGTTGAAGACTGAATGACGGGATTTCCGTCATCAGCTCGAGCGTGCCAAGGAGTGGTCGACCATGGTTTTTGTTTGGTGCTGACGTGATGAAGCACAGGAGAATGGAATGCGGTGAATACATGAAGGTGCTGCAGTAAAACGCGAGGGGTGCTGAGGACGGATAAAAGGATTTCGAAGTGTTGTTTTGATTTCTGGTGCTCAACCGTGAATCGGAGAAGGAAGTAGCTTTTAACGTGGGTGATATTTTGAAGTTGAGTGGCTTTCATGTGAGCTGACGAGTTTGTTTTGTTGAGTTGCCAAGAAGAAAAAATGGGAGTTGTTTTACTGTGTTGCTGGAGGCGAGCAGTAGGCGTGAGACATGGTTTTGTATTTTGTTCGTTTGATTTAAAGGAGGAATCAGTTAGGAGTTTGTGGAGTTTTCCTTTGGTAACTATAAGAAGAAGATTGTCTGTTTGGTGAAAAATGAAGGAGATGGGATGTTTACTGAAATGGTGAGAAATGGGAGCATGACTGGGCGGCCATAGTTTTGTGTTGAGGGGCAGTAAAACAAACGGTGAAGGTCTGTAGCAAATGGGAGATGTGTGGGAGTTGGTGTAGTTGAGAAGGCAATGGCCGAGCTCTAGTGGTAGCTGACGTTGGCAGTCAGAAGGCAGGCTGAGTGCTGAAGTTAAAAGGAAGAGGGTACAGTAGCTTCTGGAGACGTGAGCAAATGGAGAGAAGCAGGTCGCACGGGAATCATGGTATCGAACAGGATATTCTGAGAATGGTCTGGAAATGGATTGGAGCTCGACTAATCGTACGATCCGAATCAACGACGCAGATCGTTGTTTATCGGTTAACGCGCAATGTGAGTAAAACTCACCAACTCTATACAGTTCTATTTTTACAACGTATTCTTAGGACTGTTAATTATTGTCTGTTTGACTGTGTGTTGATTGTTTGATTGAACTGCTAGTCAGTTAGTTAAATTTCTATATTGATTCTGTTTAACAGAATGTATCATATGGAACTGAAAGTGATGTTATCTATATTGTCTAACATCTGTGATGCAGGGAAACAGGTTGGAGGAATCCGACTGGATTCCTCAACAGTTATTTTATTGTTTTTCATATATTGTGATATATGATGTGTTATGAAATCTGTTATTGATTTCATATGTTTGAATGATACCGATCATTGTTATACGACACGTTAAACACCGTAGGTGATACTAGAATGTAAAAAGGGAATTTTCAATGTTTATACTGAAAATAAATCTTATTTATAAAATCGATAGGATTTTATAAAATGAAAACAATTATTTATTTAGGAAATAAATAAAGGAAACATTTATTTAGATTTTAAATAAATGGAATAAAGGAATATTTATTTAGGAAAAAAAAATAAAGGAACACTTGTTCGGAAAATAAATAGAATTATACAAGGATAGATTTAAACACGTGCTTCGCACACGGTATAACACGATATGGATTTAAATGAGATATTAAGTAGGAAATCTGTTTTAAACAGATAAATTAAAGTAGATTAATTTATAAATAATGTTTTATAAATTAAATAAATTATTTATCGTTGATAAATGGAATATATATAAGTCTGGACTTATATAGAGAAGTAGAAACGTTATAAAAAGGACATTTATAAAGTGAAGAACCGTTAGTAAAAGTAAATCTTTATAAATGGATAAACTTGTAAAAAGTAAATCTTTATCAATGGATAAACGTTGTAAAAAGGAAATCTTTCGAAATGAGTTATTCGAATTAGATATTTGAATAGAGTTAAACACATTAGAGTGATTCGAATTACTTATTCGAATAGAGTTAAACAAAGTAATTTGTTAGGTTAACCAAAGCAAGTTAGTCGAATTAATCAAAGTAATTGGTTAAGTTAACCAAAGTAAATTAGTTAAGATAAACTAAGCGGTTAATCGAAGTAAATTAGTTGGGTTAATCAAAGTGAATTAGCTGAGTTAAACTAAGTAAATCGGTTAGAGTTAATCAAAGTGAATTAACTAAGTTAAACTAAGTGGATTAGTTCAGTTAATCGAGACAAGTAAATCAAGTTAGGTTAAACCATTTGAGTTAACCAGTTAAAGTTTACCAGTTAAAGATAAATAGTTAGAGTTGACCAGTTAAAGTTGACCAGTTAAAGTTGACCAGTTAGAGTTGACCAGTTAGAGTTGACCAGTTAGAGTTGACCAGTTAGAGTTATCCAAGTGGAGTTAATCGAGTAGAATTGCCGAATATCACTTATTCGAAGTAGAGTTATCGAATATAGAGTATTCAAGGGAAGAGTAATCGAATATAGTTTATTCGAGTGGAGAAATCAAATGTTATTCATTTGAGAAGAGTTACCGAATATTATTTGTTCGAAGAGTAGTTATCGAATATTGGTTATTCGAAGTTAGTAATCCAAAGGAGTTATTCGAAGTTAGCTGATCCAAAGGAGTTATTCGAAGTTAGTAATCCAAAGGAGTTATTCGAAGTTAGTAATCCAAAGGAGTTATTCGAAGTTAGTTAATCCAAAGGAGTTAGTCGAAGAGTTAATCGAATATAGTTATTCGAAAGAAGGTGTTAATCGAATATAGTTATTCGAGTAAAGTTAAAAGAGTTAATCGAATTTAGTTATTCGAAATGAGTTATTCGAATTTGATATTTGAATAGAGTTAAACACATTAGGGTGATTCGAATTACTTATTCAAATAGAGTTAAACACGTAAGAGTTAATTGAATATTAGTTATTCAATTAGAGTTAAATCGAATTTAGTTATTCGAAAGGAGTTAATCAATTTGAGTTAAGTTAATCGATTTGAATTAAGTTGAATCGAAATGGAGTAAATCGATTAGAATTAAGTAATCAAGTTAGAGTAAATCGAATATTGATTATTCGAAGGTAAGTTATTCGAATTAGTTATTCGAAGGAGTTAATCAAATGAGTTGATCCAAAGGAGTTAGTCGAATATTAGTTATTCGAATAGAGTTAAAGGAGTTATCGATTTTAGTTTGATCGAAAGGAGTTATCGATTAGTAAATCGAAAGGAGATTTTCGAATATAGCATATTCGAAAGAAAGAGATCGAATATTGTTTATTCGAAAGAGAGAGATTTCGAATATGAGTTATTCGAAGAGAGATAATCGAATATAGGATATTCGAAGAAGAGTTAATCAAATAGAGATTACTCGAAAGAGAGTTATATGTCGAATTCGATTATAGCGAATTCGGGAAAGTACTATTTACTTTCCAGGGTTTAAATCAAGATTTAGTTATTGATTTAGAAATTAGGCGTGTGTTAAATTATTCGAGTTAGGAGATAAAGTTATAATTTAGGTTAGATATTGCAGAAGTAGGAATTATAACGTTATAGTTATAATCAAACGTTGTCATATAAGAAGTGGATTCGTAACCTGAATCCGAGAATTTGCGTAAACAGATGATTGGAAAAAGTGAGTGACGAACTTCATCTATTTCACAGTAAAGGACGTTGTTCAATTAAGGTCTGAGAGGTAATTATACCCCAACTTGATTGACTTCAGAATTGACAAAGGAATAGTTGTGGTTCGATAGGAAAGGTTGATTTGAAATATAGTTAAGTAATAAGCGATTAATGGATTAAGCGTAACGATGTTTTATACAACGTTCATTGGAAATCCGTAAACGAGTTTTGGGAACGTTTTCCAAATATAGTCAGATATGTTTTCTAAACATAGAAAATGAAATGTTTTCATGATAAGAATTTTAGAAATAGAGTTAAGCAAATTCAAAAACTAACTGGAGAGGGTAAGTTGAACGGTTTTCTAAGTGACGATCTGATGTTGGTTTCGACCTTCCGGATTGATACTTAGAGAATTGTTCTCATACTAGTTACAGTTAGGGACTGATAGTTGCGAAATAATAGTGATGTGAAAATAAGCTATGGAAATGTTTTCCAATGATTTATAACATATATTTTCTAAATATATGAAATAAGGAAATATGAACATATGATGATTGATCGATCGAATTTCCATTTGGAAATAAGATCGTTGTTTGTACACCGACATGTTTTCATTTGATAGTTGAATCACAGACTATCAAAGTTTTTACCATTTTAACGTTGTTAATATGGAGAGACCGGTTGGATTATTATCCAAAGAACCACTCTGTATTGGCATAAGCGTTACGAGCAATATATGCCAAAGATAAATTGAAGACGGAGTAAAGTGCAAGGGCTGTTGTATAAATCTTAGATAACAGTGACTAAGATGGATATACTGAATAGTGCCTTCGGTTTGTCCAGTCCCAGGACAACGTATATGGAAGAAGGTCTGACAGAGTATATCCAATGGATCGCGTAAGTTGATCTGTTCAATCGTATTCACGTTTGGTGGCGGAGGAATTCGTTTCTCTTAGCTATATACCCGTGTTATTTTTGTATAAGTCAATTTGTGATTTGGCGGGTATGACGATGTGGCATTCAAAGTGAATGGTGATCAGATGTTCTGAAGATAGACGTAGCTTCTAGCCTCACACCTGGAAGTAACAAAAGTTGGGCTAGGCAGCATGACTAGTTGGGTCATCCCCAAGCAGGGTGTATTGTCACCGATCTAGTGAATATTCATATTTATACTTCTTTTTGATTCTGTATCTTCGGATGACGGTTTGATGGCCTACAACCGTGGTGGCAATATATTCGCGACACTCAAGCTAAATGAGTGAGCGGTCATGTGTGGCCGGGTTGCAAGAGTTCTTGTTGAACCCTGAGTGTATCACCTCTAGAGTACACTATTCAGAAGGTGCTCCCATACCTTGTCTGTTGGAATCCATTCTCCGATAAGCGCCCTGGGGTTTATGATTTTATACTATGTATGTAGAACGTGAGATGCAAGCGTTTCTGCTAGATTGATACCTATTTGTACTTAGACATTATTATAATATCACAATGATATTGCTTGTCAAAGTTGATTAGATACTCATAAGGAAAAACCCGTTCCGTATTCACGGCGTGGTCTTATGAGATATCATATACCTGTTCAATTGTTTTAAACTGTTTTACTCATACCAGTCCCATGACTGACCCGGAGTTTACTTTGTTGTTTTCCCTAAACTCTAGGGTGCCTAAATTTGTACGGGCAGTCAAGTAGTCGGGATTTACAGATATACTTGGAGAGCTTGGAGCAGGAGGCTGCAAGATTTTATAGCTATAGTTATTTCCGCTGTGTTGTAAGTGTTGTACTCTGATAAGTGCTATTGTATATATATAACTGTTTACTTCAAAGTTATGTTATATATTATATGTTATTCGTTCCGCTGTAAGATTCATGTTACTCTGATGATTCTGATGTTCTTCTTCTTCTTCTATTCTATTAGTTCTATCTTTTCTTTCTCACCTTCTAAATTCTTTCACTAACGTCTCGGAATTTCGGACTCTCGAGGAGTCGGAAATTTCCAGCCGTTACAGTTGGTATCAGAGCTTAAGTTAAGTGATTACCTTGGCTCTGTGGCATAACTCGATAGAGATGGGATTAGTAATATCCTAGATTGAGTTTGAGTGTATATATATGAGCGCGTAATTGTTACTCAATATAAAATGGTTTTATATTGTGGAGACTCATTGGTTGAGTGGCTTATGAATTCTGGTCGATCAGTTGATCCACTGTATCGATAAGGGTTACTAAACACTCGAATACGATGAACCGTCATGGTATGTTTTGAAAGAGGGTAAATGAAATAATTTTTCCCAAATATATTTGTTTATAGAAGAAATATATATCTTGAAATTATTATAGTATATTGATTGTGTTGGGTGTTATTATAATCGAATAAGATTATAAAAGGGTGAAATGGTCATAAATGACCAATCAGAATTCATATGAATGTAATATATGAAATAGTTTGAATTAAATATGAATTTAAATCAGATTTGGAATTAAAATAAGGAAATTTTAAGTTCCTGGGAGATTTTGAAAATGTTTTTCAAATTTGAAAATGATATAGTATTGAACTCACTTCGATAGCTAGAAAATAGATTCTGATGATGAATCTAGACATCATCAGTGTTCATTTTCGAGTTCTAAGTGACGGATTACTACCAAAGGTTTTGTTTTTGAATTGTTTTGAGAAAACAAGTTGTTTAGAAATTCAAAGGTTTTGAATTGGCATTATGATTTCAAATTGATTTGAAAGGAACCCAGGAACTTAAGTTCTGGAATTAAAATTTAACTAATGAAGTTAAATAAAATGAGATGGTAAAAATAAATTGAAATTTAACTTGAACTGAGTTAAATAAAATTGAATTGGATTAGAGATAATCTAGAATGGAACCAAATTGATAAGTCAATAATTTGAAATTTGATATTAGAGTTCGAATGAAATTCGATTTGGATTTGAGGATATGTACTGATTGGAGATCAATTGGAATGGATAACATTGGTATATGTTGAAGTGGTAGCAGATGAAAGGGGTAGAGTTAAATGCCCGACAAAAAGGTACAAGTTTATATCATATATGAGTTTGGATTTTATGAGCCGAATTGGCAAGCCGCTTGGCTGTTTGATTTTCTTTTGGGTTGGAGAAGGCCTAGAGAGGCGAGGATGGTTTGTCATATTAACCAATACAAAGGAGGTTATGGCGAATTTTTTCGAAAATTCCAGGCGTTAGAACATTCTCATGATTTATGGAAATTCAGTTAGCCAGAATGAATTAAAAATTTAATTGAAAATTTAATGGTTCAGTTGAAACTGGAGTTGAGAAGTAAACTAAAAGATATTTGAATCTAGTTAGTAAAGTTGGTAGCATTCTCCTATCTTAGCAATTTCGAGGACGAAATTATTTTAAGGGGGGAAGTCTGTAATGGCGCGTTTTGTAAGGCATAATAATTAAGTTATTTAATTATGTAAATAACGAATATATTAAATAAAACGATAGTTGAACGTATAATTTATAATATAATTATAAACGAGCTTGAAATGGCGCTGTAGTTTGCGATTTGGCGATTTGAACTTCAACTGAATGTACATGATTCGTTTTAAGCCGGATTTCTGTGAAACAAGAAACGTGTGGAGCTGCTGGAGTATATCTTTCTAGTGGAAGAGAAAAATCGGGATTCCATCGTGTAGATTTTGATGTACGTCCAAACCAAATTTCAGAATAGTCGCTATAGAATCGTTTATCGGCCATAACGGTTATTTCAAAATAACTGGATATCGGGTGTGAATTCAGACAAGGTTCTTTTGGGACATAGTGATAATTTAATTTTTAGAAATTTACTGTAATTTTTAATTAATTTAATAAGCGACTTTTTATTTGAAGTATTTCGCACCCTGAAACCCACATTTTTGAAGTATCAAAATATGAGTCCACCTACCGGTATTAATATATTTTTGGGATCGCGGGGTATTTCTCATCTCACCGGTGCTTTTATCTCTGTTCGTAGCGGCTCGTGTATGGATATAATTTTATATATAGAGGGTACGGTAATTGTTACAACTCCACAACAAAATATCTAGATATTTTATCCCATTATAAATAGCCCAAATTCGTTTCTGTAAACCTAAATCTCGCTCATTTCTTCAGCCGCCAATACTTCTGTTCTTCCTTCAATAAAAACGAGATAATCTCCTCTTTCAAAATCAAGTAAAAATACAAATAAATTCCTTAAAATCACTTGACTTATATTTCGGAATTCACAAGGAGAAGTTCTCCAACGCAGTGGCATTTCCGTCGAACTCGATGGACTTCTCGAGCTTGCGGTCTTCGCCAGGAAAGGGGGTTCAAGCTGGGAGCTTCCATTCAGACGCAGAGACCGACGTTGAAGACTGAATGACGGGATTTCCGTCATCAGCTCGAGCGTGCCAAGGAGTGGTCGACCATGGTTTTTGTTTGGTGCTGACGTGATGAAGCACAGGAGAATGGAATGCGGTGAATACATGAAGGTGCTGCAGTAAAACGCGAGGGGTGCTGAGGACGGATAAAAGGATTTCGAAGTGTTGTTTTGATTTCTGGTGCTCAACCGTGAATCGGAGAAGGAAGTAGCTTTTAACGTGGGTGATATTTTGAAGTTGAGTGGCTTTCATGTGAGCTGACGAGTTTGTTTTGTTGAGTTGCCAAGAAGAAAAAATGGGAGTTGTTTTACTGTGTTGCTGGAGGCGAGCAGTAGGCGTGAGACATGGTTTTGTATTTTGTTCGTTTGATTTAAAGGAGGAATCGGTTAGGAGTTTGTGGAGTTTTCCTTTGGTAACTATAAGAAGAAGATTGTCTGTTTGGTGAAAAATGAAGGAGATGGGATGTTTACTGAAATGGTGAGAAATGGGAGCATGACTGGGCGGCCATAGTTTTGTGTTGAGGGGCAGTAAAACAAACGGTGAAGGTCTGTAGCAAATGGGAGATGTGTGGGAGTTGGTGTAGTTGAGAAGGCAATGGCCGAGCTCTAGTGGTAGCTGATGTTGGTAGTCAGAAGGCAGGCTGAGTGCTGAAGTTAAAAGGAAGAGGGTACAGTAGCTTCTGGAGACGTGAGCAAATGGAGAGAAGCAGGTCGCACGGGAATCATGGTATCGAACAGGATATTCTGAGAATGGTCTGGAAATGGATTGGAGCTCGACTAATCGTACGATCCGAATCAACGACGCAGATCGTTGTTTATCGGTTAACGCGCAATGTGAGTAAAACTCACCAACTCTATACAGTTCTATTTTTACAACGTATTCTTAGGACTGTTAATTATTGTCTGTTTGACTGTGTGTTGATTGTTTGATTGAACTGCTAGTCAGTTAGTTAAATTTCTATATTGATTCTGTTTAACAGAATGTATCATATGGAACTGAAAGTGATGTTATCTATATTGTCTAACATCTGTGATGCAGGGAAACAGGTTGGAGGAATCCGACTGGATTCCTCAACAGTTATTTTATTGTTTTTCATATATTGTGATATATGATGTGTTATGAAATCTGTTATTGATTTCATATGTTTGAATGATACCGATCATTGTTATACGACACGTTAAACACCGTAGGTGATACTAGAATGTAAAAAGGGAAATTTCAATGTTTATACTGAAAATAAATCTTATTTATAAAATCGATAGGATTTTATAAAATGAAAACATTTATTTATTTAGGAAATAAATAAAGGAAACATTTATTTAGATTTTAAATAAATGGAATAAAGGAATATTTATTTAGGAAAAAAAAATAAAGGAACACTTGTTCGGAAAATAAATAGAATTATACAAGGATAGATTTAAACACGTGCTTCGCACACGGTATAACACGATATGGATTTAAATGAGATATTAAGTAGGAAATCTGTTTTAAACAGATAAATTAAAGTAGATTAATTTATAAATAATGTTTTATAAATTAAATAAATTATTTATCGTTGATAAATGGAATATATATAAGTCTGGACTTATATAGAGAAGTAGAAACGTTATAAAAAGGACATTTATAAAGTGAAGAACCGTTAGTAAAAGTAAATCTTTATAAATGGATAAACTTGTAAAAAGTAAATCTTTATCAATGGATAAACGTTGTAAAAAGGAAATCTTTCGAAATGAGTTATTCGAATTAGATATTTGAATAGAGTTAAACACATTAGAGTGATTCGAATTACTTATTCGAATAGAGTTAAACAAAGTAATTTGTTAGGTTAACCAAAGCAAGTTAGTCGAATTAATCAAAGTAATTGGTTAAGTTAACCAAAGTAAATTAGTTAAGATAAACTAAGCGGTTAATCGAAGTAAATTAGTTGGGTTAATCAAAGTGAATTAGCTGAGTTAAACTAAGTAAATCGGTTAGAGTTAATCAAAGTGAATTAACTAAGTTAAACTAAGTGGATTAGTTCAGTTAATCGAGACAAGTAAATCAAGTTAGGTTAAACCATTTGAGTTAACCAGTTAAAGTTTACCAGTTAAAGATAAACAGTTAGAGTTGACCAGTTAAAGTTGACCAGTTAAAGTTGACCAGTTAGAGTTGACCAGTTAGAGTTGACCAGTTAGAGTTATCCAAGTGGAGTTAATCGAGTAGAGTTGCCGAATATCACTTATTCGAAGTAGAGTTATCGAATATAGAGTATTCAAGGGAAGAGTAATCGAATATAGTTTATTCGAGTGGAGAAATCAAATGTTATTCATTTGAGAAGAGTTACCGAATATTATTTGTTCGAAGAGTAGTTATCGAATATTGGTTATTCGAAGTTAGTAATCCAAAGGAGTTATTCGAAGTTAGCTGATCCAAAGGAGTTATTCGAAGTTAGTAATCCAAAGGAGTTATTCGAAGTTAGTAATCCAAAGGAGTTATTCGAAGTTAGTTAATCCAAAGGAGTTAGTCGAAGAGTTAATCGAATATAGTTATTCGAAAGAAGGTGTTAATCGAATATAGTTATTCGAGTAAAGTTAAAAGAGTTAATCGAATTTAGTTATTCGAAATGAGTTATTCGAATTTGATATTTGAATAGAGTTAAACACATTAGGGTGATTCGAATTACTTATTCAAATAGAGTTAAACACGTAAGAGTTAATTGAATATTAGTTATTCAATTAGAGTTAAATCGAATTTAGTTATTCGAAAGGAGTTAATCAATTTGAGTTAAGTTAATCGATTTGAATTAAGTTGAATCGAAATGGAGTAAATCGATTAGAATTAAGTAATCAAGTTAGAGTAAATCGAATATTGATTATTCGAAGGTAAGTTATTCGAATTAGTTATTCGAAGGAGTTAATCAAATGAGTTGATCCAAAGGAGTTAGTCGAATATTAGTTATTCGAATAGAGTTAAAGGAGTTATCGATTTTAGTTTGATCGAAAGGAGTTATCGATTAGTAAATCGAAAGGAGATTTTCGAATATAGCATATTCGAAAGAAAGAGATCGAATATTGTTTATTCGAAAGAGAGAGATTTCGAATATGAGTTATTCGAAGAGAGATAATCGAATATAGGATATTCGAAGAAGAGTTAATCAAATAGAGATTACTCGAAAGAGAGTTATATGTCGAATTCGATTATAGCGAATTCGGGAAAGTACTATTTACTTTCCAGGGTTTAAATCAAGATTTAGTTATTGATTTAGAAATTAGGCGTGTGTTAAATTATTCGAGTTAGGAGATAAAGTTATAATTTAGGTTAGATATTGCAGAAGTAGGAATTATAACGTTATAGTTATAATCAAACGTTGTCATATAAGAAGTGGATTCGTAACCTGAATCCGAGAATTTGCGTAAACAGATGATTGGAAAAAGTGAGTGACGAACTTCATCTATTTCACAGTAAAGGACGTTGTTCAATTAAGGTCTGAGAGGTAATTATACCCCAACTTGATTGACTTCAGAATTGACAAAGGAATAGTTGTGGTTCGATAGGAAAGGTTGATTTGAAATATAGTTAAGTAATAAGCGATTAATGGATTAAGCGTAACGATGTTTTATACAACGTTCATTGGAAATCCGTAAACGAGTTTTGGGAACGTTTTCCAAATATAGTCAGATATGTTTTCTAAACATAGAAAATGAAATGTTTTCATGATAAGAATTTTAGAAATAGAGTTAAGCAAATTCAAAAACTAACTGGAGAGGGTAAGTTGAATGGTTTTCTAAGTGACGATCTGATGTTGGTTTCGACCTTCCGGATTGATACTTAGAGAATTGTTCTCATACTAGTTACAGTTAGGGACTGATAGTTGCGAAATAATAGTGATGTGAAAATAAGCTATGGAAATGTTTTCCAATGATTTATAACATATATTTTCTAAATATATGAAATAAGGAAATATGAACATATGATGATTGATCGATCGAATTTCCATTTGGAAATAAGATCGTTGTTTGTACACCGACATGTTTTCATTTGATAGTTGAATCACAGACTATCAAAGTTTTTACCATTTTAACGTTGTTAATATGGAGAGACCGGTTGGATTATTATCCAAAGAACCACTCTGTATTGGCATAAGCGTTACGAGCAATATATGCCAAAGATAAATTGAAGACGGAGTAAAGTGCAAGGGCTGTTGTATAAATCTTAGATAACAGTGACTAAGATGGATATACTGAATAGTGCCTTCGGTTTGTCCAGTCCCAGGACAACGTATATGGAAGAAGGTCTGACAGAGTATATCCAATGGATCGCGTAAGTTGATCTGTTCAATCGTATTCACGTTTGGTGGCGGAGGAATTCGTTTCTCTTAGCTATATACCCGTGTTATTTTTGTATAAGTCAATTTGTGATTTGGCGGGTATGACGATGTGGCATTCAAAGTGAATGGTGATCAGATGTTCTGAAGATAGACGTAGCTTCTAGCCTCACACCTGGAAGTAACAAAAGTTGGGCTAGGCAGCATGGCTAGTTGGGTCATCCCCAAGCAGGGTGTATTGTCACCGATCTAGTGAATATTCATATTTATACTTCTTTTTGATTCTGTATCTTCGGATGACGGTTTGATGGCCTACAACCGTGGTGGCAATATATTCGCGACACTCAAGCTAAATGAGTGAGCGGTCATGTGTGGCCGGGTTGCAAGACGTTCTTGTTGAACCCTGAGTGTATCACCTCTAGAGTACACTATTCAGAAGGTGCTCCCATACCTTGTCTGTTGGAATCCATTCTCCGATAAGCGCCCTGGGATTTATGATTTTATACTATGTATGTAGAACGTGAGATGCAAGCGTTTCTGCTAGATTGATACCTATTTGTACTTAGACATTATTATAATATCACAATGATATTGCTTGTCAAAGTTGATTAGATACTCATAAGGAAAAACCCGTTCCGTATTCACGGCGTGGTCTTATGAGATATCATATACCTGTTCAATTGTTTTAAACTGTTTTACTCATACCAGTCCCATGACTGACCCGGAGTTTACTTTGTTGTTTTCTGTAACAACCCGTAAAATGCGAGCCAGTTTGAAATTTTTATTTTGGCAATTATAGCGAATTTTCTATATTTGAAATAAATTATTTTAATTAAAATCGACGAGAAATTTATTTTGAATGGAATTCGACGTATATATTATATACGTCGTCGTTAGAATATAAATATTTATATATAATTATAAATAGAATTGAAAATGGCGCGGTAGTTCGATAATTCGATTTCAAACTTCAATTGAATGTACCGGGTGCAAAACAATCCGGATTTTAGTGAAACCAAAAATGATAGGATCTAATTGATAATATCTTTCTATCGAATCCGAAAAATCAAAATTTCGTAGCGAGAATCAAAAGTTATGTCCAGTTGAAAATTCTGAATAGTCGCTATGGAATTCAGGCCCTTAAAAATGGACATTTTGCAAACGACCTCGGATTTCGACGAAACCAGTTTTGTTGGATCCGCAGTGTCAAGTTATTGCTAGATTTCAAATTTCATAATTTTTCGAATCAATATGTGAGCGTGGCATAGGAAAACGCGTTTGACCAGTTTCAGTTGATTTTAATCGACTGGAAATTAGCCATTTTTCATACGGTCTCAGAATTCGACGAAACTAGTTTTGTTAGGACCGTATCGTCAATACGAAGCTAGAAAATATTTTTCTCGAATTTTTCTAGTTAGTATGTGACCCCGGTAATTTGAAATGTACGTTTAAAATTCAATATAGCGATTTAAATGTAAATTCAACGGAAACTTATCGAGACGATCGAATCAGCTTGAGAGACATATCCCATTGTGTTCGGAATGGGGGTAAAACGCTATGGACGACAGGCGGTGGGCCTCGTTTCGAGGTCGTATGTAAAAGTCAACTTTTAATAATAATAAAATAATAAATTAAAATAAATAATAAAAAAAAGAAAACCCCTCTCTCCCCTTAACCAGGCCCCCCCCCCCGATCTCTTTACATTTCGAACAAAAAAAAAAAAAAAAAAGAGGAAAAAACCCTCGTCGCAACCGCCAACCGCCGCCCCTCCCCATCGATCGCGCCACCTTCACCTTCGATTCCCCATCGATGTCAGCTCCCATCCTTCCCGTTCATCTCCTCCGTTTCCCCCTTCCTCGCGAAACCCACCGCCCTCAACGTCGAAGCTCCCTAGTCAACCGCGCCACCATCAGAAGGCCGCCACCACCAAGGTCTCCGGCGTCACCTCGGAACCGAAACCCCCTCCTTTCCGACCACCTGCTCCACCCACAAACTGACGTGAATCCCCTTATTTTGAAACACTGTAAGTTTAGTTTTGTTTTGTTTTGTTTTGTTTATTTATTTTGTTTAAAACTGAAATTTATTAATGTTTAAAACTGAAATTTATTAATGTTTAAAACTGAAATTTATTAATGTTTAAAACTGAAATTTATTAATGTTTAAAACTGAAATTTATTAATGTTTAAAACTGAAATTTATTAATGTTTAAAACTGAAATTTATTAATGTTTAAAACTGAAATTTATTAATGTTTAAAACTGAAATTTATTAATGTTTAAAACTGAAATTTATTAATGTTTAAAACTGAAATTTATTAATGTTTAAAACTGAAATTTATTAATGTTTAAAACTGAAATTTATTAATGTTTAAAACTGAAATTTATTAATGTTTGAAAAACTGAACTTTATTTTGTTTAAAATCTGAATATGATTTTGTTTGAAAAACTGAATTTGATTTTGTTTAAAATCTGAATATTATTTTGTTTTAAAAACTGAATTTTATTTACTTTAAAAACTGGTTTTTAGTTATGTTGTAAAGTTATAACAATATAATCTTTTATATTGTTGAAATAAAAATTCGATTTTTATATATTGAACTTTGAAATAAAATTTCGATTTTTATACATTGAACTTTGAAATGAAAATTCGATTTTTATATATTGAACTTTGAAGTAAAAATTCGATTTTTATATATTGAATAGCGAAGTAAAAATGTGATTTTTACGTATGTAGTGAAAGCAGCAACGAAGGTGACAAAAAGGCGAGACGACGAAGACTTCTGCAAAAGGAGAGCCGTGGAGCTAGGATAGCTATATGTGAGAATTTCTCACCTTTCAATTTATTTTTCTAGTTATATATATATATACTAGGATGCAGACGGTGCTTAGTAGCACCCGACACAATCGTCCACAGACCATGGACTTGTTTGATTGGTTGCGTAGATTAGTTGGATTATTTGATTGAAATTGAATTGTGTGGTGAAATGAATTGATTTGATTGATGTGTGAATGGCGTGGGCCTTCACTAGACCGGGGATAAGGCTAGGCCTTGTCCCGTTTCTAGTATCGTGCCGTTATGCCGCCGAAATTTTCTAAAAATATGTTAGAAAATAAAAATATCATTTTATTGTGTAAATGAATAATAGAAATTCATATGTTGGAATAAAATGTTTTATCGTTAAAAATATAATTTTTAACGTGAATATGAATATAGTGAAAGTGAATAAATAAATATTCATTTACAAACCAGACGGTTTGTTTATGTACACTTATTTGAAGGACATTGATTGGGTCGATAAATTTTACACATCGCCCAACAGCACAAATAAAATAGGTGTTTGATTGTTTGAAACCCCACACGGGTGTTGGGATAAAATTTGAAGTTCACTCATCCTGATTGATTAAATATGTCGATCGATTGATTGACAGGCTGTTATAAGCGTTGAATATCTATATTTGATGCTTATACAGTGTAGTGCACTTTGGTTGATGGTTGATTATTTTTCCATGCTATTATACATGTGTTGTATGAAAATCCATATAATTAACTTTATATGGTAATTGATTGGGCCTCATTCCAATTTGAAAAGTAAAGAATATTATAAAATAAAAGTTCATGTGTTGACAGTACTCATCCATTGAGATTGGTCATGTGTTGAACGAAATATTTTAGTAATAAAATTTACATCTTTATCAATATTATAAAATAAAAGTTCATGTGTTGACAGTACTCATCCATTGAGATTGGTCATGTGTTGAACGAAATATTTTAGTAATAAAATTTACATCTTTATCAATATAAAATAAAGGTTCATGTGTTGACAGTACTCATCCATTGAGATTGGTCATGTGTTGAACGAAATATTTTGATAATAACAACTATTTTTGAAAAAGAAATATTTGAAATAGAATATTTGAAAATAGAAATTTATGAAGCCGTGTTGATTAGATTGACGCTATTTTGACGTGATCGATATTTATATCGATTTTGAAAACGATTTCGAAATGAATTGAATATATAACGATTTCGAAATGAATTGAATTGAAAACGATTTCGAAATGAATTGAATTGAAAACGATTTCGAAATGAATTGAATTGAAAACGATTTCGAAATGAATTGAATTGAAAACGATTTCGAAATGAATTGAATTGAAAACGAATTCAAATTGAATTGAAAGTGAATTGAAATGAATTCAAATTGAATT
Organism: Allium sativum; assembly: GCA_030737875.1. Taxonomy (NCBI): domain Eukaryota; kingdom Viridiplantae; phylum Streptophyta; class Magnoliopsida; order Asparagales; family Amaryllidaceae; genus Allium; species Allium sativum. The sequence goes on from CM060909.1 coordinate 457,407,603, forward strand.
GAAATTTGAATTGAATAGAAATGAATTTTAAAACGAATTTATAAAGAAGAATTCAGTTTTGATTTGAATTGAAAAAGGAAGTTGAAATTGCTTTTGAAACGAATTTAAAACTATTTATATAATTCGTTTTAAATAGAAATCGACGAAATATATATTATATATATTATATATAATATAATGGCCTGAATAGAACGCGCCGCGCCGCGGCAGTTCGCGAATTTCGACCATTTATTTCAAACGGACATTACGGGAGATCCGACCGTCGGATTCTCCTAAAACCGGAACCGTTGGGTTCGTATCGAAAAGAGCTTTCTAACGAATGTTAGGAATTTGAAATCTAACGGTTGGATTTGGAATTATGTCCAAATCAAATTTGAAAAAGGTCGCTGTAAGTGCAGTTCGATGGCCATTGATGGAAATCGACTGTACGGGCCTTGATAAAATTATTAAAAATAGTAATAATTTGTGTAAAATCATAAGAAATGATTTGGGGAAAATTGGGATGAAAAACTCCATATTTGAAAAGATAAAAATAGATTTTTATCGAAATGAACTAGTTTTGAACTAGAAAGATAATTCTATTTATTTTTAAATAAATAAATTGAATTTGAAATGGTTTTAAAAATAACCAGAATTTCCAATGATTGCATTGGAGTGGAATTGAATCGAAATTGTCTTCGGAATATTTCGATGTTGGAATTCGTGATTATACAGGTGTTGTTATGGAAATTTGAAAGATATATATTTATATCGTTATTTCCAATACGACATTTGTTAATCGTAGAATTTGGTATTGAATATAAGCCGGTATATTTTCTATTCAGAGCCTTATATTGAATATCAAATGTGATTTGGGTTTGTCGTGAATGGTGTCTTCACTAGCACTGTTCTTGAACCCAGTTGAGAAATGATTAAATCTTTTTATTTAGATTTAATGAAGGGTACCAATTAAATAATATTTAATTGGAATTGAATTGATATTGATTTTTGGGTTTATCGTGAACAGTGTTTTAAACAACACTCGTTCTTTAACCTGATAATTAATGAATGTGATTTTGGGTTTATCGTGAACTGTGTTTTTAAATGACACGGATTCTTTAACCCAGTCGAAGATTAAAACTAAGTGGAGTTTTAATGAATCTTTAATTAGATTGAAATGATCGAAAATGGAGTATCACCAGTTTTGCTCCAGGCGATAGTTAAATCTTTAATTAGATTTGAACGTGAAATGGTAATTGAATTTACCGATAACACTGTGGTGTTAGATATGAAGTATTCACAGCTTTACTTCATGGGATGAATAGGTTGGGATTGGGAAATTATAACAAATGATTACTTCGGTAAGGTTCGCTAATCCCGACTAGTTTGAATTGATATTCAAAAGTTGATTAAAGAATAAATTCAAGAATTTATCTTTGATAAAATTAATGGGAACCTTTCCCTATGAATGTGAAATTAGAAACTAACTGTCGGTTAGCTAAGTAGAATGGTTTTCTGGATATTGATCTGATGTTGGTTTCGGCCTTCGGGGTTAATATTTGGGGAATTATTCTCTTGATTAATTTACGGTTAGTGACTGATGGATTGGAATGAGGCGTATGTTGTGTTTGTGTAACACTTATTTAAAATATACGCGAGTTATTCGGGAAGACCGGGTTTATCCCATTCTGAATAACTGATACGACGATAAGTCGAAGATGAAGACGATGGTCGAAGACCGGAGGTCTTCACGTCGTTTGGGTAATTACTGATGATCTTGATTGGGCTGTACACCCAAGAAGATGGAAACAGTTAGTGATCGTCCAGACGTACTTGGAGATCGATGGATATGCGGGGTACTAGGTGCCTCCGGTTTCATTCAGACCCAGAACGGACTTGTAAATGGACTGTGTGTCTGACATCGGATTTCATTCTGTGTGACTGATATCGGTTGCATAGGATGGTTTGCCTGTGTGGCATGCTAAGTGGCAATTGATCGAGGCTTCTGTTGAAAAGCAAAGTCTTGTGGTGATGATCAAAGCACGGCCTTTGTGGCGTGGCTTTGTGTAACGTTTACCTCGCGTGTTTCACACCCGGTATGAACCAAAAACGGGAGACGGACCTCAGGGAGGGCTTGCGTTTCTTTCTAGCTAAAAGTGGCGTTAGTGGTTTTACACGCCCTGACGAGTTTGACTTATGTGGTTGTTGTTGTTGCAAGGCGCCTCGGTTTGATCGGACGATCCGGGTCCGATGGAGTCATTCGTTGGCTCGTTTGCGCCCCAAAGGGCGGGGAGACGTATTGTTCAGGCATAATAATCCACATCGGTGGACCGGCCCTGACGATCCAGGGGGCAGTTGCGGCTGTCCCTGAGACATGGTAGGCTAGATTGTCTCGAATCGGTAGAGGACGATCCCTGGCCTCGGTTCATAGACGGAAATCCAATTTCCAAATACGTGACTTTGCGGTTTTATTTGTAAACCTATATATGGTGACATAGTGGGATGGGGCGCTTATGCCGCCTATGATTGATACTTATGATTTGAAGTGTTTTATACATTATGCACCTATAATAGTATCAAATGATTTGTTTTAAACGTATCAAGCATTCTTTGGCTGTTATAAGGGAAAACCCTATCCTCGGCTGCGTTGCATTGTGTGATGGGACCTGGGTCTTATAACAGCTTCATTTTTCTTTATTTAGCATTGCGCTGTTTGTTTTATGCACTGGTATTCTTGGGAGGAAACCCGTTCCGTGTTATACGGCGTGGTCCCTTGATTTACCTAACTTTGAAAATAAAGATAATAACTGTTTTAGTTCTCACACCAGTCACATGACTGACCTGGAGTTTATTGTTTTAACCTAAACTCTGGGTGCCCTTATTTTGACACGGGCAGCTAGTAGTTTTGGTTTTGCAGATTTATATTCACAGGATCCTGGTTTACAGCTGGAACGATATCCGGAAAGCTTTGTATCCGTATATCTTCTTCTAGTTGTGTATTGTATTATTTTCCGCTGCTATGTATTTAAATGTAATTTAAATCTCTGATATTTCTGTGTAATATTCATTTATACTCTGTATATTCTTGTAATCTGATGCACTGTTGTTATATATAGTGAAATGTTCTTCTGTATGCGTTATGTTTTGTCCTGTTCTCAAACGATAGGGCGTTTCGAACGGCCTGGATCGGTTTAGCGACTGGTTCGGACCGAGCGAAAATCCTTGCTCGTTCACACGTGGTATCAGAGCTTTGGTTTGCAAAGCAGAGAACAAGACACATTAGAACCCTACGAAAGAATTCATCAGATAATTGGATTAGTAAAATCCAATTAGAATGACTCGTTAGAGATAGGATCAGTAGTATTGTAACAACCCGCAAAAATCAGAACCAATTTAAAAATTTTATTTTAGAAAATTTTAATGAGTTTTGACAATATTAAATAATCTATTTTAAATAATAATGATCACAAATTTGATTTAAATCGAAAGAAGAATGAATGATTTAATTTTTATTATAAAAAGAGTTAGAAATAACGCGGTAGTTTGAAAAGTCAAACTTGAACTTTGACTGACCGTACAGGATGCAAAATTTAACGGATTTTAGTGAAACCAAAAATATTAGAATCTATTTAAAAATATCTTTCTAACGAATCTGAAAAATCGAAATTTCATAGCGGAAATCAAAAGTTATGGCCAATTCAATTTTAGAAAGGTCGCTGTAGAATATATAGGGCCCGAAAGGCTACTTTTCACATATATAGGAATTTGAACTCGAAACCACTTCCATTGAGTTCGGAATGACGTTTCTGCATTGAAAAACAGTAAACACTTATATATTGTGAGTTTCGAAAATTATTTGTTTAAAAATGTATTTTTAATATTAAATATATTGGCCTTAAAAATAGTCATTTTTCAAACGACCTCCGTTTTCGACGAAACCACTTTTGTTGGAACCGGAATGTCAAATTATTGCTAGGTTTCAATTTTCAGAATTTTTCGAATTAATATGTGAGCGTGGCGAAATAAAATGTGTTTTGACTATTTACAGTTAAATTTGAACGCCTTAAAAATAGCCATTTTTCAAACAGTCTCAGAATTCGACGAAAATAATTTTGTTGGATTCGTATCGTCATAAGAAAGCTAAAAATATTTTTTTTAGAATTTTCTGAGGTCGTATGTGGCCCCGGCACATTTAAATGTTCGGTAGGAATTAAATAATTAATTTAATATTGTATTTTCAATTAAAACCGAAAATAAAACGTGTAGACATCAGAATTGGACATTGGGACATAGCCCATCGCGTTCAGAAGGCCTTAAAACGTTAAGATCGACAGTAAGCAGGCCCAAATCCGAGAAAGTTCAAAAATCCACTTTATTTCACGAAATTCGGAATTTAATATTAAAATAATATAAAAATCCGAAAACCCTAACCCTAACACTGTTCATGGCGGCCGCCGCCCAGAAAATTGAAGGCCAGAATTGCTCCAACTTCAAACGCTAATATCTCCCAATCCGTTCGTCGAAAATTTATGTATGACCTACCAAATCGAAGAGAATTCAGAGACCTTTCAATCTATACGGCTATGATCATCATTAGGTTCACGGATTTCACGAATTTCGAGGCCAAAGTCGCTGCGTTTTTGGGTGTTTTCTGGGCAAGATAGGGGACCGGAATTCGAGGGGTTCAGGCCGTGGGTGTGTCTCGAGATGGTCTTCGCGGTGGTGGTGTCGGATCGGCGGTTGGTGGTCCGTGGGGTGGTGCGCACGGAAGGATGAACGGCGGTTTTGGGTTCGGCCGTGAGTAACGTGCGACGGGGAAGAAGGTCCTTTTTCTTTTTTTTTATTATTTTATTATTTAAATATTTAAATTATCCGATGTTTAAAAATTCATAACTCTCTCATACGAGGTCCGTTTGACAAACCGTAAATTGCGCTGGACTCGTCTTTCCGAGCTCTTCGCGATGGCGCAGACCACACCTGATTCTGAGACAGTTGATTTTCAGCCAAAATTTGGGGTGAGAGTTCAAATTCTATTATTTATTTAATTATTAATTTATTTTCCCACATGAAAATAATTGTATGATGATGATGATTTAGTTCTGAAATGTTTTGGGTGTATGAATTATCGATTGTTGCTTGTGGTGTGCTTATTGTTCATGTTATGCTTAAATCCGTCTTTATATTGTATATGTTATTGAGTTTAAATTGCAGTTGGAAAATTAAATCTAAATTTAGATTTAAAACATATTTTATTCAAATCTAGACGTTCTAATTTATTTTATTTTAATGTCATTTTCATTCTTCTGAAATGAACAAAGAAATGGAACGACAAATAAAACTTTATTTTATTTGTTGATGTTACAATGAAATTTGAACGACAAATAGAATATTATTTTTATTTGTTTTGTTTACAATAGACTATGAACAACGAATAAAATATATTTCTTTTTGTTCGCCTTAAAGGTTAACTAACAAAGTCCTCATTTTTGGTTGCATAAAAAGAAAACAAAAACTCTCAATTTTGTTGCATTAAAAGTTAACAAACAAAAATTCATATTTTTGTCACCGAAGAAAAAAATGAAACGAGAACTGATATTTCTGTCATTGAATATAGATGAAACAAAAATCCATACTTTTTTTTCATTGGAAAAAAAAAAGAAAATGAAAAAAAAAGAAGAAGAAATTTTCCTTTTATTTGAATTGATGTGAAATATCAATTCAATGTTGATAAAAAGTTTGTGTTTTGTTTGCATTTCTCAAACAGAAATGTACGAAGGAATAAAAAGATTGTATTTTGTTTGCTTCCCTTGATGCGAACAAAATGACAAAATATAGATTTACATTTAAAATAAAAAGAATTATATTCTTCTTGCATTTCTCAATGCAAACAAAATGTTTAAATAAAAAGAGAATTATATTTTGTTTGCATCCCTTGACGCGAACAAAGTATTGAAATAAAGATTTACATTAAAATTTATATTTTTATTTGTGTTTTCAAGACACAAATGAACTTGAAACATACTTTTTATCTTTATTTTATTTATTTACATTTCATAATGTAAATATCACTTGAAAATAAAACTTACCTTTTCATTTGCACTTTATAATGCAAATACAACATAAGGATAGAATCTACTTTTTATATGCAATTTACAATGTAAAATAAAAAGTACATTTTTATATGTAATTAGAAAGGGGATTTGCAATAAAATATAAAATTACATTTTTATATGTAATTTATAATGGGATATATAATTGTAAAATAAAGTTTACATTTTTATATGTAGTAAGAAATTGAAAATTCGCATTGATAATAAGATAACACTTTTGTTAAGATATTGCAAAAGATAATTTTTGTCGCTTTTTCTTTTAGAAAAAAAAAAAAAAAACATATTTTGTCACTCTTTTCTTTTTAACATGAAAAGGGTCATTTTGTCGCTTCTTCTTTTTAACATTAAAAGAACATTTTTATGTCATGTTTTTTTTTAGCATTAAAGGAAGCATCTTTGTTGTTTTTCCTTTTAGTAATAAAAAGAACATTTTGCTTTCATTTCTTATGATAATATTTTATCGTCATTTTGAATGCGGTAAAAATTAGAATTGTTAATGTTGAATATTTTATCGTCATTTTGAATGCGGTAAAATTAGAATTGTTAATGTTGAATATTTTATCGTCATTTTGAATGCGGTAAAATTAGAATTGTTAATGTTGAATATTTTATCGTCATTTTGAATGCGGTAAAAATAGAATTGTTAATGTTGAATATTTTATCGTCATTTTGGATGCGGTGAAAATAGAATGGTTAATGTTGTCATTTTTATCGACATTCTTGGTGCGATAAAAATAGACAATGTTAGTGATTCATTTTTATCGACATTTTTGGTGCGATAAAAATAGACAATGTTAGTGATTCATTTTTATCGACATTTTTGGTGCGATAAAAATAGACAATGTTAGTGATTCATTTTTATCGACATTTTTGGTGCGATAAAGATAGACAATGTTAGTGATTCATTTTATCGACATTTTTGGTGCGATAAAAATAGACAATGTTAGTAATTCATTTTTATCGGCAATTTTGATGCGATAAAAATAGCAACGATAATGTTACATTTTTATCATCATTTTAGATGCAATAAAAAGAATATATTTTTGTGTTACATTTTATTGTCTTTCTAGAGACAATAAAAAGAATAAAATTAAAGAATTACAATTTTATGTAAAATTGCTTTCATTGAAAAGAATAAATATAGAAGACGAGATTTTTGTTGTTAATAATAAACAATAAAAAAGGAAAATTACATTCAAAATGTAAGTTAGAATAGAAAGAACATTTTGTTAAGTAAAAATGTAAATTACAATAAAAAGTATAGAAATAAAGATCACATTTTTATTGACCGTTTATAGGCAATAAAAGGAATATAAATAAAAGAGACATTTTTATCACATCACCCAAGTGCACAAATTAGTTTATCATTTGCTTGATTGGTTGAAAACCCCACACGGGTGTTGGGATGAAAATTTACATACACTAATCCCAATATTAGTTGTATGTTGATCGTTAGATCGACGGGCTGTGATGAGCGTTATTATTTAATTTTAACGCTTACACAGTGGAAAATTACACTTTGGATGTAATGGATGACTTGATGATTGTACTGTTATTGTCATATATATGATGTGTGTGAAATCCATATAATCCAAATTATATGGTAAATGTTTTGAGTCGCATTTCGATTCAAGTGTTCTTTTAAATAAGACTATTTTTACATTAGAAATCCTTTTTATATAAAGTATATATATTTTAAAAAATATAGAATTTTAATTAAGTATATGTTAAAACAAGGAATATTTGTAGAAGATAAAGATTTGTAAAATAAAGAATACTTCTCATTTAGAATCTTTTATCTAAAGAATATTTTTATGATTATTTTAAAATATGTTTTTAAAGAGATTACTAGCATTTGCAATCATATTTTGTGATATGTAATAAATTGAGATGTGAAGTGGGTTTACCGTGGACGATGTTTTAAACGACATCTATCCTTTAATCCAATTTGCATTGAAATCATTATTTGGAACTTATAAATCTATTTTATAGAATTAAAAAGACATTTTCTATAAATCAAGTTTTTCAACTAATATATTAAATAGGAACTAAGTGGAAATTCTATTGGTAATAATTGAGATGGGCTTCTGTAAAAGAAGACCGATATTATATATGAAGTTTAAGAGGCTTTGCCGTTATTCCATTTATACTATTAGTCTGATACAGAAATCTATATCGATTATGTATTGATTGGATTTCTGTGGAATTCCATATTTTTAGAAATTGATTTATAGATTGTATTTTAAATATTTATCTTTGATAAAATTAATGAGAATCTTCTAAAGCGAATATCTTATTAAAAGAATATTCTGAGTTGAGATGTGACGAAATGTGTGATTTTCCAACATTTGTTTAATCCCAAATTACGCAAGTTATTTAGAAAGACCGGGTTTAACCCATTCTGAATAATCAACACGACGATCAAGAGTCGAAGACGAAGACGATGATTGAAGACCGAAGATTTTCACATCGTTGGGATGATGATGACTAGTATCTTGAATTGGGATTGGCCTTCCAAGGCAAGGTATTTGGTAATGATCGTCCAAACGCATTTGGAGATCGACGGACACGATGTTTCGTTCAGACCCAGAACGAACTTATAAATGGATAGCATGCCTGACATTGAAATTTATTTCATGTAATTAAATCGGTTTTTATTTAATATATAAATGCATGGTGGCGGAGGATTTATTCTCTTGCTTAACACCCTTTTGTATGTTAAATAATTACCGATCGCATGATATGAGTTGTTGATGTGGCACGCCAAGTTGCAATTGAACAAAGCTTATTGTTGCAAAGCAGAGCCTTGTATGATGATCAAAGCATAGTCTGGTATGGACATAGCTTTGTGTAATACGTTACTTCGCGAGCCTCACACCCCGGTTGAGTCTAAAACGGAGTAAGGGAACGCAGGGAGTGCGCACGTTTCTTTCTAGCTAGAAGTGGTGTCGGTGCTTAAACTGGCTGACATTTTACTTATGTGGTTGTTGGATTTGAGGTACCTCAGGTATATTGGTCGTATTGTGGCCAATCAGAGATCCGTTAGGATCGGGAAACGTGTGTTCAGGAATAACTAATCCAGTCCATTGCACCAGTTGGACAGAGTACCAACACGGGGACGGACCGGCCCTGCAGGATCCAAGGGTTGGACAGAGTACCAATCCTGGGGCATTGCTAGAGTGTCTCGAATCGGTAAGGAATTCGCTCCTAGCCTTGACTCAGATGGAAACCCAAATTTCCAATACGACATCACGCGGTTTTGATTGTATACCTATACATGGCGACATAGTGGGATGGGGCACTCATGCCGTCTAGGATTGATATATTTACTTTAATGTATTTCAAATTGGTTGCACACTATTATTATATACTACCGTGTTTATCGTATCAAGCATCTTTTGATCATTATAAGGTAAAACCCTATCCTCCGGTTTGCGTTGCATTGTGTGATGGGACTTGGGTCTTATAATGGTTTCATTTTTCTAAAAAGCATTGCGTTATTTTGACGAATTACTTTAGTCATGCACTGGCAATCCATAGGAGAAAACCCGTTCCGCGAAAGTGGCGTGGTCCTGTGATTAGCCTTATTATATTATATAGGTTAAGTAGAATTCTCACACCAGTCCCACGACTGACCTGTAGTTTGTTTCACTTTGCAAACTCGGGTGCCCTCTTTCCACACGGGCAGTCGAGTAGCTTATTTGACAGATAGATAAAACAAGATCCTGGATTGAAGATTGAAGCTGTGGCCATAGTGTTGATAGCCTTCCACCGAGATTAGTTCCGCTGCAATGTATTCATTTATTGTAATTTATTCTTCCGCTGTAATTATTTTCCAATGTACTCTGATATGTATATTCTGTACTCTGATGTAACATTTATTATTGATGTTATGAAAGTCTGTGTTTTTGTTCTGATGTGTTGTATGCCCAAAGTTAAAGTATTCGTAGGTTTCCGCTTTTTGGATCAGACCTGTGTGGTTTATGGTCGATTCAAAGGGTGGGAATTTGCGGGTCTTTACAGTTGGTATCAGAGCTCAGGTTAGCTGAAATCTTTGGGGTACAACTCGTTAGAACTGAACGGAAGACTCATCAGAGATTGGATTAGTAATGTCCAATAAGAATACTCATTAGAGATAGGATCAGCAGTATCCTAGAATGAGTGAGCTCGTTAGAGATGGGGTTAGTAATGCCCTAGAACGAGTTAAGAGTTACGAATTCATAATTGACGTATTTTTGATATTTATAATCTATTCTTTGAAATATGATTTTTATAAATATAAAGTTATATATATTTTGAAAAGATAATCAACCATTAAAAATTAAAATTGAGATAGTTAATTTTACAATTTTTAGCTACGTTCCTTTTCGAGGACGAAAAGTTTTTAAGTGGGGGCGATTGTAACAACCCGCAAAAATCAGAACCAATTTAAAAATTTTATTTTAGAAAATTTTAATGAGTTTTGACAATATTAAATAATCTATTTTAAATAATAATGATCACAAATTTGATTTAAATCGAAAGAAGAATGAATGATTTAATTTTTATTATAAAAAGAGTTAGAAATAACGCGGTAGTTTGAAAAGTCAAACTTGAACTTTGACTGACCGTACAGGATGCAAAATTTAACGGATTTTAGTGAAACCAAAAATATTAGAATCTATTTAAAAATATCTTTCTAACGAATCTGAAAAATCGAAATTTCATAGCGGAAATCAAAAGTTATGGCCAATTCAATTTTAGAAAGGTCGCTGTAGAATATATAGGGCCCGAAAGGCTACTTTTCACATATATAGGAATTTGAACTCGAAACCACTTCCATTGAGTTCGGAATGACGTTTCTGCATTGAAAAACAGTAAACACTTATATATTGTGAGTTTCGAAAATTATTTGTTTAAAAATGTATTTTTAATATTAAATATATTGGCCTTAAAAATAGTCATTTTTCAAACGACCTCCGTTTTCGACGAAACCACTTTTGTTGGAACCGGAATGTCAAATTATTGCTAGGTTTCAATTTTCAGAATTTTTCGAATTAATATGTGAGCGTGGCGAAATAAAATGTGTTTTGACTATTTACAGTTAAATTTGAACGCCTTAAAAATAGCCATTTTTCAAACAGTCTCAGAATTCGACGAAAATAATTTTGTTGGATTCGTATCGTCATAAGAAAGCTAAAAATATTTTTTTTAGAATTTTCTGAGGTCGTATGTGGCCCCGGCACATTTAAATGTTCGGTAGGAATTAAATAATTAATTTAATATTGTATTTTCAATTAAAACCGAAAATAAAACGTGTAGACATCAGAATTGGACATTGGGACATAGCCCATCGCGTTCAGAAGGCCTTAAAACGTTAAGATCGACAGTAAGCAGGCCCAAATCCGAGAAAGTTCAAAAATCCACTTTATTTCACGAAATTCGGAATTTAATATTAAAATAATATAAAAATCCGAAAACCCTAACCCTAACACTGTTCATGGCGGCCGCCGCCCAGAAAATTGAAGGCCAGAATTGCTCCAACTTCAAACGCTAATATCTCCCAATCCGTTCGTCGAAAATTTATGTATGACCTACCAAATCGAAGAGAATTCAGAGACCTTTCAATCTATACGGCTATGATCATCATTAGGTTCACGGATTTCACGAATTTCGAGGCCAAAGTCGCTGCGTTTTTGGGTGTTTTCTGGGCAAGATAGGGGACCGGAATTCGAGGGGTTCAGGCCGTGGGTGTGTCTCGAGATGGTCTTCGCGGTGGTGGTGTCGGATCGGCGGTTGGTGGTCCGTGGGGTGGTGCGCACGGAAGGATGAACGGCGGTTTTGGGTTCGGCCGTGAGTAACGTGCGACGGGGAAGAAGGTCCTTTTTCTTTTTTTTTATTATTTTATTATTTAAATATTTAAATTATCCGATGTTTAAAAATTCATAACTCTCTCATACGAGGTCCGTTTGACAAACCGTAAATTGCGCTGGACTCGTCTTTCCGAGCTCTTCGCGATGGCGCAGACCACACCTGATTCTGAGACAGTTGATTTTCAGCCAAAATTTGGGGTGAGAGTTCAAATTCTATTATTTATTTAATTATTAATTTATTTTCCCACATGAAAATAATTGTATGATGATGATGATTTAGTTCTGAAATGTTTTGGGTGTATGAATTATCGATTGTTGCTTGTGGTGTGCTTATTGTTCATGTTATGCTTAAATCCGTCTTTATATTGTATATGTTATTGAGTTTAAATTGCAGTTGGAAAATTAAATCTAAATTTAGATTTAAAACATATTTTATTCAAATCTAGACGTTCTAATTTATTTTATTTTAATGTCATTTTCATTCTTCTGAAATGAACAAAGAAATGGAACGACAAATAAAACTTTATTTTATTTGTTGATGTTACAATGAAATTTGAACGACAAATAGAATATTATTTTTATTTGTTTTGTTTACAATAGACTATGAACAACGAATAAAATATATTTCTTTTTGTTCGCCTTAAAGGTTAACTAACAAAGTCCTCATTTTTGGTTGCATAAAAAGAAAACAAAAACTCTCAATTTTGTTGCATTAAAAGTTAACAAACAAAAATTCATATTTTTGTCACCGAAGAAAAAAATGAAACGAGAACTGATATTTCTGTCATTGAATATAGATGAAACAAAAATCCATACTTTTTTTTCATTGGAAAAAAAAAAGAAAATGAAAAAAAAAAAAGAAGAAATTTTCCTTTTATTTGAATTGATGTGAAATATCAATTCAATGTTGATAAAAAGTTTGTGTTTTGTTTGCATTTCTCAAACAGAAATGTACGAAGGAATAAAAAGATTGTATTTTGTTTGCTTCCCTTGATGCGAACAAAATGACAAAATATAGATTTACATTTAAAATAAAAAGAATTATATTCTTCTTGCATTTCTCAATGCAAACAAAATGTTTAAATAAAAAGAGAATTATATTTTGTTTGCATCCCTTGACGCGAACAAAGTATTGAAATAAAGATTTACATTAAAATTTATATTTTTATTTGTGTTTTCAAGACACAAATGAACTTGAAACATACTTTTTATCTTTATTTTATTTATTTACATTTCATAATGTAAATATCACTTGAAAATAAAACTTACCTTTTCATTTGCACTTTATAATGCAAATACAACATAAGGATAGAATCTACTTTTTATATGCAATTTACAATGTAAAATAAAAAGTACATTTTTATATGTAATTAGAAAGGGGATTTGCAATAAAATATAAAATTACATTTTTATATGTAATTTATAATGGGATATATAATTGTAAAATAAAGTTTACATTTTTATATGTAGTAAGAAATTGAAAATTCGCATTGATAATAAGATAACACTTTTGTTAAGATATTGCAAAAGATAATTTTTGTCGCTTTTTCTTTTAGAAAAAAAAAAAAACATATTTTGTCACTCTTTTCTTTTTAACATGAAAAGGGTCATTTTGTCGCTTCTTCTTTTTAACATTAAAAGAACATTTTTATGTCATGTTTTTTTTTAGCATTAAAGGAAGCATCTTTGTTGTTTTTCCTTTTAGTAATAAAAAGAACATTTTGCTTTCATTTCTTATGATAATATTTTATCGTCATTTTGAATGCGGTAAAAATTAGAATTGTTAATGTTGAATATTTTATCGTCATTTTGAATGCGGTAAAATTAGAATTGTTAATGTTGAATATTTTATCGTCATTTTGAATGCGGTAAAATTAGAATTGTTAATGTTGAATATTTTATCGTCATTTTGAATGCGGTAAAAATAGAATTGTTAATGTTGAATATTTTATCGTCATTTTGGATGCGGTGAAAATAGAATGGTTAATGTTGTCATTTTTATCGACATTCTTGGTGCGATAAAAATAGACAATGTTAGTGATTCATTTTTATCGACATTTTTGGTGCGATAAAAATAGACAATGTTAGTGATTCATTTTTATCGACATTTTTGGTGCGATAAAAATAGACAATGTTAGTGATTCATTTTTATCGACATTTTTGGTGCGATAAAGATAGACAATGTTAGTGATTCATTTTATCGACATTTTTGGTGCGATAAAAATAGACAATGTTAGTAATTCATTTTTATCGGCAATTTTGATGCGATAAAAATAGCAACGATAATGTTACATTTTTATCATCATTTTAGATGCAATAAAAAGAATATATTTTTGTGTTACATTTTATTGTCTTTCTAGAGACAATAAAAAGAATAAAATTAAAGAATTACAATTTTATGTAAAATTGCTTTCATTGAAAAGAATAAATATAGAAGACGAGATTTTTGTTGTTAATAATAAACAATAAAAAAGGAAAATTACATTCAAAATGTAAGTTAGAATAGAAAGAACATTTTGTTAAGTAAAAATGTAAATTACAATAAAAAGTATAGAAATAAAGATCACATTTTTATTGACCGTTTATAGGCAATAAAAGGAATATAAATAAAAGAGACATTTTTATCACATCACCCAAGTGCACAAATTAGTTTATCATTTGCTTGATTGGTTGAAAACCCCACACGGGTGTTGGGATGAAAATTTACATACACTAATCCCAATATTAGTTGTATGTTGATCGTTAGATCGACGGGCTGTGATGAGCGTTATTATTTAATTTTAACGCTTACACAGTGGAAAATTACACTTTGGATGTAATGGATGACTTGATGATTATACTGTTATTGTCATATATATGATGTGTGTGAAATCCATATAATCCAAATTATATGGTAAATGTTTTGAGTCGCATTTCGATTCAAGTGTTCTTTTAAATAAGACTATTTTTACATTAGAAATCCTTTTTATATAAAGTATATATATTTTAAAAAATATAGAATTTTAATTAAGTATATGTTAAAACAAGGAATATTTGTAGAAGATAAAGATTTGTAAAATAAAGAATACTTCTCATTTAGAATCTTTTATCTAAAGAATATTTTTATGATTATTTTAAAATATGTTTTTAAAGAGATTACTAGCATTTGCAATCATATTTTGTGATATGTAATAAATTGAGATGTGAAGTGGGTTTACCGTGGACGATGTTTTAAACGACATCTATCCTTTAATCCAATTTGCATTGAAATCATTATTTGGAACTTATAAATCTATTTTATAGAATTAAAAAGACATTTTCTATAAATCAAGTTTTTCAACTAATATATTAAATAGGAACTAAGTGGAAATTCTATTGGTAATAATTGAGATGGGCTTCTGTAAAAGAAGACCGATATTATATATGGAGTTTAAGAGGCTTTGCCGTTATTCCATTTATACTATTAGTCTGATACAGAAATCTATATCGATTATGTATTGATTGGATTTCTGTGGAATTCCATATTTTTAGAAATTGATTTATAGATTGTATTTTAAATATTTATCTTTGATAAAATTAATGAGAATCTTCTAAAGCGAATATCTTATTAAAAGAATATTCTGAGTTGAGATGTGACGAAATGTGTGATTTTCCAACATTTGTTTAATCCCAAATTACGCAAGTTATTTAGAAAGACCGGGTTTAACCCATTCTGAATAATCAACACGACGATCAAGAGTCGAAGACGAAGACGATGATTGAAGACCGAAGATTTTCACATCGTTGGGATGATGATGACTAGTATCTTGAATTGGGATTGGCCTTCCAAGGCAAGGTATTTGGTAATGATCGTCCAAACGCATTTGGAGATCGACAGACACGATGTTTCGTTCAGACCCAGAACGAACTTATAAATGGATAGCATGCCTGACATTGAAATTTATTTCATGTAATTAAATCGGTTTTTATTTAATATATAAATGCATGGTGGCGGAGGATTTATTCTCTTGCTTAACACCCTTTTGTATGTTAAATAATTACCGATCGCATGATATGAGTTGTTGATGTGGCACGCCAAGTTGCAATTGAACAAAGCTTATTGTTGCAAAGCAGAGCCTTGTATGATGATCAAAGCATAGTCTGGTATGGACATAGCTTTGTGTAATACGTTACTTCGCGAGCCTCACACCCCGGTTGAGTCTAAAACGGAGTAAGGGAACGCAGGGAGTGCGCACGTTTCTTTCTAGCTAGAAGTGGTGTCGGTGCTTAAACTGGCTGACATTTTACTTATGTGGTTGTTGGATTTGAGGTACCTCAGGTATATTGGTCGTATTGTGGCCAATCAGAGATCCGTTAGGATCGGGAAACGTGTGTTCAGGAATAACTAATCCAGTCCATTGCACCAGTTGGACAGAGTACCAACACGGGGACGGACCGGCCCTGCAGGATCCAAGGGTTGGACAGAGTACCAATCCTGGGGCATTGCTAGAGTGTCTCGAATCGGTAAGGAATTCGCTCCTAGCCTTGACTCAGATGGAAACCCAAATTTCCAATACGACATCACGCGGTTTTGATTGTATACCTATACATGGCGACATAGTGGGATGGGGCACTCATGCCGTCTAGGATTGATATATTTACTTTAATGTATTTCAAATTGGTTGCACACTATTATTATATACTACCGTGTTTATCGTATCAAGCATCTTTTGATCATTATAAGGTAAAACCCTATCCTCCGGTTTGCGTTGCATTGTGTGATGGGACTTGGGTCTTATAATGGTTTCATTTTTCTAAAAAGCATTGCGTTATTTTGACGATTTACTTTAGTCATGCACTGGCAATCCATAGGAGAAAACCCGTTCCGCGAAAGTGGCGTGGTCCTGTAATTAGCCTTATTATATTATATAGGTTAAGTAGAATTCTCACACCAGTCCCACGACTTACCTGTAGTTTGTTTCACTTTGCAAACTCGGGTGCCCTCTTTCCACACGGGCAGTCGAGTAGCTTATTTGACAGATAGATAAAACAAGATCCTGGATTGAAGATTGAAGCTGTGGCCATAGTGTTTGTAAAGACCCGCAAATTCCCGCCCTTTGAATCGACCATAAACCACACAGGTCTGACCCAAAAAGTGAAAATCTACGAATACTTTAACTTTGGGCATACAACATATTAAAACAACAACAGAAGACTTTTATAACATATCATCATATAATGTTACATCAGAGTACAGAATATACATATCAGAGTACATTGGAATATAATTACAGCGGAAGATAAACACAAAAATGTAATATACTGCAGTGGAAGAACACAGCGGAAGACTTTCTATCTCTGGACACAGCTTTAAGCTTCAACCCAGAATCCTGTTTAATATATCTGCAAAAATAGCTACTCGACTGCCCGTGTGGAAATTATGGGCACCCGAGTTTGCCAGTGGACAAAACTACAGGTCAGTCATGGGACTGGTGTGAGAATTCTACTTAACCTATATAATATAATAAGGCTAATCACAGGACCACGCCACTTTCGCGGAACGGGTTTTCTCCTATGGATTGCCAGTGCATGATTAAAGTAAATCGTCAAAATAGCGCAATGCTTCTTTTTTAGAAAAATGAAACCATTATAAGACCCAAGTCCCATCACACAATGCAACGCAAACCGGAGGATAGGGTTTTACCTTATAATGGCCAAAAGATGCTTGATACGATAAACACGGTATTATATAATAATAGTGTGCAACCAATTTGAAGTACATCAAAGTAAATGTATCAATCCTAGACGGCATGAGCGCCCCATCCCACTATGTCGCCATATATAGGTATACAATCAAAACCGCGTGATGTCGTATTGGAAATTTGGGTTTCCATCTGAGTCAAGGCTAGGGAGGAGATCCTTACCGATTCGAGACACTCTAGCAATGCCCCAGGATTGGTACTCTGTCCAACCCTTGGATCCTGCAGGGCCGGTCCACACTTACTTTTGTGGATTGGCAATTCCTGAACACACGCTTCCCGGTCCTTTTGGACCTATACTACGGCCAGTGGCGACCGCATAAACCGAGGCCTCGAAAAATCCAACAACCACAATGAATAAATGCCAGCGCTGGTAGGTCCCTGGCACCACTCTAGCTAGAAAGAAACGTGTGCACTCCCTGCGTTCCCTTCTCCCGTTTTAGACTCTACCGGGCTGTGAGGCTCGCGAAGTCACGTTACACAAAGCTATGCCTAAATAGACTATGCTTTGATCATCCCACAAGGCTCTGCTTTGCAACAATAAGCCTTGTTCAAGTGCAACTTGGCATACCATATCAACAACTCATATCATGCGATCCGTAATTATTTAACATACAAAAGGGTGTTAAGCAAGAGAATAAATCCTCCGCCACCATGCATTTATATATTAAATAAAAACCAATTTAATTACATGAAATAAATTTCAATGTCAGGCATGCTATCCATTTACAAGTCCGTTCTGGGTCTGAACGAAACAACGTATCCGTCGATCTCCAGTACGTCTGGAAGATCATCACTTTTACCTTGCCTTGGGGGATCAGTCCCAATTCAAGATATTAGTCACCATCAACCAAACGATGTGAAGCTCTCCGGTCTTCAGTCACCGTCTTCATCTTCGACTCTTGATCGTCGTGATGATTATTCAGAATGGGTTAGACCCGGTCTTTCTGAATAACTCGCGTATTTGTAATTAAAACAACCATACGCCACATTCCAACTTTGAATATCCTTTTAAATAAAAATTATTATTTATGTTAAAAGGTTCTCATTAATTTTATCAAAGATAAAATAAATTAATTTTTTAATCTTTCTAAAAAGATTTATTAATATTCCAATTTTGATTTAATTTATAAAATAGATTTATAAATTTCAAATAGTAATTTCAATGTAAATTGGATTAAAGGATAAATGTTATTTAAAACATCGTCCACTACAAATCCAATCGACATATCAATCACCAAACATAATGGCTAAAATCTAATAATCTTAAATAAAAGGTTTATCCTAAAGATATTAAATCATTACTATATAAAAAAAAACATATTTTAAAATAATCAATAAAATATTCTATATAAAAGATTCTGAATGTAAAATATTCTTTATAATACAAAACCTTTTATTTTACAAAAACTTTTTATTATATAAAAATTCTTTATTTAAAAAAGAAATTCTGCATTAGAATGCGACTCAACCATGTACCATATAATTTGGGTCATATGGGTTTCATACATTTCATGTATAGGGTAATAACAGGAAATAATCCTCAATCCATCCATTAACAACCAGAGTGACAATGTCAACTGTGTGAGCATTAAAATAAAACAATAACGCTCATCGCAGCCTGTCGATCAATCGATAGACATATAATTAAACATTGGGATTTGTGTCAGTCAAGTATCGTCCCAATACCCGTGTGGGGTTTTCAGCCAACAACAATTCATATAAATAAATAAATAAATAATTGGTTAATAGGTTTAACCAATTTCAATATCACTAAACATGTCACTTATATCGAGTAAAATATATTTTACTCGTATGACTTCCCTATATACTTCTAAAGTCACATAAACAGTGATTTATTTATATAACTTTATTGCGGATGACAAATGGAATATAAATTCCATTATTCTTTATTTGTATGAAGTTACTTAACAATACTTTTCAGTGTATATTTTGACCAACAATACAATTGTATATTAGAATATAAATTCTAATGCCAGTTTGCAAATAAAAATTGAATTTTACATTTGCGTATAAATTCTACGGTATATTATGCAAATAAAAGTAATCCTTATATTTTCACATAAATTCTGTTTCCTACAAAGATGAGTGAAAGTGATACACTCATTTTGTTAACAATTCTATTTCAACGAATACAATGTAAATAAAAGTGTGTTTCTAATCTTTTACTTTTATTTGTACATAAAACACAAATAAAAGTGTATCTCATGTATTTGTCTTTTTATTTGACAAAACAATGTTAATAAAAAGGTTCCTTTATATCTTGTACTTTTATTTAACAAAACAATGGTAAATAAAATGTCCTTTTAACTCTTTTACTTTTATTTAACAAAACAATGACAAATAAAAGTATAATTTTCTTTCTATGCTTTATTTGCATCTAAAAATGCAAATAAGAAATATAACTCTCTTTTTTACTTTTCTTTACAATAGAAAATGTAAATAAAATGGTTCACATAATCTTGTTATTTTTCTTTACAATAGAAAATGTAAATAAAAGGATTCACATTATCTTGTTCTTTTTCATTTACAGTAGAAAAATGTCAATAAAAGGATTCACATTATTTTGTTCTTTTTCATTACCATAGAAAATACAAATAAAAAGATTCTCATTATTTTGTTCTTTTTTTTTTTATTTACAAAGGAAAATGTAAATAAAAAGATTCTCATTATTTTGTCTTTTTTTCATCACAACTAAAAGACGATAGAAATGTACCATTAACATCGCTATTTATATCGCATAAAAAAAAATGTCGAATAAAATGAATCACTAACATTGTCTACTTCTATCGCACTAAAAATGTCAATAAAAATGAATCACTAACATTGTCTACTTTTATCGCACTAAAAATGTCGATAAAAATGAATCACTAACATTGTCTACTTTTATCGCACTAAAAATGTCGATAAAAATGACAACATTAACCCTTCTATTTTCACCGCGTTCAAAATGACGATAAAATATTCAACATTAACAATTCTATTTTTACCGCATTCAAAATGACGATAAAATATTCAACATTAACAATTCTATTTTTACCGCATTTAAAAATGACGATAAAATATTCAACATTAACAATTCTAGTTTTCCTACTATAGAAAATGTAAATAAATATATTTCTAGATTCTATTCTTTTTATTCATATAAGAAAATGTAAATAAATGCATTTTCAATTTCTATTCTTTTACTTACATAAGAAAATGTAAACAAATATATTTCTAAATTTTTATCATACCGTTATAACTCATATATAAATTACATAAAAAAAAAATGTCATTTTTATTTTATCGTTCTAATTCACCTCTAAATTACATAGAAAAATGTAATCTTTATTATGCGATGGGAATTCATATTTTAATTACATAGAAAAATGTAATTCCTATCATACGACATAAATTCATATTTAAATTATATCTAAAAATGTAGTTTTTATCCTACAACGCAAATTCACATTTTAATTACATGAAAAAAAATGTAATTTTCATTCTACCGTTATTATTCATCTCTAAATTACATAGAAAAATGTAATTTAAATCATGCAATGTAAATTTACATTTTTATATCATAGAAAAATGCAATTTGTCATACAGTGCAAATTCATATATAAAGCACATATAAAAATGTAACTTTTGTTATGCAAAGAAAATATGTTTTTTTTCTATTTTACAATGTAAGAATATGACCTTTTCTATTTTACAATGAAAATAATAACTTCTTTATTCATTCTTTCATTACATATAAATGTAATCTTTTCTATCTATTACAATGAATAAAATTACAATAAAAAATGTAATCTTAGCTTATGAACTTTTCATTGTGACAAAATGAAAATAAAAATATAATCTTTTCATTTTCGTCTTTACAGTGAAATCTACATCACATTAAAAATATAATCTTTTTATGCAACATCTTTCTATTGAAAACAATCAACACATAAAAATATAATCTTTTACATTGCTTCTTTTATTGAAATCACTATTACCTTAAAAATGAAGTTTTAATGTTACTTCGTTTATCGAAATAATATTACGTTAAAAAGTGAGATTTTTAATGTTACAACTTTTATTGAAATCAAGGTGACAAATAAAATATGACTCTTTATTGAAATCACTATTTTTTTACATAAAAATGCAATCTTTTATTTTCATTCTTTTTTTTTTTAATGGAACAAATTCATATTAGAATTATATACTTTTTAATCCGCTATTCTTAATGTAACAAATTTACAATAAAAATTTATTCTTTTTAATCATTCCTCTTTAATATAAACAAATCCACATTAAAAATATAATATTTTTCATTGTTCAATTTCTATTGTAAATAAACAAATTAAAAAATAATATTGTATTTGTCGTTCAAATTCTGCTGTTATACAAACAAATAAAAATAAGGTTTTTATTTGTTGAACAGTCTCTGTTGTAATATAAACAAATAAAAATGAGATTTTACTCATTGTCCATTTTCAAATTTTAATATCAACAAATAAAAATAAACTTTTTATTTGGCGATCAATTTCTTTTGTTATGCCAACAAATAAAAATATAAGTTTTTATTTGTCGTTCCCATTCTATTGTTCATTACAGAGTAAATAAAATATTTTTTTTTTTTTTTATAACATGAAATTATAATAACTTGATTTGCATAAATATGATTTTATTCTGAATAAAATATGTTTTAGATCTAACTTTCTAACTGCAAATGAATTCAACAATATATAAAATTCCAATGCGAATTTAGCGTATCATGAACAACAAAACATACAACAAGCAACAATCAACAATTCAAACAACACAGAACATTTCAGATCTGAATCAATATGATAATACAATTATTTTTAGCGCGAGAAAATAATTAACAATTGATTAAATAAATAAAACTAGAATTCTCACATAGATTTTTGGCTGAAATTTTACTGTCTCCTTTTCAACTGCGGTCTGCGCCATCGCGAAGCTCTTAATTTTGTGATTCCAACGCAATTTACGGTTCGTCAAACGGACCTCGTATGAAAGAGTTATGAATTATTAAAGATCGGTTAATTAAATAATTAAATAATAAAATAATATTAAAAAAAGAAACGGGTTCTTTCTTCCTCACGTCGCTCTTCCTCACGGCCGAACCCAACATCCTCTCTCCAATTTCTGGCCGCACCCCTCTAGAAGCCACCATCGTCCGATCCGAGACCACCACCCGAACCACCTACCTCGACTCCATCTTCGCCCATACCCACGACCATCTCGGTGGGACCCATGCTTCCGAAATCGAGCCCGAACGCAGCGGCTTTGGCCTCGAAATTCGTGAAATCCGTGAACCTAATGATGATCATAGCCGTATAGATCTGAAGCTCTCGAAATCCTCTTCGATTTGGTACCAAGTTTGCCAATTTTCGTTGAGCGGATCAAAAGATATTAGCAATTGAAGTTCGGTGATTTCTGGCCTTCGAAATTAAGGGTGGCGGCTGACCATGAATGGGATTAGGGTTTCGGCCAGAAATTTAATAATATTTTAATAATATAAATTTCGAAATTCGTGAAATAAAGTGGATTTTCGGACTTTCTCGGATTTGGGCCTGCTTACTGTCGATCTTAACGTTTTGAGGCCTTCTGAACGCGATGGGCTATGTCCCAAGGTCCAATTCTGATGTCTACACGTTTTTTTTTCGGTTTTAATTTAAAAATGCAATATTAAATTAATTATTTAATTTCTACCGTACATTTAAATATGCCGGGGCCACATACGACCTCTAAAAATTCTAAAAAAAATATTTTTAGCTTTCTTATGATGATACGAATCCAACAAAATTATTTTCGTCAAATTCTGAGACTGTTTGAAAAATGGCTATTTTCAAGTCGCTTAAAATTTACCGTAAATTGACAAAACAGAAATCTTTTTGCCACGGCCACAAATTAATTCTAAAAATTATGAAAAATTAAACTTAACAATATTTTGACATTCCGGTTCCAACAAAAGTGGTTTCGTCGAAAACCGAGGTCGTTTGAAAAATGACTATTTTTAAGGCCAATATATTTAATATTTAAAAATACCAAAAATAGTGGAATTTTTCCGAAACTCAAAAATATAAGTTCTTATAGTCATTTTTATATGTAAACAACATTCTAAAACCAATGGAGATGGTTTCGGGTCCTAATTCCTATATATGTGAAAAGTAGCCTTTCGGGCCCTATATATTCTACATCGACCTTTCTAAAAATTGAATTGGCCATAACTTTTGATTTCCGCTATGAAATTTCGATTTTTCAGATTCGTTAGAAAGATATTTTTAAATAGATTCTAATATTTTTGGTTTCGCTAAAATCCGTTAAATTTTGCATCCTGTGCGGTCAGTCAAAGTTCAAGTTTGACTTTTCAAACTACCGCGTTATTTCTAACTCTTTTGTTAATTAAAATTTAAATCATTCATTCTAACTTCGATTTAAATCAAATTTGATCATTATTATTTAAATAAATTATTTTATATTGTCAAAATTCATTATAATTTCCTAAAATAAAATTTTTAAATTGGTTCTGATTTTGCGGGTTGTTACAGTGTTGATAGCCTTCCACCGAGATTAGTTCCGCTGCAATGTATTCATTTATTGTAATTTATTCTTCCGCTGTAATTATTTTCCAATGTACTCTGATATGTATATTCTGTACTCTGATGTAACATTTATTATTGATGTTATGAAAGTCTGTGTTTTTGTTCTGATGTGTTGTATGCCCAAAGTTAAAGTATTCGTAGGTTTCCGCTTTTTGGATCAGACCTGTGTGGTTTATGGTCGATTCAAAGGGTGGGAATTTGCGGGTCTTTACAAGTATCCTAGAACGAGTGTGAAGAGTATATTTTTCTAATGAAAACAAGTTTTGTTTTGAAAATTTAAATCAATTATACGTGTTTGATTATTTATTTACATTGATGTGGACAATCCAGTATATATAGATTTTGCGTATACGTCTGATCCGCGTGTATTCGAAATTTTAATATACTGGATAGATATAGAATCACATTCTAGTCGTCCAGAGATGTTCTGATGGTGGTTCGAAACATCATCAGCATTTATGTTCGAGTGACGAAAGTGGGCTTTCTATATATTTCCTATTGACTGGTGTGAGAACCAAAATTTGATAGGGCTTATTGTTGTGATTTGGCATCAAAAATCTAATTTTCGTATATGTATCAAAATTATCAATTTGAAACTCTAATCAACTAATTGATTGATGTTTGTGTGGTTTGTTTATTTGTTTGCTAATTTTGAACCATTTAGCCTAATTGTATCAAATATTGAACGATATTGAAAATTAGTCGCATTTGCTTGCATATACATATATATCATTGAACAGGTCATAGCAAGGAGCCTAGAGCCGAAGAATAAAATTTGTTTGCCCGACAAATAGGTACATGTTTACTACATAATTTCCTGTTTTGTTTGGGTGATGATGATTTTGTGAGCCTATTGGCTAGCCGCTTGGCTTTTTCTTTTTCTTTTTGAGATCTGAAGGACCGGGGAAGCTATTTGAAATTCCCCGATGCTCCCGGTGCAGGGGAGGTTATGGCGAAATTTTTCGAAAATTTAGGGTGTTAGCCAAATTTTTGAAATTTTGGAAATTCTCAGAAACTGAAAAGTTAGAGAAGGGAAGCCAGATCGAATGTTGAGTTGATAAATCAAACCACTTTCGACTTTGTTCCTTTTCGGGGACGAAAAGTTTTAAGTGGGGGAGATTGTAACAACCCGTAAAATGCGAGCCAGTTTGAAATTTTTATTTTGGCAATTATAGCGAATTTTCTATATTTGAAATAAATTATTTTAATTAAAATCGACGAGAAATTTATTTTGAATGGAATTCGACGTATATATTATATACGTCGTCGTTAGAATATAAATATTTATATACAATTATAAATAGAATTGAAAATGGCGCGGTAGTTCGATAATTCGATTTCAAACTTCAATTGAATGTACCGGGTGCAAAACAATCCGGATTTTAGTGAAACCAAAAATGATAGGATCTAATTGATAATATCTTTCTATCGAATCCGAAAAATCAAAATTTCGTAGCGAGAATCAAAAGTTATGTCCAGTTGAAAATTCTGAATAGTCGCTATGGAATTCAGGCCCTTAAAAATGGACATTTTGCAAACGACCTCGGATTTCGACGAAACCAGTTTTGTTGGATCCGCAGTGTCAAGTTATTGCTAGGTTTCAAATTTCATAATTTTTCGAATCAATATGTGAGCGTGGCATAGGAAAACGCGTTTGACCAGTTTCAGTTGATTTTAATCGACCGGAAATTAGCCATTTTTCATACGGTCTCAGAATTCGACGAAACTAGTTTTGTTAGGACCGTATCGTCAATACGAAGCTAGAAAATATTTTTCTGGAATTTTTCTAGTTAGTATGTGACCCCGGTAATTTGAAATGTACGTTTAAAATTCAATATAGCGATTTAAATGTAAATTCAATGGAAACTTATCGAGACGATCGAATCAGCTTGAGAGACATATCCCATTGTGTTCGGAATGGGGGTAAAACGCTATGGACGACAGGCGGTGGGCCTCGTTTCGAGGTCGTATGTAAAAGTCAACTTTTAATAATAATAAAATAATAAATTAAAATAAATAAATAAAAAAAAAGAAAACCCCTCTCTCCCCTTAACCAGGCCCCCCCCCGATCTCTTTACATTTCGAACAAAAAAAAAAAAAAAAAAAGAGGAAAAAACCCTCGTCGCAACCGCCAACCGCCGCCCCTCCCCATCGATCGCGCCACCTTCACCTTCGATTCCCCATCGATGTCAGCTCCCATCCTTCCCGTTCATCTCCTCCGTTTCCCCCTTCCTCGCGAAACCCACCGCCCTCAACGTCGAAGCTCCCTAGTCAACCGCGCCACCATCAGAAGGCCGCCACCACCAAGGTCTCCGGCGTCACCTCGGAACCGAAACCCCCTCCTTTCCGACCACCTGCTCCACCCACAAACTGACGTGAATCCCCTTATTTTGAAACACTGTAAGTTTAGTTTAGTTTTGTTTTGTTTTGTTTATTTATTTTGTTTAAAACTGAAATTTATTAATGTTTAAAACTGAAATTTATTAATGTTTAAAACTGAAATTTATTAATGTTTAAAACTGAAATTTATTAATGTTTAAAACTGAAATTTATTAATGTTTAAAACTGAAATTTATTAATGTTTAAAACTGAAATTTATTAATGTTTAAAACTGAAATTTATTAATGTTTAAAACTGAAATTTATTAATGTTTGAAAAACTGAACTTTATTTTGTTTAAAATCTGAATATGATTTTGTTTGAAAAACTGAATTTGATTTTGTTTAAAATCTGAATATTATTTTGTTTTAAAAACTGAATTTTATTTACTTTAAAAACTGGTTTTTAGTTATGTTGTAAAGTTATAACAATATAATCTTTTATATTGTTGAAATAAAAATTCGATTTTTATATATTGAACTTTGAAATAAAATTTCGATTTTTATACATTGAACTTTGAAATGAAAATTCGATTTTTATATTGAACTTTGAAGTAAAAATTCGATTTTTATATATTGAATAGCGAAGTAAAAATGTGATTTTTACGTATGTAGTGAAAGCAGCAACGAAGGTGACAAAAAGGCGAGACGACGAAGACTTCTGCAAAAGGAGAGCCGTGGAGCTAGGATAGCTATATGTGAGAATTTCTCACCTTTCAATTTATTTTTCTAGTTATATATATATATATACTAGGATGCAGACGGTGCTTAGTAGCACCCGACACAATCGTCCACAGACCATGGACTTGTTTGATTGGTTGCGTAGATTAGTTGGATTATTTGATTGAAATTGAATTGTGTGGTGAAATGAATTGATTTGATTGATGTGTGAATGGCGTGGGCCTTCACTAGACCGGGGATAAGGCTAGGCCTTGTCCCGTTTCTAGTATCGTGCCGTTATGCCGCCGAAATTTTCTAAAAATATGTTAGAAAATAAAAATATCATTTTATTGTGTAAATGAATAATAGAAATTCATATGTTGGAATAAAATGTTTTATCGTTAAAAATATAATTTTTAACGTGAATATGAATATAGTGAAAGTGAATAAATAAATATTCATTTACAAACCAGACGGTTTGTTTATGTACACTTATTTGAAGGACATTGATTGGGTCGATAAATTTTACACATCGCCCAACAGCACAAATAAAATAGGTGTTTGATTGTTTGAAACCCCACACGGGTGTTGGGATGAAATTTGAAGTTCACTCATCCTGATTCATTAAATATGTCGATCGATTGATTGACAGGCTGTTATAAGCGTTGAATATCTATATTTGATGCTTATACAGTGTAGTGCACTTTGGTTGATGGTTGATTATTTTTCCATGCTATTATACATGTGTTGTATGAAAATCCATATAATTAACTTTATATGGTAATTGATTGGGCCTCATTCCAATTTGAAAAGTAAAGAATATTATAAAATAAAAGTTCATGTGTTGACAGTACTCATCCATTGAGATTGGTCATGTGTTGAACGAAATATTTTAGTAATAAAATTTACATCTTTATCAATATTATAAAATAAAAGTTCATGTGTTGACAGTACTCATCCATTGAGATTGGTCATGTGTTGAACGAAATATTTTATTAATAAAATTTACATCTTTATCAATATAAAATAAAGGTTCATGTGTTGACAGTACTCATCCATTGAGATTGGTCATGTGTTGAACGAAATATTTTGATAATAACAACTATTTTTGAAAAAGAAATATTTGAAATAGAATATTTGAAAATAGAAATTTATGAAGCCGTGTTGATTAGATTGACGCTATTTTGACGTGATCGATATTTATATCGATTTTGAAAACGATTTCGAAATGAATTGAATATATAACGATTTCGAAATGAATTGAATTGAAAACGATTTCGAAATGAATTGAATTGAAAACGATTTCGAAATGAATTGAATTGAAAACGATTTCGAAATGAATTGAATTGAAAACGATTTCGAAATGAATTGAGTTGAAAACGATTTCGAAATGAATTGAATTGAAAACGAATTCAAATTGAATTGAAAGTGAATTGAAATGAATTCAAATTGAATTGAAATTTGAATTGAATAGAAATGAATTTTAAAACGAATTTATAAAGAAGAATTCAGTTTTGATTTGAATTGAAAAAGGAAGTTGAAATTGCTTTTGAAACGAATTTAAAACTATTTATATAATTCGTTTTAAATAGAAATCGACGAAATATATATTATATATATTATATATAATATAATGGCCTGAATAGAACGCGCCGCGCCGCGGCAGTTCGCGAATTTCGACCATTTATTTCAAACGGACATTACGGGAGATCCGACCGTCGGATTCTCCTAAAACCGGAACCGTTGGGTTCGTATCGAAAAGAGCTTTCTAACGAATGTTAGGAATTTGAAATCTAACGGTTGGATTTGGAATTATGTCCAAATCAAATTTGAAAAAGGTCGCTGTAAGTGCAGTTCGATGGCCATTGATGGAAATCGACTGTACGGGCCTTGATAAAATTATTAAAAATAGTAATAATTTGTGTAAAATCATAAGAAATGATTTGGGAAAAATTGGGATGAAAAACTCCATATTTGAAAAGATAAAAATAGATTTTTATCGAAATGAACTAGTTTTGAACTAGAAAGATAATTCTATTTATTTTTAAATAAATAAATTGAATTTGAAATGGTTTTAAAAATAACCAGAATTTCCAATGATTGCATTGGAGTGGAATTGAATCGAAATTGTCTTCGGAATATTTCGATGTTGGAATTCGTGATTATACAGGTGTTGTTATGGAAATTTGAAAGATATATATTTATATCGTTATTTCCAATACGACATTTGTTAATCGTAGAATTTGGTATTGAATATAAGCCGGTATATTTTCTATTCAGAGCCTTATATTGAATATCAAATGTGATTTGGGTTTGTCGTGAATGGTGTCTTCACTAGCACTGTTCTTGAACCCAGTTGAGAAATGATTAAATCTTTTTATTTAGATTTAATGAAGGGTACCAATTAAATAATATTTAATTGGAATTGAATTGATATTGATTTTTGGGTTTATCGTGAACAGTGTTTTAAACAACACTCGTTCTTTAACCTGATAATTAATGAATGTGATTTTGGGTTTATCGTGAACTGTGTTTTTAAATGACACGGATTCTTTAACCCAGTCGAAGATTAAAACTAAGTGGAGTTTTAATGAATCTTTAATTAGATTGAAATGATCGAAAATGGAGTATCACCAGTTTTGCTCCAGGCGATAGTTAAATCTTTAATTAGATTTGAACGTGAAATGGTAATTGAATTTACCGATAACACTGTGGTGTTAGATATGAAGTATTCACAGCTTTACTTCATGGGATGAATAGGTTGGGATTGGGAAATTATAACAAATGATTACTTCGGTAAGGTTCGCTAATCTCGACTAGTTTGAATTGATATTCAAAAGTTGATTAAAGAATAAATTCAAGAATTTATCTTTGATAAAATTAATGGGAACCTTTCCCTATGAATGTGAAATTAGAAACTAACTGTCGGTTAGCTAAGTAGAATGGTTTTCTGGATATTGATCTGATGTTGGTTTCGGCCTTCGGGGTTAATATTTGGGGAATTATTCTCTTGATTAATTTACGGTTAGTGACTGATGGATTGGAATGATGCGTATGTTGTGTTTGTGTAACACTTATTTAAAATATACGCGAGTTATTCGGGAAGACCGGGTTTATCCCATTCTGAATAACTGATACGACGATAAGTCGAAGATGAAGACGATGGTCGAAGACCGGAGGTCTTCACGTCGTTTGGGTAATTACTGATGATCTTGATTGGGCTGTACACCCAAGAAGATGGAAACAGTTAGTGATCGTCCAGACGTACTTGGAGATCGATGGATATGCGGGGTACTAGGTGCCTCCGGTTTCATTCAGACCCAGAACGGACTTGTAAATGGACTGTGTGTCTGACATCGGATTTCATTCTGTGTGACTGATATCGGTTGCATAGGATGGTTTGCCTGTGTGGCATGCTAAGTGGCAATTGATCGAGGCTTCTGTTGAAAAGCAAAGTCTTGTGGTGATGATCAAAGCACGGCCTTTGTGGCGTGGCTTTGTGTAACGTTTACCTCGCGTGTTTCACACCCGGTATGAACCAAAAACGGGAGACGGACCTCAGGGAGGGCTTGCGTTTCTTTCTAGCTAAAAGTGGCGTTAGTGGTTTTACACGCCCTGACGAGTTTGACTTATGTGGTTGTTGTTGTTGCGAGGCGCCTCGGTTTGATCGGACGATCCGGGTCCGATGGAGTCATTCGTTGGCTCGTTTGCGCCCCAAAGGGCGGGGAGACGTATTGTTCAGGCATAATAATCCACATCGGTGGACCGGCCCTGACGATCCAGGGGGCAGTTGCGGCTGTCCCTGAGACATGGTAGGCTAGATTGTCTCGAATCGGTAGAGGACGATCCCTGGCCTCGGTTCATAGACGGAAATCCAATTTCCAAATACGTGACTTTGCGGTTTTATTTGTAAACCTATATATGGTGACATAGTGGGATGGGGCGCTTATGCCGCCTATGATTGATACTTATGATTTGAAGTGTTTTATACATTATGCACCTATAATAGTATCAAATGATTTGTTTTAAACGTATCAAGCATTCTTTGGCTGTTATAAGGGAAAACCCTATCCTCGGCTGCGTTGCATTGTGTGATGGGACCTGGGTCTTATAACAGCTTCATTTTTCTTTATTTAGCATTGCGCTGTTTGTTTTATGCACTGGTATTCTTGGGAGGAAACCCGTTCCGTGTTATACGGCGTGGTCCCTTGATTTACCTAACTTTGAAAATAAAGATAATAACTGTTTTAGTTCTCACACCAGTCACATGACTGACCTGGAGTTTATTGTTTTAACCTAAACTCTGGGTGCCCTTATTTTGACACGGGCAGCTAGTAGTTTTGGTTTTGCAGATTTATATTCACAGGATCCTGGTTTACAGCTGGAACGATATCCGGAAAGCTTTGTATCCGTATATCTTCTTCTAGTTGTGTATTGTATTATTTTCCGCTGCTATGTATTTAAATGTAATTTAAATCTCTGATATTTCTGTGTAATATTCATTTATACTCTGTATATTCTTGTAATCTGATGCACTGTTGTTATATATAGTGAAATGTTCTTCTGTATGCGTTCTGTTTTGTCCTGTTCTCAAACGATAGGGCGTTTCGAACGGCCTGGATCGGTTTAGCGACTGGTTCGGACCGAGCGAAAATCCTTGCTCGTTCACACTCCCTAAACTCTTGGGTGCCTAAATTTGTACGGGCAATCAAGTAGTCGGGATTTACAGATATACTTGGAGAGCTTGGAGCAGGAGGCTGCAAGATTTTATAGCTATAGTTATTTCCGCTGTGTTGTAAGTGTTGTACTCTGATAAGTGCTATTGTATATATATAACTGTTTACTTCAAAGTTATGTTATATATTATATGTTATTCGTTCCGCTGTGAGATTCATGTTACTCTGATGATTCTGATGTTCTTCTTCTTCTTCTATTCTATTAGTTCTATCTTTTCTTTCTCACCTTCTAAATTCTTTCACTAACGTCTCGGAATTTCCGACTCTCGAGGAGTCGGAAATTTCCAGCCGTTACAATAGGTAAATTCCCAATTCCATAATATGGGTAGACCTAACTTAATAGGTAAATTCCCAATTCCATAATATGGGTAGACCTAACTTAATAGGTAAATTCCCAATTATGTCCATCCACTTTACGGTATGTTTAATTATACCCACTTCACACAATTTTATGTGTTCATTAATTTTTACCCCATCGTCCCCACGTAAATACGTTAACATGACATACTTCAAAAGAGAAGATTCATCATACACACAATGGGTTCAACTTAGCATATCATTAGCATTACCATGGGTTTAAAAGGTGTCAACTTGTATATATGACACAAACCCAACTTGCATAAATAACCAACCCAAACTTGCATGAATCACATATGTCATGAAGATGGTAACTTGCTTAAATGTTCATGTTATAGACCTATCATAAAGGTGTCAACTTGCATACAAGTCATAGGTCTAAAAGGGACGAACTCGCACATGTACTTATGTCATACATAAAGGCCAACTTGCATATGAACTTGCATCATAACTTGCATATGAACTTGCATCACAACTTGCATATGAACTTGCATCATAACTTGCATATGACCAAACACTTAGCATGCATAAACCAAAATACTTATCATGCATAAACAAAATACTTAGCATGCATAAAACCAAATACTTAGCATGCATAAAACCAAATACATAGCATGCATAAAACCAATTATATAGCATGCATAAAACCAAATGCATAACTTGCATATCATGTTACATATAACTTGCATATACTCTCACATATAGTTTGCATAACATGTTACATATGCATAAATGTTCAACATAGTGTTTTGCATCATAAAACATGGCATTAAACTTGCATATAGCATAAAACTTGCAAAACACATAACATACACTATACTAAACTTGCATAAACACATTTATCCACAAATATAGCCATCTCTTATCATATCCTACCATAATCAATTTAACAATTGATTATTAAAGCTATAGGAACTCACCACTAAGCTCCCATAAGCAAACCCTTGCCACAAATTACCCAAAAACTCTAGCCTTGGACATAAAGCTTGCAACTTGATGATGAATGCAAGCTAATGATTGCTTAAACAACTCAAAGATGCTTGTATGAACATGAAAGCCTTCATAGGAATAGTTTCATAAGAGGATGGAGGCTAGGGTTTTGGGTGGAGGCCATGATCATAGAAAATTTTGGCATAGTTTAGTTAGGAGATAGGATTATGATCATTTAGGGCTAGCTTAGGGTCTTATTTATAGGATTAGGCAAGTGTTTTAGGCCCTTAGATCAACCCTAGGTTAGATTAGGACCATCAGATCTTGGAAACTTCTAGAGAACAGCCCAAAAACACAGCCAATCCCTAAAATGGTGCACCAGGTTAAACCTGTCGAGCACCCCCTGTCGACACCCAAGTCGACAGGGCTGTCGACTTGGTCTAGCCAAGTCGACTGCCCAGTCGACAGGGCTGTCGACTTGGGTAGCCAGGCGGGAATTTTCCCCGCCTGCGCCCAATGGCCCAATTTCAAAATTTGAACCTGAATTTTAAATCTGTTTTAAACTTTGGATTTTCTGCAAACTTCATTGGGCCATAACTGGGCCATACGGACTCCGATTCTCGAAAACTCGGACTCTATTTCGCGTATTTTTCCGAGACGAACACAATGACGCAGCCCGTTTCCCCCAATTCTCAAACCTGAGATTATTTGTTCTGTAATTAGTGAATTTTAACATTAACCGAAATTCGGGGTGTTACATTCTCCCCTCCTTAAAGGATTTCGTCCCCGAAATCTCTAAGCTAAGGAGAATGCATATCCTACCATCCAAACAACCATCTACTCAATCCATCAAACATGGGCATCCATTGTCCTTAAAACAATTTCTAATGATGTATGAGCATATGCAAAAAGTGTGTGTATATGTTCCTTATCTAATGTATGAACATATGCAAACCATGATAGTGCCATGCATCCATTATGTATGCGAGAGAACCCTATCGACACATACAATATCTACATGAGTGCACAATCATTCACCAAAATGCATCATCCATGTGATAACACAACCATTATACATCCATTAATATAGTTACCTACACACAATTTTATGCAATATGCAATATGAAGTGATTGAGCCGATCTAATGTCTAGAGTGTGTGTATATGCATCCACGAGCAACCACTAGCAAACACTTGCATCCACATGCATCCCTCAATCATAACATGTCTCAAACACATGTTTCAGCCATAGGTTTACCCTATCTAAAGGTCAAAGATACTAATGAGAGGACATACTAAAGATAAGATAAGCACTAGACAAACGATAAAGGAGACGTTTAAAGGACATACCCTAAAAAAGGAATGGGTATTACGAACGCATCTTCGCTTCTGTCTCCCAAGTAGTATTGCTCTCTCCTTCTCCCCTTTTCACTTTGACCAGTCGAACCTCTCTGTTTCTCAACTTCCTAATCTTTGACCCAAGGATGCGAGTAGGAGCTCGTCGAATAATCACATCACGCTCTACCTTTATTTCTTTAGGCAGGGTCGGCTCTACCGCCTCTGCGGTCTCATGTAGGCACTTCCTCACATGGAACACATCATGTAATCTAATAATCTCTTGAATGTAAACTGAAGCTAGCCATGGAGTCGTTCTCTTCCTCTTCACGGGTATACAGTGGGCGCTCTTAGTAAGTCTGTCTACTACCACCCAAATTCCCGTATTACCCTTCCTCGATCTTGGTAATCCATCGAGACACTATCCCACTTCCTTAGCGGAACCTCCAATGGGTGAAGCAACCCACCGGGTTTCTTCTGCTCCGCTTTCATTTGCTAGCACACCAAGCGTTTAGCGACATACTCGGCCACATCTTTCTTCATACCGACCCAAAAGAAAACTCGCTTCATGTCTTGGTACATCTTGTCCCCACCGGGATGAATGGTCATCTTCGACCGATGTGCATCATCAAGCATAGCCTTCCTCAAACCCTCGTCTTGCGGTACATAAGGTCTACCGTCTCTACGCAACCACCCCTTACCATCTAGGGTGTACCTACTCAAATGGCTGGACGACCCCCTCCTCGTGAGCTTCTCTACTAACTCATCCAACTGTGGGTCGTCTCGCTGTGTCTCGCCAATTCGTCCCAAAAGAGTAGGCCTAACCTCCAAGGAGGCTAGCAAACCGGGTACAAAGTCAACGGAAGGTCTAAAGTCAAACATAGAAATAAACTCTAAGCTCCGTCGTTCAACGAACCATGAACTCAAGGACAACCTTTTTCTACTTAAGGCGTCCGCTACCACGTTACCCTTGCTAGGGGTATACGCTATCTCAAACTCATAGGATGCTAAGAATTCCATCCACCTTTGTTGTCCTAAGACAATGTGCTCAAAGAGTTTCCAACACTTCCCTAAGATGTAGGGCATGCTTTTCTCCACTTCTAGAGAAAATTAGGATATTCTCCCATGCAAAATCATCACAACTATCCATCTCTCACGCAGACCTCCTTAGTCGAACTAGACATCCCCCAAATGCAAGCCCCAAAGGCCTGAACCAATATCAGACAAACACCCAAGGGATGCCTCCTTCGAATTCAGACGACCTACGTGAGATGATACTAGTAAAGACGGCTAAATAACTAAGCCCTTGTCCAACTCTGGATGTCTTTGCCGGTCTCGGTCCAAAACCACCGTTTATCCCATAACTGGCTTTGCTCAACCTATTGAGCCCATGAAAACTTATTTCGTTCCTAGGAAAGACCAAGATGTCATTTACAAAGACCATCACGAACTTATTTAGGTACTCCCTGAACACCCTTCTCATCAGGTCACTAAAGTATGCAGGGCCGTTCGTCAAACCAAATGGCATCACCAGCCACTCATAAAAACCATCCGGAGTCCTAAAGGTAGTCTTCTCTATACTATCCTCAGCCACTCTCAACTGATGGAACTCCGTGGCTGAGTCCACCACGAAAACACTGAGGCGCCAACCAACTGATCAAAAAGATCATCAATCCTCGGCAATGGGTGTCTATTCTTCTTTGTTATCTTGTTAAACTCCCTATAACCTATACAAAGTCCGAGGGACCCATCCGCCTTCATAGCAAAAACTACTGAAGCACCCCACTTCGATATACTTCGTCTTATGAATCCCCATTCTCAAGCAAATCGCCTACTTGCTTATGGAGTTCCCTCCTCTCACGAGGAGCCATGTGGCCCTGGCCAAGATACTGGTTTGGCATTGTCTACCAGATATATTCGGAAGTCATTCTCCCGCTCCGGAGGTAAACCCCTTACCTCCTCCAACACATCCGAGTATTCCCGGACCACTCTAACAGATCACAAACTCTTGATCAACGTGTCAAGCGATAACTTAGCATAACAGATTCCATGGGATTACAAGAGATCTCGAGAGTGTTACCCAAGCGGGTCATAAGCCTAACAACTCTCCCTTCACAATCAAGAACGGCACCCCTACTGGATAACCAGTCCATGCCCAAAACTAACCCATAGCCCGTGAAGCCCAAAAAGCATCACATCGAAATTCAATGCTAAGTATGGCAACTTTCAAACCCAAACACATCATGGAGCCCCAATTGGGTTTGAAACAACTAAGGGATCATCTACTAACTGGTGTCTAAGTGCAGTGACTCAACTAACAATGATGAGGTAAACGAACTTGATGCGTCAGGATCAAATAAAGTCCGAATCGGATACTAAAGAAATCCAAATTCCAACCTAGACGGTCCTATCCCCATCTGGTACCCTAGTCGTGAGGGAATACAACCACCCTCCAGGAGATTCCGTACCTTGCCCTTGCCTCTTTGGACAATCCTAATAAGATGTCCTATTCCTCCAAAAGGATAATTACTAGCCCTCTTCTTCCCATTCTCCACTCGTAACCTCCCACCAAAATGAGGTTTCGTCCTTCATTAAACATCAACTATTTGAGCCTTCCTCCCATCGTCTATCCAATAGGTACCTACAAGTCCTCCTCCTTCTTGAACCAACTTCTAGTCCGACTAATGTCCAAGTTCCTTGAAGTGGTTTTCCATTCTTATCTATCTTAGAAAGATCATCTATACGTGGAGGGGAAACTCAAAACGAGAGAGGAAGAGATTCAAAACGGAGAACTCGAAAGATAAAGATATGGCTATCGGGGATTATGCTTTTCTTTCAAAAACCTTTCTCTTAAAAGACATGTTTTTGAAAATACTCCTTTCACAAATATTCTTAGAAAATAGTTTTTCTAAAAAATTTATCCGTTCTGGTAACCTTAAGCTCTGATACCACGTGTAACACCCCACACCCGCTACGGTCACTCTCTAAGGGAATGCCATAACATCGGTGGAGTATTTTAAGTGAATATAGAACAGAAAAATTACAACAAGACAGATATAAGTAATACTTGAGAATTTAAAAACATCATTTCATTGCAGCGGAAAGTTAAACATGTTTGGTTACACCAAAACCATAAACAAGAGTCAAGTACATAATATCCATCCTGATAAAACAAAAGTACATAATCCCACTACATAACTTAATAGCCATAATAGAAAAGATAAACTGAGCTTTACATCCACGGTCCAAGCTCCAAAGGATAGATAAAGCAGTCTGACCAAAGTCCACTAATGGTAGGCCCACTCTGATAACCTGAGGGTTGGAAAAAGATAAAAACAACGGGGTCAGACATAAGTCTGAGTGAGTCCTATAACCCTAACAATACAATCATTAAAGTAATTAGGGTATGATATAAACAAGGTACGGTACCTCTGGGGATAATGACTACACTAAGTAACCAACTAAACACAGGATAAACTAAGATAACCGAAAAGACGCATTTATCCACCCAAGGATAATTACTAGATTGCACCACCCCAGATCTACCCACCCAAGGGTAATTCCTACACTGCACCACACCAGTTCTACCCACCCAAGGGTAATTCCTACTTAAAGGTTGATCCCACTAAGTGTATTTAGTAATTCTACCCAGTAGTTCCTTGTCCCCCTAGCTGACTATATAGGTGTCGTCTGCCCCTATCTCCACTAGGTGTACCCACTACCCCCAAGCGATCGGCTCCCTACCGTAGATACCCGTGCTGGCCCCACAGTGGGGTGTATCACTCCCCAAAGTGGCAACCCGATAATCAATGGTGCACGGCTTATACCTACACGATGCAACAACGTCTTACCTACCAGCCCGGGTCCACACACGCATATGAAACCCGTTGGACTCGCGTTGCCACCGCTACCCCGTTTTGGCCTCTTATAGTCAAGCCCAATATGCGTGTCCCGTCCTCGACCTGGGTCGAGCCCACCAAGATACGTTTTGGGATATTGGTTGAAATGGGCCCCCCACAAGCTACTACCTAAGCTTGCCATTTTATCTAGTGAATCCCACTTAACCCGTTAACCATGTCCACCTACATGTTACTAATCTTTGGTTAAGTCTTTTAATCATATTTTAATTGCCACTTAAGGCCCCCCACAAGCTACTACTTAAGCTTGTCATTTAATTATATTTCAATTGCCACTTAAGGCCCCCACAAGCTACTACTTAAGCTTGTCATTTAATTATATTTCAATTGCCACTTAAGGCCCCCACTAGATTTCCACATGCCACCCAAGGCACTTACTTGATTCCCACATGCCACCCAAGGCACTTACTTAACCCTTTAATCATGTTTAATTACATGTTCCACTTTGGTTAAGTATTCTAATCGTATTTTCTATTGCCACCCAAGGCAACCCACTAGTTCCCTCATGCCACCCAAGGCACCCCCACTAGTTACTACATGCCACCCAAGGCACCCACTTAACCCCTCATGCCCCACTACATGCTAATTTGGTTAAGTGTTTCTTAGTTAATTAAGATCGTAACCTTTGTAAAGACCTCTCACATTAGACTGTCTTTTATGGCAGCTGGATATGCCGGTTGGTTCCGGGCAGCCTTACACCATAACAGAGTCTAACCTCGTGTCTTTACACTTGTCACGTATTTAGTTTATAACTAAGACCTCTCACATTGGGCCAATCATTTGTAGCCGCTGGATTTGCCGGTCGGTTCCGGGCAGTCTTATGCTACAAAAGGGTCCAACCTCGTGTCTTAGTAGATTAATTACACCTAATTAATCACCCCCATAATTTGTATTAATTATCCCTAATTAATTACAAATATTTAAGAATATGGGTAGACCTAAC
The DNA here is from genome assembly GCA_030737875.1 of Allium sativum. Lineage (NCBI taxonomy): Eukaryota > Viridiplantae > Streptophyta > Magnoliopsida > Asparagales > Amaryllidaceae > Allium > Allium sativum. The sequence continues at coordinate 457,447,135 of CM060909.1, forward strand.
TCAATAGGTAAATTCCTAATTCCATAATATGGGTAGACCTAACTTAATAGGTAAATTCCCAATTCCATAATATGGGTAGACCTAACTTAATAGGTAAATTCCCAATTATGTCCATCCACTTTACGGTATGTTTAATTATACCCACTTCACACAATTTTATGTGTTCATTAATTTTTACCCCATCGTCCCCACGTAAATACGTTAACATGACATACTTCAAAAGAGAAGATTCATCATACACACAATGGGTTCAACTTAGCATATCATTAGCATTACCATGGGTTTAAAAGGTGTCAACTTGTATATATGACCACAAACCCAACTTGCATAAATAACCAACCCAAACTTGCATGAATCACATATGTCATGAAGATGGTAACTTGCTTAAATGTTCATGTTATAGACCTATCATAAAGGTGTCAACTTGCATACAAGTCATAGGTCTAAAAGGGACGAACTCGCACATGTACTTATGTCATACATAAAGGCCAACTTGCATATGAACTTGCATCATAACTTGCATATGAACTTGCATCACAACTTGCATATGAACTTGCATCATAACTTGCATATGACCAAACACTTAGCATGCATAAACCAAAATACTTATCATGCATAAACAAAATACTTAGCATGCATAAAACCAAATACTTAGCATGCATAAAACCAAATACTTAGCATGCATAAAACCAAATACATAGCATGCATAAAACCAATTATATAGCATGCATAAAACCAAATGCATAACTTGCATATCATGTTACATATAACTTGCATATACTCTCACATATAGTTTGCATAACATGTTACATATGCATAAATGTTCAACATAGTGTTTTGCATCATAAAACATGGCATTAAACTTGCATATAGCATAAAACTTGCAAAACACATAACATACACTATACTAAACTTGCATAAACACATTTATCCACAAATATAGCCATCTCTTATCATATCCTACCATAATCAATTTAACAATTGATTATTAAAGCTATAGGAACTCACCACTAAGCTCCCATAAGCAAACCCTTGCCACAAATTACCCAAAAACTCTAGCCTTGGACATAAAGCTTGCAACTTGATGATGAATGCAAGCTAATGATTGCTTAAACAACTCAAAGATGCTTGTATGAACATGAAAGCCTTCATAGGAATAGTTTCATAAGAGGATGGAGGCTAGGGTTTTGGGTGGAGGCCATGATCATAGAAAATTTTGGCATAGTTTAGTTAGGAGATAGGATTATGATCATTTAGGGCTAGCTTAGGGTCTTATTTATAGGATTAGGCAAGTGTTTTAGGCCCTTAGATCAACCCTAGGTTAGATTAGGACCATCAGATCTTGGAAACTTCTAGAGAACAGCCCAAAAACACAGCCAATCCCTAAAATGGTGCACCAGGTTAAACCTGTCGAGCACCCCCTGTCGACACCCAAGTCGACAGGGCTGTCGACTTGGTCTAGCCAAGTCGACTGCCCAATCGACAGGGCTGTCGACTTGGGTAGCCAGGCGGGAATTTTCCCCGCCTACGCCCAATGGCCCAATTTCAAAATTTGAACCTGAATTTTAAATCTGTTTTAAACTTTGGATTTTCTGCAAACTTCATTGGGCCATAACTGGGCCATACGGACTCCGATTCTCGAAAACTCGGACTCTATTTCGCGTATTTTTCCGAGACGAACACAATGACGCAGCCCGTTTCCCCCAATTCTCACACCTGAGATTATTTGTTCTGTAATTAGTGAATTTTAACATTAACCGAAATTCGGGGTGTTACAGAGAGGTCCTCACATATCCGTCGATCTCCAAGTACGTCTGGACAATCACCACTTATTACCTTGTCTTGGGTGTACAGCCCAATCAAGACATCAGTAATCATCCAAACGATGTGAAGACCTCCGGTCTTCAACCACCGTCTTCATCATCGACATATCGTCGAATCAATTATTCAGAATGGGTATAAACCTGGCCTTTTCGAATAACTCGCGTATATAATAACTAAGTGCTATAAAAACACAACATACGTCTCATTCCAATTCAGAATATTCTTTTATTCAAATATCCACATCCTTAGGGATATGTTGCCATTAATTTTATCAAAGATAAATTCTTTAAAATTTATTCTTTAATCTTCCTTTGGATATCATTCAAACCATATTAAGGTTTTCCAAACTAGTCGGGATTAACGCACCTTACCGAAGTAATCATTTGTTTAATTTCCCAATCCCAACCTATTCATCCCATGGAGCAAAATAGGTCATACCCCATATCTAACACCACAGTGTTATCGGTAAATTTAATTATCATTTCCCATTCAAATCTAATTAAAAATTTAACTATCGCTAGGAGCAAAACTGATGATACTCCATTCTCAATCATTTCCTAAATTTGATAATTTAAATTATCAATTCACATTTCAATCTAATTAAAGATTCATTAAAACTCCACTTAGTTTTAATCTTCCCAAAAATCAATATTAATGATTATTTAACTTTGGAAACACAAACATGTCGCATCGACAATCTATACCGTACTATTGATTTCTGCATATATATAACTTCTAAGCTCGTACGTCTTAGAGAAGGGTGTTAAGCAAGAGAATAAATTCTCCGCCACCAAACTGATATATATTTAACAGAGATCAACCATACAGTTCGAAATACAATATTAGACATGTAATCCTGTCTTTAACTGGGTTAAAGAACTAATGTCATTTAAAACACAGTTCACGATAAGCCCAAATCACATTCTATTAATTATGGAATCTTCACGGAAAAACAAATCAATATATAATCGATATCAATTTCCGTATCCGACTAATAATATAAATGGAATAATAGCAAAGCCTTTTAAATTCCATATGTATTAACAGTCTTCCTCCACAAAAGTTCACTTCGATTATTATCAATCGAATTCCATTCAATTCCAATTTAATATATTAAATTGGAAAACTTTACTTTGAAAAATTCCCGTTAAATCTTAATAAAAAGATTTATAAATTCGAAATCCCATTTCACTATAAATCAAGTTAAAGAACGAATGTCGTTTAAAAAACACAGTTCACAATAAACCCAATTCACATTCCATTTTCAATTCCAATTAAATGTTAATTAATTGAAAATTCTTCTTTAAATCTTAATTGAAAGATTTATTCTTTTCACACGGGGTTTAAGAGTAGTGTTACTAAAGACCCCATCCCATCAGTCTCTAACTGTAAATTAGTAAGAGAACAATTCCCTAAGTATTAATCCCGAAGGCCGAAACCAACATCAGATCAATACCCAGGAAACCATTCAACTTAGCTAATCTCGAGTTAGTTTCTAATTTTCTTAACTTCATTGGGTTTAAGAACAGTATTATTAAAGATACCATTCACGACAAACCCAAAATCTCATTCCATTGTTAATCGGGTTAAAAAACAAGTGTTATTTAAAACACTGTTCACGATAAACCCAAAAACCAATTTCAATTTAATTCCAATTAAATGTTAATTAATGGGTAAACTTCATTAAATATTAATAAAAATATTTATATCTTTTGTCAACTGGGTTTAAGAACAGTGTTACTGAAGACACCATTCACGACAAACCCAAAATCCAATTTGATATTAAATACAAGGCTCTAAATAGAAAATATATTGACTTATATTCAAGATCAAATTCTGAAACCAACTAATATCATATTGGGAATAACGATATATATATATATATCTTCCAAACTCCTCCACAATGTCCGTATAATCACGGAATCCAATATCAAAATACTCCGAAGATAATTTCGATTCAAATCCATTCCAATTCATATATTGGAAATTCTGATTATATTAAAACCATTTCCAATCCAGTTTATTTATTTAAAAATATTGGATTATAATTCTAGTTCATAACTAGTTCATTTCGATAAAAATATATTTTTATCTTTTCAAATATGGAATTTTTCATCCCAATTCTGTAACAACCCGGAAAATCATAACTAATTTTTTTTTTTTTAGCAATTTTAATGTGTTTTGAATATTTAAAATAATTTATTTTAAATAATAACGACCAAAAATTTATTTAAATCGAAATTAGAACGAATTGTTTTAATTTAATTATAAAATGAGTTTAGAATGGCGCGGTAGTTCAAAAATTCGATTTCAAATCTCAATTTCAATTCGATTCAAAATAAATCGGATTTCGGTAAAACCAGAAATATTAGAATCTGTTTAACAATATCTTTCTAACGAATATAAGAAACTGAGATTTCACTTTATAAATTAAAAGTTATGTCCAGTTTAGAATTTGAAACAGTCGCTATGGAATTTATATATATATTTTAATATAAAAAAATAGCCATTATACGTACGACCTCCGTTTTCAACAAAACCACTTTTGTTGGATCCGGAATATCAAATTATTGCTAGACTCCAATTTTCATAATTTTTGGAATTAATATGTGAGCGTGGCAAAAGAAAATGTGTTTTGACCATTTTAGTCAAATTGGATCGACCAGAAAATGACCATTTTTCAAACGGTCACCAAATTTGACGAAATTAGTTTTGTTATGACTGTTTTGTCAAAACAAAGCTAGAAATAATTTTTCTGTAATTTTTAGAGTCAGTATGTGGTCCCGGAAAATTAAAATGTACGTTTAAAATTAAATATACGCTGATTTATATTTTAATTTAAAGAAAAACTGATCGTAACAACCGAATTGGATTATAAAACATATCCCATTTTGTCCGAAATGGGGGTATTTAGCTAGGGGCAACAGTCGCTGGGTTTGATTGGAGTTCAGAATAAAAAACAAGTTAATTAGAGAATTAAATAATTAAATATTAATTTAATAATTATTATAAAAGGGCCTCAAAACCCTAGCCCTCTTCTGAATAACACGCAGCCACCACAAACATTTTAATGGCCACGAACCTCCCATTCTATTCCCTTAATCTTTCACAAACAACTACGAAGTAGGTCATGGTCTTCTAGCAAAAATTAAAGAGGTCTCTTCGATCTGTAAATTGGTATGGCGATGATGATTATTCGTGAGGTAGTGGGTGAGATTTCAGTGCGCAAACACGCACCGTTTGAACTGGGTTTTCTGATGACGGACGGGTTCGGACGTGGTGCGGCTGAGGGTGGTGGTGGCCGAACCTGCGGCGCTTCATGTGGTGGTCGCTGATCTTCTCCCGGTGCATCGAGGCGCGTGCTGAATGGAACCCTAAGGTTCGAACTTATGGGTTTAAACGAAGCAGAACTTTGAAGAAGAAGCTAAGGGGGCAGCAACACATTTTCAAACATGATTAAAGGGTAATGTGGAGATCAATTATTTAATTAATAATATAACGGCGTAATTAAAGTTTAAAATACGATAACTTCTTCGTATAGGATCAGAATTCAGTGCTGATAGGTGCGTTGGAACCGTCTCAGGAAGATCTGCGTCATGAACCAATTCATATTTGAAATAAAATTTACATTGTTTTTAATCATAAAATTTACATTGTTTTTGTAAATAAAATATACATCGTTTTTGTAAATTAAATATACATCGTTTTTGAAAGTAAAATTAACATTCTTTTTGAAAATAAAATAAACCTTCTTCTTGAAAGTAAAGTCAACATTTGTTTTGAAAATAAGAAGATTATTGTTTTGAAAAAAAAAAGATTATTGTTTTGCATATAAGAAGTTCATTGTTTTAGAAAGAAAAATAAACATAGTTTTATAAAATAAAAAGAACATAGTTTTATAAAATAAAAAGATCATAGTTTTATAATATAAAATTTACAAAGTTTCGTAAAACAAGATTGACATTGTTTTTAAACTATAAAATTTGCATTGTTTTTAAACTATAAAATTTGCATTTAATCATAAAATTAGCCTTGTTTTTTTTAAAAAAATAGAATTTTTACATAAAATAACATTGCAATAAAAATGGGATTTTTTTATTACAAGGTAGTTTTAAATTAAAAATATGATTTTATCTATATATATATATATAACGTTATAAAAATTTGATTTTTGATATATATATATATAGCGTTATAAAAATATGATTTTTAATATATATACTGCGTGACACAGACTGCGATGGAATTGAATGGAAGTAGAACGGAATCCGAATCGTCCGCTAAAAAATGACGGAGTGGAAACCAAAGGTGAGAACTCCTCACTAAAAAATTTTCATAGTTATTTATTTATTTTCATAGCCGAAAAATATATAGAATTGCCAGTTTAGATTTTTATCAGTTTAATCACTATAAACTGTACACGGTGCTTGTTAGATCACCCCCCTCGTCCACAAACCATGGACGATTTAAATTGACTGTATTGTATGTTGTTTGTGATTTTGAAATGATTAAAAATAATGTTAACATAAATTTGGTAGTTGAAATTAGATTATAAATATTTATTTATAATTTGAACAGTGAAATTTGGTTAAATTTATTAACCAATAATTTGTGTAAATAAACTGTTGTTGTTTGAAAACCCCACACGGGTCTGGGGATGATAATTTATTCACATCCCCCCCCCCCCGAATTTAATTATATGTCAATCGATGGATTGACAGTCTGTGATGAACGTTATTTAATTTATTTTAATGCTCACACAGTTGTAAATTTCACTTTGGATGTGATTAGACTGTTTGATGATTATTTATCATTATTGTTGCATACATGCGATGTATGAAATCCATATAACTGAAAATTATATGGTAATTGATTGAGTCGCATTCCGATTCAGAATATAAAGAATATTTTAAAATAAAATATTGTAACAATAAAAATTACATTTTTGTTGTATATATATAAAAAGATTCAAGTTTGATGAAATTGTGTTTACATTAAAAATTTCATTGTTAATGTAAAGAATGAATCATTAAAAAATTCAATGTTGACAAAAGTGGTCTAACATTAAAAAAAAAACAGTTTTATGTAAAGAACCATTTTTAATGTAAATTATATAAAAGAACATTTTTTTAATGTAAAAGACCATTTTTAATGTGAATAATGTTAAAGAATATTTATAATGTAAAATAACATTTTTAATGTAAAAGAGCATTTAAAATGTAAAGGAACATTTATAATGCAAAATACCATTTATAACGTATAAGGACATTTATAATGTAAAAGAACAATTTAAATGTAAAAGAACGGTGTAATGTAAAGAATATTTTAGAGTCAAGAATCTTTTAAAATAAAGAATATTTTAAAATAACGAATATTTTAAATAATATTCAGTGCGGAATAATACTATAATTTGATGTCTGATTTTGGATGGACACAAAAATTGGAAAAATATGAAGCCGAATTAAGTAGCAAACGCCATTTTAACCCAAATGGTTTTATCGATCGATTCTGTGTTTTATAATGAATATCGAAAAGTAGTGATTTCAAAATTTAATATTTTGAAAATATTATCATTTTAGTATGATAAAGAGATATAATATTCAATTTTGATTTAAAATTGAAAAAGAAGTTAAAGCCGCTTTAAAATGAATTTATTTATAAAATACGATTTAAATGGAAATCAACGAAATATATATAATATATATATTATATATTGATCGACGCTAATCTATGAATTAGAAAAGCGCGACATTTGTAATAAATTCTGCAAGCATACAGGCGTGTAGCATACAGGTCGAACACAGGGAGGTCTAATTAAAAATTATTATTTATTTTTTCTTGGGCGTGTTAGACGAAGCTGGAGGTTGATTTTGCAAAACAAAAAGTGAAACTACAATTAAAAGATGCAATTAAATTTACTGCAGATTCGAATCTAATCAGATCTGTAATAAATTCAACGATTAAAGATAAAATAGAACAATGGAAATAAAATTGCAGAACAGAATTAAACGAACAGAAAATAAAAATTAGGATTACCGCTGAATCTAATCAGACGGTCAATCGCTAATGAAAAGAAATGCAGAATACAAATAGTGTTCTACCGAATCTAATCGTGTAGACAACACTAATTGCTAAGAAATAGAAAATTGCAGAAAATAAAGAGAAAAATGAATTTTATTAATGAAGAAGAGAATAGAATGAGATATATCATAGGATGGTGGCTACAATGCCATTACAAGGGTATATATAGGGTAGATAGCCAAACCCTAACCCTAATGATAAATGGGCCTGGTCATTACATCACTAATTAGTTTACAATGAGAAACATAAATGGGCCTTAGATAAATAAAGCAAATTTGGGCCTTTTCTCTTTTCCTCTTGCTTCCTTGACACTTCTTCATTGATTTGTGATGTGCAAAGCCTTGTTATCAATCCTTTTCTTGTCCAACAACAACTAGATGTGATATCTTCATCTACAATTCTTCAAAATGCAAATACACAGCAAATTGAACTCTATTTCTTTACATTTCTGGTTGCATGCGGGCTGGGTTGGAATATCTGTAAAAGTAACATAACAATACCCAAGTAATATTTATTTATATACAAAAGATAAGATATAAGAGCATAAAATAAACACATTTCTATGTCAATCAAATACCCCCACACTTATCTTTTACTCGTCCTCGAGTAAAACAAGAATTGAAAAACTAAACTAGATAGGTCACACTTTCGTAGGAAACACGATTGCATTGAGCGTATGCAACAAGCCGTTAAACCTCTAGGTGTCCCTAGTAGGACGAGTGGTGTCTCGTGAGGGTTTTCAGCGGATACTACCCACAAAATCCAAATGCAGTATGCTATGATTCTAATGAAACTACATGAATGCAATGGACATGCGCAAAAATAAAAACGAAAAATGACAACACGACTTATTTCAGGAAAGTGGTACAACAAATTAGGTTAATAATTTCTAACCAGTTGATTTTATTTTAGATACCTCGACTTGTCACAAATTTTCAATATAAATCAAGTTTTCAAATGTTAAATTCCAGTTTGGCCAGTTAGTTCGGTCGATAACATAGTGCAGCCATGAAATAAATTCTTAGTTTGCTTGGCACAATTTGCAAAGTGGTATTCTAATTTTCTCATGTATGGCTAGTCAAATCAATAAGGTCAAGAAGCGTTTGGGTATCATCGCTTATTCTTTATTCTATAAATTTTTAAGATTTATGATTAAGTATATACATCTAACTAAAAAGACCAAGGTTTACCACCCATGCACTGCCTCGCGGACTAACGGAGAGTAGGTAAAGAGCTTGGCGGATTGTGCAGGCCGACTTTGACTTTGTCAACAACGTGTCGGTAATCCTTAGGTGTCCAATCTCATAAAATGAGACCAAGATATTCCAACTTTGACTTTGTCAACAACGTGTCGGATAGAGCTTGGCGGGTTTGCACACCAACGCTCGATATACAAGCAATGTTGGATACCCTTGGAATACTATTATTATTATTATTGAAATTATAAGCACGAAAGAGAGTTACGCGAATTCAACTTAACACAACTTAGTTTTAAAGGTTTGACAAGCCAATATAAGTCTTTTAAGTCCTCCACTTATTTAAACAAAGTCTACAATATAGAATAGATCTCATGGCCATCACCTAAGAATCTTCCTATGTACCGGTTACACTATTATCCCTCAAAATTAAACTTTTCATTATATTTCCTATTCGATCTAAGTTGAGAGAGAAAAATACTATCAACTGGCTAAAAATTGTAAACTTATTTTGCTGTATCAATTGAAAATGAGTCGTATTTTTTTTATGGTATGTTACTACGATATAAAATGTATGATGGTCCTACATGAAAAGAAAGAAAAATTAAAGAAAAATTAAAGAATGCAATGCAGACTCCCCCCCACACTTGATTGAGACAGTGTCCCAACTGTCTAAGGCAGAAAAACAAAAAAAAATAAGAAAAAAAAATGACAAAGAAAAATAACAGAAAAAGAACGTGTACCACCTGATTTCATGGTGGATGATCAGGCTCATGCAGATCGATAGGGTCGTCTTCGTCATATTGCTCGAATTCCAAAAATGGTTTCAGTCGTTGACCGTTTACTTTGAAGACTTTTCCATCCTTAGGATTTTCAATTTCAACTGCTCCATGAGGATATACTGTTTTCACGACATAAGGTCCAGTCCATCAAGATCTGAGTTTTCCTGGAAACAAGTGAAGTCTAGAGTCGTATAAAAGAACTTTTTGACCTACGTTGAATTCCTTACGAAGTATGTTTTTGTCGTGTTGGGCTTTGGTTCTTTCTTTGTAGATTTTCGCATTTTCATATGCCTCATTTCTTAATTCCTCTAATTCCGAAATTTGTAACTTCCTATGTGAGCCGGCTTTTGCTAAGTCAAAGTTCAAAAATTTTATGTCCCAAAGAGCACGATGCTCTAATTCAAGAGGTAAGTGACAGGCCTTTCCAAAGACTAATCGGTATGGTGACATCCCTAGATTGGTTTTATAAGCAGTGCGGAAAGCCCAAAGTGCATCAATCAGTTTTACGGACCAATCTTTTCTATTGGAATTCACGGTTTGCTCAAGAATTTGTTTGATTTGTCTATTGGAAACTTCTACTTGTCCACTAGTTTGTGGATGGTAAGGTGTTGACAGCTTGTGTGTGATTGAGTATTTCCTGAGCAAGGACTCAAAAGCACGATTACAGAAATGAGTGCCATTATCGCTAATGATAGCTCGAGGTGTACCAAAGCGTGAAAAGATGTTTTCTTTGAGGAATTTGACAACAACCTTGTTGTCGTTGGTTTTGGTCGGAATGGCTTCAACCTATTTTGAGACATAATCTACCGCAAGCAAGATCTAAAGATTCCCAAATGAATTAGGGAATGGTCCCATGAAATCGATGCCCCAAACATCGAATAATTCAATCACTAAAATGGGGTTGAGAGGCATTATGTTTCGCTTAGAGATTCGACCCGTTCTTTGACATCGCTCACATTTAGAGCAAAATTCGAAGGCGTCACGGAAGAGTGTGGGCCAATAAAAACCGCTTTGCAAAACTTTTGCAGCAGTTTTTCTTGCTCCAAAATGACCGCCACAAGCATGGTCATGTGAGAAGGAGAGAATACTTTGGTGTTCATGATCGGGCACACACCTTCGAATGATTTGGTCTGGGCAGTATTTGAAAAGATATGGGTCGTCCCAATAGAAGTTTCGAACTTTCGAGAGAAATTTTTGTTTATCTTGTTTCGACCATTCAGCGGGCATTTGTTGTGTGACAAGATAATTCACAATGTCAGCGTACCAAGGGGTGTTAGAGATCGAAAGGAGTTGTTCGTAAGGAAAATAGTCATCGATTTGGGTGTCGTTATCATTTCCGTGCACAATTCGAGAGAGATGATCAGCTACGACATTTTCAGAACCCTTTTTATCTCGTATTTCTATATCGAATTCTTGAAGAAGAAGGATCCAACGAATCAAGCGGGCCTTGGCATCCTTTTTAGAAAGCAAATATCGTAGGGCAGCATGGTCAGTGTAAACTATGACTTTGGTTCCTATGAGATATGGCCTGAATTTCTCAAGAGCGGAAACAACTGCCAAAAATTCCTTTTCAGTAGTTGAGTAATTCAATTGGGCCTCGTTTAAGGTTTTGCTAGCGTAGTAAATGACTCGAGGGAGTTTATCAATTCGCTGACCCAAGATGGCTCCAATTGCAAAGTCAGAAGCGTCGCACATAAGTTCAAAGGGTTGAGTCCAATCAGGAGGTTGAATGATGGGAGTTGAGGTCAAGATTGACTTAAGGGTTTCAAAAGATGTTTTGCAATCATTGGAAAATTCAAACTTTACGTCTTTGGCAAGTAAATTCGAGAGAGGTTTTGAAATTTTCGAGAAATCCTTAATGAATCTTCTATAGAATCCTGCATGGCCAAGAAATGAACGAACATCCTTGACAGACTTAGGAGGAGGTAAATTAGCAATCAAATCGATTTTGGATTTATCGACTTCTAGGCCATCTTTGGAGACGACATGAGCTAGAACTATCCCCCTTTTTACCATAAAGTGGCATTTTTCCCAATTAAGCACGAGTGATTTCTCCTTACAACGCTCAAGGACGAGTTCTAAATGAGTGAGACATTGGGAAAAAGATGATCCATATATTGAAAAATCGTCCATGAATATTTCCAAGAATTCTTCCACCATATCAGAGAAAATACTCATCATACACCTTTGGAAAGTCGCGGGGGCATTACAAAGACCAAAAGGCATGCGACGATAAGCAAGGGTTCCAAAGGGAAAAGTAAAGGTGGTCTTATGTTGATCTTCTAAAGCAACAGGAATTTGGTTATAGCCAGAGTATCCATCGAGAAAACAGTAGTACTCATGTCCCGCTAAGCGTTCCAACATTTGGTCAATAAAAGGCAAGGGAAAATGGTCTTTTCGTGTGGCTGAGTTAATCTTTCGATAGTCGATGCACACACGCCATTTGGTTTTGATTTTTGTTGGGACGAGTTCATTACTGTCGTTTTTGATCACTGTGACTCCCGACTTCTTTGGTACAACTTGTACCGGACTCACCCAAGTACTATCAGAGATGGGATAGATGATGTTATTGTCTAGACATTTGATTATCTCCTCCTTGACCACTTCTCTCATGTTTGGGTTTAATCACCTTTGAACCTCACGGGTGGGTTTAGCCTCATCAATTAAATGTATGCGATGTTCCACAATTGATGGGCTAATTCCTTTTATATCGCTAATTTCCCACCCCAAGGCGTCCTTATTTTCCCGTAAAATTTCCAAAACTTTTTCTTCTTGGTCTTCGGTGAGATCAGAGGCCAAGATTACGGGAAAAGTTTGTGATGGGTCCAAGTATGCATACTTAAGGTCGTGTGGCAATGGTTTGAGGTCCAACTTGGGATGTTCGTGTGTGTCCACATTGGTCTACATTCCTTGGTTAGATTCAGGTGACGAAGTGTCGGAGTCAAGAATTTTGTTTAGTTCAGAAATGTATTCGAGTTCATCGAAATCAGAGTCGAAATGGTCAAGACACATTTTCAAGGCTTCAGAAGTGTCACTAGAGGTTTCATCAACTGTGGTTTGAATCATGTCAATTTCATCGATCTCAAAATCCCTAGGTTGTTTGTTGAGATTAAAGATGTTTAGCTCAATGGTTAGGTGCCCGAAGGAAAGTCGAAGCTGACCATTCCTACAATTAATGACATCATTAGAGGTTGCTAAGAAAGGGCGTCCTAAGATCAATGGTATTTGAACTTTGGGATTTGAGACAGGCTCTGTTTCTAGAACTATAAAATCGACAGGGAAGTAAAACTGTTCGATCTGTATCAAGACGTCTTCGATAATTCCCAATGGCTTTTTGATAGATCGATCGGCTAGTTGAAGTGTGATGTTTGTTGGTTTAATCTCCCCTAGTCCAAGTTGACGATAGACAGTATAAGGGAGAAGGTTGACACTGGCACCAAGGTCGAGTAGGGCACGAGAGATGTGAGTGTTTCCTATTTTACAATCAATCGTAGGGCAACCAGGGTCTTTATACTTGACTGGGGCATGATTCGAAAGAACAGAGCTTGTATTTGCAGTTAGAAAGGCGGTTTTTGGGACATTGGTCGCACGTTTTTGTGTGCACAATTCCTTAAGACATTTAGCATATTGAGGAATTTGTTCAATGGTGTCTAAAAGAGGAATGTTCACATGGACTTGTTTGAAAATTTCCAGAATTTTATCGAAATTTGCCGCTTTCTTCTTATTATTGAGTCTATGAGGAAAAGTAGCTATAGGTTTTTCGACTCTACGATCAGTTTCATCATTCGTGGAAGAAGGTTTATCCAAGGAAATAGAAGGTGGTAAGGTCGTAGAAGATGGAATGTTGGTATTGCCAACATTGATTTTCGAAGGTGAGTCGGGTTTGCCGACACTGGGAGAACTGTTGGGATTGCCAACATTTAAGGGAACTTGAGGTTTAGAAGAATTGGCATTCGAAGCCAATGGGTGATCATCAAGATTAGGGATTGGGGTCGAGTTAGAAGGTTCGTCAGGGTCGTCCACGTTATTATCAATCCTCTTTCCAGATCGAAGGGTTGTAATTGCGTTGACTGGATTATGATTTTCGTCCTCACAAGAATTTAAAGCACGAGAGTTATATTTTGGATTCACCTCAGGTTGCCTAGGCAACTTTCCCTTCTCGTTATTTTTCGCCATTTCCTTTATCATATTCATCATTTGGTCCATTTTAGCGTCTTGCGAGTTTATTTTAGCTTCGTAAGAGTTCATCTGTTTCTCTAATCGAACAAAATCTTGTGACGATTGACCAGATTGAGAGGATAAGTTCGATGATTGAAAATTGGGGTGCCTATAGGGTTGTTTGGATTGAGGTGCAGCTTGAGATGTTTGAGAATTGGGAGGTGGAGCTTGGTAATTCGGATTGGGAATAAAGGGTTGCATGTGAGATGGGTTAGCCGAATTATTGGGGTTCGACCAAGAAAAATTTGCGTGGTTCCTCCAACCAGGGTTGTACGTGGATGAGTAAGGATTATTTTGAGCTATGGCATTGGCTTGGTCCTGGGAGTAATAGTGGGGTGACCCTTCTCCGACTTGAGGAGTTTGATTTTCTAAGGGAATTTGACTTGGGTCCACGACATGCACTCCTCTAGTAGAAGTACGAATAGGAACACGAATCGATTCCCACTGCATGTCCTTTTCAGAATAATCTTCTAAGAACCGCCAAGCTTCATCGGCTGTTTTAGACATAAAGTCTCCTCCACACATTGATTCTAGTTGAGTTCTAGTCTGATAGTTTAGCCCTTCATATGCAATTTGACATAAGTGATCTTTAGAATTCCATGATGAAGACAACTATATAATAGCTGGTTGAATCTCTCAAAGTATTTTGAAAAAGTTTCCCCCTCATTTTGACAAAATTGATTTATCTCGGTTCGGATTTTTAGAGTTTTGTGGAAAGGGAAAAACTTTTTCAAGAATGTAGTGACAAATTCATCCCAACTTCTTATGGAATGTCGTGGAAGAGAATTTAGCCATCTTTTAGCGCTTTCAAGTAGTGCAAATGGAATTAGCCTTAGCTTGATCGATTCGTTAGATAATTGTTGCATTTTTGTTGTGGACGCATACAATTCAAATTCACTTAGAAATTCATAAGCATTTTCAGACCCAGTAAATTTTGGTACCCCTTGGATAAAAGAATGTTTTAGCTCAAAATTGTTTCCTTCAGCTGGTGGGAACACGATGACAGAGGGTTGAACGGTCCTAGTGGGATAACATCGATCACGAAGGGACAAGGGTCTATCCATTTGGATATTGAGATTTTGAAAATTTTGATTTATTTGATTTTGATCCCCAAAGTTTGGAAGGTTTTGATTCACTCGATTTTGATCCAATTCGGTTGGAAAATTTTGGTTGATTCGAGAACCCCTAGGAGAATTTTGTTGGCTAACACTTTTTTCACTCATTATTGTTAAATGCAAGCACAGAAATTAGCTACAATGAAGTTTTCTGTCCTTATTGGCTCCTAACCCAAAATTATAAGGTGACACGTTTGATTACTTAGATCAAAAGATTTCTCAGCCAGTTAACGGACAGGAGTTATCGATGCACCAGGAATCACCCTAGCAATGCAGCCGAAGATTTAAGTACCTTCAGAGTAACAACCGATATAATATTTACGAATCACCGTAATATTTATAAACGGTTATTTCTCTGCCGTAGTCTAGAGACCAAGAAATAATTCGTTCCAAATGAATCAACTATCACAATATAATTAAGCCCTAGATGAGCCCGTGACTCCCTTAAGTCCAACGTCTAACCGTTATTATTAGTCAGATTCTACGATGAAATGCAATTTGTGGGCTAAGGAAAGGGTGATGAAATCCCTCACCTTATGTGAATTGGGGTATTGCCCTTAACAGAAAAAAAAATAAAAAAAAATCAGAAATCGCACAAAATAATTGCACAATTAAAAATTGTACATTCAAAGCCACTGCCCCTGCAGAAAATTTTACAACAATTGTCTATATTTTTTTTCTTTTGCAGCAGAGCACCTGTAGAGTTAGAAAATTTTACAGTGGTGTGAGGCGGTTTGTCGAGAGTAGTTGAGTAGCTATAGCGATTGAAATCCTAACATTTGCAATTTGTTCATCTCTGAATTCCTTGATTGATTCCTTGAACTCTATTCTTCCTTTGGCTTTGACGATTGATCTTGAATTTTTTTTTTCTTTTTTTTTCTTTTTGATTTTTTCTTCTTTTTTTTCTTTTTTTTTTAAGAAAAGAAAAGCAAATGAAACAAACAAAACTAGAAACAATCGAAAAGGAGAGGGGAAAAAAAAACTAACAAATTGACTCGTCTAAAAAAAAAGCAAAACTATTCAGCTAAAAATAAAAATGAAACTAACAAAATGATTAGTCTATAAGAAATATAAAAAAAAACAAAAATAAAACCTAACTCAACAAAGCTAGACTCAACCTGGAAAGTAAACTAACCACAAGACCACGGAGATAAGCTAATACATGACTTAATTCAACCCAACGTACTTGGAAATAGAAGGCCACAAATCAAGCTAAAAATTCTGACTTCCCAATATAAAACTCACGCCCCTCTTCAGTAACCACAAGATTAAGGAAATAAATCCTCACGCTCTAATTAAAAACCCACGCACTAACAAAGAAACCCACACATCACATAAACAAATATAGACACGAATCTATGGTCTCAAAACAAAATCCCAAAATTATACAGCCCGAACAAAAGCAGAACTGACGCCCCAATTTTTTCTCAAATCAAAGACTCTCTCGCTTCTTTATTTACTCAAAACACCCCAACTGAAAAGATGGAAACAATTGATTCCAAGAAATCACGCCCCTCTTTCATTTCAATTATTTATTTATTTTCCCTTTTTTGGCTTAGTGTCCAAATTCGGATCTAGGGTTTGAATTTGAGGCTGCTTCGATTTAAGGATTGTCGAAGGGTTTGATTCGGATGACTGGCTTTGTTTGTTATTGGTGGTTGGGGGTTTTGAGACTGGTGCGTGGTCCTGTTGAAAGGTGGACGGTCTGTGGAGTGAGTTTTTGGAATCGGCAGGCTTTGAGAAGGTTGTTGAATTGGAGGGTGCGGGTTCTGACTTGAACGTGGAGATGGGGGTACGGTGGTATGTTGAACGTCTGAAGGTGGCTCGGTAGTTTTTTTTTCTTCAGTTGATCTGATTTTTTTTTTAGAAGAGGAAGAAGAACTTTATTACTTCACGGTGATGACAAAGGTGTTTGTGGAAGTTGTCTGTGGTGAACCGTGAACTTGTGATGGGGAGGTTTTGTTAAATGTTGGTGGATGCAGGGAAATTTGTAATTCACGGTGATGACAGAAGGAAGAAGGAGGTTGCGGATTGAATTGGAATAGGGTTGAATTCGGTGTTAGACAGAGGGTGTTTGAGAGAGGATGGTGATGAAATTGTTGCTTGAACGAATTTGGGTTTTCACGTTTGTGGTGATGCTATTTGTTTGGTCAGGGTGACGATGAGGGAATTGTGAACGATGAAGTGATAGAAATGTTGGTGATTGTTTGGAGCAGAAATGCGATGGAAAAAAAACAGAAGTTGGACGTGAACTGAAGATGTTGAGGAGAGGAATTATGAAGATGATCGGGGGAAACAGTAATAAATCAAAAGAAGAGAAAGAAAATTCAAAAAAAAGAATATTTTTTTTCTGAGAAAGAGAGGGTTGTAAGGGACGAAAGGAAAGAAATCAAAAGAGAAAATGGCAATTTTTTATATATATATATATATTGTTGTAAGAGGGGAAAGAAATTTGTTATATTTTTTTTTTATTTTTTTCAGAAAAATGGAAAGAAATTGTAACCAGAGAAGGAGAGAGAGAATTAAATGAGAAGGGGAAAGAATTGTAAAAGAGAAATATTAGTTGGAAAGAAAATTGAAAAAGGGAAGAAATCAAAAATAAAAAGGCAAATCTTTTTTTTTTCTTATTTGAAAGATTACGGCATCATTGAACAACACCAAATCTATTCAATCAAGAATTTTTTTTTTCTATATATACAAGAAAAACAAAAGGAAAATATAAACAAAAACTAACACGAATCAGAAATTAAATAAATAATAAAATTTAATCGTTACCTCCCCGGCAACGGCGCCAAAAACTTGATCGACGCTAGTCTATGAATTAGAAAAGCGCGACATTTGTAATAAATTCTGCAAGCATACAGGCGTGTAGCATACAGGTCGAACACGGGGAGGTCTAATTAAAAATTATTATTTATTTTTTCTTGGGCGTGTTAGACGAAGCTGGAGGTAGATTTTGCAAAACAAAAAGTGAAACTACAATTAAAAGATGCAATTAAATTTACTGCAGATTCGAATCTAATCAGATCTGTAATAAATTCAACGATTAAAGATTAAATAGAACAATGGAAATAAAATTGCAGAACATAATTAAACGAACAGAAAATAAAAATTAGGATTACCGCTGAATCTAATCAGACGGTCAATCGCTAATGAAAAGAAATGCAGAATACAAATAGTGTTCTACCGAATCTAATCGTGTAGACAACACTAATTGCTAAGAAATAGAAAATTGCAGAAAATAAAGAGAAAAATGAATTTTATTAATGAAGAAGAGAATAGAATGAGATATATCATAGGATGGTGGCTACAATGCCATTACAAGGGTATATATAGGGTAGATAGCCAAACCCTAACCCTAACCCTAATGATAAATGGGCCTGGTCATTACATCACTAATTAGTTTACAATGAGAAACATAAATGGGACTTAGATAAATAAAGCAAATTTGGGCCTTTTCTCTTTTCCTCTTGCTTCCTTGACACTTCTTCATTGATTTGTGATGTGCAAAGCCTTGTTATCAATCCTTTTCTTGTCCAACAGCAACTAGATGTGATATCTTCATCTACAATTCTTCAAAATGCAAATACACAGCAAATTGAACTCTATTTCTTTACATTTCTGGTTGCATGCGGGCTGAGTTGGAATATCTGTAAAAGTAACAAAACAATACCCAAGTAATATTTATTTATATACAAAAGATAAGATATAAGAGCATAAAATAAACACATTTCTATGTCAATCATATATATTTATTGGCCTGAATATAATGCGCCGCGCAGCGACCGTTCGCGAATTTCGACCATTAACTTCAAATTGACATTACGGGAGATCCGACCGTCGGATTCCCTAAATCCGGAACCGTTGGGTTCGTATCAAAAAGAGCTTTCCAATGAATATAAGAGACTTGAAATCTAACGGTTAGATTTGGAGATATGTCCAAATCATTTTCAGAAAAGGTCGCTATGGATGCAGTTCGGTGGCCGTTATTGGAAACCGAATGTACGTGCGATAATAAAATTATTAAAAATATGAAAAATTATGTAAAATCATAATAAATGGTTTGGAAAGATTTTTGATGAAAAATTCCAATTTTATAAAGATAAAAATATATTTTTATCAAAATGAACTAGTTATTAACTAGTATAATAATTTAATTATTTTTATAAATAAATAAATTAGATTTGTAAATGGATTTTAAAATAACTAGAATTTTCCAATATATAAACTGGAATGGATTTGAATGGAAATTATCTTTGGAATACTTCGATATTGGATTCCGTTATTATACGAATATTGTTATGGGAATTTGTAAGATATATATATATATATATATATATCGTTATTCCCAATACGATATTTTTTGGTTTTCAGAATTTGATATTGAATACAAGCCGATATAATTTCTATTCAGAACCTTATATTTAATATCAAATGAGATTTTGGATTTGTCGTGGACGGTGACTTTAATAACACTGTTCTTAAACCCAGTTTAGAAAAGAATAAATCTTTTAATTAAGGTTTAGGAAATTTTTACCAATTAATTAATATTTAATTGGAATTGGATAAAAAGAATTGGATTTTTGGGTTCATCGTGAACAGTGTTTTAAATAACACTTGTTCTTTAACCTAATTAACAATGAAGAAATAATTTGGAATTTATAAATCCTTTATTAAGATTTAAATGGAAATTTTCCAAAGTAAAGATTTCCAATTCAATATATTAAACTGGAATTGAATGGAATTTGATTTGGTAATAATCGAGATGAGCTCCTGTAAATGAAAACCGATACTATATATGGAATTTAAAAGGCATTGCCGCTTTTATATTATTAGTCTGATACGGGAATTTATATCGATTATATGCTGCTAGGATTTCCGTGTAGATTCCATTTGATGGAAGATGATTTTGGGTTTATCGGGAACTGTGTTTTTAAATGACATTAGTTCTTTAACCCAATTAAAGATCAGATTAATTTCTTAAATTTTAATAATCATTAACTAATGATTTTTGAGGTTAGAAAAAATAAATTTAAAAGGATTTATCTTTGATAAAATTAATGAGAACCTTTCCCTAAAAATGTAAATATTTTATTAAAAGAATATTCTGAATTGGAATGAGGCGATGGATGTGTTTTTATAGCACCTGATTATAAATTACGCGAGTTATTCGGAAAGACCGGGTTTAACCCATTCTGAATAATGAATACAACGAATAACAGTCGAAGAGATTGAAGATGGTGCAAGATTGACGATCTTCACATCGAATGGATGAGTTTCTACTGATGCCCGTGATTGGAGTAGCTACCTTGAAGGGGCTACAGTGGTGGCCGTCCGGACGTACTTGTTGATTGTTCGGATATGCGAGGGCCTCTCTCCCGTATTGGACATATGGGACAAGGAATAAGGTGCCTCCGGTTTTGTTTAGACCCAGAACGGACTTGTAAATGGATGTTATGTCTGATGTTGTATTCCTTTTACTCTATATTCGTCGATCTCTGCTAATATATATCTGTTTGGTGGCGGAGAATTTGTTCTCTTGCTTAATACCCTTCTCTGAGACGTATGAGCTTAAATGTTATATATTGGCAGAAATCAATGGTATGGTATGGATTGACAATGTGGCATACTAAGATGCATTGATCAAGGCTTTTGTTGAAAAGCAGAGCCTTGTGGAAGATGATCAAAGCACAACTTTGTTTAGCATAGCTTTGTGCAGCGTGACTTCGCGAGCCTCACACCGTGGTATGATGGTGAACTGATGGTCAGATCAGTATGCTTTTGATATTAGTTTGGATTCAGTCAACCGTGATGAGGGATAGGGCATTTCCCCCGATTCCCATATAGGGATAGAGTGAGCGGTGTTTTCTCTCGCTGGGACGTAAGCCGCGGTGATACTTGATTTCCTAAAGGTGCGGATGTGCATTACGGTGTTTTCTCTAGCTGGGACGTAAGCCATGGAGTATTACACTACGCGATAGATCTTTCGAATAAGGAGCCATCATGATGGAAATCCAACTTTCCAATACGAGCTTTGCGGTTTTAATTGTAAACCTATATATGGCGACATAGTAGGATGGGGCACTCATGCCGTCTATGATTGATACATTTACTTTCGAAATTGATTTCTACACTATGCACTTATAGTAATATTAAAAGAGAAATTTCGCATATCAAGCATGTTTGGCTATTATAAGGTAAAACTCTATCCTTCGGCTTGCGTTGCATTGTGTGATGGGACCTGAGTCTTATAATAGCTTCATTTTTCCAAAAAGCATTGCGTTGTTTATTTTATGCACTGGTATTCTTAGGAGGAAACCCATTCCGTGTTATACGGCGTGGTCCCTTGATTTACCTAACTTTAAAATCAATTTAAATAACTGTTTTTGAGTTCTCATACCAGTCCCATGACTGACCTGAAGTTTATTGTTCCTTCCTAAACTATGGGTGCTCATATTTTCCACACGGGCAGTCAGTAGTTTTGGTTTTGCAGATTTCTATTTAACAGGATCCTGGATTACAGCTGGAGCTATATTCGGAAAGCTTTTCCAATACGCATTATACTTATGTCTTATTTTCCGTTGCTATGTAATTTTTAAAATGTAACAACCCGTATTTCGATAACATGTTAAGACGAGAATCAAGGCAGAATTTAATTTTAAATTCTGAATCAAGTAAAACAGGCTATGCCATTGCGTTCGTCTCGGAAAAATACGCGAAATAGAGTCTGAGTTTTCGAGAATCGGAGTCCGTATGACCAAGTTATGGTCCGACGAAGTTTTCAGAAAATTCAAGTTCAAAAACGAGTTCTAATTTCGAAAATTTGGCCTAGAAGGCTAGGAGGGAAAAATTCCCGCCAGCCACCCCAAGTCGACAGGGCTGTCGACTTGGGAGTCGACATGGCATGACCCAAGTCGACAGCCCTGTCGACTTGGGTGTCGACTTATGGTGGCCGGGCTGTTTTGCCTGGTGCACCTGTTTTCTGTCTTGGCTAGGTTTTTGGGCCTGGTTCGAAATCTGATAGTTCAGGTTGATCCTAGGGTTAATCTAAGGGTCCTAACTAATCCTAATCTCTATAAATAAGCCCCTAACCCTCTCCTAAATCCTCATTATTCATTCATGCAACTAAACTATGGCAAAATTGCTCCTCTCATGGCCTCCACTCAAAACCCTAGCCTCCATCCTCTTGCCCAAAGTTTCTATCTTCATTTCTATGAGAGGTTTCATGATCATGTGAGTGTTAGAGAGTCTCTATGTTAGTATGAGAGCTTCTCAAGTTGATTTCAAGGCTAAAGCTTTGATCTTTGTTCATCAAGATGGTTTTTTTTATTGATTTGGAGCTTTCATCTTTGGGTTTTTGAATGATGGCATGCATAGGCTTTGTCTCAATCTTTAATTTAATCGATTTGGGCCTTCATAGCAATGTAAGCCCTTTCCCTACTCTTAGATATTAACTATGAAGTTAAATGTTCATGTTGCAAGTTTGGGTTTGATCATTGAGAATGATACATGCTATCATGTCATGCAAGTTTATGAAGTCATTATCTTGATCTTATGGGCTAAAAGCTACAACCTTTATGTTGAAATGTTGCATTATGCAACATGAGAACCTTCATAACCTTTATGTCAACTTGCATATGAAGTCATAACCCTTATATGATGATATATGCGAGTTACTAGTCATCATTCCATGTCTTTTGTCACCATGATTCGCTTATGTGCCAAGTTTGGGTTTATGCATGTTTTTGAGGCTTAAGAATGTAACATGCAAGTTAATGAACACATTTGTGCCTCATTTGCCACCATGATTAACTTGTGGCTTAATATCCATTTTTGTCATGACTTTGCCAAGTCTCTTCTTTTAATCCATTTCGTTGTTGCGAACGTATATGCGAGTTTAAAAGCGTTGGGTTATGTTATGGGTAATTTCTAATGACA
The DNA here is from genome assembly GCA_030737875.1 of Allium sativum. Taxonomy (NCBI): domain Eukaryota; kingdom Viridiplantae; phylum Streptophyta; class Magnoliopsida; order Asparagales; family Amaryllidaceae; genus Allium; species Allium sativum. The sequence goes on from CM060909.1 coordinate 457,470,289, forward strand.
TGAAAATATAACTTAAAAACATGACTTGAAATATAACATGGAAGTTGACATGTAAGTATGCTTGAAAATATGAAATTGGGAATTTACCTATTAAGTTAGGTCTACCCATACTATGGAATTGGGAATTTACCTATTGAGTTAGGTCTACCCATATTCTTAAGAAAACTTGAATATGAACATGACACTAGTCTAAACATGAAAGTGACCAACTCGAGGTTGGGTTGAGTTTGCAACATAAAGCTACCCGGAACCGACCGGCCTAACTAGTAGTTGCAAACGATAGGACCCAATGTGAGAAGTTGGTCATGTTGTGCTTGAACCCGAGGTTAGACCAAGTTGTGGTGTAAAGCTACCCGGAACCAACCGGCTTAACTAGTAACCACAACAAAGTCTAATGTGAGAGGTTGGGGTGCATTAAGTAATTAATGCCACATAATAGGGTTAAGTTAATTTGATTAATGACTCTTAACCAAATATGACATGGACAAATGGGTTAAGTAATTTGATTAGGCTAATGATACTTAACAAAACATGACAAGGTTGGGTAGGTTAAGTAACTTGATTTGCCTAATGACACTTAACCATTTTTATACGACTAGTGGACGGGGTTAAGTTAACCAACACTTAATCAATCCAACACGATAATTTGGTAAGGTTAAGTAAGTTTTCTTAATGACACTTAACCGAAAAATACAGTTAATGGATGGGGTTAAGATTAGACTCAACTAGTCTAAACATGGAAATCGGATGGGGTTAAGTTAGCCTAGACTTAATTAATCCCACTTGGTAGTTTAATGGGGTTAAGTTAAACACTTAACTAATCTAACACGATGATTTGATGTGGTTAAGTGACCTATACTTAACCAATCTAACTCATTAATTTGATGTGGTTAAGTTAACCAATACTTAACCAATATAACGTGAAAACATGATAAGGCTAAGTCACGAATCGCTTGAATACACTTGACCGATTTGACTAAGTAAACTGATAGGGTCAAGTTAATATGTACTTAACCAATCTAGAATGATAATTGGACGAGGTTAAGTCGTGAATTGCTTAATATACTTAACCGACTTGACACATGGTTTGTAGGGTTAAGTCTTGAACTTGGATACTTAGCCAATTTTGACATGATTTGTAGACGGATTAAGTCATGAACTTAAGTGACACTTAATCCATTATATAAATCCTAGTTCAGAGAATTAGGTGGATAACCGTAATTAGCAAGAATAACGGGAATAAGCTAAGTGGTAAACCTTAGTTGGAGAATAGCTAAGTAAATATTTCTTAGTCAAGGAATTTTGGACCAGTTCATAGATTGGATGAGTAACCCGATACGGTAGGTCATCGTTTAAGCACACGAGTAGGAGCAAGTTATCTGAATTAGATAAAGGCTCCAGCGAACTGGGTAACGAAGCAGCGGCTTCGGGGAACATGAGGATATTCTTGGTATCCCTCTGTGAGCTGCCAGGTGATCGCACTAGGCTCATGAGAGGTTAAGGTCTGCGTTAGAAGAACCAAGAGTATGCCTTGGTTGCTATACGAGCGACCTAAAGAAGGGGATGGATAGGGGATAGTCGACGATACACGGTCGTGCCCTAGATAGCATTTCGTCAGGCTACCTACCATCTTTGGTCAAGCGTGTACGGACGGAAAGGCAGAGAACACCCAAAATACCATAATTGCTATCTAATTATGGTTGCGGTAAGGCTAGGATGTGGGTTGGCCAGTAGTGTGTTCTCATACAGGATTTATCCTGTCTTGTCTTTCACTAGTTGAGGGAGTGGTCTCGTGGGACCATAGCCACGTATAGGAAAAACAAACCTTAGCATCTGCATCGGCAGATAAATCGAAAGCTCCCGACCGAGTCCTGTATTTCTTGAACTGCCCTGTGACAGGACTCGGATGGCACGATGTGATACATGTGCATACAGTCATGGAAAAACAATTCACGATGAATGCGTGGGAAAAAGGGCGCGGTTGACGGTTAGCGTAATTCCTAGTGGCCGTGGGTGGTTGAACCCAAACCGAAATACGAAAACGTGCAATAGGTAAGCATAATCACTAGTGGTCCTAGGTGGCACAAGTCCTAGTTGCACAAACGATGATTCATGTTGGGAAAGCCTAGCTAGGTCTAGGGTAACAGTCCAAACGAGCTTAAGGATCATGGAATTACATTGGAGTAGTATAGAACCTCATGGGAAAGCCCGTACGGTCTACGGCAAGGAACTGAACATTTACATGGAAAGAAACATACGAGTTGAGTAACCTATAAATGCGATATATTAGGTTGACATGAACCATTACACGACTTTTGAGTAAGGGTCATTCATGGTTAACACATGATACGGTGGGGATACTAGTATGGTAGGTGCAGAGCTAAAATACAGGATAGATACCATGGGACGTTATACGTGATAGATATCTTGGGGATATTATACTTGATAGGAACCTGACGATGGGATACCTTGTTTTATCTTGACATCGTAATTTATCATGACACCTTAGTTTATCTGAGTTCAGTAGTTCATCCTGTTATTTTGATTTAGCTTATCTATCTTGTCATCATGCTTATGTTCATCTCAGTTTCTCATGTCAGTTAACTTTACTAGTTTTTATGCTGATAGTAGATAGGGCTTACTCAGTCTTTTTGACTGACCCGTTTTGTTTCGCTTCTTGTCTTCCGTTTCCCCCCAGGTTACAGGGAGGAATTACTGTTGTTTAATTCGGACTTCTTCTGCTTGAAGGTCATCATGGATGGCTTGGACTTTTCTTGGCTATGGCTACTTTACTGTTTTACTTGGGGAATAATTTATGAAAATGTCTTTATGCTTCTTTACTATTGCAAGACAGGTTTTGATGTACTCTGATGTAAAAGGCTTTAGACCTTAATTATTAATGTTTATGAAAGTTCAGTTTTACTTCCGCTATTTTATATGTTCTATCTTGTGATATTTCTGTGCATGTTTACCAATAATGCCCCTCTAAAGCTAGTGCATTCCTTTGCGAGTGACCCTAGCGGAGGCGGGGTGTTACATAAAATCTCTGATATTGCATGTCCAATGTGTAATAATTATTCATACTCTGATATATTCTTGTACTCTGATGTAAATTGTTGTAATAAGCAATGAAATGTTCTTTTGTTTGTGTTCTGATGCGTCGTTTTCTCAACTCAATTCAGGATTTCCCGAAAGGGGAAGTTTGGGTCGTTTCAGTTGGTATCAGAGCTTTGGTATACAGAGCTCGAGAACAAGACACATTAGAACCGAACGAAAGAATTCATCAGAGATTGGATTAGTAATATCCAATAAGAATGACTCGTTAGAGATAAGATCAGTAGTATCCTAGAATGAGTGTGAAGAGTGTTATTTTTAAAATAAAAATGATAACAAAATTAGTTTTGAAAATTTTATCTTATATTACGTATTTGAAATATTATTATATTTTAAATTTGGACAATCGACTATATAGAGATTTTAATATCGGTCTGATCTACGTGTATTTGAAGTCTCAAATATACTGGATGGATATAGAATCACACTCTAGTCGCCCGGGGATAATTCTGGTAATGCGGCCGCATCATCAATATTTATGTTCGAGTTTCGAAAGTGGGGTATCTATATATTTCCAATTGACTAGTGTGAGAACCAAAATTTTGATAGGGTTATTGTTGTGATTTGCACTAAAATATGTTTTTTGATTATATATAAAAGTTATATATGTTTGAAAATGTTAATCACCTAATTGATTGCTGGTTGTGATGTTTGTTAATTAGTTTAAATAATTAAAATATTGGAAAGATAATTAATTTAACCAATATGAGAAAGAATGATAAATTAGCTAAACCAAATTTAATATTAAACTGAATTGAAAATTGATTAGGATTGAAAGTTGAGTTAGTTAGTTAAACAACTTTCAGCTCCGTTCCTTTTCGAGGAGGAAAAGATTTTAAGTGGGGGAGATTGTAACAACCCGGAAAATCAGAACCAATTTAATTTTTTTTGTTTTAGCAATTTTAATGTGTTTTGTATATTTAAAATAATTTATTTTAAATTATAACAACCAAAAATTTATTTAAATTGAAGTTAGAACAAATTTTTTTAATTTAATTATAAAAGGAGTTTAAAATGGCGCGGCAGTTCGAAAATTCGATTTCAAATTTCAATTGAATGTACATGATTCGAAATAAATCGGATTTCAGTAAAACCAGAAATATTAGAATTTGTTTAACAATATCTTTCTAACAAATGTAAGAAACTGAGATTTCACTTTATATATTAAAAGTTATGTCCAGTTTAAAATTTAAAATAGTCGCTATGGAATATATATATATATATATATATATATTAATATAAAAATATAACCATTTTGCGAACGACCTCCGTTTTCGACGAAACCACTTTTTTTGGATCTTGAATGTCAAATTATTGCTAGATTCCAATTTTCATAATTTTTGGAATTAATATGTGAGCGTGGCAAAAGAAAATATGTTTTGACCATTTTAGTCAAATTGGATCGACCAGAAAATGACCATTTTTCAAATGGTCTCCAAATTCGATGAAATTAGTTTTGTTAGGACCATATCGTCAAAACAAAGCTAGAAATAATTTTTCTGTAATTTTTAGAGTCAGTATTGGTCCCGGTAAATTAAAATGTATGTTTAAAATTAAATGTACACTGAATTATATTTTAATTTAAAGAAAAACTGATCATTACAGCCGAATTTGGTTACGAAACATATCTCATTTTGTCCGGAATGGGGGTATTTAGCTAGTAGCGACAGTCGTTGGGTTTGATTTGGAGTTCAGAATCAAAAACAAGTTAATTAGAGAATTAAATAATTAAATATTAATTTAATAATTATTATAAAAGGGCCTCAAAACCCTAGCCCTCTTCTGAATAACACGCAGCCGCCACTACCGTTTTAATGGCCACGAACCTCCCATTTTATTCCCTTAATCTTTCACAAACAACTACGAATTAGGTCATGGTCTTCTAGCAAAAATTAAAGAGGTCTCTTCGATCTGTAAATTGGTATGGCGATGATGATTATAGATGAGGTAGTGGATGAGATTTCAGTGCGCAAACACGCACCGTTCGAACTGAGTTTTCTGACGATGGAGGGGGTCGGACGTGGTGCGGCTGAGGGTGGTAGTGGCCGAACCTGCGGCACTACATGTGGTGGTTGCTGATCTACTTCCGGTGCATCGAGGCGCGTGCTGAATGGAACCCTAGGGTTCGAACTTATGGGTCTAAACGAAGCAGAACTTTGAAGAAGAAGCTAAAGGGGGGCGGCAACACATTTTCAAACGTGATTAAAGGGTAATGTGGAGATCAATTATTTAATTAATAATATAATGGTGTAATTAAAGTTTAAAATACGATAACTTCTTCGTATAGGATCAAAATTCAGTGCTGATAGGTGCGTTGGAACCGTCTCAGGAAGATCTGCATCATGAAACCAATCCGGACCAATTCAGATTTGAAATAAAATTTACATTGTTTTTAATCATAAAATTTACATTGTTTTTGTAAATAAAATATACATCGTTTTTGTAAATTAAATATACATCGTTTTTGAAAGTAAAATTAACATTCTTTTTGAAAATAAATTTAACCTTCTTCTTGAAAGTAAAGTCAACATTTGTTTTGAAAATAAGAAGATTATTGTTTTTCATTCAAGAAGATCATTGTTTTAGAAAGAAAAATAAACATAGTTTTATAAAATAAAAAGAACATAGTTTTATAAAATAAAAAGATCATAGTTTTATAATATAAAATTTACATAGTTTTGTAAAACAAGATTGACATTGTTTTTAAACTATAAAATTTGCATTGTTTTTAAACTATAAAATTTGCATTGTTTTTAATCATAAAATTAGCCTTGTTTTTTTTATAAAAAAAATAGAATTTTTACATAAAATAACATTGCGATAAAAATGGGATTTTTTATTACAAGGTAATTTTAAATTAAAAATATGATTATATATATAACGTTATAAAAATCTGATTTTTAATATATATATATAGCGTTATAAAAATATGATTTTTAATATATATACCGCGTGACGCAGACTGCGATGGAACTGAATGGAAGTAGAACGGAATCCGAATCGTCCGCTAAAGAATGACGGAGTGGAAACCCATGGTGAGAACTCCTCACTAAAATTTTTACACAGTTATTTATTTATTTTCATAACTGAAAAATATATAGAATTGCCAGTTTAGTTTTTTATCATTTTAATCACTATAAATTGTACACGGTGCTTGTTAGATCACTCCCCTCGTCCACAAACCATGGACGATTTAAATTAACTGTATTGTATGTTGTTTGTGATGTTGAAATGATTAAAAATAATGTTAACATAAATTTGGTAGTTGAAATTAGATTATAAATATTTATTTATAATTTGAACAGTGAAATTTGGTTAAATTTATTAACCAATAATTTGTGTAAATAAATTGTTGTTGTTTGAAAACCCCACACGGGTCTAGGGATGATAATTTATTCACATATCCCCTGAATTTAATTATATGTCAATCGATGGATTGACAGTCTGTGATGAGCGTTATTTAATTTATTTTAATGCTCACACAGTTGTAAATTTCACTCTGGATGTTATTAGACTGTTTGATGATTATTTATCATTATTGTTGCATACATGCGATGTATGAAATCCATATAACTGAAAATTATATGGTAATTGATTGAGTCGCATTCTGATTCTGAATATAAAGAATATTTTAAAATAAAATGTTGAAACAATAAAATTACATTTTTGTTGAATGTATAAAATATGAAAAACATTCACATAAGAAATGAAAATTGTTCGAAGCAATAAAAATTACATTTTTGTTGTATATATATATATATATATATATATATATATAAAGATTCAAGTTTGATGAAATTGTGTTTACATTAAAAATTTCATTGTTAATGTAAAGAATGAATCATTAAAAAGATTCAATGTTGATAAAAGTGGTTTAACATTAAAAAAAAAACATTTTTATGTAAAGAACCATTTTTAATGTAAATTATATAAAAGAACATTTTTTTTATGTAAAAGACCATTTTTAATGTAAATAATGTAAAAGGATATTTTTAATGTAAAAGAATATTTATAATGTAAAATAACATTTTTAATGTAAAAGAGCATTTAAAATGTAAAGGAACATTTATAATGTAAAATTACATTTATAATGTATAAGGACATTTATAGTGTAAAAGAACAATTTAAATGTAAAAGAACGGTGTAATGTAAAGAATATTTTAAATAAAGAATATTTTAGAGTCAAGAATCTTTTAAAATAAAGAATATTTTAAACTAATGAATATTTTAAATAATATTCAGTGCGGAATAATATTATGATTTGATGTCCGATTTTGGATGGACACAAAAATAAAAAATATGAAGCCAAATTAGGTAGCAAACGCCATTTTAACCCAAAGGGGTTTATCGATCGATTCTATTCATTTTATAATGAATATCGAAAAGTAGTGATTTCAAAATTTAATATTTTGAAAATATTATCCTTATAATATGATAAAGAGATATAATATTCAATTTTGATTTAAAATTGAAAAAGAAGTTAAAATCATTTTAAAATGAATTTATTTATAAAATATGATTTAAATGGAAATAGACGAAATATATACAATATATATATTTAATGGCCTGAATAGAACGCGCGCGACCGTTCGCGAATTTCGACCATTAACTTCAAATTGACATCATGGGAGATCCAACCATTGGATTCTCCTAAAACCGGAACCGTTGGGTTCGTATCGAAAAGAGCTTTCCAATGAACATAAGAGACTTGAAATCTAACGGTTAGATTTGGAGATATATCCAAATCAATTTCAGAAAAGGTCGCTATGGATGCAGTTCATTGGCCGTTATTGGAAACCGAATGTACGGGCGATAATAAAATTATTAAAAATATGAAAAAATTATGTAAAATCATAATAAATGGTTTGGAAAGATTTTTGATGAAAAATTCCAATTTTATAAAGGTAAAATATATTTTTATCAAAATGAACTAGTTATTAACTAGTATAATAATTTAATTATTTTTATAAATAAATAAATTAGATTTGAAAATGGTTTTTAAAATAACTAGAATTTTCCAATATATAAACTGGAATGGATTTGAATGGAAATTATCTTTGGAATACTTCGATATTGGATTCTGTTATTATACGAATATTATTATGGGAATTTGGAATATATATATATCGTTATTCCCAATACGATATTTGTTGGTTTTCAGAATTTGATATTGAATATAAGCCGATATAATTTCTATTCAGAATCTTATATTTAGTATCAAATGAGATTTTGGATTCGTCGTGGACGGTGTCTTTAACTGTAAGAGACCCGTAACTTCCCCGTGAAGGAAAGCACGGATTGCTTTGAGAACAACACACATCGGAACACAAACAGAAGAACATTTCATTGCTATTACAACAATTTCCATCAGACTACAAGAATATACAGAGTATGAATAAATATTACACATTTGATAAATATCAGAGATTTAAATTACATTTAAATACATAGTAGTGGAAAAATAATACAACACACAACTGAAAGAAATACACGGATACAGAGCTTTCCGAGTATCATTCCAGCTGTAAACCAGGATCCTGTGAATATAAATCTGCAAAACCAAAACCACTAGCTGCCCATGTCGAAAATAAGGGCACCCAGAGTTTAGGTTAAAACAATAAACTCCAGGTCAGTCATGTGACTGGTGTGAGAACTAAAACAGTTATTAATCTTTATTTTTAAAGTTAGATAAATCAAGGGACCACGCCGTATAACACATAACGGGTTTCCTCCCAAGAATACCAGTGCATAAAACAACAGCGCAATGCTAAATAAAGAAAATGAAGCTATTATAAGACCCAGGTCCCATCACACAATGCAACGCAAGCCGGAGGATAGGGTTTTTACCTTATAATAGCCAAAGAATGCTTGATACGTTTAAAAGCAGATTATTACTATAAGTGTATAGTGTCAAAACAATTTCAATCATAAGTATCAATCATAAGCGGCATAACATCCCATGCTACTATATCGCCAATACTAGGCTCTACAAATAAAACCGAAAGATCACGTATTGGAAATTGGATTTCCGTCATGAGTCGAGGCAAGGGGCAAGCTCCTCTCCGTTCGAGACACTCTAGCAAATGTCTCAGGACCACACACAGCGATCCTGAATCTTCAGGGCCGGTCCTCTCTTGCTTTTGAGGATTGGCAATTCCTGAACACACGTTTCCAGGTCCTATAGGACCTATATCCAAGGCGCCTCGCATCCAACAACCACACAGGTAAAAAGTATATAAATGTCAGGGCTGGTAGGTCACTGACATCACCCATAGCTAGAAAGAAACATCGTGCTCTCCCTGCAGTCACTATCTTGTTTTTGACTCATATCGTGGTGTGAGGCTCGCGAATCAACGCCATACACAAAGTTGTGCCACACATGCCATGCTTTGATCATCAACCACAAGACTTTGCTTTTCAACAAAAGCCTTGATCATTTGCCACTTAGGCATGCCACACATGCAATTCACTCCATGCGACTGAGGTCCATCGATATACAACCTCTGAGCTCGTATGTCTCAGAGAAGGGCGTTAAGCAAGAGAATAAATTCTCCACTGCCAAACAAATGTATATTTAGTAGAGATCAATCAACACAGAATAAAATCCAATGTCAGACACACTGTCCATTTACAAGTTCGTTCTGGGTCTGAACGAAACCGGAGTCACTTTCCTCGCATATCCATCGATCTCCAAGTATGTCTGGACGATCACCAACTGATTCCCTCCTCTTGGATGTACAGCCCAATCAAGATCATCAATAATCATCCAAACGATGTGAAAACTTCCGGTCTTCAACCACCGTCTTCATCTTCGACCTATCGTCGAATCGGTTATTCAGAATGGGTATAAACCCGACCTTTCCGAATAACCCGCGTATATAATAAACAAATGTTACACAAACCCAACATACGCCTCATTCCAACTCAGAATATTCTTTTATTCAAATATTCTTATACTTTGGGAAAGGTTCCCATTAATTTTATCAAAGATAAATTCTTTAAATTTATTCTTTAATCTTCTTTTGAATATCAATTCAAACCAAATTATGGTTTATCCAAACTAGTCGGCATTAACGAACCTTACCGAAGTAATCATTTGTTTTAATTTCCCAATCCCAACCTATTCATCCCATGAAGTAAAACTGGTAATACTTCATATCTAACACCACGGTGTTATCGGTAAATTCAATTACCATTTCACGTTCAAATCTAATTAAAGATTTAACTATCGCCTGGAGAAAAACTGGTAATACTCCATTCTCGATCATTTCAATCTAATTAAAGATTCATTAAAACTCCACTTGGTTTTAATCTTCCCAAAAATCAATATTAGTGATTGTTTAACTTGGGAAATCATATCCTATCTTTAACTGGGTTAAACAACCAATGTCATTTAAAACACGGTTCATGATAAACCCAAAATCACATTCTATTCCATCAGCCTTTAACCATAAATTAGCAAGTGAACAATTCCCTAGGTAATAACCCCGAAGGCCGAAACCAACATCAGATCAATACCCAAGAAACCATTCAACTTAACTAATCTTCAGTTAGTTTCTGATTTTCTTAACTCCGTTGGGTCTAAGAACAGTATTATTGAAGATACCGTTCACGACAACCCAAAATCACATTCCATTAATTATCGGGTCAAAGAACAAATGTTATTTAAAACAACGTTCACGATAAACCCAAAAATCAATTCCAATTCAATTCCAATTAAATATTATTTAATTGGTACACTTCATTAAATCTAAATAGAAAGATTTAATCTTTTTCTCAACTGGGTTTAAGAACAGTGTTAATGAAGACACCATTCACGACAAACCCAAATCACATTTGATATTAAATACAAGGCTCTGAATAGAAAATATATCAGCTTATATTCAATATCAAATTCTACGACCAACAAATATCGTATTGGAAATAACGATATAAATATATCTTTCAAATTTCCATAACCATATCTGTATAATCACGAAATCCAACATCGAAATATTCCGAAGATAATTTCGATTCAAATCCATTCCAATTCGTATATTGGAAATTCTGATTATTTTTAAAACCACTTCAAATCTAGTTCAAAACTAGTTCATTTCGATAAAAATATTTTTATCCTTTCAAATGTGGAATTTTTCATCCCAGTTCTTTCCGATTCATATATTATGATTTTACACAAATTATTAATATTTTTAATAATTTTATCAAGGCCCGTACAGTCGGTTTTCAATAACGGCCACCGAACTGCACTTACAGCGACCTTTTCCAAATTTGATTTGGACATAATTCCAAATACAACCGTTAGATTTCAAATTTCTAATATTCATTGGAAAGCTCTTTTCGATACGAACCTAACAGTTCCGGTTCCAGGAGAATCCGACGGTCGGATCTCCCGTAACATCAACTCGAAGTCAATGGTCGAAATTCGCGAACTACCGCGGCGCGACACGTTCTATTCAGGCCATTAATATATATATTATATATATTTCGTCGATTTCAATTCAAAACGTATTTTATAAATCGTTTTAAATTCGTTTTCAAAACAATTTCAACTTCATATTCAATTTCAAATAAAAATTGAATATTTCATATCATTAATATATAAATGATAATATTTTCAAAACGTTATATTTTGAAATCACTTATTTTTCTATATTCATTATAAAAACGAATATAATCGATATAAATACCGTTCGCGTCAAAATGGCGCATCTCTAATCAACACGGCTTTATATATTTCAATAACTTCGTTATTCTATTCAACACATGAATATTTTCTTCAACACATGAATATATATTTTTCTTTCAACACATGAATATTCTCAACACATGAGCATCGTCAACACATGACTATCTATGTTATTTAATATATTTTATAAAATTATAATTTCTATCGTTTAATTCTTAATCACAATCCAACCGTAAATTAGTAAGAGAAAGATTCCCTAAGTATTAACCCCGAAGGCCGAAACCAACATCAGATCAATACACAAGAGACCACTCATCTTATCTATTTTCCAGTTAGTTTCTAATTTTATATATGATGAAGATGTAAATTTTATTGTTAAAATATTTCGTTCAACAGATGATAAGTTTCAACACATGAATATTCTCAACACATGAGTATCGTCAACACATGACTATTTATTCTATTCAACACATGAATCTTTGTTTTATAATATTCTTTATTTTCCAAATTGGAATGAGGCCCAATCAATTACCATATAATGTTAATTATATGGATTCCATACAACACATGTATATAATAGCAATGATATATAATCAACCATCATCCAAAGTGCACTACACAACTATTTGTCAACCTATCGATTGACATACAACTAAACAATCGGGATTAGTGTACGTCAAATATCATTCCAATACCCGTGTGGGGTTTCAGTCAACAAACACAGATTTTTATTTGTGTAGTTGGGCGATGTGTAAAATTTATCGTCCTAATCAATATCAATCAAATGGTTATACATAAACAAATCGTCTGATTTGTAAATGGATATTTATTCATATACACGTTAAAAATTATATTTTTAACGACCAAAATATTTTATTCAACCTATGAATATTCTATAGAATTCATTTATTCAATAAAATGATATTTTTATTTTTCTAACATATTTTAGAAAATTTCGGCGGCATAACGGCACGATACTAGAAACGGGATAAGGCATAGCCTTATCCCCAGTCTAATAATGGCCTGCGCCATTCACATACCCATTTAATCAATTCCATTTCACCCAAACAACCAAATTCAAACAAATAATCTAACCAACCACCAAACAACCAAGCAAACAAGTCGTCCATGGTTTGTGGACGACGGGTGTCGGGTGCTACTAATCACCGTCTGCATCCTAGTATATATTTTAACTAGAAAATGAAATTTAAAGTGAGCAGAGAGCTAAACCAAACGCCACGACCTTTCATATGTAGAAAATCTTCGCCGTGCTTCTAACGAGATCTGTTTCACGCGGTATATGTTAAAAATTATAATTTTAACAATGTTACTCCCTATATAAAGATTATATTTTTATATCGCTCTTCTTCTAATAAAGATTATATTTTTATATCGCCACTCATATAAAAATCACATTTTTATGTTCTCTAGTATATAAAAATCATATTTTTACTGCTATTATATATATAAAAATTCTATTTTTCCTTCCTATATGAATATATAAAAATCGAATCTTTATTCTCATTACTTCATGATAAAAAATAAAGTTCATATTTTTATTTCACTTCATAAACTGTAAAGATTATATTTTTACCTCGCTCCTTACATTATAAAAATCATAACTTTATCGTTATAAAAATCTATACTTCTATATGATAAAAATCTATTCTTTTTGAAGTTAAAAATCAAAACTTTTTGTTCAATAAAAATCAAACCTTTATTGTTAAGTAAAAATCAAATCTTTATATAAATAAAATCTAAACTTTATATGATAAAAATATAAACTTCATCATAATAAAAATATAAACTTTATCATATCTTTATTATAAACAAAATCATATGTGAAAAGATCAAATCTTTATTTCAAAATCTATGTTTAAAAATTCTATTTTTATCTCAAATCTGAAAATCCTAACTTTTCTAAACTAGAGATCATAACTTTCCTATATAAAAAATCAGATTTTTATCATATCAAAAATCTAATATTTTTATTTACTTTTGAAAAAAACATCACATAAAAGAATTGAATGAACTAAATAGAAAAGCTTACTGTTCTTCATCGGAGAGGGGGGAATAGGGGCGACGCTGACTAAGGTGGTGGCGCGTCAGGGTGCAGCGGAGGAGGGGGTCACGGCTGCAGGGGCGACGGAGGGAAGATCGCGTCGGGTTCTGGGTGGTTTTGGCGTGGTTTTTGTTCGACGAAGAGGGAGAGCGGAGAGCAAGAGGCGGAGTAGGTGCGGGGATCACCAACGATGGTGGGTGGCTCGCCTCCAGCGCGCGACGGACGATGGAGCGGGGCTCCGCCCCCTTCTCCTTTTTTTTTTCAAATCGGTTTCTATTAATCGAAATCGGGATGGGGGTTTGACCGAGGTGATGAGATAAAGGGGCCAGTGAATTCTTATTATTTAATTATTTAATTCATCCTCTAAAAAGTAGCTTTAAATTTCGATCTCAAAACGAGACCCACCGCCTGTCGTCCCTAGCTAATTATCCCTATTCCAAACACAATGTGACATGTTTCGTAACCCAATTCGCTTGTTACGATCATTTTCCGTTCAAATTAAAATACAAATCAATGTATATTGAATTTGAACGCACATTTCAATTTACCGGGGCCACATGTTAAATCTAAAAATTCCGAAAAAATTATTTCTAGCTTCATATTGACGATACGGTCCTAACAAAACTAATTTCGTCAAATTCTAAGATCGTTTGAAAAATGGACATTTTCCAGTCGATTAAAATCAACTGAAACTGGTCAAACGCGTTTTCCTTCACCACGCTCACATATTGATTCAGAAAATTACGAATTTTGAAACCTAGGAATAACTTGACATCACGGATCCAACAAAAGTGGTTTCATCGAAAACCGAGGTCATTTGCAAAATTTCCATTTTTAAGGGCCGAAAATCCCATAACGACTATTCTGAATTTTCAACTGGGCATAACTTTTTATCCCCGCTATGAAATTTTGATTTTTCAGATTCGTTGGAAAGATATTTAAAAATAAATATTTATACTCTAACGTCGATTCATATAAATATATACTTCTAATTCTATTCGAAATAAATTTCTCGTTATTATTATTTAAAATAATTTATTTTAAATATTCAAACTTCATTAAGATTGCCAAAATAAAAAAATTAAATTGGCTCGGATTTTCGGGTTATTCAATCTCCCCCACTTAAAACTTTTCGTCCCCAAAAAGGAACGAAGCTGAAAGTTGTTTAACTAATCAACTCAACTTCCATTATTTTCATTACGGCTTAAGTTCTTCAACTTTTCAGTTTCTAAGAACTTTTCGAATTTTTCAAAAATTTGGCTAACACCCTAAATTTTCGAAAAATTTCGCCATAACCTCCCCTGCACCGGGAGCTTCGGGATATTTCAAATAGCCTCCCATGGCCCTCACCAATCCAAAAGGAAACGAAAAAGCCAAGCGGCTAGCCAATCGGCTCATAAAATCATCAAATTCCCAAGAAATACAATAAACATGTACCTATTTGTCGGGCAAACAATTTTATTCCTCTTATTTAGCTTCCTTGCTATGACCTGTTCAATAGATATACATGTATATGCATGCAATTGTAATCATTTTTCAATACAGTTCAATATTCGGTTCCATTAGGCATAATGGTTCAAAATTTTAATTAATCAAACCAACAATCAAGCAACACAACCAGCAATCAATTAGTTGATTAGCTCTTCAAATTCATAACTTTGAAGCATATACAGAAAATCATGTTTTTGATGCCAAATCACAACAATAAACCCCATCTAGTTTTGGTTCTCACACCAGTCTAATGGAAATATATAGATATCACACTTTCGAAACTCGAACATAAACTACTGATGTCGTACGTACTATAGCGATCATCAGAACCATCCCCGGGCGACTAGAATGTGATTCTATATCTATCCAGTATATAAAACTTCGAATATACGTTCATGACACGTATATGCAAAATCTTTATATATTGGATTGTCCAAATTCAATACAAATAAATATTCAAATACGTATACTTGAATTTAATTTTCAAAACAAAATTTGTTTTCAAATTTATTTTAAAAAAATATACTCTTCACACTCGTTCTAGGATACTACTGATCCCATCTCTAACGAGTCATCCTTATTGGATATTACTAATCCAATCTCTGATGAATTTTTTCGTATGGTTCTAATGTGTTTTGTTCTCGAGCTCTGTAAACCAAAGCTCTGATACCACTATAAGAGACCCGTAACTTCCCCGTGAAGGAAAGCACGGATTGCTTTGAGAACAACACACATCAGAACACAAACAGAAGAATATTTCATTGCTATTACAACAATTTCCATTAGACTACAAGAATATACAGAGTATGAATAAATATTACACATTTGATAAATATCAGAGATTTAAATTACATTTAAATACATAGCAGCGGAAAAATAATACAACACACAACTGAAAGAAATACACGGATACAGAGATTTCCGAGTATCATTCTAGCTGTAAACCAGGATCCTGTGAATATAAATCTGCAAAACCAAAACTACTAGCTGCCCGTGTCGAAAATAAGGGCACCCAGAGTTTAGGTTAAAACAATAAACTCCAGGCCAGTCATGTGACTGGTGTGAGAACTAAAACAGTTATTAATCTTTATTTTTAAAGTTAGATAAATCAAGGGACCACGCCATATAACACGGAACGGGTTTCCTCCTAAGAATACCAGTGCATAAAACAACAGCCAATGCTAAATAAAGAAAAATGAAGCTATTATAAGACCCAGGTCCCATCACACAATGAAACACAAGCCGAAGGATAGGGTTTTTACCATATAATAGCCAAAGAATGCTTGATACGTTTAAAAGAAGATTATTACTATAAGTGTATAGTGTCAAAATAATTTCAATCATAAGTATCAATCATAGACGGCATAACATCCCATGCTACTATGTCGCCAATACTAGGCTCTACAAATAAAACCGAAAGATCATGTATTGGAAATTGGATTTTCGTCATGAGTCGAGGGGCAAGCTCCTCTCCATTCGAGACCTCTAGCAAATGTCTCAGGACCACACACAGCGATCCTGGATCTTCAGGGCCAGTCCTCTCTTACTTTTGAGGATTGGCAATTCCTGAACACACGTTTCCCGGTCCTATAGGACCTATATCCGAGGCGTCTCGCATCCAACAACTACACAAGTAAAAAGTATATAAATGTCAGGGTTGGTAGGTTACTGACATCACCCATAGCTAGAAAGAAACGTCGTGCTCTCCCTGCAGTCACTATCCCGTTTTTGACTCATACCGAGGTGTGAGGCTCGCGAATCAACGCCATACACAATGCTGTGCCACATAGGCCATGCTTTGATCATCAACCACAAGACTTTGCTTTTCAACAAAAGCCTTGATCATTTGCCACTTAGGCATGCCACACAGGCAATTCACACCGTGCGACTGATGTCCATCGATATACAACCTCTGAGCTAGTACGTCTCAGAGAAGGGCGTTAAGCAAGAGAATAAATTCTCCGCCACCAAACAGATGTATATTTAATAGAGATCAATCAACACATAATAAAATCCAATGTCAGACACACAGTCCATTTACAAGTTCGTTCTGGGTCTGAACGAAACCGGAGGCACTTTCCTCGCATATCCATCGATCTCCAAGTACGTCTGGACGATCACCAACTGATTCCCTCCTCTTGGTTGTACAGCCCAATCAAGATCATCAATAATCATCCAAACGATGTGAAGACTTCCGGTCTTCAACCACCGTCTTCATCTTCGACTTATCGTCGAATCGGTTATTCAAAATGGGTATAAACCTGGCCTTTCCGAATAACCCGCGTATATAATAAACAAATGTTACACAAACCCAACATACGCCTCATTCCAAATCAGAATATTCTTTTATTCAAATATTCTTATACTTTGGGAAAGGTTCCCATTAATTTTATCAAAGATAAATTCTTTAAATTTATTCTTTAATCTTCTTTTGAATATCAATTCAAACCAAATTATGGTTTATCCAAACTAGTCGGAATTAACGAACCTTACCGAAGTAATCATTTGTTTTAATTTCTCAATCCCAACCTATTCATCCCATGAAGTAAAACTGGTAATACTTCATATCTAACACCACAGTGTTATCAGTAAATTCAATTACCATTTCACGTTTAAATCTAATTAAAGATTTAACTATCGCCTGGAGAAAAACTGGTGATACTCCATTCTCGATCATTTCAATCTAATTAAAAATTCATTAAAACTCCACTTGGTTTTAATCTTCCCAAAAATCAATATTAATGATTGTTTAACTTGGGAAATCATATCCTGTCTTTAACTGGGTTAAAGAACCAATGTCATTTAAAACGCGGTTCACGATAAACCCAAAATCACATTCTATTCCATCACCCTTTAACCGTAAATTAGCAAGTGAACAATTCCCTAAGTAATAACCCCGAAAGCCAAAACCAACATCAGATCAATACCCAAGAAACCATTCAACTTAGCTAATCTTCAGTTAGTTTCTGATTTTCTTAACTCCGTTGGGTCTAAGAACAGTATTATTGAAGATACCGTTCACGACAACCCAAAATCACATTCCATTAATTATCGGGTTAAAGAACAAATGTTATTTTAAACACTGTTCACGATAAACCCAAAAATCAATTCCAATTCAATTCCAATTAAATATTATTTAATTGGTACACTTCATTAAATCTAAATAGAAAGATTTAATCTTTTTCTCAACTGGGTTTAAGAATAGTGTTAATGAAGACACTATTCATGACAAACCCAAATCACATTTGATGTTAAATACAAGGCTCTGAATAGAAAATATGTAACACCCCGTATTTTCTATGAACGTATAAGTAACAAATCAGAGAATAATTAATTTTTTAAAATAAGAATCAAGGAAAACGGGTTGCGACATTGCATTCGTCTCAAAATTCTGCTTGAAAACGAGTCCGAGTTTTCGAGAAACGGAGTCCGTATGACCAAGTTATGACCCTCTGAAGTTTCAGGAATTTTCAGAATCGAAAACAGCTCGAAATTCGAATTCAAACCCAGAAGTAGGCTGGGCGGGAAATTTCCCGCCCAGGACCCAGGTCGACTGGGGAGTCGACTGTGTAGTCGACCCCCCCGACCAGGTCGACTGGGGAGTTGACTGGGTAGTCGACCCCCCCTGACCAGGTCGACTGGGGAGTCGACCTGGGGGTCGACCTGCTCCCGAAACCCAGTTTTTGAACCTGGTTCATTCTGATGTATCCGGTCTCGTTTCTGTCTAGATTCGTCCGCCTAATCCTATATAAGCAACCCTCTAGCCTCATTTTCTCTACACAATTTCATTCTGTCTATATTCTGCCTCTGTTCTAGTTAAAAATAAAAAAATGGTGTCACTACTCTGCTGAAATCTGAACTGGAACTAGGACTAAAGCATCTTCTTCCAAACTGAATAAAATTAAAAGAGAACAACTGCAACTCTTCTTCTTCTTTAATCCAATCAAGGCAAGTACAGTTATTTTCCGATATAAACGTTAATTATGATTGTGACATGAATTGTAAATCTGAATTTGAGGTTATGTCTGTTCTGTTCTGTTTAGACCTATCTTATTCTGTATCTCTTTCTTCTTTCTGTTCTATAGCCAGGCTACTATGAGCCTGCGCCGAATCTCATAAGAGATTAACGCATGAACGCTAAATTTTGGGACAAAAAATGAATAATGCATAATTGGACATGAAACTGATGCCTATGAGACTATTGCCTATGACTATGATTCATTCCTATGAGACTATTGCCTATGACTATGGTTCACGCCTATGAGACTATTGCCTATGACATTGAATAAAAAACTATTGTGATTAGTCTCCCATGACTATTGTAGTTAGTTGCCTATAACTATTGTAGTTAGTTTCTTATGCCTATTCCCTTAATTATGTTGGATCTCATATTTAGTATGTAACTTTGCTAGTTTATTCCCATTCACTGTTATGTACATCGAGCGTAGTGGGGCCATTATCATTGTATTTGGTTCATTATTGCATGCCTATTCTTTCTGGTGCTTATCCCCTATTCCTTTTGCTAGGGCCATTTCATGAGTACTTAGAGAACTTGTGGAAACATGTTCTACGGGGATTGGGCGTAGCTTAATTAAGTTAATTTGGCATAATAAATATGTGGGCATAATCTGAATTGGCTATAATAGTGAATGATTAACATGTATATTAGTCTTGGACATAAATTGTGAGCTAGAATATTAAATCTAGTTTTGGCATGAACTGTAAATGGGAATATTAAGGCTAAGATTTGGGGCATATATTGTATTATGAATTATGACCTTGATTTGGGCATGTAAACTTAGGCCAAATTTATAATTAGGCAAGATATGTCTATGAAACTTTAAGGAATGATTAAATCTGTTATATTGTTTAATCTGCTAGTTCTGTTATATTGCCTAATTTGCTAGTTCTGCTATATTGCCTAATCTGCTAGATCTGTTCATCTGCCAAATCTGTCATCTGCTAAGTCTGCTGAAAATGCCTAATCTGTTATATGCTAAATCTGCTAAATCCGTTAAGTCGCCTAATCTGAGAAATCTGTTATCTGCTATATCTGTTGAGTTGATATATTTAGTCTGTTATTGACAAAATCTGAATTGGCTATAGTTATGAATAATCGACATGTATATTAGGCGTGGGCATAAATGGTAAATTATTAATTAATTGGCCGCAAAGATAAACATGGCTGACTCGAGGTTAGAATGAGTTTGCGGCGTAATCCTGCCCGGAACCGCCCGGCATATCCAGTGGCCGCAAACAATAGGTTCTAATGTGAGAAGTTAGTCATAACATGCTTGAAAACCCGAGGTTAGACTCAGTTTGTGGCAGAAACCTGCCCGGAACCAACCGGCCTAACCAGTAGCCGCAAACTGTCAGTCTAATGTGAGAGGTCTGGGCATTAATATTTAATTAATGAAAGTCTGAGATAAATATGATGTCTAAAACATGTTGGGTGGATAGGGTTAAACCAACTAGACTGATGAATTTAATAAATCTGTTCCGTGAATCTGTAGGCCCAATTACAAAGTTAGACAAATCTGTAAATATGTTAAATCCGTATATCTGATCCGTTAGTCTGAAAACTTGTCTGATCTGTGAACTAGTTGATCTGAACTCTGTATGTCAGAACTTGCAAACAAGTTAATCTGAAATCTGTTAGTCTAGGAACACAAGGTTAGGAGGGAAATTACTTGTGTCATCTGTTGTTTGGGACCCATATTAGTCAGTAACCCTTTCTGGTATCAAAACTTTGACCCAACAGTAGGTAGGGTCCGGGCACGCTTACTGAACTAATTATAAGCGGTTCATTCTGATAATGGCGAGGGGTGTTGATGGTGCGTTCCAACCAGGTCATGTGCGTGCATGGATCCCGGTCTCCCTCTGAGGATGTAAGACGCCGTGACATCTGTAAATAGGTCTGTGTCATTTAAAGATTGCCACTTTGGGGAGTGATACACCCTTTTGTGGGGCTGGCACAGGGTATTTATGTATTAGGGAGCCGATCGCTTGGGGTAGGGTTTTAGGGTACACTTAGTTCTGTCTGTTTCTGTTGGTACCGTCTGTTTCTGTTGGGTGGTAACACCTGTCTGTTTCTGCGTGGTACCGTCTGTTCGGGTGGTAAAGGCCCATTTACTAGTGTAACCTAATTCTACATTATGTTTCCGTAGGGATTAATCTGTTTCTGTTTCTATACCTTCTGTTCGGGTGGTAAAGGCCCATTATTAGCATTCTGTTTCAGTCTGTTTCTGTTCGGGTGGTAAAGGCCCATTACTAGCATTCTGTTTCTATCTGTTTCTGTTCAGGTGCTAAAGGCCCATTACTAGCATTCTGTTTCTGTCTGTTTCTGTTGGGGTGGTAAAGGCCCATTACTAGCATTCTCTTCTGTGGAAATTATTCTGTTCCCGTTTCTGTTTCAGTTTAGACACTGGGGTGACCCCTAATTCTGTTATACTAGTATTAGTGCAGAGAGGTGAAAAGTAATATTATTCTGTTTCTTCTGTTTAACCTAAGTATATTTGCTGCTCCGGTTACTGTTATCTCTTATCCAGTTTATTTTCATGTCATTATTATTATAATATGTTCATATGCTGAAAGTCACTGGACTTGCCAGACTTTATGTCTGACCTTGCTTATTTTCGCCCCTTTTTCTTCCGTTTCCCCCCCAGGTTTCCAAGGAGGGAATACTTTAGCTCGATCCGGATTCCTTCTGCTTGAAGTGCTTAAAGTATGGCTTGACTCCTTATGGCAACTTCTGTGGGGATTATGATTTTAAAAACTAGGCATTCTGAAGGCTTTTTTACAAGACTGATATTTTTGTACTTGAACTCTGATATTGTGATTTGAAAAGATGTAACCAAACTTGCTTCGGTTTCTGTTGTAATAAAGTTATAAATTTTTCAAGTACTGTTTTATCTGTCTTGTAAATTCCTGTTCTGTTTACTAAACGCTCCATCAAAGTTAAGGCATTCCCTTTGTGAGTGACCTTAACGGAGGTAGGGTGTTACTGTAACAACCCGAAAATCTGGGCCAGTTTAAAATTTTTATTTCGGCAATTTTAGCGAATTTTGATTATTTAAAATGAATTATTTTAAATAATATCGACGAGAAATTTATTTTGAATAGAATTCGAACGTATATATTTATATAGTCCGTCGTTAGAATATAAATAATTATATATAATTATAATTAGAATTGAAAATGGCGTGGTAGTTCGATAATTCGATTTCAAACTTCAATTGAACATACCGGGTGCAGAATAATCCGGATTTTAGTGAAACCAAAAATAATTGGATCTAATTGATAATATCTTTCCAACGAATCCGAATAATCAAAATTTCATAGCGGGGATCAAAGGATATGTCCAGTTGAAAATTCTGAATAGTCGCTATGGAATTCAGGCCCTTAAAAATGGACATTTTGCAAACGACCTCGATTTTCGATGAAACCACTTTTGTTGGATCCGCAGTGTCAAATTATTGCTAGGTTTCAAATTTCATAATTTTTCGAATCAATATGTGAGCCTGGTAAAGGAAAACGCGTTTGACCTGTTTCAGTTGATTTTAATCGACTGGAAATTGGCCATTTTCAAACGGTCTCAGAATTCGACGAAATTAGTTTTGTTAGGACCGTATCGTCAATACGAAGCTAGAAAATATTTTTCTGGAATTTTTAGAGTTAGTATGCGACCCCAGTAAATTGAAATGCGCGTTCAAATTCAATATATAGAGTTATATGTTGATTTTAACGGAAACTGATCGAAACAGTCGAATCGGCCTACGATACATATCCCATTGTGTTCGGAATGGGGGTAATTAGCTAGGGGTGACAGTCGGTGGGTTCGATTTCGAGGTCGAAATTAAAAGTTGCTTTTTGGTGAAATAAATAATATTATTATAAATCTATATAAAATAACCCCCTTCTCCTTATAACCTAATCCTTATTCTCTTCTGTAAATCCAAGCCGTCACAAGCTCTAATCTTCATGAAATTAAAACGAGCTTGAATCTTTACGAAATCGGCGGAGGTCGGATCCGTTCAACTCGGGGATCCTAGGGCTTCAAGCGGGTACCTTTACTTATGGGAGCGACGGGCATCTGGGGTGTTCGATTTTTGGGTACATCGACGCGAGGTCTGGTGCGAGTCCGCCAACTGTCGGTGAGGAGGGGGAAACGAGTGACCGCGGTGGCGAAGAGGGGTGGCGATTCTGCTCTGGTGGTAGGAATATGGCGCGGGGACGAGGGTTTTAGGGTCAGCGATGGGTTCCTGTTAACACAGTGAAGAAGAAGTAAGGTTATTTTCATGTATTATTTTATTGATTAAGCGGTAATCAGTTTTAAATATCACATAGTTCATAATCAGTTTTTAATATAAATATCGATAAAGCATTGTTTTGCATAATATAAGAATACTGTTTTAGTTATGTAAAAATAAATTAGTATTGATTTGTAAAAATAAATTAGCATTAGTTATGTAAAAATAAATATCTTTGTTTTAAATATAAAAATAGCCTTTATTTAGAAATATAAATTAGCATATGGTTTTTGAAATATATGTATATATATACATATATAAAGATACGATTTTTGAGAGGGAAAAGGTATGATTTTTCATCATATGAAAATATAATTTTTATATGATGTGAAGAATAAAAATGTGATTTTTATATATTGAACATCGAAGTAAAAATGTGATTTTTATATATTGAACATCGAAATAAAAATTCGATTTTTATATATTGAACAACGAAGTAAAAATTCGATTTTTATATATTGAACAACGAAGTAAAAATTTGATTTTTATATATTGAACAACGAAGTAAAAATTCGATTTTTATATATTGAACAGCGAAGTAAAAATGTGATTTTTACATATGTAGTGAATACGAGCAACGAAGGCGACAAAAGGCGAGAATGACGAAGACTTCTACATTTGAAGTGTCGTGAAGTTGGATAGCTATTGGTGAGAATTTCTCACCTTTCAATTTCTTTTCTAGTTATATATATATACTAGGATGTAGACGGTGCTTAGTAGCACCCGACACAATCGTCCACAGACCATGGACTTGTTTGTTTGGTTATGTAGTTGGTTAAATTATTTGGTTTGAATTGAATTGGTTGGTGAATTGAATGGATTTGATTGATGTGTGAATGGCGTGGGCCTTCACTAGACCGGGGATAAGGCTAGGCCTCGTCCCGTTTCTAGTATCGCGCCGTTATGCCATCGAAAATTTCTAAATTATGTTAGAAAAATAAAAATATCATTTTATTGAATAAATGAACCGAATAGAAAATTCATGTGTTAAAATAAAATGTTTTATCGTTAAAAATATAATTTTAACGTGAAGTGAATAAAATAAAATATTCATTTACAAACCGGACGGTTTGTTTATGTACACTTATTTGACTGATATTGATTGGGTCGATAAATTTTACACATCGCCCAACTGCACAAATAAAATCTGTGTTTGATTGTTTGAAACCCCACACGGGTGTTGGGATGAAATTTGAGGTTCACTCATCCTGATTGATTAAATATGTCGATCGATTGATCGACAGGCTGTTACAAGCGTTAGATATCTATATTTGATGCTTATACAATGTGGTGCACTTTGGTTGATGGTTGATTATTTTCAATGCTATTATATACGTGTGATGTATAAAAATCCATATAATTAACATTATATGGTGATTGATTGGGCCTCATTCCAATTTAGAAAATAAAGAATATCAATATAAAATAAAGGTTCATGTGTTGACAGTACTCATCCGTTGAGATTAGTCACGTGTTGAACGAAATATTTTAATAATAATATTTACATCTTTATCAATATAATATAAAGGTTCATGTGTTGACTGTACTCATCCGTTGAGATTAGTCATGTGTTGAACGAAATATTTGAAAACGAAATATTTGAAATAGAAATATTTGAAAGAGAAATATTTGAAATTAGAAATGTTTGAAGCCGTGTTGATTAGATTGACGCCATTTTGACGTGAACGATATTTATATCGATTTTATCCATTTCGAAATAAATTGAATTGAAAACCAATTTGAATTGAATCGAATAGAAAACCAATTTGAATTGAATCGAATAGAAAACCAATTTGAATTGAATCGAATAGAAAACCAATTCGAATTGAATCGAATAGAAAACGACTTTGGAATTGAATTGAATTGAAAACGAATTCAAATTGAAATGAAAGCGAATTGAAATTAATTCAAATTGAATTGAAATTTGAATTGAATAGAAATGAATTTTAAAACGAATTTATAAAGAAGAATTCAATTTTGATTTGAATTGAAATGGAAGTTGAAACTGCTTTTGAAACGAATTTAAAACTATCTATATAATTCGTTTTAAATAGAAATCGACAAAATGTATATTATATATATTATATATATAATATAATGGCCTGAATAGAACGCGCCGCGCCGCGGCAGTTCGTGAATTTCGACCATTTATTTCAAACGGACATTACGGGAGATCCGACCGTCAGATTCTCCTGAAACCGGAACCATTGGGTTCGTATCGAAAAGAGCTTTCTAATGAATATTAGAAATTTGAAATCTAACGATTGGATTTGGAATTATGTCCAAATCAAATTCGAAAAAGGTCGCTGTAAGTGCAGTTCGATGGCCATTGATGGAAATCGACTGTACGAGCCTTGATAAAATCATTAAAAATATCAATAATTTGTGTAAAATCATAAGAAATGATTTAGAAAGAATTGGGATGAAAAACTCCATGTTTGAAAAGATAAAAATAGATTTTTATCGAAATGAACTAGTTTTGAACTAGAATTATAATTCTATTTATTTTTAAATAAATAAATTGAAGTTGAAAAGGGTTTTAAAAATAACCAGAATTTCCAATGATTGCATTGGAGTGGATTTGAATCGAAATTGTCTTCGGAATATTTCGATGTTGGAATTCGTGATTATACGGATGTTGTTATGGAAATTTGAAAGATATATATTTATATCGTTATTTCCAATACGACATTTGTTAATCGTAGAATTTGATATTGAATATAAGCCGATATATTTTCTATTCAGAGCCTTGTATTGAATATCAAATGTGATTTGGGTCTGTCGTGAATGGTGTCTTCATTAACACTGTTCTTGAACCCAGTTGAGAAAAGATTAAATCTTTTTATTTAGATTTAATGAAGTGTACCAATTAAATAATATTTAATTGGAATTGAATCGATATTGATTTTTGGGTTTATCGTGGATGGTGTTTTAAATAACACTCGTTCTTTAACCCGATAATTAATAAATGTGATTTTGGGTTTATCGTGAACCGTGTTTTAAATGACACCGATTCTTTAACCCAGTCAAAGATTAAAACTAAGTGGAGTTTTAATGAATCTTTAATTAGATTGAAAAGATCGAAAATGGAGTACCACCAGTTTTGCTCCAGGCGATAGTTAAATCTTTAATTAGATTTGAACGTGAAATGGTAATTGAATTTACCAATAACACTGTGGTGTTAGATATGAAGTATAACCAGTTTTACTTCATGGGATGAATAGGTTGGGATTGGGAAATTAAAACAAATGATTACTTCGGTAAGGTTCGCTAATCCCGACTAGTTTGAATTGATATTCAAAAATAGATTAAAGAATAAATTCAAGAAATTTATCTTGGATAAAATTAATGGGAACCTTTCCCTATGAATGTGAAATTTAGAAACTAAATGTCGGTTAGCTAAGCAGAATGGTTTTCTGGATATTGATCTGATGTTGGTTTCGGCCTTCGGGGTTAATATTTGGGGAATTATTCTCTTGATTAATTTACGGTTAGTGACTGATGAATTGGAATGAGGCGTATGTTGTGTTTGTGTAACACTTATTTAAAATCTACGCGAGTTATTCGGAAAGACCGGGTTTATCCCATTCTGAATAACTGATACGACGATAAGTCGAAGATGAAGACAGTGGTCGAAGACCGGAAGTCTTCACGTCGTTTGGGTGATTACTGATGATCTTGATTGGGCTGTACACCCAAGAAGATGGAAACAGTTGGTGATCGTCCAGACGTACTTGGAGATCGATGGATATGCGGGGTACTAGGTGCCTCCGGTTTCGTTCAGACCCAGAACGGACTTGTAAATGGACTGTGTGTCTGACATTGGATTTTAGTCCGTGTGATTGATCTCTATTAAATATATATCGGTTTGGCGGCGGAGAATTTATTCTCTTGCTTAACGCCCTTCTCTGAGACGTACGAGCTCAGGGGTTATATATTGATGGATATCAATCGCATGGAGTGAATTGCCTGTGTGGCATGCCTAAAGTGGCAAATGATCAAGGCTTCTGTTGAAAAGCAAAGTCTTGTGGTTGATGATCGAAGCACGGCCTTTGTGGCGTAGCTTTGTGTAACGTTGATTCGCGAGTATCACACCCGGTATGAACCAAAAACGGGAGACGGACCTCAGGGAGGACATGCGTTTCTTTCTAGTTAGGAGTGGCGTCAGTGCTTGAACTGGCTGACGAGTTTGACTCATGTGGATGTTGCTTATTATTACTTGCTGAAAAGCGAGGCTCCTCGGGATATCGGTTTCGGCCGATGCTTCTGGTCGGCTGACGGGCCAGGCTTACGCCCCAAAGGGCGGGGAAACGCAGTGTTCAGGCATTTTAATCCACATCGGTGGACCGGCCCTGACGATCCAAAGGCTTGACAGAGTACTTGCCTGTGGCTCGGGCTAGAGAGTCACAAATCGGTAGAGGATCTTGCCCCTAGTCTCGGTTCATACCATAAATGATAACCCAACTTCCAATACGACATTGCGGTTTTGATTGTAAACCTATATGTGGCGACATAGTGGCATGGGACGCTCATGTCGCCTATGATTGATACTTATGATTTGAAGTTGTTTTATACACTATGCACTTATAATAGTATCAAATGATTTGTTTTAAACGTATCAAGCATTCTTTGGCTGTTATAAGGGAAAACCCTATCCCCCGGCTTGCGTTGCATTGTGTGATAGGACCTGGGTCTTATAACAGCTTCATTTTTCGAAAAAGCATTGCGTTGTTTATTCTATGCACTGGTATTCTTGGGAGGAAACCCGTTCCGTGTTATACGGCGTGGTCCCTTGAATTACTCTCTTTTAAAGTAAAGCTTTAAATAACTGTTTTAGTTCTCACACCAGTCACATGACTGACCTGGAGTTTATTGTTTTAACCTAAACTCTGGGTGCCCCTATTTTCCGCACGGGCAGCTAGTAGTTTTGGTTTTGCAGATTTATATTCACAGGACCCTGGTTTACAGCTGGAATGATATCCGGAAAGCTCTGTATCCGTATATCACCTTTAGTTGTACTTTGTATTATTTTCCGCTGCTATGTAATTTAATGTAATCTCCGATATTCATCGAATGTAATTTATTCATTTATACTCTGTATATTCTTGTATCTGATGGAATTGTTGTAATAGCAATGAAATGTTCTTCCGTCTGCGTTCTATTTTGTCCTGTTCTAAAACGATAAGGGGTTTCGAACGGTCTAGATCGGTTTAACGACTGATTCAGATCGAGCGAAATTCCTTTTCGTCACATTTGGTATCAGAGCTTTGGTTTACAAAGCTCAGAGAACAAGACACATTAGAACCATACGAAAGAATTCATCAGATATTGGATTAGTAATATCCAATGAGAATGACTCGTTAGAGATGGGATCAGTAGTATCCTAGAACGAGTGTGAAGAGTAAATTTTTAAAGTGAAAACAAGTTTTGTTTTGAAAATTTAAATCAATTATTCGTATTTGATTATCTATTTATATTGAGTTGGACAGTCCAGTATATAAAGATTTTGCGTATACGTCTGATCCACGTGTATTTGAAATTTTAATATACTGGATAGATATAGAATTACACTCTAATCGCCCGGAGATGATTTTGATGATGGAGCTCCATCATTAGAATTTATGTTCGAGTGACGAAAGTGGGCTTTCTATATATTTCCTATTGACTGGTGTGAGAACCAAAATTAGATAGGGCCTATTGTTGTGAATTGGCATCAAAAACATGATTTTTGTATATGTATCAAAATTATGAATTTGAAACTCTAATTCACTAATTGATTGATGTTTGTGTTGTTTGTTTATTTGTTTGACAATTTTGAACCATTTAGCCTAATTGAATCAAATATTGAATTGTATTGAAAATTGGTCGCATTTTCTTGCATATACAAGTACTTACATTGAACAGGTCATAGCAAAGAGGCTAGAGCAGAAGAATAAAATTTGTTTGCCCGACAAATAGGTACATGTTTACCATAATTTCCTGTTTTGTTTGGGTGATGATGATTTTATGAGCCTATTGGCTAGCCGCTTGGCTTTTTCTTTTTCTTTTTGGGATCTGAAGGACCAGGGAAGCTATTTGAGATTTCCCGATGCTCCCATTGCAGGGGAGGTTATGGCGAAATTTTTCGAAAATTTAGGATGTTAGCCAAATTTTTGAAATTTTGAAAATTCTCAGAAACTGGAAGGTTGGAGAATGGAAGCCAGATCGAACGTAGAGTTGATTGATCAAACCACTTTTGACTTTGTTCCTTTTCGGGGACGAAAAGTTTTAAGTGGGGGAGATTGTAACAACCCGAAAATCTGGGCCAGTTTAAAATTTTTATTTCGGCAATTTTAGCGAATTTTGATTATTTAAAATGAATTATTTTAAATAATATCGACGAGAAATTTATTTTGAATAGAATTCGAACGTATATATTTATATAGTCCGTCGTTAGAATATAAATAATTATATATAATTATAATTAGAATTGAAAATGGCGCGGTAGTTCGATAATTCGATTTCAAACTTCAATTGAACATACCGGGTGCAGAATAATCCGGATTTTAGTGAAACCAAAAATAATGGGATCTAATTGATAATATCTTTCCAACGAATCCGAATAATCAAAATTTCATAGCGGGGATCAAAGGATATGTCCAGTTGAAAATTCTGAATAGTCGCTATGGAATTCAGGCCCTTAAAAATGGACATTTTGCAAACGACCTCGGTTTTCGACGAAACCACTTTTGTTGGATCCGCGGTGTCAAATTATTGCTAGGTTTCAAATTTCATAATTTTTCGAATCAATATGTGAGCGTGGCAAAGGAAAACGCGTTTGACCTGTTTCAGTTGATTTTAATCGACTGGAAATTGGCCATTTTTCAAACGGTCTCAGAATTCGACGAAATTAGTTTTGTTAGAACCGTATCGTCAATACAAAGCTAGAAAATATTTGTCTGGAATTTTTAGAGTTAGTATGCGACCCCAGTAAATTGAAATGCGCGTTCAAATTCAATATATAGAGTTATATGTTGATTTTAACGGAAACTGATCGAAACAGTCGAATCGGCCTACGATACATATCCCATTGTGTTCGGAATGGGGGTAATTAGCTAGGGGTGACAGTCGGTGGGTTCGATTTCGAGGTCGAAATTAAAAGTTGCTTTTTGGTGAAATAAATATTATTATTATAAATCTATATAAAATAACCCCCTTCTCCTTATAACCTAATCCTTATTCTCTTCTGTAAATCCAAGCCGTCACAAGCTCTAATCTTCATGAAATTAAAATGAGCTTGAATCTTTACGAAATCGACGGAGGTCGGATCCGTTCAACTCGGGGATCCTAGGGCTTCAAGCGGGTACCTTTACTTATGGGAGCGACGGGCATCTGGGGTGTTCGATTTTTGGGTACATCGACGCGAGGTCTGGTGCGAGTCCGCCAACTGTCGGTGAGGAGGGGGAAACGAGTGACCGCGGTGGCGAAGAGGGGTGGCGATTCTGCTCTGGTGGTCGGAATATGGCGCGGGGACGAGGGTTTTAGGGTCAGCGACGGGTTCCTGTTAACACAGTGAAGAAGAAGTAAGGTTATTTTCATGTATTATTTTATTGATTAAGCGGTAATCAGTTTTAAATATCACATAGTTCATAATCAGTTTTTAATATAAATATCGATAAAGCATTGTTTTGCATAATATAAGAATACTGTTTTAGTTATGTAAAAATAAATTAGTATTGATTTGTAAAAATAAATTAGCATTAGTTATGTAAAAATAAATATCTTTGTTTTAAATATAAAAATAGCCTTTGATTTAGAAATATAAATTAGGATATGGTTTTTGAAATATATGTATATATATACATATATAAAGATACGATTTTTGAGAGGGAAAAGGTATGATTTTTCATCATATGAAAATATAATTTTTATATGATGTGAAGAATAAAAATGTGATTTTTATATATTGAACATCGAAGTAAAAATGTGATTTTTATATATTGAACATCGAAATAAAAATTCGATTTTTATATATTGAACAACGAAGTAAAAATTCGATTTTTATATATTGAACAACGAAGTAAAAATTCGATTTTTATATATTGAACAACGAAGTAAAAATTCGATTTTTATATATTGAACAACGAAGTAAAAATGTGATTTTTACATATGTAGTGAATACGAGCAACGAAGGCGACAAAAGGCGAGAATGACGAAGACTTCTACATTTGAAGTGTCGTGAAGTTGGATAGCTATTGGTGAGAATTTCTCACCTTTCAATTTCTTTTCTAGTTATATATATATACTAGGATGCAGACGGTGCTTAGTAGCACCCGACACAATCGTCCACAGACCATGGACTTGTTTGTTTGGTTATGTAGTTGGTTAAATTATTTGGTTTGAATTGAATTGGTTGGTGAATTGAATGGATTTGATTGATGTGTGAATGGCGTGGGCCTTCACTAGACCGGGGATAAGGCTAGGCCTCGTCCCGTTTCTAGTATCGCGCCGTTATGCCGTCGAAATTTTCTAAATTATGTTAGAAAAATAAAAATATCATTTTATTGAATAAATGAACCGAATAGAAAATTCATGTGTTAAAATAAAATGTTTTATCGTTAAAAATATAATTTTAATGTGAAGTGAATAAAATAAAATATTCATTTACAGGACGGTTTGTTTATGTACACTTATTTGACTGATATTGATTGGATCGATAAATTTTACACATCGCCCAACTGCACAAATAAAATCTGTGTTTGATTGTTTGAAACCCCACACGGGTGTTGGGATGAAATTTGAGGTTCACTCATCCTGATTGATTAAATATGTCGATCGATTGA
The DNA here is from genome assembly GCA_030737875.1 of Allium sativum. Taxonomy (NCBI): domain Eukaryota; kingdom Viridiplantae; phylum Streptophyta; class Magnoliopsida; order Asparagales; family Amaryllidaceae; genus Allium; species Allium sativum. The sequence goes on from CM060909.1 coordinate 457,502,773, forward strand.
TCGACAGGTTGTTACAAGCGTTAGATATCTATATTTGATGCTTATACAGTGTGGTGCACTTTGGTTGATGGTTGATTATTTTCAATGCTATTATATACGTGTGATGTATAAAAATCCATATAATTAACATTATATGGTGATTGATTGGGCCTCATTCCAATTTAGAAAATAAAGAATATCAATATAAAATAAAGGTTCATGTGTTGACAGTACTCATCCGTTGAGATTAGTCATGTGTTGAACGAAATATTTTAATAATAATATTTACATCTTTATCAATATAATATAAAGGTTCATGTGTTGACTGTACTCATCCATTGAGATTAGTCATGTGTTGAACGAAATATTTGAAAACGAAATATTTGAAATAGAAATATTTGAAAGAGAAATATTTGAAATTAGAAATGTATGAAGCCGTGTTGATTAGATTGACTCCATTTTGACGTGAACGATATTTATATCGATTTTATCCATTTTGAAATAAATTGAATTGAAAACCAATTTGAATTGAATCGAATAGAAAACCAATTTGAATTGAATCGAATAGAAAACCAATTTGAATTGAATCGAATAGAAAACCAATTCGAATTGAATCGAATAGAAAACGACTTTGGAATTGAATTGAATTGAAAACGAATTCAAATTGAATTGAAAGCGAATTGAAATGAATTCAAATTGAATTGAAATTTGAATTGAATAGAAATGAATTTTAAAACGAATTTATAAAGAAGAATTCAATTTTGATTTGAATTGAAATGGAAGTTGAAACTGCTTTTGAAACGAATTTAAAACTATCTATATAATTCGTTTTAAATAGAAATCGATGAAATGTATATTATATATATATAATATAATGGCCTGAATAGAACGCGCCGCGCCGCGACAGTTCGTGAATTTCGACCATTTATTTCAAACGGACTTTACGGGAGATCCGACCGTCATATTCTCCTGAAACCGGAACCGTTGGGTTCGTATCGAAAAGAGCTTTCTAATGAACATTAGAAATTTGAAATCTAACGATTGGATTTGGAATTATGTCCAAATCAAATTCGAAAAAGGTCGCTGTAAGTGCAGTTCGATGGCCATTGATGGAAATCGACTGTACGAGCCTTGATAAAATCATTAAAAATATCAATAATTTGTGTAAAATCATAAGAAATGATTTAGAAAGAATTGGGATGAAAAACTCCATGTTTGAAAAGATAAAAATAGATTTTTATCGAAATGAACTAGTTTTGAACTAGAATTATAATTCTATTTATTTTTAAATAAATAAATTGAAATTGAAAAGGGTTTTAAAAATTACCAGAATTTCCAATGATTGCATTGGAGTGGATTTGAATCGAAATTGTCTTCGGAATATTTCGATGTTGGAATTCGTGATTATACGGATGTTGTTATGGAAATTTGAAAGATATATATTTATATCGTTATTTCCAATACGACATTTGTTAATCGTAGAATTTGATATTGAATATAAGCCGATATATTTTCTATTCAGAGCCTTGTATTGAATATCAAATGTGATTTGGGTCTGTCGTGAATGTGTCTTCATTAACACTGTTCTTGAACCCAGTTGAGAAAAGATTAAATCTTTTTATTTAGATTTAATGAAGTGTACCAATTAAATAATATTTAATTGGAATTGAATCGATATTGATTTTTGGGTTTATCGTGGATGGTGTTTTAAATAACACTCGTTCTTTAACCCGATAATTAATAAATGTGATTTTGGGTTTATCGTGAACCGTGTTTTAAATGACACTGATTCTTTAACCTAGTCAAAGATTAAAACTAAGTGGAGTTTTAATGAATCTTTAATTAGATTGAAAAGATCGAAAATGGAGTACCACCAGTTTTGCTCCAGGCGATAGTTAAATCTTTAATTAGATTTGAACGTGAAATGGTAATTGAATTTACCGATAACACTGTGGTGTTAGATATGAAGTATAACCAGTTTTACTTCATGGGATGAATAGGTTGGGATTGGGAAATTAAAACAAATGATTACTTCGGTAAGGTTCGCTAATCCCGACTAGTTTGAATTGATATTCAAAAATAGATTAAAGAATAAATTCAAGAAATTTATCTTGGATAAAATTAATGGGAACCTTTCCCTATGAATGTGAAATTTAGAAATTAACTGTCGGTTAGCTAAGCAGAATGGTTTTCTGGATATTGATCTGATGTTGGTTTCGGCCTTCGGGGTTAATATTTGGGGAATTATTCTCTTGATTAATTTACGGTTAGTGACTGATGAATTGGAATGAGGCGTATGTTGTGTTTGTGTAACACTTATTTAAAATCTACGCGAGTTATTCGGAAAGACCGGGTTTATCCCATTCTGAATAACTGATACGACGATAAGTCGAAGATGAAGACGGTGGTCGAAGACCGTAAGTCTTCACGTCGTTTGGGTGATTACTGATGATCTTGATTGGGCTGTACACCCAAGAAGATGGAAACAGTTGGTGATCGTCCAGACGTACTTGGAGATCGATGGATATGCGGGGTACTAGGTGCCTCCGGTTTCGTTCAGACCCAGAACGGACTTGTAAATGGACTGTGTGTCTGACATTGGATTTTAGTCCGTGTGATTGATCTCTATTAAATATATATCGGTTTGGCGGCGGAGAATTTATTCTCTTGCTTAACGCCCTTCTCTGAGACGTACGAGCTCAGGGGTTATATATTGATGGATATCAATCGCATGGAGTGAATTGCCTGTGTGGCATGCCTAAAGTGGCAAATGATCAAGGCTTCTGTTGAAAAGCAAAGTCTTGTGGTTGATGATCGAAGCACGACCTTTGTGGCGTAGCTTTGTGTAACGTTGATTCGCGAGTATCACACCCGGTATGAACCAAAAACGGGAGACGGACCTCAGGGAGGACATGCGTTTCTTTCTAGTTAGGAGTGGCGTCAGTGCTTGAACTGGCTGACGAGTTTGACTCATGTGGATGTTGCTTATTATTACTTGCTGAAAAGCGAGGCGCCTCGGGATATCGGTTTCGGCCGATGCTTCTGGTCGGCTGACGGGCCAGGCTTACGCCCCAAAGGGCGGGGAAACGCAGTGTTCAGGCATTTTAATCCACATCGGTGGACCGACCCTGACGATCCAAAGGCTTGACAGAGTACTTGCCTGTGGCTCGGGCTAGAGAGTCACAAATCGGTAGAGGATCTTGCCCCTAGCCTCGGTTCATACCATAAATGATAACCCAACTTCCAATACGACATTGCGGTTTTGATTGTAAACCTATATATGGCGACATAGTGGCATGGGACGCTCATGTCGCCTATGATTGATACTTATGATTTGAAGTTGTTTTATACACTATGCACTTATAATAGTATCAAATGATTTGTTTTAAACGTATCAAGCATTCTTTGGCTGTTATAAGGGAAAACCCTATCCCCCGGCTTGCGTTGCATTGTGTGATAGGACCTGGGTCTTATAACAGCTTCATTTTTCGAAAAAGCATTGCGTTGTTTATTCTATGCACTGGTATTCTTGGGAGGAAACCCGTTCCGTGTTATACGGCGTGGTCCCTTGAATTACTCTCTTTTAAAGTAAAGCTTTAAATAACTGTTTTAGTTCTCACACCAGTCACATGACTGACCTGGAGTTTATTGTTTTAACCTAAACTCTGGGTGCCCCTATTTTCCGCACGGGCAGCTAGTAGTTTTGGTTTTGCAGATTTATATTCACAGGACCCTGGTTTACAGCTGGAATGATATCCGGAAAGCTCTGTATCCGTATATCACCTTTAGTTGTGCTTTGTATTATTTTCCGCTGCTATGTAATTTAATGTAATCTCTGATATTCATCGAATGTAATTTATTCATTTATACTCTGTATATTCTTGTATCTGATGGAATTGTTGTAATAGCAATGAAATGTTCTTCCGTCTGCGTTCTATTTTGTCCTGTTCTAAAACGATAAGGGGTTTCGAACGGTCTAGATCGGTTTAACGACTGATTCAGATCGAGCGAAATTCCTTTTCGTCACATTTACAAAATATATCGGCTTATATTCAATATCAAATTCTACGACCAACAAATATCGTATTGGAAATAACGATATAAATATATCTTTCAAATTTCCATAACCATATCTGTATAATCACGAAATCCAACATCGAAATTTTTCGAAGATAATTTCGATTCAAATCCATTCCAATTCATATATTGGAAATTCTGATTATTTTTAAAACCACTTCAAATCTAGTTCAAAACTAGTTCATTTCGATAAAAATATTTTTATCCTTTCAAATGTGGAATTTTTCATCCCAGTTCTTTCCAATTCATATATTATGATTTTACACAAATTATTAATATTTTTAATAATTTTATCAAGGCCCATACAGTCGGTTTTCAATAAGGCCACCGAACTGCACTTACAGCGACCTTTTCCAAATTTGATTTGGACATAATTCCAAATCCAACCGTTAGATTTCAAATTTCTAATATTCATTGGAAATCTCTTTTCGATACGAACCCAATGGTTCCAGTTTCAGGAGAATCCGACGGTCGGATCTCCCGTAACGTCAACTCGAAGTCAATGGTCGAAATTCGCGAACTACCGCGGCGCGGCACGTTCTATTCAGGCCATTAATATATATATTATATATATTTCGTCGATTTCAATTCAAAACGTATTTTATAAATCGTTTTAAATTCGTTTTCAAAGCAATTTCAACTTCATATTCAATTTCAAATCAAAATTGAATATTTCATATCATTAATATATAAATGATAATATTTTCAAAACGTTATATTTTGAAATCACTTCTTTTTCTATATTCATTATAAAAACGAATATAATCGATATAAATATCGTTCGCGTCAAAATGGCGCATCTCTAATCAACACGGCTTTATATATTTCAATAACTTCGTTATTCTATTCAACACATGAATATTTTCTTCAATACATGAATATATATTTTTCTTTCAACACATGAATATTCTCAACACATGAGCATCGTCAACACATGACTATCTATGTTATTTAATATATTTTATAAAATTATAATTTCTATCGTTTAATTCTTAATCAGACTCCAACCGTAAATTAGTAAGAGAACGATTCCCTAAGTATTAACCCCGAAGGCCGAAACCAACATCAGATCAATACACAGGAGACCACTCATCTTATCTATTTTCCAGTTAGTTTCTAATTTTATATATGATGAAGATGTAAATTTTATTGTTAAAATATTTCGTTCAACACCTGATAAGTTTCAACACATGAATATTCTCAACACATGAGTATCGTCCACACATGACTATTTATTCTATTCAACACATGAATCTTTATTTTATAATATTCTTTATTTTCCAAATTGGAATGAGGCCCAATCAATTACCATATAATGTTAATTATATGGATTCCATACAATACATGTTTATAATAGCAATGATAAATAATCAACCATTATCCAAAGTGCACTACACAACTATCTGTCAACCTATCGATTGACGTACAACTAAACAATCGGGATTAGTGTACGTCAAATATCATCCCAATACCCGTGTGGGGTTTCAGTCAACAAACACAGATTTTTATTTGTGTAGTTGGGCGATGTGTAAAATTTATCGTCCCAATCAATATCAGTCAAATGGGTGTACATAAACAAATCGTATGATTTGTAAATGGATATTTATTCATATACACGTTAAAAATTATATTTTTAACGACCAAAATATTTTATTCAACCTATGAATATTCTATCCAATTCATTTATTCAATAAAATGATATTTTTATTTTTCTAACATATTTTAGAAAATTTCGGCGACATAACGTCACGACACTAGAAATGGGATAAGGCCTAGCCTTATCCCCAGTCTAATACTGGCCTGCGCCATTCACATACCCATCTAATCAATTCCATTTCACCCAAACAACCAAATTCAAACAAATAATCTAACCAACCACCAAACAATCAAACAAGCAAAAACAAGTCGTCCATGGTTTGTGGACGACGGGTGTCGGGTGCTACTAAGCACCGTCTGCATCCTAGTATATATTTTAACTAGAAAATGAAATTTAAAGTGAGAAGTTCTCACGGAGAGCTAAATCAAACGCCACGACCTTTCATATGTAGAAAATCTTCGCCGTGCTTCTAACGAGATCTGTTTCACGCGGTATATGTTATAAAATATATTTTTAACAACGCTACTCCCTATATAAAGATTATATTTTTATATCGCTCTTCTTCTAATAAAGATTATATTTATATATCGCCACTCATATAAAAATCACATTTTTATGTTCTCTAGTATATAAAAATCATAATTTTACTGCTATTATATATATAAAATTCTATTTTCCCTTCCTATATGAATATATAAAAATCGAATCTTTATTCTCATTACTTCATGATAAAAAATAAAGTTCATATTTTTATTTCACTTCATATACTGTAAAGATTATATTTTTACTTCGCTCCTTACATTATAAAAATCATAACTTTATCGTTATAAAAATCTATGCTTCTATATGATAAAAATCTATTCTTTTTGAAGTTAAAAATCAAAACTTTTTGTTCAATAAAAATTAAACCTTTATTGTTAAGTAAAAATCAAATCTTTATATAAATAAAATCTAAAGTTTATATGATAAAAATATAAACTTCATCATAATAAAAATATAAACTTTATCATTTCTTTATTATAAACAAAATCATATGTGAAATGATCAAATCTTTATTTCAAAATCTATGTTTAAAAATTCTATTTTTATCTCAAATATGAAAATCCTAACTTTTCTAAACTAGAGATCATAACTTTCCTATATAAAAAATCAGATTTTTATCATATTAAAAATCTAATTTTTATTTACTTTTAAAAAAAACATCACATAAAAGAATCGAATGAACTAAATAAACTAAATAGAAAAGCTTACTGTTCTTCATCGGAGAGGGGGGAATAGGGGCGACGATGACTAGGGTGGTGGCGCGTCAGGGTGCAGCGGAGGAGGGGGTCACGGCTGCAGGGGCGACGGAGGGAAGGTCGCGTCGGGTTCTAGGTGGTTTTGGCGCGGTTTTTGTTCGATGAAGAGGGAGCGCGGAGAGCGAGAGGCGGAGCAGGTGCGGGGATCACCAACGATGGTGGGTGGCTCGCCTCCAGCTCGCGACGGACGATGGAGCGGGGCTCCGCCCCCTTCTCCTTTTCTTTTCTTTTTTTTAATTTTTCTAATTGGTTTCTGTTAATCGAAATGGGGATGGGGGTTTGACCGAGGTGATGAGATAAAGGGGCCAGTGAATTCATATTATTTAATTATTTAATTCATCCTCCAAAAAGTAGCTTTAAATTTCGATCATAAAACGAGACCCACTGCCTATCGTCTCTAGCTAATTACCCCTATTCCAAACACAATGGGACATGTTTCATAACCCAATTCGCTTGTTACGATCAGTTTCCATTCAAATTAAAATATAAATCAATGTATATTGAATTTGAACGCACATTTCAATTTACCGGGGCCACACGTTAAATCTAAAAATTCCCAAAAAATTATTTCTAGCTTCGTATTGACGATACGGTCCTAACAAAACTAATTTCGTCAAATTCTGAGATCGTTTGAAAAATGGCCATTTTCCAGTCGATTAAAATCAACTAAAACTGGTCAAACGTGTTTTCCTTCACCACACTCACATATTGATTCAGAAAATTACGAATTTTGAAACTTAGCAATAACTTGACATCATGGATCCAACAAAAGTGGTTTCGTAGAAAACCGAGGTCGTTTGCAAAATTTCCATTTTTAAGGGCCGAAAATTCCATAGCGACGATTTTGAATTTCCAACTGGGCATAACTTTTTATCCCCGCTGTGAAATTTTGATTTTTCGGATTCGTTGGAAAGGTATTTTCAAATAGATTCTAATATTTTTGGTTTCTCTAAAATCCGGTTTATTTTGAATCCTGTGCATTCATTTGAAATTCGAAATCGAAATTTCAAACTACCGCGCCATTTTCAATTCCTTTTATATTTAAAAATAAATATTTATACTCTAATGTAGATTCATATAAATATATACTTCTAATTCTATTCGAAATAAATTTCTCGTCGTTATTATTTAAAATAATTTATTTTAAATATTCAAACTTCATTAAGATTGCCAAAATAAAAAATTTAAATTGGCTCGGATTTCCGGGTTATTACAATAACACTGTTCTTAAACCCAATTTAGAAAAAAATAAAAATTTTAATTAAGGTTTAGGAAATTTTTACCAATTAATTAATATTTAATTGGAATTGGATAAAAGAATTGGATTTTTGGGTTTATCGTGAACAGTGTTTTAAATAACAGTTGTTCTTTAACCCAATTAACAGTGAAGAAATAATTTGGAATTTATAAATCCTTTATTAAGATTTAAATGGAAATTTACCAAAGTAAAGATTTCCAATTCAATATATTAAACTGGAATTGAATGGAATTCGATTTGGTAATAATCGAGATGAGCTCCTATGAATGAAGACCGATACTATATATGGAATTTAAAAGACATTGCCACTTATATATTATTAGCCTGATACAGGAATTTATATCGATTATATACCATGTAATAATTATTCATGCTCTGATATATTCTTGTACTCTGATGTAAATTGTTGTAATAAGCAATGAAATGTTCTTTTGTTTGTGTTCTGATGCGTCGTGTTCTCAACTCAATCCGGGCTTTCCCGAAAGGGGAAGTTTGGGTCATTTCAAATTCTTTCCAAATCATTTATTATGATTTTATGGAAATTATTAATATTTTTAATAATTTTATCAAGGCCCGTGCAATCGATTTCCATAAACGGTCGTTGAACTGAACTTACAATGACCTTTTCCAAATTTGATTTTGTCATAATTCCAAATCCAACCGTTAGATTTCAAATCTCTTATATTCGTTGGAAAGCTCTTTTCGATACGAACCCAGCGGTTCTGGTTTTAGGAGAATCCGACTGCCGGATCTCCCGTAAAGTCAATTCGAAATCAATGGTCGAAATTCGCGAAGTGCCGCTACACAGCGCGTTCTATTTAGGCCATTAAATATATATAATATATATATTATGTATATTTCGTCGATTTCCATTCAAAACGTATTTTATAAATCGTTTTAAATTCATTTTAATAAACAATTTCAACTTCATATTCAATTTCAAATCAAAATTGAATATTCCATATCATTAACATATAAATGATGATATTTTCAAAACATTATATTTTGAAATCACTTCCTTTTCGATATTCATTATAAAAATGAATAAAATCGATATAAATATCGTTCACGTCAAAACAACGTTAATCTAATCAACACGGCTTCATATATTTAAATATTTTCGTGTCCATCCCAAATCGGACATCAAAATCATATTTTGATCCATTACTGAATATTATTTTAAAATATTAGTTATTTTAAAATATTCATTACTAGTCGTTTTAAAATATTCTTTAATTGAAAATATTTGTTCCTTTCGAATTGGAATCAGACACAGTCAATTACCATATAATTTTATTTGTATGGATTTCATACACACATGTACACAACAATAATCAAACACAATCAGCCATCATCCAGAGTGCATTACACAACTGCATAAGAGTTAAATAGAAATAATTAACGTTTACAACAGCTTGTCAAAGATTGACATACAACTAAAAATTGGGATTAGTGTATGTCCAATATCATCCCAATATTCATGTGGGGTTTTCAAACAATAAACACTGATTATTATTTGTGTAGTTGGGCGATGTGTAAAATATATCGTTCCAATCAATATCAGTCAAATGTGTGTACATAAACAAATCGTCCGATTTGTAAATGAATATTTATTTTATTCATATACACGTTAAAAATTATATTTTTAACTATAAAATATTTATTTCATCTCATGAATATTATACACTTCATTTATACAATAAAAATGATATTTTTACTATTCTAATACTTTTAGAAAATTTCGGCAGCACAACGGCGCGATACAAGAACCAGAATAAGGTCTAGCCTTATCCCTCGCCTACTAATGGCTCGCACCATGTACATACCAAATCTAATCAATTCATTTCGTTCTCCAAACCAAATTCAACCAAATATTCTAATCAACCAAACAAACATGGTTTCAAAAAAAGGTGTCGGGTGCTACTAAGCACCGTCTGCATCCTAGTATATAAATATTTCTAACTAGAAAATAAATTAAAGTGAGGAGTTCTCACCTTTGGGATCCACTCCGTCATTCTTTAATTGGTGGATTTTGTCATCGCGCTCCGTTTTATCGCTCTCGCACTTGAATTCGTCTCTTTGGCTCTAGAATTTGCATACGGCCTCCAATCTTCACCAAACCTGGTCACTAGCCTAAATGCGCCATTCCGGACAACTTTTGCCCAGTGGGCTTTCTTCTAAAAACGCACCAATTCGCCGGAAATCGCGAAAAACAGCAGCAGGTCCGTTGACTTCGGATGCGATTTTCGGACACCTCCGCAATCCAAAATAGGACTTCCATATACCAAAAAGAAGAGAAAATCATGCTCTTCGATTTTAATATTGTGAAGTTTTGGCCAGAAATGCACGGTTTGGAAGTTATTGGCGAAATAGTGACAGAGGGTTAAATGCAAAACGGGAATTTTGGTGTAAAGATGGATTTTGGGTTTCGTGGGGCCCACGGTCGGAGCTGAGGGTTGAGGGGTGGTGGAAGGACCTAATTGGGTGTGGGGGAGGTGCAGCCAGTGGTGGTGGCGCTGGGGGGGCCCACGGTGGCGGTTTTGGTGATTTGGGGCCTACGGTTTTCGCTAATTGAAAGAGGGGAAGAGGAGGAAAGAAGAAGAGGAGGAGGAGAAGGAGGAGGAGGGAAGAGGCTTGAGGTGGTGCGGAAGGGGGGAGAGGCGCGGTGGTGCAGCAACACGATTTTCTTTCTTTCTCTTTTTTTTGAGCGACCGGAGGGAATGGTGAGGGAGAGAGAGAGTTGACCAAGTTATTAATATATATATTAAAATTTAATTTTAAATACAAAAAGTTTATTTTTCATTTGAATTCCAAATCGAACCCAATGACTGTCGCCCCTAACCAAATACCCCCATTCCGGACATAATGGGATATGTCCCGTAAGCCAATTCGACCGTTACGATCAGTTTTCATCAAAATTAAAATATAAATTAATATTAGAGTCAATATTGATTTTAACGTACATTTTAATTTACGGGGGCCACATACTAGCTCCCAAAATTCCAGAAAAATAAATCTAGCTATGTTTTGATGATACAGTCTTAACAAAACTAATTTCGTCGAATTTGGAGACCGTTTGAAAAACGGTCATTTTCCAGTCGATTAAATTCAAACTGAAATTACCAAACACGTTTAAATCTGCCACGCTCACATATTGATTCCAAAAATTATGAAAATTGGAATCAAGCAATAATTTGACATTACGGATCCAAAAAAAGTAGTCTCGTCGAAAACGGAGGTCGTTTGCAAAATTTCTATTTTTAAGGGCTATCTTTTCCATATCGATTATTCTGAATTTTCAACTGGGCATAACTTTTTATTCCTGCTATAAAATTTGGACTTTTCAGATTTGTTGGAAAGATATTTTCAAACAGATTCAAATGTTTCTGGTTTCACTAAAATCCGGTTTATTTTGAATCCTGTATATTCATTTGAAATTTGAAATTTGAAATCGAATTTTCAAACTACCGCGCCATTTCCAATTCCTTTTATAATTAAAATAAAATTTGTATTCTAATTTCGATTTATATAAATATATATGTTCTAATTCCATTCAAAATAAATTTCTAGTCGTTATTATTTAAAATAAATCATTTTAAATATTCAAAATTCATTAAAATTGCCAAAATAAAAAATTTAAATTAGTTCTGATTTTCCGGGTTATTACAAATACGCTTACAAATATTGATTTATTTATAAAACTTCTATTTAAAATAACTTATATAAAATAAGACTGAAAACTTCGCTTCAATTATAAAAATAATTTTTTATAATTTAAACTTCATTAATTCGCCTGATGGCAAATCAACGTTTTACAAAGATGGATTTTAGGCCATCTACTGCCAATCATTTAATCAATATTGTTTATTAATTAATGACACATCAAATGTTGAATTTAAATTCAACCATCAACATCCAAACATGATTTAACATCATTTTGGTCGATCGGTCCATATTTGAATAATATGAAATCAAAAAACATCCTAAATATTCGACGAATCCAGTTAGATCCCTCCAACCTGTTTTTCTCTGTATCACAGCTCATAATATTATTTAATAGATGCATATAAAATAGAAATTTTAATCTAATGCATTTGAGACGATGGAAAAATAAATATCGTCAATCAACAATCAAACAATAATAATCAAAGCATCCAAACACCCAATTTATACTAACACCGATAAATTATAATTATATGAATTTAATCACATCACAAAATTCCAGAAAACGTGAGAGTTAACTAACATTTTGTTTCGATTTGACGATTTCTACGTCGTTTTATCTAATTTTAAACTAGCGTTTAAAATTAGACAAAATTCAAATTTGCTCTAGATCATCCCAATCTAACACATACTCGTAGTACTCGTCCATACGATCCCGACGGACTTCGTTTTGCGAAATTCTGATAACATATGAAATAACAATCGATGCTAAAAGTTTTAATTGATCAAAAATAATAATAATTAACTAATTATTTCATTAGTTTCCTTAATTACCGATTAACCTAATTAACCTTAGTTTATCTCAAATTAAGTCACGCTTAATCATCATTCCAGTCCCGATACCCCAGTTTTAAACATGAAGCAGCCATGCCTCGATAAACTCCACGTTGTGCCTTCAACTATTGACCAGACCTCGCTGGCCAGTCACCATCACGACCGTCGTCGACTAGGCTCCCACCCCTGACCAATTGGGTTCAATTCAACATCCTGTAACTCTCGAACGATCACAAAACCCATGAGCTCTTTGATTTTCCATTCATCAGCCCTCCAGGCTGCCATGAGCAATCGGAGATCACCAAACCCCCTCAAACGATGCTTCTCCTTCCCCTTCGCTAGTAATAGCGCCAACCAATTTGGCATGAGATCGCCAAAACCAGGCTTAAATTGCCACAGCTTCGAGCTAAAAATACTGCTTCGACGCTGCTCCGTTCCATACCAAACTCAGTCAGCATAAAGGTCTCACCACCCCTACAATTCTCTAGTTGAAGACTTCCTCCGATACGTGTTGGTTTGGAAGAAAAAAATAAAATTAGAATTGAAGCAAAAGAAGAAGTGGCTGCTGAAAATAAGAATCGGGGGAGGGTTAACGATTATATAAAGGGTAGGTTTATATTTTTTTTTACTAATTTTAATATTTACATGAAACTTACGTTGGAAGTTTCACGCTCGAACGACCACATATGAGCTCAGATCGCGATGAAAATTGAGATCCTATAATTACTTAACATTCCAAACTCGATAGAACTATTTGTTGGATCTAGATTAACCCTAAAGAGGGGGTGAATAGGGTTTATCACAGTTTTTTTTGCTGAGTTAAAAATCAGACAGGATATTAAATAATAAACAGATCACAGAATGCAGCAGAAATAAAAAGCAGAAAGGAAATAACACATAGAGATACCCATCTACGGCAAAACCCTGCCTACTGCTGCATTCCTAAGGTTTCTACTAGGTGATAGAACAAATCCCCCTTACAAGACCATGTAAACTCGCACTTCCTGCTCCTGTACTAACCCTACGCTCAAAACCCTAGACTGACCGATATCCTCCTGACTAGATTTTCCCGAATTACAAACCCGTAATCCATAACCCTAGTTTTACAGACTCTAGTAAACTGCCAGTCAACACCCTAACAGGATTCCTAGATTTTACAGACGTAGAAACTGATCGTTTTATTACAAGAGAAATTTAAAAACAAAACAATAAAATACAATTTAAACCCTAGCCTTAAAACATTAAACTCCCTTATATGAGCTAGGCTAAGCCATGAATGAAAGTAAGCCGGCCCATTTCCATGCTTGCATTGTTTCTCTTCAGTCCGATCACTTTGTCTCTGGAGAGAATAAAAATGTAACGACCCGGATTTTGAGCGACTTTGGTTATCGACATAAACTCGATGTCGATAACCAAACATCGAAAAATCCCGGTAATTAATGAAATAAATTAGAGGGTGAGAATAGATAAGATAGAAACTTAGGATAGAAGAAGAAGAACACAACATCAGAGTAACACGAACCTCTCAGCGGAACGAATAACATATAATAGATAACATAACTTTGAAATATAACAGTTATGTATACAATAGCACTTATCAGAGTACAGTACTTACAACACAGCGGAAATAAACTATAGCTATATGATCTTGAAGCCTCCTTCTCCAAGCTCTCCAAGTATATCTGTAAATTCCTGACTACTTGATTGCCCGTACAAAATTGGGCACCCAAGAGTTTAGGGAGAACAAAACAAAATAAACTCCGGGTCAGTCATGGGACTGGTATGAGTAAAACAGTTTAAAACAGTTCGAACAAGTAAATGATATCTCATAAGACCACGCCGTATAACAGAACGGGATTTCCTTATGAGAATCCAAAATATCTTTATATCAAACCTTTTGATATTATAATAATGTCTATCAACCACAATATAATAATCATCTAGCAGAAACGCTTTCATCTCACGTTCTACATATATGGTATACAATCAAAACCGCAAGCACGTATTGGGTAATGGATTTCCAACTATGACAAGGTATGGAACCACCTTTCGCTAGTGTACCTCTAGAAAGGAATACACTGGGTTCAACAAGAACATCTTGCAACCCGGCCACACATGACCGACCACTCTTTGCTTGAGTGTATCGAATGTATATCACCAATGGTTGGGATCAGCAACCGTTTCCCGAATGGGACAACATCAACAATAGATTTTAAGAAGTAAATGAAACTCTAGATCAGGTGATTATACACCTTAATAGGTGCGACCTACATAGCCATGCTGCCTGCCCGATTTTAGTCATTTACCGGATGTGAGGCTTGAGGTTACGCTTTATCATCACATCAGATTCACTTCGAATGCCACATTGTCAGATCCATCAAAATCACTAATTTGACGTCTACAACCATACATTACATGTCAGCTAAAAGAAGTTTCCTTCTCCGCTTCCACTCTTGGTACGGTTGGAGAAATCAATGTACGTGACCTTTCTGGAAATACTATGTCAAACAATTATTCATACAGGTCATCCTCATTTACTTAGAATGTCACATCGCCATACCCGCCAAATCACAAATTGATTTATCCAAAAATAACACGGGTATACAGCTAAGAGAAACGAATTCCTCCGCCACCAAACGTGAATACGTTTGAATAGATCAACTTACGCGATCCATTGGATATACTCTGTCAGACCTTCGTCCATACAAGTCATCCTGGGACTGGACAAATTGAAGGCACTATTCAGTATATCCATCTTAGTCACTGTTATCTAAGACTTATACACCAGCCCTTGCACTTTACTCCGTCTTCAATTATCTTTGGCATAAATGATTCGCAACGCTTATGCCAATACAGAGTGGTTCTTTGGATAATAATCCAACCGGTCTCTCCATATTAACAACGTTAAAATGGTCCAAACTTCGATAGTCTGTGATTTAACTATCAAAGAAAAACAGGTGTGCAAACAACGATATTATTTCTAGATGGAAATTCTATCAATCAATCATCAATCATTATTAACTCTCAAATTTATCTTATCATTAATTTTTTTCCTTTCCTTATAAATAAACATTCCATTTTCTAATTCATATTTCAAATTTCCAATCTTTGATTTCATTCTGATTTTGATTTGGAAAACATTTCCAAATACTCCTTTATTTGGATTTAAATGGATGTTTAAATCCACATCGCGATGGCGACCCAAACCACTATACTCATTAACTAATTCCACTTAACCTCTTTCACTTTCGAACCTTAACAATTTCTAAATTAAAAACGAAGTCAATCAACTTGAGGTATAATTACCTCTCAGACCTTAACTGAACAACATCTTTAACCTCGAAATAAGATAAGTTCCCCTTCCTAAATCTTTAACACTTCCTTACGTAATTCTCTTTCTTTCGAATAACTATATTCGATTAACTCTTTTCACTTAACTCTTGTCGAATAAACTATGTTCGATAACTCCTCTAACTCTATTTGAATAAACTATATTCGATTAACTCCTGCAACTCTATTCGAATAAACTATATTCGATTAACTCCTCTAACTCTATTCGAATAAACTATATTCGATTAACTCCTCTAACTCTATTCGAATAAACTATATTCGATTAACTCCTCTAACTCTATTCGAATAAACTATATTCGACTAACTCCTCTAACTCTGTTCGAATAAACTATATTCGATTAACTCCTTTCAAATAACTAGATTTTATAACTCCTTTCGAATAACCAATATTCGATTAACTCACTTCGAATAACCAATATTCGATTACTCTACTTCGAATAACCAATATTCGATAACTCACTTCGAATAACCAATATTCGATAACTCTACTTCGAATAACCAATATTCGATAACTCTACTCGATTAACTCCATTTGGATAACTCTAACTGGTTAACTCTAATTGACTTATTCTAACTGGTCAACCTTAATTGATTGACTCTAACTGGTCAACCTTAATTGATTAACTCTAACTGGTCAACCTAACTCTAATCGATTTATTTAATCGATTATTTCTAACTCAAATCGACTTCTCTTATTCGAATAACTCCTATTTGATAACGTTTATTCATTTATAAAGATTTACTTTTAGTAACGGTTCTTCACTTTATAAATGTTCTCTTTAATGATGTTACTTCACTTATACAAGTGTTGTGTATCCATTCTATTTAAAACTATCGGTGTTAAAACCAATATCTCTTATCTATATAAGTTCAGACTTATATATTTCATTTATCGAATGATAAATATTCCTTTAATTTATAAACTGTTATTTTTAAATTAATCCTTTCTATTTATCTGTTAAAAACAGATTTCCATTTTCTATTCATCTTCTGAATATTCTTTTGATTTAGTTCTATTTATTTATCAAATAAATATTCCTTTTATTCTATTTATTCTAACAAGTAAATATCTTTTTTTAATCCTATTTATTTACCAAATAAATATCTCCTTTAATCTTTATTTATTTCCTAAATAAATAAACCCTTTTTACTTTTATTTATTTCCTAAATAAATAAATTCTTTTAACTCTTTATTATGTTTTACCAATATATTCCTTTATATTTGCTTTCAAATATCTTTCCTTTATATTTGATTTCAAATATATCTCCTTTATATTTCATTTCAAATATATCTCCTTTATATTTCATTTCAAATATATCTCCTTTATATTTCATTTCAAATATATTTCCTTTATATTTGATTAAAAAATAAATTCCTTCTATATTTGATTAACAAATAAATTCCTTCTATATTTGATTAACAAATAAATTCCTTTATATTTGATTAACAAATAAATTCCCTTATATTTGATTAACAAATACAATTCCCTTATATTTGATTAACAAATATAATTCCCTTATATTTGATTTACAAATATAATTCCCTTATATTTGATTTACAAATATAATTCCCTTATATTTGATTTACAAATATATTTCTTTTATTCAAAATCCTTTTTCTTTTATAATATAAAATCCATAGATTTTATATAAATAAATTATTTTCAAAATATACTTTGAAAATCCCTTTTCCACGTTCTGGTATTTCTTATGGTATTTAACACACCATATAACAACGATAAATATCGTCCAACACACATAATCAACGTCAGATTATATATCACATTATATATCACAATATATATAAATCACAGTAAAATAAATGTTGAGGAATCCAGTTGGATTGCTCCAACCTATTTCCCTGCATCACAGATGTTAGACAATACGATTAACATCGATTTCACTTTGATATGAAATATTCTGATAGCAGAATCAACATATAAATATTTAACGGTTTATATATATATACATATATATATAATTTCCACTAACTGACTAGCAGTTCAATCAAACAGTCAACACACAGTCAAACAGACAATACTTAACAGTTCTAAGAATACGTTGTAAAAATAGAACTGTTCAGAGTTGGTGAGTTTTACTCACATTGGACGATCATCGTTAATAGCGATAATCATCGCTTGATTCAGACGGACAATTTATTTTACAATAAATTGTAGCGAGCTCGAATTCACTCCCAGTCAGCTCCACACTGTAGCCTTCGTCCATACAATCCTAACGCAACTTACGGTTCATCAATTCGACCTCGTACGAAATAGTTACGATAGTTCGAAGTTAGCACACAATTATATATTAAATAAAGACTTAGAATTTCTATTTTATACTTAAAATAAAATTGGGCTTTACCCAATATCCTTTGCCGGCCCATCAAGACTAACTAAACCCAGGCCCTTGAAAACTCTTCTTCCCCGATCAAAGAGCAGACGCTCCAGTACTCCTCAAACCAAAAATGGCCGAACGATTACTGCTTCCATCTCCTCCTTCTCAAAGCCGAATCAAAAACTAAGCACACCACCACTCTTGTCATTATCTCCTCTTCCTCCTTGTACCCTCGAAATCACACTCGACCTCGCCATGCTATTTCCGTCGACTTGGCACTTCCGTGCTGCCCTGAAAACCGGCGACAGCATTTGACCTCGAATCTCACCAAAAACCACCATAAGTTGCTATTCAATCCTCTCAACCCTAATTCAATCGAATTTGCGAATCAAAGCCCCCACACTTAGAAAATCCGAGCCCTAGCTATTATCAAGCCCGCTGGAAAAACCCGCAGCTACACAATGTTGATCGAACCATTCAAAACCCCCACCAGACTGAAGACCATCCTCTCAGGAACTCAATTGTGTGGATTTTGTGATTTATAGAATTAGTTTGGTTTTTCATTGAATTTTTGAAGTTGAGGTTTCACGTTGAAAATGAAATACTGATGGAGGCGGAAAAGTGTTTGACCGTGGGACTAAATTAGGTCTTAAGAAGGGGGTAGTTAAGGGGTATTTATACCCAATCAAAATATCTAGATATTTTTATATTAATATTTTAATATTTTATTTAATCCTTTATATTCGTTTCTGACTTCTAAAAATCCGTGTGATCACACATGATACCTAAAAATCACGAAACTGGACATGCAGCTAGAGTTCGACATTACGGTCCCAACGAAACTGGTTTCGTCGAATTCCGACTTCGTTTGCTCACACAACGTATTTTTAACCGTCGAAATACTGACTGTTTTTCACTCTCAAAATCTGTACGACCACACAGTGACTCTAAAAATCACGAAACTGGAAATCTAACAACTATTCGACATTGCGGATCCAATAAAATTAGTTTCGTCGAATTCTGACTTCGTTTGCAAAAGTGGCTATTTTTAAAGCTCTAAATAGCCTATTTAAATATATAAATATATTTAAATATAATTAAATTTAATATTTAAAAATAAATATTATCGTATATATTCACAGTGGAATGCCATACAGCTCTAGAATATTCCTATATGAATTTCTAGCTCGATATCTCAAATCCCGATTAAATCGATATTCGATTTTCAATGAAATTCCTTTTATAAATATAAATAAATTATAAAGGAATTCCACAGCGACTTTTCTAAAATTTGATTTGGACGTAAATGAAAATCTACACGACGAAATCCCGATTTTTCTCTTCCACTAGAAAGATATACTCCACCAGCTCAACACGTTTCTTGTTTCACAGAAATCCGGCTTAAAACGAATCATGTACATTCATTGGATGTTCGAATCGCCAATTTACGAACTGCAGCGCCATTTCGAGCTCGATTTTAATTATAATAAAATTCTACGTTCAAACTGTCGTCGATTGAATATATTCGTCAATATAATTCAACTCTAAGCTGAATTAAATCTAAGGGATGACCCCGTTCATAGAATATTGTGATTCCCAATATTTTTGATTATTTCTGAATTAAATATATTATTTAATTTAATTAAATATTCCATATTATTTAATTAAACCTCTATTTAATTCACTACATCACGATATATATAATTAAATAAATTAATTATAATACCCTGACAATGCGGGTCATTACAAAAAATGGCGGCTGCGATTAGTTCTAGGTTTCTGTTTTCACTCAAATCAAAACAACGTTATGATGAATTGATTCTGGAAATGATTCTCCTCGTTTTCAATCTTCTGGCGCTTTGCTTCTTCAATCGATTGTTCTCTGATTTGAGAAATATGGCGATCAAAACTCTTAAAAAAATGTGAGTTATCTGATT
This sequence comes from Allium sativum, assembly GCA_030737875.1. NCBI lineage: Eukaryota > Viridiplantae > Streptophyta > Magnoliopsida > Asparagales > Amaryllidaceae > Allium > Allium sativum. The sequence continues at coordinate 457,523,104 of CM060909.1, forward strand.
TTTCTTGCTTTAAATATCTTGCGACTTGTTTTTGATTTTTCGATGCCCAATTTCCTATGATGAAATTGGTTTAAATAGGATAATTAAATCCTATTAATTTCTTTGATTTCCATGTATGACTGGTCTGATTGATTGTGCAATTTCCTCTTTTGTTTCGATCACCTCAGCTTGATTTCCTCCTTTTAATTTCCATGATTTAAAATGTGTACAGCTTGTGAACTTGGATGGCTTTCTGAACAATTTTGAATGCTCCCTCTTGACTGAATCTTATTTGTGTGATCGTCTCATTAAAACATACCAAAAATAGGAGAATATTTGTGGTCCCTTGAGTGTAAAAAATGCTTTGAATAAGTTCCAAGAATTCATTGTTGACTTTGATTTGATTGAATGTTCTTGCTGATTTATGGAAGAACTTAAATGGCCGTGAGAAACACATTGATTTCTTGAAAATCTTTGCGAGATGTTCTTGCCAAAAAACTGTCTTGAATTTGATTGTGCCATTTCTTCAAAAACACCAATGCTGATTTTCTGCATTTTTTGGAAACCCATTAACATGTGAAATTTATTGGATTGTCTTGATGCCTTCTGAAAATAAATTGCCCTTGATTTGCTGGGGTTCACTGCTCCATAATCAATTTTCCTCATCAGCTCTGTTTTTATTAGAAATCGTATTTCCTGCATATCCTTGATTACTCTCATTTCTGAAAATGGTTAAAAAAAACTTGCCAAAAGAATACTTGCTAATACTGGAAATATTTGCACGCTTGCCTTCCATTTGTTTGTGTTGAGAGTTCACTGCATATTTGCTGTTGATTTGTACTGTTGTGGCCATTAACTTCTATTGCTCCACTATGTTGATCATGATTCTCATCCACTTTGAGCTACCTGCATGTTTGATTGCTCCATGCACTGTTTTGATCTGGTCCATCATGTACACATTGATAACTTTTAAAAATATTGTTGTTGAATTCTGCACATTCATGCTAGCTACTATATGTGTTGATAAATCTTGTGAACACCACCCATATATGTTGGCTTGTATGTGCTGTTCCTGTGTCTTGTTGTCCATCATGCTATATATTTTACTTGTGCACATGTATACACATTAATATGTGATGCTGTTCCCTTCACCATGGCATGAGTTGATGCTGCTTTTGAGCCATGTACATGCTGCTATGTTGATCTGCCAAGTATGTTAGTGTAAATCTGAACTGATCTTCACTGCTGAGCTGATTTGCCATGTTTGTTTGAACTGGACTGAACATATATGTACATCATGCTGTCTATTTACTTCATTTGTCTTGTGCATTCTCTCTTGAATCTTGAGTTTGAGCTTGATCATACAGTTTACTCGACCCTGTTTGAGCATCTTGTTGAAATGTACTCATTGACTTGCATTGCCATGGTTCGACCAATTTGACATGTGTACATGTGACACTAGCTCGACACTTGGGCTATTTGAAAACTTGTTTGGCTTCACTTGTCTCGACTATATTTGTTGTTGTTCGACTCATGGACTTCCTGGTTTGACTCTGACTTGTACATTTGAGTGTATTTATGCAAGCTCGACCATGTCTGTATTGCTTGAGTTATACCGAGTTGAGTTGGTCCACGTGGCTACTCCTCAGTTGCTCGCTACTACATTCTGATTGGCGAGGCAGTGCACACGTGTATATCTATACACGTGTGTATATGCAGCCATCAGACAATATTTCCTGTCCCTGTACTATACATATACAAACTGACTAGACACAGACGAATCAGATCAAGTCGTGGAAAATGATGAGAAACACACCAGAAATCTGAGGAAAATAAAATTTTAAAAATAAAATTTATATTTGAATGTATGCAGTTTTTATTTCTATTGCAGTGTACTTTGTGTGTGTTTCATGTGACAGGTGAGCAGGTGATGGCTGGACTGACAGTGAAGATGCTGTGAAGACAGAAGATTCAGGAGACAGAGAGTCAGAGTGTGTCTGTATATATGAAATGTAACTGTGTCGAAGAATGTACTGAGTGATGAATGAACAGTAGTGATGAGCTATGAGGGAATCGTACTGATATATGTAATAAACAAATTTGAAATAAAATATTATTTTATTGTTGTCAAACGAACTTGCTATCATATTCATTTTATTTACAAGTACAATCTCATGTGAATTGAATGAATAGTGGAGTTATAAATAGTTGTACTGTTTGAATGTTTGAAATATAATATTTATATTTAAATAAAATATAGTATGAATATATGAATGTCTGTACAGTCGTATTCTATTTAAATATAAATATTATAATCCTGTGTATATATAGAACAGTATAGTAACAAACACATTTAAAATAATATTTATTTGGTTGTTATCATCAAATAAAAAGTCATATAATTGTGTATACAACACCGTTATATACAACAATCTCCCCCTTTTGATGATGACAAATAAATATAAGATTTTGAGCACAATAAATGTGTTTGACAGTGAATATTGAACTCCCCTATTTATTAGCTCCCCCTACAACAGAAAACCCCCTCTACAACTATGTGTAAGTGAAACGAATGAATTCAATAAATTTTCAAAATAAAAAATATTTATAAAATATTCACTCATAAATCAAAATCTTAATCCATTCTCCCCCTTTTGTTATCATCAAAAGGATACAAAGTTTAAAATACAGATGAAAAATGACAAAGTATAATTTTAGCTTAAGAGGAAGAACGTTCATTATAAATCTCAATCAGTCAAACAAAAATCATAATATACTAAGAACAGGTGGCATATTTCACCTTGTAGAACGATGGATTTACAATGAATTTTATAAAAATGAGGAGAGTTATAAAAATACGAATTTCAATTATTTTTAAAAGATTTTATAAAAACCAAGTTCCAAAACAATGACGAATTTGGACTATAATTTATAATTCAATTTAAGTGACAAAATCAAATACTCTCAAATCCCAATAGCTATCTATCAGCAAATCATAATACGTCATAAAATATTAACACATTTCACAGATTAGAAGATGGATTGATAAACTGGTTTTTAAACACCAAGGAGAATTTCAGATTTATTTCAATTTATAGCACATTATTTTCTTTTCTTTTATTTTTTATTTAAGAGCACACTGACCACGCATAACCAGAGCTTAGATTTTTAAATGAGGTCAGTCCCAGCTTAAATTATAAGTTGTCTCTTAACCATGCATGACCAGAGCTTGGATTTTTAATGAGATTAGAGACACGCTTATATTTATTAATTATATATATATATATATATATCATTTTAGCTTTAAAAGGAAAAACTCCTTGGTATATAAAACCAATATATGGATGATAGAAAATGGGGTAGGTACAGAAATGGACAGTGAAATAAATTTCTAAATTAATTATATTATGAAATGTGCTCGACTGTACCGGGATCATTGAAAATTTTCAGTTATCACTAATTCTGAATAATAACATAGTCCAATTTCTATCACAAATATTTCCACTATTTATTCAAGAAGATTTTTAAAAAAATATTAAACTCTCCACATTAATAAAAAAACATGAGGGATGGCAGAAAAATGGTAGATAAAGAAGATGATCGTGAAATAATTGCCAATTCAAAGATATTATAATAATTATTCAACCATCATGAAAATCTAAATAAAATCTCCTCTTGTTGTGAAATATACTGCAGTCATTATTCATCACAATTTCAAAATCTGATAATAATTTTCATGAATTATAAATATAGTTCAATTTGGATATTGATTTCAATTTCTGAATGAATTATCAATAAATAATTTTAAAATTGAAAATCAATTACAAGAGGGATATGGAGATCTATACAAAACAAAAGGGAAACTATATACAGCAAGACAAAAAAAAACAGCACATTTGATACCAATTGGTGTCTCAATTAATGAGAATTTTGACATGATACTAGAGACGAACAAGAATATCATAGACAAAAGAATTTTAAGCACAAAGCCCAAACAGACAAGACTCACAAATCAGGCACTTTTATCAGGGCAACAAACATTTCTTCTCAAAATAAACAGTCATTTAAAGCATTCTCAAAACAGTATCAGAGCAGCATAACAGTTGAAAGCAAAACTTGTCAGGATGACGGTCTCACAAGATGATTCATGATCCAAGATTAAAAATACCGTTTATTTTAAATCATTTGATGGAATATGAAGATATCAGGATTCAATGAATCAATCACACCAAATTATGAATTTCAGATCCAAGATATGTGTGAGATTCAATAATTTCAAATGATTTTAAACAAATAGACATTCAAAACAAATAATCATGAATAACAATGAGTTTCAAGATCGGATCTTCAAAAGAAATTTTCACAACTTTCTCTGATAATGACACATGAAATTTTTCAGAATAATTACACCAAGATTGAGTAATAATTCATGATCCAAAAATAGTGGTTTATTCAAAATCACTAGAACAGATGTAAATCTTGAGATACAATGAATCAATCACACAGGATTAATAACTTCAGATCTGAGAGGTGTGTGAGATTCAAAATATCATAAATTTTCAAGTGATCTCAAACAAACAAAAACAAAACTAGATGATCATGAATAACAATGAATTTCAAGATGTAAGCAATGATTCAAGACCAAACAAAATATCCAAGCCAATCTGAAAATCAATGAAATTACCACAACTGATAAATAGCAGAGTGCTGTAGTAAGTATATATTTTCAATCTCTTCCAAACTGAATTAGAAGAAACTCAAAACAGCAGAGGTGTGTGAAATTTCATTAAACTTTCAGATCTTTAAACAATTGCAGATATTCATAAGATTATATTCATGACCTTTAAACAAGATATGACAAGAATACATCAACACTGTTATGAATGTAGCAGTCAGAAAACTTCAAACAATTGCAGATATTCACAAGATTATATTCAAGATCTGGAAATAATTCAGATATTGGAGTTCTATTCAATTAAAGCAAATTTCCAGAAGATCATGAGTACTGCAATTGGGAGTTAGGAAAGCATAAAATAAATTACAATGATATGACAGTGACAAATCGACTAAAAAAACAAATAAAATATCCAAATGGGGTAGAAGGAGGAATACACAAAGAAAAAGAAAAATATTTACAAAGATGAGTTTAGAGGTTATACTAGAAATTGACGCGAGTTAATAAATCTCTAACTCAACAGATAAGGCTAAGGAACTGTGAATGATTCAGTGATATGAAGCTGTTTGAGTCCAGTTTCTCTTTCTGCATAGCAGTTCCTTAGCCTCCTCCGGTACCTAACTGTTTAGGGAATCGAGTGGCCTATCAAAATTTGTAAAACCACCCACAGTTTTGTTCACATCTTTTGGTACCCATATCTGTTTGTATAACAAGCCATCTGAATTTACCTTTGTACCCTTTAGAACCCAAATCTGTTTGAATTTAACGAAGTTTGTTTTATTTCTTTTTGGGATCCAAGATTATTTAGATGGATTATTATAACACAATTTCACATCATGATTTTGATTCAAAAATCCTTTGAATTTTTCAGAGTTTAGATTTTCAGAACGACCCTTTCAAAGCAATTTGAAGGATTTTTAAAATCATTTGAATTCCATCTCTCAAAAGCATTATTCCTCCCAAAGCCAAGGCCATATTTGTTTTTAGAAGAAAATTGGTTTTTCAACAACATATTCAAAGATTTTTCACCATTAGAAAAATTAGCCAAAGTTGTTTCAAGTTGTTGAATTTTAAATTTAAAATGACCATTTTCTTTCATTAAATCTGAATAGCGGTTTTTGTGATCTTATTCTTTTCAAAATCAGTTTCAAAACCAAGTTTTCATCTTTTAGAAATTTAATTCTGGCTTGGGATTCCAAGATTTCAGATTCAAATTGTTTTTGCTTTTCAAAATGAAATTCCTTAGAACTCTTGAAATTTTCAATCTCTTTTTTAAGTTCTTTCAAAATAGATTCAGTTTTCAGCAAATTTTCTTTTTTAAAAATTTCAAGTTTGGAATTTTCAGACGTCTTGAAATTATCCAATTCCTTTTGCAAAAAATTGTTTTTACACATTAGTTCATTCTCGTTTTCTTTTAGAATCATGATTTCATTTTCAAGTCTTTTGAGATGTTCATTTTGATGAACTAAGTCATCTTTGAATTTGAAACTATTTTTGTAGTCGGAATTTTCTAAATTTCTGACATTTTCAAATTTTAATTCCAAAATGTTATTTTTGGTGATCATCTCAAGTTTTTCAGATTTCAAAGTTTTATTTTTAGATTTGAGACTATCAACAGCTTTTGTTAATTCAGTACAAAAATGAACCAAATCTTCATATGAGTAATCTCTTGTCTCATTGTTTGTCGAGTCTCCATCTTCAGATTCATCATTGGTAAATCCAGTCAGGAAAAATTCTGAACTTGAGTTGTCCTTGTGGGGTTTTGAGCATTTTCTGTCATTTTGTCACGTATTTTGCATCGAGAGTTCTCCATATTTCCTGCGCAATTAAACAACCGGAGACAAGTTTAAATTGATCAATACTAAGGTAAGAAAAAATAATGTTCATAGCACGAATATTGATAGCTTTACACTTTTTATCTAACAGATCTCATCCATTAATAATAATATTCCAATATTTAATATGAACAGATTTTAAATAAATTTTCATTTTTAATTTCCAATTTAAAAAATCCGTTCCATTGAAAATTGGAGGAATATTACTGGACTGACTCTCAGTGGACTGATAACTAGGGTTACCCATGACTCTAGAGTTAATGAAAATACCTGCTCTGATACCACTTGTTGGATCTAGATTAACCCTAGAAGGGGGGGGGGGTGAATAGGGTTTATCACAGTTTTTTTTGCTGAGTTAAAAATCAGACGGGATATTAAATAATAAACAGATCACAGAATGCAGCAGAAATAAAAAGCAGAAAGGAAACAACATAGACATACCCAGCTTCGACAAAACCCTGTCTACTGCTGCATTCCTAAGGTTTCTACTAGGTGATAGAACAGATCCCGCTTACAAGACCATGTAAACTCGCATTCCCTGCTCCTGTACTAACCTTACACTCAAAACCCTAGACTGACCGATATCAGCTCGACCAGATTTTCTCGAATTACAAACTCATAATCCGTAACCCTAGTTTTACAGACTCTAGTAAACTGCCTGTTAACACCCTAACTGGATTCCTAGATTTTACAGACCTAGAAACTGATCGTTTGATTACAAGATAAATTTAAAAACAAAACAATAAAATACAAAACAATTTAAATCCTAGCCTTAAAACATTAAACTCCCTTATATGAGCTAGGCTAAGCCATGAATGAAAGTAAGCCGACCCATTTCCATGCTTGCATTGTTTCTCTTTAGTCCGATCACTTTGTCTCTGGAGAGAATAAAAATGGCAGCTGCGATTAGTTTTAGGGTTTCTGATTTCACTCAAATCAAAATGACGTTGTGATGAATTAATTCTGGAAATGATTCTCCTCGTCTTCAATCTTCTGGCGCCTTGCTTCTTCAATCGATTGTTCTCTGATTTGAGAAATATGGCGATCGAAACTCTTAAAAAATGTGAGTTATCTGATTTTTCTTGCTTTGAATATCTTGCGAGTTGTTTTTGATTTTTCGATGCCCAATTGCTTGTGATGAAATTGGTTTAAATAGGATAACTAAATCCTATTAATTTATCTGATTTGCACGTATGACTGGTCTGATTGATTGTGCAATTTCTTCTTTTGTTTCGATCACCTCTGCTTGATTTCCTTCTTTTAATTTCCATGATTTAAAACGTGTATAGCTTGTGAACTTGGATGGCTTTCTGAACAATTTTGAACGCTCCCTCTTGACTGAATCTTATTTGTGTGATCGTCTCATTAAAACATACCAAAAACAGGAGAATATTTGTGGTCCCTTGCATGTAAAAAAAATGCTTTGAATAACTTCCAAGAATTTATTGTTGATTTTGATTTGATTGAATGTTCTTGCTGATTTATGGAAGAACTTAAATGGCCGTGAGAAACACATTGATTTCTTGAAAATCTTTGCGAGATGTTCTTGCCAAAAAACTGTTTGAACTCTTAAATTTGATTGATGCCATTTCTTCAAAAACACCAATGCTGATTTTTTGCATTTTTTGGAAACCCATTAACATGTGAAATTTATTCGATTGTCTTGATGCCTTCTGAAAATATATTGCCCTTGATTTGCTGGGGTTTACTGCTCCATAATCAATTTTTCACATCAGTTCCGTTTTTACTGGAAATCTTATTTCCTGCATATCCTTGATTGCTCTCATTTCTGAAAATGGTTAAAAAAAAACTTGCCAAAAGAATACTTGCCAATATTGGAAATATTTGCATGCTTGCCTTCCATTTGTTTGTGTTAAGAGTTTACTGCATATTTGTTGTTGAGTTGTACTGCTGTGGCCATTAGATTCTATTGCTCCACTATGTTGATCATGATGCTCATCCACTTTGAGCTACCTGCATTTTTGATTGCTCCATGCACTATTTTGATTTTTTCCACCATGTACACATTGCTAACTTCTAAAAAAATTGTTGTTGCATTCTGAACATTCATGCTAGCTACTATATGAGTTGATCAATCTTGTGAACACCATCCATATATGTTGGCTTGTATGTGTTGTTCCTGTGTCTTGTTGTTCATCATGCTATGTATTTTACTTGTGCACATGTATACAAATTAATATGTGAAGCTGTTCCCTTCACCATGGCATGAGTTGATGCTGCTCTTGAACCATGTACATGCTGCTATGTTGATCTACCAAGTATGTTCGTGTAAATCTGAACTGATCTTCACTGCTGAGCTGATTTGCCATGTTTGTTTGAACTGGACTGAACCATATATGTACATCATGATGTCTATTTACCTCATTTGTCTTGTGCATTCTCTCTTGAATCTTGAGTTTGAGCTTGATCATACAGTTTACTTGACCCTGTTTGAGCATCATGTTGAAATGTACTCATTGACTTGCATTGCCATGGTTTGACCAATTTGACATGTGTACATATGACACTAGCTTGACACTTGGGATATTTGAAAACTTGTTTGGCTTCACTTGTCTGGACCATATCAGTTGTGTCTCGACTCATGGACTTGCTGGTGTGACTCTGACTTGTACATTTGAGTGTATTTATGCAAGCTCGACCATGTCTGTATTGCTTGAGTTATACTGAGTTGAGTTGGTCCACGTGGCTACTCCTCAGTTGCTCGCTACTACATTCTGATTGGCGAGGCAGTACACATGTGTATATCTATACACGTGTGTATATGCAGCCATAAGACAAGATTTCCTGTCCTTGTACTATACATATACAAACTGACTAGACACAGATGAATCAGATCAAGTCATGAAAAATGATGAGAAACAAACCAGAAATCCGAGGCAAATAAAATTTTAAAAATAAAATTTATATTTGCATGTATACAGTTTTTATTTCTATTGCAGTGTACTCTGTGTGTGTTTCATGTGACAGGTGAGCAGGTGATGACTGGACTGACAGTGAAGATGCTGTGAAGATAGAAGATTGAAGAGACAGAGAGTCAGAGTGTGTCTGTATATATGAAATGTAACTGTGTCGACGAATGTACTGAGTGTTGAATGAACTGTAGTGAAGGGCTGTGAGGGAATTGTACTGATATATGTAATAAACAAATTTGAAATAAAATATTATTTTATTGTTGTCAAACAAACTTGCTATCATATTCATTTTATTTACAAGTACACACTCACGTGAATTGAATGTATAGTGGAGTTATAAATAGTTGTACTGTTTGAATGTTTGAAATATAATATTTATATTTAAATAAAATACTGTATGAATATATGAATGTCTGTACAGTCGTATTCTATTTAAATATAAATATTATAATCCTATGTATATATAGAACAGTATAGTAACAAACACATTTAAAATAATATTTATTTGGTTGGTATCATCAAACAAAAAATCATATAATTGTGTATACAACACCGTTATATATAACACTATATTCGTCGAATTCCGAGACTGTTTGAAAAACTCCTATTTTAATTTCACGACGTAAATCAATACGCGCTTATATAACGCATAATCACATTAAAACTCCAATTAACTTGAAACTGAAAATCTTCTAATAATTAACTATTATGAATTTATAAAATTGGTTTCATTGAAATTCAAGGTCATTTGAAAATTGACTATTCTCAAGTTCCATATTAAATCGATAAAACATAAATCAATTTCAAAACAATCAAATCTATTGATAATAGATTATTATTATCATATATATTATAATAGATTTCTTATATAGCTTCAACTAACTTAACTCGATTTTAAAATTCAAGATTTTAAATTTCAAGTTAAATCGATATTTAACTTATTAAAAATCCTTTCATTTTATTTAATAAATCGTTATAGTTCATAAACGTTTATACCGCGATTTTTTTGAAAATTTGATTTTGTCATAATTCAAAATCTACAAGATGAAATCTAGATTTTTCTCTTTAAATGAAAACAATAATCCAATAGATCTGGAGAATTCTTGTTTCAAAGAATTCCGACTTATATTGGATCCTGTACACTCAATTGAAGTTCAAATCGTAAAACTACGAATTACCGCGACACTGCGAGCTCGTTTTTAATTAAATTAATACGTTCAAACTTCGTTTAATTACTAAATTCCTTATTATAATACAAATCTAGACTTAATTGGTCTTATAAATATCTACTTCATATTATACCTCAAATCTAATTTATTCTCAATTATTTTGAAATTAAATTTATTATTTTACTATTCAAATTAAATTTATACTCAAAATCATAGAATTCGAGTTATTTAAATTTCCAAATCAGCATTTAAAACTAATTTTAATTGTTCAAACTTAATGGCTAAAAATCTAGGTCATTACATTCCTCCTCCCTTAAAAGAATTTCGTCCTCGAAATTACTAAGGTAGGAAAGTGCTTCAAACTCATTTTCACAAATCCACTTAGCTAAAATCTTCCATTCCGCTTTCTAGACTTTTATTTCCAACTGATCCTATTAGTTTCAATCAAAATACCAATTCATTTTTGTTAATAAAAACTTTCAAAAATCATGAAAATTTTCGAACACTTTAAATTTTCAAAAAATTTAGGTAGAGTCTCCGTTGTATGGAGGCACTTTTGCAATATAACAAGGGATATATATATATATATATATATATATATCGACCCACACAGTTGGAAACCCAATTCATATACCATAAGTTTGTATTTTTTGCGTAGGTGGACCTTATATAAGCATTATTAAGTGAACTCGCTTCATATTTATAAGATCAAACGCAAACAAAACCAAGTCGATGGCTCCATGTACCTGTACTTAGTTCAAACAGATGAGTCTCAATATATGAAGTTTTTAGCTACATTCATTCTTTAAATTTGAACGAACACATAATTTCCAATCAACATCTTTACATTCAATTCATATTCAACACAGAAAACATTCACATTCATCCAAATTGATTTTAAATCGATTTATTCACTTTTAATTTATAAGCTACGCAATTTAATTTTCTTAAAATCCTTCCATTTTTATTTAATATAACTAATCTACAATTTTCAAATATAACTTGAAAATCTCGACTATCCTAAATTGTCGAATATTTCATCCAACATTCATAATTAAGTTATAAAATCATTTACAACTCAATTTTTCTGTATTCGATTCCACTCGCTATTATTACTAATCCAATCCTATTTTATTTAACTTAAATTAAATTTTAATCCATTTGATTCACTTTTATCATTTTGATCTATTTAACTTGCGCAAGTTAAATTCAAATTCCCGACATTTATTTCAAATACTTTTAAAATAATATATATATATATGTATATGTATATATTTATAACCGTTTGCAAATTCAAAACATTTGGAGTTTAAAACTACTTGTTTTTTCTCAAACAAATTCCCATTAGAAATTTACTATGGTAGCAATCCATCACTTAGAAACTCGAAAATGAACACCGATGATGTTACGATCATCACCGAAATTATTTCCCAGCGACTGAAGCGAGGTCAGTGCTTTATTACTTTCAAAATCCATTTAAAAACAATTTTTATTCAAAAGCTACTTCAGAATAATGCTATCTAACTTTATAATAATTCAAAAATTATTTTCTAAACAACCGAGATTTAAATTCTCAATTCTAGTCTGAATCCAATTCTATTTAGCTCATTTGTATATTTCATTCCTATACAAATTCTATTTGATTACATAAAACCATCTCAATAATATAATCTTATTTGATTATAATAATAACAACCAACCACATCAATAATTTCAGAAAATTATTCCTTTATCTCAAAATATTATTTTAATTAAAATTATTTCATTTATCCACTTAAAACAGCTTTGTATCGAATTGCTTTGTTCAAGTGTTTAGAAACACCTATCGACATAGTTGTATACTCCATATCGACCAGATTCCGTAAACCACTCAACAAACCAATCAACACAATATAAAATCATTTTTTGTAACACTAACAAGTACGCTCTCTCATATATATACATAGTCAAGCTTAATCTAGGGTATTACTAAGTGGAAATTTGTGTGAAGGGCTTATAGTCTTGTCCAATTTGTTTAAGGACGCGGTTTAAAACAATTAGTTTCTAGGACAAAATCGATCGTTCTGTTCTTAACTTTCGGCTTTCTCAAATCAAACGCAATTATTTCTTCTCAAATCAAATCGACTTTCACTTAATCGAATTGGATATATGTGTTTATCTTTGTATCTCATAATTCAATTACTCGTATTTGAAGATGCTATTTTTAGTCCTTTTATTGTTAGCCGATTTCATTTGTCGTGTATATCCAGTTATTACTTTCGAATTTTTTTCTTCTGATTTGAATATAGAAAGATATAAGTGATTTTCTTTGTATCTCATGATTCAGTTATTTCTATTTGATATGCGATTTTCAGTCCTTTTGTTGTTAGGTGATTTCATTTGTCGCGTATATCCAGATTATTCCTATTTGATTATGTGATTTTCATTTGTCGTGTGTATCCAGATTTTCAGTCCTTTTGTTTATAATAACAACTATGATAAATAGTTCAATGATTAAATAATTAACTGTATCTGATTTTCTATTTTATTGTTAATTCAAACAAATAGTTCAACATATGAGATTTATCTTTTTGAACTGTGCAAAAATAATTGGTTTTACCTTTTTTGAACTATGCAAAAGATAATGGATGAAATTTATCATTTTGTAATGGCATCATTTGTTAATGAATTTGTAATGGCTGATGATGTTATTCACATAACTGAGCATGAGTTTGTCTAATGCTTTTTGAAGAAAGATAAATCATTTTATCTTTTATTGATAATATTTTTAGTTTACCTAAATTTACCGATAAATTTGTAATTGCTGATGTTGAAACTTTAATAATGAATTTCTAATGGCTGATGATGTTATTCAGATAACTGAGAATGATTTTGTATTCTGTAATATGGTTCTACTAGTTTTTGAAGAAAGATAAATCATTTTATCTTTTATTGATAATATTTTTAATTTACAATGATTTTGTAATGGCTAATGTTGAAACTGTAATGATGAATTTGATAATGAATTTCTAATGGCTGATGATGTTTTTCAGATAACCGAGCATGATGTTTCTCGGATAATTGCATAATTTATATGTATGTGAATAATGATGTATATAGTGATTTTACTAATTATTTTCATTAGTTTATACCAGTATTTTTGTTTTCATCCTGCACATTATTTGCTGTTTTGGTTGTGTTAGCGGGAGCATTGATGGTGATTTGGTTTGGATAGAGTAATATTTGATAGCTGAATTTCAAGTTCCCTTTTTGTTTCCTTCATATAATTAGATTGTATGCTTTGTTCGAAACAAAATTCAAATCTTAATTGCAGTTAAGTAAAGCTGTTACTGAAATTCTTATGTCAACTTTGAAATTTATTCATATCTGTAATCTTTTTAAAATGTACATACACCTTTAAGCTTATTCGTTTGAAATTCCTATAGTTCAATGTTGAATGCATTCTTTTTGCTGAATGCGATGGGAATGACAAAATGGTTTTCTTGTTACATATATTTTCGCTATCAGCGTGTTATTTTGCAAAGTATTTTAAAAAGATAAATGTATTTATCTTCTTTCTATACTTGTTGATATTGTTGACACTAACCAGAAATTGTTGATATAGTTTAATTTTGGTTTGAACAGTATAAATAGTAAACAAAGCAAAAACGACCATAAGCAAATATAACTAAAGCACATTGACCAGATACACAAGACCGGACATACAACATCTACGAGCACATAGACAACACCTCAGTAACATATCAAACAATGAGTAATCACATATATGATATGACAAAACGTAGCTGGTAAGAACAATACAACAAAACCTGACTGCGCATAAAGCATAGTGACACGAGTAAAAATTTAGTAGAAGATGATGGGCTGAACCTTGCTAAACTACCAACAAATAGTAGCTACAAAAAGATAAAGCAAAGACCAAAGACACTTATAATACAACAAGATACAAAGAAAAGGTATGAAAAATAAACAGAAAGATTGAAAAACGGAGCATAATGTGCACTACATGTCAAACCCAAGAAGAAACAACAATGAGAAGATTTATAATATACAACAGAAGCAATTCAAATCGTTTCACTACACAAATTTACCCACTCCATTGCAGTTGCAGGTTCATATTTACCATTGTCATCATACATACATAATTCAAAATCACTACAAAAAGCCTAGTGCTCTACTGCAGTAAAATCAGGTTAAAAAGGCCTCTGCAGAAGCATAACAAGGAACCTCTCTAGCAACCTAGCTTTCCTAGTCCCATTCCTCAAATCCCGTAGCGCCTTGGCTGTAAACCATTTATAGTAAAAGATAATTCTGTTTACCTTTTTTAGCTATTGATTACAGAAACATTAAAACATAATTGTATTTATTGAATACATAACAAAAGAATAGATATTTAATACAGTTGAAAGCAATACTAAAAAGTTTGATAAAGCATGTTTGAAAATAGAACTAAAAATACAATATGAAGAAAAACAAAATCTAAACAGTGAACAGTATAAAAAAAATAACAGCATATGAATTTAGTTTTTGTAAATTTTTGTTTTTGAATAGGGACTGAAAATGGAGTAGAAAACAACATATGAATTTAGTTTTTGTAATTTTTTTGAATTTAATTATTTCCATAAAAAGATATATGTTTTTATCTTTTCTAACTATGGCATTAAATAAGTTGTATATCATATATAAAAACCTTAAATCAGGAGGAAAACGACAAATATGTTCAGCATGTACAATTAATATTTAATATAATTAATGCAAAACTATAATTAAATCATTTACAGCAAAAGATAAATGAGTTTATCATTATTTGCTGTAAAAAAAAGGAGAAAGAGGAAATACTGGTTACCTAAGTAAATTTTAATTTAAATATTAGGAGAAAATAAATTATAACATTTAAATGCGTAAGGAACATACCCAATTATAACTTTCTAAATTAATCACAAAGATAAATAGAATCATGTTGAGTAAAATTGTTAATTACAAAAATGCAATTTTGTGATCAAAATATCAGTTTTATCATTAACATTGCATATTTGCAACTAGCAATTAACACATGATATATATTCAATTATCTTTTTTAAATCTGAAGTTCAGTTTTGAAAAGATAGAAGCAACATCTTTCTTAAATATAAAATAAAATAAGATATACTAGTAAACATTTAAAAATTGTTAATTACAAAAATGCAATTTTGTAATCAAAAGTTCAGTTTTATCATTAACATTACATATTTGCAACTAATAATTAACACATGACATATATATTCAATTATCTTTTTAAAATCTGAATTTCAGTTTTGAAAAGATAGATGCAACTATCTTTTTTAAATCTGAAATAAAATAAGATATTCTACTAAAAATATAAAAATTGTTAATTACAAAATTTCAATTTTATAATCAAAAGTTTAGTTTTATCATTAACATTGCATATTTGCAACTAACAATTAACACATGGCATATATATTCAATTATCTTTTTAAAGTCTGAATTTCAGTTTTGAAAAGATAGATGCGACTATCTTTTTTAAATCTGAAATTAAATAAGATATTCTACTAAACATTTAAAAATTGTTAATTAAAAAGTGTACTTTTGTAATCAAAAATTCAATTTTATCGTTAATATTGCATGTTTGCAACTAGCAATTAACACATGACATATATATTTAGCTATCTTTTTTAAATCTCAAGTTTACTTTTGAAAAGATAGACGCAAATTTCTTTTATAAATCTGAAATTAAATAAGATATTCTACTAAATGTTTTAAAATTCTTAATTAAAAAAAAATACAATTTTGTAATCAAAAGTTTAGTTTTATTATTAATATTGCATATTTGCAACTAACAATTGACACATGGCATATATATTCAACTATTTTTTTTAAATCTCAAGTTTACTTTTGAAAAGATAAATGCAACTATCTATTTTAAATCTGAAATTAAATAAGATATTTTGCTAAACATTTAAAATTTGTTAATTACAAAATTGCATATTTGTAATTAAAAGTTCAGTTTTATCATTAATATTGCATATTTGCAACTAACAGTTGACACATGACATGTAACGACCCGCATTCTATGCATCGGAGGATCGTAGAATATTTATTTCATTATCATATGAAGTCGTATGGTCGTGTAACTTTAGGGAATGACTATTGGGGTCATTTCCCATGTTCATGATGTTTGCCAATTGGAAATGTCGGTTGGTGTAGGGCGGGTCGTCACACTTGGTATCAGAGCTCTAGGTTGCGTAGTTAACCTAGGGAAAGGCACCAGGGAAAGATAGTATACGTATATGAGAGCGCGTATTTGTGATATTCTGGTTTTCAAAAGTTATATATATATACTATTAGTATATCTAAGGATGGAGTCGCACTGCACTGGCACCACTAGAGAGATGGTTAATCGTTTTCTCCTTACAGATTGAACGATGAGCCGACATACAATGGGTACTGGTAGAGGAGCTAACAATGGGAATGCTCCTGATATGAGGACGATGTTCACTGAACTCATGGGAGAGATGCTTAGGGATGTTCAGAGGGTAGCTCCTAATGCTGCAAATGGTGGTGGTGCAGCGGTGCAGGCGCCTAGGGCCGATTTCGCCAGGCTTTGCAAGGATTACACTAGTCTTGGTGGAAAGTCGTTCCATGGAACGGAGTCAGCTATGGATGTTCAGGATTGGTTGGATAGCTGCGAGCGTATCTTCGAAGACTTGGGTATCGAGGATGCGATGAAGAGAAGGTTAGCATCCCGTCAGCTGCAAGGACGGGCAATGAACTGGTGGAATGCTATAAAGGCAGCTACTCCCGAGGATCAGATTACTTGGGATCAACTTAAGGCCCGATTCAGTGATAAGTTTATCCCAACTGCCCAAAAGTTAGAGTTGTTTAGGAAGTTCTTGGAGCTTAAGCAGAATGGTAGGGCAGTCTCGGAATATATTGCTGAGTTCGATACTTTATCGAAGTATGGATTATCCCTTATCGACACTGCCAAGAATAAGAACGAGAAGTTCATAACTGGCTTGGATGGGTACTTGGGGGAAAGGCTTATTAACCACATTGAAGATACGTTTGAATCGATTGTGGGGAAAACTTTGAGATCATAGAGTCTATACCCTAAGTCAAAGACCGAAGTTGCTGTTGCATCTTCAGTAGAGCCAAAACCGCAAGCAGGCGGTGGAGGCAAAAATAATTCTCAGAATAAGAGGAAGCAGAATCAAGCTAAGGATGGTCAGAAGAAGAGTAAGAAAGATGTTAAGTGCTTTAGTTGTGGCAGGAAGGGCCATTATGCTAAAGAATGTCGAGCAAAGCCAGCGGACATGAAGTGTTTTAACTGCGGCCAAGTGGGACATCACAAAGATAAATATCCACAACCCCCTAAAGAAAAGCAGATTGTGAAAGCATATGCTATTAATGTCATCCCTTCTTCGTTGAATGCCCCTACTATGGCAGAGAAAGGAAAGAATGTCGTCATTCAAGGTATGCTTTCTGTTTATGATGTTCATGTTCGAGTATTATTTGATACCGGAGCTTCCCGTTCCTTCATATCTAGTGACCTAGTAGATAGGCTGGGATTGGAACCCGAGATAGTCGATAGACCTTTAGTAGTGATGAACCCGATTGGTGGTTCGACTAGCCTTAGTATGATTTTTCGTAATGTGGTCTTATCGAGTCATGGATGCATGTTTGTTTGTGATTGCTTTGTTTGGGCTTTACTGGGTTTGGCATTATTTTGGGAGTCGATTGGCTCCAAAGGTACGGGGTAGTGGTAGACTGTGAGGGTTTTTTGGTGACAGTTAGAGCGGATGATGGGCGGAGGGTAGTGTTTGGTGGTCTACCTAATGATGGGGTAATGGCTTGTTTTCTAAATTCCCTTGACATCCCGCATGATGAGTTGTCAGATGTGCCCGTGGCTGACCAGTATCCGGACATCTTCGAGGAAGTAACCGGACTTCCACCACATCGAGAGATTGAGTTTCGTATTGATTTAGTGAAATATGCCAGACCTATAGTGATGCCACTTCGTCGTATGGCACCAAGGAGCAGCGAGAGCTCGGGGTGCAAGTGAGCGATCTTTTGAAGAAGGGATTTATCAGAAGAAGTGTTTCTGAGTGGGGAGCACCAGTTGTGTTTGCTACCAAGGCAGATGGTTTCCTTCGATTTTGTGTGGACTACCGCGAGTTGAATAAGGTGACGAGGAAGAATAAGTATCCTTTACCGCGAATAGATGATTTGTTTGATCAGTTGAGTGGCGCTATAGTGCTCTCCCAGTTGGATCTCGCGACAGGTTTTCATCAGCCAAGGGTGGAAGCTGAGAGTATAGCTAAAACGGCATTTCAGAAGCCGTCTAGATTCTATGAGTGGTTGGTCATGCCATTCGGGTTGACCAATGCACCAGCATATTTTGTGGATCTTATGAATAGGGTATTCGAAGATCAATTGAATAAATTTGTCCTTGTGTTCATAGACGATATCTTGGTTTATTCGAGGACAGAGGAAGAACACAAGGAACATTTGAAGATAGTGATGGAGGTGTTGAGAAAACACCAATTGAAAGCAAAGTTTTCTAAGTGTCACTTCTAGAGGAGAGAAGTGAGATTCTTGGGCCATGTTGTTTCAGAAAATGGTATTGTCGTGGACCCTACAAAGGTGGCTACGGTACAAGATTGGTCTACGCCCAAGAATGTAACAGACGTAAGATTGTTTTTGGGGTTAGCTGGATATTACCGTAAGTTTATCCAGGACTTCTCCAAGATAGTGACACCATTGACTCAGTTAACCAAGAAGAATCAAGCTTTCGATTGGGATGAAAGGTGTGAAAATGCACTCAAGAGCCTAAAGAAAAAGTTGACGTGCGCGCTAGTCATTCCTAAAGGGAATGAAGAGATGACGGTATACACATATGCCTGTGGTACCGGGTTAGGTGATGTATTGATGCAAGGAGGTAGGGTTGTAGCTTATGCAAGCCGGCAACTGAAACCGCATAAGAAAAGATACCCTACCCATGATTTGTAATTGACAGCGATCGTGCTCGCGTTGAAGATGTGGAGACATTATCTCTTGGAGGAAAGATTCGAGTTGTTTACTGATCATAATTCATTAAAGTACCTTTTCTCCCAGAAGGATCTAAATCTCCGACAGCAGAGATGGTTAGAATTCTTAGCTTCCTATGATTTCGATATTGCGTATACACCAGGAAAGGGTAATGCAGTAGCTGATGCATTGAGTAGGATACATGCCAGTTTAGGGGCTATGTTTCTAGAATGGAAGCAACTGGAGTATATCGCAGGGTACAATTTCAGACCAAAGTGCGAATTGGATCCAGAGACGCTAGCAATTTTAACGATCAGACCCACTTTGATTGAGCGGATTGGTTCTAGTCAGAGGGACGACCCTAACCTATTGGAAATCATCTCCAAGTTAGAGATGGGAATCGACGAAGAGATAAACAAGTATGGGCTTGATCGAGATGGATAGATTAGAAAGAATTGTAGACTGGTTATACCCAATGTCAATGAATTGAGAGATGAAGTGCTTAGAGAATGTCATCACTCAAAACTGACTATGCACCCTGTAGGTAATAAAATGTATCGAGACATGAAGCAGACCTACTACCGGGAAGGGATGAAAAGAGACATTGGGAAGTTTATATCCAAATGCATGAACTGCCAATTAGTTAAAGCTGAGCAAAAGAAACCTAGTAGTTTGTTGCTACCATTAGAAATCCCAGAATGGAAATGGGAACAAGTCTCAGTGGATTTCATTGATGGGTTACCAAGGACTAGATCGGGCCATGATAGCATTTGGGTGATTGTGGACCGATTGACCAAGAGTGCAAGGTTTATACCCGTCAAGTCGAATAAAACAGCAACTAAGTTTGCAGAACTATATATGAAATGGGTAGTGAGATTTTATGGAATACCCAAAGGCATTGTGAGCGACCGAGATCCGTTGTTTACTAGTGGATTTTGGAAGAGCTTACAAGAGGCGTCAGGATCAGAATTACATCTCAGTACCGCGTATCATCCTCAAACCGACGGTCAGACAGAGAGGGTGAATCGAGTATTAGAAGATATCTTGAGAGCTTGCATATTAGATCTTGGTGGATCGTGGGATGACCATTTGCATCTGGTAGAGTTTGCATATAATAACAGTTATCAGTCCAGTATTGGTATGGCTCCATATGAAGCTTTGTACGGAAGACCGTGCAACTCACCATCATGTTGGTTAGAAACCGGTGAGAAATTTGTGCTTGGACCAGATGTAATAAGAGAAACCTCAGATAAGATCAAGGTTATCCGACAACGAATGAAGGCTGCCCAAGATAGGAAGAAGAGTTATGCTGATAAGAGGAGAAGAGATCTGAAATTCTTCATTGGCGACTTAGTGTTTGTCAAAATTTCTTCGTTAAAGAGCGTGATTCGATTTGGTAAGAAAGGCAAGTTAACACCAAGATTTGTTGGTCCATTCCCAGTTCTCGAACAAGTTGGGAATTTGGCATATAAAGTTGAGTTATCGGACAAGATGGCGGGAGTTCATAATGTATTTCATGTTTCCCAGTTAAGGAAATTCGTGCACGACCCCGATGTGACTATTTCACCTGATCAGTTGGATGATGTCGAAGTAGAACCGAGGCGATTGGGATTCGCATTGTCGAGCACAATACGAAGAAACTTCGAAGGAATGTGGTGAATCTAGTCAAGGTTCAGTGGGGCGAGGATGAGAATGAATGTACTTGGGAGACAGAGGAGAGCATTAGGAAGGCGTATGCAGAACTCTTTGCCTGGTAAGATTTTAAATTTCGATTTAGTCTTTCCGCATGCTAGGATAGGTTTGTTTTGTTTGTTTTGTGTGTATGATTGTTTGTGAATGACTGATAGGGATGTGGAACACCTTTGTATGTTTTAATTAAGGAATTTCGGGGGCGAAATTTCTTAAAGAGGGGGGGGGGGAGGGAGTGTAACGACCCGCATTCTACGCATCAGAGGATCGTAGAATATTTATTTCATTATCATATGAAGTCATATGGTCGTGTAACTTTAGGGAACGACTATTGGGGTCATTTCCCATGCTCATGATTTTTGCTGATTTTTAAATGTCCGTTTGGCCCTTAGCTAATCTTGTTTTGGCCATAACTTTTGATTGGTAAGGAGTTTTGACTTGAAACCACTTGCATTGGATACGGTTGATTGTTTACAATTCCGTAGAGTGGTCACATTAGCCAAACAGACTCACCGTTTGGGAGATATGGCTGAAACAAGGTTTAGAAGGTGAAAAACAGATTAACCGGGCCTAATTAGGGTGATTAGCAGCTAGGCCCATAACCCATTTCGGGATTAGGGCTATGGGGAGGCTGAAATCAGTTAGGAAACGATCTATTTTCATTTTCTCAACCGCCTAAAAATTTCTCTAAACCTAGCCATGGCCTCCACCTTCTAAAATCACCCCAAATCACCTTCTAATCACTAATTAAGAAGATCTACATCAAATCAAGGCAAATCAACATCAAATCAGAGTTGGAGCTATTGTGTTGCATAGGAAGACGCCCCAAATCAGATATAATTTCAGATCTAAGTTTTATTTGTAGCTAAGGTGAGTGATTTGCATTGTTTTTCACTAATTACGGCTAATTAGGGGTGATTAGTGTTAATTAGCGAAATTATAACTCAGAAAAATCTGGAAAATTTTCTAAAATTCTAAAATATTATTTTAGGGCTATGATAAAAATTTGGGTTAATTTGGTTAAGTTTTGCTAATCCTAAGGTTAGTTATGTTTAAACATGATTATGGCGAAAGCAAGGGTTTTTGGGTATGTTTGATCTATATTATCATGATTATTTGTTGTTTTAGTGTTTTTGGATGACTATACACGTTGCTATGACTGTTTGGAATGTTTTGTAATTGTTTAGAATAGTTAGAATGGTCGAAAACACCGTCGTGTGGCGTAAAAAAAGTCGTTGGATGTTGCAGGAAGATATGCAGGAGCCGGACCGGATCGGATCGACCCTACCCGAACCGAACCATTTGTCGAGCACCCCTCCTCCGACCCGAACCGTGGCCTATCCCCCTTCGACCCATGAGGTTGTTGAACTGATGTCTGGACCACGAACCGATGAGAGAGCTCACGAGCCGTTGATGTAATCATGAACCGACCCGATGTTGGAGAGGAGGACCGAACCGGAGCTTGGCATCACAAACCAAATGAAGGAGCCTGGAATCCGAAGCATGCAATCACGACCCGATCCGGAGGACAACATGACTCATGAACCGAACCGGAAGGTGTTCCCACGAGCTGTGGACCACGACCCGAACCGGATGGGTAGCTACGAGCAAGAACCGAGAACGCACTGAACCGAACCAAGGATGGCTGGAGCATTGATCACGACCGAACCGATCCGGAGAAGACCAAAACCCGAGATGCAAAGGTAGCCTAAATGGGAGGTTTGTACTTAGGATCCAGTTGGGAACCAACGAGTCAGCTTCATGAATTGGGCTTTACTGCGGGACGTGTGCTAAGGAGTTATCAACGTCCATGACTTTGATTCACCACCAAGACGGATGTTAGGCTACGGATCAGTGTAGTGGGGTAGTTATTACTTCATGGGGCAGAGTGATCGTAGCATGGCTATGAGTCAGTGCAGTGGAGTCGTCATGACTTCATGGGGCAGAGTGGACATAGAAAGGACTAGTGGCTATGGATCAGTGCAGTGGAGTCACCATGACTCCATGAGGCAGAGTGATCATAGCAAAGATTTGGATGATTAAAGTGGTGGATATCGTATGCTTTATGCGCGGAGTGAGAGATGTGAGGATGGTTGCTATGCTTGATTGTTTGCCATCACAATGACATACACCCCCCTTCCCCGTTATCTTGACACCATATGTTAGTGTTACCTTAGAGTATTGTACATCTTGTTGTGCTAACTCTTTGGTTGCAGGTCCAGGTTCAGGTATGGTTTAGTATACCTGTTATTGTTCTGTTTTGCTGCTTATCGCTCATACCAGACTTTTGTCTGACCCAGAGTTTTATGTCTCTTCTTATTACTCTGGGTTCTCTTAAACGGACAGACTAGAGACAGGTCAGGTGATTATGCACGAGTGGCTATACCAGAGACGAGCATGAGGCTTCCACATATGATATATATAGATATTATCCCTGAGCTGTTGCTAGTCACTACTTTGGGCATTAGTAGTGTACCTTTTTCTTTGCTTTAGAGACAGTATGTTGAAGTTGTAATAAGCCGTATTTTGAATTTCTGCTGCTATGATGATTATGGTATAGTTTTCAGCTTATGCACAATCTCGCCTGTTTTATGTCAAGTATGTTATTATTATATTTTATCCCATGCGCTATGAGACATTCTACAGGTTCCTTGTTAGCTCAAATTCCTTTCTCTGGCGACCGTCCCGTGCTAGTCGGGCATTGGAACATCGCACTTTCATTGGAAATGTCGGCTGGTGCGGGGCGGGCCGTCACATGACATATATATTCAACTATCTTTTTTCAAATCTCAAGTTTACTTTTGAAAAGATAGATGCAATTATCTTTTTTAAATTTGAAGTTAAATAAGATATTCTACTAAACATTTAAAAATTCTTAATTATAAAAATGTAGTTTTGTATCAAAAGTTCAATTTTATCATTAATATTACATATTTGCAGCTAACAATTGACACATAACATATATATTCAACTATCTTTTTTAAATCTCTAGTTTATTTTTGAAAAGATAGATGCAACTGTCTTTTTTAAATCTGAAATAAAATAAGATATTCTACTAAATGTTGAATGGAAAAAATATTACTTTTTTAAAAAGATAAATGTATTTATTTGATTTCCTACATTATCAATATAAAGTTGATGTATGGCTTTAAAAAGGTAAATGTATATATCTTTTTAATGTTTATACTATTTTAATAAGATAAACACAATTATCTTTTTAAATAAGTTATATGTTTTAATAAAAACTAATATACATATTAATTTTTTAACGAAAATTGTGAAATTATATTTTTGTATATACTTATAAGTTTTTCTTTTCAAAAAAGTATCTATTTATTTTTTAATGTATATATCATTTTCAACATTACTTTATGTAAAGAAGTAGACAAAAGATAAATGTTTTACACATGCAAAAGATAAATGGTTTACGCCGAGAAATGTTTGTTTGTGTTTGTTTACGCAGACAAATGTTTTACAAGCAAAAGATTAATGGTTTTATCTTTATTGAATAGTGGGCTAAAAAGGAATCTTTCAAGTAGTATGTTTTTTCAAATTTTTTGTTAATTAAGGTCCGATATAGAGGTAGGGAAGTTTTTAACATTTTTAATTATAAGCTGCTCATAGTTTATGAAAAATATAAATGTATTTATCTTTTTCAGCATTTCCATGAGTTATTCAACAATTTCTTACGTTGAATGTGCCATTAAAATCAAAGCATTGTAATGCACTGATTTTAAGGAATCCTGACGCATTTTTGTTCATCCCACTATTCCCGTGCATGCATCCTTTTATGTAGTTACCATTCTTTCATTATTTATGTGATTCGTTTAAAATAATAAAAAGATAAAATCATTTATCTTTTACAAATCACAAATCACCAAAAACTAAATAACAACTGTCATCAACTAAAATATTTCAAATCCAACTTCATAACCAAAGTGAGTACAAACAGAATTGACTGACAAAAATAACTGGTTTTGTAACAACCCAAATTTTAACAATGTGTTAAGACAAGAATCAAGGCAGAATTAAATGTTAAAATCTGAATCAGGGAAAACGGATTGCGCCATTGCGTTCGTCTCGGAAAAATACGCGAAATAGAGTCCGAAATTTCGTAAATCAGAGTCCGTATGACCGAGATATGGCCTCGCGAAGTTTCACGAAAAATTCAAATTCAAAACAGATTTCAAATTTTCAGAAATCAGGCTAGGCGGGAAAAATCCCGCCAGAACCAGGTCGACCTGGGGGTCGACCTGGGAGTCGACCTGGGTGGGACCAGGTCGACTGGGGAGTCGACCCCAGGGTCGACCTGGGGGTCGACCTGCCTGGTCGGACCCAGGCAACCTGGTGCACCTGTTTTGCTGTTTGGCTCGGTTTTGGAGGCTTGTGACGATTTTTGAGGGCTTGGATCTATCCTAGGGTTAATCTAACGGCCTAAACTACTCCTAATCTCTATAAAAAGACCCTAAGCCTACCCTAAACCCCTCATAATTCACTCATGCCACGAAGTGCTGCCCAAATCTCCATTGATCATGGCCTCCATCTCCAACTTCAAGAGCCTATGCATTCAAATCGGGTTCAAATCAAAAGGTGCAAGCTTGCTACACCAAATCGAGGCCAAATCAACATTGCTATGCGAGTTTCATGACGGTTCTTCGACAAAGGAGCCACCTTTCTTCGTCAATATGATGCATGATCCTTTTCCTAAGCCTCGCTATGTAAGTTCTAGCTACTTCGAGATGTTAACGGTAGTTTAATCATGGCATGGAATAAAATGTGGTTAAACATGAATGCTATAACCTATGCGAGCCTAGTTTGCTCCTTTATCATGAACATATGACTTTGGGTTATGTTTTAGCGACTAAACCATGCTATTCATGTTGCATTGGACTTAGTTTGCCATGCAAGATTGGACCTTTACTTGTAGTATGATAGCATGAACACTTAGAGCCACTTTGACTTGTGAAATAATGGCATAAATTGGACTTTGAGGCTTATGCATGTAAATGAAACCAACCCCTTATGATATCATGTTTATGTAAGGTCAAATCCCGTTATGACAATATGCAAGTTTGTGGCTAAATTTCCTATGATAATATGTAAGTTTGTGGCCAAATCCTTTATGACATTGTGCGTGTTTGTGGCCAACCCCTATATGATAGTATGCATGCTTATGGCCAATCCCTATATGACACTATCATTCATGTTTTAAGGCCAAACCCCCCTTATGATACCATGCATGTTTGGAGCCAATCCCTTTTGTGGCATCGTGCATGTTTTGGGGTCTACATGTAGCCATAGTATACCTACTATGTTGATTCGCTTTTACTCAAGTGAAAACACGATTTTGGGGTAGTTAGATAAACATGAACATGACGCGAAATCTTGACTTGAATATGACATGAAAACTTGACTTGAGGTTACATGTGAACACGACATGTAAGTTGAACCAAAATGGGGGCATGACACGTGGGGTAAACATGGGACTTGAAATTAGACACGTATGGGTTGTAAGTGTAATATAACACTAGACCAAACATGAAAGTGGCCAACTCGAGGTTGGGTTGAGTTTGTAGCATAAATCTACCCGGACCCGCCCGGCTTAACTAGTGGCTACAAACAATAGGATCCAATGTGAGAAGTTGGTCATGTCGCGCTTAAGACCCGAGGTTAGACTAGGTTGTGGTGTAAATCTACCCGGACCCGCCCGGCTTAACTAGTAACCACAACAAGGTCTAATGTGAGAGGTTGAGAGTGCATTAAT
The DNA here is from genome assembly GCA_030737875.1 of Allium sativum. NCBI lineage: Eukaryota > Viridiplantae > Streptophyta > Magnoliopsida > Asparagales > Amaryllidaceae > Allium > Allium sativum. The sequence continues at coordinate 457,550,172 of CM060909.1, forward strand.
TAAATTAATGCCACATGATAAGGTTAAGTAAATTTGACTAATGACACTTAACCGATATGACACGAATGGGTAGGTTAAGTGGGACCGGGCTTGATTTCTTAATGACACTTAACCATACAAGACAATTAGGGGATGGGGTTAAGTAATTTACGCTTAACTAATCCGACTTGGTAATTAGATGGGGTTAAGTAATTAAGACTTAACTAATCTAAACACGGTAATTAGATGGGGTTAAGTAATTAATACTTAACTAATCTAAACACGGTAATTAGATGGGGTTAAGTAACCTATACTTAACTAATCTAAACACGGGAATTCGATGGGGTTAAGTTAAACACTTAACCAATCTAAACTTGGTAATTCAATGGGGTTAAGTAACCAATACTTAACCAATTTAACATGATAATTTAATGGGGTTAAGTAACTTATACTTAACCAATTATACGTGATGATTTGACGAGGTTAAGTAACCTATACTTAACCAATCTAATAGGTGGACCTGATAGGGTTAAGTCACAAGACCTTTTAAAAGTAGACTTAACCATTGTAATACGATTAGTGGATGGGGTTAAGCTAACCCATACTTAACCAATCTGACTCGATAATCTGATGGGATTAAGATAATCTATGCTTAATCAATCTAACATGATAATCTGATAGGGTTAAGACAAATAAATACTTAACCAGTTTGACTTGATAAGGTTAAGTCATGGGCTTCTTGGTACACTTAACCAACCTGTAGGGCTAAGCTTTGAACTTGAGTACTTAGCCAATCTTGACATGATTCGTAGGCGGGTTAAGTCATGAACTTGGATAACAACACTTAACCCATTTGACTAAACCCTAGCTCAGGGGACTAGGTTGGAAATCGTAGTTAACAAGGATAGCGGAAAGAGGGGCTAAGTGGTAAACCTTAGTTAAGGGTAACTAAGTAATAATTCTTAGCTAAGGACATGGGACTAGTTCATAAAGAGATGAGTAACCTGGTATGGTAGGTCATCACTTAGTATACGAGGAGGAGAAAGTTATCTGACTTGGATAAAAGCTCCAGCGAACTGGGTGACGAAGCGGAAGCTTCGGGGAACGTGAGGGTACTCTTGGTATCCCTCTGTGAGGTGGCAAGTGGTCCATGAAACCCGGCCTCACAGGGGTTAAGGTATGCGGTAGAAGAGCCAAGAGTATGCCTTGGTTGCTATGCGAGCGACCTAAAGACTGGGATGGATTAGCGTGGAGTCGACGATACTTGATTTTGCCCCGGGATAGCATGTCGCCGACTACCTACCATCTTTAGTCAATCGTGTACGTACGGAAAGGCAGGGAACTCCCAACAGACCATATACTAGCTATCGAGTTATGGGTGAGGTTGGCTATCTGGAAGTGGGCATCGATGGGCCTTAGTGTAGTTCTCATACATGATTTTTCTTGGATTGCCTTTCAGTAGTTGAGGGAGGGGTCACGTGGGACCATAGCCACGGGTATAAAAACAGACCTTGATATCTGCATCAGCAGACGACTTAAAGCTCCCGACCGAGTTCTGTATTTCTTGATTTGCCCTGGCACGGAACTCGGATGGCACATTGAGGAACATGTGCGTCTAGACATGGAAAACGGTTCACGATACATACGCGGGATAAAGGGCGCGGTTGACGGGTGGCATAATCCCTAGTGGCCCTAGGTGGCTAAACCCAAACCGAGACACGAAAACGTTCATTAGGTAGCATAATCCCTAGTGGTCCTAGGTGGCATAAATCCTAAGTGAACGCGCGATAGTTCATGGTAAGGAAACATAACTAGATCAAGGGTAGCAGTCCAAAAGAACCTCAAGGATAAAACGTTTACATGGGAAAGCCCGTATGGCCTACGGCAAAGGACTGAACTTATACATGGAAAGAAACATACGAGTTGGGAAAACCTACATATGCTATATATTAGGTCGACAAGGACCATTACATGACATCGGGCAAGGGACATTCATAGTTAACACATGACGCGGGTTGGGATACTAGTACGAGAGGTGCATAGCAAATATACATGTTAGAACCATGAGAAATATACATGATAGATACCGTGGGATGTTATACAGGATAGATACCTTGGGATATTATACTTGATAGAACCCTGACGATATGATACCTTGATTTATCATGACACCGTAGTTTATCATGATATCTTAGTTTACCCTGCTACAGTAGTTCAGCCTGTTACCCTGGTTTAGTTTATCTACCTTGTCGTCATCCTTATGTTTACTTTCAGTTTATGCATGTCATGTTACCTTTACCTGTTTTTATACTGGAAGTAGATAGGACTTACCAGTCTTTATGACTGACCCCGTTTTGTTTCGCCTCTTTGTCTTCCGTTTCCCCCCCAGGTTTCAGGGAGGAAACACTGTTATCTAGTTCGGGCTTCTTCTGCTTGAAGGTCATCACACATGGCTTGGACTTTTCTTGGCTATGGCTACTTTACTGTTTTACTTGGGGAATAATTTATGAAATGGTTTTATGCTTCTTTATTATTACAAGACAGGTTTTGATGTATTCTGATGTAAAAGGCTTTAGACCTTATTTTATAAGGTAATGAGATTTGTTTTACTTCCGCTGTTTTATATATATGTTCTGTCTTGTAATATTTCTGTGCATGTTTACCTCGATAATGCTTCACCAAACCTAGTGCATTCCCTTGTGAGTGACCCTAGCGGAGGTGGGGTGTTACATTTGGTATCAGAGCAGAAGGTTACCAGACTGGGCAAAAGTTTTTAAAACCTTCTGAAAAGTATTTGAAAAACCATTTACAAAGAAGCATTTTTCAAGAAAAGTTTTTAAAGGATATTCCCCAAAAGCCATTAGCACTATCCTTTGATTCCTTGATTGAATCTCTTTTCCTTTCTTTCCTCCATCTGTAGTCACAGTAGCTCTAACTGTGACTAATCTTTGTCTAGCCACGTAGTTGTTTTCCGTACGATGGAGGTGGTTCTCGAGAGACCTGTTGCCGTGGTACAAGGAAGGATAAAGGACGCGAGCTTAAGGATAAGCAACTTGTTGGTATGACATAGTCCATCAAGGAGGACAAGGACAAGATCATCGGAGAGGGCAATTGTACGCTCCCATTTCTAGGGTACCTAAAAGAAATGGTACCGTTTCTGGTAAAGGTTTAGTCGTTCTTTTCTATCATCCCGTCCAGACTTTGTCTTGATCATCGTATCATTTAAGTCTGCTTGGATAGTTGAGTCTCTGCACCTTAGTACTAGCATGGTAGAGGATCCCAGTTTTGTCCCAAAAATCTGGTTGGAGAGTTGGTCCATTTCTTCATGACTTGTTTGGATTTGAGAATGACATGTCTTGGCTACGGATGGATTCTAGGGATAAAGTGGTCACCCAATAAGGGGTGCCATTCTCAGTTTTGGAAAGAGGGTAGTTAGACTCTCGACTCACCTTGGTGATACCCTCGAAGTCTCGTGTAACCTTTTGGGTTCTGTCATGGTTAGTTACCTAGAATCTCGGGATGCAATTGTGGGTAATCCGTTCGAATAGAATTCGCCGCTAAGGCGGATGGTTCGTTTCGCTTATGCATGAGTTATGGGAATCACCCTAGTAAGTACTCTTGGCAACATGGATTGGCATCGGCAAACGAGATCCAGAATTCCCTAGTGAATTTTGGAGAGCTTACATGAGTAAGTGGATACGTTTGAGCCAAGTATACTAGGGAAAGGATAAGTGAAAGTGGAATAAGAAGCGACAGTAAAATGAGTTCCAACTCATACCTGGAAATAGGAATCAAGGAGCTACGAAATCATGAAGTCAAAGGCGGTCAAGGCACCGAGGAATTAAGCTCAAGGAAACGCGACTTAGAAGACGTAAGGCTAGACACGCGCATCGTACCCCTTTTTGAAGAGTGTATCCATGATCCCTGGTTTTTCCTGTAGAGCGTGCTCGCATGTTATCTTTTGGTGGATATCCTCTCGGTCCTGTTTCTGTTACAAACCCCGTAAGGAGTTTGTCTTGTTTATCTCCTCGATCTTATCTTGGGAACCTTAGATAGAACTCTATGGATGTAAACATGTACTTGAAACATGTTATGATTGATATGGTTGCAAATGGTTGCAAGTGGTTGCTCGTGGATGCGCGAATACACATTAGATACTAGATTGACGCGGCCACGATTCATGTTGCATATGCACGGGTATTTATACTTACTTATGGATGAAATTGAATGTGTTATCATGCGGATGTTGCATATGAATGAATGTTTGTGCACGCATATAGTACTTATATGACTAGGACTATTTGCATACATGTTGGACTCATGGCACTAAACATATTTTGCATTAGAAAGATCATTCAGGCCTGATCATTAGCATTAGCTAAGGAGCATATACACACACGTTTTGCATATGTTCATATGGCATTAGAAATCGCCTAAGGACAATGGATGCCTGTGGATGATGTTTTGAGTAGATGGATGATGGATGGTAGGATGCGTTCTTCCTAACTTGGAGATTTCGGGGACGAAATCCTTAAAGGAGGGGAGAATGTAACAACCCGAATTTTAACAACGTGTTAAGACAAGAATCAAGGAAGAATTAAATGTTAAAATCTGAATCAGGGAAAACGGGTTGCGCCATTGCGTTCGTCTCGGAAAAATACGCGAAATAGAGTCCAAAATTTCGTAAATCGGAGTCCGTATGACCGAGATATGGCCTCGCGAAGTTTCACGAAAAATTCAAATTCAAAACAGATTTCAAATTTTCAGAAATCAGGCTAGGCGGGAAAAATCCCGCCAGAACCAGGTCGACCTGGGGGTCGACCTGGGAGTCGACCTGGGTGTGACCAGGTCGACTGGGGAGTCGACCCCAGGGTCGACCTGGGGGTTGACCTGCCTGGTCGGACCCAGGCAACCTGGTGCACCTGTTTTGCTGTTTGGCTCGGTTTTGGAGGCTTGTGACGATTTTTGAGGGCTTGGATCTATCCTAGGGTTAATCTAACGGCCTAAACTACTCCTAATCTCTATAAAAAGACCCTAGGCCTACCCTAAACCCCTCATAATTCACTCATGCCACGAAGTGCTGCCCAAATCTCCATTGATCATGGCCTCCATCTCCAACTTCAAGAGCCTATGCATTCAAATCGGGTTCAAATCAAAAGGTGCAAGCTTGCTACACCAAATCGAGGCCAAATCAACGTTGCTATGCGAGTTTCATGACGGTTCTTCGACAAAGGAGCCACCTTTCTTCGTCAAGATGATGCATGATCCTTTTCCTAAGCCTCGCTATGTAAGTTCTAGCTACTTCGAGATGTTAACGGTAGTTTAATCATGGCATGGAATAAAATGTGGTTAAACATGAATGCTATAACCTATGCGAGCCTAGTTTGCTCCTTTATCATGAACATATGACTTTGGGTTATGTTTTAGCGACTAAACCATGCTATTCATGTTGCATTGGACTTAGTTTGCCATGCAAGATTGGACCTTTACTTGTAGTATGATAGCATGAACACTTAGAGCCACTTTGACTTGTGAAATAATGGCATAAATTGGACTTTGAGGCTTATGCATGTAAATGAAACCAACCCCTTATGATATCATGTTTATGTAAGGTCAAATCCCGTTATGACAATATGCAAGTTTGTGGCTAAATTTCCTATGATAATATGTAAGTTTGTGGCCAAATCCTTTATGACATTGTGCGTGTTTGTGGCCAACCCCTATATGATAGTATGCATGCTTATGGCCAATCCCTATATGACACTATCATTCATGTTTTAAGGCCAAACCCCCCTTATGATACCATGCATGTTTGGAGCCAATCCCTTTTGTGGCATCGTGCATGTTTTGGGGTCTACATGTAGCCATAGTATACCTACTATGTTGATTCGCTTTTACTCAAGTGAAAACACGATTTTGGGGTAGTTAGATAAACATGAACATGACGCGAAATCTTGACTTGAATATGACATGAAAACTTGACTTGAGGTTACATGTGAACACGACATGTAAGTTGAACCAAAATGGGGGCATGACACGTGGGGTAAACATGGGACTTGAAATTAGACACGTATGGGTTGTAAGTGTAATATAACACTAGACCAAACATGAAAGTGGCCAACTCGAGGTTGGGTTGAGTTTGTAGCATAAATCTACCCGGACCCGCCCGGCTTAACTAGTGGCTACAAACAATAGGATCCAATGTGAGAAGTTGGTCATGTCGCGCTTAAGACCCGAGGTTAGACTAGGTTGTGGTGCAAATCTACCCGGACCCGCCCGACTTAACTAGTAACCACAACAAGGTCTAATGTGAGAGGTTGAGAGTGCATTAATTAAATTAATGCCACATGATAAGGTTAAGTAAATTTGACTAATGACACTTAACCGATATGACACGAATGGGTAGGTTAAGTGGGACCGAGCTTGATTTCTTAATGACACTTAACCATACAAGACAATTAGGGGATGTGGTTAAGTAATTTACGCTTAACTAATCCGACTTGGTAATTAGATGGGGTTAAGTAATTAAGACTTAACTAATCTAAACACGGTAATTAGATGGGGTTAAGTAATTAAGACTTAACTAATCTAAACACGGTAATTAGATGGGGTTAAGTAACCTATACTTAACTAATCTAAACACGGGAATTCGATGGGGTTGAGTTAAACACTTAACCAATCTAAACTTGGTAATTCAATGGGGTTAAGTAACCAATACTTAACCAATTTAACATGATAATTTAATGGGGTTAAGTAACTTATACTTAACCAATTATACGTGATGATTTGATGAGGTTAAGTAACCTATACTTAACCAATCTAATAGGTGGACCTGATAGGGTTAAGTCACAAGACCTTTTAAAAGTAGGCTTAACCATTGTAATACGATTAGTGGATGGGGTTAAGCTAACCCATACTTAACCAATCCGACTCGATAATCTGATGGGATTAAGATAATCTATGCTTAATCAATCTAACATGATAATCTGATAGGGTTAAGACAAATAAATACTTAACCAGTTTGACTTGATAAGGTTAAGTCATGGGCTTCTTGGTACACTTAACCAACCTGTAGGGCTAAGCTTTGAACTTGAGTACTTAGCCAATCTTGACATGATTCTTAGGCGGGTTAAGTCATGAACTTGGATAACAACACTTAACCCATTTGACTAAACCCTAGCTCAGGGGACTAGGTTGGAAATCGTAGTTAACAAGGATAGCGGAAAGAGGGGCTAAGTGGTAAACCTTAGTTAAGGGTAACTAAGTAATAATTCTTAGCTAAGGACATGGGACTAGTTCATAAAGAGATGAGTAACCTGGTACGGTAGGTCATCGCTTAGTATACGAGGAGGAGCAAGTTATCTGACTTGGATAAAAGCTCCAGCGAACTGGGTGACGAAGCGGAAGCTTCGGGGAACGTGAGGATACTCTTGGTATCCCTCTGTGAGGTGGCAAGTGGTCCATGAAACCCGGCCTCACAGGGGTTAAGGTCTGCGGTAGAAGAGCCAAGAGTATGCCTTGGTTGCTATGCGAGCGACCTAAAGACTGGGATGGATTAGCGTGGAGTCGACGATACTTGATTTTGCCCCGGGATAGCATGTCGCCGACTACCTACCATCTTTAGTCAATCGTGTACGTACGGAAAGGCAGGGAACTCCCAACAGACCATATACTAGCTATCGAGTTATGGGTGAGGTTGGCTATCTGGAAGTGGGCATCGATGGGCCTTAGTGTAGTTCTCATACATGATTTTTCTTGGATTGCCTTTCAGTAGTTGAGGGAGGGGTCACGTGGGACCATAGCCACGGGTATAAAAACAGACCTTGATATCTGCATCAGCAGACGACTTAAAGCTCCCGACCGAGTTCCGTATTTCTTGATTTGCCCTGGCACGGAACTCGGATGGCACATTGAGGAACATGTGCGTCTAGACATGGAAAACGGTTCACGATACGTACGCGGGATAAAGGGCGCGGTTGACGGGTGGCATAATCCCTAGTCGCCCTAGGTGGCTAAACCCAAACCGAGACACGAAAACGTTCATTAGGTAGCATAATCCCTAGTGGTCCTAGGTGGCATAAATCCTAAGTGAACGCGCGATAGTTCATGGTAAGGAAACATAACTAGATCAAGGGTAGCAGTCCAAAAGAACCTCAAGGATAAAACGTTTACATGGGAAAGCCCGTATGGCCTACGGCAAAGGACTGAACTTATACATGGAAAGAAACATACGTGTTGGGAAAACCTACATATGCTATATATTAGGTCGACAAGGACCATTACATGACATCGGGCAAGGGACATTCATAGTTAACACACGACGCGGGTTGGGATACTAGTACGAGAGGTGCAGAGCAAATATACATGTTAGAACCATGAGAAATATACATGATAGATACCGTGGGATGTTATACAGGATAGATACCTTGGGATATTATACTTGATAGAACCCTGACGATATGATACCTTGATTTATCATGACACCGTAGTTTATCATGATATCTTAGTTTACCCTGCTACAGTAGTTCAGCCTGTTACCCTGGTTTAGTTTATCTACCTTGTCGTCATCCTTATGTTTACTTTCAGTTTATGCATGTCATGTTACCTTTACCTGTTTTTATACTGGAAGTAGATAGGACTTACCAGTCTTTATGACTGACCCCGTTTTGTTTCGCCTCTTTGTCTTCCGTTTCCCCCCCAGGTTTCAGGGAGGAAACACTGTTATCTAGTTCGGGCTTCTTCTGCTTGAAGGTCATCACGCATGGCTTGGACTTTTCTTGGCTATGGCTACTTTACTGTTTTACTTGGGGAATAATTTATGAAATGGTTTTATGCTTCTTTATTATTGCAAGACAGGTTTTGATGTATTCTGATGTAAAAGGCTTTAGACCTTATTTTATAAGGTAATGAGATTTGTTTTACTTCCGCTGTTTTATATATATATGTTCTGTCTTGTAATATTTCTGTGCATGTTTACCTCGATAATGCTTCACCAAACCTAGTGCATTCCCTTGTGAGTGACCCTAGCGGAGGTGGGGTGTTACAGGTTTGATTGCTCAAACCAAATTTGAATCAATAAACATGTGAAAATAAACGCAATTAAAGTCGAATTTGATCGCTTCAGGTGCTCGTATCTATGAATCAGGTGCTTGTGAAATTAAATGTGTGAAAAAGGCCAAATAAAATAGACACTCACCAAAGAATAAGCAATCCAACAGAGAAAATCGAATACCCAATCCAAGTGAACAAAATCGCCTGACAATTTCCCAAAATTAAAGTTGAATTTGATTTCAGAAGAAACTAATGGACTTGAGAAGATAGGTGGTGATGTAGTTCAGGCTTGAAGTAGAATACGAATCAAGGAGGAGGGAATAGGAGAGGGATTGAAGTGAAAGCCATTTTTCTAGATTTGGGACTAAGGATTTCGGCTGGTAAATGGAAGAAAGGGAGAAGCGACGATGTTTTTGTCCTATAAATTAATCAGTTCAAAGGCGTGTCCTACAAAATAATTAAGACGTGTTAAGAAGCCCTTGTGGCGAATTCCCCTATTACTAACCCATCTCTATTGAGTTGCGCCACAAAGCCAAGGTTATTACTAAACCTTCTACTTTGATATCAAATGTAACAACCCAAATTTTCCGTATCGTTTAAGCTAACATTTAATCACGCATGTCCAACTCAAAAGCATAGAAAAGAGGATAGTTAGGAGAAAGAAGTTAGAGTGTGAGAAAAGAAAAAAAGAAATACATGTTAGAAATAGAAGAAGACAAAGAAGAATACCAACACTACAAAATCAGAGTAGAATATAATCTTACAGCGGACGAATAAAATATAATATAACAATACCCTTTACACAAAGAGAAAATGCATATATATGATTACAGTATCAGAGTACACACTAGACCGGGCTATTAAATCTATTAGTACAACATACACAACGTAAATAAATTAATATTAAAAATTACAGGAATACGTCTTGAATCCGACTTCTCTCCTGAAGCTCCAAGCAAAAACCTAATGTTACTTGGAAAATATGCTCGGTCTGACCCGAGCACATTTTGAGGAAAAGAAAAATCACCCGGATTAGTTTGGAATCAATACTTTCAGTGATAGAACTCATAACACAACAACTTGCTTTACTTTAGAAAATTCTATGTAAGAATGGAACTCTCGTAAGACACGACCACACATAAACATGACATGTTTTTTACCTTACAATAACCAAATCACTTTTTATATCAAAATCCAATGATACTATTGTAATTTCTGTCAATACAATATAGCCGAAAAGCTTGCATCTCACTTTTCAGCATAGTTGGTTTACAACTAAAAATGTTCGACTCTTATTGGAGTTTGGATTTCCAACATGACTAGGTCTGGAACCACCTTCCGATCAGTGTCCTCTTGATATGAAACATTGGGGTTCAATAAGAACACCTTGCAACCCGGTTGCATAGATTTGGGCGCTCGTTCAACTTGAGTGTACAAAATATATCATCACCACGGTTGGGATCAGCAGCTGTATCATTCTGAATCATACAATAAAGGGATAACCATTTTCTCTAGAATAGGTAACGATATACCCTAATGGGTATGACCCACATAACCTTACTGCATGTCCGATTTCAGTCATTTCCCGGTTGATGAGGCTTGACGTCACGATTACCTTTTCTAGAACATCACATTCAAACTTTGAATGCTACATTGTCAGATCCATCCAATCACTAATTGATTTGCACAAATATGTAACGTCCCATATTTTTAAAGGTTTAATAATTTATTTATTTAATTATTTAAAAACAATTTGGTGATTTAAATGAGTAGAATTTAAATATTTAGATTATTTAATCAATAAATAATAGAAAATATATTTAATTCCGAATTAATCGGAATTAAGTTGAATTGACAATATTGTGTGAAATGGATAGTGTAAGGGATTTGGTTGAGTTTAGATTCGAATTTTAATAACAAATCTATTTAGTAAACGACGTTAGAACGTATAATTTATATTATAATTATAATCGAGCCCGTAATATCGTGATAGTTTGTAATATTGAGTTTTTAACTTTAATTGAATATACAGAATCCATTTTATGTCGGATTTTTGTGAAACAAGAAAGTTCGGATCTGGTGAACTATATTTTTCTAATGGAAGAGAAAAATCTAGATTTCGTCATGTAGATTGTGAGTTATGTCTAAATCAAATTTTCAAATAGTCGCTATGGAATTCGTTTATAATTTATAATTATTTATTTATATTATAAAAGGATTTTTAAAATAAATGGAATATCGATTTAACTTGGATTTGAGATTATCGAGTTATAATTCCAAGAGTGTTTATTTTATAGCTGTATGATATTCTATGTGAATATATATGATAATATCAATTTATTAATATTAAATTAAATTGTTTTTAAATATATTAATATTTTATTGGTTTATTTAGACCTTAGAAAATAGCCATTTTTGCAAACGACCTCCGTTTTTGATGAAATTAATTTTTGTCAGATTCAGAATATTAAATTATTGTTAAATTTCGTGATTTTTGAAGTCAGTATATGGCCGTACGAATTTTAGTGTGAACAGTCGATAATTTGACTTTGAAATTACGTTGTGTGAGCAAATGGACTCGGAATTCGACGAAACAAGTTTTGTTGGGTCCCTAATGTCAATATATAGGTGTGTGTCCATTTTGGTCGGAATTGGATATCGTATGTAACTATACGAATTTTAAAACGATAAATACAAGTAGCAATAATAATATAAATGAATAATAAAATGAGTGAAGCTTGTACGATAAGCGAAACTTATCCTATATAAGTACCATTTGCTCATTTCTATACCTACAATTTTTCCTCAAGTCAACACACAATGCGCTGCCATAATATCTTCCAAAACACGAACTAATCAAACTTCTAAAATCCCTAACAATTCCTATAAAATTCGATAAATCCTGAAACCAATTTCGTTTATCTCCTTTTGGTAAGAGCTTCACACTCATGTGAATTTTGCTGAGCTCGGTGATATATACGTTCGCTGGAAATATGGAATACACAACCTAGGGTTTAGTATTGGACTTGATTTTGGCAAAGATGTATGGATTTTTTTGTAGATTCGAACTCAAGGTGGGTTTTTGCAACTAGTGTGAAATTTTGGGGTGTTTCGCTGGATGTAAGTGACGCAGTCACTGTAATGTGCGATGGGGACGGAATTGGAAGGGGGAGATCGAGCTTGGTGTAAGGGGTATGGGAAGAAGGCGAATTCGATAAGGAGCAGCATAGTAGTTTCTGTTTTGAGAACAGTAAAGCATTGAAGGAGGTATTGGGTTGAGAAGTCGGTAATGAAAACGATGAAAAGCTGGAGCATGGTTTTTGCAAACTAACGGGGAAGAAGGATTTCTGTTACATGCGGGTTGTAATTTAAAACATGGGCCAAGAAATTTAAGGGAGCGGGTCTGATTTCCTAGTTGGGGGGGGGAGGGCGATTTTGGAAAATGGTAAGCCCAATTGAGAAAATAAATTAGCCTAGTTAATTTAGAATCCATTTAAATATTTGTATAACTTGTAATAACAATAATTTACTCATATATTATCGGAATCTGACAAAACAAGATCCGTTGGGATCGTATGGACGAGGGCTACACAATGGAACTGATTTGGAGTGGATAGGAGCTCGTTACAAATTATGGTAGAATAAAACGCCTGAATGAACAAATCGATCGTTATTCGTTATTTAACGATAACCGACCAAAGTGAGTAAACTCACTAACTCTGTCCAGTTTATATTTTTATAAACGTAATTTGGTATTGATAAATGATGATTGATGGTTGTGTGATGATTGTTTGGATGAACTGCTAATTAATTTGGTTGAAATTATAGAACTAGTTATATATATATATATCTTTAATTAAATAATGATTCTGTTTATCAGAATATTTCATATTGAAATGAAATTGATGTTATTTATATTGTTTAACATCTTTGGATGCAGGGAAACAGGTTGGAGGGATCCAGCTGGATTCCTCAATATTTTTAATACTATTTTTTTCTTCATATATTGTGATATACGATGTGAGATATAATTCGTGATTGATTTGGATGTATTTGGATGACACTGGTCTTTTTAATTGGAATTTTAAATACCATAAGTAATACTGGAATGTAAAAGGGGAATTTTCAAACTGTATATTGAAATAAGATATTTATATAAAATCAATGGATTATATATATAAAAAGGAAATTTTAAAGTGGATATTGAATTTAACTATTTTATAAAATCAATGGATTTTATAAAAGGAAATATTTGGAAATTTAATATTAAATAGGAATCTGTTTTATAAATTAAGAAGATTAATTTATAAATAATGTTTTATAAATTAAGTAAATTATTTATCATTAGATAAATAAATATATATATATATATATATATATATATATGAGTCTGAAATTATATTAAGAAGTCGAAATCGAATTTAACACCGATATTTTTAGGGAATATAAACTTAACATTTATAAAGGGAATTATAAAGGAGATTATAGACGACTGAAAATAAAAATAGGATTTTGTACGAATAATTCTATAAATAGAAGTATAAATAGAATTTGGGAATGTGATATTATTTTTAAATATGAAATCAAACTGAATTGATTATATAAAAGAAACATTCTTCACATTTGGTGTGAATAATGGATTAAAGATAATATATTTTGCAAACAAAAACGTTTATAAAGGAAATTGTGTTTGGAAATAGGAATTTAAATGGAGTTAAAGGAATTAGAAACTGACTGGAGATTAGTTAAGTTGAATGGCTTTCTGAGTGTCGATCTGATGTTGGTTTGGCTATCGAGGTTTATACTTAGGAAGTTGTTCTCTTACTAGTTTATAGTTAAAGGCTGATAGATGTGGGAGGATAGTGATATGTGAATAAGAAATGGAATTGTTTTCTAATGTGAATGACATATATTTTCTAAATTTAGAAAATAAGAATTTATGAATATATGGAAACATGCAATGGGAGATGAATAAATTAATGATAAATTAATTTAAAGGGAAAAATGTTGATTGATGATTGATCGATTAAATTTCCATTTGGAAATAAGATAGTTGTGTGTATGGATGTTTCTTTGATAGTTAAATAACCAACCATCAAAGTTTTGACCATTTTTTTGTTGTTAATATGGAGAGATCGGGATCAGATTTATTGTCTGAAAACCACTCTATATGGGCATTAGCATTGCTAATCAAATATGATGAAGATAATTGAAGATAGAGTTTATGCAAGGGTTGTTCTGGCAAATCCTAGGTATAAATTGCCTAAGATGGGTTTACAAAATAGTGCCTTCGGTTTGTCCAGTCCCAGGACAACCTATATGGAAGAATGTCTGAGAGAGTATATTTAATAGATTGCGTAAGTTGATCTCTTCAACGTATTTACGTTTGGTAGTGGAGGAATTCATTTCTCTTAGCTGTATACCCATAGTATTTTTGGAGAAATCAATTTGTGATTTGGTGGGTATGACGATGTGACATACAAAGTGAATAAAGGTGTGATCTGTCAAAGATAAGTGTGGACTCAAGCCTCACAACCAGGAAATGGTATAAAATCGGGTAGGTTGCATGGCTAAGTGGGTAGCTACCAATTAGGGTGTATTGTCACCTGATCTAGAGAAAATCCTTTTACTTCTATAAACTATTTTGATGTTGTCCCTTTCGGGAAACGGTTGCTGATCCCAACTGTTGGTGATAATACGTTCGGTACACTCAAGCAAAATGAATGACTGGTCATGTTTAGTCTGGGTTAAAGGATGTTCTTGTTGAACTCGGTGTATTCCTCTCTAAAGATACACTGTCGGAAGGTGGTCCCATACCTTGCCGGTTGGAATCTATTAACCAATAAGTGCTTGCGGTTTTTGATTATATATTATATATGTGGAATGTGAGATGAAAGCATTACACTAGATTGCTATTTATTTGATTTAGACATTATTATAATATCAGAAGAGTATAGATTTTTAAAAGAATGATTTGGGTTATCGTAAGGTAAAAACCGTATGTGTTTATGTGTGGATTGGTCTCATGATTATTCTTTCTTTTTTAAAGGATTTGAAAAGTTAAACAAATGGTTGGAGTTTACTCACACCAGTCCCATGATTGACCCAGAGTTTATCTTGTTTTGTTTTCCCTAAACTCTTGGGTGCTCAATTTTGTACGGCAGTCAAGTAGTCGGGATTTTACAGATATACTTGGAGAGCTTGGAGTGGGAGGCTTAAGGATTATATAGCTATTGATTATTTTCCGCTGTGTTGTACCTCTATAATGGTATTGTATATAGATACTGGTTTTATTTCAAAGTTATGTTATATAAATATATTTATTCGTTCACCTGTGAGATTCGTGTTTACTTTGATGTTTTATTCTGTTATGTTGTGTTCTTATTATTCTTCTATTCTAATTTTCTTTCTTTCTATTTCTCACCCTCTAACTTCTTTCTATTAATGATCTGGTATGTTCGATGCCTGAATAGTTGACATGAGTTTTATGTTGATTTTCGGGGTCGAAAAACCTAGTTCGTTACAAATATACTCTGTGTATTAATCTAAAAGAAGTTACCTTCTCCGCCACCATACTCGGTATATTTGTAAAAAATAAACATATGTGATCTAAGGAAATACTCTATTCGACATTCGTCAATACAAGTTCACTTTGGGATTGAACGAAACCGAAGATACCCTAGAATGTAGAGGTTACTGCTACAAGTTTAATCATGGTAGTTAACCAGAGACATCAGCGAGCATCCCTTTCGCTCTGAAGATCTTTTTCTTCAACCCTCTTAATTCGCATAAGCATCCCTACAAGTTAGTTTCCGAATGCAAAGTCGGTTCGAAGTTGTTTTGGGTCAAGTTACCGTCCCGGTTTCCTCGAACTAACACATCAAAAGTCAAAGCAATATTTATTGATAGTTGTGTTTTTAACTATCAAATCAAACTATAAAGTCAAGTACATCAGCATCTCAGGCCCTTTTTACATAAAATCATTCATTAAAACCCTTTCATCGATTCTTATAGATCGATTCCATATAGTTATCTCTACTGGATAACTATATTCTCATATATCTTTTGTTTTCGTCACTTTGAAGACAATATCCAACAGTTATATTTTTAGAATAAGCTTGTTCACATAAACACCTCTTTATTTCGTTTACCTCAAAATATCGCTATATATTCACAAAACCTTTTTTTTATTTTATTTACTTCGGAAATCTCACTATATTACTTAACTCAACGGTATAATTCCAATTTACCAATCTTATATGGGTCCAACAATGTCATATGCCACATTTTTTATAATACAAACCCAAACGATTTTTATTTTACCTCAAAACTCTACTAAATAATGCTTACAATAATGTTTATGGAAATAATAATTAAAAATTCAATATCCGCTTCCATTTCAAAGCTATATAACCTCTTGTTTCATTTCTTTGAAAACCATAGCTATTTACTTATTTCTTGGATGTGTTAACAAAAACCATACTATTTTCATTTCTTAGAAAATAATGCTTTATACTTTACTGAATGGTATAAATATAATCACACTTCATATTTGGGCCGAACAATGTCAATTGTTTCATTGTTTACTGTGAAACCCAATAGTCTTTATTACATTTCTTTAACTTTACAAATAAAATTGCAATATTTCTCTTATGGAATTAAAAATTATTTTCGACATCATCACCATTTTAGTCTAGTACCATCTTTTCAATAATAGTTAAGTCATTCAAGTTAGGGTATTTTATTTACCTCTCAAATCTTGACTCAAAAAAGTTCTTATCTTAAAATAAATAAAAGTTTATAACTTAAAATTCATATTATTTATAATATCACATCAGTTTCATTTTACTCTTTCATCTAATTATGGTTTTATAAACCATTAATTGAAAATTTGAAAATCTTATTTTAATTTATATCTCTTTTACTTCACTCGTTGAGCACAAAACTTCAGCTTTAAACCTCTTAACACTATTCACTTACAACTTGAATTTATTATAAAAAAACCGTTTACTGAATCTTTACCCAAAAACTATTTAGCATCTTATTATAATTAATTTGGATTTTATTGCTAGAATCCATTTACCAAATCTTTTTCACTAATCCATTTATCATCTTCCTTTTTTCAAACCTCATTTCAATAACGTTTATTTTACTTAATTCAATAATTAAGTAAACTCTTATTTAGAATCATTGCATTAGCTTAAGATCTCTTTTATAAAACTTTATTTATAAAACTTGGATTTTATTATAAAATCCCTTTATATAACTCTTTACCTAATTTACCTAAGCCTCAAAACGAACTTGATTACTTCCTTTCAATGAATTCCATTTCAGTAAGATAACCTTTAGTTATTATTAATTAAAATAATAATTAATTTCTACACTAACTGAAGTAAAAGTAGTTTACTTCATTATTAATCAAAGTAAAATAGTAATCTCTTTTAAAAAGTCATTAAAATAAGAATTAACTTTATTAAAAGTTGAAATTCTGATCGCATCCATATTTTGAAACTAAATGTAAAGCGGCTTCTTGTATAAGGTTTAATGTAAACCGGGTCCTTGTTTTTAGTGTAGCAATGTGTTTTAATGTTCTTTTGCGCTGCTGTATAAAAAATATCAAAAAATTGCAAATGTTCTGGGAAGTATTGTAACGTCATGTATTGTCTGGGCAAATTATTTAAATTAATTTTATTATTTTAAAATGCTGATTCGAATTTAAATAGATGAATTTGGTAATTTTGAATATTTTATTTAATAAATAACATAATATTTTAATTCCAAAATATTTGGAATTGTTGAATTCGCAGTATAATGTTAATTAGCAAAATAAAAGGGTTAATATTGTTTATATTGAAATTATATTAACGTGTTCGTTTATTTAAACAGCAGTTGAACGTTTAATTTATAATTTAATTATAAAACGAGATGCAGCAGCGCGGTAGTTCGTAATATGGAGTTTTAAACTTTAAATGGCTGCATGGGATCCAATATAAGTCGGATTTCTTTGAAACAAGAAACGTCCGAATCTATTGAATAATATTTTTCTAATAAAAGAGAAAAATCGAGTTTTCATATTATAGATTTTATTTTACGTCCAAATCAAAATTTAAAACAGTCGCTATGGAATTTCTTTATGAAATTATAGCGATTTATTATATTAAAATAAAGGAATTTTATTTATTTGAATATCGTTTCAGCGTGGAATTCAACCAGACTTATTTCATTTTGGTATTTTATGAAATTCTGGTCGAGTATGACCAATTATAATATTTTATTATTTTTATATTGAGATATTTTTAAATTGGTTCATTTTAATTTAAATTGGGCATTTAAAAAGGAACTTCATTCAAACGACCTCCATTTTCGATGAAACAAATTTTATTGAGACCGTAATAGCTAATTATTGTTAGATTTCAATTTTCATGTCAATCGGAATTATTTTTTGGGTGTGGCAAAAATTAAATGCAAATAAAATGACCATTTGGACGTGAACGAGCGCCGTTTGAGCAAACAGACTCGGAATTCAACGAAACCAGTTTCATTAGGACTGTAACGTAAAATTATACGTTGAGGTCCATTTTCGTAACGAACGGGGTTTGTATGTAACCATAGTAACCAATAAAAAGTGTTCAGAAGTGGCGATAAAGACGAAATAAAATCGTTAGTCGTTGTCAGTAAAATATCTTTAGTCAAATTTTTTTATATTTTCTCCCTACATATACCCGTCCACCAAACCAGATTTCAGCATCCACCATCTCAAATTCATCTGAAAATTTGCAGTTTAGTCCAGATTCACAAAACAATTTATTTCTCTCGATTCGTGAAGAATTGGTAAGGCTGAACAAAGGGAAAGTCGTAGAACAGGTTGAGGGCTAGTCGCTGACAAAATTTTGTGGCCAACCATGGCCTGTGGTGGTCGGAATTGGCCAAAAACAGCGGGATCTGAGCTTCGTTTTTATGGTTTTTGGTGGAGATTGGGTAGTCGATAGGTAGTGGATCAAAGGGGAAGTTGTTCAGGGAAGTCTGGGCTACGTTTTCTCTTCAGATTGGAGGGTCTAAAATCAATTGTGGTGGCGGTGAAATGAGGTTGATCGGAAACTATCTTTTGGGTTATTTTGGTTGGGTCACGTTCGGAAATGGAGGGGTTTTTGGTGGCTGGAGTTGACGAGAGTGGCGGTCACCTGAAGCAAAGTGGAAGGGGGAAGCATGGCGCAGATCACGGTGGAGGTGCGGCGCCTCATAGCGGCCGGTGGTTGTGGAATTTTGGAGTTGAATGAGTTTCGATTTGTACGGGTTTTCAGGCGATGGGTGTAGTTTTGGGCGGTGGCACAAGCAGCTAATGTAATGTCCCGAATTTCTGAGTCGACTAATAACACCACACGTCTCACCCAAATTACACAAAAATACGAATCATTATTAGTAAGAAATTAGAGGATGAGAAATAAAAAGAAATTTTAGAATATAAGAAAACGAAGATCACAAACTCACAGCGGAACGAATAAAATATATTAAATAACATAATTGTTGAAATACAAATCAGTGACTGTATATACATACCATTATCAGAGCACAACAGTTATCCCTGCAACAGTTATAAACACCTGTTTCCAGATACAACATAGTACACAGCGGAAAATATGATAGTCTATAGCTAACTGGTGAAGCCTCCTGCTTCAAACTCCTCCAAGAGAATCTGTAAAATCCCGACTACTTGACTTCCCGTACAAAGTTGGGCACCCAAGAGATTAGGAAAAACAAAATAAACTCTGGGTCAGTCATGGGACTGGTGTGAGTAAACTCCAACCATTTGTTTAAATTTCAAAAATACTTTCGAAAGAAATGATAATCGTAAGACCGATCCATACATAAACACGGATGGTTTTTACCTTACGATAACCAAAAATATTTTTGATATCAAATCCAGTGATATTATAATAATGCCTACATCAAATAAATAGAATCTAGCGGAACGCTGGCATCTCACGCTCCATACATAATATAAAATCGAAAACCGCAGGGCGCTTATTGAAGATTGGATTTCCAACATGACAAGGTATGGAACCACCTTCCGATAGTGTATCTCTAGAGGGGAATACACTGGGTTCAACAAGAACGTCTTGCAACCCAGCCCACACATAGCTGACCACTCATTTTACTTGAGTGTATCGAGCATATTATCACCAACGGTTTTGATTAGAAACCGTTACCGAAAGCATACAGCAGTGAATAGAATAAGAAGCAATTGGATTTTCTCTAGATCAGGTGATAATACCCCTAATGGGAATGACCCACATGGCTATGTTGCTGCTTGATTTTTGTCATTTCCTGGGTGATGACGCTTGAGGTCACGATTTTCTTTCAAAACATCTTGTCATCATTTACTTTGAATGTCAATTTGTCAGATCCATCCATACACGTTGTCCTGGGACTGGACAAACTGAAGGCACCATTCTATTTATCCATCTTAGGCAATTTCTACCTAGAATTAACAGAACAACCCTTGCATTTTACTCCGTCTTCAGCATAAGTCGATTCGTAACGCTTTTGCCAATACGGAGTGGTTTTCAGGTAATACCCTGATCCCGGTCTCTCCGTATTGACAACGGAGGTATAAAATAAAATAAAATTTGATAGCCGGTGATTTAACTACCAGAGGAACATCCATATAATCAATGGTCCTATTTCCAAATGGAAATTCTAACGATCAACCATCAAACAACATTGGCCCCTTTTAAATTACTTCCTTATTATATTATCATTTCCAAATTTTCATTTCCCATCTTCCCTTTCTTTTCAAACCTTGATTATCTCTCTCAATTCTTGGAAAACATTTCCAATATCATAATTCATTTATTCGAGAAATATCTCTTATTCTAGTTAGAAAGCATTTCTATATATTCACGAATCCTTATTTTCTATATTCAAACAATATACCTTATTAATATCAGAAAATATTTCCATAATCCATTTCTTGATTCCTGTTGACCAATTCATTTCATTTTCTATGCGTAGAAAATATCTATCATTTTATTTAGGGAAACATTTCAAATCCTTTAAACTAACGCGATGTCATAATACATCGTTATTATAACTCCAACCATTAATCATTTATTAACTAACCAAATTGCTAATCCATCTTCACTATCGAACCTTAACCATTTCTCCATCAATCATGAAGTCAATTAAGTTGGGGTATAATTACCTCTCAGACCTTAATTGAACAACATTCTCAACTTTGAAATAGTCAAAGCTCACAACTTCAAACAAAACATCGTTTATGCGACTCTTAAATTCAATATAAGAATCCACTTCTTTTACGAAAAAACATTGATTATAACGGTAGCGTTATAATCAATGTTTCCAAATATTTGATTTATAAAACATTTATTTTAACGATAGCATTACAATCGATGTCTAGATTTATAGAACATTTATTATAACAGCAACATTATAATCGCTGTTTAGATTTATAAGACATTTATTATAACAGTAGCTTCATAATCGTTGTTTCCAAATATTTGGTATATAAAAAATACAACTTGTACTTATTAATTTCAATTAATAAGTAAATAATTAAATAATTTAATTTGACTCAAAACGAAAAGTAAAAATAACTACTTCCCTAAATTCGATAAAATCGAATTCCAATAAATAACTCTCCTTCGAATACTCTATATTCAATTAATATTCCTAACTTCAGAATTTATCTACCATTTCAGATTAATTCAAATTCCCAATTTCACTTTTGAATTTATCCTTTCCAAATGATTAACTAATTCCTTTATAACCATTCCAGTCTATGAAATGTTACCACACTTTACTTTATAATCGAATTTTGAACTATAACTCATCGTTTTCCTTTAAAACGATTACCAGTTTCCCTCTTTATTCAATTTCCAATCTGGATTCATACTTCAAATCTAAATTTACTTCATAGATATTTCATTTGCAAAATATTTCCTTCAAACCATTGTTCACTTTAACCGTGAATATATTTATTTAATATAGAATCAAATCAGTTTGATTTCATACTTATAAATAATATATTAAACCCAAATTCTATTTATAACTTCTATTTAGATTTTTCCATACCAATCTCATTTGTATCGCAATCATTTAAAATCTCGTTTATAATTTCCTTTATAATTTGCTAAGTTACAATTCAATTACAAATATCGGCTTTCATAACCATTCCCACTATATAAATTCAAACCAGAATTTATATTTTCTTTTTTTCAATGATAAATAGTTTTCTAATTTTATAAGCATTTCTTTTAAATTTATTCACTTAGTTTATTTGTTAAAATATATATTTCATTTAAAATCTACTTACACACCTTATATCGTTTCTACTTCTAATTTAAAAATATCAATTCCTAATTAGATATAAGCTATCCTGTTAAGTCCTAAATAACACAGCCAAATTCCCATTCATAATCCTTATGAATTTATTTAAATCCGCTCACATTCCGAACATCGAATTTTTTTCCATTTTTCCCTTTTAAAACGATTTCCAAATATCGAATGATAATTATTTCACTTCATTTACAAATATCGTCTATATATTTAACAACTCGTCTAATCCATTAAAACAGGTTCCTATTTCAAATCAGTTTGAAATTCCATTTCTATTTTTGAAAATAAACATTCTTTTTCTACATCTCAGATTCCAATTCTAAATTCAAAAATATGTTGCGGTATTTAAATACCAGAATCCTAGGGCTAGGGTAATTCAACACAACATAATCAATCATAGTACATATCACAGAGAATAACAAACAATAATGTAAATGTTGAGGAATCCAGTTGGATCCCTCCAACCTATTTCCCTACAACCACAAATGTTAATCAACATTGGTTTCATATAAATATTCAATATCATAGTAAACAGAACTAATGAACGATCATCGATATAACTGTATCAACCAATTTTATGAACCATTCATCCAAACAACCATCACACAGTATAAAATACTATAAACAAATTTAAAACTCATTTATATATAAAATTATAAACGAGGTAGAGTTAGTGAGTTTACTCACCTTGTTTGTAGTTGACGATTCTGCTTTGATTTGTTTTAAAATCAAACAACGTTTGATTTAATCACGAAATTCTTATAGTCCTGTCCTCAGCCATATTAGTCCCGTAACGTAGATCTTGTCGCTAGAATTCCAATGTGATTGGTATCGTTCAATTCTGGTAGCGTATGCACAAGTTACAATCAATATAAGTTATATAATTTAATTTAAACCAATAAATCACTTAATTAATTATTAACTCTAATGATTTGTTAATTACCCCCATGAATCTCGATTAGGCATACTAAGTTCTCCTTCTTCCCATTTAAACTATTTCCTTCTTCATAGAGAAATGAAACTCGACTCCATCCACGCATCCACCTCCCATACAGGTCACCATGACATCACTTAATTCCTCTTAAATCTCTATTCATGTTTATATGCTGCTAACTATTCTTCCTCCATATACCCAATTCGAAACCTCTTGTACACACACCAATGGTCGAACCCCTTTCACTGCTCCTCCCTCTCATCCCCTACAACACATGATTTAATAACAGTTACACGTTTCTTCTCAAAGCCATTCATTTGAACCTGTTCCCATCTCTTTTTTTTCCTCTCTCTACTCAATGAGAAATCTATCACCATTTTTAATCATGTTTTATCATTCACCCACTCATCTTCCTCGATCCAGTTGAAACGAGAAACCGGAAGGCTGACCCCCTTCTTCTCTTCAATATTGTAAAACAATCTGCTCCTTTCGTATTTTGATCATTCTTCACACACTCATCTCTCCCAATTACAAAAACAAAACAAAAAAAATCGCTTGTAGCTTCCTATTAAAACTGCCTTGACTCCTTCTTCATGTTTACCCATCACAACCTTTTCTTTTAGTTCCATTAATTGTTGTCTTCTTCAACAGCTACCCACGCATCACCCTTTCTTAGCAAAACCAAACCAAAATTTTCACTAACCAATGACATAATAAAACAATTGTAACTCAAAACTAAAAATCTCAGCATCACTTACTTCATCACATTCTTCATCCCTAGTCTACCGCTCAACTTCCTGCCAAGGTCCGGTAAATGGAGCGGCCAACCACCAACCACGCTCATCCATCTTCACCCCTCTTGAGCTTCTCAACGCCTCAGACACCATCGCGCCGTCCATTCCTCACGTCGACGACTTTGCTGCCCCAAAATCGGAGCCCTAAACATGCTATGTTTATTTTTGCAGCAGAAAAGTACTTTGAACCCGTCAAAGAACACAGGAGGTTGAATCTTACTCGAAATAAAACCAATGAATTTAGAATTGAATGATTTCGTAGGGGAAAATGATTTTACAAAATTCTGAAAATGATTTTATTGTGGACAGTTTTCCTAAGAAGCAATAGGGAAAGGAATTTTCGGGATTACGCGAAGAAAAGGAAGTATAAAATGTTAATTTATAGATGAAGTTAGATTATTTTATCTGGTTTTAATTGGATTTAGAAAGGACATTTGTATTGAGGGAAGAGGCTTTCGTTGTTTACTGAAGGATGAGTTAAAGGAAACGAAAATGAGTGTACATGTATTTAAAGATGAAGAAGTTTGGGGCGTACGGCAGATAATAGCGTGGGGAGCACAAAACAGAATGGCGTGAGGAACACGGGTTGAAAATAAAGACTTGGCAAGCACACTGTTTTCAAAATGCCTTGGCATGCACGTTGTCCTGTAGCTAATACGATAAGGTGGATTTTCCATTAAAAAACAAGATGCTAGATATGCTAATAGAAAAGTTAGATAACGATTTGCAACATATGATATCAAAATGGAAGAAATTAAAGTTGAGTTTTGGTTATAATTTTAGCTACCTATGTATTTAAGAACTATGTCCAATCTTTTAACCCTTAAATCTTCCCATCATTCATATGCACTACGTTTTAAATTATTTTGATTTATAGATCGAACCACACAGATGCATAAACTTTCCTAGGTTCCTTTGCATGTATCTACCTACATAAAATTTTATTCCCTTACGAGCCTTTACGGACTAAAATAAAAGCACGATCGTGTCACGCGATGTGCCATGATTGCAAAAATATAATAAATTAGACTAGTTTATTTATACCGTGAAGTTCCAAAATATTGATATAGTGTGTAAAATACTTTAAATAAAAAGTTGTTTTATTTTTCAAAATAAAAATTACAAAAAATTTATATAAATTAAATTATTACTACGTCTCAAAAATCTTGTCCAAATTCGAAACTAATATTTAATTACAATAAATAAACCATTATGGCTTATACACGATTTCATAGCGACTCTCTGAAAATTTGATTTGGACATATCTTACAATCTATGTAACACCCTATGTCCATTAATGTCACTCACAAAGGGAATGCATTAACTTCTATGGAGCGTTTTAAGTGTGTATAGAACAGAAACTTAACAACAAAACAGATATAAAACAGTACTTAAAGGTTTAAAACTTTATTCATTGCAGCGGTAACAGATAAGTTTGATTACATCATCAAAAACCAAAGACTAGAGTCAAGTACATAATATCCATCTTGATTAAATCAGAGTACATAAAATAAAAGACATAACCCCAGCATAAAATAGCCATAAATAAGATAGGCTGAACTTTTACTTCAGCGATCCAAGCAACTTCCAAAGAAAGAGATAAAGCTGTCCAAATCAAGCTCCACTAGTGCTAGTCCCACCCAGAGCACCTGGGGGGAAAGGGAAGAAAAGAGGTGGAAACAAGGGGGTCAGACATAAAGTCTGGCGAGTGCAATAACTTTAACAATATAATCATTAAGTAACTAGGATAAGGCATAAGCTGGAAAATAAGGAAATGACCGTGAACAATTGGGTATGACAGAGCAAACAAGGAAATAAGACGAACAAAGATAACGTTAAAGGCGCACCTAAACCACTATAAGATAATTACTATACTGCACCACCACTAGTCACCCTAAAGGTTGATCCCGCTTACAGAACTTAATAATGATAGTTTCGTGTACCCCTAGTGATTGACATAGAAATGTGTTTATTTTATGCTCTTATATCTTATCTTTTGTATATAAATAAATATTACTTGGGTATTGTTTTGTTACTTTTACAGATATTCCAACCCAGCCCGCATGCAACCAGAAATGTAGAGAAATAGAGATCAATTTGCTGTGTATTTGCAGTTTGAAGAATTGAAGATGAAGATCTCACATCTAGTTGCTGTTGGACAAGAAAAGGACTGATAAAAAGGCTTTGAACATCACAAATCAATGAAGAAATGTCAAGGAAGCAAGAGGAAAAAAAGAGAAAAGGCCCAAAATTGCTTTAATTATCAAAGGCCCATTTATACTTTCCATTGTAAACTAATTAGTGATGTAATGACCAGGCCCATTTATCATTAGGGTTAGGGTTAGGGTTTGACTATCTACCCTATATATACCCCTGTAATAACCTTGTAGCCACCATCTCATCTCTTATTCCATTGTTCTAATAAAAGTTCTTCTTTCTCTTTTATTTTCTGCATTTTTTGTTTTCTTAGCAACTAGTGTTGTCTATACGATTAGATTCGGTAGAACACTATTTGTATTTTGCACTTATTTGCATTAGTGATTTACCGTCTGATTAGATTCAGCGGAAATCCTAATTTTAATTCTTGTTTGTTATTTCAATTTCTGCAATTTCAATTTCTGCTTTTATTATTTTCTTAGGTCAAATTGGATTTGATTAGATTCAAATCTAATTCATAGTTTTATTTCTTTTCCATTGAAATTGTGATCTGATCGTCGGTTCAGTTAGATCTGTTCTGAATCAAATTACAGTTTTAATTTTGTTTTGTTTTGCAAAATCAACCTCCAAAGTTCGTCTAACACGCCCACGAAACATATAAATAATAAAATTTAACTTTCCTCCCTGTGTTCGACCTGTATGCTACACACCTGTATGCTTGCAGAATTTATTACAAATGTCGCGCTTTTCTAATTCATAGACTAGCGTCGATCACCTAGCTGCATTCATAGGTGCCGTCTGCCCCTATCTCCACTAGGTGTACCCACTACCCCCGTTCGATCGGCTCCCTAACTCGTAGATACCCGTGCTGGCCCCATAGTGGGGTGTATCACTCCCCAAAGTGGCAGCCCGATACTACTAATAATGCACGGCTTATATCTATACGATCTAATAACGTCTTACCTACCAGCCCGGGCCCACACACGCATATGAACCCGTTGGACTTGCGTTGCCACCGCTGACCCGTTTTGACCTCTTACAATCAAATCCAGTACGCGTGTCCCATCCTCGACTTGGGTCGAGCCCACAAAGATACTTAATGGGTTACTAGTTTGAAAAGGGCCCCCATGCATGACACAAGCTTTCTACCTATGCTTGGTCCCTTCTAAGGGTTTTCCCCACTTAACCCCATTCTTATTCATGTCTTCTTACATGTTCCAATCTTGGTTAAGTGCATCTAATCGTATTTCTAATGCCACCCAAGGAACCCACTAAATTCCACATGCCACCCAAGGCACCCACTTAACCCCCTCATGTTCCACTACATGTTTATCTGGTTAAGTGTTTCTTAATCCATTAAGACCGTAACCTTGTAAAGACCTCCCACATTAGACTGGCATTTGTGGCAGCTGGATTTGCCGGGCGGGTCCGGGCAGTCTTACACCACAAACGAGCCTAACCTCGTGTCTTTACAACTATTACGCATTTAATTCATGCCTTTGACCTCTCACATTAGACTGGCATTTGTGGCAGCTGGATTTGCCGGGCGGGTCCGGGCAGTTTTACACCACAAAAGAGTCTAACCTCGTGTCTTAGGCGGTTTATTATTACATATTTCATTTAACCCCAAATTGGATTAATATCCCTAATTTGAATTGTCAATCAATTCCAAATTTAACTATGTCCATAATTGACACCTTATTTATGTCCATCTATTTATGGTATATAAAATTATACTAATTAACATCACAAATTAATTATATGCCATTTTAAGGCACTTAAGCCAATTCTTCATATTAAATATTTTGATCTTATCCCATTGCCCCACGTTGTACGTTCGTTCGTTTAACGTGAAACATATGTTAGACTCGAATAGTCTAACTTATGGAATAGAGAGAAAACATCACAACATGCATAGAATATAAATTAGATCTAACTTACGAATAAAAGTCATAACATGAATTGGCATATAGATCTAAACATAAGGGGTGAACTTGCATGTGTGAATCAGGTGTTTCATCTAAACTTGCATAGACAATGGGTGTATAACACATGTACTTTCATAACTTATAAAGGTATGAACTTGCATAGGAATCTTAAACTTTCATTACATGATTCATACCCCAAACATATATATACTTACATATGTGATTTATGCAACATAAACTATGATGTAAACTTGCACCTAAACATGTAAATTAAGATCTACATGTAAACTATCATATTAAATTTTGTATAATCTGCATACACACTTGAATATAACTCACACATATCTTAACCTAAACTTTAGATCCAAACTTACACATAAAACAGATGTCATGAAACATGTAAGGATTGTATATGATTCTCATCAACTTGCATATGATTCCTATACAATTTAACATCCAAACTTGCATATAGAACTATGAATCAAGTTGAGCATAGGTGATTGAGCATATGATAAGGATCCACAACACAAATAAACTAAAACTATCATTATGAACAACTAGCATATATTCACCCAATATTACATCATAGCCATATAATCCAATTTATATCTCAACCCGATTAACATATTAATTATCTTATTAAAGAAATTGAACTCACAACTCAAAGAAGGTCTTGAGTTCTGAAGTTTGAGTTCTGAAATTGATTTAGCTCTCCTTTGAAGAAGACAAATTCGTTGTTGTTTAGATTTGAGTTGATTAGCTTTCCTTCCTCTCTAATTGGTGGCGGCTACTCTAGGTTGCAAGGTGATTGCATAACGACCATGGTTCTAATTTAAATTAGGTTTTCGGGTTTGAGTCTACATGTGTTTATATAGAATTTAGGATTAATTTAGGCCATCCGATCAACCTAGAATAAACCACAGCCATTCAGACCAGATCAGAAACCCTAATGACTTAGCAAACAGTCACCAAATCGTCATCTTTCAAATCTGCCCGGGGGGCAGGTCGACCCCCTGGTCGACCTGTATGGGTAGGTCGACCCCTAGGTTGACCTCCTGGTCGACCTGGCCCTTGGCGGGAATTTTCCCGCCTAGCCCAATCTGAGTCTGAATTTTTGAAATCTGTTTGAATTTTTCTGAAACTTCCGATCGCCATAACTTCTTCATATGAAGTCCAATTCACGCAAACTCGGACTCTATCTCAACCAGAATTCCGAGACGAACACAACGGCGTAACCCATTTCCCTTAATTCTCACATCTGAGATTAATTATTCTTTAATTTGTTAACATTAATATTAAAATTACGGGGTGTTACATTCTCCCCTCCTTAAAGGATTTCGCTCCCGAAATCTCCAAGTTAAGGAGAATGCATATCCTAACATCCAATCATCCATCTACTCAACCATCAAACACAGGCATCCATTATCCTTACAAAATTACTAATGCTGTATGAACATATGCAAGAAGTGTGTGTATATGTTTCTTATCTAATGCAAAATCAGGCGGTCTACTGATTCAGTTGACCTCCTTAATGCAAATCATGATGGTGCCATGCGTCCATTATGTATGCGAAAGAATCCCATCGATACATATTATTTCTACATGTGTGCACAACCATTCATCAAATTGCAGCATCCATATGATAACACAACCATTATACATTCATAAATTTAAATATGCACACACATTTATATGCAACATGAAGGTGATTGAGCCGATCTAGTGCCTAAGGTGTGTGAATATGCATCCACCAGCAACCACTAACAACCACTTGCATCCATTTGCATCCACCTTACATAACATGTCTCAAACACATGTTTCAACCATAGGACTACCCTATCTAAAGGTCAAAGATACTAGCGAGAGGACATAATAAAGACAGAACAAGTACAAGCTAAGCGATAAAGGAGAAATTAAAAGACATACCCTCGAAAAGAAAAGGGTACAATGAACGCATTTTCTCTTCCGTCTCCCAAGTAGCGTCGCTCTCATCATCTCTCCATTGCACTTTGACTAGCTTGACATCTCGATTCCTCATCTTCTTAATCTCCGACCCAAGGATGCATGTAGGAGCTCGTCGAATCGTCGCATCACGCTCTATCTCCACCTCTCCAAGCAAGCTCAGCTCTACCACTTCCGCGGTCTCATGCAAGCACTTCCTTAAATGTGATACATGGAATACGTCGTGTACACCACTAAGTCTCTCGGGC
Organism: Allium sativum; assembly: GCA_030737875.1. Taxonomy (NCBI): domain Eukaryota; kingdom Viridiplantae; phylum Streptophyta; class Magnoliopsida; order Asparagales; family Amaryllidaceae; genus Allium; species Allium sativum. The sequence continues at coordinate 457,580,581 of CM060909.1, forward strand.
AACTCCACTCTATACACCATCTGTCCAATCCTCTCCTTAATAGGAAACGGCCCTACGAACCTTGGTGCTAACTTCCCAACGAACCCAAAGCGAACAACATTCCGTAATGGAGACACCTTGATAAAGACCATGTCCCCAATATCAAATTCAAGATCTGTCCTCTTCTTGTCTGCATATGATTTCTGCCTATCTTGCGCCATCTTCATCCTCCTTCAAATCAAATCGATCTTTTCCGAAGTCTCTCTAATCATATCGGGCCCAAGTAAGATCTTATCCGTAGCTTCCCACCAACATGTAGGTGAACGACAAGGCCTTCCATAAAGAGCCTCGAAAGGTGCCATGCCAATGCTAGACTGAAAACTATTATTATACACAAACTCCACCAAGGGAAGATGCTCCTCCCATGTACCTCCGAAATCTAAAACACATAGCCTCAAAAGGTCCTCTAGAATACGATTCACCCACTCGGTTTGGCCGTCCGTCTGAGGATGATATGCGGTGCTCAAACATAACTGAGTCCCTACCGCCTCTTGCAAGCTCTTCCAAAACTTGCTAGTAAAGATAGGACTGCGATCGCTTACTATGCTAGAAGGAACATCGTGCAAACGAACTATCTCTCGAATGTATACGGAGGCTAACCATGGAGCAGTCCTCTTACTCTTCACGGGAATGAAATGGTCGCTCTTAGTAAGTCTGTCTACCACGACCCAAATCCCCGTATTACCCTTCCTCGATCTCGATAACCCATCAACAAAGTCCATCGAAACACTCTCCCGCTTCCATTGTGGGACCTCCAATGGGTGAAGCAACCCACCGGGCTTCTTTTACTCTGCTTTTACTTGTTGGCACACCAAGCATCTAGCGACAAACTCGGCCACATCCTTCTTCATACCGGCCCAAAAGTAAACTCGTCTCATGTCCATGTACATCTTGTCCCCGCCGGGATGAATGGTCATCTTCGAACGATGTGCATCATCAAGAATGGTCTTCCTCAAGTTCTCGTCTCATGGTACACAAAGTCTACCGTCCCTACGTAACCAACCCTTATCATCTAGGGTATACCTACTGAGATGTCTCGATGACTCAGCCCTTATGAGCTTCTCTATTAACTCAACCAACTGTGGGTCATCTCGCTGTTCCTCACCAATCCGTCCCAAAAGCGTAGGTCTGACCTCTAAGGATGCTAGCAAACCGGGTACATAGTCATTGGAAGGTCGAAAGTTAAACGTAGAGATGAACTCTAAGCTTCGCCGCTCAACAAACAACAGACTCAAGGACAACCTTTTCCTACTTAAGGCGTCTACCACCACATTACCCTTGCCAGGGGTATATGCTATCTCGAAATCGTAGGACGCTAAGAATTCCATCCACCTTTGCTGCCTTAAGTTCAAGTCCTTCTGAGAGAACAAGTATTTCAGCGATTTGTGGTCTGTGAACAATTCGAATTTCTCGCCAAGAAGATAATGGCGCCAAGACTTAAGCGCGAAAACAATAGCGACCAACACTAGGTCATGCGTAGGGTAATTTCTCTTATGCACTCTCAACTGCCTTCCTCCATAGGCTATTACCCTCCCCTCTTGCATTAAGACTGCACCTAGTCCTGTCCCACAAGCATCGGTATAAACGGTAAATGGCTTACTCCCATCTGGAAACACTAAGACTGGGGCTGTGGTCAAAGCTCTCTTTAAACGTTGGAACGCATCATCACAATCTATATCCCACGTGAAAACCAGGTTCTTCTTCGTCAAGCGTGTCAATGGGGCTGATATCCTTGCGAAGTCCTTGATAAACTTCCTATTGTAGCCAGCCAACCCCAAGAAACTTCTCACCTCGGTAGCATTTTTAGGGACCTTCCAATCTTGGATGGCCACCACCTTTGCGGGATCCACAGCTATCCCTTCTTTGGAAACCATGTGCCCTAAGAATCGCACTTCCTTCCTCCAAAAGTGACACTTAGAAAATTTAGCTTTAAGGTTATGCGCTCGAAGGGTCTCCAACACTTCCCTAAGATATAGGGCATGCTCTTCCTCACTCTTAGAAAAGATCAAGATGTCATCCACAAAGACCACCACGAATTTATTAAGGTACTCCCTAAACACCCTACTCATAAAGTCAACAAAGTATGCATGGGCGTTTGTCAAACCGAAGGGCATCACAAGCCACTCATAGAAACCGTCCGGAGTCCTAAAGGCAGTCTTGTCTATGCTATCCTCAGCCACTCTCAACTGATGGAAACCAGTGGCTAAGTCCAACTGCGAAAACACTGAGGCGCCAACTAACTGATCGAAGAGATCGTAAATCCTCGGCAGTGGGTGCCTATTCTTCTTAGTAAGTTTATTAAGTTCTCTATAGTCCACACAAAGTCTAAGGGACCCATCCACCTTCGTGGCAAATACTACTGGAGCACCCCACTCCGATATACTACGTCTTATGAACCCCTTCTCAAGCAACTCCCTTACTTGCTTATTGAGCTCCCTCCTCTCACGAGGAGCCACGTGGCGTACTGGCAGAGATACTGGTTTTGCATTATCTACAAGATAAATATGAAAATCTATCTCACGTTTTGGGGGTAGACCCCTTACCTCATCGAAGACATCAACATATTCACAGACTATACGAACAGAATGTAAATCATCATTGGATGCATCAAGTGACTCAAGATAACTAAGCATCACCGATCCTCTAGGGTCACAAGAAATATCAAGGATCTTTCCATAACGAGTCAACAATTTAACTACCCTTCTTTCACATTCTAGGATGGCACCGTATCTAGTTAGACAGTCCATACCTAAAATCAAGCCATAGCCCATGAAGCCAAGAACAAAGGCGTTTCATTCAAACCCAACACTCAAGATAGACACTCTCAAATCCCGACAAATATTAGAAAGATGAGCCGAACCACCAATAGGATTTGAGACTACTATGGGATCCGAAACTAGACTAGTATTTATGTGCAGTGTTTCAACTAACGAAGCAAACACAAACGAGTGTGAAGCGCCAGAGTCAAACAAAGTACGAACATGATGATCAAACAGAAAAACTAAACTTTCAACGGAAATGTTTCTACCTCGTTCTTGCAGTGGTGGGACCGCGAGAGCCTGGACCTGCTCCCTTGCCTGCCCCGGTGCCATGAGAGCCTGAAGCTGCCCTCCAGAAGTTCTTTGCCCCCTGTTTCCTTAGGCAGTCCTTAACTAGATGACCTGCCTCTCTACAGTGGAAACAGCCAGTCTTCTTCTTTTTCCTACAGTCTTTACTCAGATGGCCTGGTGTCCCACAATTAAATCACTTCTTCTTTCCTTTTCCATTATTGTTCTTCCCGCCCTTCTTGTTTTGTTGTTGTGGTTTCTTTTGATCTCCTTTCTTCTCAGGTGCCTTATTAGCATTGGCGCCTTTCTCCTCTTTATGCATAAGCTCCATGTCAACTAGTCTCTCAAAGGTGGCCATTATAGGGATGTTGGTCATAGCTAACCCATGTAGCGGTTCGTTCAAACCCTTAACAAATTTCAGGGCCTTCTTTTCGGGTGTATTCACCAAGTCCAAGCCAAATCTTGCCAACTGATTGAACTTGTTGAGGTATTCTTTCACTGATAGATTCCCTTGCTTCAACGCCATAAATCTTTCCATATATAAATTCTCTTCAGCCCGTGAGAGAAAATTTGCCTCAAACCTACGCCTGAAATCCGGCCACGTATCAACTGGACGCTCTCCATTAGTGACCTCCCACCAAAACGAGGCCTCATCCTTCATTAACCAGGCAGCTAACTGGACCTTTCTTCCATCTTCTACCTCAAAGATTCCAAACAATTCTTCCACCTCCTTTAACCAATTTCGAGCTTCAACAAACGTCTCCGACCCGTGAAAAGGTTTTCCGCCTATTGCCCGAAAGTCCTTGCATATCTTTACGAAAGTGTCAACACGAGGAGGAGGAGGAGGAGGGGGAGGAGGAGCATTTGCTGGGCCTGCGAAATTGGCCCTAGCTTCCAGATACCTTCTAAACCATCCTGGTATCGGTATCCCCTCCGGTATCTCGGGAATTCCAGACATACTGAAAAGAAAAATGAAGAGATTCAAACGAAGAATTCGAAAGAAAGATATATGGCTCTTGGGGGTTATGTTTTCAAAATAAACTTTTCTCTTGAAAATACTTTCCTTAAAACGTACTTTTGAAAGTATTTCTTTATAAAAGTGCCTTTGAAAAATAGTTTTTCAAAATTCATATCTGTTCTGGTAACCTTCAGCTCTGATACCACGTGTAACACCCCATGTCCATTAATGTCACTCACAAAGGGAATGCATTAACTTCTATGGAGCGTATTAATTGTGTATAGAACAGAAACTTAACAACAAGACAGATATAAAACAGTACTTAAAGGTTTAAAACTTTATTCATTGCAGCGGTAACAGATAAGTTTGATTGCATCATCAAAAACCAAAGACTAGAGTCAAGTACATAATATCCATCTTGATTAAATCAGAGTACATAAAATGAAAGACATAACCCCAACATAAAATAGCCATAAATAAGATAGGCTGAACTTTTACTTCAGCGATCCAAGCAACTTCTAAAGAAAGAGATAAAGCTGTCCAAATCAAGCTCCACTAGTGCTAGTCCCTCCCTGAACACCTGGGGGGGGGGGAGGGAAGAAAAGAGGTGGAAACAAGGGGGTCAGACATAAAGTCTGGTGAGTGCAATAACTTTAACAATATAATCATTAAGTAACTAGGATAAGGCATAAGCTGGAAAATAAGGAAATGACAGTGAACAATTGGGTATGACAGAGCAAACAAGGAAATAAGACGAACAAAGATAACATTAAAGGCGCACCTAAACCACTATAAGATAATTACTATACTGCACCACCACTAGTCACCCTAAAGGTTGATCCCGCCTACAGAACTTAATAATGATAATGGTAGTTTCGTGTACCCCTAGCTGCCTTCATAGATGCCGTCTGCCCCTATCTCCGCTAGGTGTACCCACTACCCCTATTCGATCGGCTCCCTAACTCGTAGATACCTGTGCTGGCCCCACAGTGGGGTGTATCACTCCCCAAAGTGGCAGCCCGATACTACCAAAAATGCACGGCTTATATCTACACGATGCAACAACGTCTTACCTACGAGCCTGGGCCCACACACGCATATGAACCCGTTGGACTTGCGTTGCCACCGCTGACCCGTTTTGACCTCTTACAATCAAATCCAGTACGCGTGTCCCATCCTCGACTTGGGTCGAGCCCACAAAGATACTTAATGAGTTACTGGTTTGAAAAGGGCCCCCATGCATGACACAAGCTTTCCACCTATGCTTGGTCCCCTCTAAGGTTTTTCCCCACTTAACCCCATTCTTATTCATGTCTTCTTACATGTTTCAATCTTGGTTAAGTGCATCTAATCGTATTTTAAATGCCACCCAAGGCACCCACTAAATTCCACATGCCACCCAAGGCACCCACTTAACCCCCTCATGTCCCACTACATGTTTATCTGGTTAAGTGCTTCTTAATTCATTAAGACCATAACCTTGTAAATACCTCCCACATTAGACTGGCATTTGTGGCAGCTGGATTTGCCAGGCGGGTCCAGGCAGTCTTACACCACAAACAAGCCTAACCTCGTGTCTTTACATCTATAACGCATTTAATTCATGCCTTTGACCTCTCGCATTATACTGGCATTTGTGGCAGCTGGATTTGCCGGGCGGGTCCGGGCAGTCTTACACCACAAAAGAGTCTAACCTCGTGTCTTAGGCGGTTTATTATTACATATTTCATTTAACCCCAAATTGGATTAATATCCCTAATTTGAATTGTCAATCAATTCCAAATTTGACTATGTCCATAATTGACACCTTATTTATGTCCATCTATTTATGGTAATAAAATTATACCAATTAACATCACAAATTAATTATATGCCATTTTAAGGCACATAAACCAATTCTCCATATTAAATATTTTGATCTTATCCCATTGCCCCTACGTTGTACATTCGTTCGTTTAACGTGAAATATACGTTAGACTCGAATAGTCAAACTTATGGAATTGAGAAAACATCACAACATGCATATAATATAAATTAGATCTAACTTACGAATAAAAGTCATAACATGAATTGGCATATAGATCTAAACATAAGGGGTGAACTTGCATGTGTGAATAAGGTGTTTCATCTAAACTTGCATAGACAATGGGTGTATAACACATGTACTTTCATAACTTATAAAGGTATGAACTTGCATAGGAATCTTAAACTTTCATTACATGATTCATACCCCCAAACATATATATACTTACATATGTGATTTATGCAACATAAACTATGATGTAAACTTGCACCTAAACATGTAAATTAAGATCTACATGTAAACTATCATATTAAATTTTGTATAATCCGCATACATACTTAAATATAACTTGCACATGTCTTAACCTAAACTTTAGATCCAAACTTACACATAAAATAGATGTCATGAAACATGTAAGGATGGTATATGATTCTCATCAACTTGCATATGATTCCTATATAATTTAACATCCAAACTTGCATATAGAACTATGAATCAAGTTGAGCATAGGTGATTGAGCATATGATAAGGATCCACAACACAAATAAACTAAAACTATCATTATGAACAACTAGTATATATTCACCCAATATTACATCATAGCCGTATAATCCAATTTATATCTCAACCCGATTAACATATTAATTACCTTATTAAAGAAATTGAACTCACAACTCAAAGAAGGTCTTGAGTTCTAAAATCTGAGTTCTGAAATTGATTTAGCTCTCCTTTGAAGAAGACAAATTTTTTGTTGTTTAGATTTGAGTTGAATAGAATTGAGTTGATTAGCTTTCCTTCCTCTCTAATTGGTGGCGGCTACTCTAGGTTGCAAGGTGATAGCATAACGTCCATGGTTCTAATTTTAATTAGGTTTTAGGGTTTGAGTCTACATGTGTTTATATAGAATTTAGGATTAATTTAGGCCATCCGATCAACCTAGAATAAACCACAGTCATTCAGACCAGATCAGAAACCCTAATGACTCAGCAAACAGTCACCAAATCGTCATCTTTCAAATCTGCCCGGGGGGCAGGTCGACCCCCAGGTCGACCCCCTGGTCGACCTGTATGGGTAGGTCGATCCCCAGGTCGATCTCCCGGTCGACCTGGCCCCTGGCGGGAATTTTCTCGCCTAGCCCAGTCTGAGTCTAAATTTGAATTTTTGAAATCTATTTGAATTTTTCTGAAATTTCCGATCGCCATAAATTCTTCATACGAAGTCCAATTCACGCAAACTCGGACTCTATCTCAACCAGAATTCCGAGATGAACACAATGGCGTAACCCATTTCCCTTAATTCTCACATCTGAGATTAATTATTCTTTAATTTGTTAACATTAATATTAAAATTACGGGGTGTTACAATCTATAAGACAAATTCTCGATTTTTCACTTTCATTGGAAAGATATTGTTCAATAGATTCAAACGTATCTTGTTTTGTAGAAATCCGACTTATATTGGATTCTATATATTCAGTTGAAGCTCAAATCGTAAATTACGGACTACCGCAACTGTTTCAAGCCCATTTTAATTATATTATAAATTATACATTTAAATATCATTTTATTAAATAAATTCCTATATATAATTCAAATAAAATATTTAAAACAAATTTAAATAATCAGAATTCAATGGCTAAAAATCCGGGTCGTTACAGCTAAGGGGGAGTACGGAGTCGTGGTGCCGGCGGTGAGGCCGAGGTAGTCCCAGGTCTGCCAGAGGCTGCGGTCGATGCTTGGGGGAAGGGTCATGAAGAGGAAGTGGGTTCTGGTAAAGGGGGGGGGGGGTAATCAGGTATTTTCCTGGGAAGATTAGAAAACGCGTAGGAGGTTAGCGAATAGGCTGACGTGGATTATAAATCACGGTAAGTAATTTAATTAATTATCGTTAAGTTTTTTATTAATAATTAAATTAGTTAATTAATTATCGTTAAAATTATATGAAATGGAAATAGCGATAAATTTATCATACATTAACGAAATTTCGCAAAACAGGACTCTTTGGTATCGTGGCGACAAACACTACGGCTGACTCGGACAAGATTGGGAATGATTGGAATTTTATATAATTTCAAACGTATGTTTGAAACTATATATAACAATGATCAAATCATCAACTCAAAATTTAATTGGTGTGTGAACTCTCACACTTTTCTGTACTGCCATGATGTGATAAATCCATATAATTTAAAATATCATTAATATTATATATATTGGTTGATTGGCTGCCTTGGTTGCTTATGGTTGATGTAATGGTTGTTGTTAATTCTAGTATGATCGTTAATTTATTTGTTTAAAATTTTATGCTATCATGAAATGTTATAATAATATGTAATGCAGGGAAGAAAAGGTTGGAGGAATCAAACCAGATTCCTCAATTTATTTTATGTTATTTATTGTTCACATTATTCATATATATATATATATGAATTGTTTACCTCAAATGATATCAAACCCTCTTCGGATTGAATGGATGTTAATCGTTGTTGTGATTTTAATCAATCGACAGTATTGATTAAGTGGTTGGTAGTGATGGCCTAAATCAATTATTTATGACTTCGTTTTGCCGTTAGGCGAACTGACGAAGATTGAAGTTATAAATTTATTTTATAACTGAAATGAAATTTGAAGTTGTTTTATACAAATTAATTTAAACAGAAGTTTTTATAAATATATTTATATTATAATTATGTTTTATTAAAGAATTTATTAAATGGTTCATATAATGAATTATTATTTCATTGATGATTAGAAAGGAAGAAACTAATATATGGATTGGTAAAATTGAATAATTGTTTTACGAAACAGTTGAATGATTTTTTTTAAATTAATTAAGTTATTAATTAATTTAAAAAGGGAAACGATGAATGAATATGTAACAACCCGCATTTTTAGCAGCCAAATATTTTATTTAATTTATTATTTTAAATATTATATTTGGAATATTAATGGATTTTAATATTTAATTCGTTCTTTAAAACGAAGTTTTAACATTAATTTTATTTAAATACAAAACAAGCTCGAAATCGCGCGGTAGTTCGTAAATTGGAGTTTTGAACTTCAACCGAGAATACAGGAGCCGATATAAGTCGGATTTCTATGAAACAAGAAATGTTGGGATCGCGTTGATTATAATTTTCATATGAAAGAGGAAAATCCAGATTTCGTGTTATAGATTGTAAGTTATGGCTAAATCAAATTTTAAAATAATCGATGTGAAAATCGTTATTTAAATATCGGCCTTTAAAATGGCCATTTTACAAACGGACTTCGTTTTCGACGAAATCAGTTTCATTGGGACCGTAACGTTAAATTATTGTATGGTGTTTAATTGCGTGGAAAACCGATGTCGTATGTGACCACGGTAGCCGTAAATGCCCAGTTATTTTCTGTAGCGCGTAATTAAATTTATTTAATTTAATAAAAGGATATTTAAGTGTAACTTGAGCAGACGATCGAATTATGCCGTGAAACCAATTCCGTTGAGTTCGTATCATCCATTAGAGTCAGTATAAGTATATAGTTTGTTATTTTTGAAGAACGTGTAATTTGGTGTTCGAAATGGCATTGCGGTGCACGTAAAAATAGCCTACCAGGGATACAGTCTCAGAATGCGACGAAACTGGTGCCGTTGGGTTCGTATTGAAGAATTATTATAGGATTGCAAGGTTTCAAGTTGATTTGATTTATCTAGTGATCGTGGAAAATTTAAACGCGTGTTTATTTCTGGGTTTATAAAGGAAATTTTTCCATACGACCTCGGATTTCGACGAAACTTGTCCCATTGGATCCGGAATATCTTTTTACACCAAGATTAGCCTTTTTATCAGTAAACAGGAATCGTTTGTGGTGTTTTCTGCGTGTTACTTTACGACGAAGTTTCGTAAATAATATTTTATTAATTGGGTCGCCTATATATACCGTCTTATTAAGTCCTTAACCCTAATTTTAGACTCCTGTGGTCAATCTTTTTAATGCCACTATCAGGAGTGAAATGGACGGCAGAAAACTCTTCAACCAATCCCTCTTGATCTTCTTATTCATTCACAACTTTGTTAATCCATAAACTACGGAAATGATCATCTGCTTGAGAGCTACTATCAGACCAGGCACGATCAGTTTTCGAAGCTCAGGTCGGCCTGAATCTTGCCAAGGAGGCGTGCCGTTCAGAGAGTAATTGGGGGTGACTGGGTCTATCATGGGTGACGATGTTCGAGGCGTTGGTGAAGGAAGGCCGTGAGGTCGCGGTGATGGTCTCCGACGAACTGGGGCAGAACGTGGCAGTGCTTTCTTGGATCGTGCGTGGAGAGTGATGGGTTTGGAACGATACATATTGGCAGCTAGTAGGAGAAGGGTGATCAGTTAAACGAAGAGTTTAAAGGAAGGAATCTGGTATTCGAACTCGAGAACAAGCCTGGGTGTTTGCGGTGTGTCATGGAGCAGTTTAGTGCGGCCGTATCTTCTGCTAACTGACGTAATTACTGAAACAGTAAAACATTATTAAGCTATGTTAAGTTAATTACTAATCAAACTTTAATCTATTGATAATTGGTGGTTAAATTTGTGATGGCCTACTGGAACAACTTTACATGACAAGGAACAAAGTGCAGTAGGACTATAGAGATCAGCCTGTTAATCAGTATGGAAAGTACCAAAAGGATGATGATTTTGGTTGTGAACAGAAATTCAGACCGTGAGAGAAGCATACAAACGAAGGAAGAGCCATGAGGTATAAACGCAAGGGAAGGTATTGACGGTCCTTGGTTATGAAGGGAAACGTGGGGGATTAACTAAAGTAACTTATTAAATTAGCATTAAAACCATTAATTAGGAAATTTACGTAGTAACTAAAATTTATAACTTATAATTTGAATTGATGCAGGTGTCAGGTGTTTGAACAATGGAGCGAAACCACTGAATGAAAATACAGGGTTCAACCATGATTTATTCTAACCTAATGTAATTAAGAATGAACTATTTAAGGAATTATATTATATTAATAAAATCGTATATTTATAACTTTCGATCACGTGAACAGAATGGAACAAACCGAAATGTGTTGAAATCGCATTGACGAACGAAATGTTATGGAATGAACATGGACAGTGCAGAAGACAGTTGGAATCTACAGTTAAAATTAAAAGACAGTTTAATTTAACTGTAACCGAACTGCGACTGAGTCAAATCAAAGTGAGTTAAACTCACTCAGTTTTCCCCATTTATATTTTATATAAATTGGGTTTTTATTTTGTGTGCTCTGGTTGCTAATATTTGACTGTTTGCTAGTCATGGATTTATTTGTTGATTTAACCGATGAAATTAAACCGTCGTTTAATTTCAGTGAAGTACCAAATCGTTATTCTAACGATTGGTTCCAATAAAGGTAACTGTCCTTGTTAGTCACGTTAATAAAATAAACGTGTTTAATTGGTTGAATTGTTTGAATTGCTTGTGGTTGGGATTAAATGATCGTTAATAAATTGAACGATCTGTTTGGAGATAACCATTTGTATACAGGGAAGAACAAGTTGGAGGGATCCAATGGGATTCCTCAAATTATATTATTTATTTTCATATTATCACATGAACTGTCATGTTTGGGTAATGGATTTGAGTATTGATCATTGATTGACAAGTCAACCTGTGTTGTGTTTTAACCAATGAGCTACGTTGGTCAAGTAATCGGCAGTAAATGGCATAAAAGTAAATTGTTTTAATTATATCGATTTAATGTCAGGTGAATTGATAGAACTGAAATTATAAAATTTATTTATAACTAAAGATAGATTTGAAATATATATTTTGAATAAAAGTTTATCAAAAGGGGAATTTAGACGGAAAGGGGTAGACTAAACCAGAATTGATTCAAACAAGGGTTATAAAAGCGATGAGACGTTATATCGTTAATTTTAAATTAACGTTAATTAATAATGTGATCGTGTAAAGGTAGGGAATTGAAATATGAATTTCAAAGCGGGAAATGATCGAAAGGATTTGAAAAAGAATTTGTGAAACTAAACGTGGTAAAGGAAGTATGATTTTGTAAGCAAATCCGAATGGTGAAATGAAATTGTTTAAAAAGGGTAATGGTTTAAAAGTGGTGTTTATAAGGGATTACTTAATTATTAAATTAAGAAATAGTGGTTATATTCGAGCAAGAGAATTTCCAAGAGTAAGAAGGTTTTATGAAACCGTATTTTGAATAGTTCAGTCAAATGGAATTTGTAATTATATTAGAATGAAATATTGGATTTTGGGTTATAACTCGTATCCATCTTAAGGTATGAACGTTGTTGATCAAGGTCTGAGAGGTAATTAAAATACCCCAACTTGAACGACTTCAGGATTTTCTGAGGGTGGTATTAGTTGTAATGGTGAAAGAGGTTAGTAAAATATATTATTTCTATTAGAGAAATAATAAAACAATATTTTTGGCAAAAATTTGGAAATACATATAAATGAGCGTTCCAATGAAAAAAGGAAAAAAAATGGCATTTCGTGAATTATAACGATATTTTCAAGCTAGAAATGAAATGTAAAAGCTGAGTTTGTTCAAGCGTTATGTATTGTCGAGTAATGAATAAAAGATATATTGTTTTACAAGTAATAAATTGAATCGATTTCCCAATATGAGATAATAATGTGGCTAATGTTTTGAAAGTGGAAATAGGAAACTGGATATATAAAAGTGAAATTGTTAAAAGTAAAACCTTATGTTAAATAAGAAGTGAGAAATCTATATTTATAATATCTAAATATTTAAGAGTTTGAATTTACATTTGTTTTATTTAAAAAGGGCAAGTGGTGCTGAATGATGAACCAGTGAATCCATTGGATTGTCATGTTTGAAACACTGTTTATTTTGATAGTTAAATCACCGACTATCAAATTTGACCAATACGACTGTTGGTAAGGAAAGACCGGGATCGAACTTAGGTTCGAAAACCATTCCGACCAACAAATACGTGAAGATATCAGAAGACGGTCGAGATGGATCATTGAAGACCGTGGATCTTCATAAGCGGAAGGATTACTTATAATCTCTGGCTTAGCGGCCCGAGATACACTGTGATTCTGTCGTGGTTGGAATCCACGGGTTGCAAGGACTTCTCGCTACGGATCCGTGGGGTGATTCCTATATGAGATGCAGTAGGAGAGTACCTTCGGTTCATCCTGTTCCTGGATGACTTGTATGGACGGATGTCTGAAAGAGTATATCCAAAAGGGATCACGTACGTTGATTTCTTCAAATGTACCTAGGTAGCTCCCAAATAGAGTATGTTTGTGGACGTCAATTAGTGATATCTGGCTGATCTGACGATGTGGCATTCAAAGTGAATGGTGACCAAGTGTCCCAAAAGGAAATTCAAACCTCAAGCCTCACAGCCGGGAAATGACAAAAATCGGGCAGGCAGCATGGCTATGTGGGTCGCTCCCGTTAGGGTGTATAACACCTATCTAGAGAAATTCCTTTTGTTTCTTTAATCTATTTCGATGCTGTCCCTTTTTGGGAAACGGTGGTTTTAGCCTGACCATTGGTGATATACATTCGATACACTTAAGCGAAATGAGTGGTCGGTCATGTGAGGTCCGGGTTGCAAGATGTTCTTGTTGAACCCAGTGTATTCGCCTCTAGAGATACACTATCGGCAGGTGGTCCCATACCTTGTCAAGGTCGGAATCCAATCTCCAATAAGCGCCCGCGGTTGTGATTGTATACTATATATGTGGAGCATGAGATGCAAGCGTTCCACTAGATTGATATTTACTTCTATTTAGACATTATTATAATATCAGACCAGATATTGATTTCAAAAATGGTCTGGGTTATCGTAAGGTAAAAACCGTTCGTGTTTATGTGTGGATTTGGTCTTACGATTATCCTTTTCTTTGAAAAGATTTTTTCTTTAAAATCGAGTTGTGTGTTACCTTAATACTGTGCGAGTTTTTCTCACTCTGGTTCACCAGACTGACCCGGTGTTTTGTAAGTGCTCGTGTTAGCCTGGGGTGTACAGGTCCAGGCCATCGGATGCTGCGAAGTACAGAGACAAGCTGGAGATGTTCGGACGTATGATATTATATAGCTACTATTCCGCTGTGTGTTGTATATGGGAACAGGTTATTATAACTGTCCCGTTGTGTGATGTACTCTGATACTGTAAGTATTTTTAAAGCTCTCAATAAAGTTTTATTTCTGTATTATATTTTGTTCCGCTGCGGTGTGAGACTCTGATTCTGTGTTGTGTTGGTTCTTCTTCTTCTTCTATTCTAATATTTCTTTCTTTCTTATCTCACCCTCTAAATTCATTCTAATAACGTTCCAGTGTTTTCGGTGTTGGAAGGTCGGCAAGAGTTACTGTAAAGGTATTTATGTCGATTTCCAGAGCCGAAAATCCCTGGGTTGTTACAGTGGTGTCAGAGCTATTGGTTTAGTAATAATCTTGGCTCTGTGGTGTAACTTGATAGAGATTGGGTTAGAAATACCCTAGATCGAGATTGAGTGTATATATATATATATATATATATATATGAGAGCGTATTTGTAAATTTTATATAAAATGTTTTGTATTGTGTTTGTTGATCAGTTCAAGTGTTGAGAGGCATTGGACTGGTAAATGAATGCGGTATTGTTTTGAAAAGAGGGTAAATGAAATAATTTTACCCAAATTATATTTTTGTATAGAAAAGAAATAATTTTATCAATTATTGAGATATTAGTGTGTTTGATCGATTTAAATGGAATTCAAATCGAATTGAAAATTTGAATTGAAATTTAATCTGATTAAGTGAAATTAAATTAATAAAGGCATTGAAATTGAATTAAATAAATTGGAAATTTGATGAATAAATATCAAATAGAAATCAATCGGGTACTAATCGATTGATAATCAAATATGTGAAACCAAAATAAATGTTAATATTGAATGTGAATTCAATTGATTTGGTTGATTTGGTTGTGTATTGGTTGTTGTGATTGATTTATTATTGGATGATGGTTTGTTTGAATAGAAATAATCAACGAATTTATTGGAACTAAATGAATTATAAACTAAAGAATAAATTCCGGTATAGTTTACACTAGAATGAAACTGCATATGAATTGGAATTTATGATTTAACCTTGTATTTGAAAATGGATTGATGTTGTATGTTTGATTTTTTTTCAATCGGTGTGGTTATACCAGTTGGTTAGTGAGATATTGTCTCAGAATTTCTTATAGTTATTACTTATATGTGAATTGAGTTGAGTACAGGTGCCAGATGGCTTTTGAGGATCAGATTTAGATTGAATAAATCGCGATAAATTTAATAGCACTCGCAAAAAGGTACGCCTACGCGAAATATAAAATTTTTGGGGTTTTGATTTTTTGATTTCCGACCGTTGGTCGATGTATATATATTATTTGTTCCTGCGATATCGCAGATGTCACTCCGTGCAGGGGAGACTCTGCCGAATTTTCCCGGGAATTTAAGGTGTTAGAAAATTTTCGAAGATTTTTTTGAAAAATATTTATTTATGATATTGAATCGGTTTTTGATTTATAATAAATTGGGTTTGGAAATTAATGGGTTGTAGCGTTCTTTCTTACCTTGGCAATTTCGAGGACGAAATTATTTTAAGGGGGAAAGAATGTAACGACCCGCATTTTTGGCAACCAAATATTTTATTTAATTTATTATTTTAAATATTATATTTGGAATATTAAGGATTTTAATATTTAATTCGTTCTTTAAAATGAAGTTTTAACGTTAATTTTATTTAAAATAAAACGAGCTCGAAATCGCGCGGTAGTTCCTAAATTGGAGTTTTGAACTTCAACTGAGAATACATGAGTCGATATAAGTCGGATTTCTGTGAAACAAGAAACGTTGGGATTGTGTTGATTATAATTTTCATATGAAAGAGGAAAATCCAGATTTTGTGTTGTAGATTGTAGATTATGGCTAAATCAAATTTTAAAATAATCGTTGTGAAAATCATTATTTAAATATCGGCCTTTAAAATGGCCAATTTGCAAACGGACTTCGTTTTCGACGAAATCAGTTTCATTGGGACCGTAACGTTAAATTATTGTATGGTTTTGAATTGCGTGGCAAACCGATGTCGTATGTGACCACGGTAGCCGTAAACGCCCAGTTATTTTCTGTAGCGCGTAAATAAATTTATTTAATTTAATAAAAGGATATTTAAGTGCAACTTGAGAAGACGATCGAATTAAGCCGCGAAAGCAATTCCATTGAGTTCGTATCATCCATTAGAGTCATGATAGGTATATAGTTTGATATTTTTGAAGAACGTGTAATTTGGTGTTCGAAATGGCATTGCGGTGTGCGTAAAAATAGCCTATCGGGGATACAGTCTCAGAATGCGACGAAACTGGTGCCGTTGGGTTCGTATTGAAGAATTATTATAGGATTGCAAGGTTTCAAGTTGATTTGATTTATCTAGTGATCGTGGAAAATTTAAATGCATGTTTATTTCTGGGTTTGTAAAGGAAATTTTTCCATACTACCTCGGATTTCGACGAAACTTGTCCCATTGGATCCGAAATATCTTTTTACACCAAGATTAGCCTTTTTATCAGTAAACATGAATCGTTTGTGGTGTTTTCTGTGTATTACTTTGCGGCGAAGTTTCGTAAATAGTATTTTATTAATCGGGTCGCCTATATATACCGTCTTATTAAGTCCTTAACCCTAATTTTAGAATCCTGTGGTCAATCTTTTTAATGCCGTCGTCAGGAGTGAAATGGACGGCAGAAAACTCTTCAACCAATCCCTCTTGATCTTCTTATTCTTTCTCAACTTTGTTAATCCATCAACTGCGGAAATGATCATCTGCTTGAGAGCTACTATCGAACCGGGCACGATCAGTTTTCGAAGCTCAGGTCTGCCTGAATCTCGCCAAGGAGGCGCGTCGTTCAAAGAGTAATTGGGGGTGACTGGATCTATCGTGGGTGACGAGGTTCGAGGTGTTGGTGACGGAAGGCCGTGAGGTCGCGGTGAGGGTCTCTGACCAGTCTCCGACGAACTGGGGCAGAGCGTGGCAGTGCTTTCTTGGATCGTGCGTGGAGAGTGATGGGTTTAGAACGATACATATTGGCAGCTAGTGGGAGAAGGATGAGCAGTTAAACGAAGAGTTTAAAGGAAGGAATCTGTTATTCGAACTCGTGAACAAGCCTGGGTGTTTGCGGTGTGTCAAGGAGTAGTTTAGTGCGGCCGTATCTTCTGCTAACCGACTTAATTACTGAAACAGTAAAACATTATTAAGCTAGGTTAAGTTAATTACTAATCAAACTTTAATCTATTGATAATTGGTGGTTAAATTTGTGACAGCCTACTGGGACAACTTTACACGACAAGGAACAAAGTGCAGTAGGACTATAGAGATCAGCCTGTTAATCAGTATGGAAAGTACCTATTAATTTATAAGGTTTTGATTAGGAATTGTTATGGTAATTAAAATTGGTGTACACTAAAGGATGATGATTTTGGTTGTGAACAGAAATTCAGACCATGAGAGAAGCATACAAATGAAGGAAGAGCCATGAGGTATAAACGCAAAGGAAGGTATCGATGGTCCTTGGTTATGAAGAGCAACGTGGGGGATTAGCTAAAGTAACTTATTAAATTAGCATTAAAACCGTTAATTAGGAAATTTACGTAGTAACTAAAATTTATAACTTATAATTTGAATTGATGCAGGTGTCAGGTGTTTGAACAATGGAGCGAAACCACTGAACGAAAATACAGGGTTCAACCGTGATTTATTCTAACCTAATGTAATTAAGAATGAACTATTTAAGGAATTATATTATATTAATAAAATCGTATATTTATAACTTTCGATCACGTGAACAGAATGGAACAAACCGAAATGTGTTGAAATCGCATTGACGAACGAAATGTTATGGAATGAACATGGACAGTGTAGAAGACAGTTGGAATCTACAGTTAAAATTAAATGACTGTTTAATTTAACTGTAACCGAACCGCAACTGAGTCATATCAAGGTGAGTTAAACTCACTCAGTTTTCCCCATTTATATTTTATATAAATTGGGTTTTTATTTTGTGTGCTCTGGTTGCTAATATTTGTCTGTTTGCTAGTCATGGATTTATTTTTTGATTTAACCGATGAAATTAAACCGTCGTTTAATTTCAGTGAAGTACCAAATCGTTATTCTAACGATTGGTTCCAATAAAGGTAACTTACCTTGTTGGTCACGTTTATAAAATAAACATGTTTAATTGGTTGAATTGTTTGAATTGCTTGGGGTTGGGATTAAATGATCATTATTACATTGAACGATCTATTTGGAGATAACCATTTGTATACAGGGAAGAACAGGTTGGAGGGATCCAACGGGATTCCTCAAGTTATATTATTTATTTTCATATTATCATATGAACTGCCATGTTTGGGTAATAGATTTGAGTATTGATCATTGATTGACAAGTCAACCTGTGTTGTGTTTTAACCAATGAGCTACGTTGGTTAAGTAATCGGCAGTAAATGGCCTAAAAGTAAATTGTTTTATTTATATCGATTTACTGTCAAGTGAATTGATAGAACTGAAATTTTAAAATTTATTTATAACTAAAGATAGATTTGAAATATATATTTTGAATAAAAGTTCATCAAAAAGGGAATTTAGATGGAAAGGGGTAGACTAAACTAGAATTGATTCAAACAAGGGTTATAAAAGCGATGAGACGTTATATCGTTAATTTTAAATTAACGTTAATTAATAATGTGATCGTGTAAAGGTAGGGAATTGAAATATGAATTTCAAAGCGGGAAATGATCAAAAGGGTTTGAAAAAGAATTTGTGAAACTAAACGTGGTAAAGGAAGTAGGATTTTGTAAGCAAATCCGAATGGTGAAATGAAATTGTTTAAAAAGGGTAAAGGTTTAAAAGTGGTGTTTATAAGGGATTACTTAATTATTAAATTAAGAAATAATGGTTATATTCGAGCGAGAGAATTTCCAAGAGTAAGAAGGTTTTATGAAACCATATTTTGAATAGTTCAGTTAAATGGAATTTGTAATTATATTAGAATGAAATATTGGGTTTTGGGTTACAACTCGTATCCATCTTAAGGTATGAACGTTGTCGATCAAGGTCTGAGAGGTAATTAAAATACCCCAACTTGAATGACTTCAGGATTATCTGAGGGTGGTATTAGTTGTAATGGTGAAAGAGGTTAGTAAAATATATTATTTCCATTAGAGAAATAATAACACAATATTTTTGGCGAAAATTTGGAAATACATATAAATGAGGGTTCCAAAGAAAAAGGAAAAAAAATGGCATTTCATGAATTATAACGATATTTTCAAGCTAGAAATGAAATGTAAAAGCTGAGTTTGTTCAAGCGTTATGTATTGTCGAGTAATGGATAAAAGATATATCGTAATGTTGTTTTACAAGTAATAAATTGAACCGATTTCCCAATATGAGATAATAATGTGGCTAATGTTTTGAAAGTGGAAATAGGAAACTGGATATATAAAAGTGAAATTGTTTAAAGTAAAACCTTATGTTAAATAAGAAGTGAGAAATCAATATTTATAATATCTAAATATTTAAGAGTTTGAATTTACATTTGTTTTATTTAAAAAGGGCAAGTGGTGCTGAATGCTGAACCAGTGAATCCATTGGATTGTCATGTTTGAAACACTATTTTTTATATAGTTAAATCACCGACTATCAAATCTGACCAATACGACTGTTGGTAAGGAAAGACCGGGATCGAACTTACGTTCGAAAACCATTCCGACCAACAAATACGTGAAGATATCAGAAGACGATCGAGATGGAGCATTGAAGACTGTGGATCTTCATAAGCGGAAGGATTACTTATAATCTCTGGCTTAGCAGCCCGAGATACACTGTGATTCTGTCGTGGTTGGAATCCACGGGTTGCAAGGACTTCTCGCTACTGATCCATGGGGTGATTCCTATATGAGATCCAGTAGGAGAGTACCTTCGGTTCATCCTGTTCCTAGATGACTTGTATGTACGGATGTCTGATAGCGCATTTCCAAAAGGGATCACGTACGTTGATTTCTTCAAACGTACCTGGGTAGCTCCCAAATAGAGTATGTTTGTGGACGTCAATTAGTGATATCTGGCAGATCTGACGATGTGGCATTCAAATTGAATGGTGACCAAGTGTCCCAAAAGGAAATTCAAACCTCAAGCCTCACAGCCGGGAAATGACAAAAATCGGGCAGGCAGCATGGCTATGTAGGTCGCTCCCATTAGGGTGTATAATCACCTATCTAGAGAAATTCCTTTTGTTTCTTTAATCTATTTTGATGCTGTCCCTTTTTGGGAAACGGTGGTTTGAGTCTAACCGTTAGTGATATACATTCGATACACTTAAGCGAAATGAGTGGTCGGTCATGTGAGGGACGGGTTGCAAGACGTTCTTGTTGAACCCAGTGTATTCGCCTCTAGAGATACACTATCGGCAGGTGGTCCCATACCTTGTCAAGGTCGGAATCCAATCTCCAATAAGCGCCCGCGGTTGTGATTGTATACTATATATGTGGAGCGTGAGATGCAAGTGTTGCACTAGATTGATATTTACTTGTATTTAGACATTATTATAATATCAGACAAGATATTGATTTCAAAAATGGTTTGGGTTATCGTAAGGTAAAAACCGTCCGTGTTTATGTGTGGATTTGGTCTTATGATTATCCTTTTCTTTGAAAAGATTTTTACTTTAAAATCGAGTTGTGTGTTACCTTAATACTGTGCGAGTTTTTCTCACTCTGGTTCACCAGACTGACCCGGTGTTTTGTAAATGCTTGGGTTAGCCCGAGGTGTACAGGTCCAGGCCATCGGATGCTACAAAGTCCAGAGACAAGCTGGAGATGTTCGGACGTATGATATTATATAGCTACTATTCCGCTGTGTGTTGTATATGGGAACAGGTTATTATAACTGTCCCGTTGTGTAATGTACTCTGATATTGTAAGTATTTTTAAAGCTCTCAATAAAGATTTATTTCTGTATTATATTTTGTTCCGCTGCGGTGTGAGACTCTGATTCTGTGTTGTGTTGGTTCTTCTTCTTCTTCTTCTATTCTAATATTTCTTTCTTTCTTATCTCACCCTCTAAATTCATTCTAATAACGTTCATGTGTTTTCGGTGTTGGAAGGTCGGCATGAGTTACAGTAAAGGTATTTATGTCGATTTCCGGAGCCGAAAATCCCTGGATCGTTACAGAGTATCAATTAGTAATTAACTTATGTTGATGGTCGACAAAGGAGAATGTTTTAATTAAAGTTAACGATTGGGATGATTTGATTTTAATTAATAAAATCGATAGTTTTCGAATATTCGTTAAATTTAATGATGGATGTTCAAAGTTAGTTAATCTTTGATTAACTATAATTTAAGAATGATTTTCAAGTTAACTATTATTAATGAGGTTAATTAAGATTTAAAAATATTTTAAAAATGATTAATTATTTTATTTCTAGTTAATAAAGGAATTAGCTATTTTAATGTAGTTAATGTGGTAGTTAGCTATTATTTTAATTAATTAAAGCGATTAATTTTTAATTAAAATTAAATTAAGAAGTTACTCAGTAGCGATAAGATTGAGTAAGATTTGGTAAGAATTTTATAAGAGATGAAATGGAAATCAGTCAACAGTTTAACTGATGTATACGGTTGACAAAGTCGACTATTTTTAATTGAAACTGATGATTAGTTTAATTTGTTTTAAATTAATCTAATCAATGGTTTCCAAAAATAAGAATGTCGCTAATAGTTAGTTAATCTCTGATTAATTATAATTTTAAAGTGATTATTAATTTAATTTTTTTAATAAATAAATTATTATTTAATAATCCCTTAAAATGATTAATTGCTCTATTCTAGTTAATAATGGAATTAACTACTTTTAAAGTGGTTAATGTTGAAGTAAATTACTTTTAAATAATGATAATTAAAGCAATTACTTTTTAATGGTAAATTAAATTAAAAAGTGATCAAATGGAAATAAGTTTGATAAAAATTTAGTTAGAGTTTTATAAGAGGGTTATAACCCGGGTTTACGAATTGTAACAACCCGGAAAATCTGGGCCAGTTTAAAATTTTTATTTTGGCAATTTTAGCGAATTTAGATTATTTAAAATGAATTATTTTAAATAAAAACGACGAGAAATTTATTTTGAATATAAATCGATCGCATATATTATATACGTCGTCGTTAGAATATAAATAATTATATATAATTATAAATAGAATTGAAAATGGCGCGGTAGTTCGATAATTCGATTTCAAACTTCAATTGAATGTACCGGGTGCAAAACAATCCGGATTTTAGTGAAACAAAAAATAATGGAATCTAATAGTGAATATCTTTCCAACGAATCCGAAAAATCAAGATTTCATATCGGGAAGCAAAAGATATGTCCAGTTGAAAATTCTGAATAGTCGCTATGGAATTCAGGCCCTTAAAAATGGACATTTTGCAAACGACCTCGGATTTCGACGAAACCAGTTTTGTTGGGTCCGCAGTGTCAAGTTATTGCTAGGTTTCAAATTTCGTAATTTTTCGAATCAATATGTGAGCGTGGCAAAGGAAAACGCGTTTGACCAGTTTCAGTTGATTTTAATCGACTGGAAATTGGCCATTTTTCTAACGGTCTCAGAATTCGACGAAACTAGTTTTGTTAGGACCGTATCGTCAATACGAAGCTAGAAAATATTTTTCCGGAATTTTTCTAGTTCGCATGTGACCCCGGTAATTTGAAATGTACGTTTAAAATTCAATATAGTGATTTAAATGTAAATTTAACGGAAACTGATTCAAACGGTCGAATCAGCTTACGATACATATCCCATTGTGTTCGGAATGGGGGTAATTCGCTATGGACGACAGGCGGTGGGCCTCGTTTCGAGGTCTTAGGTAAAAGTCAACTTTATGCAATTAAATTAATAAAAAAAAAAAAATATCTTTCTCTTTTATCCTCCAGGCCCCCCCCCCCCCCGTTCAAAAAATTAAATTTCAGAATAAAAAAAAAAAGAGGGCGGAGCCCTAAAACCGCTCGACGGAGCCACATCGCGCGAGGCGCTGCTCCCCCCATCTCCGACAACTCCTCCGCCGCCCTCTCAGGTGAACCCCCCCTCGTGAAAACAACCGAGCGCCTCCCCTTGAAGCCCTCGACGCCGACGAAGAAGCCGCGCCACCCCCCCCCCCTCGAAGCAGCCCCTCCTGCCACCACCGATCGAAGACCCAAGCCGCCGACGAACTGCGAAGACCTCCCCCCCCTCTCAGTAAGAATTTCTGTTTATTTTATTATTATTATTTTTTTTTTATTTTTTTTAAAAACCGATTTTAATAATGATTTTGTTTTAAAAATAAAAACTGAAAATGTTTAAAAGTAAAAAACTAAATATTTTTAAAGGTATAAAACTGAATATTTTTAAAAGGAATTTTTAAAAGTAATAAAACAGGAATTTTTAAAAAGTATTAAAAACTGGAATTTTTAAAAGCATTTTAAAAACCTGAATTTTAAAACATAGAAAAAAAAAACTGATTTATTTATAAAGTATTAAAAACTGAAATTTTTATAAAGTATAAAACTGGATTTTTTTTATAAAGTATTAAAACTGAATTTTTTTTAGAAATAAAAACTGGTTTTTGAAATAAAGGATAAAAACTGAATTTTATAAAAAAAAAAATAAAAACTGATTTAGTTTTAAAGGTAAAAGCTTTAACATGGGAAGAAAGGTTTGAACTTTCAAGCAAAGTAAAAATCATATTTTTATATGGTGAAAGCAAAAGTAAAAATCATATTTTTATGTGTTGAAAGTCGAAATAAAAATCATATTTTTATATGTTGAAAGTCAAAGTAAAAATCATATTTTTATATATTGAATAGCGAAGTCAAAATTCGATTTTTACATATTGAGTAGCATAGTAAAAATTCTATTTTTACATATGTAGAGGATACGGGCGAAAGCGACAATAGGCGAAGATTTCTATTAAGAAGAGTCTTGAAGTTGGATAGCTATTGGTGAGAATTTCTCACCTTTCAATTTATTTTTCTAGTTATATATATACTAGGATGCAGACGGTGCTTAGTAGCACCCGACACCCGTCCACAGACCATGGACTTGTTTGTTTGACTGTTTGGTGATTGATTGTGATATTGGTTTGAATGTGGTTTGTGGTGTGAAAAATCGAATCGATAAATTGGTTAGGATTAGACGTGCGCCGTTATAAGGCGAAGGAGTAAGGCTAGGTTAGACCCTTACTCCAAAGTTTGTGGTTTGCATAACGAATTGATTTGATTGATGTGTGAATGGCGTGGGCCTTCACTAGACCGGGGATAAGGCTAGGCCTTGTCCCGTTTCTAGTATCGTGCCGTTATGCCGCCGAAATTTTCTAAAATAAGTTAGAAAAATAAAATTAGCATTTTATTTAACGAATGAACTGAATATAAATTCATATGTTAAAATAAAATGTGTTATCGTTAAAAATATAATTTTTAACGTGAATGTGAATAAATAAATATTCATTTACAAACCAGACGGTTTGTTTATGTACACCTATTTGAATGACGTTGATTGGGTCGATAAATTTTACACATCGCCTAACTGCACAAATAAAATATGTGTTTGATTGTTTGAAACCCCACACGGGTGTTAGGATGAAATTTGAAGTTCACTCATCCTGATTTATTAAATATGTCGATCGATTGATTGACAAGCTGCTATAAGCGTTAAATGTCTATATTTGATGCTTATACAGTGTAGTGCACTTTGGTTGATGGTTGATTATTCATCGTTGTTGATATATACATGTGTTGTAGAAAATCCATATAATTAACATTATATGGTAATTGATTGGGCCTCATTCCAGTTTCGAGAAAAATAGAAATATTTGAAATAGAAATATTTGAAATAGAAATATTTGAAATAGAAATATTTGAAATAGAAATATTTGAAATAGAAATATTTGAAATAGAAATATTTGAAATAGAATATTTGAAAATAGAAATATGTGAAGCCGTGAGGATTAGATTGACGCCATTTTGACGTGAACGATATTTATATCGATTTTATTCATTTTAAAATGAATATTGAAACGTGATTTCGAAATCGAATATTTTGAAATGAATTGAATTGAAAACGATTTCGAAATGAATTGAATTGAAAACGATTTCGAAATGAATTGAATTGAAAACGATTTCGAAATGAATTGAATTGAAAACGATTTCGAAATGAATTGAATTGAAAACGATTTCGAAATGAATTGAATTGAAAACGATTTCGAAATGAATTGAATTGAAAACGATTTCGAAATGAATTGAATTGAAAACGATTTCGAAATGAATTGAATTGAAAACGATTTCGAAATGAATTGAATTGAAAACGATTTCGAAATAAATTGAATTGAAAACGATTTCGAAATGAATTGAATTGAAAACGATTTCGAAATAAATTGAATTGAAAACGATTTCGAAATGAATTGAATTGAAAACGATTTCGAAATAAATTGAATTGAAAACGATTTCGAAATGAATTGAAAACGAATTCAAATTGAATTGAAAGCGATTTCGAAATAAATTGAATTGAAAACGATTTCGAAATGAATTGAATTGAAAACGATTTCGAAATGAATTGAATTGAAAACGATTTCGAAATGAATTGAATTGAAAACGATTTCGAAATGAATTGAATTTTAAAACGATTTCGAAATGAATTGAATTGAAAACGAATTCAAATGGAATTGAAAGCGAATTGAAATGAATTCAAATTGAATTGAAATTTGAATTGAATAGAAATGAATTTTGAAACGAATTTATAAAGAAGAATTCAATTTTGATTTGAATTGAAAAGGAAGTTGAAATTGCTTTTGAAACGAATTTAAAACCATTTATATAATTCGTTTTAAATAGTAATCGACGAAATATATATTATATATATTATATATATAATATAATGGCCTGAATAGAACGCGCCGCGCTGCGGCAGTTCGCGAATTTCGATCATTTGTTTCAAACGGACATTACGGGAGATCCGACCGTCGGATTCTCCTAAAACCGGAACCGTTGGGTTCGTATCGAAAAGAGCTTTCTAATGAATGTTAGAAATTTGAAATCTAACGGTTGGATTTGGAGATACGTCCAAATCAAATTCGAAAAAGGTCGCTGTAAGTGCAGTTCGATGGCCGTTAATGGAAATCGACCGTACGGGCCTTGATAAAATTATTAAAAATAGTAATAATTTGTGTAAAATCATAAGAAATGATTTGTGAAAGTTTGGGATGAAAAACTCCATATTTGAAAAGATAAAAATAGATTTTTATCGAAATGAACTAGTTTTGAACTAGAATTATAATTCTATTTATTTTTAAATAAATAAATTGAATTTGAAATGGTTTTGAAAATAACCAAAATTTCCAATGATTGCATTGGAGTGGATTTGAATCGAAATTGTCTTCGGAATATTTCGATGTTGGAATTCGTGATATTACAGGTGTTGTTATGGAAATTTGAAAGATATATATGTATATCGTTATTTCCAATACGACATTTGTTAATCGTAGAATTTGATATTGAATATAGGCCGATATAGTTTCTATTCAGAGCCTTGTATTGAATATCGAATGTGATTTGGGTTTGTCGTGAATGGTGTCTTCACTAACACTGTTCTTGAACCCAGTTGAGAAAAGATTAAATCTTTTTATTTAGATTTAATGAAGTGTACCAATTAAATGATATTTAATTGGAATTGAATTGATATTGATTTTTGGGTTTATCGTGAACAGTGTTTTAAATAACACTTGTTCTTTAACCCGATAATTAATGGGATGTGACTTTGGGTTTATCGTGAACCGTGTTTTAAATGACACTGATTCTTTAACCCAGTCACAGATTAAAACTAAGTGGAGTTTTAATGAATCTTTAATTAGATTGAAAAGATCGAGAATGGAGTATCACCAGTTTTGCTCCAGGCGATAGTTAAATCTTTAATTAGATTTGAATGTGAAATTTAGAAACTAACTGGCGGTTAGCCAAGCAGAATGGTTTTCTGGATATTGATCTGATGTTGGTTTCGGCCTTCGGGGTTAATATTTGGGGAATTATTCTCTTGATTAATTTACGGTTAGTGACTAATGAATTGGAATGAGGCGTATGTTGTGTTTGTGTAACACTTTTATAATATATACGCGAGTTATTCGGAAAGACCGGGTTTATCCCATTCTGAATAACTGATACGACGATAAGTCGAAGATGAAGACGATGGTCGAAGACCGGAAGTCTTCACGTCGTTTGGGTGATAACTGATGATCTTGATTGGGCTGTACACCCAAGAAGATGGAAACAGTTAGTGATCGTCCAGACGTACTTGGAGATCGATGGATATGCGGGGTACTAGGTGCCTCCGGTTTCGTTCAGACCCAGAACGGACTTGTAAATGGACTGTGTGTCTGACATCGGATTTCATTCTGTGTGACTGATATCGGTTGCATAGGATGGCTTGCCTGTGTGGCATGCTAAGATGCAAATGATCGAGGCTTCTGTTGAAAAGCAAAGTCTTGTGGTGATGATCAAAGCACGGCCTTTGTGGCGTAGCTTTGTGTAACGTTTACCTCGCGTGTTTCACACCCGGTATGAACCAAAAACGGGAGACGGACCTCAGGGAGGGCATGCGTTTCTTTCTAGCTAGAAGTGGCGTCAGTGGTTTTACACGCCCTGACGAGTTTGACTTATGTGGTTGTGGTTGTTGCGAGGCGCCTCGGTTATATCGGTTTCGGCCGAATGCATTCTGGTCGGCTGACGGACCAGACTTACACCCCATAGGGTGGGGAGACGTATTGTTCAGGCATAATAATCCACTCCGTGTGGACCGGCCCTGACGATCCAAGGGGCAGTTGCGGCTGTTCCTGAGGCTCGGGCTAGACAGTCTCGAATCGGTTGAGGACTATCTTTTGCCTCGGTTCATAGAAGGAAATCCAATTTCCAAATACGTGACTTTGCGGTTTTATTTGTAAACCTATATATGGCGACATGATATATGGTACCCATGCCGCCTATGATTGATACTTATGATTTGAAGTTGTTTTATGCACTATGCACTTATTATAGTATCAAATGATTTGTTTTAAACGTATCAAGCATTCTTTGGCTGTTATAAGGGAAAACCCTATCCCCCGGCTTGCGTTGCATTGTGTGATAGGACCTGGGTCTTATAACAGCTTCATCTTTCTTTATTTAGCATTGCGCTGTTTGTTTTATGCACTGGTATTCTTGGGAGAAAACCCGTTCCGTGTTATACGGCGTGGTCCCTTGATTTACCTAACTTTTAAAATAAAGATTAATAACTGTTTTAGTTCTCACACCAGTCACATGACTGACCTGGAGTTTATTGTTTTAACCTAAACTCTGGGTGCCCTTATTTTGACACGGGCAGCTAGTAGTTTCGGTTTTGCAGATTTATATTCACAGGATCCTGGTTTACAGCTGGAACGATATCCGGAAAGCTTTGTATCCGTATATCTCTTCTAGTTGTGTATTGTATTATTTTCCGCTGCTATGTATTTAAATGTAATTTAAATCTCTGATATTTCTGTGTAATATTCATTTATACTCTGTATATTCTTGTAATCTGATGCATTGTTGTAATATACAATGAAACGTTCTTCTGTATGCGTTCTGTTTTGTCGTGTTCTCAAACGATAGGGCGTTTCGAACGGTCTGAGTCGGTTTAGCGACTGGTTCGGACCGAGCGAAATTCTTTGCCGTCACATTTGGTATCAGAGCTTTGGTTTACAAAGCTCAGAGAACAAGGCACATTAGAACCATACGAAAGAATTCATCAGATATTGGATTAGCAATATCCAATGGAATGACTCGTTAGAGATAGGATCAGTAGTATCCTAGAACGGGTGTGAAGAGTATATTTTTCAAATGAAAACATTTTGTTTTGAAAATTTAAATCAACTATTCGTATTTGATTATTTGTTTATATTGATTTTGGGCAATTCAGTATATAAAGAATTTGCATATACGCCTTGCAAACGTATATTCAAAGTTTTAATATACTGGATAGATATGGAATCACATTCTAGTCGCCCGGAGATGGTACTGATGATTGTCATGACATCATCCGTATTTATATTCGTGTTTCGAATGTGTGATTTTCTATATATTTCCATTGGACTGGTGTGAGAACCAAAATTAGATAGGGCTTATTGTTGTGATTTGGCATCAAAAATCTGATTTTTGTATATGTATCAAAATTATGAATTTGATAATCTAATTCACTAATTGATTGATGTTTGGGTTGTTTGTTTATTTGGTTGCTAAATTTTAACCATTTTGCCTAATTCAACCAAATATTGAATTGTATTGGAATTTGGTCGCATCTACTTGCATATACATGTATATCATTGAACAGGTCATAGCAAGGAGGCTAGAGCCAGAGAATAAAATTTGTTTGCCCGACAAATAGGTACATGTTTACTACATAATTTCCTGTTTTGTTTGGGTGATGATGATTTTGTGAGCCTATTGGCTAGCCGTTTGGCTTTTTCTTTTTCTTTTTGAGATCTGAAGGACCGGGGAAGCTATTTGAAATTCCCCGATGCTCCCGGTGCAGGGGAGGTTATGGCGAAATTTTTCAAAAATTTAGGGTGTTAGCCAAATTTTTGAAATTTTGAAAATTCTCAGAAACTGAAAAGTTGGAGAATGGAAGCCAGATCGAGCGTAGAGTTGAATTATCAAACCACTTTCGACTTTGTTCCTTTTCGGGGACGAAAAGTTTTAAGTGGGGGAGATTGTAACAACCCGGAAAATCTGGGCCAGTTTAAAATTTTTATTTTGGCAATTTTAGCGAATTTAGATTATTTAAAATGAATTATTTTAAATAAAAACGACGAGAAATTTATTTTGAATATAAATCGATCGCATATATTATATACGTCGTCGTTAGAATATAAATAATTATATATAATTATAAATAGAATTGAAAATGGCGCGGTAGTTCGATAATTCGATTTCAAACTTCAATTGAATGTACCGGGTGCAAAACAATCCGGATTTTAGTGAAACAAAAAATAATGGAATCTAATAGTGAATATCTTTCCAACGAATCCGAAAAATCAAGATTTCATATCGGGAAGCAAAAGATATGTCCAGTTGAAAATTCTGAATAGTCGCTATGGAATTCAGGCCCTTAAAAATGGACATTTTGCAAACGACCTCGGATTTCGACGAAACCAGTTTTGTTGGGTCCGCAGTGTCAAGTTATTGCTAGGTTTCAAATTTCGTAATTTTTCGAATCAATATGTGAGCGTGGCAAAGGAAAACGCGTTTGACCAGTTTCAGTTGATTTTAATCGACTGGAAATTGGCCATTTTTCTAACGGTCTCAGAATTCGACGAAACTAGTTTTGTTAGGACCGTATCGTCAATACGAAGCTAGAAAATATTTTTCCGGAATTTTTCTAGTTCGCATGTGACCCCGGTAATTTGAAATGTACGTTTAAAATTCAATATAGTGATTTAAATGTAAATTTAACGGAAACTGATTCAAACGGTCGAATCAGCTTACGATACATATCCCATTGTGTTCGGAATGGGGGTAATTCGCTATGGACGACAGGCGGTGGGCCTCGTTTCGAGGTCTTAGGTAAAAGTCAACTTTATGCAATTAAATTAATAAAAAAAAAAAAATATCTTTCTCTTTTATCCTCCAGGCCCCCCCCCCCCCCGTTCAAAAAATTAAATTTCAGAATAAAAAAAAAAAGAGGGCGGAGCCCTAAAACCGCTCGACGGAGCCACATCGCGCGAGGCGCTGCTCCCCCCATCTCCGACAACTCCTCCGCCGCCCTCTCAGGTGAACCCCCCCTCGTGAAAACAACCGAGCGCCTCCCCTTGAAGCCCTCGACGCCGACGAAGAAGCCGCGCCACCCCCCCCCCCTCGAAGCAGCCCCTCCTGCCACCACCGATCGAAGACCCAAGCCGCCGACGAACTGCGAAGACCTCCCCCCCCCTCTCAGTAAGAATTTCTGTTTATTTTATTATTATTATTTTTTTTTTATTTTTTTTAAAAACCGATTTTAATAATGATTTTGTTTTAAAAATAAAAACTGAAAATGTTTAAAAGTAAAAAACTAAATATTTTTAAAGGTATAAAACTGAATATTTTTAAAAGGAATTTTTAAAAGTAATAAAACAGGAATTTTTAAAAAGTATTAAAAACTGGAATTTTTAAAAGCATTTTAAAAACCTGAATTTTAAAACATAGAAAAAAAAAACTGATTTATTTATAAAGTATTAAAAACTGAAATTTTTATAAAGTATAAAACTGGATTTTTTTTATAAAGTATTAAAACTGAATTTTTTTTAGAAATAAAAACTGGTTTTTGAAATAAAGGATAAAAACTGAATTTTATAAAAAAAAAAATAAAAACTGATTTAGTTTTAAAGGTAAAAGCTTTAACATGGGAAGAAAGGTTTGAACTTTCAAGCAAAGTAAAAATCATATTTTTATATGGTGAAAGCAAAAGTAAAAATCATATTTTTATGTGTTGAAAGTCGAAATAAAAATCATATTTTTATATGTTGAAAGTCAAAGTAAAAATCATATTTTTATATATTGAATAGCGAAGTCAAAATTCGATTTTTACATATTGAGTAGCATAGTAAAAATTCTATTTTTACATATGTAGAGGATACGGGCGAAAGCGACAATAGGCGAAGATTTCTATTAAGAAGAGTCTTGAAGTTGGATAGCTATTGGTGAGAATTTCTCACCTTTCAATTTATTTTTCTAGTTATATATATACTAGGATGCAGACGGTGCTTAGTAGCACCCGACACCCGTCCACAGACCATGGACTTGTTTGTTTGACTGTTTGGTGATTGATTGTGATATTGGTTTGAATGTGGTTTGTGGTGTGAAAAATCGAATCGATAAATTGGTTAGGATTAGACGTGCGCCGTTATAAGGCGAAGGAGTAAGGCTAGGTTAGACCCTTACTCCAAAGTTTGTGGTTTGCATAACGAATTGATTTGATTGATGTGTGAATGGCGTGGGCCTTCACTAGACCGGGGATAAGGCTAGGCCTTGTCCCGTTTCTAGTATCGTGCCGTTATGCCGCCGAAATTTTCTAAAATAAGTTAGAAAAATAAAATTAGCATTTTATTTAACGAATGAACTGAATATAAATTCATATGTTAAAATAAAATGTGTTATCGTTAAAAATATAATTTTTAACGTGAATGTGAATAAATAAATATTCATTTACAAACCAGACGGTTTGTTTATGTACACCTATTTGAATGACGTTGATTGGGTCGATAAATTTTACACATCGCCTAACTGCACAAATAAAATATGTGTTTGATTGTTTGAAACCCCACACGGGTGTTAGGATGAAATTTGAAGTTCACTCATCCTGATTTATTAAATATGTCGATCGATTGATTGACAAGCTGCTATAAGCGTTAAATGTCTATATTTGATGCTTATACAGTGTAGTGCACTTTGGTTGATGGTTGATTATTCATCGTTGTTGATATATACATGTGTTGTAGAAAATCCATATAATTAACATTATATGGTAATTGATTGGGCCTCATTCCAGTTTCGAGAAAAATAGAAATATTTGAAATAGAAATATTTGAAATAGAAATATTTGAAATAGAAATATTTGAAATAGAAATATTTGAAATAGAAATATTTGAAATAGAAATATTTGAAATAGAATATTTGAAAATAGAAATATGTGAAGCCGTGAGGATTAGATTGACGCCATTTTGACGTGAACGATATTTATATCGATTTTATTCATTTTAAAATGAATATTGAAACGTGATTTCGAAATCGAATATTTTGAAATGAATTGAATTGAAAACGATTTCGAAATGAATTGAATTGAAAACGATTTCGAAATGAATTGAATTGAAAACGATTTCGAAATGAATTGAATTGAAAACGATTTCGAAATGAATTGAATTGAAAACGATTTCGAAATGAATTGAATTGAAAACGATTTCGAAATGAATTGAATTGAAAACGATTTCGAAATGAATTGAATTGAAAACGATTTCGAAATGAATTGAATTGAAAACGATTTCGAAATGAATTGAATTGAAAACGATTTCGAAATAAATTGAATTGAAAACGATTTCGAAATGAATTGAATTGAAAACGATTTCGAAATAAATTGAATTGAAAACGATTTCGAAATGAATTGAATTGAAAACGATTTCGAAATAAATTGAATTGAAAACGATTTCGAAATGAATTGAAAACGAATTCAAATTGAATTGAAAGCGATTTCGAAATAAATTGAATTGAAAACGATTTCGAAATGAATTGAATTGAAAACGATTTCGAAATGAATTGAATTGAAAACGATTTCGAAATGAATTGAATTGAAAACGATTTCGAAATGAATTGAATTTTAAAACGATTTCGAAATGAATTGAATTGAAAACGAATTCAAATGGAATTGAAAGCGAATTGAAATGAATTCAAATTGAATTGAAATTTGAATTGAATAGAAATGAATTTTGAAACGAATTTATAAAGAAGAATTCAATTTTGATTTGAATTGAAAAGGAAGTTGAAATTGCTTTTGAAACGAATTTAAAACCATTTATATAATTCGTTTTAAATAGTAATCGACGAAATATATATTATATATATTATATATATAATATAATGGCCTGAATAGAACGCGCCGCGCTGCGGCAGTTCGCGAATTTCGATCATTTGTTTCAAACGGACATTACGGGAGATCCGACCGTCGGATTCTCCTAAAACCGGAACCGTTGGGTTCGTATCGAAAAGAGCTTTCTAATGAATGTTAGAAATTTGAAATCTAACGGTTGGATTTGGAGATACGTCCAAATCAAATTCGAAAAAGGTCGCTGTAAGTGCAGTTCGATGGCCGTTAATGGAAATCGACCGTACGGGCCTTGATAAAATTATTAAAAATAGTAATAATTTGTGTAAAATCATAAGAAATGATTTGTGAAAGTTTGGGATGAAAAACTCCATATTTGAAAAGATAAAAATAGATTTTTATCGAAATGAACTAGTTTTGAACTAGAATTATAATTCTATTTATTTTTAAATAAATAAATTGAATTTGAAATGGTTTTGAAAATAACCAAAATTTCCAATGATTGCATTGGAGTGGATTTGAATCGAAATTGTCTTCGGAATATTTCGATGTTGGAATTCGTGATATTACAGGTGTTGTTATGGAAATTTGAAAGATATATATGTATATCGTTATTTCCAATACGACATTTGTTAATCGTAGAATTTGATATTGAATATAGGCCGATATAGTTTCTATTCAGAGCCTTGTATTGAATATCGAATGTGATTTGGGTTTGTCGTGAATGGTGTCTTCACTAACACTGTTCTTGAACCCAGTTGAGAAAAGATTAAATCTTTTTATTTAGATTTAATGAAGTGTACCAATTAAATGATATTTAATTGGAATTGAATTGATATTGATTTTTGGGTTTATCGTGAACAGTGTTTTAAATAACACTTGTTCTTTAACCCGATAATTAATGGGATGTGACTTTGGGTTTATCGTGAACCGTGTTTTAAATGACACTGATTCTTTAACCCAGTCACAGATTAAAACTAAGTGGAGTTTTAATGAATCTTTAATTAGATTGAAAAGATCGAGAATGGAGTATCACCAGTTTTGCTCCAGGCGATAGTTAAATCTTTAATTAGATTTGAATGTGAAATTTAGAAACTAACTGGCGGTTAGCCAAGCAGAATGGTTTTCTGGATATTGATCTGATGTTGGTTTCGGCCTTCGGGGTTAATATTTGGGGAATTATTCTCTTGATTAATTTACGGTTAGTGACTAATGAATTGGAATGAGGCGTATGTTGTGTTTGTGTAACACTTTTATAATATATACGCGAGTTATTCGGAAAGACCGGGTTTATCCCATTCTGAATAACTGATACGACGATAAGTCGAAGATGAAGACGATGGTCGAAGACCGGAAGTCTTCACGTCGTTTGGGTGATAACTGATGATCTTGATTGGGCTGTACACCCAAGAAGATGGAAACAGTTAGTGATCGTCCAGACGTACTTGGAGATCGATGGATATGCGGGGTACTAGGTGCCTCCGGTTTCGTTCAGACCCAGAACGGACTTGTAAATGGACTGTGTGTCTGACATCGGATTTCATTCTGTGTGACTGATATCGGTTGCATAGGATGGCTTGCCTGTGTGGCATGCTAAGATGCAAATGATCGAGGCTTCTGTTGAAAAGCAAAGTCTTGTGGTGATGATCAAAGCACGGCCTTTGTGGCGTAGCTTTGTGTAACGTTTACCTCGCGTGTTTCACACCCGGTATGAACCAAAAACGGGAGACGGACCTCAGGGAGGGCATGCGTTTCTTTCTAGCTAGAAGTGGCGTCAGTGGTTTTACACGCCCTGACGAGTTTGACTTATGTGGTTGTGGTTGTTGCGAGGCGCCTCGGTTATATCGGTTTCGGCCGAATGCATTCTGGTCGGCTGACGGACCAGACTTACACCCCATAGGGTGGGGAGACGTATTGTTCAGGCATAATAATCCACTCCGTGTGGACCGGCCCTGACGATCCAAGGGGCAGTTGCGGCTGTTCCTGAGGCTCGGGCTAGACAGTCTCGAATCGGTTGAGGACTATCTTTTGCCTCGGTTCATAGAAGGAAATCCAATTTCCAAATACGTGACTTTGCGGTTTTATTTGTAAACCTATATATGGCGACATGATATATGGTACCCATGCCGCCTATGATTGATACTTATGATTTGAAGTTGTTTTATGCACTATGCACTTATTATAGTATCAAATGATTTGTTTTAAACGTATCAAGCATTCTTTGGCTGTTATAAGGGAAAACCCTATCCCCCGGCTTGCGTTGCATTGTGTGATAGGACCTGGGTCTTATAACAGCTTCATCTTTCTTTATTTAGCATTGCGCTGTTTGTTTTATGCACTGGTATTCTTGGGAGAAAACCCGTTCCGTGTTATACGGCGTGGTCCCTTGATTTACCTAACTTTTAAAATAAAGATTAATAACTGTTTTAGTTCTCACACCAGTCACATGACTGACCTGGAGTTTATTGTTTTAACCTAAACTCTGGGTGCCCTTATTTTGACACGGGCAGCTAGTAGTTTCGGTTTTGCAGATTTATATTCACAGGATCCTGGTTTACAGCTGGAACGATATCCGGAAAGCTTTGTATCCGTATATCTCTTCTAGTTGTGTATTGTATTATTTTCCGCTGCTATGTATTTAAATGTAATTTAAATCTCTGATATTTCTGTGTAATATTCATTTATACTCTGTATATTCTTGTAATCTGATGCATTGTTGTAATATACAATGAAACGTTCTTCTGTATGCGTTCTGTTTTGTCGTGTTCTCAAACGATAGGGCGTTTCGAACGGTCTGAGTCGGTTTAGCGACTGGTTCGGACCGAGCGAAATTCTTTGCCGTCACACGAATAGAGTTTGTAAAAGTGACTCGTAAGCTAATACGAGAATTCCAATAAGATTTCATTTAAATTAAGTAAACTGAGTATGGTTAAAGTAAGATTTAAAAGAGGTTGGTAAATATTTACTTAATAATTAAGTAAAGAGATTATAAGGAAATTACCAATGTAAGAAATAAGGTTATAAAACTGTACTGGAATCCAATGGTAAATAGGATTTGTTTCGAGGAAGTTTACTTAGTTAAGGGATGGGAATTGATGTGGAAAGTGGGTTTTTCAAATCAAACGAAATGGTTTATAAAATCAGAGTAAGTGGAAATGAATATCAGGATTTTGAGTTGTAAACTTTTATTATCTTGCGATAAGAACGTTGTCGGTCAAGGTCTGAGAGGTAATTAAAATACCCCAACTTGGACGACTTCACTATTATCAAAAGATGATATTGGTTTGTAATCGTAGAGGATGTTGGAATAATTTATTGAGAAATTAAAGCAAATATTAATTTGTAAGGATTTAGGATTATAATAAAACCATTGGCTTAAAATAAGCAGTGTATTATTTGGGCCAGACATGAAATATGATTATACTTATATAATGTGATTAAATGTATAACACTATTACTGAAGTATTGAAATGGAATGTTTTGGGCAAGCATGTGTATTCAAAGAAATAAGTTGATTAAATTTGATTTCCATGGAAAATGAAAAATAAAGAATGACATTGGTTTTGAAATGTAACCGTATATTGGAAATAAAAATATAATTCCCAAAAGCGCGATTGTTATAAAGTTAATAAACCTGTTTGTGGTTATATTATAAGAAATAAGTCACTTGACGATTATTTTAACTACATTGGTAATAGAATTATGTCAAATGATTAAAGTATATATTGCGATATTCCAAATGATAAAGAACTGTAAAGGGGTTTATAAAGCCATAGCGATATTTTTTTTCAAAGATAAGACAATTCGAAAAGGGTTTTGAGGACAGGAACAATGTTTCCAAGATAAAGAGAAATAAAGATGTTTTTATGAAATACAAGAATATTTCCAAAAAAAGAAATAAAAGTGAAGTTTGATAAATATGTTATTCTAATGAGAGTATTGATTTATGTTCTCAAAATAATGAACAAAAGAGTTTGGTTGAAATATGATTTATGAAATTGATTATAGGAATCAATGAAATGATTTAAGGTAGTGTTTTAAAATAAATGACCTAAGCTGCCAATTTACTTAACAGTATTATTTGATAGTTAAACAACCGACTATCAAATGAAATATTCTATTTACCTTTTGACGTGTTGTTTCGAAGAGACCGGGATGGGGACTAAACCCAAAACCACTTCGAATTAACTGTGCGGACGCAACTAAACTGCAAGCGATAAAGATGGAGCATTGAAGACCATAGATCTTCATAAATGGAAGAACACCTTACAATCTCTGAGTTGACGTAGAGATATACTGGGGTTCTGTCATGGTTGAAATCTACGGATGTGACGGCCCACCCCGCACCAGCCGATATTTTCCCCGAAATGTGTTGTGCCAATGTCGAACTAGCACGGGACGGTCGTCAAAAGAAAGAGATTTGAAACTATGAATCACCAAAGAACACCTGTAGTGTATCTCACAACACATGGAATAAACTATAATAATAACATAACTTGTCATAAAACAGGTGAGATAGTGCATAAGCTGAAACTAAACCATCATAGTAGCGGAATCCAAAATACAACTTATGATCCAAACCATCATTATTATAACTTCAAAATATTGTCTCCAAAGCAAAATAGAAAAGGTACACTACTAATGCCCAAAGTAGTGACCAGCAACAACACAAGGAGAATATAGGTAAATAGTACGTGGAAGCCTTCTGCTCGTCTCCGGACAGCTACTTGTGCATAACCACTTAACCTGTCACTAGTCTACTCGTTTATTAGCACCCAGAGTAAGAGACATAAAACTTTGGGTCAGACAAAAGTCTGGTATGAGAGATAGCAGCAAAATAAAACAATAACATGTATAAATAATCATACTTGATCCTAGACCTGCAACCAAAGAGTTAGAACAACAAGGTGTACAGTACTCTAGGGCGAAGCTAACATAAAGTGTAAAATGGGAGTGTGCATGTCATGGTGATAGCAAACATCAAACATAGCAATCATCCTCACATCTCTTACTCAACGCGTAAAGTATATGATATCCACCACTTTGATCACCAAATCCTTTGCTACGACCACTTTGCCCTTGGGGTCATAATGACCCCATTGCGCTGGTCCATAGCCACTAATCCCTTGCTACGATCACTTTGCCTTGGGAGTTCTAATGGCCCCATTGCACTGATCCATAGCCATGCTACGATCACTTGCCCTTGGGAGTCTTAATGATCCCATTGCGCTGATCCATAGCCACTAATCCGTCTCTCAGTGGTGAGCTAAAGCTATAGATATCGATAACCCCTTTGCACACGTCCCACAGCAAAGCCCAACTCATGAAGTTAACTCGTTGGTTCCCACCTGGATACTGAGTTCTAACTTCTCATTTGGACTACCTTTGCATCTCGGGTTTTGGTCTCCTTCCGTTCGTGGTTTAGTTTCCATTCAGTTTGTTCGCTATCTAGGCTCGAAGACTGGCTCGTGAACCCCCTTGCATTGGCTCGCGATTCGCGAATCTCCCTTCTTGGATCGGCTCGTGATGATGCTCCCCTTGAGGCTCATGGTACACTACTCGAGTCCGGTTCGTGGCCTCGTATGGTGGAGGGGTTCGTGACGTGCAGTGGCTCGGTTCGTGGCTCTCTTGGACGGTCGGCTCGTGGCATCATGGTCCACTCGTGGTTCGTGACTTCCTGCTCCAGTTCGTGGCATCATGCTCAATTCGTGATCCCCTGATGGTGGTGCTAGAGCGGCTCGTGAGCAACCTCCAGGCGATCGGCTCGTGGTCTCCATCTCAGCTCGTGGGGGATCTTCACGATCGGGGTATGACCAATTTCCTGCAACTTTTCCAGCGAGGTATTTATGCCACACGACGGCGTTTTCGACCAATCTAACTTTACTAAGCAATCATAAAACATTCCAAATAGTAGTAATAACATATAGGATCAACCATAAACACCAAAATAACAATTTAACAAGTTAAAATGGATCAAACATACCCAAAACCCATGATTTTCCCCTTAATCCCCTTTATCATGTTTTAACTATATGATTAGTAAACTTAATCCAAATTAACCCAAATTTCTACCAAAGGCATAAAATAATATTTAAGAATTTTTTACATATTTTCCATATTTTTCTAAGTCATAATTTTGCTAATTATCACTAATCACACCTAATTAGTCGTAATTAGTGTAAAAACATGCTAATCACTCACCTTAACCACAAATAAATTATAGATCTGAAAACTCCACTAATTTGGGTCGAATTCCTATGTGTTGCAGCAGCTCTATCTCTGATTTGATGCTAATCCGCCTTGATTTGATGTAGTTTTGCTTAGTATGTGATTAAAATGTGATTTGGGAGTGATTTAGAAGATGGAGGCCATTGCTAGGGTTCAAGAGATGTAAGTGGCGGGTAGAAAACTGAAATAAAATATTTTCCCAAACCCTTTCACCCCTCCCATAACCCTAATCCCGAAATGGGTTATGGGCCTAGCTGCTAATCAATCTATTAAGCCCGGTTAAGCTGTTTTTCACCTTCCAAAACTTGTTTCAGCCATATCTCACAAACGGTAAGTCCGTTTGATTAGTCTGAGCCCTCTACGGAAAGGTAAACCATCATCTAAATCCAATGGAAGTGGTTTCAGGTCAAAACTCCTTACCAATCAAAAGTTATAGGCGAAACAGGATTTGCCAAGGGCAAAATGGTGATTTAAAATTCGGCAAAAATCATGAACATGGGAAATGACCCCAATAGTCGTTCCCCAAAGTTACGCAACTATACGACTTCATATTATAAAAATATATTCTATGATCCTTCGATACGTATAATGTGGGTTGTTACACTCTTCCCCGCTTAAGAAATTTCGCCTTCGAAATTCCTTAACCAAAACATACAATGGTATTCCGCATGCCTATCAATCGTTTACAGACAATCAAACATACATAACACAAGCCTATCCTAGCGTGCGGTTTACTAACAAGGGAATAACTATATCGCGATTAAAATCTTACCGACAAAGAGCTTTAGATACGACTTCCTTATGTTCTCCTCTGTTTCCCAAGTACAGTCATTCTCATTATCACCTCACTAGACCTTGACTAGTTCCACTGCCTTCCTACGAAGTTATTTCGTATCGTGTCCGACAACACGAATCATCCTGCGGCTCCTAACTGCCTTAGATTCCACCTCGATATCCTCTAATTGATCTGGTGAAATAGTCATATCAGAATCGTGCACGAACTTCCTTAACTGGGAAACATGAAATATGTTGTGCACTCCCTCCATCTTGTCTAGTAATCCAACTTTATACGCTAAATTCCCCACTTGCTCGAGAACTGGAAATGGACCAACAAACCTTGGTGCCAACTTACCTCTCCTACCAAATCGAATTACATTCTTAAATGGAGAAATATTGATGAATACCAAGTCGCCAATGGAGAATTTCAAATCTCTTCGCCTTTTATCAGCATAACTCTTCTGCCTGTCTTGGGCAACCTTCATTCGTTGTTGGATAACCTTGATCTTATATGAAGTTTCTCTTATTACATCTGGTCCAAGCAAAAATTTCTCACCGGTTTCCAACTAACATGATGGTGAGTTGCACGGTCTTCCGTACAAAGCTTCAAACGGAGCCATATCAATACTGGATTGATAACTACTATTATATGCAAACTCAACTAGATGCAAATGGCCATCCCACGAACCTCCAAAATCCAATATACAAGGTCTCAAGAGATCCTCTAATACACGATTCACCCTCTCTGTTTGACCGTCGGTTTGAGGATGGTACACAATACCGAGATGTAATTCTGACCCTAATGCCTCTTGTAAGCTCTTCCAAAACCCACTAGTAAATAATGGATCTCGGTCACTTACAATACCTTTGGGTACTCCATGAAATCTTACTATCCATTTCATATACAGTTCTGCTAACTTAGCTGTCGTTCTGTTCGACTTGACCGGTATAAACCTTGCACTTTTGGTCAGTTGATCCACAATCACCCAAATACTATCATGACCCAATCTAGTCCTTGGCAAACCGTCAATGAAATCCATTGAGACTTGTTCCCATTTCCATTCGGGAATTTCTAGTGGTTGTAACAAACCACTAGGCTTCTTTTGCTCAGCTTTAACTAGCTGGCAGTTCATGCACTTGGATATAAACCTTCCAACGCCTCTCTTCATCCCTTCCCAGTAGTAGGTCTGCTTCATGTCTCGATACATTTTGTTACCACCAGGATGTATAGTCAGTTTTGAGTGATGACACTCTCTAAGCACTTCATCTCTCAACCCATTAACGTTGGGTACAACTAGCCTCCCATTGTTTCGAAGCCATCTTTCTCGATCAAGACCACACTTTTTCATTTCCTCACCGTCTATACCTATCTCTACTTTGGAGATGATTTCCAATAAATTAGGATCGTCCCTCTGACTGGAGCTGATCTAATCAATCAAAGTCGGTCTGATCGTCAAACTTGCTAACATCTCTGGATCCAATTCGCACTTAGGTCTGAAGTCCTATCCTGCGATATATTCCAATTGCTTCCATTCAAGAAACATAGCGCCCAAACTGGCATGTCTCCTACTCAATGCATCAGCTACCGCATTTCCCTTCCCAGGTGTGTATGCGATATTGAAATCATATGAAGCCAAGAACTCTAACCATCTCTGCTGACAAGATTTAAATCTTTTTGAGAGAAAAGATACTTTAATGACTTATGGCCGGTAAACAACTCGAATCTTTCTCCCAAGAAGTAATGTCTCCATATCTTTAACGCGAACACGATCGCTGCCAATTCCAAATCGTGGGTAGGATATCTTTTCTCATGCGGTTTCAGTTGCCGGCTAGCATAAGCTACAACCCTGCCTCCTTGCATCAGTACAACACCTAGTCTGATACCATAGGCATCCATGTACACCATCATCTTTTCGTTCCCCTTAGGAATAACCAACACTGGTGCACACGTCAGCTTTTCCTTTAGTCTCTTGAATGCATTCTCACATTTTTCGTCCCAAGTAAAAGCTTGATTCTTCTTGGTCAACTAAGTTAACGGTGCCGCTATATTAGAGAAGTCTTGGATAAACTTATGATAATATCCAGCTAACCCCAAGAAACTTCTCACATCCGTTGCATTCTTGGGCGTAGGCAATCTTGTACCATAGCCACCTTTGCAGGGTCCATGGCAATACCGTTCTCAGAAACAACATGGCCTAAGAACCTCACTTCCCTCCTCCAGAAGTGACACTTAGAAAATTTTGCTTTCAATTGGTGTTTCCTCAACACCTCCATCACTGTCCTCAAATGTTCCTTGTGTTCTTCCTCTGTCCTTGAGTAAATCAAGACATCCTCCATGAACACAAGAACAAACTTATTCAATTCATCTCTGAATACCCTATTCATAAGATCCACAAAATACGTTGGTGCATTGGTCAACCCGAATGGCCTGACCAACCACTCATAG
This sequence comes from Allium sativum, assembly GCA_030737875.1. Taxonomy (NCBI): domain Eukaryota; kingdom Viridiplantae; phylum Streptophyta; class Magnoliopsida; order Asparagales; family Amaryllidaceae; genus Allium; species Allium sativum. Next base: position 457,623,776 of record CM060909.1, read on the forward strand.
AATCCAGACGACATCCGAAATGTCGTTTTAGGTCCATCTCAGCTGCTACTCGGAGCTGATGAAATCCTGTCGCGAGATCTAACTGGGAGAATACTCTTGCTCCATTTAATTGATCAAACATATCATCTATCCGTGGAAGATGATACTTATTCTTCCTCGTCACCTTGTTCAACTCGCGGTAGTCTACACATAAGCGAAGGGAACCATCTGCGTTAGTAGCAAATACAACTGGTGCTCCCCACTTGCAAACACTACTTCGGATAAATCCGTTCTTCAAAAGATCGCCCGCTTGCACCTCGAGCTCTCGCTGCTCTCTTGGCATCATACGATGAAGTGGCATCACTATAGGTCTGGCATCTTTCACTAAATCAATCCGAAACTCGATCTCTCGATGTGGTGGAAGTCCGGTCACTTCCCCAAAGATGTCCTGATACTCGCCAACAATAGGCACATCTGATAACTCATCATGTGGGATGTCGAGGGAATTTAGAAAACTAGCCATCACCCCATCACTAGGTAGGCAACCAGACAGTACCTTCTTCCCATCGTCCACTCTAATGGTCACCGAAGACCCCTCATAGTCTACCACCACCCCATTTCTTTGGAGCCAATCGACTCTCAAAATAATGCCAAACCCAATAAAGCCCAAAACAAAGCAAGCACAAGCAAACATGCATCCATGAATCGATAAGACCAAATTACGACAAATCATGCAAAGGCTAGTCGAACCACTGATTGAGTTTGTCACAACTAAAGGTCTATCGACAATCTCGGGTTCCAATCCCAACCTATCTACCAGGTCACTAGATATGAAGGAATGGGAAGCCCCGGTATCAAACAATACTCGAACAGGAACATCATAAACTGAAAGCATACCTTGAATGACGACACTTTTTCCTTTCTCCACCGCAGTTGGGGCATTCGACGAGGAAGGATCAACATTGATAGCATATGCTTGGCCGCAATTGAAGCACTTCTTGTCCGCTGGCTTTGCTCGACATTCTTTGGCATAATGGCCCTTCTTGCCACAGCTATAACGCTCTATGTCTTTTTTATCCCTCTTTTTCTGACCATCCTTGGTTTGGTTCGGTTTCCTCTTGTTCTGGGAATTATTCTTTCCTCCACCGCTTGCCTACAGTTTTGGCTCTCCTGCAGATGCAATAGCAACTTCGGTCTTTGACTCAGGGTAAAGGCTTTCTGATCTCAATGCTTTCCCCACAACGAATTCAAAAGTCTCATCGATGTGGTATATAAGTCTTTCCCCCAAGTACTCATCTAAACTAGTTATGAACTTCTCACTCTTTTTTCGGTAATATCAATAAGGGATAATCCATATTTTAATAAAGTATCGAACTCAACAATATATTCCGAGACTGCCCTACCATTCTGCTTAAGCTCCAAAAATTTCATAAACAATTATGATTTCTTAGCCATTGGAATAAACTTGTCACCGAAGCAAGCCTTAAACTGATTCCAAGTGACTTGATCCTCGGGAATAGCCGCTTTAATAGCATTCCACCAATTCATTGCCCGTCCTTGAAGTTAGCGTGATGCCAGCTTTCTCTTCATCGCATCATCGATCCCTAAATCCTTGAAGATGCACTCACAACTGTCAAGCCAATACTGAACTTCCGTAGCTGACTCCGTTCCGTGGAATGGCTTCCCACCAAGGCTAGTATAATCCTTGTTAAGCTTGGCGAAATCGGCTCTAGGCGCCTGCACTGCTGCACCACCATTGTTAGCAACATTAGGAACTGCTCCCTGAACATCCCTAAGCATCTTTCTCATGAAGGTAGTAAACATCATCCTCATGTCAGGGACATTCCTATCATTGGCCCCTGAACCCGTACTCCTCATATATCGGCTCATCGTTCAATCTATAAAGAGAAAACGATTAACCATATCCATAGTGGTGCCAGTGTAGTGCGACTTCATCCTTAGATATAATAATAGTACACACACACACACACATATATATATATATCTTTTGAAAACCAAAATATCACAAATACACGCTCTCATATACGTATACTATCTCTCTCTGATGTCTTCCCCTAGGTTAACTATGCAACTTGGCTCTGATACCAAGTGTGGTGGCCCGCCCCACACCAGTCGACATTTTCCCCGAAATGTGCTATGCCAATTTCCAACTAGCACGGGACAGTCGTCTAAAGAAAGAGATTTGAAACTACGAATCACCAAAGACCCTATAGTATATCTCACAGCGCATGGAATAAAATATAATAATAACATACTTGACATAAAACAGGCGAGACAGTGCATAAGCTGAAAACTAAACCATCATAGCAGCGGAATCCAAAATACAGCTTATGATCCAAACCATCATTATTACAACTTCAAAATACTGTCTCTAAAGCAAAATAGAAAAGGTACAATACTAATGCCCAAAGCAGTGACCAGCAACATCACAGGGAGAATATATGTAAATAGTATGTGGAAGCCTCCTGCTCGTCTCCGGATAGCTACTTGTGCATACCACCTAACCTGTCTCTAGTCTGCTCATTTAGGAGCACCCAGAGTAATAAGAAGAGACATAAAACTTTGGGTCATACAAAAGTCTGGTATGAGCGATAACAACAAAATAAAATAATAACAGGTATAAATAATCATACCTGAACCTGAACCTTCAACCAAACAGTTAGCACAACAAGGTGTACAGTAATCTAGGGTGACACTAACATAAAGTGTAAAATGGGAGTGTGCATGTCATGGTGATAACAAACATCAAGCATAACAATCATCCTCACATCTCTCATTCTGTGCGTAAAGTATACGATATCCACCACTTTGATCACCAAATCCTTTGCTATGACCACTCTTCCCTTGGGGTCTTAATGACCCCATTGCGCAGGTCCATAGTCACTAATCCCTTGCTACAGTCACTTTGCTCTTAGGAGTCCTAATGGCCCCATTGCACTGATCCATAGCCATGCTATGATCACTTGCCTTTGGGAGTCTTAATGATCCCATTATGCTGATCCCTAGCCACTAATCCGTCTCTTAGTGGTGAACTAAAGCTGTAAATATCGGTAACCTCTTTGCATACGTCCTGCAGCAAAGCCCAACTCATGAAGTTAACTTGTTGGTTCCCACCTGGATCCTGAGTTCTAACTTCTCATTTGGACTAACTTTGCATCTCGGGTTTTGGTCTCCTCCCGTTCGTGGTTTAGTTTCCATTCAGTTCATTCGCTGTCCAGGCTCGAAGACTGGCTCGTGATCCCCCTTGCATCGGCTCGCGGTTCGCGAATCTCCGTTCCTAGATCAGCTCGTAATGATGCTCCCCTTGTGGATCGTGATACACTACTCGAGTCCAGTTTGTCGCCTCGTATGGTGGAGCAGTTCGTGACTTGCAGTGGCTCGGTTCGTGGCTCACTTAGATGGTCGACTCGTGGCATCATGGTCCACTCGTGGTTCGTGACTTCCTGCTTCGGTTCATGGCATCATGCTCGGTTCGTGATCTCCTGATGGTGGTGCTGGAGCAGCTCGTGATCAACCTCCAGGCGATCGGCTCGTGGCCTTCATCTCGGTTCGTGTGGGTGCTTCACGATCGGGGTATGACCAATTTTCTGCAACTTTTCCAGCAAGCTATTTATGCCATACGGCGGCGTTTTCCACCAATCTAATTTTACTAAGCAATCATAAAACATTCCAAATAGTAGCAATAACATATAGGATCAATTGTAAAACACCAAAACAACAATTTGACAAGTTAAAATGGATTAGACATACCCAAAACCCATGATTTTCCACTTAATCCCCTTTATCATGTTTTAACTATATGATTAGCAAACCTAATCCAAATTAACCCAAATTTCTACCAGAGTCATAAATAATATTTAAGGATTTTTACGTATTTTTCCATATTTTTTTGAGTTCTAATTTTGCTAATTATCACTAATCACCCCTAATTAGTCGTAATTAGTGTAAAAACATGCTAATCACTCACCTTAGCCACAAATAAATTATAGATCTGAAAACTCCACTGATTTGGGTCGAATTCCTTTGTGTTCTAGCAGCTCTATCTCTGATTTGATGCTAATCCACCTTGATTTGATGTAGTTTTGCTTAATATGTGATTAAAAGGTGATTTGGGTGTGATCTAGAAGATGGAGGCCATTGCTAGGGTTCAGGAGATGTTAGTGGCAGCTAGAAAACTGAAATGAAATGTTTCCCCAAACTCTTTCAGCCCTCACATAACCCTAATCCTGAAATGGGTTATGGGCCTAGCTGCTAATCACTCTACTAAGCCCGGTTAAGCTGTTTTTCACCTTCCAAACCTTGTTTCAGCCATATCCCCAAACGGTAAGTTCGTTTGATTAATGTGACCACACTACGGAAAGTTAAACCATTATCCAAATCCAATGGAAGTGGTTTTAGGTCAAAACTCCATACCAATCAAAAGTTATATGCGAAACAAGATTCGTTAAGGGCAAAATGGTCATTTAAAATTCAGCAAAAATCATGAACATGGGAAATGACCCTAATAGTCGTTCCCCAAAGTTACGCGACCATACTACTTCATATAAAAAAATCTATGATTCTCCGATACATAGAATGTGGGTTGTTACAACGGATTTGCAAGGACTTCTCGCTACTGATCCTTGGGGTGGTTCCTATATAGGATGCAATAGGAGGGTGCCTTCGGTTCATCCTGTTCCTGGATGACTTGTATGGACGAATGTCCGACAGAGTATTTCCAGATGGTCACGTACATTGATTTCTTCAAATGTGCCTAGTGTATTTTTGAGGACATCAATCAGTGATTTGACGGATCTGACGATGTGGCATTCAAAGCGATGTGCTATGTGGGTCGCTCCTATTAGGGTGTATAATCACCTATCTAGAGAAAATTCATTTCCTTCTTTAATCTATTTCGATGTTGTCCCTTTTTGGGAAACGGTTGCTGATCCCAACCGTTGGTGATATACATTCGATACACTCAAGAGAAATGAGTGGTTGGTCATGTGTGGGTCGGGTTGCAAGACTTTCTTGTTGAACCCAGTGTATTCCCCTCTAGAGATACACTAGCGGCAGGTGGTCCCATACCTTGTCATAGTTGGAATCCAATCTCCAATAAGCGCCCACGGTTTTGATTGTATACTATATATGTAGAGCGTGAGATGCAAGCGTTCTGCTAGATTGTTATTTATTTGTGGTTTGATAGACACTATTATAATATCAGAATAAGATATGATTTTAAAATGGTTTGGGTTATAGTAAGGTAAAAACCGTCCGTGTTTATGTGTGGACTGGTCTTACTATTATCCTTTTATTTCAAAAGGATTTCCAAAGTTAAACAAGTTGTTTGTGCTGTGAATTTATCACTGAAAGTATTCCAGACTGATCCGGGTGAATTTTGCTTTGCTTTAAATGTGCTCGGGTCAGACCGAGCATATTTCCATGTTAGGTTTCGCTTGGAGTTTCAAAAGCTGGAATCAGGAGGCCTCACCGTTTGTTATTTAAAGTTTTTTTCCACTGTGACAGATGTATGTTGTACTCTGATGATTGGTATGTATATATACTGTTTCTTTTTGTAAAGATATTTTACATATTATATTTGATTCGTTCCACTGTGAGATTCTGATGTGATGTTCTTCTTCTTTCTTTTATTCTATCATTTCTTTCTTTCTTCTCTCACCTTCTAACTTATTTCTATTAACAGTCGGGGTTCAGTACTTGGATTTTTGGCAAGTGATATGGTATCATGTATTATTGTTGAAAATTCGAGTGTCGAATTTTTTGGGGCCGTTACAATTGGTATCAGAGCTATCGGTTTAGTGATAACCTTAGCTCTGTGTCGCAACTCAATTGAGATTGGGTTAGTAATACCTTAGATTGAGTTGAGTGTGTATATATATATATAAGAGCGCGTATTTGTAATTGAATATAAAATTATTTTTAAAGATTTTACAAAGAGGGTAAATGAAATAATTTTGCCCAAACTATATTTCTATATAAAAAGGAAATTATTTTATCGAATTATTGAGATATCTTGCTGTTTGATTGTTTTGGATGGAATTAAAACCAAATATGGGAATACGACTTACCTTGGTTAAGTCAACTTAAATTAGAATTGGATATAGTGTTGGAATTAAATAAAAATATGTTTGGAATTTGGTAATCAAATTTATAATTGGGTAAGAAATCGATCTGATATGAATCAATCGATGTTAAAGCATGTGAAAATAAGCAAATGAAAAGTATTGATGTTGAATCAAAATGATTGGTTGATTTGATGGACCTTATTTGTTTGTTATATGTCAGATAGGCTGAACAAAATTCATTAACGATTTAATGAAAAGCTGAATGAATTGAAATTTATGTTGTAATACTTGTTAGCCAATGATTATTATTTAAATCTCATTTATTGTCACTTACCTGGTAAATGAAGTTAAGTACATGTATGAGAAGGCTATGAGGATAGAATTTGATTGTGTAGATTGCTATAAATTGAGAATTATGCTTGATAACGCTAGCAAAAGGTACGCCTACGCAAAATGTGGATTTTGGGGTTTTGATTTGGGTTTTGAGATCTGGTTTTTGGATTTTCCGACCATGAGAGTCGATGTATATATATTTGTTGAACCTGCAATATTGCAAATGTCTCTCCGTACAGGGGAGACTCTGCCAAAATTTAAGGTGTTAGATTTTTTTTTTGAAGATTTTTGGAAAATTTTGTTATTTAAAATAAATTGGTTTTAAAGCCAATCAGATTAGTTTTGAAAATAAAACCGTGTTTTAATTAAATATTTTTGTAAAGGTACTTAGTTTGTAGCATTCTTTCTGCTCTGGTAATTTCGAGGACGAAATTCTTTTAAAGGGGAAGGAATGTAACATCCCGTATTTTCTGGTTAATTATTTAAATTAATTTTATTGTTTTAAAATGCTGATTCGAATTTAAATAGATGAATTCTATAATTTTGAATATTTTATTTAATAAATAATATAATATTTTAATTCCAAAATATTTGGAATTGTTGAATTTGCAGTATAATGTGAATTGGCAAAATAAAAGGTTTTTTTTCATACCAAGCGGGGTTGAATGGCCCCTACCATAATTTTATTAAAAATTGAAAGTTACAGAGAATAACAAAGGTCTACAAATACAATGAATAATTGAAAGGACCATTAAATGTTTAGCAGTCAATATACCGCTTAACACCCTAATGTTTCTCTCCATCCATAGTAAATGTATTGTCTTTTGGAAAAGCTTCAAAAGTAAGATACCGCTTAAATTCCTCCATCTAGTATTCTTGAAGACTAAAAACCATTCTTCAGCAGACCGAACGCATGGAGAATGTAATCCAAAATGAAGTAAAACTTTTTGCCATACAAAGCCAGTGTACTCACATTCAAAGTATAGACGTTGAATAGTTTCAGGAGCTCTACCAAAAAACACAAAACTATCATCTTCAATCATGCCCAAATGCGTCAATTTACATTTCGTATGAGCACCATTCATTAGAATCCGCCACATAAATACATTTTCACGTGGAATAGAATTAGTGGACCATATTCTTGAATGCCAAAGAAACACAGTAGGACTCCGAACCATTTCAGCATAAACCAGAGAGATATTATGCGGTTTAGAATTCCATAATGCATGCGTGATAGTAAAGGGATTAAAATTAGACCTGATATAAGCCCACACTTCATTTACTAGAGCTGACGAGCAGCGAGGAAGACAAATTGACCCGTTGATCATCAAACCTCCCACCATAGCATGCTCACTCACACCAGAAATATTCCTCGTACTGTAATTCACCAGTTCCGCAAGGACTGTCCCAGAATTACACCATGGGTCGACCAGAAAGAAACTTTATGTTTGAATTTCATGCCGCATTGAAACATTGGCAATAAGTAGACCCTAGCTTTCAACATACATCTCCATGTCCAACTACAGTCATGCGGGATATCCATAGACCAAAAACAATTATCCTTTATGAGATTATTTCTACACCAATTAGCCCTCAGATTTGAATTATGGTTACTCAACTTTTTGACTCTTGTACCTGCTCTATTCCATTCCTTTAAGTTAAGGATCCCAAGTCCCCCACTAATATAAGATATGCAGGCCTTCTTGAATGATACAGGAATAATTTTTTTTGAGTCGGGGTTACCGTGCCATAGGAAATGGCTAAGAGCGGAGTTGATCATGTCAATTATCTTGCACGGAAGAATGAAAATTCTTGCATAGTAAATAGATATCGACAACGCCACGGATTTAACAATAACAAGTCTACCTGCCAAGGAAAATTTAGATGAAGGCCAAGCAGCTATTCTAGATAGAATTCTTTCAACAAGAGGTAGACATTGCGCTGCTGACATTCGCGAAGTACAAAGGGGAGCTCCAAGGTAGTTCTCATCATCCAACATAGGGGAAAGACCAGAAACAGAGTAAATGGACTCTTTTACCAGTTCCGACATGCCACCAAATTTAATTCTAGACTTGGATCTATTATTAGCTAATCCAGAAAGCCGATTAAAGGAGTCAAGGACATTCAGGATTCCATTGAGAGATTTTATATTTGGCTTAGTGAAGAGGAGCAAACCATAAGCAAATAATAGGGAAGATATTCTAGAGGTTTTACAGAACGGATGATAATCAATGCACTTAGACTCAAATGCAGATGAGGATAGCTTAGAAAAAAAGATCCATGACGCAGACAAAGAGGTAAGGGAAAACCGGGTCTCCCTGGCTTAACCCCTGTTTAGCTTTATAGTACCCAAAACTTGATCCATTAATACTCAAAGAGATATGAACCGTCGAAATACATGTATATATCCAACTCAGAAAAGGTAGGGGAAAATTCATCCTAAAGAGAATATAAATTATAGTATCCCATCTGACAGTATCATACGCTTTTTGTATATCCAATTTTAGCACACATCTAGGAGAAATATGAGAACGATTATATCCTTTCATCAACTCAGCAACAAGCAAATTGTTATCAGCAATGTCTCTCCCCTGAAGGAATGCACTTTGGTTTGGAGAAATTATTTGAGCAAGCACGTCTTTCAATCTTCTAGCCAAATTTTTTTAAATGCATTTGTATAATACATTGCAGCAAGCTATAGGACGGAATTGAGAAACCGTATTTGGCATGCTAACCTTTGGAATTAATGCCAAACGAGTTGCATTGATCCCCGCTATCGTTTTACTATGCGAGAAAAAAAATCTTTACTGCTTTTATTACTTCCTCACAAATAATCGGCCAGCAACATTTAAAGAAGTGGGAGTTGAATCCATCAGGACCGGGCGAGCTCATAGCTTTCATTGAAAAAATAGCATTTTTAATTTCTTCAGAAGAAATCTCCTCAATCATCTTATTTTTTTGATCATTACCTATTGCATGAAAGTCAATACTAGATAAAGAATCCAAAGAGATTGGATCACCAACCGAGTTACCTAATAATGTAGTATAGTGTTGAAGAAAAGCACGCTAAACTTCATCCGTTCCTTCACATAAGGTACCATTGCTATCAAGAATGTAGTTTAATGAGGTAGCAGCCTGTTTTATCTTCAAGGTATTATGAAATCCCGATGTGTTCCTGTCTCTAATAATGTTCCACCTTACTTTGCTCTTTTGTTTAGCCATCTTCGCTTCATTAATAATAGACTTCGATAGTTCAGATAAAAGAAGCTTTTCTTGCGTCGAAAGATCAATTATTTCAGCATCATTATGGAGTTCTGAATAGCTATTTGGATCTGAAATAGTTTATCTCTGAATGATTTTGAAAGACTGGATCCACCCCCATAGTTCTCCTTAGCCCATGTCTTCAGAACATGTTTTAATCTCTTTAGTTTGACCTGAACTATATACATTGGATTTCCATGCACCTGCAAATTCCAACAATTAGTTACAGTAGTTATTAAATTAGGATGCTCCGTCTAGTTATTAAAAAATGAAAACGAGGACTGTTTTCTCATGTAGTTCTTTCCCCAATCCACTACCAAGGGGGGGGGGGGGGTCAGACAGAGAAGGAGGATGGATGGAAGAACAAAGAGACGGCCAGGAATTAAGGGCAGCAAGATTCATGAAAGATCTGTCGAGTTTGCAATATGTTCTAATAGCATTTCTAGAAGAGTTGTTCCAGGTGAATTCAACACCTGATGCAGGAATGGGAATAAGGTTTGCTTCAAAGATTGCGTTATTGAGAGGTCTGGTTTGTCTATAGGTGAGGGAGGTGCCACCTTTTTTATCAGATGAAAATTGCATGCAGTTCCAGTCGCCAATGCAAATCCAGGGATGAGTATTGGGATGAAGAGAGTGGAGAGAGTCAAGAAAAGGTTGCCTAGCTGCCAAACAATTGGCAGCATAAAAAACAGTTAAGAAGAAAAGGGAGTTAGTAGGGATATGATGAATTTCAGCATGAATGAACTGATTATGAACAACAATGGGATTAACTGTGAAAGAAGAGGGGTTCCATAATATTAGGATTCTACCAAATGGAGCTTGCAATAAGTCATGAGTATAACTCCAAGAGGCTCTAATATTTTGAACAGTTAGAGAGGTATTTCTTTGATTCAACTTATTTTCTGCAATGATCATGATGTGAATATTATGGGTTGAAATGGAGTGACCAATTTCCAATTGTTTTGATTAGGGGTTGGCTCCCCTTATGTTCCAAAATGCGATTTTATCTATCATTAAATGATAGGGAAGAAGCGATCTGGTTATCACTCCAGCAGGAAGAATTTTAGGAATTTGATGAGACGGCAAGGATAATACAGACTGGTCAATAGAATAATCAACTTTGTCAAGGTCAGTTGTTTATAAAGCATTTTTCTTGGGGCGACCTCTACTTCGCTTGAATACTCTATCCCTCGGAATTGGAAATAAGGGAGGCTTTGGGAATTTTGGCAATGTGGAAGATGTATATTAACGTGTTCGTTTATTTAAACAGCAGTTGAACATTTAATTTGTAATTTAATTATAAAATGAGCTGCAGTGGTGCGGCAGCTCGTAATATGGAGTTTTGAACTTTAAATAGTGTATAGGATCCAGTATAAGTCGGATTTCTCGAAACAAGAAACGTCTAAATCTATTGAATAATATTTTTCTAATGAAAGAGAAAAATCGAGTTTTCATATTGTAGATTTTATTTTACGTCCAAATCAAAATTTAAAATAGTCGCTATGGAATTCCTTTATAAAATTATAGTGATTTATTATATTAAAATAAAGGATTTTTTTATTTATTTGAATATCGTTTCAGCGTGGAATTCAACCAGAGTTATTTCATTTTGGTGTTTTATGAAATTCTGGTCGAGTATGACTAGTTATAATATTTTATTATTTTTATATTGAGATATTTTTAAATTGGTTCATTTTAATTTAGATTGGGCATTTAAAAAGGGACTTTATTCAAATAACCGCTGTTTTCGAAGAAACAAATTTTATTGAGACCGTAATAGCTAATAATTGTTAAATATCAATTTTCACATCAATCAGAGTTATTTTGTGAGCTTGGCAAAATTAAATGCAAATAAAACGACCATTTGGACGTGAACGAGCGTCGTTTGATCAAACAGACTCAGAATTCGGCGAAACAAGTTTCATTAGGACGGTAACATCAAATTATACGATGAGGTTCATTTTCGTGACGAACGGGGTTTGTATGTAACCACAATAACCAATAAACAGTGCTCAGAATTGGCGATAAGCACGAAATAAAATCGTTAGTCGTTGTCAGTAAAATATCTTCAGTCAAATCAAAAATAAATTAATTATATTTTCTCCCTACATATACCCGTCCACCCAAACCAGATTTTAGCATCCACCATCTCAAATTCATCTAAAAATTTGCAGTTTAGTCCAGATTCACAAAACAATTTATTTCTCTCGATTCATGAAGAATTAGTAAGGCAAACCAAAGGGAAAGTCGTAGATCAGGTTGAGGGCTAGTCGCTGACAAAATTTGGTGGCCAACCATGTCTTGTGGTGGCCGGAATTGGCCAAAAACAGCGGGATCCAAGCTTTGTTTTTATGGTTTTTGGTGGAGATTGGGTAGTCGATAGGTGGTGGAGTCAAAGGGGAAGTTGTTCAGGGAAGTCTGGGCTATGTTTTCTCTTTAGATCGGAGGGTCTGAAATCAACTTTGGCTGCGGTGAAATGAGGTTGATTGGGAACTGTCTTTTGGTTTATTTTGGTTGGGTCACGGTCGGAAATGGAGTGGTTTCTGGTGGCTGGAGGTTACGAGAGTGGCGGTCACCTGAAGCAAAGTGGAAGGGGGAAGCATGGCGCGGATCACGGTGGAGGTGCAGCACCTCACGACGGCCGGTGGTTGTGGAATTTTGGAGTTGAACGAGTTTCGATTTGTACGGGTTTTCAGGCGATGGGTGTAGTTTTGGGCGGTGGCACAAGCAGCTAAGGGAGAGTACAGAGTCGTGGTGTCGGCGGTGAGGTCAAGGTGGTCCCAGGTCTGCCAGAGGCGGCGGTCCATGCTTAGGGGGAGGGTCACGAAGAGGAAGTGGGTTCTGGTAAAGGGGGTAATCGGGTTTTTTCCTGGGTAGATTAGAAAACATGTAGGTGGTTAGTGAATAGGCCGACGTGGATTATAAATCACGGTAAGTAATCTAATTATTTATAGTTAAGTTTTTTATTAATAATTAAATTAGTTAATTAATTATTGTTAAAATTATATGAAATGGAAATAGCGACAACTTTATCATACGTTAACGGAATTTCGCAAAACAAGACTCTTTGGGATCGTGGCGACAAACACTACGCAGTCAAGCTGACTCGGACGGGAATGGGAAAGACTGGAATTTTATATAATTTCAAATGTATGTATGAAATTATATAAAACAACGTGTAAATCATCAACTAAAAATTTAATTGGTGAGTTAACTCTCACATTTTTCTGGACTGCTATGATGTGATAAATCCATATAATTTAAAATATCATTAATATCATATATATTGGTTGATTGGCTGCCTTGGTTGCTTATGATTGATGTAATGGTTGTTGTTAATTCTATTATGATCGTTAATTTATTTATTTAAAAATTTATGCTATCATGAAATTTTATAATAATATGTGATGCAGGGAAGAACATGTTGGACGAATCAAATCGGATTCCTCAAATTTATTTTATGTTATTTATTGTTCATATTATTCATATATATATGGATTGTTTACCCCCAAATGATATCAAACCCTGTTCGGATTGAATGGATGTTAATCGTTGTTGTGATTTTAATCAATCGACAGTATTGATTAAGTGGTTGGTAGTGATGGCCTAAAATCTATTATTTATGACGTTGTTTTGCCGTTAGGCAAACTGACGAAGATTAAAGTTATAAATTTATTTTATAACTGGAATGAAATTTGAAATTGTTTTATACAAATTAATTTAAATGGAAGTTTTTATAAATATATTTATATTTATAATTATGTTTTATTAAAGAATTTACTAAATGGTTTATATAATGAATTATTATGTCATTGATGATTAGAAAGGAAGAAACTAATATATGGATTGGTAAAATTGAATAATTGTTTTACGAAACAATTAAATGTTTTTTTATAAAATTAATTAAGTTATTAATTAATTTAAAAAGGGAAACGATGAATGAATATTAGTTAATAATTAACATCATGTTGATGGTCGACAAAGGAGACCGTTTTAATTAAAGTTGACGATTGGGATGATTTGATTTTAATTAATCAAATCGATAGTTTCCAAATATTTGTTAAATTTAACGAAGGTTGTTCAAAGTTAGTTAATCTTTGATTAACTATAATTTAAGAATGATTTTCAAGTTAATTATTGTTAATGAGGTTAATTATGATTTAAAAATCTTTCAAAAATGATTAATTATTTTATTTCTAGTTAATAAGGGAATTAGCTATTTTAATGTAGTTAATGTTGTAGTTAATTATTAGTATAATTAATTAAAATTAAATTAAGAAGCAACCCAGTAGCGATAAGATTGAGTAAGGTTTGGTAAGAATTTTATAAGAGATGAAATGGAAATTAGTTAATAGTTTAACTGATGTGTACGGTTGACAAAGTCGACTACTTTTAATTGAAGTTGACGATTAGTTTAATTTGTTTTAAATTAATCTAATCAATGATTTCCAAAAATACGAATGTCGTTCAAAGTTAGTTAATCCCTGATTAATTATAATTTTAAAGTGATTATCAGTTTAATTTTGTTAATAAAGTAAATTATTATTTAACAATCCCTTAAAATGATTAGTTACTCTATTCTAGTTAATAATGGAATTAACTACTTTTAAAGTGGTTAATGTTGAAGTAAATTTATTTTTAAATAATGATAATTAAAGCGATTACTTTTAATGGTAAATTAGATTAAAAAGTGATCAAATGGAAATAAGTTTGATAAAAAATTAGTTAGAGTTTTATAGAAGGGTTATAACCTAGGTTTACGAACAGAGTTTGTAAAAGTGACTCGTAAGCTAATACGAGAATTCCAATAAGATTTCATTTAAATTAAGTAAACTGAGTATGGTTAAAGTAAGAGTTAAAAGAAGTTGGTAAATATTTACTTAATAATTAAGTAAAGAGATTATAAGGAGATTACCAATGTAAGAAATAAGGTTATAAAACCGTATTCGAATCTAATGGTAAATAGGATTTGTTTCGAGGAAGTTTACTTAATTAAGGGATGGGAATTAACGTGGAAAGGGGGGTTTTTCAAATCAAAGGAAATGGTTTATAAAATCAGAGTAAGTGGAAATGAATATCAGGATTTTGAGTTGTAAACTTTTATTGTCTTGCGACAAGAACGTTGTCGGTCAAGGTTTGAGAGGTAATTAAAATACCCCAACCTGGACGACTTCACTATTATCAAAAGATGATATTGGTTTGTAATGGTAGAGAATGTTAGGAATAATTTTTTGAGAAATTATTGCAAATATTAATTTGTAAGGATTTAGGATTATAATAAAACCATTGGGTTTAAAATAAGCAGTGTATTATTTGGGTCAGACATGAAATATGATTATACTTATATAATGTGATTAAATGTGTAGCACTATTACTGAAGTATTGAAATGGAATGTTTGGGCAAGCACGTGTATTCAAAGAAATAAGTTGATTAAATTTGATTTCCATGGAAAATGAGAAATAAAGAATGACATTGGTTTTGAAATGTAATCGTATACTGGAAATAAAACTATAATTCCCAAAAGCGTGATTGTTATAAAGTTAATAAACCCGTCTGCGGTTATATTAAAAGAAATAAGTCACTTGACGATTATTTTAACTACATTGGTAATAGAACTTATATCAAATGATTAAAGTATATATTGTGATATTCCAAATGATAATAGAAATGTAAAGGGGTTTATAAAGCTATAGCGATATTTTCTTCAAAGATAAGAGAATTCAGAAAGGGTTTTGAGGACAGGAACGATGTTTCCAAGATAAAGAGAAATAGAGATATTTTTATGAAATATAAGAATATTTCCGAAAAAAGGAATAAAAGTGAAGTTTGATAAATATGTTATTCTAATTAGAGTATTGATTTATGTTTTCAAAATAATGAACAAAAGAGTTTGGTTAAACTAGGATTTATGAAATTGATTATAGGAATCAATGAAATGATTTAAGGTACTGTTTTAAAATAAATGACCTGAGCTTCCAATGTACTTAACAGTATTGTTATGATTTGATAGTTAAACAACCGACTATCAAATGAAATATTCTATTTACCTTTTGACGTGTTTTCTCGAAGAGACCGGGATGGGGACTAGACCAAAAACCACTTCGAATCAACTATGCGGATGCAACTAAACTACAGGCGATAAAGATGGAGCATTGAAGACCATAGATCTTCATAAATGGAAGAACCACTTACAATCTCTGAGTCGATGAAAAGATATAATGGGGTTCTGTCATGGTTGAAATCTACGGATTTGCAAGGACTTCTCGCTGCTGGTCCTTGGGGTGATTCCTATATAGGATGTGGTAGAAGGGTGCCTTCGGTTCATCCTGTTCCTGGATGACTTGTATGGATGAGTGTCTGATAGAGTATTTCCAGATGGTCACGTACATTGATTTCTTCAAACATGCCCAGTGTATTTTTGAGGACGTTAATCAGTGAATTGACGGATCTGACGATATGGCATTCAAAGTGATGTGCTGATCTAAAAAAGTAGGAAACCTAGCCTCAAGCCTCATCAACCCAGAAATAACAAAAATCGGGCAGGCGGCATGGCTATGTGGGTCGCTCCCATTAGGGTGTATAATCACCTATCTAGAGAAATTTCATTTTCTTCTTTAATCTATTTCGATGCTGTCCCTTTTTTGGGGAAATGGTTGCTGATCGCAACCGTTGTTGAAATACATTCGATACACTCAAGCGAAATGAGTGGTCGGTCATGTGTGGGTCGGGTTGCAAGACGTTCTTGTTGAACCCAGTGTAATCCCCTCTAGAGATACACTACCCTGTCACAGTCAGAATCCAATCTCCAATAAGCGCCCGCGGTTTTGATTGTATACTATATATGTAGAGCGTGAGATGCAAGCATTCTGCTAGATTCTTATTTATTTGTGGTTTGATAGACACTATTATAATATTAGAATAAGATATGATTTTAAAATGGTTTGGGTTATAGTAAGGTAAAAACCATCCGTGTTTATGTGTGGACTGGTATTACTATTATCCTTTTATTTCAAAAGGATTTCCAAAGTTAAACAAGTTGTTTGTGCTATGAGTTTATCACTGAAAGTATTCCAGACTGATCTGGGTGAATTTTGCTTTGCTTCAAATGTGCTCGGGTCAGACCGAGCATATTTCCAGGTTAGGTTTCGCTTGGAGTTTCAGGAGCTGGAAGTAGGAGGCCTTACCGTTAGTTATTTAAAGTTATTTTCTGCTGTGATAGATGTATGTTGTACTCTGATGATTGGTATGTATATATACTGTTTCTTTTTGTAAAGATATTTGACATATTATATTTGATTCGTTCCACTGTGAGATTCTGATGTGATGTTCTTCTTCTTTCTTCTATTCCATCATTTCTTTCTTTCTTCTCTCACCTTCTAACTTCTTTCTATTAACAGTCGGGGTTCGATACTTGGATTTTTGGCAAGTGATACGAGATCATTTATTATTATTGTAAATTCAAGTGTTGAATTTTTTCAGGCCATTACAAGTATTCAGCAAAAGAAAAAAATAAAATATCAGCGATTTTAGTTAATAATTACTCAGCAATTATTCGCCCAGAATTTAGTTGAAAGGTGGATGAATAATTGCTGATTTATCAACAATTATACATATATAGTTGTTGATATATCAACAACTATTTTTCAAATTGATGGAAGGGTGATGAATAATTGCTGATATATCAACAATTTTTTTATATTATTGCCGATATATCAGCAACTATTTTACAAGTGATGGAAGGCTAATGAATAATTGCTGATATATCAATAATTATTGTATATAATTGCTGATATATTAGCTACTATTTTACACTTGATGTAAAACTGAATGAGTAAAAGGCGGATGAAAAATTGCAGCAAAGTCTGCAATTATTACTATTATAAATTGCTGATATATCAGTAATTGTTTTACGGTTGATGTAGATAATTGGAAAAGTTGCAGAAATATCAGTAACTATTGCAATTAGTTGCATTATTTGCTGCAATTTACTGGAGCGTGCATTCTTTTATTTTATTTTTGTTTTTGAATCAAATTTTTGTAGTTTTAATGCATGAATGCGATGATGATTATGTGTTGAAATTAACTTTGAATTTTCATTATTTTTTCCCTTTTTTTGTTGAATTTTTGATGATTTTCGAAAAATAGGGACCTAGTTTATAAAGTTTTTAGACAGGGAGTTTTTTGTATTTTGAAACATAACCGGGACCTGAGCCAAACTTTTCCTAATTAAAATTAAACAACTCAATAATTACCTTTAAACATGGTTAATTGGAAGATTAATTAACTTTTGGGAAACTTTATTAAGTTTAAACAATTTATTTGTTAAAACTATTTCAATTGGATTAATTGATAACGAACCAATTTAATAACTAATTTCAATTCGAACTACTGACTTAGTTAACTGAAAACATCAAATAACTTGTTAACTGATTTTCAATATTCCCTCCTCTTTAATTAATTAATAATATCACACTTAATTGTTTCCTTAAAAACGATTATCTCAAATTACTAACCCATAAGTTAATTTCTGCGTATATATTTATAAGAACATAAAAAACTGCTAAATAAAAATCATTTATAATACTTCTGTAAAATACGCTTACAAATATTGATTTATTTATAAAACTTCTATTTAAAATAACTCATATAAAATAAGATTGAAAACTTCACTTTAGTTATAATAATAAAATTTTATAACTTAAACTTCATCAATTCGCCTGACGGCAAATCAACGTCTTAAAAAGATGGATTTTAGGCCATCTGCTGCCAATCACTTAATCAATACCGCTTATTGATTAATGACACATCAAATGTTGAATTTAAATTCAACAATTTACATCCAGTTCAAATATCAACATCTAAACAATATTTAACGTTATTTGGGTCAATCAATCCATATTTGAATAATATGAAGTCAAACGACATCCAAAATATTCGAGGAATCCAGTTAGATCCCTCGAACTAGTGTTTCCCTGCATTGTAACTCATAATATCATTTAATAGATGCATATGAAATAGAAATTTTAATCTAATGCATTTTGACAACGGAAATACAAATATCGTCAATTAACAATCAAACAATAATCATCAAAAGCATCCATACACCCAGTTTATACCAACAACAATAAATTATAATTATATGAATTTAATCACATCATAGAATTCCAGAAAGCGTGAGAGTGAACTCACTTTCTGTTTCAATTTGATGATTTTTGTGTCATTTTTTTCTAATTTTAAACTAGCATTTAAAATTAGACAAAATTCAAATTTGCTCAAGATCATCTCAATCTAGCACATACTCGAAGTACTCGTCCATACGATCCCGACAGACTTCGTTTCGTGAAATTCTAATAAAATATAAAATAATAATCGTTGTTATAAGTTTTAATCGATTTAAAATAATAATAATTAGCTAACTCATTAGTTTCCTTATTTACAAATTATGCTAATTAACCTTGGTTTATCTCAAATTAAGTCGCGCCTAATTAGTGTCCCAGTCCGGATACCCCTGTTCGAAACACAAAGCAACCATGCCTCTATACACTCCACACCGCACCTTCCACCATTGATCGAACCCCACCAGCCAATCACCATCGTGACCGCCGTCGACTGGGTTCCCTCCTCCAACCAACTAGGTTCAATTCAACATTCTGTAACTCTCGAACAATCACAAGACCCAATACCTCTTCGATTTTCCATTCATCATCCCTCCACGTCGCCCCGAGCAACTAGAGATCACCAAAATCAAACGATGTGTCTCCTTCCCCTTCACCAATAATGGCGCCACCTAATTTGGCCTGAGATCGCTGGAATCGGTCTTAAACTGCCACATCCTCGAGCTAAAACTACTGCTTCGATGCTGCTCTATTCTGTACCAAACTCAGCTAGTATAAAGGTCTCACCACCCCCTACAATTCTCTAGTTGAAGACTTCCTCCGATACGTCATGATTTGGAAGAAAAAATATAATTAGAACTGAAGCAAAAGAAGAGGTGGTGGTTGAAAATAAGAAAGGGGAAGAGTTAACGACTATATATAGGGTAGAGTTTTGATATATTTTTATTTAATATCTACACGAAACTTACGTTGGAAGTTTCATGCTCGAATGACCTCATGTGAGCTCTGATCGCAATGAAAATTAAGATCCTACAATAACTTAACATTCAAGATCCGATAGAACTGGTTTCGCCAAATTCGAAGAATGTTCGAAAAACTCCTATTTTAATCTCATAACAAAAATCAATACGCGTTTGTTTCGTGCATGATCACATAATAACTTCAATTGACTTGAAGCTGGTAATCTTGCAACAATTAACTATTACGAATTTTATAAAATTGTTTTTTCATTGAAATCCGAGGCCGTTTAAAAATTGACTACTCTCAGGTTCCATATTAAATTGATACAATATACATTGATTTCAAAACAATCAAATCTATTGATAATAAATTATTATTATCATATATATTCAAATAGAATTTTTGTATAGCTTCAACTAAGTTAACTCGATTTTAAAATTCAAGATATTAAATTCCATGTTAAATCGATATATAATTTATTAAAAATCCTTTCAATTTATTTAATAAATCGTTATATTCATAAACAATTATATCGTGATTTTTCTAAAAATTTAATTTAACATAACTCAAAATCTACAAGATAAAATCTCTATTTTTAGATCCAGAAGATTCTTATTTCAAAGAATTCCGACTTATATTAGATCCTGTACATTCAACTGAAGTTCAAATCATAAAACTACGAACTATCGCAATACCTGCAAGCTCTTTTTTAATTAAATTAAATTAATACATTCAAACTTTGTTTAATTAATAAATTCTTTATTATAATTCAAATCTGGACTTAATTGGTTCTTATCCAATCATCATATTCATATTATACCTAAAATTCAATTTATTCTCAATTATTTCAGAATTAAATTTATTATTTTACTATTCAAATTAAATTAATACTCAAAATCACAGAATTCAAATTATTTAAATTTCCAAATCAACATTAAAAACCAATTTCAAAAGTTCAAACTTAATGGCTAAAAATCCAGGTCGTTGCACTAGCCGTTAGATTAGTCATACATTTTTAAGTTTTACCTAATACGCCTAGAGGAGACTTACTATATTATATAAGTATTTAAACATGTTATACCCACCATCAATGCACCCATTTACGTATAATTCCTTCTATAAATTCCAAAATGTTTATTTACAGCAATCTTGTCTTCATGGTTGCTTCTAAATTAATTCTTATCCAAGATATCACGTTGTGGATTACTTAATACTAAACAAAATACAATAATTTTATCCAAAACCCACGAGTTCATAAAAATTCTAGTTCAGATTATTCCTCAAATAACCCAGCATAAATGATTAATTCCTAGTTGATTTTTTTGCCTAACATCTGCTTGTCGATTTTTATGTACATCATCTTGAGTAAAAAAAATGTTCGAAACATTTTTGTAATAACCCGGAAATTCTGAACCAGTTTAAATTTTTTATTTTGGCAATTTTAGCGAATTTTGAATATTTAAAATAGATTATTTTAAATAAAAACGACGAGGAATTTATTTTGAATATAATTCGAACGTATATATTTATATACGTCGTCGTTAGAATATAAATATTTATATATAATTATAAATAGAATTGAAAATGGCGCGGTAGTTCGATAATTCGATTTCAAACTTCAATTGAATGTACCGGGTGCAAAACAAACTGGATTTTAGTGAAACCAAAAACATTAGAATCTAATTGAGAATATCTTTCCAACGAATCCGAAAAATCGAGATTTCATAGCGGGAATCAAAAGATATGTCCAGTTGAAAATTCTGAATAGTCGCTATGGAATTCAGGCCCTTAAAAATAGACATTTTGCAAACGACCACGGATTTCGACGAAACCACTTTTGTTGGGTCTGTGATGTCAAATTATTGCTAGGTTTCAAATTTCATAATTTTCTGTTTCAATATGTGAGCGTGGCAAAAGAAAACGCGTTTGACCAGTTTCAGTTGATTTTAATCGACTGGAAAATGGCCATTTTTCCAACGATCTCAGAATTCGACGAAACTAGTTTTGTTAGGACCGTATCGTCTATACGAAGCTAGAAAATATTTTTCGGGAATTTTTAGAGTTCGTATATGACCCCAGTAAATTGAAATGCGCGTTCAAATTCAATATATAGATTTATATTTTAATTTTAACGGAAAACTGATCGAAACGATCGAATCAGCTTGCGATACATATCCCATTGTGTTCGGAACGGGGGTAAAACGCTATGGACGACAGGCGGTGGGCCTCGTTTCGAGGTCGAAAATAAAAGTCAACTTTTTGAATTAAATAATTAAATAAAAAAAATATCCCTCCCTCTCTCTTCTTCCTTTATTTGGCCCCCCGATTTCATTCTACAGAAAAAAAGAAAAAAAAAGAAGAGAAAAACCCCGATCGACAGGGCACCCCCCCAATCGATCGACGCGCCGCCATGCACCCCCCCAATCGATCGACGCGCCGCCATGCACCCCCCCCTCCTCGATCGATGCATCGCAGCCCCCCTACCCAGATGTCGCTCGAATCCAAACCCCCCCCCCTTCCTCCTACCGCCGACCACCGCGAAGCCCCCCCGAACTCGAACCGCCCCCCCTCCATCCCCTGACCGACACGAAGAGGCCCCCCCTCTCCAGTTTTCGTCTGTAAGTCTTTTTAATTTTATTCTATTTATTTTTCAATTTTCAGTTATCGTTCTATTTGATTTTAAAACTGATTTTTATTTGATTTGAAAAATGAAATCTATTTGATTTTAAATTTGATTTTTAAAATAAAAGAAAGAGGAGGTTTTTAATTAGCTAAAGATACGATTTTTAATTGTTTGAAAATATAATTTTTATCATATGTAAGGATAGAAAATATAATTTTCATATTAAATAGATAATAAAAATATAATCTTTCATATTGTAGAAGGATAAAAATATGATTTTTACATAATGGGAACTATAAAAATATAATCTTTATATGATAGAGAATCTAAAAATATCATCTTTGTATATGTAGCGAAATAAAAATCTGATTTTTATTATATATACGTTGAAATAAAGAGGTGATTTTTATAGTGATGAAATCTTTATATTTGAAAAGGCGAAATCTTTTTATATAGTAGCGTTGTAAAAATAATTTTTTTATCTATATAATAGCATAGTAAAAATTCGATTTTTATATATTGAATAATATAGTAAAAATATGATTTTTATATATTGAATAGCATAGTAAAAATATGATTTTTATATATTGAATAGCATAGTAAAAATTCGATTTTTATATATTGAATAGCGAAGAAAAATTCGATTTTTATATATTGAATAGCAATATAAAAATGTGATTTTTATATATGTAGTGGCTACGGGCGACGAAAGTGATAAAAGGCGAGAACGACGAAGATTTCTATCAATGAAGAGTCGTGGTATTGGATAGCTATCGGTGAGAATTTCTCACCTTTCAATTTCATTTTCTAGTTTTATATATATACTAGGATGCAGACGGTGTTTAGTAGCACCCGACACAATCGTCCATAGACCATGGACTTGTTTGTTTGGCTGTGTAGTTGATTAGATTATTTGAATTGAATTGAATTGTTTGGTGAAATGAAATTGATTTGATGGATGTGTGAATGGCGTGGTCCTTCACTAGACCGGGGATAAGGCTAGGCCTCGTCCCGTTTCTAGTATCGTGCCGTTATGCCGCCGAAATTTTCTAAAATAAGTTAGAAAAATAAAAATATCATTTTATTGAATAAATGAACCGAATAGAATATTCATAGTTTGAATAAAATGTTTTATCGTTAAAAATATAATTTTTAACGTGGAAGTGAATAAAATAAAATATTCATTTACAAACCGGACGGTTTGTTTATGTGCACCTATTTGAAGGACATTGATTGGGACGATAAATTTTACACATCGCCCAACTGCACAAATAAAATCTGTGTTTGATTGTTTGAAACCCCACACGGGTGTTGGGATGAAATTTGAAGTTCACTCATCCTGATTGATTAAATATGTCGATCGATTGATTGACAGGCTGTTATAAGCGTTAGATATCTATATTTGATGCTTATGCAGTGTAGTACACTTTGGTTGATGGTTGATTATTTTTCAATGCTATTATATACGTGTGATGTATGAAAATCCATATAATTAATATTATATGGCGATTGATTGGGCCTCATTCCAATTTGAAAAATAAAGAATATATAAAATAAAGGTTCATGTGTTGACTGTACTCATCCGTTGAGATTAATCATGTGTTGAACGAAATATTTTAATAATAAAATTTACATCTTTGTTAATATTATAAAATAAAGGTTCATGTGTTGACTGTACTCATCCGTTGAGATTAGTCATGTGTTGAACGAAATATTTTAATAATAAAATTTACATCTTTATTAATATTATAAAATAAAGGTTCATGTGTTGACAGTACTCATCCGTTGAGATTAGTCATGTGTTGAACGAAATATTTTAAAAATAGAAATATTTGGAATAGAAATATTTGAAAAGGAAATATTTGAAAAAGAAATATTTGAAATAGAATATTTGAAAATAGAAACATATGAACCCGTGTTGATTAGATTGACGCCATTTTGATGTGAACGATATTTATATCGATTTTATTCATTTTAAAATGAATATTGAAAACTGATTTCGAAATCGAATATTTTGAAATGGAATTTGATTTCAATTGAATATAAAACGAATTTGATTTCAATTGAATATATAATGAATTTGATTTGAATAGGAAATGAATGGAATATAAAACGATTTCGAAATGAATTGAATATAAAACGATTTCGAAATGAATTGAATATAAAACGATTTCGAATCGAATTGAATAGAAAACCAATTTGAATTCGAATTGAATAGAAAACGAATTGAATTTAAATTGAATAGAAAACGAAATGAATTCGAATCGAATTAAAATCGATTTGAATTGAAATCAAATAGAAATGAATTTTAAAAAGAATTTATAATATAAAATTCAATTTTGATTTGAATTTGAAGTAAAGGTTGAAATTGTTTTTGAAACGAATTCAAAACTATTTATAAAATTCGTTTTAAATAGTAATCGACGAAATATATATTATATATATAATATAATGGTCTGAATAGAACGCGCCGCGCCGCGGCAGTTCGTAAATTTCGACCATTTATTTCAAAAGGATATTACGGGAGATCCGACCGTCGGATTCTCCTAAAACCGAAACCGTTGGGTTCGTATCGAAAAGTTCTTTCTAACGAATATTAGAAATTTGAAATCTAACGGTTGGATTTGGAGATACGTCCAAATCAAATTTGAAAAAGGTCGCTATAGGTGCAGTTCGATGGTCGTTGTTGGAAATCGACTGTACGGGCCTTGATAAAATTATTAAATATAATAATAATTTGTGTAAAATCATAAGAAATGATTTGGGGAAAATTGGGACGAAAAACTCCATATTTGAAAAGATAAAAATAGATTTTTATCGAAATGAACTAGTTTTGAACTAAAATTAAAACCTATTTATTTTTAAATAAATAAAATGGAACTGAATTAGAATTGATTTGTGGGTTTATCGTGAACAGTGTTTTAAATAACACTAGTTCTTTAACCCGATAATAAATAGGATATGATTTGGGTTTATCGTGAACTGTGTTTTAAATGACACTAGTTCTTTAACCCAGTAAAAGGAGTTTTAATGAATCTGAAATTAGATTGAAACGTGAATTGATAATCTAAATTATCAAATTTGGCAAATAAGCGAGAAGGGAGTATCACCAGTTTTGCTCCAAAGCGATAGTTAAATCTTTAATTAGATTTGAACGTGAAATGGTAATTAATTTTACCGATAACACCGTGGTGTTAGATATGGAGTATTACCAGTTTTGCTTCATGGGATGAATAGGTTGGGATTGGGAAATAAAATAAATAATTACTTCGGTGTGGTTCGCTAATCTCGACTAGTTTGGAAAACCATAATTTGGTTTGAAATAACATCCAAAGGAAGATTAAAGGATAAATTTTAAAGAATTTATCTTGGATAAAATTAATGGGAATCCTTCCCTAAGAATTGAAATTTAGAAACTAGTTGTAGATTAGTCAAGATGAGTGGTCTCCTGGATATTGATCTGATGTTGGTTTCGGCCTTCGGGGTTAATATTTGGGAAATTGTTCTCTTGCTAATTTGCGGTTAGTGACTAATGAATTGGAATGAGGCGTATGTTGTGTTTGTGTAACATTTGTTTTAATATACGCGGGTTGTTCGGAAAGTCCGGGTTTATACCCATTCTGAATAACCGATTCGACGATATGTCGAAGATGAAGACGGTGGTTGAAGACCGGAAGTCTTCACATCGTTTGGGAGATTACTGATGATCTTGATTGGGCCGTACACCCAAGATGAGTGAATCAGTTGGTGGTCGTCCAGACGTACTTGGAGATCGATGGATATGCGACGAAAGTGCCTCCGGTTTCGTTCAGACCCAGAACGAACTTGTAAATCAGTTAGTGCTGTGATTATATGGTTAATCACAGTACTAAGCTCATCTCGGTCGACCGAATCCACGACACCACTAAGGTGCACATCCACTAAAAAGCATACTGATCAAACCATCAGTTTACCACCATACCGGGATGTGAGGCTCGCGAATCAACGCTATACACAAAGCCATGCTATATCAGCTGCACTTTGATCATCATCCACCAAACTTTGCTTTTCAACAAAAGTCTGGATCACTGCATCTCAGCATGCCACACTATCAATCCATATCGTACCACTGATTTCTGCCAATATATAACCTCTGAGCTCGTATGTCTCATAGAAGGGCGTTAAGCAAGAGAATAAATTCTCCGCCGCCAAACAGATATATATTTAGCAGAGATCAACGAATACAATATAAAGGAATACAATGTCAGACACACCATCCATTTACAAGTTCGTTCTGGGTCTGAACGAAACCGGAGGCACTTTCCTCGCATATCCATCCATCTCCAAGTACGTCTGGACGACCACCAACAGATTCCCTCATCTTGGGTGTACAGCCCAATCAAGATCATCAGTAATCACCCAAACGATGTGAAGACTTCCGGTCTTCGACCACCGTCTTCATCTTCGACATATCGTCGAATCGGTTATTCAGAATGGGTATAAACCCAGCCTTTCCGAACAACCCGCGTATATTAAAAACGAATGTTACACAAACACAACATACGCCTCATTCCAATTCAGTAGCTACTAACCGTAAATCAACAAGAGAACAATTTCCCAAATATTAACCCCGAAGGCCGAAACCAACATCAGATCAATACCCAGGAAACCATTCTTCTTAGCTAACCTACAGCTAGTTTCTAAATTTCAATTCTTAGGGAAAGGTTCCCATTAATTTTATCCATGATAAATTCTTTAAAATTTATCCTTTAATCTTCCTTTGGATGTCATTTCAAACCAAATTATGGTTTTCCAAACTAGTCGAGATTAGCGAACCACACCGAAGTAATTATTTATTTTATTTCCCAATCCCAACCTATTCATCCCATGAAGCAAAACTGGTAATACTCCATATCTAACACCACGGTGTTATCGGTAAATTCAATTACCATTTCACGTTCAAATCTAATTAAAGATTTAACTATCGCTTTGGAGCAAAACTGGTGATACTTCATTCTCAATCTTTTCAATCTAATTAAAGATTCATTAAAACTCCACTTAGTTTTAATCTTTAACTGGGTTAAAGAATCAGTGTCATTTCAAAACACGGTTCACTATAAACCCAAAAATCAATATCAATTTAATTCCAAATATCATTTAATTGGTACACTTCATTAAATCCAAATAAAAAGATTTAATCTTTTCTCAACTGGGTTCAAGAACAGTGTTAATGAAGACACCATTCACGACAAACCCAAATCACATTTGATATTAAATACAAGGCTCTGAATAGAAAATATATCGGCTTATATTCAATATCAAATTCTACGACCAACAAATATCGTATTGGAAATAACGATATATATATATATCTATATCTTTCAAATTTCCATAACAACATCTGTATAATCACGAAATCCAACATCGAAATATTCCGAAGACAATTCCGATTCAAATCCATTCCAATGAAATCATTGGAAATTCTGGTTATTTTTGAAACCATTTCAAATCAAATTTATTTATTTAAAAATAAATAGAATTTTAATTCTATTTCAAAACTAGTTCATTTCGATAAAAATCTATTTTTATATTTTCAAATATGGAGTTTTTCATCCCAATTTTCCCCAAATCATTTCTTATGATTTTACACAAATTATTACTATTTTTAATAATTTTATCAAGGCCCGTACAGTCGATTTCCATCAACGGCCATCGAACTGCACTTACAGCGACCCTTTCCAAATTTGATTTGGACATAATTCCAAATCCAACCGTTAGATTTCAAATTTCTAATATTCGTTAGAAAGCTCTTTTCGATACGAACCCAACGGTTCCGGTTTTAGGAGAATCCGACGGTCGGATCTCCCGCAATGTCCGTTCGAAGTCAATGGCCGAAATTCACGAACTACCGCGGCGCGGCGCGTTCTATTCAGGCCATTATATATATATAATATATATATTTCGTCGATTTCCTTTTTAAAACGAATTTTATAAATCATTTCAAATTTGTTTCAAAAACAATTTCAACCTTTATTTCAAATTCAAATCAAAATTGAATTTTTCCTTATAAATTCTTTTTCCATTCACTTCTATTTGATTTCAATTCGAATCGATTTCAATTTTATTTCAATTCGTTTTCAATTGAATTCAATTCAATTCAGATTTGTTTTCAATTCAATTCAATTCAAATTCGTTTTCTATTCGATTCAATTCGAATTCGTTTTCTATTCAATTAAATTCGTTTTCTATTAAATTCAATTCGAATTCGTTTTCTATTAAATTCAATTCGAATTCGTTTTCTATTCAATTCAATTCGAATTCGTTTTCTATTCAATTCAATTCGAATTCGTTTTCTATTCAATTCAATTCGAATTCGTTTTCTATTCAATTCAATTCGAATTCGTTTTGAATTTCAATTCTTTTCAAAATATCAGATTTTGAAATCACTTTCGATATTCATTATAAAATGAATAAAATCGATATAAATATCGTTCACGTCAAAATGGCATCAATCTAATCAACACGGCTTCATATATTTCTATTTTCAAATATTCTATTTCAAATATTTCTTTTTCAAATATTTCTATTCAAATATTTCTATTCAGATATTTCTTTTCAAATATTTCTATTTCAAATATTTCTATTTCAAATATTGAATGAAGCCCAATCAATTACCATATAATATTAATTATATGGATTTTCTACAACACATGTATACAATAACAAAGATGAAAAATCAACCATCATCCAAAGTGAATTCTACACTGTATAAGCATCGAATATAAATATTTAATGCTCATAACAGTCTGTCAATCAATCGATCGACATACAACTAACTATCGGGATTAGTGTATGTCATATATCATCCCAATACCCGTGTGGGGTTTCAAACAATCAAACACATATTTTATTTGTGCAGTTGGGCGATGTGTAAAATTTATCGTCCCCATCAATATCAGTCAAATGTGTGTATATAAACAAATCGTCCAATTTGTTTATTTTTATTTCATTTCATATACACGTTAAAAATTCTATTTTTAACTATAAAATATTTTCCACTATAAAATATTTTATTTCAACTATATAAATGTTTTATTTCATTTCACATCACATCACACAATCAACTACACATCAAAATCAAACAAACAAGCATACAAGCCGTCCATGGTCTGTGGACGACGGGTGTCGGGTGCTACTAAACACCGTCTGCATCCTAGTATATATTATTAACTAGAAAACAAAATTAAAAGATGAGAAGTTCTCACAGAGGGTTCCACTCCGCCGTGCTTTGCTGTCGAACTGCTGAACCGTCTAGATTTGCTTGCAATTCCAATTCAGTTCTTTTCACGCTGTTCGTAATAAAAATCACATTTTTATTTCGTTATCCTCATAATAAAAATCATCTTTCTTCACTATTTCCATTCATATAATTCTATTTTATAAAAAATCATGTTCTTATTTACAACGCTATTTATTTATAAAAATTACATCTTTATCCTACAATGCTATATAAAAATAAAAACCATATTTTTATTTAAGCTATAAACCTATACATAAAAGTTCCTATTTTTATTTCAAAGTTATTTCTATAAAATTCATACTTTTAAAACAAGGAAATTTAATTTCAAAACAATACTATTTTATATTTTTAAAACATTATGTTTTATATACAAAAATATGATATTTAAAACAATGCTATTTTTCTTTCCCATACCATATATATTTTATAAAAACTGTTTTGTAAAACAATGATTTTTTTATTATAAAAAATGAATTTTTAAACTGAATTTAAATTGAATTTAAACTGATTTCAAACTGATTTCAAACTATGAATTTATATAAAAGAAAAACAAAGGGAGGGCTTACTGTTAATTCGCTTGCACTGTCGAACTGGAGTAAACTGTGACCTCATAAAACCCTCGTTTCCAGAAAACCCATCTTCACGTTGAAATGCTCCACAGGAGGATCCGCCTGTAGCCACCACCAGGAACTGCCGGACAGCGATCGGCTCCTCCCCCGCCACGCGCCTACGTGGCGCGCACCCCCGCCTCGAGCCCTGCGCCATGCGGTGGCCCCCATCTCCTCAAAAATCGACCCAACGTCGGGCCCTTTCAGGCGAAATCCTGGCTTCGTCGGCAAGGGTTAGTCCATCTCCACCATTGATTGGGTGGAGCTCGCTGAGGGCTACGAATCCCCTTTGAAAAATTTGAATTTCATAGATTAGATTTAGAGATCGGGGAGGAAGAAGTTGTAACACCCCGTGTATTCTATAACTGTGGAATTAACAAATTAAAGTATAATTGATTTGAAATCAAAGAACTAATGGAAACGGGATACACCATTGCGTTCGTCTCAGAAAAATACGCGAAATAGAGTCCGAGTTTTCGAAAAACGGAGTCCGAATGAAGAAGATATAGCCTCCGGAAGTTTCTGAATTAAGTTTAAAATTAAAAATCGGGCCCAATTGGCCAGGGCGGGAAAAATCCCGCCTAAGACACCCAGGTCGACTGGGCTGTCGACCTGGTCTAGCCAGGTCGACAGGGCTGTCGACCTGGTCCAGACCCAGGTCGAACCCAGTCCACCCTGGCTGGCCTAGTCTATATTGGTCGATTTCCAGAAGCATGCTTTGTCATTAGGGCTAGGTGGCAGGCTCTAATTGGTCTCTCTTTCGAATGAATGGCTACGATCAATCCAAGCAACATCGATGGTCCTAATCAGTTCATAAACTCTATAAAAATGACCCTAGACTCTACCTAGGTTTCTTACACAATTCTCTAGCCTCCATTGCTCTCTTCTTCTAATAAAAAAATAAAAATGGCGTCGCTGCTCTGTTGGAATTAAAACTAGAAGATAATCAACATCAGCCTAAGCAACTCAATTCAAACTAGAGATTAAAGTTTCTGCAAAGATTCTACAACAAGTTAAAGTTCTTTCTTTAATCCAAACAAGGCAAGTACAGTTATTTTCCGCTATAAACGTTAATTATAATTTTGATATGTTTTTAATTCTGAATCTGAGATTGTATATATATTCTCTTCTGTCAGATTTGTTTTTCTGTGACTGTTCTGTATCCCTTTTCTTCTTTTCTGTTTTTATAGCCAGGCTACCACGAGCCTGTGCCTAATCTCATAAGAGATGAACGTATGAACGCAAATTTTGGGATAAATAATGAATGATGCGAAATTGGACAAGACTAAATTGAATGTATGACTTTAGGTCTGAGGCATAAAATATATTGGACATATGCATAAATTTGACTATGAACATATAATTTATGCATGTTGTATGCATAGTTATGTTGTAATTTAGAACTGTAATTAATGAGCATATGTTGTAAACTAGATTTGGATCTATGCATATTCTATGATAGAAGAAAAGAGGAACCATTGTAAGATTACATATGATTTGAGATTTTGGACAAAATGCATATAAAAGTCAAGATATGATTTTCAGAAGATATGATTTAAAGATTTATATTGTTGGGTATAGTTTGCATAATGATTCATGACTCAAAAAGAAGAAGATATGGAAACCTAGGTATAAAGATTTACATTAATTAGGATATCTATTATTGTGATTACACCTAAATAGGGATTTTTGGATATATGGCATGCATTGAAATTAATGGTTATATTTGGTATAATTTATATGTGAATCTGCTGTAAAATGCTAGTTTAACAAAAATTGGAACATAGGTTATATGGCAAATTATGTCCATATTCTGCGCTTATGCAAACATGGAGTATATGTTGTGAATCATGACAATTATGTAAGCATATGAATTTAGGCCAATTTATGATTGGGCAAGGCATGTAAATAGAA
This sequence comes from Allium sativum, assembly GCA_030737875.1. Classification (NCBI taxonomy): domain Eukaryota; kingdom Viridiplantae; phylum Streptophyta; class Magnoliopsida; order Asparagales; family Amaryllidaceae; genus Allium; species Allium sativum. Next base: position 457,655,936 of record CM060909.1, read on the forward strand.
CTTTTAGAAATATTAAATTTGCTAAATCTGCTAATTTTTCAAGTTGCCTAAACTACTAGTTTTGTTATATTGCCTAGACTGCTAATTAGATTGAAATGCCTAATTTGTTAAATTTGTCGGTTGAAATGCCTAACCTGTTATATGCCAAAATCTGCTAAGTTGCTAAATCTGTTAAATCCGTTAAGTCATATAAAATCTGTTATCTGCTATGTTGATATAATCATCCTGTTATTGATAAAATCTGAATTGGCATATATATTGGGCGTGCGCATAAACGGTAAATTATTAATTAATTGGCCGCAAAGATAAACATAGCTAACTCGAGGTTAGAATGAGTTTGCGGCGTAAATCTGCCCGGAACCGCCCGGCACATCCAGTGGCCGCAAACAATAGGTTCTAATGTGAGAAGTTAGTCATAACATGCGTAAGACACGAGGTTAGGTCTGGCTTGTGGCAGAAGTCTGCCCGGAACCGCCCGGCATATCCAGCGGTCACAAGCTACCGACCTAATGTGAGAGGTCTGTGCATTAATAATTAATTAATGCAAATCTAAGATAAGAATGACGTCTAAAACGTATTGGGGAGAAATAGGGTTAAACCAAAGGGATTAGTAGATGTAGTAAAACCCGTCCATGAATCTGTAGGCCCAATACAAAGTTAGACAAATCTGAAAAATCTGTACATCTGATCCGTTAGTCTGAAAACTTGTTAACTTAATTTGTGAATTAGTAAATCTGAATTCTGTATGTCTGAACTTGTAAACAAGTTAATCTGAAATCTGTTAGTCTGGGGACACAAGGTTAGGAGGGGAATTACTTGTGTCATCTGTTGTTTGGGACCCATATTAGTCAGTAACCCTTTCTGGTATCAAAACTTTGACCCAACAGTAAGTAGGGTCCGGGCACGCTTACTGAACTAATTATAAGAGGTTCATTCTGATAATGGCGAGGGGTGTTGATGGTGCGTTCCAACCGGGTCATGTGCGTGCATGGATCCCGGTCTGCCTCTGAGGATGTAAGACGCCGTGACATCTGTAAATAGGTCTGTGCCAATTGGTTGTCACTTTAGGGAGTGATACACCCTACTGTGGGGCCGACACAGGATATTTATGTATTAGGGAGCCGATCGCTTGGGGTAGGGTTTTAGGGTACGCTTAGTTCTGTCTGTTTCTGTTGGTACCGTCTGTTTCTGTTGGGTGGTAACACCTGTCTGTTTCTGTGTGGTACCGTCTGTTCGGGTGGTAAAGGCCCATTACTAGTGTACACCTAATTCCACATTCTGTTTCCATAGGGATAAATATGGTTCTTCTTCTGTCTGTTTCTGATCGGGTAGTAAAGGCCCATTATTAGCATTCTGTTTCTGTTAAAGTATTCTGTACCCGTTCCTGCTTCAATTTAGACATTAGGGTGACACCTAATTTTGCTATACTAGTATTAGTGCAAAGAAGTGTAAAACAATAGTTTATATCATTCGGTTTTTCTGTTATATCTGCTACACCTGTTATAGTTATCTCACATCCAGTTTTATGTTCATATCATATTATTATTATCTGTTCATATGCTGAAAGTCACTGGACTTGCCAGACTTTTTGTCTGACCCTTGTTGTTTCGCCTCCTTTCTTCCGTTTCCCCCCCAGGTTATCCAAGGAGGGAAATACTTTAGCTTGATCCGGATTTCTCTTTGCTTGAAGTGCTTAAAGTATGGCTTGGCTCTGTATAGCTTCCGTTCCATGGGGATTATGATTTTAAACTATGCATTTTGAAGGCTTTTGTACAAGACTGATATTTTGTACTTGAATTCTGAAATTGAAAGGATGTAACCATATTAATTTTCTGTTTCCGCTGTAATAAAGTTAAAATTTTTCAAGTACTGTTTTATCTGTCTTGTAAGTTTCTGTTCTGTTTACTAAAATGCTCCACCAAAGTTATGGCATTCCCTTTGTGAGTGACCTTAACGGAGGTGGGGTGTTACACTTGGTATCAGAGCTAAAGGTTACCAGATTAGATAAAAGTTTTTGAAAACTATTTTCAAAAAGGTTTTGGAAGGAAGTATTTTCAAAAAAAATAAAGCTTATTTTGAAAAACATGATCCCCAAGAGCCATATATCTTTCTTTCAGTCCTTTTTGTATTGAACCTTTCCTTTTTCGTTCCAGCATGTCTGAAGCATCTGAGATACCAGAGGGTGTTCATGTACCCGGTTGGTTTCGTCAATATCTTGAGGCTAGGACCGCCGCTGCAGGTCCAGCAAATGATCCCCCTCCTCCACCCCCTCCTCGTGCAATTGCTTTCTCAAAGATCTGTAGAGATTTTAGGGCCATGGATGGGAAGGATTTCAAAGGAACTGAATCATTCGTAGAAGCAAGGAATTGGCTCAAAGAAACTGAGGATCTATTCGTTATCTTCGAGGTGGACGATAGGCAGAAGGTACAGTTGGCAGTATGGCTGCTCAAAGACGAAGCTTCCTACTGGTGGGAAGTCACTAACGCCGAGAGGCCGGTTGAGACATGGATGGATTTCAGAACAAGGTTTGAGACAAAATTCCTCTCGCAAGCTGAACGAAGTTTACAATTGGAAAAGTTCTTGTCTCTTAAGCAAGGAAGTATGACGGTCAAGGAATACGTCAACCAGTTCAACCAACTAGCAAGATTCGGATTGGATTTAGTCAACACTCAGCATAAAAAGGCTCTCCGCTTTGTTAAAGGATTGAATGAGCCACTGCACAGCCTAGCCATGACCCATGTACCCATGGGAGCAACTTACGAGAAATTGGTGGATATGGCACTACTGCACGAGGAAGGCAAGGGCCCGAAAGAGACAAAGAAGGAAGAACCACAGAATAAGAAAGCGGGGCCCAAAAAGGAAACACAAAAGAAGGATGAGAAGTCAGAAGATAAGAAGGGGAAAAAGTGCTTTACTTGTGGGAGCTCAACTCATCTGAACAAGGATTGCAGAAAAAGGAAGGGCGCTTGCTTCAACTGTGGGGAGATGGGACACTTCACTAGGGACTGCCCGAAGAGACGAGGACAAGGAGGGCAGGCGAACACTCTTGAGGCTAGTGGCTAGGATAGAAATAGGAAAATTTCTATAGTAGGTTTAATTTCTTTATCTGATTGTGACTTTTTCTGGTTTTGGTATTTTGATTTTGTAATCGATACTCTGCACTTTAATGCTAGTATTATTTCTGAATTCCGCTATAGACTCAGACCCATAAGGGTTATGGATCATCTGTTTGAGATTGGGGTTTGAGGGATATCTGTGTTAGGCGTCAAGTATGACGCATACATTCTGAGTTTTCGTGGGGTATGATTTTATCATGCTTAACTTCCTAAGAATCATTAGGGAACCTGATCTGTACCAGTAGTCTGTAAATATCTAAATACTTTTTATAAGATTTCCAGTTTTGACATTGTCTAAAGAAGGTAATCCTCTGGGTATCAATTTGATGTTGGTTTCGGTCTTTGGGGCCGATACTTAGGACCCATGTCTAATGGGAACCAAATTTTCGTTCTATCTGTACTCGCTTCCATCATTCGACTGTATCCTATCGATCGAATATTTGAACTTTAGGTAGAAACTAATGGGTGTAAACATGTGTTTGAGACATGTTATGTTTGATGGTTGCAAATGGATGCAAGTGGTTGCTAGTGGTTGCCCGTGGATGCATATACACACACTAGGCACTAGATCGGCTCGAAAACACTCTCATACTGCATATGGATGGGTGAGCATTTTTCAATTCTTGTGGATGCAAATTGGTTGATTCAGCACATGGATGTTGCATTTGAGTGAATGGTTGTGCACTCATATAGAAATAATATATATCATCAGAATTCTATTGCATACATGTTGGACTCATGGCACTGACATAATTCGCATTAAGGAGGTCAACTGAATCAGTAGACCGCCTGATCTTTGCATTAGATAAGGAACATATACACACACTTTTGCATATGTTCATACAACATTAGAAGTTTTCTAAGGACAATGGATGCTTGTGGATGATGGTTGAGTAGATGGGTGATTGGATGGTAGGACACATTCTTCTTAACTTGAAGATTTCGGGGACGAAATCCTTTTAAGTGGGGGAGAATGTAACACCCCGTGTATTCTATAACTGTGGAATTAACAAATTAAAGTATAATTGATTTGAAATCAAAGAACTAATGGAAACGGGATACACCATTGCGTTCGTCTCGGAAAAATACGCGAAATAGAGTCCGAGTTTTCGAAAAACGGAGTCCGTATGAAGAAGATATAGCCTCCGGAAGTTTTTGAATTAAGTTTAAAATTAAAAATCGGGCCCAATTGGCCAGGGCGGGAAAAGTCCCGCCTAAGACACCCAGGTCGACTGGGCTGTCGACCTGGTCTAGCCAGGTCGACAGGGCTGTCGACCTGGTCCAGACCCAGGTCGAACCCAGTCCACCCTGGCTGGCCTAGTCTATATTGGTCGATTTCCAGAAGCATGCTTTGTCATTAGGGCTAGGTGGCAGGCTCTAATTGGTCTCTCTTTCGAATGAATGGCTACGATCAATCCAAGCAACATCGATGGTCCTAATCAGTTCATAAACTCTATAAAAATGACCCTAGACTCTACCTAGGTTTCTTACACAATTCTCTAGCCTCCATTGCTCTCTTCTTCTAATAAAAAAATAAAAATGGCGTCGCTGCTCTGCTGGAATTAAAACTAGAAGATAATCAACATCAGCCTAAGCAACTCAATTCAAACTAGAGATTAAAGTTTCTGCAAAGATTCTACAACAAGTTAAAGTTCTTTCTTTAATCCAAACAAGGCAAGTACAGTTATTTTCCGCTATAAACGTTAATTATAATTTTGATATGTTTTTAATTCTGAATCTGAGATTGTATATATATTCTCTTCTGTCAGATTTGTTTTTCTGTGACTGTTCTGTATCCCTTTTCTTCTTTTCTGTTTTTATAGCCAGGCTACCACGAGCCTGTGCCTAATCTCATAAGAGATGAACGTATGAACGCAAATTTTGGGATAAATAATGAATGATGCGAAATTGGACAAGACTAAATTGAATGTATGACTTTAGGTCTGAGGCATAAAATATATTGGACATATGCATAAATTTGACTATGAACATATAATTTATGCATGTTGTATGCATAGTTATGTTGTAATTTAGAACTGTAATTAATGAGCATATGTTGTAAACTAGATTTGGATCTATGCATATTCTATGATAGAAGAAAAGAGGAACCATTGTAAGATTACATATGATTTGAGATTTTGGACAAAATGCATATAAAAGTCAAGATATGATTTTTAGAAGATATGATTTAAAGATTTATATTGTTGGGTATAGTTTGCATAATGATTCATGACTCAAAAAGAAGAAGATATGGAAACCTAGGTATAAAGATTTACATTAATTAGGATATCTATTATTGTGATTACACCTAAATAGGGATTTTTGGATATATGGCATGCATTGAAATTAATGGTTATATTTGGTATAATTTATATGTGAATCTGCTGTAAAATGCTAGTTTAACAAAAATTGGAACATAGGTTATATGGCAAATTATGTCCATATTCTGCGCTTATGCAAACATGGAGTATATGTTGTGAATCATGACAATTATGTAAGCATATGAATTTAGGCCAATTTATGATTGGGCAAGGCATGTAAATAGAACTTTTAGAAATATTAAATTTGCTAAATCTGCTAATTTGTCAAGTTGCCTAAACTACTAGTTTTGTTATATTGCCTAGACTGCTACTTAGATTGAAATGCCTAATTTGTTAAATTTGTCGGTTGAAATGCCTAACCTGTTATATGCCAAAATCTGCTAAGTTGCTAAATCTGTTAAATCCGTTAAGTCATATAAAATCTGTTATCTGCTATGTTGATATAATCATCCTGTTATTGATATAATCTGAATTGGCATATATATTGGGCGTGCGCATAAACGGTAAATTATTAATTAATTGGCCGCAAAGATAAACATGGCTAACTCGAGGTTAGAATGAGTTTGCGGCGTAAATCTGCCCGGAACCGCCCGGCACATCCAGTGGCCGCAAACAATAGGTTCTAATGTGAGAAGTTAGTCATAACATGCGTAAGACACGAGGTTAGGTCTGGCTTGTGGCAGAAGTCTGCCCGGAACCGCCCGGCATATCCAGCGGTCACAAGCTACCGACCTAATGTGAGAGGTCTGTGCATTAATAATTAATTAATGCAAATCTAAGATAAGAATGACGTCTAAAACGTATTGGGGAGAAATAGGGTTAAACCAAAGGGATTAGTAGATGTAGTAAAACCCGTCCATGAATCTGTAGGCCCAATACAAAGTTAGACAAATCTGAAAAATCTGTACATCTGATCCGTTAGTCTGAAAACTTGTTAACTTAATTTGTGAATTAGTAAATTTGAATTCTGTATGTCTGAACTTGTAAACAAGTTAATCTGAAATCTGTTAGTCTGGGGACACAAGGTTAGGAGGGGAATTACTTGTGTCATCTGTTGTTTGGGACCCATATTAGTCAGTAACCCTTTCTGGTATCAAAACTTTGACCCAACAGTAAGTAGGGTCCGGGCACGCTTACTGAACTAATTATAAGAGGTTCATTCTGATAATGGCGAGGGGTGTTGATGGTGCGTTCCAACCGGGTCATGTGCGTGCATGGATCCCGGTCTGCCTCTGAGGATGTAAGACGCCGTGACATCTGTAAATAGGTCTGTGCCAATTGGTTGTCACTTTAGGGAGTGATACACCCTACTGTGGGGCCGACACAGGATATTTATGTATTAGGGAGCCGATCGCTTGGGGTAGGGTTTTAGGGTACGCTTAGTTCTGTCTGTTTCTGTTGGTACCGTCTGTTTCTGTGTGGTACCGTCTGTTCGGGTGGTAAAGGCCCATTACTAGTGTACACCTAATTCCATATTCTGTTTCCATAGGGATAAATATGGTTCTTCTTCTGTCTGTTTCTGATCGGGTAGTAAAGGCCCATTATTAGCATTCTGTTTCTGTTAAAGTATTCTGTACCCATTCCTGCTTCAATTTAGACATTAGGGTGACACCTAATTTTGCTATACTAATATTAGTGCAGAGAAGTGTAAAACAATAGTTTATATCATTCGGTTTTTCTGTTATATCTGCTACACCTGTTATAGTTATCTCACATCCAGTTTTATGTTCATATCATATTATTATTATCTGTTCATATGCTGAAAGTCACTGGACTTGCCAGACTTTTTGTCTGACCCTTGTTGTTTCGCCTCCTTTCTTCCGTTTCCCTTCCCAGGTTATCCAAGGAGGGAAATACTTTAGCTTGATCCGGATTTCTCTTTGCTTGAAGTGCTTAAAGTATGGCTTGGCTCTGTATAGCTTCCGTTCCATGGGGATTATGATTTTAAACTATGCATTTTGAAGGCTTTTGTACAAGACTGATATTTTGTACTTGAATTCTGAAATTGAAAGGATGTAACCATATTAATTTTCTGTTTCCGCTGTAATAAAGTTAAAAATTTTCAAGTACTGTTTTATCTGTCTTGTAAGTTTCTGTTCTGTTTACTAAAATGCTCCACCAAAGTTAAGGCATTCCCTTTGTGAGTGACCTTAACGGAGGTAGGGTGTTACAGAAGTTTTGAAGAATAATCGCCGTTCGTTTCCCCTTTGGCGGCTGCGTTTCTCGTTTGGGAAAAAGCCAAGGGTTTTGACCCTTTAAACATGAATAAATATATAATTAAATATTATTTTAATTCTAATTTTTCTTGTTTATCAATCCGTATTCCAATTTAAACCCAACGACTATCGTCCGTAGCTAATTACCCCCATTCCGAACACAATGAGATATGTATCGTACACCTGTTCGGCTGTTTCGATCAGTTTTCGTCAAAATCAAAATATAACTCATATATCGAATTTGAACACGCATTTCAATTTACCGGGGTCATATACTAACTAGAAAAATTCCCGAAAAATATTTTCTAGCTTCGTATTGACGATACGGTCCTAACAAAACTAATTTCGTCGAATTCTGAGACCGTTTGAAAAATGACCAATTTCCAGTCGATTAAAATCAACTAAAACTGGTCAAACGCGTTTTCCTTTGCCACACTCACATATTGATTTGAAAAATTATGAAATTTGAAACCTAGCAATAGTTTGACATCACGGATCCAACAAAAGTGGTTTCGTCAAAATCCGAGGTCGTTTGCAAAATTTCCATTTTTAAGGGCCTGAATTCCATAGCGACTATTCAGAATTTTCAACTGGACATATCTTTTGATTCCCGCTACGAAATTTCGATTTGTCGAATTCGTTGGAAAGATATCATCAAATAGATTCTAATATTTTTGGTTCCACTATTATCCGGTTTGTTTTGCACCCGGTACATTCATTTGAAGTTTGAAATCGAATTATCGAACTACCGCGCCATTTTCAATTCTATTTATAATTTAAAATTAATATTTATACTCTAACGACGACGTATATAAATATATACGTTCGATTCTATTCAAAATAAATTTCTCATCGAATTTATTTAAAATAATTCATAACAAATGTTCAAAATTCGCTAAAATTGCCAAAATAAAAATTTTAAACTGGCCCAGATTTTCGGGTTGTTACAATCTCCCCCACTTAAAACTTTTCGTCCCCGAAAAGGAACGAAGCCGAAAGTTGTTTTAAATACCAACTCAACTTTCATTGTTTTGATTACGGCTTAAGTTCTTCAACTTTTCAGTTTCTAAGAACTTTTCAAATTTTTCAAAAATTTGGCTAACACCCTAAATTTTCGAAAAATTTCGCCATAACCTCCCCTGCATCGGGAGCCACGGGAAAATCCCGAAATTGCCATATAGGCCTTCTGATCTCAAAAAGAAAAAGAAAAAGCCAAGCGGCTATCCAATAGGCTCATAAAATCATCATCACCCAAACAAAACAGTAAATTATAGTAAACATGTACCTATTTGTCGGGCAAACAAATTTTATTCTTTGCTCTAGCCTCCTTGCTATGACCTGTTCAATGTAAGTACTTGTATATGCAAGCAAATGCGACCAATTTTCAATACAACTCGCTATTTGATCAAATTGGCTATATGGTTAAAATTTCAATTAATCAAAACAGTAATCAAACAACACAACCATCAATCAATTAGTTGATTAGCTTTTCAAATTCATAACTTTGATATATAGTCAAAAAATCAGATTTTTGATGCAAAATCACAACAACAAGCCCTATCTAATTTTGGTTCTCACACCAGTCTAATGGAAATATATAGATATCACACGTTCGTCACTCGAATATAAACTCTGATGATGATATATCAATCATCAGAATCACCCCCGGGCGACTAGAATGTGATTCTATATCTACCCAATATATCAAAACTTCAAATACACGCGGATCAGACGTATACACAAAATCTATATATACTGGATTGTCCACATCAATATAAATAAATAATCAAATACGAATAATTGATTTAAATTTTCAAAACAAAAATTGTTTTCATTTTAAAAATATACTCTTCACACTCGTTCTAGGATACTACTAATTCTATCTCTAACGAGTCATTCTCGTTGGATATTACTAATCCAATTTCTGATGAATTCTTTCGTATGGTTCTAATGTGTCTTGTTCTCTGAGCTTTGTAAACCAAAGCTCTGATACCAACTATGAAAACCCGTAACTTCCCCGTAAAGGAAAGCGTCGGATAGTTCGAGAACAAGCCACAACAGAACGCAGACGGGAGAACATTTCATTGTATATTACAACAATGCACCAGAATACAAGAATATACTGAGTATAAATGAATATTACACAGAAATATCAGAGATTTAAATTACATTTAAATACATCGCAGCGGAAAATAATACAATACACAACTAGAAGAGATATACGGATACAAAGCTTTCCGGATATCATTCCAGCTGTAAACCAGGATCCTGTGAATATAAATCTGCAAAACCAAAACTACTAGCTTCCCGTGTCGAAAATAAGGGCACCCAGAGTTTAGGTTAAAACAATAAACTCCAGGTCAGTCATGTGACTGGTGTGAGAACTAAAACAGTTGTAAATCTTTATTTCAAAGTAAGGTAAATCAAGGGACCACGCCGTATAACACGGAACGGGTTTCCTCCCAAGAACACCAGTGCATAAACAACAGCGCAATTCTAAATAAAGAAAAATGAAGCTATTATAAGACCCAGGTCCCATCACACAATGCAACGCAAGCCGGAGGATAGGGTTTTTACCTTATAATAGCCAAGAATGCTTGATACGTTTAAAACAAATCATTCGATACTTTTATAAGTGCATATTGTATAAAAGATCTTCAAATCATAAGTATCAATCATAGACGGCATAAGCGCCCCATCCCACTATATCGCCATACTAGGCTCTACAAATAAAACCGGAATACACGTATTGGAAATTGGATTTCCATCATGGTGGCTCCTGATTCGAAAGATCGATCGCGTAGTGCAATTCCCCACGGCTTACGTCCCAACAAGAGAAAACACCGTCTGCACATCCGCACATTTGGGACCAGAGTATCACCGCGGCTTACGTCCCAGCGAGAGAAAACACCGCTTACTCTATATATCCCTGAGCACTAAGCTCATCTCGGTCGACCGAATCCACGACACCACTAAGGTGCCCATCCACTAAAAAGCATACTGATCAAACCATCAGTTTAGCACCATACCGGGATGTGAGGCTCGCGAATCAACGCTATACACAAAGCCATGCTATATTAGCTGCGCTTTGATCATCATCCACCAAACTTTGCTTTTCAACAAAAGTCTGGATCACTGCATCTCAGCATGCCACACTATCAATCCATATCGTACCACTGATTTCTGCCAATATATAACCTCTGAGCTCGTATGTCTCAGAGAAGGGCGTTAAGCAAGAGAATAAATTCTCCGCCACCAAACAGATATATATTTAGCAGAGATCAACGAATACAATATAAAGGAATACAATGTCAGACACACCATCCATTTACAAGTTCGTTCTGGGTCTGAACGAAACCGGAGGCACATTCCTCGCATATCCATCCATCTCCAAGTACGTCAGGACGACCACCAACTGATTCCCTCATCTTGGGTGTACAGCCCAATCAAGATCATCAGTAATCACCCAAACGATGTGAAGACTTCCGGTCTTCGACCACCGTCTTCATCTTCGACATATCGTCGAATCGGTTATTCAGAATGGGTATAAACCCAGCCTTTCCGAACAACCCGCGTATATTAAAAACGAATGTTACACAAACACAACATACGCCTCATTCCAATTCAGTAGCTACTAACCGTAAATCAACAAGAGGACAATTTCCCAAATATTAACCCCGAAGGCCGAAACCAACATCAGATCAATACCCAGGAAACCATTCTTCTTAGCTAACCTACAGCTAGTTTCTAAATTTCAATTCTTAGGGAAAGGTTCCCATTAATTTTATCCAAGATAAATTCTTTAAAATTTATCCTTTAATCTTCCTTTGGATGTCATTTCAAACCAAATTATGGTTTTCCAAACTAGTCGAGATTAGCGAACCACACCGAAGTAATTATTTATTTTATTTCCCAATCCCAACCTATTCATCCCATGAAGCAAAACTGGTAATACTCCATATCTAACACCACGGTGTTATCGGTAAATTCAATTACCATTTCACGTTCAAATCTAATTAAAGATTTAACTATCGCTTTGGAGCAAAACTGGTGATACTCCATTCTCGATCTTTTCAATCTAATTAAAGATTCATTAAAACTCCACTTAGTTTTAATCTTTAACTGGGTTAAAGAATCAGTGTCATTTCAAAACACGGTTCACTATAAACCCAAAAATCAATATCAATTTAATTCCAATCAAATATCATTTAATTGGTACACTTCATTAAATCCAAATAAAAAGATTTAATCTTTTCTCAACTGGGTTCAAGAACAGTGTTAATGAAGACACCATTCACGACAAACCCAAATCACATTTGATATTAAATACAAGGCTCTGAATAGAAAATATATCGGCTTATATTCAATATCAAATTCTACGACCAACAAATATCGTATTGGAAATAACGATATATATATCTATATCTTTCAAATTTCCATAACAACATCTGTATAATCATGAAATCCAGCATCGAAATATTCCGAAGACAATTCCGATTCAAATCCATTCCAATGAAATCATTGGAAATTTTGGTTATTTTCGAAACCATTTCAAATCAAATTTATTTATTTAAAAATAAATAGAATTTTAATTCTAGTTCAAAACTAGTTCATTTCGATAAAAATCTATTTTTATCTTTTCAAATATGGAGTTTTTCATCCCAATTTTCCCCAAATCATTTCTTATGATTTTACACAAATTATTACTATTTTTAATAATTTTATCAAGGCCCGTACAGTCGATTTCCATCAACGGCCATCGAACTGCACTTACAGCGACCCTTTCCAAATTTGATTTGGACATAATTCCAAATCCAACCGTTAGATTTCAAATTTCTAATATTCGTTAGAAAGCTCTTTTCGATACGAACCCAACGGTTCCGATTTTAGGAGAATCCGACGGTCGGATCTCCCGCAATGTCCGTTCGAAGTCAATGGTTGAAATTCACGAACTACCGCGGCGCGGCGCGTTCTATTCAGGCCATTATATATATATAATATATATATTATATATATTTCGTCGATTTCCTTTTTAAAATTAATTTTATAAATCATTTCAAATTTGTTTCAAAAACAATTTCAACCTTTATTTCAAATTCAAATCAAAATTGAATTTTTCCTTATAAATTATTTTTCCATTCACTTCTATTTGATTTCAATTCGAATCGATTTCAATTTTATTTCAATTCGTTTTCAATTGAATTCAATTCAATTCAGATTTGTTTTCAATTCAATTCAATTCAAATTCGTTTTCTATTCGATTCAATTCGAATTCGTTTTCTATTCAATTCAATTCGTTTTCTATTAAATTCAATTCGAATTCGTTTTCTATTAAATTCAATTCGAATTCGTTTTCTATTCAATTCAATTCGAATTCGTTTTCTATTCAATTCAATTCGAATTCGTTTTCTATTCAATTCAATTCGAATTCGTTTTGAATTTCAATTCTTTTCAAAATATCAGATTTTGAAATCACTTTCGATATTCATTATAAAATGAATAAAATCGATATAAATATCGTTCACGTCAAAATGGCATCAATCTAATCAACACGGCTTCATATATTTCTATTTTCAAATATTCTATTTCAAATATTTCTTTTTCAAATATTTCTATTCAAATATTTCTATTCAGATATTTCTTTTCAAATATTTCTATTTCAAATATTTCTATTTCAAATATTGAATGAAGCCCAATCAATTACCATATAATATTAATTATATGGATTTTCTACAACACATGTATACAATAACAACGATGAAAAATCAACCATCATCCAAAGTGAATTCTACACTGTATAAGCATCGAATATAAATATTTAATGCTCATAACAGTCTGTCAATCAATCGATCGACATACAACTAACTATCGGGATTAGTGTATGTCATATATCATCCCAATACCCGTGTGGGGTTTCAAACAATCAAACACAGATTTTATTTGTGCAGTTGGGCGATGTGTAAAATTTATCGTCCCCATCAATATCAGTCAAATGTGTGTATTTAAACAAATCGTCCAATTTGTTTATTTTTATTTCATTTCATATACACGTTAAAAATTCTATTTTTAACTATAAAATATTTTCCACTATAAAATATTTTATTTCAACTATATAAATGTTTTATTTCATTTCACATCACATCACACAATCAACTACACATCAAAATCAAACAAACAAGCATACAAGCCGTCCATGGTCTGTGGACGACGGGTGTCGGGTGCTACTAAACACCGTCTGCATCCTAGTATATATTATTAACTAGAAAACAAAATTAAAAGGTGAGAAGTTCTCACAGAGGGTTCCACTCCGCCGTGCTTTGCTGTCGAACTGCTGAACCGTCTGGATTTGCTTGCAATTCCAATTCAGTTCTTTTCACGTTGTTCATAATAAAAAAATCACATTTTTATTTCGTTATCCTCATAATAAAAATCATCTTTCTTCACTATTTCCATTCATATAATTCTATTTTATAAAAAATCATGTTCTTATTTACAACGCTATTTATTTATAAAAATTACATCTTTATCCTACAATGCTATATAAAAATAAAAACCATATTTTTATTTAAGCTATAAACCTATACATAAAAGTTCCTATTTTTATTTCAAAGTTATTTCTATAAAATTCATATTTTTAAAACAAGGAAATTTAATTTCAAAACAATACTATTTTATATTTTTAAAACATTATGTTTTAAAAACAAATAAAAGATATTTAAAACAATGCTATTTTTCTTTCCCATACCATATATATTTTATAAAAACTGTTTTGTAAAACAATGATTTTTTATATTATAAAAACTGAATTTTTAAACTGAATTTAAATTGAATTTAAACTGATTTCAAACTGATTTCAAACTATGAATTTATATAAAAGAAAAACAAAGGGAGGGCTTACTGTTAATTCGCTGGCACTGTCGAACTGGAGTAAACTGTGACCTCATAAAACCCTCGTTTCCAGAAAACCCATCTTCACGTTGAAATGCTCCACAGGAGGATCCGCCTGTAGCCGCCACCAGGAACCGCCGGACAGCGATCAGCTCCTCCCCCGCCACGCGCCTACGTGGCGCGCACCCCCGCCTCGAGCCTTGCGCCATGCGATGGCCCCCATCTCCTCAAAAATCGACCCAACATCGGGCCCTTTCAGGCGAAATCCTGGCTTCGTCGGCAAGGGTTAGTCCATCTCCACCATTGATTGGGAGGAGCTCGCTGAGGGCTACGAATCCCCTTTGAAAAAATTGAATTTCATAGATTAGATTTAGAGATCGGGAAGGAAGAAGTTTTGAAGAATAATCGCCGTTCGTTTCCCCTTTGGCGGCTGCATTTTTCATTTGGGAAAAAGCCAAGGGTTTTGACCCTTTAAACATGAATAAATATATAATTAAATATTATTTTAATTCTAATTTTTCTTGTTTATCAATCCGTATTCCAATTTAAACCCAACGACTGTCGTCCCTAGCTAATTACCCCCATTCCGAACACAATGGGATATGTATCGTACACTTGTTCGGCTGTTTCGATCAGTTTTCGTCAAAATCAAAATTTAACTCATATATCGAATTTGAACACGCATTTCAATTTACCGGGGTCATATACTAACTAGAAAAATTCCCGAAAAATATTTTCTAGCTTCGTATTGGCGATACGGTCCTAACAAAACTAATTTTGTCGAATTCTGAGACCGTTTGAAAAATGACCAATTTCCAGTCGATTAAAATCAACTAAAACTGGTCAAACGCGTTTTCCTTTGCCACACTCACATATTGATTCGAAAAATTATGAAATTTGAAACCTAGCAATAATTTGACATCACGGATCCAACAAAAGTGGTTTCGTCAAAATCCGAGGTCGTTTGCAAAATTTCCATTTTTAAGGGCCTGAATTCCATAACGACTATTCAGAATTTTCAACTGGACATATCTTTTGATTCCCGCTATGAAATTTCGATTTGTCGAATTCGTTGGAAAGATATCATCAAATAGATTCTAATATTTTTTGTTTCACTATTATCCGGTTTGTTTTGCACCCGGTACATTCATTTGAAGTTTGAAATCGAATTATCGAACTACAGCGCCATTTTCAATTCTATTTATAATTTAAAATAAATATTTATATTCTAACGACGATGTATATAGATATATATGTTCGATTCTATTCAAAATAAATTTCTCATCGAATTTATTTAAAATAATTCATAATAAATGTTCAAAATTCGCTAAAATTGCCAAAATAAAAATTTTAAACTGGCCCAGATTTTCGGGTTGTTACATTTTCTATAGTTTATATATATAGATAAAAATGTGATTTTTATATTTAAAACACGAATACCATTCAACACATGAATTTCAATTCAACGAATGAATATCGATTCAACACATGAAGGTTTTCTATTCAACGAATAAATATAGTTTCAGCAAATGAAAATAATTCAAACACATGAATATTATTCAAAATTTCGGCAGCATAACGGCAGGGTAGTTAAAACCGGGACCGTCCCTAGTATGGCTCCTCGCTCTACCTTAAAACCTCGCGGTTTTTGACAATGGGGATCATGCATCTAGTTCGCACGCAGGCGGCATGTATATATTTATTTCATTTCCACAAACTAATCCTATGTGGTTTCAACCAAATATTTCTCAACCACAAATGGGTATTTTCCAACCACAATCAATCAATATCAACCACAAACAATCCCAAACAACCATTCGCTATCAATCAATTTTCACACCAATCACAACCAATAAATATCGTCCATGGTTTGTGGATGAGGGGCGTATATATATATATATATATATATATATTTATAAATAGCAATCCACTTCTATTCCAACACATATATAATTTTTACAACGCATATACAACTTATACATCAAACGTACGACTTATACAACGCTTATACATGAGGTGTACAACGCTTATATAAATCATACATCGAATATATAATTTATACATCGTCGTTTTCCATATCGTTTATAAATTAGAAATCTCACTTTGGGTTCCACTCCACCAAAAATTGCAGAAGGCTCAGAAAAATATGCGGTCTCTTCTAGAATGTAGAAGACGTCCACACGGTCATGATGTTTCCTGTTTCATCGAATTTCGACCACATAGCAAAAAGATATGATTTTTCAAAGTTTGCAACGGTTTTAAACTGTTAAAATCTGTTTTTAAATTAAACAGCCGTTACCTTTCTGAAATCTTCAAAACAAGGTTTGAAGTTTTCGTGCAATCCGTGAATGGATAGCTCGATCGGGCTACGCCGTGTCAAAGAGGGAGGAGAGAGCTTCCAGCGCAGGGGGGTGCGGTGGCGTTCGATCGCCTGAGGCGGCGGCGACGACTTGAACGTCGCGACTTCGGGGACCCGTAACTCGAAGAATACTCAATGAAAAAAATCCAAACTTTATATGGATTTGAAGATCTCGAGAAGATCTTCAAAAAGTTCAACTGTGGCACGAGCTAATTCGGCGTGGATTGATCGGAAAATGAGGGGGAAGGTTTTGAGTGGTTTCCGTCGTTCGTCGGGAGAGAGAAAAGGAATTTTCTCTTTTTTTTATAAAAATTCTGATTGGCCGGTGGGTTTTAAAGGGGTTTTCTGACACGACCACCAATCTAAACCCAACGACTGTCGTCGCTAGCGTTTTACCCCCATTTCGAACACAATGGAATATGTTTCGTAGGCCCATTCGACTGTTTCAGTCAGTTTTCATTCAATTTAAAATATATAATATTCAATATTCGATTTGAACGTACATTTCAATTTGCCAGGGCCACAAACTGATTCGAAAAATTCTAGAAAAATAAATCTAGCTATGTTTTGACGATACGGTCCCAACAAAACTAGTTTCGTCGAATTCTGAGACCGTTTGCAAAAAGGCCCATTTCTGGTCGATCCAATTTAACTGTAATTGACCAAAACACGTTTTCCTTTGCAACGCTCACATACTAGCTTCAAAAATTATGAAATTTGAAACCTAGCAAAAACTTCACATCCCGGATCCAACAAAAGTGGTTTTGTCGAATTCCGAGGTCGTATGCAAAATGGCCAATTTCACGGGCTATATAAATTCCATAGCGACCTTTCTGAAAATTCATTTGGCCATAACTTTTGCTTTCCGCTATGAAAATTCGATTTTTCAGATTCGTTAGAAAGGTATTCACTAACAAATTTAAATATTTTTGGTTTCACTAAAATCCGTTTTGTTTTGCACCCGGTACAGTCCGACAAAGTTTGAATTCAATTTTTTTGAAACTGCAGCGCCATTTCAAGCCTTGTTTATAATTATAATTAATTATATTCGTTTTCAATTGTCGATTCAAACTCAGTTTTCATCTCTATTATTTAAAATATTTATTTTAAATATTTAAAATCCATTATTTTAGCCAATTTAAAAATTTTAAATTGGTTCAGATTTTCTGGGTCGTTACAAAGATGTAGCGTTAATGTGGTTCACTCGACTTCCTCCTCGGTCGGTGTCAAATTTCACAGAATTGAGTGAGTGTTTCATGAATCAATTCCGACTTCATGCCCAAAAGTCCAAGATCGTCATAGAATTGTCATGGATTAAGCAGGCCCCAGGAGAATCTTTGAAGTCATATTTGGATCGCTTTAACCTTTTCGTCACTGATCCCTATGAGCCCACTATCCTTATGGCCTTGATAGAAGGGGTAGATCCCGATTCAGAGTTCGGGGATTACTTAGCTGGAAAACCACCTTCTACTAGAGAATTGTTCTATGAAAAGGCTAATATCCTCTTAAGGTGAGAAGAGGCTAAGGCAAATCGGAAGAGAAAGTCTGAAGGGGCCTCGAAGGAAGGTGTCCAGAGTAATGTTGCTGTCAAACAATCTGGTGACAGTTCAGGGAAAGTGGAAGTAAATGTTGGCAACCAGAGTGGTGGTAATAGCAACAGAATTGGGAACGACAATAGAAGGAACAGAAACCGTGGGAATAGCTCTAATAAAAAACCCAGATTCCAGAGTTTTGAAAATTACACGCCGTTAAATGATACATTGGAGAACATTTATCTAGACACATACAGCATATTGCAGTACAAAAAACCACCACCTAGAGATTCTACTGAGAAGGAGATTGAAACGGGAAAGTTTTGCTTGTTTCATGGTACACACGGTCATTCCACCAATGAGTGTCGTCATTTGAGGGATATCGTCGAAAAATTGCTGCGAGAAGGGAAGTTGGATGAGTACAAAGCCGCCCCAAGGGACTGGGGGACAAGCCCCGAACCAAGAACAGCCTGCTTCAAAACCCACGGCTCAGCAAAAAGGTAAGAGGATCGTCATTAACTCCATTATAGGCGGGCCTCACTTGGTTGGTCGTAGTTTTAAAGCATTGGACCAGTACGCCAACGCCGCCAAGCATGATGAAATAGGAGAATGCAGCAGCCTTGAAGACGTCACTCCAATAAAGCGGCAAAAAACGATGTCCGATGATGTCGTATTCCGTAATAGAGACGAGTTTGGAGTTCAATCCCCAACCGACGATCCGCTAGTGATAACCACGACAATTAGCCCCGCTCTGGTCCATAAGGTGCTAGTGGACAACGGAAGCTCGGTCAATATCCTCTTCAAGAAAGCCTTCGAACAAATGAGGCTCGAGGCAAAAGACTTAAAGCCATGTCAAGGATGGATACGTGGTTTTAACGGAGTATCTACAGCTCCAATGGGTTTTGTGGAATTACCTGTCACACTAGGGCAGGGGGACCGCCAGAGAGTAAGGATCCTACCGTTTGTAGTTTTGGATTTAGAGTCGCCTTATAATGCCTTTCTAGGCCGACCAGCCCTTACCGAATTTAGGGCATGTATTGCGCATTGGTGTTTGCTGCTAAAATTCCCGACTGACTCGGGAGTTGGGACGATGAGAGGCGACCAAGCTACGGGACGAGCTTGTTACGTGGCAGAGTTAAAGATGTTAATGAAGGGGCTGAACATAGATGCTAAAGACGATTCCGCCTCTCCAAAGGGGGCCTCAACATAGCAACTAAGGGGTCCTGCCCCAAGAGAGTCGCCCTCAGACGTGCTCGAGGATATAGATCCCAAAGAGGATAGAGAACCCGGGGACATGAAGGCAACTCCCAATGAAATAACAATCGACATACCTATTGATGAAACTGATCCAACAAAAATATTGAAGATCGGCTGGCAACTAGATCCAGTTAGAGCAAGGGAATTGGCTGATTTCTTGAAGGCAAATCTGGATGTATTTTCCTGGACTCACGCTGACATGTGTGGGATTTCGCCTACCATCACGAGCCTCTCTTTGTATATTGATCCAAAGCATCCACCGGTCAAGCAGAAAAGACGCATGTTAGGCTCGGAGTGGTCAGCAGCTTTGAAAGAAGAAGTAGAGAAATTAAAAAATAATGGATTCATCAAGGATTCAAAATATCACGACTGGATATCGAATCCTGTTTTGGTCAAAAAGTCAAATGGGAAGTGGAGAACGTGCATCAACTTTTCTGATTTGAACAAGGCTTGCCCGAAGGATAGTTTTCCTCTCCCCAGAATTGATCAACTAGTAGATTCAACTGCCGGGCATGAACTCTTATCCTTTATGGATGCCTATTCCGGGTACAATCAAATTCCCATGCACATACCAGACCAAGAGCATACAAGCTTTATCACATATTTGGGATTGTATTGCTACGTGGTAATGCCGTTTGGGTTAAAAAATGCGGAAGCCACATATCAGCGCTTAGTCAACCGCATGTTTTACTATCAAATCGGGAAAACCATGGAAGTCTATGTAGATGATATGCTCGTGAAATCCAAACAATCTCCCGATCATACGAAGGGCTTGGCAGAAATGTTCGGCATATTACGAAAGTATGGGATGAAGTTGAACCCCTTGAAGTGTTCTTTTGGCGTGGCATCAGGCAAGTTCCTCGGCTTTATCGTGAGTTCCAGAGGAATTGAAATCAATCCGGACCGAATAGCAGCAATCAGGAACATCGAGGAGCCGCGAAAGATTAAGGATGTTGAAAGCTTAGCTGGCAAGGTCGCAACACTAGGCAGGTTCATCTCCAAGGCAACAGACAAGTGTGTACCTTTCTTCGATCTCATAAAACGAGGAAAGCAAAATTTTGAATGGACTCCCGACTGTGTAGAGGCATTCCAGAACTTGTTAGACTTTTTAGAAAAGCCTCCCATATTATCAAAGCCTGTGGAACACGAGGATCTGTTCGTCTACTTGGCAGTATCGTCTCACGCCGTCAGCACAACATTGGTACGTGAAGAGGATAAGGTCCAAAAACCTGTATACTACGTAAGTAAAAAACTAGCTGCTGCAGAATGTAACTATCCAAAGATAGAGAGACTTGCTTATAGCCTCCTGATTGCCTCCCGCCTACTCCGCCATTACTTCCAAGCACACCCGATAATTGTATATACTGATCAACCTTTGAGACAAGTGTTGCAGAAACCCGAAGCATCAGGTCGATTACTCAAATGGAATATCGAGCTGAGTCAGTTTGATATGAACTTTCAGCCACGAAGATTAATAAGGGGGCAGGCCTTGGCTGACTTCATAGCTGAATTTACAATTTCTGAAGAAGAAACGGTGGGTGACAAGATTGTTACTTTGGATCAAGAGTTGGAGCTCAGTCCGTGGAAATTATATACGGACGGAGCCAAGAATGATAGAAAGTCCGGCGCCGGAGTTGTTTTAATAACTCCTGAAGGACGATCTATTTATTATGCATTACGGTTGGAATTTATTGCTACTAACAATGATTCTGAGTATGAAGCCCTGATTGCCGGGCTGAAACTCGCCAAAGATTTGGGAGTGAAGACATTAGATATATATTGCGATTCCAAGATAGTTGTATGTCAAGTTCGGGAAGAATTTGCTGCTAAAGGACCTCGACTTAGTGCTTATCTTAAAAAGGTAAAGGAGTTATTGGAAGATTTGGAGCATTATATCATAACACACATTCCAAGAACGGAAAATCAGAAAGTAGATCGACTGGCGAAACTAGCAAGTTCTGATAATCCTAAAGAAACCGAAACAGTCCCGATCGAGGTGTTGGAATCGCCAAGCTTCGACCTAATGGAACCAGAGCTAGCCTTGGAAGTCGAACCTGAAAGAGAATCCTGGATGACATCAATTAAGAATTTTCTCAAGGACGGAACCCTCCCATTAAGAAAGAGTGAAAGACGAGCTGTAATACGCAAGGCTACAAGATACGTGTTACAGGACGACGTCCTTTATCATCAAGGGTTTTCAATGCCCCTATTACGGTGTATCGCACATGACGACATCAAACGTGTACTGCGAGAAGTGCATGAAGGTGTGTGTGGAGATCACACTGGGGGTCAAACCCTGGCAAAGAAAATATTACGGTACGGATATTTCTGGCCTACCGTGAATAAAGACGCGACTGATTATTCACGACGCTGCGATAGATGTCAAAGATATTCCAAAGTTCCCAGAGCGCCTCCGACTTAGCTCAAGTCGATGGTAAGTCCGTGGCTGTTTGCCATGTGGGGGATTGATATCATTGGAGTGCTACCTATTTCCAGAGGAGGAGCTAAGTATGCGATCGTTGCCGTGGACTACTTCACAACGTGGGTGGAAGCTGAACCTCTAACAACCATCACGGCAAGGAAAGTGATCAGTTTTGTGGTGAGAAACATTATTTGTCGATTTGGGATATCGAAGACCATCATAACTGATAATGGGATGCATTTTGACAGCATCGAGTTCAAAATTTTTTGCCAGAAATACAAGATTAATAAACGATATACTGCAGTAGCTCACCCGCAATCAAATGGCCAGGTCGAAGCTGTAAACAAAGTCATTAAATCAATTTTAAAGAAGCGGTTGGAGCGGGCCAAAGCTAGATGGGTGGACCAGTTGCCATTAGCTCTATGGGCCTACAGGACAACCTTTAAGACGACTACCAGCTATACTCCCTATTCACTTTCTTTTGGGCCAGAAGCAGTAATCCCGGTAGAATTAGAAGTCCCTTCTCATCGAGTTGCGTACTATGACCCGATGATGAATAAATCACTCCTCCTAGAATCTCTTGATATGATTGAAGAAAAAAGAGATGAAGCCGATTTGCGTGCCTCAAGACATCGACATCAAGTAGCACGCTATTATGACCAAAAAGTTCACTTAAAAACCTTTGAACCAGGTGACCTAGTACTAAAGCGAGTCTTCACGCCGTCGACCCAACTGGGTCCAAAATGGGAAGGGCCATTCACCATCCAACGGAAGCTTGATACGGGAGCATTCAAGCTAACGATCGTGGACGGTGAAGATATTCCCAGAGCTTGGAACGCTCAGCATTTACGACGATATCTGAGCTAAATATGAAATGTCATTTCTTTTGTTTTCATAAGCTATGTAAAAAGGCACGACTTGCCTTAAATAGTCAACTTATGTGAACAAAGGATTATAAAGTGGATGTAGGCTACGACTTAGTTGATCCACTATAAAAATATCGTGTGTCATTTACTTTCCTGCATTATTTATACGTTCGACAAATATTCTATTATGACTGTGAAACACGAAATGTTAAACTAAACTTAGAAGGTTGGGGATGACCCATGTGCAGGAGTAAATAAAATGACTCTCTGTATGACCAAATACAGAAGAATGGGAAGATGACATTCTTAACTCTAACTCTCAAGAATCGAGAGAGAGTATAAAGGACGGGAAGACGACGTCCTCTAAGGCGTGAAGGTGCACCCAGATGAGAGACCGCCTCAACGAAACTCTAACCTGGTTATGAGACAAGAGAGTATAAAGATGCTAGAAAGAATAGGCATCAACGACAAAAGGAATATGGCCCCTCCCGAGAATCGGGGGCAATTGGATTTTTTATTTAGCCAATCTTGAATGATCCTTGCTCAGTTACGCAAGATTGACTGGGGGCATATGTGCACATACATGTTTCCCCCAACAATGACTTCATTATATGACTTTAATTTGACATACTTGTGTATTTTCATTTAAGTACTGAACTAACGACTATCAAACATTGCAGGAAATAAACTATTTTTATTCACAAACATGTGAGTTTGTACAAGGAAAACAAGCAAAAAAGAAGATGAGAGGGTCGCGCTCGCTGCAACAATTGCGGGCCAATTAAATGCTAAGATAAAACAAAGCACTTCATCACTTAAACTTTGGAGTGGACTTGGATTTTTTAGCAGCCTTCTGAGCATCCTTCGCCTCTCTTTCAGCATCAGTTAGAATGTGCTTTGGTTTTTTCCTCCCTGTGACCGAAGTGCTGGAATCGGTTGATTTTTTTCCCAGGAGTTGGAACATTGGAATCAAGAGAAGACTTTTTAGCAAACTCTTCTGTAATAAACCTAGTTGAAAGCTTAACAACTAACCTTGATCCAGCATCCACCACTATAAGAGGCTTAAGGCTTTCGGGGTCCAAGTCTTCAACTTTAAGCCGCATACGTTTGTCTTGCTCAGCTTTCAATGCAGCCAAAGTGATGTCATCAGCGCTTTTTGACTCCCCAACTACAGCCACCTCAGGGTCTTCCTCGTGTCCCTCGTTGCCGCCATCGTCCTTCAAGGCATCTATCATTTCGTCATCCTGAGGAGCATTAGCTTTAGACAATTCAGCTCCCTCTCCTGAATCAATAGTGGCAGCCTTGTCCTTTTCTCCTTGAGCCTTCTCCGCGGGTTTCGCTCCAGTGGTGGTTCCCTGAGGCCCACCAATCTTCTCGGTCGGTTCAACACCTACAGAATGAGAAGCAACGGTTATCAATTCAGGAGAAAATAAAGGGTCCTCCATCGATTGTCCGATTATGCGATGAAAAGTTGAGACATCCTTGACGAATTGAGGTGAAAAGGTAGAAATACCTTCCGATGATTTCTCAGCTGGAGTAACTGCCGTCTCCGACGCCGTCTCGGGTATGGGGGATAAAAGAGATGCCTGAGGGATCCCCGGGTTTTCGGGGTCATATCCCTCTACTTCAGAAGTTCCAGCGGCAATGGAAGAAGAACCAGCCTTAGAGACATTCTTTTGCTTGGCCATCCGCTTCTCCTCCTCCATAGCAGCAGCGATGAGGCGACGCCCCTCGGCCAGACGTGCCGGCTCATCGTCTCGTATATATTTTTCCATAAGCTTGTCTTCGTCGATGGAATCTACCTTGAGCTCCTCTTTCTCCCATTCAACAATTTGACTCCATACGTGAACCAAGGTAGTCGGATAATCTTCAATCCAAGCAATGTTTTGGCGACGAATTATATGCGCGAAGAATTCGATTAGTAATTCACCGAAACCATGCACTTCCTCCTCGTCCTCTGACAGCTGCTTGCAGGTCTCTTCGGCGGACTTAATAACACTTTCTACATTACCCTCCGCTAGGGCAACCCTATTCTCGGCCTCCACCAGCTTGGAAGCCAAGTCAGCGTTTCTCTTCTCCAATTCAGGATTCTTTCTCGCTAAATCGGCTTTCTCTTGCTCAAGAGCAGTGTAAGTAAGTTGCATTTTAGCGTTATCCGACTTAGCATCTTCTGCTTGCTTTTTCAGCTCCAAGCGCTCTTGACTATGAGACTCGAGCAAGTCATGATAACGTTTTTGTAGCTTTTCAAATTGCTGTTTGAAGTTGGTAGCATCCCGTTGAGCAACGACAAGTTGGGCCTGTGTATCCTCAAGGTCTTTCCTCAAATCTTTCAAGGCTTTTACGTCAGCTGCTGCAGTATTTTTCATTGACTCAGTATCCGTGATTAAAGTTCGAATGATTCTGGAGAGGTTACGCGAATACTTGAACATTTCTGAATATTGTTTCTCCACTGCATCAATCTTGGCTTTGGCCTCGTCTGTGCACCTCGAGGAAATAGGCTCGAGAGCAGGTAAGAAAGTCAGATTTTCAAAGTAGTGTTCGGGTAATTGTTTCTCCAAATATGCCTGCTTAACTTTAGACTCAGCATCCAACGGTGGAGGTGGGCAGTACGATAGCTCAGTATCCTTATGCTTAGCGGGCACGATGGCTGCATCGCTCTTTCCAGACGGTTTGTCAGAAACCTTATGTTTGCCTCGTGAGCTAGTGTCCTTCGGCGGGCTTCTTTCACGACTGTGTTTGTCCTGAGGAGAAGTTCGGTCTTTCGGCTACGATGTGTCTTCTCCCCGACGGCCCTGATAGCTTTTATGCCAGTCTGGGTGCGACCGGACAGAGGAGAGAGAGCGTGAGGTGCGCGATTGATAAGAATCATGAGGCCTTCTATCCTCTCTACCCCGGCTTTCACGACGATCATGCTCAGCATCGGAAGGGGGCCTGACCATGCTGCGACGTATTTTCCTGATGTCATAGTGAGCACGAGACATTGTACCTGTGCAACAATGTAAATGGAATTCAGTATTAGTGTTCTC
This sequence comes from Allium sativum, assembly GCA_030737875.1. Taxonomy (NCBI): domain Eukaryota; kingdom Viridiplantae; phylum Streptophyta; class Magnoliopsida; order Asparagales; family Amaryllidaceae; genus Allium; species Allium sativum. The sequence goes on from CM060909.1 coordinate 457,681,939, forward strand.
ACAAAAAGTAAGTGCTGTGAAATGTGGTGCTATTGTGTTAAGTGCATCCTAAGCGGTGTTCCCCCCGACAAACCCGAGTCCGAAGCCAGACTAGTGCGAGTGGGCTCTTTGGCCTTAGCGGGAGTGGTCTCTTCTGAAGAAGTTAAAACTAAAGGATTTGTACCAAAATCCTCTGAAGTGTAGATAGTTTCAGGTAAGGGGAGATCTCCTAAACCCTAAAATGTAGGATCATCGGTACTAGGGGCATCTCCTTGGGAAGCATCTATTGGCGGTTCATTGGAAGACGTCGACTTTTCAGGAGAGATAGCATCCTCAGGGACGATGTACCCTTCTCGGTGCTTTTCGGCTATGTTGGCCAGCTTGTCGTCCTGAGTTGAAGATGGAGAAGGTGAAGTTCGAAGTGGCATTGTGGGGGTTTTCGAGCTCTCGCCCGTTTCTGGAATTATGTCCACTGGAGGGATGTATACATATGGACCCGACCCGTGACCTATGCTACGGGTAATGGATAGCAACCCGTGAAGATGAAGATATTCATCCTTAAGGACTTCATCGATGGTTAGAAATTTTTAGTCACCATTGAGGAGCCGGTGCATTCGATCAAAGTACACTTGACCCGATATTTGCTTTGGATTATCAACTGCAAACAAGAAGAAAACGAATTAATGTATTGACATGAACATTCAGAATGGAGATCTGGAGAGTCGATGCCATACTTGATTTTGTCCATCTCCTGGCACATCCCGGCTGTTGCCTTATATAAAACCATTCTAGCTTGGAATCGCCAGCCTTGCTACTGAATGGTGCTGAAATGATTTTTCTTTTTGGGACTGATTCGAAGTAAGAGAAGGAAGGAGTTTTCCGAGTTCGATGCTTGAAATTATAAAAAAAAGTGAACGTCGTCGAAAGTGAGCTCTGTACCTAAAATCTCTCGGTATGCTATATATAAGGTATATAAGTAAGCATAGGAGTTGGGATGTAACTGCATGGGGGCAATCTGCAGCTGTCTCAGGAAGTCGACAACAAAAGACGGAAATGGTGGAATAGCCCCAACCATACACATCAAGCGAGTAACTTCCATAAAACCTTCTGGGGGATTGTGAGGACGGTCAAGTTTCGATGGCACCAGGGTATCCCTTTCAGTATCCCGTGCTTTAAGCGTATTCGAACAAGTCTGTCATTGTCAATCGTCGATTCAACAGAATCTTGAGGTGATTCCAATATGATGGCAGACTCAAATTCGTCAGGAGCTCGATTATCTCCAATCCCTCCTTCCTCTTCATAGCCTAGAGAAACTTCGCTGTCAGAAGGCGTTTCACTGTTATGCGCCCCTACTTTATAATCTGGTCCCTCGTCGTCCCATTCAGGGTCTGAAGAAGAAGATATGTCATCGAGAGTATATTTCTCAGAAGTTTCTGCAATTTCCGTCTTCTTTGCTAATCTAGAAGAACGTCTCTTGGCCATGATCAGTAGACTATTGAAGAAACAATGGCAAGGATTAAAGTAAAGTTGCCCGTGTCCCCCGTGTGTGTATGTGAACTAAAGTGTGTGCTACGTGTAACAAAGATGCAAAGCAAATACATGAAAGCATAATGTAAAGGTCCAAGGAAGCAGTAATGTTCAGAACGGTTCTTGATAATTGTTTATGTTCGCAAGGCACTATCCTAACTGTCCATTAAGTTGAAGATTATATTATGAATTGGTTTGACTAACTAAGCAAGGTCTTGTGTACAATCTTAGACTGTTTTTCGGTTTGGTTCGGACGCACACACTAGGGTCGGATCGGGGAGAAGGCCTTATGCCAGCCTGGGACAAGAGTTGATGCCCAGTGACCAAAATCGGATCGGTTCGGAGGTGAACGCTTGGACGGTCCGGATCGACTTGAACAACCATGCTTCTCCCCTTCTTTGTTTCACATTCCGATCCGGTCCGGTCAAGTAAATCCTGTTTTTCTCTTGGCTTGCAAATCCGACCCGATCCGGTCAGTTAAGCCTCATTCTCATCTCTGTCTTGTCATCCGAACCGATCCCCTGCACTCCTTCTCTCCCTTTTTCCTCGTCTCTGCCCTGTCACCCGAACCGATCCCCTGCACTTCTCCTCTGCCTTTTTCCTCCTCTTTGGGGTCAAGCTCGATCCTACGTTGAAAGTCCTAACTGAAATCGAATACTGAAGCATTCAAACGCTCAACGAAGAATCTTAACCCCCTCCACCGTCGCCTCGAGAGAGATTTAACACCTTTAACGACGACAGAGGAGTGGAGGCGGTCATGATGACGAAGTTCATCGAATACACCGCTGGAATTGTTCAAAGAAACCGCGAATCTAAGCTAAAAGCAATTATAAAGATGAGATTCAAGATTGTAAAACTACCTATGTGTTCAATTTGGGGATTAAAACGAGAAGAGTTTTGGAGTTTTTAAAATTCTAGGGTTTTGTTGCAAATTTCGTTGGAAGAGGATAATAAAAAAGGAAGAGGAAGAAGGAGACCGGGGGGGGGGGGGTACTTATATGAAACCATAGTGACCACTCGTATTCCCAGTTTCCCTCAACACGTTCAGACCGGAGGTCAAGCCCACCAAGGTCCTATGGCCTGTTGATCTAGGGGGAAGTTGGTTCGATGTATTTGCACGGGTGTGCCACTGAAGGGAATCCATTCGGATCGGAATCCGAACCGAAATAGGCTATATACACTAATTTGACACGCGGGGTGAATTTGAGGAAAAGTAAATAAAAAGCTTACCTGGAAGAATCACTGGACGTTAAATAAAAGATCTCAAAGTTGTTTGAAAATGAAGAAAGTAATTCATATGGATTATGGATATATATAAGCCGCAAAAGCCACGATGTTATGAAGCGACACGACACTACAAATAGATGGAAGTGATCATTCAACGGTTCTGATTCAAAGGATGTTTCATAAACTGCTTCGAAGCACACTTTATCTCAGATAAGAGTGTACTTCGAGGGGGCAAAATGTTAGCCTACTTTGTGAACTAGGCTACCCAAAGAGGAAACAACGAAAAAGTCATCAATCGGTTCGGATCGGAGGAGAGTTGCACAGGAAGCGAGTAGAGATCAGAAACGCAGAAATCACATCGGATCGGATCGGTAATATGTCAGCAATATCAAAGGATATTAAGTGATCTCATCGGATCGGATCGGAGAGATGCACCAGCACACTAAACAGCAAACGGCCTTACGAATCGGAGGAGTACACAAACAACGTCAAGAGATAGCATGTTGCCTCACCGGATCGGATCGGAGGACCCGATCCGAACCCCTTTTCCCATCTGAATCTGCAACCGTTGCTGCGCATATCTCCTGAGGACTCGGACAAGATCTGACCATTTCTCCCATGATCTTCTACTAAATCAATGCATTGTAGCCATCTTGGAGCCTCCGAACCCGACTCTCAAGGGATGGATGCCACGCAATTCCGAACCGGAGCCACTTTGAAGAGATTTCTCACCTATAAATACACCATCCGGAGGCATTTGAAAGGATCTTTTGGAAAATTCTCAGTTCTTACTTCCTACATAACCGAATTCTACAATCATATTCAGATCAAAACCATCTCTTAAAGTCTATATTTGAGAGATTTGAGTGAGTTTATGCATTGTAATCGTGAAGTTGAGTGAGAATTATTGCTGTCTTTGTATTCAAATTATCCAATAAAAGGAAACAAAGTGGACGTAGGCTCCTTAACGCCGAACCACTATAAATCGTGTGTTCTTTACTGCTTTTTGATTCTATTTCATTGAAATCATAACTAGTTTGGGTGTTAGAACCAATTTTTGGTCTAACACTTTTCAATTGCGTTCTCCCCATGCCTTCTTCTCCTATATATACGCCACTTCTTTATTTCTTCTAGCAAGCTCTTCTCCCCTTCCCTTTCATATTTCTTTTGGCCATACATCATTCTCACGTCCAAAATCTCCCACTTCTCCCCTTCATCTTTTATATTCTCTACATATTCTCCCTTCATTCTTGTTTCTAAACAAACAACTTTGCTTCTCCTCCACTCATCCCGTCTTCTTCCAGAGCTGCCCTGGTCTGCACGCCTCCGCCTGAAGCTCCCAGGTCCTTCCTAGTTTTCTACTATTCGATCTCACCCCCTCTGCACCATTGAAGCCATCAAGACATTACACTTGTAGCTTATATAGCATTATTCGCATGAAGAAGAAGAGTCGGGTTCAGCAAGGGCTTTGGATCCGAAAAACGTACGGGGGAGGCCGCATGCGAAGGGAGTACCAGTAGTTATGTGTTTCGGTTCCCTATAAAAAAGAATAATGTTGGGGAAGAAACGATGCAAATGGTGGAAGATACTGTAGAGAAGAGGGACAAGGCGTATGGTTTTGGAATGTGGATCAACATAGAGTTGCGTGTGAAATGAGTTTGCATGGGCATTGATATTGATGCTTTGAAATAGGAATAGTGACATGCGGCGGTTGGAGGCTTATGCAATAGGGAGCTGGATTGGAGGCCTCGCGTGAAGAAGAAGCATGAGGCGGTTGGGTTCAGTGAAGAAGACGAGTGTACAGTAATCAACCTGGTATATATAACACGCGTTAATTTTGTTCTTCCAAATTTTCCTAATTACCTACCTTTAGAATGCCTAAACGCAATTAGAGATTGTTTAATCTTTCTTAACTAATGATGCGTGTGACCCGGTAAAAATTTGAGAAGAGTAAGCACTAGTGGCAAATTATCAATTAATTGGACTTAAGCGAACAATAGACTAACAAAGACCTGGTAATAATTTAGTTTTGCTAATCCTGTTATGAACATGGCCAATCCGTAGTAATGTACTGCCTAATCTAGCCCACACCAATTTTACAGTTATGGTAACGAATTCATTTTGCCTAATCCTATCATAAGTATTTAAGTATGTTATCACGAATTCGCTAACCAGTTGTTACTACCGCCTGGCAATGTAAATCCATTCGATATCAGTATATATGGGTACTTCAAATCTAGTAATACCCATATTCTATGTAGTGAAAATCTCATTGAAATTGTATAATTATAGACCCTTGATGTATATTCGTTTCACATGTGTGTTATGCAAAACGAAGGACTATCAGGCAATCCAAGTCATTGAATTTTAATTTATTTTTAGGAAAATGTTAAATAGACCAACGCTATTTTTGTCAAATAATGCGAAAAAAAAGAAATTATTTCATACCTAATTAAAATTAATTAACATAAAATAGAAAATTAGATTAATAAATTTTTATTAATTTTTAATAATATTAAATTATAAAGTGAATACCGTGGTAACAATATATGTCTACGTCATACAGTAACGAGGTTGAACGAAACAAGGGACGATGGAACCGTACCGATTAGCGCTTCGTTATGGAGCTGGTTGATCCAAGTTGGCAGCTATCAAAGTTTTTGATTAAATTAAACATCTGTTTAATTTAATTAGAACAAAATGTTTCAGCGACAGATGGAATCAAGGTGAGTTTAACTCACTTAGTTTATTCCGTTTATATTTTATATAAGATGACTTTCTATTTTGTGCGAAATGTTTGCTAATGGTTGATGATTGGATGACTGTTTTCAAGTATGCTGAATATTTTAAATATTCAGTTATTAAATTTAACATTTGTTTAATTTAATCAAATTAAATCGTTATTATAAACGATAAGATTCCAAACGAGGTAACTTATCTTGTTGGTATTATAATAATATAAATGTATTAAATAAATAATTGGGTGCTTGATTGGATGTTATTAATTGATTGTTAATTACTATTAAACTGTTTATTTATGATTACTGCGATAAATATACTGTCGTATTGAGTTTGTGGTTACCTATTGTGATGAAAGGAAGAACAGGTTGGAGGAATCCAACCGGATTCCTCAAATATGTTGTTTACTTAAATGAATTGTTTAATCAATCTAATTAATTGTTGATTGTTGAATCCAAATTCAACACTTGTCTGATATTAACCAATAGGTAATATTGGTTGAGTAATTACCGGCAGATGGCCTATAAATGAACCATTTTATAGAAATTGATTTACCGTCAGGTAAAAGTCAATCGAAAGAAAGTTATAAGATTTGTTTATAACTAAAGATAGGTTTTGAAATCTGTTATATATATATTATTTTTAAATAAAGTTATTAAAGGAAATAAATAATTATTTTTATCTTGTAATTATAAAATGAGTATATAAAGCGAGATTTGTAAATTAATGAGTTTTGTAAGCAAATGAGCAGCAATCAACAAAATGGTTAAGAATTGAGTTAATTGTTTTCAATAAACAAATAAGTAAGATTATTTAATTTAATTAGATTGTTAATTTAATCAAAAGAAATTATTTAAATTAATTTCATTTATTAATTTAAAAGAAATAACTAGGTGGAAATGGTTAACAAAGAAACCTTGTTTGAGATGACCAAGTCGACTACTTGCACGAGAATTGATTATTAAAAACTATTATTGGATTGTCAATTATTATTGAAGTTAAATATAATTTTATATTAACCCTTTAAGAAAGATCAATATTTTATTTGTTGTTGATAATGAAGTAAACTATTTGATGTAAAGGATGTTAGACAATTAACAAGGAGTTGACCTGTAAACGGGATTTTTAAAGTATAACATGAATATGAATTCATAAAGTGACTCGATAGACAAGATTTGAATATAAATATATTAGTGCTTTCAAATGAAACCAAGTTATTTTGATATATCGAGTACATATTTCTATAAAAGAATAATATTAACGTTTAAAGGGAATAATGTTTGAAAGAAAATAGGTTGAAATGGTGATAAAGGGAATTAGTTGAGTAAGACCTTGTTTATAATTAAAAAGGACTTTTAATAAGTTTACTCATATTTGTATGAGTTGGAATTTTGATTCATTCCCTGGAGGGAATTTGTAACGACCCGGGGGATTCGACTCCCGAATTCCAACCAACATTACTTCCCAGAACTCAAGTATCGAAAACGCCAGATAGTTAATGAAAGAAATATAGAGGGTGAGATAAGAAAGAATGAAATATTAGAATAGAAGAAGAACACAACATCATAGTATAACCTCGCATCGGAATAAAATACAATAGAAACAAACTTTGTTGAGAGCTTTGAAATAAAAATTTACAATCATTAGAGTACATCAATTGTAACGACTTGGATTTCGCTCGGACCTAATCGATCGCAAAATCGACTAAGACCGTTCAAAAACCCGAATACGCTAACTTTGGGTATACAACACATCAGAACAAATAAAAAAAGACTTTTATAAACATTATAATAATGTTACATCAGAGTTCAGAATATATCAGAGTACATCGATAAAATACAACGGAAGATAATTTACAATAAATTTAATACAATGCAGCGGAAACGAATATCATTGCACTAGCCATAGCTTTAAGCTTTGATCCAGAATCCTGCCTAATAAATAGATATCTGCAAAACAAGCAACTCGACTGCTCGTGTGGAAAAGAGGGCACCCGGGTTTTCAAAGTGAAACAAACTACGAGTCAGTCATGGGACTGGTATAAGAAATCTTACCTAGCCTATTTAATAATAAGGCTAAACATAGGACCACGCCACTAATGTGGAATGGGTTCACTCCATTGGGTTGCCAGTGCATATATAAAGTAAATCGCTAAACAACGAAATGCTTTTTGGAAAAATGAAACCATTATAAGACTCAAGTCCCATCACACAATGCAACGCAAACCGGAAGATAGAGTTTTACCTTATAATGGTAAAAAATGCTTGATACGATAAAACGGATTTGATATTATTATTATTATTAGTGTATATATGTTTCAAAAACATTTCAACCATAATGTATTAATCATAGACGACATAGCTACCATATACTATGTCGCCATACTAATTATACAATCAAAACTGTATGGTGTCGTATTGGAAGTTGGATTTCCATCATGAACCAAGGGAGGAGATAGTCCTTACCGAATTCGAGACAATCTAGCCTACCATGTCCCAGGATACAGCCGCAACTGCACCTAGGAGCGCCAAGGCCGGTGCACAAATATGTTAGTGGATTAGTTATGCCTGAACAATACGTCTCCCCGCCCTATGGGGCGTAAAATAGAGCCACTAGGGACTCAAATCCGAGGTACCTCGTTTTCCATCATCCACATAAGTAAAAATATATGGGCTTGCAAAACCCAGACACCACTTCTAGCTAGAAAGAAACTCATGTTCTCCCTATGGTCCTTCTCCCATTTCTGGTTCATATCGGGGTGTGAGGCTCGCGAAGTATCGCTACACAAATCTATGCTAAATAAGTTGTGCTTTGATCATCAACCACAAGGCTCTGCCTTTCAACAAAAGCCTTGATCAACTGCATCTTAGCATGACACATTGTCAATCCATACCATACCATTGATTTATGCTAATATATAACCTTTAAGCTCATACGTCTCAAAGAAGGGTGTTAAGCAAGAGAATAAATTCTCCGCCACCAAACAGATATATATTTAGTAGAGAACAACGAATACAACATAAAGGAATACAACGTCAGACATACCATCCATTTACAAGTTCGTTCTGGGTCTGAACGAAACCGGAGACACCTTATTCCTCGTCCCATATGTCCAATATAGGAGAGAGGTGCTCGCATAACTGGTCGATCTCCAAGTACGTCTGGACGATCACCACTTATTACCTTGTCTTGGGATGCCTCCCAATCAAGACATCAGTAATCATCCAAATGATGTGAAGACCACCGTTCTTCAACTACCATCTTCATCTTCGACTTTTAATCGTCGTAGATATTATTAAGAATGGGTTAAATCCGGTCTTTCCGAATAACTCGCGTATTTTACAATCAATAATTAAGTGCTATAGAAACACATCATACGCCTCATTCCAATTCAAAATATTCTTTTAAATAAATATTCATATTATTAGGGAAAGGTCCATATTAATTTCATCAAAGATAAATTCTTTTAAATTTATTCCTTAACCTTCTTTTTAAAGATTCATTAAAACTCTAATTTGGTTTTAATCTCAAAAATCCTTATTTAATGATTATTCAACTTTAGGAAATTAGTCTTGTCTTTAACTGGGTTAAAGAACCAATGTCATTTAAAACACAGTTCACCCCAAAATCACCTTCCATTAAATATGGAATTTTCATAGAAATCAAATCAATATATAATCGACATAAATCTTCGTATCAGCCTAATAATATAAATGGAATAATGTCAAAGCCTTTTAAATTCCATATATAATAATGGTCTTCTTTTACAGAAGCTCATCTCAATTATTATTAAATCGAATTCTTTTCAATTCCAATTTAGTGTACTAAATTGGAAAACTTTACTTTGGAAAATTACCATTAAATCTTAATAAAAAGATTTATAAATTCCAAATTATATTTTCACTGTTAATCGGGTTGAAGAACAAATGTCATTTAAAACATCGTTCACAGTAAACCCAATTCACATTTCATTTTATTTCAATTACTAAATATTATTGGAAACTCTAATAATTTTAATTAAAAGATTTATTCTTTTTACAAATGGGTTTAGGAACAGTGTTATTGAAGACACCATTCACAACAAACCAAAAAATCCAATTTATTCTATTTAATTCCAATTAAATATTAATAAATTAGAAAACTTCATTAAATCTTATTTGGAAGATTTATTCTAGTTAATAACTAGTTCATTTCGATAAAAATATATTTTAATCTTTTCAAAATTGGAATTTTTCATCCATATTCTTTTCAAATCATTTATTATGATTTTACATAATTTTTTCCACATTTTTAATAATTTTATTAAGGCCATTTCAGTCAATTTCCATAAACGGTCATCGAACTGCATTTATAGCGACCCTTTCTAAAATTGATTTGGACATAACTCCAAATCTAACCGTTAGATTTCAAAACTCTTATATTCATTGGAAAGATCTTTTCGATACGAACCCGAAGGTTCAGGTTTTAGGAGAATCCGACGGTCGGATCTCCCGTCACATCAATTTGAAGTTAATGGTCGAAATTCGCGAACGGTCGCTGCGCGGCGCGTTCTATTCAGGCCATTATATATATATATATACTATATATATATCGTCGATTTCCTTTTTAAAACGTATTTTATAAAATATTTATGAATTCATTTAAAAATGATTTTTAATTTCATTTTCAATTTTAAATCAAAATCACTACTTTTTGATAATCATTATAAAATGAATAAAATCGATCGATAAACCCTATTTGGGTAAAAATGGCGTTTGCTACTTAACTCGGCTTCATATTTTTATATTTTTGTGCCCATTCTAAGATGGACATAGAAATCATAACTTTATTCTTCACTAAATTTATTTTAAAATACTTTTTACATTAAAATATTCTTTATTTTAAAATACTCTTTATAGTAAAATATTCTTTTAAAAATGTTCCTTATTCTGAATCGGAATGTGACTCAATCAATTACCATATAATTTCAGTTATATGGATTTCATACATTGCATATATTTAATGATAGTGATAAGCAATCATCAAACTATACATTCACATCAAAGTGGAGTTTATAACTATGTGAGCATTAAAGTAAATAAATAACGCTCATCACAGACTGTCAATCAATCGATTGAAAGTTAGTTAAATATTGGGACTAGTGTGTCAAATATCATCCCAATACCCGTATGGGGTTTTCAAACAACAACAATTTATATAAATAAATCATTGGTTAATAGATTTAACCAATTATACTTCGGTTTGCATTATTTCTAATATCACTAATATAATAATGTTAATATTAAACGAATGTACATTTTCTACTTCTCTAACATGTTAATGTTCATATTAAACAAATGTACATTTTCCACTCCTATAACATGTAAATGTTAATATTATACAAATATGCATTTTCTACCGTTAAACATTTAAATGTTAATATTATACAAATGTGCATTTTCTACTGTTAAACATTTTTATTATGTTAAAACATTTTATCAAACTTGAATCCTTTTTAATGATTCATTCTTTCACATTAAAAATGTAATTTTTTAATGTGAACAAATTTCCGTTTCATATAACGATCATTTTTAACCTTTTCTAATATACAATAAAAATGTAAATTTCTATTGTCAATAAATTTCATTTCAAATAATGATCTTTTTAACAAGTTCTATTTATACAATAAAAATGTGATTTTTATTCTTTAACCAAATATTATTCAAACATGAATATTTTCATATTTGATATATATATATATATATATATATACACAATAAAAATGAGTTTTTTACATGACAATTCTAATTCACATAAAAGGATATGTTTATAGGACAATTCTAATTCACATAAAATGATATTTTATATGGCAATTCTAATACACGATAAAAATGATATTTTTTTATATGGCATTTCTAATTCAACATAAAAAAAGATATTTTTATGTGACACAAATATAATTCAACAGAAATGATATTTTGTTTTAACACAAATATATTTAACAAAAATGCTATTTTGTTTTTGACACAAATATGATTCAACAAAAATGATATTTTGAACTAACATGACATTTCTAATGAAAATGATATTTTTAAATAAATGACATTTTTTATTTAAATGACATTTTCTAAATGAATGATATTTCTAAATGGATGACTTTTCTAAATCAATGACATTTTTATTCTAAATAAACATTTCTAACTAAAATGTTATTTTAAATCTAAATAAACATTTCTAACTAAAATGTTATTTTTAATCTAATATAACATTCCTTAACAAAAATGTTATTCTTAATCTAATAAAATATTTCTAACAAAAGTGACATTTTTAATCTAATAAAACATTTTATAACAAAATGTTATTTTATTTCTAATGCAACATTATATAACAAAAATATTATTTTCTTTTTTTCTCTAATGCAACAGATGATAATTTTATTCTAATATGACATATTTGACTAAAATGACATTTTTGACTAAGATGACAATTTTATTCTAACATGACATATTTTATTTACAAAATATGATTTCTACATGAATGACACATTTGTTGACCAAATATGATTTCTACATAAATGACATATTTACTGACAAAATATGATTTCTACATAAATGACATATTTATTGACAAAATATGATTTCTACATAAATGACATATATATTGACAGAATAAGTTTCTTCTACATAAGGGACATATTTGTTTTAATATAACATTCCTAACAAAAATGACACTTTTAACATGTCATGGCATTATTCTAACATAAATGATATTATAACATGACATTATCCTAACATAAATAATGTTTTTAATTAACATGACATATAATAACAAAAATGATGTTTTTCTTTAACATGTCATACAATAACAAAAATGATGTTTTTCTTTAACATGTCATATAATAACAAAAATGATGTTTTTCTTTACTAAAATGATATGTTTAATATAACATGATATTTTCATTTTAATATTTAAAGATTATATCTTTATCTTAGATAAATATAATTCAACGAATAATCATCACCACAATCAATTAGTCAATCTAGATTTTACACACCGCATATTTGTGTTCTATATGGCGTATATTAATAACACAGTCACAATCAAATAATATATATATATATATATATTAATTTTTAAATTGAGAAATCTCACCATGATTTTATCTGAATTTCCAACATCCTCCGTTTAACCTCTAATCAGTTCCATCACGTAGATCTGGTCCATACGATTCCAACGCATCAAATTTCATCGAATTCTGCTGCTGTTTGAACAGGTTACATCGTTTTAAACATTTAAATATTTTTAAGATAATTAAAATATAATAAATTAAATTTTTTTAACCACATCCTAATTACTCCTCTTCCTCGTTCTTCTCTGTAGAAACTCAACCCAAACATCGTCTTCAACATCACCTCATCGCTCCTCCTCTAGACCACCTGCCGCCGATCTGAAGCCGCCACAAGGAGCGCCGCTTCATCGTCCACCCACGCCTCGAGAAAGGTGAAGCTCGGTGGGCCCTTCCTCCTGGAAGGCCGTTGTAACAACCCGAAAATCTGGGCCAGTTTAAAATTTTTATTTTGGCAATTTTAGCGAATTTTGATTATTTAAAATGAATTATTTTAAATAATATCGATGAGAAATTTATTTTGAATATAATTCGAACGTATATATTTATACGCGTCGTCGTTAGAATATAAATAATTATATATAATTATAAAAGGAATTGAAAATGGCGCGGTAGTTCGATAATTCGATTTCAAACTTCAATTGAATGTACCGGGTGCAAAACAATCCGGATTTTAGTGAAACCAAAAACATTAGGATCTTATGGATAATATCTTTCCAACGAATCCGACCAATCGAAATTTCATAGCGGGAATCAAAAGATATGTCCAGTTGAAAATTCTGAATAGTCGCTATGGAATTCAGACCCTTAAAAATGGACATTTTGCAAATGACCTCGGATTTCGACCAAACTAGTTTTGTTGGGTCCGTGATGTCAAATAATTGCTAGATTCCAAATTTCATAATTTTTCGAATCAATATGTGAGCGTGACAAAGGAAAACGCATTTGACCAGTTTCAGTTGATTTTAATCGACTGGAAAATGGCCATTTTTCAGACGGTCTCAGAATTCGACGAAATTAGTTTTGTTAGGACCGTATCATCAATAGGAAGCTAGAAAATATTTTTCGGGAATTTTTCGAGTTAGTATGTGACCCCGGTAATTTGAAATGTACGTTTAAAATTCAAAATAGAGATTTAAATGTAAGTTCAACGGAAACTGATCGTAACGTTCGAATCAGCTTGCGATACAATTACCATTGTGTTCGGAATGGGGGTAATACGCTAGTGGCGACAGTCGTTGGGTGTGATTCCGAGCTCGGACGAAAAGTCAACACTTAGGAGAAAAGAAAAAAAAATTAAATTAAATATTATTGGGCCCCTCCTTCTCCTTTATCCCCTAAGCCCCCCCCCTTCTGTAATTCATTACCGAATTCAGTTTTATAAAAAAAAAAGGGGAAACCGAACAGCGACGGAGCCCTTCTCCCCCCCCTTTTCGATCTTGTCCGCCGCCTTCGCCACTAGCAGGCGCCGGCCTCCGGCGTAACCCCCACCCTCTGTCCACCACCTTCGGCGACCCTCTTCCCCGTTCTCCTTGCGACGACGCCTTTTCCTCCATTTGAAACCCCCTCCCGTACCCGCCAACGCCGCGACGACCCCTCCCTATGCAGCTCCGACCAAGCCCCTTCCTCCCCAGCCCAGTTCGACGCCCCAACACCCCCTACCAAACCCTAGATCGACGGAAGGAGCCACCCCAATAGCACCAGCGAGCTTCAACACTTCCCTTTCACTGAAAAAAAATAGTAAGTTTCTAATTTAACCTACGTATTTATTTCCTATATGTTCAGTTTTCTTAAAATAAAGAAAATCAGTTTTTCTTAAGACAAAGTTATGATTTTTATTTGTTGAAATAGATAAAGATTTGATTTTTATAAATGTATAAAGATGAGATTTTTAGTGAAATAAAAATATGAATGTCATTATATCAAGAGCGTTGTAAAGATATGTTTTTTTTTTCTTCTTTAAAAACATAGAAAAGATTTGATTTCTAACTACAAAAATATATTTTTTATATATATAACAAAAGGAAATTTCTATCATAAGCGAAGTAAAAATTCGATTTTTACATAGGTAGTGAAAGCGGGCAACAAAGATGACGAAGATGCGATAGCAAAGAAGATTTATATCAATGAAGTGCCGTGGAGCTAGGATAGCTATCTGTGAGAATTTCTCACCTTTCAATTTCTTTTCTAGTTATATATATATATACTAGGATGCAGACGGTGCTTAGTAGCACCCGACACAATCGTCCACAGACCATGGACTTGTTTGTTTGGTTGCATAGATTAGTTATATGATTTAATTTGAATTTGGTTGTTTGGTGATTTTGATTGATGTGTGAATGGCGTGGGCCTTCACTAAACCGGGGATAAGGCTAGGCCTCGTCCCGTTTCTAGTATCGTGCCGTTATGCCGCCGAAATTTTCTAAAATATGTTAGAAAAATAAAAATATCATTTTATTTAAAGAATGAACTGAATAGAAATTCATATGTTAGAAATAAAATGTTTTATCGTTAAAAATATAATTTTTAACGTGAAGTGAATAAATAAATATTCATTTACAAACCGGACGGTTTGTCTATGTACACCTATTTGAATGACATTGATTGGGACGATAAATTTTACGCATCGCCCAACTGCACAAATAAAATCTGTGTTTGATTGTTTGAAACCCCACACGGGTGTTGGGATGAAATTTGAAGTTCACTCATCCTGATTGATTAATATGTCGATCGATTGATTGACAGGCTGTTATAAGCGTTAGATATCTATATTTGATGCTTATACAGTGTAGTGCACTTTGGTTGATGGTTGATTATTTTTCAATGCTATCATATGTGTGTAATGCATGAAAATCCATATAATTAACTTTATATGGTAATTGATTGGGCCTCATTCCAATTTGAAAAATAAAGAATATTATAAAATAAAGGTTCATGTGTTGACAGCACTCATCCATTGAGATTGGTCATGTGTTGAACGAAATATTTTGATAATAACAACTATTTCGAAAAAGAAATATTTGAAATAGAATATTTGAAAATAGAAATTTATGAAGCCGTGTTGATTAGATTGACGCCATTTTGACGTGAACGATATTTATATCGATTTTAAACGATTTCGAAATGAATTGAATATATAACGATTTCGAAATGAATTGAATTGAAAACGATTTCGAAATGAATTGAATTGAAAACGATTTCGAAATGAATTGAATTGAAAACGATTTCGAAATGAATTGAATTGAAAACGATTTCGAAATGAATTGAATTGAAAACGAATTCAAATTGAATTGAAAGCGAATTGAAATGAATTCAAATTGAATTGAAATTTGAATTGAATAGAAATGAATTTTAAAACGAATTTATAAAGAAGAATTCAATTTTGATTTGAATTGAAATGGAAGTTGAAATTGCTTTTGAAACGAATTTAAAACTATTTATATAATTCGTTTTAAATAGAAATCGACGAAATATATATTATATATATAATATAATGGCCTGAATAGAACGCGTCGCGCCGCGGCAGTTCGTGAATTTCGGCCATTTATTTCAAACGGATATTACGGGAGATCCGACCGTCGGATTCTCCTAAAACCGGAACCGTTGGGTTCGTATCGAAAAGAGCTTTCTAACGAACATTAGAAATTCAAAATCTAACGGTTGGATTTGGAGTTACGTCCAAATCAAATTTGAAAAAGGTCGTTGTAAGTGCAGTTCGATGGCCATTGAAGGAAATCGACTGTACGGGCCTTGATAAAATTATTAAAAATAGTAATAATTTGTGTAAAATCATAAGAAATGATTTGTGAAGATATGGGATGAAAAACTCCATATTTGAAAAGGTAAAAATAGATTTTTATCGAAATGAACTAGTTTTGAACTAGAATTATAATTCTATTTATTTTTAAATAAATAAATTGAATTTGAAAAGGGTTTTAAAAATAACCAGAAATTTCCAATGATTGCGTTGGAGTGGATTTGAATCGAAATTGTCTTCGGAATATTTCGATGTTGGAATTCGTGATTATACAGATGTTGTTATGGAAATTTGAAAGATATATATTTATATCGTTATTTCCAATACGACATTTGTTAATCGTAGAATTTGATATTGAATATAAGCCGATATATTTTCTATTCAGAGCCTTATATTGAATATCAAATGTGATTTGGGTTTGTCGTGAATGGTGTCTTCACTAACACTGTTCTTGAACCCAGTTGAGAAAAGATTAAATCTTTTTATTTAGATTTAATGAAGTGTACCAATTAAATGATATTTAATTGGAATTGAATTGGTATTGATTTTTGGGTTTATCGTGAACAGTGTTTTAAATAACACTTGTTCTTTAACCCGATAATTAATGGAATGTGATTTTGGGTTTATCGTGAACCGTGTTTTAAATGACACGGATTCTTTAACCCAGTCAAAGATTAAAACTAAGTGGAGTTTTAATGAATCTTTAATTAGATTGAAATGACCGAGAATGGAGTATCACCAGTTTTGCTCCAGGCGATAGTTAAATCTTTAATTAGATTTGAACGTGAAATGGTAATTGAATTTACCGATAACACCGTGGTGTTAGATATGAAGTATTACCAGTTTTACTTCATGGGATGAATAGGTTGGGATTGGGAAATTAAAACAAATGATTACTTCGGTAAGGCTCGTTAATCCCGACTAGTTTGAATTGATATTCAAAAATAGATTAAAGAATAAATTCAAGAAATTTATCTTGGATAAAATTAATGGGAACCTTTCCCTATGAATGTGAGATTTAGAAACTAACTGTCGGTTAGCTAAGCAGAATGGTTTTCTGGATATTGATCTGATGTTGGTTTCGGCCTTCGGGGTTAATATTTGGGGAATTATTCTCTTAATTAATTTACGGTTGGTGACTGATGAATTGGAATGAGGCGTATGTTGTGTTTGTGTAACACTTATTTAAAATATACGCGAGTTATTCAGAAAGACCGGGTTTATCCCATTCTGAATAACTGATTCGACGTGGTGTCGAAGATGAAGACGGTGGTCGAAGACCAGAAGTCTTCACGTCGTTTGGGTGATTACTGATGATCTTGATTGGGCTGTACACCCAAGAAGATGGAAACAGTTGGTGATCGTCCAGACGTACTTGGAGATCGATGGATATGCGAGGTACTAGGTGCCTCCGGTTTCGTTCAGACCCAGAACGGACTTGTAAATGGACTGTGTGTCTGACATTGGATTTTAGTCTGTGTGATTGATCTCTACTAAATATATATCTGTTTGGCGGCGGAGAATTTATTCTCTTGCTTAACGCCCTTCTCTGAGACGTACGAGCTCAGGGGTTATATATTGATGGATATCAATCGCATGGAGTGAATTGCCTGTGTGGCATGCATAAGTGGCAATTGATCGAGGCTTCTGTTGAAAAGCAAAGTCTTGTGGTGATGATCAAAGCACAGCCTGTGTGGCACAGCTTTGTGTAACGTGAATTCGCGAGCCTCACACCCCGGTTGTGAACCAGAAACGGGAGAGGACATCAGGGAGGGCATGCGTTTCTTTCTAGCTAGGGTGGTGTCAGTGACCTACCAGCCCTGACATTTATATACTTTTCACCTGTGTGGTTGTTGCTGTTGCGAGGCGCCTCGGTTTGATCGGACGATCCGGGTCCGATGGAGTCATTCGTTGGCTCATTTACGCCCCATAGGGCGGGGAAACGCATGTTCAGGGTTTAAGTTTAATCCACATCGGTGGACTGGCCCTGAGGATCCAAGGGTCACTCGAGCTCTGATCCTGAGGGGCGGGCTAGAGCGTCTCGAATCGGTTGAGGACTATCTTTTGCCTCGGTTCATAGACGGAAATCCAATTTCCAAATACGTGACATTTGCGGTTTTAATTGTAGAACTAGTAGGGCGACATGATATATGGTACCCATGCTGCCTATGATTGATACTTATGATTTGAAGTTGTTTTATACACTATGCACTTATAATAGTATCAAATGATTTGTTTTAAACGTATCAAGCATTTTTTGGCTGTTATAAGGGAAAACCCTATCCCCCGGCTTGTGTTGCATTGTATGATAGGACCTGGGTCTTATAACAGCTTCATTTTTCTTTATTTAACATTGCGATGTTGTTTTATGCACTGGTATTCTGGGGAGGAAACCCGTTCCGTGTTATACGGCGTGGTCCCTTGATTTACCTAACTTAAAAATAAAGATTTATAACTGTTTTAGTTCTCACACCAGTCACATGACTGACCTGGGGTTTATTGTTATAACCTAAACTCTGGGTGCCCTTATTTTCGACACGGGCAGCTAGTAGTTTTGGTTTTGCAGATTTATATTCACAGGATCCTGGTTTACAGCTGGAACGATATCCGGAAAGCTTTGTATCCGTATATCTTCTTCTAGTTGTGTATTGTATTATTTTCCGCTGCTATGTATTTAAATGTAATTTAAATCTCTGATATTTCTGTGTAATATTCATTTATACTCTGTATATTCCTGTAATCTGATGCATTATTGTGATATACAGTGAAATGTTCTTCTGTATACGTTCTATTTTGTCATGTTCTCAAACGATAGGGCGTTTCGAACGGTCTGGGTCGGTTTAACGACTGGTTCGGACCGAGCGAAATTCCTTGCCGTCACATTTGGTATCAGAGCCTTGGTTTACAAAGCTCGAAGAACAAGGCACATTAGAACCATACGAAAGAATTCATCAGATATTGGATTAGTAATATCCAATGAGAATGACTCGTTAGAGATGGGATCAGTAGTATTCTAGAACGAGTGTGAAGAGTATATTTTTCAAATGAAAACAATTTTTGTTTTGAAAATTTAAATCAATTATTCGTATCTGATTATCTATTTATATTGAGTTGGACAGTCCAGTATATAAAGATTTTGCATATACGTCTGATCCACGTGTATTTGAAATTTTAATATACTGGATAGATATAGAATTACGCTCTAGTCGCCCGGGAGTGATTCTGATGATTGATATATCATCATCAGAATTTATATTCGAGTGGCGAAGGTGTGATTTTCTATATATTTCCATTAGACTGGTGTGAGAACCAAAACTAATATAGTTAGAACACTTTGTTGTGAATTGGCATCAAAAACATGATTTTCTTTATATGTATCAAAATTATGAATTTGAAATGATAATTCACTAATTGATTGATGTTTGTGTTGTTTGTTTATTTGTTTGATAATTTTGAACCATTATGCCTAATATAACCAAATATTGAATTGTATTGAAATTTGGTCGCATTTGCTTGCATATACCTATACTTACATTGAACAGGTCATAGCAAGGAGGCTAGAGCAGAGAATAAAATTTGTTTGCCCGACAAATAGATACATGTTTACTACATAATTTACTGTTTTGTTTGGGTGATGATGATTTTATGAGCCTATGGGCTAGCCGCTTGGCTTTATCTTTTTCTTTTTGAAATCTGAAGGACCGGGGGAGCTATTTGAAATTCCCCGATGCTCCCGGTGCAGGGGAGGTTATGGCGAAATTTTTCAAAAATTTAGGGTGTTAGCCAAATTTTTGAAGAATTGGAAAATTCTCAGAAACTAAAGAGTTGGAGAATGGAAGCCAGATCGAGCGTAGAGTTGATTAATCAAACCACTTTCGACTTTGTTCCTTTTCGGGGACGAAAAGTTTTAAGTGGGGGAGATTGTAACAACCCGAAAATCTGGGCCAGTTTAAAATTTTTATTTTGGCAATTTTAGCGAATTTTGATTATTTAAAATGAATTATTTTAAATAATATCGATGAGAAATTTATTTTGAATATAAATCGAACGTATATATTTATACGCGTCGTCGTTAGAATATAAATAATTATATATAATTATAAAAGGAATTGAAAATGGCGCGGTAGTTCGATAATTCGATTTCAAACTTCAATTGAATGTACCGGGTGCAAAACAATCCGGATTTTAGTGAAACCAAAAACATTAGGATCTTATGGATAATATCTTTCCAACGAATCCGACCAATCGAAATTTCATAGCGGGAATCAAAAGATATGTCCAGTTGAAAATTCTGAATAGTCGCTATGGAATTCAGACCCTTAAAAATGGACATTTTGCAAATGACCTCGGATTTCGACGAAACTAGTTTTGTTGGGTCCGTGATGTCAAATAATTTCTAGATTCCAAATTTCATAATTTTTCGAATCAATATGTGAGCGTGGCAAAGGAAAACGCATTTGACCAGTTTCAGTTGATTTTAATCGACTGGAAAATGGCCATTTTTCAGACGGTCTCAGAATTCGACGAAATTAGTTTTGTTAGGACCGTATCATCAATAGGAAGCTAGAAAATATTTTTCGGGAATTTTTCGAGTTAGTATGTGACCCCGGTAATTTGAAATGTACGTTTAAAATTCAAAATAGAGATTTAAATGTAAGTTCAACGGAAACTGATCGTAACGTTCGAATCAGCTTGCGATACAATTCCCATTGTGTTCGGAATGGGGGTAATACGCTAGTGGCGACAGTCGTTGGGTGTGATTCCGAGCTCGGACGAAAAGTCAACACTTAGGAGAAAAGAAAAAAAAATTAAATTAAATATTATTGGGCCCCTCCTTCTCCTTTATCCCCTAAGCCCCCCCCCCCCCCCTTCTGTAATTCATTACCGAATTCAGTTTTATAAAAAAAAAGGGGAAACCGAACAGCGACGGAGCCCTTCTCCCCCCCCCCCTTTCGATCTTGTCCGCCGCCTTCGCCACTAGCAGGCGCCGGCCTCCAGCGTAACCCCCCCCCTCTGTCCACCACCTTCGGCGACCCTCTTCCCCGTTCTCCTTGCGACGACGCCTTTTCCTCCATTTGAAACCCCCTCCCGTACCCGCCAACGCCGCGACGACCCCTCCCTATGCAGCTCCGACCAAGCCCCTTCCTCCCCAGCCCAGTTCGACGCCCCAACACCCCCTACCAAACCCTAGATCGACGGAAGGAGCCACCCCAATAGCACCAGTGAGCTTCAACACTTCCCTTTCACTGAAAAAAAATAGTAAGTTTCTAATTTAACCTACGTATTTATTTCCTATATGTTCAGTTTTCTTAAAATAAAGAAAATCAGTTTTTCTTAAGACAAAGTTATGATTTTTATTTGTTGAAATAGATAAAGATTTGATTTTTATAAATGTATAAAGATGAGATTTTTAGTGAAATAAAAATATGAATGTCATTATATCAAGAGCGTTGTAAAGATATGTTTTTTTTTTCTTCTTTAAAAACATAGAAAAGATTTGATTTCTAACTACAAAAATATATTTTTTATATATATAACAAAAGGTAATTTCTATCATAAGCGAAGTAAAAATTCGATTTTTACATAGGTAGTGAAAGCGGGCAACGAAGATGACGAAGATGCGATAGCAAAGAAGATTTATATCAATGAAGTGCCGTGGAGCTAGGATAGCTATCTGTGAGAATTTCTCACCTTTCAATTTCTTTTCTAGTTATATATATATACTAGGATGCAGACGGTGCTTAGTAGCACCAGACACAATCGTTCACAGACCATGGACTTGTTTGTTTGGTTGCATAGATTAGTTATATGATTTAATTTGAATTTGGTTGTTTGGTGATTTTGATTGATGTGTGAATGGCGTGGGCCTTCACTAAACCGGGGATAAGGCTAGGCCTCGTCCCGTTTCTAGTATCGTGCCGTTATGCCGCCGAAATTTTCTAAAATATGTTAGAAAAATAAAAATATCATTTTATTTAAAGAATGAACTGAATAGAAATTCATATGTTAGAAATAAAATGTTTTATCGTTAAAAATATAATTTTTAACGTGAAGTGAATAAATAAATATTCATTTACAAACCGGACGGTTTGTCTATGTACACCTATTTGAATGACATTGATTGGGACGATAAATTTTACGCATCGCCCAACTGCACAAATAAAATCTGTGTTTGATTGTTTGAAACCCCACACGGGTGTTGGGATGAAATTTGAAGTTCACTCATCCTGATTGATTAATATGTCGATCGATTGATTGACAGGCTGTTATAAGCGTTAGATATCTATATTTGATGCTTATACAGTGTAGTGCACTTTGGTTGATGGTTGATTATTTTTCAATGCTATCATATGTGTGTAATGCATGAAAATCCATATAATTAACTTTATATGGTAATTGATTGGGCCTCATTCCAATTTGAAAAATAAAGAATATTATAAAATAAAGGTACATGTGTTGACAATACTCATCCATTGAGATTGGTCATGTGTTGAACGAAATATTTTGATAATAACAACTATTTCGAAAAAGAAATATTTGAAATAGAATATTTGAAAATAGAAATTTATGAAGCCGTGTTGATTAGATTGACGCCATTTTGACGTGAATGATATTTATATCGATTTTAAACGATTTCGAAATGAATTGAATATATAACGATTTCGAAATGAATTGAATTGAAAACGATTTCGAAATGAATTGAATTGAAAACGATTTCGAAATGAATTGAATTGAAAACGATTTCGAAATGAATTGAATTGAAAACGATTTCGAAATGAATTGAATTGAAAACGATTTCGAAATGAATTGAATTGAAAACGAATTCAAATTGAATTGAAAGCGAATTAAAATGAATTCAAATTGAATTGAAATTTGAATTGAATAGAAATGAATTTTAAAACGAATTTATAAAGAAGAATTCAATTTTGATTTGAATTGAAATGGAAGTTGAAATTGCTTTTGAAACGAATTTAAAACTATTTATATAATTCGTTTTAAATAGAAATCGACGAAATATATATTATATATATAATATAATGGCCTGAATAGAACGCGCCGCGCCGCGGCAGTTCGTGAATTTCGACCATTTATTTCAAACGGATATTACGGGAGATCCGACCGTCGGATTCTCCTAAAACCGGAACCGTTGGGTTCGTATCGAAAAGAGCTTTCTAACGAACATTAGAAATTCAAAATCTAACGGTTGGATTTGGAGTTACGTCCAAATCAAATTTGAAAAAGGTCGTTGTAAGTGCAGTTCGATGGCCATTGAAGGAAATCGACTGTACGGGCCTTGATAAAATTATTAAAAATAGTAATAATTTGTGTAAAATCATAAGAAATGATTTGTGAAGATATGGGATGAAAAACTCCATATTTGAAAAGATAAAAATAGATTTTTATCGAAATGAACTAGTTTTGAACTAGAATTATAATTCTATTTATTTTTAAATAAATAAATTGAATTTGAAAAGGGTTTTAAAAATAACCAGAAATTTCCAATGATTGCATTGGAGTGGATTTGAATCGAAATTGTCTTCGGAATATTTCGATGTTGGAATTCGTGATTATACAGATGTTGTTATGGAAATTTGAAAGATATATATTTATATCGTTATTTCCAATACGACATTTGTTAATCGTAGAATTTGATATTGAATATAAGCCGATATATTTTCTATTCAGAGCCTTATATTGAATATCAAATGTGATTTGGGTTTGTCGTGAATGGTGTCTTCACTAACACTGTTCTTGAACCCAGTTGAGAAAAGATTAAATCTTTTTATTTAGATTTAATGAAGTGTACCAATTAAATGATATTTAATTGGAATTGAATTGGTATTGATTTTTGGGTTTATCGTGAACAGTGTTTTAAATAACACTTGTTCTTTAACCCGATAATTAATGGAATGTGATTTTGGGTTTATCGTGAACCGTGTTTTAAATGACACGGATTCTTTAACCCAGTCAAAGATTAAAACTAAGTGGAGTTTTAATGAATCTTTAATTAGATTGAAATGACCGAGAATGGAGTATCACCAGTTTTGCTCCAGGCGATAGTTAAATCTTTAATTAGATTTGAACGTGAAATGGTAATTGAATTTACCGATAACACCGTGGTGTTAGATATGAAGTATTACCAGTTTTACTTCATGGGATGAATAGGTTGGGATTGGGAAATTAAAACAAATGATTACTTCGGTAAGGCTCGTTAATCCCGACTAGTTTGAATTGATATTCAAAAATAGATTAAAGAATAAATTCAAGAAATTTATCTTGGATAAAATTAATGGGAACCTTTCCCTATGAATGTGAGATTTAGAAACTAACTGTCGGTTAGCTAAGCAGAATGGTTTTCTGGATATTGATCTGATGTTGGTTTCGGCCTTCGGGGTTAATATTTGGGGAATTATTCTCTTAATTAATTTACGGTTAGTGACTGATGAATTGGAATGAGGCGTATGTTGTGTTTGTGTAACACTTATTTAAAATATACGCGAGTTATTCAGAAAGACCGGGTTTATCCCATTCTGAATAACTGATTCGACGTGGTGTCGAAGATGAAGACGGTGGTCGAAGACCAGAAGTCTTCACGTCGTTTGGGTGATTACTGATGATCTTGATTGGGCTGTACACCCAAGAAGATGGAAACAGTTGGTGATCGTCCAGACGTACTTGGAGATCGATGGATATGCGGGGTACTAGGTGCCTCCGGTTTCGTTCAGACCCAGAACGGACTTGTAAATGGACTGTGTGTCTGACATTGGATTTTAGTCTGTGTGATTGATCTCTACTAAATATATATCTGTTTGGCGGCGGAGAATTTATTCTCTTGCTTAACGCCCTTCTCTGAGACGTACGAGCTCAAGGGTTATATATTGATGGATATCAATCGCATGGAGTGAATTGCCTGTGTGGCATGTATAAGTGGCAATTGATCGAGGCTTCTGTTGAAAAGCAAAGTCTTGTGGTGATGATCAAAGCACAGCCTGTGTGGCACAGCTTTGTGTAACGTGAATTCGCGAGCCTCACACCCCGGTTGTGAACCAGAAACGGGAGAGGACATCAGGGAGGGCATGCGTTTCTTTCTAGCTAAGGTGGTGTCAGTGACCTACCAGCCCTGACATTTATATACTTTTCACCTGTGTGGTTGTTGCTGTTGCGAGGCGCCTCGGTTTGATCGGACGATCCGGGTCCGATGGAGTCATTCGTTGGCTCATTTACGCCCCATAGGGCGGGGAAACGCATGTTCAGGGTTTAAGTTTAATCCACATCGGTGGACTGGCCCTGAGGATCCAAGGGTCACTCGAGCTCTGATCCTGAGGGGCGGGCTAGAGCGTCTCGAATCGGTTGAGGACTATCTTTTGCCTCGGTTCATAGACGGAAATCCAATTTCCAAATATGTGACATTTGCGGTTTTAATTGTAGAACTAGTAGGGCGACATGATATATGGTACCCATGCTGCCTATGATTGATACTTATGATTTGAAGTTGTTTTATACACTATGCACTTATAATAGTATCAAATGATTTGTTTTAAACGTATCAAGCATTTTTTGGCTGTTATAAGGGAAAACCCTATCCCCCGGCTTGTGTTGCATTGTATGATAGGACCTGGGTCTTATAACAGCTTCATTTTTCTTTATTTAACATTGCGATGTTGTTTTATGCACTGGTATTCTGGGGAGGAAACCCGTTCCGTGTTATACGGCGTGGTCCCTTGATTTACCTAACTTAAAAATAAAGATTTATAACTGTTTTAGTTCTCACACCAGTCACATGACTGACCTGGGGTTTATTGTTATAACCTAAACTCTGGGTGCCCTTATTTTCGACACGGGCAGCTAGTAGTTTTGGTTTTGCATATTTATATTCACAGGATCCTGGTTTACAGCTGGAACGATATCCGGAAAGCTTTGTATCCGTATATCTTCTTCTAGTTGTGTATTGTATTATTTTCCGCTGCTATGTATTTAAATGTAATTTAAATCTCTGATATTTCTGTGTAATATTCATTTATACTCTGTATATTCCTGTAATCTGATGCATTGTTGTGATATACAGTGAAATGTTCTTCTGTATACGTTCTATTTTGTCATGTTCTCAAACGATAGGGCGTTTCGAACGGTCTGGGTCGGTTTAACGACTGGTTCGGACCGAGCGAAATTCCTTGCCGTCACAGCCGTCGCGAACTGGACATGTTCGAGTGATAAATCCCAACGATATACTCCATGAAATACGATCTAATTCATATAGAATGAAAGACCATTGAAATCTCAACGAAGTTTGCTTCTGATTCACATTCTAATTCTTGAGGATTTGGTAGAATTTAATGAAATGAAATCGGACATTTTTGATCGTTCAAATCAAGAGGGCGGCGGCTCTGACTTTTGGGATTAGGGTTTAGGGTGAATTAGTTAGTGTATATTTATAATTATAATATTATTAAATTCATTTATTAACAAAAAGGCACGTTAATTTTTAGTAGCTCCAAATCTGGCCCAAAGAATGTTGCCCCTAACCAAATACCCTTATTTCGGACCCAATGGACTAGGTCCCGTCAGCCCATTTGATCGTTTCAACCCACTTTTCTTTATTTTAAAATATAAATCATTTAATTATTTAATTTAATCATACATTTAAATTTACCGGGGCCACATACTAACTCTAAAAATCCCCGAAAATTTATTTCTAGCTATGTTTTGACGTACGGTCCTAACAAAACTAATTTCGTTGAATTTGGAGACCGTTTGAAAAATGGCCATTTTCTGGTCGATCGAAATTGACAAAACACATTTTCTTTTGCCACGCTCACATAATGATTCTAAAAATTATAAAAATTGGAATCTTGCAATAATTTGACATTCCGGATCCAACCAAAGTGGTTTCATCGAAAATGGAGGTCGTTTGTAAAATGGCGACTATTCTGAATATTCAACTGACCATAACTTTTGATTCCCACTATGAAATTTTAATTTTTCAGACTCGTTGGAAAGATATTTTTAAATAGATTTAAATATTTTTGGTTTCACTAAAATCCGTCTAATTTTGCATCCTGTACAGTTAGTCAATGTTCGAATTCAAATTTTCAAACTACTGCGCTATTTCTAACTCCTTTTATAATTAAAATAAATATATTCGTTCTAACTTCAATTTAAAAAAATAATCATTTAAAATAAATTATTTAAAATATTTAAAATCCATTAAAATTGTTAAAATGAAAATTTTAAATTGGCTCCAAAATTCAGGGTTATTACATCAATACATCTGGACAGTTATAATAATCTGTCCTCATATACAACATAGAGTGGAATAAATACTAGATATCATACGTTTGAACCCCTTCAGCTCGTCTCCGGACTTCACAACATCTGATAACCTGAACCTGTACAACCCGGTCTAACCCGAGCACTTACAAAACGTTGGATTAGTCTAGTGAACCAGAGTGAGAAAACTCGCTAAATTTAAAAACATCACCCAACTTGATTTTAAAGTCAAACCATTTCTTTTTGAAATCATAGCTTATTCTGATATTATAATAGTGTCTAAACACAATTAAATAACAATCTAGTGGAACGCTTGCATCTAACGTTCTTCATATATAGTATACAATCTAAAACCGTGGGCTCTTATTGAAGATTGGATTTCCAACTATGAAAAGGTATGGAACCACCTTCCGATAGAATATCTCTAGAGGAGAATACACTGGGTTCAACAAGAACATCATGCAACCCGGCCACACATGACCGACCAATCATTTTTCTTGAGTGTATTGAATGTATATCACCAACGATTGGGTGCGACCAACCGTTTCTCGATAAGGGGCAACATCGAAATAGATTAAAGAATGAAATGGATTTTCTCTAGATAGGTGATTATACACCCTACTTGGGAGCTACCCACTTAGTCATGCTACCTGCTCAATTTTTGTCATTTCCCAGTTGAAGAAGCTTGATGTTTTTAACACTACTTTTAGAACATCACACCACCATTCACTTTGAATGTCACATTGTCAGATCTGTTAAACCACCAATTGACGTCCACAAAGAAATACTCTGGTCGTTAAGCTAAGAGAACGTCCGTTCTCCGCCACTAACAGAAATACGTTTGTAAAAATTAACGTACGTGATTCCTAAGAAATATTCTGTCAGACACTCGTCCATACAAGTTATCCAAGTACAAGATGAACTGAAGGCACCCTCCTACCACATCATAGGCGTCACCCTATCGATTAGTAGTGAGTAGTCCTTGAAATTCCGAGATTCCAATCACGACAGAATCACCGTCGAAAGATATCTGGCCATTAAATTAGAAAAAATTAACAAGTGGCTCTTCCGCTCCTAAAGATCAACAGTCTTCAATTTCTCCAGCTTCAATAATCATCTTCTACGTATTCGCTGGTTCGGAATGGTTTTCGATTATAAATTCGATCCCGGTCTTTCTGTACCAAAAATCGTATAGGTCAGATTTGATAGTCGGTTATTTAACTATCAAATAAAACAGCCATTCAATCATTAAATAAAAATAGATTTACTGGTTTAGTACTCGGCATCACTTGGCTTCTTTAATTAAAATAATTAAATAAATGGTTAATTTACGACTTAAAACTCTTTTTGACATTTCAAAATAGCATTTCACTTCTTATTTAACATAAGATTTTCTTCAAAACTATTTACCATATCATTACTCGTTATCCATAATTAGAAATCACTTAAACTTATCACTCGTAAACAACATTACATTTTCGCACAATTTCCTTTTATTTCCTTTATATTGGAGATATAATTATATACATATATGTATATACATACATTCTCAAGTCTTTTCATTTCCGTTACTGTGGAAATCCCATTATATATTCTCAAATCTTTTTATTTCCATTCATTAGTCCCTGACTGTACATTGGTAAGCGAACAGTTCCCTAAGTATCAACCCTGAAGACATAAATCAACATCAGATTAATATTCCAAAAATCACTCAACTCAACCAATCTCCAGTTTGGTTCCAATGATTATCTTAACTTGTTATCAACACATACTATTCCATTTCTAATTACTTCGATCATTATCCACTTTGAAAATCTCGTTTCAATTCCATCTCTTTCACTTAATTTCATTTTTTAATCGCCAATGCAAAATCAACACCTCGACTTTACATCTCTTTTATAA
Organism: Allium sativum; assembly: GCA_030737875.1. Taxonomy (NCBI): domain Eukaryota; kingdom Viridiplantae; phylum Streptophyta; class Magnoliopsida; order Asparagales; family Amaryllidaceae; genus Allium; species Allium sativum. Next base: position 457,711,443 of record CM060909.1, read on the forward strand.
ATCTATTTACAAACTCGGGTTTGGAATATCTCGATTTCTTTTACTTAATTCAAATGTTAAGTAAATATTTATTTAAGCTATCGTGTTTGCTTAGACTCTTTTTTATAACTTAGTAATAAAAACTGGGTTTTAGTATACACCCACCAATTAACTCCTTTCAAACCTTACTAATATTCCATTTCGAACCTGATTACTTATTTAAATAAATTTCATTTAAATAATAATCACTTAAATCCTTATTAACTAAAATAATAATTTACTTCATTATTAACTACTGTAGAAGTAGTTAAATTCTTTATTAACTAAATAAATAATAAATTCCCTTTTCAAAGTCTTATTAAAATTAAACAACTATTCGTTAAACTATTCCATTTAATTAATTAAAAATATATTAATCAATAACCAATTCCAATTAAAATAATTGAATTAGTCAACTCAACCCATGATTATGTCATTAATCAATTCCAATTAATGTTCCCATTAAATTAATTAATAATATAACTAATTTAAATAACTTCACTTGATTGTTTCTTAGAACAATTAATCAAATTCTTAACCATTGTTTTAATTTCTGCTTATTTGCTTTACAAATCTTATTAACATAAGAATTTTCCTTATAAAACAATTTAATAATTACTTAACTAAAATAATAAATATTTATTTCCTTTTTAAATAAATTTCAAATCAAAATAATAGATTTAAAAAATCTATATCCAGTTATAAAATAAATTTTATAACTTCATTTCTGTCGATTACCTGACGGTAAATCCATATTTATCAAATGATTGATTTATAGGCCACGTGATGCCAATTACCCAAAAAATATTGTCCATTGGTTAATATCATAACAGTTGTTGAATTACGATTCAACAAATCAATCATCTAATCAGGTTGGTCATACAGTTCATATAATGATAATATGAAAATAACAATAAATTTTGAGGAATCTCGTTGGATCCCTCCAACCTATTTCTCCCTGCATCCAAATACGTTACCTCAATTTCAATTCAACAAACATATATAATATTCAATAATAAATAAATCATAGAAATCCAAGCAACCATATTTTTAATTTAATACGTTTATATTAATATAAACGTAACCAAAGGGGTAAGTTACCTCATTTGGAAATAATCATTAAAAATAACGATTGGTTCAAATTAAATTAAACGAAAGTTTAATTTAATCAGTTCAGTTCAACACACACACACACACACACACACACACACACATATATATATATATATAGCATCCATCAAACAATTAACAAACATAGCACACAAATAATAAACCTGACTTATATAAATATATGTGAGTAAACTGAGTGAGTTAAATTCACTTGATTTGTTCCGTTGAAACAGTTCGGTTTAGTTAAATTAAAAGATTGTTTAACTTAACTAAAATTCCAGATGATTCCAGATGTGTCCAATTCTGTTCCAAAATATCGGGTTCGTCCATACGGTCCCAATGTCTCTTTTGTGGTCCACTTTTTGTTTCACGTCTGCTAGCTGCTAAAACAAATCCCCTTGCCTCAACAACAAATGTTCCCGAAAAAGCTTCTTCTACTATCAGAACTCTACGTCAAAATAGAAATTTTCCCCACTGTCAACCTTCAGTTCCATGCGTTTCTTCCCACCACGCAAAAACCAAGTTTGCCCCATTTTTGTTGCTCACGTAAAAATGCTCAACTCTATATTTACTAATTTATTTATTCTGCACGTGTACTTCATACAATATCTTCACGGTAACACCCAATGGCCTCATTACTTTGTACAACTTTATAATGTGCTTCATACCCGTTTCTTTGTACAGTTCAATGTTCTTCATACCTGACTTTATACTGTGCTTTTCTTTTTTTTAATTCCCATGTCTTCTAGTCTTCATGGAAACCACGAACCCATACTATTCGCTTCTTCCACCACATGCTGGCCTTGTCTTCAACGTACCCGACTACTCCTTCTGCAAACATATACTGTGATTCCCTTGACAACTTCAAACTCCACGTGTAAATCTGCTTTGGTTTCAAAATATGCCGATGCCAACCCTCCTTAACTTCTGGCAATGCAAAGAACCACATCTGCCATTTGTACTGCTCGTTGAAACCCCCATGCTGCTTCACAAAAATGAAACCACTTCGCCCGTTACCTTCCTGTTATGTTATACGAATCCATTTAAGCCGAGATTCCTTTGTATTATTTTGGTTTTCAGATCCCACGTTGAAACCCACGCACCGATAGAAAACATCCACCCCCGTGACTCCTGCCTCGATCGAACATTCATCAGCGTTGTCCAGAGCCTGCGCCTCACCTCCACTGTCGTTTGCCTCGAGCCACATCCATCCCGATGGATCCAAACGCCAACCAAACTCCCTCATGCACTGTGACTTCGAGATCATCCTCCGGCCTCTCTAGTTCACCAACTACAATCTCCGTCGATCAAAATGGAGACCTCACCAAGCTCATCATCTTTGCAGTGTATCTGTTTCAGATTTAAAGAGTGGATGGAAAGATTGGAGAGAAAGATTGTGGTTGGTTCGTTAATTAGTTTTGTGGAGGCACAAAATAAAAGCTTGTGTTGACCGCACTGACGGTCGGACTTTGAAATTAGGTTAAGAACTGGTATTTACAGGGTAGATTTTTAATATAATATTATTATTCAAGACTTCGCTGTGAAGTAATATATTAAAACAACCATGTACATTCTCCAATTGAGATGGAGCTTGTAATCCTAGCATAGAAAAATATTCCGGACACGATGGGATAGGTTTCGTCGAATTCCGAGGTCGTTTGTAAAAAGTCCTTTATAAATCACAGGCGGAAAACATGCGTTTAAATTTCCCATGGTCACAAAATAAATCCAAATAACTTGAAACTTGAAAGACTACTACACCTAACCATTACAGATTTAATAAAATTAATTTCTCTGAAAAACGGAGTTCGTTTGATAATCCGTTATTCCAAATTTACGCCTAAAACAATGCTATTTTGGAACCCGAAATATCCAGTCTCCAAAAATAACAAATCATATATCTATTCTGACTCTGAACGTAAATACCAATTGAATGGAATTAGTTTCGTGGCTTAATTATATAGTTATCTCGAGTTATGATCAAAAATCCATTTTTAAATCTAATTAAATTATTTAATTAATTGCTATAATTTATTAATAATTCCATAGTGACTATTTGGAAATTTGAATTGGACATAACTAACGATTTATAAACTAAAATCTCAATTTTTCTCTTTCATTAGAAAAATATGATCAAACAGATTCAAACATTTCTTGTTTTACGGATCCGACTTATAACGGATTTGTATATTCAATTGAAGTTCAAATCGTAAATTATGAACTACCACGACGTTTCGAGTTCGTTTTTATAATTATCTATAAATTAAACGTTTAAACTTCGTTATATGAATGAATTATATATTTTAAATCCATTTAAATTTCCAAATCTATATGTAAAATGATAAAGTATATTAAATATCCGACTACGGAAAATACGGGACGTTACATTCCTTCCTCCTTAAAAGAATTTCTTCTCAGGAATTACTAAGGTAGATATTTCAAAATCGAAAACCAATTCACTTTTGTAAATAAAACTTTTCAAAAATATTGAAAATTTTCTAACACATCAAATTTCCGAAAAAATTCGGCAGAGTCTCCCCTGTATGGAGTGACTTCTGCGATATCGCATGATCAAATAATATATATATATATATACATCGACCCCTACAGTCAGAAAAAAAAATTCAAAACCCAAAAATTATATTTTTGCATAAGCGTACCTTATGCGAGCGCTATTGAGCATACTTGCCCAACTTATTGCGATCTACTCAATCAAAATCAACCTCAAAGCCTTCTGGCACCTGTACTCAACTCAATTCATCAGTTGAGTAACCAATACATGTAATTCTAGATAATGTTCATCTATCAACAAGTATACTTCACGAATCCCAAAACTAAACACGGATTAAATCATCCAATTTCAATTTATATATGATTCAATTCCAATTTATAATACATGATTTCTTTTCTTTAGCTTACAGTTCATTCAATTTCTTATTAAACCATTTACGAATTCTATATTCAATCAATATATCAAACAACCAACAAACAATGCACACCCAACATATCCAATTACTCAACTTTGATTAACTTTAATTAATATTCAATATGAATATTTACTTGGGGTTTTACAGACTATATTTATCAATCAATTAATATTCGATTGATTTTCATTCAATCATTATTAATTTAATTCCAAATCAACATCCATTCTTAAATTATTCTTACTTAACCAACTTAAGCTTTCAACTTCATACTCTATTAACTAATTTATTTCAAAATTAGTTCACTTCTATTTAAAATTCCAAATTCTAATATTCGTTCCAAGATATCATCCAATTCCTTTACAAATTTTATTTAACTTATTTTTTTAAGTTAAAATTTAATTCATTTTAATTTCAAATTAAAATTCTCATTCATAGATTCCATATGTGAAATCTCTTCGGGTTATATTAAACCAATTCAAATTCAAAATCCAATTTGAATTCGATTCAACTCAATCAAACAAACCAATATCTATATAATTCGATAAATTTATTTCTTTTCTATACAAAATATAATCTGGGAAAAATTATTTGATTTACCCTCTTTACTAAATAATACCGTGTCCATTTCGAATTCAAATGCTTCTCAACACCTGAACCGGTCAAACAACACAATAAAAACATTTGTATATAAAATTTACAAATACGCGCTCTCATATATATATATATACACACACACACACCCAACTCAATCTAGGGTATTACTAACCCCATCTCTATCGAGTTACGCCACAGAGCCAAGGTTGTTACTAAACCTTATGCTTTGATACCACTGTAACGACCTAGGGGATTCGTCTCCCGAATTCCAACAATAATACATAAACCAGTATTACTTGCCAGAACTCAAGTATCGAAAACACCTGATATTTAATGAAAGAAATATAGAGGGTGAGATAAGAAAGAAAGAATTATTAGAATAGAAGAAGAAGAACACAACATCAGAGTCTAACCTCACGGCGGAATAAAATATAATAGAAACAAACTTTATTGAGAGCTTTGAATTAAAAACTTACAATCATCAGGGTACACCAATACATCTGGATAGTTATAATATCTTTCCTCATATAAAACACACAACAGAATAAATACTAGATATCATACATATGAACCCCTTCAGGTCGTCTCCGGACTTCACATCATCCGATAACCTGAATCCTGTACAACCCGATCTAACCCGAGCATTTACAAAACGTTGGATCAGTCTGGTGAACCAGAGTGAGAAAACTCGCTAAGTTTAAAAGCATCACCCAACTGGATTTTAAAGTTAAACCATTTCTTTTTGAAATCATAGCTTATTCTGATATTATAATAGTGTCTAAACACAATTAAATAACAATATAGTGGAACGCTTACATCTAATGTTCCATATATATTGTATACAATCCAAAACCGCAGGCTCTTATTGGAGATTGAATTTCCAACAATGACAAGGTATGGAACCACCTCCCGATAGTGTATCTCTATATGCGAATACACTGGGTTCAACAAGAACATCTTCCAACCCGGCCACACATGACCGACCACTCATTTCGCTTAAGTGTATCGAATGTATATCACCAACGGTTGGGTGCGGCCAACCGTTTCCCGATAAGGGACAACATCGAAATAGAATAAAGAATGCAATGGATTTTCTCTAGATAGGTGAGTATACACCCTACTTGGGAGCTACCCACTTATTCATGCTACCTATCCGATTTTTTTCATTTCCTAGTTAAAGAGGCTTAAGGTTTAACACTACCTTTAGAACATCACACCACCATTCACTTTGAATGTCACATTGTCAGATCCGCCAAACCACTAATTGATGTCCACAAAGAAATACTCTGGCCGTTAAGCTAAGAGAACAATCGTTCTCCGCCACTAACAGAAATATGTTTGTAAAAATCAACGTATGTGATTCTTAAGAAATATTCTGTCAGACACTCGCCCATACAAGTTATCCAAGTACGGGATGAACCGTAGGCACCCTCCTACCACATGCTAGGTGTCACCCAATCGATTAGCGAGTGGTACTTGCAATCCGTGGATTCCAATCACGACAGAATCATTGTCGAAAGATCTCTAGCCGCTAAACCAAAGAAATTTAACAAGTGGCACTTCCGCTCCTAAAGATCAACAGTCTTCAATTTCTCCATCTTCAATAATTATCTTTTACATATTCGTTGGTTCGGAATGGTTTTCGAATATAAATTCGATCCCGGTCTTTCCGTACCAACAATCGTATAGGTCAGATTTGATAGTCGATTATTTAACTATCAAATAAAACAGCCATTCAATCATAAAATAAAAACGGATTTACTGGTTTAGTACTCGGCATCACTGGGCTTCTTTAATTAAAATAATCAAACACATGGTTAATTTACAACTTAAAACTCTTTTTTGATATTTCAACATAACATTTCACTTCTTATTTAACATAAGATTTTCTTCAAAACTATTTACCATATCATTACTCGTTATCTATAATCAGCAATCACTTAAACTTATCACTCGTAAACAACATTACATTTTCACATAATCTCCTTTTATTTCCTTTATATTGGAGATATAATTATATACATATATGTATATACACACATTCTCAAGTATTTTCATTTACGTTTCTTTGGAAATCCCATTATATATTCTCAAATCTTTTTATTTCCATTCATTAGTCCCTGACTGTACATTGGTAAGCGAACAGTTCCCTAAGTATCAACCCTGAAGACCGAAATCAACATCAGATTAATATTCAGAAAATCACTCAACTTTACCAATCTCCAGTTAGGTTTCAATTCTTATCTTGACTCGTTATCAACCCATACTATTCCATTTCTAATTAATTGAGCCATTTCCCACTTTGAAAATCTCATTTCAATTCCATCTCTTTCACTTTAATTTCATTTTTTAAGTATCGCCAGTTCAAAATCAACACCTCGACTTCACATCTCTTTTATAAATCTTATTTACAAACTCGGGTTTGGAATATCTCGATTTCTTTAACTTAATTCAAATGTTAAGTAAATATTTATTTAAGCTATCATGTTTGCTTCAACTCCTTTTTATAACTTAGTTATAAAAGCTAGGTTTTAGTATACACCAATCCATTAACTCCTTTCAAACCTTACTAATATTCCATTTCGAACCTGATACTTATAAATTTCATTTAAATAATAATCACTTAAATCCTTATTAACTAAAATTATAACTTACTTCATTATTAACTACTATAGAAGTAGTTAAATTCTTTATTAACTAAATAAATAATAAATTCCCTTTTTAAAGTCTTATTAAAATTAAATAACTATTCATTATACTATTCCATTTGATTAATTAAAAGTATATTAATTAAATAAACCAATTCCAATTAAAATAATTGAATTAGTCAACTCAACCCATGATTATGTCGTTAATCAATTCCAATTAATCCTCCCTTTAAATTAATTAATAATATAATTAATTTAAATAACTTCACTTAATTATTTCTTAGAACAATTAATCAAATTCTTAACCATTGTTTTAATTTCTGCTTATTTACTTTACAAATCATATTAACATAAGAATTTTCCTTATAAAACAATTTAATAATTACTTAACTAAAATAATAAATAATAAATATTTATTTCCTTTTTAAATAAATTTCAAATCAAAATAATAGATTTCAAAATCCTATCTCCAGTTATAAAATAAATTTTATAAATTCATTTCTGTCGATTACCTGACGGTAAATCCATATTTATCAAATGATTGATTTATAGGCCACATGATGCCAATTACCCAACCAATACTGTCCATTGGTTAATATCATAACAGTTGTTGAATTACGATTCAACAAATCAATAAACAAATCATTCATCTAATCAATTTGGTCATACAGTTCATATAATGATAATATGGAAATAACAATAAATTTTGAGGAATCCAGTTGGATCCTTCCAACCTGTTTCTCCCTGCGTCCAAATACGTTACCTCAATTTCAATTCAATAAACATATATAATATTCATCAATAAATAAATCACAGCAATCCAAGCAACCATATTTCTGATTTAGTACATTTATATTATTATAAACGTAACCAATGGGGTAAGTTACCTCATTCGGAAATAATCGTTAAAAATAATGATTGGTTCAAATTAAATTAAACGAACGTTTAATTTAATCAGTTCAGTTCAACACACACACACACACACACACACAAACACACACATATATATATATATATCATCCATCAACAATTAACAAACATAGCTCACAAATAATTATCCCGACTTACATAAATATAAGTGGGTAAACTCACTTGATTCGGTCCGTTGAAACAGTTCAGTTTAGTTAATTAAACGATTGTTTAATTTTACTAAAATTCCAGATGTGTCCAATTCTGTTCCAAAATATCGAGTTCGTCCATACGGTCCCGATGTCTCTTTTCTGGTCCACTTTTTGTTTCACGTCTGCTAGCTGCAAAAACGAATCCCCTTGTCTCAACAACAAATGTGCCAAAAAATGCTTCTTCTACCACCAGAACTCCACATCAAAATAGAAGTTTTCCCCACTTTCAACCTTCAGCTCCATGCATTTCTTCCCATTATGTAAAAACCAAGTTTGCCCCATTTTTATTGCTCACGTAAAAATGACCAACTCCATATTTACTAATTTATTTGTTTTGCATGTGTACTTCATACAATTTCTTCACGGTAACACCCAATGGCCCCATTGCTTTGTACAACTTTATACTGTGCTTCATACCCGTTTCTTTGTACAGTTTAGTGTTCTTCATACCCGACTTTATACTGTGCTTTCCTTTGTTTAATTCCCATGTCTTCTAGTCTTCATGGAAACCACGAACCCATACTGGTTGCTTCTTCCACCACATGCTGGCCTTGTCTCCAACGTGCCCGACTACTCCTTTTGCAAACATATACTGTGCTTCCCTTGACCACTTCAAGCTCCACGTGTAAATCTTCTTTGGTTTCAAAATCCATCGAAGCCAACCCTCTTTGACTTCTGCTAATGCAAAGAACCACATCTTCCACTTGTACTGCTCATTGAAACCCCCATGCTGCTTCACAAAAATGAAACCACTTCGCCCGTTATCTTCCTGCTATGTTATACAAATCCATTTAAGCTGAGATTCCTTTGTATTGTTTTGGTTTTCAGATCCCACGTTGAAACCCATGCACCGATAGAAAACGTCCACCCCTGTGACTCCTGCCTCAACCGGACATTCATTAGCGTTATCCAGAGCCCGCGCCTCACCTCCACTGTCGTTTGCCTCGACCCACGTCCGTCCTGATGGATCCAAACACAAACCAAACTCCCTCATGCACCATGACTTCAAGATCATCCTCCGGCCTCTTTATTTCGCCAACGACAATCTCCGCCGGTCAAAATGGAGACCTTACCAAGCTCGTCATCTTTGCAATTGATCAATTTCGGATTTAAAGAGTGGATGGAAAGATTGGAGAGGAAAATTACAGTGAAGTTTGGTTCATTAATTAGTTCTGTGGAGGCATAGAATAAAAGCTTGTTTGACCATGCAGGTGGTCTGACTTCGAAATTAGGTTAAAACTGATATTTATAGGGTAGAATTTTAATATAATATTATTATTCAAAACTTCGTTGTGAAGTAACGTATTAAAACAACTACGTACGATCTCCGATTGAGATGAAACTTGTAATCCTAGCATAGAAAAATATTCCGGACATGATGGGATATGTTTCGTCGAATTTCGAGGTCATTTGTAAAAAGTCCTTTATAAATCACAAGCGGAAAACATGCGTTTAAATTTCCCACAATCACGAAATAAATCCAAATAACTTGAAACTTGAAACACTACTACACCTAACCATTACGGATTTAATAAAATTAGTTTCGCTGAAAAACGGGGTTCGTCTGATAATCCATTATTCCAATTTACACGTAAAACAATGCTATTTTGAACACCTGAAATATCCAGTCTCCGAGAATAACAAATCATATATCTATTCTGACTCTAAAAGTCAATACGAATTCAATGGAATTCGTTTCGTGGTTTAATTCAATCGTTATCTCGAGTTATTATCAAAAATCCATTTTTAAATCGAATTATATTATTTAATTAATCGCTATAATTTATTAATAATTCCACAGCGGCTGTTTGGAAATTTGAATTGGACATAACTAACGGTTTATAAACTAAAATCTCAATTTTTCTCTTTCATTAGAAAATATGATCAACCAGATTAAAACATTTCTTGTTTTGCGGAATTCCGACTTATATCGGACCTTGTATATTCAATTCAAGTTCAAATTGTAACTTACAAACTACCGCGACGTTTCGAGTTCGTTTTATAATTATATATAATTTAAACGTTTAAACTTCGTTATATAAACAAATTATATATTTTAATTCCATTTAAAATTCCAAATCGATATTTAAAATGATAAAATATATTAAATTTCCGACTACGGAAAATACGAGTTGTTACAAAATTTTATATAAAGGAAAGTTAAACAAGATTTAATATGAGTTGAAATCGAACGGGAGCTTAAGTAGAGTGAATTAGTTAATTGAAACAAAGTGGTTATAAATGGGATTCTATAGTAAATTGAAGTGTCTGGATAATTGCTGGAATGAGATTTCGTTAATAAACTTCTATCTATTCTGAAGATAAGAATGTTGTCGACTCTAGCTCTGAGAGGTAAATAAAATACCCCAAACTTGAACGACTTCACGATTATCCAAGGATGGCATTAGTTTAGAAACGAGGGTACTTGTGGGAAATGATATTTCCGTGAAGGATATTATAAACTAAAATTTCGAGGAGTTATAAATTGAATAAATTGATTTGGAAATAAGAAGTGAAAGGGCGGTATTTCAATTGTTGAAAGATTTATAAATTAACTTAACAACTGTTTAACTAAAGAGGCCAAGTGATGCTGTATACCGAACCAATGAATCCACTTTATTTTTCTATGGATGATGGTGGTTTATTTAGATAGTAAAATCACCAACTATCAAAAACTGGCCAAATCAATTGTTGGTACGGAAAGTCCGGGATCAAATTTATATTCAAAAACCATTCCGACCAACAAAATACGTAAATGTTAATGATAAATAATGTTGATTAAGGTGGAGCAATTGAAGACCGTGTGTCTTCATAAGCGGAAGGATTACCATTGAATTTCTCTGGCTAGCTACCAGAGGTTTTTAAACTATGATCCGGTCGTGGTTGAGATTTTGCGATTGCAAGGATTTCTCGGTACTGATCCTTTGGATGTGGTAGGAGGGTGCCTTCGGTTCATCCTATTCCTGGATGACTTGTATGGACGAGTGTCTGATATAGTATTTCCAGATGGTCATGTACGTTGATTTCTTCAAACGTTCCCAGTGTATTTTTGAGGACGCCAATTAGTGATTTGACGGATCTAACGATGTGGCATTCAAAGTTGATGTGCTGATTTTAAAAGCGTGATAGTCGTAGCCTCAAGCCTCATCAATCGGGTAATGAAAAAAAAATCGGGCAAACAGCATGGCTAAGTGGGTCGCTCTCATTAGGGTGTATAGTCACCTATCTAGAGAAATTCCATTTCATTCTTTATTCTATTCGATGTTGTCCCTTTCGGGAAACGATTAGTGATCCTAACTGTAACACCCCGCCTCCGCCAGGGTGACTCTTGCAAGCACTCTGACTTTGGAGGGGCGTTTGAATCAGGTAAACATGCATAATGATATATCAAGGCAGAACAAGAACATATGTATGTAATCAGAGTAAATAACATAGATAAAACAGCGGAAGATTTTCAAACCATTTCAAATCAAGTCTTAGTACAACATCATGTCAATTTTCCAAATAAAATAAGTCTAGTACATAAACAACATCATCTGAAAACTGAAAAGAAAAAAAACATAAGTAGCTATCCCCAAAGAAGAAAAACCATAGCGAGCTCAAGTCCAAAGCATACATGAGCTATCCAAGAAAGCAGGTAGGATCCAAGCTAAGCTCCTGTATTCCCTCCCTGAGAACCTGGGGGGGGGAAACGGAAGAAAAGAGGCGAAAGAAAACAGGTCAGTCAAAAAGACTGAGTAAGCCCTACTACAATCAATGTAAACTGATAAAGTTAACTGTCATGAGCAGCAAGTATGAACATAAGGATAATGACATGATGATTAACTATCAAGGTAGATAAAGGTGTCATCGCATAATCAGGATTAAGGTTTCGCACCAGGGGTGTACTAGCAAACTAACATGACTTGATTAAACAAGTATTGATCCCACGGCCCAAGCTTTGGCCCAATAACATGAAGTGATCCTCCTACGAGGCCCATGAAGTGACCCTACCACGAGGTCCATGAAGTGACCCTACCACGAGGTCCATGAAGTGACCCTACCACGAGGTCCAACCCAACGGTCTAGTCGATCGGCTCCCTAAGCCTAACTCGTCACGTGTTGGTGTCAATACGGCCCAAACATGAATGTAGTCGAACTGTGCCGGGTCCACCCGTCGGGTGTATCAAGCCCTAGGGTGTCAACCCCTGGACACCATAAACATGAGTGCACAGTCTCGATCTACCGGTACCCGTGCTTGATTTCTCCGGCTACGGACTATGTGCACGACCAGAGTCCGCCCAGAACTACACCGGCGTACCACTCGGCCGTCGCTTTTGGTCGCTTATCTCCAGCCCAGTAATCGTGCCCCCTCCCTAGCCTAGTCCCTAGGGCCTTGATGATACAAACTTGGGATTACTGCGGAGTGGACCCCCCCATTACTAGGATTTCTCTAGTGGGTTAAGTATGGTTTAACCCCTTCACTAATCATGGATTAACCCTAATCATGAGGCATTAATTAATTAATGCGCCTTAACCTCTCACATTAGACTTTGTTGTGGTTACTAGTTAAGCCGGGCGGGTCCGGGTAGCTTTACACCACAACTTGGTCTAACCTCGGGTCCAAGGTACAACATGACCAACTTCTCACATTGGGTCCTATTGTTTGTAGCAACTAGTTAAGCCGGTCGGTTCCGGGTAGGTTTACGCTACAAACTCAACCCAACCTCGAGTTGGCCACACTTATCTTTTCTAAGTGTCATGTCCATCTCATTTCAAGTTTTCAAGCAATTGGGTAGACCTAACTTAATAGGTAAATTCCCAATGGGTAGACCTAACTTAATAGGTAAATTCCCAAGCTCATGTTTTTATGTCTTTTAAGTTTACCCAACCCCAAACGCAATCCCATCGCTTACATATCGCAATAGCGCATAAAGGATAGAAAGAGGGAACTTGGCATAATCATGACATAAAAGTGTTAGAGCCACAAGTTCAACATGGTGGCATATGAAAGGTTCATGTGTTCATACACTTGCATATTACATTTTTAGGCCCAAAAGCATGCATAACATGTTAACATGAACCACATGACCATCCCAAACTTGCATAAGCATACTTGCATATCATATGACAACTTTGCATATCAAACTTGCATAATAAAACTTGCATAACATATGTCAACTTGCATATCATACTTACATAAACAAACTTGCATAAACAAACTTGCACAACATATGACACTTGCATATCATACTTGCATAAACAAACTTGCATAACTTATGGCAACTTGCATATCATACTTGCATAAACAAACTTGCATAACTTATGGCAACTTGCATATCATACTTGCATAAACAAACTTGCATAACTTATGGCAACTTGCATATCATACTTGCATAAACAAACTTGCATAACTTATGGCAACTTGCATAAACAAACTTGCATAAACAAACTTGCACAACATATGACACTTGCATATCATGCTTTTAACTTCAAAGTTCAAGTATGAGAGGAATAGGGCTTACTATGCTTTTGCGGACTCAAATGAGTATAGCAAATGTAAGAAACCCCTTATGCAACAAATTAAAACCCCAAAATGCAAGCAAACTTGATCAAGACTCCTCCTTTATGATGCCAATAAAGAAACAAGACTTTAATGCAAGCTAAAGAGGATCATACAAGCCTAAATACACTTGTATGCATGGAAATCTCTTAGAAATTGATTTAGGAATTGTATGAAGAGAGTGGAGGCCATGAGAGGTTTGATTTTGACATAGTTTAGTTGCTAGAATGAATAATGAATGATTTAGGGTAGGTTAGGGTCTTATTTATAGATTAGGCTAGTGATTTAGACCATAGGATTAAACCCTAGTTGAATCAGGTCCATCACATTTCGGAATTCTCCAGAACCAAGCCACACAACCAAGCCCAGATCAGAAATGGTGCGCCAGGCAAAACGGCCCGGCCACCCCGTGTCGACAGGGCTGTCGACAGGGCAGTCGACACCCTTAGACCCCTGTCGACATGCCTGTCGACTTGGGGGTCTTGGCGGGAGTTTTCCCGCCTGACGCCAGTTGTGCCCTAACCCTTGTTTTTAACTTATTTTAAATCTGTTTTTACTTAGGAATTTTCTGAAAACTTCGTCGGGCCTTAATCGGGTCATACGGACTCCGATTTTCGAAAACTCGGACTCTATTTCGCGTATTTTTCCGAGACGAACGCAATGGCATAGCCCGTTTCCCTTGATTCAGATTTTAGAATTAAATTCTGCCTCGATTTATGTTATAACAGGTTATTGAAAATACGGGTTGTTACATTCTCCCCTCCTTAAAGGATTTCGTCCCGAAATCTTCAAGTTAGGAAGAACGTATCCTACCATCCAATCATCCATCTACTCAAAGCATTATCCACGAGCAATCATTGTCCTTACAAGATTCTAAATGCTGGATGAACATATGCAGAGGTGTGTGTATATGTACTTATCTAATGCAAATATCATCAATGCGAATTATGTTAGTGAAATGAATCCATATGTATGCAATTCCTAACATAATGTATATCATCTATATGTGTGCACATAACATACACCCATATGCAACATCCATGTGATAACACACAATTTTCATCCATGAATAAGCATAAACACTCATGCATATGCAATATGAGGAGTGTGCGAGCCGATCTAGTGCCTAATCGTGTATAATGCATCCACGAGCAACCACTTGCAAACACTTGCAACCACTTGCAACCACCAAGCATAACATGTTCCAAACACATGTTTCATCCAAAGGGTTCCTACCTAAGGTTCTCATGACAAGATTAACACGATAAACTAGATAAATATGGATAGCAAAGAGAAAGATATGCTAACAAAGAAAAGAGATTGAGAGTGTACGCTCAAAAAGGAATGGATAAAGCCTACGCATCTTCTCCTCGGTTTCCCAAGTTGCGTCTTCTTCGGCTTCACCCCATTGAACCTTCACCAATTTGACCTCTCGATTCCTTAGCTTCTTGGCCTCCGTCCCCAAGATACGAATCGGAGCTCTCCTCAAGGTAGCCTCTTTCTCCACTTCCACATCTTCCAAAACACTTGGCTCCACAATCTCTGCTGATTCATGCAAACACTTCCGGAGATGCGAGACATGAAAAACATCGTGTACTCCGGCAAGCTTCTCGGGCAACTTCACTCTATAAGCCATCTGCCCGATCCTCTCAACAATGGGGAATGGTCCAACAAACCTCGGGGCTAACTTCCCAACGGCTCCAAATCGGACCACATTCCGTAAAGGAGAAACCTTTACGAAAACCATATCCCCAATATCGAACTCCAAATCGGATCTTCGCTTATCAGCATAGGATTTCTGTCGGTCTTGGGCCGCTTTCATTCGTCTCCGAATCAACTCGATCTTCTCGGATGTATCTCTGATCATATTAGGCCCAAGTATGAGCTTATCTGTTGTCTCCCACCAACATGTAGGCGACTTGCACGGCCTCCCATATAAAGCTTCAAATGGTGCCATCCCTATGCTTGCCTGATAACTGTTATTATATGCAAACTCAACAAGAGGAAGATGGTCTTCCCAAGTACCACCAAAGTCCAGAATACAAAGCCTCAATAGATCCTCGAGTACTTTATTCACCCTCTCGGTTTGACCGTCCGTCTGTGGGTGATAAGCAGTACTTAGATTCAACCTCGTGCCCATAGCCTCTTGCAAGCTATTCCAGAACTGACTAGTAAAGATTGGGTCACGGTCACTGACAATACTAGAAGGGACTCCATGAAGTCTCACAATCTCACGAAGATATACAGACGCTAGCCAAGATGCAGTCCTCTTGCTTTTCACCGGAATGGAATGAGCACTCTTCGTAAGTCTATCTACAATAACCTAAATGCTCGTATTCCCTTTCCTTTACCTTGGAAGCCCATCAATAAAGTCCATGGAGATACTCTCCCACTTCCAAAGTGGAACGTCTAGAGGATGCAATAGCCCACCGGGCTTCTTTGACTCAGCTTTAACTTGCTGGCAAATGATACATCTAGAGACAAACTCCGCCACATCCTTCTTCATCCCAGGCCAAAAGAAAATACGCTTCATATCTTTGTACATTTTATCTCCGCCTGGATGTATAGTCAACTTAGAGCGATGCGCTTCCTCCAGAACTTTTCTTACTAAGTCTTCCACCATGGGAATACATAACCTTCCATCTCTCCTCAGCCAACCCTTGTCATCAATAGAATATCGAGCGAGATGACTAGACGTCTCTCCTCGAATCAGCTTGTCCATAATTTCAACTATTTGAGGGTCTTCTCTCTGCGAAGCCCCAACTTGATCAAGAAGGGTAGGCCTGAGTTCCAGAGATGCTAAAGAACCGGTCATCGACTCAACCGCCAAAGAGAAATCAAAGGTTGCCACATACTCTAAATTCTTCATCTCAACGAATAGAGGACTTAGGGTCAACCTTCTTCTACTCAATGCATCAGCTACCACATTCCCCTTGCCAGGGGTATAAGCTATCTCAAAATCATAGGATGCCAAGAATTTCATCCATCTTTGCTGCCTCAGATTCAGATCCTTCTGAGAAAAGAGATACTTCAATGACTTGTGATCGGTATAAAGCTCAAATCTTTCTCCCAGAAGATAATGGCGCCAAGCCTTGAGTGCATATACTATTGCTGCCAACTCTAAGTCATGAGTGGGATAATTCTTCTCATGCACTTTGAGTTGCCTACCGCCGAAGCATATCACCCTTCCTTCTTGCATCAGAACAGCTCCCAACCCCGTGCCACACGCATCGGTGTATACTGTAAATAACTTCCCTCCATCGGGCAAAGCTAGAACGGGTGCTGATGTGAGAGCTTTCTTGAGCTTCTGAAAAGCAAGCTCGCACTCTAAGCTCCAAGCAAAAACTGAATTCTTCTTTGTCAATTTAGTGAGAGGAGCAGAAATCTTCGTGAAGTCCTTGATGAACTTCCGGTAAAAACCCGCAAGACCTAGAAAACTTCTGACTTCGGTTGCATTCCTTGGAGTCTTCCAATCCTGAACCGCAACCACCTTAGCGGGATCCACCGCTAAGCCCTGCTTAGACACTATATGCCCAAGGAATCTTACTTCCCTTCTCCAAAAGTGACACTTGGAGAACTTGGCCTTCAATTGATGCGCTCTAAGCGTATCCATCACCTCCCCGAGGTGCCTTGCATGTTCTTCCTCATCCTTAGAGAAGACCAAAATATCATCTACGAAGACCACGACAAACTTGTTCAAGAACTCCCTGAACACCCTACTCATCAAGTCCACGAAATATGCGGGTGCATTCATCAAGCCGAATGGCATGACAAGCCACTCAAAGAATCCATCCGGAGTTCTGAACGCAGTCTTGTCTATACTATCCTCAGCTACCCTGAGCTGATGGAATCCAGTAGCAAGATCAAGCTGAGAGAAAACAGAAGCACCAACAAGCTGGTCAAAGAGATCATCGATCCTCGGTAACGGGTGTCTGTTCTTCTTAGTCAGCTTATTCAACTCTCGATAGTCAATACATAGTCGGAGAGAACCATCCGCCTTGGTAGCAAATACCACAGGCGCTCCCCACTCCGATATACTTCGTCTAATGAAGTTCTTTTCAAGCAACTCTTTCACTTGCTTGCTCAGCTCCCGCCTTTCACGCGGAGCCATGTGCCGAACGGGCAAAGAAACAGGCTTTGCATTATCCACCAGATAAATGCGGAAATCAATCTCTCGCTTAGGGGGCAATCCCCTAACTTCATCAAAAACATCCGGATACTCTCGAACCACTCTCACAGACTGAAGAGTCTCCACTGACGAGTCGAGTGATTCAAGATAGCACAACATGACGGGACCTCTCGGATCACATGAAATCTCTAGGGTGTTTCCGAGGCGAGTCACGAGCCTCACAACCCTATGCTCACAATCAAGAATGGCTCCATATCTGGACAGCCAATCCATGCCCAATATCAATCCGTATCCCCTGAAACCAAGAACATAAGCACTGCACAAGAACTCTACACTCAGTATAGAGATCCTCAAATCCCCACATATCATAGACAAATGGGCGGAACCCCCAATAGGATTTGAGACACAAACGGGATCCTCTACCAAGTTAGTACTAAGGTGCAAACTATCAACGAGATCAAATGAGATAAAACTATGCGATGCACCAGAATCAAACAAGGTACGAACTGGAAAATCAGAAATATATACAAGGCTCTCAACAGAAATACTACCTCGATCGGGAACTGGAGCGGTAGCGAGAGCATGAACTTGCCCTCCTGCGGGTCCAGCACGCTGAGTCTGACCCTGGCCTTGCCCCTGTTTCTTTGGGCAATCCTTGCTGAAGTGTCCAGTCTTCCCACATAAAAAGCATTCACCATTATTCCTTTTCCTCTTCTTACAATCCTTGACAAGATGCCCAACTGAACCGCAATAATGGCATTTCCCCTTGCTGTTCTTGCCCTTGTTGTTGTTCCCCTTGTTGCCTTGACCCTTGTTCTTGCTTTGATTGCCTTGACTGCTTTGACCACTAGTACTACCCTGATTTCCCTTTCCCTGGGAATCGGTCTTCTTGACTTGAGTATCATTCTTCTTGACATCTCCCTGAAGTGACGCCATATCAACCAAGCTCTCAAACGTGGCCCCATAAGGAATATGTGACATGGCCAATCCCTGCAACGACTCATTTAATCCCCTAGCAAAACGAAGGGCCTTCTTCTGGGGAGTATTCACCATATCCAAGCTAAAACGAGCCAACTGATTAAACTTGTTCACATATTCTTTGACAGACATAACTCCTTGCTTCAAAGTTATGAATCTCTCCATCTGCAAATTCTCCTCAGCGGAAGATAGAAACTTAAGCATGAATCTTGCCCTGAGATCGGCCCAAGTCTCAACAGGCCTAGTACAATTGGTGACCTCCCACCAATAAGCGGCTTCATCCTTCATAAGCCAAACCGCCAACAAGATCTTCCTCTGATCATCTATCCCAAAGATAGCAAACAAATCCTCGGTCTCTTTCAACCAATTTCTGGCTTCTACAAAAGTCTCTGTGCCTTGAAAGTTCTTGCCACCCATTGCTTTGAAATCCTTGCAAATCTTGGCAAAGTCAGCCTGAGGATGCTGAGGGGGAGGAGGAAGAGGAACCTCAACAACAGGTGGAGGAGGAACATTAGCAACGGGAGGAGGAATATTAACTACTGGAGGAGGAGGAGGAGGGACATCTGCGGGGCCGGCTTCGGTCTCCCTAGCCTCCAAGAGTCTCCTATACCAAACAGGCACGTGCACTCCCTCCGGAATAACCAAGTTATCAGCCATACTGAAAAAGAAAAAGACAGATTCAGAATGGAGAAAACGAAGGGATTTTGCTAATGGCTTTTTGGGGAATAGCCTTTTAAAATAAACTAGACTTTTCTTTGGAAAATACTTTATACTTGGTTTTGAAAATAGTTTTCAAAAAGTTTTCTAAAAACCTTTTTGTTCCTTCTCGTAAACCATATGCTCTGATACCAAATTGTAACACCCCGCCTCCGCCAGGGTGACTCTTGCAAGCACTCTGACTTTGGAGGGGCGTTTGAATCAGGTAAACATGCATAATGATATATCAAGGCAGAACAAGAACATATGTATGTAATCAGAGTAAATAACATAGATAAAACAGCGGAAGATTTTCAAACCATTTCAAATCAAGTCTTAGTACAACATCATGTCAATTTTCCAAATAAAATAAGTCTAGTACATAAACAACATCATCTGAAAACTGAAAAGAAAAAAAACATAAGTAGCTATCCCCAAAGCAGAAAAACCATAGCGAGCTCAAGTCCAAAGCATACATGAGCTATCCAAGAAAGCAGGTAGGATCCAAGCTAAGCTCTTGTATTCCCTCCCTGAGAACCTGGGGGGAAACGGAAGAAAAGAGGCGAAAGAAAACAGGTCAGTCAAAAAGACTGAGTAAGCCCTACTACAATCAATGTAAACTGATAAAGTTAACTGTCATGAGCAGCAAGTATGAACATAAGGATAATGACATGATGATTAACTATCAAGGTAGATAAAGGTGTCATCGCATAATCAGGATTAAGGTTTCGCACCAGGGGTGTACTAGCAAACTAACATGACTTGATTAAACAAGTATTGATCCCACGGCCCAAGCTTTGGCCCAATAACATGAAGTGATCCTCCTACGAGGCCCAAGAAGTGACCCTACCACGAGGTCCATGAAGTGACCCTACCACGAGGTCCATGAAGTGACCCTACCACGAGGTCCAACCCAACGGTCTAGTCGATCGGCTCCCTAAGCCTAACTCGTCACGTGTTGGTGTCAATACGGCCCAAACATGAATGTAGTCGAACTGTGCCGGGTCCACCCGTCGGGTGTATCAAGCCCTAGGGTGTCAACCCCTGGACACCATAAACATGAGTGCACAGTCTCGATCTACCGGTACCCGTGCTTGATTTCTCCGGCTACGGACTATGTGCACGACCAGAGTCCGCCCAGAACTACACCAGCGTACCACTCGGCCGTCGCTTTTGGTCGCTTATCTCCAGCCCAGTAATCGTGCCCCCTCCCTAGCCTAGTCCCTAGGGCCTTGATGATACAAACTTGGGATTACTGCGGAGTGGACCCCCCCATTACTAGGATTTCTCTAGTGGGTTAAGTATGGTTTAACCCCTTCACTAATCATGGATTAACCCTAATCATGAGGCATTAATTAATTAATGCGCCTTAACCTCTCACATTAGACTTTGTTGTGGTTACTAGTTAAGCCGGGCGGGTCCGGGTAGCTTTACACCACAACTTGGTCTAACCTCGGGTCCAAGGTACAACATGACCAACTTCTCACATTGGGTCCTATTGTTTGTAGCAACTAGTTAAGCCGGTCGGTTCCGGGTAGGTTTACGCTACAAACTCAACCCAACCTCGAGTTGGCCACACTTATCTTTTCTAAGTGTCATGTCCATCTCATTTCAAGTTTTCAAGCAATTGGGTAGACCTAACTTAATAGGTAAATTCCCAATGGGTAGACCTAACTTAATAGGTAAATTCCCAAGCTCATGTTTTTATGTCTTTTAAGTTTACCCAACCCCAAACGCAATCCCATCGCTTACATATCGCAATAGCGCATAAAGGATAGAAAGAGGGAACTTGGCATAATCATGACATAAAAGTGTTAGAGCCACAAGTTCAACATGGTGGCATATGAAAGGTTCATGTGTTCATACACTTGCATATTACATTTTTAGGCCCAAAAGCATGCATAACATGTTAACATGAACCACATGACCATCCCAAACTTGCATAAGCATACTTGCATATCATATGACAACTTTGCATATCAAACTTGCATAATAAAACTTGCATAACATATGTCAACTTGCATATCATACTTACATAAACAAACTTGCATAAACAAACTTGCACAACATATGACACTTGCATATCATACTTGCATAAACAAACTTGCATAACTTATGGCAACTTGCATATCATACTTGCATAAACAAACTTGCATAACTTATGGCAACTTGCATATCATACTTGCATAAACAAACTTGCATAACTTATGGCAACTTGCATATCATACTTGCATAAACAAACTTGCATAACTTATGGCAACTTGCATATCATACTTGCATAAACAAACTTGCATAAACAAACTTGCACAACATATGACACTTGCATATCATGCTTTTAACTTCAAAGTTCAAGTATGAGAGGAATAGGGCTTACTATGCTTTTGCGGACTCAAATGAGTATAGCAAATGTAAGAAACCCCTTATGCAACAAATTAAAACCCCAAAATGCAAGCAAACTTGATCAAGACTCCTCCTTTATTGTAACGACCCGGATTTTGAGCGACTTTGGTTATCGACGTAAGCTCGACGTCGATAACCAAAACATCGAAAAATCCCGGTAGTTAATGAAAGAAATTAGAAGGTGAGAATAGATAAGATAGAAACTTAGAATAGAAGAAGAAGAAGAACACAACATCAGAGTAACACGAACCTCACAGCGGAACGAATAACATATAATAGATAACATAACTTTGAAATATAACAGTTATGTATACAATAGCACTTATCAGAGTACAGCACTTACAACACAGCGGAAATAACTATAGCTATATGATCTTGAAGCCTCCTGCTCCACGCTCTTCCAGTATATCTGTAAATTCCTGACTACTTGACTGCCCATACAAAATTAGGCACCCAAGAGTTTAGGGAAAACAAAACAAATAAACTCCGGGTCAGTCATGGGACTGGTATGAGTAAAACAGTTTAAACAGGTATATGAACAAGTAAACGATATCTCATAAGACCACGCCGTAGAACGGAACGGGTTTTTCCCTTATTTGAATCCAAAATATCTTTATATCAAAAACTTTTTGATATTATAATAATGTCTATGTACAAATAGATATCAACTAGCAGAAACGCTTTCATCTCACGTTCTACATATATAGTATACAATCAAAACCGCAAGCACGTATTGGGTAATGGATTTCCAACTATGACAAGGTATGGAATCACCTTCCGATCAGTGTACTCTAGGAACGATACACTGGAGTTCAACAAGAACATCTTGCAACTCAGCCACACATGACCGACCACTCATTTCGCTTGAGTGTATCGAATGTACATCACCAACGGTTGGGATCAGCAACCGTTCCCGTATATATATGGGACAACACTGATAGATTTAAGAAACAAATGAATATTCTCTAGATAGGTGATTATACACCCTACTTCGGTGCGACCGACTTAGCCATGCTGCCTGCCCGATTTCTGTCATTTACCGGTTGATGAGGCTAGAAGCTACGCTTTATCATTACATCAGATTCACTTCGAATGCTACATTGTCAAATCCATCGAAAATCACTAATTGATGTCTACAACCATACATTACGTGTCAGCTAAAAGAAGTTTCCTTCCCCGCTTCCACTCTTGGTACGGTTGAAGAAATCAATGTACGTGACCGTCTGGAAATACTCTGTCAGACATCCATCTTCATTCACTTAGAAATGTCACATCGTCATACCCGCCAAATCACAAATTGACTTATCCAAAAATAACACGGGTATACAGCTAAGAGAAACGAATTCCTCCGCCACCAAACGTGAATACGTTTGAACAGATCAACTTACGCGATCCATTGGATATACTCTGTCAGACCTTCGTCCATACAAGTTGCCCTGGGACTGGACAAACCGAAGGCACTATTCTGTAGACAGGATAGTCCTTGCATTTTACTCCTTCAATTATCTTTGGCATATATGATTCGCGACGCTTATGCCAATACAGAGTGGTTCTTTGGATTATAATCCAACCGGTCTCTCCATATTAACAACGTTAAAATGGTCAAAAACTTCGATAGTCTGTGAGTTAACTATCGAAGGAAAACAAGTGTGCAAACAACGATATTATTTCCAGATGGAAATTATATCGAACAAACATCATTTAACATTAATCTCTTTAGTTCATTTATTTACTTATCTCCTGTTTCCCTATATTCTAAATTCTTATTTTTCTTTTTATCAGAAAACATTTCTGATTCTCGTTTGGAAAACATTTCCAAAACTCCTTTACGATCAAACTTTACCATTTCTTAGTTAAGAAGGAAGTCACTCAAGTTGGGGTATAATTATCTCTCAGACCTTAACTGAACAACGTTATAACTTCGAAATGGTCAAAGTTTATCTTTTAATCTTTAACAACTTCTTTACGCCTTTCTCGGATTCAAATTTACTAGTCCACTTCTATATTTAAAACATTGGTTATAACGATAACGTTATAATCCCTACTTTCGAATTATCTAACTTTAATTATAACTTCTATTCTTATTAGTGAATACTTAACCTAACACTTATTTATTTATAAATAAATAAATCTCTATTTAGACACTGGAAAGTATAAGTACTTTCCCGAATTCGATATAATCGAATTTGCCGATTAACTCTCTTCGAGAAATCTCTATTTGATTAACTCTTCTTCGAATAACCTATATTCGATTAACTCTTCCTTTTCAAATATCTCATATTTGAAAATCTCACTTCGATTAAACTATAATCGATAACTCCCTTCGATGAAACTAACATCGATAACTCCTTTCGATGAAACTAACATCGATAACTCCTTTCGATGAAACTAACATCGATAACTCCTTTCGATGAAACTAACATCGATAACTCCTTTCGATGAAACTAACATCGATTAATTCTTTTCGATGAAACTAACATCGATAACTCCTTTTGATGAAACTAACATCGATAACTCCTTTTGATGAAACTAACATCGATAACTCCTTTTGATGAAACTAACATCGATAACTCCTTTCGATGAAACTAACATCGATAACTCCTTTCGATGAAACTAACATCGATAACTCCTTTCGATGAAACTAACATCGATTAACTCCTTTCGATGAAACTAACATCGATTAATTTAACTCGACGAACTGAACTTATTTACTTTACTCGATCATCTTGACTTGATAACTTAACTTGCTAACTTAACTCGATTATCTTAACTAAATCACTTGACTCAATCATCTTGACTTGATAACTTAACTTGCTAACTTAACTCGATTATCTTAACTTGATTATCTTAACTTGATTACTCATATCGAATAACTAATATTCGATTTAACTCCATTTAACTCTATTCGAATAACTACTATTCGATTAACTCTATTCAACTCTATTCGAATAAACTATATTCGACTAACTCTATTTAACTCCATTCGAACAACTATTATTCGAAAACTCTATTTAACTCCATTCGAACAACTATTATTCGACAACTCTATTTAACACCATTCGAACAACTATTATTCGACAACTCTATTTAACACCATTCGCTTGACTCTAGATCGCAGCGATCACAATGGGTACGCCTGATTCCCTCAGGAAACATCCGACCGCCTTAGGCTATCTGCAGCCCTGCGAATTACGCTAGCAGTCATACAAGATGGCAACTTACCCTGAATACTATGTTTGACTAACTCTGTCTCAAATAACTATATTTGATTAATTCTAGTTCGTGTTAACTCTAATCGATTAACTCTAACTAATTAACTCCAACTGGTTAATTCTAACTGATTAACTCTAACTGATTAACTCTAACTGGTTAACTCTATTTGACTAACTCGACAAACTAACCCCTTTCGAATAACATATTCGATTAACTAACTTCGAATACCATATTCGATTTCTCCTTTCGAATGTCTATACTCGATTAACTACTTCGAATACCATATTCGATTTCTCTTTTCGAATGTCTATATTCGATTAACTAACTTCGAATACCATATTCGATTTCTCTTTTCGAATGTCTATATTCGATTAACTAACTTCACTTTATAAAGATTTCCTTTTTAACAACGTTTTATTCATTGGAAAAGATTTACTTTTAAATAACGGTTCTACCCTTTAAAAATGATTTCCCTTTTTATAATGTTTCCTTTCCAATTCTATTTGTAAATGGTTTACAAATATTTCCTTTTCAAATTTATACTTGAAATATTCTAACTCCTTAAATTCCCGGGAAAATTCGCCATAACCCCCTTTGTATCGGGAGCATCGGGAAAATCCCCAAACCCGCCACACAGGCCTTTCCATTCAAAAAGAAAATGGTTTGAAATTATTTCCTTTTCAAATATCTCCTATTTATAAATATCCCAATTTATAAATATTCCTTATTTATAAATATTCCACTTTATAAATATTCTATTTATCAATATCACTTTGAAAAATCTCCTTTATCCATATTCC
This sequence comes from Allium sativum, assembly GCA_030737875.1. Lineage (NCBI taxonomy): Eukaryota > Viridiplantae > Streptophyta > Magnoliopsida > Asparagales > Amaryllidaceae > Allium > Allium sativum. The sequence continues at coordinate 457,737,619 of CM060909.1, forward strand.
GGTATGTCATGGTATTCAATCATATCAAATCACGATGTTCAATATCGTCCATACACACACAATCAACAACAGGTTATAATTCACATCATATATCAAAATATATGAAAAACAATAAAATAACTGTTGAGGAATCCAGTCGGATTCCTCCAACCTGTTTCCCTGCATCACAGATGTTAGACAATATAGATAACATCAATTTCATCCCAACATGAAATATACTGATAATCAGAATCCATATTTGATTGACGGTTTTCTATATATAACTATATCTACATTTTCAATCAAATCTATTTAACAGTCCAATTTAACAGTCCAATTTAACAGTCCAATTTAACAATCAATACACAGCAATCAATCATTAAAAATAAAGTACAGTTTATACAAATATAAACTGAACAGAGTTAGTGAGATTTACTCACATTTGCGCGTTAACCGAAAAATCGGTTTGCGTTCGATGTTTGAGACGGACAATTTATTTCGCCATAAATTGTAACGAGCTCCGATGGACTTCCAGTCAGTCTCAGTGTGAAGCTCTCGTCCATACAGTCCCGACGGATCTTACGGTTTGTGATTCCGACCTCGTATGGTAAAGTTACGCATTTTTAAAGTTACATACACTATTTAAAGAAATAAAAACTTGAATTTTAAATCTAATTGGGCTCACTAATTCAAATCAGGCCCATGACCGCTTTAAACACCCAGGCCCGAACTCCTTCTTCTCAAAATCGCAAATACCGTGACCTACTCCAACACCATTCACCATTTCAGCGCCTTCAACCATCTCGTTCTCCTTCCATACACCATTAATCTTCAAACCGAAATCACCAACCACCTCCCCTTCTTGTCCTCTTCACTTTCGTATACGATTTGCCCAACTCGATCCCAAAAGGGACAGTGCGACTTCCGCTCGAAATCGCTGTACACCGTAAATGCTCACGACAGTTCTTGTTTCGATCCTCAACAAAAACCTGTGCGCGAGTGCCAAACCACACGACAATCTCCACTACAACATCGAAATCGACTAACACTTCTTTATTTGGGAAATAACCTGAACCCTAGGTCACGGCGCCATCAAAACCGACAAACTGGTTGGGTTCGAACCCCCTGAAACTGATACTGCGATGAAAAGAATGCTCCCAGTAATCCGTATATATGCATATCAGGATTTATACACCTTTGTTTGATTTTCTTTTGATTATTGAAGTTGAATACATTTTACTGGAAGAAGAAACATACGGCGCTAATTTGCTTTGACCACAGAAAAGTGAAAACTAGGGTTTAAGGAAGTAAGTATGGGTATTTATAGGAAATTTAAATAATTTATTTTATTTTAAATTGATTATTTTATTCAAATTTAACCAATCGCTAATTTTATTCATCCTCTAAAATTTCTGTGATCACACATAACATCTAAAAATCATGAAACTGGACATATAGCTACAGTTCGACATTACGGTCCCAACGAAACTGGTTTCGTCGAATTCCGACTCCGTATGCTCCAACAGTGTATTTTTAACCGTCGAAATATTGACTATTTTACACTCTAAAAATCCGTACGGCCACACAGTGACTCTAAAAATCACGGAACTGGAAATCTAACAACTATTTGATATTGCGGATCCAACAAAACTGGTTTCGTCGAATTCCGACTTCGTTTGCAAAACTGATTATTTTTAACGCTCTGAATGACCCATTTAAATATATAAATATATTTAAATATTACTAAATTAAATATAAATAAATATATATATTATCGTATATCTTCACACATGATATCGTACAACTCCAGAATATCATATCAAAATATATAGCTTGATATTTCAGTTTTCAGATTTATCGATATTTAATTTATATCGAAAATCCTTTTATAACGTATATAAAGCGTTGCGAATTATAAAGGAATTCCACAGCGACTTTTCTGAAATTTGATTTGGACGTACATCAAAATCTACACGACGAAATCCCGATTTTTCTCTTCCACTAGAAAGATATACTCCACCAGCTCCACACGTTTCTTGTTTCATAGAAATCCGGCTTAAAACGAATCCTGTACATTCAGTTGGAGTCTGAATCGCCAAATAGCGAACTGCAGCGCCATTTCGAGCTCGTTTATAAATATATTATAAATTATACGTTCAACTGTCGTCGGCTCAATATAATCGTTATTATATTTCGAATCGAAACTCCACCAAATCTCGTATGCTATTCAATTCACACGATATTGTGAATTTCACTATTTCTGACTATTTCGACATTTTAATATATTTTATTATATTATAATTATTAATCAAATATTCAATATTATTTAATTCACGTTCTCGATATCGATAAATCGATATTTAATAATTTAAATAAATAAATTGTTTAACAGCTAAAATGCGGGTTACTACAATCTTCCCCCCTTAATAAAATTTCGTCCTCGAAATTGCTAAGTTAGAGGACGACCCTATCTACTGGGTAAAAATTTATCTGTTTACCCCTTGTCTCTGATTTCAACTGAACCAATTAATATCGACTAAAATATTAATTTATTCCGACTAACTAAATTTTCAAAAATTCTGAAAATTTTCTAACGCCTTAACTTTTCGAAAATTTCGCCAGCACCTCCTTTGTACCAGTCAATATCTCAAACTCCAACTCGCCTCTCTGGGCCTTCTTTAACCCAAAAGAAAATCAAACAGCCAAGCGGCTTGCCAATTCGGCTCATCAAAATCTCAAACTCATATCAAATATAAACTGGTACCTTTTTATCGGGCATATCATTATATCCCTTCAATCTGTTATCACTTCAACATATACCGATGTCATTCCAATCAACTCAAATCGATTTATTCTCAAATCCAATCATTCAGTTATATCTAAACCAAATTCCATTCAAACTCCAATATCAATTTCAAATTCTTAACTCATCAATGAAATTCCATTTCCGATTATTCTCTTATCACCCCAGTTTTACTTAACTTAACAAGTTAAATTTTAAATTCTAGAATTTAAATCCCTGGGCTCTTATTTCAAGTCAATTTGAAATCATAATACCGATTCAAAACATTTGAATTCTTAAACAACTTGTTTTCGCAAAGAAAATTTGAAAATAAAATCTTGGGTAGTAATCCGTCACTTACAACTCGAAAATGAACACTGATGATGTCTAGATTCATCATCAGAATCTATTTTCCAGCTACCAAGGTGAGTTCAATACTATATCATTTTCAGATTGAAAAACATTTTCAAAATCTCCCAAGAACTTAAAATTTCCTTATTTTAATTCCAATTCTGATTTAAATTTCAGATTCATTTCATCTTATTTCATATATTTCCTTATATGAATTCTGATTAGTCATTTAATATCATTTTACCTTTTTATAATCTTACTCGATTATAATAACAACCAACACAACCAATATACTATATCAAATATATTCGGGTAAAATTATTCCATTTACCCTCTTTCAAAACATACCGTGACGGTTCATCGTATTCGAGTGTTTAGTAACCCCCATCGATACAGTGGATCAAACCGATCGACCAGAATTCACAAACAACTCAACCAATAAAACTCCACAATATAAAATCATTTTATATTAACTAACAAATACGTTCACTCGTATATATACACTCAAACTCGATCTAGGGTATTACTAACCCTATCTCTACCGAGTCACGCCACAGAGCCAAGTAATTCTTAACTTAAGCTCTGATACCAACTGTAACGACCCGGATTTTGAGCGACTTTGGTTATCGACGTAAGCTCGACGTCGATAACCAAAACATCGAAAAATCCCGGTAGTTAATGAAAGAAATTAGAAGGTGAGAATAGATAAGATAGAAACTTAGAATAGAAGAAGAAGAAGAACACAACATCAAAGTAACACGAACCTCACAGCGGAACGAATAACATATAATAGATAACATAACTTTGAAATATAACAGTTATGTATACAATAGCACTTATCAGAGTACAGCACTTACAACACAGCGGAAATAACTATAGCTATATGATCTTGAAGCCTCCTGCTCCACGCTCTTCCAGTATATCTGTAAATTCCTGACTACTTGACTGCCCATACAAAATTAGGCACCCAAGAGTTTAGGGAAAACAAAACAAATAAACTCCGGGTCAGTCATGGGACTGGTATGAGTAAAACAGTTTAAACAGGTATATGAACAAGTAAACGATATCTCATAAGACCACGCCGTAGAACGGAACGGGTTTTTCCCTTATTTGAATCCAAAATATCTTTATATCAAAAACTTTTTGATATTATAATAATGTCTATGTACAAATAGATATCAACTAGCAGAAACGCTTTCATCTCACGTTCTACATATATAGTATACAATCAAAACCGCAAGCACGTATTGGGTAATGGATTTCCAACTATGACAAGGTATGGAATCACCTTCCGATCAGTGTACTCTAGGAACGATACACTGGAGTTCAACAAGAACATCTTGCAACTCAGCCACACATGACCGACCACTCATTTCGCTTGAGTGTATCGAATGTACATCACCAACGGTTGGGATCAGCAACCGTTCCCGTATATATATGGGACAACACTGATAGATTTAAGAAACAAATGAATATTCTCTAGATAGGTGATTATACACCCTACTTCGGTGCGACCGACTTAGCCATGCTGCCTGCCCGATTTCTGTCATTTACCGGTTGATGAGGCTAGAAGCTACGCTTTATCATTACATCAGATTCACTTCGAATGCTACATTGTCAAATCCATCGAAAATCACTAATTGATGTCTACAACCATACATTACGTGTCAGCTAAAAGAAGTTTCCTTCCCCGCTTCCACTCTTGGTACGGTTGAAGAAATCAATGTACGTGACCGTCTGGAAATACTCTGTCAGACATCCATCTTCATTCACTTAGAAATGTCACATCGTCATACCCGCCAAATCACAAATTGACTTATCCAAAAATAACACGGGTATACAGCTAAGAGAAACGAATTCCTCCGCCACCAAACGTGAATACGTTTGAACAGATCAACTTACGCGATCCATTGGATATACTCTGTCAGACCTTCGTCCATACAAGTTGCCCTGGGACTGGACAAACCGAAGGCACTATTCTGTAGACAGGATAGTCCTTGCATTTTACTCCTTCAATTATCTTTGGCATATATGATTCGCGACGCTTATGCCAATACAGAGTGGTTCTTTGGATTATAATCCAACCGGTCTCTCCATATTAACAACGTTAAAATGGTCAAAAACTTCGATAGTCTGTGAGTTAACTATCGAAGGAAAACAAGTGTGCAAACAACGATATTATTTCCAGATGGAAATTATATCGAACAAACATCATTTAACATTAATCTCTTTAGTTCATTTATTTACTTATCTCCTGTTTCCCTATATTCTAAATTCTTATTTTTCTTTTTATCAGAAAACATTTCTGATTCTCGTTTGGAAAACATTTCCAAAACTCCTTTACGATCAAACTTTACCATTTCTTAGTTAAGAAGGAAGTCACTCAAGTTGGGGTATAATTATCTCTCAGACCTTAACTGAACAACGTTATAACTTCGAAATGGTCAAAGTTTATCTTTTAATCTTTAACAACTTCTTTACGCCTTTCTCGGATTCAATTTTACTAGTCCACTTCTATATTTAAAACATTGGTTATAACGATAACGTTATAATCCCTACTTTCGAATTATCTAACTTTAATTATAACTTCTATTCTTATTAGTGAATACTTAACCTAACACTTATTTATTTATAAATAAATAAATCTCTATTTAGACACTGGAAAGTATAAGTACTTTCCCGAATTCGATATAATCGAATTTGCCGATTAACTCTCTTCGAGAAATCTCTATTTGATTAACTCTTCTTCGAATAACCTATATTCGATTAACTCTTCCTTTTCAAATATCTCATATTTGAAAATCTCACTTCGATTAAACTATAATCGATAACTCCCTTCGATGAAACTAACATCGATAACTCCTTTCGATGAAACTAACATCGATAACTCCTTTCGATGAAACTAACATCGATAACTCCTTTCGATGAAACTAACATCGATTAATTCTTTTCGATGAAACTAACATCGATAACTCCTTTTGATGAAACTAACATCGATAACTCCTTTTGATGAAACTAACATCGATAACTCCTTTTGATGAAACTAACATCGATAACTCCTTTCGATGAAACTAACATCGATAACTCCTTTCGATGAAACTAACATCGATAACTCCTTTCGATGAAACTAACATCGATTAACTCCTTTCGATGAAACTAACATCGATTAATTTAACTCGACGAACTGAACTTATTTACTTTACTCGATCATCTTGACTTGATAACTTAACTTGCTAACTTAACTCGATTATCTTAACTAAATCACTTGACTCAATCATCTTGACTTGATAACTTAACTTGCTAACTTAACTCGATTATCTTAACTTGATTATCTTAACTTGATTACTCATATCGAATAACTAATATTCGATTTAACTCCATTTAACTCTATTCGAATAACTACTATTCGATTAACTCTATTCAACTCTATTCGAATAAACTATATTCGACTAACTCTATTTAACTCCATTCGAACAACTATTATTCGAAAACTCTATTTAACTCCATTCGAACAACTATTATTCGACAACTCTATTTAACACCATTCGAACAACTATTATTCGACAACTCTATTTAACACCATTCGCTTGACTCTAGATCGCAGCGATCACAATGGGTACGCCTGATTCCCTCAGGAAACATCCGACCGCCTTAGGCTATCTGCAGCCCTGCGAATTACGCTAGCAGTCATACAAGATGGCAACTTACCCTGAATACTATGTTTGACTAACTCTGTCTCAAATAACTATATTTGATTAATTCTAGTTCGTGTTAACTCTAATCGATTAACTCTAACTAATTAACTCCAACTGGTTAATTCTAACTGATTAACTCTAACTGATTAACTCTAACTGGTTAACTCTATTTGACTAACTCGACAAACTAACCCCTTTCGAATAACATATTCGATTAACTAACTTCGAATACCATATTCGATTTCTCCTTTCGAATGTCTATACTCGATTAACTACTTCGAATACCATATTCGATTTCTCTTTTCGAATGTCTATATTCGATTAACTAACTTCGAATACCATATTCGATTTCTCTTTTCGAATGTCTATATTCGATTAACTAACTTCACTTTATAAAGATTTCCTTTTTAACAACGTTTTATTCATTGGAAAAGATTTACTTTTAAATAACGGTTCTACCCTTTAAAAATGATTTCCCTTTTTATAATGTTTCCTTTCCAATTCTATTTGTAAATGGTTTACAAATATTTCCTTTTCAAATTTATACTTGAAATATTCTAACTCCTTAAATTCCCGGGAAAATTCGCCATAACCCCCTTTGTATCGGGAGCATCGGGAAAATCCCCAAACCCGCCACACAGGCCTTTCCATTCAAAAAGAAAATGGTTTGAAATTATTTCCTTTTCAAATATCTCCTATTTATAAATATCCCAATTTATAAATATTCCTTATTTATAAATATTCCACTTTATAAATATTATATTTATCAATATCACTTTGAAAAATCTCCTTTATCCATATTCCGGTATGTCATGGTATTCAATCATATCAAATCACGATGTTCAATATCGTCCATACACACACAATCAACAACAGGTTATAATTCACATCATATATCAAAATATATGAAAAACAATAAAATAACTGTTGAGGAATCCAGTCGGATTCCTCCAACCTGTTTCCCTGCATCACAGATGTTAGACAATATAGATAACATCAATTTCATCCCAACATGAAATATACTGATAATCAGAATCCATATTTGATTGACGGTTTTCTATATATAACTATATCTACATTTTCAATCAAATCTATTTAACAGTCCAATTTAACAGTCCAATTTAACAATCAATACACAGCAATCAATCATTAAAAATAAAGTACAGTTTATACAAATATAAACTGAACAGAGTTAGTGAGATTTACTCACATTTGCGCGTTAACCGAAAAATCGGTTTGCGTTCGATGTTTGAGACGGACAATTTATTTCGCCATAAATTGTAACGAGCTCCGATGGACTTCCAGTCAGTCTCAGTGTGAAGCTCTCGTCCATACAGTCCCGACGGATCTTACGGTTTGTGATTCCGACCTCGTATGGTAAAGTTACGCATTTTTAAAGTTACATACACTATTTAAAGAAATAAAAACTTGAATTTTAAATCTAATTGGGCTCACTAATTCAAATCAGGCCCATGACCGCTTTAAACACCCAGGCCCGAACTCCTTCTTCTCAAAATCGCAAATACCGTGACCTACTCCAACACCATTCACCATTTCAGCGCCTTCAACCATCTCGTTCTCCTTCCATACACCATTAATCTTCAAACCGAAATCACCAACCACCTCCCCTTCTTGTCCTCTTCACTTTCGTATACGATTTGCCCAACTCGATCCCAAAAGGGACAGTGCGACTTCCGCTCGAAATCGCTGTACACCGTAAATGCTCACGACAGTTCTTGTTTCGATCCTCAACAAAAACCTGTGCGCGAGTGCCAAACCACACGACAATCTCCACTACAACATCGAAATCGACTAACACTTCTTTATTTGGGAAATAACCTGAACCCTAGGTCACGGCGCCATCAAAACCGACGAACTGGTTGGGTTCGAACCCCCTGAAACTGATACTGCGATGAAAAGAATGCTCCTAGTAATCCGTATATATGCATATCAGGATTTATACACCTTTGTTTGATTTTCTTTTGATTATTGAAGTTGAATACATTTTACTGGAAGAAGAAACATACGGCGCTAATTTGCTTTGACCACAGAAAAGTGAAAACTAGGGTTTAAGGAAGTAAGTATGGGTATTTATAGGAAATTTAAATAATTTATTTTATTTTAAATTGATTATTTTATTCAAATTTAACCAATCGCTAATTTTATTCATCCTCTAAAATTTCTGTGATCACACATAACATCTAAAAATCATGAAACTGGACATATAGCTACAGTTCGACATTACGGTCCCAACGAAACTGGTTTCGTCGAATTCCGACTCCGTATGCTCCAACAGTGTATTTTTAACCGTCGAAATATTGACTATTTTACACTCTAAAAATCCGTACGGCCACACAGTGACTCTAAAAATCACGGAACTGGAAATCTAACAACTATTTGATATTGCGGATCCAACAAAACTGGTTTCGTCGAATTCCGACTTCGTTTGCAAAACTGATTATTTTTAACGCTCTGAATGACCCATTTAAATATATAAATATATTTAAATATTACTAAATTAAATATAAATAAATATATATATTATCGTATATCTTCACACATGATATCGTACAACTCCAGAATATCATATCAAAATATATAGCTTGATATTTCAGTTTTCAGATTTATCGATATTTAATTTATATCGAAAATCCTTTTATAACGTATATAAAGCGTTGCGAATTATAAAGGAATTCCACAGCGACTTTTCTGAAATTTGATTTGGACGTACATCAAAATCTACACGACGAAATCCCGATTTTTCTCTTCCACTAGAAAGATATACTCCACCAGCTCCACACGTTTCTTGTTTCATAGAAATCCGGCTTAAAACGAATCCTGTACATTCAGTTGGAGTCTGAATCGCCAAATAGCGAACTGCAGCGCCATTTCGAGCTCGTTTATAAATATATTATAAATTATACGTTCAACTGTCGTCGGTTCAATATAATCGTTATTATATTTCGAATCGAAACTCCACCAAATCTCGTATGCTATTCAATTCACACGATATTGTGAATTTCACTATTTCGACATTTTAATATATTTTATTATATTATAATTATTAATCAAATATTCAATATTATTTAATTCACGTTCTCGATATCGATAAATCGATATTTAATAATTTAAATAAATAAATTGTTTAACAGCTAAAATGCGGGTTACTACATTTATGATGCCAATAAAGAAACAAGACTTTAATGCAAGCTAAAGAGGATCATACAAGCCTAAATACACTTGTATGCATGGAAATCTCTTAGAAATTGATTTAGGAATTGTATGAAGAGAGTGGAGGCCATGAGAGGTTTGATTTTGACATAGTTTAGTTGCTAGAATGAATAATGAATGATTTAGGGTAGGTTAGGGTCTTATTTATAGATTAGGCTAGTGATTTAGACCATAGGATTAAACCCTAGTTGAATTAGGTCCATCACATTTCGGAATTCTCCAGAACCAAGCCACACAACCAAGCCCAGATCAGAAATGGTGCGCCAGGCAAAACGGCCCGGCCACCCCGTGTCGACAGGGCTGTCGACAGGGCAGTCGACACCCTTAGACCCCTGTCGACATGCCTGTCGACTTGGGGGTCTTGGCGGGAGTTTTCCCGCCTGACGCCAGTTGTGCCCTAACCCTTGTTTTTAACTTATTTTAAATCTGTTTTTACTTAGGAATTTTCTGAAAACTTCGTCGGGCCTTAATCGGGTCATACGGACTCCGATTTTCGAAAACTCGGACTCTATTTCGCGTATTTTTCCGAGACGAACGCAATGGCATAGCCCGTTTCCCTTGATTCAGATTTTAGAATTAAATTCTGCCTCGATTTATGTTATAACAGGTTATTGAAAATACGGGTTGTTACACTAACCGTTGGTGATATACATTCGATACACTCAGTCGAAATGAGTGGTCGGTCATGTGTGGCTGGGTTGTAAGATGTTCTTGTTGAACCCAGTGTATTCCCCACTAGAGATACACTATCGGTATGTGGTTCCATACCTTGTCATAGTCGGAATCCAATCTCCAATATGCGCCACGGTTTTGATTGTATACTATATATATGGAGCGTGAGATGCAAGCGTTCTACTAGATTGCTATTTACTTGTATTTAGACACTGTTATAATGTCAGAATAATATATGATTTCAAAATGTTTTGGGTTATCGTAAAGTAAAAAATCATCCATGTTTATGTATGGATCGGTCTTACGATTATCCTCTTCTTTTAGAAAAGAATTGTTAACTTTAAAATCAAGTTGGATGTGCTTGTAAACTTAGTGGGTTTGTCACTTTGGTTCACCAGACTGTCCCGGTGTTTTTAATGCTCAGATTATCTCGGGTTTTACGGGTTCAGGTTATCGGATGCTGTGAAGTCCGAAGGCAAGCTGGAGGAGTTCAGTCGAATGATACATATTAGTATTTATTCCGCTGTGTGATGAGGATAGGATGTTATAACAGTCCAGATGTGTTGATGTACTCTGATGATTGTAAGTTTTTATTTCAAAACTCTTAATAAATTTTATTTCCATATTATATTTTGTTCTACTGCGATGTGAGATTCTGTGTTGTGTTGGTTCTTCTTCTTCTTCTATTCTAATATTTCTTTCTTTCTTATCTCACCCGCTAATTTCTTTCTATTAACTGGCTGGTGTTTTCGATACTTGGGTTTTGGCAAATAATATGGGATTTATATATTATTGTTGAAATTCGAGCATCGAACCCACTGGGTCATTACATAAGAAGTAATTTAGTCACCTACATTAACCCCCCTTAACAATTTAGAAAAAGTGGAGTGTCTTTAAAATTTGGCCCCCCTTAACAAAAAATGGAGTGTCAATAACGATACCCTTTCAAAAAACCAAGAGTCTTACATTCCCTTTAGTTATTTGGATTTATTTTATTTTATTTTTCTCTACCACTTAATCAAACTAATTTCACTTTCTTATGTACTTTCTTGCATGGCTTCATCTGGATTTCTTTATACACCAGCAATATTTAATGCTTTCTACCTCTTTAATTATTTTACTTCTTAAAAATTTCACAAAATCATAAACTATTATAAGTTTCTCTAAAGGATTAACTCATTGTACAATTGCACTAAAATTTCAACTTTTATTGTGCAAAATATATATGCATTATGTTCTATCTTGCATCGGTGAAGGTAATTATTTCACAAAATTCTCAGCTAAATATTTTCTTTACCAAATTGAATTTGTTTTAGTTTCTAGTTTATATAATCTATTTTTATTTTTCATTTCTTAGTGAAGTTAAATATTATAGCTGTATATAAATTCTTTAGATTATAGCATGAGTGAAATTTCATATTCGGTTACGTGTTATGATTTGCTTTTCTTAATTCTATTAAGAACGCGAATCAAATTAATTCATTATATATTTATGTGGCTACTAGTATATCTGCTTCTCAGTCAATCTCAACTCATGTATTCGCCTCTTATTAGTTTAAGAAAAATCATTAGCTCACCTGGTGTAAAATAAATATTAACATAAGGGTGCTACTATTCACACCCCAGTTTACACTTCCTGCCACCTTTCTAAATTTAATGCAATTTTTTTTTATATTCTTCTAGCACCATATATTATTCCTTCACTTAGTTATTCACCACTGTACTTCTCCTAAAAAAACATACTTTCTACAATTTTAAACCCTAAACCCAAATTAAAACATATATTCTTTTGTACCTAATCGAGTGGGAAGATAAAGATAAAAAAAGGTTAAATTGCTTGATTTTTATTGTTTTCTATTATGTTATAGGACATGTTGTTAGGTTTTTTTTAATGGTTAGGGTTTTCCATTGCGTTTTAGGATATTTTTTCCTCTCTGTTTGAAATTTCAAGCTTGGAGGACATTAAATTTGACGACGTTGTAATCGAGAATGCCAATGTTAGTTTTGATTTGTAGAATTTTTATCTGTAAAACTTACGTATCTTATTTTACAAATTGATACATTAACTTTTTAGTAGTTTGATAGATGGAGTATTTCAGTAATGATAAATTGGATGATAAACATGATGGTTGTGATAGTATGATGCAAGATGTTCGATCAAATGACCCAAAAGATATAAATGTTGATTTGACTAATCATTTCACAACCGACGAAGTAAGTACTCATTTATAAAAAAAAAATTGCTAATGTGGTTATGAAAATGGATTATGTTAATTTTTTCTTGAACTATTTGACTTTAGGTAGGTTGGCTTCTTCATTGGAGGCAGTGGACGTGCAGTAAGTGAGGATGGAAGCGTTCATGTGGAGAAAGGTACTGGTGACCTCTTCATTTTTAGGTTAATAATTTAGACGGTTGTCAACAAAGTAAATTTGAAATATTTGGGGTGCTTTTAGTTTTGGTGGCCGGAAGTGTAAATCAGGGTGTGAATAGTAACACCCTTTTTTTAACATTTTGAGAAAAAAATCGAGGATTGCACATTCCCTTTAATTATTTGGATTATTTTACTTTTTGTCTATATATACTATTTTGATCAAACTAAATTCATTTTCTAATGTCCTTACTTCTATGGACTTAACTATATTTCCTTCGCACACTAATAATATTTATGCTTCCTACCACCTGAATATTTTTACAGTTTAAAAAAAAATCACAAAATCAATAAATTAAAATATTTTTTTGGGAATTCATGGTGACTAACTGATTGTACTATGCATTAAAATATCAAATTTTATCATGCAAAATCTGTAAGCCTCTGTTCCATCTTACTGTTGGAAATAAACTTTGTTTTTAGGAAAATATTAATTATGCAATGAATTTAATTATTGTATTAATGGAAGACTAGAATGAATGGTAAGAGTTATCAAATGAAATTTGATATGTTAAGGAAAATATAAATTAGGGGTTAAGGACAATTCTAGAGGAGAAGACTCTAGAAACCTTGTAATGCTATAAATGTAAGTGTAATATCTCATTTTGTGGTATGAAAAAAATGAAGTAATGAAAGTTTTCTTAATTATTCTTCTTTCTTTTAATTTCTTCTTCTTCCTGCTCTAAAATTTCCAAAAAAATGGTATCAGAGCCAGCTATTCTTAGAGCTTGTGAGGTTTAAAAAAAATGTGAGTGTTCTTCTAATGTCTACTGCAACAAAATTTTCATTTTCCATTCTTCTATTCAAAGGAGAAAATTATCAATCATGGGCTATCAAAATGAAGTCATATCTAAAAGCTTTAAGTTTATGGGATGTCATTGAAAATGATATTGATCCCACTTCACTTCCAAAAAATCCAACAGCCACCCAAGCCAAAAAAATATGACGAAGATATGGCGAGAAAGTCAAGGGCACTTTTGCATCTACATGGGGCCGTGTCGGAAGAAATTTTCACAATTATTATGGGCTGTGAATCTCCCACAGAAGCATGGGAGAAAATTAAAGAGGAGTATGAAGGAAATCATCAAACAAAATTAATGAAAATTTTGAATCTTAAGAGGGAATTTGAAATGATGGGGATGAAAAGTAATGAAGGTGTTAAGGAGTATGGGAGTCGGCTGATGTCCATTGCCAACCAAATCAAGCTACTTGGTGAAGAATTTAGAAGCCAAAGGGTGGTGGACAAACTTCTTGTCACTCTTCCAGAAAGGTATGAAGGTAAAATTTCCTCACTTGAAGACACTAAAGGTTTGTCCAAGTCGGCTGATGTCCATTCCCTAGAAATGTCATTTTAGAATTGTTGGTGAGAAAGTGCACCATGGAGAGAAAGTGCTCCAATATTTTTTTTTTGAAGGTGATGAGAGAGTGCATCACAAATCGAAGAGAAAGTGCTTCGTTAATTTTTGAAGGCGATGAGAGAGTGCATCACAAATCGAAGAGAAAGTGCTTCAAATCAAGGAATCTGTTTGGAGTAGTAAAACCAAGTTTAAGTGAGGATGTTGGAAATAAACTTGGTTTTTAGGAAAATATTAATTGTGCAATGAATTTAATTATTGTATTAATGGAAGGCTAGAATAAATGGTAAGAATTATCAAATGAAATTTGATATGTTAAGGAAAGTAGAAATTAGGGGTTAAAGACAATTCTAGAGAATAAGACTCTAGAATCCTTGTAATGCTATAAATGTAAGTGTAATCTCTCATTTTGTGGTATGAAAAAAAAAATGAAGCAATGAAAGTTTTCTTAATTATTCTTCTTTCTTCTAATTTCTTCTTCTTCCTCCTCTAAAATTTCCAACACTTACGTTAGTGAAGGTAATTATTTCCGTAAATCTCAACCAAATACATTTTCCATCAAAATTGAATTTATTTTCGTTTTTTATACGTATAATTGATTTTTATTTTCATTTCTCGATATGAGTTAATACTAAATTGGTATATAAGGTACGTTAAATTATAGTATGATTTAAATTTTCATATTCGATTAAAATCTATTAATTTGTTTCATTGTACTATGCATTGAAATCTAAACTGTTATCATGCAAAATCTAGGAGCATTATGTTCCACCTTACATTGGTGAAGGTGATTTTTTCCTCTAAATTCTCATTAAAATATTTTCTCTACCAAATTGGATTGTTTTTAATTTTCAATATATGTAATTGGTTTTTTTGTTTGCATTTTTTTTATAAGGTTCAATATTAAAGTGGTACAAAAAGTTCGTTAAATTATAATATAAGTGAATTTTTCTTATTAGGTGTTATTAATTTGATTTTTCTTTATTGTGCTAAAGATGAATTGATCATGATAGAAACTAATCATCTATATATTTATCAGTGTGAAAAATGTTATGCTAATATTTGTATATTGGCAATATACAACAAATTACAATTTAAACGACGATTGGTGATTTTGTGAAACATAGTACCTTATGCTTGAAATATGAAATTATAAGTGTGATTTTATATGTCTTTGGAATACAGTAACAAATTTGAAGTAAGTTATTTCATATTTCATATTGGGTAATTGAATCAAAATATAATTTGTATGAAAATTCATATATGCGAGTGCATGCATTTCCTTTTAGTTATCATGTTAACATTAATTAACAATAATAAATTTTCCTTTCATTACCATATCAATGGTAGTTATGTTTATCTTTAATTATCGTATTGATGGTAATTTATTGTAATTATGTTTGCCTTTAATTATCTTATTAATGTAAATTAATTTCCTTAATTATTTTCATAAATTAATTTGTCTGAATTGAAATTTAATACAGTAAATATTTTGATTCACTTTCATCGTCAACTACACACATTAGAAAATATATATTCATTCCTAAGAGCATCTATTTTTATATTTATTAGTATGTCAATTCTTAGTATCGGTAACAATAGATAGATTGAACTAAAGTTCATATCATTTATTTACTTTCTTTAATTACCTTGATGCATAATGGTTTTGATCTAATATACATAAATTGTAACCATTTTTTTCATAAGAAAGACTGCTAAATTAACGAAATTATAAATAGGCATTTCATTCAAAGGGTTTCTTCATATAGGATAATAAAATTTAATGATAATTGTAGCAACCTAAATTTAATGTGAATTTTATCTAAGGATTTAATCTAAGTTTTGATTATTTTTAATTTAAAACTTAATTTTTTTGGATTTTATTGAAATGAACGAATTTGATTCTTAATAAAAATATATTTTTGACATTAGAAAACAACATTTGTCATTTCAAATCTTATTTACTGAACAAATTAAGCTATGGTATAATCTATTTTGTTTTCGTTAGTCCAAATCTTAGATTACAATGTTTTGAGATTAGCAAGATCCGTACTTTAAATTTCTAAACCTATTCGTTAAAATTTACAGAAAGCAAATCTCGCCTTTTATTTCATTCTTTTTTGTAGAGACAAAATTTTCCAAATCGTTCACCATATTTGCCAAATCCAATTTCTTTTTAGCGTTTCCGAAACACGTTTAGACTTTTCTAAAACATATGTTCTAATTTTATTTTATTTTTGTTTATTGCCTAAAAACATCCATTCATTCCTTTTTTAGTTTCCAGTCCATTTGTTCTTTTTATTTAATTTTTGTCGAACCCGTTATTTTACTTCCATTCCCTTTCATTCCCAACGCATGATATTTTTTTTCATTTTCAAAAACCTACCGGCACAAGAATTCGAAAAGAGATAACATTGAAAACAGACGGCTTCATGAAAAACAAAGCAAACCCTTCGTTGCCTTTTTCCCAAGCCTGCTATTTTTTTGTTTGACTTCCTATTGTGGCTTTGTGAATTAAAAGAGGCAGCAACCCCATTGCATTTCCCGTCTACCAAATTTCCATCCTTCTCCATGCCAAGACCGCCGCCCTCACCACATTTTTCCCTAATCTGCTAACAAACCGAATCTTCAACCCCAGCCTCCCTTCGTCCCCTGCAGCTCGCCTTCACCCGACCTGGCCTCCAACCCACACCCAACTGAAGACCACCTGAAAGTTGCGACCCCATCCTCTCCTCGAAACCTGAACCCATCAGCAAACCAACGATCTATTTTGCCCTATGCCGAGCCTAACGTCGTGACCTACTACCTCTGGCTCCTCCTTCCACTAGCTCGACCATACCCGCGACTCCTTTCCCCGAGAACCGGAACCCGATAACCCCTGAAAACTCGAACCCATTCCAGCGCCTTAACCCCTTCCTGACCTTGTGTTGCATGTGTCTGGGTTGAGGTGCATGCGTGCGTATGAATTGTTTTGCTGCTTACGTAGTGATAGTTGTGTGCCTTAGTTATACACACACACACACACACACACACTTATATTATATGCATGTTTGTTTGGCTATGTGCATTGTGTTGGTTATGTTTTCCTATGCGTGTGTTTTATTTTGTGTTTTCCAGGGTGTGTGTTTTCATATTCAAATATACAAGATTTTGTGAAAGGTGAAAGGGTGTTGTCTTTTATGTGTTTTGTTGTGTGCTTGTGTATTTTATATGTAATATATATAGTTTACTGTGTGTATATATACCAAAAAATATATAATATTTTGTAAAAGATTTATTGTGTTTTATTTTTGCTTAGTTGAGTTAGGTGTTGTGCTTCGAAAACTATTCCAAAAATCCAATTGCTGGGTTGTTTTGCTGTCCTTCCCTCTCTACAGGAATAAATTATTGAGTGATTATCGAGTTTGAATCAATCTTGAGCTGTTCTTGGATGTTGTCGTTCCATTCTATGTTCATTCGTTTTCCGTCACCATTTAATGCCATGAAATGTGAGTTTACCTCACACTTTACTTACATTTTTAGAAAAATGAAATTCAACGCATTTGAAATGCTACGAAAGGTATAAGATTGTTTTAGAAAATTCTATTATATGTTGTACACAAATGACACATATTTATGACACGAATAATATATGTGATATGGATGTGCACATGTGACATGTCTTATTTCATGTATATGTTTGATTTGTTGAGTTTATTTATATTGTTTATTTATTTGTTCTCACATTGCAAGTTTCCTATGGGTTGAAATCATACATACCCAAATCACCGTATAGATTTAGGAAATGAATTGGATCAATTTGGATATGGGTTAAAATGATATATGTTCGGGATTCGAATATTAAATTTCGGATTGTAATGATATATATATCTGTATCACTAGTCTTAGGTAGAAAACTATATAGGGACACCGTCGGTCTATTTTGAAAATATTTATCCTAGCTTAAATATATTTTGATTTAACAAAGTTATTTTAAATATAATTTAATTATAATATTATTTTTAAAATTTAAATAATATAAATTATTTTTCAATTAATTTAATAAATCTTTTATTATAGTTTAATAATATTTAAAATCTAAAATTTAATATACAAGTATAGATTTTATTAAAATATAAATATAGTTTTTTCTTAAAAACTTTAAAGTAAGAAAGGTGAACTAGAGTTTTGGAATTTATTGTAACTTAATTTGTTTAATAAATTGATTGAAATGAAATTTAAAATTAAGCTAAATTGATTTGAAATGTGATTCAGAAATAATGAAATGAGTTAATATGAAGATTTGTTAGGAAGATGAAACTTAGTAGTAAGTCGATTTGATTATAGTTTGTTAAGTAAACATTTTGAATCAAAGTATACGTGATGTTAAATAGTTCGAATCGAATAAATTTGAAAATTTTAGATTTAATAAGCTTGAAGTTGTTAAAATGAGATTAAGAATAAATTTAAAATTTTGAGAATTTGATTGAAGTAATAAAATTTAAATCCAACTTGAATAAGTTTGAAATGTACTGGATTTAGAATATACTGTTAAGTTGAAATTAATTTGAACGTGAAGCTTTTGTAATCGAATCGATTATAAAGTTGAACTTGAACATATGGATATGTGGTTTAGATTGAATTATTATTTAAAATTAGATTATTTTAAACTAGTATTATTATATAAAAATAATTTATTTACATAATTATTATTTAAGAACTATTTATTTTTAACTTAACTATTGAAAATCTTATAATTATTTTAAAATTTAGTTATTTTGTTATAATATTTAACTATTATATATATTATAATCATTTTAATAATATTGTTTTATGTAAATTTATTTATTTTGAACTAAACTATTTTATACTATATTAACAGTTTTAAATAGAAGTTCTGATCCGAGCTATTAGATCTGAAATGTTAAAATACGAAGATTTTGAATAACGATAACTTTGATATAAAAATTTGAAATCATATGTAATTTTGTTAATGAATGATTTGGAAATATGAAATCTGGAATTTAGACGTAAATCAAATAATAATTTAGTTGAAATATTTGAATTTCATTGTTTAAATATAAAACTAATATTTGAAGTTAATGAATTCATGATATTTTAAAATATGATTTCAAGTACAATTGACCACAGTGTGAAATAAACATTTGGTTGTTAAAGAGACCGAGGTCGGTATTAACATACTCTCTCTCAATACCGATACCACTTTAACAACTGTGCATATTGTGGAGAATCCAAAATGAAGTAGTTTGATTTGGCGAACGCTACTGGAATGAAGTAAGAGAATGATGGTGGATGTCCTTAACCTTCAGATCATAATTAAAATGATTAAAACATGTTCTATACTGTGATTAAATCAGGTCGCTCCTCCAATCGAACACACTTCTTCGAACCATATCTATTACTTTGTGATTTGATTGGTGGACCTACCCTTGATTGTGAGAGTTTTGTTCGAGGTAGGCGGTAGTCGCAGCTATGCGTTACCACCGATCAGGGCGTGCAACTGGTAGAATCCTACCCTGGGTATTCCTTGGGTGCTTTGTCATATTATCCTGATCGCCCCCCTATGATTTTGATTTGTACCGTACTTATGGAGTGCCCTCTGTAGCCACTAGTTTATGGTGGATTTTACAGTATTTGTATAGACTACAGTATTATAAATGGTGTAAGGGGTAAAAATGTGTTATCGCTTGCACTAATTTCAATAGTATATATAACCGTAGACACTATTACAATAATGTATTGTATTATATGATATGTAGTTTAACGAATCTTTAGAGGATGGAAATCCCAAACATCCTTTAAGTTACTGATGCATTTCAATGAATATTACACCTGAGTTGATTCACTTCTATAAGAATGTGAGTCCTGATCCGAGTTGGTTTGTTTTACCTTATTGCTCAGGTTAGATCGAGTATTGCAGTATTGAGATTTATACATAATATTGGAATTTTTGATAAAAAATAGCAAAATCGTTGAGCATAATTCACTTAGAGTGGACTCAACTAGAAGTAATATACATAGTATTTTATATGAGTTCAGTATTTCCCTAATAACTCTTTATATGAGTTCAGTATTTCCCCAATAGCTCGTAAGGTGCAGGTCATGCTGAAGAATTTACAAACGATCATTTAGAGGGGAAATGAGATGAATTAACAAAAGAAAACTGTTGAATATATATATATATATATTTGAAAATTGGTTCACTTTATTTCAAAACCAATCATATACTTTGTTTATATGCCTCATCAAAACCTTATGTCCCCCCTAACCTAGGTGGGTGCGGCATAAGGAAAAATAGCACATATAAACGCCATATATTAACATAACAAACTCAAAACCAAAATATAACCAACATATCACAGCCTCTTCGACCCATTTCAAACCAAACAAAAAAACTACAGACAAATCAACCAGAGTCATGCAATTCAATACCCCATCTTCTAAGCAATTCTTCCTTCATCCGTGACCTTCTAGTCTTGCTACCATTCTTGTTCACCAAGCTCTGCACTTTTTTTTCAATTATAGATACTCTAATTTCCTAGCTGATATTTCTTTGCTTAAAGATTCTGAAGTTTCTTTCAGTCCATACATGGTATATAGTTGTTGTTAATGCTGCACATGCTACATCAAAGACTTGATCCTTTTCTTTAAACCTGCTTAAAAGTTTGGATGCCTCATCTTCAATTGAACCAATCTGGTTTGCCACAAAACCCAACTTCTCGCCAACTGCTTTCCATATAAAACTTGCATACTCACAATCAAAAAACAAATGGTTAATAGATTCAACATTCCATCACATAAAACAAATCCATTGTCATTAATCATACCAAATTTGTGCAACCTTTCTCGAGTAGAAAGTCTATCATTTACTGCAAGATATTCAATAAAAGCCATTCTTCTTGCATTTCTCCCATGCCAAATCACTTTATAACAAGATTTTCCACTTTGTTTTTCTCTAATCTTTTCCCAAGCTTTGTGAAAAGTAAAATCTCCCCCTTCTTCCCATTCATAACAGTCATCACAAACATTTTGTTTAACTGAAACTGCATTAACTTCTCGACTGATCTCTCTCGTAGCAGGATTCAAATTGGCATTAATTCTCCCATCACAAATTATAGATGAAACAAAATCATTGAGACTACCCAGACAAAAAAAATCTAGAAATCCCAAACAAATCAACTAGACATTTGCAATTTACCCAAGGTTCAAACCATAATAAAGTGTTCATACCTGAAGCAATCACCTCATTAAAAAGCTGTTTTCCAGAGTTCCTCAATCTCAACAAAATCTTCCAAGTACATGAAACATTATTGTCCATTCTCATACTCCAAAAATGTTTATTATAGCAATATTTCCTATTCATCCATGCACTCCAAAGAGATGAACCAGACAGAAATTTCCAAAGAAGTTTTATACCTGCAGCTTTTTTTAATTCAGAAAACGATTTCAACCCAATACCCCCTTCCTTCTTGGGTAAACAAAGAGTCTCCCATTTAACTTTATGCTGAGAATTTCCCCAAAAGAAATCTGAGCACCTTGTACTTAATTTGTCTATTACATGTTCAGGAAGTTGATATACACATAACCAATACAATACCATGGGGGTTATCACTGATAAAATCAATTCTGCTCTACCTGCAAAGCTTAGAAAATTGACATCCCAAGATTGTATTCTATGTTGAACCTTATGTAATAAGGATTGACATTCATTATAGTGGACATAAGTTGATGATATAGGAACCCCTAAATATCTCACTGGAAAATGATCCACTTTGAAAACCCAAAATTGCGTAAACTCACTTGTGTTTCTTGCATGAGCACTAAAATTAATTTTAGTTTTAAGAATGCTGACTGTAAGACCACTGAACTTACCCAATCTAACAAAAATATCCTTTAAAGTTCTTGCACAAATGGGGATACATTTACCAAAAATTGCTAAATCATCTGCATAAAGTAAGTGAGAAATCACAGGCTCAAATCTGATAGAAGGAATGAACTTCTGTTGCAACACTGCCTCATTCATACTGAAAGTAAAAAACTCCATAGCTATTGAAAAAAGATACGAAGACAAAGGATCTCCTTGACGTAATCCCCTATTCGAAGCAATGAACCCTTTTGGAACTCCTCTAATTAATATTGAAAAGGTTGGGGGTATTTATGCATTCAAATATCACATTTATAAAATGTATAGGGAAACCCATGATAGACATAATATGACATATGAATTTCTTATTCATCATATCATAAGCTTTATGTAAATCAACCTTTATACAAAATTTGTTAACCCCTTCCTTCTTGAAATCTCTAAGCATTTCATGAGCCAATAATATATTATCACCAATAAAACGAGAGGAAATAAAGGCTCCTTGATTTGGGGAAATTAAGTGAGGCAAATACCATTTACAAAGAATTTTACTAAAAATCTTGTAATAGAGATTACAACAAGCTATTGGACGGTAATATGCAATTTCAGATGGTCTCTCCACTTTAGGAATAAGTGTAATAAACGTATGATTAATCCCTTTTGGAAGCTTAGCAGAAGAGAACATGTCTTGCATGGCTAATAATAAATCCATCTTAATCAAATCCCAATGCAATTTAAAAAATTCAAACTAAATCCATTAGGACCTGGACTCGAATCAATATGAATTGAATCTACAGCTAACTTAATCTCTACTGAGGAAATTGGTTGTAACAATAGTTGCTGACCATGTGAATTAATCCTTGCAATTGATTGAAAAGCTTGGAATTCTGAAACAGGGACTCCATTGAATAATCCAGAATAATATCCAATAGCTTCCTCAGCAATCTCTTCTGGTTTGTAAACCAACTCCCCGCTATTATTTATCAATGCATTCAAATTATTTCCCGGCCTCCTCATTGACATTTTAGAATGGAAGAATTTAGAGTTTGTGTCCCCATCCTGAAGCTATGAAACCTTTGCCTTCTGCTTGTAACTCCAGTATTTGATTTGCTTTTGAATATCTTGCTCATGTTTCGCTACAAGCATTCCCTCAAATAATATGACATTTTCTGGGTCTTCATCACAAGCTAATTCCCTCTCTTTAAAGTTTTCTTCAGCTACCAGAAGAAGTTCATTATCTTTGGGTCTCAATCTATTCTAGTTTTTAAGCTCCACCTTGCAAGTTTTTAATTTATCCTGGAAAATATAACTTGGAAACCCCCAACCACTAGTTTGAAGAGCACTTTTAATGCATTCTTCATACCCTTCTTTAACATGCCACTCATTGGAGTACCTGAAAGTAAAACCTTTAGTAGTAGAGGAAACAATAAGCTCCAATAAAATAGGATTATGATCACTAGATTGTTGAGATAATGAAAGTGCTTTCATATCTGTAAATCTCTGAAGACAATAATGATTGACAATGATTTTATCAATGCAATTTGCCATTCCCTTTCTTAGTGTAATTGAATCCTCTTGCTTTTATTTCAATTAATCCAGATTGAGCCAAACAATTATTAAAAGCTCTTATGTACTGAAATGGAACTGGGAGGCCACCCCTTTTATCCAAATGTGATGATGAATTATTGAAATCTCCCATAAGAACCCATTCACAACTTATATCATTTGATTCTTGAATTAAAGTCTGCCATAATCTCTGCCTTTCATAAAAGCTATTGCTAGCATAAATCATAGAAAGAACCATATTAAAGCCTCCAACATTTTGAACTTGAACAGTAATGTGTTGCTTAGATGAAGATAACACATCTATTGTCCAGACATCAGAAATCCAGATTAACAATATTCTTCTAGAAAACTCAGCATCATTACAAGGTAAAATCTTCCAACTGTTAGGTTACATTCTCCTAAATACTTCCAAATTCTCACTATTTAGTTTATTTTCAACCAAACCTATAATGGTAGGTCTGGTTTTAGTCATCAGGGATAATACATCATGAATACGCTTGGGTGTATTCATCCCTCTGACATTCCAAGAAATAATCGTCATTTAACTACCGAGTTGCTCCTTAAAACTCTTTTAGAAGGAGCTGGAATCTTTACCTTTTTTTAACCTTTCAAAGCTACTAAGTAGTCCATGTTTTTTGAAATACCATCAAACACATCAATTTGATTTTCCTCCTGATTATTCTCAGAAAAACTTTCAGCAACTATATTTATACCATCAAGCAAGATATTATTAGGTAGTTCTTCATTTAGAAAATTCAGATCCTCTTCAGTATGAGTGTCATTAGTATCCTTTTGATCAGCCTCCCCTGAACCACTGGCTTCTGTATCCTGATTTGAAGTCCAAACCGGCTTCTTAGAAACTTCATGAATGATGTTCTTATGCCCAAACAATTTACATTGGTCACATCTGAATGTAACAAACTCATATTCAACCATAACTTCCTTCTGAGTACCATTATGCATTAGAATGGGAATTTTGTCGAGCAACTTAGAGTCAATATTTATACCAACTAAGATCCTTGCAAACTTAGTGATTTTCTTGCTAGCAGTTCTTTCATCTACTCTAATCGGATCCCCAATAAAACTCGAAATCATTGAAAAAGCTTTATTCGTCCGGTCTAGATTTAAAAGCTTTATCCAAATCTGAGCCTTATTTGCTCGAAAAATTCAAAATCATAATCAGGAAACCATTTAAAAACCATCAAAAGCCTTCCAAAATAAGAATAAGTCGAAGTTTTCAGCACTGCCATGCAGTCTTCAGTAACCTCAAATTGAACAATGTAATGATAATCTGGAGTTATATGAACCAGAAAATTACCTTTTGGATGCCAAACTTTTGAAATATAATCCTTTAGTTTTATGACTACTAGTTTAAAACCCACAGGATGTAGAACAATAGAGTTAATCCAAGAATTGGCCGATGCTTTAAACGTATTCTCTGATATAAAAACATAATTCTCTGAAGGTTTGACATACTCAAGAGATAAGAAATCATCCTCAACCGATTGAGTAGATCTACTATCATATTCTGGATCTGAGTTATGGGAATTCGAATTCGAATTCGGATTTGGATCTGATTTATTAGAAGAAGGTTTAGGCGGGAGAATCGTTGAGGAGTCCCCCAATTACTTAGAACGATATATATATATACACACACATCTCCAGATCATTCTGCAAAGAGACAATTACTTAGAACGATTAATTACTTATGCTAATGGCATGCTGTAACAGTCTAACTATATCATTTTTTAACAACCCGGAAAATTCGAATCAATTTAAAAAAATTATTTTGGCAATTTTGACGGATTTCGAATATTTAAAATGATTTAATGTAAATAATAACGACAAGAAATTTATTTTGAATAGAATTAGAACGTATATATTTGTTTGAATAGACGTTAGAGTATAAATGTTTATTTTAATTATAAAAGGAATTGAAAATGGCACGGTAGTTTGAAAATTCGATTTCGAATTTCAAATGAATGTATAGGATTCAAAATAAACCAGATTTTAGCAAAACCAAAAATATTAGAATCTATTTGAAAATATCTTTCCAACGAATCTGAAAAATTTAAATTTCATTGCGGGAATAAAAATTATGCCCAGTTGAAAATTCAGAATAGTCGCTATGGAATATAGCCCTTAAAAATAGCCATTTTGCAAACGACCTCCGTTTTCGACGAGACCACTTTCGTTGGATCCGAAATGTCAAGTTATTGCTTGATTCCAATTTTCATAATTTTTGGAATCAATATGTGAGCGTGGCAAATTTAAACATGTTTGTTAATTTCAGTTTAAATTTAATCGACTGAAAAATGACCATTTTTCAAACGGTCTCCAAATTCGACGAAATTAGTTTTGTTCGGACCATATCGTCAAAACATAGCCAGATTTATTTTTCTGGAATTTTTGGAGTTCGCATGTGGCGCCAGTAGATTAAAATGTACGTTAAAATTCAATATATTGATTCATATTTTAATTTTGAGAAAACTGATGGAGACAGTCGAATTGGCTTATGGGACATACTCCATTGTGTCCGAAATGGGGGTATTTAGCTAGGGGCGACAGTCGTTGGGTTCGATTTGGAGTTCAAAATAAAAATTAACATTTTGGAGAATTAAATTAAATAATTATATAAAGTAAACCCTCCTTCTCTCTCTCTTTCTCATTCCTCATTCACGTGAAAAGAAACCCGACATTCCTCAGCCGCTCCAGCCCTCCCGTCGCTGCCGTCAGCACCCCCATAGCACCGCCGCCGACCTCCTCTTCCTCCCCTCCTCCTCCTCTTTCTCTCCCTCATCCTCTCCTCTCTCTTCTTCTTTAATTTCAAGAACCCTAACCCCCAAGTCAGCCCAACCCGCCTCCAAATTCTGGAACCAGAACAGCAAATCCGGGCGATAGAAAATATGTGAGTTTTCTCCGCTTTAAAGCTTCTATGGTTTTTGACGTATGAAGTATATAAAGTTATGATTTTTATTTATATAAAGTTATGATTTTTAATTACATAAAGTTACGATTTTTAGTTATGTAAAATATCATTTTTGGTTAGTTAAAAATATGATTTTTATCGTAGGAAGGAATTATTTTTGGCAAGATCAAAAATATGATTTTTAACTTGTAACACCCCACGTCCATTAATGTCACTCACAAGGGGAATGCATTAACTTCCATGGAGGTTATAAGTGAATATAGAACAGTAAAATTACAACAAGACAGATATAAGATAGTACTTGGAAATTAAAAACTTTATTTTATTGCAGCAGAAGTCAAAACATGTTTGATTACATCTTAATACCATAAATCAGAGTCAAGTACAATATCCATCTTGATAAAACAAATACATAATCCCATTACACAAATAGCCATAAAAAAAAAAGATAACCAGCTGGACTTTACTTCAGCAGTCCTAGCTTTCCGAAAGAGATAAGCAATCCAATCTGACTCCACTAGAGCTGGGTCCAACCTGAGGATCTGGAGGGAGAAAAATATGGAAAAGAGGGGGGGTCAGACATAAAGTCTGGCGAGTATGATAATTCTACAATACTATTATCAAAATAACTAGACTAAGGCATAAGCTGGAAAACAAGGAAATGTCTATGAAAGAGCAGATAAAGGACATAGACAATCACTAAAGGCAACTTTATAGGCACTCCTTAATTACTAAAGGATAATTATTACACTGCACCACACTGGTCTGCTAACACTGATATTACTGGCGCTTGCTGATCAATATAGGATAATTATTATACTCTACTGTACTGTACCATTCTGTACTGTACTAACACTAACTGCACCCATAATAGTCGCTCTAGAAACTTGATCCCTCTTGGTTAAATAGAATGATGATAGCTTCGTGTACTACTAGATGTACCCGCTATCCTCCTCGTTTAACAGTATATCTCTAGCTGCTACCATAGGTAACCAACGTGTACCTATCCCCTCTAGATGTACCCCCTTAAATGGTAATTCCATGTACTCCTAGCTGACGTCATAGGTGCCGCCTGCTCCTATCTCCACTAGGTGTACCCCCTTAGTAATTAAATGATAGTGGTAGCTCTATATACCCCTAGCTGACTACATAGGGCCGCCTGCTCCTATCTCCACTAGGTGTGTCCACTACCCTGCCCCATTCGATCGGCTCCCTAACTCGTAGATACCCGTGCTGGACCCACAGTGGGGTGTATCACTCCCCTAAAGTGGCAACCCAATACAACGGAGATGCACGGCTTATACCTACACGATGCAACAACGTCTTACCTACCAGCCCGGGGCCACGCACGCACGTGAACCCATTGGACTTGCGTTGCCACCGCTAACCCGCTTTGGCCTCTAACAATCAGGCCCAGTAGGCGTGTCCCGTCCTCGACTTGGGTCGAGCTTACAAAGATACGAAATGGGCTACTGGTCTGAAAAGGGCCCCCACCAAGCTTCCCACCTAGGCTTGGTCCCCTCTAGTATATCCCACTTAACCCCTCCATGTCTACTTACATGTCTGAATTTGGTTAAGGGTTCTTATAGTAATTCCACCTGCCACCCAAGGCACCCACTTAACCCCCATGTCCCACTTACATATTTACTTTGGTTAAGTGTTACTAATCATATTTTCTTATGCCACCCAAGGCACTTACTTAACCCTTTAGTCATGTTCATTTACATGTGTGTTTGGTTAAGTCTTTACTAATCGTATTTCAAATGCCACTAAGGGCAACCACTAGATTCCTCATGCCACCCAAGGCACCTACTTAACCCCCATGTCCCACCTTACATGATTATCTAGTTAAGTATTTCTTAATTCATTAAGGTCATAACCTCATAAAGACCTCTCACATTAGACTGGCATTTATGGCAGCTGGATTTGCCGGGCGGGTCCGGGCAGTCTTACACCATAAAAGAGTCTAACCTCGTGTCTTTACAACTGTTATGCTTTAGTTTGGGCCTAGGACCTCTCACATTGGGCCGACATTTGTGACTACTGGATTTGCCGGGCGGGTCCGGGCAGGTTTACGTCACAAACGAGTCCAACCTCGTGTCCTAAGCATTGATTATTATAAATAATCCATTTTGCCCCAATTTTAATAATTCCCTATTTGAATTATCAATTAATTTCCGGTTTTAACGATGTCCATAATTGACTTAATTATGGCCATCCATTTATGGTATGCAAAATCATACCAAATTTCATCACAAGTTCATTATATGCCATTAAAGGCATTCTAATTCAAGTTAATCCATAATTAGATTATGTCCATTACTCCACATTAATTTTCCAATTAATGTCTTAATTAAATTTTCCACCTTTTAAGGCAATTTCTTAACATCTCAATTTTGTTATATGCCTTTTTAAGGCTATCTCATGCAAATTCTCAATATTAATTCTTTTAATATTATTCCAACCCCACGTTGTACGTTCGTTCATTAAACGTAAAATATACGTTAGACTCGAATAGTCTAACTCATAGCATAAAACAAATTATCACAACAACCACAACATATACATGTGACTAAAATAGATCTAGTCATAAAAAGGGTGCAACTTGCATATATGTCCAAAATACAACTTGCATAAGAATTATACTTGTCATGGATCTAAAGGTGTCAACTTGTTCATGATCCACATAATATGATCTTAATCCAATTTCATAAACTTGCATAGGTACATGTGTGAATCAACATCATCTAACTTAACAATATGGTTTTATATGGATACACCTAACTTAATAGGCAAATTCCCATAATCAAGTTTCATTTAATCATAGATTCATGTTTATGGGTACACCTAACTCAATAGGCAAATTCCCATAATCAAGATCCATTTAAATTGTAGATTCATGTGTATGGGTTCACCTAACTTAATAGGCAAATTCCCATAACCAAGATCCATAAAAAAACATAAACTTTAAACATGATTCAATTCGCATAAATAATAACATCATGATTTTACAACTTGTACGATTCAACACAACTTAACATGACATCGTTATCATATAACATAAGGATTTCAACATATGTGATAATATGAGATCTACAACATATATAAGATTTACAACATAGCATAGCATGATTTACAACATAGCATAGCATGATAGCATAACGTAGCATAACATGATTTACATCATAGCATAACATAGCATAGGAGCATTTTCAACATATAATTCACAACAACATATGACAACATAATAGAATAACAAGAGATCCACAATATAGAATTTACAATTACAATTCATATCACTTCTTGTGATCCATTCATAACTTAATCGAATTATTTAATAATAACATTGTGAGAATCAGCATACTCACAATTTAAAGAAGAGAAATAGAAAGAGTCTTTGATTTAATTTGTTTGTTGAGTAGATTTAGTTGTAGGCTAGGCTTTCTCCTTCTTCTTTAGTTTGTGACGGCTACGCTGAACTCCATGGCAACGGCATGTCGGTAGCTCTCCAATTTTTCAAGTGATTTAGGGTTAGAGTCTACCCACTTATTTATAGATGTTAGGATGCATTTAGGCCATTAGATTTACCCTAGAATAGATTAGAGCCATTAGATTTTGTTCAGCCTTCAAAACACAGCCCGAAAACCAAACCAGATGCACCCAGGTCACCTGGGCTCGACCAGGGAGGTCGACACCCAGGTCGACCCTAGGGTCGACTCCCCAGTCGACCTGGGGGGAGGTCGACTCCCCAGTCGACCCCCAGGTCGACCCCCTGGGTCTGGCGGGATTTTTCCCGCCACTTCTGAAAATTGAAAATTTTGTTTTTAAATCTGAATTTAAATTTCTGAAAACTTCTTTGGGCCTTATCTGGGTCATACGGACTCCGATTTTCGAAAACTCAGACTCTATTTCGCGTATTTTTCCGAGACGAACACAATGGCGCAGCCCGTTTCCCAATATTCTTATATTTGAAATTAATTATTCTTTCATTTGTGAATATTAATATTAACTGATTTACGGGGTGTTACATTCTCCCCTCCTTAAAGGATTTCAACCCCGAAATCTTCAAGTCAAGAAGAATGTTCAACCTAACATCCAATCAACCATCTACTCAATCATCAAACACTGGCATCCACTGTCCTTATAGACTTCTAATGCTTTTATGTTTAAATGCATAGTGTGTGTATATGTCCGTATCTAATGCAAAATCAGGCGGTCCACTGATTCAGTTGACCTCCTTGATGCAATTCATGATAGTACCATGCATCCATTATGTATGCAAAAGATCCTAATTGCTTACATACTACTTCTATATGCGTGCACATCCATTCAACCGAATGCAGCATCTATGTGATGGTACAACCATTATACATCCATTATACTAAATACATTCATTTATGCAATATGCAATATGTAGTGACTGAGCCGATCTAGTGCCTAAAGTGTGTGTATATATGCATCCACGAGCAACCACTAGCAAACACTTGCATCCATTTTGCATCCATCATACATAACATGTCTCAAACACATGTTTCAACCATAGGATTATCCTAACTAAAGGTCAAAGATACTAATGAGAGGACATACTAAAGATAAGATAAGATAAGCTAAGCGATAAAGGAGAAATTAAAAGACATACCCTCAAAAAAGAAAAGGGTACAACGAACGCATCTTCTCTTCTTTCTCCCAAATAGCGTTGCGCTCATCATCTCCCCATTGCACTTTAACTAGTCTGACCTCTCGATTCCTCAACTTTTTGATCTCCGACCCAAGAATGCATGTAGGAGCTCGTCGAATTGTTGCATCACGCTCTATTTCCACCTCTTTAAGCAAGCTCGGCTCCACCACCTCTGTGGTCTCGTGCAAACACTTCTTCAACTGTGATACATGGAATACATCATGTATACCACTACGTCTCTTAGGCAACTTCCACTCTGCCCAATCCTCTCGTTAATAGGAAGCGGCCCTACTAACCCTGACGCTAACTCCCCTCTTGATCCAAAGCGAACATTGTTCCTTAATGGAGATACCCTGATAAAGACCATGTCCCTTATGTGAAACTCCAGCTCGGTCCTCCTTTTGTTGGCATATAATCTTTGCCTACCTTGCGCCATTTTCATCTTTCTTTGAATCAAGTCGATTCTCTTCCGTAGCCTAAGACACATGACCTAAAAGAAAGAAATACTCAAGAATATGATTCACCCTCTTGGTCTGGCCATCTGTCTGAGGATGATATGTGGTGCTCAGACATAACTGAGTCCCTACCGCCTCTTGTAAGCTCTTCCCAAATTCGCTAGTGAAGATAGGGTCGCGGTCGCTCACTATGCTAGAAGGAACACCGTGCAAACTAATTATCTCCTTAATGTATGCGGAAGCTAACCATGGAGTAGTCCTATTACTCTTCACGGGAATGAAATGGGCGCTCTTAGTAAGTCTGTCTACTACAACCCAAATCCCCGTATCTTGATTTTGGTAACCCATCGGGTTTCCTTTGCTCCGCTTTTACTTGATGGCACTCCGAACATTTAACGACATATTCGGCCACATCCATCTTCATACCGACCCAAAAGAAAACTTGCTTCATGTCCTTTTTCGTCTTGTACCCGCCAGGATGAATGGTCATTTCTAAATGATGTGCATCATCAAGAATAACCTTACTTAAGCTCTTGTCCCGTGATACACAAAGTCTATCGTACTCATGCAACCAACCCTTATTATCTAGGTATATCTACTTAGGTGGCTTGATGACTCCCCTCTTATGAGTTTCTCTACTAACTCTATCAACTTTGGGTCATCACGCTGTGCCTCTCCAATCCGTCCCACAAGCGTAGGTCTAATCTTAAGGATGCTAGCAAACCGAGTACAAAACCAATGGATGGTCTAAAGTAAATGGTAGGGATAAACCCTAAGCTATGCCGCTCAACAGAAAAAGGACTCAATGTTGATCCTTCCCTACCTAAGGCATCCACCACAACGTTACCCTTTGTAAGGGGTATATGTTACCTCGAAATCGCAGGACGGCAAGAACTCCATCCACCTTTTCTGCCTCCAGTTCAAATCTTTCTGAGAGACCAAAACTTTAGCGACTTATGGTCTTTAAACAACTCAAACTTCTACCAAGACTTGAGCGCAAAAGCTATGGCGGCCAATCCTAGGTCATGGGTAGGGCAATTCTTCTCATGGACTTTCGATGGTCTTCCTTCATAACATATTACCCTTCCTCTGAGACCTCCATAAGATGTAGGGCATGTTCTTCTCCGCTTCTAGAGAAAACCAGGATGATATCCCATGTAAAATCATCACAACTATCCATCTCTCACGCAGACTATCCTAGTCAAACTCGACATCCCCACCAAGTGCAAATCCCAAAGGCCTAAACCAATATCAGACAAACACCCAAGGGATACCTCCTTCGAATTCAAACGACCTACGTGAGATGATATTAGTAAAACGGCCAAATAATTGAGCACTTAACCGACTCTGGCTGTCCTTGCCAGTCTTGCTCCAAAGCCATCATTGCTCACCTAACTGGCTTTGAACTATCCACTAGGCACACACGAAGGCTTACTTCGTGCCTCTAGGTAAACCCCGCACTTCATCGAAGACGTCACTATACTCACGGACCACACAAACAAATTCCAAATCACCGTTGGATGCGTCAAAAGATTCTATGCGGCTAAGCATTACTGAACCCCTAGGGTCTCAAGAAATATCGGGGGTCTTTCCATAACGAGTCACAGTCTAACTACCCTCCTTTCCCCATCTAGGATGGCACCACACCTGGCTAGCCAATCCATCCCTAGAATCAAACTACAGCCCGTGAAATGAAGGCGTTGCATTCAACCCCAACGCCCAAGATAGACATTCTCAAATCCCAACAAACCATTTAAGGATGAGCCGAACCACCAACCGGATTTGAGACTAGAATGGGATCCTTAACTAGACTAGTATTTAGGTGCAGTATTTCAACTAACTAAGCAGATACTAACGAGTATGAAGCGCCAGAATCGAATAAGGTACGAACATGATGATCAAACTGAAAAACTAAGTTTTCAACAGAAATTTTTCTACCTCGTTCTTGCAGCGGTGGGGCCTCAATAGCCTGAACTTGCCCCCTTGCCTGCCTGGGTGCCATAAGAGCCTGCACCTGTCCCCCTGAGGTAGACCCTGCCCTCTGCCCCTCCTTTGGGCAGTCCTTCACTAAATGTCCTATAACTAGCCTTCTTCTTCTCATTCTCCATTCGTGACCTCCCACCAAGATGAGGTTTCGCCCTTTGTTACCCTAACAGTTATTTGAACCTTCCTCCCCATTGTCAATCTTTAAAGGTACCAACAAGCCCTCCACTTTCTTGAATCAACTTCTAGCCCGTCAAACGTCGAAGTCCCTTGAAGTGGTTTTTCCGTCCTTCGTACGGAAGTCCTTATTTATCTTATCTACACGCGGAGGGGAAAGATTCGAGAAGGGAAAGAGGAAGAGACTCAAGTGGAGAATCGAAGGAAAGGATATGGCTATTGGGGATTATGTTTTTCATAAAACTTTCCTCTTAAAATTACTCACTAAGACATGTTTTTGGAAACACTTCTTCCAAAAATACTTTAGAAAAATAGTTTTTCTAAAAAAATTTATCTATTCTGGTAACCTTAAGCTCTGATACCACGTGTCACACCCCACGTCCATTAATGTCACTCACAAGGGGAATGCATTAACTTCCATGGAGGTTATAAGTGAATATAGAAAAGTAAAATTACAACAAGACAGATATAAGATAGTACTTGGAAATTAAAAACTTTATTTTATTGCAGCAGAAGTCAAAACATGTTTGATTACATCTTAATACCATAAATCAGAGTCAAGTACAATATCCATCTTGATAAAACAAATACATAATCCCATTACACAAATAGCCATAAAAAAAAGATAACAAGCTGGACTTTACTTCAGCAGTCCTAGCTTTCCGAAAGAGATAAGCAATCCAATCTGACTCCACTAGAGCTGGGTCCAACCTGAGGATCTGGAGGGAGAAAAATATGGAAAAGAGGGGGGGTCAGACATAAAGTCTGGCGAGTATGATAATTCTACAATACTATTATCAAAATAACTAGACTAAGGCATAAGCTGGAAAACAAGGAAATGTCTATGAAAGAGCAAATAAAGGACATAGACAATCACTAAAGGCAACTTTATAGACGCTCCTTAATTACTAAAGGATAATTATTACACTGCACCACACTGGTCTGCTAACACTGATATTACTGGCGCTTGCTGATCAATATAGGATAATTATTATACTCTACTGTACTGTACCGTTCTGTACTGTACTAACACTAACTGCACCCATACTAATCGCTCTAGAAACTTGATCCCTCTTGGTTAAATAGAATGATGATAGCTTCGTGTACTACTAGATGTACCCGCTATCCTCCTCGTTTAACAGTATATCTCTAGCTGCTACCATAGGTAACCAACATGTACCTATCCCCTCTAGATGTACCCCCTTAAATGGTAATTCCATGTACTCCTAGCTGACGTCATAGGTGCCGCCTGCTCCTATCTCCACTAGGTGTACCCCCTTAGTAATTAAATGATAGTGGTAGCTCTATATACCCCTAGCTGACTACATAGGGCCGCCTGCTCCTATCTCCACTAGGTGTGTCCACTACCCTACCCCATTCGATCGGCTCCCTAACTCGTAGATACCCGTGCTGGACCCACAGTGGGGTGTATCACTCCCCTAAAGTGGCAACCCAATACAACGGAGATGCACGGCTTATACCTACATGATGCAACAACGTCTTACCTACCAGCCCGGGGCCACGCACGCACGTGAACCCGTTGGACTTGCGTTGCCACCGCTAACCCGCTTTGGCCTCTAACAATCAGGCCCAGTAGGCGTGTCCCGTCCTCGACTTGGGTCGAGCTTACAAAGATACGAAATGGGCTACTGGTCTGAAAAGGGCCCCCACCAAGCTTCCCACCTAGGCTTGGTCCCCTCTAGTATATCCCACTTAACCCCTCCATGTCTACTTACATGTCTGAATTTGGTTAAGGGTTCTTATAGTAATTCCACCTGCCACCCAAGGCACCCACTTAACCCCCATGTCCCACTTACATATTTACTTTGGTTAAGTGTTACTAATCATATTTTCTTATGCCACCCAAGGCACTTACTTAACCCTTTAGTCATGTTCATTTACATGTGTGTTTGGTTAAGTCTTTACTAATCATATTTCAAATGCCACTAAGGGCAACCACTAGATTCCTCATGCCACCCAAGGCACCTACTTAACCCTCATGTCCCACCTTACATGATTATCTGGTTAAGTATTTCTTAATCCATTAAGGCCATAACCTCATAAAGACCTCTCACATTAGACTGGCATTTATGGCAGCTGGATTTGCCGGGCGGGTCCGGGCAGTCTTACACCATAAAAGAGTCTAACCTCGTGTCTTTACAACTGTTATGCTTTAGTTTGGGCCTAGGACCTCTCACATTGGGCCGACATTTGTGACTACTGGATTTGCCGGGCGGGTCCGGGCAGGTTTACGTCACAAACGAGTCCAACCTCGTGTCCTAAGCATTGATTATTATAAATAATCCATTTTCCCCCAATTTTAATAATTCTCTATTTGAATTATTAATTAATTTTCGGTTTTAACGATGTCCATAATTGACTCAATTATGGCCATCCATTTACGGTATGCAAAATCATACCAAATTTCATCACAAGTTCATTATATGCCATTAAAGGCATTCTAATTCAAGTTAATCCATAATTAGATTATGTCCATTACTCCACATTAATTTTCCAATTAATGTCTTAATTAAATTTTCCACCTTTTAAGGCAATTTCTTAACATCTCAATTTTGTTATATGCCTTTTTAAGGCTATCTCATGCAAATTCTCAATATTAATATTTTAATATTATTCCAACCCCACGTTGTACGTTCGTTCATTAAACGTAAAATATACGTTAGACTCGAATAGTCTAACTCATAGCATAAAACAAATTATCACAACAACCACAACATATACATGTGACAAAAATAGATCTAGTCATAAAAAGGGTGAAACTTGCATATATGTCCAAAATACAACTTGCATAAGAATTATACATGTCATGGATCTAAAGGTGTCAACTTGTTCATGATCCACATAATATGATCTTAATCCAATTTCATAAACTTGCATAGGTACATGTGTGAATCAACATCATCTAACTTAACAATATGGTTTTATATGGATACACCTAACTTAATAGGCAAATTCCCATAATCAAGTTTCATTTAATCATAGATTCATGTTTATGGGTACACCTAACTCAATAGGCAAATTCCCATAATCAAGATCCATTTAAATTGTAGATTCATGTGTATGGGTACACATAACTTAATAGGCAAATTCCCATAACCAAGATCCATAAAAAAACATAAACTTTAAACATGATTCAATTCGCATAAATAATAACATCATGATTTTACAACTTGTACGATTCAACACAACTTAACATGACATCGTTATCATATAACATAAGGATTTCAACATATGTGATAATATGAGATCTACAACATATATAAGATTTACAACATAGCATAGCATGATTTACAACATAGCATAGCATGATAGCATAACGTAGCATAACATGATTTACATCATAGCATAACATAGCATAGGAGCATTTTCAACATATAATTCACAACAACATATGACAGCATAATAGAATAACAAGAGATCCACAATATAGAATTTACAATTACAATTCACATCACTTCTTGTGATCCATTCATAACTTAATCGAATTATTTTATAATAACATTATGAGAATCAGCATACTCACAATTTAAAGAAGAGAAATAGAAAGAGTCTTTGATTTAATTTGTTTGTTGAGTAGATTTAGTTGTAGGCTAGGCTTTCTCCTTCTTCTTTAGTTTGTGACGGCTACGCTGAACTCCATGGCAACGGCATGTCGGTAGCTCTCCAATTTTTCAAGTGATTTAGGGTTAGAGTCTACCCACTTATTTATAGATGTTAGGATGCATTTAGGCCATTAGATTTACCCTAGAATAGATTAGAGCCATTAGATTTTGTTCAGCCTTCAAAACACAGCCCGAAAACCAAACCAGATGCACCCAGGTCACCTGGGCTCGACCAGGGAGGTCGACACCCAGGTCGACCCTAGGGTCGACTCCCCAGTCGACCTGGGGGGAGGTCAACTCCCCAGTCGACCCCCAGGTCGACCCCCTGGGTCTGGCGGGATTTTTCCCGCCACTTCTGAAAATTGAAAATTTTGTTTTTAAATCTGAATTTAAATTTCTGAAAACTTCTTTGGGCCTTATCTGGGTCATACGGACTCCGATTTTCGAAAACTCGGACTCTATTTCGCGTATTTTTCCGAGACGAACACAATGGCGCAGCCCGTTTCCCAATATTCTTATATTTGAAATTAATTATTCTTTCATTTGTGAATATTAATATTAACTGATTTACGGGGTGTTACATAACTAGTGTATGGCATGGGAATGTTTTTTATAAAGATAAAAATATGATTTTTAAATTATATATGTTATTTATAAAATGGTCATACAAAGAAATAATTATTAGTTGGCTAAAAATCTGATTTTTATATATGTAGTAGCGGTATAAAAATGTGATTTTTATAATGTAAACATCGTGTTAAAAATATGATTTTTACCTATGTAGTAGCGTTATAAAAATATGATTTTTATGTACATGTAGCGACATTAAAAATATGATTTTTATATATGTAGATTATAAAAAATATAATTTTTAGCGAAGTAAAAATATAAATTTTAGAATTGAAATAAAAATTTGATTTTTACTATGAACAACATGGAGAAGATTGCGTTGGAATTTAAGGCAAGTCGGGACTGTTCTGAAATTCAGAAATGAAATGGCGGAGTGGAACCCAAAGGTGAGAACTCCTCACTATAATTTTCCTATACAGTTATTTATTTTATAACTGCATATATGAACTGTTCCCCGTCGTCCACTGACCATGGACAACTTGTTTGATTGTTTGGTT
Source organism: Allium sativum (assembly GCA_030737875.1). Taxonomy (NCBI): domain Eukaryota; kingdom Viridiplantae; phylum Streptophyta; class Magnoliopsida; order Asparagales; family Amaryllidaceae; genus Allium; species Allium sativum. Next base: position 457,776,515 of record CM060909.1, read on the forward strand.
TGGTTGATTGGATTGTTTGGTTGAATTTGGTTTGGGTGAAATGAATTGATTAGAATTGTTATGTGTGTATGGCGCAAGCCAATATCAGGAGAGGGATAATGCTAGACATTACCCGATTTTGATATCGCGCCACTATGCCGCCAAATTTTTCTAAAATATGTTAGAACAATAAAAATATCATTTTTATTGTGCAAATGAATTGAATAAATATTTTATCGTTAAAAATATAATTTTTAATGCGTATATGAATAAAATAAATATTCATTTACAAATCAGACGATTTATTTATGTACACCCATTTGACTGATATGGATTGGGACGATAAATTTTACACGTCGCCCAACAGCACAAAGAAAATTCATTACTTGTTGATTGAAACCCCACACGGGTATTGGGATGATATTAGACATACACTAATACCAATATATAATTGTATGTCAATCGATTGGTTGACAAGCTGTGTAAGCGTTGAATATTTATATTTAATGCTTATACAGTGTAGAATGAACTTTGGATGATTGCTGATTGTTTATTATTGTTGTTACATACATTTGTTGTGTGAAATCCATATAAATAACATTATATGGTAATTGACTGTGTCTGATTCCAATTCAGAAAGAATGAATATTTTAAAATAACGAATATTTTAAAATAATATTCAGTAAAAGATCAAAATATGATTTTGATGTCTGATTTGGGATGGACACGAATATATTTAAATATATAAAGCTGTGTTGATTAGATTAACGCCATTTTGACGTGAACGATATTTATATCGATTTTATTCATTTTTATAATGAATATTGAAAAGGAATTGATTTCAAAATCTAATGTTTTGAAAATGTTATCATTTATATATTAATGATATGGAATATTCAATTTTGATTTAAAATTGAATATGAAGTTGAAACCGTTTTGAAATTGAATTTAAAACGATTTATAAAATATGTTTTAAATGAAATCGACGAAGTATATATTATATATATAATATAATGGCCTGAATAGAATACGCCGTGTTGTGGCAGTTCGCGAATTTCGACCATTGACTACTAATGGATATTATGGGAGATCCGACCGTCGGATTCTCTTAAAACCAGAACCGTTGGGTTCGTATCGTAAAGAGATTTCTAATGAATATTAGAGATTTGAAATCTAATGGTTGGATTTGGAATTATGTCCAAATTTGGAAAAGGTCGTTGTAAGTGCAGTTCGATGACCGTTTACGGAAATCGACTGTACGGGCCTTGATAAAATTATTAAAAATATCAATAATTTGTGTAAAATCATAATAAATGATTTGGAAACAATTGGGATGAAAAACTCCATATTTGAAAAGATAAAAATATTTTTTTTATCGAAATGAACTAGTTATGAACTAGAATTATAATCCAATATTTTTGAATAAATAAATTGGATTTGAAATGGTTTTAGAAATAACCAGGATTTCCAATATATAAATTGGAATGGATTTGAATCAGAATTGTCTTCGGAATATTTCGGTATTGGATTCCGTGATTATACGGATATTGTGGAGGAATTTGGAAGATATATATATCGTTATTCCCATACGATATTTGTTGATTCCAGAATTTGATATTGAATATAAGCCGATATATTTTCTATTCAGAGCCTTGTATTTAATATCAAATGTGATTTTGGGTTTTTCGTGAATGGTATCTTTAATAATACTGTTCTTAGACCCAACGGAGTTAAGAAAATCAGAAACTAACTGGAGATTAGTTAAGTTGAATGTATTCCTGGGTATTGATCTAATGTTGGTTTTGGCCTTCAGAGTTAATACTTAGGGAATTGTTCACTTGCTAATTTACGGTTAAAGGCTGATGGAATGGAATGTCATTTTGGGTTTTTCGTGAATGGTGTCTTCATTAACACTGTTCTTGAACGCAGTTGAGAAAAGATAAAATCTTTTTATTTTTATTTAATGAAGTATACCAATTAATTAATATTTTGAATTGAAATTGGTCTTTGGGTTTATCGTGAACGATGTTTTAAATAACACTAGTTCATTAACCCGATTAACAATGGAATGAGATTTTAGGTTGCCGTGAATGGTATCTTTAATAATACTGTTCTTAGACCCAACGGAGTTAAGAAAATCAGAAACAAACTGGAGATTAGTTAAGTTGAATGGTTTCCTAGGTATTGATCTGATGTTGGTTTCGGCCTTCGGGGTTAATATTTAGGAAATTGTTCGCTTGCTAATTTACGGCTAAAGGCTGGTGGAATGGAATGTGATTTTGGGTTTATAGTGAACCGTGTTTTAAATGACATTGGTTCTTTAACCCAGTTAAAGATAGGATATGATTTCCCAAGTTAAACAATCATTAATATTGATTTTTGGGAAGATTAAAACCAAGTGAAGATTTAATGAATCTTTAAATAGATTGAAATGATCGAGAATCGAGTATTACCAGTTTTGCTCCAGGCGATAGTTAAATCTTTAATTAGATTTGGACGTGAAATGGTAATTGAATTTACCGATAACACCGTGGTGTTAGATATGGAGTACTACCAGTTTTTCTTCATGGGATGAATAGGTTGGGATTGGGAAATTAAATAAATGATTACTTCGGTAAGGTTCGCTAATCCCGACTAGTTTGGATAAACAATAATATGGTTTGAATTGAAGTCCAAAATAATATTAAAGAATAAATTTAAAGAATTTATCTTTGATAAAATTAATGGGAACCTTTCCAAAGTATAAGAATATTTGAATAAAGAAATATTCTGGATTGGAATGAGGCGTATGTTGTGTTTTTATAGCACTTGTTATATACGCGAGTTATTCAGAAAGACCGGGTTTATCCCATTCTGAATAACTGATTCGACGATATGTCGAGGATGAAGACGGTGGTTGAAGATCGGAGGTCTTCACATCGTTTGGACGATTACTGATGTCTTGATTGGGTTGTATACCCAAGACAAGGTAATAAGTGGTGATCGTCCAGACGTACTAGGAGATCGACCGGATATGCGAGAACCTCTCTCCTGTATTGGACATACGGGACGAGGAATAAGGTGCCTCCGGTTTCGTTCAGACCCGGAACGAACTTGTAAATGGATGTGTGTCTGACATCAGATTTCATTCTGTGTTATTGATAGACATCGGTTGCATAGCGTGAATTGCCTGTGTGGCATGCGGAGATGCAAATGATCAAGGCTTCTGTTGAAAAGCAGAGTCTTGTGGTTGATGATCAAAGCACGACTTTAATATAGCGAAGCTTTGTGTAGCGTTAATTCACGAGCCTCACACCCCGGTGTGAACCAGAAACGGAAGAGGACATCAGGGAGGGCATGCGTTTCCTTATAGCTAGGAGTGGTGTCAGCGTTGTACTAGCCCTAACATTTTACTTATCTGGATGATGGATTGCGAGGTGTCTCGGTTATATCGGTCGTTCCGAGGCCGATAGTTTGGTCGGGATATGACCAGTTTACGCCCCATAGGGCGGGGAAACGCATTGTTCAATCATTTTAATCCACTCTGTGTGGACCATCCCTGATGATCCAAGGATTGTTTACGCGCTTGCCTGAGGCTCGGGCTAGAGAGTCTCGAAGCGGTAAGGACGATCCCTTTCCTTGGTTCATAGATGTAAATCCAACTTCCAACACGACATTTTGCGGTTTTGATTGTAGAGCCTAGTATTGGTGACATGATATATGGTACCCAAGCCGTCTAGGATTGATACATTTATTTGAAGTTGTTTTAAACACTATGCACTTATAATAGTATCGAATGATTTTTTTATCATACCAAGTTGTTTGGCTATTATAAAGGAAAACCCTATCCCCCGGCTTGCGTTGCATTGTGTGATAGGACCTGGGTCTAATATTAGCCTCATTTTTCCAAAAAGCATTGCGTTGTTTTGTTATATGCAATGTATTCTTGGGAGGAAACCCGTTCCGTGTTATACGGCGCGGTCCCTTGATATATCTGATTTTAAAGTAAAGTTTTAAATAACTGTTTTAGTTCTAACACCAGTCACATGACTGACGTGGAGTTTATTGTTTTCACCTAAACTCTGGGTGCCCCTATTTTTCACATGGGCAGCTAGTAGTTTTGGTTTTGCAGATTTGTATTCACAGGATCCTGGTTTACAGCTGGAATGATATTCAGAAAGCTCTGTATCCATTTATCTCTTTCAGTTGCATTTTGTATTATTTTTCCGCTGCTATGTATTTAAATGTAATTTAAATCTCTGATGTATATTAAATGTGTATTATTTATTCATACTCTGTATATTCTTGTATTTTGATGGAATTGTTGTAATAAGCAATGAATGTTCTTCTGTTTGTGTTCTGATTCGTCTTGTCCTCAATGCAATCTGTTCTTTCCTTCATTGGGAAGTTCAGGTCATTATAGCTGGTATCAGAGCTTTGGTTTACAGAGCTCGGAGAACAAGACACGTTAGAACCAAACGAAAGAATTCATCAGAGATTGGGTTAGTAATATCCAATAGGAATGACTCGTTAGAGATAGGATCAGTATTATCCTAGAATGAGCATGAAGAGTATATTTTTTAAAAATAAAAATGAAAACAAATTTTGCTTTGAAAATTAAATCCAATATACGTATGTGAATATTTATTTTGTATTGAATTTGGACAATCATGTATATAGAGATTTTGAATATACGCCTGATCCACGTGTACCCGAAGCCCCAAATATACAGGATAGATATAGAATCACACTCTAGTCGCCCGGAGATGATTCTGATGATCGGTATACCATCATCAGCATTTGTGTTCGAGTTTTGAAAGTGGGATGTCTGTTTGATTCCAATTGACTGGTGTGAGAACCAAAACTAGATAAGGCTTATTTGTTGTGACTTAGCATCAAAAATATGATTTTTGGATACATAAAAGCTATAAATTTGAAACGATAATCAACTAATAGATTGATGGTTGTGTTGTTTGATTATTAGTTTAACTTATGAGATTGTTGAAACTAATATGTACATGAAAGGTAAATTTAGCCAAATTAAGTCAAATTTTAACTGAATTGAAATTTATTACATTTGCATATATATGTACATGTACATGCATTGAACATGTCATAGCAAGGAGGCTAGAGAAGAGGAATATAATTGTTTGCCCGACAAATTGGTACATATTTATTGTATTTCTTGGGGTTTTTGATGATTTTATGAGCCGATTGGTGAGCCGCTTAGCTGTTTATTTTTGTTTTTGATTGGAGAGGGCTGTGTAGCGGTTTGGGGATTTTCCCGGTGCTCCCGTACAAAGGAGGTTATGGCGATTTGTTTTTGAAAATTAAGGGTGTTAGCCAAATTTTTGAAAAAAATTGAAAAGTTCTTAGAAACTGAAAATTTGAAGAACTTAAGCCATAATTAAAATAATGAAAGTTGAGTTGGTTAGTTAAACAACTTTCAGCTCCGTTCCTTTTCAAGGACGAAAGGATTTTAAGTGGGGGAGATTGTAACAACCCGGAAAATCCAAATCAATTTAAAAAATTTATTTTGGCAATTTTGACGGATTTTGAATATTTAAAATGATTTATTTTAAATAATAACGACAAGAAATTTATTTTGAATAGAATTAGAACATATATATTTATTTGAATAGACGTTAGAGTATAAATATTTATTTTAATTATAAAAGGAATTGAAAATGGCGCGGTAGTTTGAAAATTCAATTTTGAATTTCAAATGAATGTACAGGATTCAAAATAAACCGGGTTTTAGCAAAACCAAAAATATTAGAATCTATTTGAAAATATATTTCCAACGAATCCAAAAAATTTAAATTTCATAGCGGGAAAAAATTTATGCCCAGTTGAAAATTCAGAATAGTCATTATGAAATATAGCCCTTAAAAATAGCGATTTTGCAAACGACCTCCGTTTTTGATGAGACCACTTTCGTTGGATCCGGAATGTCAAGTTCTTGCTTGATTCCAATTTTCATAATTTTTGGAGTCAATATGTAAGCGTGGCGAATTTAAACGTGTTTGTTAATTTCAATTTGAATTTAAACTACTGAAAAATGATCGTTTTTCAAACAGTCTCCAAATTCTACGAAATTAGTTTTGTTAGGACCGTATCGTCAAAACATAGCCAGATTTATTTTTTTGGAATTTTTGGAGTCCGTATGTGGCCCTAGTAGATTAAAATGTACGTTATATTGATTCATATTTTAATTTTGAGAAAAACTGATGGAGACATTCAAATTGGCTTATGGGGCATTTCCCATTGTGTCCAGAATGGGGGTATTTAGCTAGGCGCGATAGTTGTTGGGTTCGATTTGGAGTTCGGAAGAAAAATTAACTTTTTGGAGAATTAAATTAAATAATTATATAAAGTCAAACCTCCTTCTCTCTCTCTTTCTCATTCCTCATTCACGTGAAAATAAACCCGACATTCCTCAGTCGCTCCAGCCCTCCCGTCGCTGCTGCCACCGCCCCCTAGCACCGCCGTCGACCTCCTCTTTCTCCCCTCCTCCATCCTCTCCTTTCTCTTCTTCTTTAATTTCAAGAACACTAACCCCCAAATCAGCCCAACCCGCCTCCACGTGCCCTTCCACCGCCACCACCACCTTGCTGCGCCACCCCCACGTCCAATCAGGTTCCCCGCCGCCTGCAACTCCACCCACCTCCGGCCGTGGGTCCCGTTTCACCAAAATCCTTTTTTTCTCTAAATTCCCGTTTTTGCATAAAACCCCCTGTCAGTATTTCGCCAATAACTCTCAAACGGTGCGCTTCTGGCCAAAACTCCAATATCAAATTCGAAGAGCACGATTTTATCTACGATTTGGTATATGATAGTCCTATTTTGGAGTGCGGAGATGTCGGGAAGACGCGTCCAAAATCTGCTGTCCAAATGCTGTCTTTTCGTGATTTCCGGCGAAATGGCACATTTTCGGAAGGAAGACCACTAGGCGAAAGTTGTCCGGAATGGCACGTTTAAGCTAAAAAAAAGATGGTGTGAAGATTGGAGCTTGTTTGCAAATTCTGGAACCATAACAGCAAATACGGACGATAGAAAATATGTGAATTTTCTCCGCTTTAAAGCTTCTATGGTTTTTGACGTATGAAGTATATAAACTTATGATTTTTATTTATATAAAGTTATGATTTTTAATTACATAAAGTTATGATTTTTACTATGTAAAAAATCATTTTTGGTTAGTTAAAAATATGGTTTTTATCGTAGGAAGAAAATATTTTTGGCAAGATTAAAAATATGATTTTTAACTAGTGTATGGCATGGGAATGTTTTTTAGAAAGATAAAAATATGATTTTTAAATTATATATGTTATTTATAAAATGGTCATACAAAGAAATAATTATTAGTTGGCTAAAATTCTAATTTTTATATATGTAGTAGCGATATAAAAATGTGATTTTTATAATGTAAACATCGTGTTAAAAATACGATTTTTACCTATGTAGTAGCATTATAAAAATATGATTTTTATGTACATGTAGCGACATTAAAAATATGATTTTTATATATGTAGAGTATAAAAAAATATAATTTTTAGCGAAATAAAAATATAATTTTTAGAATTGAAATAAAAATGCGATTTTTACTATGAACAGCGTGGAGAAGATTGCGTTGGAATTTTAGGCAAGTCAGGACTGTTCTAAAATTCGGAAATGAAACAGCGGAGTGGAACCCAAAGGTGAGAACTCCTCACTATAATTTTCTTATACAGTTATTTATTTTATAACTGCATATATGAACTGTTCTCCGTCGTCCACAGACCATGGACGACTTATTTGATTGTTTGGTTTGGTTGATTGGATTGTTTGGTTGAATTTGGTTTGGGTGAAATGAATTGATTAGAATTGTTATGTGTGTATGGCCCAAGCCAGTATCAGGAGAGGGGTAATGCTAGACATTACCCGATTTTGATATCGCGCCGTTATGCCGTCAAAATTTTCTAAAATATGTTAGAACAATAAAAATATCATTTTTATTGTGCAAATGAATTGAATAATTATTTTATCGTTAAAAAATATAATTTTTAACGTGTATATGAATAAAATAAATATTCATTTACATATCAGACGATTTGTTTATGTACACCCATTTGACTGATATGGATTGGGACGATAAATTTTACATATCGCCCAACTGCACAAATAAAATTCATTATTTGTTGATTGAAACCGCACACGGGTGTTGGGATGATATTGGACATACACTAATCCCAATATATAGTTGTATGTCAATCGATTGGTTGACAAGCTGTGTAAGCGTTGAATATTTATATTTAATGCTTATACAGTGTAGAATGCACTCTGGATGATAGTTGATTGTTTATTATTGTTGTTATACACATTTGTTGTGTGAAATCCATAAAAATAACATTATATGGTAATTTGCTGTGTCTGATTCCAGTTCAGAAAGAATGAATATTTTAAAATAACGAATATTTTAAAATAATATTCAGTAAAAGATCAAAATATGATTTTGATGTCCGATTTGGGATGGACATGAATATATTTAAATATATAAAGCTGTGTTGATTAGATTAATGCCATTTTGACGTGAACGATATTTATATCGATTTTATTCATTTTTATAATGAATATTGAAAAGGAATTGATTTCAAAATCTAATGTTTTGAAAATATTATCATTTATATATTAATGATATGGAATATTCAATTTTGATTTAAAATTGAATAAGAAATTGAAACCGTTTTGAAATTGATTTTAAAACGATTTATAAAATATGTTTTAAATGAAATCGACGAAATATACATTATATATATTATATAATGGCCTGAATTGAATGCGCCGCGCTGCGGCAGCTCGCGAATTTTGACCATTGACTTCGAATGGATATTACGGGAGATCCGACCGTCGGATTCTCCTAAAACCGGAACCGTTGGGTTCGTATCGAAAAGAGATTTCTAAAGAATATTAGAGATTTGAAATCTAACGGTTGGATTTGGAATTATGTCCAAATCAAATTTGGAAAAGGTCATTGTAAGTGTAGTTCGATGGCCGTTTACGGAAATCGACTATACGGGCCTTGATAAAATTATTAAAAATATCAATAATTTGTGTAAAATCATAATAAATGATTTGGAAAGAATTGGGATGAAAAACTCCATATTTGAAAAGATAAAAATATATTTTTATCGAAATGAACTAGCTATGACTAGAATTATAATCCAATATTTTTGAATAAATAAATTGGATTTGAAATGGTTTTAGAAATAACCAGGATTTCCAATATATAAATTGGAATGGATTTGAATCGAATTTGTCTTCGGAAATTTCGATATTGGATTCCGTTATTATACAGATATTTTGGAGGAATTTGGAAGATATATATCGTTATTCCCATACGGTATTTGTTGATTCCAGAGTTTGATATTGAATATAAGCCGATATATTTTCTATTCAGAGCCTTGTATTTAATATCAAATGTGATTTTGGGTTTGTCATGAATGGTATCTTTAATAATACTGTTCTTAGACCCAATGGAGTTAAGAAAATCAGAAACTAACTGGAGATTAGTTAAGTTGAATGGTTTCTTGGGTATTGATCCGATGTTGGTTTCGGCCTTCGGGGTTAATACTTAGGGAATTGTTCACTTGGTAATTTACGGTTAAAGGCTGATGGAATGGAATGTGATTTTGGATTTGTCATGAATGGTGTCTTAATTAACACTGTTCTTGAACCCAGTTGAGAAAAGATTAAATCTTTTTATTTAGATTTAATGAAGTATACCAATTAATTAATATTTTGAATTGAAATTGGTCTTTGGGTTTATCGTGAACGGTGTTTTAAATAACACTTGTTCTTTAACCTGATTAACTATGGAATGAGATTTTGGGTTGTCGTGAATGGTATCTTTAATAATACTATTCTTAGACCCAACGAAGTTAAGAAAATCAGAAACTAATTGGAGATTAGTGAAGTTGAATGGTTTCTTGGGCATTGATCTGATGTTGGTTTCGGCCTTTGGGGTTAATACTTAGGTAATTGCTCACTTGCTAATTTACGGTTAATGGCTGATGGAATGGAATGTGATTTTGGGTTTATAGTGAACCGTGTTTTAAATGACATTGGTTTTTTAACCCAGTTAAAAACAGGATATGATTTCCCAAGTTAAACAATCATTAATATTGATTTTTGGGAATATTAAAACTAAGTGGAGTTTTAATGAATATTTAATTAGATTGAAATGATCGAGAATGGAGTATCACCAATTTTGCTCCAGGCGATAGTTAAATCTTTAATTAGATTTGGACATGAAATGGTAATTGAATTTACCGATAACACTGTGGTGTTAGATATGGAGTATTACCAGTTTTGCTTCATGGGATGAATAGGTTGGGATTTGGAAATTAAAAATATGATTACTTCGGTAAGGTTCGCTAATCCCGACTAGTTTGGATAAACCATAATTTGGTTTGAATTGAAATCCAAAAGAAGATTAAAGAATAAATTTAAAGAATTTATCTTTGATAAAATTAATGGGAACCTTTCCCAAAGTATAAGAATATTTGAATAAAGAAATATTCTGGATTGGAATGAGGCGTATGTTGTGTTTTTATAGCACTTGTTTATTATATACGTGAGTTATTCAGAAAGTCCGGGTTTATCCCATTCTGAATAACTGAATCGACGATATGTCGAGGATGAAGATGGTGGTTGAAGACCGGAGGTCTTCACATCGTTTGGATGATTACTGATGTCTTGATTGGGCTGTACACCCAAGACAAGGTAATAAGTGGTGATCGTCCAGACGTACTTGGAGATCGACCGGATATGCAAGAACCTTTCTCCTGTATTGGACATACGGGACAAGGAATAAGGTGCCTCCGGTTTCGTTCAGACCCAGAACGAACTTGTAAATGGATGTGTGTCTGACATTGGATTTCATTCTGTGTGATTGATAGACATCGGTTGCATAGCGTGAATTGCCTATGTGGCATGCGGAGATGCAAATGATCAAGGCTTCTGTTGAAAAGCAGAATCTTATAGTTGATGATCAAAACACGGCTTTAATATAGCGTAGTTTTGTGTAGCGTTAATTCACAAGCCTCACACCCCGGTGTGAACCAGAAACGGGAGAGGACATCAGGGAGGGCATGTGTTTCCTTCTAGCTAGGAGTGGTGTCAGCGTTTTACTAGCCCTGACATTTTACTTATGTGGATGATGGATTGCAAGGCGCCTCGGTTATATTGGTCTTTCCGAGGCCGATAGTTTGGTCAGGATATGACCAGTTTATGCCCCATAGGGCAGGGAAACGCATTGTTCAGGCATTTTAATCCACTCCGTGTGGACCGGCCCTTACGGACCAAGGCTTGTCTGCGCGCTTGCCTGAGGCTCGGGCTAGAGAGTCTAGAAGCGGTAAGGAGGATCTCTTGCCTTGGTTCACAGATGGAAATCCAACTTCCAATACGACATTTTGCGGTTTTGATTGTAGCGCCTAGTATTGGTGACATGATATATGGTACCCATGCCGTCTAGGATTGATACATTTATATTTGAAGTTGTTTTAAACACTACACACTTATAATAGTATCAAATGATTTGTTTTAACGTACCAAGCATGTTTGGCTATTATAAGGGAAAACCCTATCCCCCAGCTTGTGTTGCATTGTGTGATAGGACCTGGGTCTTATAATAGCCTCATTTTTTCAAAAAGCATTGCGTTGTTTTGTTATATGCACTAGTATTCTTGGGAGGAAACTCATTCCGTGTTATACGGCGTGGTCCCTTGATATATCTGATTTAAAGTAAAGTTTTAAATAACTGTTTTAGTTCTCACACCAGTCACATGACTGACCTGGAGTTTATTGTTTTAACCTAAACTCTGAGTGCCCCTATTTTTCACATGGGCAGCTAGTAGTTTTGGTATTGCAGATTTGTATTCACAGGATCCTGGTTTACAGTTGGAATGATATTCGGAAAGCTCTCTATCCGTTTATCTCTTTCAGTTGCGTTTTGTATTTTTTTTTGCTGTTATGTATTTAAATGTAATTTAAATCTCTGATGTATATTTAATGTGTATTATTTATTCATACTCTGTATATTCTTGTATTTTGATGGAATTGTTGTAATAAGCAATGAAATGTTCTTCTGTTTGTGTTCTAATTCGTCTTGTCCTCAAAGTAATCTGTTCTTTCCTTCATGGGGAAGTTCAGGTCGTTATACATTCCTTCCTTTTGAAACTATCTGCTTTTGAATACTGATGGTTCAGATTTTTTGTTCTACACTGCCAAAAGGTTACAAATAAGATGCTGATTAGGTGATTTATTTTGCAATTGTACTAAATGGACTCTATGTTTACAAAATGAGAAACATGTTTACTTTCATTTTTGTTTAAAGATGGCAAGCGTATAGGAGGTAATTTGTACCCTTGATATTACCTAATAAAAGACGAGATAAAAAACAAAGCAACAACCATTATTATTATCCTTATTTTGTATAGGTTATGAACTATTATATAATTTTCTGGAAGCTTAAAGAATTAAAAAGAAGGTTTGGTGCATCATTTTATTTTTTTATTATTGTTGCGTCCTTGTCATATACATGAAAGTTTCTAAGCAGCGGTAGGATCGTATAGTATGGAGTATAAATATGATAAGGTAGAGTAGTAGCTGTAAGTAAAATCACACCGTCGATTTATACTAGTTCGGACCACTGTCCTACGTCCAGTCCCAGACTCCCTTATGGTATTTGACTAACACAAACACCCTCGCTTCACCCGGAGGAATAGGTTCACAATTACCTGAACAGCTGAACGGGATTTCTTGCCTCAACTGCTGAAGAGGACTTTCACAATACAGAATAACTGATGACTTTTTGTGTTCTTGATAACGCGGATATGTCAATTTGAAGTACACCCTTCCTATAGTCTGTCCTTGATGAAAATAGCGGTCTTTTTGCCTTTTTTGAATCCGGAGTGAATCATGTATGATAGTTTTCCCATCGATATTCAGGTTCATTTCTTGGAGTTAGTATGGGAAAGTGTGGAGTATCTGATGAGCTATCCGTTGTGAAGGTAATATTAATTGAGGAATTCAAGTTGTTGGAAGACATAGTTGATAGACTTGTTTTTGTTACTTCTTTTAAGTTCATATTTTGTGTATTTATTGTAAAGAAAATCATAAGCTTATATAAGATAGATTACAAAAGAACAAGTGGTTGGAATTTGAAAAAGTTATAACAAGAGAATAACTTAAGCATAGTGAGTGTTTTAAGGAAAGAAGTGATATTTATTTATTAGTTAAACATGCATACGAAATTGTTTTAAAAAATTGTTTTTAGAGTAATTTATAGTAACTTATATATCTTTTACTGGCATAATTCCCAATTCCTGTCTTAGCTTTATAAATGTATTCTCTAATGAAGGTTTTGTGAATATGTCGGCAATCTGATTTTCAGTTGAGATATATTCTAAATTTATAATTTCTTTTACTATGTTATCACGTAAAAGGTGGTGACGAATGTCAATATGTTTAGTTCGTGAATGGTTTATAGGATTTTTGGATAAATTTATTGCACTAGTATTATCGCAATATATTGTTGATTTAGTTAAGTTTACTCAAAAAACTTTGAGTGTTTGTTCCATATAGATTACCCATGCGCAAGCTAAAGCAGCAGATATGTATTCTGCTTCACATGTAGAAAGTGATACACAATTCTGTTTCTTACTAAACCAAGATACAAGTGATTTGCCAATAAATTGGTGCGTACCACTTGTACTTTTTCTATCCGTCCAGGATCCACCAAAATTGGCATCACTGTAAGATACTAATTCGAATGGACATCCTTTTGGATAAAAAAGACCAAAGTCCGTAGTATTATTAAGTTCACTGCTCCTAAATGTGATTCTTTGGGATCTGCTTGGAATCTTGCCCATAAATATACATTCATCATTATATCATGATGACTTGCAGTTAAATAAAGTAACAAACCGATCATACTTCTATATAGTTTTTGATCAACACTGTTTCCTTTTTCATGTCTTTCAAGATGAGTTGTAGTACTCATTGGAGTTGGCTTTCCAGAAGTGTTGTCTAAACCAAAATGTTTAATTAGATTATTATTACAATATTTTTCTTGATAAATGAAAATACCATTTGAAACTTAATTTGTAATCCGAGAAAGTATGATAATTCTCCCATATGAGGCATTTCAAATTCGTTTGTCATAATCGTAGAAAATTCGTTACATCAGTTTTCATTACTTGAACCGAAAATGATATCGTCGACATAAATTTGTACTATTAAAATATATTTATTTGTATTTTTAATGAATAATGTTTAATCTGCTTTTCCAATTCAAAAACCTGAATTTATTAAATAACTTTTGGGTCTTTCGTACCAAGCACGTGGTGCCTGTTTTAAACCATATAAAGCTTTTTTAAGTTTGTAAACATAACCTGGATATTTTTCATGTATAAATAACAGTGGTTGTTCTACATATACATTTTCTTTAATAAAACCATTTAAGAAAGCACTTTTAACATCCATTTGAAAAAGATTGAAATTATGAAAACATGTGTATGCTAAAAGTATGCGTATTGTTTCAAGTCTTGCTACAGGTGCGAATGTTACTTCATAGTCAATATCTTTCTCTTGATTGTAGCCTCATGCTATTAATCTGGCTTTGTTTCTTGTAATATTTCCAAGTTCATCAGTCTTATTTTTATACACCCATTTTGTACCAATAACTGATTGATCATTTGGTCGAGGAACTATTTCCCAGACATCATTTCGTTCGAATTAATTTAATTCCTCTTGCATAGCAATTATCCAATAATCATCCATAGAGGCTTCTTTCGAATTTTTGGGTTCGATAGTTGAAAGAAATTCTACATGACCCATTTGATTTATTTGACTCCTTGTTCGAAAGTGTGAATCGATTTCTCCAATAATTTTTGTGTAGGATGATCTCGTAAAATTCTGGGATGTGATCTAATTTGTTCTATGGGATTATTTTCAGTATTTTCAAGACTAGTATTTTCAATAATTTCATCATCATCTTTGCTATTTATATTTCTATCAAAAATTTCATCAAAAGATACATGTAAAGATTCTTCTATAATATTAGTGCGTTTATTGTGAATACGATAAGCCTTACTATGTTTTGAATATTCGACAAAAATTTCATGATCAGCTTTTGGATTAAATTTTCGGAGTTGATCTTTAGTATTAAGAATAAAACATTTGGAATCGAAAACTTTAAAATAAGAAATGTTTGGTTTTGTTCCATTAAAAAGTTCGTAAGGTGTATTTTTAGTTAGAGGTCGAATGGAAATTCGATTTAAAACATAACTAGCAGTTGCTACAGCTTCTGCCCAATTTTTTTTGGTAAAGTGCTTCCATTTAATAAAGTTCTAGCACATTCTTGTAAATTCTATTCTTTCTTTCTACAACCCCATTTTGTTGTGGAGTTCTAGGAAAAGAAAATTATGATTTATTCCTTTCTTTTTACAATAATGTTCAAATGATGTCCCTTCGGGGACATCTAATAAAATTGGAACGATACAGAGAAGATTAGCATGGCCCCTGCGCAAGGATGACATGCACAAATCGAGAAATGGTCCAAAAATGATCAAAAGATTCATTTTCGAATTCACCACCGTGATCGCTACGAATGTTTTTAACTTCTAGGTCTTTAGAACTTTTGGTAAACTCTTTAAAATGTTCAAAAATATTGCTTTTATTTTTCATAAAAATAGTCCGTGTATATCTTGAAAAATCAACAATTATCACAAATACATACCGATTATGATTTAAAGATTGAACTTGAGTAGGTTCAAATAAACCCATGTGTAATAATTCTAATGGTTGTAAAGTTGATATAACCTTTTTGGATTTAAAAGTAGATTTGGTTAATTTTGCTATTTGACAATCTTCATAGAGATTTTTTACTTTAAAATTTATTTTAGGTAACCCTTTTACTAATACATTTTTAGAAAGTCTCTGAATTATTTTAAAGTTTATATGACAAAAACGCTTGTGCCATGAAACAACCTAGACTTCCCCGATCCCCGTAGAGACGGAGGAGCCCGGATTGTTTTGAGAACACAACGCATCAGAACACAAACTTAAGAACATTTCATTGCTATTACAAAAATTTACACCAAAGTAAAAGAATATATAAGAGTTCAGATAAATAATATACAGCGGAAAAATATATATAAGAGATTTACAAATTACAAAACAGCGGAAATATATATACATAAATCCAATGCACAGTGGAAAACATCGACTACCACAACTGAAAGAAATACACGGATACGAAGCATTCCGAATATAGCTCCAGCCGTAATCCAGGATCCTGAGAAAGGAAATATCTATGAAAAAACAAAACTACTAGCTGCCCGTGTAGAAAATATGGGCACCCAGAGTTTAGGTAGAAACAATGAACTCCGAGTCAGTTATGGGACTGGTGTGAGAACTAAAACAATTATTAACTTTATTTTAAAGTTGCGTAAATCACGAGACCATGTTGCACGTCACGAAACGAGTTTACTCCCATGAATACTCTAAAATAAAACAACTTGTAAAAAATGCAATGCTTTTGGAAAACTGAAGCTATTATAAGACTCAGGTCCCATCACACAATGCAACACAAACCAGAGGATAGAGTTTTCCCTTATAATAGACAAACATGCTTGATACGCTTTAAAACAAATCATTTTTGTTATTACTATAAGTGCATAGTGTCAAAACAACTTCAAATAAAAATGTATCAATCATAGATGGCATAGGTACCATATATTATGTCGCCATACATAGGTTTACAACTAAAACCGAAAGGTTACGTATTAGAAATTGGATTCCACCATGAGTCAAGGCAAGGGTTGGCTACTTCCTGTAACACCCCACGTCCATTAATGTCAATCTCAAGGGGAATGCATTAACTTTCATGGAGTATTATTGGTGAATAGAACAGAATATAACAAGACAGATACATATATTGGTACTTGAAAATTTTAAAACAACTTTTATTACAACGGAGAAATAGTTTGATTACAACAACATCATAAACCAACAGAAAAACCAAGTACACTTAGTAACCATCTTGACAAATTGTTTACTAAGTACATAAAGTAAAAATCATAAACCCCAACATAAGTAGCCATAAAAGAGATGAGCTGAACTTTACTTTCAGCAATCCAAGCACTTCCAAAGAGAGAGAAAGATCTGAATCAAGCTCTACTAGCACTAGTCCCACCTTGAGAACCTGGGGGGGAGGAAGAAAAGGGGAGAAAACAAAGGGGGTCAGACATAAAGTCTGGCGAGTACCATAACTTTAACAATATAATTATTAAAGTAATTAGGATAAGGCATAAACTGGTAAAACAAAGAATGACTGTGAAACAAGTGGGCAAGACAAAACGAACAAGAGGAATATTCTGGCGTTATTCTCGCTCCTAATCACTATAGGATAATTACTATACAACACCACTACTAGTCACCCTAAAAGTTGATCTCGCCTACTGAACATAATAATCATAATGGTAGTTTCGTGTACCCCTAGCTATCTCCATAGGTGCCGCCTGCCCCTATCTCCACTAGTTGTACCCACTACCCCCATGTGATCGGCTCCCTAACTCGTAGATACCCGTACTGGTCCCATAGTGGGGTGTATCACTCCCCAAAGTGGCAACCCGATACTACTAAAAATGCACGGCTTATATCTACATGATGCAACAAAGTCTTACCTACCAGCCTGGGCCCACGCACGCACATGACCTCGTTGGACTTGCGTTGCCACCGTTCACCCGTTTAGACCTCTTACAATCAAATTTAGTAAGTGTGTCCCGTCCGATCTAACTCGAACTCAGAAAGATACTTAATGAGTTACTGGTTTGAAAAGGGTCCCCCATGCTTGACACAAGCTTTCCACCTATGCTTGGTCCCCACTAGAATTTTCCACTTAACCCCTTCTTATTCATGTCTTCTTACATGTTTCAATTTGGTTAAGTGTTTCTAATCGTATTTCACATGTCACCCATGTCACCCACTTAACCCCCATGTCCCACCACATGTTTATCTTGGTTAAGTGTTACTTAATTCATTATAACCGTAACCTTGTAAGACCTCTCACATTAGACTACCGTTTGCGGTTGCTGGATTTGCCAGGAAGGTCCAAGCAGTCTTATACCGCAAACGTGTCTAACCTCGTGTCTTTATAATTGTTACGCATTTAATTTATGCCTTCGACCTCTTACATTAGACTCCCGTTTGTGGTTGCTGGATTTGTCGGGCGGGTCCAGGCAGTCTTACACCACAAACGAGTCTAACCTCGTGTCTTAGGCACTTATTATTACAAATTATTTCACCCCAATATGGATTAATTATCCCTATTCAAATTGTCAAAAATTTCCAAATTAATTATGTCCATAATTGTCACCTAAATTATGTCCATACTTTTTAGGTATAAAAATTATACCAATTAATGCCTCAATTTAATTATATGCTTTTAAAGCCATTTTATGCCAATTCACAATTTACATAATTAATATTTTCCCATTGTCCCCACGCTATTCGTACGTTCAAATATGAAATATGTTAGACTCGCAAATAGTCTAACTTATAAAAAAAACATCACAACTTGCATAACACATAAAAAAAATAGATCTAACTTGCAAATAGGAATTATGGCATAAATTTGCATAGCCAATAATTTACATAAACAATGGTCATTTAGAATCGTATATTTTCATAAACTACCATGGATCTAAATATAGATCTAAACATGAAATTGTGAACTTGCATATATGAATTATGGGTCTCACCTAAACTTGCATATGTGAATATAATTTTTCACCTAAAAATGTGAATATAGTTTTCACCTAAACTTGCATATGGATTTCTACAACTTGCATATGAATTTATCACATGTTTTTGCATATAAACTAGCATATGTATATACTTGATTCACATATAAACTTGTGTACAATTCACATATAGACTTGCATAAGATTCATATTCAAACTAGCATACGATTTAACATCCAAACTTGCATAAAATTCACATACGAATTAGCATATGATTTAACATTCCAAACTTGCATAAGATTCACATACGAATTAACATATGTAAAAACGGACTTGCATAAGATTCATATTCAAACTAGCATATGATTTAACATCCCAAACTTGCATAAGGTTTCACATACGAACTAGTATATGATTTACATCCCAAACTTGCATAAAATGAATCATGTTAAACATGTATAATTGGACATATGAAATAGATCTACCAACATAAGATAACAAAGTTAAACAAAATCACGTGATTCAACAGACATGTTCTCATAATCCAATTATAACTCATCATAATTAATTTATTAATTATATTGTGAAATAAATAGTACTCACAAAGATAGGTTAGAGAAGAGAATGATTTTTTCGTCTTTTGAATTAGAATTCTGACTTGCTAATCCCTAAGCTTTAGGAAGGAGACTATCCTAGCAGCAGTAGCATGGTGGCCAAGAGACAAATTTTGCTTACGTTTAGGGTTTGAGTCTAGGCACTCTTTTATAGAAGTTTAAATCGACCTAAGCCCTTAGATTATCATAGGAGCAAATCCAACCATCCAGACTAGATAGAGTTATCTAGAACAGCCACATTAGCCCTAATGACTCAGCAGAGAGTCGGAAATTGTCACGTTTCAGATCTGCCTGGGGGGGTAGGTCGACCCCCTGGTCAACCTGTATAGGGTAGGTCGACCCCCTGGTCGACCTGGCCTTGGGCGGGTGAATTTCCGCCCAGCCCGCTCTCCTGTTTGAATTTCAAATTTCGAATTTTTGTTCTGAACTGTTTTAATTTTATATAAAATTGCTGAAACTTCCGAGGGCCATAACTTCCTCATACGAAGTCCGATTTACGAAAACTTGGACTCTATTCCAAGTAGAATTTCGAGACTAACGCAATGGCGTAACCCATTTCCCTTAATTCTCACTTTAAAAATTAACCATTCTTAGGATTATTAATTTTAATATTCACAGAAAATTCATTCAGGGTGTTACATTCTCCCTCCTTAAAGGATTTCGCCCCCAAAATCTCCAAGTTAAGGAGAATGTATATCCTAACATCCAATCATCCATCTACTCAACCATCAAACACAGGCATCCATTGTCCTTACAAGATTTCTAAAGCCATATGAACATATGAAAAAAGTGTGTGTATATGTTCCTTATCTTATGCAAAATCAGGCGGTCCACTGATTCAGTTGACCTCCTCAATGCAAATCATGATAGTACCATGCGTCCATTATGCATGCAAAAGAATCAACGATACATATTACTTCTACATGTGTGCATAACCATTCATCAGAATGCAACATCCATATGATAACACAACCATTATACATCCATCAATTTAAATATGCACACACATTTATATGTAGTATGAAAGTGATTGAGCCGATCTAGTGCCAAAAGTGTGTGTACATGCATCCACGAGCAACCACTAGCAACCACTTGCAACCACTCGCAACCATCAATCATAACATGTTTCAAATACATGTTTACATCCATCGGTTTCTACCTAAGGATAATGAATAGGACTGAGGAGATATACTTAAAAAAAAGATATAAGCATGAATAAACTTATGGAAAAGGATATCAAGGAGGTACCCTCAAAGAGAAAAGGGTAGACTGCACGTATTTTCCTCTCAGTTTCCCAAGTCGCGTCTTCCTTAGCGTCAATCCATTGAACTTTAACAAGCTTGACGTCATGGTTGCGTAGCCTTTTGACTTCCATACCAAGATACGAGTTGGAACTCTTCTCACAATCGCTTCTCGTTCCACTTCTACTTCCTCTAGTATACTTGGCTCTACCACCTCCACAGATTCATGTAAGCATTTTCGTAGTTGAGAAACATTAAAAACATTATGAACTCCAGCCAGTCTCTCGGGTAGCTCTACTTTGTAAGCCATCGTCCCAATCCTTTCAATGATAGGAAATGGTCCTACAAATCTTGTTGCTAGCTTTCCTACGGACCCAAAGCGAATGACATTCCTCAAAGGAGATACTTTAAGGAACACCCTATCTCCAACCTTAAACTCAAGGTCGGTCCTTCTTTTGTCTGCGTAGGAATTCTGTCTATCTTGTGCAGCCTTCATCCGTCTTCTTATCAAATTCACCTTTTCTGAGGTTTCTCTAATCATGTCTGGCCCAAGTACAATCTTGTCTGTAGAATCCCACGAACAAGTTGGTGATCGGCACAGTCTTCCGTATAAAACTTCGAAGGGCGCCATGCCTATGGTGGCTTGGTAGCTATTGTCCTAGGAAAATTCCACCAAAGGAAGATAATCCTCCCATGTCCCTCCAAAGTCAAGAATGCACAATCTCAAGAGGTCTTCCAATACTCTGTTCACCCTTTCCGTCTGACCATCGGTTTGGGGGTGATAGGCCGTGCTAAAGCATAATTGTGTGCCTACTGCCTCTTGCAAACTCTTCCAAAACTCGCTCGTAAAGATAGGATCTCTATCACTCACTATGCTGGAGGGTATCCCATGGAGTCGAACTATCTCTTTAAGATAAATGGATGCTAGGGACGAGGCAGTCCTTCTACACTTAACAGGTATAAAGTGAGCGCTTTTAGTGAGCCTGTCCACTATTACCCAAATACTGGTATTGCCCCTCCTTGACCTAGGCAACCCATCAACAAAGCCCACCGAAATGCTTTCCCACTTCCACTGTGGGACCTCTAGGGAATGAAGCAGACCACTAGGTTTCTTCTGCTCCGCTTTGACTTGCTGGAATGTCAAACACTTAGCGACGAACTCAGCTACATCCTTCTTCATGCCATTCCAAAAGAAAACCCTTTTTATATCTTTATACATCTTGTCTCCGCCTAGGTGTATGGTCAGCTTTGAATGGTGCGCTTCTTCGAGAACCGTCTTCACTAAATCCCTTACTTGTGGGACGCATAGCCTTCCATCCCGTCTCAACCAACCCTTATCATTGATGGAGTATCTATTGAGGTGACTAGAAGTCTCACCCCTAACTATCTTATCCATCACATCAACTAGCTGAGGGTCTTCTCGTTGCACGGTTCCTATTGAGTCCAAAAGAGTAGGCCGCACCTCTAGCGATGCTAACAGACCAGGCACAATTTCAGAGGAGGGTCTAAAGTTAAAGTTTGCTATGTACTCCAAGCTTTGCCTTTCTACAAAGAGAGGACTCAAGGTCAGCTTCTTCCTACTTAAGGCATCTGCTACCACATTACCCTTGCCTGGGGTATAGGAAATCTCAAAATCATACGAGGCCAGAAATTCCATCCACCTTTGTTGTCTTAAGTTAAGATCTTTCTGCGAGAAAAGGTACTTCAACGATTTATGGTCAATATACAATTCAAACTTCTCACCTAGGAGATAATGGCGCCAAGACTTAAGCGCAAAGACGATGGCAGCCAACTCTAGATCGTGGGTTGGGTAGTTTTTCTCATGTGCTTTCAACTGTCTACCTCCATAAGCTACAACCTTCCCTTCTTGCATCAAGACAGCACCTAGTCCCGTACCACACGCATCCGTGCATACGGTAAACATCTTGTTCCCATCCGGCAATGTCAGAACTGGGGCTGTTGTTAGAGCCCTTTTCAAACGTTGGAAAGCAATATCGCAATCCAAATCCCAAGTGAAAGTTAGGTTCTTCTTCGTTAACCTTATAAGTGGGGCTGAGATTTTTGAAAAATCTTTAATGAATTTTTGGTAAAAGCCCGCAAGCCCGAGAAAGCTTCGGACTTCGGTTGCATTCCGTGGAGCCTTCCAATCTTGCACCACAACTAGCTTTTGCGGGATACACAGCTAACCCTTCTTTGGACACCACATGTCCAAGAAGCCTCACTTCTTCTCTCCAGAAATGGCATTTGGAGAATTTGGCTTTCAGCTGATGTGCACGAAGAGTATTCACGACTTCTCTTAAGTGCAAAGCATGCTCTTCTTCATTCTTTGAGAAAATCAAAATGTCGTCTACGAAGACCACCACAAACTTATTAAGGAATTCTCTAAAACCCTGCTCATCAAGTCAACGAAGTAAGCGGGTGCGTTTGTCAATCCAAAAGGCATGACAAGCCATTCAAAGAAACCATCCGGGGTTCTGAACGTGGTCTTATCAATGCTGTCTTCAGCCACTCTTAGCTGATGGAACCCGGTAGCCAAATCTAGTTGGGAGAAAACCGACACACCTACAAGCTGATCAAACAAGTCGTCTATTCTTGGAAGTGGGTGCCTATTCTTCTTGGTCAGCTTGTTTAGCTCCCTATAATCAGCTCATAGGCGAAGTGAACCATCCGCTTTGGTTGCGAATACTACTGGAGCACCCCATTCAGAAATACTCCGCCTTATAAACCCCTTTTCAAGCAGCTCTTTGACTTGCTTACTGAGCTCTTTTCTCTCCTTTGGAGCCATGTGTCTAACGGGTAGAGCTACAGGTTTTGCATTATCAACATGGTATATGCGAAAGTCTATCTCCCGCTTCGGAGGTAAGCCCTCCACCTCTTCAAATACATCTGAGTATTTACGGACTACTCTAACAGACTGCAGGTTTTCAACAGATGCATCAAGAGATTATAGGTAGCTAAGCATAACATAATGTATGGGATTACAAGAGATTTCGAAAGTGTTTCCAAGGCGGGTCATAAGTCTAACCACTCTCTTTTCACAATCGAGGATGGCACCATTACTGGATAACCAATCCATGCCTAGAATCAATCCATAGCCCGTGAAGCCAAGAACGAAGGCGTTGCATTCAAACTCAACGCTCAAGATAGATACTCTCAAATCCCGACAAATCATTGAAAGATGAGCCGAACCACCAATAGGATTTGAGACTACTATGGAATCCGTAACTAGACTAGTATTTAGGTGCAGTGTTTCAACTAACGAAGTAGACACAAACAAGTGTGAAGCGCCAGAATCAAACAAAGTACGAATAGGATGATCAAACAGAAAAACCAAACTTTTAACAGAAATGTTTCTACCTCTCTCCTGTCCTGGTGCCATGAGAGCATGAACTTGCCCTCTTGCCTGCCCTGGTGCCATGAGAGCCTGAATCTATCCTCCAGAAGTAGACCATGTTCTTTGCCCTTGCCCCTGTTTCCTCAGGCAGTCTTTAATTAGATGTCCTGCCTCTCCACAGTGGAAACAACCAGTCTTCTTCTTCTTCTTCCTACAGTCCTTGCTCAGATGGCCTGGTGTTCCACAATTAAAGCATCTTTTCTTTCCTTTGCTATTGTTGTCCTTACCACCTTTCTTAGGTTGCTGCTGTGACTTCTTTTGATCCCCTTTCTTTTCTGGTGCCTTATTAGCATTATCGCCTTTCTCCTCTTCATGCATAAGCGCCATGTCAACCAGTTTCTCAAAGGTAGCCCCCATAGGAATGTGGGTCATAGCTAACCCATGTAGCGGCTCATTCAAACCTTTAAC
The DNA here is from genome assembly GCA_030737875.1 of Allium sativum. NCBI lineage: Eukaryota > Viridiplantae > Streptophyta > Magnoliopsida > Asparagales > Amaryllidaceae > Allium > Allium sativum. The sequence goes on from CM060909.1 coordinate 457,800,918, forward strand.
GAATCTCAGGGCCTTCTTTCAGGTGTGTTCACCAAGTCTAAGCCAAATCTCGCCAACTGATTGAACTTGTTGATGTACTCCTTTACTGATAAATTCCCCTTCTTCAATGCCAAGAACCTTTCCGTTTATAAATTCTCTTCTTCTCGTGAGAGAAATTTCATCTCGAACCTATGTCTGAAATCCATCCACGTCTCTACTAGACGCTCTCCACTCCCACCAAAACGAGGCTTCGTCCTTCATTAACCAAGCAGCCAATTGGACCTTCCTTCCATCTTCTATCTCGAAGATACCAAACAAATCTTCTACCTCCTTAAGCCAATTTCGAGCTTCAACAAACGTCTCTGATCCGTGAAAAGGTTTTCCGCCCATTGCTCGAAAGTCTTTGCATATCTTTAAAAAATTATCGACACGGGGAGGGGGAGGAGGAGGAGCGGCTGCAGCTGAGGGAGGAGGGATGTCTGCTGGGCTTGTGGCGGTGGACCTAGCCTCAAGATACCTTCTGAACTAGGTTGGTATCAGCATTCCCTCGGGTATCTCGGGTAACCCAGACATGCTGAAAAGAAAATGAAGAGATTCAAAATGGAGAATTCGAAAGAAAGATATATGGCTCTTGGGGGTTATGTTTTTAAAACAAACATTTCTCTTGAAAATACTCTCCTTAAAACATACTTTTGAAAGTATTTCTTTTTAAAACACTTTTGAAAAACAGTTTTTCAAAATCTCTTATCTGTTCTGTTAACCTTCAGCTCTGATACCACGTGTAACACCCCACGTCCATTAATGTCACTCTCAAGGGGAATGCATTAACTTTCATGGAGTATTATTGGTGAATAGAAAAGAATATAACAAGACAAATACATATATTGGTACTTGAAAATTTTAAAATAACTTTTATTACAGCGGAGAAATAGTTTGATTACAACAACATCATAAACCAACAGAAAAACCAAGTACACTTAGTAACCATCTTGACAAATTGTTTACTGAGTACATAAAGTAAAAAAGCATAAACCCCAACATATGTAGCCATAAAAGAGATGAGCTGAACTTTACATTCAGCAATCCAAGCACTTCCAAAGAGAGAGAAAGATCTGAATCAATCTCCACTAGCACTAGTCCCACCCAGAGAACCTGGGGAGGGGGGGAGGAAGAAAAGGGGCGAAAACAAAGAGGGTCAGACATAAAGTCTGGTGAGTACCATAACTTTAACAATATAATTATTAAAGTAATTAGGATAAGGCATAAACTGGGAAAACAAGGAATGACTGTGAAACAAGTGGGCAAGACAAAACGAACAAGAGGAATATTTTGGCGTTAATCTCGCTCCTAATCACTATAGGATAATTACTATACTGCATCACTACTAGTCACCCTAAAAGTTGATTCCGCCTACTGAACATAATAATCATAATGGTAGTTTGTGTACCCCTAGCTGTCTCTGTAGGTGCCGCCTGCCCCTATCTCCACTAGTTGTACCCACTACCCCCATGCGATCGGCTCCTTAACTCGTAGATACCCGTGTTGGTCCCACAGTGGGGTGTATCACTCCCCAAAGTGGCAACCCGATACTACTAAAAATGCACGGCTTATATCTACACCATGCAACAACGTCTTACCTACCAGCCCGGGCCCACGCATGTACATGACTCGTTGGACTTGCGTTGCCACCGTTAACCTGTTTTGACCTTTACAATCAAACCCAGTAAGCGTGTCCCGTCCTCGATCTAACTCGAGCTCACAAAGATACTTAATGGGTTACTGGTTTGAAAAGGCCCCCCATGTTTGACACAAGCTTTCCACCTATGCTTGGTCCCCACTAGAATTTTCCACTTAACCCTTTCTTATTCATGTCTTCTTACATGTTTCAATTCAGTTAAGTGTTTCTAATCGTATTTCACATGCCACCCATGTCACCCACTTAACCCCCATGTCCCACCACATGTTTATCTTGGTTAAGTGTTACTTAATTCATTATAACCGTAACCTTGTAGGACCTCTCACATTAGACTACCGTTTGTGGTTGCTGGATTTGCCGGGAAGGTCCAGGCAGTCTTATACCGCAAACGTGTCTAACCTCGTGTCTTTACAATTGTTACACATTTAATTTATGCCTTCGACCTCTCATATTAGACTACCGTTTATGGTTGCTGGATTTGCCGGGCGGGTCCGGGCAGTCTTACACCACAAATGAGTCTAACCTCGTGTCTTAGGCGTTTATTATTACAAATTATTTCACCCCAATATGGATTAATTATCCTTATTCAAATTGTCAAAAATTTCCAAATTAATTATGTCCATAATTGTCACCTAAATTATGTCCATACTTTTTAGGTATAAAAATTATACCAATTAATGCCTCAATTTAATTATATGCTTTTAAAGCCATTTTATGCCAATTCACAATTTACATAATTAATATTTTCCCACTGTCCCCACGCTATTCGTACGTTCAAATATAAAATATGTTAGACTCGCAAATACTCTAACTTATAAAAAAAACATCACAACTTGCATAACACATAAAAAAATAGATCTAACTTGCAAATAGGAATTATGACATAAATTTGCATAGCCAATAATTTACATAGACAATGGTCATATAGAATCATATATTTGCATAAACTACCATGGATCTAAATATAGATCTAAACATGAAATTGTGAACTTGCATATATGAATTATGGGTCTTACCTAAACTTGCATATGTGAATATATTTTTTCACCTAAAAATGTGAATACAGTTTTCACCTAAACTTGCATATGGATTTCTACAACTTGCATATGAATTTATCACATGTTTTTGCATATAAACTAGCATATGTATATACTTGATTCACATATAAACTTGTGTACAATTCACATATAGACTTGCATAAGATTCATATTCAAACTAGCATACGATTTAACATCCAAACTTGCATAAAATTCACATACGAATTAGCATATGATTTAACATTCCAAACTTGCATAAGATTCACATACGAATTAACATATGTAAAAACGGACTTGCATAAGATTCATATTCAAACTAGCATATGATTTAACATCCCAAACTTGCATAAGGTTTCACATACGAACTAGTATATGATTTACATCCCAAACTTGCATAAAATGAATCAAGTTAAACATGTATAATTGGACATATGAAATAGATCTATGAACATAAGATAACAAAGTTAAACAACATCACGTGATTCAATAGACATGTTCTCATAATCCAATTATAACTCATCATAATTAATTTATTAATTATATTGTGAAAGAAATAGTACTCACAAAGATAGGTTAGAGAAGAGAATGATTTGTTTGTCTTTTGAATTAGAATTCTGACTTGCTAATCCCTAAGCTTTAGGAAGGAGACTATCCTAGCAGCAGCACGGTGGCCAAGAGACAAATTTTGCTTTGGTTTAGGGTTTGAGTCTAGGCACTCATTTATAGAAGTTTAAATCGACCTAAGCCGTTAGATTATCATAGGAGCAAATCCAACCATCCAGACTAGATAGAGTTATCTAGAACAGCCACAGCAGCCCTAATGACTCAGTAGAGAGTCAGAAATCGTCACATTTTAGATCTGCCCCTGGGGGGGGGGTAGGTCGACCCCCTGGTCTACCTGTATAGGGTAGGTAGACCGCCTGGTCGACCTGGCCTTGGGTGGAAGAATTCCCGCCCATCCCACTCTCCTGTTTGAATAATGAATTTTTGTTCTGAACTGTTTTAATTTTATATAAAATTGCTGAAACTTCCGAGGGCCATAACATCCTCATACGAAGTCCGATTTATGAAAACTTGGACTTTATTCCAAGCAGAATTTCAAGACGAACGCAATGGCGTAACCCATTTCCCTTAATTCTCACTTTAAGAATTAAGTATTCTTAGGATTGTTAATTTTAATATTCATAGAAAATTCAAGGTGTTACACTTCCGATTCGAGACACTCTGGCAAATGCCTTAGGATCACACCTACGGGCAACCCTTAGTTCCTACAGGGCCGGTCCACACTTACTTTAGTGGATTGGTTATTCCTGAACAATACGTTTTCCGGTCCTATCAGACCTACAAACAGGTCAGTACGTCGATCCTATGAGCATATAGCCCTATATCTGAGGCGCCTCACATTCCATCATCCACATAAGTAAAAATGTCTGGGCTTCATACCATGACACCACTTCTAGCTAGAAAGAAACGTATGCACTCCTTGCGTCCCTGATCCCGTTTTAGACTCATACCGGGGTGTGAGGCTCGCGAATTAGCGCTATACATGAAGCTATGCTAACTAAAGCCATACTTTGACCATCATCCACAAGACTTTGCTTTTCAACAAAAGCCTTGATCATTTGCATCTTAGCATACAATATTGACAATTCATGCCATTCAACTGATGTCTATCAATATATAAGCTCTAAGCTCGTACGTCTTAGAGAAGGGTGTTAAGCAAGATAATAAATTTTCCACCACCAAACAGATATATATTTGATAGATATCAATCAACATAGAATGAAATCCAATGTCAGACACACACATCCATTTAAAAGTCCGTTTAGGGTCTGAACGAAACCGGAGGAACCTTATTCCTCGTCCCATATGTCCAATACAGGAGAGAGGTCCTCGCATATCTGGTCAATCTCTAAGTACGTCTGGATGATCACCACTTATTACCTTGTCTTGGGTGTACAGCCCAATCAAGACATCAGTAATCATCCAAACGATGTGAAGATCTCCGGTCTTCAACCACCATCTTCACCGTCGACTTTTAGTCGGTGTATCAGTTATTCAAAATGGGAAAAACCCGGTCTTTTCGAATAACTCATGTATTTTATAATCAATAATCAAGTGCTATAAAAACGCATCATGCGCCTCATTCCAATTCAGAATATTCTTTTATTCAAATATTCACATCTTAGGGGAAAGGTTCCTATTAATTTTATCAAAGATATGTTCTTTTAAACTAATTCTTTAATCTTCCTTTGGATATCAATTTCAGAAGATTTTATTTTGTCCTTTAACGATTCTAAAAAAATTAAGGTTTATAAAACTAGTCGGGGTTATCGAGCCTTACTGAAGTAATCGTTTGTTTTATTTTTCCAATCCCAACCTATTCATCCCATGGAGTAAACTGGAAGTACTCCATATCTAAAACCCACTGTGTTATTGGTAAATTCAATACCATTTCTCGTTTCAAATATAACTAAAGATTTGGTTATCGCATAGAGTAAAACTAGTGATACTCCATTCTCGAACATTTCTTGAATTCGGTAAATTTAGTTACCTTATTCACTTTTCAATCTAATTAAAGATTCATTAAAACTCCAGCTTGGTTTTAATCTCAAAAATCATTACTTTATGATTATTCAACTTTTAGGAAATTTAATCCTATCTTTTACTGGGTCAAAGAACCAATGTCATTTAAAACAGAGTTTACGATAAACCCAAAATCCTCTTCCATTTAATTCCAATTATGTGTATTAATTGTAAAACTTCATTTATCTTAATTAAAAGATTTATTCTTTTCTCAACTAGGTTTAAGAACAGTGTTATTAAAGACACCATTCATGACGAACCCAAAGTCCAATTTGATATTAAATACAAGGCTCTGAATAGAAATTATATCGACTTATATTCAATATCAAATTCTGAAATTAATGGACATCGTATTGGGAATAACGATATATATATCTTCCAAATTCCTTAACAATATCTGTATAATCACGGAATCCAATATTGAAACATTACGAAGATTATTTCCATTTAAATCCTTTCCAATTCATACGTTGGAAATTCTGGTTATATTAAAAACCATTTCATTTCTTTTTTAGTTCTTTATTCTAGTTGATAAATAACTTATTCAAATAAAAATATATTTTATCTTTACAGATGTGGAATATTTCATGCAAATTCTTTCCAAATCATTTATTATGATTTTACATAATTTATTCAGATTTTTAATAATTTTAATAAGGCCCTTATAGTCGGTTTCCAATATCGGCCACCGAACTGCATCCTTAGCGACCTTTTCCAAAACTGATTTGGACATATCTTAAAATCTAACTGTTAGATTTCAAATATCTTATTATCATTTGAAAGCTCTTTTCGATACAAACCCAACGGTTCTGATTTTAGGAGAATCCGACGGTCGGATCTCCTGTTACATCAATTTGAAGTCAATGGTTGAAATTCGCGAACGGCCGCTGCGTGACGCGTTCTATTCAAACCATTTAAATATATATAATATATTTCGTCGATTTCCTTTTTAAACGTATTTTATAAATTGTTTATAAATTCATTTTAAAACTATTTCAACTTCCATTTCAATTTTAAATCAGAATTGAATATTCCCATATCATTACAATATTAAAATGATATTATTTTCAAAATATCAGATTTTGAAATCAAATCTTTTCGATATTCATTATAAAATAAATAAAATTGACAGAAAATCCCGTTTGAGTTAAAATGGCGTATATCTGCTTAACTTGGCTTCATATATTTCAATATTTTCGTATCCATCCAAAATCGGTCAAAATCATAATTTGATTTTTCACTGAATATTAATTTAAACTATTCGTTATTTCTGAATTGGGATCAGACTCAATCAATTACCATATAATTTAATTTATATGGATTCCATACATCGCATGTATTCAAAAATTATGATAAACAACTATTAAACATTCCATTCACATCCAGAGTGCTATTTACAACTGTATAAGCATTAAATAATTAAATAACTCGTCGTATCACAGTCTGTCAATCCATCGGTTGACATACAATTAAATCCAAGGGAGATGTGAATTAATTATCACAGTCTGTCATTTATACTCTGTATATTCTTGTAATCTGATGCATTGTTGTAATATACAATGAAATGTCCTTCCGTCTGCGTTCTGCTGTGTCGTGTTCTCAAATGATAGGGCGTTTCGAATGGTCTGGATTGGTTTAGCGACTGGGTCGGATCGAGCGAAATTCCTTCTCGTGACAGTCCATCAACGGCCATCGAACTGCACTTACAGCGACCTTTTTCAAATTTGATTTGAACATAATTCCAAATCCAACCGTTAGATTTCTAATTTCTAATATTCGTTAGAAAGCTCTTTTCGATACGAACCCAACGGTTCCGGTTTTAGGAGAATCCGACGGTCGGATCTCCCGCAATGTCAGTTTGAAATAAATGGTCAAAATTCACGAACTACCGCGGCGCGTTCTATTCAGGCCATTACATTATATATATAATATATACTTCGTCGATTTCAATTCAAAACGTGCTTTATAAATCGTTTTAAATTCGTTTTCAAAACGGTTTTAACTTCATATTCAATTTCAAATCAAAGTTGAATATTCCAATATAAATTCGTTTTAAATTCTTTTCAAATCGATTTCAATTCGAATTCATTTATATTCAAATTCAATTCGAATTCTTTTCTATTTATTTTCAATTCGAATTCATTTCCATATAGTTCGAATTTCAAATCTATTCAATTTTCATTGAAGAATGAATAAAATCGATACAAATATCGTTCACGTCAAAATGGCGTCAATCTAACCAACACGGCTTCATATGTTTCTATTTTCAAATATTCTATTTCAAATATTTCTATTTCAAATATTTCTATTTCAAATATTTCTTTTTCGAAACTGGAATGAGGCCTAATCAATTACCATATAAAGTTAATTATATGGATTTTCTACAACTCATGTATACAATAACAACGATGAATAATCAACCATCATCCAAAGTGCATTCTACACTGTATAAGCATCGAATATAAATATTCAACGCTTATAGCAGCCTGTCAATCAATCGATCGACATACAACTAATTATTGGGATTAGTGTACGTCATATATTATCCCAATACCCGTGTGGGGTTTCAAACAATCAAACACAGATTTTATTTGTGCATTTGGGCGATGTGTAAAATTTATCGTCCCAATCAATGTCCTTCAAATAGGTGTACATAAACAAACCGTCCGGTTTGTAAATGAATATTTATTTATTCACATTCACGTTAAAAATTATATTTTTAACGCCCAAATTATTTTATTCAACCTATGAATATTCTATTCGGTTCATTTATTCAATAAAATGATATTTTTATTTTTCTAACATATTTTAGAAAATTTCGGCGGCATAATGGCACGATACTAGAAACGGGACAAGGCCTAGCCTTATCCCCGGTCTAGTGAAGGCCCACGCCATTCACACATCAATCAAATCCATTCTATTTCACCAAACAATTCAATTCAAACCAGATAATCTAACCAAATACACAACCAAACAATTAAACAAACAAGCCATCCATGGTCTGTGGATGACGGGTGTCGGGTGCTACTAAACACCGTCTGCATCCTAGTATATATATATAACTAGAAAAAGAAATTGAAGAGTGAGAAGTTATCACCAATAGCTATCCAATACCACGACTCTTCATTTATAGAAATCTTCATCGTTCTCGCCTCTTATCACTTTCTTTGCCCGTAGCCACTATATATAAAAAATCACATTTTCACTTCGCTATTCAATATATAAAAATCGAATTTTTACTATGCTATTCAATATATAAAAATCGAATTTTTACTTCGTTGTTCAATATATAAAAATTGAATTTTTACTATGCTATTCAATATATAAAAATTGAATTTTTACTATGCTATTCAATATATAAAAATCGAATTTTTACTATACTATTCAATATATAAAAATCGAATTTTTACTATGCTATTCAATATATAAAAATCGATTTTTTACTATGCTATTCAATATATAAAAATCGAATTTTTACTATGCTATTCAATATATAAAAATCGAATTTTTACTATGCTATTCAATATAGAAAAATCTAATTTTTACTATGCTATTCAATATATAAAAATCAAAATTTTACTATGCTATTCAATATATAAAAATCGAATTTTTACTATGCTATTCAATATAGAAAAATCGAATTTTTACTATCTATACTTTATAAAAATATAGTCTTTCTCGTGAACGAAAATCCTGTTCATTTTCTACAAACAAAACCCAATCCTTTTATTTTTCAACAAAAATCAGATTTTTACTTGCTAAAAATCTAAACTTTGTATAATTATAGATCTAAACTACATATAACTATAAATTTAAACTGCTCTCTCTCTAATAAAAAATCAAGAAAACTCACCTTTTATCAATAAAAACCGGATCTTCGTTGCCGGAGCGGATCTACCTCGACTGGAGGACGAGCGGCGCCATCAGCAGGTGGAAGGGGAGGCTGCGACAGGTCGGAGGAGGGTGGCGGCGGGCTGCTGGTCGGAGGTGGGGCTGTGCGTTGGGAAGGAGAGAGAATCGAGGCGCGAGAGGGATTCGAGAGGGGGGAGCTTCGCGAGGTAGGAGGCGTCGAGGGGGGGGCTTGGTGCGGTGGCCGATGGAGGTGGCGCCCCTTTGGTGGCGGCGGCGGCTCCACGATGGGGGAGGAGCGGAAGTCAATCGCGTTTGCCCCCCTTTTTTTTTTTTTTTTTTTTTAAACATCGGAAGAGGAAAGAGAATAGAGAGGGTAAGGAGTTTATATAAAATATATATATTTAACAATTTTTAAATTTCTAAAAGCAACTTTTTATTTCGAACTCAAAATCAAACCCACCGACTGTCGTCCATAGCGTTTTGCCCCTATTCCGAACACAATGGGATATGTATCGCAAGCTGATTCGATCGTTTCGATCGGTTTTCGTTAAAATCAACATATAACTCTATATATTGATTTTGAACGCGCATTTCAATTTACCGGGGTCACATACTAACTCTAAAAATTCCTGAAAAATATTTTCTAGCTTCGTATTGACGATACGGTCCTAACAAAACTAGTTTCGTCGAATTCTGAGACCGTTTGAAAAATGGCCAATTTCCAGTCGATTAAAATCAACTGAAACTGGTCAAACGCGTTTTCCTTTGCCACGCTCACATATTGATTCGAAAAATTATGAAATTTGAAACCTAGCAATAACTTTACATCCCGGATCCAACAAAAGTGGTTTCGTCGAAATCCGAGGTCGTTTGCAAAATTTCCATTTTTAAGGGCCTGAATTCTATAGCGACTATTCAGAATTTTCAACTGGACATATCTTTTGATTCCCGCTATGAAATTTCGATTATTTGAATTCGTTGGAAAGATATTCACAAAGAGATCCTATTATTTTTGGTTTCACTAAAATCCGGATTGTTTTGCACCCGGTACATTCAATTGAAGTTTGAAATCGAATTATCGAACTACCGCGCCATTTTCAATTCCTTTTATAATTATATATAATTATTTATATTCAAACGATGACGTATATAATATATATGTTCTAATTATATTCAAAATAAATTTCTCGTCGATATTATTTAAAATAATTCATTTTAAATAATCAAAATTCGCTAAAATTGCCAAAATAAAAATTTTAAACTGGCCCAGATTTTCGGGTTGTTACAATTATCATCCCCAGACCCATATGGGGTTTTTAATCATCAACAAATAATTGAGCGATGCGTAAAATTATCGTCCCAATACCGTATGGGGTTTACATCACAATCCATGTGAATTTATTTACGGTTTAATAATAATGTCATTGAAGATGTACAAATCCATCATCCACCAAACAAATATTGCAATCACAAGCAATCAATATATATTCAGTTAAAAAAATAACTGTACAAAAGTTTGAGTGAGAGAGTTCTCACATTTGTTTCCACTCCATCAGTCTTTATTTGAGGATTTCTGTTTTTAAACTAAATTAAACACGCGTTTAATTTAGCTAAAAATTCAACTTGCTCCAATTCCGTTCTGGTCAGTTCCATGTTGTAGTGTTCGTCGTCAGGATTCCAACGCAAGTCGTTTTGTTGAATTCTGTATTAGTTTGCAAAATATATATACATTTAAAGTTTAATTACATAAATTAATTTAGCAGAGTAATTAAAAAATTGGTTAAGCCACTAATTACATTCTTCTTCGTTTCCATCAAACATCGCACAAACCCATTCCCTGACCAGAACTCCTCCCTGTGCACTGAAATCCGAGCCACCAGTCAACGATCGGGGTAGCCCCCGACGTCGAGCACTTCACCACCTTCCACCGCCCAGAGCAGGGTCCAACTCGACAGCCCCAGTGACTCCAGAAATGGCAGAGAACGGCGAGGCTTTGAGAGCCAAATTCGAACGGGATTCTTTACAAAAATTGATCTTAGCCATACCAAGTTGAAGCCTATACTTAGCTCTTGAATTTTCCCGTTATTAGTTTCTTCAATCGATTGTTTAATTCTGTGTAAATTAAGGGGAAGCTTCGAAAATCTCGGCCATTAATTGAGACTGGCGGCGCAGAAAACAGTAATGGGAATTAGATTAGGGTTTTCCCATTTATATATATATACACACTCACATATAATTTAATAATATTTTAATTCGTTTAAGTGAGATTTTTCATTCGAACTCCAAATCAAACCCAACGACTATCGTCCCTAACCAAATACCCACATTCCGAACACAATGGGATACGTTTCATAAGCTAATTCAACTGTTTTAATCATTTTTTGTCAAAATTAAAATATAAATTAATATAATGTTACATTTGAATTTACCGGGGCCAGATACTGACTCCAAAAATTATGAAAATTGAAATTTAGCTATGTTTTGACAATAAGGTACTAACAGACTAATTTTGTCGAATTTGGAGACCGTTTGGAAAAATGGCCTTTTTATTAGCTTATTAATTTAAACTAAAATTGGAAACGCGTTTAAATTCACCACGCTCACATACTAATTCCAAATGGCTTTAAATTTTAAACCTGGCAATACTTTGACGTTACGGATCCAACAAAAGTGATTTCGTTGAAAACAGAGATCGTTTGCAAAATGAGTATTTTTAAGGGCTTATATTTAATATATATATATATATATATATATTCTGTAGCCACTATTTTAAATTTTAATTTAGACATAACTTTCAATTTATAAAGTGAAATCTCAGTTTCTTACATTCGTTAGAAAGATACAGTTAAATAGATTCTAACGTTTCTTGTTTTATCTAATTCTGACTATATTGAATTCTGTATATTCATTTGAAATTAAAAATCGAATTTTCAAACTACCACACCATTTCAAGTTGGTTTTAATTTAAATTTAAATTTACACGTTCTAACTTCGATTTAAATAAATTTTAAATCGTTTACTCTCAAAATAAATCATTTTAAATTCTTAAAATCCATTAAATCAATTGAAAATAAAATTTTAAATTGGTTCCAAAATCTGGGTTGTTACAATCTCCCCCACTTAAAATCTTTTCATCCTCGAAAAGGAAGATAGAATCGAAGGTTGTTTACTTAATCAACTCAACCTTCATTTGACTCAAGTTCTTCAACTTTTCAGTTTCCTAGAACATTCTAATTTCTCAAAAAAAAATCTAACACCCTGAATTTCTGATTTTTTTTGCCATAACCTCCTTTGTACGGGTTGGTCGGTAAAATCACAACTTGCCTCACAGGGTTCTCATCAATCAAAAAGAAAAAGAAAACGCTAAGCGGCTAGCCAATCGGCTCATAAAATCATCAAACCCAATCAATATAGTAAACATTTACCCCTTTATCCGGTATACAATTTTATTCCTCTTCTTAGCTTCCATGTTATGACCTGTTTACACATATATGTACACATATGCAATTCCCATCAATTTTCAATTCAATTCAATATTTGACTCAATTTGGATAAATTTACCTTCCATTTTCATATTGGTTTCATCATTCCAATATTTATTCGTTAAACTAATAATCATCCATTACAATCAGCAATCAATTAGTTGATCAGCTTTTCAAATATATAACTTTTTATATACTCAAAAATCATATTTTCGGTGTCAAATCACAACCAATAAATTCTGACTAAGTTTTGGTTCTCACACCAGTCAGTTGGAAATATATAGATATCCCACTTTCAAGACTCGAAAATAAACACTGATGTTGGAGCGCCATCATCAGAATTATGCCCAGGAGATTAGAGTGTGATTCTATATCCATCCAGTATATTTGAGACTTGGAATATACGTTCATGATGCGTATATGCAAAATCTTCGTATACTCGATAGTCCAAATTTAATGTAAAATAAAATATTTAAATCTGCATAATAAGATATAATTTTCAAAACTAAATTCGTTTCTAATAAATATCACTCTTCAAACTCATTCTAGGACCCTATCTCTAACGAGTCATTCTTATAGGATGTTACTAATCCTATCTCTGATGAATTCCTTCGTTTGGTTCTAATGTGTCTTGTTCTTCGAGCTTTGTAAACCAAAGCTCTGATACTAACTGAAACGACCTAGACTTCCCAATCCTCTTGAGACAGAGGAGCCCTGATTGTTTTGAGAACACGACGCATCAGAACACAAACGTGAGAACATTTCATTGCTATTACAACAATTTACAACAGAGTACAAGAATATATCAGAAATCAAATAAATAATATACAGTGGAAAAAATATATCAGAGATTTACAAATTACAAAACAGCTGAAATATATATACATAAATATAATGCACAGTGGAAAACATCAACTATCACAACTGAAAGAAATACACGGATACAAAGCATTCTGAATATAGCTTCAGCCGTAATCTAGGATCCTAGAAAAGGAAATATCTGCGAAAAACCAAAACTACTAGCTGCCCATATGGAAAATATGGGCACCCAGAGTTTAGGTAGAAATAATAAACTCCGAGTCAGTCATGGGACTGGTGTGAGAACTAAAACAGTTATTAACTTCATTTTAAAGTTGGGTAAACCACGCGACCATGCCGCATGTCACAGAACGGGTTTTCTCCCATGAATACTCTGAAATAATGTAAACAACATAATGCTTTTGAAAAAATGAAGCTATTATAAGACTCAAGTCCCATCACACAATGCAACACAAACCAAAGGGTAGAGTTTTCACTTATAATAGCCAAACATGCTTGATACGCTTTAAAACAAATCATTTTTGTTATTACTATATGTGCATAGTGTGAAAACAACTTCAAATATAAATGTATCAATCATAGACGGCATAGGTACCATATATTATGTCACCATACATAAGTTTACAACTAAAACCGAAAGGTCACGTATTGGAAATTGGATTCCATCATGAGTCAAGGCAAGAGATGGCTCCTTCCGATTTGAGACACTCTAGCAAATGCCTCAGGATCACACCTATGGGCAGCCCTTGGTTCCTGCAGGGCCGGTCCACACTTACTTTAGTGGATTGGTTATTCCTAAACAATACGTTTTATCGGTCCTATTGGACCTACAAACAGGTCAGTACGTCGAACCTATGAGCATATAACCCTATATATGAGGCGCCTCGCAATCCATCATCCACATAAGTAAAAACGTCTAGGATCCATACCATGACACCACTTCTAGATAGAAAGAAATGTATGCACTCCCTGTGTCCCTAATCCCGTTTTAGACTCATACTGGGGTACGAGACTCGCGAATTAATGCTATATACAAAGCTATGCTAATTAAAGCCGTGCTTTGATCAACATCCACAAGAATTTGCTTTTCAACAAAAGCCTTGATCATTTGCATCTTAGCATGCCACATTGATAATTCATGCCATACAACTGATGTCTATCAATATATATTTAATAGAAATCAATCAGCACAGAATGAAATCCACTGTCAGACACACATCCATTTACAAGTTCGTCCTATGTCTGAACGAAACCGGAGGCACCTTATTCCTCGTTCCATATGTTCAATACATGAGAGAGGTCCTCGCATATCCGGTCGATCTCCAAGTACGTCTGGACAATCACTACTTATGACCTTGTCTTGGGTGTATAGCCCAATCAAGACATCAGTAATCATCCAAATGATGAGAAGATCTCCGGTCTTCAACCACTGTCTTCATCGTCGAATTTGAGTCACCGTATCAGTTTTTCAGAATAGGATAAACCTGGTCTTTCCGAATAACTCGCATATTTTATAATAAAAAATCAAGTGCTATAAACACACATCATACTCCTCATTCCAATTCATAATATTCTTTTATTCAAATATTCACATCTTAGGGGAAAGGTTCCCATTAATTTTATCAAAGATAAGTTCTTTTAAACTTATTCTTTAATCTTCCATTGGACATCAATTTCAAAAGATTTTATTTTATCCTTTAACAATTCTAAACCAAATTAAGGTTTATAAAACTAGTCGGGGTTATCGAGCCTTACCGATGTAATCATTTATTTTATTTTTCCAATCCCAACCTATTCAACCCACGGAGAAAAACTGATAGTACTCCATATCTAACACCCATTGTGTTATCGGAAAATTCAATTACCATTTCACATTTCAAATCTAACTAAAGATTTTGCTACCGCATGGAGTAAAATTGGTGATACTCCATTCTCGAACATTTCTTGAATTTGGTAAGTTTAGTTACCTTATTCACTTTTCAATCTAATTAAAGATTCATTAAAACTCCAGCTTGGTTTTAATCTCAAAAATCGTTACTTTATGATTATTCAACTTTTAGGAAATTTAATCCTGTCTTTTATCGGGTCAAAGAACCAATGTCATTTAAAACATAGTTCACGATAAACCCAAAATCCTCTTCCATTTAATTGCAATTATGTGTATTAATTGGAAAACTTCATTTATCTTAATTAAAAGATTGATTCTTTTCTCAACTAGGTTTAAGAACAGTGTTATTAAAGACACCATTCAAGACAAACCCGAAATCCAGTTTGATATTAAATACAAGGCTCTGAATAGAAATTATATTGACTTATATTCAATATCAAATTCTGAAACTAACGGACATCGAATTGGGAATAACGATATCTATATCTTCCAAATTCCTCAACAATATCCATATAATCAAGGAATCCAATATCAAAATATTCTGAAGATTATTTCCATTTAAATCATTTCCAATTCATACGCTGGAAAATTCTGGTTAAATTAAAACCATTTCAATTCTTTTTTAATTCTTTATTCTAGTTGATAAACAACTTATTCAGAGAAAAATATATTTTATCTTTACAGACGTGGAATATTTCATCCAAATTCTTTCCAAATCATTTATTATGATTTTACATAATTTATTCAGATTTTTAATAATTTTAATAAGGCCCTTACAGTCGGTTTCCAATACCGGCCACTGAACTGCATCCGTAGCTACCTTTTTCAAAACTGATTTGGACATATCTTAAAATCTAACCGTTAGATTTCAAATCTCTTATTATCAATCAAAATCTATTTTCGATATGAACCCAACGATTCCGGTTTAAGGGGAATCCGACGGTCGGATCTCCCGTTACATCAATGTGAAGTCAATGGTTGAAATTTGTGAACACTCGCTGCACGGCACATTCTATTCAAACCATTTAAATATATATAATATATTTCATCAATTTTCCTTTTTAAAAAGTATTTTATTAATCGTTTATAAATTAATTTTAAAACAATTTCAACTTCCATTTCAATTTTAATTCAAAATTGAATATTCCATATCATTATAATATTAAAATGATAATATTTTCAAAATATCAAATTTTGAAATCAAATCTTTTCGATATTCATTATAAAATAAATAAAATTGACAGAAAATCCCATTCGAGTTAAAATGGCGTATATCTACTTAACTCGGTTTCATATATTTCAATATTTTCGTGTCCATCCAAAATCGGACATCAAAATCATATTTTGATTTTTCATTGAATATTAATTTAAAATATTAGTTATTTCTGAATTGGGATCAGACTCAATCAGTTACAATTTATATGGATTCCATACATCGCATGTATTCAAAAATAGTGAAAACAACTATTAAACATTCCTTTCACATCCAGAGTGCAATTTACAACTGTATAAGCATTAAATAATTAAATAATGCTTATCACAGTCTGTCAAACCATCGGTTGACATACAATTAAATCCAAGGGAGAAGTGAATTAATTATCGTCTCCAGACCCGTGTGGGGTTTTCAATCATCAACAAATAATTGTACGATGTGTAAAATTATCGTCCCAAACCCGTATGGAGTTTACATCACAATCCATATGAATTTTTTTACAGTTTAATGATAATGACATTAAAACTGTACATATCCATTATCCACCAAACAAATATTGCAATCACAGGCAATCAATATATATTCAGTTAAAAAAATAACTGTACAAAATTTTGAGTGAGAGAGTTCTCACATTGGTTTCCACTCCGTCAGTCTTTTTTTTAAGGATTTCTGTTTTTAAACTAAATTAAACACGCATTTAATTTAGCTAAAAATTCAACTTGCTATGTTTCCGTTCTAGTCAGTTCCATGTTGTAGTGTTGTAACGACCCGCAAATCCGTACTATCTGGGTTGACTAAAAGCACCACACGTCCAACCCAAATTGCACAGAAATTTGAATCATTATTAGAAAGAAGTTAGAGGATGAGAAATAGAAAGAAAGAAATATTAGAATAGAAGGAAACAAAGAAGATAAATCTCACAGCGGAACGAATAAAATATATTACATAACATAACTTTTGAAATACAAATCAGTAACTTTATATACATACCATTATCAGAGCACAATAGTTATCTCTGGAACAGTTATAAACACCTGTTTCCAGATACCACATAGTACACAGCGGAAATATGATATTCTATAGCTAACTGGTGAAGCCTCCTGCTTCCAGCTCTTCCAAGTGAATCTGTAAAATCCCGACTACTTGACTGCCCGTACAAATTTGGACACCCAAGAGTTTAGGGAAAAACAAACAAAATAAACTCCGGGTCAGTCATGGGACTGGAGTGAGTAAACTCCAATCATTTGTTTAACTTTCAAAATCCTTTCGAAAGAAAAGATAATAGTAAGACCACCCCACGCATAAACATGGATGGTTTTTACCTTACTATAACCCAAAACACCTTGATATGAAAATCCAGTGATATTATAATAGTGTCTAAATCAAATAAATAACCAAATAGCAGAACACTTGCATCTCACGCTCCATATATAATATAAAATCAAAAACCGCAGGCGCTTATTGGAGATTGGATTTCCAACATGACAAGGTATGGAACCACCTTCCGATAGTGTATCTCTAGAGAGGAATACACTGGGTTCAACAAGAACGTCTTGCAACCCGGCCCACACATGACCGACCACTCATTTCGCTTGAGTGTATCGAATGTATATCACCAACGGTTGGGATCAGCAACCGTTTCCCGAATGGGACAACATCGAATAGAATAAGGAATTAAATGAATCTCTAGATAGGTGATTATACATCCTAATGGGAGCGACCCACATATTCATGCTGCCTGCCCGATTTTTGTCATTTCCCGGTTGTTGAGGCCTGAGGCTACGATTACTTTCTATTCATTGATAGCGCAATCACTTTGAATGCCACATTATCAGATCCGTTAATCACTAATTGATTGGCACAAATATTCTGGATGTTATGCTAAGGGAATAAATCCGTTGCCACCATATATATTTATACAGACCAACCCATTAGATCATTGGAAATACTTTTTTAGACATTCGTCCATATACGTTCGTTCTGGGACTGAACAAAACCGAAGGCACAATTTCTATTAATAGAAAAAGTCCTTGCACTCTGCTCCGTCTTTGATTATCTTCATATAATCTGATTCGCAACGCTACTGCCAATACAGAGTGGTTCACGGATAATAATCCAACCGGTCTCTCCATATTGACAACGATATTGGCAATCACTTCGATAGTCGGTTATTTAACTATCGAAGAAAAATAACATTCCATTCATCCATAACATCCATCAATCACTGGGCCTGTTAATTAATATTTCATTAATTAATTCATTTCCTCATTTCCCTATCAATATTCGTTTAAACAAATATTTTCAATTATCATCTCGGTCTCTTACATTCTTTGGAAAGCATTTCTATATCTTGCCTTCTTTTATTGTCTACACTTAGAAAATATATTCTATTTGAAATTGAAACAATTTCAATCACTTATCTCTTTCCCGACTACTTTAATTATACTTAGGAAATATTTACTTTTATATATCCAAAATTCCACCACTTGGGTTAAAACGAATGTTGTGTAAAACATCGTTATGACAACCCAAAATATTTTATTCAACTAACTCTTATTCAACACTTCTCTTCGAGATTGGATCTTGCTATTTATCGATTAAAAATGAAATCAATCAAGTTGGGATAAAATTACCTCTCAGGCCTTGACTGAAAACATCACTAACTTCAAAACGGCAAAACCACTAACCTCGAATAAACACACTATAAAACCCAATTATTCATTTCTAAAACATGTATATGGTTTGCCTTCTATTTCTAATTTTTAGATTTCCCTTTTTGTTTGCAATATTCTATTTTTTTATTTCGTTTCCTTATTGAATTCTATATATATCGATACATTGATTACTAACTATCAAATTATCTTAAAAATATTCTAACTCCTTAAATTCCCGGAAAAATTCGCCATAACCTCCTTTGTACCGGGAGCATCGGGATATTTCAAATAACCTCCCATGGCCCTCATCAATCCAAAAGAAAAATAAAAAGCCAAGCGGCTTGCCGATACGGCGCATAAAATATCATATATGAATTTAAACATGTACCTTGTTGTCGGGCACATAAATTAAAATCTTCATATACTTCATCCCATACCTGTCTAACACATGTTCACCTCTTTTCAATTCAATTCAACTCAATCCATTTGTTTGAATTCAGTTTCACCCATTTATTCTTTAATTAGCTATTTTGCCTATTCCACTTCTTTGTTTGAACATAACATGTTCAAACAAAATATTTAACTTGCTCATAACCAAATTGAATTTTCAATTTCAATTCTAGTTTCCTTTTGGATTTCGAATATAAATTTTCAAATCGAATTCACTTATTCAAAGCCCAATATCAATTCAAAATCCCATTAACTATTTACTATTCGAATTAGTTAATTCTATGCAATAATCAAAAATCTGATTTCTGTTTCAAAAATCAATTCATTACTCCACCTGAGTTCACATATTATCTACAACTCAAATCTGAAATTTTCTAAATAGAAATTCGGATTTTATTCGCTTAAAATCCTTTTATAAAATTAAATAATCCGTTATGGTTTTTAAATGGTTATGGCGCTATTTTTCTGAAAATTTGATTTTGATATAACTCAAAATCTATTTGACGAAATCCAGATTTTTCTCCTCCATTAGAAAACTATTATCAAATCGGTCCTGACGTTTCTTGTTTCAAAGAATTCCGACAACAATTGAGTTCTGTATACTCAATTGAAGTTCGAAACGCCAATTTACGAACTGCAGCGCTGCGGCGAGTTCGTTTTAATTATATTTATATATATAAACGCTTGAACTTCGTTTATAATAAATTCAACTCCATTATAATATATTTTTAATATATATCAAATCAAAATTTTAATTCAACATAATATTTTCGATTATCTATAATTGTCAATTTCTCCTTACTCGGTAATATATTTATTTATAATTCTATTTTCTATATTCAAATTCCATTTAAATTCTATTTGAATTCTATATTCAAATTACATTTGAATTTCTATATTCAAATTCTATTTCAAATCCCTTATTCAAATTCTATTTGAATTTCTCTTATTCAAATTCTATACTCACGTTTCGTTTAAATTTCTATATTCAATTTCTATTTGAAAATTCTATTTTTAAATTCCTACTTGAATCCTGTACTCAAATTCCAATTCAACTCTATTTGAATTCTATATTTAAACTCCATTTCACTTCTATTTGGATTCCTATATTTTAAATTTCATTGGAACTTTCTTTATTCAAATCCATTTGAATTCCTTTGAATTCAATTTCTGTTTCAATTCCTTTGAATTCAAATTCTATTTTAATTCCTTGAATTCAAATTCTATTTTAATTCCTTTTTAAATTTTATAATCATTCTTAAACAAGTCTCGATTTCAATTTCTTTTGAAATCGATATTTCTACTTTTTGGCAAATAGTTTTCCCTTTTCAATTTCACACTTGTATTTTTATTTCTGAATTATCCAATGATAATTCTTTTCACTTTATTTCTAAACTTTGTTTATAAAAGAACTACTTGTTTTTATTCCTTTAAAACAAGTTAATATTTTGATTCTATTCAAATTCCAAATTCTATTTTAGAAAAAAAAATAGAATTTTCCTTTTAAATCTCAAATACCCCTTTTCAAGATATTTTTATAAATCGACACTTAGGCCCAGTGATATTTAAACACCAAACAACCAATTTTTTATTTCAGGTTTTCTAACACATCATATATGACAGTATATATGCAAACAAATAAACAAACGGATAATATATTTTTGAGGAATCCAGTTGGATCCCTCCAACCTGTTTTCCCTGCATCCACAGACGTTAGTCAACATAAATAATACCCATCCTGCTTCGAGGCAGGATATCGCGGTATATAAGGTCATCCACTATTATAGTGTGGGGCGTATAGGGTAATCATCCGCTAATGGTACTGCGGGCATCCGCTAATGGTACTGCGGGAATCCAACCACCAATATATATATATATATATATATATATATAATAGCAACCACTAAGCCTAAATAACTAATATATTTAAGATGCACAAAAATATTGAATGCAACCAAACAAGCAACAAACAATTATTTTTAACTGATAAAAATAATTTTAAATAAAAGTTGAGTGAGATTTACTCACCAGGGTTTTAATTGCTGGAATAACGATTTATTTCCGATTAATTAAACAAATGTTTAATTTAATCGAAAATTCTGATTAGCTCCATATCGCTCCAAATCACTTCGATTCAATTCCAATGCATAGCATTTGACGATACAAAGCCGACTCATCTTGTTTCACTGAAAGTAGTTTTTCGTGATATAAGTTACAATCATTACAAGTTGATGATATAAAAATAAAATATATTGGTAATCTCAGTTATTCCTTAATCACCTTACATGTAGTAGCTTTGATTTTGAATGTAACAAAAATAGTTTGATTGAACTTTACTTAATTAATTTCTCCGATGATACTTAATCACTAATATACTCCGCCTATCATATGTAAACCCAACTATACATATAGCTTAGTCCCCACATAGGACCATTTCCATTTATTTTAAATCATCATAATTCATTTTAAATTAAATTTGTTAACCATTTTTAAAATCAGTCATTACTGGGAAGAAGTAAAGAATAAAACCGAACCTGCATTTTATTTTCACTCGTCCTCCTCCAATTAAAACTGTACGATCCCCTCTGCCACTAACACCGTTGATAACCATCAGTTATTCTTCAAGATTTTCAACTAAAATAAATTACAAATCCAAAGCTTCTAAAAACCCCACACCTTGTCAATCAATGAAGCACCACTGTCATGAACTTGCTTCCCAGTTTCAAACCCCAGATCGACGTCAGCTCTTCCATTCAAAACCGCACTCCTCAAATTCCATGCTGTCGAACCCCAACTCTTCCGATACATCCTGACAGCAAACAGTGTTCGCTCTACCCCCTTATCGACACTCCCTGACACTAAAAAAAACAGGATCGATCGCCAAGAAGTTTCGACTTTGTGCCCTAAATTTCGATGACCGATAGCTTCTCTGCCCTAAAATCGATCGGGGTTGAACGTCGCTCCTTCAAACACCTCGTGCCCCTCCTTAGTTCCTAAACAACGCCTAAATACTTTATAACCCGAAGTCGAGACCCTCCCAGAACTTGAATCGAGCGCACTCTTGCCTCCTTAGAATTCGAAAATTGATTTCGATTTTTTTTCCGGTGATTCCATTTGAGTTGTGAACGATGAAAAGGAAACGAGAGGAAAAGGAAAAATAGACAGAGAAGGGGGAGGAGTCGCGAATTTATAGAAAAGTAAGGGGACATAGTCGGCCAAGTACAGAACAAATCTTTTAAGGAATTTAAATGGATTTCGATTTTAAATATAATTTAATTAAACTTGATTTGACTTAAAGATATTTTCACTTTATTTTAAACCGATATTGATTTGATCTCGTGCTTATCCACTAAAATAATATCGGGGTCTATTACTTAAACCGCGAACCGCTATTTTAACGTAACCACTGCCGTTTCAACGTTATAACACTATTCTGAACTCAACAGAATAGATTATAAATTTTAATTCGAACGTATATATAAAATAACCATATTATCTTGATATAAAAAAATTTAAATTCAGAACTAATCATTTTCTTTAAAATAAATTATTATTATTATCGTTCATATTCAGATAGAACTGACGCTGATCATCTGAATCACTTCTATTCGGTTTGAACTTCGATTTCAATATATTTCGTATTATGATAATGTAATATAATCGAAATAAAATCGTATTTCGATTATTAATTGATAAAATTAATATAAAAATTCACTTATATTATCAATTCAATATTAAAAACCACATTAAATATTTAAAATAATTTTTCTGAAAATCAGGGTCGTTACAAGTGTTCGTCGTCACGATTCCAATGCAAGTCGTTTCGTTGAATTTTGTGTTGGTTTGCAAAATATATAAACATTTAAAGTTTAAGTACATAAATTAATTTAGCAAAGTAATTAACAAATTAGTTAAGCCACTAATTACATTCTTCTTCATTGCCATCAGACATCATGCAAACCCATTCTCCGACCAAAACTCCTACCAAAACTCCTACCTGCGCACTGAAATTCGAGCCACCGGTCAACGATCGGGGTAGCCCACGACGTCGAGCACTTCACCACCTTCCACCGCCCACAGCAGGGTCCAACTCGATGGCTCCAGTGACGCCAGAAATGACAGCGAACAGCGAGGCTTTGAGAGCCAAATTCGAACATGATTCTTCATGAAAATCGATCTTAGTCATACCAAGTTGAAGCTCATACTTAGCTCTTGAATTTTCCCGTTATATGTTTCTTCAATCGATTGTTTGATTCTGTGTAAATTAAGGGGGAAGCTTCGAAAATCTCGGTCATTAATTAAGACCGGCAGCGCAGAAAACAGAAATGGGAATTAGATTAGGGTTTGCCCATTTTATATATATTATATATATATATATATATATATAATTTAATAATATTTTAATTCTGTTAAGTGAGATTTTTCATTCGAACTCCAAATCAAACCCAAAGACTGTCGTTCCTAACCAAATACCCCCATTCCGGACACAATGGGATATGTTTCGTAAGCTAATTCGACTGTTATGATCATTTTTTTCAAAATTAAAATATAAATTAATATAACATTACATATTGAATTTGAACGTACATTTTAATTTACCGGGGCCACATACTGACTCCAAAAATTATGAAAATTGAAATCTAGCTATGTTTTGACAATACGGTCATTACAAAATAATTTCGTCGAATTTAGAGACCGTTTGAAAAATGGCCTTTTTATTAGCTTATTAAATTTAAACTGAAATTGAAAATGCGTTTAAATTCACCACGCTCACATACTGATTCCAAATGGCTTGAAATTTTAAACCTGACAATAATTTGACGTTCTGGATCCAACAAAAGTGGTTTCGTCGAAAACATAGGTCATTTGCAAAATGGCTATTTTAAGGCTTATATAATATTAATATATTCTATAGCGACTATTCTAAATTTTAATTTAGACATAAATTTCAATTTATAAAGTGAAAACTCAGTTTCTTACATTCGTTAGGAAGATACAGTTAAATAGATTCTAAAGTTTCTTGTTTTATCCAATTCTGACTTATATTGAATTCTGTATATTCATTTGAAATTAAAAACCGAATTTTCAAACTACCGTGCCATTTCAAGTGGGACTTCAAATTCTTGAGCCATGAAGCACACATTTGCTTGTTCATTTTCGCTATCATTATAACTGTCTTATGAATCTGAATCTGAGTCTACCCATGTAACAGAAAAGGCCTTCTTTTCGAATTTCTCTTTCTTATTTTTGTTGTTAAAAATTTTCTAATTTTCTTTCAGTTCTGGACAATCTTTTACCATGTGACCTTTCTTGTGACAATTAAAGCATTTTAAATTTGAGGATGAAAGTTTGCTTGAGGTATTTTTCTTGAAATGTCCTTTCCTGTATTTTAGAGAATTCTTAAAGTTTTTGGCAATAAAAGCTAAATCCTCATCTTTTGATTCTGATTCTTCTTTATTAGCATGAAACGCTACATTCTTTTTCTCTTGAGCTGATTCCCTTTTTACTTGAAGATTTACTTCATAAGACATCAGATTGCCTATGAGTTCTTCTAGTTTCATAGTTGATAAATCATTAACTTCGTCAATGGTTAATACTTTTCTTTCCCAATCGTCAGTTAGAGAATTTAGCACTTTTGATACAATATCAAAGTCATTATATTTTTCTCCCAATCCTATCAATGCATGTAGAATGTCTTGAAATCTTGAATACATTTCATTGGTGGTTTCATTTTGTCTCATTTTAGAGTTCTGGAACTGGTTTTTGAGCATTGAGATTTTGTTTGTTTGACTTTGCTTGTACCTTCATGGATAATTTTGAATGTTTCCCATATTTGATATATTGAAGTACAAATGCGAACACGATTGAACTCATTCCTATCCAAAGCACAATATAGCATATTCATAGCTTTGGCATTTGCATTTGCTTCATCCTTTTGAGTTGTTGTCCATGTTGAATATTCAGTTATAGGTGCTGTGAATTCTTTTTGAGTAGCATTCCATGCACTAAAAGCACTTGCTTGCATGTATATCCTCATTCTTGTAGCCCAAAAATTGTAGTGTGGTCCATTGAACAAAGGTGGTCTTTGAGTTGATTGTCCTTCAGCAAAAGTAGTTGAGCTAGTACTTGGATTTTTCTCCATATTATTAAAGTATCAAATAATGGTGTTACAGTTATAGGATGGTCTTGCTCTAATACCAATGTAAAGTTTCTAAGCAGCGGTAGGATCATATAGTATGGAGTATAAATACGATAAGGTATAGTAGTAGTTGTAAGTAAAATCACACGGTCGATTTATACTGGTTCGAACCACTGTCATACGTCCAGTCCCAGACCCCCTTCTGGTATTTCGTTAACACAAACACCAATCACGAAGAGATTTGATCAAGAGATATGAATTAGAAGGTTGTGACTCTTCATAATAGGTTGCAATCCTTCGTATTTAGATGTATGAATAGAAATTTCATATGTCAGTTTTGATTTGAAAAATAAAACAGCAAGGAAATAGTTCAATTCGAAGCGAATTCAGACGTCTGAAATTTTCTATGTCTGAATATTACATGAATCTGAAATTTGTTTCAGCAAGCAGACATCTGTTGGAAAATTTTCAAACGTCTGTTTTCTGAGACAGACTTATTCCTTGCCTATTTAATTGTGAAAATATAAATAAAATGTGTGTGTGGGTAATCATCAAGGAAGACTTTAACAAATAAATCTAAGACTAACAAACTCTTACAACATATATAATCTTCGTTTTTGTTCTTAAATCTGTTTTCGAATATCTTCCTGTAAAACAGAGTTAGTTGATATAGTATATATGCTTATGTATAGTTGTTATAGTCAAAACGCTATATAGCGAGATTCAACAATACAAAGACGAAATTGAGTGTCATTTTTCATGTCGTAGTATGAAGTACGTACACCATGTATTTCGTTAAACTTTTGATGTTTCTATTTTGCAAACGGGGAAGAAAGTTTGTAAATCAATCGTTATTTACCACCTCTAAACTACTATTTTCTTACTACTGCAGGTGCTGTAACACCAGAACAGAATTTAAGTGCCTCAACACTGGTTACACATGCAAAAAATTCTTTGTGTCAAGATCAAAGTAACTGAACTAGATTCTTTAAAGATAAAGATAATGCCTATCCATTTTAGTTCACTCTTACATAAATTGATGTATTACAAACAGTGTATTCTCTGAGTCTTTTTTCAACCAAATGCATATTCCGAGTCACAGGTGTAGTATAATCCAATGTTATAATCGAAACTTAGACTATTGCAACCATTTTCTCACCTAATGTTAACCATGTGTTACCCAATCACATCATATCTTTATACACATTCATGCAGTGTTGATTTCTTGCTGACTAATGTTAATAAGCACATGTTTTCTAAACAAGATATAGTATACAACAACCGTTGCAATGAATATTTAAATTATTTAATGCATACTTAAATTTTTTGCATGTAAGATTGTAAATCTTGTAGTTAAAAAAACACCGTTTGATAAAAAGATAAATTTATTTATCTTTTCCGTGTACTACTTTTTTATTACTAAAAAAACACAATGATACAAATTTATTTATCTTTTCCGTGTAATGACCCAGATTTCCATAACATCAGAGTTGACTATATACATCATACGTCCAACCCAAATATCACGAAAATACGGAACATTTTTTTTAGAAGAAAGAGATAGAAGAAGAACAGAAATAACAATACAGAATCTCACATCGCAGCGGAACAAAATATAATATATCATATCTTTGAAATACAAAATCTTCACTGTATAACATAGACTTATCAGAATACCACACTTACAACACAGCGGAACAACACTATAACTAGATAACGCTGAAGCCTCCTGCTCCAAGCTCCTTTAGATATATCTGAAAAATCCTGAACTACTTGACTGCCCGTACAAATTTAGGCACCCAAGAGTTTAGGTAGAACAAAACAAATAAACTCCGGGTCAGTCATGGGACTGGTATGAGTAAACAGTTTAAAACAGTTTCAGAAAACTAAATGATATCTCATAAGACCACGCCGTATAACACGGAACGGGTTTTTCCCTTATGAGAATCCAAACACTTGACTTATCTTTCAAAATCCCTTTGAAAGGAACGATAATCTTTATATCAAAACTCTTTTGATATTATAATATTGTCTAAATCAAGTAAATAACAATCTAGTGGAATGTTTGCATCTCACGTTCCACATATATAATATACAATCAAAACCGCAAGCACATATTGGGTAATGGATTTCCAACTATGACAAGGTATGGGACCACCTTCCGCTGGTATATCTCTAGAGGAGAATACACCGAGTTCAACAAGAACATCTTGCAACTTAGCCACACATGACCGACCACTCATTTGGCTTGAGTGTATCGAATGTATATCACCAACGGTTGGGATCAGCAACCGTTTCCCGAATGGGACAGCATCAACAATAGATTTTTAGAAGTAAATGAAACTCTAGATCAGACGATTATACACCCTAATAGGTGCGACCTACATAGCCATGCTGCTTGCCCGATTTCTATCATTTACCGGTTGTTGAGGCCAGAGGCTACGATTTATCATCACATCAGATTCACTTCGAATGCCACATTGTCAAATCCATCAAATCACTGATTGACGTCCTCAACAGTACATTACGTGTTAGCTAAAAGAAGTTTCCTTCTCCGCTTCCACTCTTGGTACGGTTGAAGAAATCAATGTACGTGACCTTTCTGGAAATACTCTGTCAGACATTCATCCATACAAGTCACCCAGGAACAGGATGAATCGAAGGCACAATTTCTATTAATAGAGAAAGTCCTTGCACTCTACTCCATCTTCGATTATCTTTATATAATCTGATTCGCACGCTACTGCCAATACGGAGTGGTTCTTCGGATAATAATCCAACCGGTCTCTCCATATTGACAACGATGGTCAAAACTTCGATAGTCTGTGATTTAACTATCGAATAAAAACAAGTGTTTCGATAGTCGATGATTTAACTATCGAAGAAAACAAGTGTTCATCCAAACATCCAACAATCACTGAACCTTTAATTAATATTCAATTAATAAATCTCTTCTCTATTTCTTTATCAATATTTGTTAACCAAATATTTTCATATATCGCCTCCTTTTATTTTCTGTACTTAGAAAATATCTTCTATTTATAATTGAAAAATATTCCAATTACTTATCTCTTTTCCAATCTCTTTATTTCTATATTTAGGAAATATTTAACATCTATTTCCCAGCTTACATTTATTTGGGTTAAAACGGATGTTGTGTAAAACATCGTTACGACAACCCAAATACTATATTCAACTAACTCTTATCTAACATTGATCTTCGAGCCTGAAATCTTACTATTTATTTGTTAATAATGAAATCAATCGAGTTGGGGTATAACTACCTCTCAGACCTTGACTGAATAACATTTATAACGTCAAAACAGATAAGACTACATACTCGAATAATCAATACCATATTTAACACCCCGTATGTTGAATAACTTGTTATAATATAAATCAGGGCAGAATTAAATTTTAAAATCTGAATCAGGGGAAATGGGTTATGCCGTTGCGTTCGTCTCGGAAAAATACGCGAAATAGAGTCCGAGTTTTCGAAAATCGGAGTCCGTATGACCGAGTTAAGGCCCGAAGAAGTTTTCAGAAAATTTAAATTTCAAAAACAGATTTCAAATGCAGAAATGGAGCAAGGCGGGAAAATTCCCGCCAAGCACCAGGTCGACCCCCGTGTCGACTGGGGAGTCGACACCCAGGTGGGTGTGTCGACAGTAGTGTCGACACCCCTGTCGACACAGGGTGCAACCTGGCTTGCTCGGCCAGATTGGCCTGGGTGCACCGTTTTGGGGTTTGGGCTGTGTTTTGGGGCTGTGACGAAATCTGACGGCTCTAACCTAAATTCGGGTTAATCTAAGGGCCTAAAACATTTAACTAATATATAAATACACCCTAAGACTACCCTAATCCATACTAAAAATAGATACAACGTCATCATGCCGTCAAAATGCAACTTAGAAGGAGCCTCCACAAATTAAAGAGGAAGATAGCTTCTCAAATCAACTTCTAATCAACTCTAGCAACTTAATCTTCTTCATAGGAGTGCTAATCAACAAGTTGTGAGTTTTTATGCCTTTAGCAAGCAATTGCTAAACTAATTATGATAGGATATAATGAGGTTATGGTTATGAATGTGGATCAATGCAAGTTATGATATCATATGCTATGTGCTCATGATGTTAGTTATGCAAGTTTTATGCTATATGTTCATGATGCTAGTTATGCAAGTTTTATGCTATATGTTCATGATGATAGTTATGCAAATCACTATGATAAGCATTGATCCATTATGGCACCATGTTATGCAAGTTTGGTGTTTGATTATATGCAAGTTCATATATGATATGTTATGCAAGTTTGGTGTTTGATTATATGCAAGTTCATATATGACAAGTTATGCAAGTTTGGTGCTTGATTATATGCAAGTAACATGTGCAAGTTTACACCTTTGTATGATATGCATACATATGCAAGTTTACCCCTTTGTATGATATGCATACATATGCAAGTTTACCCCTTTGTATGATATGCATACATATGCATGTTTACCCTTTTTTATGATATGAGTAACATATGCAAGTTCATCCCTTTTTAGACCTATGACATGTATGCAAGTTTATCCCTTTATGATAGGTCTATGACATGAACATCTATGCAAGTTACCCTCTTTATGACATATGTGATTCATGCAAGTTTGGGTTGGTTATTTATGCTAGTTGAGTTTGATGCTATGGTCATATATGCAAGTTGACACCTTTAAAACCCATGTTGATGCTAATGTTATGCTAAGTTGAACCCATTGTATTTGTGATGAATCTTCCCTTATTAAGTATGTCATGTTAGCGTATTACGTGGGGAACGATGGGGTTAATATTCATGTTAACAAAATTGTGGTGAAATTGGTATGAAGTTGCATACCATAAGTGGATGGACATAATTGAGTCAATTATGTACATCATTAAGTTGGAATTAATTAGGGAAAATTAATTCAAAATATGGGGGTGATTAATTAAGTGTAATTAATCGACTAAGACACGAGGTTGGACCCTTTTGTAGCATAAGACTGCCCGGACCCGACCGGCAAACCCAGCGGCTACAAATGATTGGCCCAATGTGAGAGGTCTTAGGCATAAACTAAATACGTGACAAGTGTAAAGACACGAGGTTAGACTCTGTTATGGCGTAAGGCTGCCCGGACCCGACCGGCAAATCCAGCTGCCATAAAAGACAGTCTAATGTGAGAGGTCTTTACAAAGGTTACGTTCTTAATCAATTAAGAAACACTTAACCAGATAAGTATGTAGTGGGGCATGAGGGGTTAAGTGGGTGCCTTGGGTGGCATGTGGAAATCAAGTAAGTGCCTTGGGTGGCATGTGGAAATCTAGTGGGTTGCCTTGGGTGGCAATAGAAAATACGATTAGAATACTTAACCAAGTGGAAACATGTAATTAAACATGATTAAAGGGTTAACTGGGATGCACTACAAAAGGGACAAGCTTAGGTGGGTAGCTTGTGGGGGCCCATTTCAACCAGTAACCCATATGTATCTTTGTGGGCTCGACCCATGTCGAGGACGGGACACGCGTACTGGGCTTGACTATAAGATGCCAAAACGGGTTAGCGATGGCAACGCAAGTCCAACGGGTTTCATATGCGTGTGTGGACCCGGGCTGGTAGGTAAGACGTTGTTGCATCGTGTAGGTATAAGCCGTGCACCGTTGATTGTATCGGGTTGCCACTTTGGGGAGTGATACACCCCACTGTGGGGCCAGCACGGGTATCTACGTTAGGGAGTCGATCGCTTGGGGAGTAGTGGGTACACCTAGTGGAGATAGGGGCAGACGGCACCTATGTGGTCAGCTAGGGGTACACGAAACTACTAGTTATATTTTCTAAGTCCATGGGTGGGATCAACCTTTGAGTAGGAATGACTGGTGTGGTGCAGTGTAATAATTATCCTTGGGTGGGTAGATGCGTCTTTACCGTTATCTTCGTTCTTCCTATGTCTAGTTGGCTGCTTAGTGTAGTCATTTATCCCCAGTCATTACCGTACCAAGTTTATATCATACCCTAATTACTTTAATGATTGTATTGTTAAAGTTATAGGACTCGCTCAGACTTATGTCTGACCCCGTTGTTTTTATCTTTTTCCCCCTCAGGTCCTCAGGTTGGGCCTAGCACTAGTGGGCTTTGATCAGATTTCTTTATCTATCTTTTGGAGCTTGGACCGTTGATGTAAAGCCCAGCTTATCTTTTCTATTATGGCTATTAGTTATGTAGTGGGATTATGTACTTATGTTTTTATCAGGATGGATATTTAGTACTTGACTCTTGTTTTATGGTTTTGTAACCAAACATGTTTACCTTCTGCTGCAATGAAATGATGTTTTAGTTAACAAGTATTATTTATATCTGTCTTGTTGTAATTTTTCTGTTCTATATTCACTTAAAATACTCCACCGAAGTTAAGGCATTCCCATAGTGAGTGACCGTAGCGGGTGTGGGGTGTTACACGTGGTATCAGAGCTAAAGGTTACCAGAACAGATAATTTTTTTAGAAAAACTATTTTTCTAAAAACATTTTTGGAAGAAGTATTTTCAAAAACATGTCTTTTAAGAGAAAAGTTTTTGAAAGAAAAGCATAATCCCCAATAGCCATATCTCTATCTTTCGAATTCTCCGTTTTGAATCTTTCCTTTTTCGTTTCAGCATGGCTGAAGATCTTAACTTTCCGGAGGGTGTGGCGATACCAGTATGGTATAGGAGATTGATGGAGGCTAGAGCCGTCGCTGCGGGTCCAGCAGATGTTCCTCCACCACCAGTTGCACCCGATCTTCCTCCCCCTCCTCCTCCTCGTGTGGATACTTTTGCTAAGACTTGCAAGGAATTTAAGGCTATGGGAGGGAAACCTTTTCAAGGATCAGAAACTTTTGTGGAAGCTAGGGATTGGCTTAAGGAAACGGAAGAGTTGATAGACATCTTTGAGATGGAAGAAGGAAAGAAAGTCAAGTTAGCTGCTTGGTTAATGAAGGGAGAGGCCTCGTTCTGGTGGGAGGTCACTAATGGAGAGCGCCCTGTTGACTCTTGGGCGGATTTCAGACAAAGGTTTGTGGCAAAGTTTCTCTCAAGGGCGTAAGAAAATCTGTATATGGAAAGGTTCTTGACTCTAAAGCAAGGAAACCTATCAGTGAAGGAATATGTCAACAAGTTTAATCAGTTGGCAAGGTTTGGCATAGACACGGTGAATACACCGGAGAAGAAGGCTTTGAGGTTCGTTAAAGGCTTGAATGAACCGATGCATGGAAATGCTATGACTCACATCCCTATGGGGGCCACCTTTGAGAAGCTATTAGACATGGCACTTATGCATGAGGAAGAGAAGGGTCCCAATGCTAATAAGGCACCCGAGAAGAAAGGAGATCAGAAGAGATCTCAACAGCAACAGCAAAACAAGGGTGGGAAAGGCAACGGTGGCAAGGGAAAGAAGAAGTGCTTCAATTGTGGGACACCAGGCCACCTAAGCAAAGATTGTCGGAAGAAGAAGAAGACTGGCTGCTTCCACTGTGGCAAAGCAGGGCATATAGTAAAGGACTGCCCTAAGAAGGGGCAGAGGACGGGATCTACCTCAGGAGGACAGGTGCAAGCTCTTATGGCACCAGGTCAGGCAAGGGGGCAAGTTCAGGCTCTCGCGGTTCCACCGATTCAGGAAAGAGGTAGAACTATTTCCGTTGAAAGTCTGGTTTTTCTGTTTGATCATCCTGTCCGTACTTTGTTTGACTCTGGCGCATCGCATTCGTTTATCTCATCATCATTAGTTGAGTCACTGCACTTAGACACCAGTCTAGTAGATGATCCCTTGGTTGTTTCAAACCCAATTGGGGGCTCCACTTATTTGTCCATGATATTTTTGGGTTTGAAGATTTCTATACTTAGCGTTGAGTTTAGATGTGATGCTTTTGTTTTGGGCTTCACGGGCTATGGGTTAATTTTGGGCATGGACTGGTTATCCAGTAATGGTGCCATTCTTGATTGTGAAAGGAGAGTTGTTAGGCTCATGACCCGCTTGGGTAACACTCTCGAGATCTCTTGTAATCCCATGGATTCTGTTATGCTAAGTTATCTTGAATCGCTTGACGCTTCGGTCGAGAGTTTGCGATCTGTTAGAGTGGTCCGGGAATACTCGGATGTGTTTGAGGAGGTGAAGGGCTTACCTCCGAAGCGGGAGATAGACTTCCGAATATTTCTGGTAGACAATGCTAAACCAGTATCTTTGCCAGTGCGCCACATGGCTACTCGTGAGAAGAGGGAACTCCATAAGCAAGTAGGGGAGTTGCTTGAAAAGGGGTTCATAAGACGAAGTATATCGGAGTGGGGTGCTCCAGTGGTTTTTGCCACGAAGGCGGATGGGTCTCTCAGACTTTGTGTAGACTATAGAGAACTCAACAAGCATACAAAGAAGAATAGACACCCATTGCCGAGGATTGATGATCTCTTTGATCAATTGGTTGGCGCCTCGGTGTTTTCGCAGTTGGACTTAGCCACGGGGTTTCATCAGTTGAGAGTGGCTGAGGATAGTATAGAGAAGACTGCCTTTAGAACTCCGGATGGTTTCTATAAGTGGCTGGTGATGCCCTCTGGTTTGACGAACGCCCCTGCATACTTTGTTGATTTGATGAGTAGGGTGTTCAGGGAGTACCTTAATAAGTTCGTGCTGGTCTTTGTGGATGACATCTTAGTCTTTTCTAAGAATGAAGAAGAGCATGCCCTATATCTTAGGGAAGTGTTGGAGACTCTTCGAGCGCATAGCCTTAAGGCTAAATTCTCTAAATGTCACTTTTGGAGGAAGGAGGTGCGGTTCTTAGGGCACGTGGTCTCTAAGGAAGGGATAGCTGTGGATCCCGCGAAGGTAGTGTCCATCCAAGATTGGAAGGTTCCGAAGAATGCTACCGAGGTGAGGAGTTTCTTGGGGTTGGCTGGCTACTATAGGAAGTTTATCAAGGACTTCGCGAAGATATCAGCCCCATTAACTCGCTTGACAAAGAAGAATCTAGTCTTCACATGGGACGTAGATTGTGATGATGCGTTCCAACGGTTAAAGAGAGCTTTAACCACAGCTCCAGTCTTAGTGTTGCCAGATGGGAGTAAGCCATTTGTTGTTTATACCGATGCTTGTGGGACAGGACTAGGCGCAGTCTTAATGCAAGAGGGAAGGGTAATAGCCTATGGGGGAAGGCAGTTGAGAGCGCATGAGAAAAATTACCCTACACATGATCTAGAGTTGGCCGCTATTGTTTTTGCGCTTAAGTCTTGGCGCCATTATCTTCTTGGCGAGAGGTTCGAATTGTTCACTGACCACAAATCTTTGAAGTACTTGTTTTCTCAGAAGGATTTGAACTTAAGACAGCAAAGGTGGATGGAGTTCTTAGCATCCTGTGATTTCGAGATAGCGTATACCCCTGGCAAGGGTAACGTGGTGGCGGACGCCTTAAGCAGAAAAAGGTTGTCCTTGAGTCCATTGTTCGTGGAACGACGAAGCTTGGAATTTATCTTGATGTTTGATTTCAGACCTTCCGTTGACTTTGTACCCGGTTTGCTAGCATCCT
Source organism: Allium sativum (assembly GCA_030737875.1). Classification (NCBI taxonomy): domain Eukaryota; kingdom Viridiplantae; phylum Streptophyta; class Magnoliopsida; order Asparagales; family Amaryllidaceae; genus Allium; species Allium sativum. The sequence continues at coordinate 457,836,270 of CM060909.1, forward strand.
TAGAGGTCAGACCTACTCTTTTGGGACGGATTGGCGAGGCACAACGGGACGACCCACAGTTGGTTGAGTTGGTAGAGAGGCTCATAAGGGGGGAGTCGTCCAGCCATTTGAGTAGGTACACCCTAGACGATAGGGGGTGGTTGCGTAGAGACGGTAGACTTTGTGTACCGCAAGACAAGGGTTTGAGGAAGGCTATACTTGATGATGCACATCGTTCGAAGATGACCATTCATCCCGGTGGGGACAAGATGCACCAAGACATGAAGCGAGTTTTCTTTTGGGCCGGTATGAAGAAGGATGTGGCCGAGTATGTCGCTAGATGCTTGGTGTGCCAACAAGTGAAAGCGGAGCAAAAGAAACCCGGTGGGTTGCTTCACCCATTGGAAGTTCCACAATGGAAGTGGGATAGCGTCTCGATGGATTTTATTGATGGGTTACCGAGATCAAGGAAGGGTAATACGGGAATTTGGGTTGTGGTAGACAGACTTACTAAGAGCGCCCATTTTATACCCGTGAAGAGTAAGAGGACTGCTCCATGGCTAGCTTCAGTTTACCTTCGAGAGATAGTTCGGTTGCATGGTGTACCTTCTAGCATAGTGAGCGATCGAGATCCTATCTTCACTAGCGAGTTTTGGAAGAGTTTGCAAGAGGCGGTAGGGACTCAGTTGTGTTTGAGCACCGCATATCATCCTCAGACGGACGGCCAGACCGAGAGGGTGAATCGTGTTCTAGAAGACCTTTTGAGGCTATGTATCTTAGATTTTGGAGGTACATGGGAAGAGCATCTTCCATTGGTGGAGTTCGCGTATAATAACAGCTTTCAGTCTAGTATTGGCATGGCTCCTTTTGAAGCTCTTTATGGAAGGCCTTGTCGATCACCTACATGTTGGTGGGAATCTACGGATAAGATCTTGCTTGGGCCTGATATGGTTAGAGAGACTTTGGATTCGAAGAAGGATGAAAGCGGCGCAAGACAGACAGAAATCTTACGCGGATAAGAGGAGGACGGATCTTGAGTTTGATGTTGGGGACATGGTCTTTGTTAAAGTATCTCCATTACGGAATGTTGTTCGCTTTGGGTCCGTTGGGAAGTTAGCACCAAGGTTTGTAGGACCGTTTCCTATTAAGGAAAGGATTGGACAGATGGCATATAGAGTGGATTTACCCGAGAGACTTAGTGGGGTACATGACGTATTCCATGTGTCACATTTGAGGAAGTGCCTACATGAGACCGCAGAGGTGGTAGAGCCGAGCTTGCTTAGAGAAGTGGAGATAGAGCGTGATACGACGATTCGACGAGCTCCTACCCGCATCCTTGGGTCAGAGATTAGGAAGTTGAGAAACAGAGAGGTTCAACTAGTCAAAGTGCAATGGGGAGATGATGAGAGCAACGCTACTTGGGAGACAGAAGCGAAGATGCGTTCACAGTACCCATTTCTTTTTTAGGGTATGTCTTTTAACTTCTCCTTTATCGTTTTTCTAGTACTTATCTTATCTTTAGTATGTCCTCTCATTAGTACCTTTGACCTTTATATAGGGTAAACCTATGGTTGAAACATGTGTTTGAGACATGTTATGCTTGATGGATGCGTGTGGATGCAAGTGTTTGCTAGTGGTTGCTCATGGATGCATATACACACACTTTAGACACTAGATCGGCTCAGTCACTTCATATTGCATATTGCATATAATTGTGTGTAGGTAGCTATATTAATGGATGTATAATGGTTGTGTTATCATATGGATGATGCATTTTGGTGTATGGTTGTGCACACATGTAGAAAGAGTATGTGTCGATAGGGTTCTTTCGCATACATATTGGATGCATGGCACTATCATGGTTTGCATTAAGGAGGTCAACTGAATCAGTAGACCGCCTGATTTTGCATTAGACAGGGAACATATACACACACTTTTTGCATATGTTCATACAGCATTAGAAACTTTAAGGACAATGGATGCCAGTGTTTGATGGTTTAGTAGATGGTTGTTTGGTTGGTAGGATACGTTCTTCTTGACTTAGAGATTTCGAGGACGAAATCCTTTAAGTAGGGGAGAATGTAACACCCCGTATGTTGAATAACTTGTTATAATATAAATCAGGGCAGAATTAAATTTTAAGATCTGAATCAGGGGAAACGGGCTATGCCATTGCGTTCGTCTTGGAAAAATATGCGAAATAGAGTCCGAGTTTTCGAAAATCGGAGTCCGTATGACCCAGTTAAGGCCCGAAGAAGTTTTCAGAAAAAATAAATTTCGAAAACATATTTCAAATGCAGAAATGGAGCAAGGCGGGAAAATTCCCGCCAAGCACCAGGTCGACCCCCGTGTCGACTGGGGTGTCGACACCCAGGTGGGTGTGTCGACAGTAGTGTCGACACCCCTATCGACACAGGGTGCAACCTGGCTTGCTCGGCCAGATTGGCCTGGGTGCACCGTTTTGGGGTTTGGGCTGTGTTTTGGGGCTGTGACGAAATCTGACAGCTCTAACCTAAATTAGGGTTAATCTAAGGGCCTAAAACACTTAACTAATCTATAAATACACCATAAGACTACCCTAATCCATACTAAAAATAGATACAACGTCATCATGCCGTCAAAATGCAACTTAGAAGGAGCCTCCACAAATTAAAGAGGAAGATAGCTTCTCAAATCAACTTCTAATCAACTCTAGCAACTTAATCTTCTTCATAGGAGTGCTAATCAACAAGTTGTGAGTTTCTATGCCTTTAGCAAGCAATTTCTAAACTAATTATGATAGGATATAATGAGGTTATGGTTATGAATGTGGATCAATGCAAGTTATGATATCATATGCTATGTGCTCATGATGTTAGTTATGCAAGTTTTATGCTATATGTTCATGATGCTAGTTATGCAAGTTTTATGCTATATGTTCATGATGCTAGTTATGCAAATCACTATGATAAGCATTGATCCATTATGGCACCATGTTATGCAAGTTTGGTGTTTGATTATATGCAAGTTCATATATGATATGTTATGCAAGTTTGGTGTTTGATTATATGCAAGTTCATATATGACATGTTATGCAAGTTTGGTGCTTGATTATATGCAAGTAACATGTGCAAGTTTACACCATTGTATGATATGCATACATATGCAAGTTTACCCCTTTGTATGATATGCATACATATGCATGTTTACCCTTTTTTATGATATGAGTAACATATGCAAGTTCATCCCTTTTTAGACCTATGACATGTATGCAAGTTTATCCCTTTATGATAGGTCTGTGACATGAACATCTATGCAAGTTACACTCTTTATGACATATGTGATTCATGCAAGTTTGGGTTGGTTATTTATGCTAGTTGGGTTTGATGCTATGGTCATATATGCAAGTTGACACCTTTAAAACCCATGTTGATGCTAATGTTATGCTAAGTTGAACCCATTGTATTTGTGATTAATCTTCCCTTATTAAGTATGTCATGTTAGCGTATTACGTGGGGAACGATGGGGTTAATATTCATGTTAACAAAATTGTGGTGAAATTGGTATGAAGTTGCATACCATAAGTGGATGGACATAATTGAGTCAATTATGTACATCATTAAGTTGGAATTAATTAGGGAAAATTAATTCAAAATATGGGGGTGATTAATTAGGTGTAATTAATCGACTAAGACACGAGGTTGGACCCTTTTGTAGCATAAGACTGCCCGGACCCGACCGGCAAATCCAGCGGCTACAAATGATTGGCCCAATGTGAGAGGTCTTAGGCATAAACTAAATACGTGACAAGTGTAAAGACACGAGGTTAGACTCTGTTATGGCGTAAGGCTGCCCTGACCCGACCGGCAAATCCAGCTGCCATAAAAGACAGTCTAATGTGAGAGGTCTTTACAAAGGTTACGTTCTTAATCAATTAAGAAACACTTAACCAGATAAGTATGTAGTGGGGCATGAGGGGTTAAGTGGGTGCCTTGGGTGGCATGTGGAAATCAAGTAAGTGCCTTGGGTGGCATGTGGAAATCTAGTGGGTTGCCTTGGGTGGCAATAGAAAATACGATTAGAATACTTAACCAAGTGGAAACATGTAATTAAACATGATTAAAGGGTTAACTGGGATGCACTAGAAAAGGGACAAGCTTAGGTGGGTAGCTTGTGGGGGCCCATTTCAACCAGTAACCCATATGTATCTTTGTGGGCTCGACCCATGTCGAGGACGGGACACACGTACTGGGCTTGACTATAAGAGGCCAAAACGGGTTAGCGGTGGCAACGCAAGTCCAACGGGTTTCATATGCGTATGTGGACCCGGGCTGGTAGGTAAGACGTTGTTGCATCGTGTAGGTATAAGCCGTGCACCGTTGATTGTATCGGGTTGCCACTTTGGGGAGTGATACACCCCACTGTGGGGCCAGCACGGGTATCTACGTTAAGGAGCCGATCGCTTGGGGAGTAGTGGGTACACCTAGTGGAGATAGGGGCAGACGGCACCTATGTGGTCAGCTAGGGGTACACGAAACTACTAGTTATATTTTCTAAGTCCATGGGTGGGATCAACCTTTGAGTAGGAATGACTGGTGTGGTGCAGTGTAATAATTATCCATGGGTGGGTAGATGCGTCTTTACCGTTATCTTCGTTCTTCCTATGTCTAGTTGGCTGCTTAGTGTAGTCATTTATCCCCAGTCATTACCGTACCAAGTTTATATCATACCCTAATTACTTTAATGATTGTATTGTTAAAGTTATAGGACTCGCTCAGACTTATGTCTGACCCCGTTGTTTTTATCTTTTTCCCCCTCAGGTCCTCAGGTTGGGCCTAGCACTTGTGGGCTTTGATCAGATTTCTTTATTTATCTTTTGGAGCTTGGACCGTTGATGTAAAGCCCAGCTTATCTTTTCTATTATGGCTATTAGTTATGTAGTGGGATTATGTACTTATGTTTTTATCAGGATGGATATTTAGTACTTGACTCTTGTTTTATGGTTTTGTAACCAAACATGTTTACCTTCTGCTGCAATGAAATGATGTTTTAGTTAACAAGTATTATTTATATCTGTCTTGTTGTAATTTTTCTGTTCTATATTCACTTAAAATACTCCACCGAAGTTAAGGCATTCCCATAGTGAGTGACCGTAGCGGGTGTGGGGTGTTACACCATACAACTGATTATTCACCTTTTAAACACATATACACTTTCTCTTTCTATTCCTACGAGATTTTATTCCTAGACTTCCTTTTTGATTATACTATTCTATTTCTAAGTTTGTTTCCTTATCGACTTCTATATATATTGATATATAGATTTTTAGTTATCAAACTTCTTAAAAAAATATTCTAACTCCTTAAATTCCCGGAAAAATTCGCTATAACCTCATTTGTACCGGGAGCATCGGGAAAATCCCCAAACTGCCACACAGGCCTTTTCCAATCAAAAAGAAAAAGAAAAGCCAAGCGGCTTGCCGATACGGCGCATAAAATCTCATATATGAATTAAATACATACCTTTTTGTCGAGCATTCTATTTATATACCTTCTAACACTTTATTCCAAACCTGTCTCCTGTATGTCTATACCTGTCCAATCTATTTTTAACTATACCAATCGTTTTAACTAAATTTGTTAATTTACTCCTTTAGTCTATTTTACTTCTATTTATCCAAACCTATTATCTTCTATTATTCAAATCCTATAATATAAATCCCATTTGAATTCTATATTCAAATTCTATATTATAAACCCCATTTGAATTCTATATTCAAATTCTATATTCAATGTCTATTTGAATTCTCTTTTCAAATTCTATATTCAAATCTATTTGAATTCTCTGCATTTATTTATAAACAACGTTTATAACTTTACTTAAAATCCCCCATTATATATTTATAAACAAAGTTTATAAATTCAATTCAAATCCCATATTTTCCTTTATAAACAGAGTTTATAAATTCGATTCAAAACCCACCTTTTCATTTATAAACAAATTCTATAAATGCAATTCAAATCCCATATTTTTATTTATAAACAAAGTTTATAAATTCCATACTTGTTTTATATATTCAAACAAGTTAATATTTTCCCTAGTTCATAAAAATTCAAATTCTATTTATAAAATAGAATTCCCTTTTCAAATCTCAAATACCCTTTTCGATATTTATTATAAATCAATATTCAAGCCCTAGTGATATTTTAAACAATCAAATCAACTTATTTTCAATCATTTGATTTTTAACACATCATATATGAAAATATATGAAATCAAACAAACAACAACAGATAATATATTTTTGAGGAATCCAGTTGGATTCCTCCAACCTATTTTTCCTGCATCCACAGACGTTAGTCAACAGAGTAATACCCATCCTGCTTCGAGGCAGGATATCGCGGTATAGAAGGTCATCCACTAATCATAGCGTGGGGCGTATAGGGTAATCATCCGCTATGAAACTGCGGGCATCCGCTAATGAAACTGCGGGAATCCAACCAATCATGAACCTAATATATATATCCTAAATAACTAATATATATTTTAAAACCATCAGACAGCATTCAAACAAGCACAGACAATTATTTTTAACTATATAAAAATAAATTTCTAAATAAAAGGTGAGATTTACTCACCAGGGCTTTCATTTGCCGAATATTCCATTCTAAATTCCATTGAGAAATTTTGGCTTTAAATCTATTTGAATCGTCCATCTTGAACCTATAATTATTTGTTTTCATTTAATTATTATGTGCCTATTTATTTTTAAATTAACTTAAATAAATAAATAAATTGTTCTATGTGTGTTAAAAATTTAACAATGTATACCTTCGCTATCTTGATCAACCATGAACATAAATCACTAATCAACTTCGCTGAAATCTGATCATGGATGAAGCATACATAGTTTTTACTATAGGTATGTACATATATTGTAAAATGAATTAACTAAATAATTATATTTAATTTACCTTTTATTACTTTAATTGCCTCTAAATCCTTCTCATATATTCACGCCTATAGGAAACCATAATCTCGCCTCTTCCTCCATCTCTCTCCTCTTATCTTCCTTCATGCTTCATGAGCATAGCAACCGAGACCCTCAAGCTCTCCTACAACCACCATGAATCCATCCAATACCCTAAACTGAAATTAGATGCCTTCATCTTTACTTCAGACTCACGGCCTCCCCCTATATCGCTACAGTAGAAATCGCGACTCCAGATACAGGCGCCAGTCGACATCGCACCCAACTTCTTCCTATCAACCAGTGACTTCATCCTTCAGAATCCGCCCCTTCTTCCTTGCCTTCCTCAACAAAAACTGCGGCCTTCCCGTCGACCTAGATAGCCAAAAAGAAATCTTGAATGGCGCGCATTCGAATTGCCTCTAATTGCGGATCCGATTTTTCGACTTTCTGAAGTCGATAACCTCCAGTTCACGACTCCATTCTTTGAACGCGTCGACTTTGGAAACAATAGACGAGAGATGGAAGGAAATCAATTTCGGGTTTGTGAATATTTGAGGAAGGAGCGGAATTTCCTCCGTTCGATTTTGATTTTGAGAGCAGAAGAGGTTACGGCCATACTTGGTTTCATCTGAAGCTTTTCGATTTGGGATTGAATCAAATGAATTAAAAGAGGAAGGGAGGAGCGGTTTTTATAAAGGAAAAAGAAAGGGGACGTGGTTGCTTTATTTCCTCTTGAAATATCTGAAGCTTAAGGGAGCCACGGGTTTGGCTTTGGTCCACCCAATTTTGATGTTTTTATTTTAAATTTAATTAAATTAAAAATCGTATCCTTCGATTTAAAATACTCATAATGCCGAACTCCTTTCTGAACCCAACAACTGGCGTTTCTAGGGTTTACCCACCATTCCGGACACACTGGGATAGGTCACGAAGTCCAATTCGATCATCTGTGGAAGATATTTATTTAAATTTATATAAATCAAATTTTAAAACAATAAATTCTGCGATAATAAATTAATATTATTTATCGTTTATATTCGAATTAGAATTTCCACAGATAATCTGAATTATCTTGATTCAGCTCTAACTTCGAATATATTTATTTATTGTTTTCCTACTCGTCAATTTAATATATTCGATTTTAAATCGAAATTGATTATTAAACTAATAACACAATACAAAATTCCATTTATATTATCCCCCCCCCCCAATATTTAAATCCATATTAAATATTTAAAATTTACCCATAAGGGTCCGGGTCATTACAATCTTCCCCACTTAAAATAATTTCGTCCTCGAAATTGCTAAGGTAGGAAAAGTGCTACAAACCCATTATTTTCAGAACTTATTTATGTTGATACTCAACATTTCAAACTTTCTTACGTAACTCTCTTTCGAGTAAATCCTTATTCGATAACTCCTCCCTTCGAATAACTATATTCGATAATCTCTCTTTCGAATAACTAGATTCGAAAACCTTTCTTCGAATAAACTATATTCAATAACTCCTTTAACTCTATTCGAATAAACTATATTCGATAACTCCTTTCACTTGACTCTAGATCGCAGCGATCACATTGGTTACGCCTGATTCCCTCAGGAAACATCCGACCGCCCTAGGCTATCTGCAGCCCTGCGAATTACGCTAGCAGTCGTACGAAATGACAACTTATCCTGAGTAACTATGTTTGACTAACTCTATCTCAATAACTATATTCGATCAACTTTAATTGAATAACTAACATTCAATTAAATCCTAATTCGATTAACTATGTTCAATTAACTCTATCTGGTTAACTCTTATTTGAATAACAAATATTCGATAAATTCTAATTGAATAACAATATTCTATTAACTCTACGGATTAACCCTAACTGATTAACTCTAACTGGTTAATTCTTACTCTAATCGATTTATTCTAACTCTAATCGATTATTTCTAACTCTGATCGACTTCTCATATTCGAATAACTCCTATTTGATAACATTTATTTATTTATAAAGATTTACTTTTAGTAACGGTTCTTCACTTTATAAATGTACTCTTTAATAACGTTACTTCACTTATACAAGTGTTGCGTACCCCTTCTATTTAAAACTATCGGTGCTAAAAACCAATATCACTTCTCTATATAAGTTCAGACTTATATATTCCATTTATCGAATGATAAATATTTAATTTAATTTATAAACTGTTATTTATAAATTAATCTTTTCTATTTATCTGTTAAAAACAGATTTCCATTTTCTATTCATCTTCTAAATATTCCTTTGATTAAATTCTATTTATTTAACAAATAAATATCTCATTTATAACATTCTATTTATTTCTAAAAATAAATATTTCCATTTAATCTATTTGTAAATGTTTTACAAATATTCCCTTTTAAATTCTATTTGTAAATGTTTTTACAAATATTTCTCCTTCTATTTGTTTGCACATAACTTCCTTTGTATTTGTGTTACAAATGTATTTCCTTTATTCATACCCAATTCATATTTCATTCACATTGATTTTACTCAACTTATTCATTTCGATCCATTTAACTTACTTAAGTTAAATTTAATTTCAATCATTCAAATTCCCATTAACTAGTTGCTAATTAACCGTTTTGCCTATTTCACTCTTTTTATTTGAATATAACTTGTTCAAATATATGTTAACTTAATTATAAACTAATCTAATTATATTTTCAACTCGAGTTATATATTCGATTTCGAATATATAAATTCTCAATCTCTTTCACTTATCCATAAACCCAATTTCGATTCAAATTTCCTTTAACTAATTATTTTCCAATTTAGTTAATTCTATTTAACCTTTTAAAATACGATTTTTGTCTTAAAAATCATTTCACTTACTACATTGGAGTTCATATTTATTTTATATCTCCAGTCTGGATTTTTCTAATGCCAATTTGGATTTTATTTCCTAAAAATCCTTTATTTATTTAATTAAACCGTTATGGTTTTATAATGGTTCTAGCGCTGCTTTTCTAAAAATTTGATTTTGACATAACTCAAAATCTATACGACGAAATCCAGATTTTTCTCTTTCATTAGAAAACTATTGTTCAACCGGTCCCGACGATTCTTGTTTCAAAGAATTCCGACTTCAATTGAGTTCTGTATACTAAATTGAAGTTCGAATCGCCAATTTACGAACTGCCGCGCTATGGCGAGCTCGTTTTAATTATATTTATAAATATAAACGTTTTAACTTTGCTTATACTAAATTCAACTCCATTCTGATATATTTTTAATATATATCAAATCCGTTTCACATAATATTCCCGATCTACTTCAAATACTCAAATCCTATATATTTACAATATTCAAATTCCATTGAATTTCTTTATTCAAACTCTATATTATTTCCTTTTATTCAATTTCTATTTGAATTTTCTTTATTCTAACTCATTTGAATTCCTTTGAATTCAAATTCTATTTCACTTCTATTCAATTTCTATTTGAATTTCTTCATTTCAATTCCTTATCATCAAATTCTATTCGAATTTCTTATCTTCAATTCCTATTTGAAATCCTTTATTCAAAACCCATTTCAAATCCCTTATTCAAATTCCATTTGAAATCCTTTATTCAATTTCTATTTAAATTCCTTTGTTCAATTTCTATTTGAAATCCTTTGAATTTAAATTCTATTTTAACTCCTTTGAATTCAAATTCTATTTCAAACTTTATATTTTCTTTGAATTTTAATATTCAACCTCCACTTTATATTCTCTTTGAAATTTTATTTAACCAAATTCCATTTGAATTCTAATATTCAAATCTCTATTTAACTTTTCTTTATTCAAATCCATTTGAATTCCTTTGAATTCAAATTCCATTTCAAATTTTCTTATACAATTTCTATTTGAATTTTCTTTATTCAAATCCTATTTAAACTTCTATGTTCAAATGTTATACTCACATTTTATTTGAATTATATATTCCAATTCCCATTTCACTTCTATTTGAAATCTATATTCCAATTCCCATTTCAAAATTCCTTTGAAGTAATATAAATATATACATATATTTATATCTATCTCAAATTCAAAACATTTGAATCTTCAAACAACTTGTTTCCCTTTCAAACAAATTTCCATCAAAAACTTTTCTAAGGCAGCAATTCATCACTTAGAAACTCGAAAATGAACACTGATGATGTTGCGACCATCATCAGAATTATTTCCCAGCCACTGAAGTGAGTTCAGTGCTATATCACTTGACATTCATTTAGAAAAAAATATTTTCCCAAACTCCCAGGATTTTAAATACTTAATTCTGGTTTGAATTCAAATTTAATTCATCTCATTTGTATATTTGATTTCATATACAAATTCCATTGGTTATATATAACTATTTCTGTTTTATAATCTAATTTGATTATAATCCTAATAATCAACTCAACTATTTAAAAAAATATCGTGTCCAATCTTCTGTTCAAGTGTTTATAAATTCCTATCGACTTCGTGGCGTCCCACGATTCGATCAAAATTCATAAGCCACTCAACAGACTAGTCAACACAATATAAAACAGATTTTATATCAAATAACAAATACGCTCTCTCGTATATATATACACTCAACTCATTCTAGGATACTACTGATCCTATCTCTAATGAGCACATTCCAACAAGCCTAGGTATTCGCTCAACCTAAGCTCTGATACCAACTGTAATGACCCAGATTTCCATAACATCAGAGTTGACTATATACATCATACGTCCAACCCAAATATCACGAAAATACGGAACATTTTTTTTTAGAAGAAAGAGATAGAAGAAGAACAGAAATAACAACACAGAATCTCACATCGCAACGGAACAAAATATAATATATCATATCTTTGAAATACAAAATCTTCACTATATAACATAGACTTATCAGAATACCACACTTACAACACAGCAGAACAACACTATAACTAGATAACGCTGAAGCCTCCTGCTCCAAGCTCCTTTAGATATATCTGAAAAATCCTGAACTACTTGACCGCCTGTACAAATTTAGGCACCCAAGAGTTTAGGTAGAACAAAACAAATAAACTCCGGGTCAGTCATGGGACTGGTATGAGTAAACAGTTTAAAACAGTTTCAGAAAACTAAATGATATCTCATAAGACCACGCCGTATAACACGGAACGGATTTTTCCCTTATGAGAATCCAAACACTTGACTTATCTTTCAAAATCCCTTTGAAAGGAACGATAATCTTTATATCAAAACTCTTTTGATATTATAATATTGTCTAAATCAAGTAAATAACAATCTAGTGGAATGTTTGCATCTCACGTTCCACATATATAATATACAATCAAAACCGCAAGCACGTATTGGGTAATGGATTTCCAACTATGACAAGGTATGGGACCACCTTCCGCTGGTATATCTCTAGAGGAGAGTACACCGAGTTCAACAAGAATATCTTGCAACTCAGCCACACATGACCGACCACTCATTTGGCTTGAGTGTATCGAATGTATATCACCAACGGTTGGGATCAGCAACCGTTTCCCGAATGGGACAGCATCAACAATAGATTTTTAGAAGTAAATGAAACTCTAGATCAGACGATTATACACCCTAATAGGTGCGACCTACATAGCCATGCTGCTTGCCCGATTTCTATCATTTACCGGTTGTTGAGGCCAGAGGCTACGATTTATCATCACATCAGATTCACTTCGAATGCCACATTGTCAAATCCATCAAATCACCGATTGACGTCCTCAACAGTATATTACGTGTTAGCTAAAAGAAGTTTCCTTCTCCGCTTCCACTCTTGGTACGGTTGAAGAAATCAATGTACGTGACCTTTCTGGAAATACTCTGTCAGACATTCATCCATACAAGTCACCCAGGAACAGGATGAATCGAAGGCACAATTTCTATTAATAGAGAAAGTCCTTGCACTCTACTCCGTCTTCGATTATCTTTATATAATCTGATTCGCACGCTACTGCCAATACGGAGTGGTTCTTCGGATAATAATCCAACCGGTCTCTCCATATTGACAACGATGGTCAAAACTTCGATAGTCTGTGATTTAACTATCGAATACAAACAAGTGTTTCGATAGTCGATGATTTAACTATCGAAGAAAACAAGTGTTCATCCAAATATCCAATAATCACTGAGCCTTTAATTAATATTCCATTAATAAATCTCTTCTCTATTTCTTTATCAATATTTGTTAACCAATTATTTTCATATATCGCCTCCTTTTATTTTCTGTACTTAGAAAATATCTTCTATTTATAATTGAAAAATATTCCAATTACTTATCTCTTTTCCAATCTCTTTATTTCTATACTTAGGAAATATTTAACATCTATTTCCCAGCTTACATTTATTTGGGTTAAAACGGATGTTGTGTAAAACATCGTTACGACAACCCAAATACTATATTCAACTAACTCTTATCTAACATTGATCTTCGAGCCTGAAATCTTACTATTTATTTGTTAATAATGAAATCAATCGAGTTGGGGTATAACTACCTCTCAGACCTTGACTGAATAACATTTATAACGTCAAAACAGATAAGACTACATACTCGAATAATCAATACCACACAACTGATTATTCACCTTTTAAACACATATACACTTTCTCTTTCTATTCCTACGAGATTTTATTCCTAGACTTCCTTTTTGATTATACTATTCTATTTCTAAGTTCGTTTCCTTATCGACTTCTATATATATTGATATATAGATTTTTAGTTATCAAACTTCTTAAAAAAATATTCTAACTCCTTAAATTCCCGGAAAAATTCGCCATAACCTCCTTTGTACCGGGAGCATCGGGAAAATCCCCAAACTACCACACAGGCCTTTTCCAATCAAAAAGAAAAAGAAAAGCCAAGCGGCTTGCCGATACGGCGCATAAAATCTCATATATGAATTAAATACATACCTTTTTGTCAAGCATTCTATTTATATACCTTCTAACACTTTATTCCAAACCTGTCTCCTGTATGTCTATACCTGTCCAATCTATTTTTAACTATACCAATCGTTTTAACTAAATTTGTTAATTAAATTTGTTAATTTACTCCTTTAGTCTATTTTACTTCTATTTATCCAAACCTATTATCTTCTATTATTCAAATCCTATAATATAAATCCCATTTGAATTCTATATTCAAATTCTATATTATAAACCCCATTTGAATTCTATATTCAAATTCTATATTCAATGTCTATTTGAATTCTCTTTTCAAATTCTATATTCAAATCTATTTGAATTCTCTGCATTTATTTATAAATAACGTTTATAACTTTACTTAAAATCCCCCATTATATATTTATAAACAAATTTTATAAATTCAATTCAAATCCCATATTTTCCTTTATAAACAGAGTTTATAAATTCGATTCAAAACCCACCTTTTCATTTATAAACAAATTCTATAAATGCAATTCAAATCCCATATTTTTATTTATAAACAAAGTTTATAAATTCCATACTTGTTTTATATATTCAAACAAGTTGATATTTTCCCTAGTTCATAAAAATTCAAATTCTATTTATAAAATAGAATTCCCTTTTCAAATCTCAAATACCCTTTTCGATATTTATTATAAATCAATATTCAAGCCCCAGTGATATTTTAAACAATCAAATCAACCAATTTTCAATCATTTGATTTTTAACACATCATATATGAATATATATGAAATCAAACAAACAACAACAGATAATATATTTTTGAGGAATCCAGTTGGATTCCTCCAACCTGTTTTTCCTACATCCACAGACGTTAGTCAACAGAGTAATACCCATCCTGCTTCGAGGCAAGATATCGCGGTATAGAAGGTCATCCACTAATCATAACGTGGGGCGTATAGGGTAATCATCCGCTATGAAACTGCGGGCATCCGCTAATGAAACTGCGGGAATCCAACCAATCATCAACCCAATATATATATATATCCTAAATAACTAATATATATTTTAAAACCATCAGACAACATTCAAACAAGCATAGACAATTATTTTTAACTATATAAAAATAAATTTCTAAATAAAAGGTGAGATTTACTCACCAGGGCTTTCATTTGCCGAATATTCCATTCTAAATTCCATTGAGAAGTTTTGGCTTTAAATCTATTTGAATCGTCCATCTTGAACCTATAATTATTTGTTTTCATTTAATTATTATGCGCCTATTTATTTTTAAATTAACTTAAATAAATAAATAAATTGTTCTATGTGTGTTAAAAATTTAACAATGTATACCTTCGCTATCTTGATCAACCATGAACATAAATCACTAATCAACTTCGCTGAAATCTGATCATGGATGAAGCATACATAGTTTTTACTATAGGTATGTACATATATTGTAAAATGAATTAACTAAATAATTATATTTAATTTACCTTTTATTACTTTAATTTCCTCTAAATCCTTCTCATATATTCACGCCTACAGGAAACCATAATCTCGCCTCTTCCTCCATCTCTCTCCTCTTATCTTCCTTCATGCTTCATGAGTACAGCAACCGAGACCCTCAAGCTCTCCTACAACCACCATGAATCCGTCCAATACCCTAAACTGAAATTCGATGCCTTCAACTTTACTTCAGACTCGCGGCCTCCCCTATACCGCTACAGTAGAAATCGCGACTCCAGATACAGGCGCCAGTCGACATCGCACCCAACTCCTTCCTATCAACCAGTGACTTCATCCTTCAGAATCCGCCCCTTCTTCCTTGCCTTCCTCAACAAAAACTGCGGCCTTCCCGTCGACCTAGATTGCCAGAAAGAAATCTTAAATGGCGCGCATTCGAATTGCCTCTAATTGCGGATCCGATTTTTCGACTTTCTGAAGTCGATAACCTCCAGTTCACGACTCCATTCTTTGAACGCGTCGACTTTGGAAACAATAGACGAGAGATGGAAGGAAATCAATTTCGGGTTTGTGAAGATTTGAGGAAGGAGCGGAATTTCCTCCGTTCGATTTTGATTTTGAGAGCAGAAGAGGTTACGGCCATACTTGGTTTCGTCTGAAGCTTTTCGATTTGGGATTGAATCAAATGAATTAAAAGAGGAAGGGAGGAGCGGTTTTTATAAAGGAAAAAGAAACGGGGCGTGGTTGCTTTATTTCCTCTTGAAATCTCTGAAGCTTAAGGGAGCCACGGGTTTGGCTTTGGTCCACCCAATTTTGATGTTTTTATTTTAAATTTAATTAAATTAAAAACCGTATCCTTTGATTTAAAATACTCATAATGCCGAACTCCTTTCTGAACCCAACAACTGGAGTTTCTAGGGTTTACCCACCATTCCGGACACACTGGGATAGGTCACGAAGTCCAATTCGATCATCTGTGG
Organism: Allium sativum; assembly: GCA_030737875.1. Lineage (NCBI taxonomy): Eukaryota > Viridiplantae > Streptophyta > Magnoliopsida > Asparagales > Amaryllidaceae > Allium > Allium sativum. The sequence goes on from CM060909.1 coordinate 457,852,546, forward strand.
AAGATATTTATTTAAATTTATATAAATCAAATTTTAAAACAATAAATTCTACGATAATAAATTAATATTATTTATCGTTTATATTCGAATTATAATTTCCACAGATAATCTGAATTATCATGATTCAGCTCTAACTTCGAATATATATATTTATTGTTTTCCTACTCGTCAATTTAATATATTTGATTTTAAATCGAAATTGATTATTAAATTAATAACACAATACAAAATTCCATTTATATTACCCCCCCCCCCCCAATATTTAAATCCATATTAAATATTTAAAATTTACCCATAAGGGTCCGGGTCATTACAAAATTAAACCAAAGCAACAAATACATTGAAACCGAAACAAAGAGTAAAAAGAATTCATTTCATTTGAATAGAATAATGCATGAAAATTGTTTCCCGACAAATCCAAAAACTGGAAACTGGGTATAAAAATTATTAAACTAGACATCCAAAAACTGGGTATAAAAAAACATGTACATAGGGAAACTGCTGTAGTTTGTTATGCCATTCAGCAGTACAATTAAGAATATAAAATTTATTTTACTTATAATAGGAGTACATTGAGGGGTTGACAGATTTTGCGTTGATTGGCTATGTATATCACAGAAAGTAGCTGATTGATGCATAATATCTTAATTATTAAGCGTTTCATTCTTTCATAATGTTACATTAATTAACAGCTGCAAGTAAAGTTTTGTCGCATAAAGTTCAACTTATTACCATCAGAATAACCCACTTGCACCCATGTCACTTTCCAGTATGGTGTTAACCCCAATCTAAGCATCAACTTGCCTACCTTCACATGAAAAACAAAACAATATGAATGGTGGATCCATCACTGATTTTAATTAACAACCGTGCATAAAAAAGAACTATAACTTAACAAAAAAAACCAACTTGAAAATAGTAACAACTAACAAATTACAGTTAAATTAAGGTAGCAACTTACAAATTAAGCCTAGAAAAAGATGTCACCATACTAACCTCTTGAATATCTATGAAGCAAGAGATAAAACATAGTATTTTACTCCAGCTGAAGAAACACCAAGTCCGCAGTATTCGATGGACTATAACTGATCTCAAGTTGCAAAATCAGCGCATGACATTATTCTATATAACCACTATTTGGTAATACCTAATCATGAGCAGTGACTGTTGTGTTGGATATGTTGTGATCCTTGACCATAGTTGAGAGGCAAATGAATCTTGTTGTTATGGGTTTTCAAACTGTTAATGAGTGCACTATGTAACATTTTTTATAAATTAATAGTAAGAGTGTTACTCCATTCAATAAAGCAAAACATTTTTTTGATGCCTTGAACGAAGCCTACAACATTATATTACTTGTTACTTCAGCAATTATCTATGACCATCATGTCCAACACTTCAAAATGACCAAACAAAAGCAAAGACCTTGAACAATATAAAGTCCACAGTATTATCTTTATAATTATTTAAAAAGATAATTCTATTTATCTTTTTCTTCTTTGTCATTATTAATTGATTAAAATGATATATCTATTTATCATTATACCTTAATATGATAAAAAATAGTAAAATTTTAGATCAAAGAGAACATTCCTAAATTACTTACTACATGCATAAAATACCGAAACTTTTTGCGTGTAAGATTGTAAACCTTCTAATTAAAAAAACACTATTTGTTTAAAATGATAAATTTATTTATCTTTTTTGCATACTACTTTTTTATTACTAAAAAAACATAATAATACAAATGATAATCATATTAAAAAATGATTGCTTAATACTCTAACAAAATTTTAAGTAAAAAGCTAATGTTAGTATGTTTTCATTTAAAAAGATAAATTTGTTTATCTTTTTAAACAACTTCAATTCTAGCTTCAAAAATATTTCTTCCTTAATAATTATGTTTAAACATTTTTCCTTAATAATTTAACAATACTTTTATATAAAAAAACTAACTTGTATGTATGGCTGTGTAAAGACAATAATCATTTAAAACGATAAATCTATTTATCTTTTTCTTCTTTGTCATTATAACTTAATTAAATGATATATCTATTTATCATTATACCTTAATATGATTAAAAAAATAGTAAAATTTTAAATCAAAAACCACATGCCTAAATTAACTATTACATGCATAAAATACAGTAATTTTTTGCATGCAAGATTGTAAATCTTGTAGTTAAAAAAACATCGCTTGCTAAAAAGATAAATTTATTTATCTTTTTAGTTTACGGCGTTTTTATTACTAAAAAAACACAATAATACAACTGATAAACATATTTTTTAAAAATGATTGCTTAATATTCTGTCAAATTTTTAAATAAAAAGCTAATGTTTGTATGTTTTTATTTAAAAAGATAAACTTGTTTATCTTTTTAAACAATTTCAATTCTAGCTTCAAAAATATTTCTTCCTTAATAATTGTGTTTAAAAATACTTGTGTTTAAACATTTTTCTTAATAATTTAACAATACTTTAATATAAAAAACTAACTTGTATGTATGACTGTGTAAAGACAATAATCATTTAAAAAGATAATTCTATTTATCTTTTTCTTCTTTGCCATTATAAATTGATTAAAATGATATATCTATTTATCATTATACCTTAATATGATAAAAATAGTAAAATTTTAGATCAAAAAGCACATGCCTAAATTACTTATTATTACATGCATAAAATACTGTAACGTTTCGCGTGTAAGATTTTAAATATTCTAGTTGAAAAAACACTATTTATTCAAAAAGATAATTGTATTTATCTTTTTTGTGTACTACTTTTTTATTACTAAAAAAACACAATAATACAAATGATAAATGTATTAAAAAAATGATTACTTAATACTCTAACAAAATTTTAAGTAAAAAGCTAATGTTTGTATGCTTTTATTTAAAAATACATCTCTTATATTTTTACACTACTTCAATTCTAGCTTGAAAATTATCAATAATTTAAAAACATAACTGCGTTTAAACATTTCTTCCTTAATAAGGATACTTTTGTATAAATAACTACATTGAATGTATGATATTGTGTAAAGACAATAGTCATTTAAAAAGATAACTCTATTTATCTTTTTCTTCGTTATCATCATAAATTGTTTAAAATGATAAATCTATTTATCAATTATCACTATACCTTAATACGATAAAAAACAGCAAAATTTTAGATCATAAAACACATGAATAAATTACTTAATTATATGCATAAATGACTAACTTTTGCGTGAAAGATTGTAAATCTTCTAATTAAAAAAACAACTATTTGTTTGAAAAGATAAATATATTTATCTTTTTTTTTCTACTAAAAAAACACAATAATAAATTATAAATATAATCTTTGGATCTTCGTTATAAATATACTAGCTTTTAAAAAAGATAAACATATTCATCTTTTTAATACTAACTTTTTGTATGAACAAACTACATGCAGACTATAAATGATCTATTATATGAAAAAAAACAATAAAATTTGAGATTAAAACTTACATGCATAAATTAATTATTACATGCATAAACTACTGTACATTTGGGCATGAAACTTGGGTCATTTTGTTCAAACAAATATGTGTTAAAACATTAGTCATCTTTAATGTTGAAATAGTGCATATACAAAAAGAATAAAAACGAACGGATCTATATATTTGTTGTAATTTGTTGGTCAAATAAATTCAAAGCATAGTGAAATCTTAATATCTACACTAACTTCACCTAGAAATCGACTGTTGTAGGGATGAAATCAAAAAATATAGGAAAAAAGCAGGATAGGGTTTATACCTGCTATAGAGATGAAATCAATTGTTGTACTGATGAAGTGAGTTCGCTATAATCGACGATTGCTTTAGAGAGAACGTACTGGAAACTTATTTTTGTAGGAAATTGATTGTTGTATGATGAAGTAGGAAATCGACTGTTGTACCAGAAACTTATTTTTGTAGGAAATAGATTGCTGCACTGATGAAATCGATTGTTGTAGTCAACGATTGCTTTAGAGAGAACGAAATAGGGCTGTATGTCGGACATGACAGTCCGTTGTCCGGCTCGGTCCGAAGCTATAAGGTGTCTGGTCCGTGTACGTCCGATTCTCTTGTAGGACAAAGCTTGGACACACTAGTGTTCGACCCGATCTATAATGTTCGATGTTTTTCTATTATCCAAAGCTATATCGGACATGATAGTCTGTTGTTCGGCTCGGTCCGAGGCTATATGATGTTCGGTCCGTATCCGTTCGAATTCTTACAGGACAGAGCTTAAACACACCTCTGTCCGATCCGATCCGACTCGTTTACACCCCTAGAATGAAATAGAGATTCGAAGATCGAACCAAAGGAATCTGAAGGGTTTTGGGAAATTAGCTGAGAGAGAACGGACTATTATGAAACAAATAAAGTAACACAATGAACTAACGGGGTTTAGAAAATTAACGGGGCTGTCCTCAAAACTTATTTATTTAAGGCCGTGGCCTGCAAACTTATTAGTTATAATAGTTTGTGCTAAAACCTAATTGCCCCTATTCATTATTACTTCCTCAACGTATATGACAACCACCGGAATATAGAGGGGAGCAAACAAATTTTTAGCTAACTTCAATGTCATAAACAAATATAAGTAACACTAACAAGATGCAAAGCATGAGTTCCTCCTAGTATTAAAGAAAATTGTTAATATATGTCCCAATAGCTTATGTTAAGGGTATCAAGTTATCAATATACTCCTTCTCAGATTAAATATTAAAAAAGTTTAACTTCTAGTTAATAACTCTCGGTCTTAAGATGTGCTGTCCTAATAAAACCCAGTATTAAATAATGAATAATGTTAGAATTTCATTTCTAGTTATACACAATAACTAAATTTTAAAAGAACAAAATGAGCAATCTTCCTCCACGAAGACAAAGTTATCTCTCGCATTATCAACTATGCTCTGTATAAAATAATAAGCAAACCCTACCACTGCGCTTAACTACACGGCAAATTTGTTTTCATTAATTTAGCAATTATCAGAGTGTAGAACGTGTGATTTCAGTCCCGAAAGAAGGATTTAACTTGCTTACTAAATAGAAATTTGGAGTTTACAGGCGAGAACTCTCAGATTTGTCAAAATGTGAATGTAATCAAAGCAGGTGATCAAAGCCCATGGCATCTCCCACTCAAAAACAGAATTACAAACGTGCAAAGTTTTATTACAAAAAATTCATGTAAACTGCAACAAGATAACCAACATGTACACCACCAAGTTTAAATCAAATTCAAACTTAACACCCATTAAGGCTTATTTTTTTCAGAGAAAAAAAAAAGAAAAAAAAATCGTGATAATAATAATAATTAATCAGAAAGCTACGAATGAATCCATGATGGAGGTGGTGGAGTCGGAGGAGGAAACAAAGGCTGAACAGCAACAAACAGCGCATTCCTATCAATTTGTCTTCCACCGCTCCTAGTCAAAGCCACAAGCGCAGCTACTAGGCCTGCATTTCCGGCTAACGTGGGCTCGGTGTATCCATGTCTGTGCCTGTTGTCAATGAATCTGTCGTGTTTGTCAGGACCGCCTACCATAGCTCCAGTTATGATGTTAGGGTTCGGCTTCCTAGAATCGCGCCATTTCCATCCTTCTGTGCATGAGTACTTTTTGTGGTCATTTGGTATGGATGCTGCTCTGTGGTGCACTTGCTTTGGGTACTTGTTTCTGTATCCTGTTATGTAACTCATATTCTTTGGATTGTCTCCTAGGATGTAGTCAACCTGGAATATTTATAGCTAAAAGGTAAGAAGCATGTCCTATTATGAGCACAATCAAACTTTGATGGTTGTTCATGGAATTAGATATCAACATCAGGTTTTCAAAATGAAATTTATATCGTGAAGCGTAAATTTCAAACTTTGGATCCAAATGAGATTCAGATCGTAAACCATAATTGAAGGGTCAATATTTTAAGTTTGCATGGCTTTGAAATTGATTTTAGGAAGATGCTAGAGTGCCCGGCTGAAAAACGGGTGAATTGCACGAAACAGTGTAAAATGACAATATCAGGGGTCAATTTGGTAATTTTGCATGGTTTTGTGGTGGGGACGTCCGCAATTCACGTCTGTTGCCTCAGCTTTTGCCAGAAAGAAAACCGGGTACTGTAGCATTTTTGTTGATTTTAATGTTTGAGCTTAATCCCATTTTATTTTGTTTTGAAGACATTATATTTGGAATTATGAACCCGAATAAGTATGTTAATCTGAATCGAATTTTTCCTAAGTTTGATTCTTAATTAGGGTTGAATCGAGATATGAATCCAATTATAAAAGGAGAAATTCGATTTGAGTTGGGATTTCAATTGTAAGATTTTAATATTTTTTAACGATAATGAAAATGGTTGGTTAAGGATTACTTCAAGAAATATAAAATATCCAGAAACTAAATTAAGTTTCTTTAGAAAAATAAAATATATAATGTTCAAAAAGAAAATTAATTCAAAATTTTCAAATTTTAAAAATTGTAGTTTTCTGAAACCTTGTGCATATCGAAAGCACAAGCTTTATTTCGGTCGGAAAAAAATTCAAAAGAAAAGGATACTAGTTAGTAGAAAATGGAAAAAAATGTTAGTTTAATTATTTATGCTGAGAGAAAACATATTTTGTTCTGTCCCATTATAGATTTAAGTTTTCTCCTAAATTAAAAGCGCATTTAATGGTTCGCCTTATAAAGTAATTCTCGCTTTAACAATTATCCAAACTAGTGGCATATTTTACTGATTATTTTATTTTTATGTCTGATGTATTACAGTGAAAACTTTTTTGAAGAAAAATGATTATTCTTATATTGAAAAGAAATAAGAAAAGATTTTGCACATATCTGGACTGATATTGTCAACAATAATCCTATAAGATGGAATATCCACAAAAACGACAATTATGTATCAGGGTACTTAAGGAACTGTTTTCAAAATTATTCACAACAAATATTTATCAAAGGTATTCTACAAAGAGGAAAACGGATTAAGAAATACATCACAGGTTTTGTTAGTATATTTCAGCAAACTTTGGATGAACAGGCTGTAAGTAGTAAGTAGCATGATTTTTTTGTTGAACTGAGAGTATATCGGGAAATAAGAGACGGTTTGACTAAAATCCTTACTAAATTTCAAAATACACCAAACATCGTTTTCAAAAAAAGTATATACATTAGGTGTTTAAAATCAACTTACCAAATAATGCACAAATTTTATTCAGTTATTCATAGAATAATTGTAGTATTCATGCAGATATGCAACTATATCCAAAAATTACGGAAATTTCCACAATTATTCACCACAAAAACTGCGGAAATATCCGCAAATATTCACATAATACTTACAGAAATTTACGCAATTTTTAGATATAACTGCATTAATGTCTGCAATTATTCATTGAAAATTTGCATAATTTAAGCAATTATTTTGTAATTAAATTCTAGGACCCAATTTACCAAAGAATTTAGTGAAGAAGTTTTTGTGTCCTAAGTTTGATTTTAAGGAGTTAAACCAAATATTCCCTATAAATAAAGCATATAATTCCCTTATCATTTTAGTGTGGTGCTAAGGACACCCCAATATCCTCTTCCTAATACCGCAACTGAAAAATACCACAAAAAAATATATTCCTCTCTACCTAGTACTAAACAATAAAAATGGGGGCTACCACCGTATTTTCCCTATTTATCCATCTCAGGTCATTGCATTCGAATAACCTAAATTAAAACAAACCTCATTTCCGGATTCAATGCCATGATTTTTGTTTCCAGCGAATTCAACCATCTTTCTCCTCACAAAAATTCAACGAGACTAAAAGAATGCATGGATGAATATACAAAAGCCATGAACAAGGTTTGAATTAAGCAAACTAGGAGATGAAGTGAGAGATTAGGGCTTCAAACTGTAAGAGTTTGATTTTCCTACGAAAAAGATGAAGTAGACAACGATTAATCTTGTTTATGGTTTTCAGATTAGGGCTAAATACATGATTAGTTCGGCAAATAATGGTTGAGTGAGAGATTAGAACAGAGGCGTAATGCGGTATTTGGAAGCATACAAAATTTAATGAGTTTTATTTTTTAATTGCGGTATTAGGAAGAGGATATTGGGGTGTCTTTAGCATCACGCTCTTTTTATTAGTATTGCTGCCATGTCCTTTCCTAAAACATCAGAAACAAAATTTGCTTTATCATATTAAATAATAAAGCACTAACCTGACTGGCAGCAAATTCACGGAGATAACTAGATGGCATGAAGTTAACTCCACAGTACCACCCTGGAATACTACTTTGGTTCATGTAATCTGCATACAGTGTAGCGAGGAATGCAGTATTCACTACGTATTGCAGTGGCTGAGGTCTTCCATGATTTAGATTAATCAATCCCCCTGACCATTACAAATGAATTTATCAATCATCATAACATAAGTCACTTTTACCTATAATTCACAACAGCTTGAATTATCTTTACCTTCAGTCATATTAAAGAAATGAAATCTTCTAAAAAGAAAGCACATATTCTCGGATACAGTGGCATGATACTGCTTAAGCAACTCCTCATAAGGGTATCCAGGATTCAAGAAAATTCTGAACCTTGTTAACAGCAAATCGGCTGCAGGAAGCTTATTATCCCAACTGAAGACACTCAGATCGACATTATGCGCAAAAGCTTTAGCCTTTTTGGGCAGATCTAGGCTTGTTGCTTGTGAAATATAACTGTAATTTCCAGTTGCGTAAAACAACCAAGTAGCACCCCATATGAATTCATCATAAAATCCACTGGAATTGTAGAAATCTGCAACTATTGGGTTTCCATATGAATATGTTGAAAGTCCTGATGGATCAGTTGCAAACCTGAAATTAATATCCATTTTGGATATTTTGTAGAAAATTTGATATTGGATGATGAAACTAAGACAGATTGTTCATTGGAATGATACTGAAAAATGAAAATAATTTTGGTGGACACAATATGTAAAAGTCAGTGAGTCTTGGAAACAAGATGGTTGTGCAAACAGTAAATAAACATGGAGTTTTATATGCTAGCGCGCGTAATGTTCAGACATCAATGTATTCACTAAGTGGTTTTATATGCTAGAGAGAAGATGCTTAGTTCCTCATGCAGTTTTGTTTATGACCGAAGTATTTCCAAAAAGCATACAGATTTCCATATGTGTAATCATGCTAATTTTGGGGCAATGGATTATTATTATTGTTAGTGTACACACTTGAATCTGAATAAGGTGATAAATAAAGGTTTGGTTGAATAGCATTTGAAAAGTAAAGTAACTGCTTTGCTCTTTAGAACTAAAATTCAAAAAGTATTTTTTGATACAAATTAAAAAAAAAATGAATTTTAATGTTATTGATCTGGGAAAAAGATAATCTAAACTAAAGAATATACTGAAAAATTGATCCGGTATCCATAAATAACCACATGATGTTCTTCATCAATTAACCACAGAGCTTGTCTGAAACAGCACAAACCTGAATACAGTTTTTGCCGCGTTAATAAGCTTGTTAGAATATAAACTGTCATGGCGAAATACAATTGAAGCAGCAGCTAAAGCTGATGCCACCTCAGAACCTAAGTCTGGAGCAGCAGAAGTATGCATTACTTCTCTATGATAGTCAATATCTTCAGGCCGCATCCAACAGTAGTGCTCATCATTAGGTGACTTAGAGCCATTCTGTGCCATTCCTACCTAAAAATTGAGATAGCATCAAGTTGCAAAAATGTTAAAGTTGATTAAGAACTTACTTTTAACAAACACAGAACACATAATATTCACCTGGATATACATTTTATTAATGGTAGTGGCAGAAGAATTGAAAGTTTTCATCAAGTAATCAGTGCCCCATCTGATGATCTCTAGAATATGTTTATACTCGCCGATAGCTTTGTATTTATGACTATATTCTATAACTGACCAACTCAACAATGTCATAGAGAAGGCCATCGGATAATGAAATTTAATATTGTCTCCAGCATCATAGTATCCACCAACTAATCCACCTTTCACATCTGGAAGATCGATTCCATCTTTTAATGCAGAATCTCTTCGCCATTTTATCTTATTGTTCTTTGGTAAGCGCCCAGCTGTTTGAAAAAAATTTCAAAATAGTAAATACTAAATAGACATCCAAAATTCAGTATTTTTTGGATACATAATCTCAAACACATAACCCCTACTAGTTATCAACTAATTAAGTTTGGAAACGAAGAGATGAAGAAATTTGAACCACGGTTACAGCATAGATTTATTAGTTATCAAAATGTATGCTAGCGACAAGAACACATTTGTCAAAGTTCGCCGGCAACGTAATAATATAACTCAATGTGGGGAAAAAAATGCACAAATACCCCGATCACCGCAGAAAGAAAAATGATGATGATGACGAGGACAACTCGATTTCGTAAATATATACCTATGTGCATAAAAAGGCAAATTAAACATTTACATTGTTGTGCATTGAAGAAAAGAAGAGCCTTGTGGAGGGCAACAGTGTACTCATCAGGGGGAGGCACAAGTTGAGTATGGTTTGGTATGAAATTAGAGATAATGATTGGGACTCCAACAATTAAAAATCCTGCAACAAGAGTCCAGAATATCCATTTAATCACTTTGGGCTTACAAATTACGCAACCCAAATCGACATATCTCTCTTTCTTTAGGTTTCTTTGTGAACCAAGCAACCAACTTTGCTGAGTTTCTTCAAGTTGTCTCTGAAGTTGCTTGGTTTCATCCATCCTTTCTTCTTCTTCTGATATTGGTTTGGATTCAATATCTAATGTGCCACTCCAGGGAATCATCGAATGCATCTTGTTGTGTTAAATCTGTATATCTATCGAATACAAAAAGAAAGAAAAATTGATTAAATTAACTACCATTTGTTTCAATGTCTTATGTTTGTTTTTAAAGAAGGTGTGATATTATCATATTATTAGTATCCATATTTAGTTTTTAGAACCACTAGTAGAATCTCTATAGTAAAAACAGAAATAGCAAAATAAGCTACATTGGCATCATTGTCTTAACAATACATATACAATCTGTATACCTCGGGCTCAAGAGTGTAAAAATAGAACGAATCATACAAAGATTGTATTCAGCAAACACCATCATTTACTCGTCCATATCAAATTGGACCTTTTCTCTTCATAGCTAAACAACTATAAGAAATAATTTGAATGAGAGGATACCTTTCATGAGCTAGCATAGAAAATTAAACATTGTGGATTCACATTGGGTATCTGACAATACATATCAATAAATAGAGATCCTAACGATACCTTCAATGAACTAGCATGAAGAAATTATACATTTTTATTTTCTATAGCTGCATTTTGCAGAATTATGACAAAGAAAAATCTGTTCGGAAAAAGGAAACGCAACGAATGAATCAAAAGGCAGATAAGCACAAAATCAGAAAACAAGCCGTTACCAGTGAAATTCTTTTTCTGGCATATAAACACCACAGTAAAAATCGATTGCTAAGTCACCGTCAGTGAAAGAAACAGTATTTGTGCATTGTGGGCGTAGGGTAAATCAATTAGACGGATTCAGAGCTAGACCTTCGTGATGCATATTTATGGCGTCGGAGTGTACTTGACAACGGAAATGTCTTATTTGTTATTTCCTACTGGGCAGAAGGGTAGGATTGACAATTCCAGGTGTACACCCAGCTTTCAATTTTTAACTTCGCCTTCATCGTTACTAAATGCAGCACGGGCGTACATCTAAAAGATAGGGGATATTAACTTAACAAAATAAATATGTTTTAAATGTGAGTTTTGGTAATCACAGCACTTTTAACTCGAGTTACTTTGTTGATGGCATCAATGACAATTGTCGTTTAACGGATCGAACGTATGACATTTAATCTTGTAGTTTAAACTACCAACCAACTGGGCATAACTATGCTAACTTCAACCAAATAATTTTATAATACAGAAAGCATATTTGAACAACGTAACATCCTAGTAGAGATTATATGACATTTAATCTAAAATTGTAGTTTAAAACATATTAACTAATTTTAAGAAGGATTTGAGATATTTTTAAGTGTTATTTCCAAGTTAAAATGAGTTTTTGGATTAAATGATTTGAAAATTCAATAAATATTCTTTTGTGCAATTTTGTTCTTATATTTAATAATATATTAGAGAAAATGAAATTTTATAAAATATGTGGAAAAAATGATTTTGGTAAATCAAAATGGGAATATTTTATTCATTCGTACATTCTAAACAAAAGAGGTTGTAAACATTTTCCATATTAAACCATTGTGTCAAAAGTTTGCGATTTTAATAAATGATAATATTAGGAATATTTGTTAAAAATGAGATATTTAAGAATTTATAATTTATTCTATCAAAATATTTATAGTACTTTTTATTGTTAAAAGGCAAGTTTTTACAAAATAACTTAATATATATAAAACTAGTGATGTTGACTTTTTCAGGGTATATAAAGTATGAGAAAAATCTAACAACTATGTAAATATGATGTACATTTGTGTAATGGTTTATAAATGTAAAAGAGAGAGAGAGAGCTATTGTTTGGTTCGTGGTCCTCTTCTTAGCTCATGTATTACACTAACATGGGCATATACACCCATTTCCCTCCTCGTATCTTATTCATTTTCAGCAATTATCAAAACTAAAATTAAATTCATGTGATCTAAATGCATAGATAAATTTTTACCCAAATCAAACTCAAATCAAGGGGCTTTTGTGTAATAATTGAATATATATATATATATATAGCTAAGGTAATCTCCTTTAGTCTTTATTGTATCCATTGGAGTTAAGTGTTTCAGATCTCGTGCCTTTAATCACCAAACTTGTCTCACTAATGATATTGGCTTAAATATAAAGTAGTAGTGTCTAGACATTTTGTTAAAATTGTGGTTAGCACTGAATTCTTTTCTCAATTTCTTTCACTATTTTCAAATGTTTTCAAACATTACTTTCTTTTTTTAAATCTATTTTGAAATTGATTTCAAAATTACTTCTTTATTTTAATTTTATGTATTTCTATTCTTAGATTTATTTTAACTCCTGAAATTTATTTTTAACTCCTGTTCTTCAGAATTATACTTAATATATTTTTAACTCCTAATTCAAATGGTTTTTAATTACAAATTTAATACTGATTTTTATAGTTACTTAGATTTTTAATTTCCTTGTTTATAGTTAGTTTTAAATATACTCATAGTTTTTTATATATATATATACTTTTATATTTAGTTTTTAATCATTTTTAATATATGCTTTTAAATACATTTCTACTTAGAATATTCTATTTTAATATAAAGAAACATAGTTTGCTTTAACTCAGAAATCATCATAATTTATTTAAACATTATTTACTTTGATTTAAAATTTTATTTTTGAAAATACACTAGGATATGTCGACAAATACATTTATGTATGTGGACATATGTATCGTTTGTTTGAAATTTATATTTTGAAAAGTTTTGTCTTTTGAATTCAAATCTTTTCTGAAAGGATGTGGTTGTTGGAAAACTATATAAAGGCTTCAGAATTCGAATTTTTTAATAACTTCTCATCTATTTCTTCTTCCTTTCTTCTCCTGCCATTAATCTTCTTATGTTCTCAAAATATATACTTATACTCTGCCAAATTTCAAATAAATTGTATCAATCTTCTTCTCTTTCAATTCTATATCAAACTCTCTTTGAAATTCAAGTGTTACTCAAGAGTTATAGGTTGTTTGTAATCAAAGATCGCAAGATCAATCCCTATCGAGTCGAAACTCCAAAACTGATACTAAGTAAAAGTGTGATCGTAGCTCACAAATCAATTGGGTGTGATTGTAGCCCTTAAATCAATTAGGTGATCTTATAGCCTCAGAAATCAAGAGAATACTCTATGCTTGAAAGCAAGTAGTAGTGGACCTCATGGCCACTGAAATAGAGGATTGTAATTTGGAATTATATTGAAAATAAATCTGCACAACCCGGCGTTGTGTAGGACTAGTTGTAGGGTAACTCCGAACCAGTATAAAATCACAGTGTGTACTTTCCTTTTACCGCTTTTTATTTTCTACATCCGTGTTTGAATTTGTGATTGTTGATATCTATGATCTCCATAACATTCTGTTTGATTTAAAAAGATTTCAAGAAATCCATAAAACACTATTCACCCCTCTCTAGTGTTTAGTTTGTCTTAAGATCCTTAACCCGCTTCCCAAATAATTGTTTATCTCAGATTTGATATATGGCTATACTTATACCATTTGGTTAAGTATATAACGTTATTTTCTAAGTATTGAAAATAAAATGATTTGTGAATACACTTATTCAAAGTGATAAGTGCACGACTATGATTTTCAAAGTAATGAAAATAAGAGATTTGTGAATATGCTTATTCCATTGAAATAAGTATATGAAATTTAACTTTAAGAATCGATGTAAGATTTCTAATGCATGATGAGATTAAAAGGGCTTATGTTATTAATGTACTTAACTGTACTGTTTTGATTTGATATTAAAGAACCGACTATCAATAAATTCCCTTTTTACCTATAATGAGTTGGCAGAAGGAACTAGGATCAGATTTGTTTTGTGCCTATCCGAAAACCACTTCGAACTGATTTTCGTTGCAAAGTAATGAATGACGTGAATGAAGACATATGAAGATGATGGTTATTGAAGGCCGAGGATGTTCATTGTTGATGTCTCAAGTAGATCCCATTACGAGATCATTTATAGCAGTGGTCCTGACATATTTGTAACCTTTGGATTACAATGGCTTTCTCGCTTGATAAGGGCCGAGGAAAAGCGCATTAAATTTTGTTCAGAACCAGAACGAATTCTATGGATGTTTGTCTGACAATTGCATTTCTATGATTATAAACATTGGTTTTAACGAACGTTCATCTATTAGTGGCGGAAAACATAACTTCTCTTAGTTTAATACCCTTGCTTGAGATGTATGAGCTTAAGGGTTGTATTTTTTGTAGAAGGCAATTAGTAGTCAACACATATGGCAATGTGACATTCAAGTTGATGAAAATGACACGTGAAAGGTAAATCGTTACCTCTATTGAGCCTCACACAGTAGAAATGACCAAAATAGGATAGATGCAGCAAGGCTACGTGGGTTGCACCCATTAGAATATTGTCATTTCGTTCGAGAGTATGGAGCCTTGGTATATTTGTACGTGGTGTATGGAAACTTGGGTGCTCGATTTAAAGGTCTTCTGGGCAGAGAATTCATTGTTGTTCGAATTCTCGAGGCATCCCTCTAGAGGTGTTCCCATTCGTAGAAAAGGAAAATCTTTATCTTGGTCATTTGTATGGAAAACCAAATTATGTAATAAGAACCTACGTTTTATATTCTATGGCATAGTAGTCCTAGAATTTAAAATAACAATTTCGGGTATTTGAATATTTACATTCGAAATGATTTCAAATATTAGAATTAGTAAAAATATCAAATGTTTATATAAAAATGTTTTAGTTATCATAAGGGAAAACCCGTCTATTTTTATGTGTGGACATGATCTTATTAGATGCTCTTTCTTTCAAAAGGATTTTCATTCACCCCCAAAAGCTAATATATAGACATTGTCATTTATTATTGAGATTTTCTCACGTTGGTTTATCCGAGCCTGATCAAAGTGTTTTTAATGCTCGAGTCAAATCCGAGTTAATTCAGGATTATCTGAAGACAATTAAAGTTTCCAAAAGGGATCTTCACCAGACGTATAGACATACTCTATTTTTCGCTGTTTTTGTATTTTGTGATTGAATACTGTCAGCAATTGTAAGGGAAGGTATTATAACTATCAAAGCTGAATCTAAGTTAAATCTTTGATATGTATATTTTAAAAGTTTTCCGCTATTAAAAATATTGTTCAATATTATATATTGTCCCACCGTTGTGAGATTTTATTTTATTCTGTTCTACTTTCTTGCACTACCCCTGATGATCTAAGGATTCATGCAATTTAAATTGGACAGTGATTGTATTCTTGGTTTAAAGGGGATTTTTGGATGTCACACTATGCTTACCTTAAATATGACATCCATTTCTACTTAGAATGCCACATCGCCATTTCCAGCACACTCGTTAATTTCCACAAAAATACAACCCTCCAACTGCGTATGCCTCAGGAAACAGTATTAAGTATAAGAGGGTTCACCTCTTACATCACCAATAAATGTACATTAGTAAAAACCAATGTACATGGATTTAAAAATGCAATGTCACACATTTGTCCATTCAAGTTGTCTAGGAACTGGACAAAACGAATGCACGACTTCCACTATATCCATTTTGGAATCCCCCTTAGGGTTAGAGACAAATAGACTTGCACTTAAAAGTCTTTACCTTGGATTGACTTTTAAAATAATTTTTTCCGAACACTTATGCTACTTCGAAGTGGTCCTTGGATGGTACTAACATCCGATCCAGGTTTCTCCAAACCAATATTCAATAATTGTAAAGAGGTCATATTGTTCGATAATTAACTACTCCATCATCTAGGTGTCATAATTTACGTATGGTAATTTCTTCTTAATGCTTAAATTATCTTGACCCGCTTATCGAAATGAACCCTCTTGTATTTATCACTCTCCCAACATTTAGCATTGTGCTAAATAAAAGATGACTTACTTTTAATCAATGCATGTCACCATTTTATAGTAACTACTCTTATTTTTTGTCTACTTAATAGCATTGATGAGGGATTCTTGGTTTTGCCTTAAGGAAGAAAGATATCCTGAAAGACACAACCAGAAGGGGTTTAAATCGAAACTCTATGAGATAAAATCTTTATTTAATATTAAATAACTAAACTGGGAAAAAGAGGTTAATAACTCATCATTAAAGCAAAATCAAATCATAATTAAACCTTAATTAACCATTGTTTGTCCTAATTTAGAATAACTAACCTAAACTTGTCTAATTATTGACTAACTAATAATAAACTTTAACTAATCATTAAATAATTTAATAAATAAACTCTAATTAAGTAAAAGTTAAATGATAAACTTAATTAATTAAATTTAATCATAATTAGCTTTTATTGAGTAATTAAAACTCTTTTAATCAGAATTTGAAATTAACTTATAAAGTAACTTCTTATGTACTATTACTTTCTTGACTACAAATTAACTAATCTTAAAATAATTAAGTCATCAATTAACATAAAATTAATTAAAATTTACCTTATTTAAAAATATAATTAATTACTAAATTACCTTTATTTGAAACAACTTAATAACCCAACTATTATTCATAAACTATTAAATCTTAATTAGTTTTCCAAAATCATCATTTCAAAGTTAAACATAATTAATAAGTGTATAACATGTTTTAAAACCATTTTTGTGTAAAAAAAACCTGGTTTTAAGCAAAAGTCTTGTTTTCACTGCTAAACTGCATTCATAGCGACTATCGTTGCGGATGCAGACTTGCTTTTTGAGTAGCTTTCAAACCTTTACTACATTTTTAAGTAAAATCACATTTGAAAATTTTAAGAACCCAAATAAATCTCATTTCTAAGTTCATTTTGAAATCAACATAAAAACTAATTAGGATACACACTTTTATGGTAAACAACCACTCCTATGCCTAGCATCCATCCTCAAACAAGCTAGGATGTCTGTATTGATCGGCCATGGTCAAGTATGGCTCGTCCATGAACATGTATGGCTTGAGCATATACTTAAAACAAAGAGTTCAACCTTGGAAATAAAGTTAAGCACTTGAAATCTTTTCAAACTTGAAATAAAACTAAGTCAAATCAAACCAAGATCTCAAGTCTGCTTTGAATGTTCATATGCATTTTTGCAAACACATACTCATCAACATAGCCACAACATTTTAAATATAGTACAAATTAAGTTGTGCATAAGCAAACATAAACTTATATCATCCAAAAATCCAAACCTGTCTTGTTTTTCAAAATTACGATACACATCACAACACCATATACACATGCATATAAAAATAGCAATACAAGTGGATATCTTGCATAACATTTACCATATACAATAATGTATACTTTATCATAAAAAAATAACATCTCCCAAAATAAAAGAGGGTTTGCTCACCTAAACTTATGCAAAACCTAACTTACTAGGTACTAGAACCTTGCAAATACCTCCTTACTCGCACTAGCTTTGTAAAAATAAAATTTTAGGGCGTCAAAATGCAATTTGGCTCTGCCTCAATCATGTTTGGTTCCGGGAAGGGTTGTAAGAGTGGTGTATGGCTTAAAAATTGAAAGGGAGGTGGTAGAAAGGAAGATAAAGTCCTAGAAATGAAATTTAAAGTGACTTTGGAAGCATAAATCAAAACTATAAACTTTGGAAATATTTTTTCTTAAAAGGGAAGCCATTAAAACCTTTTAGGACTTAAAAAAATGAGAGAATATAAAAATGAAATGAAAAGGAAGAAGAAGCAAGGGAATCACTTTTATATAAAATGAAAAGTGGAAACTGTTGGAGAATGAAGTTTTGATGACAATAACCTTATTTCAATATTAATTGATTATAAAATATATACTAACACTTTTATCAAGTATGTATACATACACACACACACATATATGCAGGATTTATATACAGGAATTATTACCGAAGACTATACAGTTTAAAGATTTAAGAGATTCAGAATTCAGAGAAGATTCAAGACTCACGAGTAATCAAGAGTTCAAGACAAATATAGTAATAGAGTCTAGTTTATGTAAGACTCTGAATAACACTCCAGGTTCAAAGTCAAAGTCAAAATCTATTTTTCAATTTCTGATTTCAAATCATATTTTCAAATTCTATCTTTACTTTCTTTACTTTCTCTGTTCTACTTTCTTTACTTTACTTTTGATTTTAAATTCAAGTTTTATAGTTTATAAGTTTTATATATTATATACTTTATATTTATATAGTTTTTAACTCTATAATTTTACAAATATGTTTATATAGTTTATATTTATGTTTTTATATGATTTTCTACTTTAAAATATTCATTTATAACACTATGTTTTAATTCAAGAATTTCCAAAATTGCATGCGCACGCACACACACACACACACACACACACACATATATATATATATATATATCAAAACACTTCAAAAATGGTCAAAATTTAGTTTTACACATGCATATGTCAACATACATTTATGTCCATGTAGACATATAACTGTCACTTTTTGAAAATTGAAAGGAAGTGTCTTTTCACTATTTGTGATGCTCCGGAAACGTTGCAACCTTTCAAATGTTATAAATAGGGGCAGATTTCGAATTTTTTCACAATTCTTCTTCTCCATCTTCATCTCCTTTCTTTACACCGTGATATCTTCTCATTTTTATGATTTCTATACTTATACTCTGTCGAATTCAATTCTATATACATAAAACATCTTCTCTTCTCACTCTCTACTCATTACTCTCTGAATCAAAGTGCTATTAAAGAGTTATAGGGCTATTGTAATCATTTGGGAAGTGTATGTAATTGGTGTGGCCCTCGTAGCCGTGAAATCAAGGAGAGCATAATCGTTGTTACCCATGTAGCCATGAAATCAAGGAGAGTATATTTGATCAAGTGTGTGTGGAATCAGTGGTATCCCTTGTAGCCGTGAAATCAAGGAATGGATTGTTATTGGATGCTGATATAGTAATAAAACTTTGCGCAATCCAGCGTTGCTTAGGACTGGACATAGGAGCAATTCCGAACTAGTATAAAATCCGGTGTGTTCTTTCCTTTTCTGCATTTTATTTTTGTTTACCTTTGTGTTTGTGTTTGATTCTGTGTTTGTGATTGTTTCTGTGGTGTTTGACTCATATAGTAGATTATATAAGTTTTAGATTTTGTTTAAATTCTCAAAAACACTATTTACCCCCCTCTAGTGTTAGTTTTTCGTTAACGATCCATTCCGCAATCCCTAACAATTGGTATTAGAGCAAGGTCTTTCAAAAAGTTCATAATCTGATTTTTGAAAATTTATATATGGAAAATTTTCAAATATTTGTTAACACTAGTGTCAATTCATGCATTGTACAATGTTGAAAGAGTCTGCATATAATCGTGTTGAAAAGTCATGTGATCTACCGAAATATTGTTCAATACAGGAAAAGATATCTTTTATAGCTTTTGAAAATTCAAAAGTTGAAAAGATGGGTGAAGCATCTGTTGGTAATTCAAATCCTGAAATGGTGGCTATTGAAAATTCAAATTCTGAAAAGGTGGCTGTTGGAAATTCAAATTTTGAACGGGTGTGTTACATGGCTGTTGAAAATTCAAATTCTGGAAAGCAGTTGGTAGAAATTAAAAAGGACAAATGGATACTGGATAGTGGCTGTTCGAGACATATGACCGAAAATCCTAAATTACTCAATAATCTGACGTATGAAGATGGTGGAATGGTGAACTTCGTAGATAACTCTAAAGGATAGATTATTTGGATCAGCAATGTCGGTAATTCTGAAACTCCTATTATTTTTGATGTTTTATTAGTTAGGAATCTAAAACAACTTGCAAAGTATAAGTCAACTTTGCAATAAGGGTTATAAAATAAACTTTGAAAAGGATAAATGTTTTATAGATAGGAATTCAAAAGTAATATTCGAAGGAGATAGAAAGAAAACAAATCTATATATTAAGTATGAAAATCTCCAACGATAATCTATTTCGTGTTGAAAAGTCATGTGATCTACCGAAATACTTTTCAATATAGGAAAAGATATGTTTTATAGCTTTTGAAAATTCAAAAGTTGAAAAGATGGGTGAAGCGTTTGTTGAAATTCAAATCCTGAAATGGTGGCTATTGAAAATTCAAATTCTGAAAAGTTGGCTGTTAGAAATTCAAATTTCTAACTGGTGTGTTACATGGCTGTTGAAAATTCAAATTCTGGAAAGCAGTTAGCGGAAATTAAAAACGACAAATGGATACTAGATAGTGGCTGTTCGAGACATATGACGGAAAATCCTGAATTACTCAATAATCTGACATATGAAGATAGTGAAATGGTGAACTTCGGAGATAACTGTAATAACCCGGAAATTCTGAACCAGTTTAAAATTTTTATTTTGGCAATTTTAGCGAATTTTGAATATTTAAAATAGATTATTTTAAATAAAATGGACGAGAAATTTATTTTGAATATAATTCGAACGTATATATTATATACGCCGTCGTTAGAATATAAATATATATATATATATATATATATATATAATTATAAATAGAATTGAAAATGGCGCGGTAGTTCGATAATTCGATTTCAAACTTAAATTGAATGTACCGGGTGCAAAACAATCCGGATTTTAGTGAAACCAAAAACATTAGGATCTAATTGATAATATCTTTCCAACGAATCTAGAAAATCAAGATTTCATAGCGGGAATCAAAAGATATGTCCAGTTGAAAATTCTGAATAGTCGCTATGGAATTCAGGCCCTTAAAAATGGGAATTTTGCAAACGACCTCGGATTTCGACGAAACCACTTTTGTTGGATCCGTGATGTCAAGTTATTGCTAGATTCCAAATTTCATAATTTTTCGAATCAATATGTGAGCGTGGCATAGGAAAACGTGTTTGACCAGTTTCAGTTGAATTTAATCGACTGGAAAATGGCCATTTTTCTAACGGTCTCAGAATTCGACGAAACTGGTTTTGTTAGGACCGTATCGTCAATACGAAGCTAGAAAATATTTTTCGAGAATTTTTAGAGTTAGTATGTGACCCCGGTAATTTGAAATGTACATTTAAAATTCAATATAGTGATTTAAATGGAAATTCAACGGAAACTGATCGAGACGAACGAATCAGCCTACGATACATTTCCCATTGTGTTTGGAATGGGGGTAAAACGCTATGGACGACAGGCGGTGGGCCTTGTTTCGAGGTCGATAGAAAAAGTTACTTTATGTGAATAAAAATAAAAATTAAATAAATTAAAAAAAAGGGTCAACCCTTCTCCCCCTTTAACCCGCTCTGGCCGCCCCTTTCTCCTTTTAAATCGATACAGAATAAAAAAAAAAAGAAAAAAAAACCGCGATGGCGGAAACCACCATCGCTGACGCCTCTCCATCGCCGCACCTCCTGACGAGCCCCCTCTCTCCTACACAATGACCCAAACACCCAAGCCCCACGTCGATCGAGACCCCCAAACCACCTGAAGCCGCCTCCAACTCCGCTTCCCTGTCGCAGCACCCAAAGCCCGAACCCCCCCCCCCTCAAATTTAGAACTGCATCCTCCACCGTGGCCCCCTACTGCTGTGCGCCTCCCCCACTACCAAGAACGATGCCAACGAACGCCCAAACCCCCCTCAGTCGCGAATCGAAGACGCAGCACCCCAATCCAGGAAATTAACGGAGAAAGGTAATTTTTCTTCTTTAATTTAAAATCTGAAATTTATTTATTATAAAATCTGAAATTTATTTATTATAAAATCTGAAATTTATTTGATTCGAAGTGTTTGAGTACAAAGATTGGATTTTTATTATGAGAAAGATGAGATTTTTAATTATAAAAGGATTTGATTTTTGTGTATAGAAAGATTTATTTTCACGTATAGAAAGGTTTGATTTTTAATGATATGAGAAAATATTTTTATGAAGAATTAAAAATATGATTTTTATATTTTTAAAGTATTAAAAATATAATCTTTACTATATAGAAGTGGTAAAAATATGATTTTTGTTTAGGTAGAGAATTGAAAATATAATTTTTTCATGATAGGAATATTAAAAATATCATCTTTATATGTATAGCAAAATAAAAATGTGATTTTTATAATGTTAAGTTTAAAAAGGCAAAATCTTTATATAGAGAGTAGCGAGATAAAAATATAATTTTTATCTATATAATAGCAAAGTAAAAATTCGATTTTTATATATTGAATAGCAAAGTAAAAATTCGATTTTTATATATTGAATAGCGAAGTAAAAATTCGATTTTTACATATGTAGTGGCTACAGCAACGAAGATGACGAAAAGGCGAGAACGACGAAGATCTCTACAATAGGAGTGTCGTGGTATTGGATAGCTTTCGGTGAGAATTTCTCACCTTTCAATTTCTTTTTTTCTAGTTATACATATATACTAGGATGCAGACGGTGTTTAGTAGCACCCGACACAATCGTCCACAAACCATGGACTTGTTTGTTTGGTTGCATAAATTAGTTAGACGATTTGATTTGAAATTGAATTGTTTGTTGAAATGAATGGATTTGATTGATGTGTGAATGGCGTGGGCCTTCACTAGACCGGGGATAAGGCTAGGCCTCGTCCCGTTTCTAGTATCGTGCCGTTATGCTGCCGAAATTTTCTAAAATATGTTAGAAAAATAAAAATATCATTTTTATTGAATAAATGAACTGAATAGAAATTCATATGTTGAAATAAAATATTTTATCGTTAAAAATATAATTTTTAATGTGAATGAAAATAAAATAAAATATTCATTTACAAACCGGACGGTTTGTTTATGTACACCTATTTGAAGGACATTGATTGGGACGATAAATTTTACACATCGCCCAACTGCACAATTAAAATCTGTGTTTGATTGCTTAATACCCCACACGGGTGTTGGGATGAAATTTGAAGTTCACTCATCCTGATTAATTAAATATGTCGATCGATTGATTGACAGGCTGTTATAAGCGTTAGATATCTATATTTGATGCTTATACAGTGTAGTGCACTTTGGTTGATGGTTGATTATTTTTCAATGCTATTATATACGTGTGATGTATGAAAATCCATATAATTAACATTATATGGTGATTGATTGGGTCTCATTTCAATTTAGAAGATAAAGAATAATATTAAATAAAGGTTCATGTGTTGACTGTACTCATCCGTTGAGATTAGTCATGTGTTGAATGAAATATTTTAATAATAAATTTTATATCTTTATCAGTATTAAATAAAGGTTCATGTGTTGACTGTACTCATCCGTTGAGATTAGTCACGTGTTGAACGAAATAATTTAACAAAAATAGTCACACGTGGACAATACTCATTCTTTGAGATTAGTCGTGTGTTGACAAAAATAAATATTCATTTGTTGAATAGAATATTTGATATGGAATATTTGAAATAAAATATTTGAAATAGAAATATTTGAAAAGGAAATATTTGAAAAAGAAATATTTGAAATAGAATATTTGAAAATAGAAATATATGAAGCCGTGTTGATTAGATTGACGCCATTTTGACGTGAACGATATTTATATCGATTTTATTCAAAATGAAATGAATTGAAAACGATTTCGAAATGAAATGAATTGAAAACGATTTCGAAATGAAATGAATATAAAACGATTTCGAAATGAAATGAATTGAAAACGATTTCGAAATGAATTGAATATAAAGTGATTTCGAAATCGCATATGTTGAAATGAAATTTGAATCAAATTGAATAGAAATCGAATTCGAATTGAATATATAACGAATTGAATTCGAATTGAATATAAAACGAATTTGATTTCAATCGAATATATAATGAATTTGATTCAAATAGAAAACGGAAATGAATGGAATATAAATCGATTTCGAAATGAATTGAATATAAAACGATTTCGAATTAAATTGAATAGCAAACAAATTGAATTCAAATGGAATGGAAAACGAATTTGATTTAAATCGAATAGAAAACCAATTTAAATTGAATCGAATAGAAAACGACTTTGAAATCGAATTGAATAGAAAACGAATTCAAATTGAATTGAATGTGAATTGAAAGGAATTCAAATTGAATTGAAATTTGAATTGAATAGAAATGAATTTTAAAACGAATTTATAAAGAAGAATTCAATTTTGCTTTGAATTGAAATGGAAGATGAAATGAATTTTGAAACGAATTTAAAAACTATTTATAAAATTCATTTTAAATAGGAATCGATGAAATATATATTATATATATTATATATATAATATAATGGCCTAAATAGAACGCGTCGCGCCGCGGCAGTTCGTGAATTTCGACCATTTACTTCAAACGGACATTACGGGAGATCCGACCATCGGATTCTCCTAAAACCGGAACCGTTGGGTTCGTATTGAAAAGAGCTTTCTAACGAATATTAGAAATTCAAAATCTAATGGTTGGATTTGGAGATACGTCCAAATCAAATTTGAAAAAGGTCGCTATAAGTGCAGTTCGATGGCCATTGTTGGAAATCGATTGTACGGGCCTTAATAAAATTATTAAAAATAGTAATAATTTGTGTAAAATCATAAGAAATGATTTGGGAAAAATTGGGGTGAAAAACTCCATATTTGAAAAGATAAAAATGGATTTTTATCGAAATGAACTAGTTTTGAACTAAATTTAAAACCCAATTATTTTTAAATAAATAAATTAGATTTAAAAAGGGGTTTTAAATAATCGGAATTCCTAATATATTTGATTTGAATTGAACTAGAATTAATTTGTGGGTTTATCGTGAACTGTGTTTTAAATAACACTAGTTCTTTAACCCGATAACAAATAGAATGTGATTTGGGTTTGTCGTGAACTGTGTTTTAAATAAAACCTAGTTCTGTAACCCAGTAAAAGGAGTTTTAACGAATATGCAATTAGGTTGAAATGTGAATCTATAATCTAAATTATCAAATTTAGAAATGAGCAAGAATGGAGTATCGCCAGTTTTGCTCTAAAGCGATAGTTAAATCTTTAATTAGATTTGAACGTGAAATGGTAATTAATTTTACCGATAACACCATAGTATTAGATATGGAGTATTACCAGTTTTGCTTCATGGGATGAATAGGTTGGGATTGGGAAATAAAATAATTAATTACTTCGGTGTGGTTCGCTAATCTCGACTAGTTTAGAAAACCATAATTTGGTTTGAAATGTCATCCAAAGGAAGATTAAAGGATAAATTTTAAACAATTTATCTTGGATAAAATTAATGGGAACCTTTCCCTAAAAATGTGATTTTATGAATAAAGGATATTCTGAGTTGGAATGAGGCGTATGTTGTGTTTGTTTAACATTTGTTTTTAATATACGCGGGTTGTTCGGGAAGGCCGGGTTTATACCCATTCTGAATAACCGATTCGACGATAAGTCGAAGATGAAGACGGTGGTCGAAGACCGGAAGTCTTCACATCGTTTGGATAATTACTGACGATCCTGATTGGGCTGTACACCCAAGAGGATGGAAATAGTTGGTGGTCGTCCAGACGTACTTGGAGATGGATGGATATGCGAGGAAAGTGCCTCCGGTTTCGTTCAGACCCAGAACGGACTTGAAAATGGATTGTGTGTCTGACATTGGATTTTATTCTGTGTTGATTGATTTCTGTTAAATATACATCTGTTTGGCGGAGGAGAATTTGTTCTTTTGCTTAACGCCCTTATTTGAGACGTACGGGCTCAGAGGTTGTATATCGATGGACATCAGTCGCATGGCATGAATTGCCTATGTGGCACGCTAAGATGCAATGATCAAGGCTTCTGTTGAAAAGCAAAGTCTTGTGGTTGATGATCAAAGCACGGCCTTTGTGGTGTAGCTTTGTGTATGACGTGAATTCGCGAGTCTCACACCTCGATATGAGTCAAAAACGGGATGAGGACCTAAGGAGTGCACGACGTTTCTTTCTAGCTATGGTGGTGTCAGTGACTTACCAGCCCTGACATTTATATACTTTTCTCCTATGTGGTTGTTGGATGCGAGGCGCCTCGATTATAGGTCCGTAAGGACCGGGAAACGTGTGTTCAGGCATAATTAATCCTCTAATGTAAGTGAGGACCGGCCTTGGAGGATCCTAGGATTGCCCAGAGTGTGTAGTCCTGAGACATTTTCTAGAGTGTCTCGAACGCGGAGAGGAGCTTGCCCCTTGCCTCGACTCATGATGGAATCCAATTTCCAATACGTGTAATTCGGTTTTAATTGTAGAACTAGTATGGCGACATGATAGATGGTACCCATGCCGCCTATGATTGATATTTATGATTGAAATTGTTTTGACACTGTACACTTATTATAGTATCAAATGATTTGTTTTAAACGTACCAAGCATGTTTGGCTATTATAAGGGAAAACCCTATCCTCCGGCTTGCGTTGCATTGTGTGATGGGACCTGGGTCTTATAATAGCTTCATTTTTCGAAAAAGCATTGCGCTGTTTATTCTATGCACTGGTATTCTTGGGAGGAAACCCATTCCGTGTTATACGGCGTGGTCCCTTGAACTACTCTCTTTTAAAGTAAAGCTTTAAATAACTGTTTTAGTTCTCACACCAGTCACATGACTGACCTGGAGTTTATTGTTTTAACCTAAACTTTGGGTGCCCCTATTTTCCGCATGGGCAGCTAGTAGTTTTGGTTTTGCAGATTTATATTCACAGGATCCTGATTTACAGCTGGAACGATGCCCGGAAAGCTCTGTATCCGTGCATTACCTTTAGTTGTGCTTTGTATTATTTTTCCGCTGCTATGTAATTTATTGTAATCTCTGATATTTATCGAATGTAATTTATTCATTTATACTCTGTATATTCTTGTATCTGATGCATTGTTGTAATATCAATGAAATGTTCTTCCGTCTGTGTTCATTTGTGTGTTGTTCTCAAAGTATCCGCCCTTTCCTTCACGGGGAAGAAACGGGTCCTCACATTTGGTATTACAGCTTTGGTTTACAGAGCTCGAGAACAAGGCACATTAGAACCATACGAAAGAATTCATCAGATATTGGATTGGTAAAATCCAATTAGAATGACTCGTTAGAGATGGGATCAGTAGTATCTTAGAACGAGTGTGAAGAGTATATTTTTCAAATGAAAACAATTTTGTTTTGAAATTTAAATCGTTTTATACGTATTTGAATATTTATTTATATTGAATTTGGACAATCTAGTATATAAAGGTTTTGCATATACGCGTCATGAACGTATATTCGAAGTTTTAATA
The DNA here is from genome assembly GCA_030737875.1 of Allium sativum. Classification (NCBI taxonomy): domain Eukaryota; kingdom Viridiplantae; phylum Streptophyta; class Magnoliopsida; order Asparagales; family Amaryllidaceae; genus Allium; species Allium sativum. The sequence continues at coordinate 457,880,454 of CM060909.1, forward strand.
TATTAGATAGATATAGAGTCACACTCTAGTCGCCCGGACATGGTCCTGATGATGAAGTATACCATCACCAGCATTTATTTTCGAGTGACGAAGGAGTGATTTTCTATATATTTCCATTAGACTGGTGTGAGAACCAAAACTAATACAGCTAGAACACATTGTTGTGAATTGGCATCAAAAACAAGATTTTTAGTATATATATCAAAATTATGAATTAGAAACGTTAAATTCACTAATTGATTGATGTTTGTGTTGTTTGTTTATTTGTTTGATAATTTTTAACCATTATGCCTAATTGCATCAAATACTGAATTGTATTGAAAATTGGTTGCATTTGCTTGTATATACATATATATCATTGAACAGGTCATAGCAAGGAGGCTAGAGTAGAGAATAAAATTTGTTTGCCCGACAAATAGGTACATGTTTACTACATAAATTACTGTTTTGTTTGGGTGATGATGATTTTATGAGCCTATTGGCTAGCCGCTTGGCTTTTTCTTTTTCTTTTTGAGATCAGAAGGCCTATATGGCAATTTCGGGATTTTCCCGTGGCTCCCGGTGCAGGGGAGGTTGTGGCGAAATTTTTCGAAAATTTAGGTGTTAGCCAAATTTTTGAAAATTTGAAAATTCTCATAAACTAAAAAGTTGGAGAATGGAAGCCAGATCGAACGTAGAGTTGATTAATCAAACCACTTTCGACTTTGTTCCTTTTCGGGGATGAAAAGTTTTAAGTGGGGAGATTGTAATAACCCGGAAATTCTGAACCAGTTTAAAATTTTTATTTTGGCAATTTTAGCGAATTTTGAATATTTAAAATAGATTATTTTAAATAAAATGGACGAGAAATTTATTTTGAATATAATTCGAACGTATATATTATATACGCCATCGTTAGAATATAAATATATATATATAATTATAAATAGAATTGAAAATAGCGTTGTAGTTCGATAATTTGATTTCAAACTTCAATTGAATGTACCGGGTGCAAAACAATCCGGATTTTAGTGAAACCAAAAATATTAGGATCTAATTGATAATATCTTTCCAACGAATCCAGAAAATCAAGATTTCATAGCGGGAATCAAAAGATATGTCCAGTTGAAAATTCTGAATAGTCGCTATGGAATTCAGGCCCTTAAAAATGGGAATTTTGCAAACGACCTCGGATTTCGACAAAACCTCTTTTGTTGGATCCGTGATGTCAAGTTATTGCTAGATTCCAAATTTCATAATTTTTCGAATCAATATGTGAGCGTGGCATAGGAAAACGTGTTTGACCAGTTTCAGTTGAATTTAATCGACTGGAAAATGGCCATTTTTCTAACGGTCTCAGAATTCGATGAAACTGGTTTTGTTAGGACCGTATCGTCAATACGAAGCTAGAAAATATTTTTCGAGAATTTTTAGAGTTAGTATGTGACCCCGGTAATTTGAAATGTACGTTTAAAATTCAATATAGTGAGTTAAATGGAAATTCAACGGAAACTGATCGAGACGAACGAATCAGCCTACGATACATATCCCATTGTGTTTGGAATGGGGGTAAAACGCTATGGACGACAGGCGGTGGGCCTTGTTTCGAGGTCGATAGAAAAAGTTACTTTATGTGAATAAAAATTAAAATTAAATAAAAAAAAGGGTCAACCCTTCTCCCCCTTTAACCCGCTCTGGCCCCCCTCTCTCCTTTTAAATCGATACAGAATAAAAAAAAAAGAAAAAAAAAACCGCGATGGCGGAAACAACCATCGCTGACGCCTCTCCATCGCCGCACCTCCCCAGGAGGCGGCGCACCTCCTCACGAGCCCCCTCTCTCCTACACAATGACCCAAACACCCAAGCCCCGCGTCGATCGAGACCCCCAAACCACTTGAAGCCGCCTCCACCTCCGCTTCCCAGTCGCAGCACCCAAAGCCCGAACCCCCCCTCAAATTGAGAACCGCATCCTCCACCGTGGCCCCCTACTGCTGTGCGCCTCCCCCACTACCAAGACCGACGCCAGCGAACGCCCAAACCCCCCTCAGTCGCGAATCGAAGACGCAGCACCCCAATCCAGGAAATTAACGGAGAAAGGTAATTTTTCTTCTTTAATTTAAAATCTGAAATTTATTTATTATAAAATCTGAAATTTATTTATTATAAAATCTGAAATTTATTTGATTCGAAGTGTTTGAGTATAAAGATTGGATTTTTATTATGAGAAAGACGAGATTTTTAATTATAAAAGGATTTGATTTTTGTGTATAGAAAGATTTATTTTCACGTATAGAAAGGTTTGATTTTTAATGATATGAGAAAATATTTTTATGAAGAATTAAAAATATGATTTTTATATTTTTAAAGTATTAAAAATATAATCTTTACTATATAAAAGTGGTAAAAATATGATTTTTGTTTAGGTAGAGAATTGAAAATATAATTTTTTCATGATAGGAATATTAAAAATATCATCTTTATATGTATAGCAAAATAAAAATGTGATTTTTGTAATGTTAAGTTTAAAAAGGCAAAATCTTTATATAGAGAATAGCGAGATAAAAATATAATTTTTATCTATATAATAGCAAAGTAAAAATTCGATTTTTATATATTGAATAACAAAGTAAAAATTCGATTTTTATATATTGAATAGCGAAGTAAAAATTCGATTTTTACATATGTAGTGGCTACAGCAACGAAGATGACGAAAAGGAGAGAACGACGAAGATCTCTACAATAGGAGTGTCGTGGTATTGGATAGCTTTCGGTGAGAATTTCTCACCTTTCAATTTCTTTTTTTCTAGTTATACATATATACTAGGATGCAGACGGTGTTTAGTAGCACCCGACACAATCGTCCACAAATCATGGACTTGTTTGTTTGGTTGCATAAATTAGTTAGACGATTTGATTTGAAATTGAATTGTTTGTTGAAATGAATGGATTTGATTGATGTGTGAATGGCGTGGGCCTTCACTAGACCGGGGATAAGGCTGGGCCTCGTCCCGTTTCTAGTATCGTGTCGTTATGCCGCGGAAATTTTCTAAAATATGTTAGAAAAATAAAAATATCATTTTTATTGAATAAATGAACTGAATAGAAATTCATATGTTGAAATAAAATATTTTATCGTTAAAAATATAATTTTTAACGTGAATGAAAATAAAATAAAATATTCATTTACAAACCGGACGGTTTGTTTATGTACACCTATTTGAAGGACATTGATTGGGACGATAAATTTTACACATCGCCCAACTGCACAACTAAAATCTGTGTTTGATTGCTTGAAACCCCATACGGGTGTTGGGATGAAATTTGAAGTTCACTCATCCTGATTGATTAAATATGTCGATCGATTGATTGATAGGCTGTTATAAGCGTTAGATATCTATATTTGATGCTTATACAGTGTAGTGCACTTTGGTTGATGGTTGATTATTTTTCAATGCTATTATATACGTGTGATGTATGAAAATCCATATAATTAACATTATATGGTGATTGATTGGGTCTCATTTCAATTTAGAAGATAAAGAATAATATTAAATAAAGGTTCATGTGTTGACTGTACTCATCCATTGAGATTTGTCATGTGTTGAACGAAATATTTTAATAATAAATTTTATATCTTTATCACTATTAAATAAAGGTTCATGTGTTGACTGTACTCATCCGTTGAGATTAGTCATGTGTTGAACGAAATAATTTAACAAAAATAGTCACACGTGGACAGTACTCATTCTTTGAGATTAGTCGTGTGTTGACAAAAATAAATATTCATTTGTTGAATAGAATATTTGATATGGAATATTTGAAATAAAATATTTGAAATAGAAATATTTGAAAAGGAAATATTTGAAAAAGAAATATTTGAAATAGAATATTTGAAAATAGAAATATATGAAGCCGTGTTGATTAGATTGACGCCATTTTGACGTGAACGATATTTATATCGATTTTATTCAAAATGAAATGAATTGAAAACGATTTCGAAATGAAATGAATTGAAAACGATTTTGAAATGAAATGAATATAAAACGATTTCGAAATGAAATGAATATAAAACGATTTCGAAATGAAATGAATTGAAAACGATTTCGAAATGAAATGAATTGAAAACGATTTCGAAATGAAATGAATTGAAAACGATTTCGAAATGAAATGAATAGAAAACGATTTCGAAATGAAATGAATATAAAACGATTTCGAAATGAAATGAATATAAAACGATTTCGAAATGAAATGAATTGAAAACGATTTCGAAATGAAATGAATTGAAAACGATTTCGAAATGAAATGAATTGAAAACGATTTCGAAATGAAATGAATTGAAAACGATTTCGAAATGAAATGAATTGAAAACGATTTCGAAATGAAATGAATATAAAACGATTTCGAAATGAAATGAATATAAAACGATTTCGAAATGAAATGAATTGAAAACGATTTCGAAATGAAATGAATTGAAAACGATTTCGAAATGAAATGAATTGAAAACGATTTCGAAATGAAATGAATTGAAAACGACTTCGAAATGAAATGAATTGAAAACGACTTCGAAATGAAATGAATTGAAAACAATTTCGAAATGAAATGAATGGAAAACGATTTCGAAATGAATTGAAAACGATTTTGAAATGAATTGAAAACGATTTCGAAATGAATTGAATATAAAGTGATTTTGAAATCGCATATGTTGAAATGAAATTTGAATCAAATTGAATAGAAATCGAATTCGAATTGAATATATAACGAATTGAATTCGAATTGAATATAACATGAATTTGATTTCAATTGAATATATAATGAATTTGATTCAAATAGAAAACGGAAATGAATGGAATATAAATCGATTTCGAAATGAATTGAATATAAAACGATTTCGAATTAAATTGAATAGCAAACAAATTGAATTCAAATGAAATGGAAAACGAATTTGATTTAAATCGAATAGAAAACCAATTTAAATTGAATCGAATAGAAAACGACTTTGAAATCGAATTGAATAGAAAACGAATTCAAATTGAATTGAAAGCGAATTGAAACGAATTCAAATTGAATTGAAATTTGAATTGAATAGAAATGAATTTTAAAACGAATTTATAAAGAAGAATTCAATTTTGCTTTGAATTGAAATGGAAATTGAAACGAATTTTGAAACGAATTTAAAAACTATTTATAAAATTCGTTTTAAATAGGAATCGACGAAATATATATTATATATACATAATATAATGGCCTAAATAGAACGCGTCGCGCCGCGGTAGTTCGTGAATTTCGACCATTTACTTCAAACGGACATTACGGGAGATCCGACCATCGGATTCTCCTAAAACCGGAACCGTTGGGTTCGTATCGAAAAGAGCTTTCTAACGAATATTAGAAATTCAAAATCTAACGGTTGGATTTGGAGATACGTCCAAATCAAATTTGAAAAAGGTCGCTATAAGTGCAGTTCGATGGCCATTATTGGAAATCGATTGTACGAGCCTTAATAAAATTATTAAAATAGTAATAATTTGTGTAAAATCATAAGAAATGATTTGGGAAAAATTGGGGTGAAAAACTCCATATTTGAAAAGATAAAAATGGATTTTTATCGAAATGAACTAGTTTTGAACTAAATTTAAAACCCAATTATTTTTAAATAAATAAATTAGATTTAAAAAGGGGTTTTAAATAATCGGAATTCCTAATATATTTGATTTGAATTGAACTAGAATTAATTTGTGGGTTTATCGTGAACTGTGTTTTAAATAACACTAGTTCTTTAACCCGATAACAAATAGAATGTGATTTGGGTTTGTCGTGAACTGTGTTTTAAATAACACCTAGTTCTTTAACCCAGTAAAAGGAGTTTTAACGAATCTGCAATTAGGTTGAAATGTGAATCTATAATCTAAATTATCAAATTTAGAAATGAGCGAGAATGGAGTATCGCCAGTTTTGCTCTAAAGCGATAGTTAAATCTTTAATTAGATTTGAACGTGAAATGGTAATTAATTTTACCGATAACACCATAGTATTAGATATGGAGTATTACCAGTTTTGCTTCATGGGATGAATAGGTTGGGATTGGGAAATAAAATAATTAATTACTTCGGTGTGGTTCGATAATCTCGACTAGTTTAGAAAACCATAATTTGGTTTGAAATGTCATCCAAAGGAAGATTAAAGGATAAATTTTAAACAATTTATCTTGGATAAAATTAATGGGAACCTTTCCCTAAAAATGTGATTTTATGAATAAAAGAATATTCTGAGTTGGAATGAGGCGTATGTTGTGTTTGTTTAACATTTGTTTTTAATATACGCGGGTTGTTCGGGAAGGCCGGGTTTATACCCATTCTGAATAACCGATTCGACGATAAGTCGAAGATGAAGACGGTGGTCGAAGACCGGAAGTCTTCACATCGTTTGGATAATTACTGACGATCCTAATTGGGCTGTACACCCAAGAGGATGGAAATAGTTGGTGGTCGTCCAGACGTACTTGGAGATGGATGGATATGCGAGGAAAGTGCCTCCGGTTTCGTTCAGACCCAGAACGGACTTGAAAATGGATTGTGTGTCTGACATTGGATTTTATTCTGTGTTGATTGATTTCTGTTAAATATACATCTGTTTGGCGGCCGAGAATTTATTCTTTTGTTTAACGCCCTTCTCTGAGACGTACGAGCTCAGAGGTTGTATATCGATGGACATCAGTCGCATGGCATGAATTGCCTGTGTGGCACGCTAAGATGCAATGATCAAGGCTTCTATTGAAAAGCAAAGTCTTGTGGTTGATGATCAAAGCACGGCATTTGTGGCGTAGCTTTGTGTATGACGTGAATTCGCGAGTCTCACACCTCGGTATGAGTCAAAAACGGGATGAGGACCCAAGGAGTGCACGACGTTTCTTTCTAGCTATGGTGGTGTCACTGACTTACCAGCCCTGACATTTATATACTTTTCACCTATGTGGTTGTTGGATGCGAGGCGCCTCGATTATAGGTCCGTAAGGACCGGGAAACGTGTGTTCAGGCATAATTAATCCTCTAACGTAAGTGAGGACCGGCCTTGGAGGATCCCAGGATTGCCCAGAGTGTGTAGTCCTGAGACATTTGCTAGAGTGTCTCGAACGCGGAGAGGAGCTTGCCCCTTGCCTCGACTCATGATGGAATCCAATTTCCAATACGTGTAATTCGGTTTTAATTGTAGAACTAGTATGGCGACATGATAGATGGTACCCATGTCGCCTATGATTGATATTTATGATTGAAATTGTTTTGACACTATACACTTATTATAGTATCAAATGATTTGTTTTAAACGTACCAAGCATGTTTGGCTATTATAAGGGAAAACCCTATCCTCCGGCTTGCGTTGCATTGTGTGATGGGACCTGGGTCTTATAATAGCTTCATTTTTCGAAAAAGCATTGCGCTGTTTATTCTATGCACTGGTATTCTTGGGAGGAAACCCGTTCCGTGTTATACGGCGTGGTCTCTTGAACTACTCTCTTTTAAAGTAAAGCTTTAAATAACTGTTTTAGTTCTCACACCAGTCACATGACTGACCTGGAGTTTATTGTTTTAGCCTAAACTCTGGGTGCCCCTATTTTCCGCACGGGCAGCTAGTAGTTTTGGTTTTGCAGATTTATATTCACAGGATCCTGATTTACAGCTGGAACGATGCCCGGAAAGCTCTGTATCCGTGCATTACCTTCAGTTGTGCTTTGTATTATTTTTCCGCTACTATGTAATTTATTGTAATCTCTGATATTTATCGAATGTAATTTATTCATTTATACTCTGTATATTCTTGTATCTGATGCATTGTTGTAATATCAATGAAATGTTCTTTCGTCTTTGTTCATTTGTGTGTTGTTCTCAAAGTATCCGCCCTTTCCTTCATGGGGAAGAAACGGGTCCTCACAATAACTCTAAAGGAGATTATTAGGATCGGCAATGTCGGTAATTCTGAAACTCCTACTATTTTTGATGTTTTATTACTTAGGAATCTAAAACAACTTGCTAAGTATATGTCAACTTTGCGATAAGGGTTATAAAATAAACTTTGAAAAGGATAAATGTTTTATAGAACATAGGAATTCAAAAGTAATATTCAAAGGAGATAGAAAGAAAAAAAATCTATATATTGAGTATGAAAATCTCCAACGATAATCTATGTCATATGACCAATACAAGTGATCCCTAGATTTAGCATAAGAGATTTGGTCATATAAATTCCAAACACATCTCTAGGATTTCTAAATTAGACTCAACTAGAGTATTACCTAAAATGAAATTTAAAGCTAATAACTTATGCGACGCTTGTCAACTTGAAAAATTAAAGAGAAGCTCATTTAAATCAAAAGAGGAAATTACTACTTTGAAACCATTAGAGTTAATTCACACGGATTTATTTGGTCCATCTCAAATTCAATCGATAAATCATAATAGATATGTTTATATAATAGTCGATGATTTTTCAAGATTCACTTGGACTTTGTTTCTTAAAAAAAAGTGATGCTTTTGATTAATTTAGAACTTTTTCTAAAAGAATTAAAAACTTATTATCACTAAAAATCAAAACAATACGTAGTGATCATGGCGGAGAATTCGAAAACGAAAATTTTGAAAAATATTGTAATAATAAGGGAATAACCCATAATTTTTCTATTCCTAGAACTCCTCAACAAAATGGTGTAGTTGAACGTAAAAATAGGATGATACAAGAGTGTGCAAGAACTATGTTATTTGATAGTAATTTACCAAGAAATTTTTGGACTGAGGCAGTTGCAACAGCTTAGTATATTTTAAATGGAATATCAATTAGATCTTTAACTCATAAAACTCCTTATTAACTTTTGTATAATAAGAAACCAAAAGTGTCTTTTTTTAAAATATTTGGAAGTAAATGTTTTATACTTTATACTAAAGATAATTTAGATAAACTCGAAAACCGATAAAGGAATATTTATCGGATATTCAGAAAGAAGTAAAGCATATAGAGTTTTCAATACTAGAACCAATACCATAGAAGAAGCCTTAAACGTATCTTTCGACGAAAATTATAAAAGTATAGCTCAAAACAATGAAGATGAATGTGAAAATGAAATTAATGAAATAAATCATGAAGATAATCAACCAAATAAAAGAATTAGATTACTTAAAGACCATCCTTTAGAAAATATCTTAGGAGATATTGAATCCATTGTTAGAACCCGTAATCAATTAAATTATATGAGTAATACTACATTTATTTCAACTATTGAACCTAAGAATCCAAAGGAAGCATCTTCCGATGATTCATGGATACTTGCTATGCAAGAAGAACTGAATCAGTTTACTAAGAATGATGTATGGGAACTTGTTACTATAATAGAGGATAAGACTATAATAGTAACCAAATGGGTTTACAAAAATAAAATGAATGAACACGGTGAGGTCATAAGAAATAAGGCACGTCTAATAGAATAAGGTTATACTCAAGAAGAAGGAATAGATTACGATGAAACATTTGTCCCAGTAGCAAGATTAGAAGCCATTAGGATTTTCCTAGCTTTTGCAAACCGTATAATTTCAAATTATATCAAATGGATGTCAAATGTGCTTTTCTAAATGGATTTGTTAAAGAAGACGTATATGTAGAGCAACCACCTCTATTTGAAGACGAAAAATTACCAAATCACGTATATAAGTTATAGAAAGCGTTATATGGATTAAAACAGGCTCCTATGGCTTGGTATAATAGATTAAGAAATTATTTGTTACAATCAAATCTGAAATAAGAAAATTAGATAATACCTTTTTTATTAAGAAAAATAGTAAAGATATACAGTTAGTACAAATATACGTTGATGATATAATTTTAGGATCAACAAACGATAAGATGAATAAAGAATTTCAGATATTATGACCCAAGAATTCAAGATGAGTCATATGGGAGAACTAACATTCTTCTTAGGATTACAAATTTGTCAATTAAAGAATGAGATATTTATTAATCAAGAAAAATATGCAATAGATCTAATTAATAAATATAATCTAACAATAACTAATAGGAGACCAACACCAACGACAACTAATATAGAATTAAGTAAAGACGATACATCTAAAGTCGTTGATCAAAAACTATATAGAGGAATGATAGGATGGTTACTATATATAACCGCTAGTAGATCAGATATAATGCATAGTGTATGTCTCTGTGCAGGATATCAATCGCAACCTAAGGAAACATATTTAAAAGCCAAAAAACATATTCTAAGGTATGTAAAGCATACATCAGACTTTGGATTATTTTATCCTAAGGATGATTCATTCGACTTAGTTTCTGATTGTGACGCTGACTATGCGGGATGTAAATCCGATCGTATAAGTACTAGTGGAACATGTCACTTCTTAGGACATTCACTAGTCTCGTGGTTTAGTAAGAAGCAAAATATTGTATCCTTGTCAACAACTGAAGCAGAATATATCTCTGCTGCTTTGGCTTGTTCACAAGTAATATATATGCAACAAACTCTAAATGATTTTGGATTAAATATAAATAAACCACCGATATACTGCGATAATACAAGTGCTATAAATATTTCTAAAATCTAATTCATCATTCAAGAACTAAACATATCGATATACGACATCATTTTTTAAGAGATAACGTAAGTAAAGAGAAAATTTCACTCGAATTTATAGAAACAGATAAACAAATAGAAGATATATTAACAAAACCATTAAACGAAGCAACATTTACTAAATTTAGAAGAGAACTAGGCATACGTTAATTAAGTGAGTTAGAATAATTATATATATTACATTAAAAATCAGAAAAATAAAATTTAAAAGACAAGCATGTCGACATACATTTATGTATATGTCGACATATAACTGCCTGAATTTTAAAATTAATTCCCACCAAAAGTTAGTTACAATAATCATTTAAATTATCTGCTTCGACTTTTCTTCTTAATTTTCATTTCTCAGTTCTGTAAAAACTCTAAAATAAAATAAACAATGGCCTTCACCAATTTAAACAGCCAAATCAATCCCGATTCATCCGCTGGACCATTCGAAGGTCCTTTTCAATGATTTATGCTATCACGTGTCATCAAAATTGAAGAAAAGATGGAATACACTCTGCAAATTCTCGCTGAGCCTGAAATACAAGTACTTCAAATTAGGATGTCCTAAGAGCAAAATAGGCAAGGAAAAGTGATAAGGAGTCTTCTTAAGTTTATAACTGATAATCAGACTAATCTGATTATCATCGAAGATGATAATGAACCTATAGAAGAAGAGGAACCAGAAGAAGAGGAAGAAGAGATAATGGAGGAAGAGTAACCCGAGGAGGAACAACAAGAAGTCTCAAATGAGGAGGATCAAGTCGTTTGCATAGGTGAAGTCCTATACGATCATAACGAAAATATGATTGAAAGAAATAGAGATTTTTGTCTCCTTTACCCAAATTGCCCTAACCACAAGTCTCCTATAATTAAGGACAAGTAGAATATATGTTTTGATTTGATTCTTATCGTATATTTTTGTTCCTTTTGGTTAATTCGACGTATAATATGTACATGTAATATCGTTTGTAAAACAATGGTTAAATATATTGCTTGTTTTATGTAACAACCCGGAAAATCGAAACCAATTTAAAAATTTTATTTTAGCTATTTTCGTGAATTTTGAATATTTAAAAGGATTTATTTTTAAATAATAACGACTAAAAATTTATTTAAATCGAAGTTAGAACGAATAATTTTATTTTAATTATACAACGAGCCTGAAATTGCGCGGTACTTCGAAAATTCGATTTCAAATTTCAAATGAATGTACAGGATTCAAAATAAATCAGATTTTAGTAAAACCAGAAATATTTGAATCTGTTTGAAAATACCTTTCCAATGAATGCGAAAAATCCAGATTTCATAATGGGAATAAAAAGTTATGTTCAATTGAAAATTCAGAATAGTAGCTATGGAATTTTATAATATATAGCCCTTAAAAATAGCCATTTTGCAAACTACCTCTGTTTTCGATGAAACCACTTTTGTTGGATCTGGAATGTCGAATAATTTCTAGATTCCAATTTTCATAATTTTTGGAATCAATATGTGAGTGTGGTAGATTTAAACGTGTTTGGCCAATTCAGTTTGAATTTAATCGACTGGAAAATGACCATTTTTCAAACGGTCTCCAAATTCGACGAAATTAGTTTTGTTAGGACCGTATCGTCAAAACATAGCTAGATCTATTTTTCTAGGAGTTTTGGAGCCAGTATGTGGCCCCTGTAAATTAAAATGTATGTTCAAATTCAATTTTATTTGATTTATATTTTAATTTAATGAAAACTGATCGAAACAGTCGAATTGACTTATGGGATATATCCCATTGCGTTCGGAATGGGGGTATTGGGCTAGTGGCGACAGTCATTGGGTTCAATTTGGAGTTTGTATATGAAAGCAGGTGTTTTCAGAAATAGAATAAAAAAATATAATATAAAAATTTATAAAACCCTAGAAAAATCCCTCATTGGTCAACGCGGAAAAAAATCCCGCCTCTCCCTTTACACGATCGAAGGCGGAAAGGGTTCGAAAATTCCCGTCCACTTTTCTCTCAATCCATACAGTGAAATTCAAAACTTCCTGAACGAAAAATTATTGTGCTCAGTACCCTCTTTCAATCCATACCACTATGGTCCATTCTTGTGCTGAGATGCGGGAGGTATTGGCCCTCAAAGGGTACCACTTCCGAGCGGGACTGGGGATGATTGGGGGAGCAGGACTTCGAGCCGCTTCTGGCGATGGGAGATGGCGTGACGGCGAGTCAAGGGGGAGGGTCTGATCGGGCTCCGACGACTTCCTGGAGCGTGCGACGGTGGCGATTGGGTTTGAGCGGGTTCCAGGCATGTGGGGCAGACGTTGAACGTAGTGATAAGGTAATTAATTAATTTACATTATAGTTAATTATCTTATATTAATGACGATTAAAAATTCAATGTTAAAATTAGTTTTTATTATATAAATTAGCATAGTTATTTTTAGGTTTTTTTAATATAAAAACATAGTTATTTTCAGTTTTCTTTTAAATATAAAGCTGAATCTTTATATCAATGATATTGTTTTTAAATCAGTTTTATTAAAGAAAAAGGCATTGTTATAAAAATGCGATTTTTCTTAAAATATAAACATCATTTTTAAAATTAAAAAGCATTGATTTGAAAATAAAATTGTTGTTTTTAAAATATAGATAACCTTGTTTTAAAAAATATTGATTTTTTTAAAATATAAAAAATATGATTTTAATATATTATAGTGTAGAATAAGAAAGGTATGATTTTTAGCGATATAAAAATACGATTTTTAGTTATAAAAATATGATTTTTATATATGTAGAGAATATAAAAATATGATTTATATATATATGTAGCAAATTAAAAATATGATTTTTATAATATAGATAACGTTATAAAATTTGATTTTTAATTATAAATAACATTGGAATAAAATCTGATTATATATATAATAGCATAGTATAAAGATTGGATTTTTAAATATAATAGTATAGAATAAAAAAGTGATTTTTATGTAAATAGAATAACAATAAAAATGTGATTTTTATCCATATAGCGTTAAAATAAAAATGTTATTTATAATATAAAAATCATGTGAAACAGATTGCGATGGGACTGACGGGAAACAAATCCAAATCCAAACTGTTCAGAAATAAAGAATGAAGGAGTGGAAACCCAAGGTGAGAACTTCTCACTCTAATTTTGTTTTCTAGTTAAATATATACTAGGATGTAGATGGTGCTTTGTAGCACCCGACACCTTTGTTTGAAACCATAGATGTTTGGTTGTTTGTTTTGATGGATTTATTTGTTTGGATTTGGTTTGGGATGTAAATTGAATTGATTAGATTTGGTATGTGTATGGCGCGAGCCAGTATTAGGCGAAGGATAAGGCTAGACCTTATTCCGGTTCTAGTATCGCGCCATTATATTGTCGAAATTTTCTAAAAATGTTAGAACAATAAAAATATCATTTTTATTGTATAAATGAATTGTATAAAATATTCATGTATGGAATAAAATATTTGAACAATAAAAATATAATTTTTTTATTGAAAATATGAACCATATAAAATGGTCATGTGTTGAAAATAAATATTCATTTACAAATCGGATGATTTGTTTATGTACACCCATTTAACCGATATTGATTGGGACGATAAATTTTACACATCACTCAACTGCACAAATATTAATCAGTATTTGTTGCTTGAAAATCCCACACGAGTATTGGAATGATATTGGACATACACTAATCCCAATATTTAGTTGTATGTCAATCGATTGGTTGACAGACTATTGTAAGCGTTAATTATTTATATTTGATGCTTATGCAGCTGTGTGATGCACTCTAGATGATGGTTGATTGTATATAATTATTGTTGTGTACATGTGTGTAACGACCCGTGTTTTCGACCATTTGAATCTGAATATTTAAATGGGTTTTAAATATTTTATTTGAAATATAAATGGATTTTTATATTTAAATTGCTATTTAAAATGAAGTTAAACGATATATATTCATATATAATATAAATCGAGCTTGAAAATGGCGTGCAGTTCGTAATATTGAATTTCGAACTTCAAATTGATATACAGGATTCGATATAAGTCGGATTTCTGAGAAACGAGAAACGCTGGAACCGTGTTGATGATAATTTTCATATGAAAGAGAAAAATCCAGATTTCGTGCTATGGTTTGTTAATTATGTCCAAATCAAATTTTAAAATAGTCGCTGTGAAAAATCGTTATTTAAATATCGGCCTTTAAAATGGCCATTTTGCAAACGGACTCAGATTTCGACGAAATCTGTTTCATTAGAACCGTATCATTAAATTATTTCACGGTGTCAAATGGCGTGGCAAACCGATGTCGTATGTGGCCACGGTAGCTGTAAATGCCCAGTTAATTTTTATAGCGTGTAATTAATATAATAAAGAGATGTTTGAGTGTAATTTGAGCAGACGACCGAATTAAGCCACGAAACCAATTCCGTTGAGTTTAAATCGTCGATTAGAGTCAGGATAAGTATATAGTTTGTTATTTTTGGAGATCGGTTAATTTGGTGTTCAGAAGGGCATTGCGGTGCGTGTAAAAATGACCTACCGGGGAAACAGTCTCAGAATGCGACGAAACTGGTGTCGTTGGGTTTGTATTGGAAAGTTATTATAGGATTGCAAGGTTTCAAGTTGATTCAATTTATCTGGTGATCATGAAAAAATTAAACATGTGTTTATTTCTGGTTTTATAAAGGAAATTTTTCCAAATGAAGTCGGATTTTGATGAAACTTGTCCCATTGGATCCGGAATACCTTTTTATGCCAAGATTAGCCTTTTTATCAGTAAACGAAAGTTGTTTGTGGTGGTTTTTATCAGTTACTTTATGGTAAAGTTTCGTGAATAATATAAAAATATTACACGCTATACTATACAGTAAAGCTGAAATCACACTGTAAAGCAAAGACCTATTGAAACAAAATACACCAGCTAAAGAATTGACAATTCATGTAGTGCAGACCTAAAACCCATTCTCACATGCTACACCATTCCGTGTCCTCTCAATCACCCTGACCTGCACTGTCGACATCAACACAAAGACCCTCGAAATGAAAATACAGCGCAGGCGTCTACCCTATACTGTAAAGCTACTAGCGCTAAACCTTGGATACCAAGTTTCTTCATGTATAAATACGCATAGGCTTCGTAGAAACCAAATGAAAAAAAACACTGAGCTTAAATGGCAAATGAAAAGAATAAAAAGAAGATAAACAAAGCAACTCTAAAACGCTGAAAGCCAAAAAGACAGTCGAGCAAATCCTCCTCGCATTGGTTCGCTACAGTGGAACGAGATGAAGGCTCAGGGTGGGTCGGTACTTGGGGTGAAGGCGGAGGAGACTGAGCTGCTCGCCTGGAGGTGGTCAGATCAACTTCCGATAACCGGAGATGAGGAGCAGCTCACGTGAACAGCCGATACCCCATTTTGAAAAGGGTTGGAAGCCTGAAACTAATATGGGAGGACTATAGAAAGAAAAAAAAGACGGGAAGAAGAAACAAGATGGGAAGCGTTGCGATGGAAGGTATGGTGGGATTGGAGTTGGCGACTTAGGTAAAGCAGACAGGAGCTAACAAACGAAGTGGATAACAAAGGGTAAGAGCATACAACGAAGGACCGATCTTTGCCAATACAATATAAAGGTTGTTAATATTATTAATTAGTAAACTAAAGGATGAACTAATTTACTTAAGTCAATGTTATCACAGGAAATGATTTCCGCAAGGCATGAAGTAGCCAAAACGAGAACAAAAGGATCAAAAACGAAGAGAACAAGGACTGACCCTATTAATTCCAAACGTAATTACCTCATTTAATTTGAATTCAAGAAATTAACGAACTAATTATTTTATTAAAATAGGGGAGGTATGGTTTGCTTCGTTCCAGGCTGAAAGGAAAGCCTGGTTTTCAAGGTCCATGGGAGTAGCAAGGAAAGAATGGAAGGAATGTGATCAGACAGTTTTGTTCAACTGTGAGTAACGTGACGGATGGGACTGAATTAAAGGGGGACTCGTATTCAAAAATGGGACAGAACGAAGATAATTGGAAACAACCGGTTTTTTTATTTATTTAAATTAAATGACTGTTTAATTTAATTAAAATGAGCCATCGACAACGAAATCAGATCAAGGTGAGTTCAACTCACTCAGTATTCTTCCCATTGATATTTTATATAAATCGGGTTTTGATTTTATGTGTTCGGCTTGCCAATGGTTGATTGTTTGCTAATTATATATTTATTTGCTGATTTAACTGATGAAATTAAACCGTCGTTTAATTTCAGTGAAATACCCAATCGTTATTTCTAACGATTGGTTCCAATAAAGGTAACTTACCTTATTGGTCACGTTTATTTATAAACGTGTTTAAATGGTTTGGATTGCTTGATCTATTTGAATTGTTTTAAACTGTGTGGACATAACCATTTGTATACAGAGACAAACAGGTTGGAGGGATCCAACCGGATTCCCCAAATATATTATTTATTTTCATATTATCATATGAACTGTCATATTTGGGTGATTGATTTTACATTGATCATTAATTGGAAATACACCCTGTGTTTGGTTTAACCAATGGGCTCTATTGGTTAAGTAATCGGCAGTAAATGGCCTGAAAGGAAATTATTTATTTATATCGATTTACCGTCAGGTAAATCGATAGAACTGAAGTTATAAAATTTATTTTATAACTGGTGATAGATTTTGAATATATATATATATATATATATATTTTGAATAAAACTTCATTCAAAAGAAATAAATATTTATGGCTAGAATCAATTGTAAATTGATCTTATAAAATCAAACTGATGTTAATCAAATTTGAAAATGTGAGAATAAGGAAATGTACCAAAGGGCTAAGTTTGGATAGTTGTGTTGTTGAGAAACAATTCAATGGAATTATTTAAATTAATTAATTATGTTATTAATTGATTTAAAGGGAAAAACAAATGGAAATTTGTTAATAAGGTAATCGTGTTTTAAGTGAATAAATTGACAATTTATTTGCATTGATATCTAAATTAGTATGTTCTGAATAGAAAATAGTTTAATAAATATTGTTAGATTTTAAAAAGGGATTTACCGTTTATTTTAATAAAAGAAATTAACTACCTATGTAGTTAATGGTTAAAATAAATTATTATTGTAATTAATTATAATTTAGAAAATTACTTTTTACTGGGAAATATTTTTAAAAAGTAATCTAAGTAAATATGGAATTCAATTAAATGACGAAAGTAGAGTGTGAACAAATTTTGTTTAACACTTGAGTTTTATAACGAAGTTGTGAAAGAAATGGTCAAGCAAATGTGTTAGAGTAAATAAATATTACTTAATTATTCGAATTAAGTAAAAGGAAAGTTAGATAAAGAGTTGATGATAAACCAGAGTTACATAAAAGAGATTTGAGATGTATAACGTTAACTTTCAATTAACGTAGCTGAAAATGGGATTGAGTAAGGATGGGCAATTGAAATGAGAATTTCGAGCGAGAAATAGTTAGAGGGAATGTGAATGGATATTGGATTGAGATACTGGTTTTTGGGATTATGACTTATATTTATCTTTAGGTATGAACGTTGTTGGTCAAGGTCTGAGAGGTAACTAAATACCCCAACTCGAACGATAGCGGAAGTATCTGGAGGTGATAGTAGTTGTAATGGTAAAATAGAATAGTAATGATTTATTATTTCATTAGAGAAATAATAATGCGACCTTTCGATGAAGATTTGGACTATGTATATTTATATAATGAGGATTTAAGAAGTAAGAAGGGATTGTCGAAAATATAACGATATTTTCGGATTAGAAAGGAAATGGAAAAGTGAGTTTGTTTATAGAATAAATCTTATGTGAATATGAAGCGAGGAAACTATAATTTCAATATCGAAATATTTTAAGAGTTCTAAACTTACATTTATTAAATTAAAATGCCAAGTAATGCCGAATATTGAACCAGTGAACCCACTGGATTGTGATGATTGAAAACACTGATTATTTTGATAGTTAAAACACCGACTATCAAATCTGTCCAATTCGATTATTGGTACGGAAAGACCGGGATCGAATGTATATTCGAAAACCATTTCGACCAGCAAATACGTGAAGATATCAGAAGATGATCGAGATGGAGCATTGAAGACCGTGGATTTCCATAAGCGGAAGGATCACTTATAATCTTTGGTTAGCTCCCAGAGATAAACCGTGGTTCTGTCGTAGTTGGAATCCACGGGTTGCAAGGACTTCTCGCTGCTGATCCATGGGGTGATTCCTATATGGATGCGGTAGGAGAGTACCTTCGGTTCATCCTGTTCCTGAATGACTTGTATGGATGAATGTCTGACAGGGTATTTCCAGAAAAGGTCACGTATATTGATTTCTTCAACCGTACCAAGAGTGGAAGCAAAGAAGGAAACTTCTTTAGCCAACACGTAATGTATTGTTGTGGACGTCAATTAGTGATTCTGATGGATCTAACGATGTGGCATTCGAAGTAAATGTGATGTGCTGATTATAAAGCGTGGCCTCAAGCCTCATCAACCGGGAAATGACAGAAATCGGGCAGGCAGCATGGCTATGTGGGTCGCTCCCATTAGGGTGTATAATCACCTATCTAGAGAAATTCCTTTTGTTTCTTATTCTATCGATTCTGCCCATTCGGAAACGGTGGTTTGAGTCCAACCGTTGGTGATATACATTCGATACACTCAAGCGAAATGAGTGGTCGGTCATGTGAGGGCCGGGTTGCAAGACATTCTTGTTGAACCCAGTGTATTCGCCTCTAGAGATACACTATCGGCGGGTGGTCCCATACCTTGTCAAGGTCAGAATCCAATCTCCAATAAGCGCCCGCGGTTTTGATTGTATACTATATATGTGGAGCGTGAGATGCAAGCGTTCCACTAGATTCTATTTACTTGTATTTAGACATTACTATAATATCAGACAAGATATTGATTTCAAAACTGTTTGGGTTATCGTAAGGTAAAAACCGTCCGTGTTTATGTGTGGATTTGGTTTTACGATTATCCTTTTCTTTTGAAGAGATTTTGAACTTTAAAATCTTGTTGGATGATTTACCCTTAATACTGTGCGAGTTTATCTCACTCTGGTTCACCAGACTGACCCGGTGTTTTGTAAATGCTCGGGTTAGCCCGGGGTGTACAGGTTCAGGTTATCGAATGCTATGAAGAGACGAGCTGGAAGAGTCCAGACGTATGATATTATATAGCTACTATTCTACTGTGTTGAATAGGAGGACAGGTTATTATAACTGTCCAGATGGTGATGTACTCTGATATTGTAAGTATTTTTAAAAGCTCTCAATAAAGTTTTATTTCTATATTATATTTTTGTCCCGCTGCGATGTGAGACTCTGTGTTGTGTTGTTTCTTCTCCTTCTACTATTCTAATATTTCTTTCTTTCTTATCTCACCCTCTAATTTCTTTCTAATACTATCCAGTGTTTTCGGTGTTGGAAGGTCGGCATGAGTTACGGTAAAGGTATTTATGTCGATTTTCGGGGCCGAAATCTCTGGGTCGTTACAGTGGTATCAGAGCTATTGGTTTAGTGATAACCTTGGCTCTGTGGTGTAACTCGATAGAGATTGTGTTAGTATTACCCTAGATTGAGATTGAGTGTATATATACGAGAGCGTATTTGTAAATTCTATATACAAATGTTTTGTATTGTATTTGTTGATCAGTTCAAGTGTTGAGAAGCATAGAACTGACAATGGATACAGTAGTGTTTTGAAAAGAGGGTAAATGAAATAATTTTACCCAAATTATATTTTGTATAGAAAAGAATAATTTATACAATTATTGAGATATTCGTGTGTTTAAATGATTTGAATGAAATTCAAATTGAATTTAAAATTTGAATGGTTTAATATAGCCAGATAATCTCATTGTGAAGTTAATAAATGAGATTAATAAAAATCGGAATTGGAATTAATAAGATAAATTGGAACTCAGAATTTAATTATTAATAATGGAGTGAACGTCAACATGATATAAATCGATTGATATTAAACCCAAGTGGATAAATGTAAACATTAATATTGGATATAAATTGAAGTTAAGATAAATTGAATGATTTGGTTGGGTTGACTGTGCATTGTTGTGCATTGCTTGTTGTCTGTTAGATGGGTTATATATATTCATCAAGGGTTGAATGAACTAGGAAACTCAGGAAATGAATTCCAGAATGGTAATTTGAATGGAATCATGTATGAATTAAGGATTAATTTAACCTTGTGTTTGATAATAAATGAGGCTATGTGCTTGGATTTGAAATTTTTTGTAGTTGAACTTGTTGATTAATTGAAATGATATTTCAAAATTCACGTATTGGTTACTAACATGATATTGAGGTGAGTACAGGGAGCTAAAGGATATGAGGATAAGTTTTGACTACATATATCGCATAAATTGAACCAGTATGCCCAATAGCGCTCGTAAAGGTACGCCTACGTGAAAATATAACATTTTGGGTTTTGGTTTTTGTTTTTCCGACCGTTGGTCGATATATATATATATATATATTATTTGTTCCTGCGATATCGCAGATGTCACTCCGTGCAGGGGAGACTCTGCCGAATTTTCCCGGGAATTTAATGTGTTAGGAAATTTTCGATATTTTTGAACATATTTATTTATGGTATAAAATTGGTCTTTGATTTATAAGAAATTGGATTTGAAAATTTATGGATTTGCAACGTTCTTTCTTACCTTAGCAATTTCGAGGACGAAATTGTTTTAAGGGGGGAAGAATGTAACGACCCGTGTTTTCGACCATTTGAATCTGAATATTTAAATGGGTTTTAAATATTTTATTTGAAATATAAATGGATTTTTATATTTTAATTGCTATTTAAAATGAAGGTAAACGATATATATTCATATATAATATAAATCGAGCTTGAAAATGGCGTGCAGTTCGTAATATTGAATTTCGAACTTCAAATTGATATACAGGATTCGATATAAGTCGGATTTCTGTGAAACGAGAAACGCTGGAACCGTGTTGATGATAATTTTCATATGAAAGAGAAAAATCCAGATTTCGTGCTACGGTTTGTTAATTATGTCCAAATCAAATTTTAAAATAGTCGCTGTGAAAAATCGTTATTTAAATATCCGCCTTTAAAATGGCCATTTTGCAAACGGACTCAGATTTCGACGAAATCAGTTTCATTAGAACCGTATCATTAAATTATTTCACGGTGTCAAATGGCGTGGCAAACCGATGTCGTATGTGGCCACGGTAGCTGTAAATGCCCAGTTAATTTCTATATCGTGTAATTAATATAATAAAGAGATGTTTGAGTGTAATTTGAGCAGACGACAGAATTAAGCCACGAAACCAATTCCGTTGAGTTTAAATCGTCGATTAGAGTCAGGATAAGTATATAGTTTGTTATTTTTGGAGATCGGTTAATTTGATGTTCAGAAGGGCATTGCGGTGCGTGTAAAAATGACCTACCGGGGAAACAGTCTCAGAATGCGACGAAACTGGTGTCGTTGGGTTTGTATTGGAAAGTTATTATAGGATTGCAAGGTTTCAAGTTGATTCAATTTATCTGGTGATCATGAAAAAATTAAACGTGTGTTTATTTCTGGTTTTATAAAGGAAAATTTTCCAAATGAAGTCGGATTTTGATGAAACTTGTCCCATTGGATCCGGAATACCTTTTTATGCCAAGATTAGCCTTTTTATCAGTAAATGAAAGTTGTTTGTGGTGGTTTTTATCAGTTACTTTATGGTAAAGTTTCGTGAATAATATAAAAATATTACACCCTATACTATACAGTAAAGCTGAAATCACACTGTAAAGCAAAGACCTATTGAAACAAAATACACCAGCTAAAGAATTGACAATTCATGTAGTGCAGACCTAAAACCCATTCTCACATGCTACACCATTCCGTGTCCTCTCAATCACCCTGTACTGCACGGTCGACATCAACACAAAGACCCTCGAAATGAAAATACAGCGCAGGCGTCTACCCTATATTGTAAAGCTACTAGCGCTAAACCTTAGATACCAAGTTTCTTCATGTATAAATACGCATAGGCTTCGCAGAAACCAAATGAAAAAAAACACTGAGCTTAAATGGCAAATGAAAAGAATAAAAAGAAGATAAACAAAGCAACTCCAAAACGCTGAAAGCCAAAAAGACAGTCGAGCAAATCCTCCTCGCATTGGTTTGCTACAGTGGAACGAGATGAAGGCTCAGGGTGGGTCGGTACTTGGGGTGAAGGCGGAGGAGACTGAGCTGCTCGCTTGGAGGTGGTCAGATCAACTTCCGATGACCGGAGATGAGGAGCAGCTCACGTGAACAGCCGATACCCCATTTTGAAAAGGGTTGGAAGCCTGAAACTAATATGGGAGAACTGTAGAAAGAAAAAAAAGACGGGAAGAAGAAACAAGATGGGAAGCGTTGCAATGGAAGGTATGGTGGGATTGGAGTTGGCGACTTAGGTAAAGCAGACAGGAGCTAACAAACGAAGTGGATAACAAAGGGTAAGAGCATACAACGAAGGACCGATCTTTGCCAATACAATATAAAGGTTGCTAATATTATTAATTAGTAAACTAAAGGATGAACTAATTTACTTAAGTCAATGTTATCACAGGAAATGATTTCCGCAAGGCATGAAGTAGCCAAAACGAGAACAAAAGGATCAAAAACGTAGAGAACAAGGACTGACCCTATTAATTCCAAACGTAATTACCTCATTTAATTTGAATTCAAGAAATTAACGAACTGATTATTTTATTAAAATAGGGGAGGTATGGTTTGCTTTGTTCCAGGCTGAAAGGAAAGCCTGGTTTTCAAGGTCCATGGGAGTAGCAAGGAAAGAATGGAAGGAATGTGATCAGACAGTTTTGTTCAACTGTGAGTAACGTGACGGATGGGACTGAATTAAAGGGGGACTCGTATTCAAAAATGGGACAGAACGAAGATAACTGGAAACAACCGTTTTTTTTATTTATTTAAATTAAACGACTGTTTAATTTAATTAAAATGAGCCATCGACAACGAAATCAGATCAAGGTGAGTTCAACTCACTCAGTATTCTTCCCATTGATATTTTATATAAATTGGGTTTTGATTTTATGTGTTCGGCTTGCCAATGGTTGATTGTTTGCTAATTATATATTTATTTGCTGATTTAACTGATGAAATTAAACCGTCGTTTAATTTCAGTGAAATACCCAATCGTTATTTCTAACGATTGGTTCCAATAAAGGTAACTTACCTTATTGGTCACGTTTATTTATAAACGTGTTTAAATGGTTTGGATTGCTTGATCTATTTGAATTGTTTTAAACTGTGTGGACATAACCATTTGTATACAGAGACAAACAGGTTGGAGGGATCCAACCGGATTCCCCAAATATATTATTTATTTTCATATTATCATATGAACTTTCATATTTGGGTGATTGATTTTACATTGATCATTAATTGGAAATACACCCTGTGTTTGGTTTAACCAATGGGCTCTATTGGTTAAGTAATCGGCAGTAAATGGCCTGAAAGGAAATTATTTATTTATATCGATTTACCGTCAGGTAAATCGATAGAACTGAAGTTATAAAATTTATTTTATAACTGGTGATAGATTTTGAATATATATATATATATATTTTGAATAAAACTTCATTCAAAAGAAATAAATATTTATGGCTAGAATCAATTGTAAATTGATCTTATAAAATCAAACTGATGTTAATCAAATTTGAAAATGTGAGAATAAGGAAATGTACCAAAGGGCTAAGTTTGGATAGTTGTGTTGTTGAGAAACAATTCAATGGAATTATTTAAATTAATTAATTATGTTATTAATTGATTTAAAGGGAAAAACAAATGGAAATTTGTTAATAAGGTAATCGTGTTTTAAGTGAATAAATTGACAATTTATTTGCATTGATATCTAAATTAGTATGTTCTGAATAGAAAATAGTTTAATAAATATTGTTAGATTTTAAAAAGGGATTTACCGTTTATTTTAATAAAAGAAATTAACTACCTATGTAGTTAATGGTTAAAATAAATTATTATTGTAATTAATTATAATTTAGAAAATTACTTTTTAATGGGAAATATTTTAAAAAAGTAATCTAAGTAAATATGGAATTCAATTAAATGACGAAAGTAGAGTGTGAACAAATTTTGTTTAACACTTGAGTTTTATAACGAAGTTGTGAAAGAAATGGTCAAGCAAATGTGTTAGAGTAAATAAATATTACTTAATTATTCGAATTAAGTAAAAGGAAAGTGAGATAAAGAGTTGATGATAAACCAGAGTTACATAAAAGAGATTTGAGATGTATAACGTTAACTTTCAATTAACGTAGCTGAAAATGGGATTGAGTAAGGATGGGCAATTGAAATGAGAATTTCGAGCGAGAAATAGTTAGAGGGAATGTGAATGGATATTGGATTGAGATACTGGTTTTTGGGATTATGACTTATATTTATCTTTAGGTATGAACGTTGTTGGTCAAGGTCTGAGAGGTAACTTAATACCCCAACTCGAACGATAGCGGAAGTATCTGGAGGTGATAGTAGTTGTAATGGTAAAATAGAATAGTAATGATTTATTATTTCATTAGAGAAATAATAATGCGACCTTTCGATGAAGATTTGGGCTATGTATATTTATATAATGAGGATTTAAGAAGTAAGAAGGGATTGTCGAAAATATAACGATATTTTCGGATTAGAAAGGAAATGGAAAAGTGAGTTTGTTTATAGAATAAATCTTATGTGAATATGAAGCGAGGAAACTATAATTTCAATATCGAAATATTTTAAGAGTTTTAAACTTACATTTATTTAATTAAAATGCCAAATAATGCCGAATATTGAACCAGTGAACCCACTGGATTGTGATGATTGAAAACACTGATTATTTTGATAGTTAAAACACCGACTATCAAATCTGTCCAATTCGATTGTTGGTACGAAAAGACCGGGATGGAATGTATATTCGAAAGCCATTTCGACCAGCAAATACGTGAAGATATCAGAAGATGATCGAGATGGAGCATTAAAGACCGTGGATTTCCATAAGCGGAAGGATCACTTATAATCTCTGGTTAGCTCCCAGAGTTAAACCGTGGTTCTGTCGTAGTTGGAATCCACGGGTTGCAAGGACTTCTCGCTACTGATCCATGGGGTGATTCCTATATGGATGCGGTAGGAGAGTACCTTCGGTTCATCCTGTTCCTGGATGACTTGTATGGATGAATGTCTGACAGGGTATTTCCAGAAAAGGTCACGTATATTGATTTCTTCAACCGTACCAAGAGTGGAAGCAAAGAAGGAAACTTCTTTAGCCAACACGTAATGTATTGTTGTGGACGTCAATTAGTGATTCTGATGGATTTGACGATGTGGCATTCGAAGTAAATGTGATGTGCTGATTATAAAGCGTGGCCTCAAGGCTCATCAACCGGGAAATGACAGAAATCGGGCAGGCAGCATGGCTATGTGGGTCGCTCCCATTAGGGTGTATAATCACCTATCTAGAGAAATTCCTTTTGTTTCTTATTCTATCGATTCTGCCCATTCGGGAACGGTGGTTTGAGTCCAACCGTTGGTGATATACATTCGATACACTTAAGCGAAATGAGTGGTCGGTCATGTGAGGGCCGGGTTGCAAGACGTTCTTGTTGAACCCAGTGTATTCGCCTCTAGAGATACACTATCGGCGGGTGGTCCCATACCTTGTCAAGGTCAGAATCCAATCTCCAATAAGCGCCCGCGGTTTTGATTGTATACTATATATGTGGAGCGTGAGATGCAAGCGTTCCACTAGATTCTATTTACTTGTATTTAGACATTACTATAATATCAGACAAGATATTGATTTCAAAACTGTTTGGGTTATCGTAAGGTAAAAACCGTCCGTGTTTATGTGTGGATTTGGTTTTACGATTATCGTTTTCTTTTGAAGAGATTTTGAACTTTAAAATCTTGTTGGATGATTTACCCTTAATACTGTGCGAGTTTATCTCACTCTGGTTCACCAGACTGACCCGGTGTTTTGTAAATGCTCGGGTTAGCCCGGGGTGTACAGGTTCAGGTTATCGAATGCTATGAAGAGACGAGCTGGAAGAGTCCATACGTATGATATTATATAGCTACTATTCCGCTGTGTTGAATAGGAGGACAGGTTATTATAACTATCCAGATGGTGATGTACTCTGATATTGTAAGTATTTTTAAAAGCTCTCAATAAAGTTTTATTTCTATATTATATTTTTGTTCCGCTGCGATGTGAGACTCTGTGTTGTGTTGTTTCTTCTCCTTCTGCTATTCTAATATTTCTTTCTTTCTTATCTCACCCTCTAATTTCTTTCTAATACTATCCAGTGTTTTCGGTGTTGGAAGGTCGGCATGAGTTACGGTAAAGGTATTTATGTCGATTTTCGAGGCCGAAATCTCTGGGTCGTTACAATGTGTGCATGAAATCCATATAAATAACATTATATGGTAATTGACTGTGTCTGATTCCAATTCAGAAAGAGCGAATATTTTAGATTAACGAATATTTTAAAATAATATTCAGTAAAGGATTAAAATCTGATTTGATGTCCAATTTGGGATGGACATGAAAATTTTAAAATATATATAAGCCGTGTTGATTAGATTTGCGCCATTTTAACGTGAACGATATTTATATCGATTTTATTCATTTATATAATGAATATTGAAAAAGAAATGATTTCAAAACCTGATATTTTGAAAAATTATCATTTATATATTATAATGATATAGAATATTCAATTTTGATTTAAAATTGAAAATGAAGTTAGAATCATTTTAAAACGAATTTATAAAATACGTTTTAAATGGAAATCGACGAAATATATATTATATATATATTACAATGGCCTGAATAGAACACGCCGCGCCGCGGCCGTTCGCGAATTTCGACCATTGTCTTCGAATTGATATTACGGGAGATCCGACCGTCGTATTTTCCTAAAACCGGAACCGTTGGGTTCGTATCGAAAAGAGCTTTCCAACGAATACAAGATATTTTAAATCTAACGGTTGGATTTGGAATTATGTCCAAATAAAAATTGGAAAAGGTCGATGTAAGTGCAGTTCGGTGGCCATTATTGGAAACTGACTGTACGGGCCTTAATAAAATTATTAAAAATATTAATAATTTGTGTAAAATCATAATAAATGATTTGGAAAAGAATTAGGATGAGAAATTCCATATCTGAAAAGATAAAAATATATTTTTATTGAAATGAACAAGTTATTGACTAGAAATGACAATAATTTTTAAATAAATAAATTGGATTTGGAAAGAGGTTTTGATATAACCAAAAACTACCAACATATAAATTGTAATGGATTTGAGTAGAAATAATCTTCGGAATATTCAGATATTGGATTCCATGATTATATGGATATTGTTGTGGGAATTTGGAAGAAATTGATATCGTTATTCCATTACGGTATCCATTGGTTTCCTAATTTAATATTGAATATAAGCCGATATAATTTCTATTCAGAGCCTTGTATTTAATATCAAATGGGATTTTGGGTTTGTCGTGAATGGTTTCTTCATTAACGCTGTTCTTAAACCCAGTTGAGAAAAGAACAAATTTTTAATTAAGATTTGGAGGAATTTACCAATTAATTAATATTTAATTGGAATTGAATTAAGAATTGGTTTTTTAGGTTTATCGTGGACGATGTTTTAAATAACACTTGTTCTTTAACCCGATTAACAGTGAAGTTAAGGTTTGGAATTTATATAACTTTATTCTAAGATTTAATGGAATTTTCCAAAGTAAATTTTCCAATTTAACAAAATAAATTGGAATTGAATGGAATTCGATTTGGTAATGATTGAAGTGAGTTTCCGTGGAGGAAGACTGTTAATATATATGGAATTTAAAAGGCTTTGTCATTATTCCATTTATATTATTAGTCGGATACAGAAATTGATATTGATTATATATATTGATCTGTTTTTGGTGAAGATTCCATAATTAATGGAATGAGATTTGGGTTTATCATGAATTGTGTTTAAAATGACATTAGTTCTTTAACCCAGTTAAAGATAGGATTACATGCCTAACATTTGATTTCGAATTGTATGGTTGATCCCTGCTTAATATATATCTATTGGGTGGTAGAGAATTTATTCTCTTGCTTAACACCTCTCTCTAAGACGTACGAGCTTAGAGGTTATATATCGGCAGAAATCAATAGTACGGTGTAGATTGTCGATGTGGCATGTTTGTGTTTCCAAAGTTAAAAAATCATTAATATTGATTTTTGGGAAGATTAAAACTAAGTTGAGATTTAATGAATCTTTAATTAGATTGAAAAGTGAATGAGATAATTTAAATTATCGAATTTGGGAAAATGATCGAGAATGGAGTACCACCAGTTTTACTCCAAGCGATAGTTAAATCTTTGATTAGATTTGAACGGGAAATGTTAATTAACTTTACCGATAACACAATGGTGTTAGATATGGAGTATCATCAGTTTTGCTCCATGGGATGAATAGGTTGGGATTGGGAAATAAAACAAATGATTACTTTAGTAAGATGCGCTAATCCCGACTAGTTTGGATAAACCTTAATTTGGTTTGAATTGATATCCAAAGGAAGATTAAAGAATAAATTTAAAGAATTTATCTTTGATAAAATTAATGGGAACCTTTCCCAAAAGATATGAATATTTAAATAAAAGAATATTCAGAATTGGAATGAGGCATATGTTGTGTTTTATAGCACTTGTTTATAATATACACGAGTTATTCGGAAAGGCTGGCTTTATACCCATTCTGAATAACTGATTCGACGATAAGGCGACGATGAAGACGGTGGTTAAGGACCAGAGGTCTTCACATCATTTGGATGATTACTGATGTCTTGATTGGGTTGTACACCCAAGACAAGGTAATAAGTGGTGATTGTCCAGACGTACTTGGAGATCGACCGGATATGCGAGGAGCTCTCTCCTGTATTGGACATATGGGACGAGGCCTCTGGTTTCGTTCAGACCTAGAACGAAATAGTAAATGGATGTATGTCTGACATTGGATTTTATTCTGTGTTGATTGATTTGTATTAAATATATATCTGTTTTGTGGCGGAGAATTTATTCTCTTGCTTAATGCCCTTCTCTGAGACGTACGAGCTCAGAGGTTATATCTCGATAGACATCAGTCGCATGGCGTGGAATGTCAATGTGGCATGCTGAGATGCAAGGATCAAGGCTTTTGTTGAAGAGCTGGGCCTTGTGGTTGATGATCAAAGCACGACTTTAATATAGCATAGCTTTGTGTAGTGTTAATTCAGAAGCCTCACACCCCGGTAGGAACCAGAAACGGGAGAGGACTGAAGGGAGAACATGCGTTTCTTTCTAGCTAGGAGTGGTGTCATGGTATGGAGCCCAGACATTTTTATTTATGCAGATGTTGGAAAGCGAGGTACCTCGGATATATCGGTCACTACGGGGCCGACGGATGGATATGGTCGACGTAATGACCAGACTTACGCCCCATAGGGCGGGGAAATGCATTGTTCAGGAATAACTAATCCTCAAACATAAGTGAGGACCGGCCCTGAAGATCCAAGGACTTGACTAAGTACTTGTCCTGAGGCATAGGCTAGAGTGTCTCGAATTCGGTAAGGACGATCCCTTGCCTTGGTTCATGATGGAAATCCAACTTCCAATACGTGACTTTGCGGTTTTAATTGTAGAACTAGTATGGCGACATGATATATGGTACCCATGCCGTCTATGATTGATACACTTATATTTGAAGTTGTTTTAAGTACTATGCAATTATAATAGTATCAAATGATTTGTTTTAAACATACCAATCATGTTTGGCTATTATAAGGGAAAACTCTATTCTCCGGCTTGCGTTGCATTGTGTGATGGGACCTGAGTCTTATAATAGCTTTATTTTTCCAAAAAGCATTGCGCTGATTGTTTTATGTACTGGTATTCTTGGGAGGAAACCCGTTCCATGTTATACGGCGTGGTCCCTTGATTTACCTAACTTTAAAACCAAATTAGTAACTGTTTTAGTTCTCACACCATTCACATGACTGACCTGGAGTTTATTGTTTTAACCTAAACTCCGGGTGCCCCTATTTTCCATACGGGCAGCTAGTAGTTTTGGGTTTGCAGATATTATATTCACAGGATCTTGGTTTACAGCTGGAGCTATATTCGGAACGCTCTGTATCTATGTATTTCTTACATTTGTGTTATGTATTATTTTTTCGTTGCTATGTAATGTATTTAAAACTCTGATATTTTCCAATGTGTAATATTTATTCATCTCTGTTATATTCTTGTACTTTGATGTCAATTGTTGTAATAAGTAATGAAATGTTCTGTCGCTTGTGTTCTGATTTGTCGTGTTCTCAACTCAATCTGGGCTTTCCTTTACAGGGAAGTTTGGGTCACTTCATTTTATAAGTTTTCTATTACTTTATTATATAGACAAGAATTAAGGGGGAGTATATAAGGAACATTAAGGGGAATAATTTATATATTGAGAACTTAGGGGGAGTATTTTACTTTGATTTATGAATTATTTAGTTAGTTATAAGATTTAGGGGGAGTAGTATTAGAATTTATTTTTGATAATGCCAAAGAGGGAGAAATTATAAAATATAGAATTAGTTTATAGGATTTATATAGACAGGGGGAGTATTAGAAGGATCATCATCAACAAGTTTGAACAGCTGTGATATTGTATAAACTAAGGTTGTCAACATCAAAAAGGGAGAGATTGTTAGAGAATGGAGTTTTGATGACAACAACCTTATTTCAATATTAATTGATTATAAAATATATACTAACACTTTTGTCTAGAATATACTTTTTTTTTTGAAAATTGGTTAACTATATTGAAAAATCAATCATATACTTCATTTATATGCCTCATCAAAACCTTATGCCCCCCAACCTAATTGGGTGCGACATAAGGGAAAAGAGTACATATAAAGTCCATATATTAACAATACAAGGTCTCAACTTCATCATTAAAACACTCCACTCTCAACATTTACCAAACCCTCTCACAGTAAAATAAACCTGGCACACCAAAACTAAAATTAATACAATCATAATCACCCAGTGTCGATTAGATCAATTCCCCATTTCATTAAAAACAACTTGTTATCCCATGTATACTTTGTCTTGCTGCCGTTATTCTTCACCAAATACATCACATCTTTTTCTATCATCTTCAGCTTCACCTCCTTTGCCACATTTTTGTTTTCAAACTGTCTTGAATTTCTCTCATACCATATTTGATATATAGCTGACGTAAAAGCTGCACAGACAACATCAAATACTTGGTCCTTCTCCTTGAAATTGTTTAGCAGTTTATCAGCTTCATCTTCCAAATTTCCACCTGCATAAGCAATTAAACCCATCTTTGCAAGTAGTGAGTCCCAAATAAATTTTGAATACTCGCAAGAAAAAAATAAATGGCTTATAGAATCCTCACCATTATGGCACAGTAAACAAACATTTTCTGTAATAACTCCAAATCTTACCAACCTATCTTTTGTATTTAACCTGTCATGCATTGCCAGAAAAGATATAAATGCCATCCTCTTGGCATTACTTTTGTGCCAAATAACCTTCACAAATTTCTTCACTTCTTGTTTATTTCGAACAAAATTCCAAGCTTTATGAAATGAGAATTTCCCTCCTTCACACCATTGATAAAAATCCTTTTGAGCATTCACATCTAAATCAACAGCTAAAATTTCCTGTTGAACTTCTCTCGTAGCTGCATGAATACCACTTTCAATCTTACCATTTCTCATAACATCACACACCCTTTCTTCATACCTACCAATGTTATGAAATCTTGAAAAGCCAAGGATGTCAACCAAACATTTGCAATTTAACCAAGGTTCACACCATAAAGAAGTATCAACACCATCCACTATCACCTTATTAAACAGCTGCTTACCCCTTTTCCTAAGTCTAATTGTCTAGAATATACATACATACATACATACATACATATATATATGCAGGATTTATATACAGGAATTATTACTGAAGTCTGTACAGTTTAAAGATTTAAGAGATTCAGAATTCAGAGATGATTCAAGACTCATGAGTAATCATGATTTCAAGAGTTCAAGACAAATATAGTAATAGAGTCTAGTTTATGTAAGACTCTGAATAGCACTCTAGGCTCAAATTCAAATTCAAATTCTGCTTTTCAATTTCTGATTTCAAATTCTATTTTCAAATTCTATCTTTACTTTCTTTACTTTCTCTATTATACTTTCTTTACTTTACTTTTGACTTTAAATTCAAGTTTTATAGTTCATAAGTTTTATATATTATATACTTTATATTTAGTTTTTAACTCTATAATTTTATAAATATGTTTATATTTATGTTTTTATATGATTTTACGCTTTATAATATTCATTTATAACACTATGTTTTAATTTTTTCAGAATTATATATTTATCAAAACACTTCAAAAATGCTCAAAATTTAGTTTTACACATGCATATGTCGACATACATTTATGCCTATGTCGACATATAACTGTCACTTTTTAAAATTGAAAGAAAGTGTCTTTTCACTATTTGTGACGCTCCAGAAATGTTGTAACCTTTTAAATGTTATAAATAGGGGTTGATTTCGAATTTTTTTCATAATTCTTCTTCTCACTCTTCATCTCGTTTCTTTACACCATTATATCTTCTCATTTTTATGATTTCTACACTTATACTCTGTCGAATTCAATTCTATTTATATAAAACTTCTTCTCTTCTCACTCTCTACTAATTACTCTCTGAATCAAAGTGCTATTGAAGAGTTATAGGGCTATTGTAATCATTTGGGAAGTGTATGTAATCGGTGGGACCCTTGTAGCCGTGAAATCAAGGAGAGCGGAATCGGTGTTACCCTTATAGCGTGAAATCAAGGAGAGTATACTTGATCAAGTGTGTGTGGAATCGGTGGTATCCCTTATAGCCGTGAAATCAAGAGGAGGATTGTAATTGGATATTGATATAGTAATAAAACTCTATGCAATCAAGCGTTGCGTGGGACTGGACGTAGGAGCAATTCCGAACCAGTATAAAATCCGGTGTGTTCTATACTTTTCTGCATTTTATTTTTGTTTATCTTTGTGTTTATGCTTGATTCTGTGTCTGTGATTGTTTCTGTGGTGTATAATCGATAAAATAAGTTTCAGATTTTGTTTAAATTCTTAAAAACACTATTCACCCCCCTTTTGTGCTAGTTTTGCCTTAACGATCCATTCCACAATCCCTAACAGAAACTACAAAACTACGCTTAAGTACAAAACCTTCTCTAAAATTTTGACAACTCACTTAACCACTCTCTTACACTTCCATGTTACCTCATTTTTTCACTAATTCTTTATTTAAAATTCAAAATGACAGCTAATGTGCTTTATATACATTTGTGCAAGTTGTTACTTAAAGTATATTACCCTTATCTTTCTTCTTATTTTTAAAATAAAAAGAATTAAGTCATATTCTTACTTATTAAGTTAATTAATACTTAATTAACAACATTATAAATATTATTTAAGTGAGTAAGAGTTCTTTTTTCTTGATCACAACTTCCTGATAAATTTTTGAAGGCAAAACGTTGATTTTTTTTTTTAAAATGTTTTGCAACCACATTTTCTGTTTCTTTTCAGGCTACAACCCTATGTGAATAAATTTTAAAATTGATTTATCCATCATTAGTTATTAATTTAAAAGTGGCCTTTGGGTTATAAAATATTATATTTAATTGATCAAATATTTATTTAATACCCATTTTCTATGTGATAAATTTTGGTTTATTACATTCCTTTCCCCCAGAAACTATTTCATCTCAAAATTAGCACAAAGAAAATAACACAACTAACAAAAAAGGCATATATTTATATCATTAATACTTATAAAAGCCTAGATTAATCAGCCTTAACACTAAAGTGCTTATACAATTCAAGAAATCAAGTAATCTAACAACAATTAGGATAAGCTTCCTTCATACAAGCTTTTGTCTCCTAAGTGCAAGCTTTGGGATATTCGCTGCAGCCGATATTAACCACTCTCACAACCTTATTTTTAGCTTCTTCCCATCAGATGTATAATACTAATAAGATGTCTGACTATGGTTAAATATGATTACTTCCAAATCCACATACTCAAAAGGCTCCACAGTTAAAGACTGGTCTTGGACATATTTCCTCAAATGGGACACATGAAACACATTATGAATCCCTTCCACTCTCTATGGAAACTCCAGCTTATAAGAAACCATTCCAATTCTATCAAGAATGCGAAAAGGCCCAACCCAACATACCTTGGTGCTATCTTCCTTGCTCTCCCAAATCTATTAGCCCCTTTAATTAGAGTAACCTTGACAAAGACAAATCCCCAACAACAAACTCCAAATCTTTTTGCCCTTTGTCTGCAAATTCCAAATCTCTATAGTACATCACATCGAGTATTTTTGTTTTATGGAAGTATAAATAAATAGATAAAATGTCGTATAACATATTTGTTAGAGCAAGTTGTGTTTTCTGCTCTTTCAAAAAGATTTCGGTAAAAAATCTCTTTTAGAGGGAAAGAATGTAACACCTTGTAAAATATACCAAATTAGACATAAATAACTAATAATAATTTATAATTAAAAATATAAATATTTTATACATGGTAACATGGGCATGAAAATATCACCATTTTGTTTATAGCATGATTTTGATCTGTTTCATGTTTTATTTGTCAAAAAAGGAGTATGTATGAACATTATATGCTCATAACAAAGTTTGAATATAAAATAATAATAAATAATAAGCATCTAGATGTGAATTTGAAATTAATAGGATAAATATAGAATAGAATAAATAGAATTAGCATAAAGGAATACTCTGTATTAAAATTCAAAGTTGTGTGTATATATATAATATAGGGCGCGATTTAAATAAAAGGAAAGAAATTAATTAATGTTTAACAAATAATCAATCAACGTGTGAATTGTTCATGACGTCCATCCCAGAAGGTTGGTCAATTTCTCCTTCTGGAGAGGGGTCAACCGCCCTTCAAGGGAAGGTCGACCGCTTCGTTTTAAGGAGGGTGTGTGGCAGTTAAGTTTAAGTTGTGATATTTTTAGGTTTAGGTGCCTTGGGTGATTTAGATTTTATATTTTAAATTCAACGCCTCCTACACATTTTGACACCTATAAATAGAGCATTAGGCCGCTCTCTTAGTCACATACTATAAGGATTTCTACTTCCATTTATTTTTCTTCTTCGTTTTTGTCGATGTTTGGATCTAGTCTAGGTGGAGGTTTGTTCTTTTTCTTTTTTCCTTCCTCCCTATTCTATTTCATTTACTCAATTTTATTCTTATAATTACTGGATGTAACATATACGATTTTAAAGGAAGAAGAAATTGGTAACATTTGTGCATGGATATAATCCAAATTCATAGTTTTTTGTCTACCGCTAGTAGTATTCTTTAAGTTTACCTATTTTTTATGACTTATTAGCATAAATCTTGATTGATTATGCCTATGGAGTTTGCGATACATGGAAATAAAATATAAAAATCCCCAAACACCTTATTATACAAAATTTTCAATCTAAGTTTATTGTTTTTATTTTTGATTGTGGATGTAAATAAAAAGTGATTTTTCTTGTTGTTGTTCATATGGAATTCAAAATATAGTCTGCTTTAATTTCATCTCCTTCTATTGTAAATTCTAAACTTACATAAAACTTGTGGATTTTGGTATGTAAATTTTGTGTACTCAAATCTCTATCATGTTATTAAATAGTTGATTTGGATACAATAAACCACCTGTTATGCAATTAAAGCCCTGTAATATCCCCGCTTTATCCCATAGCGCTCTTCAACCGCTACACTATTTTAATTTAGCGCTGGTGAACTGTAAATCCGCTTATAGCCTCGCTATTTTCCGCTGCATCCACTAAATCAAGGCTTTTAAGCATCCGTTTTAGCAATAATAATATATATAGCTTGATTTGACCAGTTCTCTTTTTTAAAATTCAATAAATTCAGCGTAAAGTGCTAAATTTAAGGCACAAATGCCTAATATATGGTAACAATCAATCACGCTCATCAAATTTAGCATGCAAAACTATGATATTCCTTGATTTTGTTATATAAGATTTATTAATACTAGTTTCTTGTACACATATAATATGAGAAAGATGATTAAATAATTTTCAAATATTTTGTTTTATATCTAATGAACCTTTTGCGCCTATGATATATCATGCTATTTCCCTGCTTTATCCCCGCTACACCTTTTTGCACCTCCGCCGCTATAGAATAGCTAAGCGCTTTGACTGCACATACCACATGTGGCCAAAATCCTTATTTTTGGGTACAAATCACTCAAAATGGAGAGATGGTAAAATAGTGCTAGAAAGTATATATAGATTATTCATTTATTTTGTCCTTATTTATTCGTTGACGTAATCCAAAAAGCCTAGAGTTATAAGTCCATCTTTTGTTATGTTATGTTTATTTCCCTATTGATGCTCTTATTCTAAGATGAATATTTACGTGTTATATTTTGAACTTAAGAAATATGAATCATATACCTTTTGGTTGGAGTAAAGATTGACTTTCCATCGTTTAGTACGTTTTCTTTGACGTGTCCACTAATTACGCCTTTATATATTTATAATTATTAAATATTTAATCTACGTACTTATTGCGTTTATTTAGGAAATTCATATTAGTGTCCCCTTATGAGATGTGTGTGTTGTGCATGAGTTAATGTCCTTTAGAATTATTAAATGTCATGTGAACACGATGTTAACTACTAGTTGCAATGGGAGTCTACCCAGACAACTCAACTACCAGCAGCTACAAGAAGTCAAGTTAATGTGAGACGTCTAGTTCCATAGGCCATTAAGCATGGGATAGGCCTGTCTCGAGAAGGTATTAAGTGGTTGATCCACCTTATGTGGGTGTTAAGTGGTTGGACTTATTCTGCTCCTAAGGTTTCATCCTTAGAGTATGAACTGAAGTCATTGGACTCACCCTTATTAGGTATTGAGAGGTCTATGGGTTTGCCTTTCTCTAATAGTTATGAAGTATCATATAGTCTCGAACGAGTTAGGTAATTGTAACAACCCGCAAATTCTGAACCAATTTAAAATTTTTATTTTAGAAAATTTTAATGAATTTTGAGGTTATAATATAATTTATTATAAATAATAATGGCTGGAATTTATTTTAAATCGAAGTTAGAATGAATAAATTTAATTTAAATATAAATGGAATTAGAAATAACGCAGTAGTTTGAAAAGTTAAACTTGAACTTTGACATACCGTACATGATGCAAAATTTAACGGATTTTTGTGAAACCAAAATATTAGAATCTATTTAAAAATATCATTCTAACGAATCTGAAAAATTGAAATTTCATAGTGGAAATCAAAAGTTATGGTCAATTCAATTTTTAGAAAGGTCGCTGTAGAATTTATATAATATATATGGCCCGAAAGGCTACTTTTCACATATGAAGGAATTTCGACTCGAAACCACTTCCATTGAGTTCGGAATGACGTTTCTGCATTGAAAAACAGTAAACACTTATATATTTTGAGTTTTGAAAATTATTTGTTTAAAAATGTATTTTTAATATTAAATATATTGGCCTTGAAAATAGTTATTTTTCAAACGACCTCCGTTTTCGACGAAAACACTTTTGTTGGAACCGGAATGTCAAATTATTGCTAGATTTCAATTTTCAGAAATTTTCGAATTAATATGTGAGCGTAGCGGAGGAAAATGTGTTTTGACTATTTAAAGTTAAATTTAAACGCCTTAAAAATAGTCATTTTTCAAACAGTCTCAGAATTTGACAAAAATAATTTTGTTGGATTCGTATCGTCATAAGAAAGCTAAAAATATTTTTTTTTAGAATTTTCTGAGGTCGTATGTGGCCCCGGAATATTTAAATGTACGGTAGAAATTAAATTATTTATTTAATATTGTATTTTTAAATTAAAACCCAAAAAAACGTTACAGACATCGGAATTAGAGCCTGGGACATAGCCCATCGTGTTTAGAAGGCCTCAAAACGTTAAGATCGACAGAAAGCAGGCCCAAATCGGAGAAAGTCCGGATTTTCACCTTTAAACCACGTAAAAAGAGATTTAATATTAAAATATTATTAAATCCGAAAACCCTAACCCTAATTTGGTCAGCCGCCATGTCTAAAACCGAAGGCCAGAAATTACCCAATTTCAAACGCTTATATCTCTCAATCCGTTCAACGAAAATCGACGTATGATATACCAAATCGAAGAAAATTCAGAGAGCTACAAATCTATACGGTCAAGATCGGGTTTTGATTCATAGATTTTGCGAATTTTGGCCGAGAAGGGGCTGCGGTTTTTGGTGCTTTGCGGGTCCTAGAGATGGCCGAGTTCGACGAGTTTTAAGGTGGTGGTGGCTCTTGGCAAGGCGGTCGTGGTGGTGACATTTGATCGGAGGTCGGTGGCTCGGATTTGGTGCGTGCAGAAGCCTTGGAGGAGCGACTTTGGGTTAAGACGTCGGCCGTTTCACGTGAAGAAGAAGGTCCGAACTTCTTTATTTTATTATTTTAATTATTTTAATATTTTAATTTTCCAATCTTTAAAAATCGATAACTTCTTCATACGAGGTCCGTTTTACGAACTGTTTGTTGTGTTGGACTCGTCTTTCAGAGAGCTTCGCGATGGCGCAGACCAGAACTGATTCAGAGACAGTCAAATTTTTAGCAAAAATCAATGTGAGATTCTTTATTTAAAATTAATAATAAATTAAATTATTTAAATTATTTAAATTGCGATATAATATATCTATGATTAAGTTTCAGATCTGTTTGGTATTGGTAATGGATGATTCTGTGTTGTTATTGAATAGTATAGATCCATGTGATTGTCACTTATTCTATGTTATAACCTTGTTTAGATTTGAATTGATTTACTTGTCAATTCAAAATAAAAGAATATGGTTGTCACCATTTATATGTCATCACTTTGTTTAGATTTGAGTTGATCAAATTTTCAATTACAAAAGAATAAAAAGATTTTATTTTGTTTGCATCCCTCGATGCGAACAAAATTACAGAAGAATAAAAAGATTATATTTTGTTTGCATTACTCGATGCGAACAAAATGTTTAAAATAAAATAGAATTATACTTTGTTTGCATCCCTTAACGCGAACAAAGTGTTAGAATAAAGATTGTTAGAAAAAAATTATATTTTTATTTGTGTCCTTAAAACACAAATAAAACTTGAAAGTAAAACTTATTTTTTTTATTTATATTTTATAACGTAAATATCACTTGAAAACAAAACTTACTTTTTTTTTTTTACATTTTATAATGTAAATATGACTTGAAACTAAAATTTACTCTTTAAATTGTAAATATAACTTAGGAACAAAACTTATATTTTTATTTGTGTTCTCAAAAACACAAACATGACTTGAAACTAAAATTTACCTTTTTATTTACATTTCATAATGTAAATATAACTTGAGAATAAAATTTACCATTTTATTTATATTTTATAATGTAAAAATAAACTTGCTTTCTTTGTTTTGCATTTACAATGCAAACAAACCTTTCAAAACAAAATTGTTTATTATATTTTTATTTACTTTCCATGTGTAAATGAAAAGAGACAAAATTGTTTTATATATTTTTGATGTACACTACATGTGTAAATAAAAGGACAAAATTTGTACACACATTTTTATTTACATTTTATTTGTAAATAAAAGAAACTGAAATAGAGGTTATTATTTTTATTGTAAATCGTTACAAATAAAGAATGGGCATTAAAGATTTTATTTTTTAAAAGCTATATCTTCATGTAATATTTAAAATAAAAAGATTAGCTTTTATTGTCAAAAGAGTTACAATAAAAAGATGTGATTCAATAGATAACATTTTTATTGACAAATTGTTACAATGAAAAGATTTAATATTTTTATTGATAATTTGTTCAAATAAAAGATAGGACATTTAAAATTTCATTTTTCATGAAATACCATTTTAGAAAAAGATTATGTTTACATTTTTTTTGTCACATTAGAGAAATAGAAATGTAGGATTACATTTTGTTGTAATTTTCTTTTATTAAAAAGATTATATATTAAAACTTGCATTTATAAGGTAAAATTGTTTACAACAAAAGTGGTAGGAAATTAATATTACATTTTAATTGCAAGGTTATTTTATTTAATAAGTTAGATTTCAATAAAAAGTTTAGAATTTGGAAATTATGTTTTTATTTCCAAAGTGATTAAAATATTAAGAATAGATTTTAAAACCACATTTCTATTGTCATTCTACATTAAGTAAAGAGTTGTATTTTTATTGGCATTTCTTGATGCAAATAAAACAAGGATTTAATAGTGATATCTTTATTTACATTTTTAGTGTAAATAAATACATGGAGTAAAAAGGGTATAATTTATTTGCATTCTAGATGAAAATAAAAGAATAGATTAACGGGTTGCATTTTTATTTACGATTCCAATGTAAATAAAAGATTCCATTTTATTCTTAAATTAGTTATAAAGATTAGAATTGAAATAAAGGATTTCACCTTTATTTTCAACTAGTTAAAATGAAATAGTGTTAAAATTAAAGAGGTACATTTTTATTGTCATTTTATATACAATAAAAGGTGAAAATAAAAAAGGGTAGTACTTTTATTAACATTCTACATGCAATAAAAATAGTAGAATTAAAGGTAGTATTTTTATTGACATGTTAATATGCAATAAAATAGAAGAGCTTAGAATATGAATCACTGCTTTTTATTTTGTTAAGCTAGAATTGTTGACAAAATAAAATTACGACTTTATAATCACTTTGTTGAAATAGGATTGTCAACAAAATGCCTATATCGCTTATATACATTTTTGGTTGAAACTAAACTTTTATGCAAGTAGAATAATCATTTTTATTTGCATAATGAGCAATGAAATTTATATGCAATGATACTAACCATTTTAAATTGCATATTATACAATTAAATTTATAGGCAAATACATAAAAATCACTTTTTACTTGCAGTCTATATTAGAATTTATATTCTAAAATAAGGATGATATTATCGGTCAAATACATACATTAGGAATGTAGAGGGAAATTATTTGAGTAAAATACATTTTTTTTATTCGACATTAGGAATAAATGACATGTTTGATTATTATCATCAACTTGTTAGCAAAACAAAAATTGGTTAAATCCATTAACCAATTATTTGTTTATTTTTATGAACTGCTGTTGGTTGAAAACCCCACACGGGTGTTGGGATAAAAATTCACATACACTAATCCCAATATTTAGTTGTATGTTGATCGTTAGATCGACAAGCTGTGATGAGCGTTATTATTTAATTTTAACGCTTACACAGTGGAAATTACACTTTGGATGTAATGGATGACTTGATGATTATACTGTTATTGTCATATATATGATGTGTGTGAAATCCATATAATCCAAATTATATGGTAAATGTTTGAGTCGCATTTGGATTCAAGTGTTCTTTTAAATAAGACTATTTTTACATTAGAAATCCTTTTTATATAAAGTGCATATATTTTTCGTAATATATTTTTAATCAACTATATGTTAAACAAAGAATATTTGTAAAAGATAAAGATTTGTAAAATAAAGAATACTTCTCATTTAGAATCTTTTATATAAAGAATATTTTTATGATTATTTTAAAATATGTTTTTAAAGGGTTACTAGCATTTGCAATTATATTTGGTGATATGAAATAAAGTGAGATGTGAAGTGGATTTATCGTGGACGATGTTTAAACGACATTTGTCCTTTAATCCAATTTGCATTGAAATTATTATTTGGAACTTATGAATCTATTTTATAGATTTAAAAAGACATTTTCTATAAATCAAGTTTTTCAACTAATATATTAAATTGGAATTTAGTGGTAATAATCGAAATGGGCTTCTGTAAAAGAAGACCGATATTATATATGGAATTTAAGTGGCTTTGCCGTTATTCCATTTATACTATTAGCCGATACAGAAATCTATATCGATTATGCATTGATTTGATTTCTGTGAAATTCCATATTTTGGAAATTGATTTATAGATTTTATTTTCAGTGTTTATCTTTGATAAAATTAATGAGAATCTTCTAGAACGAATATCTTATTAAAAGAACATTCTGAGTTGGAATGTGACGAAATGTGTGATTTTCCAATATTTGTTTTCTTATCCCAAAATACGCGAGTTATTCAGAAAGACCGGGTTTAACCCATTCTGAATAATCATCATGACGATCAAGAGTCGAAGACGAAGATGGTGATTGAAGACCGAAGGTTTTCACATCGTTGGGATGATGATGACTGGTATCTTGAATTGGGATTGGCCTTCGAAGGCAAGGTATTTGGTAATGATCGTCCAAACGCATTTGGAGATCGACGGACACGATGTTTCGCTCAGACCCAGAGCGGACTTGTAAATGGATTGCGTGTCTGACATTGTATTCCTTTCTACTGTATTTGTTGAATGCTACTGATTATATATTTCTGTTTGGTGGTGAAGGATTTATTCTTTACTTATCACCCTTCTCTAAGTCGTATGAGCTTAGAGGTTATATATATATATATTGGTAGATGATCAATAATATGGTAGGGTCTGACAATGTGGCACGCCAAGATGCAAATTGATCAAGGCTTTTGTTGAAAAGCAGGGCCTTGTGGAATGATCAAATCATAGCCTATTACGGCATAGCTTTGTGTATATCGTGACTTCGCGAGCCTCACACCCCGGTATGAGTCAAAAACGGGATATGGACCATAGGGAGTGCACACGTTTCATTCTAGCTAGAGTGGTGTCAGTGACCTACCAGCCCTGACATTTTACTTATGTGGATGATGGATTTTGAGGCGCCACAGATTTTTATAGGCCAATAGTGGTCATATTATAGGTTCAAAGGAACCGGGAAGCGTGTGTTCAGGCATAACTAATCCACTGCCGATAGGCGGGGACCGGCCCTACCGCATCCAAGGGTTCACTACGAGGGATCCTGGGGCATTTGCTAGAGTGTCTCGAATCGGAGAGGAGCTTGCCCCTAGCCTCGACTCATGATGGAAATCCAATTTCCAATACGACCTTGCGGTTTTGATTGTAGAACTA
This sequence comes from Allium sativum, assembly GCA_030737875.1. Taxonomy (NCBI): domain Eukaryota; kingdom Viridiplantae; phylum Streptophyta; class Magnoliopsida; order Asparagales; family Amaryllidaceae; genus Allium; species Allium sativum. The sequence goes on from CM060909.1 coordinate 457,924,296, forward strand.
GTATGGCGACATAGTAGGATGGGGTACTATGCCGTCTATGATTGATACATTATGATTGAAATGTTTATTATATATATACCCATATATATACACACTAATATTAAATCCGTTTTATCGTATCAAGCATCTTTTGACCATTATAAGGTAAAACCCTATCCTCTGGTTTGCGTTGCATTGTGTGATGGGACTTGGGTCTTATAATGGTTTCATTTTTTCTAAAAAAAAGCATTGCGATATTAGACGATTTACTTTATTTATGCACTGGCAATCCATTGGAGTAAACCCATTCCGCGTTAGCGGCGTGGTCCTGTGATTAGCCTACTTATTAGATAAGTTAAGTATAGAATTCTCACACCAGTCCCACGACCGACCTGTAGTTTGTTTCACTTTGCAAACTCGGGTGCCCTCTTTCCACACGGGCAGTTGAGTAGCTTTTTGCAGATATAATTAAGCAGGATTCTGGATTGAAGTCTGAAGCTGGGTCGTTACTGATGGCTTTCCGCTGAGATCAGTTCCGCTGCAATGTATTTAATTTATTGTAAATGTATCTTTCGCTATATTATTTATTGATGTACTCTGATGTAACATTTATTATTGATGTTATAAAAGTCTGTGTTTTTGTTCTGATGTGTTGTATGCCCAAAGTTTACGTACGCGGGTTTTGAACGGTTTTAACCGATCTTGCGATCGATTGGGGTCGGGCGAAATTCGGGTCGTTACAGCTGGTATCAGAGCTCAGGTTAGCTCAAAACTTTGGGGTACAATTCATTAGAATTAAACAGAAGACTCATCAGAGGTTGGATTAGTAATATCCAATAGGAATACTCATTAGAGATAGGATCAGCAGTATCCTAGAATGAGAATACTCGTTAAAGATGGGGTTAGCAGTGCCCTAGAATGAGTCAAAGTGAAGAAGAATTCATAATTAGCGTACTTGTTATTATATATAATTAGATTTTAGAAAATATGATTTTGTATTTATAAAAGTTGTATTTTTGAAAATTTAATCAACTAATTGATTGATGATTGTGTTGTGTGAATATGAATTCAACTAATAAATTATTAAACAATTAATGAATGAAAATTAATTAAATTAGTTAAATAAACAACTTTAGCTTCATTTTCTTTTCGAGGACGAAAAGATCTTAAGTGGGGGAGATTGTAACAACCCGCAAATTCTGAACCAATTTAAATTTTTTATTTTAGAAAATTTTAATGAATTTTGAGGTTATAATATAATTTATTATAAATAATAATGGCTGGAATTTATTTTAAATCGAAGTAAGAACAAATAAATTTAATTTAAATATAAATGGAATTAGAAATAACGCAGTAGTTTGAAAAGTCAAACTTGAACTTTGACTGATCGTACAAGATGCAAAATTTAACGGATTTTAGTGAAACCAAAAATATTAGAATCTATTTAAAAATATCATTCTAACGAATCTGGAAAATTGAAATTTCATAGCGGAAATCAAAAGTTATGGCCAATTCAATTTTTAGAAAGGTCGCTGTAGAATTTATATAATATATATGGCCCGAAAGGCTACTTTTCACATATGAAGGAATTTCGACTCGAAACCACTTCCATTGAGTTCGGAATGACGTTTCTGCATTGAAAAACAGTAAACACTTATATATTTTGAGTTTTGAAAATTATTTGTTTAAAAATGTATTTTTAATATTAAATATATTGGCCTTGAAAATAGTCATTTTTCAAACGACCTCCGTTTTCGACGAAACCACTTTTGTTGGAACCGGAATGTCAAATTATTGCTAGATTTCAATTTTCAGAAATTTTCGAATTAATATGTGAGCGTGGCGGAGGAAAATGTGTTTTGACTATTTACAGTTAAATTTAAACGCCTTAAAAATAGCCATTTTTCAAACAGTCTCAGAATTCGACGAAAATAATTTTGTTGGATTCGCATCGTCATAAGAAAGATAAAAATATTTTTTTTAGAATTTTCTAAGGTCGTATGTGGCCCCGCCATATTTAAATGTACGGTAGAAATTAAATTATTTATTAAATATTGTATTTTTAAATTAAAACTGAAAAAAAACGTTACAAACATCGGAATTAGATCCCGGGACATAGCCCATCACGTTTAGAAGGCCTCGAAACATTAAGATCGACAGTAAGCAGGCCAAAATCGGAGAAAGTCCGGATTTTCACCTTTAAACCACGTAAAAAAATTTAAACGTGTTTTGTCAAAATTAATGGCGACGTCATGGCGATCGCTTTTTGAAAATTCAAAACACGCTTTTTCTTCTCTCAAATCGTCTCTCTCCTCACAAATCTCTTCTTTACACGTTGATCAGGTTGACAACGCTAAAAACGTTTCTGCTAATCCATCTTTTAAGGATATTCTGCTCAGGCCAGCTGTAAAGCGAAATCCAGATCCGATTTTTCTAAATAATAAAAGACCTTTGTCAAAACCGTCTCCTCGCATCCTTCGCAGATATTATGAAAATCTCAATAATATCAAATCAAAAAATGGCTGCTTCAGATGTGGTTCGACAGATCACTGGGCGAGATCATGCCGTAATCCAGTTATTTGTTTTAAATGTCATAAGACAGGGCACAAGGGTTTTAATTGCAAATCTTTTCGTTCTCCTCCCCCAAAAATGGCTGAAAGTTCCAGAAAACAAATTTCCGCTAATCGCTTCCAAAATTCTTTTGATTGGGCTCGATCGATGGTAATCATCTCTATTGTGAGTGGATCTTTCTCGATACGGCAGATTGAGGAGATTTTGAAAGCCAGATATGGTCGTCGTGCCCCATCCTGGGACTGGAACGTCAAGCGAATGGGTGATGTCTTTGTTGTTCGGTTCCCACAACATCTGCTGACAGTAAACTTCCAATATAACTTCAATTTTACCATGGGGAGAATTAACCTGAGGCGGTGGAGTCCGCGTTTTGGCAGTGTCTCGAGGGAGAAGGAAACCTATTGGATCCTATTGAAAAATGCTCCGCTTGTATGTCGTAAACTTGACGTCCTCCAAACAGCTCTAGAAGATTATGGAGAAGTGGAGAGAGTCCAGTACGGTGCAATTCATGATGTGGATTATACTTGTTTGCGTGCCAAATTTACGAAGGAGGTGGGCACCCCATTGCCGAATTCAGTGGCAATTCCAATTGATGGTTTTTCCCATGTTGTGCAGATTGAAAGATGCGAGGAAGATTCGCCACCGAAAATCAATGTTCCTCTTTTCAAGCAGAGGGTGTTTGCAACTGATGGAGAGGGGAAGCTTAAAATTTTGAGTAGTAAGGATGGGGGTGCCAAAATGCATGTGGAGGAAGTGATTGCTTCGGTGGCAGATTCGGTTATTGAAGGAGAAGGGGATGTTTTTGCAAGAAGGAATAATGATAATTATGTGGTTCGATTTGATGATGGGGTGGCAGTAGAGGTTGACGAGGTTGGCAATATTGTGGGTGTGGGTGCCAACTCCAGAGAGATCATTGCCGTCGACGAAAATGAGGGAGTAGGTTTACAGGATCTTGGGGAGGAAGGCAACATGCAAGGCGCCAGAGAGGCGGTGGATGAACAAGTCATGGACAACGAATCACAAGACTTAAATTTGGCTGGGGATTTGGCGCTGGCTCCAACCAGCTCAGGGGAATGCTCGGCTACAGGTGGTAAAGGCAAGAGTGCATCGGATCATGGTGTGGTCATGCTACGTCGCAGCGCTCGTGGGATGGGTCACCCTTTGGCAGGTAGCATTTTTGTTCCTGCTATACTTAATACTTTGTCCAGTGATCAACTTCATGATATTGCAAGTAAATCTGGTTTTGTGTTAAATGATGATGTGATAAGTGATATTAAGAATAAAGAAAATGAGAGGGTTAATGGTTCAACATGATTATCGTCACTTGGAATGTTAGAGGCCTAGGAACTTTTGATAAGTGCCTTAGGGTTAAAAATTACCTCAAGTCTGTAAAACCTGACATCATCATGCTTCAAGAGACCAAGCTTGAGAATCCTGAACCATTTATTTTCAAATGTCTGGGGTGGGGTGTCATTGATGATTGGGCTTTTATACCTGCTGTGGGAACCTCGGGTGGCATTTTTACTGGTTGGAATAGTAATTCTTGGTTGCTTAAGCAAGAAATCATACAAACTTACTGTCTGCATTTAGCCCTGGAATGTAAATCTACAAATGTACTTTACTTCTTTTCTAATGTTTATGGACCCAATACAAGACGAAAAAGAATGACATTATGGGCCGAGGGCTTGGACTTTTATAAACTTATGTATGGTCCCTGGGTAATTGGTGGTGACTTTAATGTTACAAGATTTATGTCTGAATGTAACGACCCAGATTTTTCTGATCAATTTATTTTGAATATTTAATTTCGTTTTAAATATTGAGCTGATAATATAATAAATTTTTATATTGAATTATCGACATAACTATCGTAATATGAGGATCTTAAGTAATTAAATTTGAAATGGAGTCAAATTGATTTATATGAAGTTTTATTTAAACGATAACAAATAATAATTTATTATCGAAGAATTCATTTGTTTAAATTTAAATTATATTATATTGATTTAAAATGGTTATTTTATATTACGTTAAAATTAAATTGTATAATCTGTTCGTTGAATTCAAAATAGTGAATAATGTTGAGAACATCAGTTGTTTTGCTGAAATAGTGGTTCGTGGTTTCAAATTAAAGGACCGCGATATAGTTTAGTTTTTAATTAAAGTAAAAATCAAATCAAAACTTTAAGAAGCCGACCTATCTTCTGTTAAACGCAGACCTAAAATTTTCTCGAGCCACAAATTCTGCTCCCCAGCTTCGTTGCAAAGTGAAGCACCATTTTAATGTCGAGTACGAATTGTCTCCTTCCCACTATTATATATATCGCAACTTCCCTTTGGCCATTTCCATTCCTCAGCCAAAAACCAAAATCGAAAGCTTTCAAAGAAAATAAAGGGGGCGATCCTCTTCCTCACAGCTGATGCTCCTCCAGGCTACGCCTTCCTTATAAATCCCTCAAATCGAATTCGCTCGAACCTTGGTGGAGTCTAGGGGGTTGCGAAGTCGCGCTCGAATCAGGGAAGCCTATCGCGAAAAGGGGTCATCGATCTCGTCACGTGTCAGTTGAAGCTCGCGATTTGGGTATTCGACTTCGGTCTTGACGAACGGAATAAGGTCGCGACAGGTGCTTGGGGTCAGTACGATGCTAGTCTTCGAGATAAGGAGGGGCTTCGACTGGTCATCGGTAACCGATTTGGGGGTTCCGTGAGGTTGCGATGGGGATGTTGCCTGGAAGTGGGAATGACAGGCTTCGAACAGGGAAAGATTAACACAGGTATTAATCATTTAAACTGTGTTTAATTAGCCGAGTCTAGGTTTTTAAGATTTATGACAGTTATTATTTTAAATAAAACTACTTTAATCTGATTAAATGAATTTGTGTAAACCGATATAGTTAGTTAGTGCGGTAATGAAAATGTTAACTAATCATTAAGTACAAGATTTAAGAAAGTTAGATTTTTAATTTATCATTTAAAGTTGTTAATATGAACAATGTGTAATTAATTTATACAAGGAAGAGAAAAAATTAAGCAATAAGGTATATATGGGTTTCGTTTTTATTTATTTAAAATTTATAAGGGAAAATAAATTATAAGAGTAGGAATTTGATTTTTACTATCCTATTAGTTAGCCAGTATACAAATGAAATTGTAACCTTATCATTTGTGTATAAAGTTAGGTTTAAAAATTGGAATTTAGCTTGCACGGGTAATTAATAAATTTAATTCGAATGATTCGATAACTAAAATACTTTGTTCTATATTGAAAAACAGACGTATGGAGGAAATCACCGTGAAATTTATAAAATATGCTTCAATGGATATTCAGCACAGTCAAAATCCTGGTGAGTAAAACTCACTCACCTTTAGAATTATTTTTATTTCATTAAAAATAATTGTTGTTGCTTGTGTGGATGCTTTCTGCTTGTTTTATATATATTAGTTATTTAGGCTATATATATATATATATTGGGTTGATTGATTGGTTGGATTCCCGCAGTCTCATTAGCGGATGCCCGCAGTTTCATAGCGGATGATTACCCTATACGCCCCACGCTATGATTAGTGGATGACCTTCTATACCGCGATATTCTGCCACGAAGCAGAATGGGTATTATTTATGTGCTAACATCTGTGGATGCAGGAAAACAGGTTGGAGGAATCCAACAGGATTCCTCAAAAATATATTATCTGTTTGTTTATTTGTTTGCATATATTGTTATATATGATGTGTTGGAAAAATAAATAATTCGTTGCTTTGTGTGTTTAAATATCACCGGGCTTAAGTAATGATATTTAAAAATATCGTGGGAGGATATTTGAGATTTAAAAAGGAAAAATTCTATTTTTAAATAGAATTCGAATTTTAAAATGGAAATAAAATATAAACTTGTTTTTTGAAAAATAAAACAAGTAGTTTCTTTTTAAAACGAAATTTATAAATAGTTCTTTTATAACAAAGTTATAAATGAAGTGAAAAGAATTATCATTTGATAATTCAGAAATAGAAATACCAGTGTGAAATTGGAATTTGAAATGAAATTTCAAAATATGATTTGAAATGGAATTTTTAAAAATATAACTCAAATGAAATTTGAGCATAACATTTGAATTTTAAAAGGGAGTTTAAATATTTGAATTTTAAAAGGAGATTGAATATTAGAAATTCAAATAGAAGTTCAAATAGTATTTGAATAGACGAAATTAGAATGAAAAATAGAATTTGAATTCAAGGAATTAAAATAAAATTTGAATTCAAAGGAATTCGAATAAAGAAATTCAAATAGAGATTTGAATGTAGAATTTCAAAATAGAATTTGAAATATAGAATTTCAAAGAAGAATTGAATAGAATTTGAAATATAGTATTTCAAAGAAGAATTCAAATGTGAAATTTGAATAGAGATTTGAATGGAATTTAAATATGAAATTTGAATAGAGATTTGAAATAGAAATTCGAGTATTGAATTTGAACATGGAATTGAATACAGAAATTCAAATAGAAATTTGAATATGAGATTTCAAAATAGAATTTGAAATAAACTTTGAAAATAGGATTTTTCAAAGTAGAATTGGAAATAGAATTTCAAATAGGATTTCAAAATAGGAAATCCAAATGGTTGAAATGGAATTTGGATTCAAGGGAATTCAAATGAATTTGAGTGAAGAAATTCAAATGGTGTTAATAATGAGTTTGAATATTAGAATTCAAATGGGATTGGAGAATAAGTTTGAATATTAGAATTCAAATGGAAAAGGAAAATGGAATTTGAATATAAGAGATTCAAATTGAATTCAAATAGAATTTGATCTATGGAATTCGAATATGAAATTCAAATGGGTTTTAAACTATGGAATTTTGAATATAGAATTTAAAAAGGAGTTTGAATATTTGAATTTCAATAGAATTCAAATATAGAGATTGGAATATAGAAGTTCCAATGGAATTTAAATATAGAGTTTGAATAAAAGAATTCAAATGAATTCGAACATAGAATTTGGATATAGAATTGAAATAGAAAATTCAAGTATTGAATTTGAATATCCAATAGAAAAGGAATTGGGATTTGAAATATAGAATTCAAAAGTAAGATTGGAATTTGAACCAAGGAATTCAAATAGAGTTAAAATGGAATTGAAGTTGTTTTAAGAAGTTTAAAAGTTTATATATATAAATATAATTAAAACGAACTCGCCACAGCGCTACAGTTCGTAAATTGGTGATTCGAACTTCAATCGAATATACAGGACTCAATTGAAGTCGAAATTCTTTGAAACAAGAAACGTCAGGATCGGTTTGATAATAGTTTTCTAATGAAAGAGAAAAATATGAATTTCGTTGTATAGATTTTGAGTTATGTCAAAATCAAATTTTCAGAAAAGCAGCGCCAGAACCATTATAAAACCATAATGGTTTATTTAATATTATAAAAGGATTTTAAGAAAATAAAATCCGAAGTTCTATTTAGAAAATTTCAGAGTGAGTTGTAAAATATATGCGAATTCAAGTTGTGTAAATGAATATGATTTTTGAAACTAAAATCAGATTTTTGATTATTGAATAGAATTAACTAATTCGAATAGTAATTGGTAAATGAGATGTTGAATTGATATTGGGCCTTAAATAAGTGAATTCGATTTGAAAATTTATATTCGAAATGGAAAAGGGAAACTAGAATTGAAATTGAAATTCAATTTGGTTATGAACGAGTTGAATATTTTGTTTGAACATGTTATGTTCAACAAAGGAGTAAAATAGGCAAAATGGCCGATTTAAAGAATAAATGGGCGGAACTAAATTCAAACGATTAGATAGTGTTGAATTGAATTGAAAACAGGTGAATATGTGTTAAACAGATATGGGATAAAGTATATGAAGATTTAAATGTATGTGCTCGACAAAAAGGTACATGTTTAATTCATATATGGGTTTTATGCGCCGTATCGGCAAGCCGCTTGGCTTTTCCTTTTTCTTTTTGATTGAGGAAGATACCGGGAAGCTATTTGAAATTTCCCGATGCTCCCGATACAGGGGAGGTTATGGCGAAATTTTCCGGAAATTTAAGGAGTTAGAATATTTTTAAGATATCTTGATAACTTGAAATCATCGTATCGACGTATTGAATTCGATAGTAAAGTGAATATAAAAATCGAATGTTGTAAACAAAAAGGGATAGAGATAAATGATTGGAATTGTTTCCAATTGCAAATAGAAATTTTTCTAATATATAGAAAACAAAAGAAGTTGATATTTGGAAACGTTTTCCAAATGGCATAAGAGCCGAGATGATTATTGAAAATATTTGGTTAACAAATATTGATAGAGAAAATAGAGAAGTGGTTTAATTAATGAATATTAATTAAAGAGCCCAGTGATTTGTTTGATATGTTTGGATGAACACTTGTTTTTATTCGATAGTTAAATCACAGACTATCGAAGTTTTTGACCATCGTTGTCAATATGGAGAGACCGGTTGGATTATTATCCGAAGAACCACTCCGTATCGGCATAAGCGTTGCGAGCCAAGTATGCTAAATATATTGAAGACGGAGTGAAGTGCAAGGGCTTTTTCTATTAATAGAAATGGTGCCTTCGGTTTCGTTCAATCCCAGAACGAACATAAATGGACGGATGTCTGACAGAGTATTTCCAATGATCAAATGGTTGGTCTGTATGAATATATATGGTTGCAACGGATTTATCCCTTAGCATAACATCCAGAATATTTGTGCAAACTCAACTAGTGATTAACGGATCTGACGATGTGACATTCAAAGTGATTGTGTTATCGATGAATGGTAAGTAATCGTAGCCTCAGGCCTCAACAACCGGGAAAGGACAAAAAATCGGGCAGGCAGCATGGCTATGTGGGTCGCTCCCATTAGGGTGTATAATCACCTATCTAGAGAAATTCCTTTTGTTTCTAAATCTATCGATTCTGCCCATTCGGGAAACGGTGGTTTGAGTCCAACCGTTGGTGATATACATTCGATACACTCAAGCGAAATGAGTGGTCGGTCATGTGTGGGCCGGGTTGCAAGATGTTCTTGTTGAACCCAGGTGTATTCGCCTCTAGAGATGCACTGTCGGAAGGTGGTCCCATACCTTGTCCTGTTGGAAATCCAATCTCCAATAAGCGCCATGCGGTTTTTGATTTTATACTATATATGTAGCGTGAGATGCAAGCGTTCTACTATTTGGTTATTTATTTGATGTAGACATTACTATAATATCACTGGATTTGATATCAAAGTGTTTTGGGTTATAGTAAGGTAAAAACCATCCATGTTTATGTGTGGGCTGGTCTTACTATTATCTTTTCTTTTGAAAAGAGTTTTGAAAGTTAAACAAGTGGTTGGAGTTTACTCACACCAGTCCCATGACTGACCCAGAGTTTATTTTGGTTTGTTTTCCCTAAACTCTTGGGTGCCCAAATTTGTACGGGCAGTCAAGTGTTTCAGGCTTTTACAGATACACTTGGAGGAGCTTGAAGCAGGAGGCTTCAACGTTAGTTATTTAGAGTTACTTCCGCTGGATCAAATGTTATGTGTACTCTGATGATGGTATGTATATATGTACAAAACAGATTTGTATTTCGAAGCTTATGTTATATAATATATTTTCTTCGTTCCGCTGTGAGTTGTGATCTTCGTTTTTCTTCTATTCTAATATTTCTTTCTTTCTATTTCTCATCCTCTAACTTCTTTCTAATAATGAGTCGTATTTCTGTGTTATTTGGGTTGGACGTGTGGTGTATTTAGTCAACTCGGATAGCACGGATTTGCGGGTCGTTTCAGTTGGTATCAGAGCTTAGGTTGAGCGAATACCTAGGCTTGTGTGGGATGTGCTCGTTAGAGATAGGGTCAGTAGCACCCTAGAATGAGTTGAGTATATATATACGAGAGAGCGTATTTGTTATGTGATATAAAAATTGTTTTATATTGTGTTGGCTAGTCTGTTGAGTGGTTTATGAATTCTGGTCGAATCGTGGGACGCCACGAAGTCGATAGGGATTTCTAAACACTTGAACAGAAAATACGACATGATATTGTTTTTAAGTGGGTAAATGAAATAATTTTACCCGAAATTTACTTTGATATAGAAAGAGTAATTTTCTAGAATTATTATTATATGGATGTGTTGGATGTTGATTTTATAATCAAATGAGATTATAAAATTAGAATGGTTATTTATAACCAGAATAGAATTTGTATAGGAATTAAATATACAAATGAGATGAATTAGAATTAAATTCAAACCAGAATTAAGAATTCAAAATCCTGGGAAGTTGGAAATATTTTTCAAAGTATGTTAAAATATTATAGATTTGTTTTTAAAGGATTTGAGAGAAAATCATGGATTTTGAAATAATAAAGCACTGAACTCACTTCAGTGGCTGGGAAATAATTCTGATGATGATTGCAACATCATCAGTGTTCATTTCCGAGTTTCTAAGTGATAGGTTGCTACCTTAGAAAGTTTTGATGGAAATTTGTTGGAAAGAAAACAAATTGGTTTGAATATTCAAATGTTTTGAATTCGAGATGGAAAAAAATATATGTATATATTTATGTGATTTCAGAAGAATTTGAAAAGAAAAACCCAGGGATTTGAATTCTGGAATTGAAATTTAACTTAAACAAGTTGAATGGGTCGAAGTGAATGAATTGATTAGAATCAATTTGAATAGGTTTATTTGAAATATAGATTGGATATAAATGGATTGATCATAGATCATTCGAAGCAAATGTGTGAAAACCAAAAGTTTTGGTTGGAGCTAATTTGTTGAAATATGAGGAGTTGAGTTTCAATATAAAGAAGTTTTGAAAAGTAATGAGTTTGTACCATTTTTCCTACCTTAGCAATTTCGAGGACGAAATTATTTTAAGGGGGAAAGAATGTAACGACCCAGATTTTTCTGATCAATTTATTTTGAATATTTAATATCGTTTTAAATATTGAGCTGATAATATAATAAATTTTTATATTGAATTATCGACATAACTATCGTAATATGAGGATCTTAAGTAATTAAATTTGAAATGGAGTCAAATTGATTTATATGAAGTTTTATTTAAACGATAACAAATAATAATTTATTATCGAAGAATTCATTTGTTTAAATTTAAATTATATTATATTGATTTAAAATGGTTATTTTATATTACGTTAAAATTAAATTGTATAATCTGTTCGTTGAATTCAAAATAGTGAATAATGTTGAGAACATCAGTTGTTTTGCTGAAATAGTGGTTCGTGGTTTCAAATTAAAGGACCGCGATATAGTTTAGTTTTTAATTAAAGTAAAAATCAAATCAAAACTTTAAGAAGCCGACCTATCTTCTGTTAAACGCAGACCTAAAATTTTCTCGAGCCACAAATTCTGCTCCCCAGCTTCGTTGCAAAGTGAAGCACCATTTTAATGTCGAGTACGAATTGTCTCCTTCCCACTATTATATATATCGCAACTTCCCTTTGGCCATTTCCATTCCTCAGCCAAAAACCAAAATCGAAAGCTTTCAAAGAAAATAAAGGGGGCGATCCTCTTCCTCACAGCTGATGCTCCTCCAGGCTACGCCTTCCTTATAAATCCCTCAAATCGAATTCGCTCGAACCTTGGTGGAGTCTAGGGGGTTGCGAAGTCGCGCTCGAATCAGGGAAGCCTATCGCGAAAAGGGGTCATCGATCTCGTCACGTGTCAGTTGAAGCTCGCGATTTGGGTATTCGACTTCGGTCTTGACGAACGGAATAAGGTCGCGACAGGTGCTTGGGGTCAGTACGATGCTAGTCTTCGAGATAAGGAGGGGCTTCGACTGGTCATCGGTAACCGATTTGGGGGTTCCGTGAGGTTGCGATGGGGATGTTGCCTGGAAGTGGGAATGACAGGCTTCGAATAGGGAAAGATTAACACAGGTATTAATCATTTAAACTGTGTTTAATTAGCCGAGTCTAGGTTTTTAAGATTTATGACAGTTATTATTTTAAATAAAACTACTTTAATCTGATTAAATGAATTTGTGTAAACCGATATAGTTAGTTAGTGCGGTAATGAAAATGTTAACTAATCATTAAGTACAAGATTTAAGAAAGTTAGATTTTTAATTTATCATTTAAAGTTGTTAATATGAACAATGTGTAATTAATTTATACAAGGAAGAGAAAAAATTAAGCAATAAGGTATATATGGGTTTCGTTTTTATTTATTTAAAATTTATAAGGGAAAATAAATTATAAGAGTAGGAATTTGATTTTTACTATCCTATTAGTTAGCCAGTATACAAATGAAATTGTAACCTTATCATTTGTGTATAAAGTTAGGTTTAAAAATTGGAATTTAGCTTGCACGGGTAATTAATAAATTTAATTCGAATGATTCGATAACTAAAATACTTTGTTCTATATTGAAAAACAGACGTATGGAGAAAATCACCGTGAAATTTATAAAATATGCTTCAATGGATATTCAGCACAGTCAAAATCCTGGTGAGTAAAACTCACTCACCTTTAGAATTATTTTTATTTCATTAAAAATAATTGTTGTTGCTTGTGTGGATGCTTTCTGCTTGTTTTATATATATTAGTTATTTAGGCTATATATATATATATTGGGTTGATTGATTGGTTGGATTCCCGCAGTCTCATTAGCGGATGCCCGCAGTTTCATAGCGGATGATTACCCTATACGCCCCACGCTATGATTAGTGGATGACCTTCTATACCGCGATATTCTGCCACGAAGCAGAATGGGTATTATTTATGTGCTAACATCTGTGGATGCAGGAAAACAGGTTGGAGGAATCCAACAGGATTCCTCAAAAATATATTATCTGTTTGTTTATTTGTTTGCATATATTGTTATATATGATGTGTTGGAAAAATAAATAATTCGTTGCTTTGTGTGTTTAAATATCACCGGGCTTAAGTAATGATATTTAAAAATATCGTGGGAGGATATTTGAGATTTAAAAAGGAAAAATTCTATTTTTAAATAGAATTCGAATTTTAAAATGGAAATAAAATATAAACTTGTTTTTTGAAAAATAAAACAAGTAGTTTCTTTTTAAAACGAAATTTATAAATAGTTCTTTTATAACAAAGTTATAAATGAAGTGAAAAGAATTATCATTTGATAATTCAGAAATAGAAATACCAGTGTGAAATTGGAATTTGAAATGAAATTTCAAAATAGGATTTGAAATGGAATTTTTAAAAATATAACTCAAATGAAATTTGAGCATAACATTTGAATTTTAAAAGGGAGTTTAAATATTTGAATTTTAAAAGGAGATTGAATATTAGAAATTCAAATAGAAGTTCAAATAGTATTTGAATAGACGAAATTAGAATGAAAAATAGAATTTGAATTCAAGGAATTAAAATAAAATTTGAATTCAAAGGAATTCGAATAAAGAAATTCAAATAGAGATTTGAATGTAGAATTTCAAAATAGAATTTGAAATATAGAATTTCAAAGAAGAATTGAATAGAATTTGAAATATAGTATTTCAAAGAAGAATTCAAATGTGAAATTTGAATAGAGATTTGAATGGAATTTAAATATGAAATTTGAATAGAGATTTGAAATAGAAATTCGAGTATTGAATTTGAACATGGAATTGAATACAGAAATTCAAATAGAAATTTGAATATGAGATTTCAAAATAGAATTTGAAATAAACTTTGAAAATAGGATTTTTCAAAGTAGAATTGGAAATAGAATTTCAAATAGGATTTCAAAATAGGAAATCCAAATGGTTGAAATGGAATTTGGATTCAAGGGAATTCAAATGAATTTGAGTGAAGAAATTCAAATGGTGTTAATAATGAGTTTGAATATTAGAATTCAAATGGGATTGGAGAATAAGTTTGAATATTAGAATTCAAATGGAAAAGGAAAATGGAATTTGAATATAAGAGATTCAAATTGAATTCAAATAGAATTTGATCTATGGAATTCGAATATGAAATTCAAATGGGTTTTAAACTATGGAATTTTGAATATAGAATTTAAAAAGGAGTTTGAATATTTGAATTTCAATAGAATTCAAATATAGAGATTGGAATATAGAAGTTCCAATGGAATTTAAATATAGAGTTTGAATAAAAGAATTCAAATGAATTCGAACATAGAATTTGGATATAGAATTGAAATAGAAAATTCAAGTATTGAATTTGAATATCCAATAGAAAAGGAATTGGGATTTGAAATATAGAATTCAAAAGTAAGATTGGAATTTGAACCAAGGAATTCAAATAGAGTTAAAATGGAATTGAAGTTGTTTTAAGAAGTTTAAAAGTTTATATATATAAATATAATTAAAACGAACTCGCCACAGCGCTACAGTTCGTAAATTGGTGATTCGAACTTCAATCGAATATACAGGACTCAATTGAAGTCGAAATTCTTTGAAACAAGAAACGTCAGGATCGGTTTGATAATAGTTTTCTAATGAAAGAGAAAAATATGAATTTCGTTGTATAGATTTTGAGTTATGTCAAAATCAAATTTTCAGAAAAGCAGCGCCAGAACCATTATAAAACCATAATGGTTTATTTAATATTATAAAAGGATTTTAAGAAAATAAAATCCGAAGTTCTATTTAGAAAATTTCAGAGTGAGTTGTAAAATATATGCGAATTCAAGTTGTGTAAATGAATATGATTTTTGAAACTAAAATCAGATTTTTGATTATTGAATAGAATTAACTAATTCGAATAGTAATTGGTAAATGAGATGTTGAATTGATATTGGGCCTTAAATAAGTGAATTCGATTTGAAAATTTATATTCGAAATGGAAAAGGGAAACTAGAATTGAAATTGAAATTCAATTTGGTTATGAACGAGTTGAATATTTTGTTTGAACATGTTATGTTCAACAAAGGAGTAAAATAGGCAAAATGGCCGATTTAAAGAATAAATGGGCGGAACTAAATTCAAACGATTAGATAGTGTTGAATTGAATTGAAAACAGGTGAATATGTGTTAAACAGATATGGGATAAAGCATATGAAGATTTAAATGTATGTGCTCGACAAAAAGGTACATGTTTAATTCATATATGGGTTTTATGCGCCGTATCGGCAAGCCGCTTGGCTTTTCCTTTTTCTTTTTGATTGAGGAAGATACCGGGAAGCTATTTGAAATTTCCCGATGCTCCCGATACAGGGGAGGTTATGGCGAAATTTTCCGGAAATTTAAGGAGTTAGAATATTTTTAAGATATCTTGATAACTTGAAATCATCGTATCGACGTATTGAATTCGATAGTAAAGTGAATATAAAAATCGAATGTTGTAAACAAAAAGGGATAGAGATAAATGATTGGAATTGTTTCCAATTGCAAATAGAAATTTTTCTAATATATAGAAAACAAAAGAAGTTGATATTTGGAAACGTTTTCCAAATGGCATAAGAGCCGAGATGATTATTGAAAATATTTGGTTAACAAATATTGATAGAGAAAATAGAGAAGTGGTTTAATTAATGAATATTAATTAAAGAGCCCAGTGATTTGTTTGATATGTTTGGATGAACACTTGTTTTTATTCGATAGTTAAATCACAGACTATCGAAGTTTTTGACCATCGTTGTCAATATGGAGAGACCGGTTGGATTATTATCCGAAGAACCACTCCGTATCGGCATAAGCGTTGCGAGCCAAGTATGCTAAATATATTGAAGACGGAGTGAAGTGCAAGGGCTTTTTCTATTAATAGAAATGGTGCCTTCGGTTTCGTTCAATCCCAGAACGAACATAAATGGACGGATGTCTGACAGAGTATTTCCAATGATCAAATGGTTGGTCTGTATGAATATATATGGTTGCAACGGATTTATCCCTTAGCATAACATCCAGAATATTTGTGCAAACTCAACTAGTGATTAACGGATCTGACGATGTGACATTCAAAGTGATTGTGTTATCGATGAATGGTAAGTAATCGTAGCCTCAGGCCTCAACAACCGGGAAAGGACAAAAAATCGGGCAGGCAGCATGGCTATGTGGGTCGCTCCCATTAGGGTGTATAATCACCTATCTAGAGAAATTCCTTTTGTTTCTAAATCTATCGATTCTGCCCATTCGGGAAACGGTGGTTTGAGTCCAACCGTTGGTGATATACATTCGATACACTCAAGCGAAATGAGTGGTCGGTCATGTGTGGGCCGGGTTGCAAGATGTTCTTGTTGAACCCAGGTGTATTCGCCTCTAGAGATGCACTGTCGGAAGGTGGTCCCATACCTTGTCCTGTTGGAAATCCAATCTCCAATAAGCGCCATGCGGTTTTTGATTTTATACTATATATGTAGCGTGAGATGCAAGCGTTCTACTATTTGGTTATTTATTTGATGTAGACATTACTATAATATCACTGGATTTGATATCAAAGTGTTTTGGGTTATAGTAAGGTAAAAACCAACCATGTTTATGTGTGGGCTGGTCTTACTATTATCTTTTCTTTTGAAAAGAGTTTTGAAAGTTAAACAAGTGGTTGGAGTTTACTCACACCAGTCCCATGACTGACCCAGAGTTTATTTTGTTTTGTTTTCCCTAAACTCTTGGGTGCCCAAATTTGTACGGGCAGTCAAGTGTTTCAGGCTTTTACAGATACACTTGGAGGAGCTTGAAGCAGGAGGCTTCAACGTTAGTTATTTAGAGTTACTTCCGCTGGATCAAATGTTATGTGTACTCTGATGATGGTATGTATATATGTACAAAACAGATTTGTATTTCGAAGCTTATGTTATATAATATATTTTCTTCGTTCCGCTGTGAGTTGTGATCTTCGTTTTTCTTCTATTCTAATATTTCTTTCTTTCTATTTCTCATCCTCTAACTTCTTTCTAATAATGAGTCGTATTTCTGTGTTATTTGGGTTGGACGTGTGGTGTATTTAGTCAACTCGGATAGCACGGATTTGCGGGTCGTTTCACTGAACGTAATGTTGTGAAAAACGCTGGCTTGGGTGACATGAACGATTTTAGTGACTTTGTTGGAAACTGTGGCCTCATTGACCTACCCATGACTAATAGAAAATATACGTGGACTGACGGTAGGACCCCTCCTACTTTAGTTCGACTCGATCGCTTCTTCATTAATTCTGCTTTTGATGACTTGCACCCCCTAACTCTTCAAAGAGGTCTTACTTCCCTTATTTCTGATCACTGCCCGGTTGTTCTCAACACTAATGTCGATTATAGAAGCAAATCTTTTTTCAAGTTCGAGAATATGTGGTGTATTGAACCAAATTTTGATGTGATGTTGCGGGAGAAGTGGATAGAGTTTCGCAACTTTGGTGATGCAGCTAGTAATTTTTGTAGGAAAATGAGACTTTTGCGTAAATTTTTAGCCAAATGGAATAGAGAAGTCTTTGGAAACATCAGAGTCAAGAAGCAGAGACTTGAATCTGAGATTATGGAGCTCAATGTGCTTGAGGAAGGGCGTAATCTAAGTGAGGCCGAGCGTGCCTTGTTAAAATCAAAAGAAAAGGAGCTTCTAACGGTGATTGATCAAGAAGAGATCTTTTGGAAACAGAGGTCGAGAACTCAGTGGCTTAAGCTTGGTGATAGTAACACAAGTTATTTCCACAAAGTAGCGAACGGTAGACGGCGTACTAACACAATATGTAGCATTTGGAAAGACGGAGTTGAAATTTGTGATCATCAAAGGATAGAGGAGGTTTTTACTGAATTTTATAAGGGAATCTTTGGTGAACGCATTGAGAATCGGGTGAATGTTGATTGGAAGAAGATGTATCCTTCGTCTGTTGATCTTAGTGGCATTGATTCGGAGTTCTCAGAAGAGGAAATCGTCGCGGCTTTAAACGAAATGCCTGGTGATAAAGCCCCTGGCCCTGATGGTTTTCCAAATTTCTTCTATAAGAAATATTGGGATGTGATTAAAGAGGATGTTATTAACATATTCAAAGAATTTCATTCTGGTTCCTTGAGATTGGACATGTTGGGATACGCTAATGTAGTTTTGATCCCTAAGAAAGGAGGAAATGTCTCGGCTGCGGATTTTCGACCTATTAGTCTCTTGAATAGCAGTTTCAAATTGATCACGAAGGTTCTCGCAAACAGACTGAAAGCGAAGATGGACAACCTGATTGATGTTTCGCAGACAGCATTTATTAGAGGAAGATTCATTCTTGATGGTGCGGCTCTTGTCCAAGAAGTTATCTCCCATAGTGATAGACATAACGTGCCTTGCGCAATCCTGAAGTTGGACTTTGCTAAGGCCTTTGACACAGTTGACTGGAGGTTTATCATGGATCTTCTAAGCGCGAGAGGCTTTCCGTGTAAATGGCTAAACTGGATTCATTGCATTTTAACTTCAAGTAGATCCAATATTTGTGTGAATGGAGTGGCTGGCAAAACTATTGTATCCAAGCGTGGGCTGCGACAGGGTGACCCACTTTCCCCACTCCTCTTTGACTTGGCTGCCGATGTATTTTGTCGGATCCTTCAGGTGGCGAGTTCTAATGAGATTATTCAAAGCTTTGGGCGTGATCACATCATTGGGGGTATTAATTCTCTACAATATGCTGATGACACCATTATTTTTTGCAACCCTGATTGCAAGAATATTGCCTCTTTAAAATTTTTGCTTTATGCTTTTGAAAGTTTATCTGGCTTAAAGATTAATTTTCACAAGAGCAGTGTTTACACTTTGGGTTGTAGCGTTGATGTGCACAGGAATTGCGCTGAAATGATCAACTGCATGGCTGATTCTTTCCCTCTCAAATACCTTGGTGCTTATATCCGTCCAAAGAGATTGATGAAGAGTGATTGGCAATATGTGATTGATAAAGTGGACAGGCGATTAGCGAGATGGAAAGGAAATTGTCTATCAAAGGCTGGACGCTTGGTGCTGGTGAATTCTGTTCTGGCGGCTATCCCTTTGTACTGGCTCTCTTTTTATTCGTGCCCGGGTTGGGTTGTTCAGAAGATTGATGCTGTTCGTCGGAATTTTTTTTGGACCGGTACGAAGGACACGCGCAAAACCTGCTGTCTAGTGTCGTGGGATCAGGTGTGCAAGTCCAAAGATCAAGGAGGCTTAGGTGTCATCAATTTGAAGAATATGAATCATGCATTACTTTGTAAATGGTTTTGGATTATGCTTAGCGAAAAGAAAGTTCTCTGGAAGGAGTGGATCTTAAACACTTGCTATGGTGGTAGATTTGACTGGAATGCGGACATTTCCCATTGCTCAACATTCTGGCGTGGTGTTATGGCAAATGTTCACTGGATGAAGATTGGGACTGAGATTGTAGTTAAAAACGGCCGAAGCGTCTCTTTCTGGTATGACTGTTGGTTGCTTCCTATCCCCTTGCGTAATGAATTTGCCGATCTGTTTGCTATTGCATGCAACAAAGGTGCTTCAGTCTGTGAAATGTTTAATGCGAATTCTGCCAACTTTAAATGGAACCTGTCCTTTAGTCGTATTGTGGCTGGTAATGCTCTGCTTCAACTTTGTGGACTGATTCGTTTGCTTGAAGATGTTCACCTTCATAGCAATGAGGAGGATGACTTTGTGTGGAAGATTGGTGGTAAATTTTGCGTGAGTGCACTTTATAAGTTGATGAACTTCACAGGAAGAAAGTACGATGGATTCATGAGAATGTGGAGCTTTAAAGCTGTACCTGCTAAGGTCAGGATACATATGTGGACGATCATGCATAACAAGCTCAATACAGTGAAAAGATTAAGGCTAAAAGGTGTTCATGTTACTGGGGGATGTGTTTTCTGCAATGACGATGACGAGGATTATATGCATCTTTTTCTTGATTGCGATTTCGCCTTTTACGTGTGGACGAAGTGTTTAGTTAGCCTTAATATCTGCTTAGACTGGTCTCACTTCATCTCTGACCAATTTCTCTTCTGGAATAGCACTATTATTACATTACCTGACACTGACATGCGACATATGTTTGCTCTTTTGAACTTTGCTTATGTTTGGATCCTCTGGCATGAACGCAACTCACAAAAGTTTAAATGCAAAATAAAACGGCCCAACTCAGTTATTTTTCGCATACTTAATTTTGTTTCTCTTTGGTCAGGCAAGGAAGAAATCAGGTTTGTTGACACAATCGGAGCTAGAGTGATGGACAGGGCCCGTGGTAGCAGAGCTTGATGTTGCCATGCTTCACTTTACTGGGTTTGCATGCTGTTTTTTGCTGTAGTTTCATAAAATTTTTGGACTCTATGTAAACATGCCTGCGTGCATGTATTTTGATTGTACATATGTATGTAAATATATGTAACTATTGTAACTAGTAGATAGCTCTATGTATGCTGAACACGATGTACTTGCTCTATGCTTAATGAATGAATGAAGGCGTGAATCTAGCGATTCACTACCTTTTTTGCATCAAAAAAAAAAACCACGTAAAAAGAGATTTAATATTAAAATATTATTAAATCCGAAAACCCTAACCCTAATTTGGCCAGCCGCCATGTCTAAAACCGAAGGCCAGAAATTACCCAATTTCAAACGCTAATATCTCTCAATCCGTTCAACGAAAATCGACGTATGATATACCAAATCGAAGAGAATTCAGAGAGCTACAAATCTATACGGTCAAGATCGGGTTTTGATTCACGGATTTTGCGAATTTTGGCCGAGAAGGGGCTGCGGTTTTTGGTGGTTTGCGGGTCCTAGAGATGGCCGAGTTCGACGAGTTTTAGGGTGGTGGTGGCTCTTGGCAAGGCGGTCGTGGTGGTGACATTGGATCGGAGGTCGGTTGCTCGGATTTGGTGCGTGCAGAAGCCTTGGAGGAGCGGCTTTGGGTTAAGACGTCGGCCGTTTCACGTGAAGAAGAAGGTATGAACTTCTTTATTTTATTATTTTAATTATTTTAATATTTTAATTTTCCAATCTTTAAAAATCGATAACTTCTTCATACGAGGTCCGTTTTACGAACCGTTTGTTGCGTTGGACTCGTCTTTCAGAGAGCTTCGCGATGGCGCAGACCAGAACTGATTCCGAGATAGTCAAATTTTCAGCAAAAATCAATGTGAGATTCTTTATTTAAAATTAATAATAAATTAAATTATTTAAATTGCGATGTAATATATCTATGATTACGTTTCAGATCTGTTTGGTATTGGTAATGGATGATTCTGTGTTTGTATTGAATAGTATAGATCCATGTGATTGTCACTTATTCTATGTTATAACCTTGTTTAGATTTGAATTGATTTACTTGTCAATTCAAAATAAAAGAATATGGTTGTCACCATTTATATGTCATCACTTTGTTTAGATTTGAGTTGATCAAATTTTCAATTACAAAATAATAAAACGATTTTATTTTGTTTGCATCCCGCGATGCGAACAAAATTACAGAAGAATAAAAAGATTATATTTTGTTTGCACTCCTCGATGCGAACAAAATGTTTAAAATAAAAGAGAATTATACTTTGTTTGCATCCCTTAACGCGAACAAAGTGTTAGAATAAAGATTGTTAGAAAAAAATTATATTTTTATTTGTGTTCTTAAAACACAAATAAAACTTGAAAGTAAAACTTATTTTTTATTTATTTATATTTTATAATGTAAATATCACTTGAAAACAAAACTTACTTTTTTTTTTACATTTTATAATGTAAATATGGCTTGAAACTAAAATTTACTCTTTAAATTGTAAATATAACTTAGGAACAAAACTTATATTTTTATTTGTGTTCTCAAAAACACAAACATGACTTGAAACTAAAATTTACCTTTTTATTTACATTTCATAATGTAAATATAACTTGAGAATAAAATTTACCTTTTTATTTATATTTTATAATGTAAAAATAAACTTGCTTTCTTTGTTTTGCATTTACAATGCAACAAACCTTTCAAAACAAAATTGTTTATTATATTTTTATTTACTTTCCATGTGTAAATGAAAAGAGACAAAATTGTTTTATATATTTTTGATGTACACTACATGTGTAAATAAAAGGACAAAATTTGTACACACATTTTTATTTACATTTTATTTGTAAATAAAAGAAACTGAAATAGAAGTTATTTTTTTTTTGTAAATCATTACAAATAAAGATTGGGCATTAAAGATTTTATTTTTTAAAAGCTATATCTTCATGTAATATTTAAAATAAAAAGATTAGCTTTTATTGTCAAAAGAGTTACAATAAAAAGATGTGATTCAATAGATAACGTTTTTATTGACAAATTGTTACAATGAAAAGATTTAATATTTTTATTGATAATTTGTTCAAATAAAAGATAGGACATTTAAAATTTCATTTTTCATGAAATACCATTTTAGAAAAAGATTATGTTTACATTTTTTTTGTCACATTAGAGAAATAGAAATGTAGGATTACATTTTGTTGTAATTTTCTTTTATTAAAAAGATTAGATATTAAAACTTGCATTTATAAGGTAAAATTGTTTACAACAAAAGTGGTAGGAAATTAATATTACATTTTAATTGCAAGGTTATTTTATTTAATAAGTTAGATTTCAATAAAAAGTTTAGAATTTGGAAATTATGTTTTTATTTCCAAAGTGATTAAAATATTAAGAATAGATTTTAAAACCACATTTCTATTGTCATTCTACATTCAGTAAAGAGTTGTATTTTTATTGGCATTTCTTGATGCAAATAAAACAAGGATTTAATAGTGACATCTTTATTTACATTTTTAATGTAAATAAATACATGGAGTAAAAAGGGTATAATTTATTTGCATTCTAGATGAAAATAAAAGAATAGATTAATGGGTTGCATTTTTATTTACGATTCCAATGTAAATAAAAGATTCCATTTTATTCTTAAATTAGTTATAAAGATTAGAATTGAAATAAAGGATTTCACCTTTATTTTCAACTAGTTAAAATGAAATAGTGTTAAAATTAAAGAGGTACATTTTTATTGTCATTTTATATACAATAAAAGGTGAAAATAAAAAAGGGTAGTACTTTTATTAACATTCTACATGCAATAAAAATAGTAGAATTAAAGGTAGTATTTTTATTGACATGTTAATATGCAATAAAATAGAAGAGCTTAGAATATGAATCACTGCTTTTTATTTTGTTAAGCTAGAATTGTTGACAAAATAAAATTACGACTTTATAATCACTTTGTTGAAATAGGATTGTCAACAAAATGCCTATATCGCTTATATACATTTTTGGTTGAAACTAAACTTTTATGCAAGTAGAATAATCATTTTTATTTGCATAATGAGCAATGAAATTTATATGCAATGATACTAACCATTTTAAATTGAATATTATACAATTGAATTTATAGGCAAGTACATAAAAATCACTTTTTACTTGCAGTCTATATTAGAATTTATATTCTAAAATAAGGATGATATTATCGGTCAAATACATACATTAGGAATGTAGAGGGAAATTATTTGAGTAAAATACATTTTTTATATTCGACATTAGGAATAAATGACATGTTTGATTATTATCATCAACTTGTTAGCAAAACTGAAATTGGTTAAATCCATTAACCAATTATTTGTTTATTTTTATGAACTGCTGTTGGTTGAAAACCCCACACGGGTGTTGGGATAAAAATTCACATACACTAATTCCAATATTTAGTTGTATGTTGATCGTTAGATCGACAAGCTGTGATGAGCGTTATTATTTAATTTTATCGCTTACACAGTGGAAATTACACTTTGGATGTAATGGATGACTTGATGATTATACTGTTATTGTCATATATATGATGTGTGTGAAATCCATATAATCCAAATTATATGGTAAATTTTTGAGTCGCATTTTGATTCAAGTGTTCTTTTAAATAAGACTATTTTTACATTAGAAACCCTTTTTATATAAAGTGCATATATTTTTCGTAATATATTTTTAATCAACTATATGTTAAACAAAGAATATTTGTAAAAGATAAAGATTTGTAAAATAAAGAATACTTCTCATTTAGAATCTTTTATATAAAGAATATTTTTATGATT
The DNA here is from genome assembly GCA_030737875.1 of Allium sativum. NCBI lineage: Eukaryota > Viridiplantae > Streptophyta > Magnoliopsida > Asparagales > Amaryllidaceae > Allium > Allium sativum. Next base: position 457,948,808 of record CM060909.1, read on the forward strand.
ATTTTAAAATATGTTTTTAAAGGGTTACTAGCATTTGCAATTATATTTGGTGATATGAAATAAAGTGAGATGTGAAGTGGATTTATCGTGGACGATGTTTAAACGACATTTGTCCTTTAATCCAATTTACATTGAAATTATTATTTGGAACTTATGAATCTATTTTATAGATTTAAAAAGACATTTTCTATAAATCAAGTTTTTCAACTAATATATTAAATTGGAATTTAGTGGAAATTCGATTGGTAATAATCGAAATGGGCTTCTGTAAAAGAAGACCGATATTATATATGGAATTTAAGAGGCTTTGCCGTTATTCCATTTATACTATTAGCCGATACAGAAATCTATATCGATTATGCATTGATTTGGTTTCTGTGAAATTCCATATTTTGGAAATTGATTTATAGATTTTATTTTCAGTGTTTATCTTTGATAAAATTAGTGAGAATCTTCTAGAACGAATATTTTATTAAAAGAACATTCTGAGTTGGAATGTGATGAAATGTGTGATTTTCCAATATTTGTTTTCTTTTCCCAAAATACGCGAGTTATTCAGAAAGACCGGGTTTAACCCATTCTGAATAATCATCACGACGATCAAGAGTCGAAGACGAAGATGGTGATTGAAGACCGAAGGTTTTCACATCGTTGGGATGATGATGACTGGTATCTTGAATTGGGATTGGCCTTCCAAGGCAAGGTATTTGGTAATGATCGTCCAAACGCATTTGGAGATCGACGGACACGATGTTTCGCTCAGACCCAGAGCGGACTTGTAAATGGATTGCGTGTCTGACATTGTATTCCTTTCTATTGTATTTGTTCAATGCTACTGATTATATATTTCTGTTTGGTGGTGAAGGATTTATTCTTTACTTATCACCCTTCTCTAAGTCGTATGAGCTTAGAGGTTATATATATATATATATATATATATTGGTAGATGATCAATAATATGGTAGGGTCTGACAATGTGGCACGCCAAGATGCAAATTGATCAAGGCTTTTGTTGAAAAACAGGGCCTTGTGGAATGATCAAAGCATAGCCTATTACGGCATAGCTTTGTGTATATCGTGACTTCGCGAGCCTCACACCCCGGTATGAGTCAAAAACGGGATATGGACCGTAGGGAGTGCACACGTTTCTTTCTAGCTAGAGTGGTGTCAGTGACCTACCAGCCCTGACATTTTACTTATGTGGATGATGGATTTTGAGGCGCCACGGATTTTTATAGGCCAATAGTGGTCATATTATAGGTTCAAAGGATCCGGGAAGCGTGTGTTCAGGCATAACTAATCCACTGCCGATAGGCGGGGACCGGCCCTACCGCATCCAAGGGTTCACTACGGGGGATCCTGAGGCATTTGCTAGAGTGTCTCGAATCGAAGAGGAGCTTGCCCCTATCCTCTACTCATGATGGAAATCCAATTTCCAATACGACCTTGCGGTTTTGATTGTAGAACTAGTATGGCGACATAGTAGGATGGGGTAATATGCCGTCTATGATTGATACATTATGATTGAAATGTTTATTATATATATACCCATATATATACACACTAATATTAAATCCGTTTTATCGTATCAAGCATCTTTTGACCATTATAAGGTAAAACCCTATCCTCTGGTTTGCGTTGCATTGTGTGATGGGACTTGGGTCTTATAATGGTTTCATTTTTTCTAAAAAAAGCATTGCGATATTAGACGATTTACTTTATTTATGCACTGGCAATCCAATGGAGTAAACCCGTTCCGCGTTAGCGGCGTGGTCCTGTGATTAGCCTACTTATTAGATAAGTTAAGTATAGAATTCTCACACCAGTCCCACGACTGACCTGTAGTTTGTTTCACTTTGCAAACTCGGGTGCCCTCTTTCCACACGGGCAGTTGAGTAGCTTTTTGCAGATATAATTAAGCAGGATCTTGGATTGAAGTCTGAAGCTGGGTCCAGTTACTGATGGCTTTCCGCTGAGATTAGTTCCGCTGCAATGTATTTAATTTATTGTAAATGTATCTTTCGCTGTATTATTTATTGATGTACTCTGATATATTCTGTACTCTGATGTAACATTTATTATTGATGTTATAAAAGTCTGTGTTTTTGTTCTGATGTGTTGTATGCCCAAAGTTAACGTACGCGGGTTTTGAACGGTTTTAATCGATCTTGCGATCGATTGGGGTCGGGCGAAATTCGGGTCGTTACAGTAATTCTCCAATAGTTGTCCGCTTCTTATCTATGGATTATATTGAGAGCACACCTTGGGATAGGTTACTAGGAATTTCACCGAGCATGTAAGGGAAATCGCCTGTTTAAGTTAAGTATTAAGAGGCAAGGACTTTACCTATAAGTTCAACTAGATTGTAATGTAGGGTCCGTTGGGAGGGTAGTAAATGGTGTTGAGTGTCCACGTAAACCCCAATATTAAGTTTCTAATTACTGTCTCTTACGTTATGTTGAGAGAATATGTATACTTTGTAGTCTATTAGGAAACAAGGTTTTAAGCGACTTGGTCCGCCAAAGGGTATTGAATGATCGTAGGAATCCACCTATATTTTAACTAGCCATAAGTGATCTTCACTACTTTCAGTTTAATATATATATATATATATATATATATATATATATATATATATATATGGGTAGACACAATATGTGTGCGTGTGTGTTTATATTTGTCTAGACATGAACTTGTTAGGTTTTATACTGTTAAGTATATGGAATAAGTTTCCTGTAACAACCCGGAAAATCAGAGCCAATTTAAAAATTTTATTTTGGCTATTTTACTGAATTTAGAATATTTAAAATGATATCTTTTAAATAATAACGACTAAAAATTTATTTAAATAGAAGTTAGAACGAATAAATTTATTTTATTTATATAACGAGCCTGAAATGGCACGGCAGTTTGAAAATTCAACTTTGAACTTTGACTGAATGTACAGGATTCAAAATAAATTGGATTTCAGTAAAACCAAAAATATTTAAATCTTTTTAAAAATATCTTTCTAACAGATGTGAAAAATTGAAATTTCATAGCGGGAATAAAAAGTTCTGGTCAGTTGAATATTCAGAATAGTCACCATGGAATTTAATATAAATATAGCCCTTAAAAATAGACATTTTGCAAGCAATCTCCATTTTCAACGGAACCACTTTGTTTAGATCTAGAATGTCAATTTATTGTTAGGTTTTAAATTCCATAATTTTTGGAATTAATATGTGAGTGTGGCAAAGGAAAACGCGTTTGGTAATTCAATTCGAATTGGATCGACCAGAAAAAGTCCATTTTTCAAACGGTCTCCAAATTTGATGAAATTAATTTTGTTGGTAACGTATCATCCCAACATAGCTAGATTTATTTTTCGGGAATTTTTGAAATCAGTATGTGGCCCGGCAAATTAAAATGTACGTTCAAATCCAAATTTGAATGTTTTATAATTTAGTTTGAAGAAAAACTGACTGAAACAATCGAATGGGCTTACGAAGCATATTCCATTGTGTCCGTAATAGGGGTATTTAGCTAGGGGTGACACTCGTTGGGTTTGATTTGGAGTTCGGATAAGAAAACACTATTTTTCGAATAAATATATAAACCGGCCAATCAAAATATTCCTTTCATTATTTTTAATTTCCAAAAATCGCGAAAACCCCCATATCTTCCAGTATCGAGCGGCGGAAGTAATCCGTACCTTCTCTTCTCGTTTTCTCCAAATCCACACTATAAAATTCAATGCTCCTTCAGGGAATTTTGTAGAGGAGCTCGAGATCATCAAATCCATACCTGATTTGCCAATATTCGTTGGGTATTGGGAGAGTTTCAACGCCCTAAAGTTGATCGGTTCGAACCGCCACCGTGCTTCAGATCCACCGCTGAGTTGGGCCCCAACACCACCCGCTAGCACGCCTTCCAACCCTCTTCGATGTGACATAACCTGATTATCACCTAGTGCTATGGATTTGGAGATAAGTGCAAACCTAGTTTTGAACGTTTACTAAGAGGTAACGACTTATATAAATTAAACTGTTTATAACACTTAAAAGCGTTACGAAGTCTAATTATCATATAAAAATCATATCTTTTTCGTATGTTGTCGAAATCAAGTGAAACAAGAGACATTAGGACCGTGACATCACACACTACATTCTAGAAGAGACCGAAGGATTTTGGGAGCTCTCTGCAATTTTAGAAGGAGTGGAACCCAATGTGAGATTTCTAAATTCAAATTGGAATGGAATAACAATGTATAAATTATATAAGCGATGTATAAATTATATACGCGTTGTATATCTCATATATGGGCATTGTATAAATTATATAAGTGATGTATAAATTATACATGCGTTGTAAAAATCATATATGTGTATGAATGAAATTGAAATGGAAATATATACGTTTATATATATATAAACATATATATATATACACACACACACTCCCCTCGTCTACAGACCATGGACGATATAAATTGATTATGTTGTGGAAATTGATTAGGGTGTAGAAATTGGTTGTGTTTGTGGTAAATCCATTGGGATGTGAAAATGAATTGTATTGTGGAAACTATGAAAATAAACCCCTTGTATTTCCACGTGGCCTAGGATAGCAGAGGAGTCGTACTATGGACGGTGTCGGTTTTAATTACCCTGCCGTTACAATGCCGAAATTTTCTGAAATATTCATGTGTTGTAAAATATTCATGTTTGAAATAAATTGGTTGAATAATAAAAATCACATTTTTATTGTGTATTTGAACTGTTAAAAATAACCAAAGGTTATAATAAATATTTTTTGATTGAAAATTATATTTTTAACATGCATATGAACTATTAAAAATAACCAAAGGTTGAAATAAATATTTGTTGATTGAAAATAATATTTTTAACATGCATATGAATTGTTAAAAATAACCAAAGGTTGAAATAAATATTTGTTGATTGAAAATAATATTTTTAACATGTATATGAACTGTTAAAAATAACCATATGTTGAAATAAATATTTGTTGGTTGAAAATAATATTTTCAACATGTATATGAACCGTTAAAAATAGCCAAAGGTTGAAATAAATATTTGTTGATTGAAAATAATATTTTTAACATGTATATGAACCGTTAAAAATAACCAAAGGTTGAAATAAATATTTGTTGATTGAAAATAATATTTTCAACATGTATATGAACTATTAAAAATAACCAAAGGTTGAAATAAATATTTGTTTGTTGAAAATAATATTTTTAACATGTATATGAACTGTAAAAAATAATCAAAGGTTGAAATAAATATTTGTTGATTGAAAATAATATTTTTAACATGTATATGAACTGTTAAAAATAACCAAACATTGACATAAATATTTGTTGATTGAAAATAATATTTTTAACATGTATATGAACTGTTAAAAATAACCATAGGTTGAAATAAATATTTATTGATTGATAATAATATTTTTAACATGTATATGAAGTGTTAAAAATCATCATGTATAGAAATAAATATTGGTTCGCTAAAAATATTATTTTTAGCTTTGATGTGCATATATATACATGTGCTGAACAGGTAAATGGATTTGTGTTGAGTAAAGAATTTATTTGCGTGCCCGACAAATTGGTAAATCTTAATGAGTTGGATGCGCAATTTTATTTATATATCAACTCCTGTAAATGCCATTGAATGTGGTGTGCTGGTTTTTCTATGTGAGATTATAAACATCGCCATAGAATAGCAACAATTAATTTTGAACTACACTACATGGCATACTACGTGGAGATAGCATATTTCATCATATACCACATTCGCATTAATTTTGAACTACACTACATGGCAAGACGCTCGTATAGCGTTGACTGAATTACAAGTTGAACTGAGGACTGATATGGACAAATAAATATAACGGTAAATTGCCAAATTAAATAAAAATCCCACATGGGTGTGGAGTTGACAATAATCACATCTCTCTAGTTATTAGATACGACACATGGATTATTTATTTCAAACAGTGGACAAGTTGACGAGATTTATCTCTGAAGATATTATGCACACACCCTTGGGCATAGATAGGACACTAAAAATTGTGTGTGCTTATACTAGATTTATTCGGTGCCTAATACGGCATAATAAATTTCCAAACCCCTCCCCGTACAAGGGAGGTTATGGCAAAAAAATTCGAAATTTAAAGGCGTTAGCCAAATTTTTGAAGTAAAAATGGTTTGGAAATCGTCGAATGAATTATATATATATATATAAATATAAATTAAAATAAAACGAATAACGATGCTGCAGTTCGCGTTTTGAAATCATAATTTTAAACGATTATTACGGAAGATCCGACTGTCGGATTTTCCCGAAACCGGAACCGTTGGGTTCGCTTTGGAAAGGTCTTTCCAACGATATAAAATTCGTTAAGATCCAACAGTTAGATTTTGTGAAATGTTATATTCAAATTTGGATGGGAGCAGCGCCAGTGCCGTCGAATGACCTGGAACGTCGTTCAATGAAAATGTGCTATTTTTAAATAAATAAAATAGCGATAAATCGTTATAAAATATTATAAACGATATGGAATGGAAATAAACTGATTTTACTTGGTTTATAGGACATTCTGATGGTAAGATGTATTTGACATGAAATTATTATATTGAATTGAAACGTGAATGTCAAGAAGTTAACCATGGAAAGAATTGATTTGAATTTTATTTATACGTGAATTATTTGAAAAGGCTGAGTTAATTCTCATTTCAAATAATTGATCGACGATTAGAAGTCGAAGATATGAAGACGGTGCAAGACCGGTGATCTTCACATCGAAAGGATTACTACTGATGCCTTGGACTGGTTAGCCCCCAAGAAGGGGTTACAGTGGTAGTGGCCCGGACGTATTTGTGGATTGTTCGGATGTGCGAGGGCCTCTCTACTGTATTGGACATATGGGACAAGGAATAAGATGCCTCCGGTTTCGTTCAGACCCAGAATGAACTAGTAAATAGATGTGTGTTCGACATTGGATTTTATTCTATGCTGATTGATTTCTTTTAAATATATATCTGTTTGGTGGCGGAGAATTTATTCTGTTGCTTAACACCCTTCTCTAAGACGTACGACCTTAGAGGTTATATATCGATAGACATCAGTCGCATGGCGTGGAATGTCAGTGTGGCATGCTGAGATGCAGTGATCAAGGCTTTTCTTGAAAAGCAGAGCCTTGTGGTTAATGATCAAAGAACGAATTTAATATAGAATAGCTTTGTTTATAGCGCTAATTGGCGAGCCTCACACCCCAGGTACGAACCAAAAATGGGAGAGGAATTCAGGGAGGACATGCGTTTCCTTCTAGCTAGGAGTGGTATCATGGTATGAAGCCCAGACATTTGTACTTATGTGGATGATGGAAAGTAAGGCGCCTCAGTTATATCGGTCACTACGGGGCCGGCGGATGGTTTGGTAGATATACTGACCAGTTTTACGCCCCATAGGGCGGGGAAACGTATTGTTCAGGCATTTTAATCCACTCCGTGTGGACCGGCCTTGATGATCCAAAGGTTACTCGAGCTCTGATCCTGAGGCTCGGGCTAGAGAGTCTCGAAGTCGGCAAGGACGATCCCTTCCCTTGGTTCATTATGGAAATCCAACTTCCAATACGACATGTGCGGTTTTTATTGTAAACTATATATGGCGACATGATATATGGTACCCATGCCGTCTATGATTGATATATTATGATTGAAATTGTTTTTGAAACATATATGTACTAGTAATAATATCAAATGATTTTGATTTATGCGTATCAAGCATATTTTGGCTATTATAAGGTAAAACTCTATCCTTCGGCTTGCGTTGCATTGTGTGATGGGACCTGAGTCTTATAATGGCTTCATTTTCTATGAAAAGCATTGCGTTGTTTAAATGATTTACTTTATTTATGCACTGGAAATCCAGTGGAGTAAACCCATTCCGCGTTAGCGGCGTGGTCCTGTGATTGGCCTTATTGTTAAATAGGTTAAGTAAGATTTCTCATACCAGTCCCATGACTGACTCATAGTTTGTTTCACTTGCAAACTCGGGTTCCCCTATTTTCTACATGGGCAGCCTTGTGTTCAGGTTTTAGCAGGCTCATTCTGGATAGCTATGGAGCTAAATATGGATTCTATCATTTCTTTTATGCTGTTCAGACTTTGTTATGTATATTATGTTTGACTCCACTGCAGACATTTTATATAAAACTGAAACTGTATTTTATACTAAGTATGATCCTGTTATACAGTGTAACTCTGATGATTATATTTGTTCCAGTGTAATTTTTTGTACATTATCTGGTGTAATGATATATTTCTATTCTGCTGTTATTGTTTATGTGTTATATTCCAAAGATTATCCTTGCTTCCGTGGCACTGGAGTTTGGGTTTATCACAGTTGGTATCAGGGCTTTGGTTAATCTTAGCTCTGGAATATAGCATATTAACGAACTCATCACAAATAGAATCAGAAGTATTCTAAGACGAATAACTCATTATAGATAGGATCAGTAATGTCCTAGAGTGAGTATAACAGAATGAAATACACCCCAATGTATGCATTTACATTTAAAAATATGTCTCTATGCTTTACAATATCTTTTATGTTGGCCTAACTCTTTGTCTACTATTTGCAGACATAGTAGAAAATGAGTGGCAAAAGCAGAAGAAGTAATTCTATGGTTCAACAATTTAATGAGCCAATCGTGCTCCCACAACCAGAATCAGATATAGAAGCTTTATTAAAGAAGTATCGAAATCTGGGTGGATTGCCATTCTTGGGCAAAGAATCCATTATTGAAACACAAGCATGGATGCGTTCGTCTGAGAGAATATTTGAAGGCTTAAAGCTGAGAGATGACCAGAAAAGATTACTGGCATCTTGGGCACTGAAAGACGAAGATTCAATCTAGTGGGAAACTGTTACTAAGGATATTCTGAAGGTAATATTACCTGGGATAGATTTAAAGAAATTTTCAAAGAAAGATATTTCCTCCAGAAGCAACTGAGCGGCTATACAATGAGTTTTACTATCTGAAACAAGGAGATATGACCATTCAGGAGTGTCAGGATAAATTCAACAAACTTTCTCTTTTGCCCTAAAGCTAATTGAAGATCCTTTGACGAAGAATCTGAGGTTTATTAACGGGCTTCAAAGAAGGTACAAAAATTGCGTAATTACACATGTGAATCTTTTCTGAAATGATACACATGGCTTGTCGCTATGAGGATCTTGATAAGTAAGGTCTTTTGGAGGACGAAGAGAAAGGCAGTTCTAGCAACAAAAGGAAGTCTGGAACTGATAGCCCTGAGGCAAGTATGACGCCTGAGGTCAGTAAGAATCCTAAAGTCAATAGGAAAAGGGTTAAATCTGAGAAAGAACCAATAACGACTGCCACATGCTCTAACTGCAATAAGCAAGGACATCTGTCGATAAATTGCAGATCTTTGAAGAAATGAATAAAGAGCGGATTTAAATCCAAGAAGAAGTTTCAAGAGAATAGAAAATGCAATCAATGCCATCAGACTGATCATCTTTAAAAAGGTTGCCAGCTATCAAAGAAATCTGAAGTAGTGCATGTAAATGAAGTGGCAGAAGTTCCTGCACCCTCAGCCAGTCAAGTAAGGCCGGATGTTTTGGAAGGCACGCTTACCATCAAAAATATTCCAGTTAAAGTACTGTTTGATACAGGCACGTCATGAAGTTTTATTGCGAGTAATGTGGTTAAGAAATTGGATTTAAAATTGAAAAAGCTCAAAGCACCCATCAATGTCCATAATCCGATTGGGGATTCCCTCAATCTTAGCTGGATTTGTGGGATGCCTGTCTTTTTTTTCCTGTTATCGGTTCCCTTCCATCTCGATCGTCATGAATTTTACCAAATTTGATCTTATTTTAGGATTGGATTTGTTAACCCAATACGAAGCTGAGGTTAAATGCACCGTGAAAGTTGTTAAGGCAAAGACTAAATTAGGGGAGTATATAACCATGCATGTGAAGGTCCAAATTCGGATAGAAAATAATTTTGGTTAGCTTCAATGTTTCTCCTGCTCCAATAGAAAATATTCCTATTGTCACAGAAAATATTCCTATTGTCAAAAATTATGCGAATGTGTTTGAAGAAGTGGATAGCTTACCTCCGCGTAGAGAAATTGATTTTAGAATCGATCTAATTCCGAATGCAAGGCCAGTAGTGCACCCTATTCGGAGAATGACTTTATAGGAGAAAGAAGAATTAGGGGACCAGACTCGACAATTACTATAGAAAGGTCTGATCAGGCCTAGTTTCTCTAATTGAAGAGCAGCAGTGGTGTTTGTACCAAAGTCAGACGGTACTCTCAGACTATGCGTGGATTATCGCGACTTGAACAAGCAAACATTAAAGAATAAATATTCATTACCGCGAATTGATGATTTGTTAGATCGTTTGAATGGAGGGCAAGTATTTTTCAAGGATGGACCTAGCTACAGGTTTCCATCAGCTGCGAATTGCCGAAGAATGTGTTCCTTTGATAGCATTCAGAGGTCCAAACTTATTCTATGAGTGGTTACTAATGTCGTTCGGCTTATGTAACGCTCCAGCTTATTTTGTCGATCTAATGAACAGGGTATTCAGAGAAGTCTTGAATAAATTCGTATAGGTCTTCATTGATGACGTACTGATCTTCTCTAAGTCAGATAGCGAACATTCAAAACAATTGGAACAAGTTTTGGAAATTCTCAGAAAGAATGTCCAGATGTATATTCTGGCAAGAAGGGGTAAAGTTCCTTGGTCACGTCGTATCGAAGGAAGGAATTTCAGTTCATCCACGTAAAATTACAGCTATTCAAGATTGGAAGCAGCCTAGTACACCCATAGAAGTCAGAAGTTTCCTTGGAGTGGCTAGTTATTATCAGAAATTCGTTAAGGATTTTTTGAATCTATCCAGTTCATTAACAAAGCTTAGTGTAATGACCCGCATTCTACGTATACGATTTTTGCCGATTTTTAAATGATCGTTTTGCTCTTAGCGAATCTTGTTTTGGCCATAACTTTTGATTGGTAAGGATTTTTGACTTGAAACCTCTTCCATTAGATACGAATGATGGTTTACCTTTCCGTAGAGTGGTCACACTAGCCAAATGGACTCACCGTTTGGGAGATATGGCCGAAACAAGGTTTAGAAGGTGAAAAACAGCTTAACCGGGCCTAATTAGGGTGATTAGCAGCTAGGCCCATAACCCATTTCGGGATTAGGGTTATGGAGAGGCTGAAATCAGTTAGTAAACGATCTATTTTCATTTTCTGAGCCGCCTAAGACATTTCTTTAACCCTAGCCATGACCTCCACCTTCTAATTTCATCCCAAATCGCTCTCTAATCAAGGATTAAGCCAATCTACGTCAAATCAAGGAGAAATAACACCAAATCAGTGTTGGAGCTGCCGTGTTGCATAGGAAAATGCCCCAAATCAGATGTACTTTCAGATCTAAGTTTTATTTGTGGCCAAGGTGAGTGATTTGCATTGTTTTTCACTAATTATGGTTAATTAGGGGTGATTAGTCTTAATTAGCGAAAGTATAACTCAGAAAAATTTGGAAAAATGTTTAGAAATTCTTAAATATTATTTTAAGCCTCTATTAGAAATTTGGGTTAATTTGGATATGTTTTGCTAATCCTATCATTAGTTATGGTTAGGCATGATTAAGGGGAAAATATGGGTTTTGGGGATGTTTGATCCATTTTGACATGTTATATTGTTGTTTTGGTGTTTATGGTCGATTTTACATGTTGCTATGACTATTTGGAATGATTTGTGATTGCATAGAAAAGTTAGAATGGTCAAAAACGCCGTCGTATGACGTAAATTGCTTACTGGAAGAGTTGTAGGAAATCAGTCAAATTCCGTTCGTGGAGCACCTATGCGACCCGACCCGATCGTGACACCCCTCACCACGAACCGCCTGTATCATCACGAACCGATCCACTTCGAGAATCACGAGTTGACCTGGAGCTTGGAGCCGCGAACCACCTTTCACGAGCCGCCGTGTCCTCCACGAATCGAGCCACTATATCACGACGCATATGGAGTCCACGAGCTGGTCACGAGCTGGAGGGGATAGGACCACGAGCCAATGCAGGGAAGGAGGATCACGACCTGGAGTTGGACCCACGATCTAATGCCAGGGGAGAGCCACGAACCAATGACCAGGGTGAATCATGAACCGATCTCCAGGTCTGGACAACGAATGAACTGAATGGAAACTGAAGTGCAAACGGGATAATGACCAAAACCCGAGATGCAAAGGTAGTCCAAATGGGAAATTTGTACTCAGGATCCAGATGGGAACCAACGAGTCAACTTCATGGTTGGGCTTTGCTGTGGGACGTGTGCTAAGGAGTTGTCGACGTCCATAACTTTGATTCACCACCAAGACGGATGTTAGGCTATGGATCAGTGTAGTGAAGTCATCATGGCTTCATGGGGCAGAGTGATCGTAGCAAGGTTATGAGCCAGTGCAGTGGAGTTGTCATGACTTCATGGGGGCAGAGTGGACATAACAAGGACTAGTGGCTATGGATCAGTGCAGTGGAGTCGCCATGACTCCATGGGGCAGAGTGATCATAGCAAGGATTTGGGTGATCAAAGCGGTGGATATCGTATGTTTTACGCACTGAGTGAGAGATGTGAGGATGATTGCGATGTTTGATTGTTTGACATCACTATGACATGCACACCCCCTCCCCTGTATCTTTACACCATATGTTAGTGTCACCTTAGAGTATTGTACATCTTGTTGCGCTAACTCCTTGGTTGCAGGTCCAGGTTCAGGTATGGTTTATTATACCTATTATTATTCTGTTTTGCTGCTTATCGCTCATACCAGACTTTTGTCTGACCCTGAGTTTTATGTCTCTTCTTATTACTCTGGGTGCTCTTAAACGGGCAGATTAGAGACAGGTCATGTGATTATGCACGAGTAGCTGTACCAGAGACGAGCAGAAGGCTTCCACATATGATATATATATATATATAGATAGATACTCTCCCTGTGTCGCTTCTGATCACTACTTTGGGCATTAGTAGTGTACCTTTCCTTTCTTTTGCTTTAGAGACAGTTTTAAAGTTGTAATAATGATGAAGTGGAACATAGCTGTATTTGGATTTTCCGCTGCTACGATGTTTAATTTTCAGCTTATGCTCTACCTTGCCTGTTTATGTCAAAGTATGTTATTATTATATTTTATTCCATGCGCTGTGAGATATGCTACAGGTTCCTTGTTAGTTCAAAATTCCTTTCGATTCCTTTCTTTGGCGACCGTCCCATGCTAGTTGGACATTGGCACAACGCACTTTCTGTAACAACCCGGAATTTTAGGACTAAAATAAAATATTATTTTTGATTAATTTAATGAGTTTTGGACATTTAAAAACAAGTTTATATAAAAAAAAGTTAAACATGGATAATACATCAAGACGCTTGACCAATGAATTCAGCACAACAAAACGGATATGCATTCAAGTTTAACATGGATTTTGTGGATCGTTCGAATTATATGTTTGTTGCTATCAAATAAAACAAATAATAATGATTGAAGTGGAAGAAAAAAATAAGAGGAAGGGAGCAACGTGGGTAGATTTTAGGAAGGAAGCGACATCTGTTTCTTTGAGGTCTAATTAACATACAAGTGTTCATTTCTATATATGTTTAATTGGATAGGTGCTTAATTAATTTCTATTAATGCGCATTTAATAATTTTCTTCTTTTATATGATGATAAAAGGAATCCATCAATTTGTGGAATACAAGGAAAATACGAACCATATTTACAAACAATTGTTGTTCCCCTTTTGTGTGTTTCTAGCATGAAATTAAAGATTCGGGCCCATGGATGATCAAATTTTCTAAAACGAAAAATGGTGTTCTACTTAGAATACCATCTAGTAATTTAGGCAAGATTCGCCTGAATTCCGACGTCATTCCATCTTGTAATCATTTATTAAATGTCAAATTAAATGACACGCACAAAACGAACTTATTTATTTTTCTACAAAATTAATTCTCTTGCTATATCCAGCTAGACGCATCTCAAAATAAAGGACAAAGGGCGTAATCCTATATATGATTTTTTTTTTAGTAACTATGTTAATTAAATACGCAAAAGGGTAATAAAAAGGGAATTTAATATAACCTAATTTGGAAAGTTAGTAATATTTTGGATGGTTGGAAAAGAATAGATTTTCATATTACAATTTTTATTAAAACGCAATGGATGTCATTACAAGGATAATGTTAAAAGAAGAAAGATTAATACAAAATAGAGATGTTAATGTATTTTGTACTACCTAACAAAAAAGAAAGAAAACAGAAAAGGTGTTTTCTAATTATGAATCGCGGAAGGAATTATTCTATAATAAATATGGATATAGATTTTAGAAGTGTTTCCATAGCCAACCCAGTAGAATATGACTAGCTCCCTAAAGAAAAGATTTATAATAGTAGCAAGGATTAAAGAATAACAATTAAGATAAAGGTAAAAAGAAAAAATGACACTAATCAAGTTAAATACCTCGTAGACTGAAAAAGAAAAATCCTGAATGGTAAAAGATATAAAAGACAAATAAAGGAAAGAATTAATGTATTTCTTTAAGACACATTCCATTTACTCTCTCTTCTCTCATTCCATTTATTCTTGTTTTCCCATTCCATTATTTTTCAAATATATATTATCTGTATTCCACTTAGAATAGCAACATGTAGGTCTAAATAACCTAGGGGTCTAATTAAATATTTTTTTTTACCTACTTCTATATAATATCATATTCCCCAACCCTAACCTATTCTCTAAACCTAAAGCTACGCTCTTTCTACTTCCTCTCAACAATGGCTGCTCTCTTCTCCATCAAAAACATGTTAAAAATCCAAATCTCTCCAAACCCTAACAAATTATATGTCAACACGAAGGTATCGACGATACGAAGCTACTGGTGTCGTCGGTTTCGTCAAACAACGCCCGGATTTGTCAAAATTTCCGATCAAAAGTTCAGATTTTCGGATTTTAAAAGCTCAAAAAAAAAAACCGCCCATTTAAACCCATTAAGGTGAGAACTCCTTTCACTCTAATTATTTTACAGTTAAATTTATATTAGAATATAAACGGTGCTTAGCAGCATCCGACACTATTGATTGTACAAAACCATGATGGTTTGTTGGGATTGTGATTTGGTTTGTTATTGTGTGATATTGTTGTACATGAAAATTATTTATATAATATATATATATATAAAAATTATCGTGAAATAAAAACTTCATTTTGTTATATAAAAAGTTAGCATAACAAAAACTTCATTTTTGTTATATGAAATGTAACATGATCAAAAACTTCATTTTTTTTATTGTATAAAAATGTTAACATAGAAAAGATTCATTTTTATTGCGTAAAAATGTTAACATAGGAAAACTCCATTTTCTACATTTTAATGCATAGGATGAATCAATTAAAAGATTAAATGTTGACCAAAATGTCCCTTTAACATATTAGTTTAGAATAAGATAATTATATGTTAATCATATGTCTACTTAACCAAAATGTCACCTTATCATATTAGTTTAGAATAAAAGAATTATTTGTTAACATATGTTTTATTGGAACAAATGTCATTTGTATCTTGACAATGTAGAATGAAAGAATTATTTGTTAATATATTATTTGTTAATAAAATTGTCATCTTTGACAAAATAGAATGGTTGAAATATAACCATCATTTATGTTAGAGTTGTCATATCTGAATAAAACCATCACTTATGTTAGAATTGTCATTTAGTTATGGCTTGTTATGTCAAATAGAATGTGAGAACTCTTTTCTCACTCATACTTTATTTCAGTAATTATTTATTTATTTATTTTTTTATAAATAAATATTTTTAAATGCTTGAGATGATTGTTTGTGGTTTAATTTCATATTATACATGAATGGTTGTGGATTGATGTTGTTAATTGGTGTTATGAATTAATGCGATGTTTTGAAAATTGAAACCATGAAACTGGATAATTAATGTCGAGTGTTATTTATGTTAAATTATATATGTTACACTTCCATACATAAGTGACCTGACTTATGTACGTTGATTGGGTAAATATTTGCACACAATTTCTCAAGTGCACAATTAAATGTGTTGTTATTTGGTTGTTTTATTGTTAATGATAATTGTGTGATGGTTGATATGTCAAATTTAATGTATGCTGTTTGAAAGCCATTTACATAAATTAATGAATGTTATCGAATGTAAGGTGAATTAAGCAATGTAGGAAAATGTTGTAAATGCAATATTTGAAGTATCATTTATGTTATTATGTGGGACTCACTCCAAATAAGAGAATTTGAACATTTTCAAAAGGTTATCTCGTTAAAAGAATTTATTGTGGTTTTAAATGTCGTTTAATGTCATTTAATTAATACAAAGCCGTTTAGATAGTTTCACGTTATTTTTGGCGAAAATGGTCAATACCATTTATTTCATGCATTAAATATAAATGATTTAAGTTTTGAAATTTGAAAATTTTCAATTTTACGTTTATTTTAATATAATTAAAATGAATAGATTCTGCTTGACCCGAGGTTAGATTGAGTTGTGGTATAAGACTGCCCGGACCCGCCCGGCATATACAGCCACCACAACAATATATATCTAATGTGAGAGGTTAATGAAGTATTAAATAATAAATTAATATTAAAGTTTGAAATTTAAAACTATATAATTTTGAAAATATAATAATTAATACAGAACTAATTAATTAATATAGGAGATTTTGAAATCCCAAGTAACATTTTGGGAAACGTAATATTTAACGCAGAATTTATTAATTTGTTAATATGGATATTTGAAATTCAAAATATGTATTTTTGAAAAGTTAATATTTCTTTTAATATTATAAACATATATGCATCATTAATGAATGATTAATTCTGAAAGTTGAATTTCAAAAGTGAACGCTGTGAAACATTAATATTATATCAATATAATATTAAAGGAAGTTAAAAAGTCAAAACTTGTTTATTATTTAAATCTAAGTTTGCAATTATTATTAATAATTTTAATTTATACTAAATAGGAAACGTTTTGAATGAAAATTAATTAAATAATATTAATATATTATTTATTATTATTCAATGGCTTGAATAGAACGTTTCGCGTAGCGACCGTTTGCAAATTTCAACCGTTGACTTTGAATGAACGTAAGGTTAGGAATAAAAGATTATTTTCTTTTATTTAGAATGAACGCTAATGTTAATTAATAAAAGATTATTTCTTTTACGCAACTATGAATGCTAATGTTAACAAATAAAAGATTATTTCTTTTATAAAACTAGGAATGCTAATACTAAAAAAAAATACTTCTTTACATGGGTTAATGAACGTTAATGTTTATTAATAAATGATACTTCTTTTGTATGAGTTAATGAATTCTAAATAAGTCTCGTTAATGAAAGTTTTCTTTTATTTATAGTTAAAGAAAGCCAAAAAGGTTTTGTAAACAAAAGCAATTCTTTTATTTAAGATTTAGAACGGCGAATATGTTTTGTTTTTTTTAAAAAAAGTAATTTTTTTATTTAAGATTAGAGCGTCGAATATGCTTTGTTCATAAAGGTTAATCTTTTATTAGGAATGCTAAATATATTTTGCTAATAAAGGTCATTCTTTTATGTATGTTAAAGAACCGTCAAACATGTTTTAATGAAACAAAGTAGGATAATAAAAGTTTAATCTTTTATTTTGAAAAGGAATATGAAACAAAGTGTGAAATAAAGTTTATCTTTTATTTATGAATGAATATGGAATAAAAATTATAAATAAAGTTTATCTTTTATTTATGAATGAATACGAAATAAGAATTATAAATAAAAGTTTATCTTTTATTTATGGATTGAATATAAAATAAGAATGGTAAACAAAGGTTTATCTTTTAATTATGAAATGAATATGAAATACGACACGTAAATAAAAGTTATCCTTTTATTTATTGAATTAAACAGGTAATATGAAATGAGAAATAAAGGTTATTCTTTGATCAATGATATGAACATGAAAATGAAGGTTTTACTTTATTTAAGTTATGACAATGAAATAATATTTGACAATAAAAGTTAACTTTTACTTGAATTCTAAACATGAAAAATGTCTCATTAATTAATGATTTAGAAGATTGAATCTAATTAGAATTTTGAGAAATCTTAAGTTAGATTAAAGAAGAGAGTTTCCAATGAAAAGAATTTTTAAATAAACAAATTTTCTTAATGGGAATGAGGCGTTGGTTGTGTTTTAGACACATGATTTTAAATAGCGCAAATTATTCAGGAAGACCGGGTTTACTGATTGACACTGAAAAGTGTTTATTTTATTACTCTTATGCTTTATCTTTTGTAAATAAATAAATGATACTTTGGTTACTTTTGTATGTTTTTACAGGATGTCAAGAAATGCCTCCTTCATTTCAAATCAAAGACCAACTACAAGAAAGAGCTACTTCCTCACATCAAATTCATTTCAATTGCAAAAGAAGTAGTAGCTCACTGGTAAAGGCATAGGAATTGGTGCTAAGAGACCTGAGTTCAAACCCCGTCAAGCTCACTTTTTGCCAAAGAAATGGAGCGCGTTCACACTGACCCTTTGCTTTGAGGAATATCTGGTTTAGTGTTATGTTATATATATACATACACATATTCATGTGTATATATTTATGATGTGCACCAATTAACATTTCAGCAATAGCCATATTCTTATCATGGAATTAAATTCAAATCATTCAATTTCAATTAGAAGAATTTCTGATTGAATTGTTGCCAAGAAGAAAAATCAATTTTGAAGATTTTATCTTATATTGCCTTTGGAGTCTGATAAGCGTCCTCGTTTGGAAGAATTAATTAGATGCAATCTTCTATCAATCAAGCCACATGGGAAAATTGAAAGATATGGAAAATATTTACCATGATATGCCCAGATTTTCTCCAATCAAGTTAGTCTAGGAAGGCAAGAGATATTCATGAATGAGGAGGCCCATTTATTCATAGACCTAATTAGGGTTTTCCCATTCTCATCTATAAATATGTGATTGTAACCATTGTAAAAAATCATTCATTTTTCTGTACTCTCTTTCAGTCGTAATAAAGCTTTCTTTTCTTTAGTTTCTGCATTTTATTTTCATGGCATATTGTGTTGTCTAGTCAATTAGATTTGCTAGAACACAATTTGCTATTGCTTCTATTTTTCTTACTAGTGATTGACCGTCTGATTAGATTCAGCGGTAATCCTAGTTTTTATTTTCAGTTGTTGATTTCTTTTCTGCAATTTTATTTCCAGTGTTCTATTTTATTTTAATCATTGAATTTATTACAGATCCGATTAGATTCGAATCTGTAGTGAATTTAATTGCATCTTTTATTCGTAGTTTCAGTTTTTAATTTACTTTGCGAAAAAAAATCAACCTCCAGCTTCGTCTAACTCGCCCAAGAGATTAGATAAATAATTTGATTTAATTCACCTCCTTGTGTTCGACCTGTATGCTACACACCTGTATGCTTGCAGAATTTAATTTAAATGTCGCGCTTTTCTAATTCATAGATTAGCGTCGATCAAGTTTTTTGCGCCGTTGCCGGGGAGGGTAACGTTAAATTTTATTATTTATTTGATTCTGATTCGTGTTAGTTTTTTTTGTTTTATTTTTTCTTGTTATTGTTTTGTTTTGTTTAGTAGAAAACAAAAAACTCTTGATTGGTAGATTGGATATTATTTATTGATATTTCAATCTCCAAAAACAAGAAAAAAAAATCTTGTTAGTTTTTCTTTTATTTCTTTCTTTTTGTTTCCTCAGTCTATTCCTTTTTTTTACAAGTTCCTCTCTCTCTTCATTAAAAAAAAAACTTGCCAATTCTTTCTCATTTTGTTTCACGGCTTTCTTTCCTGTTTTTCAATACATTTGATTCCCTATCTTCTTTTCCAAACTTTCAAAAAAAAAAAAAATCTCATTTTGTTGATTTGGTATTGATAGTTGTAGCCATAATCTTCTAAAAAAAAAAAAAAAAAACTTGTTTTTTTTCTTATCCTCTGATTTCTTTCCCGTTTTTGAATTCCATTCCAATTCGAAAAAAAAATATCTGGTTTAGTAATTTGGTTTATCAGTTTGATTGATACTGCCATCAACTAAACAGAGAAAAAAAAGACTTGCCCATTTTTATTCAGTTTTTTTTTGTCTTCATTTCTTTCCCTTCTTACCTTTTCATTAATTTTTCCCTTATTTCCCTCTCTGCTTTTAATTCTCTCCCTTTTCTCACATTTCTTTCCCTTATTTTCTTCTCTGTAGATCCACGCCATTCAAAATTCACACCCATCCTCTACTACAAAGCCACTGTCTTCTTCCATTTTCTAACCCTACACCAACACGCAAACCACCCACTTGCATCCAACCCTCCTCACGTCCAACACCAACAGCGCCTCCCCCTTCATTGCCTCCGCAACTGCAAAGTCACCGTGCAAACACCACTTCACCCCAACATTCATCCACCGCCCATACATCTTCCAGCGCCAGCAAAAACCTCCCGGTCCTCCAAATCGCAACTCCTAAATCCAAATAAAAAACCAATTCGATTAGAATCAAGCTGAGTTGATTCGAGACCAGAAGAGCGAAAAAAAAAAACAAAGAAAGGTCTGAGTTGATTTTTTGTTTTGTGCGTGATTTATCTGGGTTGAAACATAAAAGAGAAGGGGTATCAAAGAAGGAAGGGATTTTCATTATTAACTGTTTCTTTTCGGTCTCACTGTTCGCTGTCCTGTGTGTGACTTGCTGAAGCTTGTGTGTGTGGCACTGTTTTATAGTCATTTCTTTTGTGGTTGATTTAAAGAAATAAATTTCATACTTGTGATTTTCTTCCTGAAAAGTAAAGGAAGTGCGTTTGGGAAATCAAAGAAATAGGGGGCGTGAGTGTTGTCGCTTTGTTCTTTGTCAGGTTTTATCGCTTTGTTTTGTTGGAGTCTACTTTAGCTTGTTTCTTTTGTTTTGTGTTTGGTTAGTCTAGTTTATTTTTTTTAAATTTTTTTCTCAAACAAACCAAAAAAAAAAAAGTGTTTTAATTGATTGAGCGAGTGTCGGATTTTGTTTTAGAGTAAATTGTTTTTGTTTAGTTTAGTTTTTAATTTTATTTCTTCCTTCCAATTTAGTTCTTAATTTGTTGTTTCTCTACCTTGTCTTTTCTTCAAAAAAAAGAAAAAAAAAAAAAAAGAGTTAGAAGCGAAAAAAGGCCCACACAACAAACAAAGAGATTCAAAAATCAGTCAACTTGCAAACAAAAATTCGAATTGTTGGAGCGGTTGCACACCAAGTGGGGTGTGAACGCGCTAGCGCTTCCCAAATTCACTGGAGGACTGCCGATCAAGGTGAAAACTTTTAAAACTCTACAGGTGCTCTGCTGCAAAAAGGAAAAAGAAAAAAAAATATAGACAATTGTTGTAAAAAATTTCTGCAGGCGCAGCGGCTTTGAATGTACAATTTTTAATTTCTGCAATTATTTTGTGTGATTGATGTTATTTCTGCATCTTTTATTCATTCTGTTAAGGGCAATACCCCAATTCACATAAGGTGAGGGATTTCATCACCCTTTCCTTAGCCCACAAATTGCATTTCATCGTAGAATCTGACTAATAATAACGGTTAGACGTTGGACTTAAGGGAGTCACGTGCTCATCTAGGGCTTAATTATATTGTGATAGTTGATTCATTTGGAACGAATTATTTCTTGGTGTCTAGACTACGGCAGAGAAATAACCGTTTATAAATATTACGGTGATTCGTAAATATTATATCAGTTGTTACTCTGAGGGTACTTAAACCTTCGGCTGCATTGCTAGGGTGATTCCTGGTGCACCGATAACTCCTGTCCGTTAACTGGCTGAGAAATCTTTTGATCTAAGTAATCAAACGCATCACTTTATAATTTTGGGTTAAGAGCCAATAAGGACAGAAAACTTCATTGTAGCTAATTTCTGTGCTTGCATTTAACAACAATGAGTGAAAAAAGTGTTAGCTAACAAAATTCTCCTAGGGGTTCTCGAATCAACCAAAATTTTCCACCCGAATTGGATCAAAATCGAGTGAATCAAAATTTTACAAACTTCGGGGATCAAAACCAAATAAATCAAAATTTTCAAAACCTCAATATCCAAATGGATAGACCCTTGTCTCTTCGTGATCGATGTTATCCGACTAGGACCGTTCAACCCTCTGTCATTGTGTTCCCACCAGCTGAAGGAAACAATTTTGAGCTAAAACATTCTTTTATCCAAGGGGTACCAAAATTTACTGGGTCTGAAAATGCTTATGAATTTCTGAGTGAATTTGAATTGTATGCCTCCACAACAAAAATGCAACAACTATCTAACGAATCGATCAAGCTAAGGCTAATTCCATTTGCACTACTTGAAAGCGCTAAAAGATGGCTAAATTCTCTTCCACGACATTCCATAAGAAGTTGGGATGAATTTGTCACTGCATTCTTGAAAAAGTTTTTCCCTTTCCATAAAACTCTAAAAATCCGAACCGAGATAAATCAATTTTGTCAAAATGAGGGGGAAACTTTTTCAAAATACTTTGAGAGATTCAACCAGCTACTGTATAGTTGTCCTCATCATGGAATTCTAAAAGATCACTTGTGTCAAATTGCATATGAAGGGCTAAACTATCAGACTAGAACTCAACTAGAATCAATGTGTGGAGGAGACTTTATGTCTAAAACAGCCGATGAAGCTTGGCGGTTCTTAGAAGATTATTCTGAAAAGGACATGCAGTGGGAATCGATTCGTGTTCCCACTCGTACTTCTACTAGAGGAGTGCATGTCGTGGACCCAAGTCAAATTCCCTTAGAAAATCAAACTTCTCAAGCCGGAGAAGGGTTACCCCACTATTACTCTCAAGACCAAGCCAATGCCATAGCTCAAAATAATCCTTACTCATCCACGTACAACCCTGGTTGGAGGAACCACCCAAACTTTTCTTGGTCAAACCCCAATAATTCGGCTAACCCATCTCACGTGCAACCCTTTATTCCTAATCCGAATTACCAAGGTCCACCCCCCAATTCTCAAACCTCTCAAGCTACACCTCAATCCAAACAACCTTATAGGCACCCCAATTTTCAATCATCAAACCAATCATCTCAATCTTCTCAACCATCACAAGATATTGGGCGTCTAGAAAAACAGATGAACTCTTACGAAGCTAAAATAAACTCGCAAGACGCTAAAATGGACCAAATGTTCAATATGATGAAGGAATTTATGAAAACTCATGAGAAGGGAAAATTGCCTAGTCAACCCGAGGTGAATCCAAAGTATAACCCTCGTGCTATAAATTCTTGTGAGGACGAAAACTATAATCCAGTCAACGCTATTACAACCCTTCGATCTGGAAAGAGGATTGATAATAACGTGGACGACCCTGACGAACCTTCTAACTCGACCCCAATCCCTAATCTTGATGATCACCCTTTGGCCTCGAATGCCAATTCTTCCAAACCTCCAGTTCCCTCAAGTGTTGGCAATCCCAACAGTTCTTCTCCCAGTGTCGGCAAACCCGACCCACCTTCGAAAATTAATGTTGGCAGTACCAACATTCCATCTTCTACAACCTTACCACCTTCTCTTCCCTTGGATAAACCTTCTTCTTAGAATGATGAAACTCATCACAGAGTCAATGAACCAGTAGCTCCATTTCCTCATAGACTCAATAATAAGAAGAAAGCGGCAAATTTCGATAAAATTCTAGAAATTTTCAAACAAGTCCGTGTAAACATTCCTCTTTTAGACACCATTGAACAAATTCCTCAATATGCTAAATGTCTTAAGGAATTGTGCACACAAAAACGTGCGACCAATGTCCCAAAAACCGCCTTTCTAACTGCAAATACAAGATCTGTTCTTTCAAATCTTGCCCCATTCAAGTACAAAGACCCTGGCTGCCCTACGATTGATTGCAAAATAGGAAACACCCATATCTCTCGTGCTCTACTTGACCTTGGTGCCAGTGTCAATCTTCTTCCTTATACTGTTTATCGTCAACTTGGACTAGGGGAGATTAAACCAACAAACATCACTCTTCAGCTAGCTGATCGATCTGTCAAAAAGCCATTGGGAATTATCGAAGACATCTTGATACAGATCGAACAGTTCTACTTTCCTGTCGATTTTATAGTTCTAGAAACAGAGCCTGTCTCAAATCCCAAAGTTCAAATACCATTGATCTTAGGACCCCCTTTCTTAGCAACCTCTAATGCTGTCATTAATTGTAGGAATGGTCAGCTTCGACTTTCCTTCGGGCACCTAACCATTGAGCTAAACATCTTTAATCTCAACAAACAACCTAGGGATTTTGAGGTCGATGAAATTAACATGATTCAAACCACAGTTGATGAAACCTCTAGTGACACTTCTGAAGCCCTGAAAATGTGTCTTGACCATTTCGACTCTGATTTCGATGAACTCGAATACATTTCTGAACTAAACAAAATTCTTGACTCCGACACTTCGTCACCTGAATCTAACCAAGGAATGTTGACCAATGTTGATACACAAGAACTTCCTATGTTAGACCTCAAACCCTTGCCACCAGACCTTAAGTATGCCTACCTAGACTCTTCAAAAACTTTTCCCGTAATCTTGGCCTCCGATATTACTCAGGACCAAGAAGAAAAACTCTTAGAAGTTTTGCAGGAAAATAAAGACGCCTTGGGGTGGGAAATTAGCGATATAAAAGGAATTAGCCCATCAATTGTGGAACATCGCATACATTTAGTTGATGAGGCTAAACCCACCCATGAGGCTCAAAGGCGATTAAACCCAAACATGAGAGAAGTGGTCAAGGAGGAGATAATCAAATGTCTAGACAATAACATCATCTATCCCATCTCTGATAGTACTTGGGTGAGTCCGGTACAAGTTGTACCAAAGAAGTCGGGAGTCACAGTGATCAAAAACGACAGTAATGAACTCGTCCCAACAAAAATCAAAACCAAATGGCGTGTGTGCATCGACTATCGAAAGCTTAACTCAGCCACACGAAAAGACCATTTTCCCTTGCCTTTTATTGACCAAATGCTCGAACGCTTAGCGGGACATGAGTACTACTGTTTTCTCGATGGATACTCTGGCTATAACCAAATTCCTGTTGCTTTAGAAGATCAACATAAAACCACCTTTACTTGTCCCTTTGGAACCTTTGCTTATCGTCGCATGCCTTTTGGTCTTTGTAATGCCCCCGCGACTTTCCAAAGGTGTATGATGAGTATTTTCTCTGATATGGTGGAAGAATTCTTGGAAATATTCATGGACGATTTTTCAATATATGGATCATCTTTTTCCCAATGTCTCACTCATTTAGAACTCGTCCTTAAGCGTTGTAAGGAGAAATCACTCGTCGTTAATTGGGAAAAATGCCACTTTATGGTAAAAAGGGGGATAGTTCTAGGTCATGTCGTCTCCAAAGATGGCCTAGAAGTCGATAAATCCAAAATCGATTTGATTGCTAATTTACCTCCTCCAAAGTCTGTCAAAGATGTTCGTTCATTTCTTGGCCATGCAGGATTCTATAGAAGATTCATTAAGGATTTCTCAAAATTTTCAAAACCTCTCTCGAATTTACTTGCCAAAGACGTAAAGTTTGAATTTTCCAATGATTGCAAAACATCTTTTGAATCTCTTAAGTCAATCTTGACCACAACTCCCATCATTCAACCTCCTGATTGGACTCAACCCTTTGAACTTATGTGCGACGCTTCTGATTTTGCTATTGGAGCCATCTTGGGTCAGCGTATTGATAAACTCCCTCGAGTCATTTATTACGCCAGCAAAACCTTAAACGAGGCCCAACTTAATTACTCAACTACTGAAAAGGAATTTTTGGCAGTTGTCTTCGCTCTTGAGAAATTCAGACCATATCTCATAGGATCCAAAGTCATAGTTTACACTGACCATGCTGCCTTACGATATTTGCTTTCTAAGAAGGATGCCAAGGCCCGCTTGATCCGTTGGATCCTTCTTCTTCAAGAGTTTGACATAGAAATACGAGATAAAAAGGGTTTTGAAAATGTCGTAGCTGATCATCTTTCTCGAATTGTGCACGAAAATGATAACGACACCCAAATCGATGACTATTTTCCTGATGAACAACTCCTTTCGATCTCTAACACCCCTTGGTACGCTGACATTGTGAATTATCTTGTCACACAACAAACACCCGCTGAATGGTCGAAACATGATAAACAAAAATTTCTCTCGAAAGTTCGAAACTTCTATTGGGACGACCCATATCTTTTCAAATACTGTCCAGACCAAATCATTCGAAGGTGTGTGCCCGATCATGAACACCAAAGTATTCTCTCCTTCTCACATGACCATGCTTGTGGCGGTCATTTTGGAGCAAGAAAAACTACTGCAAAAGTTTTGCAAAGCGGTTTTTATTGGCCCACACTCTTCCGTGACGCTTTCGAATTTTGCTCTAAATGTGAGCGATGTCAAAGAACGGGTCGAATCTCTAAGCGAAACATGATGCCTCTCAACCCCATTTTAGTGATTGAGTTATTCGATGTTTGGGGCATCGATTTCATGGGACCATTCCCTAATTCATATGGGAATCTTTACATCTTACTTGCGGTAGATTATGTCTCAAAATGGGTTGAAGCCATTCCGACCAAAACCAACGACAACAAGGTTGTTGTCAAATTCCTCAAAGAAAACATCTTTTCACGCTTTGGCACACCTCGAGCTATCATTAGCGATAATGGCACTCACTTCTGTAATCGTGCTTTTGAGTCCTTGCTCAAGAAATACTCAATCACACACAAGCTGTCAACACCTTACCATCCACAAACCAGTTGACAAGTAGAAGTTTCCAATAGACAAATCAAACAAATTCTTGAGAAAACCGTGAATTCCAACAGAAAAGATTGGTCCGTAAAACTGATTGATGCACTTTGGGCCTTTCGCACTGCTTATAAAACCAATCTAGGAATGTCCCCATATCGATTAGTCTTTGGAAAGGCCTGTCACTTACCTCTTGAATTAGAGCATCGTTCTCTTTGGGCTATAAAATTTTTGAACTTTGACTTAGAAAAAGCTGGCTCACATAGGAAGTTACAAATTTCGGAATCAGAGGAATTAAGAAATGAGGCGTATGAAAATGCGAAAATCTACAAAGAAAGAACCAAAGCCCAACACGACAAAAACATACTTCGTAAGGAATTCAACGTAGGTCAAAAAGTTCTTTTATACGACTCTAGACTTCACTTGTTTCCAGGAAAACTCAGATCTCGATGGACCGGACCATATGTCGTGAAAACAGTATATCCTCATGGAGCGGTTGAAATTGAAAATCCTAGGGATGGAAAAGTCTTCAAAGTAAACGGTCAACGACTGAAACCATTTTTAGAATTCGAGCAATATGACGAAGATGACTCTATCGATCTGCATGATCATCCACCATGAAATCAGGTGGTACACGTTCCTTTTCTTTTATTTTTATTTTTCATTTTTTTTATTTTTGTTTTTCTGCTTTAGACGGTTGGGACACTGTCTCAATCAAGTGTGAGGGGGAGTCTGCATTTCATCCATTTTCATTTTTCTTTGTTTTTATTTCTTTTTATTTTCAGCCATTTAAGTAGGACCATCATGCATTTTAGACTGTAGTAACATGCCATTTTTTTTAAGTTTACAATTTTTAGCCAGTTGATAGTATTTTTCTCTCTCAACTTAGATCGAATAGGAAATATAATGAAAAGCTTAATTTTGAGGGATAATAGTGTAACCGGTACATAGGGAGATTCTTAGGTGATGGCCATGAAATTTATTCTATATTGTAGACTTTGTTTAAATAAGTGGAGGACTTAAAATACTTATATTGGCTTTTCAAATCTTTAAAACTAAGTTGTGTTAAGTTGAATTCGCGTTACTCTCTTTTGTGCGTATATTTTCGATAATAATAATAATAGCATTCCAAGGGTATCCAACATTGCTTGTATATCGAGCGTTGGTGTGCAAACCCGCCAAGCTCTATCCGACACGTTGTTGACAAAGTCAAAGTTGGAATATATTGGTCTCATTTTGTGAGATTGGACACCTAAGGATTACCGACACGTTGTTGACAAAGTCAAAGTCGGCCTGCACAATCCTCCAAGCTCTTTACCTACTCTCCGTTAGTCCGCGAGGCAGTGCATGGGTGGTAAACCTTGGTCTTTTTAGTTAGGTGTATGTACTTAATCATAAATCTTAAAATTTTATAGAATAAAGAATAAGCGTTGATACCCAAACACTTCTTGACCTTATTGATTTGACTAGCCATACATGAGAAAATTAGAATACCACTTTGCAAACTGTGCCAAGCAAACTAAGAATTTATTTCATGGCTGCACTATGTTATCGACCGAACTAACTGGCCAAACTGGAATTTAACATTTGAAAACTTGATTTATATTGAAAATTTGTGACAAGTCGAGGTATCTAAAATAAAATCAACTGATTAGAAATTGTTAACTTAATTTGTTGTACCACTTTCCTGAAATAAGTCATGTTGCCATTGTTCGTTTTTATTTTTGCATATTGCATTCATGTAGTTTCATTAGAATCATAGCATACTGCATTTGGATTTTGTGGGTAGTATCAGCTGAAAACCCTCACGAGACACCACTCGTCCTACTAGGGACACCTAGAGGTTTAACGGCTTGTTGCATACGCTCAATGCAATCGTGTTTCCTACGAAAGTGTGACCTATCTAGTTTCGTTTTTCATTTTTTGTTTTACTCGAGGACGAGTAAAAGATAAGTGTGGGGTTATTTGATTGACACTGAAAAGTGTTTATTTTATTACTCTTATGCTTTATCTTTTGTAAATAAATAAATGATACTTTGGTTACTTTTGTATGTTTTTACAGGATGTCAAGAAATGCCTCCTTCATTTCAAATCAAAGACCAACTACAAGAAAGAGCTACTTCCTCACATCAAATTCATTTCAATTGCAAAAGAAGTAGTAGCTCACTGGTAAAGGCATAGGAATTGGTGCTAAGAGACCTGAGTTCAAACCCCGTCAAGCTCACTTTTTGCCAAAGAAATGGAGCGCGTTCACACTGACCCTTTGCTTTGAGGAATATCTGGTTTAGTGTTATGTTATATATATACATACACATATTCATGTGTATGTATTTATGATGTGCACCAATTAACATTTCAGCAATAGCCATATTCTTATCATGGAATTAAATTCAAATCATTCAATTTCAATTAGAAGAATTTCTGATTGAATTGTTGCCAAGAAGAAAAATCAATTTTGAAGATTTTATCTTATATTGCCTTTGGAGTCTGATAAGCGTCCTCGTTTGGAAGAATTAATTAGATGCAATCTTCTATCAATCAAGCCACATGGGAAAATTGAAAGATATGGAAAATATTTACCGTGATATGCCCAGATTTTCTCCAATCAAGTTAGTCTAGGAAGGCAAGA
Organism: Allium sativum; assembly: GCA_030737875.1. Taxonomy (NCBI): domain Eukaryota; kingdom Viridiplantae; phylum Streptophyta; class Magnoliopsida; order Asparagales; family Amaryllidaceae; genus Allium; species Allium sativum. The sequence goes on from CM060909.1 coordinate 457,978,332, forward strand.
GATATTCATGAATGAGGAGGCCCATTTATTCATAGACCTAATTAGGGTTTTCCCATTCTCATCTATAAATATGTGATTGTAACCATTGTAAAAAATCATTCATTTTTCTGTACTCTCTTTCAGTCGTAATAAAGCTTTCTTTTCTTTAGTTTCTGCATTTTATTTTCATGGCATATTGTGTTGTCTAGTCAATTAGATTTGCTAGAACACAATTTGCTATTGCTTCTATTTTTCTTACTAGTGATTGACCGTCTGATTAGATTCAGCGGTAATCCTAGTTTTTATTTTCAGTTGTTGATTTCTTTTCTGCAATTTTATTTCCAGTGTTCTATTTTATTTTAATCATTGAATTTATTACAGATCCGATTAGATTCGAATCTGTAGTGAATTTAATTGCATCTTTTATTCGTAGTTTCAGTTTTTAATTTACTTTGCGAAAAAAAATCAACCTCCAGCTTCGTCTAACTCGCCCAAGAGATTAGATAAATAATTTGATTTAATTCACCTCCTTGTGTTCGACCTGTATGCTACACACCTGTATGCTTGCAGAATTTAATTTAAATGTCGCGCTTTTCTAATTCATAGATTAGCGTCGATCATTTACCCATTCTGAATGATTCATACGACGATTGAAGACCGATGATGGAGACGGTTGTTGAAGACCGGGAAATTTCCATATCGAATGAATGATTATTGATATCTTGATTGGAACGTACACCCAAGAAGAGGGAAAATTGATGATCATTCAGACGTATTAGGAGATCTACTGGATATGGTTTCGTTCAGGCCCAGAACGGACTAATAAATGGATTGTGTGTCTGACATTGTATTCCTTTATATTGTACTCGTTGATCTCTGTCTAATATATAGCTGTTTGGTGGTGGAGAATTTATTCTCTTGCCTAACACCCTGTTATATATTGGTAGATGATTGATGATATAGTATGGTCTGACAATGTGACATGCTAAGATGCATATGATCAAGGCTTTTGTTGAAAAGCAGGGCCTTGTGGATGATGATCGAAGCATGGCTTTAATTAGCATAGCTTTGTGTACATCGTTACTTCGCGAGCCTCACACCACGGTATGAGTCAAAAACGGGATACGGACCGTAGGGAGTGCACACATTTCTTTCTAGCTAGAGTGATGTCAGGGACCTACCAGCGCTGACATTTTACTTATGTGGATGATGGATTTTGAGGCGCCTCGTTATTTTTATAGGCCGTTGGTGGTCATACTATAGGTCCAAAGGGACCGGGAAACGTGCGTTCAGGCATAACTAATCCACTGCCCATAGGCGGGCACCGGCCCTACCGCTTCCAAGGGTTCACTACGGGGGATCTTGAGGCATTTGCTAGAGTGTCTCGAATCGGAGAAGAGCTTGCCCCTAGCCTCGACTCATGATGGAATCCAAATCTCCAATACGACACCATCGGTTTTGATTGTAGAACTAGTATTGGCGACATGCTATATGGTAACCATGCCGTCTAGGATTGATACATTATGATTCAAATTGTTTTAAAACATATATATACACACTAATAGTATCAAAATCCGTTTTTATACGTATCAAGCATCTTTTGACCATTATAAGGTAAAACCCTATCCTCTGGTGTGCGTTGCATTGTGTGATGGGACCTGGGTCTTATAATGGTTTCATTTTTCCAAAAATCATTACGTTGTTTAAACGCTTTACTTTAATTTATGCACCGACAATCCATTGGAACAAAACCCGTTCCGCATTAGCGGCGTGGTCCTTGGATTTGTCTTATTAGTTAAATAAGTTTTGAGTTCTCATACCAGTCCCATGACTGACCTGGAGTTTATTCTTTTAACCTAAACTCTAGGTGCCCATATTTTACACACGGGCAGCTAGTAGTTTTGGTTTTGAGATATTACATTCACAGGATCCTGGTCTACAGCTGAAGCGATATTCGGAAAGCTCTGTATCCGTGTATCTCTTTTAGTTGTATTTTGTATTATATTTTTCCGCTGCTGTATTTAAATGTAATTTAAACTCTGGTATTGTATTTCCAATGTAAGGTATTTATCTGTACTCTGGAATACTCTTGTACTCTGATGTAATGGTGTTGATAGCAATAAAAATGTTCTTCTGTTTGTGTTCTGATGAGTATTGTTCTCAAAGCAATCCGGGCTTTCCTTTACGGGGAAGTTTGGGTTGTTTCACTTTCATTGGAAATGTCAGCTGGTGCGGGGCGGGCCGTCACACTTGGTATCAGAGCTCTAGGTTGGGTAGTTAACCTAGGGAAAGACACCAGGGATAGATAGTATGTATATGAGAGCGCATATTGGTGATATTTTGGTTTTCAAAAGCTATATATATACTATTAGTATATTTAAGGATGGAGTTGCACTGCATTGGCACCACTGAAGAAACAGTTAATCGTTTTTTCCTTACAGATTGAACGATGAGCCGATATACTAGGAATACTGGTAGAGGAGCCAATAATGGGAATGCTCCTGATATGAGGACGATGTTCACTGACTTCATGAGAGAGATGCTTATTGATGTTCAGAGGGAAGCTCCTAATGCTACAAACGGTGGTGGTGCAACGGTGCAGGCGCCTAGGGCCGATTTCGCCAATCTCTGTAAGGACTACACTAGTCTTGGTGGGAAGCCGTTCCACGGAATGGAATCGGCTACAGAAGTTCAGGATTGGCTCGATAGTTGTGAGCGCATCTTCGAGGACTTAGGGATCGATGATGCAATGAAGAGGAAGCTAGCATCCCGTCAACTGCAAGGACGGGCTATGAATTGGTGGAATGCTATAAAGGCAGCTACTCCCGAGGATCAGATTACTTAGGATCAGTTCAAGGCCCGATTCAGTGATAAGTTCATCCCAGCTTCTCAGAAATCAGAATTGTTTAGGAAGTTCTTGGAGCTTAAGTAGAGTGGTAGAGCAGTCTCCGAGTATATTGCTGAGTTCGATACTTTATCGAAGTATGGGTTATCCCTTATTGACACTCCCGAGAAGAAGAATGAGAAGTTCATAACAGGCTTAGATCAGTACTTGGGGGAAAGGCTTATCAACCATATTGATGAGACTTTTGAATCAATTGTTGGGAAAGCATTGAGATTAGAGAGCCTTTATCCTAAGCCCAAGACTGAAGTCGCTGTTGCATCTGCAGAGGGGCCAAAACCGCCAGCAAATGGTGGAGGTAAGAATAATTCTCAGAACAAAAGGAAGCAGAACCAGGCTAAGGATGGTCAGAAAAAGAGTAAGAAAAATGTTGAGTTCTTTAACTGTGGTAAGAAGGGTCACTATGCCAAAGAATGTCGAGCAAAGCCAGCGGACAGGAAGTGCTTCAACTACGGCCAAGTGGGACATCACAAGGATAAATGTCTGCAACCCCCTAAAGAAAAGCAGATTGTGAAAGCATATGCTATCAATGTTGTTCCTTCTTCGTCGAATTCTCCAACTACGGCGGAGAAAGGAAAGAATGTCATTATCGAAGGTATGCTTTCCGTTTATGATGTTCCAGTTAGAGTGTTGTTTGATATCGGGGCTTCCCGTTCCTTCATATCTAGTGACCTGGTAGATAGGTTGGGATTGGAACCCGAGATAGTCGATAGACCTTTAGCGGTGATGAACCCAATTGGTGGTTCGACTAGCCTTAGCATGATTTGTCGAAATGTGGTCTTATCGAGTCATGGATATATGTTTGTTCGTGATTGCTTTGTTTTGGGCTTTACTGGGTTTGGCATTATTTTGGGAGTCGATTGGCTCCAAAGGTATGGGGTGGTGGTAGACTGTGAGGGCTTTTTGGTGACAGTTAGAGCAGATGATAGGCGGAGGGTAGTGTTTGGTGGTCTACCTAGTGATGGGGTAATGGCTAGTTTTCTAAATTCTCTCGACATCCCACATGATGAGTTGTCAAATGTACCCGTGGCTGGCCAGTATCTGGACGTCTTCGAGGAAGTGACCGGACTTCCACCACACGAGAGATTGAATTTCGTATTGATTTAGTGGAAGATGCCAGACCTATAGTGATGCCACTTCGTCGTATGGACCAAGGGAGCAGCGAGAGCTCGGGGTGCAAGTGAGCGATCTTTTGAAGAAGGGATTTATTAGAAGAAGTGTCTCCGAGTGGGGAGAACCAGTTGTGTTTGCTACCAAGGCAGACGGTTCCCTTCGATTGTGTGTGGACTACCGCGAGTTGAATAAGGTGACGAGGAAGAATATGTAACACCCCACGTCCATTAATGTCACTCACGAAGGTAATGCATTAACTTCCATGGAGGTTATAAGTGAATATAGAACAGAAAAATTACAACAAGACAGATAGTAAATAGTACTTGGAAATCTAAAAATTCATTTTATTGCAGCGGAAATTAAACATGTTTGTTACATCATAAAACCATAGATCATAACCAAGTACAATATCCATCTTCATAAAAACAAAATACATAATCCCATTACATAAATAGCCATTAAAAAGATAACAAGCTGGACTTTACTTCAACGGTCCAAGCTTTCCAAAGAGAGATGAAGCAATTCAATCAAACTCCACTAGAGCTGGGCCCAACCTGTGGACCTAGAGGGGGAAAAAGGATAGAAATAGAGTGGGTCAGACATAAAGTCTGGCGAGTATGATAATTCTAACAATACTATTATCAAAATAACTAGACTAAGGCATAAGCTGGAAGACAAGTAAATGTCTTTGAACTCTTAGGAAGATAAAGATAGCGTTTAAGATAACGTTAAAGATAACGGTAAAGGCACACCTAATTACTAAAGAATGATTACTACACTGCACCACACATTACTACACGGCACCACACCAGTCACCCTATTGTTTGATCCCACTTGCTTCACACAGAAACTTTATAAATAGCCTTACGTACCCCTAGCTGACTACATAGGTGCCGTCTGCCCCTATCTCCACTAGGTGTACCTCACTACCCACTTTCGATCGGCTCCCTACTCGTAGATACCCGTGCTGGCCCCACAGTGGGGTGTATCACTCCCCTAAAGTGGCAACCTGATACAACTTGAGAATGCACGGCTTATACCTACACGATGCAACAACGTCTTACCTACCAGCCTGGGTCCACACACGCATATGAAACCCGTTGGACTTGCGTTGCCACCGCTCCCCGTTTTGGCCTCTTACAGTCAAACCCAGCATGCGTGTCCCGTCCTCGACTTGGGTCGAGCCCACAAAGATACGTTTGGGATACTGGTCGAAATGGGCCCCTCACAAGCTAACCACCTAAGCTTGTCACTAGTATATCCCACTTAACCCTCTTAGTCATGTTCATTTACATGTGTGTTTGGTTAAGTCTTACTAATCGTATTTCACATGCCACTAAGGGCACCCCTAGATTCCTCGTGCCACCCAAGGCACCTACTTAACCCCCATGTCCCACTTTACATGTTTATCTGGTTAAGTATTTCTTAATTCATTCAGGCCATAACCTCATAAAGACCTCTCACATTAGACTGGCATTTATGGCAGCTGGATTTGCCGGGCGGGTCCGGGCAGTCTTACACCATAAAAGAGTCTAACCTCGTGTCTTTACAACCGTTATGCTTTAGTTTAGGCCTAGGACCTCTCACATTGGGCTGACATTTGTGACCACTGGATTTGCCGGGCGGGTCCGGGCAGGTTTACGTCACAAACGAGTCCAACCTCGTGTCCTAAGCATTGATTAACACTTAAAATCTTTTACCCCAGCTTTAATAATTCCCTATTCAAATTATTAATTAAGTCAACTTTTAATGATGTCCATAATTGACTCAATTATGGCCATCCACTTATGGCATGCAAAATCATATCAATTGCACCCCAACTTTTTAATATTAAATCCTTAATATTACCCCTACCCCACGTTTATACGTTCGCTTATTCAACGCATAATATAGGCTAGACTTGTATAGTCTAACACCTAGCACAAAGATAAATTATCACAAAATATAGACAATTAAAATAAATCTAATCATAATAGGGGTGAAACTTGCATAAACTACACATGTTAAGGATCAAAAGGTGTCAACTTGTTAAATGTCTCAATTTACATGATATGATCATAGCCCAAATCTATACATAAACTTGCATATTGGGTTTTTAGGCAACATAATGATGGTGTGGACTAGCATAGGATATCACATATGTCATAGCATAATTCTAGATGTCATAATAGATGTCTTGGCATATGTTCATAACTTTTCTAATCAATCTAACTTGCATATGTGACTTGTCATATAGATCAATATAACCCAAACATGATGATTTAATTAATATGAACTAACTAGCATAGATGGTAACATCGTGGCCTTTTTAACATGTATGATTCATCACAACTTAGCATAGAAACTTTCAACATACATAACATCATCATAGCAATATTTACAACATATAAGATATCATCATCACATAACATTGGATTTACAATATACATGATAGCAAAAGGGGTTTACAACAACATATATGATAATTCACATCATCTACTCATAATCCATTCATAACTCAACCTAATTAAAATGATAATAATCTTGTTAAGATCATCATACTCACAATTTAGAGAAGAAAAGAGAGAGTTTTGCTTTGCTTTAGGTTTGAGAGAATTAGAATTGAATTTGCTTTTCTTCTTTCTTAGTTGGCGGCGACTCCATTGATTTCCATGGCGACGGTAACTATTCTATTTTAATTAGGTTTAGGGTTAGCATTAGGATGTATTTATAGGTGTAGGAAGTTATTTAGGACCATTAGATTAACCCTGAACCATGAGAACCAATCAAATGCAAAATCTGCATTTGAGCCAATCGACCCACGGGTTGACTGCCAAACACCCTGGATTAACCCCTAGTCGACCCAGCGAAGCTCGGGTCGACCTCAAAAATGGGCCGGTTCGGTTATCTCCCCTCCCAATTCGCTGTTTTGAACTTTTTCGCATATTTATTTATTTAATTTTTAATTTATATATATATATATATATCAATATATATATATTTCTCTGCGCAACCCATTTCACTTAATTCTTTTCTAAAAATTAAGTATACTTTAATTTGTGAATTTTAGTGTTATAAAATTACGGGGTGTTACATTCTACCCTCCTTAAAGGATTTCGTCCTCGAAATCTCCAAGTCAAGAAGAATGTATATACTACCATCTAATCGTCCATCTACTCAACCATCAAACACCAACATCCATTGTCCTTGAAAGACTTCTAATGCTTTAATGTTTATATGCACAGTGTGTGTATATGTCCATATCTAATGCAAAATTAGGCGGTCTACTGATTCAGTCGACCTCCTTAGTGCTATTCATGATAGTGCTATGCGTCCAATATGTATGCAAAAGATTCCAATGATACATATTAATTCTATATGCGTGCACAACCATCCACCCGAATGCAGCAACTATATGATAATACAACCATTATACATCCATTTTACTAAATACATCCATATATATGCAATATGCAATATGAAGTGACTGAGCCGATCTGGTGCCTAATAGTGTGTGTATATGCATCCACGAGCAACCACTAGCAAACACTTGCGTCCACCATACATAACATGTCTCAAACACATGTTTCAACCATAGGATTATCCTAACTAAAGGTCAAAGATACTAGCGAGAGGATATACTAAAGATAAGATAAGTACAAGCTAAGCGATAAAGGAGAAATTAAAGGACATACCCTAAAAAAGAAAAGGGTATCGTGAACGCATCTTCTCTTCCGTTTCCTAAGTAGCGTTGTTCTCATCATTTCCCCATTGCACTTTGACTAGTATGACCTCTCGATTCCTCAACTTCTTGATCTCCGACCCAAGAACGCGTGTAGGAGCTCGTCGAATTGTCGCATCATGCTCTATCTCCACCTCTCTAAGCTAGATCGGCTCTACCACTTCCGCGGTCTCGTGCAAGCACTTCCTCAAATGTGACACATGGAATACGTCATGTACACCACTAAGTCTCTCGGGCAACTCCACTCTATACGCCATCCGTCCAATCCTCTCCTTAATAGGAAACGGCCCTACAAACCTTGGTGCTAATTTCTCAATGGACCTAAAGCGAACAACGTTTCGTAATGGAGACACTTTGACAAAGACCATGTCCCCAACTTCAAACTCAAGATCTGTCCTCCTCTTATCCGCATAAGATTTCTGCCTATCTTGCGCTGCTTTCATCCTCCTTCGAATCAAGTCAATCTTCTACGAAGTCTCCCTAATCATATCGGGCCCAAGTAAGATCTTATCCGTAGATTCCCACCAACATGTAGGTGAACGACAAGGTCGTCCATGTAGAGCTTCGAATGGTGCCATACCAATGCTGGACTGAAAGCTATTATTATATGCGAACTCGACCAATGGAAGATGCTCTTCCCATGTACCCCCAAAGTCTAGGATACATAGCCCCAACCGATCCTCTAGAATGCGATTCACCCTCTCAGTCTGGCCGTTCGTCTAAGGATGATATGCGTTTCTCAAACATAACTGAGTCCCTACCTCCTCTTGTAAGCTTCTCCAAAATTCGCTAGTGAAAATAGGATCGCGGTCGCTCACTATGCTAGAAGGAACACCGTGCAAACGAACTATCTCTCGAACGTATACAGAAGTTAACCATGGAGCAGTCCTCTTACTCTTCACGGTAATAAAATGGGCGCTCTTAGTAAGTCTATCTACTATAACCCAAATTCCCGTATTACCCTTCCTCGATCGCGGTAATCCACCCTCAAAATCCATCAAGACACTCTCCCACTTCCATAGTGGAACCTCCAATGGGTGAAGCAACCCACCGGGTTTCTTTTGCTCCGCTTTTACTTGTTGGCACACCAAGCATCTAGCGACATACTCGGCCACGTCTTTCTTCATGCCGGCCCAAAAGTAAACCCTCTTCATGTCTTTGTACATCTTGTCCCCGCCGGGATGAATGGTCATCTTCGAACGATGTGCTTCGTCAAGAATAGTCTTCCTTAGGTCATCGTCTTTTGGTACACAAAGTCTACCGTCCCTACGTAACCAACCCTTATCATCTAGGGTATACCTACAGAGATGGCTTGATGACTCCCCTCATTTGAGTTTTTCTACTAACTCAACCAACTGCGGGTCGTCTCGCTGTGCCTCGCCAATCCGTCCCAAAAGCGTAGGTCTGACCTCCAAGGAAGCGAGCAAACCGGGTACGAAGTCAACGGAAGGTCTAAAGTCAAACATCGAAATGAATTCTAAACTTTGCCGCTCAACAAACAAAGGACTTAAGGATAATCTTTTTCTACTTAAGGCATCGTCCACCACGTTACCCTTGCCAGGGGTATATGCTATCTCAAAGTCGTAGGACGCTAAGAACTCCATCCACCTTTGCCGCCTTAAGTTCAAGTCCTTTTGAGAGAATAGGTATTTTAAAGATTTGTGGTCAGTGAATAGTTCGAATTTCTCGCCATGAAGATAATGACGCCAAGACTTAAGCGCGAAAACAATAGCGGCCAACTCTAGGTCATGTGTGGGGTAATTCTTCTCATGCGCTCTCATCTGCCTTCCACCATAGGCTATTACCCTGCCCTCTCGCATTAAGACTGCGCCTAGTCCTGTCCCACAAGCGTCAGTATAAACGGTAAAAGGCTTACTCCCATCTGGCAATACTAAGACTGGGGCTGAAGTCAAAGCTCTCTTCAAACGTTGGAATGCATCATCACAATCTACGTCCTATGTGAAAACTAGGTTCTTCTTCGTCAAGCGTGTCAACGGAGCTGATATCCTTGCGAAGTCTTTGATAAACTTCCTATAGTAGCCGGCCAACCCCAAGAAACTTCTCACTTCGGTAGCATTTTTAGGAACCTTCCAATCTTGGATGGCCACCACCTTCGCGGGATCTACAGCTATCCCTTCTTTGGAAACCACGTGTCCTAAGAACCGTACTTCCTTCCTCCAAAAGTGACACTTAGAAAATTTAGCTTTAAGCTTATGCGCTCGAAGAGTCTCCAACACTTCCCTAAGATGTAGGGCATGCTCTTCTTCATCCTTAGAAAAGATCAAGATGTCATCTACAAAGACTACCACAAATTTGTTAAGGTACTCCCTAAACACCCTACTCATCAAATCAACAAAGTATACGGGGGCGTTTGTCAAACCGAAGGGCATCACTAGCCATTCATAGAAACCGTCCGGAGTCCTAAAGGCAGTCTTGTCAATGCTATCCTCAGCCACTCTCAACTGATGGAAACCAGTGGCTAAGTCCAACTGCGAAAACACTGAGGCGCCAACTAACTGATCGAAGAGATCGTCAATCCTCGGCAGTGGGTGTCTGTTCTTCTTAGTAAGCTTATTAAGTTCTCTATAGTCCACACAAAGTATAAGGGACCCATCCGCCTTCGGGCAAATACTACTGGAGCACCCCACTCCGATATACTTCGTCTTATGAACCCCTTCTCAAGCAACTCCTTCACTTGCTTACCGAGTTCCCTCCTTTCACGTGGAGCCATGTGGCGTACTGGCAAAGATACTGTTCTCGCATTATCCACCAGATATATTCGAAAATCTATCTCCCGCTTCGGAGGCAAGCCCTTCACCTCCTCAAACACATCTGAGTATTCTCGGACAACTCTAACAGATCGTAGATTTTCCTCAGACGCATCAAGCGATTCTAGATAACTTAGCATAACCGAATTTATGGGATTACAAAAGATTTCGAGAGTGTTGCCAAGGCGAGTCACGAGCCTAACTACTCTCCTTTCACAATCAAGAACGGCCCCATTTATGGATAACCAATCCATTCCTAAAATTAGCCCATAGCACGTGAAGCCCAACACATAAGCATCACATCTAAATTCAACGCTAAGTATGGAAATTTTCAAATCCAAACACATCATAGACAAATAAGCTGAGCCCCCAATTGGATTCGAAACAACTAAGGGATCCTGTACTAAACTGGTGTTTAAGTGCAGTGATTCAACTAATGATGTAGAGATAAACGAATGCGATGCGCCCGAATCGAATAGGGTACGGACAGGATGATCAAACAGAAAAACTAAGCTTTCAACAGAAATGGTTCTACCTCGTTCTTGCAGCGGTGGGACCGCGAGAGCCTGAATTTGTCCCCTTGCCTGCCCTGGTGCTATAAGAGCCTGCACCTGTCCTCCCGAGGTAGCTCCTGCCCTCTGCCCTTTCTTTGGGCAGTCCTTCACTAAATGTCCCGCATCGCCACAATGAAAACAGTCTGTCTTCTTTTTCTTTCGGCAATCCTTGGTTCCACAGTTAAAGCACTTCTTCTTTCCCTTGCCGTTATTGTCTTTTCCACCCCTATTGTTTTGCTGTTGTGGTTTCTTCTGATCCCCTTCTTCTCGGGTTCCTTATCACCTTTAGCGCTTTTCTCCTCGTGCATAAGCGCCATTTCTACTAACTTCTCAAAGGTGGCCCCCATAGGGATGTGGGTCATAGCCAACCCTTGCAATGGTTCATTCAAGCCATTCACGAACCTCAGCGCCTTCTTCTGCGGCGTGTTCACTAAGTCCAAGCCAAACCTTGCTAACTGATTTAATTTATTGACATATTCTTTCACTGATGAGCTTCCTTGCTTCAATGTCAAGAACCTTTCCATATATAGATTTTCTTCCGCCCTTGAGAGAAACTTCGCCTCGAACCTACGTCTGAAATCCGCCCAAGAGTCAACAGGACGCTCCCCATTAGTGACCTCCCACCAAAACGAGGCCTCTCCCTTCATCAACCAAGCTGCTAAATGAACTCTCTTTCCTTCTTCTACTTCAAAGATTTCTAGCAATTCTTCCACCTCCATAAGCCAATCTCTAGCTTCCACAAACGTTTCTGACACTTTAAATGGTTTTCCACCCATAACCTTGAATTCCTTGCACGTCTTTGCAAAAGTATCTACGCGAGAAGGAGGAGGAGGAACGGGTGCAACTGGTGGTGGAGGAACATTGGCTGGACCTGCAGCGGCCCTAGCCTCTAATAACCTCCTATACCATCCTGGTATCGTTACACCGTCGGGTAGATTAAGATCTTCAGCTATGCTGAAACGAAAAAGGAAAGATTCAAAATGGAGAATTCGAAAGATAAAGATATGGGCTATTGGGGATTATGTATTTTTTCTTAAAAACTTTTCTCTTTAAATTTCTCATTAAAACATGTTTTTGATAGCACTTCTTCCAAAAATAACTATTTTTCTAAAGTATTTTTATCTGTTCTGGTAACCTGGCTCTGATACCACGTGTAACACCCCACGTCCATTAATGTCACTCACGAAGGGAATGCATTAACTTCCATGGAGGTTATTAGTGAATATAGAACAGAAAAATTACAACAAGACAGATAGTAAATAGTACTTGGAAATCTAAAACTTCATTTTATTGCAGCGGAAATTAAACATGTTTGTTACATCATAAAACCATAGATCATAACCAAGTACAATATCCATCTTCATAAAAACAAAATACATAATCCCATTACATAAATATCCATTAAAAAGATAACAAGCTGGACTTTACTTCAACGGTCCAAGCTTTCCAAAGAGAGATGAAGCAATTCAATCAAACTCCACTAGAGCTGGGCCCAACCTGAGGACCTGGAGGTGGAAAAGGATAGAAATAGAGGGGGTTAGACATAAAGTCTAGCGAGTATGATAATTCTAACAATACTATTATCAAAATAACTAGACTAAGGCATAAGCCGGAAGACAAGTAAATGTCTATGAACTCTTAGGAAGATAAAGATAGCGTTTAAGATAACGTTAAAGATAACGGTAAAGGCGCACCTAATTACTAACGAATGATTACTACACTGCACCGCACATTACTACACGGCACCACACCAGTCACCCTATTGTTTGATCCCACTTGCTTCACACAGAAACTTTATAAATAGCCTTACGTACCCCTAGCTGACTACATAGGTGCCGTCTGCCCCTATCTCCACTAGGTGTACCCCACTACCCACTTTCGATCGGCTCCCTACTCGTAGATACCCGTGCTGGCCCCACAGTGGGGTGTATCACTCCCCTAAAGTGGCAACCCAATACAACTTGAGAATGCACGGCTTATACCTACACGATGCAACAACGTCTTACCTACCAGCCCGGGTCCACACACGCATATGAAACCCGTTGGACTTGCGTTGCCACCGCTCCCCATTTTGGCCTCTTACAGTCAAACCTAGCATGCGTGTCCCGTCCTCGACTTGGGTCGAGCCCACAAAGATACGTTTGGGATACTGGTCGAAATGGGCCCCTTACAAGCTACCCACCTAAGCTTGTCACTAGTATATCCCACTTAACCCTCTTAGTCATGTTCATTTACATGTGTGTTTGGTTAAGTCTTACTAATCGTATTTCACATGCCACTAAGGGCACCCCCTAGATTCCTCGTGCCACCCAAGGCACCTACTTAACCCCCATGTCCCACTTTACATGTTTATCTGGATAAGTATTTCTTAATTCATTCAGGCCATAACCTCATAAAGACCTCTCACATTATACTGGCATTTATGGCAGCTGGATTTGCCGGGCGGGTCCGGGCAGTCTTACACCATAAAAGAGTCTAACCTCGTGTCTTTACAACCATTATGCTTTAGTTTAGGCCTAGGACCTCTCACATTGGGCTGACATTTGTAACCACTGGATTTGTCGGGCGGGTCCGGGCAGGTTTACGTCACAAACGAGTCCAACCTCGTGTCCTAGGCATTGATTAACACTTAAAATCTTTTACCCCAGTTTTAATAATTCCCTATTCAAATTATAATTTAAGTCAACTTTTAATCATGTCCATAATTGACTCAATTATGGCCATCCACTTATGGCATGCAAAATCATATCAATTGCACCCCAACTTTTTAATATTAAATCCTTAATATTACCCCTATCCCACGTTTGTACGTTCGCTTATTCAACGCATAATATAGGCTAGACTTGTATAGTCTAACACCTAGAACAAAGATAAATTATCACAACATATAGACAATTAAAATAAATCTAATCATAATTGGGGTGAAACTTGCATAAACTACACATGTTAAGGATCAAAAGGTGTCAACTTGTTAAATGTCTCAATTTACATGATATGATCATAGCCCAAATCTATACATAAACTTGCATATGGGGTTTTTAGGCAACATAATGATGGTGCGAACTAGCATAGGGTATCACATATGTCATAGCATAATTCTAGATGTCATAATAGATGTCTTGGCATATGTTCATAACTTTTCTAATCAATCTAACTTGCATATGCGACTTGTCATATAGATCAACATAACCCAAACATGATGATTTAATTAATATGAAATAACTAGCATAGATGGTAACATCATGGCCTTTTTAACATGTATGATTCATCACAACTTTGCATAGAAACTTTCAACATACATAACATCATCATAGCATGATTTACAACATATAAGATATCATCATCACATAACATTGGATTTACAATATACATGATAGCAAAAGGGGTTTACAACAACATATATGATATTCACATCATCTACTCATAATCCATTCATAACTCAACCTAATTAAAATGATAATAATCTTGTTAAGATCATCATACTCACAATTTAGAGAAGAAAAGAGAGAGTTTTTCTTTGCTTTATGGTTGAGAGAATTAGAATTGAATTTGCTTTTCTTCTTTCTTAGTTGGCGGCGGCTCCATTGATTTACATGGCGATGGTAACTATTCTATTTTAATTAGGTTTAGGGTTAGCATTAGGATGTATTTATAGGTGTAGGAAGTTATTTAGGACCATTAGATTAACCCTGAACCATGAGAACCAATCAAATGCAAAATCTGCATTTGAGCGAATCGGCCCACGGGTTGACAGCCAAACACCCTGGATTAACCCCTAGTCGACCCAGCAGAGCTCGGGTCGACCCCAAAAATGGGCCGGTTCGGTTATCTCCCCTCCCAATTCGCTGTTTTGAACTTTTTCGCATATTTATTTATTTAATTTTTAATTTTTATATATATATCAATATATATATATTTCTCTGCGCAACCCATTTCACTTAATTCTTTTCTAAAAATTAAGTATACTTTAATTTGTGAATTTTAATGTTATTAAATTACGGGGTGTTACAGAATAAGTATCCTCTATCGCGGATAGATGATTTGTTTGATCAATTGAGTGGAGCGAGAGTGTTATCCCAGTTGGATCTCGCGATAGGTTTTCATCAACCCCGAGTAGCAACTGAGAGTATTCCTAAAACGGCATTTCGGACGCTGTCTGGATTCTATGAGTGGTTGATCATGCCATTCGGGTTGACCAATGCACCAACATACTTTGTGGATATTATGAATAGGGTATTCAGAGATCAACTGAATAAGCTTGTTCTTGTGCTCGTGGACGATATCTTGGTTTACTCGAGGATAGAGGAAGAACACAAGGAACATTTGAGGATAGTGATGGAGGTGTTGAGGAAACACCAATTTAAAGCGAAGTTTTCTAAATGTCACTTCTAGAGGAGGGAAGTGAGATTCTTGGGCCATGTTGTTTCAGAGAATGGTATTGCCATGGATCCTGCGAAGGTGGCTAAGGTACAAGATTGGTCTACACCCAAGAATGCAACAGACGTAAGAAGTTTCTTGGGATTAGCTAGATATTACCGTAAGTTTATCCAAGACTTCTCCAAGATAGTAGCACCGTTGACTCAGTTGACCAAGAAGAATCAAGCTTTCGTCTGGGATGAAAAGTGAGAGAATGCATTCAATAGTCTAAAGGAAAAGTTGACATGTGCACCAGTGTTAGTCATTCCTAAGGGGAATGAAGAGATGACAATATATACAAATGCATGTGGTACCGGACTAGGTGCTGTATTGATACGAGGAGGTAGGTTTGTAGCTTATGCTAGTCGACAACTGAAACTGCATGAGAAAAGATATCTTACCCATGATTTGGAATTGGCAGCGATCGTGTTCGCGTTGAAGATGTGGAGACATTATCTCTTGGGAGAAAGATTCGAGTTGTTTACTGATCATAATTCATTAAAGTATCTCTTCTCTCAGAAGGATCTAAATCTCCGACAGCAAAGATGGTTAGAATTCTTGGCTTCCTATGATTTTGATATCGCATATACACCAAGAAAGGGCAATGTGGTGGCTGATGCATTGAGTAGAAGACATGCCAATTTAGGGGCTATGTTTCTAGAATGGAAGCAATTGGAGTATATCGCTGGGTATGATTTCATACCAAAGTGCGAATTGGATCCAGAAATGTTAGCAAGTTTGACGATCAGACCCACTTTGATTGAGCGGATTGGTTCTAGTCAGAGGGCTGATCCTAACCTATTGGAAATCATCTCCAAGTTAGAGATGGGTATCGATGAGGAGATGAACAAGTATGGGCTTGATCAAGACGGGTGACTTAGAAAGAATGGGAGACTAGTTGTCCCAATGTCAATGGATTAAGAGATGAAGTACTGAGAGAATATCATCACTCGAAACTGACTATACACCCCGGTGGTAACAAAATGTATCGAGACATGAAGCAGACCTACTACTGGGAAGGGATGAAAAGAGACATTGTGAAGTTTATATCCAAATGCATGAATTGCCAACTAGTTAAAGCTGAGCAAAAGAAGCCTAGTGGTTTATTGCAACCATTAGAAATTCCTAAATGGAAATGGGAGCAAGTCTCAATGGATTTCATTGAAGGGTTACCAAGGACTAGATTGGGCCATGATAGCATTTGGGTGATTGTGACCGATTGACCAAGAGTGCAAGGTTTATACCCGTCAAGTCGAATAGAACAACATCTAAGTTAGCAGAACTGTATATGAAGTGGGTAGTGAGATTTCATGGAGTACCCAAAGGCATTGTGGGTGACCGAGATCCGTTGTTTACTAGTGGATTTTGGAAGAGCTTACAAGAGGCTTTAGGATCATAATTGCATCTCAGTACCGAGTACCATCCTCAAACCGACGGCCAGACGGAGAGAGTGAACCGTATATTAGAAGATCTCTTAAGAGCCTGTATACTGGATTTTTGCTGATCATGGGATGACCATTTGCATCTAGTAGAGTTTGCATATAATAACAGTTATCAATCCAATATTGTTATGGCTACATTTGAAGCCTTGTATGGAAGACCGTGCAACTTACCATCATGTTGGTTAGAAACCGGTGAGAAATTTGTGCTTGGACCAGATGTGATAAGAGAAACCTCAAATAAGATCAAGGTTATCCAACAACGAATGAATGCTGCCCAAGATAGGCAGAAGAGTTATGCTAATAAGAGACGAAGAGACTTGAAATTCTCCATTGGCGACTTGGTGTTTGTCAAGATTTCTCTGTTAAAGAGCGTGATTCGATTTGGTAGGAGAGGTAAGTTAACATCAAGATTTGTTGGTCCATTCCCAGTTCTCGAGCAAATTGGGAATTTGGAGTATAAAGTTGAGTTGCCGGACAAGATGGCAGGAGTTCACAACATATTTAATGTTTCCCAGTTAAGGAAATTCGTGCATGACCCCGATATGGCTATTTCACCTGATCAGTTGGATGGTATCGAAGTAGAACCCGAGGCGGTTGGGAACCGCAAGCCTATTCGTATTGTCGAGCATGATACGAAGAAATTTCGAAGGAAAGCGGTGGATCTAGTCAAGGTTCAGTGGGGTGAGGATGAGAATGACTGTACTTGGGAGACAAAGAAGAACATTAGGAAGACGTATCCAGAACTCTTTGCCTGGTAAGTTTTCATTTCGATTTAGTCTTTCCGCATGCTAGGATGGGCTAGTTGTGCTTGTTGTGTATGTTTGATTGTTGTGAATGACTGATAGGCATGCAGAACACCATTGTATGTTTTTGTTAAGGAATTTCGGGGGTGAAATTTCTTAAGCGGGGAAGAGTGTAACGAACCACATTCTACGTATCGAAGGATCGTAGAATATTTATTTCTTTTTCATATGAGGTCGTATAGTCATGTGATTTTGGGGAACGACTATTGGGGTCATTTCTCATGTTCACGATTTTTGCCAATTTTTAAATGACCGTTTTGCCCCTAGTGAATCTTGTTTTGTCCATAACTTTTGGTTGTTAAGGATTTTCGACCTGAAACCACTTCCCTTAGATCTGAATGATGGTTTGCCTTTTCGTAGAGTGGTCACATTAGCCAAACAGACTCGCCGTTTGGGAGATATGGCTGAAACAAGGTTTAGAAGGTGAAAAACAGCTTAACCGGGCCTAATTAGGGTGATTAGCAGCTAGACCCATAACCCATTTCGGGATTAGGGTTATGTGGAGGCTGAGATCAGTTAGGAAACGATCTATTTTCATTTTCAGCCGCCTAAAACATTTCTTGTAACACCCCACGTCCATTAATGTCACTCACAAAGGGAATGCATTAACTTCCATGGAGGTTATAAGTGAATATAAAACAGAAAAATTACAACAAGACAGATAATAAATAATACTTGGAAATCTAAAACTTCATTTTATTGCAGCGGAAATTAAACATGTTTGTTACATCATAAAACCATAGATCATAACCAAGTACAATATCCATCTTCATAAAAACAAAATACATAATCCCATTACATAAATAGCCATTAAAAAGATAACAAGCTGGACTTTACTTCAACGGTCCAAGCTTTCCAAGAGAGATGAAGCAATTTAATCAAACTCCACTAGAACCGGGCCCAACCTGAGGACCTGGAGGGGGAAAAAGGATAGAAATAGAGGGGGTCAGACATAAAGTCCGGCGAGTATGATAATTCTAACAATACTATTATCAAAATAACTAGACTAAGGCATAAGCTGGAAGACAAGTAAATGTCTATGAACTCTTAGGAAGATAAAGATAGCGTTTAAGATAACGGTAAAGGCACACCTAATTACTAACAAATGATTACTACACTGCACCGCACATTACTACACTGCACCACACCAGTCACCATATTGTTTGATCCCACTTGCTTCACACAGAAACTTTATAAATAGCCTTACGTACCCCTAGCTGACTACATAGGTGCCGTCTGCCCCTATCTCCACTAGGTGTACCCCACTACCCACTTTCGATCAGCTCCCTACTCGTAGATACCCGTGCTGGCCCCACAGTGGGGTGTATCACTCCCCTAAAGTGGCAACCTGATACAACTTGAGAATGCACGGCTTATACCTACATGATGCAACAACGTCTTACCTACCAGCCCGGGTCCACACACGCATACGAAACCCGTTGGACTTGCGTTGCCACCGCTCCCCGTTTTGGCCTCTTACAGTCGAACCCAGCATGCGTGTCCCGTCCTCGACTTGGGTCGAGCCCACAAAGATACGTTTGGGATACTGGTCGAAATGGGCCCCTACAAGCTACCTACCTAAGCTTGTCACTAGTATATCCCACTTAACCCTCTTAGTCATGTTCATTTACAAGTGTGTTTGGTTAAGTCTTACTAATCGTATTTCATATGCCACTAAGGGCACCCCCTAGATTCCTCATGCCACCCAAGGCACCTACTTAACCCCCATGTCCCACCTTACATGTTTATCTGGTTAAGTATTTCTTAATTCATTCTGGCCATAACCTCATAAAGACTTCTCACATTAGACTGGCATTTACGGCAGCTGGATTTGTCGGGCGGGTCTGGGCAGTCTTACACCATAAAAGAGTCTAACCTCGTGTCTTTACAACCGTTATGCTTTAGTTTAGGCCTAGGACCTCTCACATTGGGCTGACATTTGTGACCACTGGATTTGCCGGGCGGGTCCGGGCAGGTTTACGTCACAAACGAGTCCAACCTCGTGTCTTAAGCATTGATTAACACTTAAAATCTTTTACTCCAGTTTTAATAATTCCCTATTCAAATTATTAATTAAGTCAACTTTTAATGATGTCCATAATTGACTCAATTATGGCCATCCACTTATGGAATGCAAAATCATATCAATTGCACCCCAACTTTTTAATATTAAATCCTTAATATTACCCCTACCCCACGTTTATACGTTCGCTTATTCAACGCATAATATAGGCTAGACTTGTATAGTCTAACACCTATCACAAAGATAAATTATCACAACATATAGACAGTTAAAATAAATCTAATCATAATAGGGGTGAAACTTGCATAAACTACACATGTTAAGGATCAAAAGGTGTCAACTTGTTAAATGTCTCAATTTACATGATATGATCATAGCCCAAATCTTTACATAAACTTGCATATGGGGTTTTTAGGCAACATAATGATGGTGTGAACTAGCATAGGATATCACATATGTCATAGCATAATTCTAGATGTCATAATAGATGTCTTGGCATATGTTCATAACTTTTCTAATCAATCTAACTTGCATATGTGACTTGTCTAATCATATAGATCAACATAACCCAAACATGATGATTTAATTAATATGAACTAACTAGCATAAATGGTAACATCATGGCCTTTTTAACATGTATGATTCATCACAACTTAGCATAGAAACTTTCAACATACATAACATCATCATAGCATGATTTACTACATATAAGATATCATCATCACATAACATTGGATTTACAATATACATGATAGCAAAAGGGGTTTACAACAACATATATGATAATTCACATCATATACTCATAATCCATTCATAACTCAACCTAATTAAAATGATAATAATCTTTTTAAGATCATCATACTCACAATTTAGAGAAGAAAAGAGAGAGTTTTGCTTTGCTTTAGGGTTGAGAGAATTAGAATTGAATTTGCTTTTCTTCTTTCTTAGTTGGCGGCAACTCCATTGATTTCCATGGAGACGGTAACTATTCTATTTTAATTAGGTTTAGGGTTAGCATTAGGATGTATTTATAGGTGTAGGAAGTTATTTAGGACCATTAGATTAACCCTGAACCATGAGAACCAATCAAATGCAAAATCTGCATTTGAGCGAATCGACCCACGGGTTGACAGCCAAACACCCTGGATTAACCCCTAGTCGACCCAGTAGGGCTTGGGTCGACCTTAAAAATGGGCCGGTTCGGTTATTTCCCCTCCCAATTCGCTGTTTTGAACTTTTTCGCATATTTGTTTATTTAATTTTTAATTTATATATATATATATATCAATATATATATATTTCTCTGCACAACCCATTTCACTTAATTCTTTTCTAAAAATTAAGTATTCTTTAATCTGTGAATTTTAATGTTATAAAATTACGGGGTGTTACATTCTCCCCTCCTTAAAGGATTTCGTCCCCGAAATCTCCAAGTCAAGGAGAATGTATATCCTACCATCTGATCGTCCATCTACTCAACCATCAAACACCAGCATCCATTGTCCTTAAAAGACTTCTAATGCTTTAATGTTTATATGCAAAGTGTGTGTATATGTCCATATCTAATGCAAAATTAGGCGGTCTACTGATTCAGTCGACCTCCTTAGTGTAATTCATGATACTGCCATGCGTCCAATATGTATGCAAAAGATTCCTAATGATACATATTAATTCTATATGCGTGCACAACCATCCACCCGAATGCAGCAACTATGTGATAATACAACCATTATACATCCATTTTACTAAATACATCCATATATATGCAATATGCAATATGAAGTGACTGAGCCGAT
Organism: Allium sativum; assembly: GCA_030737875.1. NCBI lineage: Eukaryota > Viridiplantae > Streptophyta > Magnoliopsida > Asparagales > Amaryllidaceae > Allium > Allium sativum. The sequence goes on from CM060909.1 coordinate 457,999,849, forward strand.
CTGGTGCCTAAAAGTGTGTGTATATGCATCCACGAGCAACCACTAGCGAACACTTGCATCCACTTTGCATCCATCATACATAACATGTCTCAAACACATGTTTCAACCATAGGATTTCCCTAACTAAAGGTCAAAGATACTAGCGAGAGGACATACGAAAGATAAGATAAGCACAAGCTAAGCGATAAAGGAGAAATTAAAAGACATACCCTCAAAAAGAAAAGGGTATCGTGAACACATCTTCTATTCCGTCTCCCAAGTAGCGTTGCTCTCATCATCTCCCCATTGCACTTTGACTAGTCTGACCTCTCGATTCCTCAACCTCTTGATCTCCGACCCAAGAATGCGCGTAGGAGCTCGTCGAATTGTCGCATCACGCTCTATCTCCACCTCTCTAAGAAAGCTCGGCTCTACCACTTCCGCGGTCTCGTGCAAGCACATCCTCAAATGTGACACATGGAATACGTCATGTACACCACTAAGTCTCTCGGGAAACTCCACTCTATACGCCATCCGTCCAATCCTCTCCTTAATAGGAAACGGCCCTACAAACCTTGGTGCTAATTTCCCAACGGACCCAAAGCGAACAACGTTTCGTAATGGAGACACTTTGACAAAGACCATGTCCCCAACTTCAAACTCGAGATCTGTCCTCCTCTTATCCGCATAAGATTTCTGCCTATCTTGCGCTGCTTTCATCCTCCTTCGAATCAAGTCGATCTTCTCCGAAGTCTCCCTAATCATATCGGGCTCAAGTAAGATCTTATCTATAGATTCCCACCAACATGTAGGTGAACGACAAGGTCGTCCATATAGAGCTTCGAATGGTGCCATACCAATGCTGGACTGAAAGCAATTATTATATGCGAACTCAACCAATGGAAGATGCTCTTCCCATGTACCCCCAAAGTCTAGGATACATAGCCTCAACAGATCCTCTAGAATGCGATTCACCCTCTCAGTCTGGCTGTCCGTCTGAGGATGATATGCGGTGCTTCAACATAACTGAGTCCCTACCGCCTCTTGTAGGCTTCTCCAAAATTCGCTAGTGAAAATAGGATCGCGGTCGCTCACTATGCTAGAAGGAACACCGTGCAAACGAACTATCTCTCGAACGTATACAAAAGCTAACCATGGAGCAGTCCTCTTACTCTTCACGGGAATAAAATGGGCGCTCTTAGTAAGTCTATCTACTATAACCCAAATCCCCGTATTACCCCTCCTCGATCGCGGTAATCCATCCACAAAATCCATCGAGATGCTTTCCCATTTCCATAGTGGAACCTCCAATGGGTGAAGCAACCCACCGGGTTTCTTTTGCTCCGCTTTTACTTGTTGGCACACCAAGCATATAGCGACATACTCGGCCACGTCTTTCTTCATGCCGGCCCAAAAGTAAACTCTCTTCATGTCTTTGTACATCTTGTCCCCGCCGGGATGAATGGTCATCTTCGAACGATGTGCTTCATCAAGAATAGTCTTCCTTAGGTCATCGTCTTTTGGTACACAAAGTCTACCGTCCCTACGTAACCAACCCTTGTCATCTAGGGTATACCTACGGAGATAGCTTGATGACTCCCCTCCTTTGAGCTTTTCTACTAACTCAACTAACTGTGGGTCGTCTCGCTGTGCCTCGCCAATCCATCCCAAAAGCATAGGTCTGACCTCCAAGGATGCTAGCAAACCGGGTACGAAGTCAACAGAAGGTCTAAAGTCAAACATCGAAATGAATTCTAAACTTTGCCGCTCAACAAACAAAGGACTTAAGGATAATCTTTTTCTACTTAAGGCATCGGCCACCACGTTACCCTTGCTAGGGGTATATGCTATCTCAAAGCCGTAGGACGCTAAGAACTCCATCCACCTTTGCTGCCTTAAGTTCAAGTCCTTTTGAGAGAATAGGTATTTTAAAGATTTGTGGTCAATGAATAGTTCGAATTTCTCGCCAAGAAGATAATGACGCCAAGACTTAAGCGCGAAAACAATAGCGGCCAACTCTAGGTCATGTGTGGTATAATTCTTCTCATGCGCTCTCAACTGCCTTCCACCATAGGCTATTACCCTGCCCTCTTGCATTAAGACTGCGCCTAGTCCTGTCCCACAAGCGTCAGTATAAACCGTAAACGGCTTACTCTCGTTTGGCAATACTAAGACTGGGGCTGAAGTCAAAGCTCTCTTCAAACGTTGGAACACATCATCACAATCTACGTCCCATGTGAAAACTAGGTTTTTCTTCGTCAAGCGTGTCAATGGAGCTGATATCTTTGCGATGTCTTTGATAAACTTCTTATAGTAGCCAGCCAACCCCAAGAAACTTCTCACTTCAGTAGAATTTTTAGGAACCTTCCAATCTTGGATGGCCACCACCTTCGCGGGATCTACAGCTATCCCTTCTTTGGAAACCACGTGTCCTAAGAACCGTACTTCCTTCCTCCAAAAGTGACACTTAGAAAATTTAGCTTTAAGCTTATGCGCTCGAAGAGTCTCCAACACTTCCCTAAGATGTAGGGCATGCTCTTCTTCATCCTTAGAAAAGATCAAGATGTCATCTACAAAGACTACCACAAATTTGTTAAGGTACTCCCTAAACACCCTACTCATCAAATCAACAAAGTATGCGGGGGCGTTTGTCAAACCGAAGGGCATCACTAGCCATTCATAGAAACCATCCGGAGTCCTAAAGGCGGTCTTGTCAATGCTATCCTCAGCCACTCTCAACTGATGGAAACCAGTGGCTAAGTCCAACTGCAAAAACACTGAGGCGCCAACTAACTGATCGAAGAGATCGTCAATCCTCGGCAGTGGGTGTCTGTTCTTCTTAGTAAGCTTATTAAGTTCTCTATAGTCCACACAAAGTCTAAGGGACCCATCCGCCTTCGTGGCAAATACTACTGGAGCACCCCACTCCGATATACTTCGTCTTATGAACCCCTTCTCAAGAAACTCCTTCACTTGCTTACCGAGTTCCCTCCTTTCACGTGGAGCCATGTGGCGTACGGGCAAAGATACTGGTTTCGCATTATCCACAAGATATATTCGAAAATCTATCTCCCGCTTCGGAGGCAAGCCCTTCACCTCCTCAAACACATCCGAGTATTCTCGGACCACTCCAACAGATCGTAGATTTTCCTCAGACGCGTCAAGCGATTCTAGATAACTTAGCATAACCGAATTTATGGGATTACAAAAGATTTCGAGAGTGTTGCCAAGGCGAGTCACGAGCCTAACTACTCTCCTTTCACAATCAAGAACGGCCCCATTTCTGGATAACCAATCCATTCCTAAAATTAGCCCATAGCCCGTGAAGCCCAACACGTAAGCATCACATCTAAATTCAATGCTAAGTATGGAAATTTTCAAATCCGAACACATCATAGACAAATAAGTTGAGCCCCCAATTGGATTCGAAACAACTAAGGGATCCTCTACTAAACTGGTGTTTAAGTGCAGTGATTCAACTAATGATGTAGAGATAAACGAATGTGATGCGCCCGAATCGAATAAGGTACGGACAGGATGATCAAACAGAAAAACTAAGCTTTCAACAGAAATGGTTCTACCTCGTTCTTGCAGCGGTGGGACCGCGAGAGCCAGAACTTGTCCCCTTGCCTGCCCTGGTGCCATAAGAGCCTGCACCTGTCCTCCCGAGGTAGCTCCTGCCCTCTGCCCCTTCTTTGGGCAGTCCTTCACTAAATGTCCCGCATCGCCACAATGAAAACAGCCTGTCTTCTTTTTCTTTCGGCAATCCTTGCTGAGATGGCCTGGTGTCCCACAATTAAAACATTTCTTCTTTCCCTTGCCGTTATTGTCTTTACCACCCTTCTTGTTTTGATGTTGTGGTTTCTTCTGATCCCCCTTCTTCTCGGGTGCCTTATCAGCTTTAGCGCTTTTCTCCTCATGCATAAGCGCCATTTCTACTAACTTCTCAAAGGTGGCCCCCATAGGGATGTGGGTTATAGCCAACCCTTGCAATGGTTCATTCAAGCCATTCACGAACCTCAGTGCCTTCTTCTCCGGCGTGTTCACTAAGTCCAAGCCAAACCTTGCTAACTGATTAAATTTATTGATATATACTTTCACTGATGAGCTTCCTTGCTTCAATGTCAAGAACGTTTCCATATATAGATTTTCTTCCGCCCTTGAGAGAAACTTCGCCTCGAACCTACGTCTGAAATCCTCCCAAGAGTCTACAGGACGCTCCCCATTAGTGACCTCCCACCAAAACGAGGCCTCTCCCTTCATCAACCAAGCTGCTAAACGAACTCTCTTTCCTTCTTCTACTTCAAAGATTTCTAGCAATTCTTCCACCTCCTTAAGCCAATCTCTAGCTTCCACAAACGTTTCTAACCCTTGAAATGGTTTTCCACCCATAGCCTTGAATTCCTTGCATGTCTTTGCAAAAGTATCTACGCGAGGAGGAGGAGGAGGAACGGGTGCAACTTGTGGTGGAGGAACATTGGTTGGACCTGCAGCGACCCTAGCCTCTAATAACCTCATATACCATCCTGGTATCGTTACACCGTCGGGTAGATTAAGATCTTCAGCCATGCTGAAACGAAAAAAGGAAAGATTCAGAATGGAGAATTCGAAAGATAAAGATATGGGCTATTGGGGATTATGTTTTTTTGCTTAAAAACTTTTATCTTTAAATTTCTCATTAAAACATGTTTTTGAAAGCACTTCTTCCAAAAATAACTATTTTTCTAAAGTATTTTTATCTGTTCTGGTAACCTTAAGCTCTGATACCACGTGTAACACCCCACGTCCATTAATGTCACTCACAAAGGGAATGCATTAACTTCCATGGAGGTTATAAGTGAATATAGAACAGAAAAATTACAACAAGACAGATAATAAATAGTACTTGGAAATCTAAAACTTCATTTTATTGCAGCGGAAATTAAACATGTTTGTTACATCATAAAACCATAGATCATAACCAAGTACAATATCCATCTTCATAAAAACAAAATACATAATCCCATTACATAAATAGCCATTAAAAAGATAACAAGCTGGACTTTACTTCAACGGTCCAAGTTTCCAAGAGAGATGAAGCGATTTAATCAAACTCCACTAGAACTGGGCCCAACCTGAGGACCTGGAGGGGGAAAAAGGATAGAAATAGAGGGGGTCAGACATAAAGTCTGGCAAGTATGATAATTCTAACAATACTATTATAAAAATAACTAGACTAAGGCATAAGCTGGAAGACAGGTAAATGTCTATGAACTCTTAGGAAGATAAAGATAGCGTTTAAGATAACGTTAAAGATAACGGTAAAGGCACACCTAATTACTAACGAATGATTACTACACTGCACCGCACATTACTACACTGCACCACACCAGTCACCCTATTGTTTGATCCCACTTGTTTCACACAGAAACTTTATAAATAGCCTTACGTACCCCTAGCTGACTACATAGGTGCCGTCTGCCCCTATCTCCACTAGGTGTACCCCACTACCCACTTTCGATCGGCTCCCTACTCGTAGATACCTGTGTTGGCCCCACAGTGGGGTGTATCACTCCCCTAAAGTGGCAACCCGATACAACTTGAGAATGCACGGCTTATACCTACACGATGCAACAACGTCTTACCTACCAGCCCGGGTCCACACACGCATACGAAACCCGTTGGACTTGCGTTGCCACCGCTCCCCGTTTTGGCCTCTTACAGTCAAACCCAGCATGCGTGTCCCGTACTCGACTTGGGTCGAGCCCATAAAGATACATTTGGGATACTGGTCGAAATTGCCACCCACAAGCTACCCACCTAAGCTTGTCACTAGTATATCCCACTTAACCCTCTTAGTCATGTTCATTTACATGTGTGTTTGGTTAAGTCTTACTAATCGTATTTCACATGCCACTAAGGGCACCCCCTAGATTCCTCATGCCACCCAAGGCACCTACTTAGCTCCCATGTCCCACCTTACATGTTTATCTGGTTAAGTATTTCTTAATTCATTCTGGCCATAACCTCATAAAGACCTCTCACATTAGACTGGCATTTACGGCAGCTGGATTTGCCGGACGGGTCCGGGCAGTCTTACACCATAAAAGAGTCTAACCTCGTGTCTTTACAACCGTTATGCTTTAGTTTAGGCCTAGGACCTCTCACATTGGGCTGACATTTGTGACCACTGGATTTGCCGGGCGGGTCCGGGCAGGTTTACGTCACAAACGAGTCCAACCTCGTGTCCTAAGCATTGATTAACACTTAAAATCTTTTACCCCAGTTTTAATAATTTCCTGTTCAAATTATTAATTAAGTCAACTTTTAATGATGTCCATAATTGACTCAATTATGGCCATCCACTTATGGCATGCAAAATCATATCAATTGTACCCCAACTTTTTAATATTAAATCCTTAATATTACCCCTACCCCAGGTTAATACGTTCGCTTATTCAACGCATAATATAGGCTAGACTTGTATAGTCTAACACCTATCACAAAGATAAATTATCACAACATATAGACAATTAAAATAAATCTAATCAAAATAGGGGTGAAACTTGCATAAACTACACATGTTAAGGATCAAAAGGTGTCAACTTGTTAAATGTCTCAATTTACATGATATGATCAAAGCCCAAATCTATACATAAACTTGCATATTGGGTTTTTAGGCAACATAATGATGGTGTGAACTAGCATAGGATATCACATATGTCATAGCATAATTCTAGATGTCATAATAGATGTCTTGGCATATGTTCATAACTTTTCTAATCAATCTAACTTGCATATGTGACTTGTCTAATCATATAGATCAACATAACCCAAACATGATGATTTAATTAATATGAACTAACTAGCATAAATGGTAACATCATGGCCTTTTTAACATGTATGATTCATCACAACTTAGCATAGAAACTTTCAACATACATAACATCATCATAGCATGATTTACAACATATAAGATATCATCATCACATAACATTGGATTTACAATATACATGATAGCAAAAGGGGTTTACAACAACATATATGATAATTCACATCATCTACTCACAATCCATTCATAACTCAACCTAATTAAAATGATAATAATCTTGTTAAGATCATCATACTCACAATTTAGAGAAGAAAAGAGAGAGTTTTGCTTTGCTTTAGGGTTGAGAGAATTAGAATTGAATTTGCTTTTCTTCTTTCTTAGTTGGTGGCGGCTCAATTGATTTCCATGGCGACGGTAACTATTCTATTTTAATTAGGTTTAGGGTTAGCATTAGGATGTATTTATAGGTGTAGGAAGTTATTTAGGACCATTAGATTAACCCTGAACCATGAGAACCAATCAAATGCAAAATCTGCATTTGAGCGAATCGGCCCACGGGTTGACAGCCAAACACCCTGAATTAACCCCTAGTCGACCCAGTAGGACTCGGGTCGACCTCAAAAATGGGCCGGTTCGGTTATTTCCCCTCCCAATTCGCTGTTTTGAACTTTTTCGCATATTTATTTATTTAATTTTTAATTTATATATATATATATATATATATCAATATATATATTTCTCTGCGCAACCCATTTCACTTAATTCTTTTCTAAAAATTAAGTATTCTTTAATTTGTGAATTTTAATGTTATAAAATTACGGGGTGTTACATATCTTTAACCCTAGCTATGGCCTCCACCTTCTAATTTCATCCCAAATCGCTCTCTAATCAAGGATTAAGCCAATCTACGTCAAATCAAGGAGAAATAGCACCAAATCAGAGTTAGAGCTGCTGTGTTGCATATGAAAACGCTTCAAATCAGAGATACTTTCAGATCTAAGTTATATCTGTGTCCAAGTGAGTGATTTGTATTGTTTTTCACTAATTATGGTTAATTAGGGGTGATTAATGTTAATTAGCGAAATTATAACTCAGAAAAATTTGGAAAAATGTTTAGAAATTCTTAAATATTATTTTAAGCCTCTGTTAGAAATTTGGGTTAATTTGGATATGTTTTGCTAGTCCTATCATTAGTTATGGTTAGGCATGATTAAGGGGAAAATATGGGTTTTGGGGATGTTTGATCCATTTTGACATGTTATATTGTTGTTTTGGTGTTTATGGTCGATTTTACATGTTGCTATGACTGTTTGGAATGATTTGTGATTGCATATAAAAGTTAGAATGGTCGAAAACGCCGTCGTATGGCGTAAATTGCTTACTGGAAGCGTTGCAGGAAATCGGTCAAATTCCGTTCGTGGAGCACCTATGCGACCCGACCCAATCGTGACACCCCTCACCACGAGCCCCCTGTATCATCACAAACCGATTCACTTCGAGAATCACAAGTTGACCTTGAGCTTGGAGCCACGAACCACCTTTCGCGAGCCGCCATGTCCTCCACGAATCGAGCCACTATATCACGACCCAGATGGAGTCCACGAGCCGGTCATGAGCTGGAGAGGACAGGACCACGAGCCAATGCAGGGAAGGAGGATCACGACCTGGAGTTGGACCCACGATCTGATGCCAGGGGAGAGCCACGAACCGATGATCAGGGTGAATCACGAACCGATCTCCAAGTCTGGACAGCGAATGAACTGAATGGAAACTGAAGTGCGAACGGGATAATGACCAAAAACCGAGATGCAAAGGTAGTCCAAATGGAAATTTTGTACTCAGGATCCAGATGGGAACCGACGAGTCAACTTCATGGTTGGGCTTTGCTACGGGACGTGTGCTAAGGAGTTGTCGACGTCCATAACTTTGATTCACAACCAAGACGGATGTTAGGCTACGGATCAGTGCAGTGAAGTCATCATGGCTTCATGGGGCAGAGTGATCGTAGCAAGGCTATGAGCCAGTGCAGTGGAGTTGTCATGACTTCATGGGGCAGAGTGGACATAGCAAGGACTAGTGGCTATGGATTAGTGCAGTGGAGTCGCCATGACTCCATGGGGCAGAGTGATCATAGCAAGGATTTGGGTGATCAAAGCGGTGGATATCGTATGCTTTATGCACTGAGTGAGAGATGTGAGGATGGTTGCTATGCTTGATTGTTTAACATCACTATAACATGCACACCCCCTCTCCTGTATCTTTACACCATATGTTAGTGTCACCTTAGAGTATTGTACATCTTATTGTGCTAACTCTTTAGTTGCATGTCCAGGTTCGGGCATGGTTTAGTATACCTGTTATTGTTCTGTTTTGCTGCTTATCGCTTATACCAGACTTTTGTCTGACCTAGAGTTTTATATCTCTTCTTATTACTGTGGGTGCTCTTAAACGGGTAGACTAGAGACAGGTCAGGTGATTATGCACGAGTAGCTGTATCAGAGACAAGCAGGAGGCTTCCACGTATGATATATATAGATATTCTCCCTGTGTCGCTGCTGGTCACTACTTTGGGCATTAGTAGTGTACTTTTCATTTCTTTTGCTTTTGAGACAGATTTAAAGTTATAATAATGATGAAGTGGAACATAAGCTGTATTTGGATTTTCCGCTGCTACGATGTTTAGTTTTCAGCTTATGCACTGCCTCGCCTGTTTATGTCAATGTATGTTATTATTATATTTTATTCCATGCGCTGTGAGATATGCTACAGGTTCCTTGTTAGTTCAAAATTCCTTTCTTTTCCTTTCTTTGGCGACCGTCCCGTGCTAGTTGGACATTAGCACAACGCACTTTCATTGTAAATGTCGGCTGGTGCGGGGCAGGCCGTCACACTTACGAAGAAGCACGCAAGATTAATTGGACTCCTGAATGTGAGGCAGCTTTCCAAGAGCTGAAATTAAGATTGAAAACTACTCCAGTGTTAACTATTATTGATGGCAATCAAGATTTGATAGTTTATACCGATGCTTCGCTTGAAGGTGTTGGGGCGGTATTAATGCAGAGAGGCCAAGTAGTTGCTTATGCTAGCCGTTAGCTGAAGCCACGTGAGAAGAGGTATGGTACTCATGATCTTGATTTGTTAGCCGTCGTGTTTGCTTTGATAATTTGGAGGCACTATCTATTAGGTGAGAAGTTCGAATTATATATTGATAATATGTCATTGAAATATTTGTTCACCTAGTAGGATTTGAATTTGAGACAGCAACGTTGGCTAGAATTTCTTGCAGCGTACGATCTAGATATTTTGTATACTACAGGGAAAGCCAATGTTGTAGCTGATGCGCTCAGTAGAAAGAATGCGATCATCGCTAATCTAATTATTATGCCTTTATTGATTTATAAGATCTCTACTCTTCAAAAGGATGATCACTTCATTCAGAGAGGGAATTCAGAAAGGCAAAACCTTGAGTTTCCAGATTGATAATAAGGGGGTTCTGAGGTTAAAAAGCCGAATTTGTGTACCGAATAGTCCTGAGCTAAGAAGGGAAATACTAGATGAATGTCACAAGTCCAAGCTTAGTATCCATCCAGGAGTGAGTAAAATGTATAATGATATAAAGCGCAGTTTCTGGTGGAGATATATGAAAAGAAACATTTCAATATATGTTAGGCAGTGTTCTACTTGCCAACAAGTCAAAAGCAATCAACAGAAACTCGCCGGATTGTTACAACCATTGGAGATTCCAAATTGGAAGTGGGATCAAATCTCCATGGATTTCATAGATGGTTTGCCCCGAACCAAGAAAGGAAATGACAGTATATGGGAGATCGTATATCATTTCACGAAGACTGCCCATTTTATACCTGTCAGATCAAATAAAACAGCTCAGAGTCTGGCGCAGATTTATTTTAGAGAAATCGTTAGACTACAGGGAGTTCCCAGTAGTGTTGTTAGTGATTGTGATCCAATATTCACTAGTAATTCTGGGAAGCATTCCATGTAGAGCCGGGAACAAAGTTAAACGTTAGCACCGCATATCATCCTCAAACAGATGGCCAAACTGAGAGGGTGAATCGTATACTAGAAGATATATTGCAGGCATATATTATTGATTTTGGCGGGTTATGGGAAGATCACTTGCATTTGGCTGAGTTCTCATATAATAACAGCTACCAAGAGAGCTTGGGAATGTCACCATTTGAAGCATTATATAGTCGACCATGTAGATCTCCCGCATGTTAGGTAGAATCAGGCAATCGACTAGTATTGGGTCCCAACATGATTCGTGAAGCTTCAAATAAAGTCGATTTCGTTAAGAACCGACTACAAACAGCTCAAAGTCGACAGAAGAGTTATGCAGATTCTAGAAGAAGAGATTTGGCATTTGTTGTTGGTGACTATGTATATTTGAGAGTTTCACCGATGAGAGGAGTAGTCCGATTCGGCAAAACAGGGAAGTTGGCACCTAGATTTATTGGTCTGTTTCCCATACTCGAAAGAATTGGAACTCTTGCTTACAGGGTTCAATTGCCGGACTGGTTTCCTGGAGTACATGATGTGTTTCATGTTTCTCAACTTCGTAAGCATGTGCACGATCCAGACTTGGTCATGGTAGAAGCCGCGCAACAAGATTTGGATATTACTCCAAAATTAGCAGTGAGAAGAGAGCCGATAAAGATTATTGGCAAAGAAACCACAGAGCTAAGGAACAAGAAGGTTCATTTAGTCAAAGTGCAATGGAGCACAGGCTTATCCCAAGTGCAGAGTGGACATCTCAGAGTATCTCTGATGCAAGGTACATTTATAATATATTCTATTTTCCGTTTTGTTTCCTACTTTACTGTTGTTTCCTTTTTGGGGACGAAAAGTTTTAAGTGGGGGAGATTGTAACAACCCAGAAAATCAAAACCAATTTTTTTAATTTATTTTGGCTATCTTAATAAATTTAGAATATTTTTAATGATTTATTTTAAATAATAACAACTAAAAATTTATTTAAATCGAATTTAGAACAAATAAATTTATTTTAATTATATAACGAGCCTGAAATGGCACGGCAATTTGAAAATTCAACTTTGAACTTTGACTGAATGTACAGGATTCAAAATAAATTGGATTTCTGTAAAACAAAAAATACTTAAATCTGTTTAAAATATCTTTGTAATGGATGTGAAAAATTGAAATTTCATTGCGGGAATAAAAAGTTATGGTCAATTGAATATTCAGAGTAGTCGCTATGGAATTTCATATAAATATAGCCCTTAAAAATAGACATTTTGCAAACGACCTTTATTTTCGACGAAACCACTTTGGTTGGATTCAAAATGTCAATTTATTACTAGGTTTAAAATTCCATAATTTTTGGAATTAATATGTGAGTGTGGCAAAGGAAAACGCTTTTGGTAATTTCAGTTTGAATAGGATCGACCAGAAAAGTCCATTTTTCAAACGGTCTCCAAATTCGAAGAAATTAATTTTTTTGGGACCATATCATCCCGACATAGCTAGATTTATTTTTCGGGAATTTTTGGAATCATTATGTGGCCCCGGCAAATTAAAATGTATGTTCAAATCCAAATTTGAATGTTTTATATTTTAATTTGAAGAAAAAATGACTGAAACAGTCGAATAGGCTTACGAAACATATTTCATTATGTCCGGAATAGGGGTATTTAGCTAGGGGCGATGCTCATTGGGTTTGATTTCGAGCTCGGATAAGAAAACACTATTTTTCGAATAAATATATAAACCGGCCAGTCAAAATATTCCTTTCATTATTTTTAATTTCCAAAAATCACGAAAACCCCCCGTATCTTCCAGTATTGAGCGGCGGAAGTAATCCAAACCTTCTCTCCTCATTTTCTCCAAATCCACACTATAAAATTCAATGCTCCTTCAGGGAATTTTATAGAGGAGCTCGAGGTCTTCAAATCCATACATGATTTGCCAATTTTCGTTGGGTATTGGGAGAGTTTCGACGCCCTGAAGTTGATCGGTTCGAACCCCCGCCGTGCGTCAGATCCATCGCCGAGTTGGGACCCACCACCACTGCTGGCGCGCCTTTCGACCCTCTTCGACGTGACATAACCCGATTATCACCTAGTGCTACGAATTTGGAGATAATTGCAAACCTAGTTTTGAACGTTTATTGAGAGGTAACGGCTTATATATATTAAATTGTTTATGACACTTAAAATCGTTGCGAAGTTTGATTATCGTACAAAAATCATATCTTTTTCATATTTTGTCAAAATCCAGTGAAATAAGAGACATTGGGACCGTGACATCGTGCGCTACATTTTAGAAGAGACCAAAGAATTTTTGGAGCTCTCTGCAATTTTAGAAGGAGTAGAACCCAATGTGAGATTTATAAATTCAAATTGTAATGGAATAGCGATGTATAAATTATATACGCGTTGTATATCTCATATATGAGCATTGTATAAATTATATAAGCGATGTATAAATTATACATGCGTTGTAAAAATCATATATGCGTATGAATGAAATTGAAATGGAAATATAAACGTTTATATACATACATACATACATACATACATACATACATACATACATACATACATACATATATATATATATATATATATATACTTCCCTCGTCCATAGACCATGGACGATATAAATTGATTGTGTTGTGCAAATTAGTTGTGTTTGTGGTAAATCCATTGGGATGTGAAAATGAATTGTATTGTGGAAACTATGAAAATAAACCCCTTGTATCACCACAAGGCCTAGGACAGCAGAGGAGCCGTACTAGGGACGGTGCCGGTTTTAATTTCCCTGCCATTATAATGCCGAAATTTTCTGAAATATTCATGTGTTGTAAAATATTCATCTTTGAAATAAATTGTTTGAACAATAAAAATCACATTTTTATTGTGTATATGAACTGTTGAAAATAATCAAAGTTTGAAATAAATATTTGTTGATTGAAAATAATATTTTTAACGTGTATAAGAACTGTTAAAAATAACCAAAGGTTGAAAAAAAATTGTTGACTGAAAATAATATTTTTAACATGTATATGAACTGTCAAAAATAACCAAAGGTTGAAATAAATATTTGTTGATTGAAAATAATATTTTTAACATGTATATGAACTGTTAAAAATAACCATAGGTTGAAATAAATATTTGTTGATTGAAAATAATATTTATAACACGTATATGAACTGTTAAAAATAAACAAAGGTTGAAATAAATATTTGTTGATTGAAAATAATATTTTCAACTTGTATATGAACTGTTAAAAATAACCAAAGGTTGAAATAAATATTTGTTAATTGAAAATAATATTTTTAACATGTATATGAACTGTTAAAAATAACAAAAGGTTGAAATAAATATTTGATGATTGAAAATTTTATTTTCAACATGTATATGAACTGTAAAAAATAACCAATGGTTGAAATAAATATTTGTTGATTGAAAATAATATTTTTAACATGTATATGAGGTTGAAATAAGTATTTTTTGATTGAAAATAATATTTTTGACATGTATATGAACTTTTAAAAATAACCAAAGGTTGAAATAAATTTTTGTTGATTGAAAATAATATTTTTAACATGTACATGAACTGTTAAAAATAACCGTAGGTTGAAATAAATATTTATTGATTGAAAATAATATTTTTAACATGTATATGAAGTGTTAAAAATCATCATGTATAGAAATAAATATTGGTTTGCTAAAAATATTATTTTTAGCTTAGATATGCATGTATATATATATATATATATATACATGTGCTGAATATGTAAATGGATTTACTGTTGAGTAAAGAATTTATTTGTGTGCCCAACAAATAGGTAAATATTAACAAGTTGGCTACGCAATTTTATTTATATATCAACTCCTGTGAGTGCCATTGGATGCGGTGTGCTGGCTTTTCTGTGTGAGATTATAAACGTCGCCACAGAATAGCAACAATTAATTTTGAACTACACTACATGGCATACTACGTGGAGATAGCATACTTCATCATATACCATATTAGCATTTGGAGCTAATGTGATGAGGTTGGGATTACCATACGGGCAAGACGCTCATATGGCGTTGACTGAATTATAGGTTGAACTAAGGACTGATATGGACAAAATAAATATAACGGTAAATTGCCAGATTAAATAAAAACCCCACACGGGTGTGGAGTTGGCAATAATCACGTCTCTCTAGTTATTAGATACGGCACATGGATTATTTATTTCCAACACTGGACAAGGTGACGAGATTTATCTCTGGGGTTATTATACACACTCCCTTGGGCATAGATAGGACACTAAAAATTGTGTGTGTGCTTATACTGGATTTATTTGGTGCCTAATACGACCCAATAAATTTCCAAAGCTCTCCCCGTACAAGGGAGGTTATGGCAAATTTTTTCGAAATTTAAAGGCGTTAGCCATATTTTTGAAGTCAAAATGGTTTGGAAATCGTAACTTTAAACGATTATTATGGAAGATCCGACCATCGGATTTTCCGAAAATGGAACCGTTGGGTTCGCTTTGGAAAGATCTTTCCAATGATATATAGTTCGTTAAGATCCAACGGTTAAATTTTGTGAAATGTTAAATTCAAATTTGGATGAGAGCAGCGCCCGTGCCGTCGAATGACCTGAAACGTCGTTCGATGAAAATAGGCTATTTTTAAATAAATAAAAATAGCGATAAATCGTTATAAATTATTATAAACGATATGGAATGGAAATAAACCGATTTTACTTGGTTTATGGGATATTCTGATGGTTAGATGTATTTGACATGAAATTACTATATTGAATTGAAACGTGAATGTCAAGAAGTTAACCATGGAAAGAATTGATTTGAATTCTATTTATATGTGAATTATTTGAAAATATCGAGTTAATTCTCATTTCAAATTGTTGACCGACGATTAGAAGTCGAAGATATGAAGACGGTGCAAGACCGGTGATCTTCACATCTAAAGGATTACTACTAATGCCTTGGATTGGTTAGCTCCCAAGAAGGGGTTACAGTGGTTGTGGTCCAGACGTATTTTTGGATTGTCCGGATGTGCGACGGCCTCTCTCCTGTATTGGACATATGGGACGAGGAATAAAGTGCCTCTGGTTTCGTTCAAACCCAGAACGAACTAGTAAATGGGTGTGTGTGTGACATTGGATTTTATTCTATGTTGATTGATTTCTATTAAATATATATCTGTTTGGTGGTGGAGAATT
This sequence comes from Allium sativum, assembly GCA_030737875.1. Lineage (NCBI taxonomy): Eukaryota > Viridiplantae > Streptophyta > Magnoliopsida > Asparagales > Amaryllidaceae > Allium > Allium sativum. Next base: position 458,015,861 of record CM060909.1, read on the forward strand.
TATTCTTTTGCTTAACACTCTTCTCTAAGACGTATGAGCTTAGAGGTTATATATCGATAGACATTAGTCGCATGGCGTGGAATGTCAACGTGGCATGCTAGTGATCAAGGCTTTTGTTGAAAAGCAGAGCTTTATGGTTGATGATCAATGCATGGCTTTAATATAGCATAGCATTGTGTATAGCGTTAATTGGCGAGCGTCACACCCCGTGTATGAACCAGAAACGGGAGAGGACTTCTGGGAGGGCATGTATTTCCTTCTAGCTAGGAGTTGTGTCATGGTATGGAGCTTAGATATTTTTACTTATGTGGATGATGGAAAGTGAGGCGCCTCGGTATACCGGTCACTACGGGGCCGATGGATTGTTTGGTAAATATACTGACCAGTTTTATGCCCCATAGGGTGGGGAAACATATTGTTCAGGCATTTTAATCCTCTTCGTGTGGACCGGCCGTAATGATCCAAGGGTCACTCGAGCTCTAATCCTGGATCGGGCTAGAGTCTTGAAGTCGGGAAGGACGATCCCTTGCCTTGGTTCATGATGGAAATCCAACTTCCCTACGACATGTGTGGTTTTGACTGTAAACCTATATATGGCAACATGATATATGGTACCCATGCCGTCTATGATTGATAGATTATGATTGAAATTGTTTTTGAACATATATGCACTAATAATAATATCAAATGATTTTGATTTATATGTATCAAGCATATTTTTGGCCATTATAAGGTAAAACTTTATCCTCCGGCTTGCGTTGTATTGTGTGATGGGACCTAAGTCTTATAATGGCTTCATTTTCTATGAAAAGCATTGCATTGTTTAAATGATTTACTTTATTTATGCACTGGAAATCCATTGGAGTAAACCCATTCCACGTTACCGGCATGGTCTTGTGATTGACCTTATTGTTAAATAAGTTAAGTAAGATTTCTCATACCAGTCCCATGACTGACTCGTAGTTTGTTTCACTTGCAAACTCGGGTGCCCCTATTTTCTACACGGGAAACCTTGTGTTCAAGTTTTAGTAGGCTCATTCTGGATAGCTATGGAGCTGAAAATGGATTCTATCATTTCTATTATGCTGTTCAGATTTCGTTATGTATATTATGTTTGATTCCACTGTAGACATTTTATATAAAGCTGAAACTGTATTTTGTACTAAATATGATCCTGTTATACTGTGTAACTCTGATGATTATATTTTTTCCAGTGTAATTTGTTGTACATTATCTGGTGTAATGATATATTTCTGTTCTGCTGTTATTGTTTATGTGTTATATTCCAAAGATTATCCTTGCTTTCGTGGCACGATAGTTTGTGGTTATCACATTTCCTTTTTAGCATAAAGATTTTATTCCCCGGAACCATTGTTCTAACCCCCTCTTCTTAACAACATAGGTTAGACATGATGATGGAGCATGCTAGACGATGATTTAGATGATGGAGCTTGGCGATGGCGATTATTACCTTAGTTTATTGTTGTTATCTAATTGTATCCCAGATATTGTAATCATGATGTACCTTGACTTAGTATCTATGACCTTTTGTATCTGACGTATTTGATATTATGGTATTTTTTGATATGGTGTATCTACGTCCCGGATCCAACAAAAGTGGTTTCATCGAAATCCGAGGTCGTTTGCAAAATGGCTATTTTTAAGGGCCAGAATTCCATAGCGACTATTCTGAATTTTCAACTGGACATATCTTTTTATCCCCGTTATGAAATTTCAATTTTTCGGATTCGTTGGAAAGGTATTCTCAATTAGATTCTATTATTTTTGGTTTCATTAAAATCCGGTTTATTTTGCACCCGGTACATTCATTTGAATTTTGAAATCGAATTATCGAACTACCGCGCCATTTTCAATTCCTTTTATAATTATAAATATTTATATTCTAACGTCGAGCTATATAAATATATTCGTTCAAATTCTATTCGAAAAAAATTTCTCATCATTATTATTTAAAATAATTCATTTTAAATATTCAAAATTTGCTAAAATTGCCAAAATAAAAATTTTAAATTGGCTCAGATTTTCGGGTTATTACAATCTCCCCCACTTAAAACGTTTTGTCCCCGAAGAGGAACAAAGCCGAAAGTTGTTTAACTAATCAACTCAACTTTCACTATTTTCATTACGGCTTAAGTTCTTCAACTTTTCAGTTTCTAAGAACTTTTCAAATTTTTCAAAAATTTGGCTAACACCCTAAATTTTCGAAAAATTTCGCCATAACCTCCCCTACACCGGGGACTTCGGGATATTTCATATAGCCTCCCATGGCCTTCTTCAATCAAAAAGAAAAGGAAAAAGCCAAGCGGCTAGCCAAGCGGCTAGCCAATCGGCTCACAAAATCATCATCACCCAAACAAAACCGTAAATTATGGTAAACATGTACCTATTTGTCAGGCAAACAATTTTATTCTCTGCTCTAGCCTCCTTGCAATGACTTGTTCAACGTAAGTACATGTATATGCAAGCAAATGCGACTAATTTTCAATACAATTCACTATTTGATTCAATTTGGTTATATGATTCAACATTTAATTAATCAAACAATAATCAACAACACAATCAACAATCAATTTGTTTATTACCACTTCAAATTCATAACTTTGATATATTGTCAAAAATCACATTTTTGATGCCAAATCACAACAATAGGCCCTATCTAATTTTGGTTCTTACACCAGTCAATAGGAAATATATAGACATCTCACTTTCGTCACTCGAACATAAATTCTGATGATGTTTCGAACCACCATCAGAATATCCACGGGCGACTAGAGTGTGATTCTATATCTAGCCAATATATTAAAACTTCGAATACACGCGGATCAGACGTATATGCAAAATCTTTATATAATAGATAGTCCAAATCAATATAAATAAATATTCAAATATGAATAATTCGATTTAAATTTTCAAACCAAAATTTGTTTTCATTTTCAAAAATATACTCTTCACACTCGTTCTAGGATACTACTGATCCCATCTCTAATAAGTCATTCCCATTGGATATTACTAATCCAATATTTGATGAATTCTTTCGTATGGTTCTAATGTGTCCTGTCCTCTGAGCTTTGTAAACCAAAGCTCTGATACCAGCTGAAACGACCCGAACTTCCCCGGTGAGGAAAGCCCGGATTGAGTCGAGAATAAGCCACAAAATAGAACGCAGACGGAAGAACATTTCATTGTTAGTTACAACAATTCCATCAGAATACCAGAATATACAGAGTATAAATGAATAAAATACATTCGATAAATATCAGAGATTACAATATATTACATAGCAGCTGAAAATAATACAAAACACAACTAGAAGGAGATATACGGATATAAAGCTTTCCGGATATCGTTCCAGCTGTATACCAGGATCCTGTGAATATAAATCTGCAAAACCAAAACTACTAGCTGCCCATGTCAAAATAAGGGCACCCAGAGTTTAGGTTTAAACAATAAATTCCAGGTCAGTCATGGGACTGGTGTGAGAACTAAAACAGTTATTTAAAACTTTACCTTAAATAAGATATATTAAGGGACCACGCCGTATAACATGGAACGGGTTTCCTCCCAAGAATACCAGTGCATATAACAAAACAACACAATGCTTTTTGAAAAAATGAAGCTATTATAAGACCCAGGTCCTATCACACAATGCAACGCAAGCCGGGGGATAGGGTTTTACCTTATAATAGCCAAACATGCTTAGTACGTTTAAAACAAGTCATTTGATACTATTATAAGTGTATAGTTTCAAAACAATTTCAATCATAAATATCAATCATAGACGGCATGGGTACCATATATCATGTCGCCATACTAGGCTTTACAATCAAAACCGCACTGTCACGTATTTGGAAATTGGGTTTCCATCTGTGAACCGAGGCAAGGGATCGTCCTCAACCGATTCGAGACGCTCTAGCCCGTGCCTCAGGAACAGCCGCAACTGCCCCTTGGATCGTCAGGGCCGGTCCACCGATGTGGATTATAATGCCCGAATACTACGTTTCCCCACCCTTTGGGGGTGTCAATGAGCCAACGAATGACTCCATCGGCTTCACAAAGTCACCGATATATCTGAGGCGCCTCGCAACAGCAACAACCACATAATTCAAACTTGTCAGGGCGTGTAAAACCACTGACGCCACTTCTAACTAGAAAGAAACGCATGTCCCCCCTGAGATCCTTCTCCCGTTTCTGGTTCACAACCGGGGTGTGAGGCTCGCGAATCCACGCTACACAAAGCCATGCCACACAGGCTGTGCTTTGATCATCAACCATAAGACTTTGTTTTCAACGGAAGCCTTGATCATTTGCCACTTAGGCATGCCACACAGGCAATTCACTCCATGCGATGGATATCCATCAATATATAACCCCTGAGCTCGTACGTCTCAGAGAAGGGCATTAAGCAAGAGAATAAATTCTCCGCCGCCAAACAGATATATATTTAATAGAAATCAATCACACGGACTAAAATCCAATGTCAGACACACAGTCCATTTACAAGTTCATTCTGGGTCTGAACGAAACCGGAGGCACCTAGTACCCCGCATATCCATCGATCTCCAAGTACGTCTGGACGACCACTAACTGATTCCCTCCTCTTGGGTGTACGGCCCAATCAAGATCATCAGTAACCACCCAAACGACATGAAGACCTCCGGTCTTCAACCACCATCTTCATCTTCGACACCACGTCGAATCAGTTATTCAGAATGGGATAAACCCGGTCTTTCTGAACAACTCGCGTATATATATAATAAACATGTGTTACACAAAAACAACATACGCCTCATTCCAATTCAGGATATTCTTTTATTCAAATGTTCTTATACTTTGGGAAAGGTTCCCATTAATTTTATTAAAGATAAATTCTTTAAATTTATTCTTTAATCTCCTTTGAATATCAATTCAAACTAGTCGGGATTAGCGAACCACACCGAAATAATCATTTATTTTAATTTCCCAATCCCAACCTATTCATCCCATGAAGTAAAACTGGTAATACTTCATATCTAACACCACGGTGTTATCGGTAAATTCAATTACCATTTCACGTTCAAATCTAATTAAAGATTTAACTATCGCCAAGAGTAAAACTGGTGATACTCCATTCTTGATCTTTTCAATCTAATTAAAGATTCATTAAACCTCCATTTAGTTTTAATCTTTGACTGGGTTAAAGAATCAGTGTCATTTAAAACACGGTTCACGATAAAACCAAAATCACATCACACTTCAATCAGTCCCTAACCGTAAATTAGCAAGTGAGCAATTCCCTAAGTATTAACCCCGAAGGCCGAAACCAAAATCAGATCAATACCCCAGAAACCATTCAACTTAACTAACCTCCAGTTAGTTTCTGATTTTCTTAACTTCTTTGGGTCTAAGAACAATATTATTTAAGATACCGCTCACGACAACCCAAAATCACATTCCATTAATTATCGGGTTAAAGAACAAGTGTTATTTAAAACACTGTTCACAATAAACCCCAAAATCAATACCAATTCAATTCCAATTAAATATCATTTAATTGGTACAATTCATTAAATCTAAATAAAAAGATCTAATCCTTTTTCTCAACTGGACTTAAGAACAGTGTTAATGAAGACACCATTCACGACAAACCCAAATCACATTTGATATTAAATACAAGGCTCTGAATAGAAAATATATCGTCTTATATTGAATATCAAATTCTACGACCAACAAATATCATATAGGAAATAACGATATATATATATATATATATATATATATCTTTCAAATTTCCATAACAACATCTGTATAATCATGAAATCCAACATTGAAATATTCCAAAGACAATTTCGATTCAAATCCATTCCAATTCAATTATTGGAAATTCTGGTTACTTTTAAAACCCTTTTCAAATTCAATTTATTTATTTAAAAATAAACAGAATTATAATTCTAGTTCAAAACTAGTTCATTTCGATAAAAATCTATTTTATCTTTTCAAATATGGAGTTTTCATCCCTATTCTTCCCAAATCATTTCTTATGATCTTACACAAATTATTACTATTTGTAATAATTTTATCAAGGCCCGTACAGTCGATTTCCACAAACTGCCATCGAACTACACTTACAACGACCTTTTCCAAATTTGATTTGGACATAATTCCAAATCCAACCGTTAGATTTCAAATCTCTAATATTCATTAGAAAGCCCTTTTCGATACGAACCCAACGGTTCCGGTTTTAGGAGAATCCGACGGTCGGATCTCCCGCAATATCCATTCGAAGTCAATGGTCGAAATTCACGAACTGCCACGGCGCAGCGCGTTCTATTTAGGCCATTATATATATAATATATATATATTATATATATTTCGTCGATCTCCATTCAAAACGTATTTTATAAATCGTTTTAAATTCGTTTTCGAAACGATTTCATCTTCATTTCAAATTCAAATCAAAATTGAAATTTTCCTCATAAATTCATTTTAAATTCATTTCAAATTGATTTTAATTTGAATCGATTTCAATTCAATTTCAATTCGTTTAAATTCAATTCAAAATGATTTCATTTCTATTTCAATTTAATTAGAATTTCAATTCTATTCGAATTTCAAATCATTTCAATTTATTTCGAATTTCAAATCAATTCAATTTAATTCGAATTCCAATTCACTTCAATTTAATTCGAATTTCAATTCACTTCAATTTAATTCGAATTTCAATTCACTTCAATTTAATTCGAATTTCAATTCACTTCAATATTCATTTCAATTTGAACAAAATCGATATAAATATCGTTCACGTCAAAATGGCGTCAATCTAGTCAACACGGCTTCATATATTTCTATTTTCAAATATTCTATTTCAAATATTTCTATTCAAATATTTCTTTTTCAAAACTGGAATGAGGCCCAATCAATTACCATATAATGTTAATTATATGGATTTTCTACAACACACGTATATAACAGCAACGATAAATCATCAACCATCATCCAAAGTGTGTTCTACACCGTATAAGCATCAAATATAAATATTTAACGCTTATAACAGTCTGTCAATCAATCGATCGACATGCAACTAATTATTGGGATTAGTGTATGTCATATATCATCCCAATACCCGTGTGGGGTTTCAAACAATCAAACACAGATTTTATTTGTGCAGTTGGGCGATGTGTAAAATTTATCGTCCCAATCAATATCAGTCAAATGTGTGTATATAAACAAATCATCTGATTTGTTTATATTTATTTCATTTTAAATACACGTTAAAAATTCTATTTTCAACTATAAAATATTTTTAACTATATAAATAATTTATTTCATTTCACATCACATCACCCAATCAACTACACATCAAAATCAAACAAACAAGCATACAAGCCGTCCATGGTCTGTGGACGACGGGTGTCGGGTGCTACTAAACACCGTCTGCATCCTAGTATATATTTATAACTAGAAAAATAAATTAAAGGTAAGAAGTTCTCACAGAGGGTTCCACTCCGCCGTGCTTTGCTTTCGAACTGTTGAACATCTGGATTTGCTTGCAAATCCAATTCAGTTCTTTTCACGCTGTTCACAATAAAAATTATACTTTTATATTTCTATTTCTTATATAAAGATCGAATTTTTATTTCATCGCTATAAAAATCACATTTTTATTTCAACATATATATAAGAAAGATCAGGTTTCTATTTCGCTACATAAATAAAAATCAAATTTTTACTATTTATATAATACAAATATCGTATTTCTATAATCTCTATCTTATAAAAATTGTATTTTTTTATAATCTCTGCTTTACGATAAAAAATAAAGTTCCTACCTTTTTAAATATAAAGTTTATACCTTTTTAAATATAAAGTTTATACCTTTTTAAATATAAAGTTTATATAAAAATTCAAACTTTGTTCTCATCAAAACTGATTTTTTTATCCTTATTTAAAGCTAATTACATTGAACAAACAAATATAAATAAAGATAAATAACTCACAGTAGGAATTTTGGAGCGGGGAGGGACTGTCGCTAGAGTTCGTCGGAGACAGGGAGGGGGAGGCGCGTAGGGTCGGATCAGCGGTCTGACAGGTGGTGGTCGGCGCTGTGGATCTCGCGGGTCCTAAGGCTCGGGTGTTTCAGGAGGAAGAGGGAGAGGGGAAAGGAGGTGTAGCAGGAGAAGAGGGGACGGCGACCTATCGCCGGAGGTGGGGTTGCCACCGATGGCGGCGACGACGAGGGGAGAGGGGCGACGGGTCAACGCGATGGTTTTTTTCCTTTTGATTTTGAAATGAACGGTAACGGGGGGGGGGGTAAAGGCAAAGAGGAAGAGAGAGAAAAGGAGTGGAGAGACTTTTATATATTTTCCACCAAAAAGTAACTTTTTATTTAGAACACGAAACGAAACCCACCGCCTGTCGTCCCTAGCTAATTACCCCCATTCCGAACACAATGGGATATGTTTCGCAAGCCAATTTGGCCGTTACGATCATTTTCCGTTGAATTTACATTTAAATCTTTATATTGAATTTTAAATGTACATTTCAAATTACCGGGGTCACATACGGACTCGAAAAATTCCAAAAAAATATTTTTTTGCTTCGTATTGACGATACGGTCCTAACAAAACTAGTTTCGTCAAAATCTGAGACCGTTTGAAAAATGTCCATTTTCCAGTCGATTGAAATTGACAAAACACGTTTTCCATTGCCACGCTCACATATTGAATTCAAAATTTATGAAAATTGGAATCTAGCAATAACTTGACATCCCGGATCCAACAAAAGTGGTTTCGTCAAAATCCGAGGTCGTTTGCAAAATGGCTATTTTTAAGGGCCAGAATTCCATAGCGACTATTCTGAATTTTCAACTGGACATATCTTTTTATCCCCGCTAAGAAATTTCGATTTTTCGGATTCGTTGGAAAGGTATTCTCAATTAGATTCTATTATTTTTGGTTTCGTTAAAATCCGGTTTATTTTGCACCCAATACATTCATTTGAATTTTGAAATCGAATTATCGAACTACCGCGCCATTTTCAATTCCTTTTATAATTATAAATAAATATTTATATTCTAACGTCGAGCTATATAAATATATTCGTTCAAATTCTATTCGAAATAAATTTCTCGTCGTTATTATTTAAAATAATTCATTTTAAATATTCAAAATTCGCTAAAATTGCCAAAATAAAAATTTTAAATTGGCTCAGATTTCCGGGTTATTACATCTATTGGTTTATTTTCAAATCTAAGCTGACGTGGCAAACTCTGATTGGTACGAGGACATGGCTGGCTCAAGTTTATATCCCTAAATCTAATGGCCTAGGATCTTTAGCCCCACCTATAAATAAACCTACAAACCCCCTCATTCTTCATAACACAAATCTCTTCTCCGCCTAAGTTAATTTTCTATTTTGAGGATAGGCCAAACTAAATTTAAATTTTAGGCGAATTGAGATTTTATGAATATAAAAATATTTTGATATATTTATATAAACTGAAGGTGGTTCTGCCGGACCATGAGATTTCTGGTGTGTTTTATAATTATTAATTTTTTGGTATTTTACAGTAAATAACCACTAGAATAGTTGTATAGTACTGTAGTTTTTCCTTACGTTTTTATATATATAGTTTTATTACAATTTTGTTTATTTTCTGTAAGTTAGTAGTTTTTCTATAAATTTCTTTTTGTAAGTTAATTCTATAGTTTCTCGGTATTTTTTTCTTATAGTTTTAAGATAGTAAGATATCTTCTAATCCTCTTACCTCCTTTTCTACATCTGATTTTACAATTTTATGTTTATTTTTTGTTATGCCAAAACACACCTTAATTTATATATATAGGCATATATACGGCTGATTTAGGCAACATATTTATGCGTTTGATTTTGGTGCTTGATTTATATGACTGATGCATCTGATTTGTGTGACTAATTATAATCCTTTTATTTTGCGCACGTTGGGAAAATATAATTAAAATGAAATTGTCCAAAAGTCTATTAATGAATTGAATATAAACTTACAGACAGTGAACATGAATGACAAAACTATTATAAAAAGGGTATTTGGATTGAAAAATAGGCAAAATTTGTAAGATTTGCCGATTAAATATGACACGGGTTATGACAGAAAAATAGATTGAAATATATCTGCATAAATATGACAGATTGTACAAACACAAAGAATCATAATAAACGAATGTGGATTAGATGCAAATATAATTATAACTTGAGGTTATAAAGGATCAAATAGGCTTAATATAAAATTGAACTTATATAACGTTAAGTTATAAGCCTAATTCTATAACGGCCTTGTAAATATGTGATTATATTGTGGCCTTGTAAATAAGTGATTCTATGGTTTGATGGTAAATCAATAGGGGTCCTAATTAAAGGGTATTTGGACCAATAGGATTTGTTTGTTGGGGATCCATACTAAGCAACATGCCATTTATCATATACGATCTCACACTGGGGAGGAGGTTAGGGAGCGCTCATGTTGTGCTAGGTAGTAAGATGGTCCAAATGGATGTGGTTGCGGGTGCGTTCTGGCAGTATAATGTGCGCGCATTGAACCAAATTGGAAAAATAAGACACTGCAATGCCTGTAGTAATGTTATATCTTTTTGCTGATGGGTCGGGCCTGATAGACTCAGGACCCATAATGGGCATAGTTTATCACTCTATGGTATTAGCAACCAATCAATGGGTAATATTAGGAAATGTCACTAATTAAGTTTAACCTTTTCTGTAATCATAAAAGTGCAATCAATCAAATGACTAGTGCAATAAAATAAGCAATCAAATGAGGTAGCAATTGACCAAACCTTCTTCGGACATCATTTCTTCATGTTCACCTAATAGTTGTGCACATATACTTCCCTACATGACACTAGGACTATTATTTTGCCTATTGCCTTTATTTATCAATTATGCTAGTAATTACACAGCTCACCAAACTTTATGTCTGACCCACTCCTTTTTCTTTTACCCAAGCAGACTTGCAAGGGAAAATTATTCATTGTTAGCAGGTTTGGAGGATTTAAGGCAGAGATAATATTTTCTTCCATTTTATGACAATATAATTATTATAGTCTGAATTTGTACTTGAGAGGGAAATTATTTAATTGTATACTCTGATTTGAGCTAAGATTATATAAGACACATGTTTTGCATTAAACTTATCTTATGTAAAATGTTTTTTTGTAATGACAAGTTTATCGAAAAATAAATGTTTTCACTGCTTTTGTTTTATGTTTTGTGAATCTTAATTTATGTGATTTGTTTCTTTGTACCTACAATGCTCTATATTCTTTAGTATGATCTTATTTGGGAATAACTAAGGGGTGCAGGGTGATTCATTTGGTATTAGAGCTAAGGTTACACGATTCCTAAAATTTGTTTAAAAACAAAGTGTTTTTCCAAAGAAAAATAGATTTTCAAAATAAAAAGGGTATTTTGAAATAAATGTTTTGCAAAGATCTCCTCAAGTCCATCTCCTAATGTAATACCCCATAGAATAAACCTAAAATAAACATGTGGTAATATAATTTAATAATAATATTAAATAATATGTTAATGGGATGAAAATGGAATTTTGGGTAATTAGGAATTGGGCCACGAAAGTATCGTAGTCGTGTTTGTGGAAAGGTTCCATTCTATCTTCATATTTTATTTACTGAGTATAGAATCTGTATGTAAAAGATATTAATAAAACAAGTTCTACGTAAATATTAATGCATAAGGTTTGAAATTTAAGTAGAATATATATACATCTAAATTATACTAATTATGGATTAGCATGAAAAGAGTATTCCAATTGAATTTGAAATTGTGTTTATATATTTATGTACAATAGGGGACAAATATAATCAAAGTAAGGGAAGAAATCAATCAATTAAATCAACATTTAATAAAAAAAAATTGAAGAACGGCCAGGAAATAAATTCCTTGGCAAAATCGACCCAATGGGTTGACCCCTGCCCTTGAAGGAGGTCGACCTAGGGGTCGATCGCCCTAGGTGAATAAAGGTGGGGAAGGCTTGTTTTCTAGGGTTTTTATATAAATTGCATACGCTGGCTGGCTGGATTTAATCTAATAGATCCTACGGTCTTTATTAACACTTGCAACTATATATACCACCCTCCTAGACTCTCCCAAACCCTATTCTTCATTTCATTCTTACGCCTCCATAATATCCTTCTTCCATTGCTAATTCTAGATCTTAGGTTAGATTTCTCTTCTAATTCTCTAACCTTTATTATATCCTCAATATTATAAGATTTATATAGGTTTGAAAATTCTAAACTTTAGTTTGTGTGTATATATATGTGATTCTGATTCATTTGATTCTTATATATATATATATACATACATACATACATATATATATATTAATAGAAGGATTGTAGCTCGATTGTGAAGGTTAGATCAAATCTATTTCTAATCATATTCTGTTGTTCTTCATTTCCAAAGCAATGTGAGTGGAAACCATCTAAATTTTATTTCTTATGTTTTGTAGTTTAGATTTGGAATATTATGCTTACATGGGATTTGGGTTAAATGATAATATAATGCTAAAACCTCCCAAATCCTGTATTTGTTGTTAGAACGGTCAATCAAACATATTGTATTTTTTCTTTTGTATTGTCTGGATAAATTGTGTATATACATGTTGGACACGTTGATTAGGGAAATTGACTTGAACACCTTAATTTTGATTGATAAGATTGACATTTCAAACGTGGTTAGGAAACTATTCTCATTCGCATGATTTATGTCTATTTATATATATTTATAGTGTAATTAAATGTAATATTAATGCATATTAAGAGCATGACAAATATGTTTAAACTAGGATTTTGAATTTGAATGTCCCCATAGGAATTTGTATGTATGTGTGTGATTTAATGGCCTTAAGTATAATTAATGACACATAGACACGAGGTTATCATTACTTGTAGTAGAAGCCTGCCTGGAATCGACCAGCATATCCAGCATCTACAAGTAATATGGGTTAATGTGAGAGGTATAGGTGCCATGGGCTATTATAATTATTACACTATGATAGGCTTAACTTGTAGTAGAAACCTGCCCAGAACCGCCCGACAAATCCAACTTCTACAAGTGGTCGGCTTAATGTAGGATGTCTTGTGTGTGTGTGTGTGTGTGTGTATATATATATATATGTGTGTGTGTGTGTGTGTGTGTGTGTGTGTGTGTGGAGTAGGCCTGCCTTGAGAAGGTATTAAGCGACTGACCTACCTTATTTAGGTATTAAGTAGTTAGGACTAGGTTCATTCCTATGGTTCACCCCTTGGTTTAGGACCCAAGTCTTGGAACCCTCCCTTACAAAAGGTCTTAAATGATCATTGGGTCCGCGTTTCCCTCATAAGTTTTTAAATGGTCCTAGTAGACGATAAGCAAGAGTAGGATAGTTCTCCAAGTAATGTCCGCTTCTTTTCTAGGGGCCCAGTGAGGGCTGACCTAGGGATGGTTTATATAAATGGCCTAAAGGAACCCGTCTAAGGGAAGTATTAAGTAACTAGGAGTTCACCTGTTGGGATAGCTAGACAGAAACAAGATAGTCCACAAGGAGTGTCTTAAGAAACCGTGTTCCGACCTAAACACGGTATTAAGTGACAATTACTCGACCTACAAGGAAAGTTTATATTGATGACAATGACGTTATGGACGAGAACTTAAGTGGTCAGGGGTCTGCCATAGGATCTTAAGTAACCCGTAGGTATGTCCACCCTTCAAGAATTAGGAAATGGTCTTAAATGGCTAGGTATAGCCCGCCTTGTGGGGGGTATTAAGTAACTATAGGGATGTCCGTCCTCAGATAACTTTGTAGGGTATTAAGTGACCGTAAGTTGGTCCGCCCTTTGATTTACATATAGGCCTTAAGTGATTGTGAGGATGTCTGCCTTGTGTGTTTAAGTTGTGTATGATGGTTTGCGTAGACAACATGAAGAGTTTATGTGAAAACCCGTAACTTCCCCGCAAAGGAAAGCGTCGGATAGTTCGAGAACAAGCCACAACAGAACGCATATAGAAGAACATTTCATTGTATATTACAACAATGCATCAGATTACAAGAATATACAGAGTATAAAAGAATATTACACAGAAATATCAGAGATTTAAATTACATTTAAATACATCGCAGCGGAAAATAATACAAAACACAACTAGAAGGTGATATACGGATACAAAGCTTTCCGGATACCGTTCCAGCTGTAAACCAGGATCTTGTGAATATAAATCTGCAAAAACCAAAACTACTAGCTGCCCGTGTCAAAATAAGGGCACCCAGAGTTTAGGTTAAAACAATAAACTCCAGGTCAGTCATGTGACTGGTGTGAGAACTAAAACAGTTATTATCTTTATTTTCAAAGTTAGGTAAATCAAGGAACCACGCCGTATAACACGGAACGGGTTTCCTCCCAAGAATACCAGTGCATAAAACAACAGCGCAATGCTAAATAAAGAAAATGAAGCTATTATAAGACCCAGGTCCCATCACACAATGCAACGCAGCCGAGGATAGGGTTTTCCCTTATAATAGCCAAACATGCTTAGTACATTTAAAACAAATCATTTGATACTACTATAAGTGCATAGTGTATAAAACAACTTCAAATCATAAGTATCAATCATAGGCGGCATGAATGCCCCATACCACTATGTCGCCATATATAGGTTATACAATCAAAATCGCAAAGTCACGTATTGGAAGTTGGGTTATCATTTATGGTATGAACCGAGGCTAGGGGCAAGATCCTCACTGATTCGAGACTGTCTAGTCCGAGCCTCAGGAACAGCCGCAACTCCCCCATGGATCGTCAGGGCCGGTCCACCGATGTGGATTATTATGCCTGAACACTACGTTTCCCCGCCCTTTGGGGCGTAAATCTGGCCCGTCAGCCGACCAGAAGCATCGGCCGAAACCGATATCACGAGGCGCCTCACTTTTCAGCAATAAGTAACATCCACATGAGTCAAACTCGTCAGCCAGTTCAAGCACTGACGCCACTCCTAACTAGAAAGAAACGCATGTCCTCCCTAATGTCCGTCTCCCGTTTTTAGTTCATACCGGGTGTGATACTCGCGAATCAACATTACACAAAGCTACGCCACAAAGGCCGTGCTTCGATCATCAACCACAAGACTTTGCTTTTCAACAGAAGCCTTGATCATTTGCATCTTAGCATGCCACACAGGCAATTCACTCCATGCGATTGATATCCATCAATATATAACCCCTGAGCTCGTACATCTCAGAGAAGGGCGTTAAGCAAGAGAATAAATTCTCTGCCGCCAAACAGATATATATTTAATAGAGATCAATCACACGGACTAAAATCCAATGTCAGACACACAGTCTATTTACAAGTCCGTTCTGGGTCTGAACGAAACCGGAGGCACCTAGTACCCCGTATATCCATCGATCTCCAAGTACGTCTGGACGATCACCAACTGTTTCCATCTTCTTGGGTGTACAGCCCAATCAAGATTATCAGTAATTATCCAAACGACGTGAAGACCTCCGGTCTTCGACCATCGTCTTCATCTTCGACTTATCGTCGTATCAGTTATTCAGAATGGGATAAACCCGGTCTTTCCGAATAACTCGCGTATTATTTTAAATAAGTGTTACACAAACACAACATACACCTCATTCCAATTCATTAGTCACTAACCGTAAATTAATCAAGAGAATAATTTCCCAAATATTAACCCCGAAGGCCGAAACCAACATCAGATCAATATCCAGAAAACCATTCTGCTTGGCTAACCGAGAGTTAGTTTCTAAATTTTACATTCATAGGGAAAGGTTCCCATTAATTTTATCAAAGATAAATTCCTTGAATTTATTCTTTAATCTTCTTTTGAATTTTGATTCAACTAGTCGGGATTAACGAACCTTACCGAAGTAATCGTTTTTTTTAATTTCCCAATCCCAACCTATTCATCCCATGAAGTAAAAAAGGTAATACTTCATATCTAACACCACGGTGTTATCGGTAAATTCAATTACCATTTCACGTACAAATCTAATTAAAGATTTAACTATCGCCTGGAGTAAAACTGGTGATACTCCATTCTCGATCTATCCGACACTTTCCTTTACGGGGAAGTTACGGGTTTTCACAGTTTACACTGCCAAATATAGGAAATTGTCATTCCTAAACATATATGTTTTTCATTCACCATAACTATATGTTCCAACCTCCCTTTTCTTAACATAAACAGGTTAGTAGGTAAGGACCTTGGATCAGTGATGATTAATGATCGCTTGGAGGTGGAGCTGTTCGATGGAGATTTTGTTATTTATGACAGTATTATTATTATCGTTATTGTTATCATTATGTACTTGGGATAATTATTGATGTACCTATTATTTGTTGAGACTTATTTTATTTGACTTTATGGTTTTATTTATGGTACATCTATTTTTATGATATTATATTTTATACCTTACGTTGCATGAGATTCTGATTTTCATCTAGACTGCTTGGTGATATCTATTTTAGTACTTCCTTATTGGAACCAATGATCCATTTAGAATGGCTTTAAGTTTTGATGGGTCTTTTTCTGGATTGGAATTTAGGCCCATTCCGAACGGGTTGTTACATTTGGTATCAGAGCATAGGTTACCCGATTACGGGGAAGTATACGTAAGAGAGACATATTTGTTATTTGAAATTGTTTTCGAAATTATATGTATATGTACTACACCCCATCGACATACACAATTAGACTAGGAAACCTTATCTTTCTTCCTATTTGGGCCTTGATACTATCTTAGGAAGTCCACTGAAGTGTTTTTTACCTTTTCAGATAGTAGAAATGGCCGATAAGCAGCCCAAGCGGGAGAATCCGGCAAGGAATCGATACTTGCCTGAATGGTTTTAACAGTATCTTAGGACTGTGTAACGGGTCTCTACTGCCAATCCTTCTCAAGCGGAACCAGCAACTTACCCATTGAAGGGCCCCTCAACTTTTCTTGTCTTTGCAAAGGTTTCGTGATTTTAGGAGTAAGCCATTTTTGGGAACTGAGAGCTTTCTTGAAGCCAAAGCAAGGATAACTGAATGCAAAATATTCTTTGAGGATACCAGAAGGGAGGATCGGCTTAAGCTTAGGGTAGCGACATGGCATTTGAAGGAGAAGCCCTTGAATGGTGGAATATGATTTCACAAGAGAATGTGGGTTGAGTGTTTACTTGAGGGAGAGTTTAGTACCAACTTTGAGAATAAGTTATTACCTAAAATTGAGATGAGCCTAAAACTAGAAAAGTTCATTCAGTTGAATCCAAGAGAGTTGGATCTAAAAGAGTACATGGGAAAATTTACAGAATTTTCCAAGTTTGGAAGTGGGTCGGTGGATACCCATATGGATATCCCTTAGGTTTGTTAAAGGATCGAATTCTCCATTAAGGGAAATGCTTTTTGCCTAAGTGACGTTCGGATCTACCGTTGATTCCCTTATTGAAGCGACTATTATGTAATCAACATAGGAGGTTAAGGAAGTTAAGACTGATATGGGTGACAGTACTGTTAGTGTTGGGAGGAAGAAGAAGAAAAGTTCTTGGCTTAAGAAGAAAAAGGAAAGAAAATTCAAGAAGGAAGCCAAGACATGTTCTAGTAGGTGCCACAAGAAAGGGCATGAGGTGAAAGGCTGCAGAGTAAGCTTAGCAAAGTCAGAATTCAAATGGAAATGCGTTAACTTTCATGAGGACGTGCAATTGGTAAGTAATTGCCCTAAGCCTAGAGTAGTGCAAAGTGGTACTATGCCTTGGATGAAGCACCAATTGGAAGTCAGCCCCTTGAGATCAAGGACAACCTATGTTGGAAGGTATAATTTCTATCCTAGGAATATTTTTCAGTACCCTATTTGATTCGGGAGCCACCCAATTCTTTATTACTAGGAAGATTTTTGATTCTTTGAAACTTCCCTTATCCTTTGCTATCAATGTGATAGAGGTATCTAACCCTATCAGAGGAACTATGTGACTTTCGTTTATGTGCAAGTATTGGGCATCAGTGATGTTGACTTCTTCTGTGATGCGTATGTGCTTGAGTTCAAGGGGTATTGTCTTATTTTAGGAATGGACTGGCTATCATTTTACGGGGTCGACCTAAACTGCGATAAGAGAATGGTGTGCTTGAGAAGCCGTGGAGGCCATAGCTTAGAGATTCCTTATAGGACAGAGAATAAGGATTTAGCCTTATTTTCCTTATCTTCTAACTTAGTAGGACCATCTTAAATACCTATTGTAAGTGAGTTTCCTAATATTTTTGAGGATATCATAGGACTCCCAACCTACCAAGAAATATCATTTAGGATAGACCTCGAGAAGGATGTGTGGCATGTAGCATTGCCTTTAAGGCACATGGCTCTTGAGGAAAGGAGAGGCTTGAAAGACATATCTCGCAATTATTGCAAAAAGGGTTTATTTGTAGGAGTACGTCTGAGTATGGTGCACATGTAGTGTTTTCCACAAAGCCTGATGGATCTTTAAGGTTAGGTGTGGATTATAGGGAACTTAACAAATTAAGCTAGAAGAATATATACCCCTTACCGAGGATCGATGATTTGTTTGACCAATTGGGAGGAGCCCAAATATTTTCCCAATTAGATCCGGCTATTGGATTTCACTAGTGTTGGATGAGAATAATCCTAAGATAGCCTTTAGATGCTATGCAAATTGTTTGAGTGGGAGGTTATGCCTTTTCCTTGACGAATGCCCTTGTTTTCTTTGTAGACCTTATGGTAGGGTATTAAGAGGCATACTCAACAAGAGTGTGGTAGTATTTGTGGATGATATCCTTAACTTTCCCAAGGACTTTAAGGAACATGAGGATCATTTAAGAAAAGTCCAAGGAATTCCGAGGGAAACCTACTTAAGGTCAAATAGCCCAAATTTCACTTTTGAAAGGGATAAGTCAAGTTTTTAGGGAATATTGTTTGGGCAAAAGGACTAACAGTAGACCCGGCTAAGGTAGAAGTTGTTCAAGTATGTAGGATACCCCGTAATGCGTTGGAGATCAGAAGTTTTCTTGAGTTGGCAGGCTACCATCGAAAATTTATCTTGGACTTCACAAGGATCGCAACCCCTCTAGTACAATTGACGAAAAAGGATCATAAGTTTGTGTGGACTGAGAAGTGTTGTGCTTCCTTTGAGAGGTTGAAGGAATCTCTCACAAGTGCACCTATTCTGATTATCCAAGATGCAACGAAGATGTTTACAGTTTTTACAGATGCATGTAGGACCGGTTTAGGAGCGGTACTTATGCAGGAGGGTAGAATAGTTGCCTATACAAGTAGACAACTTAAGGATCACGAGAAAAGGTACCCCATCCATGACTTGGAGTTAGTAGCAGTAGATTTCACCTTTAAGTTATGGAGTCCAGTCTTGATAGAAAGGATTAAGAGTGAGAAAGACGTGATGATGAATTGACGTCATTAAAGGAAAATATTTCTATGGGAGAATCTTTTCTCATTCGGACAGATATTCTGTTAATAATAGTGGTAGTTTGAGGGGATATGTTTAGCTTTGTATCCCTAGGTGTGAATACCTTAGGCTGGAGATTCTCAAGGACAATCATAGGTCAAGGATGACCATACACCTCGGAGCTGACAAAATGTTTAAAACATGAAGATAAGCTTTTATTGCGGAGGAATGAAAAGAGACATTGCAGAGTTTGTTTCTAGATGCTTAACTTGTCAAAATTAAAGGCAGAGCAAGCGCTGCAACTATCATTTGAGATTCCTACATGGAAATTAGAACACATTTCTATGGATTGTATTGATGGACTTCCGAGGAGTAAAAAGGGAAATGAAGCTACTTGGGTCATAGTGGATCGGTTAGCAAAGAGCGCTCATTTTATTCCAATCAAGAAGAGTCAAAACGCTGCTTTATTAGCCCAGTTACATGTTAAAGAGATTAGTAGACTGAATGGGATTCAGACTACCATAGTTAGTGACAGAGATCCATTGTTCACGAGTGAATTTTGGAAGAGCCTTCAAGAAGCTTTGGGAACTACATTAAGCTTGAGTACAACCTATAATCCTCAAATCGACGGTCAAACCAAGAGAGTCAATGAGTTCTAGATGATCTTCTTAGATCTTGCATCGTAGACTTTGGAGGAGCATAGTAGCATCACTTGCCTTTGTTAGAGTTTTCGTACAACAATAGTTACCAAGCGACGATTGGTATGACCCCTTATGAAGCATTATATGCCGACAAGGTTTTATTCGGAACAGACCTTATCCATGAGTCAACGGAGATCATCGCTTTGATTCGACAGAGAATGAAGGCCCCCTAGGACCGACAGAAGTCATACGTGGATAGGAGGAGGAAAGAACTAGAATTTGATGTTGGAAATTTGGTATTTGTTAAAGTTTCCCTTCTCAAGAAGATAATTCGGTTTGGGAAGACTGGGAAGTTGGCTCCTAGATTTATTGGGCCTTTTAGAATCGTGGATAGAATTGGGAAGACGGCTTATCATGTAGATTTTCTCGAGCATTTATTGGGGGTCCATAAAGTTTTCCATGTTTCCCAACTTCGCATGCCTTATGATTCAACCGATAGACTCAAGCTTAATGATATTGGCGACTTAAGGAGCTTCAAGTTGGAGTCTAGATTGCCCCCACTCTCCCGTAAAGATTGTGGAGCACGGAATCAAATGACTCTACAACATATATATTCACGTAATCCAAGTTCAATGGGGAGATAACCCTCCGGAAAGCACCTAGGAAACTGAGAAGAAGATTAGTCTAACTCATCCAGAGCTTTTCTCGGGTAAATATTTCCTCGCAAATTTCCATTTTTGTTTGCATTGTGGTTGCAAGGTCGAATGTTAGGAGATGGATGCAACACAAATGCACCATGCACTCATATATAATTATATGCATATTAAGATGGTTTGCATACATATTGCATTACTTATTACACATACACGTTAGGACTGAGCTCATTATTAGCAAATCTATAGTTCATAATCACTATGAGTTATGGATATTTCTGGATGCTTATAAAATGACATGGGTGTATGACATGGATGTTAAGAGCGTTGTGTTCTTCGCCCCTTAAAATATATTTCAGGATGAAATCTCAAATAAGGGGGGAGAATGTAACACCCCGTAAAATAAACCTAAAATAAACATGATGTAATAAATTAATGGGTTGAAAATGGAATTTTGAGTATTTAGGAATTAGGCCACGAAAGTATTGTAGTTGTGCTCGTGGCGAGGTTTAGATCCATTTTCATATTATATTTACTGAAAACTTAGTCTGTATGTAAGAGAAATTAATAAAAAAAGTTATGTGCAAATATTAAGGCACAAGGTTTGAAATTTAAATAGAATATATATACATCTGGAATATACCAATTATGTATTAGCAAGAAAATAATATTCCAATTGAATTTGAAATTGTATGTATTTATATACAATAGGGGACAAAGATAATCAAAGTAAGGAAAGAAATCAATAATTTAATCAACATTAAATAAAAAAATCGAGAACGACTAGGAAATAATTCCCCTAGCAAAATCGACCCAAGGGGTCGACCCCTGCCCTTGAGGGGGTCGACTTAGGGGTCAACCCCCCTTCTGTAGGGAGGTCGACCGCCATGGGTGAAGAAAGGTAGGAAAGGCTTACTTTTTAGGATTCTTATATAAATTTCATACACGGACTGCCTGGATTTAGTCTAATAGATCCTACGGTCTTTATTAACACTTGAAACTATATATACCACAATCCTAGCCCCTCCCTAACCCTATTCTTCATTTGATTCTTATGCCTTTATTGTATCCTTCTGCCATTGCGAATTCCAGATCTAAGGTTGGATTTCTCTTCTAATTCTCTAACCCTAATTCTATCCGCTTTATTATAAGATATATATAGGTTTGAGAATTCTGAAATTTGGTTTGTATATATATGTATATAAATTATGATTCATTTGATTATTATATATACATATATATTAGTGGAAGGATTGGAGCTCAACTGCGAAGGCTGGATCCAAATTTATTTCTACTTATATTATGTTGTTCTTCATTTCCAACGCACTGTGAGCGGAAACCATCTAAGTTCTATTTCTTATCTTTGGTAGTTCAAATTTGGAATATTATGCCTATATGGGATTTGGGTTAAACGATAATATAATGCTAAAACCACCCAAATCCTATATTTTATTTGTTGTTGGAATGGTCAATAAGAAGTATTGTATTTTTGGGTTTGTGTTGTTTGGATAACGGAGATTTAGGCTTTAGTGACTAGATATAGCCTGCCTCATGGGGTATTAATTGACTGTAGGGACATCCGCCCTTAGATTACTTTGTAGGGTGTTAAGTGATTGTAAGTAAGCCCGCCTTAGATTTACATATAGGTCTTAAGTGATTGTGAGGATGTCCTCCTTATATGTTTAAGTTATGCAAGATTGTTTGCGCCTGAAGAGTTTTCACTGCCAAATACAGGAATAGTCATTCCTAAACTTGTACGTTTTCATTCCCTAGGACTTTATGTTCTGACCTCCCTCCTCTTAACATAAACAGTTTAGTATGTAAGGACTTTGGATTAGTGAAGATTAGCGATTGCTTGGAGGTGGAGCAATTTGATGTTGATTTAGTTATTTATGGCAGTGGCATTATTATCGTTGTTTTTATTGTGTATTTGGGATAATTATTGATGTACCTGTTATCTGTTGAGACGTAATGTATTTAACAATATAGTTTTATTATGGTGCATATGTTTTTATGATGTTATATTTTATCCCTTCCGCTGTGTAAGATTTTGATTTTCGTCTAGACTTCTTTGTGACATCTATTTTAGTACTTCCATATAGGAACCAATGATCCATTTAGAATGGCTATTAAGTTTCAATGATTCTTTTTGAGGTCGGAATCTTGGACCATTCCGGGGGGTGTTACACCTTTCCATATCCTGTTATGTCCTTTCTTCGTTGAGTCATCTATAGAGCGACCTATCCAAGTTACCTAGGTATAAGGACCTTAAATCTTTATAGGTTAAAGTTTTGATATGTGGATAAACCAATTGGTTAATAATTAGCAAGTCATTTGTTAGAACCAAAGTTAAAGAGAAACTTGCTACATGATAAATTACAAGTAGCACCAAGTATGGATAAGACAACCTTAAAGGGCAAGCATAGTAAGGTGATATAAAAGTACTGTAGCGATTCGTAAAGACATTATTAGATTAGTGTGGATTGCTTAGTGATTAACATGAAGTTAGGAATAACCCAGATTAGTTAGTTAAGAAAAATGGATATATTTTCATAATTTGGTTTGTAATTCCTATAGAAAACTTAATTGCAAGAATAAAAGGAAAAGGATATATGCTAGTGCGAAGTAGGGACTTAGCCGTATTGCTCATTATTTAACAACTTAGAGATAAAAAACGATTTGTAATTACAGATTTTTATTGATTACATTGTCTTATATTATGGAAATAGATTTTTGTACATTTTTAGTAACCACTCAAATACGAATAAGCATAACTTCCTAAAAGATAAACTTAAAAAGACCGTAAGTAAAGAAATGTTAACTGTCTTATGGTCTTTCTTGTTCTCCTATTCTATCTGATTTACCAGTATTCCAGTTCTTTATCTTTGATTCACTAGTTGACTATTTGCACTTTTCTAGGTCCAATAGTAGTTCTTTAACCTTGTAGGAGGATCGACATGGTTATCTATGGTGTGTCGGGTTTTGAAACTAGACATTCTAGGTATAAGAGATGCTTGAGGCGTTTCTGGGTATGTGTTGATTTAAGATCGAGACAAGTTAGCCATATAATTAGTTATCTCAGATTTTGAAACTAGTGGTAGAGTTTGACTGAGATTCATATGTTCTGAGATTTTTTATAGGAAAATTTTAAGGATGGATTAGCTAGCCACTACTAGTGCTATTTTGGCTGCAATAGGAGAGTTGTCGGGCTAGGATATGCAGTGTACAAACTCTTAGGATTTATTGCAACCCTAATGGTCAATCATGATTGAGTTTCCTATTTTTTTTCTTAGTGCATCTCTTGGTGATATTTGTCTTGTTCTCATTGCGATAAACTTTCTGAATAAAGGAAGTGGTTAAAAGGTTACATCTTACCAGAAAGGTTGATTTTCAGATTTATTACAACAATGCTTAACTTGTGGCGTTACCAGTAAAGCATATAGTTCCATGGAAAGAGAACAGACTTGAATTCCATACCTACGGCTAGAATTTTTTAGATATGGATTGATGCTTATGATATTACTTGGTATGAATTTATTTGGAGTTCAAACAGGTTAGTTATATGATGGGTTGTCTTAGACGTTGAGAGAAGGATAGTTACTTTGAGTTACGCATAGTAGATGCACCTAATGTTGACCTACGAAGAATCAGTTGAAATTAATTATTTTACTCCTTAGACCAATCTTTTTGTAGATTGATTTCAGTATCTTTGATAGGAACTTTCCACATGCGTTTTGAGTAGTCATTGGACTTCAACCATATTAAAAAGTTTTTTGGGAAAAACAAGCAAGAAACTTTTGGGAAAAAATAATTAATGAGAATGTAGTTGATAGTAAATTCTTGACTTTTGGTATAAGAATTTATGTAATACCTTATGGTGTGGAAATACCTCTTGGACCTTAGAGAATTTAACCCGGAAGTATATATAAAATTTTTGATAGAGATTTAAATATGAATTTCACCATTAGTTATGCTCGATAACTGAGGGCTTGGTGCTCATCAAGGTTATGCCGCTTGGGCATGAGGTGGATATCTAAGAAAATCCGTTTGAAGAGATATACTTATGGGATGAGTTGATAACTAATTTTAAGAATTGGATTGGTAGATTAAATTTTTATGTAACCACCAAGTTGAAGAAACCAATAAATTTGGCAAGTTGACAAGTGATTAGAACATTGTTAAAGTTTCAAACGAATAAATGACAAGATTGAAAAGTTGTGTTTCAAGGAAAGGAAAATTAAAGAAGTATAATTTGTTTGGAAAGAAGGAAATCTATAGGATTACTTTGAGTTCAAACCCCATATGTATATATATGGTTTTAGGAATAGAAATTTTAAAGAGCTAATATGTTTTGATATGAAATCCGCATTTCTGGAAATTTCTATTAAGGTAACTATATATATACTTCAAATGAGATTTTAGTAACTTTATGAATAATAAGTTGTCTCACTATGATTTGTCAAATGATATTTTGAATAATAATAGTGATAACATGAGTTTTAAATATACATACATACATATATCTATATATAAAGATTTAAAAGAAGTAAGTCCTTATGGGGTTGGACAGCACAAGTGGAAGAAATGGAAGAGCACAAGACAGTAAAGATAAAAACTAGAAATCAGATTACAGATATGGTAAAAGGTTTCTTAACTTAGAGGGTAAACTCTAGAATTTCGAAACTAAGTCATGACAACGATTTTACGGTGTTGAATTAGTTTCGGATGGATTCAAAATGGATAAAGAGAAAACATAAGAAAATGGAAGACTTTGGGGATAAGTGGATCAACTCAAAGGATTTCTTTCTGAATTATTTAGAATAAGTGGGTAAGATGAAAGCTCTACAGTACATTTAGTTAAAGTGACTTAGTAGTAATAAGAAAGACTATTCAGCTAAAGAATTTTGCATAACTTCTAGTTATAACATCTTGGGTGTATTTGAAGAATTCAAGTTTCTTACCTGTGTTCTTTTGACAAACATTCTTTAGATATCCTATTATTAGTTTTTCTTTCGATCAGAATTTTTCTTCTAAGTATCCTTGGGAAGGAAGGATCTTTGAATTAAGCCTAAGGATGGTAGGATTGATTGTAGACATGTTACTATAACATTTTATGCATGATGTACGCATATGGATTGTAATGACCCACATTGACAGAGGTATTATGATTAATTTATTTTATTATATAAATGGTGGGTTAGTGAATTTAATGGTCGTGGAATTAAATAATGGTGAATATTTAATTTAAATAATATATTTAATTCTGAAATAAACAGAATTGGCTGAAAGGGCGATATGGTGTGAACCGGATCATCTGTGGTATTTAATTCAGCTTGGAATTGAATTTGAATAACGAATAAATTCAATCGTCGACAGTTGAACGTATAGTTTATAATATAATTATAAACGAGCTCGAAATGGCGCTGCAGTTCGAAAATTGGCGATTCGAACTTCAACTAAATATACAGGGTTCGTTTTGAATCGGATTTCTGTGAAACAAGAAATGTGTGGAGCTGGTGGAGTATATCTTTTTAGTGGAAGAGAAAAATGGGGATTTCGTCGTGTAGATTTTGAGATATGTCCAAATCAAATTTTAAAATAGTCGTTATAGAATCGTTTATCGACCGTAATAGTTTATTCGATATAACTAGATATCGGGTTTGAATTTAGACAAGGTTCTTTTGGGAAATAGTGATAATTTAATTTTTAGAATTTTATAGTGATTTTTAATTAATTAAATAAGCAACTTTTTATTTGGAATATTTTGCACCCTATAACAACATTTTTGGGGTTTCACAATATGGGTTAACCTACCGATATTATTGTATTTCTGGGATCGGGAAGCCTTACTCATCTCAATAGTATTTTTACTTCCGTCTTTAGCAGGCCATAGGCATATGAAATTTTATGAAATCGACACCCTAAAATATCTAAACCTCATACTATATAATACCCTTTCCTAAACCTAATCTTGGCATTTTTCTGGTCAGACACTTCTCAAGCCGTCGCATCATTTTCTTCTCAAAACACAAACTCATGATATTCAAAAAAATAAAATAAAATCCCCTGCTCCCTTGGGAAAAATCCGATGGTTATGTATTTACAATCCTAAGGGTTCTCTCTTCAATACGATATAGGTATCAGGGGGTTCGAATTTTATCTCTGTTCGATCCTTACTAGGCAGCATGGGTCTTCTTGTCTAGGGTTCAAGTTCTAGCAGACGGAGGAAGTATTAGTTCGATTTGTTAATTGGATTTGTGGGTCAGTCCCTCTTCGATTCTGTACAATTTCAATTTGTGCGATCGTTCTTAGGAAGCTCGCGTTTGAAAACCCAAGTAGGGCGGAGCACTGTCAGAAGCAGGAGTTGAACTGGGTGAACGGATCGATGGCGCGGTGGTTGTCAGGTGAACTCCAGTCAAGGGTGTAGGATGCGACAGGGAGTTGAACGGAGGATATTACTGTATTGTTTTGGGGTGGTTCGAGTTCTTCAAAATGGAGATCTGTGAGGTCTGTTCGCACTCTTGTAAGGTGCTGTATTTGTGGAGTTCGTCGATTGTTATCACAGAATTTATGTCAGAAGTTCGAATTTATTTTTGTAGTGACTTAGTGAAGGAAAGATGTCGCAACTATTTTGAGTTTTTCTTGAACTTGGGGTCACGTTGGGTTCACTGAAAGGTTGGTGAAATTGGATTTCTTCTTTCTTGTGGGATTGTACATGAGCGAATTAAACTGGAGCAAAGTAAGAGAGAAGAAGGTGATGGTCCTATTTACTGAGAAGGAGAAGCATACTGGAGCACAGCCTTTGGAATGGACGGAGAAGGTCATGCTGGTTTGGGCTTTTCAAGTTAAGGTTGGGCCGAAATTTGTAGGTAAAGCCCAAAAAATATAAAAAGGAAATTTAAAGTTTATTTAATTAAATTTCGTATACAGTCTTGTAAATATATAACAAGCAAAATTTTCTCCTCATATAACAGAGTCGAACAAAATCGATAACATTGGAATTTTAATGATGAAATCTTCATTGTGGAACAGATTTCGTTGTATACTGAGCTACTGGAATTTCAAAGGGGGAAATCAAATGCCGGAATGGACAAACTGACCGTAAATCGTTACTTAACGATTACGGACAATGTGAGTAAAACTCACCAACTCTGAACAGTTTATAATTTCATGTTGTATTTTTAGAACTGTTAGATATTGGCTGATTGACTGTGTGTTGACTGTTTGATTGAACTGCTAGTCAGTTAGTTAAATTTCTATATTGATTCTGTTTAACAGAATATATCATATGGAACTGAAAGTGATGTTATCTATATTGTTTAACATCTGTGATGCAGGGAAACAGGTTGGAGGAATCCAACTGGATTCCTCAACATTTGTTTTACTATTTTCATATATTGTGATATATGACGTGTTATATAATCTGTTATGGATTATGGGTGTTGGAATGATGTTGATCATTGTTATTAGATATTTTAAATATCATAAAGACCCTGGGATGTAAAAAGGATTTATTTCAATGTATATTGAAATAAAAGGGATTTTATAAAATCAACAGATTTTATAAAAGGAAATATGTCGAAAATAAAAGGGAAAAATGTTTTTAAAACGAATAGAGTTTTATAAAAGGGAAATCATTTGTAAAGTGAAGAACTGTTACTGAAAGTAAATCTTTATAAATGAATAGTTTATTCGATAAAGTTAAAAGAAGTTAATCGATGTTAGTTTAATCGATTAGAGAATAAAGTTAAAAGAAGTTAATCGATGTTAGTTTAATCGATTAGAGAATAAAGTTAAAAGAAGTTAATCGATGTTAGTTTAATCGATTAGAGTTAAAGTAAAAGGAGTTAATCGATGTTAGTTTAATCGATTAGAGTTAAAGTAAAAGGAGTTAATCGATGTTAGTTTAATCGATTAGAGTAGAAGCAAATGAGTTAATCGAATATAGTTTATTCGAAGAAAGTAAAGGGAGTTATCGAATATAGTTTATTCGAAAGGAGTTAAGTGAAATGAGTAAATCAATAGCATTAGTCAAATAGAGTTAAACCAATAGTATTAGTCCAATAGAGTTAATTGATAAGGGTTAATCGAATAGAGTTAAGTGAAAAGAGTCAATCGAATATAGCTATTCGAAGGAGGGTTAAGGAAGTCAGTAAAAGGAATATAAAGTGAACTTTGCCAATTTCAAAGTTAGAAATGTTGTTCAGTTAAGGTCTGAGAGGTTGTTCTACCCCAACTTGATTGGCTTCGTTTTTAACTAAGGAATAGTTAAGGTTCGGCAGTAAAGGTAATGGTTTGAGTTGACATCGCGATGGTTTGTTTAAACATCTGTCAAAGTCCAATGAAGAAGCTTTGGAAATGTTTCCAAATAAGAAACCAGAAATGTTTTCTAATAAAGAAAACAAGAAATGGAAATGTTTTCCATTGTTAATAACGTATATTTTCTAAATTTAGAAAATAACAAATATTGAATATGGGGAAACAGGAGATAAGTAGATTAATGAAATAAAGAGATTAATGTTGAGTGATGTTTGATCGATATAATTTCCATTTGGAAATAATATCGTTGTTTGCACACTTGTTTTTATTCGATAGTTAAATCACAGACTATCGAAGTTTTGACCATTTTAACGTTGTTAATATGGAGAGACCGGTTGGATTATTATCCAAAGAACCACTCTGTATTGGCATAAGCTTTGTGAATCATATATGCCAATGGAAATTGAAGACGGAGTTATGCAAGGGCTATCCTGTTTACAGAATAGTGCCTTCGGTTCATCCTGTTCCTGGATGACTTGTATGGACGGATGTCTGACAGAGTATTTCCAGACGTTCACATATATTGATTTCTCCAACCGTACCAAGAGTGGAAGCGGAGAAGGAAACTACATTTAGCTAACACGTAATGTATGGTTGAGGAAGTCAATCGGTGATTTGATGGATTTGACGATGTGGCATTCAAAGTGAATCTGGTATGATGATAAAGCGTAGCTTCTAGCCTCATCATCCGGTAAATGACAGAAATCGGGCTGGCAACATGGCTAAGTCAGTCGCACCAAAGTAGGGTGTATAATCACCTGATCTAGAGTTTCATTTATTTCCAAAAATCTATTGTTGATGCTTTCCCATTCAGGAGACGGTTGCTGATCCCAACCGTTGGTGATATACATTCGATACGCTCAAGCGAAATGAGTGGTCGGTCATGTGTGGCCGGGTTGCAAGATGTTCTTGTTGAACCCAGTGCATTCCTCTCTAGAGGTACGCAAGCGAAAGGTGGTTCCATACCTTGTCATAGTTGGAAATCCATTACCCAATACGTGCTTGCGGTTTTGATTGTATACTATATATGTAGAACGTGAGATGAAAGCGTTTCTACTAGATGATTATTATAGTTGTGGTTGATAGACATTATTATAATATCAAAAGGGTTTTTGATATAAAGATATTTGGATTCTCATAAGGGAAAAACCCGTTCCGTTATGCTGCGTGGTCTTATGAGATATCGTTTACTTGTTCAACTGTTTTTAACTGTTTTACTCACACCAGTCCCATGACTGACCCGGAGTTTACTTTGTTGTTTTCCCTAAACTCTTGGGTGCCTAAATTTGTACGGGCAATCAAGTAGTCGGGATTTTACAGATACACTGGAAGAGCTGGAGCAGGAGGCTTCAGGATCATATAGCTATAGTTATTTCCGCTGTGTTGTAAGTGTTGTACTTTGATAATGATGTATATTCAAATACAGATGTATATTTCGAAGTTATGTTACATATATTATATGTTATTCGTTCCGCTATGAGATTCGTGTTACTCTGATATTGTGTTCTTCTTCTTCTTCTATTCTAAGTTTCTATCTTATCTATTCTCACCCTCTAATTTCTTTCACTAATTACCAGGATTTTTCGGTGTTTTGGTTATCGACATCGTGCTTATGTCGATAACCAAAGTTGCTCAAAATCCGGGTCGTTACAGTTGGTATCAGAGCTTAAGTTAAGTGAATTACCTTGGCTCTGTGGCGTGACTCGGTAGAGATAGGGTTAGTAATGCCCTAGATTGAGTTGAGTGTATATATACGAGTGAACGTATTCGTTATTGATATAAAAATTTGTTTTATATTGGAGATTTATTGGTTGAGTTGTTTATAGGTTCTGGTCGATCAGTTTGATCCACTGTATCGGTAGGGATTTTGTAAACACTCGAATACGATGAACCGTCATGGTATGTTTTGAAAAGAGGGTAAACAGAATAATTTTACCCAAATTATATTTTTGATATAAAGGATTTATATTGAAATGATTATAATATATTGGATATATTGGCTGTTATTATAATCGAGTAAGATTATAAGTAAATGGTTATGTAAATAACCAATCAGAATTCATATAAGTGAAATACGTGAAATCAGATGAGTTAAATCTGAAATTTTAACTAGGAATTGAATAAAACTCTGGAGAATTGGATAAGTGTTTGTAAATGGATTTGGATTAAAAATAAGGAAAATTTAAGATCCTGGGAGATTTTAAATTGTTTTACAAGCAGTGCGAATTATATTTTGAAATGAATTTCAAAGTGGAAATGGTTAGAAATGGTTTTATAGTATTGAACTCACTTCGATCGCTGGGAAATAGATTCTGATGATGACAGTTGCATCATCAGTATTCATTTTCGAGTTGTAAGTGACGAATTACTACCAGAGATACTGTTTTGAATTTGTTTTGGGAAAGACAAGTTGTGTTGAATTTCAAAATGGGATTTAAAAATAGAATTTGAATAATAGAATTTGAATTTTTAAATAGATTTGAAATATTAACTTGTTTTAAAGGAAATAAAACGAGAAGTTCCTTTATAAACGAAGTTTATAAATGAAGTGAAGAGAATTATCATTGGATAATTCAGAAATAAAAATACAAGTGTGAAGTTGAAAGGGGAACCTATTTTCCAAAGGTAGTAATATCGATTTCAAAAGGAATTGAAATCGAGACTTATGTAAAGAATGAATAAAGAAAGTTTGAAATAGAAATTGAATATAGAAATTCAAAGGGAGTTTGAATATATGAAATTCAATGGAAGTAATATAGAATTTGAATATAGAAATCCAAATGGCGTTTGGATATAGAAAATATAAGAGATTTCAAATATAAGATTTGAAGGGAAGTGAAATGAAATTTGAATGTCGAGGATTCAAATAGAATTGAAAATGAAATTTGAATGTAGAGGATTCAAATAGAATTGAAAACGAAATTTGAATGTCGAGGATTCAAATAGAATTGAAAATGGAATTTGAATAAAGAGGATTCAAATAGAATTAAAATTGAAATTTGAATATAGAAGATTTGAAGGGAATTGAAATGAAATTCAAGTATAGAATTTGGATAAGAGAATTTAAATGGAATTTGAATTAGGAAAATTCAAATAGAGTTAAAAAGGAATTTGAATATAGGATTCAAATGGAATTTGAATATAGCATTCAAAGAGGATTTGAGGATTTATATTCGAAATTGAATATGAAGCGTAAGTTGAAAATGGATTCAAAATTAGTTAATAAGCAAGTTAAAATATATTTGAACATGTCATGTTCAAATATAAAAGTGGAATAGACTAAAGAGTTAGTTAACAAATTAATTAACGAATTGAGTTATAACGATCAGGTATAGTTAAAATAGATCGGGCAGGTATAAATATATATGAGATATGTATGGATACGGTATGAAGGTATATAAATAGAATGCTCGACGAAAAGGTATGTATTTAATTTCCATATGAGATTTTATGCGCCGTATCGGCTAGCCGCTTGGCTTTTTCTTTTTCTTTTGGATTGGTGAGGGCCATGGGAGGCTATTTGAAATATCCCAATGCTCCTGGTACGAAGGAAGTTATGGCGAATTTTTACGGGAATTTAAGGAGTTAGAATATTTTTAAGATAACTTGATAATTAGAAATCAACGTATCGATATATATATAGAAGTCGATAAGGAAACGAACTAAGAAATAGAATAGTAAAATCAAAAAAGGAAGACTAAGAATAAAATCTAGTAAGAATAGAAAGAGGAAGCGTATACGTGTTTAAAAGTGAATAAGTAGTTGTATGGTATTGATTATTCGAGTAAGTAGTCATATCTGTTTTGACGTTATAAATGTTACTCAGTCAAGGTCTGAGAGGTAGTTATACCCCAACTTGATTGATTTCATTATTAACAAATAAATAGTAAGATTTCAGGCTCGAAGATCAATGTTGAATAAGAGTTAGTTGAATATAGTATTTGGGTTTTCGTAACGATGTTTTACACAACATCCGTTTTAACCCTAGTAAGTGTAAGCTTGGAAATATAATAAAGAATATTTCCTAAGTATAGAAATAAACGAGATCGGAAAAGAGATAAGTAATTGGGATATTTTCCAATTATAAATAGCATATATTTTCTAAAGTTTAGAAAATAAAGGAAGGCGATATTCGGAAATGTTTTCCAATTAACATAAAAGGCCAATAGGGTTATTAAAAATATTTGGTTAACAAATATTGATAAAGAAATAGGGAAGTGATTTAACTAATGGAATATTAATTAAGGGCTCAGTGGCATGTTCAAAAGGAAAATTTGATTTTTAAAAAGGGTAAACTGTTTGAAAACTCCCAGGGAAAGACTGTTTAAATTAAAAACAAATTTAACAGAAATTTGTGAAAGCAGATTTGAAAAAAAGTAAAGTTAGTAAAGTGGTAACTGAGATTGAATTAGAAAGATATCGAGACAAATGGGATTTGGGAGATTCGAATTTGAAGTGAATTTGGTAACCAAGTTAAGAGTTTGAAATCGAGAATCAAACTCGAGGTTGAAACGATATTTAGCTTGGATATAACACGAATGGTTGTGTTGGAGATAAAAGTGATTTCGGAGTTTGATTTGGGATAACAATGGTATATGCTGGGTTGATAGCATATGGAAGTGATAGAGTTGATATGCCCGACAAAAGGTACAAATTTATATTTCATATGGTATGAGATTTTGATGAGCCGATCGGCAAGCCGCTTGGCCGTTTGATTTTCTTTTGGGATGGAGATGGCCTAGAGAGGCGAGTGGTGGTTTGACGTATTGACCAGTACAAAGGAGGTGCTAGTGAAATTTTTCGAAAAAGTTAAGGTGATAGAAAATTTTTAGGATTTTTGAAAATTTACATTGATAAGAATTAATTAATAATTTAATTGAAATTAAATTGGTTCAGTTGAAACTGAAGTTAAGAAGTGAACAAATATGTTCTAACCAGTCGATAGGGTCGTTCTCTACCTTTTAGCAATTTCGAGGACGAAATTATTTTAAGCGGGGAAGATTGTAATGAACCGCATTGACAGAGGTATTATGATTAATTTATTTTATTATATAAATGGTGGGTTAGTGAATTTAATGGTCGTGGAATTAAATAATGGTGAATATTTAATTTAAATAATATATTTAATTCTGAAATAAACAGAATTGGCTGAAAGGGCGATATGGTGTGAACCGGATCATCTGTGGTATTTAATTCAGCTTGGAATTGAATTTGAATAACGAATAATTCAATCGTCGACAGTTGAACGTATAGTTATAATATAATTATAAACGAGCTCGAAATGGCGCTGCAGTTCGAAAATTGGCGATTCGAACTTCAACTGAATATACAGGGTTCGTTTTGAATCGGATTTCTGTGAAACAAGAAATGTGTGGAGCTGGTGGAGTATATCTTTCTAGTGGAAGAGAAAAATGGGGATTTCGTCGTGTAGATTTTGAGATATGTCCAAATCAAATTTTAAAATAGTCGCTATAGAATCGTTTATCGACCGTAACAGTTTATTCGATATAACTAGATATCGGGTTTGAATTTAGACAAGGTTCTTTTGGGAAATAGTGATAATTTAATTTTTAGAATTTTATAGTGATTTTTAATTAATTAAATAAGCAACTTTTTATTTGGAATATTTTGCACCCTGTAACAACATTTTTGGGGTTTCACAATATGGGTTAACCTACCGATATTATTGTATTTCTGGGATCGGGAAGCCTTACTCATCTCAATAGTATTTTTACTTCCGTCTTTAGCAGGCCATAGGCATATGAAATTTTATGAAATCGACACCCTAAAATATCTAAACCTCATACTATATAATACCCTTTCCTAAACCTAATCTTGGCATTTTTCTGGTCAGACACTTCTCAAGCCGCCGCATCATTTTCTTCTCAAAACACAAACTCATGATCTTCAAAAAAATAAAATAAAATCCCCTGCTCCCTTGGGAAAAATTCGATGATTATGTATTTACAATCCTGAGGGTTCTCTCTTCAATACGATATAGGTATCTGGGGTTCGAATTTTATCTCTGTTCGATCCTTACTAGGCAGCATGGGTCTTCTTGTCTAGGGTTCAAGTTCTAGCCGACGGAGGAAGTATTAGTTCGATTTGTTAATTGGATTTGTGGGTCAGTCCCTCTTCGATTCTGTACAATTTCAATTTGTGTGATAGTTCTTTGGAAGCTCGCGTTTGAAAACCCAAGTAGGGCGGAGCACTGTTGGAAGCAGGAGTTGAACTGGGTGAACGGATCGATGGCGTGGTGGTTGTCAGGTGAACTCCGGTCAAGGGTGTAGGGTGCGACAGGGAGTTGAACGGAGGATATTACTGTATTGTTTTGGGGTGGTTCGAGTTCTTCAAAATGGAGATCTGTGAGGTCTGTTCGCACTCTTGTAAGGTGTTGTATTTGTGGAGTTCGTCGATTGTTATCACAGAATTTATGTCAGAAGTTCGAATTTAATTTTATAGTGACTTAGTGAAGGAAAGATGTCGCAACTATTTTGAGTTTTTCTTGAACTTGGGGTCACGTTGGGTTCACTGAAAGGTTGGTGAAATTGGATTTCTTCTTGCTTGTGGGATTGTACATGAGCGAATTAAACTGGAGCAAAGTAAGAGAGAAGAAGGTGATGGTCCTATTTACTGAGAAGGAGAAGCATACTGGAGCACAGCCTTTGGAATGGACGGAGAAGGTCATGCTGGTTTGGGCTTTTCAAGTTAAGGTTGGGCTGAAATTTGTAGGTAAAGCCCAAACAATATAAAAAGGAAATTTAAAGTTTATTTAATTAAATTTCGTATACAGTCTTGTAAATATATAACAAGCAAAATTTTCTCCTCATATAACAGAGTCGAACAAAATCGATAACATTGGAATTATAACGATAAAATCTTCATTGTGGAACGGATTTCGTTGTATACTGAGCTACTGGAATTTCAAAGGGGGAAATCAAATGCCGGAATGGACAAACTGACCGTAAATCGTTATTTAACGATTACGGACAATGTGAGTAAAACTCACCAACTCTGAACAGTTTATAATTTCATGTTGTATTTTTAGAACTGTTAGATATTGGCTGATTGACTGTGTGTTGACTGTTTGATTGAACTGCTAGTCAGTTAGTTAAATTTCTATATTGATTCTGTTTAACAGAATATATCATATGGAACTGAAAGTGATGTTATCTATATTGTTTAACATCTGTGATGTAGGGAAACAGGTTGGAGGAATCCAACCGGATTCCTAAACATTTATTTTACTGTTTTCATATATTGTGATATATGACGTGTTATATAATCTGTTATGGATTATGGGTGTTGGAATGATGTTGATCATTGTTATTCGATATTTTAAATATCATAAAGACCCTGGGATGTAAAAAGGATTTATTTCAATGTATATTGAAATAAAAGGGATTTTATAAAATCAACAGATTTTATAAAAGGAAATATGTCGAAAACAAAAGGGAAAAATGTTTTTAAAACGAATAGAGTTTTATAAAAGGGAAATCATTTGTAAAGTGAAGAACTGTTACTGAAAGTAAATCTTTATAAATGAATAGTTTATTCGATAAAGTTAAAAGAAGTTAATCGATGTTAGTTTAATCGATTAGAGAATAATGTTAAAAGAAGTTAATCGATGTTAGTTTAATCGATTAGAGAATAAAGTTAAAAGAAGTTAATCGATGTTAGTTTAATCGATTAGAGTTAAAGTAAAAGGAGTTAATCGATGTTAGTTTAATCGATTAGAGTTAAAGTAAAAGGAGTTAATCGACGTTAGTTTAATCGATTAGAGTAGAAGCAAATGAGTTAATCGAATATAGTTTATTCGAAGAAAGTAAAGGGAGTTATCGAATATATTTTATTCGAAAGGAGTTAAGTGAAATGAGTAAATCAATAGCGTTAGTCAAATAGAGTTAAACCAATAGTATTAGTCCAATAGAGTTAATTGATAAGGGTTAATCGAATAGAGTTAAGTGAAAAGAGTCAATCGAATATAGCTATTCGAAGGAGGGTTAAGGAAGTCAGTAAAAGGAATATAAAGTGAACTTTGCCAATTTCAAAGTTAGAAATGTTGTTCAGTTAAGGTCTGAGAGGTAGTTCTACCCCAACTTGATTGGCTTTGTTTTTAACTAAGGAATAGTTAAGGTTCGGCAGTAAAGGTAATGGTTTAAGTTGACATTGCGATGGTTAGTTTAAACATCTGTCTAAGTCCAATGAAGAAGCTTTGGAAATGTTTCCAAATAAGAAACCAGAAATGTTTTCTAATAAAGAAAACAAGAAATGGAAATGTTTTCCATTGTTAATAACGTATATTTTCTAAATTTAGAAAATAGCAAATATTGAATATGGGGAAACAGGAGATAAGTAGATTAATGAAATAAAGAGATTAATGTTGAGTGATGTTCGATCGATATAATTTCCATTTGGAAATAATATCGTTGTTTGCACACTTGTTTTTATTCGATAGTTAAATCACAGACTATCGACGTTTTGACCATTTTAACGTTGTTAATATGGAGAGACCGGTTGGATTATTATCCAAAGAACCACTCTGTATTGGCATAAGCTTTGCGAATCATATATGCCAAAGGAAATTGAAGACGGAGTTATGCAAGGGCTATCCTGTTTACAGAATAGTGCCTTCGGTTCATCCTGTTCCTGGATGACTTGTATGGACGGATGTCTGAAAGAGTATTTCCAGACGTTCACATATATTGATTTCTCCAACCGTACCAAGAGTGGAAGCGGAGAAGGAAACTTCTTTTAGTTAACACGTAATGTATGGTTGAGGACGTCAATCGGTGATTTGATGGATTTGACGATGTGGCATTCAAAGTGAATCTGGTATGATGATAAAGCGTAGCTTCTAGCCTCATCATCTGGTAAATGACAGAAATCGGGCAGGCAGCTTGGCTAAGTCGGTCGCACCGAAGTAGGGTGTATAATCACCTGATCTAGAGTTTCATTTATTTCCAAAAATCTATTGTTGATGCTGTCCCATTCGGGAAATGGTTGCTGATCCCAACTGTTGGTGATATACATTCGATACGCTCAAGCGAAATGAGTGGTCGGTCATGTGTGGCCGGGTTGCAAGATGTTCTTGTTGAACCCAGTGCATTCCTCTCTAGAGGTACACAAGCGAAAGGTGTTTCCATACCTTGTCATAGTTGGAAATCCATTAACCAATACGTGCTTGCGGTTTTGATTGTATACTATATATGTAGAACGTGAGATGAAAGCGTTTCTACTAGATGATTATTATTGTTGTGGTTGATAGACATTATTATAATATCAAAAGGGTTTTTGATATAAAGATATTTGGATTCTCATAAGGGAAAAACCCGTTCCGTTATGCGGCGTGGTCTTATGAGATATCGTTTACTTGTTCAACTGTTTTTAACTGTTTTACTCACACCAGTCCCATGACTGACCCGGAGTTTACTTTGTTGTTTTCCCTAAACTCTTGGGTGCCTAAATTTGTACGGGCAGTCAAGTAGTCGGGATTTTACAGATACACTGGAAGAGCTGGAGCAGGAGGCTTCAGGATCATATAGCTATAGTTATTTCCGCTGTGTTGTAAGTGCTGTACTTTGATAATGATGTATATTCAAATACAGATGTATATTTCAAAGTTGTGTTACATATATTATATGTTATTCGTTCCGCTGTGAGATTCGTGTTACTCTGATATTGTGTTCTTCTTCTTCTTCTTCTATTCTAAGTTTCTATCTTATCTATTCTCACCCTCTAATTTCTTTCACTAATTACCAAGATTTTTCGGTGTTTTGGTTATCGACATCGTGCTTATGTCGATAACCAAAGTCGCTCAAAATCCGGGTCGTTACATGGATGTGAGTGTTTGCTAATTGATGTAGTGGATGTATATACACACACTATGCACTATTGAGGATCATAAAATAGGACACTTGCATATGCATATGGATGTGTGTGCATTTTATTTTATTTCTGATATTGTAATAAATGGATATTATCATATGGTTATTGTGTATGAATGATCGTTGAAGCACTCATGCAGAACTATCTGTTGTCATTAGGATTTTTGCATGAATTTAGATGCGTAGCACCAACATAATTGCATAAAAAGGAGGTCGATTAAATCAGCAGACCACCTAAACTTTTGCATTAGTTAGAGTCATACACACTACACTATTACATATATGCTAATAGATGTTGATTGAGTAGATGGTTGTAGATAAATTGGATGAAAATACTTATATCATTCTTCCAGCCTTGGAGATTCCGGAGATGAAATCCTTTTAAGGAGGAGAGAATGTAACAACTCAAAATTTAAGAATAATTAATTAACAATTTTGAAAATTTAAAAGTTAATGTGATGAAAATATAAAATTATAAGTTAATAAATAAATTAATGGAAACATTTGCAGTAACATTATAAAGGAATAATTAAAGATTAATGTTATAAACATAATATTAAAGCTAACAAGCAATATTAAATGAAAAAGTTTAATTCACGCATTTGAATTTGAGAAGTAAGCGCATAATAAAACAGTAAATAAAAACTAATTTTTTGTGAGAGATAAATTAGATGTCATATTTATAACCATTGCAGAGATCGTTCCGAGATGATCAGTTTGATATATAATTTTGGTATATTTGGACTTACGATTTAGAAAATATTTACTTTGTAAGTTTAAAAAAAATGCACTTAAGAAGTCCAATAAAAATGCATGGATTTCCTAGACTAAAGGTCTCGAGGTCGATTTCCATCAATGACACATTTTTAAAGTTTAAGAAGTCCAATAAAAATGCATGTTCTAAGCGGGAAGCATATATAAACGAAAGTCACATAAAATCACGATGTACATACAGGAAAAGATTATGTATGTGTGTATATATGTATATGCATACATATATGTGTATGTACATATATATACATATATATATATATATATATGTGTGTGTGTGTGTGTGTGTGTGTGTGTTTATGTATATATATATGTGTGT
The DNA here is from genome assembly GCA_030737875.1 of Allium sativum. Classification (NCBI taxonomy): domain Eukaryota; kingdom Viridiplantae; phylum Streptophyta; class Magnoliopsida; order Asparagales; family Amaryllidaceae; genus Allium; species Allium sativum. The sequence continues at coordinate 458,055,908 of CM060909.1, forward strand.
GTGTGTGTGTGTATATGTATATATACATGTGTGTGTATTTAGGTATATGTTGTTTCATATTGTAATGCATTAATTTCGTACATTGTGAATTAATCGCATGTTAATTACATAAATTATGGATTAATTTCATATTAATTAACATGGTTTTCTAATCCTTAATACATATATATATATATATATATATATATATATATATATGTATATATATAAAACTTAATTGTGCACTTACTTTATGTGTTATGATAAAACAGCAAATAACGTCCAAATTATGTATTTAATGTTTCTACTTATTAGACATTTATGGAAGGTTTCTATTTTCATAAATATACATATACATTGTAAAGCCTCTTGCAATTAATTAATATGAATTTGAATTACCCTAAATATGTATATATGTTGAACTCTTTAAGTTCATTTACCATGGAAGATTAATTATGCATGTTAGGAATTAACTGGGCATTGATTGACACATAGGTCAATTTATATGGTTTAACAGAAATTTATTTTCTAGAATAACTAGTGATGTTGATTTTAATTTTTTGCGGGCTTAACACATCTCCATTGACTTATTTTCAAATCTAAGATAACGTGGCAAGCTTTGATTGGTCTGAGGATAGGGTTGGCTAAGATTTAATCCCTATATCTGACAACCTAAGATTTTAGGCAACAACTATAAAGAAATATCCAACCCTCCACCCCCTCATTCTTCACAACACAAATCCCTTCTCCGTCTAGGCTAATCATATATTTTGGAGACATGCCAACCTAAATTTTAATTTTAGGGGAATCGAGATTTTATGAATAAAAATATTTTTATATTAATGTTCTCTGGAGATGGGTTCTACCAGGGCCACAAGGAAAGCTTTTTCTAGCAAGTTTTATAACTATTTAATTTTTGGTATTTTAAAGTAAATAGGAACTAGAATAGTTATAGAGTAATGTTGTTTTTCTTTACTATTTTCTTACGTTTTTGTTTATTTTCAGTAAGTTAGTTGTTTTTCCATAAATTCAATCTGTAAGATATTTCTACAGTTTTTCAGTCTTTTCTTACAGTTTTTATTCAAATATTGTAAGTTATCTTCTTGGTCTTCTTTCCCCTTTCATGCATCTGATTTTATAGTTTTGAGTTTATTTTTTGCTACGACAAAATGTGCCTGAATCTACAAATATTGGCACATTAACGACTGATTTAAGCAACAGATTTACATGCCTAATTTATGCATCTGATTTATACGACTGACTTACCTATGCGTCTAATTTATGTATGATTTGTGTGTCTGATTGTAACCCTTTTATTTTGCATACGTTCGAAAAATATAATTAAATGAAATTGTGCAAAAGCGGGTTAATGAATTAAGGCTAAATTTACAGATAGTACATATGAAGCATGGAACTGTTACAAAAAGGGAATTTGGACTGAAAAATAGGCAAACTTAATAAGATTTTTCAATTAACTATGACACAAGTTATTACCGAAAAATCGAATGAAACATATTTGCATAAATATGATAGATTATACAAACATAGAGAATCATAATAAAAAAATGCGGTTTAAATGTAGATATAACTATAACACGAGGTTATAAAGGAACATATAGGCTTTATATGGAATTGAACTTAAAGGACTTTAAGTTATAAGCCTAATTCTATGGTGGTCTTGTAAATAGGCAATTCTATGGTGATCTTGTAAATAGGAGACTTTATGATGGCCTTGTAAAGAGGCGGTTCTATGGAAAATTCATAGGGTCCTAATCAAAGGGGATCTAAACTAAGTAGGATTCATTTTTTGGGGATCCATACCACGCATCATACACTTTATCATAAATGGTCTCGATGTGACGACCCCAAACCCCCCGTTCCACGGTGGCAAGGGTAATATTTGGAATATAACACATAAACAAATAACAGTAGAGCAGAAATACATAAATTCACCAGATAATTTACAACAGAATACAATGGATAAACATAATCAACAGAGTTACACAGTATACAGGATCATACTTAGTACAAAATACAGTTCAGCTTTACATAAAATGTCTATGGCGGAATCAAAACATAATATGTACAACAGGAGCGGAACAGCATAAAAAGAAATAAGTGATAGAATCCATCTTCAGCTCCATACCTATCCAGAAAGAGCCTGCTAAAACCTGAATACAAGGCTGCCCGTGTAGAAATAGGGGCACCCGAGTTTGCAAGTGAAACAAACTACGAGTCAGTCATGGGATTGGTATGAGAAATCTACTTGCTTATTTTACAATAAGGCCAATCACAGGACCACGCCGCTAACGCGGAACGGGTTTACTCCATTGGATTGCCGGTGCTCAAAACAAGTAATTCATTTAAACATCGCAATGCTTTTTACAAAAAATGAAGCCATTATAAGACTCAGTTCCCATCACACAATGAAACGCAAACCGGAGGATAGAGTTTTACCTTATAATGGACAAAATATGCTTGATATGAATAAAACAAACCATTTGATATTATTGCTAGTGTTTATATGTTTCAAAAACAATTTCAATCATAAGTATCAATCATGGACGGCATGGGTACCATATATCATGTCGCCATACATAGGTTTACAATCAAAACCGCACGATGTCGTATTTGGAAATTGGATTTCCATCATGAACCAAGGCAAGGGATCGTCCTTACCTCTTCGAGACCCTCTAGCCTGTGTCTCAGGATCAGAGCTCGAGTGACCCTTGGATCGTCAGGGCCGGTCCACACGGAGTGGATTAAAATGCCTGAACACTGCGTTTCCCCGCCCTATGGGGCTTCAAACTGGTCATATCCCGACCAGACCATCGGCTCCGAAGAGACCGAAATAACCGAGGCGCCTCGCTATCCATCATCCAAATAAGTAAAATGCCCGGGTGAGTAAAACCCAAAACACCACTCCTAGCTAGAAGGAAACGCATGCCCTCCCAGAGGCCCTCTCTCGTTTCTGGTCCATATCAGGGTGTGAGGCCCGCAAATCAACGCCAAACACAAAGCTAGCTGTATTAAAACCATGCTTTGATCATCAACCACAAGGCTCTGCTTTTCAATAAATGCCTTGATCACAGCATCTCTGTATGCCACGTTGTCAATCTACAACGTCAGACACACATTCATTTACAAGTCCATTCTGGGTCTGAACGAAACCGGAGGCACCTTATTCCTCTCCCGTATGTCAAATACAGGAGAGAGGCCCTTGCACATCTGAACGATCAACAAATACGCCCGGACAACCACCATTGTAACCCCTTCAGGGCAGCAACTCTCATCAAAGGCATCAGTAGCCATCCATTCGATGTGAAGATCATCGGTCTTGCACGGTCTTCATATCTTTGACTTCTAACCGTCGATCAATTATTTGAAATGAGAATTAACTCGTCCTTTTCAAATAATTCACGTATATTTAGAATTTCCAATCAATTCATTTTCATGGTTAAATTATTTGACATCCATAATTCAGTTCATTAATGTAATTTTCACGTCAAACACATTCAACCATCAAATATCCAATAAAACGGGTAAATTCGGTTTATTTCCATTCCATACCGTTTATAATATTTTATATCGATTTATCACTATTTTTATTTATTTCAAAATAGCCAATTTATTCAAATGACGCTTCAGGCCATAACGCGGCCATGGCGCTGTTTTTCTTTAGATTTGATTTACATATATATGAAAATCTAACCGTTGGATCTTTACAAATTTTATATCATTGGAAAGACCTTTTCAAAGCAGACCCAACGGTTCCAGTTTTGAGAAAAACTGACGGTTGGATCTCCCAGTACAATCATTTAAGGTTACGATTTCAAAATACAAACTGCAGCGTCGTTATTCGTTTTATTTTAATTATATTTATATATATATAAATATAATCCATTCTGGCGCTGTTTTCATCTAGATTTGAATTTAACATTTCACACAATCTAACCGTTGGATCTTTACAAATCTGGTATCATTGGAAAGATATTTTCAAAGCGGACCCAACGGTTTCGTTTTCGGGAAAATCAGACGGCCGAACTCCCGCAATAATCGTTTAAAATCACGACTTCAAAATACGAACTACAGCTTCGTTATTCGTTTTAATTTAATTATATTTATTTATATATAAAAATATAATTCATTCATCGATTTCCAAACCATTTTCTTTTCATATATTTGATAAAAATAATATTTTTACCCAACAAATATTTATTTCAACACATGACTATTTTTAACACTTCGTATATGGATTTGAACGTACATTTCAATTTGCCGGGGCCACATACTGATCCCAAAAATCCCAGAAAAATAAATATAGCTATGTTTGGACGATACGGTTCTAAAAAAACTAGTTTCGTCAAATTTGGAGACCGTTTGAAAATGGCCATTTTCTGGTCGATTCAAATTGACTGAAATTAACCAAACGTGTTTTCCTTTGCCACGCTCACATGTTAACTCCAAAAATTATGAAATTTGAAACCTAGCAATAATTTGACATTCCGGATCCAACAAAAGTGATTTCGTCGAAAACGGAGGCCGTTTGCAAAATGTCTATTTTCAAGGGCTATATAAACTCCATAGCGACCTTTCTGAAAATTCATTTGGCCATAAATTTTGATTCCCGCTATGAAATCTCGATTTTCAGATTAGTTAGAAAGATATTCTTAAACAGATTTAAATATTTTTGGTTTCACTAAAATCCGTTTTATTTTGTATTCGGTACAGTCAGTCAAAATTCGTATTCAAATTTTCAAACTATCGCGCCATTACAGGCCTTGTTTTGTAATTAAAATTAATATATTCGCTATAACTTCATTCCAAATAGATTTTTGGTCGTTATTATTTAAAATAATTAATTTTAAATATTCAAAATTCACTAAAATAGCCAAATTAAAAATTTTATATTGGTTCTGATTTTCCGGGTTGTTACAATCTCCCCCCCTTAAAATCTTTTCGTCCCCGAAAAGGAACGAAGATGAAAGTTGTTTAACTAACCAACTCAGCTTTCATTCTGGCTTCCATTCTTCAACTTTTCAGTTTCTAAGAATTTTCTAATTCTTCAAAAATTTGGCTAACACACTAAATTTTCGAAAAATTTCGCCATAACCTCTATAGAGAGGGGTTTGAAAAGTTATTGGGCCGTATTACGTGCCCAATAAATCCTAATAAGCATACACATATTTATAGGGATATATTCCGGTGTCCACAGGGGAGTGTGTATAGATCATAACTCCAGAGAATAAATTCTCATCACCCTATAAATGGTTTTTGTGCCTTAATGACCAGAGAGACGTGTTTATTGTCATCTCCATACGCGTGTGGTTTTTTTATTAATCTGGCAATATACCGTTACATTTTATAAAGTCCATATCAGTCTTCGGTTCAACCTGTAATATAGTCATCGCTATACAAGCTTCACGCTCGTATGGTAAATCTTCAACCTCGTCACATAAGCTCCAAATGCTTATGTGGTATATGATGAAGTGTGCTATCTTCAAGAAGTATGCCATGTAGTGTAGTTCAAAATTAATTGTTACTATCCTATGGCGATGTTTATTATTTCACACAGAATAACCAGCACTCCGCATCCAATGGCATTCACAGGAGTTGATATAATAATAAAACTGCGCATCCAACTCATTAAGGTTTACCTATTCGTCGGGCACGCAAATAAATTCTTTACTCAACAGCCCGTTTACCTGTTTAAACATATATAATGTCCATGCATGTATTCCCATCTATTTTCAAATCAGTTTAATATTTGATTCAATTTGCATAAATTTACCCTTCACTCTCTTATTGATTAGATTAACTATCATTCCATTAATTTGATTAATCAAATTCCTAATCAAACAACACAAACAACAATCAACTTATTGATTAACTTTTCAAAAATATACTAATTAATTCATATACTCTTTTAAAATCATTCAGAATATATAATTAAAAATTTCACATCCATGAAAAGGAAACAACAACCAAATAGAAAACAATACGAAAATCCAAAATATGGTAAATGTACCTTGCACCAGAGTTAATCAGAGATATCCACCCTGCAATTGGGATAGGCTTTCTTAATGCTCTCCTCGGTTTCCCAAGTACAATCTCGTGGATCTCCACTCCATTGCACTTTGACAAAGTGAACCTTCTTGTTCCTCAGTTCTTTAGTTTCTTTGCCAATAATCTTTATCGGCTCTCTCCTCACAACTAATTATGGAGTAATTTCCAAATCTCGTTGCGTGACTTCTTCCACGACCAAGTCTGGATCATGCGCATGCTTTCGAAGTTGAGATACGTGAAACACATCATGTACTCCAGGCAACTAGTCAGGCAATTGAACCCTATAAGCAAGAGTTCCAATCCGTTCGAGCACAGGAAATGGACCAATAAATCCGGGCGCCAACTTCCCAGTTTTACCGAATTGGATTACTCCTCTCATTGGAGAAACCCTCAGATACACATAGTCACCAACATAAAATGCTAAATCTCTTCTTCTCGAATCTACATAACTCTTCCATCGGCTTTGAGCTATTTGCTATAGCGACCCGATCTTCCCCGGTCTCCGAAGAGACGAGAAAGAACGAATTATTGTGAGGACAAGACAAAACAGAACGCAGACGGAAGAACATTTCATTGTTATTACAACAATTCCATCAGAATACAAGAATATACAGAGTATAAATGAATAAATAAATATTCGATAAATATCAGAGATTACAATATATTACATAGCAGCGGAAAATAATACAAAGCATAACTGAAGGTGATATACGGATACAGAGCTTTCTGGATATCATTCCAGCTGTAAACCAGGATCCTGTGAATATAAATCTACAAAACCAAAACTGCTAGCTGCCCATGCGGAAAATAGTGGCACCCAGAGTTTAGGTTAAAACAATAAACTCCAGGTCAGTCATGTGACTGGTGTGAGAACTAAAACAGTTATTTAAAGCTTTACTTTAAAAGAGAGTAATTAAGGGACCACGCCGTATAACACGGAACGGGTCTCCTCTCAAGAATATCAGTGCATAGAATAAACAGCGCAATGCTTTTTCGAAAAATGAAGCTATTATAAGACCCAGGTCCCATCACACAATGCAACGCAAGCCGGAGGATAGGGTTTTCCCTAATAATAGCTAAACATGCTTGGTACGTTTAAAACAAATCATTTGATTTCCATATATCATGTCGTTTAAAACAAATCATAGACGGCATGGGTACCATATATCATGTCGCCTTACTAGTTATACAATTAAAACCGCAATACACGTATTGAAAATTGGATTTCCGTCATGAGTCGTGGCAAGGGGCAAGCTCCTCTCCGCTTTCGAGACACTCTAGCAAATGTCTCAGGACTACGCACTCTGGGTAACCCTGGGATCCTCCAAGACCGGTCCTCACTTACGTTAGAGGATTAATTATTCCTGAACACACGTTTCCCGGCCCTAAAGGACCTATAATCGAGGTGCCTCGCATCCAAACCACAAAGGTGAAAAGTATATAAATGTCAGGGCTGGTAGGTCACTGACACCACCCATAGCTAGAAAGAAACGTTGTGCACTCCTTGGGTCCTCATCCCGTTTTTGACTCATACCGAGGTGTGAGGCTCGCGAATCCACGCTATCACAAAGCTACGCCACAAAGGCCGTGCTTTGATCATCAACCACAAGACTTTGCTTTTCAACAGAAGCCTTGATCCATGCAACTCAGCGTGCCACACAGGCAATTCATGCCATGCGATTGATATCTATCGATATATAACCTCTAAGCTCGTACGTCTCAGAGAAGGGCGTTAAGCAAGAGTATAAATTCTCTGCCGCCAAACAGATATATATTTAACAGAAATCAATCAACACAGAATTAAATCCAATGTCAGACACACAATCCATTTACAAGTTCGTCCTGGGTCTGAACGAAACCGGAGGTACTTTCCTCGCATATCCATCCATCTCCAAGTACGTCTGGACGACCACCAACTATTTCCATCCTCTTGGGTGTACAGCCCAATCAGGATCGTCAGTAATTACCCAAACGATGTGAAGACTTCCGGTCTTCAACCACCGTCTTCATCTTCGACATATCGTCGAATCGGTTATTCAGAAGGGGTATAAACCCGGTCTTTCCGAACAACCCGCCTATATTAAAAACAAATGTTCACAAACATAACATACGCCTCATTCCAATTCATTAGTCACTAACCGTAAATCAGTAAGAGAGCAATTCCGCAAATATTAATCCCGAAGGCCGAAACCAACATCAGATCAATACCCAGGAAACCATTCTTCTTAACCAACCTACAACTAGTTTCTAAATTTCAATTCTTAGGGAAAGGTTCCCATTAATTTTATCCAAGATAAATTCTTTAAAAAAAAATCTTTAATCTTCCTTTGGATGTCATTTCAAACCAAATTATGGTTTTCCAAACTAGTCGAGATTAGCGAACCACATCGAAGTAATTATTTATTTTATTTCCCAATCCCAACCTATTCATCCCATGAAGAAAAACTGGTAATACTCCATATCTAACACCACGGTGTTATCGGTAAAATTAATTACCATTTCACGTTCAAATCTAATTAAAGATTTAACTATCGCTTTGGAGAGAAACTGGTGACACTCCATTCTCGCTCAATTTCTAAATTTGATAATTTAGATTACAAATTCACATTTCAATCTAATTGCAGATTCATTAAAACTCCTTTTATTGGGTTAAAGAACTAATGTCTTTTAAAACACAATTCACGACAAACCCAAATCACATTCTATTTATTATCGGGTTAAAGAACTAGTGTTATTTAAAACACATTTCACGATAAACCCATGAATCAATTCTATTTAAACCCATTTCAAACCCAATTTATTTATTTAAAAATAAATGGGTTTTAATTTCAGTTCAAAACTAGTTCATTTCGATAAAAATCTATTTTTATCTTTTCAAATATGGAGTTTTTCATCCCAATTTTTCTCAAATCATTTCTTATGATTTTACACAAATTATTACTATTTTTATTAATTTTATCAAGGCCCGTACAGTCGATTTCCAACAACGGCCATCGAACTGCACTTACAACGACCTTTTCTGAATTTGATTTGGACGTATCTCCAAATCCAACCGTTAGATTTTGAATTTCTAATTTTCGTTAGAAAGCTCTTTTAGATACGAACCCAACGGTTCCGATTTTAGGAGAATCCGACGGTCGGATCTCCCGTAATGTCCGTTTGAAATAAATGGTCGAAATTCGCGAACTGCCGCGGCGCGTTCTATTCAGGCCACTATATTATATATATAATATATATTTCGTCGACTACCACTTAAAACAAATTTTATAAATAGTTTTGAATTCGTTTCAAAAACAGTTTCAACCTTTATTTCAAATTCAAATCAAAATTGAATTTCCTATTTTAAATCCTTTTTACTTTCATTTCTATTTGATTTCAATTCAAATCGATTTTAATTCGATTCGAATTCAATTCGTTTTCTATCCAATTTGAATTCAATTCGTTTTCTATTCAATTTGAATTCAATTCGTTTTCTATTCAATTTGAATTCAAATTGGTTTTCTATTCAATTCAAATCAAATTGGTTATATATTCAATTCAAATCAAATTGGTTATATATTCAATTGAAATCAAATTCGTTTTCTATTCAATTCATTTCGAAATCGTTTTCAATTCAATTCATTTCGAAATCGTTTTCAATTCAATTCATTTCGAACTCGTTTTCAATTCAATTCATTTCGAAATCGTTTTATATTCAATTCATTTCGAAATCGTTTTATATTCAATTCATTTCGAAATCGTTTTATATTCAATTCATTTCGAAATCGTTTTATATTCAATTCATTTCAAATTGGTTTTCTATTCGATTCAATTCAAATTGGCTTTCTATTCGATTCAATTCAAATTGGTTTTCTATTCGATTCAATTCAAATTGGTTTTCTATTCGATTCAATTCAAATTGGTTTTCTATTCGATTCAATTCAAATTGGTTTTCTATTCGATTCAATTCAAATTGGTTTTCTATTCGATTCAATTCAAATTGGTTTTCTTATTCAATTCATTTCGAAGTTCATTTTCTAATTAAATCAAATTTCATTTCAAAATATTCGATTTCGAAATCACTTTTCAATATTCATTTTAAAATGAATAAAATCGATATAAATATCGTTCACGTCAAGATGGCGTTAATCTAATCAACATGGCTTCATATATTTCTATTTTCAAATATTCTATTCAACAAATGAATATTTATTTTTGTCAACACACGACTAATCTCAACGAATGAGTACTGTCCACGTGTGACTATTTTTGTTATTTAATATATTTTATAAAAATTAGGGTATCTATCGTTTGATATCAAATCAGACTCCAACTGTAAATTAGTCAGAGAACGATTCCCTGAATATTAACCCCGAAGGCCGAAACCAACATCAGATCAACATCCAGGAGACCACTCATCTCATCTATTTTCCAGTTAGTTTCTAATTTCAAATATGATAAAGATGTAAATTTTATTGTTAAAATATTTCGTTCAACACATGACTAATCTCAACGGATGAGTACAGTCAACACATGAACCTTTATTTTATAAAGATAAAGATGTAAATTTTATTGTTAAAATATTTCGTTCAACACATGACTAATCTCAACGGATGAGTACAGTCAACACATGAACCTTTATTTTATATTATTCTTTATTCTCTAAATTGGAATGAGGCCCAATCAATCACCATATAATATTAATCATATGGATTTTCATACATCAAACGTATATAATAGCATTGAAAAATAATCAACCATCAACCAAAGTGCACTACACTGTATAAGCATCAAATATAGATATCTAACGCTTATAACAGCCTGTCAATCAATCGATCGACATATTTAATAAATCAGGATGAGTGAACTTCAAATTTCATCCCAACACCCGTGTGGGGTTTTCAAACAATCAACAGCATGTTTTATTTGTGCAGTTGGGCGATGTGTAAAATTTATCGACCCAATCTGTGACGGCCCGCCCCCGCACCAACCGACATTTACTCCAAAAGTGCGCTGTACACATGTCCAGTTAGCACGGAACGGGTCGCCATAAGGAAAAAGGAAGAAGGGGATGAACATACAAAGAACCTGTAGAATGTCTCACAGCGCATCGAACAAAATATGATAATAACATACTTGACATAAAGCAGGAGAGACAGTGCATAAGCTGAAAATCAGAACTAAACATCATAGCAGCGGAAATTCAGAATACAGCTTATTACAACTTTCAAACTGTCTCAAAGCAAAAGCAAGATAAAAGAGGTACACTACTAATGCCCAAGTAGCGACCACCAACGACACAGGGAGAATGTGTATATATATAAATATATCATACGTGGAAGCTTCCTGCCCGCCTCCGAATCAGCTACTCGCGCACCACCAGCTAACCTGTCTCTAGTCTGCTCGTGTGAGCACCCAGAGTAATAAGAGGAGACATAAAACTCTGGGTCAGACATAAAGCCTGGTATGAGCGATAAGCATCTAAAGTGAACAATAACAGGTAGACTAAAACATACCTGAACCTGGACCTGCAACCAAAGAGTTAGCACTACATACTGTACAACACTCTAAGGTATCATATCAAACAGTGTAAAGATACGGAGGTGGGGGAGGTGTGCATGTCATAATGATGGCAAACAATCAAGCATAGCATCCATCCTCACATCTCTCTCTCAGTGCTTAAAGCATACGATATTCACCATTTCGATCACCCAACACACCTTGCTACGATCACTTTGCCCCATGAAGCCATAAATGGCTTCACTGCACTGATAACATAGCCACAAACCCTTCGCTATGTCCACTTTGCCCCATGGAGTCACAAGAACCCCACTGCACTGGCTCATAGCCTTACTAATCCTTACTATGTCCACTCTGCCCCATGGAGTCACAAGAACCCCACTGCACTGACTCATAGTCTCACTACGCATCACCTTGCCCCTCGGGTCATAATGACCCTACTGCACTGATAACGTAGTCTTGCTACCATCACCTTGCCCCTCAGGTCATAATGACCCTACTGCACTGATAAGTAGACATCATCCATTTTTAGTGGTGAATCGAAGTTATGAATGTCGACAACTCCTTAGCACACGTCCCGCAGCAAAGTCCAACCATGAAGTGAACTCATCGGTTCCCAACTGGATCCTGAGCTCTAACTTCCCATATTGGACTATCTTTGCATCTCGGGTTATTGGTCATCACCATCGAATCGGATCATAGCCTTCATATCGGATCGGTTCGGAGTCCTGTTCCCTCGTCACCACGGTTCGGATCGGGTTTCTGCATTCGGATCGGGTCGCGCCATCAACTCGTGGTCCTCCAGTTCCATCGGATCGGTTCGAGTACCCTTCAGCGGATCGGGTCGGGGTCTCCAAGTCCATCGCCATGGATCGATTCGTGATAGGCTCCTTCGGATCGGATCGTGGTCCTTCAAGCGGTTCGGATCGGACGCACTTCTCCAGGTCGACGGATCGTGGTCACCCTTCATGGACGGATCGGGTCGTATTGCTTATTCGCGATCCAGATCGGAGTACTTCAGTTTAGGCACGGCGCTACATCGGTTCGTCTCGTGGGCCTTGCGCAGATGGTTCGGTTCGGAGGAGATGACTCGACTCGTGGGGATGCCCCCACGATCCCATAGGGCGATCCGATCGTCCCTCAACCCCCTATCCGATCCGAATCCCTGCACCTTGTCCAGCGAGCTGTTTACGCCCCTCGACGGCGTTTTCGACCATTCCAACTATTCTAACCAATCACAAAGCATTTCATTCAGTCATAGCAACATGCATAATCAACCACAAACATCAAAACATCAATATGATAGGTAAAAATGGATCAAACATACCCAAAATCCCATATTTCCCCTTAAGCATGTTTAGGTGAAACTAATGATAGGATTAGCAAATCTTAACCAAATTAACCCAAATTCATATCAGATGTCTAAAACATCATTCCGAATTTTATAAACATTTTTCTAGAATTTTATCATGTTTAAATTCGCTAATTAACACTAATCACCCCTAATTAGCCATAATTAGTGTAAAACTATGCAAATCACTCACCTTAGCCACAAAATAAACTAAGATCTGAAATAATCCTCTGATTTGATGCGAATTTCAATGCCAAACAGCAGCTCCTTTGTTGATTTGGTGAAGATCTTCCTTGATTAGGGGTTGTTAAGCCAAATCCTTAACCTAAAGGTGATTTGGAGGTGATTTAGAGGTTAGAGGCCATTTTTAGGGATCCTTGGTGATAAGTGGAGGCTAGAAAACTGAAATGGAATGATTCTCCATCTCATTTCAGCCCTCCCATAACCCTAATCCCGAAATGGGTTATGGGCCTACTCACTAATCACCCGATTTGGCGCGGTTAAGCAGTTTTTCACCCTCCAAACTTTGTTTCAGCCATATCTCCCAAACGGTAAGTCCGTTTGGCTAATGTAACCACTCTACGGAAAGAGAAACCATCATTTGAATCGAATGGAAGTGGTTTCAAGTCAAAATTCCTTTCCAATCAAAAGTTATGGCCAAAACAGTACCAACTAGGGGCAAAATGGTCATTTAAAAATCGACAAAAATCATGAACATGGGAAGTGACTCTAATAGATGTTTCCCAAAGTTACATGACCATGCAACTTCATACGGGAAAGAAATAAATATTCTACGATCCTATGATGTGTAGAATACGGGTCATTACACTCTCCCCCCCTTAAGAAATTTTGCCCCCAAAATTCCCTAATCCAAACATACACCAAGGTCCCGCATGCCTATCAACCATAAAACAACCATCAAACATGCAAAACAAGTAAAATAAATCTATCCTAGCATGCGGAATAACTAAATCGCAAAGTAAATCTTACCAGGCAAAGAGTTCTGGGTGCATCTTCCTAATGCTCTCCTCTGTCTCCCAAGTACAATCATTCTCGTTATCGCCCCACTGAACCTTGACTAGCTTTACTGCCTTCCTTCGAAGTTGCTTCGTATCGTGCCCCACAATACGAATCGGCTTACGGTTCCCAACCGCCTCGAGTTCTACTTCGAAGTCCTCTAACTGATCAGGTGAAATAGTCACATCTGAGTCGTGAACGAACTTTCTTAGTTGGGAAACATGAAATACATTGTGAACTCCCGCCATCTTCTCTGGTAAGCCAACTCTATATGCCAAATTCCCGACTAATTCAAGAACAGGGAATGGGCCAACAAATCTTGGTGCCAACTTGCCTCTCCTGCCAAATCGTATCACACTCTTCAACGGAGAGATCTTGACAAACACCAAGTCACCAACGGAGAACTTCAAGTCTCTTCTCCTCTTATCAGCATAACTCTTCTGCCTGTCTTGGGCAGCTTTCATTCGTTGCTGAATGATCTTAATCTTATCTGAGGTTTCTCTCACCACATCTGGTCCAAGCACAAACTTCTCGCCAGTCTCTATCCAACATGATGGTGAGTTGCACGGTCTTCCTTACAAAGCTTCATATGGAGCCATACCGATACTGGATTGGTAGCTATTATTATATGCAAACTCTACTAGATGCAATTGGTCATCCCATGATCCACCAAAATCCAATATACAAGCTCTCAAGAGATCTTCCAATATACGATTCACCCTCTCCGTCTGACCGTCGGTCTGAGGATGATATGCGGTACTGAGATGTAATCTTGACCCTAGAGCCTCTTGTAAGCTCTTCCAAAACCCACTAGTGAACAATGGGTCTCGGTCACTCACAATGCTTTTGGGTACTCCATGAAATCTCACTACCCACTTCATATACAATTCTGCCAACTTGGCTGCCGTTCTGGTCGATTTGACTGGTATAAATCTTGCACTCTTAGTCAATCGATCCACAATTACCCAAATGCTATCATATCCCGATCTAGTCCTCGGTAGGCCATCGATGAAATCCATCGAAACTTGCTCCCATTTCCATTCGGGAATTTCTAACGGTTGCAACAATCCACTAGGCTTCTTTTGCTCGGCTTTAACTAGCTGGCAATTCATGCATTTGGATATAAACTTCCCAACGTCTCTTTTCATCCCTTCCCAGTAGTAAGTCTGTCTCATGTCTCGATACATCTTATTACCACCAGGATGTATAGTTAGTTTTGAGTGATGACATTCTCTAAGCACTTCATCTCTCAAACCATTCACGTTGGGCACAACTAGTCTTCCATCCTTCCGAAGCCATCCATCTCGATCAAGCCCATACACATTCATATCCTCATCGATACCCATCTCTAACTTGGAGATGATTTTTAATAGATTAGGATCGTTCCTCTGGCTAGAACCAATCCTCTCTATCAAAGTGGGTCTGATCGTCAAACTAGCTAGCATGACTGGATCCAATTCGCACTTTGGTCTGAAATCATACCCCGCGATATACTCCAGTTGCTTCCATTCAAGAAACATTGCCCCTAAGCTGGCATGTCTCCTACTCAAGGCATCGGCTACCGCATTACCTTTCCCAGGTGTATATGCGATATCAAAATCATACGAAGCCAAGAACTCTAACCACCTCTGCTGACGGAGATTCAGATCTTTCTGGGAGAAGAGATACTTTAACAATTTATGATCGGTAAACAACTCGAATCTTTCTCCCAAGAGATAATGTCTCCACATCTTCAGCGCAAATACAATCGCTGCCAATTCCAAATCATGGGTAGGATACTTCTTCTCATGCGGCTTTAGCTGTCGACTAGCATAAGCTACAACCCTACCTCCTTGCATCAATACAGCACCCAGTCCGGTACCACAAGCATCAGTGTATACCGTCATCTCTTCATTCCCTTTAGGAATGACTAACACTGGCGCACGCGTCAACCTCTCCTTTAGACTTTTGAAGGCATCCTCACACACTCCATCCCAGACGAAGGACTGATTCTTCTTAGTCAATTGAGTCAACGGTGCTGCTGTCTTGGAGAAGTCCCGGATAAACTTACAACAATATCCAGCTAATCCCAAGAAACTTCTTACATCTGTAGCATTCTTGGGTGTAGGCCAATCCTGTACCGTAGCCACCTTCGCAGGGTCCACGGCAATACCATTCTCTAAAACAACATGACCCAAGAATCTCACTTCCCTTCTCCAAAAGTGACGCTTAGAGAATTTCGCTTTCAATTGGTGTTTCCTCAACACCTCCATCACTATCCTCAAGTGTCCCTTGTGTTCCTCCTCTGTCCTTGAATAAACGAGGATGTCATCCACGAACACAAGAACAAACTTATTCAACTGATCTCTGAATACTCGATTCATAAGATCCATAAAATAGGCTGGTGCATTGGTCAACCCAAACGGCATGACCAACCACTCATAAAATCCAGACGGCGTCCTAAATGCCGTTTTCGGAACACTCTCATCTGCTACTCGAAGCTGATGAAATCCTGTCGCGAGGTCCAACTGGGAAAACACTCTAGCTCCTTCCAGCTGATCAAACAAATCATCAATCCGTGGTAGAGGATACTTATTCTTCCTCGTCACCTTATTCAACTCGCGATAGTCCACACACAAACGAAGGGAACCATCTGCCTTAGTGGCAAACACAACTGGTGCTCCCCACTCGGAGACACTCCTTCTAACAAATCCCTTCTTCAAAAGATTGCTGACTTGCACCCCGAGCTCTCGCTGCTCCTTTGGTGCCAAACGACGAAGTGGCATCACTATAGGTTTGGCATCTTTCACTAAATCAATACGGAACTCAATCTCTCGGTGTGGTGGAAGCCCGGTCACCTCCTCGAAGACGTCCGGATACTGGCCAACCACGGGCCATCTGACAACTCATCCTACGGGATGTCGAGGGAATTTACAAAACTAGCCATAACCCCATCACTAGGTAGGCTACCAAACACTACCCTCTTAAACAACACTGACTTCTGGGCAGCTGGAATGAACTTCTCGCTAAAGCGAGCCTTGAACTGATCCCAAGTAACTTGATCTTCTGGAGTAGCTGTTCTAATGGCATTCCACCAATTCATCGCTCGCCTTTGCAGCTGACGAGACGCTAGCCTTCTCTTCATCGCATCCTCGAGACCTAAGTCATCAAAGATATGGTCACAGCTATCCATCCAGTCTTGAACATCCGTGGCCGACTCCGTTCCGTGGAACGGCTTCCCACCAAGATTAGTGTAATCCTTGCACAACTTGGCAAAATCGACCCTAGGCGCCTGCACTACTGGGCCAACACCAACTCCGGGATTGGGAATTGCCCCTTGCACTTCTCTAAGCATGTCTCTCATGAGGTTAGTAAACATAGCCCTCATGTCAGTGGCATTCCCTTGGTTGGTCCCTCTACCAGCACCCCTCGTCTCTCGGCTCATCGTTAATCTGTAAAAAGGGAAACGATTAACGACCCCATAGTGGTGCTAGTGCATTGCGACTTCATTCTTATACTACTAATAGTATATATATACATAGCTTTTGAAAACCAAAGTAATCACAAATACGCTCTCTCTTATACGTACTATCTCTCTCTAGTGTCTTTCCCTAGGTTAACTACGCAACCTAGAGCTCTGATACCAAGTGTGACGGCCCGCCCCCGCACCAACCGACATTTACTCCAAAAGTGCGTTGTACACATGTCCAGTTAGCACGAAACGGGTCGCCAGAAGGAAAAAGGAAGAAGGGGATGAACATACAAAGAACCTGTAGAATGTCTCACAGCGCATCGAACAAAATATGATAATAACATACTTGACATAAAACAGGAGAGACAGTGCATAAGCTGAAAATCAGAACTAAACATCATAGCAGCTGAAATTCAGAATACAGCTTATTACAACTTTCAAACTGTCTCAAAGCAAAAGCAAGATAAAAGAGGTACACTACTAATGCCCAAGTAGCGACCACCAACGACACAGGGAGAATGTGTATATATATATATATATCATACGTGGAAGCTTCCTTCCCGCCTCCGAATCAGCTACTCGCGCACCACCAGCTAACCTGTCTCTAGTCTGCTCGTGTGAGCACCCAGAGTAATAAGAGGAGACATAAAACTCTGGGTCAGACATAAAGCCTGGTATGAGCGATAAGCATCTAAAGTGAACAATAACAGGTAGACTAAAACATACCTGAACCCGGACCTGCAACCAAAGAGTTAGCACTACATACTGTACAACACTCTAAGGTATCATATCAAACAGTGTAAAGATACGGAGGTGTGGGAGGTGTGCATGTCATAATGATGGCAAACAATCAAGCATAGCATCCATCCTCACATCACTCACTCAGTGCTTAAAGCATACGATATTCACCACTTCGATCACCCAACACACCTTGCTACGATCACTTTGCCCCATGAAGCCATAAATGGCTTCACTGCACTGATAACATAGCCACAAACCCTTCGCTATGTCCACTTTGCCCCATGGAGTCACAAGAACCCCACTGCACTGGCTCATAGCCTTACTAATCCTTACTATGTCCACTCTGCCCCATGGATTCACAAGAACCCCACTGCACTGGCTCATAGTCTCACTACGCATCACCTTGCCCCTCGGGTCATAATGACCCTACTGCACTGATAACGTAGTCTTGCTACCATCACCTTGCCCCTCAGGTCATAATGACCCTACTGCACTGATAAGTAGCCATCATCCATTTTTAGTGGTGAATCGAAGTTATGAATGTCGACAACTCCTTAGCACACGTCCCGCAGCAAAGTCCAACCATGAAGTGAACTCATCGGTTCCCAACTGGATCCTGAGCTCTAACTTCCCATATTGGACTACCTTTGCATCTCGGGTTATTGGTCATCACCATCGAATCAGATCATAGCCTTCATATCGGATCGGTTCGGAGTCTTGTTCCCTCGTCACCACGGTTCGGATCGGGTTTCTGCATTCGGATCGGGTCGCGCCATCAACTCGTGGTCCTCCAGTTCCATCGGATCGGTTCGAGTACCCTTCAGCGAATCGGGTCGGGGTCTCCAAGTCCATCGCCATGGATCGATTCGTGATAGGCTCCTTCGGATCGGATCGTGGTCCTTCAAGCGGTTCGGATCGGACGCACTTCTCCAGGTCGACGGATCGTGCTCACCCTTCATGGACGGATCGGGTCGTAATGCTTATTCGCGATCCATATCGGAGTACTTCAGTTTAGGCACGATGCTACATCGGTTCGTCTCGTGGGCCTTGCGCAGATGGTTCGGTTCGGAGGAGATGACTCGACTCGTGGGGATGCCCCCACGATCCCATAGGGCGATCCGATCGTCCCTCAACCCCCTATCCGATCTGAATCCCTGCACCTTGTCCAGCGAGCTGTTTATGCCCCTCGACGGCGTTTTCGACCATTCCAACTATTCTAACCAATCACAAAGCATTTCATACAGTCATAGCAACATGCATAATCAACAACAAACATCAAAACATCAATATGATAGGTAAAAATGGATCAAACATACCCAAAATCTCATATTTCCCCTTAAGCATGTTTAGGTGAAACTAATGATAAGATTAGCAAATCTTAACCAAATTAACCCAAATTCATATCAGAGGTCTAAAACATCATTCCGAATTTTATAAACATTTTTCTAGAATTTTATCATGTTTAAATTCGCTAATTAACACTAATCACCCCTAATTAGCCATAATTAGTGTAAAACTATGCAAATCACTCACCTTAGCCACAAAATAAACTAAGATCTGAAATAATCCTCTGATTTGATGCGAATTTCAATACCAAACAGCAGCTCCTTTGTTGATTTGGTGAAGATCTTCCTTGATTAGGGGTTGCTAAGCCAAATCCTTAACCTAAAGGTGATTTGGAGGTGATTTAGAGGTTGGAGGTCATTTTTAGGGATCCTTGGTGATAAGTGGAGGCTAGAAAACTGAAATGGAATGATTCTCCATCTCATTTCAGCCCTCCCATAACCCTAATCCCGAAATGGGTTATGGGCCTACTCACTAATCACCCGATTTGGCCCGGTTAAGCAGTTTTTCACCCTCCAAACCTTGTTTCAGCCATATCTCCCAAACGGTAAGTCCGTTTGGCAAATGTAACCGCTCTACGGAAAGAGAAACCATCATTTGAATCAAATGGAAGTGGTTTCAGGTCAAAATTCCTTTCCAATCAAAAGTTATGGCCAAAACAGTACCAACTAGGGGCAAAATGGTCATTTAAAAATTGACAAAAATCATGAACGTGGGAAATGACTCTAATAGATGTTTCCCAAAGTTACATGACCATACAACTTCATACGGGAAAGAAATAAATATTCTACGATCCTATGATGTGTAGAATACGGGTCATTACACAATCAATGTCCTTCAAATAGGTGTACATAAACAAACCGTCCGGTTTGTAAATGAATATTTTATTTTATTTACTTCCATGTTAAAAATTATATTTTTAACGATTAAATATTTTATTTCAACACATGAATTTCTATTCAGTTCATTTACACAATAAAAATGATATTTTTATTTTTCTAACATATTTTAGAAAATTTCGGCGGCATAACGGCACGATACTAGAAACGGGACGAGGCCTAGCCTTATCCCCGGTCTAGTGAAGGCCCACGCCATTCACACATAATCAATCCATTCCATTTCACCAAACAACTCAAATTTCAATCAAATAATCTAACTAATTTTGCAATCAACCAAACAAGTCCATGGTCTGTGGACGATTGTGTCGGGTGCTACTAAGCACCGTCTGCATCCTAGTATATATATATATATAACTAGAAAATGAAATTGAAAGGTGAGAAATTCTCACCGATAGCTCTCCAATATCACGACTCTTCATTTATAGAAATCTTCGTCGTTCTCGCCTTTTTGTCACCTTCGTTGCCCGTATTCTCTACATATGTAAAAATCGGATTTTTACTTCGCTATTCAATATATAAAAATCGAATTTTTACTTCGCTATTCAATATATAAAAATCGCGCCTTTTCAACTATAAAGATTTCGCCTTTTCAAATATAAAGATTTCGCCTTTTCAAACATATCATTATAAAAACCACATTTTTATTTTTCTACACATATAAAGATGATATTTCTAATATTCCTATCATGTAAAAATTATATTTTTAATTCTCTTCATAAACAAAAATCATATTTTTATATCATCTATATAGTAAAGACTATATTTTTAATACTTTAAAAATATAAAAATCATATTTTTAATTGAATAAAAATCTTTTCTACCTCTTCCTTATATAAAAATCATATTTTTATAAACAAAAATATAATCTTTTCAATTTTAAAAATCAAATCTTTATATATACTTTATTTTTAGCTTTTGTAAATGCTAATTCATATATAAAAACTGATTTTATAAATAAAAATATAATTAAAAACTTACAGTGATTTGCAGAGAGAAGGGGGGGGGATTTTGCAGCGTCACCGAGGTTTGGGGGGGTTGCTGTGCGTCAGTTGAGGCAGGGGGGGTGCTCTCGTCGGTCGACTTCGAGGAGGGGAGGGGGGGTTGTCGCGATTTCTGAAACGAGGGGGGTGGATGGCGTCGTGCTTCGATGAACGGGGGGGGGGGTTTAGGGCGGCACGCAGGCAGAGGAGGGGGAGCGTTCAATCGCGTTTGCGAGGGCAGGGGGGTTTTCGCGGCGCCTCTGGCGCCTGGGGGTGTTTCGAGGTGGCGCCCCACCTCTGTGGAGGCGGCGGCGATCGATCGGAGGGGGGGGCGCTCCTCCGATCCTCGTTCTTTTTTTTAAACTGAATCGAAATGAACGGGGGGGGGGGGGGGGGGGGCAGAAGTATAAGGGGGTGAGGAGAGAGAGTGTTCTATATTTTTTTTATTTAATTATTTATGAAAAAGTTTACTTTTACATACGACCTCTGAACGAGGCCCACTGCCTGTCGTCCATAGCTAATTACCCCCATTCCGAACACAATGGGATATGTATCGCAAGCTGATTTGATCTTTTCGATCTGTTTCCGTCAAAATCAACATATAACTCTATATATTGAATTTGAACACGCATTTCAATTTACCGGGGCCACATACTAACTCTAAAAATTCCCGAAAAATATTTTCTAGCTTTGTGTTGACGATACGGTCCTAACAAAACTAGTTTCATCAAATTCTGAGACCTTTTGAAAAATGGCCATTTTCCAGTCGATTAAAATCAACTGAAACTGGTCAAACGCGTTTTCCTTCGCCACGCTCACATATTGATTCGAAAAATTATGAAATTTGGAATCTAGCAATAAATTGACATCACGGATCCAACAAAAGTGGTTTCGTCGAAATCCGAGGTCGTTTGCAAAATGTCTATTTTTGAGGGCCTGAATTCCATAACGACTATTCAGAATTTTCAACTGGACATATCTTTTGATTCCCGCTATGAAATTTTGATTTTTTGGATTCGATGGAAAGATATTCTCAATTAGATCCTAATGTTTTTGGTTTCACTAAAATCCGGATTGTTTTGCACCCGGTATATTCAATTGAAGTTTGAAATCTAATTATCGAACTACCGCGCCATTTTCAATTCTATTTATAATTATATATAATTATTTGTATTCTAATGACGACGTATATGATATATACGTCTAATATATTCAAAATAAATTTCTCGTCGATATTATTTAAAATAATCTATTTTAAATATTCTAAATTCATTAAAATTGCCAAAATAAAAATTTTAAACTGGCCCGCATTTCCGGGTTATTACAATCTCCCCCGCTTAAAACTTTTCGTCCCCGAAAAGGAATAAAGTCAAAAGTGGTTTGATTAATCAGCTCTACGTTCGATCTGGCTTCCATTCTCCAACTTTTCAGTTTCTGAGAATTTTCAAATTCTTCAAAAATTTGGCTAACACCCTAAATTTTCAAAAAAATTCGCCATAACCTCCCCTGCACCGGGAGCCACGGGAAAATCCCGAAATTGCCATACAGGCCTTCTGATCTCAAAAAGAAAAAGAAAAAGTCAAGCGGCTAGCCAACAGGCTCATAAAATCATCATCACCCAAACAAAATAGTAAATTATATAGTAAACATGTACCTATTTGTCGGGCAAACAAATTTTATTCTCTGCTCTAGCCTCCTTGCTATGACCTGTTCAATGTAAGTATATGTATATGCAAGCAAATGCAACCAATTTTCAATACAATTCAATATTTGGTTCAATTAGGCTAAATGGTTCAAAATTATCAACAAATAAACAAACAACACAAACATCAATCAATTAGTGAATTAACGTTTCAAATTCATAATTTTGATATATATACTGAAAATCATGTTTTTGATGCCAAATCACATAAAATAAATCTAGCTATATAAGTTTTGGTTCTCACACCAGTCTAATGGAAATATATAGATATCATACCTTCGAAACACGAACACAAATTCTGATGATGATATATTAATCATCAGAATCATCTCCGGGTGTCTAGAATGTGATTCTATATCTATCCAATATATTAAAACCTCGAATATACGTTCATGACGCGTATATGCAAAACCTTTACATACTAGATTGTCCAAATTCAAAATAAATAAACATTCAAATACGTATAAAGTGATTTAAATTTTCAAAACAAAATTGTTTTCATTTGAAAAATATACTCTTCACACTCGTTCTAGGATACTACTGATCCTATCTCTAACGACTCAATCTAATTGGATATTACTAATCCAATATCTGATGAATTCTTTCGTATGGTTCTAATGTGTCTTGTTCTCGAGCTCTATAAACCAAAGCTCTGATACCAAATGTAGCGACCCGAACTTCCCCGGTCTCCGAAGAGATGAGAAAGAACGAATTACTGTGAGGACAAGACAAAACAGAACGCAGACGGAAGAACATTTCATTGTTATTACAACAATTCCATCAGAATACAAGAATATACAGAGTATAAATGAATAAATATACATTCGATAAATATAAGAGATTACAATATATTACATAGCAGTGGAAAATAATACAAAGCACAACTGAAGGTGATATACGGATACAGAGCTTTCCGGATATCATTCCAGCTGTAAACCAGGATCCTGTGAATATAAATCTGCAAAACCAAAACTGCTAGCTGCCCGCGCGGAAAATAGGGGCACCCAGAGTTTAGGTTAAAACAATAAACTCCAGGTCAGTCATGTGACTGGTGTGAGAACTAAAACAGTTATTTAAAGCTTTACTTTAAAAGAGAGTAATTCAAGGGACCACGCCATATAACACGGAACGGGTCTCCTCTCAAGAATACCAGTGCATAGAATAAACAGCGCAATGCTTTTTCGAAAAATGAAGCTATTATAAGACCCGGGTCCCATCACACAATGCAACGCAAGCCGGAGGATAGGGTTTTCCCTTATAATAGCCAAACATGCTTGGTACGTTTAGAACAAATCATTTGATACTATAATAAGTGTATAGTGTCAAAACAATTCAAATCATAAATATCAATCATAGACGGCATGGGTACCATATATCATGTCGCCATACTAGTTATACAATTAAAACCGCAATACACGTATTGGAAATTGGATTTCCGTCATGAGTCGAGGCAAGGGGCAAGCTCCTCTCCGCTTTCGAGACACTCTAGCAAATGTCTCAGGACTACGCACTCTGGGTAACCCTGGGATCCTACAAGACCGGTCCTCACTTACGTTAGAGGATTAATTATTCCTGAACACACTTTTCCCGGCCCTAAAGGACCTATAATCGAGGCGCCTCGCATCCAAACCACAAAGGTGAAAAGTATATAAATGTCAGGGCTGGTAGGTCACTGACACCACCCATAGCTAGAAAGAAACGTCGTGCAATCCTTGGGTCCTCATCCCGTTTTTGACTCATACCAAGGTGTGAGGCTCGCGAATCCACGCTATCACAAAGCTACGCCACAAAGGTCGTGCTTTGATCATCAACCACAAGACTTTGCTTTTCAACAGAAGCCTTTATCCATGCAACTCAGTGTGCCACACAGGCAATTCATGCCATGCGATTGATATCTATCGATATATAACCTCTAAGCTCGTACGTCTCAGAGAAGGGCGTTAAGCAAGAGTATAAATTCTCTGCCGCCAAACAGATATATATTTAACAGAAATCAATCAACACAGAATAAAATCCAATGTCAGACACACAATCCATTTACAAGTTCGTCCTGGGTCTGAACGAAACCGGAGGCACTTTCCTCGCATATCCATCCATCTCCAAGTACGTCTGGACGACCACCAACTATTTCCATCCTCTTGGGTGTACAGCCCAATCAGGATCGTCAGTAATTACCCAAACGATGTGAAGACTTCCGGTCTTCAACCAACGTCTTCATCTTCGACATATCGTCGAATCGGTTATTCAGAATGGGTATAAACCCGGTATTTCCGAACAACCTGCGTATATTAAAAACAAATGTTCACAAACACAACATACGCCTCATTCCAATTCATTAGTCACTAACCGTAAATCAGTAAGAGAGCAATTCCCCAAATATTAACCCCGAAGGCCGAAACCAACATCAGATCAATACCCAGGAAACCATTCTTCTTAACCAACCTACAACTAGTTTCTAAATTTCAATTCTTAGGGAAAGGTTCCCATTAATTTTATCCAAGATAAATTCTTTAAAATTTATCCTTTAATCTTCCTTTGGATGTCATTTCAAACCAAATTATGGTTTTCCAAACTAGTCGAGATTAGCGAACCACATCGAAGTAATTATTTATTTTATTTCCCAATCCCAACCTATTCATTCCATGAAGAAAAACTGGTAATACTCCATATCTAACACCACGGTGTTATCGGTAAAATTAATTACCATTTTACGTTCAAATCTAATTAACGATTTAACTATCGCTTTGGAGAGAAACTGGTGATACTCCATTCTCGCTCAATTTTTAAATTTGATAATTTAGATTACAAATTCACATTTCAATCTAATTGCAGATTCATTAAAACTCCTTTTATTGGGTTAAAGAACTAATGTCTTTTAAAACACAATTCACGACAAAGCCAAATCACATTCTATTTATTATCGGGTCAAAGAACTAGTGTTATTTAAAACACAGTTCACGATAAACCCATGAATCAATTCTATTTAAACCCATTTCAAACCCAATTTATTTATTTAAAAATAAATGGGTTTTAATTTCAGTTCAAAACTAGTTCATTTCGATAAAAATCTATTTTTATCTTTTCAAATATGGAGTTTTTCATCCTAATTTTTCCCAAATCATTTCTTATGATTTTACACAAATTATTACTATTTTTAATAATTTTATCAAGGTCCGTACAGTCGATTTCCAACAACGGCTATCGAACTGCACTTACAACGACCTTTTCTGAATTTGATTTGGACGTGTCTCCAAATCCAATCGTTAGATTTTGAATTTATAATTTTCGTTAGAAAGCTCTTTTCGATACGAACCCAACGGTTCCGATTTTAGGAGAATCCGACGGTCGGATCTCCCGTAATGTCCGTTTGAAATAAATGGTCGAAATTCGCGAACTGCCGCGGCGCGGCGCGTTCTATTCAGGCCATTATATTATATATATAATATATATTTCGTCGACTACCACTTAAAACAAATTTTATAAATAGTTTTGAATTCGTTTCAAAAATAGTTTCAACCTTTATTTCAAATTCAAATCAAAATTGAATTTCCTATTTTAAATCCTTTTTACTTTCATTTCTATTTGATTTCAATTCAAATCGATTTTAATTCGATTCGAATTCAATTCGTTTTCTATCCAATTTGAATTCAATTCGTTTTCTATTCAATTTGAATTCAATTCGTTTTCTATTCAATTTGAATTCAAATTGGTTTTCTATTCAATTCAAATCAAATTGGTTATATATTCAATTCAAATCAAATTGGTTATATATTCAATTGAAATCAAATTCGTTTTCTATTCAATTCATTTCGAAATCGTTTTCAATTCAATTCATTTCGAAATCGTTTTCAATTCAATTCATTTCGAACTCGTTTTCAATTCAATTCATTTCGAAATCGTTTTATATTCAATTCATTTCGAAATCGTTTTATATTCAATTCATTTCGAAATCGTTTTATATTCAATTCATTTCGAAATCGTTTTATATTCAATATTCCATTCATTTCAAATTGGTTTTCTATTCGATTCAATTCAAATTGGCTTTCTATTCGATTCAATTCAAATTGGTTTTCTATTCGATTCAATTCAAATTGGTTTTCTATTCGATTCAATTCAAATTGGTTTTCTATTCGATTCAATTCAAATTGGTTTTCTATTCGATTCAATTCAAATTGGTTTTCTATTCGATTCAATTCAAATTGGTTTTCTATTCGATTCAATTCAAATTGGTTTTCTTATTCAATTCATTTCGAAGTTCATTTTCTAATTAAATCAAATTTCATTTCAAAATATTCGATTTCGAAATCACTTTTCAATATTCATTTTAAAATGAATAAAATCGATATAAATATCGTTCACGTCAAGATGGCGTCAATCTAATCAACACGACTTCATATATTTCTATTTTCAAATATTCTATTCAACAAATGAATATTTATTTTTGTCAACACACGACTAATCTCAACGAATGAGTACTGTCCACGTGTGACTATTTTTGTTATTTAATATATTTTATAAAAATTAGGGTATCTATCGTTTGATATCAAATCAGACTCCAACTGTAAATTAGTCAGAGAACGATTCCCTGAATATTAACCCCGAAGGCCGAAACCAACATCAGATCAACATCCAGGAGACCACTCATCTCATCTATTTTCCAGTTAGTTTCTAATTTCAAATATGATAAAGATGTAAATTTTATTGTTAAAATATTTCGTTCAACACATGACTAATCTCAACGGATGAGTACAGTCAACACATGAACCTTTATTTTATAAAGATAAAGATGTAAATTTTATTGTTAAAATATTTCGTTCAACACATGACTAATCTCAACGGATGAGTACAGTCAACACATGAACCTTTATTTTATATTATTCTTTATTCTCTAAATTGGAATGAGGCCCAATCAATCACCATATAATATTAATCATATGGATTTTCTTACATCACACGTATATAATAGCATTGAAAAATAATCAACCATCAACCAAAGTGCACTACACTGTATAAGCATCAAATATAGATATCTAACGCTTATAACAGCCTGTCAATCAATCGATCGACATATTTAATAAATCAGGATGAGTGAACTTCAAATTTCATCCCAACACCCGTGTGGGGTTTTCAAACAATCAACCGCATGTTTTATTTGTGCAGTTGGGCTGTAACGACCCGCATTCTGCGCATCATAGGATCGTAGAATATTTATTTCTTTCACATACGAAGTCGTATGGTCATGTAACTTTGGGAGACGACTATTGGGGTCATTTCCCATGTTCATGATTTTTCTCGATTTTTAAATGACCATTTTACCCCTAGTTGGCACTGTTTTGGCCATAACTTTTGACTGGAAATGAATTTTGACCTGAAACCACTTCCATTGGCTTTGAATGATAGTTTCTCTTTCCGTAGAGTGGTCACATTAGCCAAACGGACTTACCGTTTGGGAGATATGGCTGAAACAAGTTTCAGATAGTGAAGGACAGCTTAATTGGGCTTAACCGGGTAATTAGCAGCTAGGCCCAAGGGGAATTTCGGGTTTAGAGGTATAGGAGGACTGATTAGGGTTAGGTTATCACTTTCATTTCAGTTTTGAGCCGCCACAAACCTCCTTGAGACCTTAGTAATGGCTTCCTACATCTAAAACACCCCAAATCACTCTCTAATAGAAGATTAGGCTTAGCAACACCAAATTAAGGAGAAAAGGCACCAAAGCAAGGTTGGAACTGCTGTTAGACATCAGTATTCGCCCCAAATCAGAGGAGTTTCAGTTCTGAGAATTTCATTTGTGGCCAAGGTGAGTGATAACATCATTTTGACACTAATTACGGTTAATTAAGGGTAATTAGTGAAGATTAGCGAATTTATACACCAATAAATTCTGGAAAAATTCTTAAAATTCTAAAATAATGTTTTAAGGCTCTGTTAGAAATTTGAGATGATTTCGATGTGTTTTGCTAATTGTATGTTTAAGCATGATTAAGAGTGCTTAAGGGAAAATATGAAGTTTTAGCTACTTTTGATCCATTTTGATTCATTTAAATTGTTGTTGTTGTTTGTGGTTGCTATTACATGTTACTATGACTCTATGGTATGTTTCATGATTGATTAGAATAGTTAAATTGCTCGAAAACGTCGTCGAATGGCGTAGAAAGCTTGCTGGAAAGTTGCAGAAGTGTGCAGGCTCCGAACCGGTTCGGATCGGAGAAAGGGGTCGGATCGGACTAGGGAACTGACCAAGGGAATCCGAACTGGATGAGGACTTGCCACTGGAAGAAGTTTGGCAGGAAGGAAGGCCATTGCTTAGAGTTGGAGTTGGACAGGAGATCGGATCGGAGCGGTGGAGCGGATCGGATCGGAGTAAGCTAGGGAACGGAGCGGATCGGATCGGAAGAGAGATTGGAGGCCAGATCGGA
This sequence comes from Allium sativum, assembly GCA_030737875.1. Taxonomy (NCBI): domain Eukaryota; kingdom Viridiplantae; phylum Streptophyta; class Magnoliopsida; order Asparagales; family Amaryllidaceae; genus Allium; species Allium sativum. The sequence continues at coordinate 458,085,356 of CM060909.1, forward strand.
TCGACTTGGAGATGCAGGGCTCGGATCGGAAGCAAAGAAGAAATAAGCTAGGGACTGGAGCGCTGGAGAGAAGGACACCCGACCCGACCTGGAGGAGGACCCCGACCCGACCCGGAGCGAAGTGCCCGACCCGAAGAGACAAGGAGAAGGACTCGAACCGAGCATGGGTGACCGAACCGAACCGAGCATGGGTGACCGAACCGAACCGAGCATGGGTGACTGAACCGAACCGAATTTTAGAGCTGCTACTGCACGACAACTTTTCTGAAGACCCACTCCAATCCAACCAAACCCGAGATGCAAAGGGAGTCCAAATGAGAAGTTAGAGCTTAAGATTCAGATGGGAATCAACGAGTTCACTTCATGATTGGGCTTTGCTGCGGGACGCGTGCTAAGGAGTTATCGACACCTATAGCTTTGGACCACTATGGTAGGAGGTACGAAGGCGGATTCAGGGCCATTATGGCATTGGTAGAACCAAGGGCTATGACCAATGAAGTGGGTCATTGAAATGTTTGGTCATGACTCCAAGTGTTTGGCTTGGTCACAGCAGGGTTTCTACAAGTCGGGATTCGTCGTTGCCTCAGTTTGTCTAGTGTTCCAAAGTGGTAGATGTCGTACGCTTTACGCACTGAGTGAGAGACGTGAGGATGGTTGCCATGGATGATTTGTTTGCTATCATTATGACATGCACACCCCACCCCCGTATTCTTACACTATTTATTATGGCACCTTGGAGTATTGTACGGTATGTGGTACTAACTCTTTGGTTGCAGGTCCAGGTTCAGGTATGGCTTAGTATACCTGTTATTATTCTGTTTAGATGTTTATCGCTCATACCAGGCTTTATGTCTGACCCAGAGTTTTATGTCTCCTCTTATTACTCTGGGTGCTCTCACGAGCAGACTAGAGACAGGTTAGCTGGTGATGCACGGGTAGATGATCCGGAGACGAGCAGGAGGCTTCCACGTAATATATATATATATAGTATTCTCCCTGTGTTGTTGAAGATCACTGCTTGGGCATTGTTGGTGTATCTTCTATTTTAGCTTTCTTTTGTTTAGAGACAGTAAATTTGGAAAGTTGTAATAAGCTGTATTTGGATTTCCGCTGCTTTGAGATTGATGTTGGTTTTAGTTATCAGCTTATGCACTGTCTCGCCTGTTTTGTGTCAAGTATATTATTATTATATTTTATTCCATGCGCTGTGAGACATTCTACAGGTTTCTGGATTAGTTCATTCCCTTCTTTTCTTTCTTATGACGACCGTCTTGTGCTAGTCGGGCATGTGTACAGCGCACTTCTGGAGGAAATGCAGGCTGGTGCGAGGCGGGCCGTCACACTTGGTATCAGAGCTCCAGGTTGCGTAGTTAACCTAGGGAAGTTATCAGGGAGAGATATTACACGTATACGAGAGAGCGTATTTGTGATTACTTTGGTTTTTAAGAAGCTATATATATATATACTATTAGTAGTATAAGGATGGTGTCGTACTGCACTAGCACCACTATGGAGTCGTTAATCGTTTCCTTTTTCAGATTGACGATGAGCCGAGATACTAGAGGTGCTGGTAGGGGAGCCAATAATGGGATTGCTGCCGACATGAGGACGATGTTTACTGACCTCATGAGAGAGATGCTTAGAGATGTGCAGAGGGCAGCTCCCAATGGTGGAAATGGTGGTGGTCCAATAGTGCAGGCGCCAAGAGTCGACTTCGCCAAGCTGAATAAGGATTATACTAGTCTTGGTGGGAAGTCATTCCATGGAACGGAGTCGGCTACGGACGTTCAGGATTGGTTGGATAGTTGCGAGCGTATCTTCGAGGATTTGGGTATCGAGGATGCGATGAAGAGAAAGCTAGCGTCCCGTCAGCTGCAAGGGCGGGCAATGAATTGGTGGAATGCTATAAAGGCAGCTACTCCCGAAGACCAGATTACTTGGGAGCAGTTTAAAGCTCGCTTTAGTGAGAAGTTCATTCCAGCTGCCCAGAAGTCAGTGTTGTTCAAGAGGTTCTTGGAGCTCAAGCAGAATGGCAGGGCTGTCTCGGAGTATATTGCTGAATTTGACACTTTGTCGAAGTATGGACTGTCTCTCATCGATACTGCCGAGAAAAAGAATGAGAAATTCATAACTGGTTTGGATCAGTACTTGGGGGAAAAACTTATTAACCACATCGATGAGACGTTTGAATCGATTGTGGGGAAAGCGTTAAGATCAGAGAGTCTCTACCCTAAGCTGAAGACTGAGGTTGCATCCGCAGAGGAGCCAAAGCCACAAGCTCGTGGTGGAGGCGAAGGTGGTCTCCAGAATAAGAGAAAGCAGAAACAGACTAAGGATGGCCAGAAGAAAAAGAATAAGCAAGATGTGGAGTGCTTCAGCTGTGGTAAGAAGGGCCATTATGCTAGTAATTGTCGGGCCAAGCCAGCGGATAGGAAGTGCTTCAACTGTGGCCAAATGGGACATCACAAGGACAAGTGTCCACAGCCCCCTAAGGAAAAGCAAATGGTGAAAGCATATGCTCTTAATGCTATTCCTTCTTCGTCGAATGCCCCAACTGCGGCGGAGAAGGGAAAGAATGTCGTCATTCAAGGTATGCTTTCTGTTTATGATGTTCCTGTTAGAGTTTTGTTTGATACCGGAGCTTCCAGTTCTTTCATATCTAGTGACCTGGTAGATAGGTTGGGATTGGAGCCCAAGATTGTCGATAGACCTTTAGTAGTGACGAACCCGATTGGTGGTTCGACTAGCCTTAGCATGATTTGTCGTAATGTGGTTCTATCGAGTCATGGATGCATGTTTGTTTGTGATTGCTTTGTTTTGGGCTTTACTGGGTTTGGCATTATTTTGGGAGTAGATTGGCTCCAAAGATACGGGGTGGTGGTAGACTGTGAGGGCTTGTTGGTGACAGCTAGAGCGGATGATGGGCGGAGGATAGTGTTTGGTGGTCTACCCAGTAAGGGGGTATTGGCTAGTTTTCTAAACTCCCTCGACATTCCGCATAGTGAGTTGTCAGGTTTGCCCGTGGTTGGCCAGTATCCGGATGTTTTCGAAGAAGTGACCGGACTTCCACCACACCGAGAGATTGAGTTTCGTATTGATTTGGTAAAAGATGCCAGACCTATAGTGATGCCACTTCGTCGTATGGCACCAAGGGAGCAGCGAGAGCTCGAGGTGCAAGTTAGCGATCTTTTGAAGAAGGGATTTATCAGAAGGAGTGTTTCTGAATGGGGAGCACCAGTCGTGTTTGCTACCAAGGCGGATGGTTCCCTTCGTTTGTGTGTAGACTACCGCGAGTTGAATAAAGTGACGAGGAAGAACAGGTATCCTCTACCGCGGATAGATGATTTGTTTGATCAGTTGAGTGGCGCGAGAGTATTTTCTCAGTTGGATCTCGCGACAGGTTTTCATCAGCTTAGAGTGGAAGCTGAGAGTATAGCTAAAACGGCATTTCGAACGCCGTCTGGATTTTATGAATGGTTGGTTATGCCATTTGGGCTGACTAATGCCCCGGCATATTTTGTGGACCTTATGAATAGGGTATTCAGAGATCAGCTGAATAAGTCTGTCCTTGTGTTCGTTGATGATATTTTGGTCTATTCGAGGACAGAGGAAGAACACAAGGAACATTTAAGGGTAGCGATGGAGGTGTTGAGAAAACACCAATTGAAAGCAAAGTTTTCTAAGTGTCACTTCTGGAAGAGGGAAGTGAGGTTCTTGGGCCATGTTGTATCAGAGAATGGTATTGCCGTGGACCCAGCGAAGGTGGCTACGGTACAAGATTGGCCTACGCCCAAGAACGCAACAGATGTAAGAAGTTTCTTGGGATTAGCGGGATATTATCGTAAGTTTATCCAAGGTTTCTCCAAGATAGCAGCATCATTGACCCAGTTGACCAAGAAAAATCAAGCTTTTGTCTGGGATGAAAGGTGCGAGAATGCATTCAGAAGTCTAAAGGACAAGTTGACAAGCGCACCAGTGTTAGTCATTCCTAAGGGGGATGAAGAGATGACGGTATACACGGACGCCTGTGGTACCGGACTGGGTGCTGTATTGATGCAAGGCGGTAGGGTTGTAGCTTATGCAAGTCGGCAATTGAAACCGCACGAGAGGAGATACCCTACCCATGATTTAGAATTGGCAGCAATCGTGTTCGCGTTAAAGATGTGGAGACACTATCTCTTGGGAGAAAGATTTGAGCTATTTACAGATCATAAGTCGTTAAAGTATCTGTTCTCCCAGAAGGATTTAAACCTCCGTCAGCAGAGATGGTTAGAGTTCTTAGCTTCCTATGATTTTGACATCGCATACACACCAGGAAAGGGCAATGCGGTGGCTGATGCATTGAGTAGAAGACATGCCAGCTTGGGGGCTATGTTCCTTGAATGGAAGCAACTGGAGTTTATCGCGGGGTTTGATTTCAGACCAAAGTGCGAATTGGATCCAGAAATGTTAGCGAGTTTGACGGTCAGACCCACTTTGATTGAGCGGATCGGCTCTAGTCAGAGGGACGATCCTAACCTATTGGAAATCATCTCCAAGTTAGAGATGGGTATCGATGAGGAGGTGAACAAGTATGGGCTTGATCGAGATAGATGGCTTAGAAAGGATGGAAAGCTTGTTGTACCCAATGTCACTGGATTGAGAGATGAAGTGCTTAAAGAATGTCATCACTCAAAGCTGACTATACACCCCGGTGGTAATAAGATGTATCGAGATATGAAGCAGACCTACTACTGGGAAGGGATGAAAAGAGACGTTGGGAAGTTTATATCCAAGTGCATGAATTGCCAGCTAGTTAAAGCCGAGCAAAAGAAGCCTAGTGGGTTGTTACAGCCCTTAGAAATTCCCGAATGGAAATGGGAGCAAGTCTCGATGGATTTCATCGATGGGTTACCAAGGACTAGATCGGGATATGACAGCATTTGGGTAATTGTAGATCGACTGACCAAAAGTGCAAGGTTTATACCAGTTAAATCGACTAGAACGGCAGCTAAGTTAGCAGAATTGTATATGAAGTGGGTAGTGAGATTTCATGGAGTACCTAAAAGCATTGTGAGCGACCGAGACCCGTTGTTCACTAGTGGGTTTTGGAGGAGCTTGCAAGAGGCGCTAGGGTCAGAGTTACATCTCAGTACCGCATATCATCCTCAGACCGACGGTCAGACGGAGAGGGTGAACCGTATTTTGGAAGATCTCTTGAGAGCATGTATATTGGATTTTGGAGGATCATGGGATGACCATTTGCATCTAGTAGAGTTTGCATATAATAATAGCTACCAATCCAGTATCGGTATGGCTCCGTTTGAAGCTTTGTATGGAAGACCGTGCAACTCACCATCATGTTGGATAGAAACTGGCGAGAAGTTTATGCTTGGACCAGATGTGGTGAGGGAAACTTCAGATAAGATCAAGATCATTCAGCAACGAATGAAGGCAGCCCAAGATAGGCAGAAGAGTTATGCTGATAAGAGAAGAAGAGACTTAAAATTCTCCGTTGGTGACTTGGTGTTTGTCAAGATTTCTCCGTTGAAGAGCGTAATACGATTTGGCAGGAGAGGTAAATTAGCACCAAGATTTGTTGGCCCATTCCCTGTTCTTGAACTAGTCGGGAATTTGGCATATAGAATTGACTTACCAGAGAAGATGGCGGGAGTTCACAACGTATTTCATGTTTCCCAACTAAGGAAGTTCGTTCACGACTCAGATATGACTATCTCACCTGATCAGTTGGAAGACTTCGAAGTAGAACCCGAGGCGGTTGGAAACCGCAAGCCGGCCCGTATTGTCGCACACGACATGAAGCAACTTCGAAGGAAGTCGGTGAAGCTAGTCAAGGTACAGTGGAGCGAAAACGAGAATGATTGTACTTGGGAAACAGAAGAGGACATAATGAAGAAGTATCCAGAACTCTTTGTCTGGTAAGATTTTATTAGCGATTTAGTTTTCCGCATGCTAGGATAGACTTGTTTGCTTGCTTTGCATGTTTGATTGTTGTATGTGGGTGTTAGGCATGCGGGATCCTGTGTATGTTTTGGGGTTAAGGAATTTCGGGGACGAAATTTCTTAAGGGGGGGAGAGTGTAACGACCCGCATTCTGCGCATCATAGGATCGTAGAATATTTATTTCTTTCACATACGAAGTCGTATGGTCATGTAACTTTGGGAGACGACTATTGGGGTCATTTCCCATGTTCATGATTTTTCTCGATTTTTAAATGACCATTTTACCCCTAGTTGGCACTGTTTTGGCCATAACTTTTGACTGGAAATGAATTTTGACCTGAAACCACTTCCATTGGCTTTGAATGATAGTTTCTCTTTCCGTAGAGTGGTCACATTAGCCAAACGGACTTACCGTTTGGGAGATATGGCTGAAACAAGTTTCAGATAGTGAAGGACAGCTTAATTGGGCTTAACCGGGTAATTAGCAGCTAGGCCCAAGGGGAATTTCGGGTTTAGAGGTATAGGAGGACTGATTAGGGTTAGGTTATCACTTTCATTTCAGTTTTGAGCCGCCACAAACCTCCTTGAGACCTTAGTAATGGCTTCTTACATCTAAAACACCCCAAATCACTCTCTAATAGAAGATTAGGCTTAGCAACACCAAATTAAGGAGAAAAGGCACCAAAGCAAGGTTGGAACTGCTGTTAGACATCAGTATTCGCCCCAAATCAGAGGAGTTTCAGTTCTGAGAATTTCATTTGTGGCCAAGGTGAGTGATAACATCATTTTGACACTAATTACGGTTAATTAAGGGTAATTAGTGAAGATTAGCGAATTTATACACCAATAAATTCTGGAAAAATTCTTAAAATTCTAAAATAATGTTTTAAGGCTCTGTTAGAAATTTGAGATGATTTCGATGTGTTTTGCTAATTGTATGTTTAAGCATGATTAAGAGTGCTTAAGGGAAAATATGAAGTTTTAGCTACTTTTGATCCATTTTGATTCATTTAAATTGTTGTTGTTGTTTGTGGTTGCTATTACATGTTACTATGACTCTATGGTATGTTTCATGATTGATTAGAATAGTTAAATTGCTCGAAAACGTCGTCGAATGGCGTAGAAAGCTTGCTGGAAAGTTGCAGAAGTGTGCAGGCTCCGAACCGGTTCGGATCGGAGAAAGGGGTCGGATCGGACTAGGGAACTGACCAAGGGAATCCGAACTGGATGAGGACTTGCCACTGGAAGAAGTTTGGCAGGAAGGAAGGCCATTGCTTAGAGTTGGAGTTGGACAGGAGATCGGATCGGAGCGGTGGAGCGGATCGGATCGGAGTAAGCTAGGGAACGGAGCGGATCGGATCGGAAGAGAGATTGGAGGCCAGATCGGATCGACTTGGAGATGCAGGGCTCGGATCGGAAGCAAAGAAGAAATAAGCTAGGGACTGGAGCGCTGGAGAGAAGGACACCCGACCCGACCTGGAGGAGGACCCCGACCCGACCCGGAGCGAAGTGCCCGACCCGAAGAGACAAGGAGAAGGACTCGAACCGAGCATGGGTGACCGAACCGAACCGAGCATGGGTGACCGAACCGAACCGAGCATGGGTGACTGAACCGAACCGAATTTTAGAGCTGCTACTGCACGACAACTTTTCTGAAGACCCACTCCAATCCAACCAAACCCGAGATGCAAAGGGAGTCCAAATGAGAAGTTAGAGCTTAAGATTCAGATGGGAATCAACGAGTTCACTTCATGATTGGGCTTTGCTGCGGGACGCGTGCTAAGGAGTTATCGACACCTATAGCTTTGGACCACTATGGTAGGAGGTACGAAGGCGGATTCAGGGCCATTATGGCATTGGTAGAACCAAGGGCTATGACCAATGAAGTGGGTCATTGAAATGTTTGGTCATGACTCCAAGTGTTTGGCTTGGTCACAGCAGGGTTTCTACAAGTCGGGATTCGTCGTTGCCTCAGTTTGTCTAGTGTTCCAAAGTGGTAGATGTCGTACGCTTTACGCACTGAGTGAGAGACGTGAGGATGGTTGCCATGGATGATTTGTTTGCTATCATTATGACATGCACACCCCACCCCCGTATTCTTACACTATTTATTATGGCACCTTGGAGTATTGTACGGTATGTGGTACTAACTCTTTGGTTGCAGGTCCAGGTTCAGGTATGGCTTAGTATACCTGTTATTATTCTGTTTAGATGTTTATCGCTCATACCAGGCTTTATGTCTGACCCAGAGTTTTATGTCTCCTCTTATTACTCTGGGTGCTCTCACGAGCAGACTAGAGACAGGTTAGCTGGTGATGCACGGGTAGATGATCCGGAGACGAGCAGGAGGCTTCCACGTAATATATATATATATAGTATTCTCCCTGTGTTGTTGAAGATCACTGCTTGGGCATTGTTGGTGTATCTTCTATTTTAGCTTTCTTTTGTTTAGAGACAGTAAATTTGGAAAGTTGTAATAAGCTGTATTTGGATTTCCGCTGCTTTGAGATTGATGTTGGTTTTAGTTATCAGCTTATGCACTGTCTCGCCTGTTTTGTGTCAAGTATATTATTATTATATTTTATTCCATGCGCTGTGAGACATTCTACAGGTTTCTGGATTAGTTCATTCCCTTCTTTTCTTTCTTATGACGACCGTCTTGTGCTAGTCGGGCATGTGTACAGCGCACTTCTGGAGGAAATGCAGGCTGGTGCGAGGCGGGCCGTCACATGGGCGATGTGTAAAATTTATCGACCCAATCAATGTCCTTCAAATAGGTGTACATAAACAAACCGTCCGGTTTGTAAATGAATAATATATTTTATTTACTTCCATGTTAAAAATTATATTTTTAACAATTAAATATTTTATTTCAACCCATGAATTTCTATTCAGTTCATTTACACAATAAAAATGATATTTTTATTTTTCTAACATATTTTAGAAAATTTCGGCGGCATAACGGCACGATACTAGAAACGGGACGAGGCCTAGCCTTATCCCCGGTCTAGTGAAGGCCACGCCAATCACACATCAATCAATCCATTCCATTTCACCAAACAACTCAAATTTCAATCAAATAATCTAACTAATTTTGCAATCAAACAAACAAGTCCATGGTCTGTGGACGATTGTGTTGGGTGCTACTAAGCACCGTCTGCATCCTAGTATATATATATAACTAGAAAATGAAATTGAAAGGTGAGAAATTCTCACCGATAGCTCTCCAATATCACGACTCTTCATTTATAGAAATCTTCGTCGTTCTCGCCTTTTTGTCACCTTCGTTGCCCGTATTCTCTACATATGTAAAAATCGGATTTTTACTTCGCTATTCAATATATAAAAATCGAATTTTTTACTTCGCTATTCAATATATAAAAATCGTGCCTTTTCAACTATAAAGATTTCGCCTTTTCAAATATAAAGATTTCGCCTTTTCAAACATATCATTATAAAAACCACATTTTTATTTTTCTACACATATAAAGATGATATTTCTAATATTCCTATCATGTAAAAATTATATTTTTAATTCTCTTCATAAACAAAAATCATATTTTTATATCATCTATATAGTAAAGACTATATTTTTAATACTTTAAAAATATAAAAATCATATTTTTTAATTGAATAAAAATCTTTTCTACCTCTTCCTTATATAAAAATCATATTTTTATAAATAAAAATATAATCTTTTCAATTTTAAAAATCAAATCTTTATATATACTTTATTTTCAGCTTTTATAAATGCTAATTCATATATAAAAACTGATTTTATAAATAAAAATATAATTAAAAACTTACAGTGATTTGCAGAGAGAGGGAGGGGGATTTTGCAGCGTCACCGAGGTTTGGGGGGGTGTTGTGCGTCAGTCGAGGCGGGGGGGGGGGGGGGGGGGGGGTGCTCTCGTCGGTCGACTTCGAGGGGGGGGGGGTGCTCTCGTCGGTCGACTTCGAGGGGGGGTTGTCGCGATTTCTGAAACGAGGGGGGGTGGATGGCGTCGCGCTTCGATGAACGGGGGGGGGGGGATTAGGGCGGTGCGCAGGCAGAGGAGGGTTCGATCGCGTTCGCGAGTGCAGGGGGTGGGGTTGTCGCGGTGCCTCTGGCGCTTGGGGGGGTTTAGAGGTGGCACCCCACCTCTGTGGAGGCGGCGGCGATCGATCGGGGGGGGGGGGGCGCTCCTCGTTCTTTTTTTTTTTTAAACTGAATCGAAATGAACGGGGGGGGGGCAGAAGTATAAGGGGGTGAGGAGAGAGAGTGTTCTATATTTTTTTTATTTAATTATTTATGAAAAAGTTGACTTTTACATACGACCTCTAAACGAGGCCCACTTCCTGTCGTCCATAGCTAATTACCCCCATTCCGAACACAATGGGATATGTATCGCAAGCTGATTTGATCGTTTCGATCAGTTTCCGTCAAAATCAACATATAACTCTATATATTGAATTTGAACACGCATTTCAATTTAACGGGGCCACATACTAACTCTAAAAATTCCCGAAAAATATTTTCTAGCTTCGTGTTGACGATACGGTCCTAACAAAACTAGTTTCGTCAAATTCTGAGACTGTTTGAAAAATGGCCATTTTCCAGTCGATTAAAATCAACTGAAACTGGTCAAACGCGTTTTCCTTCGCCATGCTCACATATTGATTCGAAAAATTATGAAATTTGGAATCTAGCAATAAATTGACATCACGGATCCAACAAAAGTGGTTTCGTCGAAATCCGAGGTCGTTTGCAAAATGTCTATTTTTAAGGGCCTGAATTCCATAGCGACTATTCAGAATTTTCAACTGGACATATCTTTTGATTCCCGCTATGAAATTTTTATTTTTCGGATTCGATGGAAAGATATTCTCAATTAGATTTTAATGTTTTTGGTTTCACTAAAATCCGGATTGTTTTGCACCCGGTACATTCAATTGAAGTTTGAAATCGAATTATCGAGCTACCGCGCCATTTTCAATTCTATTTATAATTATATATAATTATTTATATTCTAAAGACGACGTATATAATTCTATTTTAAATATTCTAAATTCATTAAAATTGCCAAAATAAAAATTTTAAACTGGCCCGCATTTCCGGGTTATTACATTTGCAATCGCTTATTAATGAAATCGACTTTGTCTGAAGCTTCACGGATCATATCAGATCCCAATACAAGTCTATTACCAGGTTCTACCCAACAAGCAGGAGATATGCATGGTCTACCATACCGTGCTTCGAATGGTGACATTTTCAGGCTTGCTTGGTAGATTTTGTCGTACGAGAACTCAGCCAAATGCAAGTGGTCTTCCCATGATCCGCCAAAATCAATAACACAGGCCTACAATAAATCTTCTAAAATATGATTCACCCTCTCAGTTTGGCCATCTGTTTGAGGATGATAAGCGGTGCTCAAGTTCAGTTTTGTTCCCAATTCTTCTTGGATTGCTTCCCAGAATTTACTAGCAAAAATCGGGTCACTATCGCTAACGACACTCATTGAATTTTCCATGAAGTTTAACAATTTCTTTAAAATAAATTTGCGCCAGACTCTGAGCGGTTCTATTTGATCTGACAGGTATGAAATGGGCGGCCTTCGTGAAACGATCTACGATCACCCAAATACTGTCATTTCCTTTCCTGGTTCTGGGCAAACCATCTATGAAATCCTTAGAAATCTGTTCCCACTTCCGACCTGGAATTTCCAACGGTTGCAACAATCCGGCGAGTTTCTGTTGATCGCTCTTAACTTGTTGACAAGTAGAACACCGACCAACATATAAGGAAATTTCTCTCTTCATCAATCTCCACCAGAAGGTGCGTTTGATATCATTATACATTTTTCTCTCTCCTGGATCGATACTCAGTTTGGATTTGTGACATTCATCCAGTACTTCTCTCCAGAGCTCAGAAATGTTTGGAACACAAATTCGGCCCTTTAACCTCAGAATCCCATCGTTATCAATCTGAAAACTCGAGGCCACGCCTTTCTGAATTCTCTCTTTGATCTTCTGAATGAAGTGATCATCCTTCTGAAGGGCAGATATATTATCAATCAATGTAGGCGTGATTATAAGATTGGCAATGATTACATTCTTTCTGTTGAGCGCATCATCCACAACATTGGCTTTCCCCAGAGTATATAAAATATCTAGATCATATGCCGTGAGAAATTCTAGCCAACGCTGCTGCCTCGTATTCAGATCTTTCTGGGTGAATAGATACTTCAATGATTGATGATCGGTATATAATTCGAACTTCTCACCCAATAAATAGTGTCTCCAGATTTTCATAGCAAACACGATTGCTAATAATTCAAGATCGTGGGTCGCATAATTCTTCTCATGCGGCTTCAACTGACGGCTAGCATAAGCGACTACTTAGCCTCTTTGCATTAATACTGCACCAAGACCTTCTTTAGAAGCATCTGTCTAGACTTTCAAGTCTTGATTTCCATCGATGATTGTTAACACTGGAGCAGTTGTCAATCTTAACTTTAGCTTTTGGAAAGTCGTCTCACATTCTGGAGTCCAATTGAACCTTGAATGTTTCTTAGTAAGCTTCATTAAGGAACTAGATATCTTCAAAAAATCTTTAATGAACTTCCGATAATAACTAGCCAATCCAAGAAAACTTCGGACTTCTGTAGGAGTAGTCGGTTGTTTCCAATTCTGAATAGTAGTGATTTTACTGGGATTCATAGAAATTCCTTCTTTTGACACGACGTGGCCAAGAAACTTGACTTCTTCTTGCCAGAATATACATTTGGAAAAATTTTCTTTTAAAACATTCCTTCTCAGAATCTCTAGCACTTGTTCCAAATGTTTTACATGCTCGCTTTCTGACTTAGAAAAGATCAATATGTCATCAATGAAAACCAACATGAATTTATTCAGTACTTCTCTGAATACTCTGTTCATTAGATCGAAAAAATAAGCTGGAGCGTTACATAAGCCGAACGGCATTACTAACCACTCGTAGAATAAATCTGGACCTCTGAATGCTGTCAAAGGAACACACTCTTCGGTAATCCGAAACTGATGGAAACCTATAGCTAGGTCCATTGGTGAAAATACTTGTGCGTCATTCAATTGATCTAACAAATCATCAATTCGAGGCAATGGATATTTGTTCTTTAACGTCTGCTTATTCAAGTCACGATAATCCCCACATAGTCTGAGAGTACCGTCTGACTTCGGGACAAACACCACCGCTGCTCCCCAATCAGAGAAACCAGGTCTGATCAGACCCTTCCATACAAGCTGTCGAGTCTGATTGTCTAATTCTTCTTTTTCCTTCAAGGTCATTCTTCGAATAGATTGAACTACTGGCCTTGCATTCGAAATTAAATAGATTTTGAAATCAGTTTCCCTACGTGGAGGTAAGCTAACAGCTTCTTCGAACACATCCGCATAGTTCTTGACAATAGGAATATTTTTTGTGTCGACCGGAACATTCTCTGTAACGACAGAGATATTTTCTATTTGAGTAGGAGAAACATCCAGAGCTGACCAAAAGTCTTTTCTATCAGAATTCAGACCTTCACATGGAATGGTTATATAGTCTCCTGATTTAATCTTCGCCTTAATGACTCTGTCGGCGCATTTAACCTCAGCTTCATACTTGGTTAACCAATCCAATCCTAAAATAAGATCAAATTTTGTAGAATTCATGATGATCGCGATCGTAAGGAAACCGATAATGGGAAAAAGAGACAGGCACCCCACAAATCCAACTAAGATTGAGGGAACCCCCAACTGGATTATGGACAGTCATGGGTGTTTTTAGCTTTTTCAAATTCAAATCCATTTTCTTAACCGCATTACTTGCAATAAAGCTTCTTGATGCACCTGTATCAAACAATACTTTAACTGGAATGTTTTTGACAGTAAGCGTGCCTTCTAAAACATCTGGCCTCGCTTTACCGGCCGAGGGTGCTGGAGTTTCTGCCACTTCATTCACTTGTACCATTTCAGACTTCTTTAAGAGTTGGCAAACCTTTGAAAGATTCCCAGCCTGATGGAAAAGATTGCATTTTCTATTCTCTTGAAACCCCTTCTTGGGTTTAAATCCACCCTTTAATCGCTTCTTTAAGGGTCCACAGTTTATTGCCAAATGCCCTTTCCGATTATAGTTAGAGCGAGTGGCAGTTGTTACTAGTCCTTTCTCAAATTTAACATTTTTCCTATTGACTCTATATTTCTTTCTGACCCTAGACGTCGTACTTATCTCAGGCTGTGTACTTGTCTCCGGGCTATCAGTTTCAAATTTCCTTTTGTTGCTAGAACTACATTCCTCTTCGTCGCCTAAAAGACCCTACTTATCTAGATCTTCATACTGATAATCCATGTATATCATTTCAGATAAAGGTTGTTTCACATGTGCAGTTACACTACTTTGGTACTTTCTTTGGAGCCCGTTAATAAATCCCAGATTCTTCATCTTAGAATCTTGAATTAGATGTAGGGCAAAACGAGAATTCATTGAATTTCTTATGATACTCCGGAATGGTCATATCTCCTTGTATTAGATAGTAGAATTCATCACTTAACTGCTCAGTTGCTTCTGGGGGAATAAATCTTTCATTGAAAATTTCTTTAAATCTATCCCAGGTAATATTATCTTCTGGATTATCTTCAATGAAAGTGTCCCACCAGATTAGAGCTTCGTCTTTGAGTGCTCAAGATGCCAGTAATATTTTCTGATCATCTCTCAGCTTTGAACCTTCAAAGATTTTCTCAGCAGAGAGCATCCATGCTTGTGTTTGAATAATGGATTCATTGCTCGAGAATGGTACTCCACCCAGATTTCGATACTTGTTTAATAGAGCCTCAATTTCTGGTTCTGACCTACCTCTTCTACTTCTGCCACTCATTTTTCAATGTCTGCAAATAGCAGACAAAATGTTAGGCCAACAGAAAAGGTATTTTTAAAGCATAGAGACATATACTTGAATGTAAATGTGTCTACTGGGGTGTATTTCATTCTGCTATACTCATTCTAGGATATTATTGATCCTATCTGAAATGAGTAATCCGTCATAGAACACTACTGGTTCTATTTCTGACGAGTTCGTTAATATGTTATATTCCAGGACTAAGCTTAACCAAAGCTCTGATACCACGTGTGACGACCCCAAACCCCCCCGTTCCACGGTGGCAAGGGTAATCTTTGGAATATAACACATAAACAAATAACAGTAGAACAGAAATATATAAATACACTAGATAATTTACAACAGAATACATTAGATAAACATAATCATCAGAGTTACACAGTATACAGAATCATACTTAGTACAAAATACAGTTCAGCTTTACATAAAATGTCTACGACGGAATCAAAACATAATATGTACAACAGGAGCAGAACAACATAAAAAGAAAGAAGTGATAGAATCCATCTTCAGCTCATAGCTATCCAGAAAGAGCCTGCTAAAAACTAAATACAAGGTTGCCTGTGTAGAAATAGGGGCACCCGAGTTTGCAAGTGAAACAAACTACAAATCAGTCATGGGACTGGTATGAGAAATCTACTTACTTATTTTACTATAAAGCCAATCACAGGACCACGTCGCTGACGCAGAACGTGTTTACTCCATTGGATTGCCAGTGCTCAAAACAAGTAAGTCATTTAAACATCGCAATGCTTTTTACAAAAATGAAGCCATTATAAGACTCAGTTTCCATCACACAATGCAACGCAAACTGGAGGATAGAGTTTTACCTTATAATGGCCAAAATATGATTAATACGAATAAAACAAACCATTTGATATTATTGCTAGTGTTTATATGTTTCAAAAACAATTTCAGTCATAAGTATCAATCATAAACGGCATGGGTACCATATATCATGTCGCCATACATAGGTTTACAATCAAAACCGCACAATGTCGTATTTGGAAATTGGATTTCCATCATGAACCAAGGCAAGGGATCGTCCTTACCACTTCGAGACACTCTAGCCCATGTCTAAGGATCAGAGCTCGAGTGACCCTTGGATCGTCAGGGCCGGTCCACATAGAGTGAATTAAAATGCCTGAACACTGTGTTTCCCCGCCCTATGGGCCGTCAAACTGGTCATATCCCGACCAGACCATCGGCTCCGAAGAGACCGAAATAACCGAGACGCCTCGCTATCTATCATCCACATAAGTAGAATGCCCAGGCGTGTAAAACCCAAAACACCACTCCTAGCTAGAAGGAAACGCATGTCCTCCCTGATGTCCTCTCCCGTTTCTTGTCCATACTGGGGTGTGAGGCCCGCGAATCAACGCCAAACACAAAGCTAGCTGTATCAAAACCATGCTTTGATCATCAACCACAAGGTTCTGCTTTTCAACAAATGCCTTGATCACAGCATCTCTGTATGCCACGTTGTCAATCTACAACTTCGAACACACATCCATTTAGAAGTCCGTTCTGGGTCTGAATGAAACCGAAGGCACCTTATTCCTCTCCCGTATGTCCAATACAGGAGAGAGACCCTCGCACATCTGAATGATCAACAAGTACGCCCGGACAACCACCACTGTAACCCCTTCAGGGCAGCAACTCCCATCAAAGGCATCAGTAGCCATCCATTCGACGTGAAGATCATCGGTCTTGCACGGTCTTCATATCTTCGACTTCTAACCGTCGATCAATTATTTGAAATGAGAATTAACTCGGCCTTTTCAAATAATTCACGTATATTTAGAATTTCCAATTAATTCATTTTCATGGTTAAATTATTTGACATCCATAATTCAGTTAATTAATGTAATTTTCATGTCAAACACATTCAACCATCAATATCCAATAAACTGGGTAAATTCGGTTTATTTCCATTCCATATCGTTTATAATATTTTATACCGATTTATCACTATTTTTATTTATTTCAAAATAGCCAATTTATTCAAACGACGCTTCAGGCCATAACGCGGCCATGGCGCTGTTTTTCTTCAGATTTGATTTACATATATCTGAAAATCTAACCATTGGATCTTTACAAATTTTATATCATTGGAAAGACCTTTTCAAAGTGGACCCAACGGTTCCAGTTTTGGGAAAATCCGACGGTCGGATCTCCCGGTACAATCGTTTGAGGTTACGATTTCAAAATGCGAACTACAGCGTCGTTATTCGTTTTATTTTAATATAATCCATTCTGGCTCTGTTTTCACCTAGATTTGAATTTAACATTTCACACAATCTAACTGTTGCATCTTTACAAATTTGGTATCGTTGGAAAGATATTTTCAAAGCGGACCCAACGGTTTCCGTTTCGGGAAAATCCGACGGTCGGAACTCCCGCATTAATCGTTTAAAATCATGACTTCAAAATACGAACTGCAGCTTCGTTATTTGTTTTAATTTAATTATATATATATAATTCATTCATCGATTTCCAAACCATTTTCTTTTCATGTATTTGATAAAAATAATATTTTTACCCAACAAATATTTATTTCAACATATGACTATTTTTAACACTTCGTATATATTCTAAAATGTGATTTTTATTGTTAAACAATTTATTTCAAAAATGAAGATTTTTAGTGATTCATATATATTATAAAAATGTGATTTTTATTGTTTAAACAATTTATTTCAAACATGAATATTTTATATACTTCATACATACTATAAAAATGTTATTTTTATCATTCAAACCATTTCATTTCATACATTCAATAAAAAGGTTATTTTTATCGTTCAAACCATGTATTTCGTACATTTAATAAAAATGTTATTTTTATCGTTCAAACAATATTTCAAAAAGGAATATTTTTCCAACACTTGAATCTATTTCAACACATGAATATTAATCAAACTCATGAATATTTCAGAATATTTCAGCAGCATAACGGCAGGGTAGTTAAAACCGGCACCGTCCCGAGTACGGCTCCTCGCTCTACCTTAAAGCCTCGCAGCTTTTGACAATGGGGATTTTAATAATCTAGTTCATACGCAGACGAATTTTTCTAGAATCTAATCCTATTTGTTTTCAACCACAAACAACCATAATCAAATCAACCATTCGTAATATTCACCAAATTTCACGTCAACCAAAATCCAAACAGTCATAACCAATATATATATCGTCCATGGTCTGTGGACGAGGGGAGTATATATATATAAATATACATATATAAATATATTTTGATTTCATTTCAATATCATTTCAATTCCATTCAACGCACATATGATTTTTACAACGCATATATAACTTATACATCGCATATATAATTTATACAATGCTTATACATGAGGTGTACAACGCTTATATAACTTATACATCGACCGTATAATTTATACAACGCCATTCCATATCGTTTATAATTTAGAAATCTCACTTTGGGTTCCACTCCTCCAAAAATTGTAGGAAGCTCCAAAAATTCTCCGGTCTCTTCTAGAATGTAGAAGACGTCCACACGAGTCCAATATCTCTTGTTTCACTGAATTTCGACCACATCGCAAAAAGATATGATTTTTATGAGTTTGCAACGGTTTTAAAGTGTTAAAAATGTTTTAAATTAACAAAGGCCGTTACCTCAGTTTTCGATTCAAAACTAGGTTTTGAATTAGCGGCAAATCAGTTGCATTTGGACGAGATCGTAGTACACCACCTCGAAGAGCGTGGAACGACGCTCAGGAGCATGGGGGAGCGGGCCCACTCGGGGGCGGCAGTAGAGCACGGCGACGCCTCGAAGTCCGGATCTTCAGGGAGGTGATTCTCGAACAATACGCAGCAATACTCCACAAATCTGGTATGGATTGGAAGCTTGAGGGGAAATCTACACAATCCTCAATTGGAGGGAAAGTTGATTCGGCTTATGGTGGGTGAAAACGAAGAGAGAAGGTGGGAAACCCTTTCCGTCGTTCGACAGCAGCTTACGGGGAGGGAGAAAGTGATTTTCTCTTTTTTTATATAAAAAAAATATGATTGGCTTGAGCTATTTATAATTCAAAAATATCCGTTTCTCCAAACGAACTCCAATCCAAACCCAACGACTGTCATTCCTAGCTAATAACCCTCATTCCAGACATTATCGAATATGTTTCGTAGGCCCATTCGACTGTTTCAGCCAGTTATTCTTCAAATTAAAACGTAAAACATTCAAATATGGATTTGAACGTACATTTCAATTTGTCGAGGCCACATACTGATCCCAAAAATTCCAGAAAAATAAATCTAGCTATGTTTGGATGATACGGTCCTACCAAAACTAGTTTCGTCAAATTTGGAGACTGTTTGAAAAATGGCCATTTTCTGGTCGATCCAAATGGACTGAAATTAACCAAACGCATTTTCCTTTGCCACGCTCACATGTTAACTCCAAAAATTATGGAATTCGAAACCTAGCATTAATCGGATCCAACAAAAGTGGTTTCATCGAAAACGGAATCCGTTTGCAAAATGTCTATTTTCAAGGGCTATATAAACTCCATAACGACCTTTCTGAAAATTCATTTGGCCATAACTTTTGATTCCCGCTATGAAATCTCGATTTTTCAGATTCATTAGAAAGATATTCTTAAAAGATTTAAATATTTTTGGTTTCACTAAAATCCGTTTTATTTCGCATCTGGTATAGTCAGTCAAAGTTCGAATTCAAATTTTCAAACTTCCGCGCCATTTTAGGCCTTGTTTTATAATTAAAATAAATATATTCGCTATAACTTCGATCCAAATAGATTTTTGGCCGTTATTATTTAAAATAATTTAGTTTAAATATTCAAAATTCACTAAAATAGCCAAATTAAAAATTTTTAATTGGTTTTGATTTTTCAGGTTGTTACAAAAGAGGAGGCTTGGGAACGCTCATGCTGTGCTAATTAATAAGGTGGTCCAAATGAAGGCGGATGCAGGTGCGTTCCAGTGTACAATGTTCTTGCATGGAATAGATTGAAGAAAATAAGACACTGCAACGCTTTTCGTAGTGCTATGTCATTTTGCTGATGGGTTGGGCCTGATAAACCAAAGACCCGCAGTGGGCACAGGTTATCACTCTACGGTAGTAGCATCCGATTAATGGCTAGTATTAGTAAATTATCCTAATTATGTTTAACATTATCTGTTATCGTAAAAGTGCAAACAACTAAATGACTAGTTAAATAAAATAAGCAATCGAATGAGGCAGTGATTGACCAAACCTCATTTGTACACCATTCCTTCATGTTCACCTGATAATTGAGGACATACACCTCCATATATGCCACTAGAACTATTATTATGCCTATTACTTTTATTTATCAATTGTGATAGTAATTATATAACTCATTGGATTATAAGTATGAACCCCTCCTCCTTCCTTTTTTTTCCCTCGGTAGGCTAACATGGCAGCGGTTAATTATTATTAGTAGCTTTGGAGGATTTAAACCCAAGATCGTATATTCTTCCATTTTATGATAGCTTATTGTTATAGTCCAAATTTGTACTTGAGAGGAAAATTGTTTGAGTGTATACTCTGATTTGAGCTAAGATTATACGGGACACACGTTTGGGCTAAACTTATCTTATGTAAAGTGTTGTTTTGAAATGACAAGTTTATTGAAAAATAAATGTTTCCGCTATTTTTGTTTTGTTTTGTGAATTTTAGTCTCTGTTATTTGTTTATTTGTACCTACAACGCTCTATGTTCCTTAATATGACCGTATATGGGAATACTAAGGGGTGCAGGGTGTTTTATTTACCAACATGTTTAGTTTTAAATGTTTTTGGCTTTATAGCCTAATAATTTAAGGTGAGATATCCTCTAATTGATATAGACTTTCACTAATTATATTTTGTAGAGCATATTTCTTAGCATAAATATTTTGGATAAAATAAAAGGCAATAGTCTTGTTGCTTTAAGAATGATTTCAAGCATTAGACCAACTTTAATGATTTATGTTTTCAAGTAAATAAAAGGGTATTTAGCCCATTATTTTGTTAAGAAATTATTGTTCTAATCACATTTAGGTAAATTATGGTAGAATTAATGGCTTAGAAAGAAGAAAATTAAAAGAGGTTGGTGTAGAGTCATGCTTTATACTTTAGTTGTTATACGGTAGTTGAAATTAGTCCAAAAATTCAGCAATGTAGGGCTTTCTTAATGGTAAAATTAAAAGTAGGTTTACGTGCAGAAAGGAAAACAAATTAAGGATATATTATTGGTCAGCTACAAAATCATTAAGTTCATAGTTCGCCTAGTAAACTATGAGAAAAAGAAAATGTCAAGTAAACGAGTATGAAAGGGCAGACAGTCCAGAGATTTATACCTGTTAGGCCTAACTCAGCCATATATGTTTGGAGTCACCTAGTAAAACTATGAAGTAGAGAGAAACAGTCATAGTTATCCATGTAGCAGGCATGCATTTGATTGATTATTGCATATAATCTATCGTAACAATTGTGGTTACAAGAGTAGGTTTAGATTAACATGTTCTCAGAAGACACTAGTGACGGGAAAATAACTTCTGCACATCAACATGGTACTAGTCGATATCTATTTTTCAAGATGACATATTATTGTTCATAATAAACTTTTTTTCTGGTCTAATGTTTTTCCTCCCTTAAACTCTCGGGTGCTCACTTGAGTAGTTCAAGAATAAGATTTCAAGTTATTTATTTTTGGTGAATAAAGCTTTTGATGATGTTCAAGAGGCAGTCGTATCTATTTTAGAATCTATTAATTTTTACTGTGTTATTATGAATTTATCCTATGAATGTTTAGCAAAAGTTGTATCTATCTAACAGTATTAGACTGGATTTTGATCAATCGGGCCTAACAACCCAGTTGATGTAATTCATATAACAATACCTATAAATGATCAAGTCATTGACCTGGAATAATCATAGAATAAAGAGAAATAGTAAAAGTGACAAAAAATTATAATAGTTCGGTGAAATTTGGCCTATGTCCACTTGGTGTTCTGTATTATTTATACCGTAAAATTACAACACTGTTTGATTTAAGTACAAGAATTATGAGAAATAGAAGTTGATGTTTGAAAATGGCTATCCCTGTGTAGAGGAGCTAGGAAATGGTACTTTTTTTCAAAACTTATGGACCATTTATTATCGAAGAGAAAAGACAGATTGGTCTTGAAATTCACAGGAAAGCCTATCCCCCGACCCAATAGGTCCACCAACGAGGGATTGACACCCACCCCTATGTATTTGATTTTGTTGTTTGCCATCTCAAACTTAAGTATCTGGCATATTTCTGATCAAATTTCTAAATACTGAAATCCTATATCTCATATTGGTACTAATCCAAGACATAGCAAAATTCTCGGTTCTGTTCCTATGCTTTCGATCCCTAACTTATCCAGATTTTGGATTTTGATTCAACTTCTTATAAAGTGATATTATGATGAATCCAGTTGTTTGTAGCTTCATAAAATCATCTATATTTGACTCCCGAGCTATCTGGGCATCCAACTTTGAAGCGCAGTGTCCCTGTAAACAACGGTCTAACACTTCCCCTTCCCTCCCAAAACATATCTTTTAGTGGAAGATGTGTATAAAATTTAGAAATTCAAGGTCCCTAAGCAACAAGAATCCCATATGGAAACCATACGTCCATAAGAAATCCATAAGAAGACCATAGAAATCCAATATCCAATCTAGAAAACCACAATTGGGCCAAATCATTTATATAATCCAAATATAAGTGTCTAAAATCTAAAATCCAAGAATTTTATAATTAAAGATGAATTCCATGATTTGTTGGATCTTTTATATAATCTATAATAAAGAATTATTATTATAAACAAGAAATTCAAGAAATCCATAATTGAAATATAGAATCCATAATATCCAAATATTTCAAGCCAGCAATCTAAAGTAGTTCCAAGCTGAAATACAAATCTATGGCCTCTTCAGGCCGGGCTGCATATCGGGTATTCTCATTTTGAGATGACACGACCTTATCCAAGAACAACCCGTACTTAACATCTGATCAAGCAACATTACCAACTCTTGACAAGGTGTCCCGAAGCTTCCCGAATCCAAAATCAGAACCAATCAGATAGCCTTGCCAAGTCTTGATAAAGTGGCCTAAACCTTTTCAACATAATCCATACTTAAAGATCCAATTATTAAAGTTCAAATCCAGTTTCCAGTTCCACATTTCACAAGCATAATCCATAAAAGCGAAGTGATATTATTAAAGTTCGAAAAACTAACTTTACCATGAAATCTAGGAAGAAAGCTAACGGTTCATCATCAGTTAAGAACAGGCCTAAGGACTCTGTACTAGCCTCATACATGGGTACGATGACTTAGCCATATCTTATTGCAAGTTTATTAATGAAAGAATTTAGGAGCTTATCATCCGCAAAGAGCATGCCTAGGGATTAAATCATAATCCTGTACATGGGTAAGCGAACTTAATCATTCAAAATTCAAAATCCAAAACCTATGCTAAGTCATGATTATCTCAGGATCACATCTGTTTCGAGTGATTGATGGATGCTTTAGTTTCATCCTCGCAGTCCTATGGAAAATGTATTGCGCTAGCTGTCCACTTCTGATCTTCTCCTCAATAATATCCTTTAGGTGATGACACTCATTTGTATCATAACCATTTAAGTCATGGAACAAATAGTGCTTTCCAGAGTTCCTTTCCTTTTTTTATAGTTTCCCTCCTAGTTGATCCCTTGAACAGAAGACGTTCTTGGGTCTGTCGGTAAATTCTTTTCAAAGTTTCATTTAGATCCGTGTATGAAGAGAATTTTGGTTTCCTCTATTGCCTATTGTACCGATTGAATACTACGTTAGCCTTCCTTTTTCATTTATCATTACAAAATATAGATGGTCCTCTGTCTTTAAGAACATCGACATCAAGAGCCTCACTAACTACTGTTGCATTTTCTTGCCTAAGAAACTTATCCGCCTTAGAGTAGAATTCACTAAGATCCCTCGAAGCATCCCTTTCCATAGTAATTTTAAAATTCAAATTGTCCAATATACAAGAAACTGCAGCATTAGGATGGGTTTAGCCAATCTATTGACGTGAGCATCACATTAAATTTTTCCAAAAATTTGCATAGAGTATCACCACTTTTTTCTTAATGGTAGTTAGTGTCATTATGTTCTTTGTTCAAGAGATATGGACCTGAAACTTTTCAATAAGCCTTTCGACTAGATCATTCAACCTTCTAATAGAGTCGCTCTCCAACTGCCCAAACAATATGGCAGCTGTATTTGATAGAAATACATCTAGCCATAACATCATTTACTGCCTCTTGTATGTCTGTATGATGTGTGTGTGTATATATATCTCATAATATGAACAATGGGATCCTTCGTGCCATTAAAAGCCTCCAATGCCGACAATTTGAAGTTCGGCTAATTTGCAAAGTTCCAAATATTCGAAATAATTGGACTCTAATTAATGTAGCCTATATCTTATAGAGATAGTCTACCTCCCAAATCTCACCGTATCATATCGATTATCATCATTTATAAGATGTCACCAATAAAAACTAGCACTCACAGCCCAACTGCCTTGACTATCCATATCAAAGTGTTCATCTATCGTTGCCAGAGTCACATAACATAGACTTGGTTTCCTTGAGTGTGACTAGCCCC
Source organism: Allium sativum (assembly GCA_030737875.1). Classification (NCBI taxonomy): domain Eukaryota; kingdom Viridiplantae; phylum Streptophyta; class Magnoliopsida; order Asparagales; family Amaryllidaceae; genus Allium; species Allium sativum. Next base: position 458,109,865 of record CM060909.1, read on the forward strand.
GTTCGATTCAAATCGATATCATGACCTGTACACACTTGAATTCCATGTCTAAGTCCTAAATCCTTAGTTTGAGTGGTATTAGCAACAAATCCAGAGATTCTAAAGGGTGCCCTAGGTCCATATCAGGTTGGTATAGACTCGTGGGTCGGGTTTGGTGTCGATCCCTTGTGATGTAAGGGTATTTGTCTCCACTTCTAACCTGAATATTTGAGCATTGTTGGGTCGAGCTCCAGCAGTTTCATTCTTACCCTCTGGTCTTCGATTTTGTCCAATATGATTGAGGAAATTAGTTACCATTTCCTCATACCGTCTAAGTATATCCTCTTGTCTAACCAACCCATCCTACACCTAGTTCATCACCTAATCCATTTCCTCCCTTAAAAATTACAAACAAGGATTTACATTAGAAGAAGTTTCTTGACTCCCACCTTCCACAGTTTCACCTTCATTCTTTCATTCTTAGCCTTAGTTTTCTTAGAAGAAAGTATATCCTTGATTCAAGTAGTGAGCCCCATACCTGGCATGCTAAAAATGTTAGACTAAATTGTAACAACCCAAAACCTAGCGAGCCTAGACTTTTGCCAAAATTCAAGTCTATTGAAGCTCAAGTTGTGTATCTGGTATCCTGCAAATAGGCAAAAATAAATATATCATAGCAAGAATAAGGAATTCACAACGAAAATGATTAAAATTTGATAATAGGTGAGTACTTACCAAAACATTGGCGCTTTCTAAATAGTAGTCTCTAAGCTGAGTAATCTCTACCTGCCATCAAACCTGTGGATTGTTATGAGAAGAGGGTTCAGAATTAAAGTTCTATTGAATGGACAAATTATACACTTTTAATTTCAACATTACATATAATGTTCTATTTCCATTTTAGTTATACTGGATTATTTAGGCACACAATACTCTCGCCTCCATGAGCAAATCACACACATCTACCCCTAAGTTGACCAAACCTATAATCCACAAATAAGTAGTTATATGCCAACAGACTGACTCGATCCTAGGTACTACCTATAGTAACCTCCATATCCTCCTCGATATGACTCTATCACCTTTCTATGAAAATTTACTCCTGCTACATCTTCAGAGGGAAAATTTGTGAGGACGACAATGCAGACGTTCCATCGTCTGTTAAGAAAAATTGAAACCGTGTATTCATCAACTCGTTCTAATGCTTTGACATACACGACGTACCACTAGTGCATAAATTGAGGACTCACACGTAGTCATAATGTCTATTATCTGAGATCTACTAACAAGGCCTACTCTTGTATGTAAATCAATTAGGGATTTTTGTATCTGTAAAGGGCAGCTTCGTTAGGCCTACAATACAAATACTCCATTTGGTATGTCTCTCTCTGTGTGGATGTGGCTTTACATGACCCCCTTAACTAGTTTAAAGACCCATCAAGAGCTAAGTGACCATTCCCAACAGCAAACTGTCTAAACATCCAAATGACATTGTCCCTCATCCAATTTCACGATAGTCAAAAGATCATAAGCCTTTTGGCTTATTCCCATTCTCGCCTTGATTGATAATGGTCGATATCCATACTCGACTATCCTAATTGGACCTCGCTCACCCTCTAACTTCTTTCTATTAATGGTCCGGTATTTCCAATGCTTGAATAGTCGAAATGGTGTGTTGTGTCAATTTTCAGGGTCGAAAATCTCTGTTCGCTACAGTGGTATCAGAGATGAAGGTTAAGTGATTACTTTGGCTTTGTGGCGTAACTCAGTAGAGATGGGGTTAGTAATACCCTAGATTGAGTTTGAGTATATACATATGAGTGAAGGTATTTGTAGATTGATTAAAAGTGATTTTATATTGTGGAGATTTATTGGATTGAGTGGCTTATCAATTCTAGTCGATAGTGGGGCACAACAAGATCGATAGGAGTTTCTAAACACTCGAATACGATAAACTGACATTGTACGTTTTGACAAGAGGTAAATGAAATGATTTTACCCAAATTATATTTTATATATTAGAATTGTCATAATATATTGGATGTGTTGGTTATTTTTATAATTGAATAAAATTACAAATTGGATTGGTTATAAATAACCAATCAGAATTAATATAAATGTAATGTATAAATTCAGATGAATTAAATCTGAGTTAAAAACAAAATTGGAATTATAATTCTGGAACATGGAAAAGGTTTGAGAATGAATTTTGAATTATATAAGGAAATTTTAAGATCTTGGGTGATTTGAAATTGTTTTTCAAATATTGTAAAAGATATTTTGAAGTAATCTCAAAGTGGAAGTGTTTCAAAATAAGTTTAATATGATATATTATTGAACTCACTTCGATTACTGGAACATAATTCAGATGATGACGACCGCATGATCAGTGTCATTTTCAAGTTTCTAAGTGACAAATTACTACCAAAGAAATTGTTTTGAATTGCTCTAAGGAGATAAGTTGTTCTAAAATTCAAATGTTTTGTAATATTATTATTATTATTATTATTATATATGATTTCAAACTGATTTGAAATAAAACCCAAGGATTTGAATTCTAGAATATAAATTTAACTTATGAAGTTAAAAAGAATGAAAATGGTAAAAGTGAATAAATAAATTAGAATTTAACTTAAATTAAGTTAAATAAAATTGGATTAGATCGGATTAGAAATAATCTGGAATGAAATTAGATTATTGAGCAAGAATTTGGAATGGAGATCAGAATTGGAGTTCGAAATGGAGATTTTCTTGGGTGTAAGCGAATGGTCGGATGTGAGGATAAGTTGATTGAGGATCAATTGGAAATGACATTGGTTTATGCTGAATGAATAAGCAGATGGAGGTGGCAAAGTTAAATGCCCGACAAAAAGGTACAAGTTTATATTATATTGAGTATGAGATTTTCATGAGCCTGTTTGGCAAGCCGCTTAGCTGCTTGATTTTCTTTTGGATTGTAGAAGGCCTAGAGAGGCGAGTTATAGTGGTACGGATTGAGCAGTGCAAAGGAGACGATGGCGAAATGTTTCAGAGATTTAGTGTTAGAAAATTTCAGAATTTTTGAAAATATTCGTAAACAAGAATAAATTAATATTTTAATTAAAATAAATTTGGTTCAGTTGAAACTGAAAGTTAGAAGTAAAATAAAATATTTTTACCTAGCAATTAATAGAGTTGTAACATTTTTCTGGCTTAGTAATTTTGGGGATGAAATTCTTTTAAGGGGGAAAGAGTGCAATTCCCCGTATTTTGAACGATTTAAATAATTGATTTATTAAATTATTTGAACAGCAATTAGGCAATTTAATGATTCGAATTAAATTAAGTGGAATATTTAAGTAATATAAAATAGTGGAATAATAAAGTTTAATTTCGAAAAGTTCGAAAATTGCAGAATGGTTATGTTATGTGAATTAGATTATTTAAGAAATTTAATTGGGTTAATATTCGTGTTATAATAACGAATATAGTAATTAAACGACGATTGAAAGTATTAATTATAATATAATTATAATTCGAGCTCGTAATGCCGCAGTAGTTCGTAATTTGAGTTTTAACTTCAATTGAGTATACAGAACCCGTTTTAAGTCGGAATTCTATGAAACAAGAAACGTTCGAATCTATTAAACTGTATTTTTCTAACGGAAGAGAAAAATCGAGATTTCGTCGTATAGATTGTAAGTTATGTCCAAATCAAATTTTCAAATAGTCGCTATGGAATCGTTTATAAACCATAAGATATATTTAATTTTAATTAAATACTGGTTTCGAATTTGGATAAGATTTTTGAGACGTATACTTATTTTAATTTATAAAAAAAATTTGTAAATTTTATTTTGGAAAATAAGCAATTTTTCATTTTGAAATGTTTTACACCCTAAATTAGTATTTTTGGGGTTTCAAAAAATAAGCTAACTTGTCTATATTATTAGATTTTTGGAATCGTGGCACATTGGTCGTCACAATGGTATCCTTAATTTTGTCCATATAGCAGCTCGTATGTGAACGGAGTCGGGTACATTAGGGTACATGACTTTATAGTTACTGATCTCTTTTGATATTCTTAGTAACAATACACACCTAATATATTTGAAATTTAATATTTCAATTGGATACTGCTTTAGATATCATTTACAATATAAATTACTTTTATCATCATAAACTCAATGGATGCAAACACCAGGTACCTTTTATTTGGGAAATACACCAATGCATACACAACATGAAATAGCAAACATAATAGCAGACAAGAATGGAACCAACATTGCAAGTTCAAGTATAAGCAGGTTACATTAAACTACTAAAACATAAAAGTATAAACCACTTGTATTCCTTTTTCTTTATGCTTAAGCTAGTCTTACGCAACTCTGATCATCTTTCTTATCTCAATTCTGATCACCTTTCTTATCACATTTTCTTAGCTGTGAAGAAAATGTGTTGGCTTAGCCCAGAAGGATGAATGACTAATATATATATTTACATCTACACTTCCATTCACGTTTGCTGGAGCATTCATTTCATTTTTAACTCCCATTTTTCCACTTCTCGCAAACGAAAAAAATATATACATAACAAATAAAAATGAAATGCAAGAATCAAAACAACGTTTGCTGAAACTGCTCGCATAAAGCTAAGGAAACAGTTTTAGGAGGAATGAGGCGGAGATAGGTAGAATGGAGAGCATTGCGGTGATGAGAATAGAAAGGAGAAGCAGATGAGAATTTTCTTTTGGATTTCCATCATCTAAAGTGACGGATAGTCACTTTGTATCTTTGGGTTTCCGCTGAGAGCCATTTGGGAGGGAGGAGAACATGCAGTCTGGGTTTGTTAGGAATTTCAAGAAGAAGGAATTTTTGAGAGAATACATTTTAATGAGTAGGAAATAGTTTTTATTGCTTAATACATTGTTTCATATATTGCTTGATTCAACTTTATGCCACAAATGAGATAGTACATCTCTTTTTATATATCAAGCTTCTAGACTTTTTTTTCTAGATTTTTCTTGCATTCCCTAATTTTCAATATTTCCCTTTACAAAACATTCTCTCGAATTTTCTAATTTGAAGGCTTAGAATTTGTTACTGCTTAATTTTGAATTCCCTAAATACAAACATTAAATTTGTTGCATAATTAGTATTTCCTTACAAAACCAAGTTTATTTCCAACATCCCCCCGTAAACTTGGTTTTGCAAATTAATGCAAGATTTTTGATTCTTTGTATTTTATGTGCTTTGGAAAGGACAAAGAAATTGTCAAAACTTCATTTTTTTTCTTTTCTTCTTCTTCGTCATTATCACGGTCTTTAATGCGACTTCACAAATTCGTGTTGCAGTGCTCCATTCATCTTGCTTTCTTTCATTGTTATGAAATATTCCAAAAATTATGTGCTCTAAATTCCATTTGTTCCCGTGTCATGAATTTTGAATGAGTCATATATAGCGTCTTTGAATTCTTTCAAAAATTCACTTCTACAATATTTGACCAATTCAATTTCCTTATTTATTTTCCAAATTTCTTCAAAATTTTGCTTATGCTTCAAATTTTGACCAAGCTCTTCAATTTCTCCTTGTTTCATCTATTCTTCATTTTCGTTATCTTTCTCACGCTCTTTGTCGGCTAGCTGAGGATTGAAGTATTCCTGTTGTTCTAGCTCTTTCTTTGCTCTCTTTGCACCATTCATCTTTCTCAATGTCTCTGGATTACGATGCTATGTCAATGCTTTCTCAAATGTTTCTATGGTTGGATCAAAATCCTTCAAAGTCTTTGCAAGTTTCACCAATGCTCTTCCTTTTCTTGTCAGCGCTCTTGCTATCATATTGAAGTCAGAACGAAGCTCTTTCCCTCGCTTCTCTGCTTTGTCGCAGTCTTTGATGCACTCTTCATACTTTCCCATCTCTAGATAAAAAGGTGCACGGTTAGTCAAGAAGGAAATATCCTCATCATCAAGCTCCAAAGCTTTTCCATAACACTCAACTGCAACATTCCCAGCTTCCTTTTGCTTCAGCGCCTCCTTTTATATCTACTTCTTCTCCTTCTCTGTCTCATCCATCAACGTATCTTCTTCTATAGGCTCTGGCGCAGTCTCTTCTTTCTTCTTCTCTTGCTCCTTCTCGTTCACACCCTCGCTATCCTTCTTTTCATGTTTCTCATCAATCAGCTAATCTAAATTAATTATTTTTACATCATCTTTTCAATATACCTTTTTCAAGAGATTCCATGAATCTTTTGCACACCTTTCTCCAAAAATGAGATCCGAAGCTTTCTCATCGACGTTCTCAGCAATCACATAAAGAGCACGGTAATTATTCCATTTTAATTTTGCAAAGGTTTTCTTGTCCATTTGCGATATGCTCTCGAAGTCATTACACAATTCATAGCCATTTTCAACAATCACCCATAAACCTTTGGAGATTAGCTCCTCTTTTTTTCTACTACTCCATTCCTCGTAATTCTCTTTTGTGAGAACAATTGATAAAGAAAATAGAAATCCCATGATTTCAGCCTTGCTCTTGTAGAAAGGATCTTCTAGCTCTGATACCACTGTTAGGAATTTTAAGAAGGAATTTTTGAGAGAATATATTTTAATGAGGAGGAAATAATTTTTATTGCTTAATACATTGCTTCATATATTGCTTGATTCAACTTAGTGCCACAAATGAGATAGTACATCTCTTTTTATAACATAGCAAGCTTCTAGACTTTTCTTTTCTATATTTTCTTGCATTCCCTAATTTTCAATATTTCCTTTTACAAAACAATCTCTAGAAATTTCTAATTTGAATGCCTATAATTTGTTACTGCTCAATTTTGACTTTCCTAAATACAAACATTAAATTTGTTGCATAATCAGTATTTCCTTACAAAACCAAGTTTATTTCCAACAGGGTTAAACAAAGGAAAAGTGAGGAATCAAGGGGGAGTGACCATGTTGCGTTTTGCATAGGTGGACCATTTGGTGAAAAGAACGGAGTGCATTTTGCATGGAAGGGGGGTGCTCAGTGCATGCGAATGTTTGAGGGTGGGAGCAAAACATTGGTATGAGCTTGGCGGAAATTGCATAGGAAGTTTATACTGAATGCAACGGCTTTCTATTTAGGGAAGTGAAGATGGGATTTGGCTGCTTCAAAGTTAACTGTCACCGTGAATGGACTGTCAAACGCTTTTGATGGGGGAACTTGAGCATGACCTGGTAGTGTTGAGGATGTGTCACTAGCATTGGGGTCTGGATTTGGAAGGCGAGCAGTTCAGTAAAGTGTTAAGGAGTTCGATGGAAAAATCTCCCATTATGTTATATGGTATTATGGCAACAATATGCTACTATATAAAATCAGAGCCATTTGAAACAAAAGTATAAGAATAGTACATCCAAAGCTGGGGAGTTCATAGATTTAAGGCATCGTTCGACGAAACTTGCTATACCTGCAATATCTGGCATCAAAGCTTACTGAGTGGTATTTTAGGTGGGGTCGACAGAAATTAGTACCGGGTGAATTATGGTAATAGCCATTTGAATTTTTGGGGAGTATGAAGGAAGAACTTGCGACATATAAACAATGGAAATGGAGGTAAATACTAGAGTGGTTGCGTATTTGTGAAGAAGAAGATAGAGAACCGGGATTATGGGGATGGGCCGTTAAAAAAAGAGTAAAGCCCAAATAAAAAGAACTAGCGTGGAGACCAGTAAGGGGTGCACACATGTGTGAAAAGGAATGGAGACGGACCAAACCCAATTTGAGGCCATTTTATTTATTTATTTTAATTATATTAAGTTAAAATTTAATTTAAATAATATATTAGCTTGTAATTATCATATCTTATACATACGTTATAAGAATTCGACATGTCAGGATCTGTTGGGATCGTATGGACGAGAGCTACACAATGGAACTAGTTTAGAGCCATTTGGAGCTCGTTTGGATTTATGGAGAAATAAAAGCCTGAACGGAACCATTGAATATTTATCGTTATTCAACGATAAACGACCAATATGAGTAAACTCACCAACTCTGCCCTATTTTATAATTTTATAAACGTTATTTAATATTGATAAAAATGATTGAATGTTGTGCGCAATGGTTGTTTGGATGATTTTCTTATTAATTGTTTGAAATTACAAACACAATGGTATATATAAATAGTTAGTTAAATATTGATTCTATTTATTTTAATATTTCATATTGATATGAAATAAATGTAATTTATGTTGATTAACATCTGTGGATGCAGGGAGACAGTTTGGAGTGATCCAACTGGATTCCTCAACAATTTTATTGTTGTTTTTCAAATGTTGCATTATATGATGTGATAAACAATCTATGTGTGATTATTGTGTGTTTGGAGTGTTGAATAAATATTGACCTTGAAATAATTGGTATTTAAATACCGTAATAATATATGGAAAAGAGTTCGAGTTTTTAAAAGGGAAAATCTATTATTTATTATTTTTAATTAATAAAAATTAAATATTTGTTTAACTAGAATATAATAACTTGTTTACCTATATAAATAAGTAGTTTGATTTATTAAATGATATTTTTAAATGGAATAAAATAATTATTTTTAAACAATGTTTATTAGATAATATGGGAATGTTAATTTAAAAACGAGAAATGGAAAGGGAAGTTGTGGAATTTATTTTGAGGTTCGAAATGTGAATATGAGTTGAATAGAAGTATAAGGATTTGTAATCGACGATGTCGAATATTATTAAAATAATTTATGTCTAGAAATTATATATCTTATAATTTGGAAATTTACAGGATAATTAATAATGTTTCTAAAACCAATTGTTTATAATCAAAGATGTAATCGTGATTTAGTTGTAAACCCAGTATAAAATTAATTAACGAAGTGTTGACCTAGGAATGGAGTTTAGGGAGTGGAATACGAATATGAATTTATAATAGAACTAGATAGAGGAGATTTTAAAATGTAATGATAATATTTATTTAAAGCAAGATTTGATTTAAGAAAATCAGTCCAGATTTCTGTAGAAGAATAATATTCACGTTACAAAGTGAATAATGATTTTAGAGAAAATGATTTGCAAGATTTAAATGATTATAAAAGGAAATGATTTGTGTAAATAAGAAATTTAGAAATGGAATTAAGAACATTAGAAACTGATTGAGAATTAGTTATGTTGAATAGTTATCTGAGTATCGATCTGATGTTGGTTTCAGCCTTCGGGGTTTATACTTAGGGAATTGTTCTCTTACTAGTTATTGTTAGAGACTGATATATGTGGAAGAGTAATGTCGCGTGAATAAGATTGGAAACGTTTTCCAATGTTAATGACATATATTTTCTAAATTTAGAAAATAAGGATTTATGAATATATGGAAACAGGAAATAGGGAAATTAATAAATTAATGGTAAAATAATTAAAAGGGAAAAATGTTGATTGATGATTGAACGATAAAATTTACATTTGGAAATAAGATCGTTGTGTGTATAGATGTTTTCCTATCATAGTTAAATAATCGACTATCAAAGTTTTGACCATTTTCCGTTGTCAATACGGAGAGACCGGGATCAGATTTATTATCTGAAAACCACTCCGGATGGGCATCTACGTTACGAATCAAATATGATGAAGATAATTGAAGACGGAGTTTATGCAAGGGTTGTTCTAGAATTCCTAGGTAGAAATTGCCTAGTATGAAATTACAGAATAGTGTCTTCGGTTTGTCCAGTCCCAGGAAAACATGTATGGATGAATTTATGATAGAGTATATCTAATAGCTCATGCAAGTTGATCGCTTCAAACGTATATACGTTGGTGGTAGAGAAATTCATTTCTCCCAGCTTTATACCCATGGTATTTTTGGGGAAATCAATTTGTGATTTGGCGGGTATGACGATGTGACATTCAAAGCAAATATAGATGCGATCTGTATAATAGTACGTTATGACCTCAAGCCTCATCAACCGGGAAATGAAAAAAATCGGGCTGGCAGCATGGCTAAGTGGGTCGCACCCAAGTAGGGTATATTGTCACCATCCAGAGAATATTCATATTTGTTACTTCTTTCGCTTTTGTCACTCCCGGGAACGGTTATATTGGTATACCAACCATAAGGTGATAATATATTCGGAACATTCAAGAGAAATGAATGGCCGGTCATGTGTGGCCGAGTTACAAGATGTTCTTGTTGAATTCCAGTGTATCGCTTTTAGAGTACACTGATCGGAAGGTGGTTCCATACCTTGTCATAGTTGGAAATCCATTACACAAATAAGAGCCCACAATTTTTTATTGTATTTTATATATGTAGAGCATGAGATGAAAGTGTTCTGCTAGACTGTTATTTACTTGATTAGACACTATTATAATATCATATTAGTAATGATTTTAGAAATGTTATGGGTTATCTTAAGATAAAAACCATCCATATTTATGTGTGGATCGGTCTTACGATAATCATTGCTTTTGAAAAGGATTTGGAAAAGTTAAACCAGGTGTTTGGAGTTTACTCACACCAGTCACAAGACTGACCCCGAGTTTATTTCGTTTTATTTTCCCTAAACTCTTGGTTGTCTAAATTTGTACAGGCAGTCAAGTAGTCGGAATTTTACAGATATACTTGGTGGAGCTTGAAGCAGGAGGCTTCAACACTAGATATATATAGAGAGTTTATTTCCGCTGTGATGTTATGTGATAATGGTATGTATATACTGTTGCAAGTTGTATTTTCAAAGTTATGTTATATAATATATTTTATATGTTCTGCTGTGAGATTCGTGTTACTCTGATTCTGTTCTGTAGTCTTCTTCTTCTATTCTAATTTTCTTTCTTTCTATTTCTCGCCCTCTAACTTCTTTCTTTTAATGGTCCGGTATTTCCGATGCTTGAATAGTCGACATGGTGTGTTGTTTCGATTTTCAGGGTCGAAAATCTTAGTTCGTCACAGATCTCATCTCCATCCTCCATGCCATGCAAGCACAAGTTCACGCCTCTCAACCTCAACTTTGTGGCGGCTGGCATAACTCTATCCGATGGCGTTGTGGTTAAGTGATTACTTTGGCTTTGTGGTGTAACTCAGTAGAGATGGGGTTAGTAATACCCTAGATTGAGTTTGACTGTATACATATGAGTGAACGTATTTGTGGATTGATTAAAAATGATTTTGTATTATGGAGATTTGTTGGATTGAGTGGCTTATGAATTCTGGTCGATAGTGGGGCACTACAAGATCGATAGGAGTTTCTAAACACTCAAATACGATAAACTGACATAGTACGTTTTGACAAGAGGTAAATGAAATGATATTACCCAAATTATATTTTATATATTAGAATTATCAAAATATATTGGATGTGTTGGTTATTATTATAATCAAATAAAATTATAAATTGGATTGGTTATAAATAACCAATCAGAATTAATATAAATGTAATGTATAAATTCAGACGAAATAAATCTAAATTTAAAACAGAATTGGAGTTATAATTCTGGAACATGGAAAAGGTTTAAGAATGAATTTTGAATTATATAAGGAAATTTTATGAACCTAGGTGATTTGAAAATGTTTTTCATATATTGTAAAAGATATTTTGAAGTAATTTCAAAATGGAAGCGTTTTAAAATAAGTTTTAATATGATATATTACTGAACTCACTTCGATTACTGGAAAATAATTCTGATGATGATGGCTGCATCATTAGTGTCATTTTCAAGTTTCTAAGTGATGAATTACTACCAAAGAAATTGTTTTGAATTGTTCTAAGGAGATAAGTTGTTCTAAAATTCAAATGTTTTGAATTATTATTATTATTATATATGATTTCAAACTAATTTGAAATAAACCCAGGGATTTGAATTCTGGAATATAAATTTAACTTATGAAGTTAAAAAAATTGAAAATGGTAAAAATGAATAAATAAATTAGAATTTAACTTAAACTAAGTTAAATGAAATTGGATTAGATTAGATTAAAAATAAACTAGAATGAAATTAGATTGTTGAGTAAGAATTCAGAATGGAGATTAGAATTGGAGTTCGAAATGGAGTTTTGCTTGGGTGTAAGCGAATGGTCGGATGTGAGGTTAAGTTGATTGAGGATCAACTGGAAATAACATTGGTTTATGCTGAATAAATAAACAGATGGAAGTGGCAAAGTTAAACGCCCGACAAAATGGTAGAAGTTTATATTATATTGAGTATGATATTTTCATGAGCCTGTTTGGTAAGCTGCTTGGCTGCTTGATTGTCTTTTGGATTGGAGAAGGCCTAGAGAGGCGAGTTGTAGTTGTACCGATTGAGCGGTGCAAAGGAGATGATGGCGAAATTTTTCAAAGATTTAGTGTTCGAAAATTTCAGAATTTTTGAAAATATTCGTTAATAGGAATAAATTAATATTTTAATTAAAATAAATTTGGTTCAGTTGAAACTGAAAGTTAGAAGTAAAATGAAAGATTTTTACCTAGTAATTAATAGAGTTGTAACATTTTTCTGGCTTAGTAATTTCGGGGACGAAATTCTTTTAAGGGGGAAAGAATGTAATGTCTCGTATTTTGAATGATTTAAATAATTAATTTATTAAATTATTTAAATAGTAATTTGGCGATTTAATGATTTGAATTAAATTAAGTGGAATATTTAATTAATATAAAATAGTGGAATAATAAAGTTTAATTCCAAAATGGTCGAAAATAGAAGAATTGGCTATGTTATGTGAATTGGATTATTTATGAAAATTAATTAGGTTAATATCATGTTATGATAACGAATATAGTAATTAAATGGCGATTGAAAGTATTAACTATAATATAATTATAATTCAAGCTCGTAATGCCGCGATAGTTCGTTATTTGAGTTTTTTAACTTCAATTGATATACAGAACCCGTTTTAAGTCGGAATTCTATGAAACAAGAAACGTTCGAATCTGTTAAACTGTATTTTTCTGATGGAAGAGAAAAATCGATATTTCGTCGTATAGATTGTGAGTTATGTCCAAATCAAATTTTTAAATAGTCTCTATGGAATCGTTTATAAACCATAAGATATATTTAATTTTAATTAAATATTAGTTTTGAATTTGGATAAGATTTTTGAGACGTATACTTATTTTAATTTATAAAAAGTTTCTGTAAATTTTATTTCGGAAAATAAGCGATTTCTTTCATTTTGAAGTGTTTTACACCCTAAATCAGTATTTATAGGGTTTCACAAAATAAGCTAACTTGTCTATATTTTTATATTTTGGGAATCATGGCACATTGGTCGTCACAACGGTATCCTTAATTTTGTCCATAGCAGCTCGTAAGTGAGCGGAGTCGGGTACATTGGGGTACATGACTTTATAGTTAACGATCTCTTTTGATACTTCTTAGTAATAATACACACCTAATATATTTGAAATTTATTATTTCAATTGGATACTGATTTATATATCATTAACAATATAAATTACTATTATCATCATAAATTCAATGGATGCAAACATCAGGTACTTCTCAATTGGGAAATACACTAATGCGTACACAACATGAAATAGCAGACGTAATAGCAGACAAGAATAGAACCAACATTGCAAGTTCAAGTATAAGCAGGTTACATTAAACTACTAAAACACAAAAGTATAAACCACTTGAATTCCTTTTTCTTTAAGCTTACTTGGGCGTGAAGTACGCTTAAGCTAGTCGTACGCAAGTCTGATCACCTTTCTTATCGCAACTCTGATCACCTTTCTTATCACATTTGCTTAGCTGTGAAGAAAATGTGATGGCTTAGCCCAGAAGGATGAGTGACTAATATATATATTGACATCCACACTTCCATTCATGTTTGCTGGAGCATTCATTTCATCTTCAACTCCCATTTCCCCACTTTCGTAAATGAAAAAAACGTATACATAATAAATAAAAATGAAACGCAAGAACCAAAACAAAGTTTGCTGAAACTACTCGCATGAAGCTAAGGCAACAGTTTAGGGAGTAATGAGGCAGAGACAGGAAGAATGGAGAGCATCACGGTGATGAGAATAGAAAGGAGAACCAGACGAGAATTTTCTTTTGGATTTCCATCATTTAAAATGATGGACATTCATTTTGTATCTTTGGGTTTCGGCTGAGAGCCATTTAGGAGGGAGGAGAACATGCGGTCTGGATTAAACAAAGGAGAAGTGAGGAATCAAGGGGGAGTGACCCTGTTGCGTTTCACACAGGTGGATCATTTGGTGAAAAGAACGAAGTACGTTTTGCATGGAAGGGGGGGTGCTCAGTGTATGCAAATGTTTGAGGGTGGGAGTACAACATGTGCATGATCTTGGCAGAAATGGCATGGGAAGTTTATACGGAGTGCGGCTTTCTATTTAGAGAAGTGAAGATGGGATTTGGTTGCTACAAAGTGAACTGTCACCATTAATGGATTATCAAACGCTTTTGATGGGGGAACTCGAGCTTGACCTAGTAGTGTTGAGGAGGTGTCACTGGCGTTGGGGTCTGGATTTGGAAGGCGAGCAGTTCAGTAAAGTGTTAAGGAGTTCGAAGGGAAAAGTCTCCCATTATGTTATATGGTATTATGGCAACAATATGCTACTGTATAAAATCAGAGCCATTTGAAACAAAAATATAAGAATGGTACATCCAAAGCTGGGGAGTTTATACATTTAAGGCATCGCTCGGCGAAACTTGTTATACCTGGAGTATCTGGCATCAAAGCTTGCTGAGTCGTATTTTAGGTGGGGTCGACGGGGATTAGGATCGGGCGAATTATGGTAATAGCTATTTGAATTTTTGGGGAGTATGAAGTAAGAACATGCGGTGTATAAACAATGGAATGGAGGTAAATACTGGAGTGGTTGCGTATTTGTGAAGAAGAAGATAGAGAACCGGGTTGTTGGGGATGGGCCGTTAAAAAAAGAGTAAAGCCCAAATAAAAAGAACTAGCGTGGAGACCAGTAAGGGGTGCACACATGTGTTAAAAGGAATGGAGATGGACCAAACACAACGTGAGGCCATTTTATTTATTTATATTAATTATATTAAGTTAAAATTTAATTTAAATATATATATTAGCTTGTAATTATCATATCTTTACATACGTTATCCGAATTCGACAAATCAGGATCCGTTGGGATCGTATGGATGAGAGCTACACAATGGAACTGGTTTAGAGCAATTTGGAGCTTGTTTGGATTTATGGCGAAATAAAACGCCTGAACGGAACTGTTGAACGTTTATCGTTATTCAACGATAAACGACCAATGTGAGTAAACTCACCAACTCTATCCAGTTTTATAATTTTATAAATATTATTTAATATTGATAAAAATGATTGAATGTTGTGTGAAATGGTTGTTTGGATGATTTTCTTATTAATTGTTTGAAATTACAAACACAATTGTATATATAAATCATTAGTCAAATATCAATTCTATTTATTTTAATATTTCATATTGATAGGAAATAAATGTAATTTATGTTTATTAACATCTGTGGACGCAGGGAAACAGGTTGGAGGATCCAACTGGATTCCTCAATAATTTTATTGTTGTTTTTCATATATTGCATTATATGTGTGATAAATAATCTATGTATGATTATTGTGTGTTTGGAGTGTTGAATAAACATTGACCTTGAAATAATTGGTATTTAAATACCGTAATAATATATGGAAAATAGTTCGAGTTTTTAAAAGGGAAAATCTATTATTTATTATTTTTAAATAATAAAAATTGAGTATTTATTTAACTAGAATACAATAAGTTGTTTAACTATATGAACAAGTAGTTTGATTTATTAAACGATATTTTTAAATGGAATAAAATAATTGTTGTTAAATTATAATTATTATATAATCCGGGAATGTTAATTTAAAAATGAGAAATGGAAAGGGAAGTTGTGGAATTTATTTTGAGGTTCGAAATGTGAATATGAGTTGAATAGAAGTTCAAGGATTTGTAATCGACGATGTCGAATATTATTAAAATAATTTATGTTTAGAAATTATATATTTTATAAGTTGGAAATTTACAGGATAATTAATATTGGTTCTAAAACCAATAGTTTATAATCAAAGATGTAATCGAGATTTAGTTATTAACCTAGTATATAACTATTTAACGAAGTGTTGACCTGGGAATGGAGTTTAGGGAGTAGAATACGAATATGAATTTATAAAATAACTAGATAGAGGAGATTTTAAACTGTAATCATAATATTTATTTAAATCAAGGTTTGATTTAATAAACTAAGCCCAGATTTCTGCAGAAGTATAATACTCACGTTATAAAGTGAATAATGATTTTAGAGCAAATGATTTGCAATATTTAAATGATTATAAAAGGAAATGATTTGTGTAAATAAGAAATTTAGAAGTGGAGTTAAGAACATTAGAAACTAACTGAGAATTAGTTATGTTGAATAGTTGTCTG
The DNA here is from genome assembly GCA_030737875.1 of Allium sativum. Classification (NCBI taxonomy): domain Eukaryota; kingdom Viridiplantae; phylum Streptophyta; class Magnoliopsida; order Asparagales; family Amaryllidaceae; genus Allium; species Allium sativum. Next base: position 458,126,224 of record CM060909.1, read on the forward strand.
AGTATCGATCTGATGTTGGTTTCTGCCTTCGGGGTTTATACTTAGGGAATTGTTCTCTTACTAGTTATAGTTAGAGACTGATGATGTGGAGGAGTAATGCTGCGTGAATAAGATTGGAAACATTTTCCAATTTTAGTGATGTATATTTTCTAAATTTGGAAAATAAGGATTTATGAATATATGGAAATGAGAAATGGGGAAATGAATAAATTAATGATAAAATAATTGAAAGGGAAAAATGTTGATAGATGATTGATCGATAAAATTTCCATTTGAAAATAAGATCGTTGTATGTATGGATGTTTTCCTTTGATAGTTAAATAACTGACTATCAAAGTTTTGACCATTTTCCGTTGTCAATACGGAGAGACCGGGATCAGATTTATTATCTGAAAACCAGTCCATATGGGCATTTGCATTACGAATCAAATATGATGAAGATAATTGGAGAAGGAGTTTGTGCGAGGGTTGTTCTGGCAATCCTAGGTAGAAATTGCCTAGTATGAATTTACAGAATAGTGTCTTCGGTTTGTCTAGTCCCAGGACAACGTGTATGGATGAATGTCTAACAGAGTATATCTAATAGATCACGTAAGTTGATCGCTTCAAACGTATGTACTTTGGTGGTAGAGAAATTCGTTTCTCCTAGCTTTATACCCGTGGTATTTTTGGGGAAATCAATTTGTGATTTGGCGGTATGACATTATGACATTCAAAGTAAACATAGGTGCAATCTGTATAATAGTATGTTATGACCTCAAGCCTCATCAACCGGGAAATGACAAAAATCGGGCTGGCAGCATGGCTAAGTGGATTGCACCCAAGTAGGGTATATTGTCACCATCTAGAGAATATTCATATTTGTTACTTCTTTCGCTTATGTCTCTCCCGGAAACGGTTATATTGGTATACCAACCATAAGGTGATAATATATTCGGAACATTCAAGCGAAATGAATGGCCAGCCATGTGTGGCCGAGTTACAAGATGTTCTTGTTGAACTCCAGTGTATTGCTTCTAGAGTACACTGATCGGAAGGTGGTTCCATACCTTGTCATAGTTGGGAATCCATCGCCCAAATAAGGGCCCATAGTTTTTTATTGTATTTTATATATGTAGAGCATGAGATGAAAGTGTTCTGCTAGATTGCTATTTACTTGATAAGACACTATTATAATATCAGATTAGTAATGATTTTTGAAATGTTTTGGGTTACGTAAGATAAAAACCATCCGTTTTTATGTGTGGATCGGTCTTACGTTTATCACTGCTTTTGAAAAGGATGTGGAAAAGTTAAACCAAGTGTTTGGAGTTTACTCACACCAGTCACATGACTGACCCAGAGTTTGTTTTGTTTTTCCTAAACTCTTGGGTGCGCAAATTTGTACGGGCAGTCAAGTTGTCGGGATTTTACAGATATACTTGGAGGAGCTTGGAGCAGGAGGCTTCAACACTAGATATATATAGAGAGTTTATTTCCGCTGTGATGTTATGTGATAATGGTATGTATATGCTCTTACAAGTTGTATTTCCAAAGTTATGTTATATAAAATATTTTATTCATTCCACTGTGAGATTTGTGTTACTTTGATTCTGTTCTATAGTCTTCTTCTTCTTCTATTCTAATTTTCTTTCTTTCTATTTCTCACCCTCTAACTTTTTTCTATTAATGGTTCAGTATTTCCGATGCTTGAATAGTCGACATGGTGTGTTATGTCGATTTTCAGGGTCAAAAATCTTGGTTCGTTACAGATCTCATCTCCATCCTCCATGCCATGCAAGCACAAGTTCACGCCTCTCAACCTCAACTTTGTGGCGGCTGGCATAACTCTATCCGATGGCGTTGAATGGTGTGTTGATCGGAGATCTTCATCTCCTGTTACCTACGTCCCTTCTAATAACGAGTTCTCCACATTGTCAGATGCTACTGGATCTGTCCTCAGTGCTGATGTTATCTCTAGTAAATGTGTAAGTTCCTCTAACCTAACTTTTAGGGCTGCTGCAAAAGTTGGTTGCAAAATTACTGTTCTTGGCAACGACTCGCTGGAAATTGGCAATTTGTGTAACGAGGGTGTGATGAATGGCCAGATAATGTTGGTTTATTGTGAGAAAGATGTCTCTGCGCTATGTGGTAATGATGCGCAAGTTTTTTCAGGTTGCCCACCAACTGTATGTGATAATTCCACAATGAGTGATATGATCTACAGCCTAGTCATCTTGATGCTGCCCACAACTCTTGGTCGTCGCTCTTCTCCATAGTGCCGAATAATGCTGGAGATTATAATCCGTGGATTATGAATCCCTTGTTGTTAATGGTGTTTCACAATTTATTCCCAACCTAATTGATGTCGGTGGTTGCTTTTTGTCGGGATATGATGTCGGGTTTTTTCTAGACCATCGATAGCATATAAATGATCCAAGAACTCTTCTTAAACGGATTTGGAAAATTAGGGGTGATATTAAGGTAATCTTACTAGATTCTATGTACTACATGAAATTTTCATCCTTTGAAGAGCATCTACTTGTTTTGCAATCCGAACCCTCTTTTATTGATGGAAAACCGTTTATTATCTCTGCATGGTCACCTTCTATTTCCAGTGCAAGAGTGCAAGTGTTGTCTATTCCAGTATGGACTTACTTCTCACAAATTCCGTCAGTATTGCAATTGTTAATTGGGCTAAATTGGCTTGCTTGCCATGTTGGTAAATTGAGATATTCTGATACTAGTACGACTGCTCGTACTAAGCTTGTCTATGCCAAAGGTCTCATTAAAATTTCCCTAGCAAGCCGCTTCCCTCTTCTATTATGGTTCGGCTTGCTCCTGGAGTGATTACTAAGGTTAAAGAGCAATACAGCTGGACTCTTGAAATCTGTACCTCCTGCCACTCATTTGGTCACACTACCTCTACTTGTAATCTTTCACTTTCTGCACCCTTACCAGTTAAGGTTCCGTTTTCTAAGCCTCCAAATTATCATTGGGTTGTTAAGATAGCTCAGTTTGCCCCTTTTACACCACATGATGTTTCATTTGATCCCCCACCTTCACCACCTCCTCCGGCACCTCTCGTTGTGCCTACTTATCTCCCTCCGCTATATCCTCAGTCTCCTATAGATCCACCTATACCCATTCCTGATTTGAATACATTGGCTACCACTGACGCCGTTATTGTAACTGAGCAAGTTGAGTGTTTGGATGATAGCCCTTTTGTTTGGACTCCATCTGAGCGCTCCTGGGTTCACAACCCTTTTGACGTTCATTTCTTCGTTGATAAGGGATCTTACATGCGTTTTGTTTCTAGTGACATTGGGGAATATCGTATACTTCACTATCAAATTTTAGATGGAGATTTTTATCTTGAAATCGATGGGACGTTGGGGGATTCGAATAGAATTGTTCTTGATGATCCATCCTGGGATAGATCCTATTTGTATACTTCTGATTCTAGCTACTATGTTGTTAACCTTACTCCTAGGTTTGTTGCCTTCATTGCCCAAGTTGTTCTTCCGTTTGGTCTGCTGGCCTCACCCCCTTGAGGAAGCTTTTGTATTGTAAATTGTTGACTTGTATTTTGTTCCTCTATTTTATTATTTTTCCTTTTTGTGATTTATGTGGTTGAAGCAATTGTTTTACCTGTATTCTCCATCAAGGTGGTTTCCACATGATGGCTTTGTATTTTGCACTCATTTTGCTTCAATAAAAAGGTCGGGGCCTTTTAACACCGTCGGCCATGCAAAAAAAAAGATCTAACTTTTAGTCTAAAAAGCCTCTTTCAATTACAATCCTCTTGTTATAATTTTTCTTGGAAACTTCAAACTTTCTTAATTCAGTCTACTTCCTTTTTAATACAAATCTAAAATTTGTAATATCTTTATTGTAAATTTAGTTCTCTTTTATTTAATCCATGTGTGCACAGTTACACTTTTATTTCTATTTTTCACGCGTAGAAAAAGGATTAAATCTGGGTCTTTTGGCTAACATTTATATCTCTATCGCTTCCAAAATTCATGTAATTAATTACAAAAAAAATGTAAATAATTGAATTGTCAGCTCTTGTCAGTTATGTACATTTTTCCTCTTGTCGGTTATTGTAATCTGTAAGTTTAATCCTACGAAGTAGTCTCCCTTACTTGGTTGGTTACGGAAACTGCATTAAAACCTGTTTCCTTATTTTAATATTAATATCATAAACAGTAGCGTATTGTAACGACTCGAAAAATTTGTAGCTCGAATTTTCAACAGTAACACGTAACCCTGTATTACTTTGCCAAAAACACAAGTATCGAATGCCAGATTGTTAACAGAAAGAAGTTAGAGGGTGAAAGAAGAAAGAAAGAAATATTAGAATAGTAGAATAAGAAGATCATAATCTCACAGCAGAATGAACAAAATATAATATATCAAATGCTTTATACAAAATAAACTGTACATACATACCAATCATCAGAGTACATCAAATATATCTGTCATAGCGAAATATAAACTTAATATAACTAACGGTGAAGCCTCCTGCTTCCAGCTCCTGAACTCCAAGCGGAACCTAACGTGGAAATATACTCGGTCTGACCCGAGCACATTTGAAGCAAAGCAAAATTCACCCGGATCAGTCTAGAATACTTTCATTGATAAATTCACAGCACAAAAAAATTGTTTAACTTTGAAAAAAATCCTTTTGAAAGAGAAGGATAATAGTAAGAACAGCCCACACATAAACATGGACGGTTTTTACCTTACTATAACCCAAAACATTTTTGAAATCAATATCTTTTCTGATATTATATTAGTGTCTAAATAAAAATAAATAACAATCTAGCAGAACGCTTGCATCTCACGCTCTACATATATAGTATATAATCAAAACCGTGGACTCTTATTGGAGAATGGATTTCCTGGCAAGGTATGGGTCCACCTACTGACAATGTAACTCCAGAGATGAATACATTGGGGTTCAACAAGAACGTCTTGCAACTCGACTACACATGACTAGCCCCTCATTTCTCTTGAGAGTACCGAATATATCATTACCACGGTTGGGGGCCAGCCAATCGAACCGATAACATACATGTAAAATAAAAGGGACAACCTAAGGCATTTGATTTCTCCAGATCGGGTAATGATACACCCCTTTAATGGGTGCGACCCACATAGCCATGCTGCCTACCCGAATTTTGTGCCATTTCCTGGTTAATGAGGCTCGAGGTCACATCTATCTTATAGAACAACACATCTCCATTTACTTTGAATGCCACATCGTCAGATCCGTCAAATCACTAATTGACGCCCATAAATACACTCTGGGTGTTAAGCAAGTGAATTTCTCCGCCGCCAAACTTGGTATATTTGTAAATATCAACGTACATGATTATTAAGCAAATACTCTGTCAGACATTCGTCCATACAAGTCATCTAGGAACAGGATAAACCGAAGGCACCCTCCTACTGCATCCTAGGAATCAATCTATTGATCAGTAGCGAGTAGTCCTTGCAATCCGTAGATTTCAATCATGATAGAATCACTGTCAAAATATCTTTAGGGATCAGCTAGAGAAATTCAACAAGTAGTTCTTCCGCTCATGAAGATTTATGGTCTTCAATGCTCCATCTTTATCCCCACATATTAGTTTCGTATGCAACATTGATTCGAACTGGTTTTGGTTTTAGTTCTCATCCCGGTCTTTTCGAAACAACACGTCAAAAGGGCCCGATAATATTCCATTGAAAGTCGGTGATTTAACTATCAATTATACATAATACAATCAACTTCATGGCAGCTCAGGTCTTATTATCCCAAAATTTATTTACTAAAACTCCTTAATGATCCTTGAAATCATTTAATCAATTTAAAATCAATTTCATTTACTTACCTCGATTAATCACTTGTATTTTCGAGGACTGGATTCGATATCCATATTTATCAAATTTCACTTTACCTCGATTACATCTACAACATTGCTACCTTTCTGCAAACTCATTTCATTTCCTTAACTTTGGAAATATCGATAGATATAAATCTCATTTATGGACTCCTTATATGGGCCTTCGGAGGTTGAATCATACCTTACTTATCTTTAATTCAAATAGTCTGGTTTATATTCTATGATCTCCCAACTAAACTGGTATTACAAATTCCATTTCAAAAGCTCGCAATTATCGTTACAGTTATATTTTAGATTCTATAACTAACATTGCAATATTCTTTTCTTGGAAATAAACTAATTTCAACAAATTCCCTTTCTTTCCGTCATTTGAACATCATCTTTCGTATTTACCAAACTTCGCTTTGCTGTCATTACCATATTTATATAAAACCTTTCTTGTTTCCTTAACTTGGGAATAATACCTTATTTTTCCCAAATTTGTTTACCTTTCCGTTTATTTCAGAAAATATCAATATATATCATCTACCCAATGGTATAAAACCGATTATAGATTCTTGTATGAACCAAAAGCAAATATCAATTATACATTGCTAGATTTTAAAAGCCAATAATGTTATTTATATTCCAAAAACCTCACAATAGGCGTTGCAATATTATTTACCTTTCAAATCTCATCATTATCGTGGCAAAAATATTTATCTTTCAATAATAAACTAATCTCAACATCATTTATCATTACAACTAATATTATTCCTTTATAATAGTGAATCCGTTCAAGTTGGGGTTTTTTATTTACCTCTAAAACCTTGATCGACAAGTTCTTATCTTAGAATAGATAATAGTAGTAATTCAAAAACCATCTCTCTTATAATTTTCACAAATCTAATTTTTCTTTTTTAAAATATGGTTTTGTAAAATCACATCCTCGTTCTTTGGTCTTAATTGGCTATGACCATTTGTAATTAATATTTAACTTCTTATTTTAACCTCGTTATACGATTCCATTTTTAATTGGAATGATATTAAAATAATCTGTTTATCAAATAATTTACCCAAACCCTTAATATTATTCATCCTTATCCTTCCGACATTTATTATTTTTCTTCCATTTGAACACAATCCTATTTAATAAGCAAAAACCTCGTTCAACTTGAGTTTTAGACTTCCCCCTTTCGTAAAATCCTTCACTGTGAATCATTTTATACAATTTCCTTTATAACTTGGATTACGATAAACCATTTCCTAATACTTTCCCAAAACCATTTTATATCGTATTATAGAAATAAATATTTGGATTTATAATAAGAATCCATTTATCAATTTCTAAAACTGTTAACATTCATTCATCTTTGCTCCCTCGACATTTTCTTTCGATTTAAACCATTGTACTTAATTCGCTTAAGTAACAACTCTACTAAAATTACTTCTTTAATTTTTGATTTCCTTTTTAAAACTCTTCCTATATCATTTGAACACCCTATATAAATATTCGATTCATTATCATTACAACTCAGTTATCGTCCTAAATGAATTTCCTTTTAGAAGCAGTCACTTTAAAATGATAATATACTTTTTGTTTACATAAGTAAAAGCGGTTTACTTCCCTACTAAACAAACAATTTAGTTGGTTGCTTTTTAAAACAAAAACATTAAACCATTACTAACTACGTTAGTAATCTTTAAAACATTGTTAATTAAAAGGTAAATTATATTTAAGAAATATTATTAAACTTGAATAACGATTTTTCTTATTTTAACTGAAAATAAAATGAATTTAATAACCTCTTTTAAATCAAACAGTTGACTTAGTCAACTTCAAACTGTCAGTTAACCTGTTAATTGATTTCAATTACCTTTTCTCCTTAAATTATTATAATTAATCTGATAACATTTCTTAATTGTTTCTTTAAAAACAATTATTTAAAACATTAACCAGTAGGTTATTTATTGCCTATCCGTTTAAATATAATTTTCTCAAAAGATTAACCCAAGGGTTAATTATAACTTATGTCGCTCATAATTGATTTAAACATCGAATAATCATTTCAAAGTATTTTATCAACATCTATTCATTTTTAAAACTTCATTATAATGTATAAATAGAAATTAAAAATCTTATTTCAATCATTACAAATCTTATAATTGAACATCGTCAATTCGCCGAATTGCAAATTAATGTTTAATAAAAATGTGGATTCTAGGCACTTTGCTGCCAATTCCTGAATCAATATCATTTATTGATTTAAATAACAACAACGATGAATTACCACTCAACGTCAACATTCAAACAGGTTGCCAATATCAATGGGTTCCAAACAGTTCATATAAACAATATAAAAATAAACAACATACATAATATTTTTGAGGAATCCGGTCGGATTCCTCCAATCTGTCCTTCCAGCATCACAGTTCATTATACAATTTTATAATAATATGGAATTTTCAGCCAATACACTTCAAATGATGTGAATATATTTAATGTCAACCAATAGCAGACAAATACCATCCAAGGCAATAAATCAACCAATTTATATTATATGTGACGACCCCAAATCCCGTACTGACGGTGACAAGGGTAATCTTTGGAATATAACACAGAAACAGATAATAGCAGAACAGAAATAAATAAATACACCAGATAATGAACAAATAATCACTGGATAAACATAATCATCAGAGTTACACAGTATACAGGATCATACTTAGTACAAATACAGTTCAGCTATAAATAAATGTCTACAGCGGAAAACAAACATAATATGTACAATAGGAGCTAAACAACATAAAAAGAGATAAATAATAGAATCCATCTTCAGCTCCAGCTATCCAGAAAGAGCCAGCTAAAACCTGAATACAAGGCTGCCCGTGTAGAAAAAGGGGCACCCGAGTTTGCAAGTGAAACAAACTACGAGTCAATCATGGGACTGGTATGAGAGATCTACTTAACACAATCTATAATATGGCTAATCACAGGACCACGCCACTTTCGCGGACCGGGTTTACTCCATTGGATTGCCAGTGCTTTTAAAACAAATAATTCTTTTAAACACCGCAATGCTTTTTATAAAAATGAAGCCTTTATAAGACTCAGTTCTCATTACACAATGCAACGCAAACCAGAGGATAGAGTTTAACCTTATAATGGCCAAAATATGCTTGATACGAATAAAACAAAAGGATTTGATATTATTACTAGTGTTAATATGTTTCAAAAACAATTTCAAATCATAACTATCAATCATAGACGACATTAATGCCCCATACCACTATGTCGCCATATATAGGTATACAATCAAAACCGCACAATCACGTATTTGAAAATTGGATTTCCGTCATGAACCAAGGCAAAAGATAGTCCTTACCGACTTCGAGACAATCTAGCCTACCATGTCTCAGGATCAGAGCTCGAGTGACCCTTGGATCGTCAGGGCCGGTCCACCGATGTGGATTATTATGCCTGAACAATACGTCTCCCCGCCCTATGGGGCGCAAATGAGCTAACAAATGACTCCATCGGTCCCGGATCGACCGATATATCCGAGGCGCCTTGCAACAGCAACAACCACATAGGTGAAAATAATATAAATGTCAGCCAGTTTAAGCACCGACACCACCTCTAGCTAGAAAGAAACGCATGTCCTCCCTGAGGTCCTTCTCCCGTTTCTGGTTCATACCGGGGTGTGAGGCTCGCGAATTCACGTTATACACAAAGCTACGCCACACAGGCGGGGCTTTGATCATCAACCACAAGACTTTGCTTTTCAACAGAAGCCCTGATCACTGCATCTTAGCATGCCACACAGGCAATTCACGCCATGTAACCGATGGCTATCAATCACACAGAATGAATTCCAATGTCAAACACACAGTCCATTTACAAGTCCGTTCTAGGTCTGAACGAAACCGGAGGCACTATATACCTCGCAAACCCATCGATCTCCACGTACGTCTGGACGATCACCACTCATTATCCATATTTTGGGATGCCTCCCAATCAGGACATCAGTTACCATCCAAACAAGGTGAAGATTTTCGATCTTCAACCACCGTCCTCATCTTCGATTTCTTATCATCGATTCAGTCATTCAGAATGGGATAAACCCAGTCTTTCTGAGCAACTCGCGTATATAATAAACAAGTGCTAAACAAACACAACATATGCGTCATTTCAATTCATTAGTCACTAACCGTCAATCAGTAAGAGAACGATTTCCCAAATATTAACCCCGAAGGCCGAAACCAACATCAGATCAAACCCAGGAAACCATTCGACTTAGCCAACCTTCAGTTAGTTTCTAAATTTCACATCCATATCATTTATAATATTTTATAACAATTTATCGCTATTTTTATTTATTTATTTATAGCCAATTTATTTAAACGACGCTTCGGGCCATAACGCGGTCGTGGCGCTGTTTTTCTTCAGATTTGTTTTACACATATCTAAAAATCTAACCGTTGGATCTTCACAAAATTTACATCATTAGAAAGATCTTTTCAAAACGAATCCAACGGTTCTAGTTTCGGGAAAATCTGACGGTCGGATCTCCCGGTATAATCGTTTGAAGTTTCGATTTCAAAATACGAACTACAGCGTCGTTATTCGATTTAATATAATTATATTTATATATATTTATAAATATAATCGATTCTGGCGCTGTTTTTCTTCAGATTTGAATTAAACATTCCAGACAATCCAACCGTTGGATCTTTACAAAGTTGGTGCCGTTGGAAAGATATTTCCAAAGCGAACCCAACGGTTGCAATTTCAGGAAAATCCGATGGTCGGATCTCCCACACTAATCGTTTGAAATCACGGTTTCAAAACACGAACTGCAGCTTCGTTATTCGTTATATTTTAATTATATTTATATATATATATAATCGATTCTTCGATTTTAAAACCAATTTAATTTCACACCTTTGATAAAAATGATATTTTTATCAAACTAACTTCTATTTCGACACTTCACTATTTTTAACAATTCATGTATATAATAAAAATATGATTTTTATTGTTAAACAATTTATTTCAAAACACGACTATTTTATATAGTTCATATAGATGATAAAAATATGATTTTTTATTATAAAACAATTTATTTCAAAACACGAATACCATTCAACACATGAATTTCCATTCAACGAATGAATTTCAATTCAACACATGAAGGTTTTCTATAGTTTATATATATCGATAAAAAGGTGATTTTTATATTTAAAACACGAATACCATTCAACACATGAATTTCTATTCAACCAATGAATTTCAATTCAACACATGAAGGTTTTCTATAGTTTATTTATATAGATAAAAAGGTGATTTTTATATTTAAAACACGAATACCATTCAACACATGAATTTCTATTCAACGAATGAATTTTAATTCAACACATGAAGGTTTTCTATAGTTTATATATATAGATAAAAAGGTGTTTTTTATATTTAAAACACGAATACCATTCAACACATGAATTTCTATTCAACGGATGAATTTCAATTCAACACATGAAGGTTTTCTATAGTTTATATATATAAAGTAATAAAAATGCGATTTTTAATGCAAAACAATTTATTTCAAACATGAATGTCGTTCAATAGATGAATTTCTATTCAACACACGAATATAGTTTCAACACATGAAAATAATTCTAACACATGAATATTATTCAAAATTTCGGCAGCATAACGGCAGGGTAGTTAAAACCGGGGCCGTCCCTAGTACGGCTCCTCGCTCTACCTTAAAGCCTCGCAGCTTTTGACAATGGGGAATCATGCATCTAGTTCGCACGCAGGCGGCATGTATATCTTTTTCATTTCCACAAACTAATCCTATGTGGTTTCAACCAAATAATTTTCAACCACAAACGGGTATTTTTCAACCACAATCAATCAACTTCAACCACAAACAATTATAATCAACTATTCGCTATCAACCAATTTTCACACCAATCACAATCAATAAATATCGTCCATGGTTTGTGGACGAGGGGTATATATATATATATATATATATATATATATTATATAAGCATTTCACTTCTATTTCAACATATATATAATTTTTACAACGCGTATATAACTTATACATCGAACGTACAACCTATACAACTCTTATACATGAGGCGTACAACGCTTATACAAGTCATACATCGATTATATAATTTATACATCGTCGTTTTCCATTTCGTTTATAAATTAGAAATCTCACATTGGGTTCCACTCTACCAAAAATTGCAGAAGGCTCAGAAAAATATGCGGTCTCTTCTAGAATGTAGAAGACGTCCACATGAGTCCACTGTATCTTGTATCACTGAATTTCGTCAACAAACGAAAAAGATATGATTTTTATAGTGAAATCAAAAACTGTAGCGCTTTAAAGTGCTATTAAACCATTTAAAATAAATAAAGCCGTTACCTTTCTGATTTGTTCAAAACTAGATTTGCAAAAATCTTTCAATCCGTGGCACGGGGACAAGATCGGGTTTCACGACGTGGAAGAGGCTGGAAACCCGCACCTGGCGCTGGCGGTCTCGTTCAGATCGATGGCCTATGGAGGGAGATCGACGGCGATGAAGACGGCGACTTCGAGGGCTTCGTTCTCGATACACACAGCACTAGAGAGGTCGAGACCAGTTCGAATTTGTATAGGGCGTTAGGATCTTCAAAACGTTCCAAAGGGGTAGGGGGTTTTGGTGCGAGGAATCGCCGGAAAATGGACGGGAAAGAAGGAGGGCCAGCCGTCGTCGATCGCGATGGGCTACGGGGGTTTTTTTTGATTTATTTTATTTTATTTAATTTATGAAAGAATTTTCCTATTGGCCCACGATTTATAATTTCAAAAATGAGGGTCTTTTCCAAACGCACTCCAATCCAAACCCAACGAATGTCGCCCCTAGCTAAATACCCACATCCCGAACACAATGGGATATGTTTCGTAGGCCCATTCGACTGTTTCAGTCAATTTTCCTTCAAATTAAAATATAAAACATTCAATATTTAATTTGAACGTACATCTCAATTTGCCACGGCCACAAACTGAGTCGAAAAATTCGATAAAAATAAATCTAGCTATGTTTTGACGATCCGGTCCCAACAAAACTAGTTTCATCGGATTCTGAGACCGTTTGTAAAATGGCCCTTTTCTGGTCGATCCAAATTAACTGTAATTGACCAAAACACATTTTCCTTTGTCACGCTCACATACTAGCTTCAAAAATTATGAAATTTGAAACCTAGCAATAACTTCACATCCCGGATCCAACAAAAGTGGTTTCATCGAATTCTGAGCTCGTTTGCAAAATGGCCATTTTCACGGGCTATATAAATTCCATAGCGACCTTTCTGAAAATTCATTTGGCCATAACTTTTGCTTCTTACTATGAAACTTCGATTTTTCATATTCGTTAGAAAGATATTCACAAACAGATTTAAATATTTTTGGTTTCACTCAAATCCGTTTTGTTTTGCACCCAGTACAATCAGTCAAAGTTTGAAATGAAAATTTGAAACTTCCGCGCCATTTCAGGCCTTGTTTATAATTCAAAGTAATTATATTTATTTTCCCTGTCGATTCAAACTTACCTTTCATTGCTATTATTCAAAATATTTATTTTAAATACTTAAAATCGACTAAAATAGCCAATTTAAAATTTTTAAATTGGTTCAGATTTTCCGGGTCGTTACATTATAAATGATTAAATTTAATTACATAGATTTATCACATCATAAAATTTCAAAAATGTGTGAGAGTTAACTCACCTTTATTTGACAATTGTCGATTTCAGCATTATTTTGTTTTTATTAAACAAAAATCCAATAGCTTCTAATCCCTTTTAAACTGCACAACAATATAGTCTTTGCCGCCACGAACCGTCGGATCCAATTTCGTGCAATTCTGTGGTTGTGCGAAAAAGTTATCGTGATTACAATTTATAGTGTATTTTATGAACCATATTATTTATTTATTAATAAATTAATTTTCTTAACCATTACTGTAACAACCTGGATTTTCGTGTAATCAGGAAATGCAGATTTACTGCGTTTTGTGATTTTTAAGATTGTAATTATATAATTGAGGGCATATTGAAAATATATATATTTTTATATTGATTGGGTATCAATATTTAAGAGGGAAAATATATTTTCAATATTTGAGATTAATTGTTGGTTGTAATTCTTAAATTATTAACCAAGGTTTTAAATACTAGGTGTATCTTTGATAATAATATCAATAAAGAAATTGTGTTTAAATTGTCATAATTAATTTAAAGTGTACATGGGGCTTTTAAAATGTTAATCAATAAGTTAATTTGGTTGTTGATTGTGTGAGAATATAAATATTGATGTGAATCAATATTTATAGTCTTTGTGAATTTTATTATCGTTAATAATAAATTTAATTTGTTTAATTAATAAATGTACAACAACGTTGTTGTATTAATAAATTGGGAAATTTGTGTTTTAAATGCCTACAATACTTATAAATATATATGTATTATAGAATATAAATAAAAGAGTAAAAGTGTTTTATGGTATTATTATCAAATTGAAACCGTCTTATGATGGGTTAATAACAACGATTGTAAATATTTGACTTTCGTAAACCATCATTGTAATTTTGTGTTATGATATATATTGTTGCATAAATATTAAGTGTTCAAATTTGTTTGTTTAATAATAAATATAAAAATATGCGTTTTGACATGGTAATGGCATATTTTGTAAAATGAGTCATTGATGACAATTGTCTTTGTGTTTAGAGATTATGCATATATATTTAAATAAAGATAATAATGTGTCAAACACATTTATTATTATTATTATTATTATTATTATTTTTACAACAATCTATTATAACCCAAAATTACGATAATCATTTTACAATTCAAACATTTACAATTATTGTTATCAAACCAAAATAAATGGTTTTAACTCTATATTTGCAACAAGTTTTAAATGTTAATTACAACACTATGCACTAACATAAATGTGTATTGACAAATAATTATCTTTATTTAAATATATATACACAATTTCTAAACATAAAGACAATTGTCATTAATGACTCATTTAACAAAATATGTCATTACCATGTCAAAACACATATTTTTATTATTAAACAAACAAATTTGAATGCTTAATATTTATACAACAATATATATCATAACACAAAATTACAATGATGGTTTACGAAAGTCAAATATTTACAATCATTGTTATTAACCTATCATAAGATAGTTTCAACTTGATAACAATACCATAAAACACTTTTACTCTTTTATTTATATTCTACAATACATATTTATTTATAAGTATTGTAGGCATTTAAAACACAAATTTCCTAATTTATTAATACAACAACGTTGTTGTACATTTATTAATTAAACAAATTAAATTTATTATTAACGATTATTGGAAAATTTTGTGAATTTATTAAAAAAAAGAATTAATTGCATTACCAAAATTTTATTATTGAGCAATTAATACAATAGAGAGCCGTTGAAAATTATAACGGTAATATGTTTACATATATTGTGATGCAATTAATGCAAAGAGCTGTTTGAAAATATAACAGAAATTATATTTACATATATGTAAATATTAATGAGCCATTATTGATTGAACAGTAATGGTCGTACATGCATGTGACCTTTTATTTTTAGAGCTGTTACAAAAGAATAAATATATGGTATTTAATCTTGCAATGAATGATAATCAATTAAAATTGATTACCATTTATCTCTTTTGAAACATGCAAATTTACATGTTAAAGACTGCAAGTTTTTTTACGTTTCTCTGATTTAATAAAGGTATTTATTACGTCCAACTTTCCTCCCACTAAACTAGCATATGTTATTCTTTATCTTTTCTATATAAAGAACGAGACAGAAAGAGTAACCCATAGAACTTTTCATCTCCTAGCTCTCTGTCTGAAAAGAAAAAAAACAAACTCTCTCTCTTCCTCCTGAAAAGAAAGAAAATAAACTTGAGCAGTATTAATTTTTTGAGTGCAAACAAAATCGGCTTCATATGTGAAAATGATCCGATATAGAAAGAAAAACAAGGAAGAGGCTATTTTATCCCAGAGGCGGCGGCGAACAGTACGAACTACTTTGCACCTTTGAGTAGATCGCCGAAACGTCTTCAAGAAAGTGACCTAGTTGACAACTCAGTTGAACCATTGTTTTCAACAATTTGAAGACGGGTTTTTTTTATAACAATGGCTTCAACGCTGATCCTTCTCTGCTCCTAAAGCCTTAATATTTTTGTACTATACGCACTTGTCACGAGAGGACCGGTAGTGCTCGCGGAGCTTCTCACTGTCACCCAATCCAATGCTGGAACTATCACAAGAAAGATTATGGACAAGATTCAAGGTACAGAAGTGATCACTGTTTTGTGTTTGCAGGCACGGGACTATTGGTATTTTCAAGAGAGAGTTTGGACAAAACGCTAAGGTATGTAGAGAAATTTCTATCATGAACAGAATATAAAATATTTTTATGACATCAAAGACCTTGGAAATTTCAAGGCCAATCTAGATGACAAAGGTACTATTTTCATTATCATATTGTTACTTTTTACATATATTTACATGTGTAAACAAGTGATAAACTATTTGTTTAGTTTAAGATTAGTTTGTTTTGGTAGATCTGCTTATGTCGCTTGTTAAATAACATTGCTTGGACTAGGATCTCTAATGAAAAAAATGGGAGAAACAGTCATTATTTGATTTGTATACAATTAGGTCAGTGCCTAATGGTCCAAAATTGAATATTGTCATTACCCTTGTTTTATACAAAAGCACGAATTTTGTGTTCAAATGGTAAAATCAAAATGCAAACCATTTCTTTATTTAGTGAAGAAGGAGATCCTCATCTAGATAGCTTGTTGAAAAACAAAATAATGAATGATATTATGATGCATGTAAGCAAGACTTTGTACGTTGGTCATTGGTTTGTTAATTTGTTTTTTTGTTTTTTGGTTGCTTATGGTAATGCATATATTATTTGGAAATGTCATTAAAAATTGACATTAATAGAACGCATATATTATTTGGAAATGTCACAAAATATTTGACATTAATTGAATGCGTATGTTATTTGATAATGTCATTAAGAATTGACATTAATTGGATGAATATGTTTTGCATCAAAATAAATTGACAAAGTTTATATGCATAAATTTAGGGAATGTAACTAAAATTGAGACTAATTGAATGCAAATTTGGAAATGCCTTCATTATAAATGGGCATTAATTACATGCATATTTTTTTTTTGGATTGTCATTAAGAAATGACAATGGTGTAGATTTAATTATCAATCGGTGTATTTTATGTGAAAATGAATAACACTGATTATATATGGACACCACTATTTTATCACTGTTATTAATAGTTGTTCTGATTTCACATATGTATTTCTCATGAAAAATAAAAGTGATGCTTTTGATATGATTGAGACATTCAAAATGAAATTTAAAATTAGTCAAACAAGAAAAATAAAAGGACTTCGTAGTAATAGAAGAACAGGATATGAATCTAGTTCTATTCTGAATTACTATAAACTACATGACTTTATACATGGGAGAACTGCACCTTATTCACATGATATGAACGGTAAAAAAAAAAAAGACCTTTACCGAATTAGTAGTTGTCATTTTATTAATTTCTGGTGCAGCAAAACATTGGTGGGGGATATATTATTAACCGTTTGCTATGTTTTGAATAGAATCCCTAGATCAAAGAATAAAATTTCATCTTATGAAATTTTAAAGAATTATAAACCCAATGTGTCATACTTTAGAACTTGAGGGTATTTAGCATATGTTCGCATTGTATACCCTAAGAGAATAAAATTGGCAAGTAGAGCATATGAATGTGTATTTATAGGCTATGCCATTGATAGCAAAGCATATAGTTTTTATGACCTAAATACACATAATATAATTGAATCAAATGATGCCAATTTTTTATGAAACCAAATTTTCTTTTAAATTAAGGAATAGTGGGGGAACTTCAAGTATGCCTATTCGAACAGTACTTAATGAAAATTCTGAAACTGAACTTAGAAGAAGTAAAAGAGCAAGAACCGTAAAAGATTTTGGTTCGGATTTTTGTGCTTTTACTATAGAGGAGGATCCTTTAAACCTCTATGAGGCCTTATCTTCTTTCGATGCCGATTTTTGGCAAGAGGCTATAAATGATGAGATTTATTCCTTGGAATCCAATAAGACTTGGCACTTGGTAGATTTACCCCTTGGTTGTAAATCTATAGGCTGTAAATGGGTACTTAAAAGAAATTAAAACATGATGGCGCTATTGATAAATATAAAGCACGACTAGTAGCTAAAGGTTTTAAGTAAAAAGAAATTACAGATTTCTTCAACACTTTTTCACCTGTAACTAGAATTACATCCATTCGGGTATTAATCTCACTTGATTTCATTCATAATTTATTAATACACCAAATGTATGTTAAAACCGCATTTTTGAATGGTGAATTAGAAGAAGAAATTTATATGGACCAGTCTGAAGGATTTGTAGTACATGGACAAGAACATAAAGTATGCAAATGAGATAAATCATTATATGGTTTAAAACTAGCGCCTAAACAATGGCATGAAAAAAAAAATTGATAACTTAATCATTTCACATGATTTAAAGTTAATGAAAGTGACAAATGCATTCATTACAAATTTAAGAATGACACTTTCACTATTATATGTCTTTATGTAGATGACCTACTCATTTTTTAGGTCTAACATTCATGACATAAACTCATTCAAATCCTTATTAAGTGCCAATTTTGATATAAAAGATCTAGGTAAGGCAAGTATAATCCTTGGTATTAATATTACTAGGTCCGAAAAAGGGACTTTCTTTGGATCAATCTCATTATATTGAGAAGATACTAAAGAAATACCATTACTTTGACTGTAAACCTGCATGTACACTGTATGATCCCAGTGAAAATTTCTTTAAGAACACTGGTGAAGGTGTAAGACAGTCTGACTATGTGAGCATCATTGGCAGCCTTCGGTATGCCACTGATTGTACTAGACCCGACATTTCCTATGTCGTGGGATTATTGTGCAAGTTTACCAGTAGACCTTGTATAGAGCATTAACATGCTATTGAGAGCGTCATAAGATACCTAAAATAAACTATGAATACATTATGAAAAGTTTTCAGCTGTATTTCAAGGACATTCTAATACAGACTGGAATACTTTATCTGATGATACTAAAACGACCAGTGGCTATATATTTAGCATCACTGGAGAAGCTGTCTCTTGGAAACCCAAGAAACAGACTATTTCAACTCAGTCTACTATGAGACTGAGATAATAGCACTAACCATAGCTAGTGAAGAAGCAGAGAACAAAAGAAATCTGCTACTTGAGATCCCTATATGGGAAAAACCGACACCAATGGTGTAATCTATTGCGATAGTTCCGCGGATATTGCAAAAAGTACAGAACCGTTATTACAACGATATAAGACGACAGTCGTAAGTATAATATTGTAAGAGAACATCACATACACAGCGATGAAAATTTGACGAATATTGAAAGAAGGACAGAACCAATATTACAACGGTAAGAAATGACATTCGTATGCACAGTATTGTTAGAGAACATCACATATGAAGTGATGATGATTTGACAGATCATTTGACGAAAGGACTGACGAGAAAGAAAGTCCTTAATGATTCTAAAATAATGGGGCTATTGCCCTGAGATTGTGGAATCACACACAATGGTAAGCTGACCTAAATGACTGGAGATCCCAAGAACTAGGTCCAATGGGTAAAAACAAGTTGTGTAGTGATAGTAGATGAACATGCTAAATTTATATATTAAGAAGCATGTATTCCAGAAGTGATTAGAGGATGAGTTAATAGAAACTCTTAATGAGATATATACTCTATTTGGAGTGGAGTACATACCTTCAGGAGTACTCTTGATAGACTCACCTATGTGAATGTGGAAATGTGGTCGTTTCCTATGGAGTTTTGGGCAAGATTCCTAGAGCGTTCACTAAACTGCGATAGACGTGCATGGCCATAAATGCACGGGCTTATTTGATTGCACTCTAGAAAGGTTGTGTGTGGTTTGATGTCAGGAATAGAGTTCAAGACTATGTGTCACTCTAGTAAAAACTGAATCTTATTCACTATGCAAAGGTTCAAGTCGGATGACACCTTTGTTTATGCACAATCTTATATATTTTTTAATAAACTGCTCAAAAATATTTTTTAAGAAATTCAAGTGGGGGATTGTTGGAACATTTTGTGAATTTATTAAAAAAAAGAGAATTAATTGCATTACCAAAATTTTATTATTGAGCAATTAATACAATAGAGCCGTTGAAAATTATAACAATAATATGTTTACATATATTGTTATGCAATTAATGCAAAGAGCTGTTTGAAAAATATAACGGAAATTATATTTACATATATGTAAATATTAATGAGCCATTATTGATTGAACAGTAACGATCATACATGCATGTGACCTTTTATTTTTAGAGATGTTACAAAAGAATAAATATATGGTATTTAAACTTGCAATGAATGATAATCAATTAAAATTGATTACCATTTATCTCTTTTGAAACATGCAAATTTACACGTTAAAGACTGCAAGTTTTTGTACGTTTCTCTAATTTAATAAAGGTATTTATTATATCCAACTTTCCTCCCACTAAACCAGCATATGTTATTCTTTATCTTTTCTATATAAAGAACGAGACAGAAAGAGTAACCCACAGAACTTTTCTTCTCCTGGCTCTCTGTCTGAAAAGAAAAAAAAACAAACTCTCTCTCTTCCTCCTGAAAAGAAAGAAAATAAACTTGAGCAGTATTAATTTTTTGAGTGCAAACAGAATCGGCTTCATATGTGCAAATGATCCGATATAGAAAGAAAAACAAGGAAGAGGCTGTGTTATCCCAGAGGCGGCGGCGAACAGTACGAACTACTTTGCAACTTTGAGTAGATCGCCGAAACGTCTTCAAGAAAGTGACGTAATCCACGACTCAGCTGAACCACTGTTTTCAACAACGAAAATAAAATGCACAAAGACTATAAATATTTATTCACATCAATATTTATATTCTCACACAATCAACAACCAAATTAAATCATTGATTAACATTTTAAAAGCCCCATGTACACTTTAAATTAACTATGATAATTTAAACACAATTTCTCTATTGATATTATTATCGAAGATACACCTAGTATTTAAAACCTTGGTTAATAATTTAAGAACTACAATAGACAATTAATCTCAAATATTGAAAATATATTTTCCCTCTTAAGTATTGATACCCAATCAATATAAAATTTTTTTTTTTTCAATATGCCCTCAATTATATAATTACAATCTTAAAAATCACAAAACGCAGTAAATCTGCATTTCTTGATTACCTAAAAATTCGGGTTGTTATGGACCTCCCCCCTTGAATAAATTGCGTCCTCACAATTTGCTAAGATTAGTTCATCATCAATTTAGATTCTACAAATTATTTATCTAAATTTGCTTCTTAAAAGCTCCTTGATTTAGGAAGCTAACACATGGAAGTTACATAATTTCATCATGTTAACTTTTAAACATCAAAATCTCCCATTTAACATACCCAAGCCTTAAATAAAGTTTTAATCATATTCATTAGCTCATTAATATCAAGCTTTAAACAACATAATCTACCTTTCGCAAGGTGTATTTTGAAGTACACACTCAAGATTTTCACTTCCACATCATTACTTGACGCTACCTTGCCATCGAGATTACCTAAATTTTCTCAACATTGTCTGCTACTTGGATTTTTCAATCATCAAATAGCCTCTCTATTCTCCAGGGTTATATTCAATTCAATGGCGGCAACTTGTCAAGTGAATGTAATTATGAATGTGTGTTCCAAAAATGACGCACTTGTTTTAGAAAGTTGTATATTTAAAACTCTATTACATTCAACCCATTTTAATTTTACATTTACAATTTAATTGGAATAACACTAAACCACTATTTTCCATCAATCATTCTTAGTACTTGGCTGCAATGTCGACAAATCATCGCCATTGCCCCGCCAAAGTCACTATATGTATTCCGCCTTCCACGTAGTGGTATAACACTATCCCAATGTGTTACTTTTTTCCATCAAATTTAAATTTTATGACTCATCTTCAGTGTTATATAGTCTCGAATAAGTGTTTAAGAAATTTCTATCCATATCGTTGATCAGACGTATCGACCAAAACCCTTAAGACACTCACCGGGCCATTTAACACCAAAAATGATCACCAATTTAACTTAATTATCAGTTTACAAAGTAATTAGCTCTTCGATGTTTGTTATTTCTCATTATTCTCATGCCTTATCCCACGCTTGAAGTCAAAACCACTTTTAAATATTAAGTTACAAATATTCTCAAATTCCCTTTTACCAAACCCAACAATCAACTCAAATATCAAGGATGCCATGAACATTTTTTCCAAACTTTTTTTTAACCTAAAGGATCACACTTTGAAAGATAAAGAGGACGAAAAGATTCCCTTATCAAATCACATTACGAAAAGAAATATTGACAATGGAGTACTAATGGAATAATCCTCTTATTCCTAAATGTATCCCTCAATGTAACACCCCGTATTTTCTGTGAACATACAGTAGCAAAACAAAGTATACTTAATTTTTAAGAGCAGAATTAGGGAAAACAGGTTATGCCATTGCGTTCGTCTCGAAATTCTGCTTGAGATAGAGTCCGAGTTTGCGTAAATCAGACTCCTTATGAAGAAGTTATGGCACTTAGAAGTTTCAGGAATTTAAAATAAAAACTAGCCCTAATTCAAATTCAAAATATCAAAATTCAAGTCAGACACCTGGGTTGGGCGGGAAAATTCCCGCTTAAGACCCAGGTCGACCAGGGGGTCGACCTGGGTAGAACAGGTCGACCATAGGGTCGACCTGGGGGTCGACCTCCCCCCTTTCCAGATACGAGGGCAAATCCATTTTCCTGCATTTAGACGCCCGTTCTGACCAGTTTCGTTGCTCCTAAGCTATTTAAACACCCCCAAACTTCACTTTCTCTCCACACAACTTTATTTCGCTTATACTCTTCACTAATTCATATTAAAATAAATCAATGGCGTTGCTACTCTGCTAAAACCTAAGCTATAACTAGTGCTTCTTCTTCTTTCAATTTGAATAGGATTAAAAGATAACAAATCAACGCCTACATCAACGGAAAGCTAAATCAACTCCAGAAAATCAGATCCTAGAATTGTTTTTCTCTTTCTTATACCACGAATTGTGAGTACAGTTATTTTCAGATATGAAATTTAATTATGATCTTGACATGGTTATAAATCTGAATTGGAGATTATGCATATTCTTGTTTATCAGATCTGTTTTTCTGTGTAGATCTATCTTATTCCTGTTTATCAGATCTGTTTTTCTTTGTAGATCTATCTTATTATTGTAACTATTTTGTATCTCTTCCTTCCTTCTGTTCTATAGCCAGGCTACAACGAGCCTGAGCCAAATCTCATAAGATATTGACGCACGAACGCTAAATTTGGGGAAAATAATGAATAATGCATAATTGGACATGACTGATTTGTGACTGATTTAAGAAAAGGGCATATGTTGTAATTTAAGATCTAGATCTAAGCATACTATATATGACGGTTTATGATTTGGAAGAATGAGAATTATTGTATGACAGCATATGACTTGTAATTTGGGAACATAATGCATGTTATAATTCAAGATCTGATTTTGAGGACATATTACATGCTGTAATTTAAGATCTAGATTTGGGGGCATATTTTATATGACGATCTATGGCTTGGAAGAAAAAGGATATATGATTTAGGCGTAAAAGATCTATATTAAAATAGAATAACTATTAATTGTGAATACGCCTAAATGGGGATTTTGGATATTTTACATACGCTGAAATGAAAGGCTATAATTTGGCATAATTCATATTGTATATCATGATTTGGGGTTTTTGAAGAATATTCTGTACTATGTAAATTTAACTAGAAATTTGGGGCATATGTTATATTGTGAATTATGACCATAATTTGAGCATGCAAAATTAGGCTTAATTTTATGATTAAGCGAGGTTTGTCAATGGAATTTTAAGGGATGATTAAATCTGTTAAATTGCCTAATCTACTAAATCTGTTGAAACTGAATATGGTAATTTGGGGAATGAAAATCTGTATGCTCGATCTAAAATTGAGCAAAACATGTTAATAGAACTTTAGATAATCTGCTGTAACTTGTAAAGAAGTTAATTTGTTGAATTGGCATAATTAGTCTGATATTGACATAATCTGTGAATGAATACTTTAGCTAAAATAAGAATGCTAAGACACGAGGTTAGACTCTGTTTGTGGTAGAAGCCTGCCCGGACCCAACCGGCTTAACCAGCAACCGCAAACTATTAATCTAATATGAGAGGTCGTAGGCATAAAGATGCTTAGACACGAGGTTAGGTCTGGCTTGTGGCAGAAGTCTGCCCAGAACCACCCGACACATCCAGCGGCCACAAGCTACCGACCTAATGTGAGAGGTCTGTGCATTAATATTTAATTAACGCAAATCTAAGATTCTAAGATAAATATGATGCCTAAAACGTATTGGGTAGATAAGGTTAAATCAACTGGACTGATGAATCTAATAAAACCGTTTGAAAATTTGTAGGCCCAATACAAGGTTAGGTGAAACAATCTGTAAGTCTGTTAATCTGTATATCTGATCCGTTAGTCTGAAAACTTGCTAATATGTATATCTGATCTGTTAGTCTGAAAACTTGTTAACTTGTATGTCTGATCTGAGAACTAGTTAATCTGAACTTTGTATATCTGAAATATGTAAGCAAGTTAATCTGAAATCTGTTAGTCTGGGGACACAAGGTTAGAAGGGGTAATTACTTGTGTCATAGGTTGTTTAGGACCTATATTAGTCAGTAACCCTTTCTGGTATCAAAACTATGACCCAACACTAGGTAGGGGTCCAGGGCATGCTTACTGAACTAATTGTAAGAGGTTCACTCTGATAATGGCGAGGGTTTTGATGGCGCATTCCAACCGGGTCATGTGCGTGCATGGATCCGGTCTGCTCTAAGGATGTGAGACACCGTGACATCTGTAAATAGGTCTGTGTCTATAGGTTGCCACTTTAGGGAGTGATACACCCTTCTGTGGGGCCGGCACAGGGTATTTATTTATTAGGGAGTCGATCGCTTGGGGTAGAATTTAGGGTACACTTAGTTCTGTTTGTTTCTGTTGGGGTACCGTCTGTTTCTATCGGGGTGGTAACACCTGTCTATTTCTGTGTGGTACCATCTGCTGGGGTGGTAAAGGCCCATTACTAGTGTACACCTAATACTAACATTCTGTTTCCATAGGGAATATTCTGTTTCCGTCTCTGATTCCGTTTCTGCTTCTGTTTCTATACCATCTGTCTCTTTTCGGGTGGTAAAGGCCCATTACTAGCATTCTGTTTCTGAAACCGTTTGTCTCTGTTCGGGTGGTAAAGGCCCATTACTATCATCGTGTTTCTAAAGAGATCGTTCTGTTTTCTGTTTAGACATTAGGACACACCTAATTATGTTATACTAGTATTAGTGCAGAGAAGTGAAAACCAAGTAAGAAGCTTAGTTTAGCCTATATCATTCTTTCTCTTCTGTTAACCTGCTACTCTTGTTATGGTTATCTCTCATCAGTTTTATTTACATGTCATGATACTGTTATCTGTTTATATGCTGAAAGTCACTGGACTCACCAGACTTATGTCTGACCTAGTTTGTTTTGCCTCTTTACTTTCGTCCCCCCCGGTTCTCAGGGATGAAACATAGGAGCTTGATTCAGATTCCATCTGCTTGAAGTGCTAGAAGTGCTTGAAATAATGCTTGGCTTTGATTCTACCTAGTTATGGCTTTCTCTGTCGGGGATTATGGCTTTAAAATTACGCATTCTGAAGGATTTTGTATAAGACTGATATTTGTGTACTTGGGTTTTGGTATTGTGATGTAACCAAACTTATTTATGTTTCTGCTGTAATAAATAAATAAAATTTTCAAGTACTACTTCACATATCTGTCTTGTAAATTTCTGTTCCGTTTACTTATAACGTTCCAACGAAGTTAAGGCATTCCCTTTGTGAGTGAACTTAACGGAAGTGGGGTGTTACACTTGGTATCAGAGCTGAAGGTTAACAGATTTGATAAAAAGTTTTTGAAAAATATTTTCAAAAAGTTTTTAAAAAGGAAGTGTTTTCAAAAGTAAAGTTTATTTTGAAAAACATAATCCCGAAAAGCCATATATCTATCTTTCGGATTCTCCGTTTTGAATCTCTTCATTATCTTTTCTGCATGTCTGGGTTACCCGAGATACCCGAGTGCATACCGATACCAACTTGGTTCAGAAGGTATCTGGAGGCTAGGGCCGCCACCGCAGGCCCAGCAGACGTTCCTCCTCCTCCTGCTCCCCCTCCTCGCGTTGATACTTTTTCGAAGATATGCAAGGACTTTCGGGCAATGGGCGGGAAACCTTTTCATGGATCAGAGACGCTTGTTGAAGCTCGGAATTGGCATAAGGAGGTGGAAGATTTTTTTTGGTATCTTCGAGATAGGAGATGGAATGTAGGTCCAATTAGCTACTTGGTTAATGAAGGATGAAGCCTCGTTTTGGTGGGAAGTCACGAATGGAGAGCGTCCGATAGAGATATGGATGGTGTGACGGCCTGCCCCGCATCAGCCGGCATTTCCTCCGAAAGTGCGCTGTACACATGCCCGACTAGCACGGAACGGTCGCCAAAGAAAGGAAAGAAGAGAGTGAACTAAACGAAAACCTATAGAATGTCTCACAGCGCATGGGATAAAATATAATAACAACATACTTGACATAAAACAGGCGAGACAGTGCATAAGCTGAAAACTAAACATCATAACAGTAGAAAATCCAAATACAGCTTATGTTCCACATCATCATTATTACAAATTTAAAGCTGTCTCTAAAGTAAAAGAAAGGAAGGGTACACTACTAATGCCCAAAGTAGTGACCAGCAGCGACACAGGGAGGATATCATCACATATCATACGTGGGAGCCTCCTGCTCGTCTCCGGTACAGCTACTCGTGCATACCACCTAACCTGTCTCTAGTCTGCTCATGAGAGCACCTAGAGTAATAAGAAGAGACATAAAACTCTGGGTCAGACAAAAAGTCTGGTATGAGCAATAAGCAGCTAAACAGAACAATAACAGGTATACTAAACCATACTTGAACTTGGACCTGCAACCAAAGAGTTAGCACCACATACCGTGCAATACTCTAAGGTGCCACTAAACAGATGGTGTAAAGAATACAGGGAGTGGGGGTGTGCGTGTCAAAGTGATGGCAACCAAATCAAGCATAGCAACCATCCTCACATCTCTCACTCAGTGCGTAAAGCATACGAAGTCCACCACTGTCAATCACTAGACCGATCGAAGTAGTGACGGAGTTCGACCTGTACAACTACTGCTATTACCAAGCTTACACCATGGAGTCATGACCAAATCTTTACAAATGACCCCACTTCATTGGTCTATAGCTCTTTAGTCGTACCTAGGCCACTGTGGCCCTGAATCTGTTCACGTACCCCCTACACATAGTGATCTAAAGTTACAGACATCGACAACCCCTTAGCACACGTCCCGCAGCAAAGCCCAACTCATGAAGTTAACTCTTTGGTTCCCAATTGGATCCTGAGTACAAGCTTCCCACTTGGACTACCTTTGCATCTAGGGTTTTGGTCTTCTCCTCCGGATCAGTCTTCATTTGGTTCGTGACATGTGCCTCACGTCCAATCTCCTTGGTTCAGCTCGTAGCATCTCCTATGGTTCGGATCGGATCGTGATACTCATCTGGGACGGGTCGTGGCGCGCCTCCCCGATCGGATCGGGTCGAGTTCCTTCATCTGTTCGTGACTCGCGATGCACCAAGCTGCTTCGTGGTGTCACACTGCTCCGGGTCGGGTCGCGATCCCTCCATTGGATCGAGTCGCGGTCTTCTGGTTCGTTTCCTTCAAAGTGGAGCAGCTCATGGAGTAGGGTCAGCTCGTGAAGATGTGGTCACGATCAGGTCGGGTCGTGGTGGAGAGGGGCGATCCGATCCGGTTGCCAGCCAATTTCCTGCAGTTCTTCCAGCGACCGTTTTACGCCATACGACGGCGTTTTCGACCATTCTAACTTTTCTAATCAATCACAAAGCATACCATACAGTCATAGCAAAATATAGAACTGACCACAAACACCAAAACAACAATTTGATAGGTTAAAACGGATCAAACACCATATTTTACCTTAAGCATGTTTAAGCAAATCTACTGATATGATTAGCAGAACTTAACCAAATTAACCCAAACTTTAAACAGGGGACTAAAACAATATTTCAAATTTTATGAATATTTTTCCAGAATTTTATCATGTCTAATTTCGTTAATCACCACTAATTACCCTTAATTAACCGTAATTAGTGCAAAACTATGCAAATCACTCGCCTTTGCCACAAATAAAACTCAGATCTGAAATGAATCTCTGTTTGGCACGAATACTAATATCTAACAGCAGCTCTAACCTTGTTTTGGTGCTATCTCTCCTTAATTTGATGTTGCTAAGCCTAATCTTCAATTAAAAGTGGTTTGGGGATGTTTTAGATGTTGGAGGCCATTGTTAGGGTTGAACAAATGTCTATGACGGCTGGAAAATGTCTAAAAACCGAAATCCCTAACCCTAACAACCCTTAAATACTCCAAATCCAAAATCCCCCTTTGGGCCTAGCTGTTAATCACCCGGTTAAGCCCAATTAAGCTGTTTTTCACAATCTGAAACTTGTTTCAGCCATATCTCCCAAACGGTGAGTCCGTTTGGCTAATGTGAAGACTCCACGGAATTGTAAACCATTATCCGGATCCAATGGAAGTTGTTTCAGGTCAAAATTCCTTTCTAGTCAAAAGTTATTGTCAAAACAAGAGCAGCTACGGGCAAACGGTCATTAAAAATCGGGAAAAATTATGAACATGGGAAATGACCCCAATAGTCGTCTCCCAAAGTTACATGACCATACGACTCTCTATGACGATGAAATAAATATTCTACGATCCTATGATGCGTAGAATGCGGGTCGTTACACTCTCCCCACCTTAAGAAATTTCATCCCCGAAATTCCTTAACCCAAAACATACAAAGGATCCCACATGCCTACCTGCCATATACAACAATCAATCATGCAAAACAAACAAAAAAAACCTATCCTAGCATGCGGAAAGACTAAATTGAAACTGTAATCTTACCAGGCGAAGAGTTCTGGATATATCTTCCTAATGCTCTCCTCTGTCTCCCAAGTACAATCATTTTCATTCTCGCCCCACTGAACTTTGACTAATTTCACCGCTTTCCTTCGAAGTTGCTTCGTATCGTTCCCAACAATACGCATAGGCCTGCGGTTCCCAACCGCCTCGGGTTCTACCTCGATATCATCCAACTGATCAGGTGAAATTGTCAGATCGGGGTCGTGCACGAATTTCCTTAACTGGGAAACATGAAATACATTATGAACTCCTGCCATCTTCTCTGGTAATTTAACTTTATATGCCAAATTCCCAATTTGCTCAAAAACTGGGAATGGACCAACAAATCTTGGTGCTAATTTGCCTCTCCTACCAAATCGTACCACGCTCTTCAATGGAGAAATCTTGACAAATACCAAGTCGCCAATGGAGAACTTGAATTCTCTTCTCCTCTTATCAGCATAACTCTTCTGCCTATCTTGGACAACCTTCATTCGCTGTTGGACAACCTTAATCTTAGCTGAAGTTTATCTTATCACATCTGGTCCAAGCACAAACTTCTCACCAGTTTCTAACCAATATGACAGTGAGTTGCACGGTCTTCCATACAAAGCTTCAAATGGAGCCATACCGATACTGGATTGATAACTATTATTATATGCAAAGTCTACTAGGTGTAGATGGTCATCCCATGATCCACCAA
Source organism: Allium sativum (assembly GCA_030737875.1). Lineage (NCBI taxonomy): Eukaryota > Viridiplantae > Streptophyta > Magnoliopsida > Asparagales > Amaryllidaceae > Allium > Allium sativum. The sequence goes on from CM060909.1 coordinate 458,156,158, forward strand.
AGTCTAATATGCAAGTTCTCAAGAGATCCTCTAATACTCGATTCACCCTTTCTGTTTATCCATCGGTTTGAGGATGATACGTGGTACTGAGATGTAATTCTGATCCTAACGCCTCTTGTAAGCTTTTCCAAAAGCCACTAGTGAACAACGGATCTCGGTCACTTACAATGCCTTTGGGTATTCGATGAAATTTCACTACCCACTTTACATATAGTTCAACTAACTTAGCTGTTGTCCTGTTTGACTTGATGGGTGTAACCACCCGTATTCTATACATCATAGGATTGCAGAATATTTATTTCTTCCCCATGTGAAGTCGTATGGTCATGTAACTTTGGGAAACATCTATTAGAGTCATTTCTCATGCTTATGATTTTTGTCGATTTTTAAATGACCATTTTGCCCCTAGCCAGTACTGTTTTGGCCATAACTTTTGATAGGGAAGGAATTTTGACCTGAAACCACTTCCATTAGATTCGTTTGATGGTTTCTCTTTCCGTAGAGTGGTCATAATAGCCAAACGGACTTATCGTTTGGGAGATATGGCTGAAACAAGGTTTGGAGGGTGAAAAACTGCTTAACCGGGCCAAATCGGGTGATTAGTGAGTAGGCCCATAACCCATTTCGGGATTAGGGTTATGGGAGGGCTGAAATGAGATGGAGAATCATTCCATTTCAGTTTTCTAGCCTCCACTTATCACCAAGGATCCCTAATAATGGCCTCCACTCTCTAAAGTCTCCAAATCACCTCCAAACCACTCCAACTTGAAGAAAAAGAGATTAGCAAGATCAAATCAAAGAAGATCTTCACCTAATCAACCTTGGAGCTGCTGTTAGCATTGGTATTCGCATCAAATCAGAGAATTATTTCAGATCTTAGTTTGTTTTGTGGCTAAGGTGAGTGATTAGCTTGCTTTTTGCACTAATTATGGCTAAATTGGGGTGATTAGTGCTAATCAGCGTTTTTAAACGAAAATAAATTCTGGAAAAATGTTTATAAATTCATAAATCATGTTTTAGACCTCTGATATGAGTTTGGGTTAATTTAGATAAGTTTTGCTAATCATATGCTTAAACATGATTAAGAGGGATTAAGGGAAAACATGGGGTTTTGGCTATGTTTGATCCGTTTTATCATATCATATGGTTGTTTTGGTGTTTGAGGTCACTTGTATGTGTTGTTATGACACTTTGACGTGCTTTATGATTGATTGCAATAGTTAGAATGGTCAAAAACGTCGTCGAGTGGCGTAAACAGTCGCTGGAAAAGTCAGTGCAGGAAATCGGATCGGATCGCCCCTACCCGACCCGAGGTGCAACTCGCGAACCGAACCGATCGTGATACCCGATCCGAATCGCTAGTCAATGGTGGCCATGAACTGATCTTCTCGTGCCCACGATCCACCCACCTCCTTCGACCCGAACCGCTCGCCTGAAGGACCCCACGAACCGACCCGAGGTGATGATACCGATCCGAACAAGAAGGAGTAGGACGACCCGGACCACCATGAGACAGAGCACCGAACCGATCCGCCACCTGAGGAGTTCCACGAACCGAACCGGCGAACATCACGAGCTGACTAAGGGCGAGGACCATGAAGACATGGTGGCACGATCCGACCCGAACTGAAGTGGGGGACCCGATCCAGATAGGGGAGCACGATCCGAACCGAGCAAGGGTGATGACCACGAACTGAAGCAAAGTGAAGAAGGCCGACCCAATGGAGATCCATAACCCGAAATGCAAAGGTAGTTCAAGTGGAAGTTCGAGCTCAGGATCCAGACGGGAACCAATGAGTTCACTTCGTGATTGGGCTTTGCTGCGGGACGTGTGCTAAGGAGTTGTCGATGTCTATGACTTTGGATCACTAGGTGTTGGAGGTAGAGAGACAAACTCGGGCTTTGGATATGGTGCGACTAGGGAGCTACCTACCAATGGAGTGGGGTCATGGAAACGTTGGGCGTGATCCCATAGGTATGGCGTTGGTGGTAGTAGGAATGTGCATAGTCGTACAGAGTCGAGTTCTGTCGTTTGAGTAAAATGCTCTAGTGATCGAAGAAGTGGATGTCGTATGCTTTACGCACAGAGTGAGAGATGCGAGGATGGTTGCTGTGCTTGATTGTTTGACACACATCCCCACCCCCGTATACTTATATTATGTGTTTGTGACATCATAGAGTGTTGTACCGTGTAGTACTAACTCTTTGGTTGCAGGTCCAGGTTCAGGTATGGCTTAGTATACCTGTTATTATTCTGTTTATGCTTGCTACCACTCATACCAGACTGATGTCTGACCCAGAGTTTTATGTCTCTTCTTATTACTCTGGGTGCTCACACGAGCAGACTAGAGACAGGGATAGCTGGTAGTGCGCTTGGTAGATGGACTGAAGACGAGCAGGAGGCTCCACGTATGATATATAGTTATTCTCCCTGTGTCGTGATCGGTATCTACTTTGGGCATTAGTAGCATACCTATTTTGCTTATCTTAGAGACAGTAATTTGAAGTTGTAATAAGCTGTATTTGATATTTCCGCTACTCTGATGATGTTAGTTCAAGTTTTCAGCTTATGCACTGTCTCATCTGTTTTATGTCAAATATATGTTGGCTATTATATTTTATTCCATGCGCTGTGAGACATATTACAGGTTCTTTATTTGGTTCCTCTTCTTTCTTTCTCTTCTTTGACGACCGTCCCATGCCAATTGGACATGTGTACAGCGCACAATTGGAGAAAACGTCGGTTGGTGCGGGGCGGGCCGTCACACTTGGTATCAGAGCTCTAGGTTGCGTAATTCACCTAGGGAAAGACACTAGGGAGAGATAGTACGTATTTGTGATTATTTTGGTTTTCAAAAGCTATATCTGTATATAGTATTAGTATGTTTAAGAGTGAAGTCGCATTGCACTGCACTGGCACCACTATGGAGATGGTTAATCGTTTTCTCTTTAACAGATTTGACGATGAGCCGAGGAAGAGGTGCTGGTAGAGGGGCCAATAATGGGAATACCCCTGACATGAGGGCTATGTTTACCAACCTCATGAGAGAGATGCTTGTGGATATTCAGAGGGAGGCTCCTAATGTTGCCAATGCTGGAGGTGCAGCGGTGCAAGCGCCTAGGGTCGATTTCGCCAAGCTGAGTAAGGATTACACTAATCTTGGTGGAAAGCCGTTTCACGGAACAGAGTCGGCCACGGATGTTCAGGATTGGTTGGATAGCTGTGATCGGATCTTCGATGACTTGGGTATCGAGGATGCGATGAAGAGAAGGCTAGCGTCTCGTCAGCTGCAAGGACGAGCGATGAATTGGTGGAATGCTATTAGGGCAGCCACACCAGAAGATCAAGTTACTTGGGATCAGTTTAAAGCTCGCTTTAGCGACAAGTATATCCCAGCTGCCCAGAAGTCGGAATTGTTTAGGAAGTTCTTGGAGCTTAAGCAGAATGGAAGGGCAGTATCGGATTATGTTGCTGAGTTCGACACTTTGTCGAAGTATGGGTTATCTCTAATCGATACTCCCGAAAAGAAAAATGAGAGGTTCATCACTGGTTTGGATGAATACTTAGGGGAGAGGCTGATCAATCACATCGATGAGACGTTTGAGTCGATCGTGGGAAAAGCTTTGAGGTCAGAAAGTCTTTACCCTAAGCCGAAGACTGGGGTTGTTGCTGCATCTGCTGAAGAGCCAAAGCCGCAAGCAAGCGGTGGAGGCAAGAATAACTCTCAGAATAAGAGGAAGCAGAACCAAGCTAAGGATGGCCAGAAGAAAAGCAGGAAAGAAGTCGAGTGCTTCAAATGTGGAAAGAAGGGCCATTATGCAAGGGAATGTAGGGCCAAGACAGTGGGAAAGAAGTGCTTTAACTGTGGCCAAGAGGGACATTTTAAGGATAAGTGCCCGCAACCTCTGAAGGAGAATCAGATTGTGAAAGCATATGCCATCAATGCTGTTCCTTCTTCGTCGAATGCCCCAACTGCGGCGGAGAAAGGAAAGGGAGTCGTCATTCAAGGTATGCTTTCCATTTATGATCTTCCTGTTAGAGTTTTGTTCGATACCGGGGCTTCCCATTCCTTCGTATCTAGTGACCTGGTAGATAGGTTGGGATTGGAACCCGAGTTAGTCGATAGACCATTAGCTGTGACGAACCCGATTGGTGGTTCAACAAGCCTCAGTATGATCTGTCGTAATGTGGTCTTATCGAGTCATGGATGTATGTTTGTTTGTGATTGCTTTGTTTTGGGCTTTACTGGGTATGGCATTATTTTGGGAGTCGATTGGCTCCAAAGATACGGGGTGGTGGTAGACTGTGAGGGCTTTTTGGTGACAGTTAGGGCGGATGATGGGCGGAGGGTAGTGTTTGGTAATCTACCCTGTGATGGGGTAATGGCTAGTTTTGTAAATTCCCTCGACATCCCGCATGATGAGTTATCAGGTTTGCCCGTGGTTGGCCAGTACCCGGACATCTTCGAGGAAGTGACCGGACTTCCACCACACCGAGAGATTGAGTTTCGTATTGATTTAGTGAAAGATGCCAGACCTATAGTGATGCCACTTCGTCGTATGGCACCACGAGAACAGCGAGAGCTCGAGGTGCAAGTTAGCGATCTTATGAAGAAGGGATTTATTAGAAGAGGTGTTTCCGAGTGGGGAGCACCAGTTGTGTTTGCTACTAAGGCAGATGGTTCCCTTCGATTGTGTGTGGACTATCGCGAGTTAAATAAGGTGACGAGGAAGAATAAGTATCCTCTACCACGGATAGATGATTTGTTTGATCAACTGGAAGGAGCGAGAGTGTTCTCCCAGTTGGACCTCGCGACAGGATTTCATCAGCTCCATGTAGCAGCTGATAGTATAGCTAAAACGGCATTTAGGACGCCGTCTGGGTTTTATGAGTGGTTGGTTATGCCATTCGGGTTGACCAATGCCCCAGCATACTTCGTGGATCTTATGAATAGAGTATTCAGAGACCAATTGAATAAGTTTGTTCTTGTGTTCGTAGACGATATCCTTGTTTACTCGAGGACAGAAGAGGAACACAAGGAACATTTGAGAATTGGGTTGGAGGTGTTGAGAAGACACCAATTGAAAGCGAAGTTTTCTAAGTGCCACTTCTGGAGGAGAGAAGTGAGGTTCTTGGGCCATGTTGTTTCAGAGAATGGTATTTCCGTGGATCCTGCAAAGGTGGCTACGGTACAAGATTGGTCTACGCCCAAGAATGCAACAGACGTAAGAAGTTTCTTGGGGTTAGCTGGATATTATCGTAAGTTTATCAAAGACTTCTCCAAGACAGCGGCACCGTTGACTCAGTTGACTAAGAAGAATCGAGCCTTCGTTTGGGACGGAGGGTGTGAAAGAGCATTCAAGAGTCTAAAGGAAAAGTTGACGCGTGCGCCAGTGTTGGTCATTCCTAAGGGAAATGAAGAGATGACGGTATACACGGATGCTTGTGGTACCGGACTGGGTGCGGTATTGATGCAAGGAGGTAGGGTTGTAGCTTATGCTAGTCGACAGCTAAAGCCACATGAGAAGAAGTATCCTACCCATGATTTGGAATTGGCAGCAATCGTATTTGCGCTGAAGATGTGGAGACATTACCTCTTGGGAGAAAGATTTGAGCTGTTTACCGATCATAAATCGTTAAAGTATCTCTTCTCTCAGAAAGATCTGAATCTCCGTCAGCAGAGATGGTTAGAGTTCCTGGCTTCGTATGATTTTGATATCGCGTATACACCTGGGAAGGGTAATGCGGTAGCCGATGCCTTGAGTAGGAGACATGCCAGCTTAGGGGCAATGTTTCTTGAATGGAAGCAGCTGGAGTACATCGCGGGGTTTGATTTCAGACCAAGGTGCGAATTGGATCCAGTTATGCTAGCTAGCTTGACGATCAGACCCACTTTGATAGAGCGGATTGGTTCTAGCCAAAGGAACGACCCTAATTTATTGGAAGTCATCTCCAAGTTGGAAATGAATGTCGATAGGGAGATGGACAAGTATGGGCTTGATCGAGATGGATGGCTTCGGAAGAATGGAAGACTAGTTGTACCCAATGTCGATGGATTGAGGGATGAAGTGCTTAGAGAATGTCATCACTCAAAACTGACTATACATCCCGGTGGTAATAAGATGTATCGAGACATGAGACAGACTTACTACTGGGAGGGGATGAAAAGAGACGTTGGGAAGTTTATATCCAAATGCATGAATTGTCAGCTAGTTAAAGCCGAGCAGAAGAAGCCTGGTGGGTTGTTGCAACCATTAGAAATTCCTGAATGGAAATGGGAACAAGTTTCAATGGATTTTATCGATGGGTTACCGAGGACTAGATCGGGACATGATAGCATTTGGGTAATTGTGGATCGACTGACCAAGAGTGCAAGATTTATACCAGTTAAGTCGAACAGAACTGCAGCTAAGTTAGCAGAACTATATATGAAGTGGGTAGTGAGATTTCATGGAGTACCCAAAGGCATTGTGAGTGACCGAGATCCGTTGTTCACTAGTGGATTTTGGAAGAGCTTACAAGAGGCTTTAGGATCAGAATTACATCTCAGTACCGCATATCATCCTCAGACCGACGGTCAGACGGAGAGGGTGAATCGTATATTGGAAGACCTCTTGAGAGCATGTATATTGGATTTTGGTGGATCATGGGATGACCATTTGCATCTAGTGGAGTTTGCATATAATAATAGCTACCAATCCAGTATCGGTGTGGCTCCATATGAAGCTTTGTACGGAAGACCGTGCAACTCACCATCATGTTGGATAGAGACTGGCGAGAAGTTTGTGCTTGGACCAGATGTGGTGAGAGAAACTTCCGATAAGATCAAGATCATTCGGCAACGAATGAAAGCTGCTCAGGATAGGCAGAAAAGCTATGCTGATAAGAGGAGAAGAGACTTGAAATTCTCCGTTGGTGACTTGGTGTTTGTCAAGATCTCTCCGTTGAAAAGCGTGATACGATTTGGCAGGAGAGGCAAGTTGGCACCAAGATTTGTGGGTCCTTTCCAAGTTCTCGAGGAAGTTGGGAATTTGGCGTATAGAGTTGGCTTACCAGAGAAAATGGCAGGAGTTCACAATGTGTTTCATGTTTCCCAACTAAGGAAGTTCGTTCACGACTCAAATGTGACTATTTCACCTGATCAGTTAGAGGACTTCGAAGTAGAACCTGAGGCGGTTGAGAACCGCAAGCCGATTCGTATTGTGGGGCATGATACGAAGCAACTTCGAAGAAAGTCGGTGAAGCTAGTCAAAGTTCAGTGGGGCGAGGACGAAAATGATTGTGCTTGGGAGACAGAGGAGAGCATCAGAAAGGCTTATCCAGAACTCTTTGCCTGGTAAGATTTACTTTGCGATTTAGTTATTCCGCATGCTAGGATAGACTTGTTTTGCAAGTTTGATGGTTGTTTTATGATTGATAGGCATGCGGAACCCTTGTGTGTGTGTTTTGATTAGGGAATTTCGGGGGCGAAATTTCTTAAGGGGGGAAGAGTGTAACCACCCGTATTCTATACATCATAGGATTGCAGAATATTTATTTCTTCCCCATGTGAAGTCGTATGGTCATGTAACTTTGGGAAACATCTATTAGAGTCATTTCTCATGCTTATGATTTTTGTCGATTTTTAAATGACCATTTTGCCCCTAGCCAGTACTGTTTTGGCCATAACTTTTGATAGGGAAGGAATTTTGACCTGAAACCACTTCCATTAGATTCGTTTGATGGTTTCTCTTTCCGTAGAGTGGTCATAATAGCCAAACGGACTTATCGTTTGGGAGATATGGCTGAAACAAGGTTTGGAGGGTGAAAAACTGCTTAACCGGGCCAAATCGGGTGATTAGTGAGTAGGCCCATAACCCATTTCGGGATTAGGGTTATGGGAGGGCTGAAATGAGATGGAGAATCATTCCATTTCAGTTTTCTAGCCTCCACTTATCACCAAGGATCCCTAATAATGGCCTCCACTCTCTAAAGTCTCCAAATCACCTCCAAACCACTCCAACTTGAAGAAAAAGAGATTAGCAAGATCAAATCAAAGAAGATCTTCACCTAATCAACCTTGGAGCTGCTGTTAGCATTGGTATTCGCATCAAATCAGAGAATTATTTCAGATCTTAGTTTGTTTTGTGGCTAAGGTGAGTGATTAGCTTGCTTTTTGCACTAATTATGGCTAAATTGGGGTGATTAGTGCTAATCAGCGTTTTTAAACGAAAATAAATTCTGGAAAAATGTTTATAAATTCATAAATCATGTTTTAGATCTCTGATATGAGAATGGGTTAATTTAGATAAGTTTTGCTAATCATATGCTTAAACATGATTAAGAGGGATTAAGGGAAAACATGGGGTTTTGGCTATGTTTGATCCGTTTTATCATATCATATGGTTGTTTTGGTGTTTGAGGTCACTTGTATGTGTTGTTATGACACTTTGACATGCTTTATGATTGATTGCAATAGTTAGAATGGTCAAAAACGTCGTCGAGTGGCGTAAACAGTCGCTGGAAAAGTCAGTGCAGGAAATCGGATCGGATCGCCCCTACCCGACCCGAGGTGCAACTCGCGAACCGAACCGATCGTGATACCCGATCCGAATCGCTAGTCAATGGTGGCCATGAACTGATCTTCTCGTGCCCACGATCCACCCACCTCCTTCGACCCGAACCGCTCGCCTGAAGGACCCCACGAACCGACCCGAGGTGATGATACCGATCCGAACAAGAAGGAGTAGGACGACCCGGACCACCATGAGACAGAGCACCGAACCGATCCGCCACATGAGGAGTTCCACGAACCGAACCGGCGAACATCACGAGCTGACTAAGGGCGAGGACCATGAAGACATGGTGGCACGATCCGACCCGAACTGAAGTGGGGGACCCGATCCAGATAGGGGAGCACGATCCGAACCGAGCAAGGGTGATGACCACGAACTGAAGCAAAGTGAAGAAGGCCGACCCAATGGAGATCCATAACCCGAAATGCAAAGGTAGTTCAAGTTGAAGTTCGAGCTCAGGATCCAAACGGGAACCAATGAGTTCACTTCGTGATTGGGCTTTGCTGCGGGACGTGTGCTAAGGAGTTGTCGATGTCTATGACTTTGGATCACTAGGTGTTGGAGGTAGAGAGACAAACTCGGGCTTTGGATATGGTGCGACTAGGGAGCTACCTACCAATGGAGTGGGGTCATGGAAACGTTGGGCGTGATCCCATAGGTATGGCGTTGGTGGTAGTAGGAATGTGCATAGTCGTACAGAGTCGAGTTCTGTCGTTTGAGTAAAATGCTCTAGTGATCGAAGAAGTGGATGTCGTATGCTTTACGCACAGAGTGAGAGATGCGAGGATGGTTGCTGTGCTTGATTGTTTGACACACATCCCCACCCCCGTATACTTATATTATGTGTTTGTGACATCATAGAGTGTTGTACCGTGTAGTACTAACTCTTTGGTTGCAGGTCCAGGTTCAAGTATGGCTTAGTATACCTGTTATTATTCTGTTTATGCTTGCTACCACTCATACCAGACTGATGTCTGACCCAGAGTTTTATGTCTCTTCTTATTACTCTGGGTGCTCACACGAGCAGACTAGAGACAGGGATAGCTGGTAGTGCGCTTGGTAGATGGACTGAAGACGAGCAGGAGGCTCCACGTATGATATATAGTTATTCTCCCTGTGTCGTGATCGGTATCTACTTTGGGCATTAGTAGCATACCTATTTTGCTTATCTTAGAGACAGTAATTTGAAGTTGTAATAAGCTGTATTTGATATTTCCGCTACTCTGATGATGTTAGTTCAAGTTTTCAGCTTATGCACTGTCTCATCTGTTTTATGTCAAATATATGTTGGCTATTATATTTTATTCCATGCGCTGTGAGACATATTACAGGTTCTTTATTTGGTTCCTCTTCTTTCTTTCTCTTCTTTGACGACCGTCCCATGCCAATTGGACATGTGTACAGCGCACAATTGGAGAAAACGTCGGTTGGTGCGGGGCGGGCCGTCACACTTGGTATAAACCTTGCACTCTTAGTCAATCGGTCCACAATCACCCAAATGCTATCATGGCCCGACCTTGTTCTCGGTAACCCATTAATAAAATCCATTGAGACTTGTTCCCATTTCCATTCTGGAATTTCTAATGGTTGCAACAAACCACTAGGCTTCTTTTGCTCAGCTTTAACTAGCTGGCAATTCATGCATTTGGATATAAACTTCCCAATGTCTCTTTTCATCCCTTCCGAGTAGCAGGTCTGTTTCATGTCTCGGTACATCTTGTTACCACCGGGATGTATAGTCAGTTTTGAGTGATGACATTCTCTAAGCACTTCATCTCTCAATCCATTGACATTGGGTATAACTAGTCTTCCATTCTTTCTAAGCCATTCATCTCGATCAAGCCCATACTTGTTCATCTCTCCATCGATTTCCATCTCTAACTTTGAGATGATTTCCAATAGGTTAGGATCGTCCATCTGACTGGAACCAATCCGCTCAATCAAAGTGGGTCTGATCGTCAAACTTGCTAACATTTCTGGATCTAATTCGCACTTTGGACTGAAATCATACCCAACGATGTACTCCAGTTGCTTCCATTCTAGAAACATAGCCCCTAAACTGGCATGTCTCCTACTCAAGGCATCAGCTACTGCATTACCCTTTCTAGGTGTATATGCGATATCGAAATCATAGGAAGCCAAGAATTCTAACCATCTCTGCTGACGGAGATTTAAATCTTTTTGAGAGAAGAGGTACTTTAATGATTTATGATTGGTAAATAGCTCAAATCTTTCTCCCAAGAGATAATGTCTCCACATCTTCAATGTGAATACGATCACTGCTAATTCCAAGTCATGGGTAGGGTATCTTATCTCGTGCGGTTTCAGTTGCCGACTTGCATAAGCTACAACCCTACCTCCTTGCATCAACACAGCACCTAGTCCGGTACCACATGCATCTGTATATACCATCATCTCTTCATTCCCCTTAGGAATGACTAACACTGGTGTACATGTCAACTTTTCCTTTAGACTCTTGAATGCATTCTCGCACTTTTCGTCCCAGACGAAAGCTTGATTCTTCTTGGTTAACTGAGTCAACGGTGCTGCTATCTTGGAGAAGTCTTGGATAAACTTACGGTAATATCCGGCTAATCCCAAGAAACTTCTTATGTCCATTGCATTCTTGGGCGTAGACCAATCTTGTACCGTAGCCACCTTCGCAGGATCAACAGCAATACCATTCTCTGAAACAACATGGCCCAAGAATCTCACTTCCCTCCTACAGAAGTGACACTTAGAAAACTTTGCTTTCAATTGGTGTTTTCTCAACACCTCCATCACTATCCTCAAATGTTCCTTGTGTTCTTCCTCTGTCTTTAAATAAACAAGTATATCGTCCACGAACACAAGAACAAACTTATTCAACTGATCTCTGAATACCATATTCATAAGATCCACAAAATATGCTGATGCATTGGTCAGCCCGAATGGCATGACCAACCACTCAAAAAATCCAAACGGCGTCCGAAATGTCGTTTTAGCTATACTCTCAGCTTCCACTCTAAGCTGATGAAAACCTGTCGCGAGATCCAACTGAGAGAATACTCTCGCACCACTCAACTGATCAAACAAATCATCTATCCGCGGTAGAGGATACTTATTCTTCCTCGTCACTTTATTCAACTCGCGGTAGTCTACACACAATCGAAGGGAACCATCGGCCTTGCTAGCAAATACAACTGGTGCTCCTCACTCAGAAACACTTCTTCTGATAAATCCCTTCTTCAAAAGATCGCTTACTTGCACCCCGAGCTCTCGCTGCTCCCTTGGCGCCATACGATGAAGTGGCATCACTATAGGTCTGGCATCTTTCACCAAATCAATACGGAACTCAATCTCTTGGTGTGATGGAAGTCCGGTCACTTCGTCGAAGACGTCCGGATACTGGCCAACCACGGGCAAACCTAACAACTCACCATGCAGGATGTCGAGGGAATTTAGAAAACTAGCCATTACCCCATCACTAGGTAGACCACCAAACACTACCCTCTGCCCATCATCCGCTCTAGCTGTCACCAAAAAGCCCTCACAGTCTACCACCACCTGGTATCTTTGGAGCCAATTGACTCCCAAATTAATGCCAAACCCAGTAAAGCCCAAAACAAAGCAATCACAAACAAACATGCATCCATGACTCGATAAGACCACATTGCGACAAATCATGCTAAGGTTAGTCGAACCACCAATCGGGTTCGTCACTACTAAAGGTCTATCGACAATCTCGAGCTCCAATCCCAACCTATCTACTAGGTCACTGGATATGAAGGAACTGGAAGTTCCGGTATCAAACAATACTCGAACAGGAACATCATAAACAGAAAGCATACCTTGAATAACGACATTCTTTCCCTTCTCCGCTGCAATTGGGGCATTCGACGAAGAAGGAATAACATTAAGGGCATAAGCTTTTACCATCTGCTTTTCTTTAGGGGGTTGCGGACACTTGTCCTTGTGATGCCCCACTTGGCCACAGTTGAAGCACTTCCTGTCTGCTGGCTTTGCTCGACAATTACTAGCATAGTGGCCCTTCTTGCCACAGCTAAAGCACTCAACATCTTTCTTCTTCTTCTGGCCATCCTTATTTTGGTTCTGCTTCCTCTTATTTTGAGAACCACTCTTGCCTCCGCCGCTTGCTTGTGGTTTTGGTTCCTCTGCAGATGCGACCTCAGTCTTCGACTTAGGGTAAAGACTTTCCGATCTTAAAGCTTTCCCCACAATCGATTCAAACGTCTCATCGATGTGGTTAATAAGCCTTTCCCCCAAGTATCCATCCAAGCCAGTTATGAACTTCTCGTTCTTCTTCTCGGCAGTATCTATTAGGGATAACCCATATTTCGACAAAGTGTCGAATTCGGCAATATACTCCGAGACAGCTATGCCATTCTGCTTGAGCTCCAAAAAATTCTTAAATAACACTGACTTCTGAGCAGTTGGAATGAACTTATCGCTAAAGCGAGCCTTAAACTTATCCCAAGTAATCTGATCCTCGGGAGTAGCTGCCTTTATAGCATTCCACCAATTCATTGCCCGTCCTTGTAGCTGACGGGATGCTAGCCTTCTCTTCATCGCATTCTCGATGCCCAAGTCTTCGAAGATGCGCTCGCAGCTATCCAACCAATCCTGAACATCCGTAGCCGATTCCGTTCCGTGGAACGGCTTACCACCAAGACTAGTATAGTCCTTGTTCAGCTTGGCGAAATCGGCCCTAGGCGCCTGCACTATTGGACCACCTCCATTATCAGCATTGGGAGCTGTCCTCTGCACATCCCGAAGCATCTACCTCATGAGGTCAGTAAACATTGTCCTCATCTCAGCAGCATTCCCATTATTGGCTCCTCTACCGATACCCCTTGCGTATCGGCTCATCGTTCAATCTGCACAGAGAAAACGATTAACCATCTCCATAGTGGTGCCAGTGCAGTGCGATTTCATCCTCAACTATACTAATAATATATATATATATATATAGCTATTTAAAAACCAAAATAATCACAAATACGCGCTCTCATATACATGTACTATCTCTCCCTGATAACTTCCCTAGGTTAACTACGCAACCTAGAGCTCTGATACCAAGTGTGACGGCCCGCCCCGCATCAGCCGGTATTTCCTCCGAAAGTGCGTTGTACACATGTCCGACTAGCACGAAACGGTCGCCAAAGAAAGGAAAGAAGAGAGTGAACTAATCGAAAACCTATAGAATGTCTCACAGCACATGGGATAAAATATAATAACAACATACTTGACATAAAACAGGCGAGACAGTGCATAAGCTGAAAACTAAACATCATAGCAGCGGAAAATCCAAATACAGCTTATGTTCCACATCATCATTATTACAACTTTAAAACTATCTATGAAGTAAAATAAAGAAGGGTACACTACTAATGCCCAAAGTAGTGACCAACAGCGACACAGGGAGAATATCTACATATATCATACGTGGGAGCCTCCTGCTCGTCTCCGGTACAGCTACTCGTGCATACCACCTAACCTATCTCTAGTTTGCTCGTGAGAGCACCCAGAGTAGTAAGAAGAGACATAAAACTCTGGGTCAGAAAAAAAGTCTGGTATGAGCGATAAGCAGCTAAACAGAACAATAACAGGTATACTAAACCATACCTGAACCTGCAACCAAAGAGTTAGCACTACATGCCGTACAATACTCTAAGGTGCTACTAAACAGATGGTGTAAAGAATACGGGGGGCGAGGGTGTGCGTGTCATAGTGATGGCAACCAAATCAAGCATAGCAACCATCCTCACATCTCTCACTCAGTGCGTAAAGCATACGATGTCCACCACTATCAATCACTAGACCCATCAAAGTAGTGACGGAGTTCGACCTGTACAACTACTGCTATTACCAAGCTTACCCTATGGAGTCATGACCAAATCTTTACAAATGACCCCACTTCATTGGTCTATAGCTCTTTAGTGGTACCTAGGCCACTGTGGCCCCGAATCCATTCACGTACCCCTACACATAGTGATCCAAAGTTACAGACATCAACAACCCCTTAGCACACGTCCCGCAGCAAAGCCCAACTCATGAAGTTAACTCTTTGGTTCCCAACTAGATCCAGAGTACAAACTTCCCACTTGGACTACCTTTGCATCTCGGGTTTTGGTCTTCTCCTCCGGATCAGTCTTCATTTGGTTCATGACCTATGCCTTATGTCCAATCTCCTTGGTTCAGCTCTTAGCATCTCCTCTGGTTCGGATCGGATCATGATTCTCATCTGGGACGGGTCGTGGCGCGCCTCCCTGATCGGATTGGGTCGAGTTCCTTCATCTGTTCGTGACTCGTGATGCTCCAGGCTGCATCGTGGTGTCACACTGCTCCGAGTCGGGTTGCGATCCTTCCATCGGATCGAGTCGCGGTCTTGTGGTTTGTGGTCTTCAAAGTGGAGGAGCTCATAGAGTAGGGTCAGCTCGTGAAGAGGTGGCCACGATCAGGTCGGGTCGCGGTGGAGAGGGGCGATCCAATCCGGTTGCTGGCCAATTTTCTGCAATTCTTCCAGCGACTGTTTTACGCCATACGACGGCGTTTTTGACCATTCTAACTTTTCTAATCAATCACAAAGCATACCATACAGTCATAGCAACATATAGAACTGACCACAAACAACAAAACAACAATTTGATAGGTTAAAACGGATCAAACACCATATTTTCCCTTAAGCATGTTTAAGCAAATCTAATGATATGATTAGCAGAACTTAACCAAATTAACCCAAACTTTGAACAGGGGTCTAAAACAATATTTTGAATTTTATGAATATTTTTCCAGAATTTTATCCTGTCTAATTTTATTAATCACCACTAATTACCCTTAATTAACCGTAATTAGTGCAAAACTATGCAAATCACTCACCTTTGCCATAAATAAAACTCAGATCTGAAATGAATCCCTGTTTGGCACGAATACTGATGTCTTACAGCAACTCTAACCTTGCTTTGGTGCTATCTCTCCTTAATTTGATGTTGCTAAGCCTAATCTTCAATTAGAAAGTGGTTTGGGGATGTTTTAGATGTTGGAGGCCATTGTAAGGGTTGAACAAATGTCTATGGTGGCTGGAAAATGTCTAAAAACCGAAATCTCTAACCCTAACAGCCCTTAAATACTCCAAATCCTGAAATCCCCCTTTGGGCCTAGCTGTTAATCACCCGGTTAAGCCCAATTAAGCTTTTTTTCACCATCTGAAACTTGTTTCAGCCATATCTCCCAAACGGTGAATCCGTTTGGCTAATGTGACCACTCTACGGAATTGTAAACAATCATCCGGATCCAATGGAAATAGCTTCAGGTCAAAATTCCTTTCCAGTCAAAAGTTATGGTCAAAATAAGATCAGCTAGGGGAAAACGGTCATTTAAAAATCGGGAAAAATCATGAACATGGGAAATGAACCCAATAGTCGTCTCCCAAAGTTACATGACCATATGACTCTCTATGATGATGAAATAAATATTCTACAAACCTATGATGCGTAGAATGCGGGTCGTTACAGATGGATTTCAGGCATAGGTTCGAGATGAAATTCCTTTCACGAGCGAAAGAGAATCTATACATGGAGAGGTTCTTAGCATTGAAGCAAGGGAATTCATCAGTGAAGGAGTACGTAAACAAGTTCAATCAGTCGGCGAGATTCGGCTTAGACTTGGTGATCACACCTGAGAAGAAGGCGCTGAGATTCGTTAAAGGTTTGAATGAGCCGCTACATGGGTTGGCTATGACCCACATTCCTATGGGGGCTACCTTTGAGAAATTGGTTGACATGGCTTTAATGCATGAAAAGGAAGCCAAAAGTGAGAAGAAAGAAGAAAAGCTTGAAGGACCACAGAACAAGAAAGCATGGCCCAAAAAGGAAACCCAAAAGAAGGATGAAAAGTTTGAAGATAAGAAGGGAAAAAGTGCTTTACTTGTGGAAGCTTGACTCATCTGAATAAGGATTGTAGAAAGAGGAAGGGCACTTGCTTCAACTGTGGAGAAATGGGACACTTCACTAGGGATTGCCCGAAGAAATGTGGGCAAGGGCAGAGGGCAGAACCTACCTCTGGAGGGCAGGCGAATGCTCACATGACTGGTAGATTGGGTAGAGATAGGAAAATTTCTGTAGAAGGTTTAATTTCCTTATCTAATTTTTGAGATAAAACTCTTTTTGATTCTGGCATTTTGATTCTGTAATTGAGACTCTGCACTTTAATACTAGTCTTGTTTCCGATCCCGCTATGGTCTCAAACCCAATAAGGGTTACGACTCATCTATTTGTGATAAATTGGGGGTTTGAAGGTATCTCTGTTAAGCGTTAAGTTGACTGTGACGCATACATTCTGGTTTTTGTGGGATATGGTGGGGTTTTATCATGCTTAGTTTCCTAAAAATCATTTGATAATCTGATCTGTACCAGTAGTCTGTAAGTATCTGAATATTTCTAAAAAGGATAGGGTTTTTTACTCGAAGCATGAAGTAGATTTCCAATTTTGACATTGTTTAATGGGAGTAATTCTCTGAGTGTCAATCTGATGTCGATTTCGGTCTTCGGCGTTGATACTTAGGGATTTATTCTCTTAACCGATGTCTAATGGGAACAGAACCTTTGTACTTGCTTCTATCACTCGGCTGTATCCTATCGATCGATTCTTCGACCTTTAGGTAGAAACTAATGGGTGTAAACATGTGTTTGAGATATGTTATGTTTGATGGTTGCAAGTGGATGCAAGTGGTTGCTAGTTGTTGCTTGTGGATGCACATACACACACTAGGCACTAGATCGGCTCAAAAACACTCTCATACTACATATGGATGTGTGTGCGTTTTTCGATTTTTGTGGATGCAAAATGATTGACTCACCACATGGATGTTGCATTTGGATGAATGGTTGTGCACTCATATAAAGATGATGTGTATCAAATAGGATTTCTTGCATACATAAGTGGACTCATGGCACTAACGTAATTTGCATTAAGGAGGTCAACTGAATCAGTAGACCGCCTGATCTTTGCATTAGATAAGAGACATATACACACACTTTTGCATATGTTCATACAACATTAGAAGTTTTCTAAGGACAACGGATGTTTGTGGATGATGGTTGAGTATATGGGTGATTGGATGGTAGGACACATTCTTCTTAACTTGGAGATTTCAGGGACAAAATCCTTTAAGGAATGGAGAATGTAACACCCCATATTTTCTGTGAACATATAGTAGCAAAACAAAGTATACTTAATTTTTAAGAGAAGAATTAGGGAAAACGGGTTACGCCATTGCGTTCGTCTCGGAATTTTGTTTGAGATAGAGTTCGAGTTTGCGTAAATCGGACTCCGTATGAAGAAGTTTTGACACTTAGAAGTTTCAGGAATTTAAAATAAAAACCAGCCCGAATTCAAATTCAAAATTTCAGAATTCAAATCAGACACCCGGGCTGGGCGGGAAAATTCCCGCTCAAGACCCAGGTCGACCATAGGGTCGACCTGGGGTTCGACCTCCACCCCTTTCCAGATCCGAGGACAGATCCATTTTTCTACATTTAGACGCCCGTTCTGACCAGATTCGTTGCTCCTAAGCTATTTAAACACCCCCAAACCTCACATTCTCTCCACACAACTTCATTTCACCTATACTATATCCTAATTCATATTAAAATAAATCAATAGCGTCGCTACTCTGCTGAAAACTAAGCTAGAACTAGTGCTTTTTCTTCTTCCAATCTGAATAGGACTAAAAGTTAACAAATCAACGCCTACATCAATGGAAAGCTAAATCAACTCCAGAAAATCAGATCCCAGAATTGTTCTTCTCTTCTTAAACCACGAATTGTTAGTACAGTTATTTTCAGATATGAAATTTAATTATGATCTTGACATGGTTATAAATCTGAATTGGAGATTATGAATATTCCTGTTTATCAGATCTATTTTATTCCTATTTATCAGATCTGTTTTTTTTGTATAGATCTATCTTATTATTGTAACTATTTTGTATCTCTTCCTTCCTTCTGTTATATAGCCAGGCTACCACGAGCCTGAGCCAAATCTCATAAGATATTGACGCACGAACGCTAAATTTGGGGAAAATAATTAATAATGCACAATTGGACATGATAGACTTGTGACTGATTCAAGAAAATGGCATATGTTGTAATTTAAGATCTAAATCTAAGCATACTATATATGACAGTTTATGATTTGGAAGAAGGAGAATTATTTTATGACAACATATGACTTGTAATTTGGAAACATAATGCATGTTACAATTCGAGATCTGATTTTGAGGACATAATACATGCTGTAATTTAAGATCTAGATTTGGGGGCATATTTTATATGACGTTCTATGGCTTGGAAGTAAAAGGATATACGATTTAGGCATAAAAGATCTATACTAAAATAGAATAACTATTAATTGTGAATACGCCTAAATGGGAATTTTGGATATTTTACATACGCTGAAATTAAAGGCTATAATTTGGCATAATTCATATTGTATATCATTATTTGGGGTTTTTGGAGAATATTCTGTACTATGTAAATTTAACTAGAAATTTGGGGCATATGTTGTATTGTGAATTATGACCATAATTTAAGCATGTAAAATTAGGCTTAATTTTATGATTAAGCGAGGTTTGTCAATGGAATTTTAAGGGATGATTAAATCTATTAAATTGCCTAATCTGCTAAATCTGTTGAAACTGAATACGGTAATTTAGGGTATGAAAATCTGTAGGCTCGATCTAAATTGAGCAAAACATGTTAATAGAACTTTGGATAATCTGCTGTAACTTGTAAAGAAGTTAATTTGTTGAATTGGCATAATTAGTCTGATATTGACATAATCTGTGAATGAATACTTTAGCTAAAATAAGAATACTGAGACACGAGGTTAGACTCTGTTTGCGGTAGAAGCCTGCCCGGACCCAACCGGCTTAACCAACAACCGCAAACTGTCAGTCTACTTCGAGAGGTCGTAGGCATAAAGATGCTTAGACACGAGGTTAGGTCTGGCTTATCGCAGAAGTCTGCCTGGAACCGCCCGGCACATCCAGCGGCCACAAGCTACCGACCTAATGTGAGTGGTCTGTGCATTAATATTAATTAATGCAAATCTAAGATAAATATGGTGCCTAAAACGTATTGGGTAGTTAAGGTTAAATCAACTGGACTGATGAATCTAATAAAACCGTTTGAAAATCTGTAGGCCCAATACAAGATTAGGTGAAACAATCTGTAAGTCTGTTAATCTGTATATCTGATCCGCTAGTCTGAAAACTTGCTAATCTGTATTTCTGATCTGTTAGTCTGAAAACTTGTTAACTTGTATGTCTGATCTTAGAACTAGTTAATCTGTACTTTGTATATCTGAAATCTGTAAGCAAGTTAATCTGGAATCTGTTAGTCTGGGGACACAAGGTTAGGAGGGGTAATTACTTGTGTCATCTGTTGTTTGGGACCCATATTAGTCAGTAACCCTTTCTGGTATCAAAACTATGACCCAATACTAGGTAGGGTTCCAAGGCATGCTTACTGAACTAATTGTAAGAGGTTCACTTTGATAATGGTGAGGGGTGTTGATGGTGCATTCCAACCAGGTCATGTGCGTGCATGGATCCGGTCTGCTCCGAGGATGTAAGACACCGTGACATCTGTAAATAGGTCTGTGTCTATAGGTTGCCACTTTAGGGAGTGATACACCCTTCTGTGGGGCCGGCACAGGGTATTTATGTATTAGGGAGCCGATCGCTTGAGGTAGAATTTAGGGTACACTTAGTTATGTCTATTTCTGTTGGAGTACCGTCTGTTTCTGTTAGGGTGGTAACACCTGTCTGTGTCTGTGTGGTACCGTCTGTTGGGGTGGTAAAGGCCCATTACTAGTGTACACCTAATACTAACATTCTGTTTCCGTAGGGAATATTCTGTTTCCGTCTCTGATTCCGTTTCTGCTTCTGTTTCTATACCGTCTGTCTCTGTTCGGGTGGTAAAGGCCCATTACTAGCATTCTGTTTCTGAAACCGTCTGTCTCTGTTCGGGTGGTAAAGGCCCATTACCAACATCATGTTTCTGAAGAGATCGTTCTGTTTTCTGTGTAGACATTAGAACAACACCTTATTCTGTTATACTAGTATTAGTGCAGAGATGTGAAAACCAAGTAATAAGCTTAGTTTAGCCTTTATCATTCTGTATCTTCTGTTAACCTTCTACTCCTGTTATGGTTATCTCTCATCCATTTTTATTTACATGTCATGATATTGTTATCTGTTTATATGTTGAAAGTCACTGGACTCACCAGACTTATGTCTGACCTAGTTTGTTTTGCGTTTTTTCTTCCGTCCCCCCCCCAGGTTCTCAGGGTGGAAACATAGGAGCTTGATTCAGGTTCCATCTGCTTGAAGTGGTAGAAGTGCTTGAAATATTGCTTGGCTTTGATTCTACCTAGTTATGGCATTCTTTGTTGGGGATTATGGCTTAAAAATTATGCATTCTGAAGGGTTTTGTATAAGACTGATATTTGTGTACTTGGGTTTTGGTATTGTGATGTAACCAAACTTATTTCTGTTTCTGCTGTAATAAAGAAATAAAATTTTCAAGTACTACTTCACATATCTATCTTGTAAATTTCTGTTCTGTTTACTTATAACGTTCCACCGAAGTTAAGGCATTCCCGTTTCGAGTGACCTTAACGGAAGTGGGGTGTTACACTCAACCACAAGTATTCCCACGACTCTGAGATAAGGAACTCAAGATAGGATAACAAAGGAAACGAGAAAGTAGACACGATTGTTGTCCTTCCACGTTGTAACACTTGTACTATTTTGGTTCTGTTCTATGTATAATGTACTTTGTTCAGAACTTCTGCTTTGATACCATTTTGTTACTCCCTACCCTGAGACCCACCCTAATAAAGAGCATTACTGGGTAATGTTGTCTATTAGAGCGGAGAATAGGGCTGGTTAGAGGCGACCACTCGTAGATTAGCATTAGAAAGCCTTAAGTATATCGATAAAGTGATTGCTATTTTTTTCTAGAGGCTCGACATACTTAATACTTTATGGATCCAAAATCAGCTCAGAACACAGTACATATAATTACGCCATTACAGCTCATAGAACAGTTACATAATATTACATCGTTAGAGTACAACATTTACACATGCTACAAAAAGAATAGATAAACTTCTCTCGCTTACAATATGATACAACAATGAAATAATAGAAAGTTCTACTATTCGAACTTGACTACATAAGCTCGAGTGAATGAAGGCACAACGAAGATAGAGTAAAGAGAACATGCTAACCCCAGGCTCAGCAACTACACTTGAAATACCTCGGTCTGACTCGAGGAATACACACACGGGTCAGTCTAGTTTACAAATCAGTATAAGAAATAGATAAGCACAAGATATACAACTCTTTACCCTAAGAGTTGTGAATATGATGACATAAAGGGATTAATTAGTTTAAGTTCACATGACATAATAGAAGGGATAAATATACAAGTCTTAAGGACTAGATATAGGCTAAGCATATCAACATACTCGAGCCACAATGGAAATATAACACCAAAATCATCAAAATTTTCATATACAACTCAAACGAGTTGATTTACCAATAAAGGGAGTACCTCGCTCCAAAACATCTAAATTTCAAAATATGATGGATTAGAAATCCATATGCACTTTGCAAATGTACGATCGTCCCGACTGAGTCAAAACCATTATATACAAGTTATGGAATATTTTACAAAACCAATAGTTTTCTTTTTTGGAAAGCTATAGATTTGAAGATAGGTTTTTCTACTATTGTTTCAAGGCCACTTAGTGTAAAATCTAAAATTATAAATCTCATTTAGCTTCAAAACTATAATGAAAACTTAATTTATACATATATTAGAAAACTAGTTTAAATCGTGCAATGTGTGCTCAAATCTCATCAAAAATCATCACTAAATACATAAAAACCAAATTTTGCATTAGTGATAATTCAGGCTTCTCCATTAATAAAATAAGCCAAAACATAATGCAAAAAGCATGGTTTAAAAGTAGATCAAGAAAAGCATAAAAACATTCAAGGGAAGATGCCCAAATTTACACTAAGGCATAAAATATGCACAGAAATTAATTAAGGTTGCAACTTTTTCAAAATAGTCCCAAATGACCAAATGATCTCTGAATGGTCTAAAATTTTATAGGTACAAACTAGAAAGACTTGGATTTCAGATGAAAAAAGATTCACTGAATTCTGATATCACATGAAAAAGATATGGTGCTCCAAACATAGACTTTGGACTGAATTTCAGCTGGGCTGAAATCACTTCTAGGTCCAACTTTGTTACCAGGTTTGAATTGCCAAACTATCTCGGGTTGGCCTACAAAATTTGAAGCATATAGAGAAGATCCCAAACTTTATAACACAAAAAGAATCGCTCAAAATGGATAGATAACAAAGGAGATATAGAACCTCAAAGTTAGGTCTTGGCGCTGTTTTCACTTTGGAAATTCAAACTTAGGTCTGAATCACGACCAAAGTTCGACTTTGACTCAGTTTAAAGCATTCAAATGACGTAAAAATGATTTGAGAACTGACATGCATATAGTAGAAAATCTTAGAATTTCAACAAAAAAAGAATTAATGAATTCCGACTTTGCATGAAAAAGACACAGGGCTCTAAACATGGACTTTGAACTGAATTTCAGCCTGGGCGGAAATCACTTCAAGGTCCAACTTTGGGACCAGGTTTGAGCAACCAAACGACTTCGGACTTGACTAAAAATTTGCAGGCTTATAGAAAAAGTATCAAGCTTTAAAGACAAAAAAGATTCATCTTGAACGAATCAAGGATCATGAAGTTATAACAGCCCAAAGTTACATTTTGGCTGTGATTTCAGCAATTAAAACAAAATGAACAACAATCACGATGAAACCCCAACTTTAGCAATATGTTTAACCACCCAAATCAACCAAGAATGACACCAAAATTTGCAGTTTTATAGATAAGATTCCAAGCTTCGAAACAAAGAAAGAATTTTTCAATTCCGATCAACAACGAAGGAGATACAACACCCCGAAGTCGGACCTGGGTGTTGTTTTATTCCTGGTTAAAATCCCATATGTAACGACTCGATAGGGGTTCGACTCCTGAATTCCGACAATAATACATAACTTGTATTACTTGCCAAAACTCAAGTATCAACAACACCAGACAGTTATTTGAAAGAAATTAGAAGGTGAGATAAGAAAGAAAGAAATATTAGAATAGAAGAAGAAGAAGAACCATCACAACATAGAGCCTCATATTGCAGCGGAACCAAATATAATATAGAAATAAATCTTTACTGAGAGCTTTAAAAATACTTACAATCATCTGAGTACATCAACACATCTGGACAGTTATAATACCCTGTCCTCATATACAACACACAATGGAATAGTATCTTTGAAATATCATACGTCTGGACTCTTCTAGCTCATATCTTCCCAACATCCGATGACCTGGACCTATACAACCCGATCTAACCTGAGTATTTACAAAACGCCGGATCAGTCTGGTGAACCAGAGGGAGAAAAACACACGAAGTTTACAAGTATCGTCCAACTTGATTTTTAACGTCAAAATCTTTTCGAAAGGAAAGGAAAATCGTAAGACCAAATCCATACATAAATATAGACGGTTTTTACCTTATGATAACCTAAAGCATTTTTGGCAATCATATCTTCTCTGATATTATAATAATGTCTAAATACAAATAAATATCAATCTAGCAGAACGCCTTCATCTCACGCTCTATATATATAATATAAAATCAATTCCGCGGTTACTTATTGGATAATGGATTCCAACTGGCAAGGTATGAGACCACCTTCCGACAGTGTATCTCAAGAGACGAATACACCGGGTTCAACAAGAACATCTTGCAACCCAGGCTAAACATGACCGACCCCTCATTTCTCTTGAGAGTACCGAATGTATTATCACCTTCCGGCTTTTTGTCGCGACCACCGTAGTTCCCGGGAGATACAGAAATGAAAAGAAGTAACAAATATGAATATTCTCTAGATGGTGACAATACACCCTTTTGATGGGTGCGACCCACATAGCCATGCGACCTACCCGATTTTTGCCATTTACCGGTTGAAGAGGCTTGAGTTTTTAACACTACCTTTAGAACATAACATCACCACTCACTTTGAATGCCACATTTTCAAATCCACCAAATCACTGATTGACGTCCACAAAAATATTTTGGGTGTTAATGCCACCGACAGAAATACGCTCGTAAAAATCAATGTATGTGATCTTTAAAAAATACTTTGTCAGACACCCGTCTATAGAAGTCATCTAGGAACAAGATGAACCGAAGGCACTCTCCTACTACATTCTAGATATCACTCGATGGATCAGTAGCGAGTAGTCCTTGCAATCTGAAGATTCCAATCACGACAGAATCACTGCCGAAATATCTCTGGGAGCTAACCAGAGAAATTCAACAAGTAGCCCTCCCTCTCTTGAAGATCCACGGTCTTCAATTTCTCCATCTTTAATCAGCATCTTCCATCTTCCATGCATTTGCTGGTGGGAATGGTTTTCGAATATAAATTCGATCCCGGTCTTTCCGTACCAACAATCATATAGGTCAGATTTGATAGTCTGTTATTTAACTATCAAATAAACAACCATTCATGCATAAAAATAAAATGAATTCACTGATTCAATACCCAACATCATTTAGCCTCTTTAATTAACCTGTCGTTAATTAAATATTAAAACTGTTGATTCGGAAAACATTTCCCTTTCGTATTAGAAATAAGATAATTCCATTTATCAATTTACTTCTACTAATTAGACCCTTATTGTAAATTGGTAAGTGAATAAATCTCACAGTATCAATCCCGAAGGCCGAAACCAACATCAGATTGATACCTCGAGAATTACTCAGCTCCACCAGCGTACAACAAGTTCCAATTTCGTAAAACCCTATCATATTCCTTCTAACATTTTAAAGCGATTATATTATTATAATTTCACAAATCATTTCCAATATTATTTAAATATTATTTAACAAACTTAATTAAAATATCTCAAGTTAACTTCTGTAAATAATACTACAGATTCCATTTCAAAACCCTTCACCTTTCCTTCACAAAATCATTTACCTTTCACTTACGAATTCCTTTATCTTCCATTTACAAATCCCTTTCTATTCATTATAAAACATTAACCATTCGCTTTGTAAACCATTAACATTCACTGTATAATTCATTAACATTCGCTGTATAAATCATTAACATTCGTTGTATAAATCAATTCCATTTGCTATATAAATCATTAGCATTCGCTGTATAAATCAATACCATTCACTGTATAAATCATTAACATTCGCTGTATAAATCAATTCCATTCGCTTTATAACCCAATTCCATTCGCTTTATAAATCAATTCCATTCGCTTTATAACCCAATTCCATTCGCTTTATAAATCAATTTCAAAACTGTATATGAATACATCTTTGAAAAACATTTTAAATCAATTAAATATTGATTTCAGCAATCATTTCTTTATTGATGGTACTAAAGAGGTAAATATCTGCTAAAGTACCATACCGTGGAATATAAACCAATTTCACGTCCAAATGAACACAACAAATCATATTGATAAACATTATCAATATTATTGAGAAATCCTGTTGGATTTCTCCAAACTGTCAATCTCAACATCACAATTTCATATGATTCAACATATTTTTATAATATAATAAAATTTAACAACTACTGGTGAGGAATACAGTTGGATCCCTCCAACCTGTTTTTCCCTGCATCAAATATGTTACCTCAATATAATCATTCAATTCAATATATCGACATAAATTCAATAATCGACCAATAACAACAATTTAACATCAACCATTTGCAACCATAGCGCACACAAATAAAAACCCAACTTATATAAAATATAAGTGGGATTAAGTGAGTTTAACTCACTTTGATTTTATTTCGCTGTCAACAACTCGTTTTAGTTGACTCCAATTCTATCCAGATATATTCCATGCCATAGTGTTCGTCCGTAGAAGTCCAATTTTCATTGTTTTTGATGCATTCTGATAATTTAATAACAATTATAAATATCCTCAATTATCTAGTAATAAAATTTTGATTAAATTTACATGGACCGGACTAATTTAGATTTAGCTTCACTTAAACAATTATTAACATTTTACTAATTATATAACTAACTTCTTAGTTAGGTTTAACTAATCATGTTCCTCAATCCTATAATTAAGTCTTAATTATTCTTACCACTTAAACTAATTAACTTAATACTAAAGAATTACTAAAAATATTGTTAACTTGCAAACATTTTAATTAATAGGATTAACTAACTTCTTAATGTCCAAATATACTCAAATTTAAATCAATCACTTATTGAAACGGTCGCTTAACTTGGATAGGGAAAAAACACGGTAACATTTCTTCTGCCTGTACTCTTCATCCCCAACTATTTTGTCTCATCCTGTTTTCCATTGTTTCACTTGTACATCAGCTATGGTACTATTGAGCCACTTAAGTTCCTTTCTGCCCTTCGTTTTGCAAACCCCATCATATTGTCAACTTTTATTTCCGTTCACCATTCCCATGCATCAGCACCGAACTTCTCCTCCGCGTATCATTACTCCTTCATTGACCTTCTGTTCTTCCTTCCAGGAGCTCCAACAAGCTTCGTGTTCCTGACGCAAGTTTAGTTTTTAAAACCAGAATCTAATTAAACTAATGATTTCTTAATTAAGTTAATTAAGTGTAACAACCCGAAAATCTGGGCCAGTTTAAAATTTTTATTTTGGCAATTTTAATGAATTTTGAATATTTGAAATGAATTATTTTAAATAATATCAACGAAAAATTTATTATGAATGTAATTCGAACGTATATATTTATATAGACCGTCGTTATAATATAAATAATTATTTTAAATTATAAAAGGAATTGAAAATGGCCCTGCAGTTCGATAATTCGATTTCAAACTTCAAATGAATGTACCGGGTGCAAAATAAACCAGAATTTAGCGAAACCAAAAATAATAGAATCTAATTGAGAATATCTTTCCAACGAATCCGAAAAATTAAAATTTCATAGCGGGAATCAAAAGTTATAGCCAAATGAATTTTCAGAATAGTCGCTATGGAATTCTGGCCCTTAAAAATAGCCATTTCGCAAACGACCTCAGATTTCGACGAAACCACTTTTGTTTGATCCGTGATGTCAAGTTAATGCTAGATTCCAATTTTCGTATTTTTTTCGATTCAATATGTGAGTGTGGCAAAGGAAAACGCGTTTGACCAGTTTCAGTTGATTTTAATCGACTGGAAAATGGCCATTTTTCAAACGGTCTCAGAATTCGACGAAACTAGTTTTGTTAGGACAATATCGTTGATACGAAGCTAGAAAATATTTTTCTAGGATTTTTCGAGTTAGTATATCACCCCGATAAATTGAAATGTGCGTTCAAATTGAATATATACTGATTTATATTTTAAATTTAACGAAAACTGATCGAAACGATAAAATTGGCTAACAAAACATATCCTATTGTGTTCGGAATGGGGGTATTACACTAGGGACGACAGTCGGTGGGTTCGATTTGGAGTTCGTTGTAAAAAGTTACTTTATGGAATTTAAAAATAAATAAATTAATATATATCCTTAGTCCTCTCCTTCCCTTCATTCAGTCAACGCTCAATAAATAAATCAAAAAAAAAAACTGAAGACCCATCGTGCCCTAAATCGCCACCCTCCCCCACAACATCGACGGCCACCGCAGCGCCTCCACAGGCGGCGCCCTCCCCCTTCTTCCCCTCCAGCGCCTCTACTCCCTCCTCTTCTACTCCTAAAACCCGCAATCCCCTTTTAACCCTAGCCCGCCTCCGTTCAGTCCTAGCCACCCTCCTCCTTCCTCGATCCACGCTCGATTCTCTCTCCTCTTTCCAATGCACAGACCCCCACACCCTAGCCCACGCCCAAAGTCGCTGCCTACCTGCGCGTTTTCCGAGGCCATCGCTGGTTCGAGTTCGCCGGAAGCCACTAGAGAAGGTGGCGCACGCTTAGGGCTTCACGGCGGTGAAGGATGATCGGCGTACAGCGCCTCGGTGATGGTGAAATGGTAAGCCCTAGCGGCTGAAGAGGGTGCATGAATAATCGCCTGGAACGTGATAAAGCGACAAGAAAGGAGGAATGTAATCTCTTGTTTAAACGTGATCATTAGTAAATGAATTTAATTGTTAAATAAATACCATTGTTGAAAAAAAAAGGGAAAGGAAATTTGCATTGTTTTTCAAGTATGAATTTGCATTGTTTTTCAAATATAAGTTTGCTTTGATTCTATTTTCAGATTAAGAGTATAAGGAGCATTGTTTTAAAATCAGCTTTTATATATATACCATAGTTTGAAATTTTGTTTAGGAAAATATAAATAGAGATGTAAAAATATTGTTTTTTTTTATATAAACAGGGAAGTAAAAATATGGTTTTTATTATATGTATAACACCATAAAAATATGATTTTTCGTAACGAAACGATACGAATTTTATTATAGAAAAGGTTTAGAATAAAAATATAATTTTTATATAGGTATAAGGTAAAAATATGAACTTTATTTTTATCGTGAAATTGAAGGTTAAAAATATAATTTTTATAATAAAGGAAGGTTAAAAATATAGTTTTTATACTAGTGGCATATTAAAAATATGATTTTAATTTAGATAGAGTTATAAAAATATAATCTTTATTAGAAGAAGAACGATATAGAAATATAATTTTTACAACGAAGTGAAGATAAAAGTTCGATTTTTATATAAGTAGTGAATTAAAAGTAGAAATATAAAAATATAATTTTTATATAGAATGAAGCATTGTAAAAATAAACGAAGTAGAAATAAAAATATGAATTTTTATTTGTTGAATGAAGCAATAAAAATATAATTTTTATCTGAACAGCGTGAAAAGACTGTATTGGAATTACAAGTGGATCCAGATGATTCAGTAGTTCAACAGCAAAGCATGGCGGAGTGGAACCCTTTGTGAGAACTTCTCACTTTTAATTTAATTTTCTAGTTAAAATATATACTAGGATGCAGACGGTGTTTAGTAGCACCCGACACCCGTCGTCCACAGACCATGGACGGCTTGTATGCTTGTTTGTTTGATTTTGATGTGTAGTTGATTGTGTGATGTGATGTGAAATGAAATAAAATATTTTATAGTGGAAAATATTTAATAGTTAAAAATAGAATTTTTAACATGTATATGAAATGAAATAAAAATAAACAAATCAGACGATTTGTTTATATACACACATTTGACTGATATTGATTGGGACGATAAATTTTACACATCGCCCAACTGCACAAATAAAATCCGTGTTTGATTGTTTGAAAACCCCACACGGGTATTGGGGTGATACATGACATACACTAATCCCAATAGTTAGTTATATGTCGATCGATTGATTGACAGACTGTTATAAGCGTTAAATATTTATATTTGATGCTTATACAGTGTAGAACGCACTTTGGATGATGGTCGATGATTTATCATTGCTGTTATATACGTGTGGTAGAAAATCCATATAATTAACATTATATGGTAATTGATTGGGCCTCATTCCAGTTTTGAAAAAGAAATATTTGAAATAGAAATATTCGAAAAAGAAATATTTGAAATAGAAATATTCGAAATAGAATATTTGAAAATAGGAATATAGGAAGCCATATTGATTAGATTGACGCCATTTTGACGTGAACGGTATTTATATCGATTTTATTCATTTTATAATGAATATCGATAGTGATTTCAAAATCTGATATTTCGAAATGAATTGAAATTGAATATAAATGAATTCGAATTGAAATTGAATAGAAATGAATTCGAATTGAAATTGAATATAAATGAATTCGAATTGAAATTGAATATAAATGAATTCGAATTGAAATTGAATAGAAATGAATTCGAATTGAAATTGAATATAAATGAATTCGAATTGAAATTGAATAGAAATGAATTCGAATTGAAATTGAATATAAATGAATCCGAATTGAAATTGAATATAAATGAATTCGAATTGAAATTGAATTGAAATCAATTTGAAATAAATTTAAAATGAATTTATATTGGAATATTCAATTTTGATTTGAAATTGAATATGAAGTTGAAACCGTTTTGAAAAGGAATTTAAAACGATTTATAAAGCACGTTTTGAATCTAAATCGACGAAGTATATATTATATATATAATATAATGGCCTGAATAGAACGCGCCACACCGCGGCAGTTCGCGAATTTCAACCATTGACTTCGAATGGATATTGCTGGAGATCCGACCGTCAGATTCTCCTAAAACCGGAACCGTTGGGTTCGTATCGAAAAGAGCTTTCTAATGAATATTAGAAATTAGAAATCTAACGGTTGGATTTGGAATTATGTCCAAATCAAATTTGAAAAAAGGTCGTTGTAAGTGCAGTTCGATGGCCGTTGATGGAAATCGACTGTACGGGCCTTGATAAAATTATTAAAAATATCAATAATTTGTGTAAAATCATAAGAAATGATTTGTGAAGAATTGGGATGAAAAACTCCATATTTGAAAGGATAAAAATAGATTTTTATCAAAATGAACTAGTTTTGAACTAGAATAATAATTATTTATTTTAAAAACAAATAAATTGGATTTGAAATGGTTTTGAAAATAACCAGAAATTCCAATAATTGAATGGGAATAGATTTGAATCGAAATTGTCTTCGGAATATTTTGATGTTGGATTTCGTGATTATACAGATATTGTTATGGAAATTTGAAAGATATATATATATATATATATATATATATATATCGTTATTTCCAATACGATATTTGTTTGTCGTAGAATTTGATATTGAATATAAGCCGATATATTTTCTATTCAGAGCCTTGTATTTAATACCAAATGTGATTTGGGTTTGTCGTGAATGGTTTCTTCATTAACACTGTTCATAAACCCAGTTGAGAAAAGGATTAAATCTTTTTATTTAGATTTAATGAAGTGTACCAATTAAATAATATTTAATTGGAATTGAATTGATATTGATTTTTGGGTTTATAGTGAGTAGTGTTTAAATAACACTTGTTCTTTAACCCGATAATTAATGGAATGAGATTTTGAGTTGTCGTGAACGGTATTTTCAATAATACTGTTCTTAGACCCAAAGAAGTTAAGAAAATCAGAAACTAACTGGAGATTAGTTAAGTTGAATGGTTTCTGGGGTATTGATCTGATGTTGGTTTCGGCCTTCGGGGTTAATACTTAGGGAATTGCTCACTTGCTAATTTACGGTTAGGGACTGATGGAAATGTGATGAGATTTTGGGGTTTATCGTGAACCGTGTTTTAAATGACACTGATTCTTTAACCCAGTCAAAGATTAAAACTAAGTGGAGTTTTAATGAATCTTTAATTAGATTGAAAAGATCGAGAATGGAGTATCACCAGTTTTGCTCCAGGCGATAGTTAAATCTTTAATTAGATTTAAACGTGAAATGGTAATTGAATTTACTGATAACACCGTGGTGTTAGATATGAAGTATAACCAGTTTTACTTCATGGGATGAATAGGTTGGGGTTGGGAAATTAAAACAAATGATTACTTCGGTATAGTTCGCTAATCCCGACTAGTTTGAAATGATATTCAAAGGAAGATTAAAGAATAAATTTAAAAGAATTTATCTTTGATAAAATTAATGGGAACCTTTCCCTATGAATGTGAAATTTAGAAACTAACTATAGGTTGGCTAAGATGAATGGTTTCCTGGGTATTGATCTGATGTTGGTTTCGGCCTTCGGGGTTAATATTTGGGGAATTATTCTCTGGCAAATTTACGGTTAGTGACTGATGAATTGGAATGAGGCGTATGTTGTGTTTGTGTAACACATGTTTATTATATACGCGAGTTATTCGGAAAGACCGGGTTTATCCCATTCTGAATAACTGATACGACGATAAGTCGAAGATGAAGACGGTGGTTGAAGACCGGAAGTCTTCACTTCGTTTCGGTGATTACTGATGATCTTGATTGGGATGTACACCCAAGAAGATGGAAACAGTTGGTGATCGTCCAGACGTACTTGGAGATCGATGGATATGCGGGGTACTAGGTGCCTCCGGTTTCGTTCAGACCCAGAACGGACTTGTAAATGGACTGTGTGTCTGACATCGGATTTCATTCTGTGTGAATGATATCGGGTGTATAGAGTGGTTTGCCTGTGTGGCATGCTAAGATGCAAATGATCAAGGCTTCTGTTGAAAAGCAAAGTCTTGTGGTTGATGATCGAAGCACGGCCTTTGTGGCGTAGCTTTGTGTAACGTTTACTTCGCGAGTTTCACACCCGGTGGTGAACAAAAAAACGGGAGAGGACCTCAGGGAGGACATGCGTTTCTTTCTAGCTAGAAGTGGCGTCAGTGGTTTTACACGCCCTGACGAGTTCGACTTATGTGGTTGTTGCTGTTGCGAGGCGCCTCGGTTTAATCGGACGATCCGGGTCCGATGGAGTCATTTGTTGGCTCATTTACGCCCCATAGGGCGGAGAGACATATTGTTCAGGCATAATAATCCACATCGGTGGACCGGCCCTGACGATCCAAGGCCCACCTGAGTCTGGGTCCTGAGACATGGGCTAGATTGTCTCGAATCGGTTGAGGACTATCTTTTGCCTCGGTTCACAGATGGAAACCCAACTTCCAAATACGTGACATTTGCGGTTTTATTTGTAGAGCCTAGTATTGGCGACGTGATATATGGTACCCATGCCGCCTATGATTGATATTTATGATTTGAAGTTGCTTTATACACTATGCACTTATAATAGTATCAAATGATTTGTTTAAAACGTACTAAGCATGTTTGGCTATTATAAGGGAAAACCCTATCCTCCGGCTTGCGTTGCATTGCATGATGGGACTAGGGTCTTATAATAGCTTCATTGTTCTTTATTTAGGATTGCGCTGTTTGTTTTATGCACTGGTATTCTTGGGAGGAAACCCGTTCCGTGTTATACGGCGTGGTCCCTTGATTTACCTAACTTTAAAAATAAAGAATAATAACTGTTTTAGTTCTCACACCAGTCCCATGACTGACCTGGAGTTTATTGTTTTAACCTAAACTTTGGGTGCCCTTATTTTGACACGGGCAGCTAGTAGTTTTGGTTTTGCAGATTTATATTCACAGGATCCTGGTCTACAGCTGGAATGATATCCGGAAAGCTTTGTATCCGTATATCTCCGTCAGTTGTGTAATGTATTATTTTCCGCTGCTATGTAATGTATTGTAATCTCTGATATTTTATAATGTGTAATATTAATTCATACTCTGAATATTCTTGTATTCTGATGGAATTGTTGTAATATACAATGAAATGTTCTTTCGTCTGCGTTCTGTTGTGGCTTGTTCTCGAACTATCCGTGCTTTCCTTCATAGGGAAGTTATGGGTTTTCACAGTTGGTATCAGAGCCTTGGTTTACAAAGCTCAGAGAACAAGACACATTAGAACCATATGAAAGAATACATCAGATATTGGATTAGTAATATCCAATGAGAATGGCTGGTTAGAGATGGGATCAGTAGTATCCTAGAATGTAATAACCCGAAAAATCTGAGCCAGTTTAAAATTCTTATTTTGGCAATTTTAGCAAATTTTGAACATTTAAAATGAATTATTTTAAATAATATTGACGAGAAATTTATTTTGAATATAATTAGAACGTATATATTTATACGCGTCATCGTTAGAATATAAATAATTATTTATAATTATAAAAGGAATTGAAAATGGCGCGGTAGTTCGATAATTCGATTTCAAATTTCAATTGAACATACCGGGTGCAAAATAAACCAGATTTTAGCGAAACGAAAAATATTAGAATCTAGTTCAGAATATCTTTCCAACGAATCTGAAAAATCGAAATTACATAGCGGGGATCAAAATTTATGCTCAGTTGAAAATTCAGAATAGTCGCCATGTAAATTATACATGGCCCAAAAAGTCAAATTTTGCATACGGATGAATTTAGACTCGAAACCACTTCCATTGAGTTCAAAATGCCGTTTATAACTCCGAAAAGTATAAGCTTCGGTATATTCCGATATCCGAAATAGTGGCTATGGGCTGGAGCTGTTCGGCTAACAATGCATAGCCCTTAAAAAGTGAAATTTTGCATACGAGCTCAGAATTCGACGAGATAAATTTTTATGGATTCACAATGACAAATTATTGTTGATTTCTAAAGGGCGCGTCGAACGGAGCCAGTATGCGGCCGTGCGAGCTAAAACAGTACAGGGTAAAACGAGCAGTCATTTTACAAAGGAAAATTATTGATACGACCTCGGAATTCGATTCTACTTTTTTTTCTAGATTCGTGTCGTCTAATAATGGTTAAATCCAAGATGGCTTGATTTTTCGAGTTAGCATGTGAGCGTGCGAGAAGAAAAGGTGCGCCAAAATCGCATTTTTAGAGCTTATCTGAGCATTTTCAGGATTTTTTTTGAACGGTCAAACGAACTTGGAATTCGACGAAACTTGTTTCGTAGGACTCGTCTTCACGTCTACTATCTCGTGTCCGAAATCCGCGGCAATCGGAGATCGTCGGCATTCGGACGATTGACGGAAAACGGGCATATAAACCACTTCTCTTCCAAAACACTTCATAATTTTTCACCTTCCTCTTCCTCCTTCTTTCTTCAAAAATGGGGACATCCCCAAATCCCTTCAGCCCCCCCCTCCCCGCTGACCGGCGGCCTCCCCTCCCTCCGGCGCCGCACCGCCTCCTCCTCCTCTCTCCTCCTCTTCCTCCTCCTTCTCTCTCTCATTTTCTACAAACCCATGAACCCATTCCACCCCAAATCACCACCACCCGCCTCCGTGGACCCCACCGCCGCACTTCAGCCCCTCCCCCACGTCAGTCAGGCCGGCGCCCCCCCCCCTCAGCACCACCAAACTCCGGTCGTGGGCCCCGCTACACTCAAAAACTCATTTTCACCAAAATTCCCGTTTTGCACAAAACACCCCGGAATGTTTTGGCTTATATCTCTCAAACGGTGCGTTTCTGGCAAAAGTCCCTCTAAAGCAAAGTTGTAGAGCATGAAATTCTTTTCGATTTGGCTATATGGAAGTCGTGTTTTGGAGTTTGGAGCTGCTCGGAAAACGCGTGCGAAGTCTGTTGTTCAAAAGCTGAAAAAATTGTGTACTTTTGCGAATTCTGGCGAATTGAGCATTTTTGGCAAAAAGTCTCTAGGAGAAAGTTGTCCGGAATGGCGCGTTTAAGCTAGAAAAAAAGATGGTGTGAAGATTGAAGCTCGTTTGCAAATTCTGGAACCCGAACAGCGAATCCGGACGTTAGAAAAAATGTGAGTTTTCTCCGCTTTAAAGCTTCTATGGTTTTTGACAAATGAAGTAGAATAAAAATATGATTTTTATATTAAAGGAAGAATAAAAATATAATTTTTATATAGTAGAAATAATAAAAATACGATTTTTATATTATATAGATAGTAAAGATTTGATCTTTACCATATGAACAGCGGTATAAAAATAGAATTTTTATCTATATAGTAGTAGAATAAAAATGTGATTTTTTATATACATAGCAACAATATAAAAATGTGATTTTTATATATGTAGTGACTACGGGCAGTGAAATTGGCAAAAAGGCGAGCACGACGAAGATTTCTACATAAGAAGAGTCGTGGCGTTTGGATTAGCTTTGGTGAGAATTTCTCACTCTTCAATCTCTTTTTTTTCTAGTTATATATATACTAGGATGCAGACGGTGTTTAGTAGCACCCGACACCATTGTCCACAGACCA
This sequence comes from Allium sativum, assembly GCA_030737875.1. NCBI lineage: Eukaryota > Viridiplantae > Streptophyta > Magnoliopsida > Asparagales > Amaryllidaceae > Allium > Allium sativum. The sequence goes on from CM060909.1 coordinate 458,192,591, forward strand.
TGGACTTGTTTGTTTGGTTGTGTAGTTAGTTAGATTGTTTGATTTGAATTTGATTTTTTGGTGAGATGGAAATTGATTTGATTGATATGTGTATGGTGTGGGCCATCACTAGACCGGGGATAAGGCTAGGCCTTGTCCCGTTTCTAGTATCGTGCCGTTATGCCACCGAAATTTTCTAAAACAAGTTAGAAAAATAAAGATATCATTTTATTTGATAAATAAACCGAATAGAATATTCATAAGTTGAATAAAATAGTTTGGTCGTTAAAAATATAATTTTCAATGTGAATGTGAATAAATAAATATTCATTTACAAACCAGACGGTTTGTTTATGTACACATATTTGAAGGACATTGATTGGGACGATAAATTTTACACATTGCCCAACTGCACAAATAAAAATCTATGTTTGTTGATTTGAAACCCCACACGGGTATTGGGATAATATATGACATACACTAATCCCAATAATTAGTTGTATGTCGATCGATTGATTGACAGGCTGTTATAAGCGTTAGATATCTATATTTGATGCTTATACAGTGTAGTGCACTTTGGATGATGGTTGATTATTTATCGTTGCTATTATATACATGTGTTGTATGGAATCCATACAATTAACTTTATATGGTAATTGATTGAGCCTCATTTCCAATTTAGAAAATAAAGAATATTATAAAATAAAGGTTCACGTGTTGACAGTACTCATCCGTTGAGATTAGTCATGTGTTGAACGAAATATTTTAACAATCAAATTTACATCTTCATCTTTATCTTTATAAAATAAAGGTTCATGTGTTGACAGTACTCATCCGTTGAGATTAGTCATGTGTTGAACGAAATATTTTAACAATCAAATTTACATCTTTATCTTTATAAAAAAAAGGTTCATGTGTTGACAGTACTCATCCGTTGAGATTAGTCATGTGTTGAACGAAACATTTTAATAATAAAATTTACATCTTTATCATATATAAAATTAGAAACTAATTGGAAAATAGATAAGATGAGTGGTCTCCTGGATATTGATCTGATGTTGGTTATGGCCTTCGGGGTTAATATTTAGGGAATCGTTCTCTTACTAATTTACGATTGGAGTCTAATTTGAAATCATGTATTGAATAGAATAAATATTCATTTGTTGAATAGAATAACGGAATTATTGAAATATATAAAACTGTGTTGATTAGAGATGCGCTATTTTGACGCGAACGATATTTATATCGCTTATATTCGTTTTTATATAATTGAATTGAATATATAACGAATTCGAATTGAATTGAAATTTGAATTGAATTGAATATAAAACGAATTCGAATTGAATTGAAATTTGAATTGAATTGAATATAAAACGAATTCGAATTGAATTGAAAACGAATTGAAATAGAATAAAAATCGATTTGAAATGAATTCGAATTGAATTGAAATTTGAATTGAATTGAAACAAAATTTAAAACAAATTTATAAGGAAAAATTCAATTTTGATTTGAATTGGTTGAGACGTTTTTGAAATGAATTTAAAACTATTTATAAAATTCGTTTTAAATAGAAATCGACGAAATATATATTATATATATTATATATATATATATATAATATGATGGCCTGAATAGAACGCGTCGCGCCGCGGCAGTTCGTGAATTTCGACCATTGACTTCAAACGGACATTACGGGAGATCCGACCGCCGGATTCTCCTAAAACCGGAATCGTTGGGTTCGTATCGAAAAGAGCTTTCTAACGAATATTAGAAATTCAAAATCTAACGGGAAGATTTGGAGATACGTCCAAATCAAATTTGGAAAAGGTCACTGTAAGTGCCGTTCGATGGCCGTTGATGGAAATCGACTGTACCGGCCTTAATAAAATTATTAAAAATAGTAATAATTAGTGTAAAATCATAAGAAATGATTTGGGGAAAAATTGGAATGAAAAACTCCATATTTGAAAAGATAAAAATAGATTTTTATCGAAATGAACTAGTTTTGAACTAAAATTAAACCCGTTTATTTTTAAATAAATAAAATGGATTTGAAACGGGTTTTAAATAGAACTGATTTGTGGGTTTATCGTGAACTGTGTTTTAAATAACATTAGTTCTTTAACCCGGTAAAAGGGAGTTTTAATGGATCTGCAATTAGATTGTAATGTGAATTGATAATTTAAATTATCAAATTTGGAAAATGAGCGAGGATGGAGTATCACCAGTTTTGCTCCAAAGAGATAGTTAAATCTTTAATTAGATTTGAACGTGGAATGGTAATTAATTTTATCGATAGCATTGTGGTGTTAGATATGGAGTATTACCAGTTTTGCTTCATGGGACGAATAGGTTGGGATTGAGAAATAAAATAAATAATTACTTCGGTGTGGTTCGTTAATCCCGACTAGTTTGGAAAACCATAATTTGGTTTGATATGACATCCAATGGAAGATTCAAGAATAAATTTCAAAGAATTTATCTTGGATAAAATTAATGGGAACCTTTCCCTAAGAATATGAAATTTAGAAACTAGCTGTAGGTTAGCTAAGAAGAATGGTTTCCTGGTATTGATCTGATGTTGGTTTCGGCCTTCGGGGTTAATATTTGGGGAATTTTTCTCTTGCTAATTTATGGTTAGTGACTAATGAATTGGAATGAGGCGTATGTTGTGTTTGTGTAACATTTGTTTTTAATATATGCGGGTTGTTCGGAAAGGCCGGGTTTATACCCATTCTGAATAACCGATTCGACGATAGGTCGAAGATGATGACGGTGGTCGAAGACCGGAAGTCTTCACATCGTTTGGATAATTACTAATGATCCTGATTGGGTTGTACACCCAAGATGAGGGAATCAGTTGGTGGTCGTCCAGACGTACTTGGAGATCGATGGATATGCAAGGAAAGTACCTCCGGTTTCGTTCAGACCCAGAACGAACTTGTAAATGGATTGTGTGTCTGACATTGGATTTTATTCTGTGTTGATTGATTTCTGTTAAATATATATCTGTTTGGCGGCGGAGAATTTATTCTCTTACTTAACGCCCTTCTCTGAGACGTACGAGCTTAGAGGTTATATATCGATAGATATCAATCGCATGGCATGAATTGCCTGTGTGGAATGCTGAGTTGCATGGATCAAGGCTTCTGTTGAAAAGCAAAGTCTTGTGGTTGATGATCAAAGAACGGCCTATGTGGCAGCTTTGTGTATAGCGTGAATTCGCGAGCCTCACACCTCGGTATGAGTTAAAAACGGGATAAGGACTGCAGGGAGAGCACGACGTTTCTTTCTAGCTTTGGTGGTGTCAGTGACTTACCAGCCCTGACATTTATATACTTTTCACCTATGTGGTTGTTGGATGAGGCGCCTCGATTTTAAGTCTGTAAGGACCGGGAAACGTGTGTTCAGGAATAATTAATCCTCAAACGTAAGAGAGGACCGGCCCTGAAGCATCCAGGGGTTACCCAGAGTGTGTAGTCCCGAGGCATTTGCTAGAGTGTCTCGAAGCGGAGAGGAGCTTGCCCCTTGCCTCGACTCATGACGGAAATCCAATTTCCAATACGAGATATTTCGGCTTTATTTGTAGAGCCTAGTATGGCGACATAGTAGCATGGGATGCTATGCCGTCTATGATTTATATTTATGATTGAAATTGTTTTGACACGATACACTTATTATAGTATCAAATGATTTGTTTTTAAACGTACCAAGCAAGTTTGGCTGTTATAAGGTAAAACCCTATCCTCCGGCTTGCGTTGCATTATGTGATGGGACCTAGGTCTTATAATAGCTTCATTTTTCGAAAAAGCATTGTGTTGTCTTTCCTATGCACTGGTATTCTTGGGAGGAAACCCGTTCTGTGTTATACAGCGTAGTCCCTTGAATTACTCTCTTTTAAAGTAAAGTTTTAAATAACTGTTTTAGTTCTCACACCAGTCACATGACTGACCTGGAGTTTATTGTTTTAACCTAAACCATGGGTGCACCTATTTTCTACACGGGCCGCTAGTAGTTTTGGTTTTGCAGATTTATATTCACAGGATCCTGGTTTACAGCTGGAAGGATGCTCGGAAAGCTCTGTATCCATGTATTACTTTCAGTTGTGTTTTGTATTATTTTCCGCTGCTATGTAATTTATTGTAATCTCTGATATTTATCGAATGTATATTTATTCATACTCTGTATATTCTTGTATCTGATGGAATTGTTGTAATTAACAATGAAATGTTCTTCCGTCTGCGTTTTGATTTGTCTTGTCCTCAACGCCATCCGTGCTTTCCTTCACGGGGGAGTTTGGGTCGTGTCAATTTGGTATCGGAGCTTTGGTTTACAGAGCTCGAGAACCAGTCACATTAGAACCCTACGAAAGAATTCATCAGATATTGGATTAGTAATATCCAATTAGAATGACTCGTTAGAGATAGAATCAGTAGTATCCTAGAACGAGTGTGAAGAGTATATTTTTCAAATGAAAACAATTTTGTTTTGAAATTTAAATCATTTTATACGTATTTGAATATTTTATTTGTATTGAATTTGGACAATCCAATATATAAAGATTTCGCGTATACGCGTCATGAACGTATATTCGAAGTTTTTATATACTGGACAGATATAGAATCACATTCTAGACACCCGGAGATGGTCCTGATGGTTGATCGATCATCATCAGAACTTATGTTTGTGTTTCGAAGGTTTGATTTCTATATGTTTCCATTAGACTGGTGTGAGAACCAAAACTTATATAGATAGATTTATTGTTGTGAATTGGCATCAAAAACATGATTTTCTGTATATATATCAAAGTTATGAATTTGAAACGTTAATTCACTAATCGATTGATGGTTGAGTTGTTTGTTTAGTTGTTTGATAATTTTGAACCATTATTCCTAATTGCATCAAATATTGAATTGTATTGAAAATTAGTCGTATTTGCTTGCATATACATGTATATCCATTGAACAGGTCATAGCAAGGAGGCTAGAGCAGAGAATAAAATTTGTTTGCCCGACAAACAGGTACATGTTTACTATAATTTACTGTTTTGTTTGGGTGATGATGATTTTATGAGCCTATTGGCTAGCCGCTTGGCTTTTTCTTTTTCTTTTCGAGATCAGAAGGCCTGTATGGCAATTTCGGGATTTTCCCGTGGCTCCCGGTACAGGGGAGGTTATGGCGAAATTTTTCGAAAATTTAGGGTATTAGCCAAATTTTTGAAGAATTTGAAAATTCTCAGAAACTGAAAAGTTGGAGAATGGAAGCCGGATCGAACGTAGAGTTGATTGATCAAACCACTTTCGGCTTTGTTCCTTTTCGGGGATGAAAAGTTTTAAGTGGGGGAGATTGTAATAACCTGGAAAATCTGAGCCAGTTTAAAATTTTTATTTTGGCAATTTTAGCAAATTTTGAACATTTAAAATGAATTATTTTAAATAATATCGACGAGAAATTTATTTTGAATATAATTAGAACGTATATATTTATACGCGTCGTCGTTAGAATATAAATAATTATTTATAATTATAAAAGGAATTGAAAATGGCGCGGTAGTTCGATAATTCGATTTCAAATTTCAATTGAACATACCGGGTGCAAAATAAACCGGATTTCAGCGAAACCAAAAATATTAGAATCTAGTTCAGAATATCTTTCCAACGAAACTGAAAAATCGAAATTTCATAGCGGGGATCAAAAGTTATGCCCAGTTGAAATTCAGAATAGTCGCTATGTAAATTATACATGGCCCAAAAAGTCAAATTTTGCATACGGATGAATTTGGACTCGAAACCACTTCCATTGGGTTCAAAATGTTGTTTAGAACTCCGAAAAGTACAAGCTTCGATATATTCCGATATCCGGAATAGTGACTATGGGCTGGAGCTGTTCGGCTAACAATGCATAGCCCTTAAAAAGTGAAATTTTGCATACGAGCTCAGAATTCGACGAGATAAATTTTTATGGATTCACAATTATAAATCATTGTTGAGTTCCAAAGGGAGCGTCAAACGGAGCCAGTATGCGGCCGTGCGAGCTAAAACAGTACATGGTAAAACGAGCAGTCATTTTACAAAGGAACATTATTGATACGACCTCGGAATTCAATTCTACTTATTTTTCTAGATTTTTATCGTCTAATAATGGTTAAATCCAAGAGGGCTTGATTTTTTGAGTTAGCATGTGAGCGTGCGAGAAGAAAAGGTGCGCCAAAATCGCATTTTTAGAGCTTATCTGAGCATTTTCGTGATTTTTTTGAATGGTCAAACGAACTCGGAATTCGACGAAACTTGTTTCGTTGGACTCGTCTTCACGTTTACTATCTCGTGCCCGAAATCCGCGGCAATCGGAGATCGTCGGCATTCGGACGATTGACGGAAAACGGGCATATAAACCACTTCTCTTCCAAAACACTTCATAAATTTTCACCTTCCTCTTCCTCCTTTCTTCAAAAATGGGGACATCCCCAAATCCCTTCAGCCCACACCCCCCTCCTCCCCGCTGACCGGCGGCCTCCCCTCCCTCCGGCGCCCCACCGCCTCCTCCTCCTCTCTCCTCCTCTTCCTCCTCCTTCTCTCTCTCTTTTTCTACAAACTCATGAACCCATTCCACCCCAAATCACCACCACCCGCCTCCGTGGACCCCACCGCCGCATTTCAGCCCCTCCCCCACGTCATTCAGGCCGGCGCCCCCCCTCAGCACCACCCAACTCCGGTCGTGGGCCCCGCTACACTCAAAAACTCATTTTCACCAAAATTCCCGTTTTGCACAAAACACCCCGGACTGTTTTGGCTTATATCTCTCAAACGGTGCGTTTCTGGCCAAAGTCCCTCTAAATCAAAGTTGTAGAGCACGAAATTCTCTTCGATTTGGCTATATGGAAGTCATGCTTTGGAGTTCGGAGCTGCTCGGAAAACGCGTGCGAAGTCTGCTGTTCAAAAGCTGAAAAAATCGTGTACTTTTGCGAATTCTGGCGAATTGGAGCATTTTTGGCAAAAAGTCTCTAGACGAAATTTGTCCGGAATGACGCGTTTAAGCTAGAAAAAAAGTTGATGTGAAGATTGAAGCTCGTTTGCAAATTCTGGAACCCGAACAGCGAATCCGGGCGTTTGAAAAAATGTGAGTTTTCTCCGTTTTAAAGCTTCTATGGTTTTTGACAAATGAAGTAGAATAAAAATATGATTTTTATATTAAAGGAAGAATAAAAATATAATTTTTATATAGTAGAGATAATAAAAATACGATTTTTATATTATATAGATAGTAAAGATTTGATCTTTACCATATGAACAACGGTATAAAAATAGAATTTTTATTTATATAGTAGTAGAATAAAAATGGGATTTTCTATATACATAGCAACAATATAAAAATGTGATTTTTATAAATGTAGTGACTACGGGCAGTGAAATTGGCAAAAAGGCGAGCACGACGAAGATTTCTACATAAGAAGAGTCGTGGCGTTTGGATTAGCTTTGGTGAGAATTTCTCACTCTTCAATCTCTTTTTTTTCTAGTTATATATATACTAGGATGCAGACGGTGTTTAGTAGCACCCGACACCATTGTCCACAGACCATGGACTTGTTTGTTTGGTTGTGTAGTTAGTTAGATTGTTTGATTTGAATTTGATTTTTTGGTGAGATGGAAATTGATTTGATTGATATGTGTATGGTGTGGGCCATCACTAGACCGGGGATAAGGCTAGGCCTTGTCCCGTTTCTAGTATCGTGCCGTTATGCCACCGAAATTTTCTAAAACAAGTTAGAAAAATAAAGATATCATTTTATTTGATAAATGAACCGAATAGAATATTCATAAGTTGAATAAAATAGTTTGGTCGTTAAAAATATAATTTTCAATGTGAATGTGAATAAATAAATATTCATTTACAAACCAGACGGTTTGTTTATGTACACATATTTGAAGGACATTGATTGGGACGATAAATTTTACACATTGCCCAACTGCACAAATAAAAATCTATGTTTGTTGATTTGAAACCCCACACGGGTATTGGGATAATATATGACATACACTAATCCCAATAATTAGTTGTATGTCGATTGATTGATTGACAGGCTGTTATAAGCGTTAGATATCTATATTTGATGCTTATACAGTGTAGTGCACTTTGGATGATGGTTGATTATTTATCGTTGCTATTATATACATGTGTTGTATGGAATCCATACAATTAACTTTATATGGTAATTGATTGGGCCTCATTCCAATTTAGAAAATAAAGAATATTATAAAATAAAGGTTCATGTATTGACACTACTCATCGGTTGAGATTAGTCATGTATTGAACGAAATATTTTAACAATCAAATTTACATCTTCATCTTTATCTTTATAAAATAAAGGTTCATGTGTTGCCAGTACTCATCCGTTGATATTAGTCATGTGTTGAACGAAATATTTTAACAATCAAATTTACATCTTTATCTTTATAAAATAAAGGTTCATGTGTTGACAGTACTCATCCGTTGAGATTAGTCATGTATTGAACGAAACATTTTAATAATAAAATTTACATCTTTATCATATATAAAATTAGAAACTAATTGGAAAATAGATAAGATGAGTGGTCTCCTGGATATTGATCAGATGTTGGTTTCGGCCTTCGGGGTTAATATTTAGGGAATCGTTCTCTTACTAATTTACGATTGGAGTCTAATTTGAAATCAAACGATAGATAGCACAACTTTTATAAAATGTATTAAATAACAAAAATAGTAACATGGGGACAGTACTCATTCGTTGAGATTAGTCATGTGTTGACAAGAATATAGATTCATGTATTGAATAGAATAAATATTCATTTGTTGAATAAAATAACGGAATTATTGAAATATATAAAACCGTGTTGATTAGAGATGCGCTATTTTGACGCGAATGATATTTATATTGCTTATATTCATTTTTATATAATTGAATTGAATATATAACGAATTCGAATTGAATTGAAATTTGAATTGAATTGAATATAAAACGAATTCGAATTGAATTGAATATAAAACGAATTCGAATTGAATTGAAAACGAATTGAAATAGAATAAAAATCGATTTGAAATGAATTCGAATTGAATTCGAATTGAATTGAAATTTGAATTGAATTGAAACGAATTTTAAAATGAATTTATAAGGAAAAATTCAATTTTGATTTGAATTGGAAATGGTAGTTGAGACATTTTTGAAACGAATTTAAAACTATTTATAAAATTCGTTTTAAATAGAAATCGACGAAATATATATTATATATATTATATATATAATATGATGGCCTGAATAGAACGCGCCGCGCCGCGGCAGTTCGTGAATTTCGACCATTGACTTCGAACGGACATTACGGGAGATCCGACCGTCGGATTCTCCTAAAACCGGAACTGTTGGGTTCATATCGAAAAGTGCTTTCTAACGAATATTAGAAATTCAAAATCTAACGGGTAGATTTGGAGATACGTCCAAATCAAATTTGGAAAAGGTCGCTGTAAGTGCAGTTCGATGGCCGTTGATGGAAATCGACTGTACGGGCCTTAATAAAATTATTAAAAATAGTAATAATTGGTGTAAAATCATAAGAAATGATTTGGGGAAAAATTGGGATGAAAAACTCCATATTTGAAAAGATAAAAATAGATTTTTATCGAAATGAACTAGTTTTGAACTAAAATTAAACCCGTTTATTTTTAAATAAATAAATTGGATTTGAAACGGGTTTTAAATAGAATTGATTTGTGGGTTTATCGTGAACTGTGTTTTAAATAACATTAGTTCTTTAACCCAGTAAAAGGGAGTTTTAATGAATATGCAATTAGATTGTAATGTGAATTGATAATTTAAATTATCAAATTTGGATAATGAGCGAGGATGGAGTATCACCAGTTTTGCTCCAAAGCGATAGTTAAATCTTTAATTAGATTTGAACGTGGAATGGTAATTAATTTTACCGATAGCATTGTGGTGTTAGATATGGAGTATTACCAGTTTTGCTTCATGGGACGAATAGGTTGGGATTGGGAAATAAAATAAATAATTACTTCGGTGTGGTTCGTTAATCCCGACTAGTTTGGAAAACCATAATTTGGTTTGATATGACATCCAATGGAAGATTCAAGAATAAATTTTAAAGAATTTATCTTGGATAAAATTAATGGGAACCTTTCCCTAAGAATATGAAATTTAGAAACTAGTTGTAGGTTAGCTAAGAAGAATGGTTTCCTGGTATTGATCTGATGTTGGTTTCGGCCTTCGGGGTTAATATTTGGGGAATTGTTCTCTTGCTAATTTATGGTTAGTGACTAATGAATTGGAATGAGGCGTATGTTGTGTTTATGTAACATTTGTTTTTAATATATGCGGGTTGTTCGGAAAGGCCGGGTTTATACCCATTCTGAATAACCGATTCGACGATAGGTCGAAGATGATGACGGTGGTCGAAGACCGGAAGTCTTCACATCGTTTGGATAATTACTTATGATCCTGATTGGGCTGTACACCCAAGATGAGGGAATCAGTTGGTGGTCGTCCAGACGTACTTGGAGATCGATGGATATGCGAGGAATGTGCCTCCGGTTTCGTTCAGACCCAGAACGAACTTGTAAATGGATTGTGTGTCTGACATTGGATTTTATTCTGTGTTGATTGATTTCTGTTAAATATATATCTGTTTGGCGGCGGAGAATTTATTCTCTTGCTTAACGCCCTTCTCTGAGACGTACGAGCTTAGAGGTTATATATCGATAGATATCAATCGCATGGCATGAATTGCCTGTGTGGCATGCTGAGTTGCATGGATCAAGGCTTCTGTTGAAAAGAAAAGTCTTGTGGTTGATGATCAAAGCACGGCCTACGTGGCAGCTTTGTGTATAGCATGAATTCGCGAGCCTCACACCTCGGTATGAGTTAAAAATGGGATAAGGACTGCAGGGAAAGCACGACGTTTCTTTCTAGCTTTGGTGGTGTCAGTGACTTACCAGCCCTGACATTTATATACTTTTCACCTATGTGGTTGTTGGATGAGGCGCCTCAATTTTAGGTCTGTAAGGACCGGGAAACGTGTGTTCAGGAATAATTAATCCTCAAACGTAAGAGAGGACCAGCCCTGAAGCATCCAGGGGTTACCCAGAGTGTGTAGTCCCGAGGCATTTGCTAGAGTGTGTAACAACCCGAAACTTAACAACGTGTTAAAACAAGAATCAAGGCAGAATTAAAATACAAAATCCGAATCAGTAGAAACGGGTTGCGCCATTGCGTTCGTCTCGGAAAAATACGCGAAATAGAGTCCGAGTTTTCGAAAATCGGAGTCCGTATAACCCAGTTATGGCCCGTCAAAGTTTTCAGAAAATTTCAAGTTCAAAAACAATTCAAATTTGAATTCAGAATTCAAATTCAACCAAGCAGGGCAGGCGGGAAAATTCCCGCCACCCCCAAGTCGACTGGGGAGTCAACTTGGGAGTCAACACACCCCAGGTGGTGTCGACTGCCCAGTTGACACCCCTGTCGACTTGGGTGGTCGGCCAGTTTGGCCTGGGTGTACCTGACTCGTTCCTCAAGACATGCTCTTGGGTCTGGTCTATTGGCCTGTGACGGGTTTTGAGGGTTCGGATCTATCCTAGGGTTAATCTAAGGGCCTAAACTACTCCTAATCTCTATAAAAACACCCTAGGACCTAACCTAAATCACTAAAAATCATTCTAGCAACTAAGTGCTGCCAAAATCTATCTTGATCATGGCCTCCATCTTCAACTCCAAGAGCTTATGCATTCAAATCGGATCCGAATCAAAGGTGCTAGTTTGTTACATCAAATCAAGGGAGTGGATCAACGTTGCTAGGCCAATTTCATGACGATTCTTCAACAAAGGAGCCACCTTTCTTCGTCAAGACGATGCATGATCCTTCCCTAAGCCTCGCTATGTAAGTTCTAGCTACTTGTAGATTCTAACGGTTGTTCTAATGTGACATGGAATAAAGTGCGATGAAACATAAGTATGATAGCCTATGTGAACCTAAGTTTGCCTCTTTTCTATGATCTATGACCTTGGGCTAAGTTTTAGCGACTTAATCATGCCACTCATGTTATGTTTAACCTACTTTATCTTGCAAGTTTGAATCTTTATCTATGGAATGTTAGCATGAACCTTTGGGAACCATTTGACTTGTGAAACATTGGTAAAGACTTGACTTTGGGGCTTGTGCATGTAAATGAACCCAAACCCCTTATGTTATTATGTATGTTTGTGGCCAAATTCCCTTATGACACTATGCATGTTTGTGGCCAAATTCCCTTATGACACTATGCATGTTTGTGGCAAAATTCCCTTATGATACTATGCATGTTTGTGGCCAAATTCCCTTATGATACTATGCATGTTTGTGGCCAATCCCTTTTTGACATCGTGCATGTTTTGAGGCCAATATGTAGCATAGTATGCTTACTATGTTGACTCGCTTTTACTTGGGTTGGAAACACGATTTGGGGTAGGTTAGACGAGCGTGATTATGACACGATAATTTGACATGGGATTTCATGAAAATATGACACTCATGATCCACCTAAATGTGGACATGACATGTGGAGTAAACATGGGACTTGAAACTAGACACGTATGGGTTGTAAGTGTAATATGACACTAGACCAAACATGAAGGTGGCCAACTCGAGGTTGGGTTGAGTTTGTAGCATAAATCTACCCGGACCCGCCCGGCTTAACTAGTGGCTACAAACAATAGGACCCAATGTGAGTAGTTGGTCACATAGCACTTAAAACCCGAGGTTAGACTAGGTTGTGGTGTAAATCTACCCGGACCCGCCCGGCTTAACTAGTAACCACAACAAAGTCTAATGTGAGAGGTTGGGGGTGCATTAATCTAATTAATGCCACAGGAAAAGGTTAAGTAATTTTGACTAATGACACTTAACCGATATGACACGAATGGGTAGGTTAAGTGAAACCGGACTTGGTTTCTTAATGACACTTAACCATATAAGACAATTAGGGGATGGGGTTAAGTAATTTACACTTAACTAATCCGACTTGGTAATTAGATGGGGTTAAGTAACTTAGACTTAACTAGTCTAAACACGGTAATTATATGGGGTTAAGTAACCTTCACTTAACTAATCTAAGCACGGTAATTCGATGGGGTTAAGTTAAACACTTAACCAATCTAAACTTGGTAATTCAATGAGGTTAAGTAACCAATACTTAACCAACTTAACATGATAATTTAATGGGGTTAAGTAACTTATACTTAACCAATTATACATGATGATTTGATGAGGTTAAGTAACCTATACTGAACCAATCTAATATGCGGACCTGATAGGGTTAAGTCACAAGACCTTTTAAATTTACTTAACCATTGTAATACTATTAGTGGATGGGGTTAAGCTAACCCATACTTAACCAATCCGACTCGATAATCTGATGGGATTAAGATAATCTATGCTTAATCAATCTAACACGATAATCTGATAGGGTTAAGACAAATAAATACTTAACCAATTTGACTTGATAGGGTTAAGTCATGAGCTTCTTGGTATAATTAACCAACTCGTAGGGCTAAGCCTTGAACTTAAATACTTAGCCAATCTTGACATGATTCGTAGGCGGGTTAAGTCATGAACTTGAATGACAACACTTAACCCATTAGACAAAACCCTAGCTCAGGGGACTAGGTTGAAAATCGTAGTTAACAAGGATAGCGGGAAGAGAAGTGTAATAACCCTGAATTTTGGGGCCAATTTAAAATTTTTACTTTAGAAATTTTAATGAATTTTTAATATTTGACATGATTTATTTTAAATAATAACGATTAAAATTTATGTTATTTGAAGTGAAACATATGTTAGAAAATATAGAAGTGTTGAAAATATTATTTTTAACATTGCTAGAAAATACCTGCTAGAAAAGACGAAGAAAGAAAATATATTAAATATGTTTTTACATTAAAAATATTCTTTTTAATGTGAATACGAAGCGTATATAATTTACATGTAATAAAATATATTTTTGTTACTCTTTTTACATGTAAAGAAATAAATAGTTTGTTCTTACATCAAAATCATATTATAATTAATAGAGAGTTGAGTTCAGTAATTTTTTTTTTTACATTTTTGTAAAAGAGAAAACATTCATTTTTATTTATAATAAATAAGAGCTGCATGTTAATGAAAAGGAATAACTACACTTTCTCTATCTTTCCCTTTTAGGAGTTCTGAAATGGCATGTATTAATTAATATACTTATTAAAAAAAAATCAAACGTTCATGTAGGCACATAAAACATGTTTACATATAAAGTTTACATTTTTCTTTGTAATGGTAAAGGAATACATTTTCTATACAATATAGCAAAGTTTACATTTTCTTTGTAACATAAAAACATATGAAGAGGAAATCATAGCAGGTATTAATTAGCAAATTAGGTATGAAATTCTACTATAATAGATGGTGTAATTAAGGGTACATAAATGTGGATAGAAACGGAAATAAACGCATAATAATTGCGTAATTGAAAAAAAAAATTGATTAAGCTAGAAATAAAAGGGTTAAATTTAATAATTTGATTGACTAAGAATAGGAAATAAATTAGGAAAGAATCGTATATGTAAATTAAAAATCAATAAATGAGATATAGCTAAATTTAGAAAATAATTAAATAAAATTGTATTAGGTTCATTTGTCAGCAATTCATTTTCTTTGAAATGCATAACATACGAAATGTGAATAGTTTAAGAGTTTAAATGCCTTCCCTCTTCATTGTCCTTAATGCATCATTTATTTCTTTCTTATGTTTGTAACATACATTAATTACTAATTAACGTACATTAATTTTTGCTGTAACGTACATAAATTAAAATTGTAATATAGATTGATTGTTATCAAATTATTTATTGTTTCTTTCCTTATATATGTTTATATATATATCAATTTCATGCTTTTGTTTCCAATAAACTTTATTTTCAAGTTTTAAAATTCAAACGTTCATGTATGCACATATACGCATAAGCTATTAATTTAACTTAATTCCAACTCTTATATATTAACATACAGTTATTTTTGTGAAAATAAATTAATTAAAATAATAAAACATAAAATACTATAACATAAATACCCCATTCTCTCTCTTCCTTTCACATGCAAATATTCCATTATAGAACATAATCAAAGGGGATTTGAGGAAAGAAATAAAGGGAGAAATAAATTCGTCACCTCAGCCATAATATTATAATATTCTAAACTCTCCACTACATATTATCTTTTCCTCTCCACAAATTCTCATTTTCTTTTTTTTTCTCATAATTTAACAGCAGCCTTCTTTCTCTCTCTCTCTCCCACCTCCCTCCGAATTACAGTCCAAACTACAGCTCATATTGAAGAGCTTCGCGACCTCTTTCCATTGATATCAACCACCGCCCACCTCGTCGACTGTAGCGCCCTCACCAGCGACGAGAACTCGCCGCCTTTAGGCCGCCGCCGGGCCCACCAAGAGGCGTCGCACCCTCCACCGAGGCGCACGTACGCCTCTCCTGGCCGCACCACGTCCGACCATCAGCACCCCCCTATCGATCATCCTGCTACCTGCAAAGTGGAATCAAAATATTGAACCTATAAGCATAAACGACGGCCAAATTTTGAAAGAATTTTACGAATTCGGAAGCGTTGGAATCGTAACAGCAAATAGAACGTGTTGAGACTGACTGGAGTTGATTCTGGGCTGTTTGGAATTTTGACAAAAATCGCGAAACGGTGAGAATCTCTGGTTTTTACAATTTAAATAATTTATTAAATTATTTATTCAGTTAATTATCTGTCTGTATGTTATTTGTGCTGTGATGTGATAGAATTTTGGTGTTGATTCTGTTTGTATTGGATGGTATTGTATAGATCTGGTATGATAAATTGTTTGATTTTGTTTGTATTGGATGGTATTGTATAGAATCTGGTATGACAAATTTAGACCTGTATATGGGGTTAAAATAAAAAGGTTGAGATTAAAAATACATTTTTGTTAATATTATATTTGTCAACAAAATGTTAAGATTTTAAACAAAATTTTTGTAATATTCTAATTGGTTAATAAAGAGGATAAGATTATAAATATATTTCTATTAACATTTTATTTGTTAATAAAAAGGTCAATAGTATAAATACATTTTTGTCAACATGATGTGTACAAATAAAAAGATAAATGTTTATGTAATTTTGTTTACATAAAAAAAAAAAAATTATACCAATTTTGTTTACAAAATAAATGACAAAGTTTTTACTCTAATTTTTGTTTTTACTTTCATTTTATTTTCTTAAATAAAATTAAAACATTTAATCGTGTTGGTTTATTTTTTACATAATAAAAACAATTTTAACATGTAATTTTGTTTGTAAAATAAAAAGACAAATTTTTGTGTACATAATAAAAGACCAAATTTTTGTTTGCATAATAGAAAAACAAATTTTGCTTACATAATGAAAAGGACAAAGTTTTAACATTAAATTTTGTCAACAAAGTTTTAACACAATTTTGTTAGTAAAATAAAAGAACAAAGTTTTTACATTAATTTTGTTAGTAAAATAAAAAGGATAAAGTTTTAACATGAGTTGGGTTAACAAGTTTTTAACATTAACTTTGTTAATAAAAGGACAAGTTTTGACATTAATTTTGTTTACAAATAAAAAAGACAATTCTTATGTCATTTTGTTTGTTAAAATAAAAAGACAATTCTTATGTCATTTTGTTTGTTTGTTAAAATAAACAGACAATTCTTATGTGGTTTTGTTTATATAAAATAAAAAGACAAAATGTTTATACTATTTTGTCAGCAAAACTAAAGGACAATTTTTATGTTATTTTGTCAACATAAATAAACGGACAACTTTTATTTTTGTCTTGTCTACGAATCAAGATACCAATTTTTATCCTTTATTTTTGTTAACATAAATGAATACAAGTTTTATCTTTATTTTTGTTTACATAAATAAATGCAAGTTTTTATCCTTAATTTTGTTAACCTAATAAAATGCAAGTTTAAATCCTTATTTTCATTTACAAAATAAAATAAGGATGAGACCCTTTATTGAGATTCCTTAAAATTATATACTCCTATGTTGTGTGGTATGGTTGACATGGAAATTACATCGTTGGGTGAATGGAATGGTTAGACAAAAACCATTATTTTGGTTACCTTACTTGACACCAAATTGACATGACAAAATTGATGATGAACCTTATGCGTAGCATTGTGTTAATATATTTAGAGAATAAAGTATTTCTTTTTATTTGTGTTTCAACACAAATATATATTTAAAATAAATTAAAGTATGCAAATATACATAGAAATTAAGTTCATCTTTCTATTTGTATTTCTCAATACAAATATGACATAGAAGTAAATTGTGTTCCCAACACAAATATTAACATAGAAATTGAATTACCTTTTTATTTGTGATTTCAACACAAATATAAAAAAAAATAACATTTCTTGATCAATGAAAAAGAATAACATTTCTTGATAAATGTAAAAGAATACACTTTTATTATGTTTGGTTTAAATGAAACAAGATAACATATTTTTATCTGAATATGATTAGTGAATGTTAAAACATATTTTTATCAAAATATGATTGGTAGAACAAAATATACATTTTTGTATATTAAAAGTGAATTAGACAAAATACACATTTTTGTATATTAAAAGTGTGTTAAAACAAAATCAGCGTTTTGTTAAGATAAAAGGTGGTTAAAACAAAATAGACATTTTGTTAGGATAAAAGGTTAAAAATATTTATTTACAAATAGGTAAATAAATAAGAAATTATAATGCGTAACCCGAGGTTGGATTGAGTTGTGATGTAAACCTGCCCGGACCCGCCCGACTGTCCAGTAATCACAACAATACCTATCCAATGTGAGAGGTTAAAGCATATATATTAATTTTCTAAATTTACATTTTATATATGTAAATTACTTCAAAATATTTAGTGTAAATAAATAAAACATAGACAAAGGAAGACATATATATTTACATTAGGTAAATAAGAGATTATTTAAATTACATTTTTATATGTAATTAAAAGAATATGTTTTACACTGTAAAGAAAATTACATTTATATGTAATTAAGATTATAAGAAATAAAATTACATTTTTATGTAATTAAAATTATGAGGAAGAGATTTACATATTATGTAATTAAGAATAAATAGGAAATATAGAACAAATATGTGAATTAAAATTTATTTACATTTTCCTATGTAAATAAAAAGAATAAAAATAATAGTTATGTGAATAAGTATTTATTTCATTTTCTTATGTAAAAAAAAAATTAAAAGAATAATTATATGAATAGGATTTATTTACATTTTTCTTATGTAAATAAAAAGAACCAATTTGTAAATGGTGATTATTTACGTTTTCTTATGTAAATAATAAAAAGAAAGGTTAGAAAAGAACTAACATAAGATATTCTTTTTATGTTAAAAGGGAATATTAGAAAAGAATTAAAGAAATACAATTATTTACATTTGCTATGTAAATAGGATTTGCAAAGGAAATTGAAACCATTTATTTACAAATAGTGTAAATAAATATGAATAAGGAATTAGATACATTTATTTACAATTAATGTAAATAAATATAAAAAAAGTAAAAGTAAAACATTTATTTACATTTAGGTAAATAAGTAAGAAAAAGATAAGAATATATTTATTTACATTTAGGTAAATAAATAGGGTAAGAAAAAGAATGTAATTTATTTACATTTAGGGTAAATAAATTAAAACATAGAAAGATATAATTTATTTACATTTAGGTAAATAAAACAAAATATAGAAAAAAGTATAATTTATTTACATTTAGGGGAAGCGAAACAGAGTTATTAAAAGTGATATTTTTATCGTCATTTTAGATGCGATAAAAAGAATAGACTTTTGAAATTGGAATAGTCAAACGATTTATATTTTTATATATAAATATAAATTATAAATTAAACGGAATGCGCGCGGCAGTTCGCGTATCGGCAATCGTAACTTTAAACGGTTATACAGAGAGATCCGACCGTCGGATTTTCCCAAAACTGGAGCCGTTTGGACCGCTTTGGGAGGATCTTTCCAATGACATAAATTTCGCCAAAATCCAACGGTTATATTTCAAGATATGTGTAAATCAAATTTGGTTGAAAACAACGCCAGGGTCGCCCATTTACCCGAAGCGTCGTTAAATTAATTTAGGCTATTTTTATATAAATAAAAACAGCGATATGTTGTTATCAAATATTAATAACGATATGAAATGTTTTCAAATTATATATATATATGCGAGAATAATTTGAGAAGACCGAGTTCAATCTCATTTCAAATGATTATACGACGTTTTAAATCTAAGGGTTAAAGACGGCGATTGAAGACCGACGATCTTCGCATCGAATGGGTAACTAGCGTTGAGGTCCTTGATTGATTTGCTCCCAAGACGGGGCTAAGATGGTAGTTATCCGGACGTAGTGTTGATTTGTACGGATTTGACTTTCGCTCAGACCCAGAGCATAAGTTTATAAATGGAATGTATGTCTGACGTTGTAGTCCTTTATACTACATTCGTTGATCTTTGTTAATATATATCTGCTTGGTGGTTGACACCCTTCTCTGAGACATATGAGCTTAGAGGTTATATATTGGCAGAAATCAATGGTATAGTATGGACTGACAATGTGGCATACTATGATGCATTGATCAAGGCTTTTGTTGAAAAGCAGGGCCTTGTGGTTGATGATCAAAGCGTAGCCTATTACGGCATAGCTTTGTGTATATCGTGACTTCGCGAGCCTCACACCCCGGTATGAGTCAAAAACGGGATACGGACCGTAGGGAGTGCACACGTTTCTTTCTAGCTAGAGTGATGTCAGGGACCTACCAGCGCTGACATTTTACTTTTGTGGATGATGGATTTTGAGGCGCCTCGTTATTTTTATAGGCCGTTGGTGGTCATACTATAGGTCCAAAGGGACCGGGAAACGTGTGTTCAGGCATAACCAATCCACTGCCCATAGGCGGGGACCGGCCCTACCGCTTCCAAGGGTTCACTGCGGGGAATCCTGAGGCATTTGCTAGAGTGTCTCGAATCGGAGAGGATCTTGCCCCTAGCCTTGACTCATGATGGAATCCAAATTTCCAATACGCCCTTGCGGTTTTGATTGTAGAACTAGTATTGGCGACATGCTATATGGTAACCATGCCGTCTAGGATTGATACTTATGATTCAAATCTTTTTATTAAAACATATATACACTAATAATAATATCAAATCCATTTTATACGTATCAAGCATCTTTTGACCATTATATGGTAAAACCCTATCCTCTGGTGTGCGTTGCATTGTGTGATGGGACCTGGGTCTTATAATGGTTTCATTTTTCCAAAAAGCATTGCGCTATTTGACGATTTCCTTTATTATTATGCACGGCAATCCATTGGAGTAAACCCGTTCCGCGTTAGCGGCGTGGTCCTTGGATTTGCCTTATTACTATTAGTTAAACTAGTTAAGAATTCTCACACCAGTCCCATGACTGACCCGTAGTTTGTTTTCACCTAGCGAACTCGGGTGCCCTCTTTCCACACGGGCAGTCGAGTAGCTTTTTGCAAATATCTTTATCTCTTTAGCAGGATCTTGGATCGAAGCTTAAAGCTGTGTCCTGAGCATTGAAGTCTTCCGCTGTGTATTGTATTAATTTCTTGTAATATAATCTTCCGCTGTAATATATTTATTCGATGTACTCTGATATTCTGTACTCTGATGTAACGTTATTATAATGTTATAAAAGTCTTTTGTTATTTGTTCTGATGTTGTAGTATGCCCAGAGTTAATGCATTCGAGAATTTCTAACTTTTGGGTCAGACCTGTGTGGTTTATGGTCGATCCAACGGGTGGGAATTTTCGGGTCATTACAGGTGGTATCAGAGCTTTGGTTAGCTCAAATCTTTGGGGTACAACTCATTAGAACTGAACAAAAGACTCATCAGAGGTAGGATTAGTAATATCCTATAAAAAGAATACTCATTAAAGATAGGATCAGCAGTATCCTAGAATGAGAAAAACTCGTTAGAGATGGGGTTAGTAATGCCCTAGAATGAGTTGAGAGTGCCAAGCTTATAATATACGTATTTGTGATTATAATCTATTTTAGAAAATATGATTTTTATAAAAGTTATATATATTTGAAAAGCTAATCAACTAATTGATTGATGATTGTGTAGTATAATTATTAGTTCAACTAATAAAATTATTTAAACCAATGGAAAAAAATATAAATTAGTTAGTTAATTAAACAACTTTTAGCTTCGTTCCTTTTCGAGGACGAAAAGTTTTTAAGTGGGGGAGACTGTAATAACCCTGAATTTTGGGGCCAATTTAAAATTTTTACTTTAGAAATTTTAATGAATTTTTAATATTTGACATGATTTATTTTAAATAATAACGATTAAAATTTATGTTATTTGAAGTGAAACATATGTTAGAAAATATAGAAGTGTTGAAAATATTATTTTTAACATTGCTAGAAAATACCTGCTAGAAAAGAGGAAGAAAGAAAATATATTAAATATGTTTTTACATTAAAAATATTCTTTTTAATGTGAATACGAAGCGTATATAATTTACATGTAATAAAATATATTTTTGTTACTCTTTTTACATGTAAAGAAATAAATGGTTTGTTCTTACATCAAAATCATATTATAATTAATAGAGAGTTGAGTTCAGTAAATTTTTTTTTTTACATTTTTGTAAAAGAGAAAACATTCATTTTTATTTATAATAAATAAGAGCGGCATGTTAATGAAAAGGAATAACTACACTTTCTCTATCTTTCCCTTTTAGGAGTTCTGAAATGGCATGTATTAATTAATATACTTATTAAAAAAAATCAAACGTTCATGTAGGCACATAAAACATGTTTACATATAAAGTTTACATTTTTCTTTGTAATGGTAAAGGAATACATTTTCTATACAATATAGCAAAGTTTACATTTTCTTTGTAACATAAAAACATATGAAGAGGAAATCATAGCAGGTATTAATTAGCAAATTAGGTATGAAATTCTACTATAATAGATGGTGTAATTAAGGGTACATAAATGTGGATAGAAACGGAAATAAACGCATAATAATTGCGTAATTGAAAAAAAAAATTGATTAAGCTAGAAATAAAAGGGTTAAATTTAATAATTTGATTGACTAAGAATAGGAAATAAATTAGGAAAGAATCGTATATGTAAATTAAAAATCAATAAATGAGATATAGCTAAATTTAGAAAATAATTAAATAAAATTGTATTAGGTTCATTTGTCAGCAATTCATTTTCTTTGAAATGCATAACATACGAAATGTGAATAGTTTAAGAGTTTAAATGCCTTCCCTCTTCATTGTCCTTAATGCATCATTTATTTCTTATGTTTGTAACATACATTAATTACTAATTAACGTACATTAATTTTTGCTGTAACGTACATAAATTAAAATTGTAATATAGATTGATTGTTATCAAATTATTTATTGTTTCTTTCCTTATATATGTTTATATATATATCAATTTCATGCTTTTGTTTCCAATAAACTTTATTTTCAAGTTTTAAAATTCAAACGTTCATGTATGCACATATACGCATAAGCTATTAATTTAACTTAATTCCAACTCTTATATATTAACATACAGTTATTTTTGTGAAAATAAATTAATTAAAATAATAAAACATAAAATACTATAACATAAATACCCCATTCTCTCTCTTCCTTTCACATGCAAATATTCCATTATAGAACATAATCAAAGGGGATTTGAGGAAAGAAATAAAGGGAGAAATAAATTCGTCACCTCAGCCATAATATTATAATATTCTAAACTCTCCACTACATATTATCTTTTCCTCTCCACAAATTCTCATTTTCTTTTTTTTTCTCATAATTTAACAGCAGCCTTCTTTCTCTCTCTCTCCCACCTCCCTCCGAATTACAGTCCAAACTATAGCTCATATTGAAGAGCTTCGCGACCTCTTTCCATTGATATCAACCACCGCCCACCTCGTCGACTGTAGCGCCCTCACCAGCGACGAGAACTCGCCGCCTTTAGGCCGCCACCGGGCCCACCAGGAGGCGTCGCACCCTCCACCGTGCTAGGCGCACGTACGCCTCTCCTGGCCGCACCACGTCCGACCATCAGCACCCCCTATCGATCATCCTGCTACCTGCAAAGTGGAATCAAAATATTGAACCTATAAGCATAAATGACGGCCAAATTTTGAAAGAATTTGACGAATTCGGAAGCATTGGAATCGTAACAGCAAATAGAACGTGTTGAGACTGACTGGAGTTGACTCTGGGCTGTTTGGAATTTTGACAAAAATCGCGAAACGGTGAGAATCTCTGATTTTTACAATTTAAATAATTTATTAAATTATTTATTCAGTTAATTATCTGTCTGTATGTTATTTTATTTGTGCTGTGATGTGATAGAATTTTGGTGTTGATTCTGTTTGTATTGGATGGTATTGTATAGATCTGGTATGATAAATTGTTTGATTTTGTTTGTATTGGATGGTATCTGGTATGACAAATTTAGACCTGTATATGGGGTTAAAATAAAAAGGTTGAGATTAAAAATACATTTTTGTTAATATTATATTTGTCAACAAAATGTTAAGATTTTAAACAAAATTTTTGTAATATTCTAATTGGTTAATAAAGAGGATAAGATTATAAATATATTTCTATTAACATTTTATTTGTTAATAAAAAGGCAATAGTATAAATACATTTTTGTCAACATGATGTGTACAAATAAAAAGATAAATGTTTATGTAATTTTGTTTACATAAAAAAAATAAAAATTTATACCAATTTTGTTTACAAAATAAATGACAAAGTTCTTACTCTAATTTTTGTTTTTACTTTCATTTTATTTTCTTAAATAAAATTAAAACATTTTATCGTGTTGGTTTATTTTTTTACATAATAAAAACAATTTTAACATGTAATTTTGTTTGTAAAATAAAAAGACAAATTTTTGTGTACATAATAAAAGACCAAATTTTTGTTTGCATAATAGAAAAACAAATTTTTGCTTACATAATGAAAAGGACAAAGTTTTAGCATTAAATTTTGTCAACAAAGTTTTAACACAATTTTGTTAGTAAAATAAAAGAACAAAGTTTTAACATTAATTTTGTTAGTAAAATAAAAAGGATAAAGTTTTAACATGAGTTGGGTTAACAAGTTTTTAACATTAACTTTGTTAATAAAAGGACAAGTTTTGACATTAATTTTGTTTACAAATAAAAAAGACAATTCTTATGTCATTTTGTTTGTTAAAATAAAAAGACAATTCTTATGTCATTTTGTTTGTTAAAATAAAAAGACAATTCTTATGTCATTTTGTTTGTTTGTTAAAATAAACAGACAATTCTTATGTGATTTTGTTTATATAAAATAAAAAGACAAAATGTTTATACTATTTTGTCAGCAAAACTAAAGGACAATTTTTATGTTATTTTGTCAACATAAATAAAAGGACAACTTTTATTTTTGTCTTGTCTACGAATCAAGATACCAATTTTTATCCTTTATTTTTGTTAACATAAATGAATACAAGTTTTATCTTTATTTTTGTTTACATAAATAAATGCAAGTTTTTATCCTTAATTTTGTTAACCTAATAAAATGCAAGTTTAAATCCTTATTTTCATTTACAAAATAAAATAAGGATGAGACCCTTTATTGAGATTCCTTAAAATTATATACTCCTATGTTGTGTGGTATGGTTGACATGGAAATTACATCGTTGGGTGAATGGAATGGTTAGACAAAAACCATTATTTTGGTTACCTTACTTGACACCAAATTGACATGACAAAATTGATGATGAACCTTATGCGTAGCATTGTGTTAATATATTTAGAGAATAAAGTCTTTCTTTTTATTTGTGTTTCAACACAAATATATATTTAAAATAAAATAAAGTATGCAAATATACATAGAAATTAAGTTCATCTTTCTATTTGTATTTCTCAATACAAATATGACATAGAAGTAAATTGTGTTCCCAACACAAATATTAACATAGAAATTGAATTACCTTTTTATTTGTGATTTCAACACAAATATAAAAAAAAAAACATTTCTTGATCAATGAAAAAGAATAACATTTCTTGATAAATGTAAAAGAATGCACTTTTATTATGTTTGGTTTAAATGAAACAAGATAACATATTTTTATCTGAATATGATTAGTGAATGTTAAAACATATTTTTATCAAAATATGACTGGTAGAACAAAATATACATTTTTGTATATTAAAAGTGAATTAGACAAAATACACATTTTTGTATATTAAAAGTGTGTTAAAACAAAATCAGCGTTTTGTTAAGATAAAAGGTGGTTAAAACAAAATAGACATTTTGTTAGGATAAAAGGTTAAAAATATTTATTTACAAATAGGTAAATAAATAAGAAATTATAATGCGTAACCCGAGGTTGGATTGAGTTGTGATGTAAACCTGCCCGGACCCGCCCGGCTGTCCAGTAATCACAACAATACCTATCCAATGTGAGAGGTTAAAGCATATATATTAATTTTCTAAATTTACATTTTATATATGTAAATTACTTCAAAATATTTAGTGTAAATAAATAAAATATAGACAAAGGAAGACATATATATTTACATTAGGTAAATAAGAGATTATTTAAATTACATTTTTATATGTAATTAAAAGAATATGTTTTACACTGTAAAGAAAATTACATTTATATGTAATTAAGATTATAAGAAATAAAATTACATTTTTATGTAATTAAAATTATGAGGAAGAGATTTACATATTATGTAATTAAGAATAAATAGGAAATATAGAACATATATGTGAATTAAAATTTATTTACATTTTCCTATGTAAATAAAAAGAATAAAAATAATAGTTATGTGAATAAGTATTTATTTCATTTTCTTATGTAGTAAAAAAAATTTAAAAGAATAATTATATGAATAGGATTTATTTACATTTTTCTTATGTAAATAAAAAGAACCAATTTGTAAATGGTGATTATTTACGTTTTCTTATGTAAATAATAAAAAGAAAGGTTAGAAAAGAACTAACATAAGATATTCTTTTTATGTTAAAAGGGAATATTAGAAAAGAATTAAAGAAATACAATTATTTACATTTGCTATGTAAATAGGATTTGCAAAGGAAATTGAAACCATTTATTTACAAATAGTGTAAATAAATATGAATAAGGAATTAGATACATTTATTTACAATTAATGTAAATAAATATAACAAAAGTAAAAGTAAAACATTTATTTACATTTAGGTAAATAAGTAAGAAAAAGATAAGAATATATTTATTTACATTTAGGTAAATAAATAGGGTAAGAAAAAGAATGTAAGTTATTTACATTTAGGGTAAATAAATTAAAACATAGAAAGATATAATTTATTTACATTTAGGTAAATAAAACAAAATATAGAAAAAAGTATAATTTATTTACATTTAGGGTAAGCGAAACAGAGTTATTAAAAGTGATATTTTTATCGTCATTTTAGATGCGATAAAAAGAATAGACTTTTGAAATTGGAATAGTCAAACAATTTATATTTATATATATAAATATAAATTATAAATTAAACGGAACGCGCGCGGCAGTTCGCGTATCGGCAATCGTAACTTTAAACGGTTATACAGAGAGATCCGACCTTCGGATTTTCCCAAAACTGGAGCCGTTTGGACCGCTTTGGGAAGATCTTTCCAATGACATAAATTTCGCCAAAATCCAACGGTTAGATTTCAAGATATGTGTAAATCAAATTTGGTTGAAAACAACGCCAGGGTCGCCCATTTACTCGAAGCGTCGTTAAATTAATTTAGGCTATTTTTATATAAATAAAAACAGCGATATGTTGTTATCAAATATTAATAACGATATGAAATGTTTTCAAATTATATATATATATGCGAGAATCATTTGAGAAGACCGAGTTCAATCTCATTTCAAATGATTATACGACGTTTTAAATCTAAGAGTTAAAGACGGCGATTGAAGACCGACGATCTTCACATCGAATGGGTAACTAGCGTTGAGGTCCTTGATTGATTTGCTCCCAAGACGGGGCTAAGATGGTAGTTATCCGGACGTAGTGTTGATTTGTACGGATTTGACTTTCGCTCAGACCCAGAGCATAAGTTTATAAATGGAATGTATGTCTGACGTTGTAGTCCTTTATACTACATTCGTTGATCTCTGTTAATATATATCTGCTTGGTGGTTGACACCCTTCTCTGAGACATATGAGCTTAGAGGTTATATATTGGCAGAAATCAATGGTATAGTATGGACTGACAATGTGGCATACTAAGATGCATTGATCAAGGCTTTTGTTGAAAAGCAGGGCCTTGTGGTTGATGATCAAAGCATAGCCTATTACGGCATAGCTTTGTGTATATCGTGACTTCGCGAGCCTCACACCCCGGTATGAGTCAAAAACGGGATACGGACCGTAGGGAGTGCACACGTTTCTTTCTAGCTAGAGTGATGTCAGGGACCTACCAGCGCTGACATTTTACTTATGTGGATGATGGATTTTGAGGCGCCTCGTTATTTTTATAGGCCGTTGGTGGTCATACTATAGGTCCAAAGGGACCGGGAAACGTGTGTTCAGGCATAACCAATCCACTGCCCATAGGCGGGGACCGGCCCTACCGCTTCCAAGTGTTCACTGCGGGGAATCCTGAGGCATTTGCTAGAGTGTCTCGAATCGGAGAGAATCTTGCCCCTAGCCTCAACTCATGATGGAATCCAAATTTCCAATACGCCCTTGCGGTTTTGATTGTAGAACTAGTATTGGTGACATGCTATATGGTAACCATGTCGTCTAGGATTGATACTTATGATTCAAATCTTTTTATTAAAACATATATACACTAATAATAATATCAAATCCGTTTTATATGTATCAAGCATCTTTTGACCATTATAAGGTAAAACCCTATCCTCTGGTGTGCGTTGCATTGTGTGATGGGACATGGGTCTTATAATGGTTTCATTTTTCCAAAAAGCATTGCGCTATTTGACGATTTCCTTTATTATTATGCACGGAAATCCATTGGAGTAAACCCGTTCCGCGTTAGCGGCGTGGTCCTTGGATTTGCCTTATTACTATTAGTTAAACTAGTTAAGAATTCTCACACCAGTCCCATGACTGACCCGTAGTTTGTTTTCACCTTGCGAACTCGGGTGCCCTCTTTCCACACGGGCAGTCGAGTAGCTTTTTGCAGATATCTTAATCTCTTTAGCAGGATCTTGGATCGAAGCTTAAAGCTGTGTCCTGAGCATTGAAATCTTCCGCTGTGTATTGTATTAATTTCTTGTAATATAATCTTCCGCTGTAATATATTTATTCGATGTACTCTGATATTCTGTACTCTGATGTAACGTTATTATAATGTTATAAAAGTCTTTTGTTATTTGTTCTGATGTTGTAGTATGCCCAGAGTTAATGCATTCGAGAATTTCTAACTTTTGGGTCAGACCTGTGTGGTTTATGGTCGATCCAACGGGTGGGAATTTTCGGGTCATTACAAGAAGCTAAGTGGTAAACCTTAGTTAAGGATAACTAAGTAATAATTCTTAGTCAAGGAAACTGGACCAGTTCACAGATAGATGAGTAACCCGATATGGTAGGTCCTCGCTTGAACACGTGTGGAGGAGCGAATTATCTGACTTAGATAAAGGCTCCAACGAACTGGGTGACGAAGCAGTAGCTTTGGGGGACGTGAGGGTACTCTTGGTATCCCTCTGTGAGGTGGCAGATGGTCCATGAAACCTGGCCTCATAGAGGTTAAGGTCTGCGGTAGAAGAGCCAAGAGTATGCCTTGGTTGCTGAGCGATCGACCTAAAGACTGGGATGGATTAGCGTGGAGTCGACGATACTTGTTTTTGCCCTGGATAGCACGTCGCCGACTACCTACCATCTTTAGTCAATCGTGTACGAACAGAAAGGCAGAGAACTCCCAACAGACCATGTTCTTGCTATCGAGTCATGGGTGAGGTTGGTCAATAGGAATGTGGGGCATAGTGGGGCCGGAGTATAGTTCTCGTGCATGATTTTTCTTGGATTGCCTTTCAGTATTTGAGGGAGGGGTCACGTGGGACCATAGCCACGGATACAAAAACAGACCTTGAGGGAGGGGTCACGTGGGTCACGTGGGATAGTATACTTGATAAAAACCTGACGATGTGATACCTTGAATTATCTTGACACCGTAGTTTATCATGATACCTTAGTTTATCTTGATACAGTAGTTCAGCCTGTTATCTTGGTTTAGCTTATCTATCTTGTAGTCATCCTTATGTTTACTTTCAGTTTATTCATGTCATGTTACCTTTACCTGTTTTTATACTGGAAGTAGATAGGACTTACCAGTCTTTATGACTGACCCCGTTTTGTTTCGCCTCTTTGTCTTCCGTCCCCCCCCCCCAGGTTTTCAGGGAGGAAACACTGTTATTTAGTTCGGACTTCTTCTGCTTGAAGGTCATCACGCATGGCTTGGACTTTTCTTGGCTATGGCTACTTTACTGTTTTACTTGGGGAATAATTTATGAAATGGTTTATGCTTCTTTACTATTGCAAGACAGGTTTGATGTATTCTGATGTAAAAGGCTTTAGACCTTACTATTTTACAAGGTGATGAAATTTGTTTTACTTCCGCTGTTTTATATGTTCTGTCTTGTAATATTTCTGTGCATGTTTACCTCGATAATACTTCACCAAACCTAGTGCATTCCCTTTGTGAGTGACCCTAGCGGAGGTGGGGTGTTACATTTGGTATCAGAACAGAAGGTTACCAGACTGGGCAAAAGTTTTTAAAACCTTCTGAAAACTATTTGAGAAACCGTTTACAAAGAAGCATTTTTCAAGAAAAGTTTTTAAAGGCTATTCCCCAAAAGCCATTAGCACTATCCTTTGTTTCCTTGATTGAATCTCTTTTCCTTTCTTTCCTCCATCTGTAGTCACAGTAGTTTTAACTGTGACTAATCCTTGTCTAGCTACGAAGTGTTTTCCGTGAGATGGAGATGGTTCTTGAGAGGCATGTTACCGTGTTACAAGGAAGGGTAATAAGAGCAAGGATAAAGGACACGGACGTAAGGATAAGCAACTTGCTGATATGGCTTGATCCACAAAGGAAGACAAGGACAAGATCAGCGAGAGGGCAATTTTATGCTCTCATTTCTAGTGTACCTAAGAGGAATGGTACCGTTTCTGTTAAAGGCTTAGCCTTTCTTTTCTATCGTCCCGTCAAGACTTTGTCTTGATCATCGCATCATTTAAGTCTGCTTCAATAGTTAAGTCTCTGCACCTTAGTACTAGCATGGTAAAAGATCCCACTTTAGTTCCAAAATCTGGTTGGAGAGTCGGTCCATTTATTCATGACCTGTTTGGAATTGAGAGTATAAATGCCAAGTGTTGAGATTAGAAGCAATGCTCTATTGTTGAGCTATGGATGGATTCTAGGGATGAAGTGGTTATCCAGTAAGGGATGCCATTCTCAGTTTTGAAAGGAGGGTAGTTAAACTCTTAACTTGCCTTGGTAATACCCTCGAAGTCTCGTGTAACCTTTTGGGTTCTGTCATGGTTAGTTACCTAGAATCTCTTGATGCATTTATCGGAAATCTCTGATCCGATCGAGTAACGTTCACCACTAAGGCGGATGGTTCATTCCGCTTAAGCATGGGTTATAGGAATCACCCTAGTAAGTGCACGTGGTAACATGGATTGGCATCGGTAAACGAGATCCAGAATTCACTAGTGAATTTTGGAGAGCTTGCATGAGTACGCAGATATGGTTGAGCCAAGTATACTAGGGAAAGAATAAGTGAAAGTGAAACGAGAGGCGACAGTGAAATGAGTTCCAACTCATACCTTGGAAATAGGAATCAAGGAGCTACGAAATCATGAAGTCAAAGGCGGTCAGGGCACAATGGAATTAAGCTCATGGAAATGCGGCTTAGACGCGCGCAATATGTCTCTTTTTAAGAGTATATCTTTGATCCTTGGTTCACCTGTAGAGCTTACTTGCATGCTATCGCCTGGTGGATATCCTCGCGGTCCTGTTTCTGTTGCAAACCCCGTAAGGAGTTTGTCTTGTTTATCTTCTCGATCCTATCTTGGGAACCTTAGATGGAACTCTATGGATGTAAACATGTATTTGAAACATGTTATGATTGATATGGTTGCAAATGGTTGCAAGTGGTTGCTCGTGGATGCGCGAATACACATTAGATACTAGATTGACGCGGTCACGTTTCATGTTGCATATGCACGAGTATTTATACTTGTTTATGGATGAAATTGAATGTGTTGTCATGCGGATGTTGCATATGAATGAATGTTTGTGCACACATATAGTGTTTACATGACTAGGACTATCTGCATACATGTTGGATTCATGGCTCTAAACATACTTTGCATTAGAAAGATCATTCAGGCCTGATCATTAGCATTAGCTAAGGAGCATATACACACACGTTTTGCATATGTTCATATGGCATTAGAAATCGTCTAAGGACAATGGTTGCCTGTGGATGATGTTTTGAGTAGATGAATGATGGATGGTAGGATACGTTCTTCCTAACTTGGAGATTTCGGGGACGAAATCCTTAAAGGAGGGGAGAATGGAACAACCCGAAATTTAACAACGTGTTAAAACAAGAATCAAGGCAGAATTAAAATATAAAATCTTAATCAGGAGAAACGGGATGCGCCACTGCGTTCGTCTCGGAAAAATACGCGAAATAGAGTCCGAGTTTTCGAAAATCGGAGTCCGTATGACCCAGTTATAGCCCGTCAAAGTTTTCAGAAAATTTCAAGTTCAAAAATAGTTCAAATTTGAATTCGGAATTCAAATTCAACCAAGCAGGGCAGGCGGGAAAATTCCCGCCACCCCCAAGTCGACTGGGGAGTCGACTTGGGAGTCGACACACCCCAGGTGGTGTCGACTGCCCAGTTGACACCCCTGTCGACTTGGGTGGTCGGCCAGTTTGGCCTGGGTGTACCTGACTTGTTCCTCAAGACATGCTCTTGGGTCTGGTCTATTGGCCTGTGACGGGTTTTGAGGGTTCGGATCTATCCTAGGGTTAATCTAAGGGCCTAAACTACTCCTAATCTCTATAAAAACACCCTAGGACTTAACCTAAATCACTAAAAATCATTCTAGCAACTAAGTGCTGCCAAAATCTATCTTGATCATAGCCTCGATCTACAACTCCAAGAGCTTATGCATTCAAATCGGATCCAAATCAAAGGTGCTAGTTTGCTACATCAAATCAAGGGAGTGGATCAACGTTGCTAGGCCAATTTCATCACGATTCTTCAACAAAGGAGCCACCTTTCTTCGTCAAGACGATGCATGATCCTTCCCTAAGCCTCGCTATGTAAGTTCTAGCTACTTATAGATTCTAACGGTGGTTCTAATGTGACATGGAATAAAGTGCGATGAAACATAAGTATGCTAGCCTATGTGAACCTAAGTTTTCCCCTTTTCTATGATCTATGACCTTGGGCTAAGTTTTAGCTACTTAATCATGCCACTCATGTTATGTTTAACCTAGTTTATCTTGCAAGTTTGAATCTTTATCTATGGAATGTTAGCATGAACCTCTGGGAACCATTTGACTTGTGAAACATTGGTAAAGACTTGACTTTGGGGCTTTTGCATGTAAATGAACCCAAACCCCTTATGTTATTATGCATGTTTGTGGCCAAATTCCCTTATGACACTATGCATGTTTGTGGCCAAATTCCCTTATGACACTATGCATGCTTGTGGCCAAATTCCCTTATGATACTATGCATGTTTGTGGCCAAATTCCCTTATGATACTATGCATGTTTGTGGCCAATCCCTTTTTGACATCGTGCATGTTTTGAGGCCAATATGTAGCATAGTATGCTTACTATGTTGACTCGCTTTTACTTGGGTTGGAAACACGATTTGGGGTAGGTTAGACGAGCGTGATTATGACACGATAATTTGACATGGGATTTCATGAAAATATGACACTCATGATCCACCTAAATGTGGACATGACATGTGGGGGTAAACATGGGACTTGAAACTAGACACGTATGGGTTGTAAGTGTAATATGACACTAGACCAAACATGAAGGTGGCCAACTCGAGGTTGGGTTGAGTTTGTAGCATAAATCTACACGGACCCGCCCGGCTTAACTAGTGGCTACAAACAATAGGACCCAATGTGAGTAGTTGGTCACATAGCACTTAAAACCCGAGGTTAGACTAGGTTGTGGTGTAAATCTACCCGGACCCGCCCGGCTTAACTAGTAACCACAACAAAGTCTAATGTGAGAGGTTGGGGTGCATTAATCTAATTAATGCCACATGAAAAGGTTAAGTAATTTTGACTAATGATACTTAACCGATATGACACGAATGGGTAGGTTAAGTGAAACCGGACTTGGTTTCTTAATGACACTTAACCATATAAGACAATTAGGGGATGGGGTTAAGTAATTTACACTTAACTAGTCCGACTTGGTAATTAGATGGGGTTAAGTAACTTAGACTTAACTAATCTAAACACGGTAATTATATGGGGTTAAGTAACCTTCACTTAACTAATCTAAGCACGGTAATTCGATGGGGTTAAGTTAAACACTTAACCAATCTAAACTTGGTAATTCAATGAGGTTAAGTAACCAATACTTAACCAACTTAACATGATAATTTAATGGGATTAAGTAACTTATACTTAACCAATTATACATGATCATTTGATGAGGTTGAGTAACATATACTTAACCAATCTAATATGCGGACCTGATAGGGTTAAGTCACAAGACCTTTTAAATATACTTAACCATTGTAATACGATTAGTGGATGGTGTTAAGCTAACCCATACTTAACCAATCCGACTCGATAATCTGATGGGATTAAGATAATCTATGCTTAATCAATCTAACACGATAATCTGATAGGGTTAAGACAAATAAATACTTAACCAATTTGACTTGATAGGGTTAAGTCATGAGCTTCTTGGTATACTTAACCAACTCGTAGGCCTAAGCCTTGAACTTAAATACTTAGCCAATCTTGACATGATTCGTAGGCGGGTTAAGTCATGAACTTGAATGACAACACTTAACCCATTATACAAAACCCTAGCTCAGGGGACTAGGTTGAAAATCGTAGTTAACAAGGATAGCGGGAAGAGAAGCTAAGTGGTAAACCTTAGTTAAGGATAACTAAGTAATAATTCTTAGTCAAGGAAACTGGACCAGTTCACAGATAGATGAGTAACCCGATAAGGTAGGTCCTCACTTGAACACGTGTGGAGGAGCGAATTATCTGACTTAGATAAAGGCTCCAACGAACTGGGTAACGAAGCGGTAGCTTCGGGGGACGTGAGGGTACTCTTGGTATCCCTCTGTGAGGTGGCAGATGGTCCATGAAACATGGCCTCACAGAGGTTAAGGTCTGCGGTAGAAGAACCAAGAGTATGCCTTGGTTGCTATGCGAGCGACCTAAAGACTTGGATGGATTAGCGTGGAGTCGACGATACTTGTTTTTGCCCTGGATAGCACGTCGCCGACTACCTACCATCTTTAAGTCAATCGTGTATGAACGAAAAGGCAGAGAACTCCCAACAGACCATATTCTTGCTATCGAGTCATGGGTGAGGTTGGCCAATAGGAAAGTGGGGCATAGTGGGGCCGGAGTATAGTTCTCGTGCATGATTTTTCTTGGATTGCCTTTCAGTAGTTGAGCGAGGGGTCACGTGGGACCATAGCCACGGATACAAAAACAGACCTTGATATCTGCACCGGTAGATGACTTAAAGCTCCCGACCGAGTTCCGTATTTCTTGATTTGCCCTGGCACGGAACTCGGATGGCACATTGAGATACATGTGCATCTAGACTTGGAAAACGATTCACGATACATACGTGGGATAAAGGGCGCGGTTGACGGGTGGCATAATCCCTAGTGGCCCTAGGTGGCTTGAACCCAAACCGAGACACGGAAACGTTCATTAGGTAGCATAATCCCTAGCGGTCCTAGGTGGCATAATCCTAAGTGAACACGCGATAGTTCATGGTAAGAAAACATAACCAGATCAAGGGTAGCAGTCCAAAACAACATCAAGGATAAAATGGTACTACATTGAGGTGGTATAGATTTACATGGGAAAGCCCGTACGGCCTACGGCAAAGGACTGAACATATACATGGAAAGAAACATACAAGTTGGGAAAACCTACATATGCTGTATATTAGGTTGACATGGACCATTACATGACATTGGGCAAGGGACATTCATAGTTGATACATGACGCGGGTTGGGATACTAGTACGAGAGGTGCAGAGCAAAAATACATGTTAGAACCATGAGAGATATACTTGATAGTAACCTCGGGATATTATACATGATAGATACCTTGGGATAGTATACTTGATAAAAACCTGACGATGTGATACCTTGAATTATCTTGACACCGTAGTTTATCATGATACCTTAGTTTATCTTGATACAGTAGTTGTTATCTTGGTTTAGCTTATCTATCTTGTAGTCATCCTTATGTTTACTTTCAGTTTATGCATGTCATGTTACCTTTACCTGTTTTTATACTGGAAGTAGATAGGACTTACCAGTCTTTATGACTGACCCCGTTTTGTTTCGCCTCTTTGTCTTCCGTTCCCCCCCTAGGTTTTCAGGGAGGAAACACTGTTATTTTGTTCGGACTTCTTCTGCTTGAAGGTCATCACGCATGGCTTGGACTTTTCTTGGCTATGGCTACTTTACTGTTTTACTTGGGGAATAATTTATGAAATGGTTTATGCTTCTTTACTATTGCAAGACAGGTTTGATGTATTCTGATGTAAAAGGCTTTAGACCTTACTATTTTACAAGGTAATGAAATTTGTTTTACTTCCGGTGTTTTATATGTTCTGTCTTGTAATATTTCTGTGCATGTTTACCTCGATAATACTTCACCAAACCTAGTGCATTCCCTTTGTGAGTGACCCTAGCGGAGGTGGGGTGTTACAGAGTGTCTCGAAGCGGAGAGGAGCTTGCCCCTTGCCTCGAATCATGACGGAAATCCAATTTCCAATACGAGATATTTCGGCTTTATTTGTAGAGCCTAGTTTGGCAACATAGTAGCATGGGATGCTATGCCGTCTATGATTTATATTTATGATTGAAATTTTTTTGACACTATACACTTATTATAGTATCAAATGATTTGTTTTTAAACGTACCAAGCATGTTTGGCTGTTATAAGGTAAAACCCTATCCTCCGGCTTGCGTTGCATTGTGTGATGGGACCTGGGTCTTATAATAGCTTCATTTTTCGAAAAAACATTGTGTTGTCTTTCCTATGCACTGGTATTCTTGGGAGGAAACCCGTTCCGTGTTATACGGCGTGGTCCCTTGAATTACTCTCTTTTAAAGTAAAGTTTTAAATAACTGTTTTAGTTCTCACACCAGTCACATGACTGACCTGGAGTTTATTGTTTTAACCTAAACTCTGGGTGCCCCTATTTTCTACACGGGCAGCTAGTAGTTTTGGTTTTGCAGATTTATATTCACAGGATCCTAGTTTACAGCTGGAAGGATGCTCGGAAAGCTCTGTATCCGTGTATTACTTTCAGTTGTGTTTTGTATTATTTTCCGCTGCTATGTAATTTATTGTAATCTCTGATATTTATCGAATGTATTTTTATTCATACTCTGTATATTCTTGTATCTGATGGAATTGTTGTAAAGAACAATGAAATGTTCTTCCGTCTGCGTTCTGATTTGTCTTGTCCTCAACGCCATCCGTGCTTTCCTTCACGGGGGAGTTCGGGTCGTGTCATAGAACGAGTGTGAAGAGTATATTTTTAAAATGAAAACAAATTTTATTTTGAAAATTTAAATCAATTATACGTATTTGATTATTTATTTATAGTGATTTGGACAATCCGATATATAAAGATTTTGCATATGCGTCTTGCAAACGTGCATTCGAAGTTTGAATATACTGGATAATTATACAATCATACTCTAGTTGCCCGGGGATGATTCTGGTGATGGGGCACCGTCGCCAGTATTTATTTTTGAGTAACGAAAGTGAGATTTCTATTTTTCCATTAGACTGGTGTGAGAACCGAAACTAGATAAGGCCCATTGTTGTGAATTGGCATAAAAAAAATCTGATTTTTTTTGACTATATATCAAAGTTATGAGTTTGAAAAGCTAATTCACTAATTGATTGTTGATTGTGTTGTTTGAATAATTAAATGTTGAACCTTTAGCCAAATTGAACCAAATATTAAGCTGTATTGAAAATTATTTGCAATTGCATGCATGTGCATATATATACATTGAACAGGTCATAGCAAGGAGGCTAGAGCAGAGGAATAAAATTGTTTGCCCGACAAATAGGTACATGTTTATTGTATTTCTTGAGTTTTGGGTGATTTTGTGAGCCGATTGGCTAGCCGCTTGGCTTTTTCTTTTTCTTTTGGATCGAAGAAGGCCATGGGAGGCTATATGAAATGTAACATCCCAGATTTTTGCTGTTTTATAATGAATATTTAAATTTATTTTAAATATTTAACTGAAATAGTAAATGGATTTTTATTGAATTAATCGAATTAATATATGATTTAATTTTGAATATATTGAAATATCGTAATACGAAAAACGATAAATAATCGAATTCTAAGTCATAACTGAATTTAATCAATTCAGTAGACCAATATAAATTTTATATTGAATTTGAACAATAATTATTATTTATTTTTGGTGAATTTAATTATTTGAAACCGTTTTGTATTTTAATCGAATTGAATGTCAGAATCTGTACCGTTGAGGTCAGAATAGCATTATAATCTGAATGTGCCCATCGTACGTTAAAATGGTGGTTCGGGACTTCGAATTGAGGGACCCCGAGATATTTTCGTGTTTAAAATCAAAATAAAATTTATAATAAATGAAATAAAATAATAATGGCCGACCTATATTTACGCAGACCTATACCTCTACAGTCTTTTATTTCAATCTGTGTACCAATGGTCTCCTACATCTGATATCAAAGAAACAAAGAATTTATGGCGTGTGGTACGTA
This sequence comes from Allium sativum, assembly GCA_030737875.1. NCBI lineage: Eukaryota > Viridiplantae > Streptophyta > Magnoliopsida > Asparagales > Amaryllidaceae > Allium > Allium sativum. Next base: position 458,230,751 of record CM060909.1, read on the forward strand.
TGTCTTCTGTTCGCTCTATATAACCCATCGCCTTGTACTCCATTCTCAAATCTACATAAACATTCATTCTCTTTTCTTTCAGTAAATTGAAACCACCGTTTAAATAAAATTAAAATCAAATCGCAAATCGCGATTTCCATCCATCAGATCGAGCTCAAGCCACCTAGAAGTACTCGCGATTCACAGAACAGGATTTCGTCGTTGTCATCGTTGCTGAGTCGATTTTGGGAAGCACCAGTACTTGCGTTCTATTTGGGGGATTTGGTGAAGCTCGAGCACGGTCTGGAAGGGTTCGGGCTTTTCACAAAAGGGGAAGTCGATTGGGGAAGGTGCGATGTTAGCAAACGCGTGGGGTCAGGAGGAGCAGTGTTCGGTGGAGCAGCGTGGAAGTGGTGGTCTGTTTGTCTTGGGAATATTGCGATGTACTGGATTGTGAATTGGATGGTGCGATCTTGGAGAAGGTATGGGGACGTTGGGTCTGTAATAGGGTAAGTTCAAATTTCTGATGGTTGACTGGGGAGTTCGGAGTCCGACAGTATGGTAATGAGGAGCTCGGTCTTTGTTTAAGACAAAGGATGCAAGCATGATTGTAACGTGAAAGATTGGTATGATTTGTTTTGGGAAGGAGATTTGGTGGCTGTCAAGTGGAGTTGTGTATGTGAAGTTGAGATGGTGCAGCAGGTAGCAGCAGCTCGTCGAGTGGTTGTAGGCAATAGAAAACGAGAAGGGGCATTGCACGCAAGTTGATTGGTGAAATGCCATAGTGGGCCGATGGTGATTTTTGGAGCTGATTGAAGTTTTCGGGAGTTGTTTGGGAATTTGTCCATCAATTAGTCGAATGGTTTGCGGAAATAATAAGGTATACATTTTAGTTTAAAATTTATATAGAATAATTTGTTCATTAGTTTAAGTTAAAGGTAGTCTAATCGATAAATTAAAATATATTCATAGGCACCAAAAGATTTATTAGAGTAGATTCGAAGTTGTGATGTTTGGAATGGGAAAAAAAGATCAGCGATATGTGAAGATATATTCGTAGACCGAAACAAGGTATATTCGTTGAATTAGCATATTTAAGATAATTTATTCAATTGGTTTAAATTGATGATAGTTTAAAGCGATAAATATAGGATTTTATTTTAGTTGATTAAAACATAAGATTTTATTTTAGTTAGAAATCCGGTTTTCTTGGTAAAAATGTAATAAATAAATAAATAAATATAGCTCATATAACTCGGACATATATGAACACCATATTTAATTTATACAAGGTCCGAGATGCTAACACAAATCGAGTGCGACCTATGGCGGGAAATGGATTTGGATTTTTCTAGAGACAAAGGGGAATTCAAATCAAGTGTCTTCGATTTATTCTGTCGATTAAAATAAGGTGAGTAAATCTCACTCACAGATTTATATTTAAATTTATTTTTATCGTAAAAATAAATTTGTTGATTGCTTGGGTGCATGAATGAATGGTTGAATTATTGTGGTTATTGGATATTTCCCGCAACACTTTAGCGGATGCCCGCAGTATCATTAGCGGATGACCCCACGCCCACGTATATAAGTGGATCCCCTTTTTATATCGCGGTATCCTGCCTCGAAGCAGGATGGGTATTATTTCTGTTGACTAACATCTGTGGATGCAGGAAAAACAGGTTGGAGGAATCCAACTGGATTCCTCAAAAATATATTATCTGTTTGTTTGCAGGTTTGTTTGCACCTATACTGTCATATATGATGTGTTAGAAACCTGGTCAATTAAAATTGGTTGTTTTGATTGTTTGAAATATCACTGGGCTTAAATGTTGATATTTTAAAAATATCGGAAAGGGAAATTTCCAGAGTAAAAAGGGGAAATTCTATTTTTCTAAAATAGAAATTTGAAATTTGAATAGAATAAAAACAAGTAGTTCTTTTATAAACCAAGTTTATAAAAGAGGTGAAAGGAATTATCATTGGGTAATTCAGAAATAAAAACACAAGCGTGAAGTTGGAAAGGAAAAGTTATTCTTCCAAAGTAGAAATTATTGATTTTGACTGAAATGGAAATCAAGATTTGTTTAATATAGATCCTTAAATGGAGTTTGAGTACAGAAATTCAAACGGGATTTGAATATGGAATTTAAAGATAGAATTTGAATGTAAAATTCAAATATAGAATTTGAATATAGAAATTCAAATAGATGTTGAATATAGAAGATTTAAAGGAAACTCAAATATAGAATTTGAATTTCAAAGGAATTGAAATAGAATTTGAAAATGTAATTTGAATTCAAAGGAATTCAAATGGATTTGAATGAAGAAAGTTCAAATGAAGTTTAAAATATAGAGATTTGAAAATAGAATTCAAGTGGAGTTTAAATATAGGAATTTAAATCGAAGTGAAAAAGAGTTTGAATCTTTGAAATTTCAAAATAGAATAAAAAGGGAGTTTGAATATTAGGAATTTAAAATAGAACTTTAAAATGGAACTGGAGTTTCAAAAATAGAAATTAGAATAGAACTTCAAAAAAATGAAATTTGAAATCCAAATAGAAATGGAATATAGAAGTTTAAACGGAATGTGAGTATCGCATTTGAATAAGAAAAATTCAAATGGAATTTGAATATGTAATTTGAATATGGAAGTCGAACGTAATTTGAATACAGAATTCATATAGGATTCAAAGGGAATTAAAAATATATTAGACTGGAGTTGAATTTATATATAACGAAGTTTAAAAGTTTATATATATAAATATAATTAAAACGAACTCGCCGCAGCGCTGCAGTTCGTAAATCGGCGATTAAAACTTCAATTGAATATATAGAACTCAATTGAAGTCGGAATCCTTTGAAACAAGAAACGTCAGGACCGATTTGATAATAGCTTTCTAATGAAAGAGAAAAACCTGTATTTCGTCGTATAGATTTTGAGTTATGTCAAAATCAAATTTCCAGAAAAGCAGCGCCATAACCATTTAAAACCATAACGGTTTATTTAATTTTATAAAAGGATTTTAAGCGAATAAAATCCGAATTTCTATTTAGAAAATGTCAGATTTGAGTTGTAAATTATATGTGAACTCAAGTGGAGTGATGAATTGATTTTTGAAATAAAAATCAGATTTTTGATTATTGAATAAAATTAACTGATTTAAATAGAAATTAGTTAATGAGATTTTAAACTGATACTGGGATTTGGAATAAGTAAATTCGATTTGAAATTTATATTCGAATCGGAAAGAAAACTAGAATTGAAATTGAAATTCAATTTGGTTTTGAGCAAGTTAAATATTTTGTTTGAACATGTTATGTTCAAACAAAGAAGTGAAATAGGCAAAATAGCTGATTAAAGAATAAACGAGCGAAACTGAATTCAAACGATTGGATTGAGATGAATTGAATTGAAAACAGGTGAACATGTGTTAGGCAGATATGGGATGAAGTACATGAAGCTTTTAATTTATGTGCCCGACAAAAAGGTACACGTTTAAATTCCATATGAGATTTTATGCGCCGTATCGGCAAGCCGCTTGGCTTTTTTTTCTTTTCCTTTTGGATTGGTGAGGGCCATGGGAGGCTATTTGAAATATCCCGAAGCTCCCGGTACAAGGGAGGTTATGGCGAATTTTTCCGGGAATTTAAGGGGTTAGAGTATTTTTTTTAAGATAATTTGATAGTTAGAAATAAATATATCGATATATATATAGGATTCGATAAGGAAACGGATTAAAAATAGAATATTACAAATAAAAAGGAAATCGATAGGCTGGTAATAGAAAGAGAAGTGTATACGTGTTAAAAATGAATAATTGGGTTTTATAGCGTGTTTATTCGAGGTAAGTGGTTTTGTCGTTTTGAAATTGAGGATGTTTTCAGTTAAGGTCTGAGAGGTAATTTACCCCAACTTGATTGATTGCAATTTTAATTGATAAATAGCAAGATCCGGTCTCGAAGAGAAGTGTTTGAATAATAGTTTGATTGAATAAAATAATTTGGGTTGTTTGTAACGATGTTGTATACAACATTCGTTTTAACTCAAGTAATGATGTTTTGGAAATATAAAACTAATATTTCCTGAGTATAAGTAAAGTAGCCGGGAAAGAGATAAGTGATTTAAATTGTTTTCAATTTCAAATAGAATATATTTCCTAAATATAGGAAATAAAAGAAGATGGTATAGGGAAATGTTTTCCCAACTAGCGTAAGAGATCAATAAGATCTCTGAAAATATTTGGTTAACAAATATTGATGGGGAAATAGAAAAGAGATTTAATTAATGAAATATTAATTAAAAGAGCCCAGTGATTTGTTTGATATGTTGATTGAACACTTGTTTTTATTCGATAGTTAAATCACAGACTATCGAAGTTTTGACCATCGTTGTCAATATGGAGAGACCGGTTGGATTATTATCCGAAGAACCACTCCGTATTGGCATAAGCGTTGCGAACCAAGTATGCTGAATATTGAAGACGGAGTGAAGTGCAAGGGCTTTTTCTATTAATAGAAATTGTGCCTTCGGTTTCGTTCAATCCCAGAACGAACGTAAATGGACGAATGTCTGACAAAGTATTTCCAATGATCTAATGGGTTGGTCTGTATAAATATATATGGTGGCAACAGATTTATCCCCTTAGCATAATATCCAGAATATTTATGCAAATCAACTATTGATTAACGGATCTGACAATGTGGCATTCAAAGTGATTGTGCTGTCAATGGATAGAACATAATCGAAGCCTCAGGCCTCACAACCTGGAAATGACAAAAATCGGGCAGGCAGCATGGCTATGTGGGTCGCTCCCATTAGGGTGTATAATCACCTATCTAGAGAAATTCCTTTTTGTTTCTAAATCTATCGATTCTGCCCATTCGGGAAACGGTGGTTTGAGCCCAACCGTTGGTGATATACATTCGATACACTCAAGCGAAATGAGTGGTCGGTCATGTGTGGGCCGGGTTGCAAGACGTTCTTGTTGAACCCAGGTGTATTCGCCTCTAGAGATACATCATCGGAAGGTGGTCCCATACCTTGTCATAGTTGGAATCCAATCTCCAATAAGCGCCCTGCGGTTTTTGATTTTATACTATATATGTAGAGCGTGAGATGCAAGCGTTCTGCTATTTGGTTATTTACTTGATTAGACATTATTATAATATCACTGGATTTTGGTATCAAAATATTTTGGGTTATAGTAAGGTAAAAACCGTCCGTGTTTATGTGTGGACTGGTCTTACTATTATCTTTTTCTTTCGAAAAGAATTTTCAAAGTTAAACCGTATGGTTGGAGTTTACTCACACCAGTCCCATGACTGACCCAGAGTTTATTTTGTTTTGTTTTCCCTAAACTCTTGGGTGCCCAAATTTGTACGGGCAGTCAAGTGTTTCAGGCTTTTACAGATACACTTGGAGGAGCTTGAAGCAGAAGGCTTCAACGTTAGTTATTTAGAGTTATTTCCGCTGTACCAAATGCTGTATTGTACTCTGATGATGGTATGTCTATATGATATAAGGTTTTTGTACTTCAAAGTGATGTTATATAATACATTTTATTCGTTCCGCTGTGAGGTTATGTATTGTCATTTCTGTTCTTCTTCTATCTTTTTCTATTTTCTTTAACCCTAATGACTTGTATTTCTGTATTATTTGAGTTGGACGTGTGTTGTATTTGTCAGCTCAAATAGTACGGATTTTTAGGTCGTTGAAGTTGGTATCAGAGCTTAGGTTGAGCGAACACCTAGGCTTTGGTGGGGGTTTACTCATTAGAGATAGGGTCAGTAGCACCCTAGAATGAGTTGAGTGTATATATGAGAGAGCGTATTTGTAAATTGATATAAAAAATTATTTTATATTGTGTTGGGTAGTCTGTTGAGTGGTTTATGAATTCTGATCGAATCGTGGGACGCCACGAAGTCGATAGGAATTTCTAAATACTCGAACAGAAAATTTCGACACGGTATTGTTTTAAAGTGGGTAAATGAAATAATTTTACCCAAAATTATATTTTGATATGAAAGTGAATAATTTTCTAGAATTATTTATATATGGATGAATTGGTTGCTAGTATAAAATTGAAATGGTTATGGATAACCAAATAAAATTTGTGAATACAAATGAGATGAAATAAAATTGGATAGAAACCAGGACTGGAATTTAAAATCCCGAGTGTTTGGAAAATATTTTTTCAAAGTAGATTAAAATCATATAGCTTTGTTTTAGAAATATTTTTGAATAAAAATCATTTTAGATGGATTTTGAAAGTGATAAAGCACTGAATTCACTTCAGTGGCTGGAAAATAATTCTGATGAAGATCGCGACATCATCAGTGTTCATTTTCGAGTTTCTAAGTGATGGATTGCTACCTTAGAAAAGTTTTGATGGAAATTTGTTTGAAAACAAGTTTGGTTTAAAATTTCAAATATTTTGGATTTGAAATGGTTATAAACATATGTATACATTTATGAGATTCCAAAAGGATTTGAAATAAAATCCGGGAATTTGAATTCTGGAATTTAAATTTAACTTAAGCAAGTTAAATGGGTCAAAGTAAATAAATTGAATAGAATCAATTCAGATAAATTGGTGTTGAACTAATATGAATTGGATGTGAATACATTGGTCATAAATCATTCAGATTAAATGAATGTGAGTATATATGATGTGCAATATAAACGGAAACCAAAAGTTTTGGTTGAACTAAAATTGCAGAAATTGAAATGTTGAGTTTTAACATAGATGAATTTTGAAAAGTAAATGGGTTAGTAGCATTTTTTTTTATCTTAGTAATTTCGGGGACGAAATTCTTTTAAGGGGGAAAGAATGTAACATCCCAGATTTTTGCTATTTTATAATGAATATTTAAATTTATTTTAAATATTTAACTGAAATAGTAAATGGATTTTTATTGAATTAATCGAATTAATATATGATTTAATTTTGAATATATTGAAATATCGTAATACGAAAAACGATAAATAATCGAATTCTAAGTCATAACTGAATTTAATCAATTCAGTAGACCAATATAAATTTTATATTGAATTTGAACAATAATTATTATTTATTTTTGGTGAATTTAATTATTTGAAACCGTTTTGTATTTTAATCGAATTGAATGTCAGAATCTGTACCGTTGAGGTCAGAATAGCATTATAATCTGAATGTGCCCATCGTACGTTAAAATGGTGGTTCGGGACTTCGAATTGAGGGACCCCGAGATATTTTCGTATTTAAAATCAAAATAAAATTTATAATAAATGAAATAAAATAATAATGGCCGACCTATATTTACGCAGACCTATACCTCTACAGTCTTTTCTTTCAATCTGTGTACCAATGGTCTCCTACATCTGATATCAAAGAAACAAAGAATTTATGGCGTGTGGTACGTATGTCTTCTGTTCGCTCTATATAACCCATCGCCTTGTACTCCATTCTCAAATCTACTTAAACATTCATTCTCTTTTCTTTCAGTAAATTGAAACCACCGTTTAAATAAAATTAAAATCAAATCGCAAATCGCGATTTCCATCCATCAGATCGAGCTCAAGCCACCTAGAAGTACTCGCGATTCACAGAACAGGATTTCGTCGTTGTCATCGTTGCTGAGTCGATTTTGGGAAGCACCAGTACTTGCGTTCTATTTGGGGGATTTGGTGAAGCTCGAGCACGGTCTGGAAGGGTTCGGGCTTTTCACAAAAGGGGAAGTCGATTGGGGAAGGTGCGATGTTAGCAAACGCGTGGGGTCTGGAGGAGCAGAAGTGGTGGTCTGTTTGTCTTGGGAATATTGCGATGTACTGGATTGTGAATTGGATGGTGCGATCTTGGAGAAGGTATGGGGACGTTGGGTCTGTAATAGGGTAAGTTCAAATTTCTGATGGTTGACTGGGGAGTTCGGAGTCCGACAGTATGGTAATGAGGAGCTCGGTCTTTGTTTAAGACAAAGGATGCAAGCATGATTGTAACATGAAAGATTGGTATGATTTGTTTTGGGAAGGAGATTTGGTGGCTGTCAAGTGGAGTTGTGTATGTGAAGTTGAGATGGTGCAGCAGGTAGCAGCAGCTCGTCGAGTGGTTGTAGGCAATAGAAAACGAGAAGGGGCATTGCACGCAAGTTGATTGGTGAAATGCCATAGTGGGCCGATGGTGATTTTGGAGCTGATTGAAGTTTTCGGGAGTTGTTTGGGAATTTGTCCATCAATTAGTCGAATGGTTTGCGGAAATAATAAGGTATACATTTTAGTTTAAAATTTATATAGAATAATTTGTTCATTAGTTTAAGTTAAAGGTAGTCTAATCGATAAATTAAAATATATTCATAGGCACCAAAAGATTTATTAGAGTAGATTCGAAGCTGTGATGTTTGGAATGGGAAAAAAAGATCAGCGATATGTGAAGATATATTCGTAGATTGACCGAAACAAGGTATATTCGTTGAATTAGCATATTTAAGATAATTTATTCAATTGGTTTAAATTGATGATAGTTTAAAGCGATAAATATAGGATTTTATTTTAGTTGATTAAAACATAAGATTTTATTTTAGTTAGAAATCCGGTTTTCTTGGTAAAAATGTAATAAATAAATAAATAAATATAGCTCATATAACTCGGACATATATGAACACCATATTTAATTTATACAAGGTCCGAGATGCTAACACAAATCGAGTGCGACCTATGGCGGGAAATGGATTTGGATTTTTCTAGAGACAAAGGGGAATTCAAATCAAGTGTCTTCGATTTATTCTGTCGATTAAAATAAGGTGAGTAAATCTCACTCACAGATTTATATTTAAATTTATTTTTATCGTAAAAATAAATTTGTTGATTGCTTGGGTGCATGAATGAATGGTTGAATTATTGTGGTTATTGGATATTTCCCGCAACACTTTAGCGGATGCCCGCAGTATCATTAGCGGATGACCCCACGCCCACGTATATAAGTGGATCCCCTTTTTATACCGCGGTATCCTGCCTCGAAGCAGGATGGGTATTATTTCTGTTGACTAACGTCTGTGGATGCAGGAAAAACAGGTTGGAGGAATCCAACTGGATTCCTCAAAAATATATTATCTGTTTGTTAGCAGGTTTGTTTGCACCTATACTGTCATATATGATGTGTTAGAAACCTGGTCAATTAAAATTGGTTGTTTTGATTGTTTGAAATATCACTGGGCTTAAATGTTGATATTTTAAAAATATCTAAAAGGGAAATTTCCAGAGTAAAAAGGGGAAATTCTATTTTTCTAAAATAGAAATTTGAAATTTGAATAGAATAAAAACAAGTAGTTCTTTTATAAACCAAGTTTATAAAAGAGGTGAAAGGAATTATCATTGGGTAATTCAGAAATAAAAACACAAGCGTGAAGTTGGAAAGGAAAAGTTATTCTTCCAAAGTAGAAATTATTGATTTTGACTGAAATGGAAATCAAGATTTGTTTAATATAGATCCTTAAATGGAGTTTGAGTATAGAAATTCAAACGGGATTTGAATATGGAATTTAAAGATAGAATTTGAATGTAAAATTCAAATATAGAATTTGAATATAGAAATTCAAATAGATGTTGAATATAGAAGATTTAAAGGAAACTCAAATATAGAATTTGAATTTCAAAGGAATTGAAATAGAATTTGAAAATGTAATTTGAATTCAAAGGAATTCAAATGGATTTGAATGAAGAAAGTTCAAATGAAGTTTAAAATATAGAGATTTGAAAATAGAATTCAAGTGGAGTTTAAATATAGGAATTTAAATCGAAGTGAAAAAGAGTTTGAATCTTTGAAATTTCAAAATAGAATAAAAAGGGAGTTTGAATATTAGAAATTTAAAATAGAACTTTAAAATGGAACTGGAGTTTCAAAAATAGAAATTAGAATAGAACTTCAAAAAAATGAAATTTGAAATCCAAATAGAAATGGAATATAGAAGTTTAAACGGAATGTGAGTATCGCATTTGAATAAGAAAAATTCAAATGGAATTTGAATATGTAATTTGAATATGGAAGTCGAACGTAATTTGAATACAGAATTCATATAGGATTCAAAGGGAATTAAAAATATATTAGACTGGAGTTGAATTTATATATAAACGAAGTTTAAAAGTTTATATAAATAAATATAATTAAAACGAACTCGCCGCAGCGCTGCAGTTCGTAAATCGGCGATTAAAACTTCAATTGAATATATAGAACTCAATTGAAGTCGGAATCCTTTGAAACAAGAAACGTCAGGACCGATTTGATAATAGCTTTCTAATGAAAGAGAAAAACCTGGATTTCGTCGTATAGATTTTGAGTTATGTCAAAATCAAATTTCCAGAAAAGCAGCGCCATAACCATTTAAAACCATAACGGTTTATTTAATTTTATAAAAGGATTTTAAGCGAATAAAATCCGAATTTCTATTTAGAAAATGTCATATTTGAGTTGTAAATTATATGTGAACTCAAGTGGAGTGATGAATTGATTTTTGAAATAAAAATCAGATTTTTGATTATTGAATAAAATTAACTGATTTAAATAGAAATTAGTTAATGAGATTTTAAACTGATACTGGGATTTGGAATAAGTAAATTCGATTTGAAATTTATATTCGAATCGGAAAGAAAACTAGAATTGAAATTGAAATTCAATTTGGTTTTGAGCAAGTTAAATATTTTGTTTGAACATGTTATGTTCAAACAAAGAAGTGAAATAGGCAAAATAGCTGATTAAAGAATAAACGAGCGAAACTGAATTCAAACGATTGGATTGAGATGAATTGAATTGAAAACAGGTGAACATGTGTTAGGCAGATATGGGATGAAGTACATGAAGCTTTTAATTTATGTGCCCGACAAAAAGGTACACGTTTAAATTCCATATGAGATTTTATGCGCCGTATCGGCAAGCCGCTTGGCTTTTTTTTCTTTTCCTTTTGGATTGGTGAGGGCCATGGGAGGCTATTTGAAATATCCCGAAGCTCCCGGTACAAGGGAGGTTATGGCGAATTTTTCCGGGAATTTAAGGAGTTAGAGTATTTTTTTTAAGATAATTTGATAGTTAGAAATAAATATATCGATATATATATAGGATTCGATAAGGAAACGGATTAAAAATAGAATATTACAAATAAAAAGGAAATCGATAGGCTGGTAATAGAAAGAGAAGTGTATACGTGTTAAAAATGAATAATTGGGTTTTATAGCGTGTTTATTCGAGGTAAGTGGTTTTGTCGTTTTGAAATTGAGGATGTTTTCAGTTAAGGTCTGAGAGGTAATTTACCCCAACTTGATTGATTGCATTTTTAATTGATAAATAGCAAGATCCGGTCTCGAAGAGAAGTGTTTGAATAATAGTTTGATTGAATAAAATAATTTGGGTTGTTTGTAACGATGTTGTATACAACATTCGTTTTAACTCAAGTAATGAAGTTTTGGAAATATAAAAGTAATATTTCCTGAGTATAAGTAAAGTAGCCGGGAAAGAGATAAGTGATTTAAATTGTTTTCAATTTCAAATAGAATATATTTCCTAAATATAGGAAATAAAAGAAGATGGTATAGGGAAATGTTTTCCCAACTAGCGTAGGAGATCAATAAGATCTCTGAAAATATTTGGTTAACAAATATTGATGGGGAAATAGAAAAGAGATTTAATTAATGAAATATTAATTAAAAGAGCCCAGTGATTTGTTTGATATGTTGATTGAACACTTGTTTTTATTCGATAGTTAAATCACAGACTATCGAAGTTTTGACCATCGTTGTCAATATGGAGAGACCGGTTGGATTATTATCCGAAGAACCACTCCGTATTGGCATAAGCGTTGCGAACCAAGTATGCTGAATATTGAAGACGGAGTGAAGTGCAAGGGCTTTTTCTATTAATAGAAATTGTGCCTTCGGTTTCGTTCAATCCCAGAACGAACGTAAATGGACGAATGTCTGACAAAGTATTTCCAATGATCTAATGGGTTGGTCTGTATAAATATATATGGTGGCAACGGATTTATTCCCTTAGCATAATATCCAGAATATTTATGCAAATCAACTATTGATTAACGGATCTGACAATGTGGCATTCAAAGTGATTGTGCTGTCAATGGATAGAACATAATCGAAGCCTCAGGCCTCACAACCGGGAAATGACAAAAATCGGGCAGGCAGCATGGCTATGTGGGTCGCTCCCATTAGGGTGTATAATCACCTATCTAGAGAAATTCCTTTTTGTTTCTAAATCTATCGATTCTGCCCATTCGGGAAACGGTGGTTTGAGCCCAACCGTTGGTGATATACATTCGATACACTCAAGCGAAATGAGTGGTCGGTCATGTGTGGGCCGGGTTGCAAGACGTTCTTGTTGAACCCAGGTGTATTCGCCTCTAGAGATACATCATCGGAAGGTGGTCCCATACCTTGTCATAGTTGGAATCCAATCTCCAATAAGCGCCCTGCGGTTTTTGATTTTATACTATATATGTAGAGCGTGAGATGCAAGCGTTCTACTATTTGGTTATTTACTTGATTAGACATTATTATAATATCACTGGATTTTGGTATCAAAATATTTTGGGTTATAGTAAGGTAAAAACTGTCCGTGTTTATGTGTGGACTGGTCTTACTATTATCTTTTTCTTTCGAAAAGGATTTTCAAAGTTAAACCGTATGGTTGGAGTTTACTCACACCAGTCCCATGACTGACCCAGAGTTTATTTTGTTTTGTTTTCCCTAAACTCTTGGGTGCCCAAATTTGTACGGGCAGTCAAGTGTTTCAGGCTTTTACAGATACACTTGGAGGAGCTTGAAGCAGAAGGCTTCAACGTTAGTTATTTAGAGTTATTTCCGCTGTACCAAATGCTGTATTGTACTCTGATGATGGTATGTCTATATGATATAAGGTTTTTGTACTTCAAAGTGATGTTATATAATACATTTTATTCGTTCCGCTGTGAGGTTCTGTATTGTCATTTCTGTTCTTCTTCTATCTTTTTCTATTTTCTTTAACCCTAATGACTTGTATTTCTGTATTATTTGAGTTGGACGTGTGTTGTATTTGTCAGCTCAAATAGTACGGATTTTTAGGTCGTTACATGAAATATCCCGAAGTCCCCAGTGCAGGGGAGGTTATGGCGAAATTTTTCGAAAATTTAGGGTGTTAGCCAAATTTTTTTGAAAAATTTGAAAAGTTCTTAGAAACCAAAAAGTTGAAGAACTTAAGCCGTAGCGAAAATAATGAAAGTTGAGTTGGTTTTTAAAACAACTTTCGGCTTCGTTCCTTTTCGGGGACGAAAAGTTTTAAGTGGGGAAGATTGTAACAAACCGAAAATCTGGGCCAGTTTAAAATTTTTATTTTGGCAATTTTAATGAATTTTGAATATTTAAAATGAATTATTTTAAATAATATCGACGAAAAATTTATTATGAATGTAATTCGAACGTATATATTTATATAGATCGTCGTTATAATATAAATAATTATTTTAAATTATAAAAGTAATTGAAAATGGCCCTATAGTTCGATAATTCGATTTCAAACTTCAAATGAATGTAGCGGGTGCAAAATAAACCGGAATTTAGCGAAACGAAAAATAATATAATCTAATTGAGAATATCTTTCCAACGAATCCGAAAAATCAAAATTTCATAGCGGGAATCAAAAGTTATGGCCAAATGAATTTTCAGAATAGTAGCTATGGAATTCTTGCCCTTAAAAATAGCCATTTCGCAAACGACCTCGGATTTCAACGAAACCACTTTTGTTGGATCCGCGATGTCAAGTTATTGCTAGATTCCAATTTTTGTAATTTTTCGATTCAATATGTGAGCGTGGCAAAGGAAAACGCGTTTGACCAATTTTAGTTGATTTTAATCGACTGGAAAATGGCCATTTTTCAAACGGTCTCAGAATTTGACGAAACTAGTTTTGTTAGGACCGTATTGTCGATACGAAGCTAGAAAATATTTTTCTGGGATTTTTCGAGTTAGTATATGACCCCGGTAAATTGAAATGTGCATTCAAATTGAATATATACTGATTTATATTTTAAATTTAACGAAAACTGATCGAAACGATAAAATTGGCTAACAAAACATATCCCATTGTGTTCGGAATGGGGTTATTACGCTAGGGACGACAGTCGGTGGTTTCGATTTGGAGTTCGTTGTAAAAAGTTACTTTATGGAATTTAAAAATAAATAAATAAATATATATCCTTAGTCCTCTCCTTCCCTTCATTCAGTCAACGCTCAATAAATAAATCAAAAAAAAAATTGACGACCCATCGTGCCCTAAATCGCCACCCCCCACCACATCGACGGCCACTGCAGCGCCTCCACAGGCGGCGCCCTCCCCCTTCTTCCCTTCCAGTGCCTCTTCTCCCTCCTCTTTTACCCCTAAAACCCGCAATCCCCTTTTAACCCTAGCCCGCCTCCGTTCATCCCTAGCCACCCTCCTCCTTCCTCGATTCACGCTCGATTCTCTCTCCTCTTTCCAATGCACAGACCCCCACACCCTAGCCCACGCCCAAAGTCGCTGCCTACCTGCGCGTTTTCGGAGGCCATCGCTGGTTCGAGTTCGCCGGAAGCCACTAGAGAAGGTGGCGAACGCTTAGGGCTTCACGGCGGTGAAGGATGATCGGCGTCCAGCACCTCGGTGATGGTGACATGGTAAGCCCTAGCGGCTGAAGAGGGTGCGTGAATAATCGCCTGGAACGTGATAAAGCGACAAGAAATGAGAAAGGTAATCTCTTGTTTAAACGTGATCATTAGTAAATGAATTTAATTGTTAAATAAATACCATTGTTGAAAAAAAAGGGAAAGGAAATTTGCATTGTTTTTCAAGTATGAATTTGCATTTTTTTCCAAATTTAAGTTTGCTTTGATTCTATTTTCAGATTAAGAGTATAAGGAGCATTGTTTTAAAATCAGCTTTTATATATATACCATAGTTTGAAATTTTGTTTAGGAAAATAAAAATAGAGATGTAAAAATATTGTTTTTTTTATATAAATAGGGAAGTAAAGATATGGTTTTTATTATATGTATAGCACCATAAAAATATGATTTTTCATAATGAAAAGATACGATTTTTATTATAGAAAAGGTTTAGAATAAAAATATAATTTTTATATAGGTATGATGGTAAAAATATGAACTTTATTTTTATCGTGAAATTGAAGGTTAAAAGTATAATTTTTATAATATAGGAAGGTTAAAAATATAGTTTTTATACTAGTGGCATATTAAAAATATGATTTTTATTTTGATAGAGTTATAAAAATATAATCTTTATTAGAAGAACGATATAGAAATATAATTTTTACAACGAAGTGAAGATAAAAATTTGATTTTTATATAAGTAGCGAATTAAAAGTAGAAATATAAAAATATAATTTTTATATAGAATGAAGCGTTGTAAAAATAAATGAAGTAGAAATAAAAATATGAATTTTATTTGTTGAATGAAGCAATAAAAATATAATTTTTATTTGAACAGCGTGAAAAGACTGTATTGGAATTACAAGTGGATCCCGATGATTCAGCAGTTCAACAGCAAAGCACGGCGGAGTGGAACCCTTTGTGAGAACTTCTCACTTTTAATTTAATTTTCTAGTTAAAATATATACTAGGATGCAGACGGTGTTAAGTAGCACCCAACACCCGTCGTCCACAGACCATGGATGGCTTGTATGCTTGTTTGATTGATTTTGATGTGTAGTTGATTGTGTGATGTGATGTGAAATGAAATAAAATATTTTATATTGGAAAATATTTAACAGTTAAAAATAGAATTTTTAACATGCATATGAAATGAAATAAAAATAAACAAATCGGACGATTTGTTTATATACACACATTTGACTGATATTGATTGGGACGATAAATTTTACACATTGCCCAACTACACAAATAAAATCTGTGTTTGATTGTTTGAAAACCCCACACGGGTATTGGGGTGATATATGACATACACTAATCCCAATAGTTAGTTATATGTCGATCGATTGATTGACAGACTGTTATAAGCATTAAATATTTATATTTAATGCTTATACAGTGTAGAACGCACTTTTGATGATGGTAGATGATTTATCGTTGCTGTTATATACGTGTGGTAGAAAATCCATATAATTAACATTATATGGTAATTGATTGGGCCTCATTCTAGTTTTGAAAAAGAAATATTTGAAATAGAAATATTCGAAAAAGAAATATTCGAAATAGAAATATTCGAAAAAGAAATATTTGAAATAGAAATATTCGAAATAGAATATTTGAAAATAGGAATATAGGAAGCCGTATTGATTAGATTGACGCCATTTTGACGTGAACGATATTTAAATCGATTTTATTCATTTTATAATGAATATCGATAGTGATTTCAAAATCTGATATTTCGAAACGAATTGAAATTGAATATAAATGAATTCGAATTGAAATTGAATAGAAATGAATTCGAATTGAAATTGAATATAAATGAATTCGAATTGAAATTGAATATAAATGAATTCGAATTGAAATTGAATAGAAATGAATTCGAATTGAAATTGAATATAAATGAATTCGAATTGAAATTGAATAGAAATGAATTCGAATTGAAATTGAATATAAATGAATTCGAATTGAAATTGAATTGAAATCAATTTGAAATGAATTAAAAATGAATTTATATTGGAATATTCAATTTTGATTTGAAATTGAATATGAAGTTGAAATCGTTTTGAAAAGGAATTTAAAACGATTTATAAAGCACGTTTTGAATTGAAATCGACGAATTATATATTATATATATAATATAATGGCCTGAATAGAACGCGCCGCGCCGCGGCAGTTCTCGAATTTCGACCATTGACTTCGAATGGATATTGCGGGAGATCCGACCGTCGGATTCTCCTAAAACCGGAACCGTTGGGTTCGTATCGAAAAGAGCTTTCTAACGAATATTAGAAATTAGAAATCTAACGGTTGGATTTGGAATTATGTCCAAATCAAATTTGAAAAAAGGTCGCTGTAAGTGCAGTTCGATGGCCGTTGATGGAAATCGACTGTACGTGCCTTGATAAATTATTAAAAATATCAATAATTGGTGTAAAATCATAAGAAATGATTTGTGAAGAATAGGGATAAAAAACACCATAATTGAAAAGATAAAAATAAATTTTTATCGAAATGAACTAGTTTTGAACTAGAATAATAATTTATTTATTTTTAAAATAAATAAATTGGATTTGAAATGGTTTTGAAAATAACCAGAAATTCCAATAATTGAATTGGAATAGATTTGAATCGAAATTGTCTTCGGAATATTTTGATGTTGGATTTCGTGATTATACAAATATTGTTATGGAAATTTGAAAGATATATATATATATATATATATATCGTTATTTCCAATACGATATTTGTTGGTCGTAGAATTTGATATTGAATATAAGCCGATATATTTTCTATTCAGAGCCTTGTATTTAATATCAAATGTGATTTGGGTTTGTCGTGAATGGTGTCTTCATTAACACTGTTCTTAAGCCCAGTTGAGAAAAGGATTAAATCTTTTTATTTAGATTTAATGAAGTGTACCAATTAAATAATATTTAATTGGAATTGAATTGATATTTATTTTTGGGTTTATAGTGAGCAATGTTTTAAATAACACTTGTTCTTTAACCCGATAATTAATGGAATGAGATTTTGGGTTGTCGTGAACAGTATCTTCAATAATACTGTTCTTAGACCCAAAGGAGTTAAGAAAATCAGAAACTAAATGGAGATTAGTTAAGTTGAATGGTTTCTGGGGTATTGATCTGATGTTGGTTTCGGCCTTCGGGGTCAATACTTAGGGAATTGCTCACTTGCTAATTAACGGTTAGGGACTGATGGAAATGTGATGAGATTTTGGGGTTTATCATGAACTGTGTTTTAAATGACACTGATTCTTTAACCCAGTCAAAGATTAAAACTAAGTGGAGTTTTAATGAATCTTTAATTAGATTGAAAAGATCGAGAATGGAGTATCATCAGTTTTGCTCCAGGCGATAGTTAAATCTTTAATTAGATTTAAACGTGAAGTGGTAATTGAATTTACTGATAACACCATGGTGTTAGATATGAAGTATAACCAGTTTTACTTCATGGGATGAATAGGTTGGGGTTGGGAAACTAAAACAAATGATTACTTCGGTATAGTTCGCTAATCCTGTAATAACCCGGAAACGCGAGCCAGTTTAAAATTTTTATTTTGGCAATTTTAGCGAATTTTGAATATTTAAAATAGATTATTTTAAATAATATCGACGAGAAATTTATTTTGAATATAATTCGAACGTATATATTATCTATGTCGTCGTTAGAATATAAATAATTATATATAAATATAAATAGAATTGAAAATGGCACGGTAGTTCGATAATTCGATTTCAAACTTCAAATCGAGTGTACCGGGTGCAAAATAAACAGGATTTTAGCAAAACTAAAAATAATAGGATCTATTTGTGAATATCTTTCCAATGAATCCGAAAAATCTAAATTTCACAGCGGGAATCAAAAGATATGTCCAGTTGAAAATTCTGAATAGTCGCTATGGAATTCAGGCCCTTAAAATGGGAATTTTGCAAACGACCTCGGATTTCGACGAAACCACTTTTGTTGGGTCCGTGATGTCGAATTATTGCTAGATTCCAAATTTCATAATTTTTCGAATCAATATGTGAGCGTGGCAAAGGAAAACGCGTTTGACCAGTTTTAGTTGATTTTAATCGATTGGAAAATGGCCATTTTTCAAACGGTCTCAGAATTCGACGAAACTAGTTTTGTTAGGACCGTATCATCAATACGAAGCTAGAAAATATTTTTATGGAATTTTTCGAGTCAGTATGGGACCCCGGTAAATTGAAATGCGCGTTCAAATTCAATATATAGAGTTATATGTTGATTTTGATGAAAACTGATCGAAATGATCAAATCAGCTTAAGATACATATCCCATTGTGTTCGGAATGGGGGTAATTAGCTATGGACGATAGGCGGTGGGCTTGATTTCGGCTTCGAAATAAAAAGTTACTTTTTCTTTAAATTAAATAATTAAATATATTTTTATATAAAAGCCCCTTGCCCCTTTTTCTCCTCAGAAGGTCAACAAAGAAAAAAAAAATCCCACTCAGATCGGAGCAATCGCCTCCTCCGCCGCCGCTAAAGGGGCGCCATCCTTCGCGCCTGTAACACCCCACCTCCTTTAAGGACACTCGCAAGGGGAATGCCTTAACTTTGGTGGAGCATTTTAGTAAACAGAACAAAAACTTAAAAGACAGATAAAACAGTACTTGAAAATTTTTAACTTTATTACAGCGGAAACAGAAATCAATATGGTTACATCCTTTCAAATCTCAGAATTCAAGTACAAAATATCAGTCTTGTACAAAAGCCTTCAAAATGCATGGTTTAAAATCATAATCCCCATAGAACGGAAGCTATACAGAGCCAAGCCATACTTTAAGCACTTCAAGCAAAGAGAAATCCGGATCAAGCTAAAGTATTCCCTCCTTAGATAACCTGGGGGGGAACGGAAGAAAGGAGGCGAAACAACAAGGGCCAGACAAAAAGTCTGGCAAGTCCAGTGACTTTCAGCATATGAACAGATAATAATAATATGACATGAACATAAAACTGGATGAGAGATAACTGTAACAAGTGTAGCAGATATAACAGAAGAACAGAATGACATAAACTATTGCTTTACACTTCTCTGCACTAATACTAGTATAACAGAATTAGGTGTCACCCTAATGTCTAAACTGAAACAGGAACGGGTACAGAATAATTTAACAGAAACAGAATGTATAATTAGGTGTACACTAGTAATGGGCCTTTACCACCCGAACAGACAGTACCACGCAGAAACAGACAGGTGTTACCACCCAACAGAAATAGACGGTACCAACAGAAACAGACAGAACTAAGTGTACCCTAAAACCCAACCCCAAGCGATCGGCTCCCTAATACATAAATATCCTGTGTCGGCCCCACAGTAGGGTGTATCACTCCCTAAAGTGACAACCAATTGGCACAGACCTATTTACAGATGTCACGGCGTCTTACATCCTCAGAGGCAGACCGGGATCCATGCACGCACATGACCCGGTTGGAACGCACCATCAACACCCCTCGCCATTATCAAAATGAACTGCTTATAATTAGTTCAGTAAGCGTGCCCGGACCCTACCTACTGTTGGGTCAAAGTTTTGATACCAGAAAGGGTTACTGACTAATATGGGTCCCAAACAATAGATGACACAAGTAATTCCCCTCCTAACCTTGTGTCCCTAGACTAACAGATTTCAGATTAACTTGTTTAGAAGTTCAGACATACAGAGTTTAGATCAACTAGTTCATAGATCAAACAAACAAGTTAACCGGTTTTCAGACTAACGGATCAGATGTTCGGATTAACAAGCTTACAGATTAACTGGTTACAGGCTTACGGATTAACTGGTTACAAATTATCTAACTTTGTATTGGGCCTACGGATTCACGAAACGGGTTTATCAGATTCATTGGTCCAATTGGTTTAACCTTACCCACCCAACACGTTTTAGACATCATATTTATCTCAGATTTTCATTAATTAAATATTAATGCCCAAAACCTCTCACATTAGACTGACAGTTTGCGGCTACTGGTTAGGTCGGTTGGTTCCGGGTAGGTTTCTGTCGCAAACTGAGTCTAACCTCGGGTTTTCAAGCACGTTATGACTAACTTCTCACATTAGAACCTATTGTTTGCGACCACTGGAATATGCCGGGCGGTTCCGGGCAGAATTACGCCGCAAACTCATTCTAACCTCGAGTTAGCCATGTTTATCTTTGCGGCCAATTAATTAATGATTTCCCATTTATACCCATGCCTAATATACATGTCAATTATTCATAACTATAGCCAATTCAGATTATGTCAATAGCGGACTAATTATATCAACTCAACAGATATAGCAGATAACAGATTTCTCAGACTAGGCGACTTAGCAGATTAAGCAAACTAGCAGATTTAGTATTTTCAACAGACTTAACAGATGGTAGATGAACAAATCTAGCAGACTAGGTAGTAGAGCAGAACTAGCAGATTAAGCAATATAACAGAACTAGCATATTAGGCAGTATAACAAAACTAACAAATTAGGCAAATATAACAGATTTACTCATTTCTTAAAGTTTCACAAATATATCTTTCCCAATTATAAATCTTGCCTAAGTTCACATGCATAAATAATAGTCATGATGGACTATATAAACATATACCCCATGTTTGCTTTATATTTACATAGGATAGATTATGGTCATAATTTTCCATATATCGTATGTTTCAATTTTTATTAAACTTGCATAGTTCAGAAGATCCATATATAAATTATACCAAATATAATTATCGACTACTATGCATGTCTTATATTCCAAAGATCCCTTACTTAGTTGTTTATTTACATTAATAGATACCCTACTCTCATGTAAATCGTTATACCTAAGCCATATTCTTTTTATCACAAATCATATGTTCATTACCCATTTATGTTATAAATATAACATGTCCAGTCATATGTCTCTAATTTATGTTCTAACTACAATCCATGTTCTTTCCTCGAATCAGTCACCTGTTGGTCATGCCTAATTTATGCATCATTCATTTTACTACCCTAAAACAATTTAGCGTAGGTTAATCTCTTATGAGATTGGCTCAGGCTCGTGGTAGCCTGGCTATAAAACAGAAAGAGGAAAGAGATACAAAATAAGATAGATCCAAACAGAACAGATATAACCTCAGATTCAGATTTATAATTCATGTCACAATCAGAAATAACGTTTATAGCGGAGAATAACTGTACTTGCCTTGGTTGGATTAAAGAAAGAACTTTAGTTGTTGCAGAATTGTTGCAGAAGCTTTAATCTCTAATTTGAATTGAGTTGCTTAGGTTGATGTTGATTAGCTTCTAGTTTTGATTCCAGCAGAGTAGCGACGCCATTTTTATTTTTATTTAGAACAGAGGCAGAGAAGAAGCAGAATAGAATTGTGTGTAGAGGAGGCTAGGTCTTAGGGTGTATTTATAGGTGTAGTTAGTTGTTTTAGGCCTTTAGATAAACCCTAGGATAGATTAGAGCCGTCAGATTTCGTCACAGCCCCCAAAACCCAGCCCAAAAACCCATTCAGGTGCACCTAGGTCGCCTGGGCTCGACCAGTGAGGTCGACCCCCAGGTCGACACTAGGGTCGACACCCTAGTCGACCTGGTGGGCAGGTCGACACCCAGGTCGACCCCCAGGTCGACCTGGTCTGGGCGGGAATTTTCCAGCCTAGCCCATATTCTACATTTTTGAAATCTGTTTCGTTTTCTGATTTTTCGTGAAACTTCTAAAGGCCATATCTCAGTCATACGGACTCCGATTCACGAAATTTCGGACTCCGTTCCGCGTATTTTTCCGAGACGAACGCAATGGCATAGCCCGTTTCCCCTGATTCAGATTTTAAAATTTAATTCTGCCCTGTTTTATATCAAAACAAGTTATTCAACATACGGGGTGTTACATTCTCCCCTACTTAAAGGATTTCGTCCCCGAAATCTCTAAGTCCAGAAGAACGTATCCTACCAACCAAACAACCATCTACTCAAACCATCAAACACTGGCATCCATTGTCCTTACAGTTTCTAATGCTGTATGAACATATGCAAAGAGTGTGTGTATATGTTCCCTATCTAATGCAAAATCAGGCGGTCTTCTGATTCAGTTGACCTCCTTTAATGCAGACCATGATAGTGCCATGCGTCCATTATGTATGCAATTTTCCTACTCGATACATATCTTTTCTATATGTGTGTACGACCATTCAGTCATATGCAACATCCATGTGCTGAGTCAATCATTTTGCATCCACAAAATTTAAAAATGCTCACCAATCCATATGCAGTATGAGAGTGTTTTCGAGCCGATCTAGTGCCTAGTGTGTGTATATGCATCCACGGGAAACCACTAGCAACCACTTGCATCCACTTGCAACCATCAAACATAACATGTCTCAAACACATGTTTACACCCATTAGTTTCTACCTAAAGTTCGAAGATTCGATCGATAGGATACAGTCGAAAGATGGAAGCGAGTACAGATAAGTCAAATACTTTGTTCCCATTAGACATTGGTTGAGAAAATAATTCCCCTAAGTATCAACCCCGAAGACCGAAATCAACATCAGATTGACACCCAGAGGATCACCTCCTTTAGCCAATGTCAAAACTGGAAAGCAGAATTATTCAAATATTTACAGACTACTGGTACAGATCAGGTTCCCTAATGATTCTTAGGAAGCTAAGCATGATAAAAATCATATCCCACAAAAATTCAGAATGTATGCGTCATACTTGACGTCTAACACAAATATCCCTCAAACCCTAATCTCAAACAGATGAGCCATAACCCTTATGGGTCTGAGTCTATAGCGGAATTCAGAAATAATACTAGTATTAAAGTGCAGAGTATCAATTACAAAATCAAAATACCAGAATAAGAAAAAGTCTTAACTCCATAATCAGATAAAGAAAGTAAACCTACTATAGAAATTTTCCTATTTCTATCCTAGCCACTAGCCTCGAGAGTGTTTGCCTGCCCTCTATGCCCTCGTCTCTTCGGGCAGTCCCTAGTGAAGTGTCCCATCTCTCCATAGTTGAAGCAAGTGCCTTTCCTTTTTCTGTAATCCTTGTTCAGATGAGTCGAGCTCCCACAAGTAAAGCACTTTTTCCCCTTCTTATCTTCAGTCTTTTTATCCTTCTTTTGTGTTTCCTTTTTGGGCCCCGCTTTCTTATTCTATGGTTCTTCCTTCTTTGTCTCTTTCGGGCCCTTGTCTCCCTCGTGCAGTAGTGCCATGTCCACCAATTTCTCGTAAGTCGCTCACATGGGTACATGGGTCATGGCTAGGCTGTGCAGTGGCTCGTTCAATCCTTTAACAAAGCGGAGAGCCTTTTTATGCTGAGTGTTGACTAAATCCAATCCGAACCTAGCTAGTTGGTTGAACTGGTTGACGTATTCCTTGACCGTCATACTTCCTTGCTTAAGAGATAAGAACTTCTCTAGTTGTAAACTCCGTTCAGCTTGCGAGAGAAATTTTGTCTCAAACCTCGTTCTGAAATCCATCCATGTCTCAACCAGCCTCTCGGCGTTAGTGACTTCCCACCAGTAGGAAGCTTCGTCTTTGAGCAGCCATACCGCCAACTATACCTTCTGCCTATCGTCCACCTCGAAGATAACGAATAGATCCTCAGTTTCTTTGAGCCAATTCCTCGCTTCTACGAATGATTCAGTTCCTTTGAAATCCTTCCCACCCATGGCCCTAAAATCTCTACAGATCTTTGAGAAAGCAATTGCACGAGGAGGGGGTGGGGGAGGGGGATCATTTGCTGGACCTGCAGCGGCGGTCCTAGCCTCAAGATATTGACGAAACCAACCGGGTACATGAACACCCTCTGGTATCTCAGATGCTTCAGACATGCTGAAACGAAAAAGGAAAGGTTCAATACAAAAAGGACTGAAAGAAAGATATATGGCTCTTGGGGATTATGTTTTTCAAAATAAGCTTTATCTTTGAAAATACTTCCTTTCAAAACCTTTTTGAAAATAGTTTTCAAAACTTTTTATAAAATCTGGTAACCTTCAGCTCTGATACCAAGTGTAACACCCCACCTCCGTTAAGGACACTCGGAAGGGGAATGCCTTAACTTTGGTGGAGCATTTTAGTAAACAGAACAGAAACTTACAAGACAGATAAAACAATACTTGAAATTTTTTAACTTTATTACAGCGGAAACAGAAATCAATATGGTTACATCCTTTCAAATCTCAGAATTCAAGTACAAAATATCAGTCTTGTACAAAAGCCTTCAAAATGCATGGTTTAAAATCATAATCCCCATAGAACGGAAGCTATACAGAGCCAAGCCATACTTTAAGCACTTCAAGCAAAGAGAAATCCGGATCAAGCTAAAGTATTCCCTCCTTAGATAACCTGGGGGGAACGGAAGAAAGGAGGCGAAACAACAAGGGTCAGACAAAAAGTCTGGCAAGTCCAGTGACTTTCAGCATATGAACAGATAATAATAATATGACATGAACATAAAACTAGATGAGAGATAACTGTAACAGGTGTAGCAGATATAACAGAAGAACATAATGACATAAACTATTGCTTTACACTTCTCTGCACTAATACTAGTATAACAGAATTAGGTGTCACCCTAATGTCTAAACTGAAACAGGAACGGGTACAGAATAATTTAACAGAAACAGAATGTAGAATTAGGTGTACACTAGTAATGGGCCTTTACCACCCGAACAGAGGGTACCACGCAGAAACAGACAGGTGTTACCACCCAACAGAAACAGACGGTACCAACAGAAACAGACAGAACTAAGTGTACCCTAAAACCCTACCCCAAGCGATCGGCTCACTAATACATAAATATCCTGTGTCGGCCCCACAGTAGGGTGTATCACTCCCTAAAGTGACAACCAATTGGCACAGACCTATTTACAGATGTCACGGCGTCTTACATCCTCAGAGGCAGACCGGGATCCATGCATGCACATGACCCGGTTGGAACGATTCATCAACACCCCTCGCCATTATTAGAATGAACCGCTTATAATTAGTTCAGTAAGCGTGCCCAGACCCTACCTACTGTTGGTTCAAAGTTTTGATACCAGAAAGGGTTACTAACTAATATGGGTCCCAAACAACATATGACACAAGTAATTCCCCTCCTAACCTTGTGTCCCCGGACTAACAGATTTCAGATTAATTTGTTTAGAAGTTCAGACATACAGAGTTTAGATCAACAAGTTCATAGATCAAACAAACAAGTTAACCGGTTTTCAGACTAATGGATCAGATGTTCGGATTAACAAGCTTACAGATTAACTGGTTACAGGCTTATGGATTAACTGGTTACAGATTATCTAACTTTGTATTGGGCCTACGGATTCACGAAACGGGATTATCAGATTCATTGGTCCAATTGGTTTAACCTTACCCACCCAACACGTTTTAGACATCATATTTATCTCAGATTTTCATTAATTAAATATTAATGCCCAAAACCTCTCACATTAGACTGACAGTTTGCAGCTACTGGTTAGGCCGGTTAATTCCGGGCAGGTTTCTGTCGCAAACTGAGTCTAACCTCGGGTTTTCAAGCATGTTTTGACTAACTTCTCACATTAGAACCTATTGTTTGCGACCACTGGAATATGTCGGGCGGTTCTGGGCAGAATTACGCCGCAAACTCATTCTAACCTCGAGTTAGCCATGTTTATCTTTGCGGCCAATTAATTAATGATTTCCCATTTATACCCATGCCTAATATACATGTCAATTATTCATAACTATAGCCAATTCAGATTATGTCAATAGTGGACTAATTATATCAACTCAACAGATATAGTAGATAACAGATTTCTCAGACTAGGCGACTTAGCAGATTAAGCAAACTAGCAGATTTAGTATTTTCAACAGACTTAGCAGATGGCAGATGAACAAATCTAGCAGACTAGGTAGTAGAGCAGAACTAGCAGATTAAGCAATATAACAGAACTAGCAGATTAGGCAGTATAACAAAACTAACAAATTAGGCAAATATAACAGATTTACTCATTTCTTAAAGTTTCACAAATATATCTTTCCCAATTATAAATCTTGCCTAAGTTCACATGCATAAATAATAGTCGTGATGCACAATATAATCATATACCCCATGTTTGCATTATATTTACATAGCATAGATTATGGTCATAATTTTCCATATATCATATGTTTCAATTTTTATTAAACTTGCATAGTTCAGAAGATCCATATATAAATTATACCAAATATAATTATCGACTACTATGCATGTCTTATATTCCAAAGATCCCTTACTTAGTTGTTTATTTACATTAATAGATACCCTACTCTCATGTAAATCTTTATACCTAAGCCATATTCTTTTTATCACAAATCATATGTTCATTACCCATTTATGTTATAAATATAACATGTCCAGTCATATGTCTCTAATTTATGTTCTAACTACAATCCATGTTCTTTCCTCGAATCAGTCACCTGTTGGTCATGCCTAATTTATGCATCATTCATTTTACTGTCCCAAAACAATTTAGCGTAGGTTAATTTCTTATGAGATTGGCTCAGGCTCGTGGTAGCCTGGCTATAAAACAGAAAGAGGAAAGAGATACAAAATAAGATAGATCCAAACAGAACAGATATAACCTCAAATTCAGATTTATAATTTATGTCACAATCAGAATTAACGTTTATAGCGGAGAATAACTGTACTTGCCTTGGTTGGATTAAAGAAAGAACTTTAGTTGTTGCAGAATTGTTGCAGAAGCTTTAATCTCTAATTTGAATTGAGTTGCTTAGGTTGATGTTGATTAGCTTCTAGTTTTGATTCCAACAGAGTAGCGACGCCATTTTTATTTTTATTTAGAACAGAGGCAGAGAAGAAGCAGAATAGAATTGTGTGTAGAGGTGGCTAGGTCTTAGGGTGTATTTATAGGTGTAGTTAGTTGTTTTAGGCCTTTAGATAAACCCTAGGATAGATTAGAGCCGTCAGATTTCGTCACAGCCCCCAAAACCCAGCCCAAAAACCCATTCAGGTGCACCTAGGTCGCCTGGGCTCGACCAGGGAGGTCGACCCCCAGGTCGACACTAGGGTCGACACCCTAGTCGACCTGGTGGGCAGGTCGACACCCAGGTCGACTCCCAGGTCGACTCCCAGGTCGACCTGGTCTGGGCGGGAATTTTCCCGCCTAGCCCATATTCTGCATTTTTGAAATCTGTTTCGTTCTCTGATTTTTCGTGAAACTTCTAAAGGCCATATCTCAGTCATACGGACTCCGATTCACGAAATTTCGGACTCTATTCCGCGTATTTTTCCGAGACGAACGCAATGGATAGCCTGTTTCCCCTGGTTCAGATTTTAAAATTTAATTCTGCCCTGTTTTATATCAAAACAAGTTATTCAACATACGCGGTGTTACAGCGCCCACCCGCGTTCCTCCTCCTTCCTTCGCCTACAGCTCCTCTCCCTCCTCCATCCTTGTCGCGATCCATTTCCTCCCTCCAACGCGTTGTAGCCCCAATCGACGAGAACAAGATCGTCCCCATCGTTCAGGTCGCCTCCGCCGATGATGAACCCTCCTTCTCCGCCTCCAAGTGGTAGCCACCCTCCCCCATCTCCTCCTCCCTCTGTTCGTACCCCCTCCGACCCCCCCCCCCGAAACTTCTGACGCAGCAAAACGGCCCCTCCCCTCTCCCAACATCAACTGTAAGTATTTATTTGAGTTTATATTAAAAATAATTAGTTTAAAATAGTTAAGTGTAGGATTTCTACTTCGTTAAAAACATGATTTTTATATAGGTAGGGAGTAAAAATATGATTTTTATTCATGTAGAGTAATAAAGATATAATCTTTATTAGGAGAAGAGCAATATAAAAATATAATTTTTATAATGAAGTGAAGATAAAAATTTGTTTTTTATATATATGAGGTGAAAATGAAAATTTGATTTTTATATATGTAGCGAAACAAAAATATGATTTTTAGTGAAGTAAAAATACGATTTTTATATTTTATAGATAGTAAAATTATAATCTTTATATTTGAAAGTTGAAATCTTTATATTTGAAAAGTTGAAATCTTTATATTTGAAAAGTTGAAATCTTTATATTTGAAAAGGCGAAATCTTTATATTTGAAAAGGCGAAATCTTTATATTTGAAAAGGCGAAATCTTTATATTTGAAAGGGCAAAACCTTTATGTAGAGAATAGTGTGATAAAAATATAATCTTTATTATATGAACAACGTTGTAAAAATAGATTTTTTATCTATATAGTAGCGTTGTAAAAATAGAATTTTTATCTATATAGTAGCGTTGTAAAAATAGAATTTTTATCTATATAGTAGCGATGTAAAAATAGAATTTTATCTATGTAGTAGTAGTATAAAAATATAATTTTTATATACATAGCAAGAATATAAAAATGTGATTTTTATATATGTAGTGACTACGGGCAACGAAAGTGACAAAAGTCGAGAACGACGAAGATTTCTACACAAGAAGAGTCGTGGCGTTTGGATAGCTTTGGTGAGAACTTCTCACCTTTTAAAATTCCTTTTTCTAGTTATATTATAATATATGCTAGGATGCAGACGGTGTTTAGTAGCACCCGACACCCGTCATCCACAGATCATGGATGGCTTGTTTGTTTGATTGATGTGTTGTGAAAATTCTTTGTGATGTTGATGGGAAATCGATAATAAATTGTAAATGTGTTGAAATGAATTATTTGGTCGTTTAAAATATAATTTTTAACGTGAAAGTGAATAAATAAATATTTATAAACAAATCGGCCGATTTGTTTATATACATTGATTTGACTGATAATGATTGGGTCGATAAATTTTACACATCGCCCAACTGCACAAATAAAATCTGTGTTTGATTGTTTGAAACCCCACACGGGTATTGGGATAAAATACAGCATACACTAATCCCAATAATTAGTTGTATGTCGATCGATTGATTGACAGGCTGTTATAAGCGTTAGATATCTATATTTGATGCTTATACAGTGTAGTGCACTTTGGATGATGGTTGATTATTTATCGTTGCTATTATATACATGTGTTGTATGGAATCCATATAATTAACTTTATATGGTAATTGATTGGGCCTCATTCCAATTTAGAAAATAAAGAATATTATAAAAGAATGGTTCATGTGTTGACCGTACTCATCCGTTGAGATTAGTCATGTGTTGAACGAAATATTTTAAGCAATAAAATTTACATCTTTATCATTATAAAATAAAGGTTCATGTGTTGACCGTACTCATCTGTTGAGATTAGTCATGTGTTGAACGAAATATTTTGACAATAAAATTTACATCTTTATCATATATGAAATTAGAAATTAACTGGAAAATAGATGAGATGAGTGGTCTCCTGGATATTGATCTGATGTTGGTTTCGGCCTTCGGGGTTAATATTTAGGGAATCATTCTCTTACTAATTTACGGTTGAAGTCTGATTTGAAATCAAACGATAGATACCATAATTTTTATAAAATATATTAAATAACAAAAATAGTCACACGTGGACAGTACTCATTCATTGAGATTAGTCATGTGTTGAAAAAAATATAGATTCATGTATTGAATAGAATAAATATTCATTTGTTGAATAGAATAACGGAATTATTGAAATATACAAAGCCGTGTTGATTAGAGATGCGCTATTTTGACGCGAACGATATTTATATCGATTATATTCGTTTTTATATAATTGAATTGAATATATAACGAATTCGAATTGAATATAAAACGAATTCGAATTGAATTGAAAACAAATTGAAATAGAATAAAAATCGATTTGAAATGAATTCAAATTGAATTGAAATTTGAATTGAATTGAAAATGAATTTTAAAACGAATTTATATCGAAAATTCAATTTGGATTTGAATTTGGAATTAAAGTTGAAATTGTTTTTGAAATGAATTTAAAACAATTTATAAAATTCGTTTTAAATAGAAATCGACGAAATATATATTATATATATAATATAATGGCCTGAATAGAACGCGCCGCGCCGCGGTAGTTCATAAATTTCGACCATTGATTTCGAACGGACATTACGGGAGATCTGACCGTCGGATTCTCCTAAAACCGGAACCGTTGGGTTCATATCGAAAAGAGCTTTCTAATGAATATTAGAAATTTGAAATCTAACGGTTGGATTTGGAGATACGTCCAAATCAAATTTGGAAAAGGTCGCTGTAAGTGCAGTTCGATGACCGTTGATGGAAATCGACTGTACGGGCCTTGATAAAATTATTAAAAATAGTAATAATTTGTGTAAAATCATAAGAAATGATTTAGGAAAAATTGGGATGAAAAACTCCATATTTGAAAAGATAAAAATAGATTTTTATCGAAATGAACTAGTTTTGAACTAAAATTAAAACCCATTTATTTTTAAATAAATAAATTGGATTTGAAATGGGTTGTAAATAGAATTGATTTGTGGGTTTATCGTGAAGCGTGTTTTAAATGACACTTGTTCTTTAACCCGATAATAAATAGAATGTTATTTGAGTTTGTCGTGAATTGTGTTTTAAATGACATTAGTTCTTTAACCCAGTAAAAGGAGTTTTAATGAATCTATAATTAGATTGAAATGTGAATTGATAATCTAAATTATCAAATTTAGAAAGTTAGCGAGAATGGAGTATCACCAGTTTTTGCTCCAAAGAGATAGTTAAATCTTTAATTAGATTTGAACGTGGAATGGTAATTAATTTTACCGACAACATTGTGGTGTTAAATATGGAGTATTACCAGTTTTGCTTCATGGGATGAATAGGTTGGGATTGGGAAATAAAATAAATAATTACTTCGGTGCGGTTCGCTAATCTCGACTAGATTGGAAAACCATAATTTGGTTTGAAATGACATCCAAAGGAAGATTAAAGAATAAATTCAAAGAATTTATCTTGGATAAAATTAATAGGAACCTTTCCCTAAGAATATGAAATTTAGAAACTAGCTGTAGGTTAGCTAAGAAGAATGGTTTCCTAGGTATTGATCTGATGTTGGTTTCGGCCTTCGGGGTTAATATTTGGGAAATTGTTCTCTTGTTGATTTACAGTTAGTAGCTACTGAATTGGAATGAGGCGTATGTTGTGTTTGTGTAACATTTGTTTTTAATATACGCGGGTTGTTCGGAAAGGCCGGGTTTATACCCATTCTGAATAACCGATTCGACGATAAGTCGAAGATGATGACGGTGGTTGAAGACCGGAAGTCTTCACATCGTTTGGATAATTACTGATGATCCTGATTGGGCTGTACACCCAAGAGGATGGAAATCGTTGGTGGTCATCCAGACGTACTTGGAGATCGATGGATATGCGAGGAAAGTGCCTCCAGTTTCGTTCAGACCCAGAACGAACTTGTAAATGGATTGTGTGTCTGACATTGGACTTTATGCTGTGTTGATTGATCTCTATTAAATATACATCTGTTTGGCGGTGGAGAATTTATTCTCTTTCTTAACGCCCTTCTCTGAGACGTATGAGCTCAGAGGTTGTATATCGATGGACATCAGTCGCATGGCATGAATTGCCTGTGTGGCATGCTGAGTTGCATAGATCAAGGCTTCTATTGAAAAGCAAAGTTTTGTGGTTGATGATCAAAGCATGGCCTATGTGGCAACTTTGTTTATAGCGTGGATTCGCGAGCCT
This sequence comes from Allium sativum, assembly GCA_030737875.1. NCBI lineage: Eukaryota > Viridiplantae > Streptophyta > Magnoliopsida > Asparagales > Amaryllidaceae > Allium > Allium sativum. Next base: position 458,263,050 of record CM060909.1, read on the forward strand.
CACACCTCGGTATGAGTTAAAAACAGGATAAGGACTGCAGGGAGAGCAAGACGTTTCTTTCTAGCTTTGGTGGTGTCAGTGAATTACCAGCCCTGACATTTATATACTTTTCACCTATGTGGTTGTTGGATGTGGCGCCTCGATTTTAGGTCTATAAGGACCGGGAAACGTGTGTTCAGGAATAACTAATCCTCAAACGTAAGAGAGGACCGGCCCTGAAGCATCCAGGGGTTACCCAGAGTGTGTAGTCCCGAGGAATTTGCTATAGTGTCTCGAAGCAGAGAGGAGCTTGTCCCTTGCCTCGAGTCATCATGGAAATCCAATTTACAATACATGTATCTTGGTTTTATTTATAGAGCCTAGTATGGCGACATGATAGATGGTACCCATGCTGTCTAGGATTGATATTTATGATTGAAATTGTTTTTGACACTATACACTTATTATAGTATCACATGATTTGTTTTTAAAACGTACCAAGCACGTTTGGCAATTATAAGGGAAAACCTTATACTCCGGCTTGCGTTGCATTGTGTGATGGGACCTGGGTCTTATAATAGCTTCATTTTTCGAAAAAGCATTGCGCTATTTATTCTATGCACTGGTATTCTTGGGAGGAAACCCGTTCCGTGTTATACGGCGTGGTCCCTTGAATTACTCTCTTCTAAAGTAAAGTTTTAAATACCTGTTTTAGTTCTCACACCAGTCACATGACTGACCTGGCGTTTATTGTTTTAACCTAAACTCTGGGTGCCCTTATTTTCTACATGGGCAGCTAGTAGTTTTGGTTTTGCAGATTTATATTCACAGGATCCTGATTTACAGTTGGAACGATGCTCGGAAAGCTCTGTATCCGTGTATTACTTTCAGTTCTCACAAATTCCGACTAGTTTGAAATGATATTCAAAGGAAGATTAAAGAATAAATTTAAAAGAATTTATCTTTGATAAAATTAATGGGAACCTTTCCCTATGAATGTGAAATTTAGAAACTAACTATAGGTTGGCTAAGATGAATGGTTTCCTGGGTATTGATCTGATGTTGGTTTCGGCCTTCGGGGTTAATATTTGGGGAATTATTCTCTGGCAAATTTACGGTTAGTGACTGATGAATTGGAATGAGGCATATGTTGTGTTTGTGTAACACATGTTTATTATATATGCGAGTTATTCGGAAAGACTGGGTTTATCCCATTCTGAATAACTGATACGACGATAAGTCGAAGATGAAGACGGTGGTTGAAGACCGGAAGTCTTCACATCGTTTGGGTGATTACTGATGATCTTGATTGGGATGTACACCCAAGAAGATGGAAACAGTTGGTGATCGTCCAGACGTACTTGGAGATCGATGGATATGCGGGGTACTAGGTGCCTCCGGTTTCATTCAGACCCAGAACAGACTTGTAAATGGACTGTGTGTATGACATCGGATTTCATTCTATGTGACTGATATCGGTTGCATAGATTGGTTTGCCTATGTGGCATGCTAAGAAGCAAATGATCAAGGCTTCTGTTGAAAAGCAAAGTCTTGTGGTTGATGATCGAAGCACGGCCTTTGTGGCGTAGCTTTGTGTAACGTTTACTTCGCGAGTTTCACACCCGGTGGTGAACCAAAAACGGGAGAGGACCTCAGGGAGGACATGCGTTTCTTTCTAGCTAGAAGTGGCGTCAGTGGTTTTACACGCCCTGACGAGTTCGACTTATGTGGTTGTTGCTGTTGTGAGGCGCATCGGTTTGATCGGACGATCCGGGTCTGATGGAGTCATTTGTTGGCTCATTTACGCCCCATAGGGCGGAGAGACGTATTGTTCAGGCATAATAATCCACATCGTTGGACCGGCCCTGACGATCCAAGGCCCACCTGAGTCAGTGTCCTGAGACAAGGGCTAGATTGTCTCGAATCGATTGAGGACTATCTTTTGCCTCGGTTCACAGATGGAAACCCAACTTCCAAATACGTGACATTTGCGGTTTTATTTGTAGAGCCTAGTATTGGCGACATGATATATGGTACCCATGCCGCCTATGATTGATATTTATGATTTGAAGTTGCTTTATACACTATGCACTTATAATAGTATCAAATGATTTGTTTTAAACGTACTAAGCATGTTTGGCTATTATATGGGAAAACCCTATCCTCCGGCTTGCGTTGCATTGTATGATGGGACCTGGGTCTTATAAAGCTTCATTGTTCTTTATTTAGCATTGCGCTGTTTGTTTTATGCACTGGTATTCTTGGGAGGAAACCCGTTCCGTGTTATACGGCGTGGTCCCTTGATTTACCTAGCTTTAAAAATAAAGAATAATAACTGTTTTAGTTCTCACACCAGTCCCATGACTGACCTGGAGTTTATTGTTTTAACCTAAACTCTCGGTGCCTTTATTTTGACACGGGCAGCTAGTAGTTTTGGTTTTGCAAATCTATATTCACAGGATCCTGGTCTACAGCTGGAATGATATCCGGAAAGCTTTGTATCCGTATCGTTAAAGATTTTTATTCACAGGATCCTGGTCTACAGCTGGAATGGCCATTTTTCAAATGGTCTCAGAATTTGACGAAACTAGTTTTGTTAGGACCGTATCGTTGATACGAAGCTAGAAAATATTTTTCTGGGATTTTTCGAGTTAGTATATGACCCCGGTAAATTGAAATGTGCGTTCAAATTGAATATATACTGATTTATATTTTAAATTTAACGAAAACTAATCAAAACGATAAAATTTGCTAACAAAACATATCCTATTGTGTTCGGAATGGGGGTATTACGCTAGGGACGACAGTCGGTGGGTTCGATTTGGAGTTCGTTGTAAAAAGTTACTTTATGGAATTTAAAAATAAATAAATTAATATATATCCTTAGTCCTCTCCTTCCCTTCATTCAGTCAACGCTCAATAAATAAATCAAAAAAAAAAAACTGAAGACCCATCGTGCCCTAAATCGCCACCCCCACCACATCGACGGCCACCGCAACGCCTCCACAGGCGGCGCCCTCCCCCTTCTTCCCCTCCAGCGCCTCTTCTCCCTCCTCTTCTACCCCTAAAACCCGCAATCCCCTTTTAACCCTAGCCCGCCTCCGTTCATCCCCAGCCACCCTCCTCCTTCATCGATCCGCGCTCGATTCTCTCTCCTCTTTCCAATGCACAGACCCCCACACCCTAGCCCACGCCCAAAGTCGCAGCCTACCTGCGCGTTTTCCGAGGCCATCGCTGGTTCGAGTTCGCCGGAAGCCACTAGAGAAGGTGGCGCACGCTTAGGGCTTCACGGCGGTGAAGGATGATCGGCATCCAGCGCCTCGGTGATGGTGAAATGGCAAGCCCTAGCGGCTGAAGAGGGTGCATGAATAATCGCCTGGAACGTGATAAAGCGACAAGAAAGGAGAAAGGTAATCTCTTGTTTAAACGTGATCATTAGTAAATGAATTTAATTGTTAAATAAATACCATTGTTGAAAAGAAAAGGGAAAGGAAATTTGCATTGTTTTTCAAGTATGAATTTGCATTGTTTTTCAAATATAAGTTTGCTTTGATTCTATTTTCAGATTAAGAGTATAAGGAGCATTGTTTTAAAATCAGCTTTTATATATTTACCATAGTTTGAAATTTTGTTTAGGAAAATATAAATAGAGACGTAAAAATATTTTTTTTATATAAATAGGGAAGTAAAAATATGGTTTTTATTATATGTATAACACCATAAAAATATGATTTTTCATAACGAAAAGATACGCTTTTTATTATAGAAAAGGTTTAGAATAAAAATATAATTTTTATATAGGTATGAGGTAAAAATATGAACTTTATTTTTATCGTGAAATTGAAGGTTAAAAATATAATTTTTATAATATAGGAAGGTTAAAAATATAGTTTTTATACTAGTGGCATATTAAAAATATGATTTTAATTTAGATAGAGTTATAAAAATATAATCTTTATTAGAAGAAGAACGATATAGAAATATAATTTTTACAACGAAGTGAAGATAAAAGTTCGATTTTTATATAAGTAGCAAATTAAAAGTAGAAATATAAAAATATAATTTTTATATATAATGAAGCGTTGTAAAAATAAATGAAGTAGAAATAAAAATATGAATTTTTATTTGTTGAATGAAGCAATAAAAATATAATTTTTATTTGAACAGCGTGAAAAGACTGTATCGGAATTACAAGTGGATCCAGATGATTCAGCAGTTCAACAGCAAAGCATGGCGGAGTGGAACCCTTTGTGAGAAATTCTCACTTTTAATTTAATTTTCTAGTTAAAATATATACTAGGATGCAGACAGTGTTTAGTAGCACCCGACACCCATCGACCACAGACCATGGACGGCTTGTATACTTGTTTGTTTGATTTTGATGTGTAGTTGATTGTGTGATGTGATGTGAAATGAAATAAAATATTTTATAATGGAAAATATTTAATAGTTAAAAATAGAATTTTTAACATGCATATGAAATGAAATAAAAATAAACAAATCAGACGATTTGTTTATATACACACATTTGACTGATATTGATTGGGACGATAAATTTTACACATCGCCCAACTGCACCAATAAAATCTGTGTTTGATTGTTTGAAAACCCCACACGGGTATTGGGGTGATATATGACATACACTAATCCCAATAGTTAGTTATATGTCGATCGATTGATTGACAGACTGTTATAAGCGTTAAATATTTATATTTGATGCTTATACAGTGTAGAACGCACTTTGGATGGTGGTGGATGATTTATCATTGCTGTTATATACGTGTGGTAGAAAATCCATATAATTAACATTATATGGTAATTGATTGAGCCTCATTCCAGTTTTGAAAAAGAAATATTTGAAATAGAAATATTCGAAAAAGAAATATTTGAAATAGAAATATTCGAAATAGAATATTTGAAAATAGGAATATAGGAAGCCGTATTGATTAGATTGACGCCATTTTGACGTGAACGGTATTTATATCGATTTTATTCATTTTATAATGAATATCGATAGTGATTTCAAAATCTGATATTTCGAAACGAATTGAAATTGAATATAAATGAATTCGAATTGAAATTGAATAGAAATGAATTCGAATTGAAATTGAATATAAATGAATTCGAATTGAAATTGAATATAAATGAATTCAAATTGAAATTGAATAGAAATGAATTCGAATTGAAATTGAATATAAATGAATTCGAATTGAAATTGAATAGAAATGAATTCGAATTGAAATTGAATATAAATGAATCCGAATTGAAATTGAATATAAATGAATTTGAATTGAAATTGAATTGAAATCAATTTGAAATAAATTTAAAACGAATTTATATTGGAATATTTAATTTTGATTTGAAATTGAATATAAAGCGGAAATCGTTTTGAAAAGGAATTTAAAACGATTTATAAAGCACGTTTTGAATTGAAATCGACGAAGTATATATTATATATATAATATAATGGCCTGAATAGAACGCGCCACGCCGCGGCAGTTCGCGAATTTCGACCATTGACTTCGAATGGATATTGCGGGAGACCGACCGTCAGATTCTCCTAAAACCGGAACCGTTGGGTTCGTATCGAAAAGAGCTTTCTAACGAATATTAGAAATTAGAAATCTAACGGTTGGATTTGGAATTATGTCCAAATCAAATTTGAAAAAAGGTCGCTGTAAGTGCAGTTCGATGGCCGTTGATGGAAATCGACTGTACGGGCCTTGATAAAATTATTAAAAATATCAATAATTTGTGTAAAATCATAAGAAATGATTTGTTAAGAATTGTAATGAAAAACTCCATATTTGAAAAGATAAAAATAGTTTTTTATCGAAATGAACTAGTTTTGAACTAGAGTAATAATTATTTATTTTTAAAATAAATAAATTGGATTTGAAATGGTTTTGAAAATAACCAGAAATTCCAATAATTGAATTGGAATAGATTTGAATCGAAATTGTCTTCGGAATATTTTGATGTTGGATTTCGTGATTATACAGATATTGTTATGGAAATTTGAAAGATATATATATATATCGTTATTTCCAATACGATATTTGTTTGTTGTAGAATTTGATATTGAATATAAGCCGATATATTTTCTATTCAGAGCCTTGTATTTAATATCAAACGTGATTTGGGTTTGTCGTGAATGGTGTCTTCATTAACACTGTTCTTAAGCCCAGTTGAGAAAAGGATTAAATCTTTTTATTTAGATTTAATGAAGTGTACCAATTAAATAATATTTAATTGGAATTGAATTGATATTGATTTTTGGGTTTATAGTGAGTAGTGTTTAAATAACACTTGTTCTTTAACCCGATAATTAATGGAATGAGATTTTGGGTTGTCGTGAACGGTATCTTCAATAATACTGTTCTTAGACCCAAAGAAGTTAAGAAAATCAGAAACTAACTGGAGATTAGTTAAGTTGAATGGTTTTTGGGGTATTGATCTGATGTTGGTTTCGGCCTTCGGGGTTAATACTTAGGGAATTGCTCACTTGCTAATTTACGGTTAGGGACTGATGGAAATGTGATGAGATTTTGGGGTTTATCGTGAACCGTGTTTTAAATGACACTGATTCTATAACCCAGTCAAAGATTAAAACTAAGTGGAGTTTTAATGAATCTTTAATTAGATTGAAAAGATCGAGAATGGAGTATCACCAGTTTTTCTCCAGGCGATAGTTAAATCTTTAATTAGATTTAAACGTGAAATGGTAATTGAATTTACCGATAACACCGTGGTGTTAGATATGAAGTATAACCAGTTTTACTTCATGGGATGAATAGGTTGGGGTTGGAAAATCAAAACAAATGATTACTTCAGGATAGTTCGCTAATCCTGACTAGTTTGAAATGATATTCAAAGGAAGTTTAAAGAATAAATTTAAAAGAATTTATCTTTGATAAAATTAATGGGAACCTTTCCCTATGAATGTGAAATTTAGAAACTAACTATAGGTTGGCTAAGATGAATGGTTTCCTGGGTATTGATCTGATGTTGGTTTCGGCCTTCGGGGTTAATATTTGGGGAATTATTCTCTGGCAAATTTACGGTTAGTGACTGATGAATTGGAATGAGGCGTATGTTGTGTTTGTGTAACACATGTTTATTATATACGCGAGTTATTCGGAAAGACCGGGTTTATCCCATTCTGAATAACTGATACGACGATAAGTCGAAGATGAAGACGGTGGTTGAAGACCGGAAGTCTTCACTTCGTTTGGGTGATTACTGATGATCTTGATTGGGATGTACACCCAAGAAGATGGAAACAGTTGGTGATCGTCCAGACGTACTTGGAGATCGATGGATATGCGGGGTACTAGGTGCCTCCGGTTTCGTTCAGACCCAGAACGGACTTGTAAATGGACTGTGTGTCTGACATCGGATTTCATTCTGTGTGATTGATATCGGTTGCATAGAGTGGTTTGCCTGTGTGGCATGCTAAGATGCAAATGATCAAGGCTTCTGTTGAAAAGCAAAGTCTTGTGGTTGATGATCGAAGCACGGCCTTTGTGGCGTAGCTTTGTGTAACGTTTACTTCGCGAGTTTCACACCTGGTGGTGAACAAAAAAAGGGAGAGGACCTCAGGGAGGACATGCGTTTCTTTCTAGCGTCAGCGGTTTTACACGCCCTGACGAGTTCGACTTATGTGGTTGTTGCTGTTGCGAGGCGCCTCAGTTTGATCTGACGATCCGGGTCCGAGGAGTCATTTGTTGGCTCATTTACGCCTCATAGGGCGGAGTGACGTATTGTTCAGGCATAATAATCCACATCGGTGGACCGGCCCTGACGATCCAAGGCCCACCTGAGTCTGGGTCCTGAGACATGGGCTAGATTGTCTCGAATCGGTTGAGGACTATCTTTTGCCTCGGTTCACAGATGGAAACCCAACTTCCAAATACGTGACATTTGCGGTTTTATTTGTAGAGCCTAGTATTGGCGACATGATATATGGTACCCATGCCGCCTATGATTGATATTTATGATTTGAAGTTGCTTTATACACTATGCACTTATAATAGTATCAAATGATTTGTTTTAAACGTACTAAGCATGTTTGGCTATTATATGGGAAAACCCTATCCTTCGGCTTGCGTTGCATTGTATGATGGGACTTGGGTCTTATAATAGCTTCATTGTTCTTTATTTAGCATTGCGCTGTTTGTTTTATGCACTGGTATTCTTGGGAGGAAACCCGTTCCGTGTTATACGGCGTGGTCCCTTGATTTACCTAACTTTAAAAATAAAGAATAATAACTGTTTTAGTTCTCACACCAGTCCCATGACTGACCTGGAGTTTATTGTTTTAACCTAAACTCTGGGTGCCCTTATTTTGACACGGGCAGCTAGTAGTTTTGGTTTTGCAGATTTATATTCACAGGATCCTGGTCTACAGCTGGAATGATATCCGGAAAGCTTTGTATCCGTATATCTCCTTCAGTTGTGTAATGTATTATTTTCCGCTGCTATGTAATGTATTGTAATCTCTGATATTTTATAATGTGTAATATTAATTCATACTCTGTATATTCTTGTATTCTGATGGAATTATTGTAATATACAATGAAATGTTCTTCCGTCTGCGTTCTGTTGTGGCTTGTTCTCGAACTATCCGTGCTTTCCTTCACGGGGAAGTTATGGGTTTTCACATTAAGCAATTTACTTTATTTTAAAAATATACGGCTACTGTTTATATTTCCTCACCCATACACTACACCATATCAGACAATTTGGCACACCAGGATGCGGAAGTAAACTACGGTTTATAGCCGTATCATATTTGATAGTGCTAAGATCTGTATCAAACTACCTTTTGCGATCCGCACCAACCCAAACACCCTAAATCTAACCGTCCATTAATGAAGCAACGGATCAGTTAATTTGATATGGCTTTTGGCCAAATCGATTGCGTATCATATTGTGCACCCCATTTGGCACTTCAAATTAAAATTTTGGCCGCTCCCTTTTCCCTCTGTTTTACTTCAATGGTGACCGAAAACCAAATTTAGGGTTTTCGGTCACCAAATTTTGCCTCCACCTTTCTCTGGAACCTCCCCTACCGACAGAGACGAACAAGTAAACAACACTCTCCTTCGACACAGCAACCCTTATTCCGTAGCCCTCCGTTCACTGCAGGTATGTGTTTCAATCGAATCGTGTTTTGCATGCGTGATAGTGGGGATTAGGGAACAAGTTGAAGTCTTTGCGTGTTAGCTGATTACTACTTTGTGTTAGTTTGTTAGCTGTTTGAATTGAATTGTGTTGTGCTTGCCTGATAGTAGGGATTAGGGAACAAGTTGAAGTCTTTGTGTGTAAGCCGATTGCTATTTTGTGTTAGTGTGTTAGCTATTTCAATTGAATTGGTATATACTTGTGTGTTAGCTGGTTGTTATACCCTGGAATCAGAAATGTATGGTACTAGTGTGTTAATTAGCTGGTTGTTAGTGTGTTAGCTATTTTAGTTGAATTGAATTGAAACATGTATGGTATCATTTTAGATTGCGGTATATTTATCCATGAAACAAAGAAATACAATGAGTTTAACAGGTTTGTTGATATGTTCTTTAGATCGCTTGCCACGTTGAATCCGAAATGTAGTAACCACAGTCATGTACAAGTTGTCACTGATTTTTAGTTTAACTATTTAGCAACTAAAAGTTGCCTATTTCTTAAACTGAGCAAATGGATAATTCTATAGTTCAATATTTAACCATGATTTCTTCGTCATTTGACTGTTTGTTTGCCGTATGTTTGAAATTTAAATTGGGTTGTCTTATAACAAGTTTACTCTGTTTTGAGAGATAACAACTGTACTGAAATTATTTTAACATGTTTGTTGAAAATTTTGGTAGATGGATGATTACTAGACTTTCTGGTTAATATTTTAATAAGCTATCCACGAGGTGGATGCATTTTAGCTCACGTGTAGGACCGGGTATCCATGCTTATTAGTTTTATTCAAATGTCGGATGCTGCTGCACTTAACCTTAGTAAAAGGCTGCTTTCACTAGCAACTTTTCCCTTACTTTGTAGCAGAGACTTTAGTGTAAGTAATCTTGCACTACACAGTCTGCGTCAAAGAAACTGAAAGTTGCAAGTGAAAGCAGCTTTTTCCAAAGGTTAAGTGGAGAGGCATTCGACATTTGAATAAAACTAATTAGCATGGATTACTGACCCTACGCGTGAGCTAAAATGCAGCCACCTGGTAGATAGCCCAGTAAATTCTTAATCAGAAAGTCGAGTATGTGTGTCATCCGACGATGATGATTCGATATCTTTAGACGTTGGAGCAGGTATGTATTATTTTACGCTTATCTCTACGTAGTATCTTACATAAGAATTGAATGGACATGTACTTGTGTGCACATCTTGAATATTCTTTTCATTTATTTGTTCCTTTCTGTGTGTATAGGAGGATGTTCTGTATGCTAGGGTACGAACTACTGGTGTTGCAGATGGGCTAACACTTCAGGTGATTCTTCTTTTGGGTTTACAATGTGTATTCATTCATTTTTGATACATATACTGATCGACTACACAAACACATGTTTGCATCTCAGTCACCATGGATGGGTTTAATAACTGAAGCTTTCACTATTAGAACCATTGTTGTATTCATGTTTGCATCTCAGTTACCAAATGTTACGATGTCGATCTACATTGCTGTATATTGAACCAATGCTGTATATTGAAATAACTGTTTCTTGTATTTTATAGGCAGTCCTATTGGAGATTATGGTTGTAACAACCCACGTCCATTAATGTCACTCCCAAAGGGAATGCATTAACTTCCATGGAGCATTTTAAGTGAATATAGAACAGAAAATCACAACAAGACAGATATAAAGCAGTACTTGAAAATTTAAAACTTTATTTATTGCAGCAGAAGGTAAATATGTTTGGTTACATCATCAAAAACCATAAACCAAAGTCAAGTACATAATACCCATCTTGATAAAACAAAGTACATAATCCCATTACTACACATAGCCATAAAGAAAATGATAGGCTGAGCTTTACTTCAGCAATCCAAATCCAAGTGCTCCCAAAGAGATCCCAATCAAGCTCCACTAGTTTAGTCCCACCCTTAGAACCTGGGGGGGATGGGGGAGGGAAGGAAGAAAAGAGGTGGAAACAAAGGGGGTCAAACATAAAGTCTGGCGAGTGCGATAACTCTAACAACATAATTATTAAAGCAATATGATAAGATATAAGCTGGAGAATAAGGTAATGACTGTGTGAACCACATGGGTATGGCAAGGCAATTAAGAGAAACAGAGATAACGTTAATGGCGCTTCCTAATCAATATAGGATAATTACTATACTCTACCGTACTGTACCATACTGTACTGTACTAACACTAACTGCACCCCTACTAGTCACTCTAGAAATTTGATCCCTCTTGGTTAAATAGAACGATGATAGCTTCGTGTACTACTAGATGTACCCACTATCCTCCATGTTTGACTGTATATCTCTAGTTGCTATCATAGGTACCCAGCGTGTACCTATCCCTACTAGATGTAACCCCCTTTAATAAGTAATAATGGTAATTCTATGTACTCCTAGCTGACGTCATAGGTGCCGCCTGCTCCTATCTCCAATAGGTGTACCCCCTTAGTGATTATTAATAATAGTGGTAGCTTCGTGTACCCCTAGCTGACTACATAGGTGTCGTCTGCTCCTATCTCCACTAGGTGTACCCACTACCCTGCCCCATTCGATCGGCTCCCTAACTCGTAGATACCCGTGCCGGCCCCACAGTGGGGTGTATCACTCCCCAAAGTGGCAACCCGATACCACCAATGATGCACGGCTTATACCTACACGATGCAACAACGTCTTGCCTACCAGCCTGGGTCCACCCACGCATGTGAACCCGCTGGACTTGCGTTGCCACCGCTAACCCGGTTTGGCCTCTTACAGTCAAGCCCATTATGCGTGTCCCGTCCTCGACTTGGGTCGAGCCCACAAAGATACGAATGGGTTACTGGTTGAAACGGGCCCCCATTACTTGACACAAGCTATCCACCTTAGCTTGGTCCCCTCTAGTATATCGCACTTAACCCACTTCATGTCCACTTACATATTTTAAATTTGGTTAAGGGTTTCCATTAGTAATTCCACATGCCACCCAAGGCACCCACTTAACCCCTATGTCCCACTTACATGTTTTACCTTGGTTAAGTTTTACTAATCGTATTTCCTCATGCCACCCAAGGCACCCACTAGATTCCACATGCCACCCAAGGCACCCACTTAACCCCCTCATGTCCCACTACATGTTTATCTGGTTAAGTGTTTCTTAATTCATTAAGACCGTAACCTCATAAAGACCTCTCACATTAGACTGGCATTTGTGGCAGCTGGATTTGCTTGGCGGGTCCGGGCAGTCTTACACCACAAAAGAGCCTAACCTCGTGTCTTTACAATTGTTACGTATTTAGTTTATGCCTAAGACCTCTCACATTAGACTGACATTTGTGGCAGCTGGATTTGTCGGGCGGGTCCGGGCAGTCTTACACCACAAAAGAGTCTAACCTCGTGTCTTAGACGATTAATTACTCCTAATTAATCATTCCCCAATTTGAATTACTTTCCCTATTCAAATTATCAATCAATTCCAAATTTAACGATGTCCATAATTGACTCAATTATGTCCATCCATTTATGGTATGTAAAATCATACCCATTTTCACGACAATTATATTTTTTGCCTTTTTAAGGCATTTATGCTCATCTATTTATGGTACATAAATTATACCAATTTCATTACTAATTAATTTTATTCTTTAAAATTAATTACATGCCTTTTTAGGCCATTACATGCCAAATTCACAATATGTGTGTATCCACTATTATCCCCATCGTACCCCCGTTATTCGTTCGCTTAACACAATGTATACTTATTAGACTAGCAAAAAGTCTAATACTTAAAAAAAAGGAATAAACGTCCCAAAGTCACATACACACAATAATAGATCTAATTTGCATCTAACTTGCAATTAAGAATTACAACATACTTGCATAGTCTTTGTGTTATCAAGGATCCAAACATCATAGATCTAAAAGGTGTGAGCTTGCATGTATGAACATAGTTTTACACCCAACTAGCCTAGGTAATTATCACAAACTTACATAAACTGTGTATGTCGTCAACCTAAACAAAAAAGGTGTCATCTTGCATGACTGTGGATCCAATAAACGTGTTAACTTGAGTAAACTATGGATCCACATAAAGGCGTAAACTTGTATAACTAGGCATGTCATAAATTCAACATAAAAAGCTCAACTTGAATATGGATCTAAACTTTAAAGGTGTGAACTTGTATGAATCCAATTATCAGTTAAACTTGCATATGAACATAATACCTATACGAACTAGCATATATTCCACATCCATATTCGCATAAAAACATGTTATAAACCTAGGTGATTGGATTATAAAAAAAAGGATTCATTGACACAAATTAACATCATGAATTACTAGCATATATTTTAGATCCAAACTTACATGACATCATATAATTCGCATACCACATACGTGATCTTGTTAACTTGCATAACATCCTATGTACAACTTGCATAATCATATTAACTTGCATAATATCATATATGAAACTTGCATAACAAAACTTGCATAACATCATATATAAAACATGCATAACATCATATGTGAAACTTGCATAACATCATATATGAAACATGCATAACAACATAGGTGAAACTTGCATAACATCATATATAAAACATGCATAACATCATATGTGAAACTTGCATAACATCATATATAAAACATGCATAACAACATAGGTGAAACTTGCATAACATCATATATAAAATTTGCATAACATCATATATAAAATTTGTATAACATCTTATAATATGAATCGAGCTAACATACATGATTAAACATATGAATTTGATTCACAACCACAACTTATAATCCTGCGTATATCATATCATAATCAATTTAGCAATTATTTTGTTAAGGTGATCAAACTCACTACTCAAAAGCGGTCTTGAGTTCTGATTTCTGATTTCTGAAACTGATTTAGCTTTCCCTTGTAGTAAATTCGTTGTTTAGAATTGATTAGAAGTGAATTAGATTTTGGATTAGCTTCCTTCCTCTTTAGTTGGCGGCGGCTACACTGAGTTCCATGGTGACGGCATGACGACGGCTATTCTATTTTTCATGTGATTTTAGAGTGAGAGACTACCTAGGTATATATAGAGTTTAGGATTTATTTAGACCGTCCGATGTGATAACCCCAAACTTCCACGGGAATGAAAGTAAGAGATTATCATTTGGAATACAACATAAATATAATATAACAAGTCACAGAAACAACATAGCGCAGGAAATCCATATAGTAACAACATCATAGCAGCGGAGAAATAATGTTATCAGCAATAGAAAATCCACAGTCACAGAATTCTAAGTTATTACATCAAGTTTGCAGAAAAATGACATAAAATGGAAATAAGTCTAATGTTTGAAATGAAAAAGAAAATGCGATAAAAGCAAATGATAGAAAGTCTTCGTAGCTTCAAGTCATCACCTCTACGTCAAAAGCTGGCCCAAGGAAAATGATAAGTAGCTCCAAAGAAAAGACTCCAGGCAAAAGAATACCTGTTACTTGACTGCCCGTGTAGAAAAGAGGGCACCCAAGTTTGCAAAAAGGTGAAACAAACCATGGGTCAGTCGTGGGACTGGTGTAAGAATTCTTAACTAAATTAACTACTAGTGATAAGGCAAATCCAAAGACCACGCCGCAAACGCGGAACGGGTTTACTCTAATGGATTGTCGTGCATCATTTAAAGTGTCATAACAAATAAATAAATCGTACACAACGTAATGCTTTTAGAAAAATGGAATCACCATAAGACCCAAGTTCCATCACACAATGCAACGCACACCAGAGGATAGGGTTTTACCCTATGATGATTAAACATGCTAAATACGGCAAATACGAATCTAATATTATCATTAGTGTATATGAAAACATTTCAAAATAAATGTATTAATCCTAGGAAACATAGCTACCATATACTATGCTTCCGTACTAGTAATACAATCAAATTCGTCGGTTCGTATTTGGATTTTGGTTTCCATCATATGTCAAGGCTAGGACGGAGCTCCTTACCGACTCGAGACACTCTAGCTAATGCCTCAGGATTCCCCGCAAAGAACCCTTGGATAGCTGCAGGGCCAGTCCGCAAATACAGCTTAGCGGATTGGCAATTCCTGAACACACGTTCCCCGGTCCTATAGGACCTAATACCGAGGCCTCGAAAATTCCATCATCCACTTGAGTAAAATGTCAGCGCTGGTAGGTCCCTGACATCACTATATCTAGAAAGAAACGTGCTGCTCTCCATGCGTTCCCTTCGCCCGTTTTTGACTCAACCGGTGGGTGAGGCTCACGAAGTTACGTTACACAAAGCTACGCCTAAAATAGGCCATGCTCTGATCATCACCACAAGGTTCTGCTTTTCAACAAGAAACCTTGATCATTGCATCTTAGTATGCCACACTGACACTCCATATCATACTATCGGTTCTCTGTCAATTGTACAAAAGGGTGTTAAATAGAGAATAAATTCTCTACCACCAACATTCGTACACTCGACAGAAAATCAACAAATGAAATATAAAGGAGTCCAATGTCGGACACACGTTCCATTTAAAACTTATGCTCTGGGTCTGAGCGAAAGTCTAAACCGTGAAATCGACACATACGTTTGGGCAATTACCTTAACCCTTGAATTGGGAGAAAATCAATTCAGGACCTTGGTCACCGTCCATTCGAGGGAAGATTTACGGCCTTCACGTCATCTCATACTTCGATCCTTCAACATCGTTTGGTTTAATTTGGGATGAGAGTATCTCGGACTTCCCAAATAACCTCGCATACTTATAGTTTTGGAAAAACTATTTCATGTCGTTATATTATTTTATAACGGCTAATTCTTGTCATAATTATTTAAAATAATTTAACTTCTTACTTAACGGCGCATAATCTTACTTTTATTTACATTAAATAAAATGTAATCTTTCAATACATATCACGCTCTTATTTTATTTACATTGAACAAAATGTAAACCTGTACCTACGGTTAAATTCATTTATATCAACATTAAAAATAATGTTAACGCTATCCTACAGTTAAATTCTCTTTTTATATTTACATTAAGAATAATGTAAATCAATCCTACTGTTAATTCTCCCTTTTTTATTTTTATTTGCATTATATAAAACAATGTAATTTTCCTACGAAGTAATTCACTTAATATTAACATTAAAAATAAATGTTAATACCTACGGTCAATTCTCTTTTATGTTGACATTATAAAATAATGTTAATACCTACGGTCAATTCTCTTTTATGTTGACATTATAAAATAATGTTAATACCTACGGTCAATTCTCTTTTATGTTGACATTATAAATTAATGTTAATACCTACGGTCAATTCTCTTTTATGTCGACATTATAAAATAATGTTAATACCTACAGTCAATTCTCTTTTATGTTGACATTATAAAATAATGTTAACCTACCATTGTGAAAATTTCTATTATGCCTACATTAATAATAATGTAAAACTTTTCCTACTTTATATTATAAAAAATGTAATTTTGTCATACAGTGAATTCCTATTTTACATTTACAAATAAAAATGTAAATTTTGTCATACAGTGAATTCCTATTTTATATTTACAAATAAAAACGTAAATTTTGTGATACAGTGAATTCCTATTTATTTACATTAAAGAAAATGTATACTTTACAATGTAAACACTACTTCTAATTCACATTGTGAAAATATAATTTTAATCACAATGTTATCCTACGGTGTATTTTCTCTTTAATTACATTATAAAATAATGTAAAATGTACATACAGTGAAATTCCCTTTATATTAACATTAAAATAATGTTCATTCCCTACGGTTAAATTCACTATTTAATTTACATTGACAATAATGTAAATTCATACATGCGGTGAAATTACTCATTATTAACATTAAATAAAATGTTAATTTTGTCCTATGTAATAATTTTCATAATATTAACATTAAAAATGTTAATTTCATCCTACGGTGAAATTTCTATTTAATCATTAAAAATTGTTAATTTTTCATGCATAGTAAATTACTTATTATTAACACCAAAATAATGTTAATTACTCATACAATGTAAATTCTTATTTTTAACATTAACAAAAATGTTACCTTACCCTACGGTGTTATTCTTTTTAATATTAACATTAAAAATGTTAATGTCATCCATGCGGTTATATTACTTTTTATATTAACATTAGAAATGTTAATAACATACTATGGTCAAATTACTTTTTAATATTAACATTAGAAATGTTAATAACATACTATGATCAAATTACTTTTTAATATTAACATTTCTATTAATATTAACATTTAGAATAATGTTAATTCATCCCATGATAAAATTTCTCATTAATATTAACATAAAAATAATGTTAATTGCATCCTGCGGTTGAATTTTATACTATTAACATTAAAAATGTTAATTTACATCCTACGGTGAATTTTATAATATTAACATCAAAAATGTTAATTTACATGCGGTGAGTTTACTTCCTATTAACATCAAAATAAATGTTAATTTTTTTCTCTATTTCCATTTTACATAAAAAGAGAATGTAAATTTCATCACAAGTCACATAACAACATCCAGACACAACAACAAGATCAGATACAATAACTAACATCGAAGTAATTTGCAAGATGGGATTTCACACAGCATATGCAAAATCAACATAGCATGATTAAATAAATAACACATAATTAATTCTTAATTCAAATTTAAACCTTAAAATTTCAAATCTAATCTCATGTCATTCTAAGCAATTCAGATTCAACAACATACGGGGTGAATAGTTAAGATCCATGTTCTAAATATCATGTCTTTTTAGATCTACGATCAACAACCATGCAAATAATAATTAAATAATTAAATTAAATTTAAAAATAAAATTCTCACAGTGTTTGGTCAGAGGAGATGATTCAGGTTCGATCAGGTTTGGTGTTCGAGTTCAAAGTGATTTCAGATCTGGAATGGTTCGAATACAAATTCATATGAAAAATCAAATTCAGGCTTTTAACAACTTGCACAGCGACGCTATAAAGCGTGACAAAATCTGAAATAAAATCTACCTTAGAACCCATAATTGTTCAAAACTTTGATCGCGAATTTCTGGAGTTGTAGTTGACGGTTTGCCGAACCGTTTGCGGGGCGCCGGAGAGCTACGAGAGGGGTTTCTGCGCCGGGAACTGGGGGTGGTGCGCGCTGATGTGGTGGGGCCCAGGGGGCTGCGTTCGGCGTCCGTTCTCGGGCTTGGTGCGGCTTTGACAGGGCACGGTTCGAGATGATTCTCGTCGGAGATCGTAGAGCTCAGGTTTCTCTTCGAAACGAGTATAAGTTTATTGAATTTCGTTGAGATTTGAAGGAGTAATCGAAGTTCAAAGTTTGGAGCATGAATGGGTTTCGGCGGCTGAAAGTAACGAAGAGGAAGAAGAAGCAACAGTATACGGCCCCGTATTTATACCAGTATTTTATGTTTTTTTTCTGATTATTATTTTATTTAATAATTCCAGAAAATAGGCTTTTTCCGTCCGATCTCCGATTCGCGCTCAACGACTGTCGAACTTAATGTTTTGACGTCTTCTGAACGCGATGGCGCTATTGCCAAGGTCCAATTCTGAAGTTATACGCATGTTTCTTTTATTTTCAAAATAAATCATTTAATTTAGATTCGAACGTACTTGTTAATTCCACCGGGGCCACATACTAGCTCAGAAAAATCCCGAAAAATTATTTTTGGCTCTCTTATGACAATACGATCACAACAAAATTTATTTCGTTCGATTCTGAGCCCGTTTGTAAAATGGCTATTTTTCAGTCGATCTAAATTGACTGCAATTTGCAGAACACATATCTCTCTGCCACGGTCACGGATTAATATGAAAAATTCTGGAAAATTCAACTTAACCATTATTCGACGTTCCGGTTCCAACGAAAGTGGTTTCGTCGGATTCCGAGGTCGTTTGAAAAATAACCATTTTTAATTGTTTATAAATTATTTAAATTTTGAAATTTTAAATCCGGACTAATTTTTTAGCTAAATTCCTTAAAATAAATTTTCAAACTGGTTTAGATTTTCGGGTTGTTACATCCGATCAACTCACAATGAACCTGAACCATCAAATTAGCCAACTCAGCCCTAAAGACACATCAGAAGTCGAACCAGGGTCAGACCCATCAGGTCAGGCCGACCAGGCAAGTCGACCTGCAGGTCGACACCCAAGTCGACTGCGTAGTCGACCTGAGGGGGGCAGGTCGACTGCCCAGTCGACACTACTGTCGACCGGGTCACTGGGCGGGAGTTTTCCCGCCCAGCCCAGTTTGAACTCGAATTTCAAATTTTAAACATGATCTGAGCTGTTTTTGAATTTTGAATTTTCTGAAACTTCCGATGGCCATATCTTGTAATAACCCGGAAAATGTGAGCCAGTTTAGAATTTTTAAATTTGGTTATTAACAAGAAATTTGAATAGTTGAAATAATATATTTCAATAAAATATAGAATTGTGTATAATATTGCAGTTTGAAATTTTGATTACAAACTTTGTCTGACTGTACCGGGTGGAAAATATAACAGATTTTAACGAAACTGAAAATATTTAAATCTGTTTATCAATACCTTTCTAACGAATCTGAAAAATCGAAATTTCATAACGGAAATCAAAAGATATGGCCAAATGAATTTTCAGAAAGGTCACTATATAGTATATATAGCCCTTGAGAATTGAGATTTTGCATACGACCTCGGAATTCGACGAAACCACTTTTGTTGGGTCCGGGATGTCAAATTATTGCTAAGTTTCAAATTTCATAATTTTTGAAGCTAGTATGTGAGCGGGGCAAAAGATAACGTGTTTGGTCAAATTCTGTTAAAATGGGTCGACCTAAAATGGCCGTTTTGCAAACGAGCTCAGAATTCGACGAAACTGGTTTTGTTAGGACCGTATCATCAAAACAAAGCTAGATTTATTTTTCTGGAATTTTTAGATTCAGTTTGTGGCCCTGGCAAATTGAAATGTACGTTTAAATTAAATATCGAATGTTTTATATTTTAATTTGAAAAATAACTGACTGTAACAGTCGAAATGGCCAATGAAACATATCCCATTGTGTCCGGAATGGGGGTATTTAGCTAGGGGCGACAGTCGTTGGGTTTGATTTCGAGGTCGTTTGAAGAAGGGGTATTTTTGGAATTAAATAAATTAAAAAATTAAAATAAAAAGGGCATCAACCAATCAGAATTCATCTCCCTCCTCGAAACCTCTGTCGCGACGCGGAAACCCTTCCGAATCTTCTCTCTTCAATTTCTCCGCATCCACTCAACGAAATCGAGCAAACCCAGTTCCAATTTGAAGAGCGTTCAGAGATCTTCAAATCCATAGTAATTTCACGAATTATCATTGAGTATTGAAGGAGATATCACGTCGGGAAGCTCCGACCTTTGCGCCGCCGCCGTGCCCTCCAGGAGGCGTCGAGTTGGACATCTCAGGTAGCTTTGGAAAGCTCTTTCCTTCCTCTTCGACGTGGCGCTGGCCGTTCGTCCTAAAGCTTCGTAGATTTGCCGAAAAATTCAACCCTAGCTTTCGAATCAAAAAGGGGTATACGGCTGAAACTGATTTTTACACTTTAAAGCGTTGCAAACTTGTAAAAATCATATCTTTTTGCTATGTTAACGAAATTCGATGAAACAGGAGACACCGTGACCGCAAGGAGGCTCTCTACATTCTAGAAGAAGCCGCGGATTTTTCTGACCTTCCTACGATTTTTAGCACCGCAATAACCAATGTGAGGAATCTAAACTATTTGTGTGAATGTAATCGCGTTGTATAAATTATATAAGCGAAGTTTAAATTATATACGCATTGTATACCTCATGTACATGTGTTGTATAAGTTATATTAGCGATGTATAAATTATACAAGCGTTGTTTGAAACATATATGCTTTGAATTGTGGTGAAATGCAAGTGAATTATTATATATATTATATATATATATATATATATATATATACTCCCCTCGTCCACAGACCATGGACGATATTTATTGCTTGTGATTGACGTGATATCATATGGTTTGACGAATGGTTGGAAATAATTGTTTGTGGTTGATATGATGGTTGAAAAATACCTTTATGGTTGAAAAATACCTTTGTGGTTGAAAAATACCCTCTTATGGTTGAAACAAATAGAATAGGATTGTGGAATTGAAAATAAAACATGCCGCCTGCGTGCGAACTAGATGCATGATCCCCATTGTCAAAAACCGTGAGGTTTTAAGGTAGAGCGAGGAGCCGTACTAGGGACGGTCCCGGTTTTAACTACCCTGTCGTTATGCTGCCGAAATTTTCTGAAATATTTATGTGTTAGAATAATTTTCATTCGTTGAAATAAATTGCATAAACTCTATCAAATATTCATGTGTTGAGTTGCAATTCATTCGTTGAGTTGAAATTCATGTGTTGAATATTATTTGAATTTAAACAAATGGCTTTAGCAATAAAAATCACATTTTTATATATATACAAACGATATCGAATATTCATGTGTTGAGTTGCAATTCATTCTTTGAGTTGAAATTCATGTGTTGAATATTTTTTGAATTTAAACAAATGCCTTTAGCAATAAAAATCACATTTTTATATATACAAACGATATAGAATATTCATGTGTTGAATTGCAATTTGTTCGTCGAGTTGAAATTCATGTGTTGAATGTTATCGTCGTCTAAAAATAAAATGAATCGATAATGAAAACTATATTTTTATAGTGAATATGAAGAGTTAAAAATACACATGTGTCGAATAAATATTTTTGATGATAAAAATATTCCTTTTATCATGTATACGCTTAGTTAAAAATACACATGTGTCGAATAAATATTTTTGATGATAAAAATATTCCTTTTATCATGTATACGCTTAGTTAAAAATACACACGTGTTGAAATAAATAATAGTTTGCTAGAAATATTATTATTAGCTTTGTTCTGCATATATATACATGTGTTGAATAGGAAAAATGGATTAGCTGTAGAGTAAAGAAATTATTTGCGTGCCCGACATATAGGTAAACCTTGATGAGTTGGCTGCGCAATTTTATTTATATATCAACTCCTATGAATGTCATTGGATGCGGAGTGCTGGTTTTTCTATGTGAAATAATAAACAACGCCATAGGATAGTAACAATTAATTTTGAACTACACTACATGGCATACTTCTTGACGATAGGCATACTTCATCATATTCCACATAAGAAATTGGAGCTTGTGTGACGAGGTGGAAGATTTACCATATTAGCAAGAGGCTTGTATGGCGATGACTATATACTACAGGTTGAACTGATGACTGATATGGACTATATAAATTATAACGATAAATTGCCAGATTAATAAAAACCCCACACGGGTCTAGAGTTGACAATAATCACGTCGCTCTAGTTATTAGATACAGCACATGGACTATTTATTTCCACACGGAAACGGGGTGACGGGAATTTATTCTCTGGAGTGATTATCAGTACATGCTCCCCCGTAAACACCAAAATATATCACTAAAAATATGTGAATGCTTTTTAGGATTTATTGGGTACCTAATACGGCCCAATAAATTTCCAAACCCCTCCCCGTACAAAGGAGGTTATGGCGAAATTTTTCGAAATATTAAGGCGTTAGTGAAATATTTGAAGTGAAAACGAAGTTGAAAATATAGAATGAGCTATAGTTGAAATTATAGATTGAACTATATTTATATATATAAATATAAATATAATTAAAAGGAATAGAGGCCGTGCAGTTCGCGTTTCGGAATCGTAATTTGAAACGATTAGTACGAGAAATCCGACCATCGGATTTTCCCGAAACCGCAACCGCTGGGTTCGCCTTGGAAATATCTTTCCAACGGCACCAACCTTGTAAAAATCCAACGGTTGGATTGTCCGGAATGTTTAATTCAAATCTGAAGAAAAACAGCGCCAGAATCGTTTATATTTATATATAAATATAAATATAATTAAATTTAATCGAATAACGACGCTGCAGTTCGAATTTTGAAACCGTAACTTCTAACGACTAGTGTGGAAGATCCGACCGTCGGATTCTCACGAAACTGGAACCGTTGGGTTCGCTTTGGGAATACCTTCCCACTGATATAGACTTTGTAGAAATCCAACGGTTAGATTTTCCGATATGTGGAAAATAAATTAGAAGAAAAACAGCGCCAGTGCCACGGCACGACCTGAAACGTCGCTAAATTGAATTTGGCCATTTTTAAATAAATAAAAATGGCGAAAAATCATTATAAAATATTATAAGCAACATAGGTTGCAAATAAACCAATTGGGCTTGAATTGTTTGATATTTGATGGTTGTATATGTACGACATGAAAATAACACTAAAGAACCGAAAAATGGATGTCGAATAATATAACCATAAAATGAATCGATTTAAATTCAAATGACGTGAATTATTTGAAAAGGCCGAGCTAACCCTCATTTCAAATAATTTATCGAGCGATTCGAATTGGAAAATGCAAAGACGATTCAAGACCGACGATCTTCGTATCGGTTGGATGGGCGCTACTGAGGTTCCTAACTGGAGTAGCTACCGGAAGGGGACGGAAGTAGTAGCCGTCTGAACATATGTGTTGATTGTATGGATTTGCGAGGAATTTGACGCCTCCGGTTTCGTTCAGACCCAGGACGGACTTGTAAATGGACTGTGTGTCTGACATTGGATTTTGTTCTATACTGATTGATCTCTGTTAAATATATATCTGTTTGGCGGCGGAGAATTTATTCTTTTGCTTAACGCCCTTCTCTGAGACATACGAGCTCAGAGGTTATATATCGATGGAAATCAATCGTATGGAGTGGACTGCCTATGTGGCATACCAAGATGCTGAGATCAAGGCTTCTGGTGCAAAGCAAAGTCTTGTGGATGATGATCAAAGCAAGGTCTATGTGACCTAGCTTTGTGTATTTCGTAGATTCGCGAACCTCACACCCCGGTATGAGTTAAAAACGGGATACGGACTGCAGGGAGAGCACGACGTTTCTTTCTAGCTATGGTGGTGTCAGTGACTTACCAGCCCTGACATATATATCTATTTTTCACCTTTGTGGTTGTTGGAATGCGAGGCGCCTCGATTATAGGTCCGTAAGGACCGGGAAACGTGTGTTCAGGAATTGCCAATCCTCTAACGTAAGTGAGGACCGGCCCTGAAGCATCCAGGGGTTACCCAGAGTGTGTAGTCCCGAGGCATTTGCTAGAGTGTCTCGAAGCGGAGAGGAGCTTGCCCCTTGCCTCGACTCATGACGGAAATCCAATTTCCAATACGAAATAACGGTCTTGATTGTAGAACTAGTATGGCGACATAGTATATGGTAGTTATGCCGCCTATGATTGATATTTATGATGCTATTCGTTTTTGAAACATATATGCACTAGTAATAATATCAAATGATTTTGCTTTATACGTATCAAGCATATTTGGCCCTTATAAGGTAAAACTCTATCCTCTGGCTTGCGTTGCATTGTATGATGGGACCTGAGTCTTATACTGGCTTCATTCTTTCTAAAAGCATTGCATTGTTTTAAAAGAATTTACCTTGTTTTTTAATGCACTAGCAATCACTGGAGTAAACCCGTTCCGCGAAAGCGGCGTGGTCCTATGATTAGCTATTTACTGTTGTTTAACTGTTAAATAGATTCCTCATACCAGTCCCCATGACTGACTCGTTGTTTGTTTCACTTTGCAAACGCGGGTGCCCTTATTTTCACACGGGCAGCCTAGTACACAGGTGACAGGTGGTTTTTGGTTCTGCACAGCTGCATAGCGTGCACTTTTGGCTCATGGCGAGGCTGACTTCATAGAGATGACTTAGATATTTTCCGCCATTACTGTATTTATATTATGATTCCGCCACTGGCGATGCAGACTAATTTACTTTCCGTATTTCTCACTATATGTATATGTATTCCGCCACTGGCGATGTAGACTGATACCCTTATTATGTCTCACTGCATGTATGTATTCCGCCTCTGGCGATGATGACTGATCACTTCCCTTTTTTTACTAAGTATATCCCACGTTATGCTATTCTGATATTCCTACATGTTGTGATTCCGCTGTCATATCCATGTAAAAATTGTTTTATTTATTGTTTCTGCTATTATCTGTACTCTGCTATGATGATTAATGTGTTATTTCCTAATGATTATCCTTAATACCGCCCCTGGGATTTTGGGATTGTCACAGTTGGTATCAGAGCTTTGGTTAACCTTAGTTCCGGGATCTAACACATTAAACACCTCGTCAAAATAGAATCAGTAGTGTTCTAATGCGAGTAGCTCATTAGAGATAGGATTAGCAATGTCCTAGAATGAGCTAAGCAGATTAGCAAAACAATTTGATCAGTACATCATCATTATCTTTCCTTGTATTCCCTTGCTTTATCATTTATGAAAATTATCAAATCTGTGAGCTTGACTCTTTTCTTGCTTATACAGTTCTCTTAGATGGCTACGAGAGGAGCAGCAGCTAGAGGAGGCCGTGGAGGCCGAGGAGATGCAGTAGGAGGACGGGGGAATATCCCCATAGTAGTGGAAGGCCCTATTATTCCGCCACCAGCACCAGAAGACTTTGAGCTCGACAAAGTAGCTAAGAGGTACAGAAATCTTGGAGGGAAACCTTTTACTGGCACTGGCACAGTGACCGAAGCTATCGCTTGGCTGAAAACCTGTGAGAAAATCTTCGAAGGCATGGGGATGGGGACTAACAACAAAGCCCGACTTGGCATTTGGCTCCTTCAGGAAGAAGCAGAGCTGTGGTGGGATGCCATTACCTCCGGGGATGCAGCTGGTACTATCCGGACTTGGGAGCAATTTAAAGCTTTGTTCAATGAGAAGTTTGTACCGGAACAAGCTCTGGAGAGGATGAGAGAGCAGTTTGCTAATCTCCAGCAGGGAGACCTCTCTATTCAGGACTATCTAAATAAGTTCACCCAGCTATCGCGCTATGCTCCAGAACTGATTTTAACCAACAAAGCCAAGAATAAGAGATTCATATTTGGGCTGAAGCGCAAGTATCACGATAGAGCTATGAGCAACATCAAACTCTCCTTCACAGAACTAGTAGGGATGGCTTGCAACTACGAAGACATGGATGAGAGACATGCTAGCCAAGACCGCGCTAAAAGCCAAGCAGGGAATAAGCGCAAGGCTTCAACAGACCAGCCCGAATCTAGCATTACCGCGGTCGCTACTCAAAAATCCGCAAAGATCCCGAAAGGAAACTGCTACAATTGCGGGAACCCCGGTCATTTCTCTAATGTATGCAAAGCCCCAAAGAAGCCAAAGGCAAATGACTCAGCCGAATGCTACAACTGCCACAAGAAGGGGCACTACAGCAGGAACTGTCCTCTAAAACAGAATGCACAGGTGGCCCATGTCTATGACGGGAAGACCCCGCCAGCTACCACCGATGGATCAGGTAAACCCGATGTCTTGGGAGGTACCCTTACTATTAAAAATATCCCTGTTTCTGTACTTTTTGATACTGGTGCATCACGTAGCTTCATATCTGGTATCCTTGTTAACAAACTAAAATTGAAACGAAGAAAACTTAAGGAACCAATCAAAGTACAAAACCCGATAGGAGGTTCAGTTGGTCTCAGTTCATACAGTAGGGTGCCTATCGCTTATTCTTGCTATAAGTTCTCCTTTGATTCGATTGTTATGGACCTTTCCGAATTTGATGTTATACTGGGACTTGACTGGTTGACAAAATATAAGGCCGAAGTTAGATGTGCCGAAAGAATCGTTAAAGTCGAAACGAAGCTTGGACCTATATATATTCCATGTCATGGCTCAGAAATTAATAGAACAGAATTTTGGTCTTCTTTAGAAGTTATTCCCCCTTCGATAGAAAAGATAACGGTCGTGAAAAACTATGCGGATGTGTTTGAAGAAGTAGAAAACTTATCGCCACAAAGAGAAATTGAATTTAGGATAGATCTAATTCCTAACGCCCGACCAGTAGTACAGCCAATAAGAAGAATGGCCCCGAAAGAAAAAGAAGAGCTAAGTAGTCAAAACCGGGAATTACTTTGGAAAGGTCTGATCAGACCAAGCTTTTCAGCATGGGGAGCCGCAGTAGTATTTGTCCCGAAATCAGATGGTACTCTAAGACTTTGCGTTGATTACCGAGAGCTCAATAAACAAACACTAAAGAACAAATATCCTTTGCCCCGAATAGACGA
Source organism: Allium sativum (assembly GCA_030737875.1). NCBI lineage: Eukaryota > Viridiplantae > Streptophyta > Magnoliopsida > Asparagales > Amaryllidaceae > Allium > Allium sativum. The sequence continues at coordinate 458,290,433 of CM060909.1, forward strand.
TCTGTTAGATCAATTAAATGGAGCAACAGTATTTTCCAGGATGGACCTAGCTACAGGTTTCCACCAATTGCGTATAGCTGAAGACTGTGTTCCTTTAACAGCCTTCAGGGGTCCCGATTTATTCTACGAATGGTTAGTAATGCCGTTCGGCTTGTGTAACGCCCCGGCATACTTCGTTGATCTTATGAACAGAGTGTTCCGTGGTGTATTGAATAAATTTGTTCTAGTCTTCATCGATGACATTTTAATCTACTCTAAGTCGAAAGAAGAGCATGCAAAACATTTAGAACAAGTGTTGAAAATTCTAAGGAGAAACGTCTTAAAAGCTAAATTTTCTAAGTGTGTCTTCTGGCAGAATGAAGTTAAATTCCTTGGCCATGTCGTGTCAAAAGAAGGAATTGCTGTAGATCCAAACAAAATTACAGCGATTCAAAACTGGAAACAACCTACTACCCCCACAGAAGTTCGAAGTTTCCTTGGATTAGCTAGTTACTACCGGAAATTCGTTCAGGATTTTTCAAAGATATCAGGAGTATCGACAAAGCTTACAAAGAAGCATGAGAAATTCAAATGGACTCCCGAATGTGAAGAAGCTTTCCAAGAGCTAAAACTGAAGTTGACAACTGCTCCGGTATTGACAATAATAGAAGGTAACCAGGACTTGACTGTATGGACAGATGCTTCTATTAGAGGGCTAGGCGCGGTGTTAATGCAAAAAGGCCAAGTGATCACTTATGCCAGCCGTCAACTAAAGCCGCATGAAAGAAACTAGGCTACTCATGATCTTGAGTTATTAGCTATCGTGTTTGCTTTAAGAATATGGAGGCATTATTTACTGGGCAAGAAATTCGAACTATTTACCGATCATCAATCCTTGAAATATCTTTTCACTCAGAAAGATCTAAACTTGAGACAACAACGTTGGTTAGAATTCCTAGCAGCATATGATTTTGAAATTATATACACTCCAGGGAAAGCCAATGTTGTAGCAGATGCGCTCAGCAGAAAGAATGAAATCATCGCCAGTTTTGTCATCACGTCTTCATTAATAGACAGGATCTCGACTCTTCAGAAAGACGATGAATTTATTCAAAGAATCAGTCAAAGAATCAAAGGAGGTGAATCCACAAGTTTTCGACTCGATGACAAGGGAGTTCTAAGATTAAAGGGTAGAATCTGCATCCCAAACCTTCCCGAGCTCAGAAGAGAAATACTTGATGAGTGCCACAAATCCAAATTAAGTATCCATCCCGGTGTGAGCAAAATGTATAACGATATCAAACGCACATTCTGGTGGAGTTCAATGAAGAGAGATATTTCAATATATGTTAGCAGATGCTCCACTTGTCAGCTAGTTAAGAGTGATCAGCAGAAATTGGTTGGATTATTACAACCCTTAGAAATTCCAGGATGGAAGTGGGAACAAATTTCGATGGATTTCATCGATGGCCTGCCGCGAACTAGAAAAGGAAACGACAGTATATGGGTAATCGTAGATCGCTTCACGAAGACTGCCCATTTCATCCCTGTCCGATCCAACAGAACAGCTCAAAGTCTAGCACAGATTTACTTCAGAGAAATAGTTAAACTACATGGAGTGCCGCTCAATATAGTCAGCGATAGAGATCCCCTATTTACTAGCAAATTCTGGGAAGCCTTCCAGACAGAATTGGGAACCAAATTAAACCTAAGCACCGCTTATCACCCTCAGACAGACGGCCAAACGGAGCGGGTGAATAGAATTTTAGAAGATCTATTGCGGGCTTGCGTTATTGATTTTGGAGGCTCATGGGAAGATCATTTACATTTAGCCGAATTCTCTTACAACAATAGCTATCAAGCAAGTTTGGGAATGTCTCCATTCGAAGCATTATACGGTAGACCGTGCAGATCTCCCGCATGTTGGGTAGAACCTGGCAACAGACTTGTGTTAGGGCCCGATATGATTCAAGAAGCATCGGACAAAGTCGATTTCATTAAGAAGCGATTAAAAACCGCACAGAGCCGACAGAAAAGTTATGCTGATGCGAGAAGAAGGGATATATCGTTTGCCGTTGGCGATTATGTTTATTTAAGAGTATCTCCAATGCGAGGAGTAATCAGATTTGGCAAGACTGGGAAGTTGGCACCGAGGTTTATTGGTCCCTTTCCTATACTTGAACGGATTGGAACTCTTGCATATAGGGTTTCATTACCTGATTGGTTACCTGGTGTACATGATGTGTTCCACGTATCTCAACTCAGAAAACATGTTCATGATCCAGATCTTGTTGTGGAAGAAGCAGCGCAACAGGATATTGACATAACTCCAGAATTAGCACTCAAGAGGGAGCCATTGAAGATAGTTGGCAAAGAAACTAGAGAGCTAAGGAGGAAAAAGATTCATTTAGTCAAAGTGCAGTGGAGTACTGATCCTAGAGACTGTACTTGGGAGACGGAGGAAAGCATTAAACAAGCCTATCCCAAATGCAGAGTGGACATCTCTGACTAACTCCGGTGCAAGGTACCTTTACAATACTTTGCATTTACATTTTATTTCCTGCTTAGCTGTTATTTCCTTTTCGAGGACGAAAAGATTTAAGTGGGGGGATTGTAATAACCCGGAAAATGTGAACCAGTTTAAAATTTTTAAATTTGGTTATTAACAAGAAATTTGAATAGTTGAAATAATATATTTCAATAAAATATAGAATTGTGTATAATATTGCAGTTTGAAATTTTGATTACAAACTTTGTCTGACTGTACCGGGTGGAAAATATAACAGATTTTAACGAAACTGAAAATATTTAAATCTGTTTATCAATACCTTTCTAACGAATCTGAAAAATCGAAATTTCATAACGGAAATCAAAAGTTATGGCCAAATGAATTTTCAGAAAGGTCGCTATATAGTATATATAGCCCTTGAAAATTGAGATTTTGCATACGACCTCGGAATTCGACGAAACCACTTTTGTTGGGTCCGGGATGTCAAATTATTGCTAAGTTTCAAATTTCATAATTTTTGAAGCTAGTATGTGAGCGGGACAAAAGATAACGTGTTTGGTCAAATCCTGTTAAAATGGGTCGACCTAAAAATGGCCGTTTTGCAAACGAGCTCAGAATTCGACGAAACTGGTTTTGTTAGGACCGTATCGTCAAAACAAAGCTAGATTTATTTTTCTGGAATTTTTAGATTCAGTTTGTGGCCCTGGCAAATTGAAATGTACGTTTAAATTAAATATCGAATGTTTTATATTTTAATTTGAAAATTAACTGACTGTAACAGTCGAAATGGCCAACGAAACATATCCCATTGTGTCCGGAATGGGGGTATTTAGCTAGGGGCGACAGTCGTTGGGTTTGATTTCGAGGTCGTTTGAAGAAGGGGTATTTTTGGAATTAAATAAATTAAAATAAAAAGGGCATCAACCAATCAGAAATCATCTCCCTCCTCGAAACCTCTGTCGCGACGCGGAAACCCTTCCGAATCTTCTCTCTTCAATTTCTCCGCATCCACTCAACGAAATCGAGCAAACCCAGTTCCAATTTGAAGAGTGTTCAGAGATCTTCAAATCCATAGTAATTTCACGAATTATCATTGAGTATTGAAGGAGATATCGCGTCGGGAAGCTCCGACCTTTGCGCCACCGCCGTGCCCTCCAGGAGGCGTCGAGTTGGACATCTCAGGTAGCTTTGGAAAGCTCTCTCCTTCCTCTTCGACGTGGCGCTGGCCGTTCGTCCTAAAGCTTCGTAGATTTGCCGAAAAATTCAACCCTAGCTTTCGAATCAAAAAGGGGTATACGGCTGAAACTGATTTTTACACTTTAAAGCGTTGCAAACTTGTAAAAATCATATCTTTTTGCTATGTTAACGAAATTCGATGAAACAGGAGACACCGTGACCGCAAGGAGGCTCTCTACATTCTAGAAGAAGCCGCGGATTTTTCTGACCTTCCTACAATTTTTAGCACCGCAATAACCAATGTGAGGAATCTAAACTATTTGTGTGAATGTAATCGCGTTGTATAAATTATATAAGCGAAGTGTAAATTATATACGCATTGTATACCTCATGTACATGTGTTGTATAAGTTATATTAGCGATGTATAAATTATACAAGCGTTGTTTGAAACATATATGCTTTGAATTGTGGTGAAATGCAAGTGAATTATTATATTATATTATATATATATATACTTATATATATATATATATATATATATATACTCCCCTCGTCCATAGACCATGGACGATATTTATTGCTTGTGATTGACGTGATATCATATGGTTTGACGAATGGTTGGAAATAATTGTTTGTGGTTGATATGATGGTTGAAAAATACCTTTATGGTTGAAAAATACCTTTGTGGTTGAAAAATACCCTCTTGTGGTTGAAACAAATAGAATAGGATTGTGTAATTGAAAATAAAACATGCCGCCTGCGTGCGAACTAGATGCATGATCCCCATTGTCAAAAACCGCGAGGTTTTAAGGTAGAGCGAGGAGCCGTACTAGGGACGGTCCCGGTTTTAACTACCCTGCCGTTATGCTGCCGAAATTTTCTGAAATATTTATGTGTTAGAATAATTTTCATTCGTTGAAATAAATTGCATAAACTCTATCAAATATTCATGTGTTGAGTTGCAATTCATTCGTTGAGTTGAAATTCATGTGTTGAATATTATTTGAATTTAAACAAATGGCTTTAGCAATAAAAATCACATTTTTATATATATACAAACGATATCGAATATTCATGTGTTGAGTTGCAATTCATTCGTTGAGTTGCAATTCATTCGTTGAGTTGAAATTCATGTGTTGAATATTTTTTGAATTTAAACAAATGGCTTTAGCAATAAAAATCACATTTTTATATATACAAACGATATAGAATATTCATGTGTTGAATTGCAATTTGTTCGTCGAGTTGAAATTCATGTGTTGAATGTTATCATCGTCTAAAAATAAAATGAATCGACAATGAAAACTATATTTTTATAGTGAATATGAAGAGTTAAAAATACACATGTGTCGAATAAATATTTTTGATGATAAAAATATTCCTTTTATCATGTATACGCTTAGTTAAAAATACACATGTGTCGAATAAATATTTTTGATGATAAAAATATTCCTTTTATCATGTATACGCTTAGTTAAAAATACACACGTGTTGAAATAAATAATAGTTTTCTAGAAATATTATTATTAGCTTTGTTCTGCATATATATACATGTGTTGAACAGGAAAAATGGATTAGCTGTAGAGTAAAGAAATTATTTGCGTGCCCGACAAATAGGTAAACCTTGATGAGTTGGCTGCGCAATTTTATTTATATATCAACTCCTGTGAATGCCATTGGATGCGGAGTGCTGGTTTTTCTGTGTGAAATAATAAACAACGCCATAGGATAGTAACAATTAATTTTGAACTACACTACATGGCATACTTCTTGACGATAGGCATACTTCATCATATTCCACATAAGCAATTGGAGCTTGTGTGACGAGGTGGAAGATTTACCATATAAGCAAGAGGCTTGTATGGCGATGACTATATACTACAGGTTGAACTGATGACTGATATGGACTATATAAATTATAACGATAAATTGCCAGATTAATAAAAACCCCACAAAGGTCTAGAGTTGACAATAATCACGTCGCTCTAGTTATTAGATACGGCACATGGACTATTTATTTCCACACGGAAACGGGGTGACGGGAATTTATTCTCTGGAGTGATTATCAGTACATGCTCCCCCGTAAACACCAAAATATATCACTAAAAATATGTGAATGCTTTTTAGGATTTATTGGGTACCTAATACGGCCCAATAAATTTCCAAACCCCTCCCCGTACAAAGGAGGTTATGGCGAAATTTTTCGAAATATTAAGGCGTTAGTGAAATATTTGAAGTGAAAACGAAGTTGAAAATATAGAATGAGCTAGAGTTGAAATTATAGATTGAACTATATTTATATATATAAATATAAATATAATTAAAAGGAATAGAGGCCGTGCAGTTCGCGTTTCGGAATCGTAATTTGAAACGATTAGTACGAGAAATCCGACCATCGGATTTTCCCGAAACCGCAACCGCTGGGTTCGCCTTGGAAATATCTTTCCAACGGCACCAACCTTGTAAAAATCCAACGGTTGGATTGTCCGGAATGTTTAATTCAAATCTGAAGAAAAACAGCGCCAGAATCGTTTATATTTATATATAAATATAAATATAATTAAATTTAATCGAATAACGACGCTGCAGTTCGAATTTTGAAACCGTAACTTCTAACGACTAGTGTGGAAGATCCGACCGTCGGATTCTCACGAAACTGGAACCGTTGGGTTCGCTTTGGGAATACCTTCCCACTGATATAGACTTTGTAAAAATCCAACGGTTAGATTTTCCGATATGTGGAAAACAAATTAGAAGAAAAACAGCGCCAGTGCCACGGCACGACCTGAAACGTCGCTTAATTGAATTTGGCCATTTTTAAATAAATAAAAATGGCGAAAAATCGTTATAAAATATTATAAGCAACATAGGTTGCAAATAAACCAATTGGGCTTGAATTGTTTGATATTTGATGGTTGTATATGTACGACATGAAAATAACACTAAAGAACCGAAAAATGGATGTCGAATAATATAACCATAAAATGAATCGATTTAAATTCAAATGACGTGAATTATTTGAAAAGGCCGAGCTAACCCTCATTTCAAATAATTTATCGAGCGATTCGAATTGGAAAATGCAAAGACGATTCAAGACCGACGATCTTCGTATCGGTTGGATGGGCGCTACTGAGGTTCCTAACTGGAGTAGCTACCGGAAGGGGACGGAAGTAGTAGCCGTCTGAACATATGTGTTGATTGTATGGATTTGCGAGGAATTTGACGCCTCCGGTTTCGTTCAGACCCAGGACGGACTTGTAAATGGACTGTGTGCTGACATTGGATTTTGTTCTATACTGATTGATCTCTGTTAAATATATATCTGTTTGGCGGTGGAGAATTTATTCTTTTTCTTAACGCCCTTCTCTGAGACATACGAGCTCAGAGGTTATATATCGTTGGAAATCAATCGTATGGAGTGGACTGCCTATGTGGCATACCAAGATGCTGAGATCAAGGCTTCTGTTGCAAAGCAAAGTCTTGTGGATGATGATCAAAGCAAGGTCTACGTGACCTAGCTTTGTGTATTTCGTAGATTCACGAACCTCACACCCCGGTATGAGTTAAAAACGGGATACGGACTGCAGGGAGAGCACGACGTTTCTTTCTAGCTATGGTGGTGTCAGTGACTTACCAGCCCTGACATATATATCTATTTTTCACCTTTGTGGTTGTTGGAATGCGAGGCGCCTCAATTATAGGTCTGTAAGGACCGGGAAACGTGTGTTCAGGAATTGCCAATCCTCTAATGTAAGTGAGGACCGGCCCTGAAGCATCCAGGGGTTACCCAGAGTGTGTAGTCCCGAGGCATTTGCTAGAGTGTCTCGAAGCGGAGAGGAGCTTGCCCCTTGCCTCGACTGATGACGGAAATCCAATTTCCAATACGAAATAACGGTCTTGATTGTAGAACTAGTATGGCGACATAGTATATGGTAGCTATGCCGCCTATGATTGATATTTATGATGCAATTCGTTTTTGAAACATATATGCACTTGTAATAATATCAAATGATTTTGCTTTATATGTATCAAGCATATTTGGCCCTTATAAGGTAAAACTCTATCCTCCGGCTTGCGTTGCATTGTATGATGGGACCTGAGTCTTATACTGGCTTCATTCTTTCTAAAAGCATTGCGTTGTTTTAAAAGAATTTACCTTGTTTTTAAATGCACTAGCAATCACTGGAGTAAACCCGTTCCGCGAAAGCGGCGTGATCCTATGATTAGCTATTTACTGTTGTTTAACTGTTAAATAGATTCCTCATACCAGTCCCCATGACTGACTCGTTGTTTGTTTCACTTTGCAAACGCGGGTGCCCTTATTTTCACACGGGCAGCCTAGTACACAGGTGACAGGTGGTTTTTGGTTCTGCACAGCTGCATAGCGTGCACTTTTGGCTCATGGCGAGGCTGACTTCATAGAGATGACTTAGATATTTTCCGCCATTACTGTATTTATATTATGATTCCGCCACTGGCGATGCAGACTAATTTACTTTCCGTATTTCTCACTATATGTATATGTATTCCGCCACTGGCGATGTAGACTGATACCCTTATTATGTCTCACTACATGTATGTATTCCGCCTCTGGCGATGATGACTGATCACTTCCCATTTTTTTTACTAAGTATATCCCACGTTATGCTATTCTGATATTCCTACATGTTGTGATTCCGCTGTCATATCCATGTAGAAATTGTTTTATTTATTGTTTCTGCTATTATCTGTACTCTGCTATGATGATTAATGTGTTATTTCCTAATGATTATCCTTAATACCGCCCCTGGGATTTTGGGATCGTCACATATCTCCTTCATACGAAGTCTAAATCACGCAAACTCGGACTCTATTTCAACCAGAATTCCGAGACGAACACAATGGCGCAACCCGTTTCCCACAATTCTCACGTCTTAGATTAGTTATTCTTTAAATTTGTGAATATTAATATTAACAGAATTACGGGGTGTTACATTCTCCCCTCCTTAAAGGATTTCGTCCCCGAAAACTCCAAGTTTAAGGAGAATGCATATCCTAACATCCAAACAACCATCTACTCAACCATCAAACACAGGTATCCATTGTCCTTAAAGACCTCTAATGCTTTCATGTTTATATGCACAGTGTGTGTATGTCCGTATCTAATGCAAAATTAGGCGGTCTACTGATTCAGTTGACCTCCTTAATGCAAACCATGATAGTGTCATGCATCCATTATGTATGCAAAAGAATCCTATCGACACATATCATTTCCACATGTGTGCACAACCATTCACCAAAATGCATCATCCATATGATAGCACAACCATTACACATCCATCAATTTAACTATGTACATGCAATTATATGCAATATGCAATATGAAGTGACTGAGCCGATCTAGTGTCTAAGGTGTGTGTATATGTATCCACGAGCAACCACTAGCAAACACTTGTATCCATACGCATCCATCATACATAACATGTCTCAAACACATGTTTCAACCATAAGATTACCCTATCTAAAGGTCAAAGGTACTAGCGAGAGGACATACTAAAGATAAGATAAGTACAAGATAAGCGATAAAGGAGAAATTAAAGGACATACCCTCAAAAAGAAAAGCGTACAATGACCGCATCTTCTCTTCCGTCTCCCAAGTAGTGTTGCTCTCATCATCTCTCCATTGCACTTTGACTAGTTTGACCTCTCTATTTCTCAACTTCTTAATCTCCGACCGAAGAATGCACGTAGGAGCTCGTCGAATCGTCGCATCACACTCGATATCCACCTCTCTAAGCTAGCTCGGCCCTACCACTTCCGCGGTCTCGTGCAAGCACTTCCTCAAATGTGATACATGGAATACGTCGCGTACACCACTAAGTCTCTCGGGCAACTCCACTCTGTACGCCATCTGTCCAATCCTTTCCTTGATCTTGGTAATCCGTCAACAAAGTCCATAGAGACGCTTTCCCACTTCCATTGTGGGACCTCCAATGGGTGAAGCAATCCACCGGGCTTCTTTTGCTCTGCTTTTCCTTGTTGGCACACCAAGAATCTAGCGACATACTCGGCCATGTCCTTCTTCATACCGACCCAAAAGTAAACTCGTCTCATGTCCATGTACATCTTGTCCATGTCGGGATGAATGGTCATCTTCGAAAGATGTGCATCATCAAGAATGGTCTTCCTTAGATTCTCGTCCTGTGGTACACAAAGCCTACCGTCCCTATGCAACCAACCCTTATCATCTTAGGGTATACCTACGGTGATGGCTCGATGAATCCCCTCTTATGAGCTTCTCTACTAACTCCATAAACTGTGGGTCATCTTGCTGTGCCTCACCAATCCATCCTAAAAGCGTAGGTCTGACCTCAAGGGCGCTTGCAAACTAGGTACAAAATCAATGGATGGTCTAAAGTCAAAGGTAGAGATAAACTCTAAGCTACGTCGCTCGACAAACAAAGGACTCAATGTCAACTTTTTCCTACTCAAGGCATCCGCCCAACGTTACCCTTGTCAGGGGTATATGCTATCTCAAAATCGTAGGACGCCAAGAACTCCATCCACCATAACATACCACCCTTCCTAGAGACCACGTGCCCTAAAATCCTCACCTCTTTCCTCCAAAAATGGTATTTTGGAGAACTTAGCTTTAAGCTGGTGCGCTTGTAGGGTCCCTAAGCTTTCCCCAAGATGTAGGGCATGCTCTTCTCTGCTTCTAGAGAAAACTAGGATATTATCCCATGCAAAATCGTCACAACTATCCATCTCTCACACAGACCATCCTAGTCGAACTCGACATCCCCCAAGTGCAAGCCCCAAAGGCCTAAACCAATATCAGACAAACACCCAAGGGATACCTCCTTCGAATTCAGATGACCTACGTGAGATGATACTAGTAAGACGGCCAACCAATTGAGCACTTGGCCGACTCTGGTTTTCCTTGCCAGTCTTGCTCCAAAACCACCGCTGATCACATAAATGGCTTGGCTTAATCTATTAAGCACATACGAAAACTTATCTCGCGCTTCTGGGTAAACCCTGCACTTTATCAACGACGTCTCCATACTCACGGACCACACAAACAGACTCCCAATCATCGTTGGATGCGTCAGAAGATTCTAGGCAGCTAAGCATCACTGAAACCCTAGGGTCATAAGAAATATGAGGGTCTTTCCATAACGAATCAATAGCCTAACTACCCTCCTTTCACAAACTAGGACGGCACCCCGCCTGGCTAGCCAATCCACCCCTAGAATCAAACTATAGCCCGTGAAACCAAGGACGAAGGCGTTGCATTCAAATCCAACGCCCAAGATAGACACTCTCAAATCCCGACAAACCATTGAAGGACGAGCCGAACCAAAAACAGGATTTGAGACTAAGATGGAATCCTTGACTAGACTAGTATTTAGTTGCAGTGTTTCAACTAACGAAGAAGATACTAACAAGTATGAAGCGCCAAAATCAAACAAAGTTCAAACAGGATGATAAAGAAAACCAAATTTCAACCTAGACGGTCCTACCCCCATCAGGTATACCAGCCGTGAGGGAGTACAACTACCCTCCAGAAGATCCTGTACTTTGTCCTTGCCCCTTTGGACAATCCTAAGGTGTCCTATTTGTCCAAAACAACTAGCATTCTTCTTCTTCAAATTCTCCATTCATGACCTCCCACGAAGATGAGGTTCCGTCCTTTGTTAACCAAACAACTATTTGAACCTTCCTCCTATCGTCTATCTTAAAGGTACCAACAAGCCCTCCACCTCCCTGGACTAACTTCTATCCCAACAAACGTCTAAGTCCCTTGAAGTGGTTTTCCGTTCCTCGTACGGAAGTCCTTATTTATCTTAAAAAAAAAACATCTATACGTGGAGGGGGAAAACAAACTCAAAAAGAGAAAGAGGAAGAGATTCAAAACGGAGAATCGAAGGAAGGATATATGGCTCTTGGGGACTATGTTCTTAAAAAAACCTTTCTTTCAAAAATACTCTTCTACAAACATATTTTTGAAAGTATTCTTTATAAAAATGCTTTTGAAAGTTACTTTTTAAAAATATCTTATCTGTTCTGGTAACATTCAGCTCTGATACCACGTGTAACACCCCATGTCCAATAATGTCACTCGCAAAGGGAATGCATTAACTTACACGGAGCATTTTAAGTGAATATAGAACAGAAAATCACAACAAGACAGATATAAAGCAGTACTTGAAAATTTAAAACTTTATTTATTGCAGCAGAAGGTAAATATGTTTGGTTACATCATCAAAAACCATAAACCAAAGTCAAGTACATAATACCCATCTTGATAAAACAAAGTACATAATCCCATTACTACACATAGCCATAAAGAAAATGATAGGCTGAGCTTTACTTCAGCAATCCAAATCCAAGTGCTCCCAAAGAGATCCCAATCAAGCTCCACTAGTTTAGTCCCACCCTTAGAACCTGGAGGGGGGGAGGAAGAAAAGAGGTGGAAACAAAGGGGGTCATACATAAAGTCTGGCGAGTGCGATAACTCTAACAACATAATTATTAAAGCAATATGATAAGATATAAGCTGGAGAATAAGGTGATGACTGTGTGAACCACATGGGTATGGCAAGGCAATCAAGAGAAGCAAAGATAACGTTAATGGCGCTTCCTAATCAATATAGGATAATTACTATACTCTACCGTACTGTACCATACTGTACTGTACTAACACTAACTGCACCCCTACTAGTCACTCTAGAAATTTGATCCCTCTTGGTGAAATAGAACGATGATAGCTTCGTGTACTACTAGATGTACCCACTATCCTCCATGTTTGACTGTATATCTCTAGTTGCTATCATAGGTACCCAGCGTGTACCTATCCTGTAACGGCTGGAAATTTTCGACTCCTCGAGAGTCGAAAATTCCGAGAACGTTAGTGAAAGAAAGTAGAGGGTGAGGAAGAAAAGATAGAACTAATAGAATAGAAGAAGAAGAAGAACTTACATCATCAGAGTAAACACTAATCTCACAGCGGAACGAATAAAATATAACATAACTTTGAAATACAAATCAGTACTCGTATATACATACCATTTCAAAGTACAACACTTAACAACACAGCGGAATAATAATAGCTATAATCCTGAAGTCTCCTGCTCCAAGCTCTCCAAGTGTATCTGTAAAATCCCAACTACTTGACTACCCGTACAAATTTAGGCACCCAAGAGTTTAGAGAAAACAAACAAAATAAACTCCGGGTCAGTCATGGGACTGGTGTGAATAAAACTCCAACACTTGGTTAAATAAAGGATATCTTTCTGATATTATAATAATGTCTAAATACAAATAGATATCAATCTAGCAGAACGCTTGCATCTCACGTTCCACATACATAGTATACAAATAAAACCGTGAGCGCTTATTGGAGATTGGATTCCAACAGACAAGGTATGGGAGCACCTTCCGATCAGTGTACTCTAGAGGAGATACACTAGGGTTCAACAAGAACGTCTTGCAACCCGGCCACACATGACCGTCCACTCATTTAGCTTGAGTGTAACGAATATATTATCACCGATAGTTGGGATCAGCAACCATCCTTCCCGATAAGGGACAGCATTGAAATAGATTATAAAGAAGTACAATTGAATATTCTCTAGATGGTGATAATACACCCTGCTTGGGTATGGCCCAACTAGCCATGCTGCCTAGCCTAACTTCTGTTATTTTCTGGTTGTGAGGTTTTGAGGTCACGTTTATCACTTTGACAGATTATTTCTTCAATTACTTTGAATGCCACATCGTCATACCCGCCAAATCATTATCGATTTCTCAAGGCATCACGGGAATAAAAGCTAAGAGAAACGAATTTCTCCGCCACCAACGTAATACGTTTAAAGAGATCAACACATATGATTCGTTAAGAATACTTTGTCAGACACTCGTCCATATACGTTGTTCTGGGACTGAATAAACCGAAGGCACTATTCAGTGAATCCATCCTACCTAGGCTTTTCACAATAGCCCTTGCACTTCACTCCATCTTCAATTATCTTCAGCGTACTTGATTCGCAACGCTTATGCCAATACGGAGTGGTTCTTCGGATAATAATCCAACCGGTCTCTCCATATTTACAACGTAAATAGGGTCAAAACTTTGATAGTCTGTGATTCAACTATCAAATGAAAACATGTCGGTGTACAAACAACGATCTTATTTCCAAATGGAAATTCGATCGATCAATCATCATATACATATATATGTTCATATTTCCTTATTTCATATATTTAGAAAATATATGTCATTAATCATTGGAAAACATTTCCATAGCTTATTTTCACATCACTATTATTTCGCATCTATCAGTCCCTAACTGTAACTAGTATGAGAACAATTCTCTAAGTATCAATCCGGAAGGTCGAAACCAACATCAGATCGTCACTTAGAAAACCGTTCAACTTACCCTCTCCAGTCAGTTTCTGAATTTTCTTAACTCTATTTCTTAAATTCTTATCATGAAAACATTTCATTTTCTATGTTTAGAAAACATATCTGACTATATTTGGAAAACGTTTCCAAAACTCATTTACGGATTTCCAATGAACGTTGTATAAAACATCGTTTCGCTTAATCCATTTATCGCTTATTCCTTAACTTTATCCCTAATCAAACTTTTAGATCGAACCACAACTATTCCTTTGTCAATTCTGAAGTCAATCAAGTTGGGGTATAATTACCTCTCAGACCTTAATTGAACAACGTCCTTTACTGTGAAATAGATGAAGCTCATCACTCACTTTTTCCAATCATCTGTTTATGCAAATTCTCGGATTCAGGTTACGAATCCACTTCTAATATGACAACGTTTGATTATAACTATAACGTTATAATTCCTACCCCTAAAATATCTAACCTAAATTATAAATTTATTCCCTAACTCGAATAATTTAACAGACACCTAATTTCTAAATCAATAACTAAATCTTGATTTAAACCCTGGAAAGTAAATAGTACTTTCCCGAATTCGCTATAATCGAATTCGGCGTATAACTCTCTTTCGAGTAATCTCTATTCGATTAACTCTCTCTTTTTAATAACTTATATTCGATAAACTCTATTTCGATTAACTCCTATCGAATAACTAATATTTGAATAACTCTTCTTGGTTGGCTCTATTTCATTAACTCTTATCGAATAACAGATATTTGATTTTCTCAAATGTGTCAATTCTTATCGAATAACTAACATCCGATTAACTTAAATGGATTTACTCTTATCGAATAACTTATTCGATTAACTTAACTTGATTTTCTTAACTCGATTATCTCAACTCGATTACTTAACTCGATTACTTAACTCGATAAATCTTAACTCGATATCTTAACTTAACCCAAATCGATTAACTCAACTCTAATCGATTACACTATTTGATAAATTATATTCACTTCTATCCTATCGAATAAACTATATTCGATATCTCCTCCAACCCTATTCGAATGAACTATATTCAATTAACTTCTCTAACTCTATTCGAATAAATTATATTCACTTCTATCCTATCGAATAAACTATATTCGATATCTCCTCCAACCCTATTCGAATGAACTATATTCAATTAACTTCTCTAACTCTATTCGAATAAATTATATTCGATTAACTCTTTTAACTTTACTCGAATAACTATATTCGATTAACACTTTCTTTCGAATAACTATATTCGATTAACTCTTCGACTAACTCCTTTGGATTAACTAACTTCGAATAACTCCTTTGGATTAGCCAACTTCGAATAACTCCTTTGGATTAACTAACTTCGAATAACTCCTTTGGATTAGCTAACTTCGAATAACTCCTTTGGATTAACTAACTTCGAATAACTCCTTTGGATTAGCTAACTTCGAATAACTCCTTTGGATTATCTAACTTCGAATAACTCCTTTGGATTAACTAACTTCGAATAACTCCTTTGGATTAACTAACTTCGAATAACTCCTTTGGATTAACTAACTTCGAATAACCAATATTCGATAACTACTCTTCGAATAAATAATATTCGGTAACTCTTCAAATGAATAACATTTGATTTCTCCACTCGAATAAACTATATTCGATTACTCTTCCCTCGAATACACTATATTCTATAACTCTACTTCGAATAAGTGATATTCGGCAACTCTACTCGATTAACTCCACTTGGATAACTCTAACTGGTCAACTCTAACTGGTCAACTCTAACTGAGCAACTCTAACTGATCAACTCTAACTGGTCAACTTTAACTGGTCAACTTTAACTGGTCAACTCTAACTGTTTATCTTTAACTGGTTAACTCAAATGGTTTAACCTAACTGGTTAACTCTAACTGGTCAACTCTAACTGGTCAACTTTAACTGGTCAACCTTAACTGGTCAACTCTAACTGTTTATCTTTAACTGGTAAACTTTAACTGGTTAACTCAAATGGTTTAACCTAACTGGTTAACTCAAATGGTTTAACCTAACTTGATTTACTTGTCTCGATTAACTGAACTAATCCACTTAGTTTAACTTAGTTAATTCACTTTGATTTACTCTAACCGATTTACTTAGTTTAACTCAGCTAATTCACTTTGATTAACCCAACTAATTTACTTCGATTAACCAATTAGTTTAACTTAACTAATTCACTTCAATTAACCGCTTAGTTTATCTTAACTAATTTACTTTGGTTAACTTAACCAATTACTTTGATTAACTCGACTAACTCGCTTTGGTTAACTTAACCAATTACTTTGATTAACTCGACTAACTTGCTTTGGTTAACCTAACCAATTACTTTGTTTAATCCTTTTATCACACTCTGGTATTTCTTATGGTTTTTAACACATCACCTAACAACGATGAATATCGTCCAACCACACGTAATCACAACAGATTATATACATCACATTTATATATCACAATACATAAATCACAGTAACAATAACTGTTGAGGAATCCAGTTGGATTCCTCCAACCTGTTTCCCTGCATCCAAAGATGTTAAACAACACCAGTATAATATTCTGATAAACAGAATCAACATATAACTATTTGACGGTTTATATATATATACATACGTAAATATATATATAAAATCTCTACTAACTGACTAGCAGTTCAAGCAAACAATCAACACACAGTCAAACAGACAATATTTTAACAGTTCTAAGAATACAACGTGAAAATAAAACTGTTTAGAGTTTGTGAGATTTACTCACCTTTGCAGTTCATCGTTAAAGAACGATAAACTGTTGTTTTGATTTGAATCAAACAGTTTATTTTGCCCTAAATTCAAACGAGCTCCAATGGACTTCCAGTCTCTTCCATTGTGGAGTGCTCGTCCATACGATCCCGACGCAACTAACGGTTCTCGATTTCGATTCTGTATGAGCTAGATATCGAGCGATCAAGTTTATACATTATTACGTTAAAATAAAAACTTATAAATTAAATACGTTGGGCCTCACCCCTCATTTTCCTTGAACCGGCCCACTACCATTTATAAAGTCCAAGACCCTCTTGCAAAAAAACCCAACCGACTTCATTTCTCTTCTTCCTCGATGGATTCCTACTCCTAAAACATCCCCGTTGACTCCACGTTTGACCACGCCCCACCACCACATCGGTCATCAACCTCCGGCGCGAACACCACCATTTCGATCTCCATCAAATTCTCTCCTCCCCTATACCCTCAACGCTTAGCTCGACACCACCCTTTCATCTCGGTCGAACAACATCACCGGAGCAAAACTGTGCCGCAACCCTCAGAATCGAGCACATAAGTGCAATTTCTCCCCCTGAATCCCAATCTAAACCTTAAACCACTCATCAATGCCTCAGTCGAAGTGAAAATGGAACCCTAGTCCACGGTTTACAACAGACCTCGACGGAACAACGATTCGAATGCCACAAGATACACCCCAAAATGAAGAGCAGGGTTCCAGCATCCCAAATATATGAATATATGAATTTATAGATTTGATTTTTGGTTTGTTTTGATTTTTCTTTTGGTGCAAACTTTGCTATGTTCGGTGTAATTTGGGTTATATAGGTTGTTCTTGGTAGGTAGAGTTTGTGGCTGAGAAGAGGAGCTGCGTGGCCCTCCTATTACCCAAGAAATATGTTCGGATATTTTTTTATTGATTTTTATATTTTTATTTCTCGTTTTTCTGTTTGTCTCCAGCCTTTAAAAATCTCTACGACTACATACGATACCTAAAAATCACCAAACTGGACATGTAGCTAGAGTTCGACATTTCGGTCCCAACGAAACTGGTTTCGTCAAATTCCGACTCCGTATGCTCACACAGCGTATTTTTAACTGTCGAAATACTGACTGTTTCTTACTCTAAAAATCTGTACGACCACACAGTGACTCAAAAAATCACGAAACCGGAAATCTAACAACTATTTGATATTGTGGATCCAACAAAACTGGTTTCGTCGAATTCCGACTTCGTTTGCAAAAGTGGCTATTTTTAACGCTTTGAATAGCCCATTTAAATATATAAATATATTTAAATAAATTAAATTAAATATTAATAAATTAATATTATCGTATATCTCCACATATGATATCGTAAAGCTCCAGAATATCATATCAGAATTTACAGTTTGATATTTCAGACTTTAGATTTATCGATATTCACTTTATATCGAAAAATCCTTTTATAACGTATATAAAGCGTCGCAAATTATAAAGGAATTCCACAGCGACTTTTCTGAAATTTGATTTGGACATAACTCAAAATCTACACGACGAAATCCTGATTTTTCTCTTCCACTAGAAAGATATACTCCACCAGCTCCACACGTTTCTTGTTTCACAGAAATCCGGCTTAAAATGAATCATGTACATTCAGTTGAAGTTCAAATCGCCAAATTGCGAACTGCCGCGACGTTTCAGGTTCGTTTTAATTATAATTATAAATTATAAGTTCGAACGTTTTACTTTAAGTTATCGATATCGCCAAATCGATATATATATAATTAAATAAATTAATTATTCGACAGCTAACAAAACGCGCCATTACAGACTTCCCCCCTTAAAATAATTTCGTCCTCGAAATTGCTAAGTTAGAAAAATGCTACTAACTCTACTAACTAGATTTAAAAATCTTTTTTTTGTTTACCTCTAAATTTCAGTTTTCAACTGAACCAATTAATATCGACTAAAATATTAATTTATTTCGACTAACTAAATTTTCAAAAATCCTGAAAATTTTCTAACGCCTTAACTTTTGAAAAAATTTCGCCAGCACCTCCTTTGTACTGGTCGATATCTCAAACTCCAACTCGCCTCTCTGGGCCTCCTCCATTCCAAAGGAAATCAAAATAGCCAAGCGGCTTGCTAATTCGGCTCATAAAATCAAAACTCATATATGATATAAACTTGTACCTTTTTGTCGGGCATTTAACTCTATCCCTTTCATCTGCTACCACTTCAACATATACCAATGTTATCCATTCCAATTGATCTCCAATCAGTTCATATCCTCAAATCCAAATCGAATTTCATTCGAACTCTAATATCAAATTCCAAATTATTGACTTATCAATTTGGTTCCATTCTAGATTATCTCTAATCCAATTCAATTTTATTTAACTCGGTTCAAGTTAAATTTCAAATTATTTTTACCATCTCATTTTATTTAACTTCATTAGTTAAATTTTAATTCCAGAACTTAAGTTCCTGGGTTTCTTTCAAATCAATTTGAAATCATAATGTCAATTCAAAACCTTTGAATTTCTAAACAACTTGTTTTCTCAAAACAATTCAAAAACAAAACCTTTGGTAGTAATCCGTCACTTAGAACTCGAAAATGAACACTGATGATGTCTAGATTCATCATCAAAATCTATTTTCCAGCTATCGAAGTGAGTTCAATACTATATCATTTTCAATTTGAAAACATTTTCAAAATCTCCCAGGAACTTAAAATTTCCTTATTTTAAATTCCAAATTCTGATTTAAATTCATATTTAATTCAAACTATTTCATATATTACATTCATATGAATTCTGATTGGTCATTTATAACCATTTCACCCTTTTATAATCTTATTCGATTATAATAACAATCAATATACTATAATAATTTCAAGATATATATTTCTTCTATAAACAAATATATTTGGGAAAAATTATTTCATTTACCCTCTTTCAAAACATACCATGACGGTTCATCGTATTCGAGTGTTTAGTAACCCTTATCGATACAGTGGATCAAACTGATCGACCAGAATTCATAAGCCACTCAACCAATGAGTCTCCACAATATAAAACCATTTTATATTGAATAACAATTACGCGCTCATATATATACACTCAAACTCAATCTAGGATATTACTAATCCCATCTCTATCGAGTTATGCCACAGAGCCAAGGTAATCACTTAACTTAAGCTCTGATACCAACTGTAACGGCTGGAAATTTTCGACTCCTCGAGAGTCGAAAATTCCGAGAACGTTAGTGAAAGAAAGTAGAGGGTGAGGAAGAAAAGATAGAACTAATAGAATAGAAGAAGAAGAAGAACTTACATCATCAGAGTAAACACGAATCTCACAGCGGAACGAATAAAATATAACATAACTTTGAAATACAAATCAGTACTCGTATATACATACCATTTCAAAGTACAAGACTTAACAACACAGCGGAATAATAATAGCTATAATCCTGAAGTCTCCTGCTCTAAGCTCTCCAAGTGTATCTGTAAAATCCCAACTACTTGACTGCCCGTACAAATTTAGGCACCCAAGAGTTTAGGGAAAACAAACAAAATAAACTCCGGGTCAGTCATGGGACTGGTGTGAATAAAACTCCAACACTTGGTTAAATAAAAGATATCTTTCTGATATTATAATAATGTCTAAATACAAATAGATATCAATCTAGCAGAACGCTTGCATCTCACGTTCCACATACATAGTATACAAATAAAAGCGTGAACGCTTATTGGAGATTGGATTCCAACAGACAAGGTATGGGAGCACCTTCCGATCAGTGTACTCTAGAGGAGATACACTAGGGTTCAACAAGAACGTCTTGCAACCCGGCCACACATGACCGTCCACTCATTTAGCTTGAGTGTAACGAATATATTATCACCGATGGTTGGGATCAGCAACCATCCTTCCCGATAAGGGACAGCATTGAAATAGATTATAAAGAAGTACAATTGAATATTCTCTAGATGGTGATAATACACCCTGTTTGGGTATGGCCCAACTAGCCATGCTGCCTAGCCCAACTTCTGTTATTTTCTGGTTGTGAGGTTTTGAGGTCACGTTTATCACTTTGACAGATTATTTCTTCAATTACTTTGAATGCCACATCGTCATACCCGCCAAATCATTATCGATTTCTCAAGGCATCACGGGTATAAAAGCTAAGAGAAACGAATTTCTCCGCCATCAACGTAATACGTTTAAAGAGATCAACATATATGATTCGTTAAGAATACTTTGTCAGACACTCATCCATATACGTTGTTCTGGGACTGAATAAACCGAAGGCACTATTCAGTGAATCCATCCTACCTAGGCTTTTCACAATAGCCCTTGCACTTCACTCCGTCTTCAATTATCTTCAGCGTACTTGATTCGCAACGCTTATGCTAATACGGAGTGGTTCTTCGGATAATAATCCAACCTGTCTCTCCATATTTACAACGTAAATAGGGTCAAAACTTTGATAGTCTGTGATTCAACTATCAAATGAAAACATGTCGGTGTACAAACAACGATCTTATTTCCAAATGGAAATTCGATCGATCAATCATCATATACATATATATGTTCATATTTTCTTATTTCATATATTTAGAAAATATATGTCATTAATCATTGGAAAACATTTCCATAGCTTATTTTCACATCACTATTATTTCGCATCTATCAGTCCCTAACTGTAACTAGTATGAGAACAATTCTCTAAGTATCAATCCGGAAGGTCGAAACCAACATCAGATCGTCACTTAGAAAACCGTTCAACTTACCCTCTCCAGTCAGTTTCTGAATTTGCTTAACTCTATTTCTTAAATTCTTATCATGGAAACATTTCATTTTTTATGTTTAGAAAACATATCTGACTATATTTGGAAAACGTTTCCAAAACTCATTTACGGATTTCCAATGAATGTTGTATAAAACATCGTTTCGCTTAATCCATTTATCGCTTATTCCTTAACTTTATCCCTAATCAACCTTTTAGATCGAACCACAACTATTCCTTTGTCAATTCTGAAGTCAATCAAGTTGGGGTATAATTACCTCTCAGACCTTAATTGAACAACGTCCTTTACTGTGAAATAGATGAAGCTCATCACTCACTTTTTCCAATCATCTGTTTACGCAAATTCTCGGATTCAGGTTACGAATCCACTTCTTATATGACAACGTTTGATTATAACTATAACGTTATAATTCCTACCTCTAAAATATCTAACCTAAATTATAAATTTATTCCCTAACTCGAATAATTTAACAGACACCTAATTTCTAAATCAATAACTAAATCTTGATTTAAACCCTGGAAAGTAAATAGTACTTTCCCGAATTCGCTATAATCGAATTCGACGTATAACTCTCTTTCGAGTAATCTCTATTCGATTAACTCTCTCTTTTTAATAACTTATATTCGATAAACTCTATTTCGATTAACTCCTATCGAATAACTAATATTTGAATAACTCTTCTTGGTTGGCTCTATTTCATTAACTCTTATCGAATAACAGATATTTGATTTTTTCAAATGTGTCAATTCTTATCGAATAACTAACATCCGATTAACTTAAATGGATTTACTCTTATCGAATAACTTATTCGATTAACTTAACTTGATTTTCTTAACTCGATTATCTCAACTCGATTACTTAACTCGATTACTTAACTCGATAAATCTTAACTCGATATCTTAACTTAACCCAAATCGATTAACTCAACTCTAATCGATTACACTATTTGATAAATTATATTCACTTCTATCCTATCGAATAAACTATATTCGATTTCTCCTCCAACCCTATTCGAATGAACTATATTCAATTAACTTCTCTAACTCTATTCGAATAAATTATATTCACTTCTATCCTATCGAATAAACTATATTCGATATCTCCTCCAACCCTATTCGAATGAACTATATTCAATTAACTTCTCTAACTCTATTCGAATAAATTATATTCGATTAACTCTTTTAACTTTACTCGAATAACTATATTCGATTAACACTTTCTTTCGAATAACTATATTCGATTAACTCTTCGACTAACTCCTTTGGATTAACTAACTTCGAATAACTCCTTTGGATTAGCCAACTTCGAATAACTCCTTTGGATTAACTAACTTCGAATAACTCCTTTGGATTAACTAACTTCGAATAACTCCTTTGGATTAGCTAACTTCGAATAACTCCTTTGGATTAACTAACTTCGAATAACTCCTTTGGATTAGCTAACTTCGAATAACTCCTTTGGATTAACTAACTTCGAATAACTCCTTTGGATTAACTAACTTCGAATAACTCCTTTGGATTAACTAACTTCGAATAACCAATATTCGATAACTACTCTTCGAATAAATAATATTCGGTAACTCTTCAAATGAATAACATTTGATTTCTCCACTCGAATAAACTATATTCGATTACTCTTCCCTCGAATACACTATATTCTATAACTCTACTTCGAATAAGTGATATTCGGCAACTCTACTCGATTAACTCCACTTGGATAACTCTAACTGGTCAACTCTAACTGGTCAACTCTAACTGAGCAACTCTAACTGATCAACTCTAACTGGTCAACTTTAACTGGTCAACTTTAACTGGTCAACTCTAACTGTTTATCTTTAACTGGTAAACTTTAACTAGTTAACTCAAATGGTTTAACCTAACTGGTTAACTCTAACTGGTCAACCTTAACTGGTCAACTTTAACTGGTCAACCTTAACTGGTCAACTCTAATTGTTTATCTTTAACTGGTAAACTTTAACTGGTTAACTCAAATGGTTTAACCTAACTGGTTAACTCAAATGGTTTAACCTAACTTGATTTACTTGTCTCGATTAACTGAACTAATCCACTTAGTTTAACTTAGTTAATTCACTTTGATTTACTCTAACCGATTTACTTAGTTTAACTCAGCTAATTCACTTTGATTAACCCAACTAATTTACTTCGATTAACCAATTTGTTTAACTTAACTAATTCACTTCGATTAACCGCTTAGTTTATCTTAACTAATTTACTTTGGTTAACTTAACCAATTACTTTGATTAACTCGACTAACTCGCTTTGGTTAACTTAACCAATTACTTTGATTAACTCGACTAACTTGCTTTGGTTAACCTAACCAATTACTTTGTTTAATCCTTTTATCACACTCTGGTATTTCTTATGGTTTTTAACACATCACCTAACAACGATGAATATCGTCCAACCACACGTAATCACAACAGATTATATACATCACATTTATATATCACAATACATAAATCACAGTAACAATAACTGTTGAGGAATCCAGTTGGATTCCTCCAACCTGTTTCCCTGCATCCACAGATGTTAAACAACACCAGTATAATATTCTTATAAACAGAATCAACATATAACTATTTGACGGTTTATATATATATACATACGTAAATATATATAAAATCTCTACTAACTGACTAGCAGTTCAAGCAAACAATCAACACACAGTCAAACAGATAATATTTTAACAGTTCTAAGAATACAACGTGAAAATAAAACTGCTTAGAGTTTGTGAGATTTACTCACCTTTGCAGTTCATCGTTAAAGAATGATAAACTGTTGTTTTGATTTGAATCAAACAGTTTATTTTGCCCTAAATTCAAACGAGCTCCAATGGACTTCCAGTCTCTTCCATTGTGGAGTGCTCGTCCATACGATCCCGACGCAACTGACGGTTCTCGATTTCGATTCTGTATGAGCTAGATATCGAGCGATCAAGTTTATACATTATTACGTTAAAATAAAAACTTATAAATTAAATACGTTAGGCCTCACCCCTCATTTTCCTTGAACTGGCCCACTACCATTTATAAAGCCCAAGACCCTCCTGCAAAAAAACCCAACCGACTTCATTTCTCTTCTTCCTCGACGGATTCCTACTCCTAAAACATCCCTGTTGACTCCAC
This sequence comes from Allium sativum, assembly GCA_030737875.1. NCBI lineage: Eukaryota > Viridiplantae > Streptophyta > Magnoliopsida > Asparagales > Amaryllidaceae > Allium > Allium sativum. The sequence goes on from CM060909.1 coordinate 458,315,238, forward strand.
GTTTGACCACGCCCCACCACCACATCGGTCATCAACCTCCGGCGCGAACACCACCATTTCGATCTCCATCAAATTCTCTCCTCCCCTATACCCTCAACGCTTAGCTCTACACCACCCTTTCATCTCGGTCGAACAACATCACCGGAGCAAAACTGTGCCGCAACCCTCAAAATCGAGCACATAAGTGCAATTTCTCCCCCTGAATCCCAATCTAAACCTTAAACCACTCATCGATGCCTCAGTCGAAGTGAAAATGGAACCCTAGTCCACGGTTTACAACAGACCTCGACGGAACAACGATTCGAATGCCACAAGATACACCCCAAAATGAAGAGTAGGGTTCCAGCATCCCAAATATATGAATATATGAATTTATAGATTTGATTTTTGGTTTGTTTTGATTTTTCTTTTGGTGCAAACTTTGCTGTGTTCGGTGTAATTTGGGTTATATAGGTTGTTCTTGGTAGGTAGAGTTTGTGGCTGAGAAGAGGAGCTGTGTGGCCCTCCTATTACCCAAGAAATATGTTCGGATATTTTTTTATTGATTTTTATATTTTTATTTCTCGTTTTTCTGTTTGTCTCCAGCCTTTAAAAATCTCTACGACTACATACGATACCTAAAAATCACCAAACTGGACATGTAGCTAGAGTTCGACATTTCGGTCCCAACGAAACTGGTTTCGTCAAATTCCGACTCCGTATGCTCACACAGCGTATTTTTAACTGTCGAAATACTGACTGTTTCTTACTCTAAAAATCCGTACGACCACACAGTGACTCTAAAAATCACGAAACCGGAAATCTAACAACTATTTGATATTGTGGATCCAACAAAACTGGTTTCGTCGAATTCCGACTTCGTTTGCAAAAGTGGCTATTTTTAACGCTTTGAATAGCCCATTTAAATATATAAATATATTTAAATAAATTAAATTAAATATTAATAAATTAATATTATCGTATATCTCCACATATGATATCGTAAAGCTCCAGAATATCATATCAGAATTTACAGTTTGATATTTCAGACTTTAGATTTATCGATATTCAATTTATATCGAAAAATCCTTTTATAACGTATATAAAGCATCGCAAATTATAAAGGAATTCCACAGCGACTTTTCTGAAATTTGATTTGGACATAACTCAAAATCTACACGACGAAATCCTGATTTTTCTCTTCCACTAGAAAGATATACTCCACCAGCTCCACTCGTTTCTTGTTTCATAGAAATCCGGCTTAAAATGAATCATGTACATTCAGTTGAAGTTCAAATCGCCAAATTGCGAACTGCCGCGACGTTTCAAGTTCGTTTTAATTATAATTATAAATTATAAGTTCGAACGTTTTACTTTAAGTTATCGATATCGCCAAATCGATATATAAATAATTAAATAAATTAATTATTCGACAGCTAACAAAACGCGCCATTACATATCCCTACTAAATGTACCCCCTTCAATAAGTAATAATGGTAATTCTATGTACTCCTAGCTGACGTCATAGGTGCCGCCTACTCTTATCTCCACTAGGTGTACCCCCTTAGTGATTATTAATAATAGTGGTAGCTTCGTGTACCCCTAGCTGACTATATAGGTGTCGTCTGCTCCTATCTCCACTAGGTGTACCCACTACCCTGCCCCATTCGATCGGCTCCCTAACTCGTAGATACCCGTGCTGGCCCCACAGTGGGGTGTATCACTCCCCAAAGTGGCAACCCGATACCACCAATGATGCACGGCTTATACCTACACGATGCAACAACGTCTTACCTACCAGCCCGGGTCCACACACGCATATGAACCCGTTGGACTTGCGTTGCCACCGCTAACCCTGTTTGACCTCTTACAGTCAAGCCCGGTATGCGTGTCCCGTCCTCGACTTGGGTCGAGCCCACAAAGATACGAATGGGTTACTGGTTGAAACGGGGCCCCATTACTTGACACAAGCTATCCACCTAAGCTTGGTCCCCTCTAGTATATCACACTTAACCCACTTCATGTCCACTTACATATTTTAAATTTGGTTAAGCGTTTCCATTAGTAATTCCACATGCCACCCAAGGCACCCACGTAACCCCTATGTCCCACTTACATGTTTTACCTTGGTTAAGTGTTACTAATCGTATTTCCTCATGCCACCCAAGGCACCCACTAGATTCCACATGCCACCCAAGGCACCCACTTAACCCCCTCATGTCCCACTACATGTTTATCTGGTTAAGTGTTTCTTAATTCATTAAGACTGTAACCTCATAAAGACCTCTCACATTAGACTGGCATTTGTGGTAGCTGAATTTGCCGGGCGGGTCCGGGCAGTCTTACACCACAAAAGAGCCAAACCACGTGTCTTTACAATTGTTACGTATTTAGTTTATGCCTAAGACCTCTCACATTAGACTGACATTTGTGGCAGCTGGATTTGCCGGGCGGGTCCGGGTAGTCTTACACCACAAAAGTGTCTAACCTCGTGTCTTAGACGATTAATTACTCCTAATTAATCATTCCCCAATTTGAATTACTTTCCTTATTCAAATTATCAATCAATTCCAAATTTAACGATGTCCATAATTGACTCAATTATGTCCATCCATTTATGGTATGTAAAATCATACCCATTTTCACCACAATTATATTTTATGCCTTTTTAAGGCATTTATGCTCATCTATTTATGGTATATAAATTATACCAATTTCATTACTAATTAATTTTATTCTTTAAAATTAATTACATGCCTTTTTAGGCCATTACATGCCAAATTCACAATATGTGTGTATCCACTATTATCCCCATCGTACCCCCGTCATTCATTCGCTTAACACGATGTATACTTATTAGACTAGCAAATAGCCTAATACTTAAAAAAAAGGAATAAACGTCACAAAGTCACATACAAACAATAATAGATCTAATTTGCATCTAACTTGCAATTAAGAATTACAACATACTTGCATAGTCTTTGTGTTATCAAGGATCCAAACATCATAGATCTAAAAGGTGTGAGCTTGCATGTATGAACATAGTTTTACACCCAACTAGCCTAGGTAATTATCACAAACTTACATAAACTTTGTATGTCGTCAACCTAAACAAAAAAGGTGTCATCTTGCATGACTGTGGATCCAATAAAGGTGTTAACTTGAGTAAACTATGGATCCACATAAAGGCGTAAACTTGTATAACTAGGCATGTCATAAATTCAACATAAAAATGTCAACTTGAATATGGATCTAAACTTTAAAGGTGTGAACTTGTATGAATCCAATTATCACTTAAACTTGCATATGAACATAATACTTATACGAACTAGCATATGTTCCACATCCATATTCGCATAAAAACATGTTATAAACCTAGGTGATTGGATTATAAAAAAAGGATTCATTGACACAAATTAACATCATGAATTACTAGTATATATTTTAGATCCAAACTTACATGACATCATATAATTCGCATACCACATACGTGATCTTGTTAACTTGCATAACATCCTATGTACAACTTGCATAATCATATTAACTTGCATAATATCATATATGAAACTTGCATAACAAAACTTGCATAACAAAACTTGCATAACATCATATATAAAACATGCATAACATCATATGTGAAACTTGCATAACATCATATATAAAACATGCATAACAACATACGTGAAACTTGCATAACATCATATATAAAACATGCATAACATCATATGTGAAACTTGCATAACATCATATATATAAAACATGCATAACAACATAGGTGAAACTTGCATAACATCATATATAAAATTTGCATAACATCATATATAAAATTTGCATAACATCATATAATATGAATCAAGCTAACATACATGATTAAACATTTGAATTTGATTCACAACCACAACTTATAATCCAGCGTATATCACATCATAATCAATTTAGCAATTATTTTGTTAAGGTGATCGAACTCACTACTCAAAAGCGGTCTTGAGTTCTGATTTCTGAAACTAATTTAGCTTTCCCTTGTAGTAGATTCGTTGTTTAGAATTGATTAGAAGTGAATTAGATTTTTGATTAGCTTCCTTCCTCTTTAGTTGGCGGCGGATACACTGAGTTCCATAGTGACGACATGACGGCGGCTATTCTATTTTTCATGTGATTTTAGAGTGAGAGACTACATAGGTATATATAGAGTTTAGGATTTATTTAGACCATCCGATCAACTCACAATGAACCTGAACCGTCAAATTAGCCAACTCAGCCCTAAAGACACATCAGAAGTCGAACCAGGGTCAGACCCATCAGGTCAGGCCGACCAGGCAAGTCGACCTGCAGGTCGACACCCAAGTCGACTGCGTAGTCGACCTGGGGGGGGGGGACAGGTCGACTGCCCAGTCGACACTACTGTCGACCTAGTCACTGGGCGGGAGTTTTCCCGCCCAGCCCAGTTTGAACTCGAATTTCAAATTTTAAACATGATCTGAGCTGTTTTTGAATTTTGAATTTTCTGAAACTTCAGATGGCCATATCTCCTTCATACGAAGTCCAAATCATGCAAACTCGGACTCTATTTCAACCAGAATTTCGAGACGAACACAATGGCGCAACCCGTTTCCCACAATTCTCACGTCTGAGATTAGTTATTCTTTAAATTTGTGAATATTAATATTAACAGAATTACGGGGTGTTACAATGGTGCTTTGCTGGAACAATCAGGCTGCGGGCTTTATATCACGACCTCGACTGGACTAGACTTCCCGCCCTCGACTGGACTGTTTATCAGGCTGTTATCTTTTTACCACATTTTTGTTACTTCGTAATGTGATGAGAATCTAATACAGTTTCCTTTTATTGTATATGTTTGTATGTACACATCATGTTATGACAAACCTTGTAAAGATTTGAGTGTGTGTGTGTGTATATATATAATTTGTGTTATTCCTGTGTATACTTTGTGGTATGTATGCTCTGTGTTATGAAACATATTTTCTCCCAGTGCAGCAAAATATCATTCTAATAATATATAATGACTGTAAACAAGAAAGTATGAGTTAATCAACTCACCTTGATTGGATTTTAGGAAGATTTCCATTGATTTATTGCTGTTGAGAGCCAAATCAATGCATAGAATCGCAAAAGAGGAACATGCAACAGCCATGGCTTCTTGAAGCTTATAGATCCTGATCTTCTCTTCATTGGATAATGGTTTTGAGCTGATATTGGCTAGAGAATAGATTAGAGAGCAGCTAGATTGATTTAGAACTCAAAATTTATTCATGCAAGAGGTTAGAAGGAAGATCGGGGAGAAGGAGGCCGTTTAGGTTTTCTGATTTTCTCCCACAAGTAGAAAAAAGAATGGTGAGGAGAAAAATGAGCGTATCTCCCTTGAGAAAATTTCCAGAAGCCACTAAAGAAAGGTAAATGGGCTAAAACACCCCCAAATCAAGCCCAAAAACAAGTTACTATGCTAATTAAACATAATGGCACTACTTTAAGTATAAAAACTAAACACAAATTTGTGTTTGATTTGCAAAACCCAAACACACACTACAATGATATATAAAACATTACAAAAATATTTTAGTCACATTTAAATACAATAAAATAACATAATCATGCTTAACACTATAACTATTTACATAAGAAATATTTCTATGTTTCAACAACAAGTTTGCATCCTCCATAAATCATTAAGTTAACCCAAAATTTAATTATCAATTTTTGACATAATACATTAAAATAAAAATGTTTGTCGAAAATATATTTATTTATACCTGTGCAATCTCTACAAAACAGAAGCAATACTCATCAATGACTTATTTTAACAAAATAAGTCATTAATGTGTCAAACTCATTTATTATTATTATTATTATTATTATTATTATTATTATTATTATTACTACTATTATTATTATTTGTTTATAACAATCTATTATAACCCAAAATTACGATAATCGTTTTGCAATTCAAACATTTACAATTATTGTTATCAAACCACAATAAATGGTTTTAACTCTATATTTTCAACATGTTTTAAATGTTAATTACAACACTATGGACTAACATAAATGTGTTTTGACAAATAATTATCTTTATTTAAATATATATGCACAATCTATAAACACAAAGACTATTGTCATCAATGACTCATTTAACAAAATATGTCATTACCATGTCAAAACACATATTTTTATTTTTATTATTAAACAAACAAATTTGAACACTTAATATTTGTACAACAATATATATCATAACACAAAATTACAATGATGGTTTACGAAAGTCAAATATTTACAATCATTGTTATTAAACCATCATAAGACGGTTCCAGCTTGATAATAATACCATAAAAAACTTTTACCCTTTTATTTATATTCTACAATACATATATATTTATAAGTACTATAGGCATTTAAAACACAAATTTCCCAATTTATTAATACGACAATGTTGTTGTACATTTATTAATTGAACAAATTAAATTTATTATTAACGATAATAAAATTCACAAAGACTATAAATATTGATTTAGATCAATATTTATATTCTCACACAATCAACAACCAAATTAACTCATTGATTAATATTTTAAAAGCCCCATGTACACTTTAAATTAATTATGATAATTTAAACACAATTTCACTATTGATAATATTATTAAATATACACTAGAATTTAAAACCTTGGTTAATAATTTAAGAATTACAACCAATAATTAATCTCAAATATTGAAAATATATCTTCCCTCTTAAAGTATTGATAAATCAATATATATATATATATATATATATATTCAATATGCCCTCAATTATATAATTATAATCTTAAAAATCACAAAACGCAGTAAATCTGCATTTCTTGATTACCCGAAAATCCGGGTTGTTATAATTACCTTAAAACATGATTAATACATCATCAGCGTATTAACAAATAAAGGCGTTTTCTTCCAAAAGCATATGCTCGATCCCGATAGTTTCCCCTTCCTGAACCCGATACTCCACCTTAATTCGAATAGCTTCATCTAACATTTCCTCACGTTTACTTTCTTTCATGCAAGAAGAATTTGAACCATTTCTTAAATCACGTAACCACATGACAGACGCATTCATTGTTTGTACATATATAATTACTATGGCTTGGCCCAAATATTTCCTACAACTTCTCCTTCTTCCCGTTTGATCTGCCTCTTCTTCACCCCACAGCAAAACCCTGTTAACCACAAGCCCTCTTACCATCTTATTCCCCACAATAATTTTTCTGTCACGAAAAATAAATAAAACTTCCCAGTAAAAAGAGCCATCTCCATCATGCAAACCGCCCGCTCCTTCTTCTTGCTAAAACCGCCCATCTCTACCCTTCCATAACCGCACGCCCTTCCTCCCATTCTCTGTTATATATACTCTTCCCATTATTATATGATAAGCTAAAACCCATGCAGATCCGCACTTTCAAATAGTGCTTCCCCGAAAACGAGAAAGAACAATCTTTCTACTTCCCTAAACCCGCAAGTTCCAACCTTCAAAACTTCGCCTGAGCCTTGCTTTACTGACCTTGGCCAGCGAGTCGACCTCGCCTTCTCTCACCCATACACCGCTTATACCTCGAACAATTTGTGGATCTCATTGTCTCACCCTCACTTCGCTGCAGCAAAAGTCGAGTGACCCCAAAGTGTGATGCAACCAAACCGAAACTACAGTAGCGAGGCTCTTGAGCCGAGGATTCCAATAAATCATATTTCAAGCGATTTGGTGAAGCATTGAAATTTATACAATTTTGTTTATAGTTTCGAAATATGCATAATATGGTTTTGTTTTTATATATATGCTACTTTTTTCGTTTTTTATTTTGGAAAGGAGAAGGGGAAGCCTGGCTTTTATAAGCTAAGAGATGCGAGGGCCAAGGAGGTAAGTCAGAGGATTTAGGGAAACACAGAACAGTTGTTATGGGTACCCAAGAGTTTAGGGAAACACAGAAAAATAAACTCTAGGTCAGTCGGGGGACTGGTGTGAGTAAACAATTTTAAAACAGAATGGGTTATCCTCATATGAGAACAGATTTGATTTAGCTTTAGAAAACCTTTCGAAAGAAAAGATAATAGTAAGACCAGCCCACTCATAAACATGGATAATTTTTACCTTACTATAACCCAAAACATTTTTAATATCAAAATCGTCTTATATTATAATAGCTTGTATCAAATAAATAACCATCTAGCGGAACGCTTGAATCTCACGCTCCATATATATAATATAAAATCAAAAACTGCATGCCATTATTGGAGATTGGATTCCAAATATGACAAGGTATGGGACCACCTGCCGATCAGTGTACTCTAGAGGGGTACACTGGGGTTCAACAAGAACATCTTGCAACCTGGCCACATATGACCGACCACTCATTTAGCTTGAGTGTATCGAATATATTGTCACCCATTACGGCTGCGCAGCTACCGTTTTTTACCAGGAGATACAAAAATGAAAAGAAGTAAAAAATATGAATATTCTCTAGACGGTGACAATACACCCTGCTTGGGAACGACCCACCTAGCCATGTTGCCTGCTCGATTTCTGTCATTTCCTGATTGTGAGGCTTGAGGCTACATTATCTTCTAGAACACTGGTCCACCGTTCACTTTGAATGCCACATCGTCAAATCCGTAATCACATATTGATTATACAAATACACACTGGGTGTAAAATAAAAAGTAGTTAGCATCTTCCCACTGTAACAACCCGGAAAATCTGGGCCAGTTTAAAATTTTTATTTTGGCTATTTTAGCGAATTTTGATTATTTAAAATGAATTATTATAAATAATATCGACGAGAAATTTGTTTTGAATATAATTCGATCGTATATATTATATACGTCGTCGTTAGAATATAAATATTTATATATAAATATAAAAGGAATTGAAAATGGCGCGGTAGTTCGAAAATTCGATTTCTAATTTCAAATGAATATACAGAATTCAATATAAGTCAGAATTGAACGAAACAAGAAATATTTGAATCTGTATAACTATATCTTTGTAACGAAGTTAACAAATTGAGATTTCATCTTAGGAATGATAAGATATGTCCAGTTTAAAACTAGAAATAGTCGCTGTGGAATTTATATATATTTTTATATATATAAGGCCCTTAAAAATGGACATTTTGCAAATGACCTCGGATTTCGACGAAACCAGTTTTGTTGGGTCCGTGATGTTAAGTTATTGCTAGATTACAAATTTCATAATTTTTCGAATCAATATGTGAGCGTGGCAAAAGAAAACGCGTTTGACCGATTTCAGTTGATTTTAATCGACTGGAAATTGGCCATTTTTCAAACGGTCTCAGAATTCGACGAAACTAGTTTTGTTAGGACCGTATCGTCAATACGAAGCTAGAAAATATTTTTCTGGAATTTTTCTAGTTAGTATGTGGCCCCGGTAATTTGAAATGTACGTTTAAAATTCAATATATTGATTTAAATGAAAATTCAAAAGAAAACTGATTGTAGCGATCAAATCAGCTTGCGATACATATCCCATTGTGTTCGGAATGGGGGTTAAACGCTATGGACGACAGGCGGTGGGCCTCGTTTTGAGGTCATACGTGAAAGTCAACCCTTTTGCTAAATTAAATAATTAAATAAAAACAAAAAAATAAAAAAAAAATCATTTCCCTTCCCCCCTTTATCCTCGTTCTGGCCCCCCCCCCTTCTCATTTCGATTTATACAGAAAGATAAAAAAAAAAAAAAAAAAAAAAACCCATCGAAGACGGAAATCTCCTGCCTCCGACGATCAGAGAAACCCCCCCCCGCCTCCGCCTGTTCTTCCTCCAAGCCTACCGTCCTTCTTCACGCCATCGACCCTCCCTCCACTGCTCAACCCGAACCCGCTCCTCTCGAAACCCTAATCGACCGAGCACCTGAAGCCGCGTGAGTTCAACCGCCACACTCCCCTTTCGCTCCACCTCGAGACATCAATAACCCCTTCGATCGAAGACCCAGCCCCCCGAAGCTCGCGAAGACGCAGAGCCAATCCCTCCCTCGAAGCCCGCGAAGACGCAGCGCCACCCCCCCCTTTTTGTAAGTTTTTATTTTTATTTTTATTAGCTTTGTTATTTTATTTTCTTAAGATTTTAAAACTGTAGTTTTTAAATAGATTTTAAAACAGTAATTTTTAAATAGATTTTGAAACAGTAATTTTTAAAAAAAGGCATTTTTAAAACTGAATTTTTTTTTTAAAAGTATTAAAACTGTTCTTTTTAAAAAGTATAAAAACTGTTCTGTTTAAAGTAAAAACAGATTTTTGTTAAAAAGATAAAAACTGATTTTGTTAAAAGATTAAAACTGAATTTTAAAAAAAGATAAAAACTGATTTTGTTAAAAGATTAAAACTGAATTTTAAATAAAATAAAAACTGGTTTTAAAAGCAAAATAAAAACTGTTTTTGAAATAAAGAATAAAAACTGCATTTTCTATGAAGAATAAAACTGAATTGATTTTGTAAAAGAATAAAACTGATTTCTTTTAGAAAAGTAAAAATCATATTTTTATATGTTGAAAGCAAAAATAAAAATACGATTTTTATATATTGAACTTTGAAATAAAAATACGATTTTTATATATTGAACTTTGAAATAAAAATACGATTTTTATATATTGAACTTTGAAATAAAAATACGATTTTTATATATTGAACTTTGAAATAAAAATTCGATTTTTATATATTGAACTTTGGAAATAAAAATGTGATTTTTATCTATTGAACTTCGAAATAAAAATGTGATTTTTATCTATTGAACTTCGAAATAAAAATGTGATTTTTATCTATTGAACTTCGAAATAAAAATATGATTTTTATCTATTGAACTTTAAAAGTAAAAATGGGATTTTTATATATTGAACATCGTAGTAAAAATTCGACTTTTACATATGTAGTGGCTACAGCAACGAAGATGATAGAAAGGCGAGTACGTTGAAGATTTCCTGCATAAGAAGTGCCGTGGAGCTAGGATAGCTATAAGTGAGAATTTCTCACCTTTCAATTTTATTTCTAGTTATATATATATACTAGGATGCAGACGGTGCTTAGTAGCACCCGACACAATCGTCCACAGACCATGGACTTGTTTGTTTGATTGTTTGGTGATTGATTGCGATATTGGTTTGAATGTGGTTTGTGATGTGAAAAATCGAATCGATAAATTGGTTAGGATTAGACGTGCGCCGTTATAAGGCGAAGGAGTAAGGCTAGGTTAGACCCTTACTCCAAATTTTGTGGTTTGCATAACGAAAGTGAATTTGATTGATGTGTGAATGGCGTGGGCCTTCACTAGACCGGGGATAAGGCTAGGCCTTGTCCCGTTTCTAGTATCGTGCCGTTATGCCGCCGAAATTTTCTAAAATAAGTTAGAAAAATAAAAATAGCATTTTATTTAAAGAATGAACTGAATAGAAATTCATATGTTAAAATAAAATGTGTTATCGTTAAAAATATAATTTTTAACGTGAATGTGAATAAATAAATATTCATTTACAAACCAGACGGTTTGTTTATGTACACCTATTTGAATGACGTTGATTGGGTCGATAAATTTTACACATCGCCTAACTGCACAAATAAAATATGTGTTTGATTGTTTGAAACCCCACACGGGTGTTAGGATGAAATTTGAAGTTCACTCATCCTGATTGATTAAATATGTCGATCGATTGATTGACAGGCTGTTATAAGCGTTGAATATCTATATTTGATGCTTATACAGTGTAGTGCACTTTGGTTGATGGTTGATTATTTTCAATGCTGTTATATACATGTGTTGTATGAAAATCCATATAATTAATTTTATATGGTAATTGATTGGGCCTCATTCCAGCTTTGAAAAAGAAATATTTGAAAAAGAAATATTCGAAATAGAATATTTGAAAATAAAGGAATATATGAAGCCGTGTTGATTAGATTGACGCCATTTTGACGTGAACGATATTTATATCGATTTTAGAAAACGATTTCGAAATGAATTGAATTGAAAACGATTTCGAAATGAATTGAATTGAAAACGATTTCGAAATGAATTGAATTGAAAACGATTTCGAAATGAATTGAATTGAAAACGATTTCGAAATGAATTGAATTGAAAACGATTTCGAAATGAAATGAATTGAAATCGATTTCGAAATGAATTGAATTGAAAACGAATTCAAAATGAATTGAAATCGATTTCGAAATGAATTGAATTGAAAACGAATTCAAAATGAATTGAAAACGATTTCGAAATGAATTGAATTGAAAACGAATTCAAATGGAATTGAAAGCGAATTGAAATGAATTCAAATTGAATTGAAATTCGAATTGAATAGAAATGAATTTTAAAACGAATTTATAAAGAAGAATTCAATTTTGGCTTTGAATTGAAATAGAAGTTGAAATAGAATTTGAAACGAATTTAAAACTATTTATATAATCCGTTTTAAATAGTAATCGACGAAGTATATATTATATATATTATATATATAATATAATGGCCTGAATAGAACGCGCCGCGCCGCGGCAGTTCGCGAATTTCGACCATTTATTTCAAACGGACATTGCGGGAGATCCGACCGTCGGATTCTCCTAAAACCGGAACCGTTGGGTTCGTATCGAAAAGAGCTTTCTAACGAATATTAGAAATTTGAAATCTAACGGTTGGATTTGGAGATACGTCCAAATCAAATTCGAAAAAGGTCGCTGTAAGTGCAGTTCGATGGCCATTGATGGAAATCGACTGTACGGGCCTTGATAAAATTATTAAAAATAGTAATAATTTGTGTAAAATCATAAGAAATGATTTGTGAAGAATTGGGATGAAAAACTCCATATTTGAAAAGATAAAAATAGATTTTTATCGAAATGAACTAGTTTTGAACTAGAATTATAATTCTATTTGTTTTTAAATAAATAAATTGAATTTGAAATGGTTTTGAAAATAACCAAAATTTCCAATGATTGCATTGGAGTGGATTTGAATCGAAATTGTCTTCGGAATATTTCGATGTTGGAATTCGTGATATTACAGGTGTTGTTATGGAAATTTGAAAGATATATATTTGTATCGTTATTTCCAATACGACATTTGTTAGTCGTAGAATTCGATATTGAATATAAGCCGATATATTTTCTATTCAGAGCCTTGTATTGAATATCGAATGTGATTTGGGTTTGTCGTGAATGGTGTCTTCACTAACACTGTTCTTGAACCCAGTTGAGAAAAGATTAAATCTTTTATTTAGATTTAATGAAGTGTACCAATTAAATGATATTTAATTGGAATTGAATTGGTATTGTTTTTTTTTTTGGGTTTATCGTGAACAGTGTTTTAAATAACACTTGTTCTTTAACCCGATAATTAATGGAATGTGATTTTGGGTTTATCGTGAATCGTGTTTTAAATGACACTGATTCTTTAACCCAGATAATGATTAAAACTAAGTGGAGTTTTAATGAATCTTTAATTAGATTGAAAAGATCGAGAATGGAGTATCACCAGTTCTTGTTGCTGGCCCTGAGTAGGCCGGGTACACATGATAGGGGGTTCTCGCTTCGCGGTTTGGTGGCGAACGGGAGACTCTTACCCCTACATGGCGCCGGGGAGGGCGTTGGTTCGCCAATAGGCGCGAGACTCGAGAGGGTCGCCGTAAAACAAGGGACTGGGGGACCATGTGTGAGCCGCGGTGGGTTTTACCTGCTGGAATGGAGGATGAAGGGATGGTTGCAAAGCCTACCGGATTTCGCAGGCCGTCACATTTGGTATCAGAGCCTTGGTTTACAAAGCTCAGAGAACAAGGCACATTAGAACCTTACGAAAGAATTCATCAGATATTGGATTAGTAATATCCAACGAGAATGACTCGTTAGAGATGGGATCAGTAGTATCCTAGAACGAGTGTAAAGAGTATATTTTTGAAAGTGAAAACAATTTTTGTTCTGAAAATTTAAATCAATTATTCGTATTTGATTATCTATTTATATTGAGTTGGACAGTCCAGTATATATAGATTTTGCGTATACGTCTGATCCGCGTGTATTCGAAATTTTAATATACTGGATAGATATAGAGTCACATTCTAGACACCCGGGGATAATTCTGATGATGTGGCCACATCATCAGTATTTATATTCGTGTTTCGAAGGTGTGATATCTATATATTTCCATTAGACTGGTGTGAGAACCAAATCTTATATAGCTAGAATTCATCGTTGTGATTTGGCATCAAAAACATGATTTTTGTATATATATCAAATTATGAATTTGAAACTCTAATTCACTAATTGATTGATGTTTGTGTTGTTTGTTTAGTTGTTTGATAATTTTGAACCATTATGCCTAATGTGATCGAATAATGAATTGTATTGAAATTTGGTTGCGTTTGTTTGCATATACATATATATCATTGAACAGGTCATAGCAAGGAGGCTAGAGCCAGAGAATAAAATTTGTTTGCCCGACAAATAGGTACATGTTTATTACATAATTTCCTGTTTTGTTTGGGTGATGATGATTTTGTGAGCCTATTGGCTAGCCGCTTGGCTTTTTCTTTTTCTTTTTGAGATCTGAAGGACCGGGGAAGCTATTTGAAATTCCCCGATGCTCCCGGTGCAGGGGAGGTTATGGCGAAATTTTTCAAAAATTTAGGGTGTTAGCCAAATTTTTGAAATTTTGGAAATTCTCAGAAACTAAAGAGTTGGAGAATGGAAGCCAGATCGAGCGTAGAGTTGAATTATCAAACCACTTTCGACTTTGTTCCTTTTCGGGGACGAAAAGTTTTAAGTAGGGGAGATTGTAACAACCCGGAAAATCTGGGCCAGTTTAAAATTTTTATTTTGGCTATTTTAGCGAATTTTGATTATTTAAAATGAATTATTATAAATAATATCGACGAGAAATTTGTTTTGAATATAATTCGATCGTATATATTATATACGTCGTCGTTAGAATATAAATATTTATATATAAATATAAAAGGAATTGAAAATGGCGCGGTAGTTCGAAAATTCGATTTCTAATTTCAAATGAATATACAGAATTCAATATAAGTCAGAATTGAACGAAACAAGAAATATTTGAATCTGTATAACTATATCTTTGTAACGAAGTTAACAAATTGAGATTTCATCTTAGGAATGATAAGATATGTCCAGTTTAAAACTAGAAATAGTCGCTGTGGAATTTATATATATTTTTATATATATAAGGCCCTTAAAAATGGACATTTTGCAAATGACCTCGGATTTCGACGAAACCAGTTTTGTTGGGTCCGTGATGTTAAGTTATTGCTAGATTACAAATTTCATAATTTTTCGAATCAATATGTGAGCGTGGCAAAAGAAAACGCGTTTGACCGATTTCAGTTGATTTTAATCGACTGGAAATTGGCCATTTTTCAAACGGTCTCAGAATTCGACGAAACTAGTTTTGTTAGGACCGTATCGTCAATACGAAGCTAGAAAATATTTTTCTGGAATTTTTCTAGTTAGTATGTGGCCCCGGTAATTTGAAATGTACGTTTAAAATTCAATATATTGATTTAAATGAAAATTCAAAAGAAAACTGATTGTAGCGATCAAATCAGCTTGCGATACATATCCCATTGTGTTCGGAATGGGGGTTAAACGCTATGGACGACAGGCGGTGGGCCTCGTTTTGAGGTCATACGTGAAAGTCAACCCTTTTGCTAAATTAAATAATTAAATAAAAATAAAAAAAAAATCATTTCCCTTCCCCCCTTTATCCTCGTTCTGGCCCCCCCCTTCTCATTTCGATTTATACAGAAAGATAAAAAAAAAAAAAAAAAAAAAAAAACCCATCGAAGACGGAAATCTCCTGCCTCCGACGATCAGAGAAACCCCCCCCCGCCTCCGCCTGTTCTTCCTCCAAGCCTACCGTCCTTCTTCACGCCATCGACCCTCCCTCCACTGCTCAACCCGAACCCGCTCCTCTCGAAACCCTAATCGACCGAGCACCTGAAGCCGCGTGAGTTCAACCGCCACACTCCCCTTTCGCTCCACCTCGAGACATCAATAACCCCTTCGATCGAAGACCCAGCCCCCCGAAGCTCGCGAAGACGCAGAGCCAATCCCTCCCTCGAAGCCCGCGAAGACGCAGCGCCACCCCCCCCTTTTTGTAAGTTTTTATTTTTATTTTTATTAGCTTTGTTATTTTATTTTCTTAAGATTTTAAAACTGTAGTTTTTAAATAGATTTTAAAACAGTAATTTTTAAATAGATTTTGAAACAGTAATTTTTAAAAAAAGGCATTTTTAAAACTGAATTTTTTTTTTAAAAGTATTAAAACTGTTCTTTTTAAAAAGTATAAAAACTGTTCTGTTTAAAGTAAAAACAGATTTTTGTTAAAAAGATAAAAACTGATTTTGTTAAAAGATTAAAACTGAATTTTAAAAAAAGATAAAAACTGATTTTGTTAAAAGATTAAAACTGAATTTTAAATAAAATAAAAACTGGTTTTAAAAGCAAAATAAAAACTGTTTTTGAAATAAAGAATAAAAACTGCATTTTCTATGAAGAATAAAACTGAATTGATTTTGTAAAAGAATAAAACTGATTTCTTTTAGAAAAGTAAAAATCATATTTTTATATGTTGAAAGCAAAAATAAAAATACGATTTTTATATATTGAACTTTGAAATAAAAATACGATTTTTATATATTGAACTTTGAAATAAAAATACGATTTTTATATATTGAACTTTGAAATAAAAATACGATTTTTATATATTGAACTTTGAAATAAAAATTCGATTTTTATATATTGAACTTTGGAAATAAAAATGTGATTTTTATCTATTGAACTTCGAAATAAAAATGTGATTTTTATCTATTGAACTTCGAAATAAAAATGTGATTTTTATCTATTGAACTTCGAAATAAAAATATGATTTTTATCTATTGAACTTTAAAAGTAAAAATGGGATTTTTATATATTGAACATCGTAGTAAAAATTCGACTTTTACATATGTAGTGGCTACAGCAACGAAGATGATAGAAAGGCGAGTACGTTGAAGATTTCCTGCATAAGAAGTGCCGTGGAGCTAGGATAGCTATAAGTGAGAATTTCTCACCTTTCAATTTTATTTCTAGTTATATATATATACTAGGATGCAGACGGTGCTTAGTAGCACCCGACACAATCGTCCACAGACCATGGACTTGTTTGTTTGATTGTTTGGTGATTGATTGCGATATTGGTTTGAATGTGGTTTGTGATGTGAAAAATCGAATCGATAAATTGGTTAGGATTAGACGTGCGCCGTTATAAGGCGAAGGAGTAAGGCTAGGTTAGACCCTTACTCCAAATTTTGTGGTTTGCATAACGAAAGTGAATTTGATTGATGTGTGAATGGCGTGGGCCTTCACTAGACCGGGGATAAGGCTAGGCCTTGTCCCGTTTCTAGTATCGTGCCGTTATGCCGCCGAAATTTTCTAAAATAAGTTAGAAAAATAAAAATAGCATTTTATTTAAAGAATGAACTGAATAGAAATTCATATGTTAAAATAAAATGTGTTATCGTTAAAAATATAATTTTTAACGTGAATAAATAAATATTCATTTACAAACCAGACGGTTTGTTTATGTACACCTATTTGAATGACGTTGATTGGGTCGATAAATTTTACACATCGCCTAACTGCACAAATAAAATATGTGTTTGATTGTTTGAAACCCCACACGGGTGTTAGGATGAAATTTGAAGTTCACTCATCCTGATTGATTAAATATGTCGATCGATTGATTGACAGGCTGTTATAAGCGTTGAATATCTATATTTGATGCTTATACAGTGTAGTGCACTTTGGTTGATGGTTGATTATTTTCAATGCTGTTATATACATGTGTTGTATGAAAATCCATATAATTAATTTTATATGGTAATTGATTGGGCCTCATTCCAGCTTTGAAAAAGAAATATTTGAAAAAGAAATATTCGAAATAGAATATTTGAAAATAAAGGAATATATGAAGCCGTGTTGATTAGATTGACGCCATTTTGACGTGAACGATATTTATATCGATTTTAGAAAACGATTTCGAAATGAATTGAATTGAAAACGATTTCGAAATGAATTGAATTGAAAACGATTTCGAAATGAATTGAATTGAAAACGATTTCGAAATGAATTGAATTGAAAACGATTTCGAAATGAATTGAATTGAAAACGATTTCGAAATGAAATGAATTGAAATCGATTTCGAAATGAATTGAATTGAAAACGAATTCAAAATGAATTGAAATCGATTTCGAAATGAATTGAATTGAAAACGAATTCAAAATGAATTGAAAACGATTTCGAAATGAATTGAATTGAAAACGAATTCAAATGGAATTGAAAGCGAATTGAAATGAATTCAAATTGAATTGAAATTCGAATTGAATAGAAATGAATTTTAAAACGAATTTATAAAGAAGAATTCAATTTTGGCTTTGAATTGAAATAGAAGTTGAAATAGAATTTGAAACGAATTTAAAACTATTTATATAATCCGTTTTAAATAGTAATCGACGAAGTATATATTATATATATTATATATATAATATAATGGCCTGAATAGAACGCGCCGCGCCGCGGCAGTTCGCGAATTTCGACCATTTATTTCAAACGGACATTGCGGGAGATCCGACCGTCGGATTCTCCTAAAACCGGAACCGTTGGGTTCGTATCGAAAAGAGCTTTCTAACGAATATTAGAAATTTGAAATCTAACGGTTGGATTTGGAGATACGTCCAAATCAAATTCGAAAAAGGTCGCTGTAAGTGCAGTTCGATGGCCATTGATGGAAATCGACTGTACGGGCCTTGATAAAATTATTAAAAATAGTAATAATTTGTGTAAAATCATAAGAAATGATTTGTGAAGAATTGGGATGAAAAACTCCATATTTGAAAAGATAAAAATAGATTTTTATCGAAATGAACTAGTTTTGAACTAGAATTATAATTCTATTTGTTTTTAAATAAATAAATTGAATTTGAAATGGTTTTGAAAATAACCAAAATTTCCAATGATTGCATTGGAGTGGATTTGAATCGAAATTGTCTTCGGAATATTTCGATGTTGGAATTCGTGATATTACAGGTGTTGTTATGGAAATTTGAAAGATATATATTTGTATCGTTATTTCCAATACGACATTTGTTAGTCGTAGAATTCGATATTGAATATAAGCCGATATATTTTCTATTCAGAGCCTTGTATTGAATATCGAATGTGATTTGGGTTTGTCGTGAATGGTGTCTTCACTAACACTGTTCTTGAACCCAGTTGAGAAAAGATTAAATCTTTTATTTAGATTTAATGAAGTGTACCAATTAAATGATATTTAATTGGAATTGAATTGGTATTGTTTTTTTTTTTGGGTTTATCGTGAACAGTGTTTTAAATAACACTTGTTCTTTAACCCGATAATTAATGGAATGTGATTTTGGGTTTATCGTGAATCGTGTTTTAAATGACACTGATTCTTTAACCCAGATAATGATTAAAACTAAGTGGAGTTTTAATGAATCTTTAATTAGATTGAAAAGATCGAGAATGGAGTATCACCAGTTCTTGTTGCTGGCCCTGAGTAGGCCGGGTACACATGATAGGGGGTTCTCGCTTCGCGGTTTGGTGGCGAACGGGAGACTCTTACCCCTACATGGCGCCGGGGAGGGCGTTGGTTCGCCAATAGGCGCGAGACTCGAGAGGGTCGCCGTAAAACAAGGGACTGGGGGACCATGTGTGAGCCGCGGTGGGTTTTACCTGCTGGAATGGAGGATGAAGGGATGGTTGCAAAGCCTACCGGATTTCGCAGGCCGTCACACCCACCAACTTGGTATATTCATAAAAATCAACAGGCGTGACCGTTGGAAAAACTTTGTCAGACATTCGTCCATACAAGTTGTCCTGGGACTGGATAAACCGAAGGCACAATTCTGTAAAACAAAATAGCCCTGGCATATCTCTGTTTTCAATTATCTTCAATAATTACTTGACACGCAACGTATAGATCGAATTAAAGTGGAATATAAATTCCGGTCTCTTTGAGACAATCAGCGTACGTCTTTTTAAGGTCAGACGACATTTTGAATAAAATTTTTACTTTATTTTCTTAGAGTACTTCCTTTTCCAAGAGAAATAGTTATCAACTCAAAATGATTGAATTAAATGCAAATCAATATTTTACTTCCTTGGCTCAATACAAATTACACAGATAGTCGCTCAAATTTCTATTATTCCAAGCCATTGCATTTCTATTTCATTTCATATATTAAATCAATCCTATATTCTTTTTAATAACTTCGACCAAAACAGAATCAGATCTTTTTATATTGTTTATAATCCAGGTATTTGACTATGACTTCTTTATATTTGTAAATAAACAACTATACACACATTATTTAATTATCTAACTAGAAAACCCATGCTTCGCACACGGAAAAGAATACAATAATGTTAGTTCGTTAATTGCAAAAATTATTTTGTTGTTAAACTGTATAGTTATATTTCATAAAATCCAACAAACCGAGTCATTCTTTCTGTATGGGTCCATAGTCGAGTCATCGACTATTTATCTCATATATTTATATTATATATGTATACTTATTTATTTTATTATTAAATTTCTAATCCCTTTCTCACTTTTCCTTTATTTTTCCATCATAGATTTCTTTCTAACTTTCTTTTTTATTTAATTTTCTCGAAACAAACAAGTTGATTACTACTTAATAATATTTGATTAATAAGCTATAGATGTTCGTATGAACTTACTATTTCGATATGTTATTACGAAATCAATACATTTGTCACTTTGTATATATTTATATTGTCATTCTATTTTAAGCAACCAACTTAATAATTTAAGTTATACCAATTTGGGATTTTAAACAAAACATTTGATTTATTTTCTTCTTCTCCTTTCCTACTCTTCATTTATTCCAACATTTTCTTCTCTTTGTTTTCCTTTTTAACTTTCGTCTCTTTTTATTCTGGCGGCCCAGAAATTTAGCCCAAGTCCATCTAGCCTGCTTCCCTTTCTTTTTTTTTATCTCTACTTAGCCCAGTCTGGCCCAACAGACCCACAACCTCACTCCCTCTCTTTTCTTCTTTTGTTTTACTTCGGGTGCTTTCTTCTTCCTGTAATCATGTTGCTACTCTCGTTTCTCCTTCCTCTTTGGTCACGGCTGACCCCATCACCATCGGACCTTCCCCGATCAACATAGCCACCAATCCAAATACGCCTCAATTGTAACCACTGCTACTCCTTCTCCCTTGATTTAAATCTGTTGCTACTTCTCTTCTTCCTTTCATTTATTTGTTGTGGTATCTTTCCAGTGCACAGATGTGCAGTGTGCACTTGCACCGGTGATCGAGTCGCCAAACATTGATCCCGAACCCTTCTGCAAACGTATTGATAAACCCTGAGCCCATTACAGAACTCAGATCTCCTCTTAATGGACTTGACCAAAATTTTAATGATCAACACGTCTTGAAGAAGAAATATGCCACAAACACTGGTCACTAAAATCCCCTACTGTTATTCCCACGCCACCACAGCTTCGACCAAACTTTATCAGCTCGAAGTCGATCGTTGCACGGATCCTCTCACCAAATTTCATCACTCTCGATTCACTACTAATGGTACAGTTTGCCATCAAGTCGAGGTTAAAAACAACAAAGAAAAAAACTTTTTCCCTCGTTTACGCAAATCTGCTAATATAAAAATTATTCTCCATTTTTCTCTTGATTCCTGAATCCATGTGCCCCTCCCTACTTCACGCCCTCACACTCGATCGTGGGGATCAACAAAAAATGCTCGTAGAATGTTTTCCAATCATCTTCAAATATCAAGACCATCACTTAATTAAAAATCATGAAATAAGTACAAAAATTCATCATTTTCACATACGATTTCATTCGTATGCTTTGGACACAATTCTGTGATGGTTGAAAATTCATGTTTAAGGCTTGGTAACAATAAAGTAGGTGAATCTGAGGATATATTTAATCATGTAATATGAAATTATTTTTTCTGTGGACTAGGACCATGTATAAATAGATTTTTTGTAGCAAACAAAATTCAAAACTTGTTAGAATTTTTGTTATGGATTTTCAACCTACAGGGTGTTACTTAACTGTTGTTACAGATCAGGGTTGTTCACTTGTTTGAATTGTTCCAGTGATATATTCCTGCATACTACAGACCGTACATGCCGTGTGTGTGTGTGTATATATATATATATATGACAAACAAATCTATACATATGTACTCAACAATCATGCACAGTTAAAGTAGTTCACAAAACAGAGGAAAAATGTTTACTCACAGGCAAGTCTATCATCCTATACTGGTTTTTTTTAATCTTAATATTTCAGCAAAATGATACATACATGGTACTATACCAATACTTGCATTAGCTTATAACAGAAACTTTAAAGTAAAGATTGTACAAGTTTAGTTTACTCACCAATTCCCAGCTCCTCTATGTTTTACTGCAGCTCTTAAAATCCACCGCTTCTTTGTGATCTTCACAGGTTTAATTGTTTGTGTGAGAAGAGTGTGGGCTTAAGATTGGATTTTGATCACCAACTTGACTCAATTGTTTGTGTGAAAAGGGTAGGAGTTTATAGTTCTATTTATAGGCAGGATTTAACATTTAACAATTCATTACATTAAATGCCTTGTAGACTCTCTACCCGACACATAATACAATACATACAGGCTTCAAATTTTTAGTTTCCCAGTTTTGATTTGTTTTCAAACAAATGCTAACTTGTATATAAATACACCCTATTTTTGTACAATTTGGTACTATTGCTTAGTTTTGAGAAACATAACATATTTTCTAAGGCCATCTTTAATTAATGGAATGCTGCGAAAAGGTTCAAAGATGAAATGACTTATCTTTCAATTGCTTTGATAAAATAAGGTAGATTATTATTTGTTTATATATGTAGCTATAGTTTTAAAATTCCCTTTAGGTTAGATAGGATCTATCAGTACACCTACTTGTATTTTTTTCCTCAACATGACATTGGTTTTCAACACATCCCATTAAAAATCCTTTACTATTATGCTTAGGGAATGGTTAACACTATATGCAGACATATCTTATCCTTTGACTTGCAGCCATTTCAACTGTTCAATCACTTTAAAATGCAGTACTACTAAGTAGCCATTTAAAAGGTGAAAATGGTTCAATTCTTTTTGGTTTGTTGCTTATATATGCAGTAAAAATTTTGACTTATGGTAACACTTTGGGTTTGAAGATAAATCAGTTTCTATATTAAACAAGACTTAGCTATATAAGGCTTAGCTACATATATAAATACAAGTTATATACATGTTTTACAGGTTATATATATGCAGGTTATGTACATGTTGCATTGTTTTAAAACATGACCATACACATGTTTTTACTCTCAACAACATATATTGAATTTTAATAAAAAAAGGTTATCTTTAATTTTCTTAAGCAACAAAGAATCGAATTCTAATTACAACAAAAAGAAATATTTACTTATTATCCTATTATATAAGTAATATTATTCTTCTATAATATGTTCACACATATATATTCATACATAGTTTAAGATAAATGTTATTTAAGTTTTGTATATACATTGATTTAATTCCATTTATTTCTAATTAACTCATTAATAAATCAATATCTATTATTAAACAAAGTCGCTAAAATAGGGACATTACAATCCACCCCCTTAAATAATTTCATCCCCGAAATTAATAATTAACGAGTAGATTTCAGTTTTAACTGAAGTCAAATACTTATAACACACATTCGTAATTTCTTATTATACCTTCCAGATGGATTCCCACAAACTTGAACTCAAGATATAATTTACATTTCAAAGAATTCTGCTTCAAAATGGATCTTATATATTAAATTTTAAGTTTTAAAATTTTTAATTACGAATTTTTGCGTCACGACAAACTCGTTTTTAATCCAATTAATACTTTGAAACTTTCTTATACTATCCAACTTTATTTCTTATATGAATTTTAACCAATACTCTTCTAATTCAATTTAACTCCATTTAACTTTTCATGAGACCGACCCTGATTCAATTGACTCCTTCCATTGGTTGTTATGGTTATCCTACTCGCTCCTCGGCTTCTTCTTCTATGAGAACTCATTTTCAACTATCCGATCATACATTTTTATAATCGATACTTAATCGGGAGATAATTTTAAAAGTAACTCAAGTCAACTTGAGTTAATGATCTATACTAAGTATATATATACATATATATATAATAGTTTAAATTATCAAATACGCTCTCTCAGTACTCAGTTAGAGCCTAGGTATTCGGTAAACCTTGTGCTCTGATACCAACTATAACGGAGCGACTTTCGACGACCTCGGAAGTCGTGTCTTTAATAAAGATAGAATAGATAGAGAATAGAATTAACAAAACATCAGAATCTCACAGAGGAATTTAAAAAAAATATAATATCACACAATATATTACATATCAGAGTATGTTACATCATAGTACATCATTAGAATACAACATCATACATGATACTGGCCCAATATATCATATAAACTAGATACTTAGATATAGATATAACTAATAAGCTGACTCCGGAACTTCTAGTCCAAAATACTCCAAAAGATTTCCATTGATCACCTATATCATTTGTCTACTCATAACAATTGTTATGAGTACCGAAGAATTTAGGAAAACACAGAAAAATAAACTCTGGGTCAGTCGAGGGACTGGTGTGAGTAAACAATTTTAAAACAGAATGGGTTATCCTCATATGAGAACAGATTTGATTTAGCTCTAGAAAACCTTTCGAAAGAAAAGATAATACTAGGACCAGCCCACTCATAAACATGGACGGTTTTTACCTTACTATAACCCAAAACATTTTTAATATCAAAATCATATGATATTATAATAGTTTGTATCAAATAAATAACCATCTAGCGGAACGCTTGCATCTCACGCTGTAACACCCCACATTTTTTTTATTTAAACATATGAAGTTTATATATATATTCCGAAAATATTAAATGTAATGGTGATACGCGATAACGAATTAATCAAGAACAGTAGTAATAAAAGATATTCTGTTTATATCTTAAGAATTAAGTTAAACGGATTCCACCATTCCATTCGTCTCGGAATTCTACATGGAATCGAGTCCAAATTTTCTTAAATCGGAGTCCATATGTGAAAGTTATGGCCATTCGAAGTCTTAGAACTCAAAATAAAACCAAACAGTTCAAACTAGAAGCCAAAATTTGAATTTCAAACACACAGGGGGCAAGGCGGGAAAATTCCCGCCCAGGCCAGGTCGACAGTAGTGTCGACTATGCAGTCGACACCCCCCCACCAGGTCGACACTACAGTCGACCATGGTGTCGACCTGGTCTCTTTTGCCCAAACTTGGTTCTAGGTGCATTCCAATGAATTTGGACAAGTTTTTGAGTGAGATTCGTACTTTGGCTCCTATATAAACAACCATAAGCTCATTATAAACTCCAAAAACAATTCATGGCGAAGCCATGACTCCCTGCTCTCTCACTATCTTCTTCAGAAGATCTCAGATCTATTCTTCCCTCTTTCCTCTACAACATCTATTCTTATAAATTTAAAAGAATAAGATCTAGAACAACGAATAAAATAGAAAAGAGGTCTAAAGGGAAGACGATGGATTCAGATTCACATACGTATGCCGCAAAGAGAAGTCAAATATGATTCAATAACTGTAAATCAAGTCGAGGAAGTAACGACAACAAATCAAGAATTGTCTGGTCCTTATTTTGAAGATGACAAGCAAGGTGAGTGGAGTTATAATACACTTTTTGTGTAAAATTATGATTTATCGTTCAAACATTCCCTATGTAAATGCGAAATGAAATTATTGTGGAAATTGGATCTGTAATGTTTAATATTGTCATGTATTCGCTTTGAATTAATATGCCTACGATTATGCCCTCTTTTATTCTCCCTCTTTTATCTTTTTATGACTAGGCTATCACGAGCCTAGCTTTATTATGAAATGAATACGACGGAATGCTAATTGCGAACTAAAAAGGAGAATGCTTGATTTTGGGACATGACATGGATTGGAAGGTGTAGTAATAAATTACAATGGGATTTAAGTATAATATAATCTTAATAAGATTTGAATGGGTAGGACCAAGTCGGAAAACTATAAGCAGGAACTTGATTTAAGATATGGCATATATTTGATATCACTGAAATGGCTTATAACGTGAATTCGCTTATAAATTTGTTTATGGGCACATGACGCTTGATTTAAGATATAAATTGTAACTTGGAAATGAATAAGTGCGTGGGATTTACATCTAGAACTTGACATGAAATCTTGGCACCCAAAAACTTGAATAAGGACATGACTTTTAGATAAACCTGAACGTGGCCAACTCGAGGTTGGGTTGAGTTTGCAGTATAAACCTGCCCCGAACCGCCCGGCGAATCCAGTAACTGCAGACAATAAGACCCATTGTTAGTAGTTGGTCATACCACGCTTTAAACCCAAGGTTAGGCTGAGTCGTGGTGTAATTCTGCCCGGAATAGCCAGGCATATCCAGTGACCACGACAACAGGCCTAATGTGAGAGGTTGAGTTACGTCAATAGTGAATTAATGTCACAATAGGGTTGAGCTATGAATTTGATGTATTACGTGTCAAGAAAATGTTAGAAGTTACTTGACCAGTTTGACATGATTCTTAAATGGTTAAGTCAACATGAGCGGCTAGATAAAGCATAGCCAAAACAGAAATAGGGAATGTTAACCACATATTATAAACCAAAGGTGGGAAATCAAAGGATTAAATATTGAATAAACCTGTCCTAGGGATAGGGATTAAGACTTTGGGTATAATGCGGGGTTCGAAGGGTGGGAAGACTTATAGTATTAAGTAAGAAAGAACTGGGGGAGAAAACACCCGCGTACTGTCGCCGATTAAGAGGAAACTTAAGTCATGTTTGAGTCCATGTGAAAACCTTAGTCAAACAAGTGAATTATGAAACAAGAACATATAGTCTGATGACTCAGATATCAAGAGTTGACTAAGTAAAGCAATGAGAATTGATAACTAAGTAATAAGCCTTAGTTAATAAGAACTAAGCAACAAACCATAGTTAAGAAAACGATCGAGAACAGAACTAAGTTATAATCCTTAGTCAAGGGGAAAACCTTAGTTAAACAAGACTAATGGGCAAGGAAACTAAGTGGTAAAACTTGGTTAGGAATAACTAAGTGAAAATTCTTAGTCAAGAAAACTGGGCTAGTCCCTAAGCAGATGAATAACCCGATACAGTAAATCATCGCTAACAAATATACGAGGAGGAGCAAACGCTTATCTGACTTCGAAAAAGGCTCCAGCGGATTTGGTTATGAAGCACGTAGCTTCGGGGATGAAAGGGTACTCTTGGTATCCCTCTGTGAGGTTGTAGATTATCCGTCTGGGCCCACAGAGGTTAAGGTCTGCGGTAGAAGAACCAAGGGTATGCCTTGGTTGCAATATTGGCAACCTAAAGACTAGGGTGGACCAGCGTGGGTCGGCGATACTTAGTTTAGCCCTGTGATAGCACGTCGTCGACTACCTACCATCTTTAGTCAATCGTAGTACGCATGCGGAAAGGCAGAGAACTCCCAACAGACCATACACTTGCTATCTAGTAATGGGTGAGGCTGGCCAATAGGAAAGTAGGGCATAGGTGGCAGAAGTACAGTTCTCGTGCTTGATTTTCTTGGATTGCCTTTCATTAGTTGAGGGAGGGGTCACGTGGGACCATAACCACTGGTAGAAAAAAAACAGACCTTAGCATCTACATCGGTAGATAACTTAAAGCTCCTGACCGAGTCCATATCTCTTGATTAGCCCTGTTACGGGACTCGGGCCACACATATAGTGTGCATGTGCATTTAGACATCGAAAACGATTCACGATACATGCATGGGAAAAAGGGCGTTGTTCGATAGGTAGCATAATCCCTAGTGGTCCTAGGTGGCATAAATCCTAGTTGAGTACTCGATAGCTCGCGATAAAGAATCCTAGCCAGGTCAAGGGTGACAGTCCAAACGATTTTCAAGAATGGTGGTACTACGTTGACGTAGTATGGAATTACGTAGGGAAGCCCGTACAATATACGGCAAAGGACTGTACAAATACATGGAAAGAATTACGAGTTGGGGAAAAAACTTCATGTACGATGTATTAGGTTAAATCTACTAGTATGTAGGCGAGAATAACAGGGGTTTGGCCTTGGGTACCAATATTGGGAATAACCTAATAAGACAAGAAATTATATCTGAACGGTATAAGTAGGTTTACACAAGGGTCTATTATAGACCACTCACACAGAACTTATGTTCTGACCCCATCCTCATTACTTTCTTCCAGGTTAGGTTCAAGACAGGAATGGTTTATCTAATAGCTGGCTTAGCTGTATTATTATAAAGGTACAGTTATTTTGAATAAACTATACTTTATTCCTTCCGCTGTGAGTGGTTTTACGAACTCTGATTTGTTTTTCTTTCTCTCTGTCTTTTCTGCAGGATACCAGAATACTCAACTCGGGGTTCGAGAGATTGGATTTTGGAAAAATTCAGTCTGTCGGAACTTGGGTTGTTACACACGCTCCATATATAAAATATAAAATCGAAAACTGCATGGCTATTATTGGAGATTGGATTCCAACTATGACAAGGTACGAGACCACCTACCGATCAGTGTACTCTAGAGGGGATACACTGGGGTTCAACAACAACATCTTGCAACCCGGCCACACATGACCGACCACTCATTTAGCTTGATTATATCGAATATATTGTCTCCCATTACGACTGCGCAACAACCTTTTTTCCGCGGAGATACATAAACAAAAAGAAGTATCAAATACAAATATTCTCTAGATGTTGACAATACACCCTGCTTAGGAATGACCCACCTAGCCATGCTGCCTGCCCGATTTCTGTCATTTCCTGGTTGTGAGGCTTGAGGCTACGTTATCTTCTAGAATACTGGTCCACCATTCACTTTGAATGCCACATTGTCAAATCCGTAATCACATATTGATTATACAAATACATACTGGGTGCAAAATAAAATGAAGTTACCTTCTTCCCACCAACTTGGTATATTCGTAAGGCGTGACCATTGGAAATACTCTGTTAGACATTTGTCCATACAAGTTGTCCTGGGACTGGACAAACTGAAGGCACTATTCTATAAAACAAAATAGCCCTTGCATATCTCTGTCTTCAATTATCTTCAATAATTACTTGACGCGCAACATATAGAATCAAAGTGGAATATAAATTCCGGTCTCTTTGAGACGGTCAGCGTACGTCTTTTTAAGTTTAGACGATAATTTGAATAAATTTTTTGCTTTATTTTCTTAGAATATTTCCTTCTCCAAGGGAAATAGTTATCAACTCAAAATGATTGAATTAAATGCAAATCAATATTTTACTTCCTTGGCTCAATAAAAATAACACAGACAGTCGCTCAAATTTCTATTATTCCAAGCCATTACATTTCTATGTCATTTCTTATATTAAATCGATCCTATATTCTTTTTAATGACTTCGACCAAAACAGAATCAGATCTTTCTATATTGTTTATAATCCATGTATTTGACTATGACTTCTTTATATTTGTAAATAAACAATTATACACACATTATTTAATTAACTAACTAGAAAGCCCGTGCTTCATACATGGAAATGAATACAATAATGTTAGTTTCTTAATTGCAACAATTATTTTGTTGTTAAACTGTATAGTTATATTTCATAAAATCCAACAAACCGAGTCGTTCTTTCTGTATGGGTCCATAGTCGAGTCATTGACTATTTATCTCATATATTTATATTATATATGTATACTTATTTATTTTATTATTAAATTTCTAATCCCTTTCTCACTTTTCCTTTATTTTTCCATCATAGATTTCTTTCTAATTTTCGTTTTCTCGAAACAAACAAGTTGAATACTACTTAAATTAAATACAATCTTTGATTAATAAGCTATAGAAGATCGTATGAACTTACTGTTTCGATATGTTATTACGAAATCAATACATTTGTCACTTTGCATATATTTATATTGTCATTCTATTTTGAGCAACCAACTTAATAATTTAAGTTATACCAATTTGGGATTTTAAAAAACATTTAATTTATTTTCTCCTACTCCTTTCCTACTCTTCATTTATTCCTACATTTTCTTCTCTTTGTTTTCCTTTTTAACTTTCGTCTCTTTTTATTCCGATAGCCCAGAAATTTGGCCCAAGTCCTTCTAGCCCGCTTCCCTTTCTTTTTTTAAAATTTTCTTTTTTTCCTTTTTATCTCTACTAAGCACAGTCTAGCCCAATAGGCCCATAGCCACACGCCCTCTCTTTTCTTCCTTTGTTTTACTTCGGGTGCTTACTTCTTCCTGTAATCATCCTGCTACCTCTCGTTTCTCCTTCCTCTTTGGTCACGGCTGACCCAATCACCATCGGACCTTCCCCGATCACCATAGCCGCCAATCCAAACACCCCTCAATTGTAACCGCTGCTACTCCTTCTCCCTTGATGTAAATCTGTTGTTACTTCTCTTCTTCCTTTCATTTGTTTGTTGCAGTATATTTCCGGTGCACAGATATGCAGTGTGCACGTGCATAGGAGATTGAGTTGCCAAACATTGATCATGAACCTTCTGCAAACGTATCGATACACCCTGAGCCCATTACTAAACTCAGATCTCCTCTTAATGGACTTGACCAAAATTTTAATGATCAACACGTCCTGAAGTAACAATATGCCATAAACACTGGTCACTAAAATCCCCTATTGTTGTTCCCATGCCACCACAGCTTCGATCAAACTTTATTAGCTCGAAGTCAACCCTTGCACGGATCCTCTCACCAAATTTTATCACTCTCGATTCACTCCTAATGGTGGAGTTCGTCATTAAGTCGAGGTTATACACAACGAAGAAAAAACCCTTTTCCCTCGTTTATGCAAATCTGCTGATATAAAAATTATTCTCCGTTTTTCTCTTGATTCCTGAATCCATGCGGCCCTCCTTGCTTCACGCCCTCACACTCGATCGTGGTGATCGACAAAAAATGCTCATACAATGTTTTCCAATCATCTTCAAATATCACGACCATCGCTTAATTAAAAATCATGAAACGAGTACTAGAATTCATCATTTTCACATACGATTTCATTCATATGCTTTGGACACGATTCGGTGATGGTCGAAAATTCATGTTTAAGGCTTAGTTACAGTAAAGAAGGTGAATCCGAGGATAAATTTAATCATGTAATCTGAAATTATATTTTCTGTGGACTAGGACCATGTATAAAAAAAAAATCTGCAGCAAACAAAATTCAAAACTTGTTAGAATTTGCATTATGGATTTTCAATCTATAGGGTGTTACTTAACTGTTGTTACAGATCAGGGTTGTTCACTTGTTTGAATGGCTCCAGTGATATATTCCAACATACTACAGACTATACACGTCATACATACATATATATATATATATATATGTGTGTGTGTGTGTTTGTGTGTGTGTGTATATATATATATATATATATATATATGACAAACAAATGTATACATCTATACTCAACAATAATGCACAGTTAAAGTAGTTAACAAAACAGAGGAAAAATGTTTACTCACAGGCAAGTCTATCATCCTATACTGTTTTTTTTAATCTTAATATTTCAGCAAAATGATACATACATGGTACTATACCAATACTTGCATTAGCTTATAACAGAAACTTTAAAGTAAAGATTGTACAAGTTTAGTTTACTCACCAATTCCCAGCTCCTCTATGTTTTACTACAGCTCTTAAAATCTACCGCTTCTTTGTGATCTTCACAGGTTTAATTGTTTGTGTGAGAAGAGTGTTGCCTTTAGGTTGTATTTTGATCACCAGCTTGACTCAATTGTTTGTGTGAAAAGGGTAGGAGTTTATAATTCTATTTATAGGCAGGATTTAACAATTCACTGCATTAAATGCCCTGTAAACTCTGTACCCGACAGATAATACAATACATATAGGCTTCATAATTTTAGTTTCCCAGTTTTGATTTGGTTTCAGAAACAAATGCTAACTTGAATATAAATACACCCTATTTTTGTACAATTTGGTACTATTGCTTAGTTTTGAGAAACATGGCATATTTTCTAAGGCCATCTTTAATTAATGGAATGCTGCGAAAAGGTTCAAAGATGAAATGACTTATCTTTCCATTGCTTTGATAAAATAAGGTAGGTTATTATTTGTTTATATATGTAGCTGTAGATTTTAAATCCCCATTAGGTTAGATAGGATCTATCAGTACACCCACTTGTATTTTTTTCTCAACATGACATTGGTTTTTAACACACCCCATTAAAAATCCTGTACAATTATGCTTAGGGAATGGTTAACATTATATGCAGACATATCTTATCCTTTGACTTGCAGCCAATTCAATTGTTCAATCACTTTAAAATGCAGTACTACTAAGCAGCCATTTGAAAGGTGAAAATGGTTCAATTCTTTTTGGTTTGTTGCTTATATATGCAGTAAATTTTTTGTCTTATGGTAACACTTTGAGTTTGAAGAGAAATCGGTTTCCATATTAAACTAGACTTAGCTATATAAGGCTTAGATACATATATAAATACAACTTATATACATGTTTTACAAGTTATATGCAGGTTATGTACATGTTGCATTGTTTTAAAACATGACCATACACATGTTTTTACTCTCAACAACATATATTGAATTTTAATAAAAAAGGTTATCTTTAATTTTCTTAAGCAATAAAGAATCAGATTCTAATTACAGCAAAAAGAAATATTTAGTTATTGTCCTATTATATAAGTTATATTATTCTCATATAATATGTTCACACATATATATATATTAATAAATAGTTTAAGATAAAAGTTATTTAAGTTTTGTTTATACATTGATTTAATTCCATTTAATTCTAATTAGCTCATTAATAAATCAATATCATTATTAAACAAGGTCGCTAAAATCGGGACATTACAGATAGCATGTGCCTACTGTTGTTGTAAAAGTGCATGTACAATGGGCTAAGATACAATGTGTACGGATAATATCTGGAGAGATTTGAAATTTGACTTGTGCAGAGATTTGTTCATTGCAGTAGACAAATTTTCCTGCGTCGAGATTTGGGAAAATACTTGTGGAAAAGATGTATGCAGCTTGTACAAATACTATGAGATTCTATCTTGCTTGATACAAAGGTTTCCAGCTAATTTTCTTGAATTAAAAAAAGCACCGACCTTACTGTATACACGTGAAAATGCATTACGGTAAGATTTTCATAATTTGATATGTTTTAAATGTGATTGGCGCAAGGATATCCTTTTACTATTTAATAATTGAATAAGTGTGCATGCGAGATTGGTTCATTTTACATAATTTACTGTTTTGAAGCGACTGCACATGGATACATTAAAGGAACGGATATGACATCACATGTTTAGCTTTGCTAGTAAACATTTGCAATTGACTAGATAATATTTTCGCCGTGCTTTGGATACAGTTCATAAGGACTGAAAATGACTTGTAAAACGTAACATCAACATGTGTTGCTTTTTTAAGAAGGTGGGAAGAGATTTTTTTTCTTTTATGGGTAGAACATTTTTTTCATGTGTAGAGTTCTTGAACGGTTCAACGTGTCTCTACTGAGGCCTATGATTAAATTTTATCTTGATTAGGTACGGATTTACAGTAATAAATTTTT
This sequence comes from Allium sativum, assembly GCA_030737875.1. Taxonomy (NCBI): domain Eukaryota; kingdom Viridiplantae; phylum Streptophyta; class Magnoliopsida; order Asparagales; family Amaryllidaceae; genus Allium; species Allium sativum. The sequence continues at coordinate 458,349,026 of CM060909.1, forward strand.
CTTTCCACCGAGATGGATTTGTCGCATTTCACTCGCCGCTATCTTGTTTAAATATACTAAGATTTGATGTAAAAATATTATAAAGTTTGGTAAAGGATTACGTACAAATTTCATGTATTCGGTGAACGATTAACAGATGTTCCTTAAAACGATTCTTATTTTATTATATTATTCATCACAACTAAATTCACATTATTAAAATCCAAAACAACATTTAAAACCAATTTTAAATGTTTAAACAAACGGTAAAAAATCTGGATCTTTACATTCTTTCCCACTTAAAAGAATTTCATCCCCGAAATTACTGAGGTAGAAAAAATGTTACGACCCATTACCTTTACAAAAATATTTAATTAAAACTCAGTTTTATTTTCAATGCTAACCCAGTTGATTTTAAAACCAGTTTGTTTCAAATAACTAAATTTTCCAAAATTGTTCAAAAAATTTCTAACACCTTAAATTTTTGGAAAAATTTGGTAGAGTCTCCCCTGTACGGAGGGACATCTGCAATATTGCAGGTTCCACAAAAATATATACCTCGACCACACAGTTGGAAATAATCAAAATCCAATCTCAAAACCCAAATTAAAACAAAAAATTTATATTTTACGTAAGTGTACCTTTTTGCGAGCGTTATTACGCGATAAGCGATAAATTATTCTAGAGCTTGCTTGATTAGCATGCCAGACTGGGTTCAGTTTACCCTAAAACTTCCTTGGACAGGGTTTAAAAATGAATTAGCTCTTCTACACCTGTTCTCAACTCCAATGAAATTCATTAGTCTCCAAATCAATGTCAATTAGGTTCGAATATCCATATCATCCATTCCAAACATGTATAACATACAATTCAACTCTCATGAATTTCATTTAATCATTTCCAAACATTCTACTTAAATGATAAATTTATTCACTGGATTCCATTCAGGTTTATCATTTGAATTTGATACAATAAGTTTTAATTCATTTATTCAAGATTGGCTCCAATCAAGTTTACTTCCTAGCCATATAATCAATTTCCACCATTTAATCCAAAGCATTTTATTTGAGTTCATTATTTGCGGGTATTTCTGTATATATATATATATATATATATATATATATATATATATATATATATAATTTTCCAAACTCAAGTCAAATTATTTATTGACTTGAGTGATATTAGAATTTATTCGCATACATCATATTCGAAATTCCGATTTCATAATCAAATTGAATTCTAACTCAAATCAACATTAATAATATTATGAGAAATTTTAAAATTTACCCTTTTATTTAATAAATATATTAGGTAGAATAATTCAAAATAATTTTTATAACAAATTACAAATACGTGCTTATACACACACACACACATTCAAACTCAATCTAGGTCTTTACTAACCCTGTCTCTATCGAGTTACGCCACAGAGCCAAAGTTATTCCTAAAGCTGGCTCTAATACAAACTGTACATACAAATCAATCATCAGAGTACATCATATATATTTGTCATAGCGGAATATAAACTTTATATAACTAATGGTGAAGCCTTCTGCTTCCAGCTCCTGAACTCCAAGCAGAACCTAACCTGGAAATATACTCGGTCTGACCCGAGCACATTTGAAGCAAAGCAAAATTCACCCGGATCAGGTTGGATGTAACGACCTAGGGTTTTTGCGATCCTGGTTATCGACACCAAACACGATGTTGACTAATCAAGCATCAGAAATATCGGATAGTCCATGAAAGAAATTAGAGGGTGAGAATAGATAAGATAAAAGCTTAGAATAGAAGAAGAACACAACATCAGAGTAACACGAACCTCACAGCGGAACGAATAACATATAATATATAGCATAACTTTGAAATATAAATCTGTACTTGAATATACATATCATTTCCAAAGTACAGCACTTACAACACAGCGGAAATGACCATTGCTATATAATTCTGAAGCCTCCTGCTCCAGCTCTTCAAGTATCTGTAAATCCCGACTACTTGACTGCGCGTACAAAATTGGGCACCCAAGAGTTTAGGGAAAACAAAACAAAATAAACTCCAGGTCAGTCATGTGACTGGTGTGAGTAAACTCAAATTAATTGTCTAACTTTAAAGATCCTTTCAAAGAAAGAATAATCGTAAGACCGATCCACACATAAACACGGATGGTTTTAACCTTACGATAACCCAAATCATTTATAAACCAATATTATTCTGATATTATAATAATGTCTAACATAAGTAATATCAATCTAGTAGAAACGCTTGCATATAACGTTCTACATATATAATATACAATCAAAACCGCGGGCTCTTATTTGGGTAATGGATTCCAACTATGACAAGGTATGGATCCACCTTCTGCTCAGTGTACTCTAGAAGTGATACACTGGAGTTCAACAAGAACATCTTGCAACTCGGCCACACATGACCGGCCACTCATTTCGCTTGAGTGTATCGAATATATTGTCACCTTACGGTTGGTAAACCAACATAACCCTTCCCGGGAGATACAGAATTGAAAGAAGTAACAAATATGAATATTCTCTAGATGGTGACAATATACCCTACTTGGGTGTGGCCCACTTAGCCATGCTGCCTGCCCGATTTCTGTCATTTCCCAATTGACGAGATTGGAGGTCATAACGTATATTTCAACAGATTACTCATTCATTCACTTTGAATGCCACATCTTCATACCCGTCAAATCACAAATTGATTTCCCCAAAAATACCACAAGTATAAACTAAGAGAAACGAATTCCTCCACTACCAACGTAAATACGTTTGAAACGATCAACTCACGTGATCCACTAAATATACTCTATCAAACATTCTTCCATACAGGTTGAAGCGACCCGAGCTTCCCCGATCTCCGAAGAGAAGAGAAAGAACGAATTACTTTGAGGACAAGACGAATCAGAACGCAGACAGAAGAACATTTCATTGTTTATTACAACAATTACATCAGACTATAAGAATATACAGAGTATTACAAATAATATACATTATAAAATATCAGAGATTACCGTACATTACATAGCAGCGGAAAAACAATACAAAACACAACTGAAAGTAATACACGGATACAGAGCTTTCCAAGTATCGTTCCAGCTGTAAACCAGGTTCCTGTGAACATAAATCTGCAAAACCAAAACTACTAGTTGCCCGTGTCAAAATAAGGGCACCTAGAGTTTAGGTTAAAACAATAAACTCCAGGTCAGTCATGGGACTGGTGTGAGAACTAAAACAGTTATTAATCTTCATTTTAAAGTTAGGTAAATCAAGGGACCATGCCGTATAACACGGAACGGGTTTCCTCCCAAGAATACCAGTGCATAAAACAACAGCGCAATGCTAAATAAAGAAAAATGAAACTATTATAAGACCCAGGTCCCATCACACAATGCAATGCAAGCCAGAGGATAGGGTTTTTACCTTATAATAGCCAAAGAATGCTTGATATGCTAAAAACAAATCATTTGATACTATCATAAGTGCATAGTGTCAAAACAATTTCAATCATAAATATCAATCATAGACGGCATGAGTGCCCCATCCCACTATGTCGCCATACTAGGCTCTACAAATAAAACCACAAAGTCACGTATTAGAAGTTGGATTTCCATCTGTGAACCGAGGCAAAAGATAGTCCTCACCGAATTCGAGACGCTCTAGCCCGTGTCTCAGGATCAGAGCTTGAGTGACTCTTGGATCGTCAGGGTCGGTCCACCGATGTGGATTAAAATGCCTGAACACTATGTTTCCCCACCCTTTGGGGTGTCAATGAGTCAACAAATGACTCCATCAGTTTCACATAGTCACCGATATATCCGAGGCACCTCGCAACAGCAACAACCATATAAGTCAAACTCGTCAGGGCGTGTAAAACCACTGACGCCGCTTCTAGCTAGAAAGAAACACATGCCCTCCCTGAGGTCCTTCTCTCGTTTCTGGTTCACAACCGAGGTGTGAAGCTCGCGAATCAACGCTACACAAAGCTATGCCACACAGGCTGTGCTTTGATCATCAACCACAAGACTTTGCTTTTCAACAGAAGCCTTGATCAACTGCCACTTAGGCATGCCACATAGGCAATTCACTCCATGTGTTTGATATCCATCAATGTATAACCCCTTAGCTCGTACGTCTCAGAGAAGGGCGTTTAGCAAGAGAATAAATTCTCCGCTGCCAAACAGATATATATTTAATAGAAATCAATCTCACAGTATAAAATCCAATGTCAGACACACAGTCCATTTATACGTTTGTTCTGGGTCTGAACAAAACCGGAGGCACCTTGTACCTCGCATATCCATTGATCTCTAAGTACGTCTGGACGATCACTAACTGATTCCCTCCTCTTGGGTGTACGACCCAATCAAGATCATCAGTAATTATCCAAACGACGTGAACACCTCCGGTCTTCGACCACCATCTTCATCTTCGACACCACGTCGAATTAGTTATTCAGAATGGGATAAACCCGGTCTTTCTGAATAACTCGCGTATATAATAAACAAGTGTTACACAAACACAACATAAGCCTCATTCCAATTCATCAGTCACTAACCATAAATTAACAAGAGAATAATTCCCCAAATATTAACCCCGAAGGCCGAAACCAACATCAGATCAATAACCAGGAAACCATTCTGCTTAGCTAACCCACAGTTAGTTTCTAAATTTCACATTCTTAGGGAAAGGTTCCCATTAATTTTATCAAAGTTAAATTCTTTTAAATTTATTCTTTAATCTTCCTTTGAATATCACTTCAAACTAGTCGGGATTAGCGAACCACACCGAAGTAACTATTTATTTTATTTCCCAATCCCAACCTATTCATCCTAAGGAGCAAAACTGGCAATACTCTATATCTAACACCTCGGTGTTATTGGTAAAGTTAATTACCATTTCACGTTCAAATCTAATTAAAGATTTAACTATCACCTGGAGCAAAACTGGTGATACTCCATTCTCGACCATTTCAATCTAATTAAAGATTCATTAAAACCCCACTTAGTTTTAATCTTCACAGAAATCAATATCCTATCTTTAACTGGGTTAAAGAACCAATGTCATTTAAAACACGGTTCACTATAAACCCAAAATCACATTTCACTCCATCAGCCTTTAACCGTAAATTAGCAAGTGAACAACTCCCTAAGTATTAACCCCGAAGGCCGAAACCAACATCAGATCAATACCCAGGAGACCATTCAACTTAACTAATCTCCAGTTAGTTTCTGATTTTCTTAACTCCATTGGGTCTAAGAACAATATTATTAAAGATACCGTTCACGACCACCCAAAATCACATTTCACTCCATCAGCCTTTAACCGTAAATTAGCAAGTGAACAATTCCCTAAGTATTAACCCCGAAGGCCAAAACCAACATCAGATCAATACCCAGGAGACCATTCAACTTAACTAATCTCTAGTTAGTTTCTGATTTTCTTAACTCCGTTGGGTCTAAGAACAGTACTATTAAAGATACCATTCACGACAACCCAAAATCACATTTGATATTAAATACAAGGCTCTGAATAGAAAATATATCGGCTTATATTCAATATCAAATTCTACGACCAACAAATATCACATTGGAAATAACGATACAAATATATCTTTCAAATTTCCATAACAACATCTGTATAATCATGAAATCCAACATCAAAATATTCCTAAGACAATTTAGATTCAAATCCATTCCAATTCCATTATTGGAAATTTTGGTTATTTCTAAAACCCCTTTCAAATTCAATTTATTTATTTCAAAAATAAATTGATTTTAATTCTAGTTCAAAACTAGTTCATTTCGATAAAAATCTACTTTTATCTTTTCAAATTTGGAGTTTTTCATCCCAATTCTTCACAAATCATTTCATATGATTTTACACAAATTATTACTATTTTTAATAATTTTATCAAGGCCCGTACAGTCGATTTCCATCAACGACCATCGAACTGCACTTACAACGACCGTTTCCAAATTTGATTTGGACATAATTCCAAATCCAACTGTTAGATTTCAAATCTCTAATATTTGTTAGAAATCTCTTTTCGATACGAACCCAACGGTTCCGGTTTTAGGAGAATCCGACGGTCGGATCTCCCGTAATGTCCATTCGAAGTCAATGGTCGAAATTCGCGAACTGCCGCGGCGCGGCGCGTTTTTATTCAGGCCATTATATATATAATATAAATATATTATATATATCTCGTCGATTTCCTTTCAAAACGTATTTTATAAATCGTTTAAATTTGTTTTCAAAATGATCTCAACTTCCTTTTCAAATTCAAATCAAAATTGATTTTTTCAATATAAATTCATTTTAATTTCATTTCAAATTGATTTCAATTCAATTTCAATTTAATTTGAATTTCAATTTAATTCGAATTTCAATTCACTTCAATTTAATTCGAATTCAATTCACTTCAATTTAATTCGAATTTCAATTCACTTGAATTTAATTCGAATTTCGATTCACTTGAATTTAATTCGAATTTCGATTCACTTCAATTTAATTCGAATCTCGATTCACTTCAATTTAATTCGAATTTCGGTTCACTTCAATTTAATTTGAATTTCGATTCACTTCAATTTAATTCGAATTTCGATTCACTTCAATTTAATTCGAATTTCCATTCACTTCAATTTAATTCGAATTTCAATTCACTTCAATTTAATTCGAATTTCAATTCACTTTCAATATTCATTGAAAAATGAATAAAATCGATATAAATATCGTTCACGTCAAAATGGCGTCAATCTAATCAATATAGCTTTTATTCCACACATGAATGTTTATTCTATTCAACACATGAATATTTTTCAATTCAACACATGAATTTATTTTCTATGTTGGAATGAGGCCCAATCAATTACCATATAATGTTAATTATATGGATTTTCTACAACACATGCATATAATAGCAACGATAAATAATCAACCATCATCCAGAGTGCCCCACACAACTGCATAAGCATTAAATATAAATAATTAACGCTTACATGGTCTGTCGACCAATCGATCGACATACAGCTAAATAATTGGGATTAGTGTATGCCAAATATCTTCCCAATACCCGTGTGGGGTTTCAAATCAACAAACACACATTTTTATTTGTGCAGTTGGGCGATGTGTAAAATTTATCGTCCCAATCAATATCAGTCGAATCGGTGTATATAAACAAATCTCCGATTTGTTTATTACTATTTATTTTATGTATACGTTAAAAATCATATTTTTAACTATAAAATATTTTCCACTATAAAATATTTTATTTCATTCCACACCACACAATCAAATTTCACTACACATCAACCAAACAAACAAGTCATCCATGGTCTGTGGATGACAGGTGTCGGCTGCTGCTAAGCACCGTCTGCATCCTAGTATATATTTCAAACTAGAAAATAAATTAAAAGTGAGAAGTTCTCACCTATTAGCTAAAACAAACGCCACGACTCTTCATATGTAGGAAATCTTGTCGTGTCCGCCTCTTGTCAATTTCGTTGCCCGTATTCACTACATATATAAAAATCACATTTTTATATTGTAGCTATGTATATAAAAATCACATTTTTATAACTATGCTATATGGATAAAATTCACATTTTTACCCCGCTACTGTATAGATAAAAATTCTATTTTTACACCGCTACTATATAGATAAAAATTCTATTTTTATCTTGTTGGTAATATAATAAAAATTATATTTTTATTAATCTACATGAATAAATATCATATTTTTATTCTTCCCACGATATAAAGATCGAATTTTCATTTCAACATATAGGATTTAAAAATCATATTTTTAATTTGCCATTCATATGATAAGAATTATTTCTTTACAACACTTTAAAAATCTTACCTTTTATATTTTAAAAATCAAATCTTTTCTATTTAAAAATCAAATCTCTTCTATTGTATAAAACCCAATCCTTCTTTATAAAAATTCTAACTTTCTTCTTATAAAAATTCTATTTTATATCATTGAAGATCCCAACCTTTCTAAACTAAAAATCATAGTTTTTAAACCATAAAAATCATATCTTTGTGTTGCTACTACATATAGAAAAATCATACCTTTAGATATCAAACCGTATTTAAATTAAAAATCGAATCTAAATTAAAAACCAAATCTCTTTATTCCTCTTTTCCTTACACAAAAACCCATGTCTTTATTAGCATACAAATGCAATTTTTACTAGCATAAAAAAGTTATTTCTTTAAATAAAAACTTACCTTGCTAAGTGGAGGAGGAGGGGGGTCTCATAGGGGCGGCGCCGGACTTGGGTGGTGGAAATGGAAGTGGAATGGCAGATCAGGGAGTGGCGCGGTGGATTTCTGGTGGGATGGGGGCGCGCGAGGTTTCAAATCGATTTGGGGGTGTATCGGGTTTGGGGAAACGGCAGCTTCAATGGGGGAAAGGAGAGAGAGGGCGACGCGAGGTAGGGGGTCTCGACGTGGAGGGGTGCAGCGATGGAAGGCTGGGGTGTGGCGGCCGTCGCGATGGGCGACGATGTGGGTGGGTGTCGGGATTTTTTTTCAGTTGAAAAATGAAATCTGGGGGGGGGGCCTGGAGAGTATAGGAGATGAAAGGGTGGAAATTTATTTTATTATTTATTTAATTATTTAATTTCAAAAAGCAACTTTTGATTTCGACCTCAAAATCGAACCTAACGACTATCGTCTCTAGCTAGGTACCCCCATTCCGAACACAATGGGATATGTATCGCAGGCTGATTCGATCGTTTCGATCAGTTTTCGTCAAAATCAAAATATAACTCTATATATTGAATTTGAACGCACATTTCAATTTACTGGGGCCATATACGAACTCTAAAAATTCCAAAAAAAATAATTTCTAGCTTCGTATTGACGATACGGTCCTACCAAGACTAATTTCGTCGAATTCTGAGACCGTTTGAAAAATGGCCATTTTCCAGTCGATTAAAATCAAAAAAACTGGTCAAATGCGTTTTCCTTTGCCACGCTCACATATTGATTCGAAAAATTACGAATTTTGGAATCTAGCAATAACTTGACATCGCGGATCCAACAAAAGTGGTTTCGTCGAAAACCGAGGTCGTTTGCAAAATTTCCATTTTTAAGGGCCAGAATTCCATAGCGACTATTCTGAATTTTCAACTGGGCATAGCTTTTTATCCCCGCTATGAAATTTTGATTTTTCGGATTCATTGGAAAGATATTCTCATATAGATTTAAATATTTTTGGTTTCGCCAAAATCCGGTTTATTTTGAATCCTGTACATTCATTTGAATTTTGAAATCGAATTATCGAACTACCGCGCCATTTTCAATTCCTTTATATATATAAATAAAATATTTATATTCTAACTACGATTCAAATAAATATATACGTTCTAATTCCATTCAAAATAAATTTCTCGTCGTTATTATTTAAAATAATTCATTTTAAATATTCAAAATTCACTAAAATTGCCAAAATAAAAATTTTAAATTGGCTCAGATTTCCGGGTTATTACATAGGTTGTCCTGGGACTGGACAAACCGAAGGCACTATTCTGTAAACAGGATAGCCCTTGCATAACTCCGTCTTCAATTTGTCTCCGATTTATTTGATTCGAAACGCTAACGCCCATACGGAGTGGTTCTCGGATAATAACCCTACCGGTCTCTCCGTATTGACGATGGAAAAATGGTCAAAATTTTGATAGTCTGTGATTTAACTATCAAAATAAAACTCGTGTGCAAACAACGATATTATTTCCAAATGGAAATTTTATCGATCAATCAACATTCAACATTTATCCCATTAAATTAATTTATAATTAATTTATTCATTTCCTTATTTCCCATTTCCATATGTGCGTAAATCCTTATTTTCTAAGCTTAGAAAATATACGTTATTAATCACTGGAAAACGTTTTCATGTTTATTCCCATTTCTTATTTTCTATTATCAGAAAACATTTCTGATTCTTATTTGGAAAACATTTCCAAAACTCCTTCATTTGATTTAAACTGATGTTTAAATAACCATCGCTATGCCAACACAAACCATTACGCTCATTAACTAAATTCACTTAACCTACCTTTACTATCAAACTTTAACCATTCCTTAGTTAAGAAGGAAGTCAATCAAGTTGGGGTAATTACATCTCAGACCTTAACTGAACAACGTTTTAAATTCAGAATAGACAAAGTTTATCTTTTAAATCTTTAACAAACTTCCTTTATTAACTTTCTTTCGAATAAATCTCTATTTGATAACTCTAACTGATTTACTCTATCGACTAACTCCTTTTGATTTAACTCCTTTTCGAATAAGTAATATTCGATTAACTCCTTTTGATTTAACTCCTTTTCGAATAAGTAATATTCGATTAACTCCTTTCTTCGAATAACTAATATTCGATAACTCCTTTCTTTGAATAAACTATATTCGATAACTCCTTTCTTCGAATAACTAATATTCGATAACTACTTTCGAATAACTAATATTCGATAACTCCTTTTGATTAACTCCTTTAATTTTATTCGAATAAACTATATTCAATTAACTCTTTTAATTGTATTCGAATAAGCTATATTCGATTAACTCCTTTTCGAATAAGTAATATTCGATTAACTCCTTTTGATTTAACTCCTTTTCGACTAACTCTATTCAATTTACTAATACTCGACTAACTCTTAACTCGATTTACTCTATTTGAATAACTATAGTTCGATTTAACTCTAATCGATTAACTCAAATTGATTAACTCTAACTGCTTAACTCTAACTGATTAACTCTAACTGATTAACTCTACTGATTAACTCTAACTGGTTAACTCTACCCAATTTACTCTTCGTCCATATTCAGTTTCAAATATCGATGTTGAAATCGATTCTTACTTCTCTATATAAGTCCTGACTTATATATTCTATTTATCCAATGATAAATATTTTATTTAATTTATAAAACCTTATTTATAAATTAATCTTCTTACTTTATCTGTTAAAACAGATTTCTCTTAAATATTCACTTTGAAATTCATATTTTGTTATACCCGTGTGCGAAGCACGGGTCTAAACCTTCCTATTGTAAAATTCTCTTTTTATACAATCTATTCAGTTTTTTTCAAGTATTTCCTTTTATAATCTATTTATTTTCTAAATAAATATTTCCTTTATAATTCTATTTATTTTCTAAATAAATATTTCCTTTATAATTCTATTTATTTTCTAAATAAATATTTCCTTTATCTCTATTTATTTCCTAAATAAATATTTCTTTCCCTATTTGTTTCACAAATATTTTCCTTTTATATTTTTTTTTCACAAATATTTTCCTTTTATAATTATCCTTTAATTTTATAATTATTTTCTTTTATAAAATACTTTTCCTTTTATAAATATATATAAAAAATCCATTGATTTTATATAAATATTCATTTTGAAATAAAATACTTTTCCTTTTATAAATATATATATAAAATCCATTGATTTTATATAAATATTCATTTTCAAAATACACTTTGAAAATCCCCTTTTCTACATCCCAGTATTTCTTACGGCACCTAAAATACCAATTCACAATGATCACTATCATTCAAACACACATAATCCACAACAAATTATATATCACATCATATATTACAATATATGAAAAGAACAGTATTATAAATATTGAGAAATCCAGTTGGATCCCTCCAACCTATTTCCCTGCATCACAGATGTTAAACAACATAATATAATCGATTTTATTTCGATATGATATATTCTGATAAACGGAATCCATATTTGATTAACGATATATATATATATATATATATATACATATCACTAGATCTATAATTTCAACCAATCCATTATCAGTTCAACCAAATAATCAACATATAGCAATCCATCATCATTTATCAATTCTAAAAATACGTTATAAAAATATAACTGTTCAGAGTTAGTGAGTTTTACTCACATTGGACTATCATCGTTACTAACGATAACCATCGCTTGATTCAGATGGACAATTTATTTTGCTATAAATTGTAACGAGCTCGAATTCTCTCCCAGTCAGTTTCATTTCGTAGTCACAGTCCATACAATCCCATCGGATCTAACCGTTCGAAATTCTAGTACAGTATGATGGAGATATTGACTTTACAAGTTTATCCACTATTTTGAATTAAACAAACCTTATTTATTCATTCTTATATGGGCTTACCACTTTAAAAATGGCCCATGGTCAAACCCAGACCCGCACTCCTGATATTTGCCTTCTTCCCCGTCAAAATCCCATGGCCTTCTTTCATCCCCAAGCAACAGTTCCATTCGAACCCATAACCGTTCCTTTCATCCTCTTTCTCTACCTCAACACTCAAAAATAAACCACAAAAAAATATCTGTGAACTTCCTCTACAATTTCTACACCTCCCCATACAAAACTGATGAGCTCGCACCCTGTTTGAACATCCCATCCAAATGCTTTTCTCCACGAACATAGTAAAGGTATCGACACAAAATACTGTCGATTCCCTCAAAAGTTTGCCACAACTTCCTATTTCACACAAGGATCCCAAATGTCCACTCTACAACGTGAACTAATGCACCATTTACCTCAAGGATGGAACCCAAGTATACGCTGTAAGAAATCAACGTGCAAAAACTTACGTCGACCTCACCATTGTTGGTATAGTAATGAAGAGAATCTCTTGTTGATTTCGAACACACTACTCTCATGATTTATTAATTTTAATTGGAATTTCTTTTGATTTTAGAAGTCTCCATTTTTACTATTTGAAGAAAAAGAAACGGTGGCAGAAGTTTTGACCAGAAGAAAGAATGAGCTTAGGTTTAGAGATGGATGTGTATTTATAGGGAAAAAGGGGAAGATATTTATGAAGATATTTTCATTTTAATATTCGTTTTTGCCTTCTCAAAATCTGTGTGATCACACACGGTACTCAAAAATCGCGAAACTGGACATGCAGCTACAGTTCGACATTGCGGACCCAACGAAACTGGTTTCGTCAAATTCCGACTCCATTTGCTCACACAGAGTATTTTTAAAGGTCCAATTATCGTCTGTTTTTCACATAAAAATCCCGTACGGCCACATACTGACTTCAAAAATCACGAATATTGAAATCTAGCAATAATTTGATATTGCGGATCCAACAAAATTAGTTTCATCAAAACCGAGGTTGTTTCAAAACTGACTATTTTTAAAGCTCTAAATAACCCATCCAAATTTATAAATATATTTAAAATTAATTAAATATAATATTTAAAAATAAATATTATCATATATATCCACACTAGAATATCATACAGCTCCAATGGGATTTATAACTTGATATTTCAAAATTCCCAGTTATATCGATATTCGATTTATATATAAAATCCTTTTATAAAATAAATATATATTTATAAATTTCAAAGGAACTCCATAGCGACTTTTCTAAAATTTGATTTGGACATAAATCAAAATCTACACAATGAAATCCCGATTCTTCTCTTCCATTAGAAAAATATACTTCACCAGCTCCGAACGTTTCTTGTTTCACAGAAATCCGATTTAAAATGGACCCTGTATATTCAGTTGAAGTTTGAATCGCCAAATAGCGAACTGCCGCGCCATTTCGAGCTCGATGTTAATTATAATTTTATTATATGTTCAAACTGTCATTTATATAATATATTCGTTATTCTAATTCAAATCCTAATTAAATATTATAAATTGTCCAGTTCACATTATATTGTCAATTCACTATTTCTGATTATTTCAGAATTAAATATATTATTTAATAATTATATTAATTAAATATTCAAAGTTATTTAATTAAACAACCATTTTCACTATTTAAATAATTAAATAAATTAATTATACATCGCTGAAAATACGGATCGTTACATTCTTCCCCCTTAATATAATTTCGTCCTCGAAATTGCTAAGGTAGAAAACAAACTCCTCCAACTGGGTTAAAATTATTTCTTCACCTCTTGATTTCAGTTTCAACTGAACCAATTAATTCTAATAAAAAATTAATTAATTTATGCTAACGAAAATTTTCTAACACCTTAACTTTTCGAAAAAATTTGCCAGCACCTCCTTTGTACTGATCAGTAGCTCAAACTCCAACTTGCCTCTCTAGGCCTTCTCCAACCCAAAAGAAAATCAAACAGCCAAGCGGCTTGCCAATTCGGCTCATCAAAATCTCAAACCACATGAAATATAAACTGGTACCTTTTTGTCGGGCATATCAATATATCCTTTCCATATGCTATCAACTCAACATATACCAATGTTATCCCAGTCAAACTCCAATTTGTTTTTATCCACAAATCCAACCATTCGCTTATAACTAAGCCAATTTCCATTCTGAACTCAAATTCCATTATCAATTCCAAATTCTTACGACATCAATCCAACTTACTCAATATCATTATAATCTAATTCAATTCAATTTTTACAAAATTGACTTCAATTTAATTCCAATTTGCTTTTACAAATTCACATTTAATTTGTTTTAATTCAAACAATCCTTCCCAGGGAATTTCAAATAGTTTAACTTTTCTAAACCCAGATATCCCCTTTTCAGGATTCAAAACAACTTGCTTTCCGCAAATCAATTCAAAAACAAAATCTTTGATAGTAATCTGTCACTTAGCAACTCGAAAATGGCACTGATGATGTGGCCATCATCATCAGAGTTATTTCCCAGCGATCGAAGTGATTTCAATACTATATAACTTTTCAAACCCAATTTCAACATTTTCACTTTGAAATCTATTTCAAAATATCCTTTTCAAAGCTTGTAACAAATTTAAAATCTCCCAGGATTTTAAAATTCACATATATTTATCCCAGATTCATTTACAAATACTTTTTCAAATTTCCAAGGTTTTAATTTCAATTCTGATTTCAATTCACCTAATTACATATACTACACTTATATGAATTCTGATTGGTTATTTACATAACCATTTAGTTTATAATCTTACTCGATTATAATAACAACCAATATATCCAATATATTATAATTCCAATATATATATCTTCTCTACATCAAAATATACTTTGGGTAAAATTATTTTCATTTACCCTCTTTTTTTTTCAAAACATATCGTGTCGACCCATCGTATTCGAGTATTTAGAAACTCCTACCGATACAGTGGATCAAACTGATCGACCAGAACCCATAAACAACTCAACCAACAAACTCCACAATATAAAATAGTTTCTATATCAAATAACAAATACATTCACTCGTATATATACACACAACTCAATCTAATGTATTACTAACCCCATCTCTACTGAGTTACGCCACAGAGCCAAGGTAATTACTTAACCTTAAGCTCTGATACCACTGTAACGAACCGGGGTTTTTGTGATCCTGGTTATCGACACCAAACACGATGTCGACTAATCAAGCATCGGAAATACCAGATAGTCCATGAAAGGAATTAGATGGTGAGAATAGATAAGATAAAAACTTAGAATATAAGAAGAAGAAGAACACAACATCAGAGTAACACGAACCTCATAGTGGAACGAATAACATATAATATATAACATAACTTTGAAATATAAATCTGTACTTGAATATACATATCATTTCCAAAGTACAGCACTTACAACACAGCGGAAATAACCATAGCTATATAATTCTGAAGCCTGCTGCTCCAGCTCTTCAAGTATCTATAAATCCTGACTACTTGACTGCCCGTACAAAATTGGGCACCCAAGAGTTTAGGGAAAACAAAACCAAATAAACTCCGGGTCAGTCACGTGACTGGTGTGAGTAAACTCAAATCATTTGTTTAACTTTAAAGATCATTTCAAAGAAAGAATAATCGTAAGACCGATCCACACATAAACACGAATGGTTTTTACCTTACGATAACCCAAATCATTTGTAAACCAATATAATTCTGATATTATAATAATGTCTAACACAAGTAATATCAATCTAGTAGAAATGCTTGCATCTAACGTTCTACATATATAATATAAAATCAAAACCGCGGGCTCTTATTTGGGTAATGGATTCCAACTTTGACAATGTATTGATCCACCTTCCGCTCAGTGTACTCTAGAAGCGATACACTGGAGTTCAACAAGAACATCTTGCAACTCGGCCACACATGACCGACCACTCATTTCGCTTGAGTCTATCGAATATATTTTCACCTTACGGTTGGTAAACCAACATAACCATTCCCGGGGTATACATAATTGAAAGAAGTAACAAATATGAATATTCACTAGATGGTGACAATATACCCTTCTTGGGTGCGGCCCACTTAGCCAAGTTGCCTGCCCGATTTCTGTCATTTCCCAGTTGATGAGGCTGGAGGTCATAACGTATCTTTCAACAGATTACTCATTCATTCACTTTGAATGCCACATCGTCATACCTGTCAAATCACAAATTGATTTCCCTAAAAATACCACAGGTATAAGATAAGAGAAATGAATTCCTCCGCCACCAACGTAAATATGTTTGAAACGATCAACTCACGTGATCCACCAGATATACTCTGTCAAACATTCTTCCATAAAGGTTGTCTTGGGACAGGACAAACCAAAGGCACTGTTCTGTAAACAGATAGCCCTTGCATAACTCTGTCTTCAATTTGTCTTCGATCTATTTGATTCGAAACGCTAACGCCCATATGGAGTGGTTCTCGGATAATAACCCTACCGGTCTCTCCGTATTGATAATGGAAAAATGGTCAAAACTTTGATAGTCTGTGATTTAACTATCAAAAGAAAACTCGTATGCAAACAATGATATTATTTCCCATTGGAAATTTTATCAATCAATCAACATTCAAAATTTATCCTTTTAAATTAATTTATCATTAATTTATTCATTTCCTTATTTCCCGTTTTCATATATTCGTAAATCCTTATTTTCCAACCTTAAAAAATATACGTTATTAATCAATAGAAAACGTTTCCATATTTATTCCCATTTCTTATTTTCTATTATCAGAAAACATTTCTGATTCTTATTTGGAAAACATTTCCAAAACTCCTTCATTTGATTTAAACCGATGTTTAAATAACCATCGCTATGCCAACACAAACCATTACGCTCATTAACTTAATTCACTTAACCTACCTTTACTATCAAACCATTCCTTAGTTAAGAAGGAAGTCAATCAAGTTGGGGTATAATTACCTCTCGGACCTTAATTGACCAACATTTTAACTTCAGAATAGATAAAGTTTATCTTTTAAATCTTTAACAAACTTCCTTAATTAACTTTCTTTCGAATAAAGCTCTATTAGATAACTCTAACTGATTTACTCTATCGATTAACCCCTTTTGATTTAACTCCTTTTAGAATAAGTAATATTCGATTAACTCCTTTTGATTTAACTCCTTTTCGAATAAGTAATATTCGATTAACTCTTTTCTTCGAATAACTAATATTCGATAACTCCTTTCGAATAACAAATATTCGATAACTCCTTTCTTCGAATAAACTATATTCGATAACTCCTTTCTTCGAGTAACTAATATTCGATAACTACTTTCGAATAACTAATATTCGATAACTCCTTTTGATTAACACCTTTAATTTTATTCGAATAAACTATATTCAATTAACTCTTTTAATTGTATTCGAATAAACTATATTCGATTAACTCCTTTTGATTTAACTCCTTTTCGACTAACTTTATTCAATTTACTAATACTCGACTAACTCTTAACTCGATTTACTCTATTTGAATAACTCTAATTCGATTTAACTCTAATCGATTAACTCAAATTGATTAACTCTAATAGGTTAACTCTAACTGATTAACTCTAACTGATTAACTCTAACTGATTAACTCTACTGATTAACTCTAACTGGTTAACTCTATCCAATTTACTCTTCGTCCATATTCAGTTTCAAATATCGATGTTGAAATTGATTCTTACTTCTCTATATACGTCCTGACTTATATATTCTATTTATCCAATGATAAATATTTTATTTAATTTATAAAACCTTTTTTATAAATTAATCTTCTTACTTTATCTGTTAAAACAGATTTCTCTTAAATATTCACTTTGAAATTCATATTTTGTTATACCCATGTGCGAAGCACGGGTCTAAACCTTCCTAGTGTAAAATTCTCTTTTTATACAATCTATTCATTTTTTTTCAAGTATTTCCTTTTATAATCTATTTATTTTCTAAATAAATATTTCCTTTATAATTCTATTTATTTTCTAAATAAATATTTCCTTTATAATTCTATTTATTTTCTAAATAAATATTTCCTTTATCTCTATTTATTTCCTAAATAAATATTTCTTTCCCTATTTGTTTCACAAAAATTTTCCTTTTATATTTGTTTTCACAAATATTTTCCTTTTATAATTATCCTTTAATTTTATAATTATTTTCTTTTATAAAATCCTTTTCCTTATATATATATATATATATATATATATATAATCCATTGATTTTATATAAGTAATTCATTTTCAAAATACACTTTGGAAATCCCCTTTTCTGCATCCCAGTATTTCTTACGGTATCTATAATACCAATTCACAATGATTACACATAATCCACAACAGATTATACATCACATCATATATTATAATATATTAAAAGAACAGTATTATAAATATTGAGGAATCCAGTTGGATCCCTCCAACCTGTTTCCCTGCATCACAGATGTTAAACAACATAATAACATCGATTTTATTTCGATATGAAATATTCTGATAAACAGAATCCATATTTGATTAACGATATATATATACATATCACTAGATCTATAATTTCAACCAATCCATTATCAGTTCAACCAAACAGTCAACACATAGCAATCCATCATCATTTATCAATTCTAAAAATACGTTATAAAAAAATAACTGTTCAGAGTTAGTGAGTTTTACTCATATTGGACGATCATCGTTAATAACGATAACCATTGCTTGATTCAGACGAACAATTTATTTTGCTATAAATTGTAACGAGCTCGAATTCTCTCCCACTCAGTTTCATTTCATAGCCACCGTCCATACGATCCCATCGGATCTGACCGTTCGAAATTCTGATATAGTATGATGGTGATATTGACTTTACAAGTTTATCCACTACTTTGAATTAAACAAACCTAATTTATTCATTCTTATATGGGCTTACCACTTTAAAAACGGCCCATGGTCAAACCCAGACCCACACTCCTGATATTTGCCTTCTTCCCCGTCAAAATCCCGTGGCCTTCTTTCATCCCCATGCTCCAGTTCCATTCGAACCCATAACCATTCCTTTCATCCTCTTTCTCTACCTCAACACTCAAAAATAAACCACAAAAAAATATCCGTGAACTTCCTCTACAATTTCTACACCTCCCTATACAAAACTGATGAGCTCGCACCCTGTTTCAACATCCCGTCCAAATGCTTTTCTCCACGAACATAGTAAAGGTATCGACACAAAATACTGTCGATTCCCTCAAAAGTTTGCCACAACTTCCTATTTCACACAAGGATCCCAAATGTCCACTCTACAACGCGAACTAATGCACCATTCACCTCAAAGATGGAACCCTAATATACGCTGTAAGAAATCAGCGTTGAAAAACTTGCGTCGACTTCACCGTTGTTGGTATAGAAATGAAGAGAATCTCTTGCTGATTTCAAACACACTACTCTCATGATTTATTGATTTTAGTTGGAATTTCTTTTGATTTTAGAAGTCTCCATTATTACTGTTTGAAGAAAAAGAAACGGTGGCAGAAGTTTTGACCAGAAGAAAGAATGAGCTTAGGTTTAGAGATGGATGTGTATTTATAGGGAAAAAGGGGAAGATGTTTTCATTTTAATATTCGTTTTTGCCTTCTAAAAATCTGTGTGATCACACACAATACCCAAAAATCGCGAAACTGGACATACAGCTATAGTTCGACATTGCGGACCCAACGAATCTGGTTTCGTCAAATTCCGACTTCGTTTGCTCACACAGCGTATTTTTAAAGGTCCAATTATCGTCTGTTTTTCACATAAAAATCCCGTAAGACCACATACTGACTTCAAAAATCATGAATATTGAAATCTAGCAATAATTTGATATTGCGGATCCAACAAAATTAGTTTCATCGAAAACCGAGGTCGTTTGCAAAACTGTCTATTTTTAAAGCTCTAAATAACCCATTTAAATATATAAATATATTTAAAATTAATTAAATATAATATTTAAAAATAAATATTATCGTATATATCCACACTAGAATATCATACAACTCCAATGGGATTTATAACTCGATATTTCAAAATTCCCAGTTATAACGATATTCGATTTATATATAAAATCCTTTTATAATATAAATATATATATTTATAAATTTCAAAGGAATTCCATGGCGACTTTTCTAAAATTTTATTTGGACATAAATCAAAATTTACACAATGAAATCCCGATTTTTCTCTTCCATTAGAAAAATATACTTCACCAGCTCCGAACGTTTCTTGTTTCACAGAAATCTGATTTAAAACGGACCCTGTATATTCAGTTGAAGTTTGAATCACCAAATAGCGAACTACCACGCCATTTCGAGCTCGATTTTAATTTTAATATAATTATACGTTCAAACTGTCATTTATATAATATATTCGTTACTTTAATTCAAATCCTAAGCTGAATTAAATATTATAAATTATCCAGTTCACATTATATTGTCAATTCACTATTTCTGATTATTTCAGAATTAAATATATTATTTTATTGGGTGCGTTTTTTAGAGGTCCCTATTAAGTTTCAAAATATAAAAAAAACCCGGTCATAAACTTATTATAAGTTAGGTCCCTATTTTTTGAAAAGTCATTAAAAAAATATAAAAAAATCACGTAAATTCGTATTTAAATAAAACATGTAAACACTAAAAAATTTAGAACAAAAAACCATCAAAGAAGGCATCAAAAATAAAAAAAATAAAAAAACGAAATTTCTAGTTAAATGCATAATAGTATGCACATATATCATTTTCCTGCATACATCCGTGCATATTTTTCCCTACATACATCTTCGTTGATTTTTATTCACACAAAAACATGCTTACATGTGTGCAAATATACCCAATATTTGCACACATTTGTGCAGGTTTAGTTTCAAATTTTCAAACCGAACACAGCTTACAGAAAAGTTGCATACATATATGCAATTATCAGTAATAATTGCATAAATGTATGCAACTATTTTTTTTATTTCCGTAGAATCCTGAAATTATTTCAATATTTTAGATTTTTTTTTATGAAGGAACGTACTTTTTTTAAAAAAAATTAAAAAAAGGCGGAAGTAATAAAATAAGGGGCGGGTTTAAATTTTTCAAATCTTTTTTTTATATATATATAAATTAGGTCCCTACTTTTATCCTATAAAAATGTTGCATACATGGGTGCATTTTTTTGAGAATTTTGCACATTTGGATGGAAATAAAAATGAAATGAAATATTAAGTTAAATCTATCCGCTGGAAGAACTGCAGTTAATTGCATATATGCATGCAATAAAATAAAAAAGGTGCATAATATTATGCATTTAACTGTATTTTTTTTTTTTTTTGCTGTTTTCTTCTTTCTGACATTATTTTTGTTGTTTTTTGAACTGAATTTTTTGTATAATGCATAATTTATTTTATTACTAATTTACGAATTTTATTTATTTTTTTAATTATTATATTATAAGTTTTGAAAACAGGGACCTAATTTATATTAAGTTTATGACCGGATGTGAGCCTAATTAAGTTTCAAAATAGGGACGTGAGCTTAATATTCACTATTTAATTATTATATTAATTAAATATTCAAAGTTATTTAATTAAACAACCATTTTCTCTATTTAAATAATTAAATAAATTAATTATATATCGCTGAAAATACGGGTCGTTAAACTGGAATACTTCCAGTGATAAATTCACAGCATAAACAACTTATTTAACTTTGAAAAAAATCCTTTTGAAAGAGAAGGTTGATAGTAAGACTAGCCCAAACATAAACACGGACGGTTTTACCTTACTATAAACCAAAACATTTTTGAAATCAATATCTTTTCTGGTATTATAATAGTGTCTAAATACAAATAAATAACAATCTAGCAGAACACTTGCATCTCACGCTCTACATATATAGTATACAATCAAAACCGTGGACTCTTATTGGAGAATGGGTTTCCTAGCAAGGTATGGGACCACCTGCCGACAATGTACCTCCGAAGATGAATACATTGGGGTTCAACAAGAACGTCTTGCAACCCGGCTACACATGACCGGCCCCTCATTTCTCTTGAGAGTACCGAATATATCATTACCACGGTTGGGGGCCAGCCAACCGAACCGATAACATACATGTAAAATAAAAGGGACAACTTAAGGCATTTAATTTCTCCGGTTCAGGTAATGATATACCCTTTTAATAAGCGTGACCCACATAGCCACGCTGGCTACACGATTTTTGTGCCAATTTTCGGTTAATGAGGCTCGAGGTCACGTTTATCTTTTAGAACAACACATCTCCATTTAATTTGAATGACACATCGTCAGATCCGTCAAATCATTAATTGACATCCACAAATACACTCTGGGTGTTAAGCAAGAGAATTTCTCCCCCACCAAACTTGGTATATTTGTAAATATCAGCGTACATGATTCTTAAGGAAATACTCTGTCAGACGTTCGTCCATACAAGTTATCCAGGAACAAGATGAACCGAAGGCACCCTCCTACTGCATCTTAGGAATCACTCTATAGATCAGTAGCGAGTAGTCCTTGCAATACGTAGATTTCAATCACAATAGAATCACTACCGAAATGTTTCTAGGGATCAGCTATAGAAATTTAACAAGTGGTTCTTCCGCTCATGAAGATTTACGGTCTTCAATGCTCCATCTTTATCCCCACATATTAGTTTCATACGCAACATTGATTCAAAGTGGTTTTGGGTCTAGTTCTCATCTCGGTCTTTTTGAAAAAACACGTCAAAAGGGCCCGATAATATCCATTGAAAGTCGGTGATTTAACTATCAATTATACACAATACGATCAACTTCATGGCAGCTCAGGTCTTATTATCCCAAAATTTATTTACTAAAACTCCTTAATGATCCTTAAAATCATTTGATCAATTTAAAATCAATTTCATTTACTTACCTCGATTAATCATTTTTATTTTCTAGGACTAGATTCGATATCCATATTTATCAAATTTCGCTTTACCTCGATTACATCTACAACATTGCTACCTTTCTGTAAACTCGTTTCATTTCCTTAACTTTGGAAATATCGATAGATATAAATCTCATTTATGGACTCCTTTTATGGGCCTTCGGAGGTTGAATCATACCTTACTTATCTTTAACTCAAATAGTCTGGTTTATATTCTATGATCTCCCAACTAAACTGGTATTACAAATTTCATTTCAAAAGCTCGCAATTATCGTTACAATTATATTTTAGATTCTATAACTAACGTTGCAATATTCTTTTCTTGGAAATAAACTAATTTCAACAAATTCCCTTTCTTTCCGTCATTTGAACATCATCTTTTGTATTTACCAAACTCCGCTTTGCCATCATTACCATGTTTATATAAGACCTTTCTTATTTCCTTAACTTGGGAATAATACCTTATTTTTCTCAATTCTGTTTACCTTTCCTTTTATTTCAGAAAATGTCGATATATATCATCTACCCAATTGTATAAAACCAATTATAGATTCTTATATGAACCAAAAGCAAATATCAATTATACATTGCTATATTTTAAAAGCCAATAATCTTATTTATATTCTAAAAACCTCGTAATAGGCATTGCAATATTATTTACGTTTTAAATTCTGTCATTAGCATGGCCAAAATATTTACCTTTCAATAACAAACTAATCTCAGCATCATTTATCATTACAACTAATATTATTCCTTGATAACAGTGAAGTCGTTCAAGTTGGGGTATTTTATTTACCACTCAGACCTTGATCGACAACGTTCTTATCTTAGAATAGATAATAGTCATAATTCAAAAACCATCTCACTTATAATTTTCACAAATCTAGTTTCCTATTTTAAAATACGGTTTTGTAAAATCACATCCTCATTCTTTGATCTTAATCGGCTATAACCATTTATAATCAATATTTTACTTCTTATTTTAACCTCGTTATATTCCATTTTTAATTGAAATGATATTACAATAATCTGTTTATCAAATATTTTACCCAAACCCTTAATATTATTCATCCTTGTCTTCCAATATTTATTATTTTTCTTCCGTTTGAACACAATCCTATTTATTAAGCAAACACTTCGTTCAACTTGAGTTTTAGACTTTCCCCATCTGTAAAATCCTTCACTGTGAATCATTTTATGCAACTCCCTTTATAACTTGGATTACTATAACCCATTTCCTAATGCTTACCCAAAACCATTTTATATCGTATTATAGAAATAAATCTTTGGATTTATAATAAGAACCCATTTATCAATTTCTAAAACTTTTAACATTCATTCATCTTTGCTCCCTCGACATTTTCTTTTGATTCAAACCATTGTACTTAATTCATTTAAGTAGCAACTCTACTAAAATTACTTCTTTAATTTTTGATTTCCTTTTTAAAACTCTTCCCATAACATTTGAACACCCTTTACAAATATTCGATTCATTATCATTACAACTTAGTTAACGTCCTAAATGAATTTCCTTTTAGAAGCAGTCACTTTAAAATGATAATATATTTTTCGTTTATGGAAGTAAAAGTGGTTTACTTCGCTACTAAACAAACAATTTAGTTGATCACCCTTTAAAACGAAAACATTAAACCATTACTAACTACATTAGTAATCTTTAAAACATCGTTATTAAAAGGTAAATTATATTTAAGAAATATTATTAAACTTGAATAACCATTTATCTTATTTTAACTAAAAATTAAATAAATTTAATAACCTCTTTTAAATCAAATAGTTGACTTAGCCAACTTTAAACTGTCAGTTAACCTATTAAATGATTTCAATTACTTTTTCTCCTTAAACTAGTATAATTAATCTGATAACATTTCTTAATCGTTTCTTTAAAAACAATTATTTAAAACATTATCCCATAGGTTATTTATTGCCTTATACGTTTAAATATATTTTTCTCAAAAGATTAACCCAAAGGGTTAATTATAACTTATCTCGCTCATAATTGATTTAAACATCGAATAATCCTTTCAAAGTATTTTATCAACATCTATTCATTTTTAAAACTTCATTATAATGTATAAACAAAAATTAAAAATCTTATTTCAGTTATAACAAATCCTATAACTGAACATCGTTAATTCGCTTAATGGCAAATTAATGTTTAATAAAAATGTGGTTCTAGACCTTTTGCTGCCAATTCCTCAATCAATACCATTTATTGATTTAAATTACAACATTGAATTACCACTCAACGTCAACATTCAAACAGGTTCCCAATATCAATGTGGTCCAAACAGTTCATATAAACAATATAAAAAATAAACAACATACATAATATTTTTGAGGCATCCGGTCGGATTCCTCTAATTTATCTTACCCTGCATCACGGTTCATTATACTATTTTATAATAATATGGAAATTTCAGCCAATACACTTTAAATGATGTGAACATATTTAACGTCAACCAATAGCAGACAAATAGCATCCAAGGCAATCAATCAACCAATTTATATTATAAATGATTAAATTTAATTATATGGATTTATCACATCATAGAATTCCAGAAATGTGTGAGAGTTAACTCACCTTTATTTGACGATTATCTATTTCAACGTTATTTTGTTTGATTTTAAACAGCATTTAAAATTAAACAAAAGTCTAGTAGCTTCTAATCCCTTTTGAACTTGCACAGCAATATAGTCATTGCTGCCACGAACCCATCAGATCCTGTTTCACGCAATTATGTGGTTATGCGAAAAAGTTATCGTGATTACAATTTATGGTGTATTTCATAAACCATATTATAAATAACTATTTATTAATAAATTAATTTTCTTAACCATTACATTAAAACATGATTAATACGTCATCATCACATTAACAAACAAAGGCGTTTTCTTCCAAAAGCAAGTGCTCGATCCCGATAGTTTCCTCTTCTTGAACCTGATACACCACCTTAATTCGAATAGCTTCATCCAACATTTCCCCATGTTTACTTTCTTTCATGCAAGAAGAATTTGAACCATTTCTTAACCACATGACCAACGCATCCATTGTTTGTACATATATAATTACTTTAGCTTGGCCCAAATATCTCCTACAACCGCTCCTTCTTCCCGTTTGATCTGCCTCTTCTTCACCCACACAGCAAAACGCTATCAACCACAAGCCCTCTTACCATCTTCTCCCCCACAATAATTTTTCTATCATGAAAAAAAATAAAACTTACCAGTAAAAAGAGCCATCTCCATCATGCAAACCGCCTGCTCCTTCTTCTTGCGAAAACCGCCCATCTCTGCCCCTCCATAACCGCACTCCCTTCCTCCCATTCTCCGTTATACTTACTCTTCCCATTATTACGTGATAGGCCAAAACCCATGCAGATCCGCACTTTCAAATAGTGCTTCCCTGAAAACAAGAAAGAACAGTCTTGCTACTTCCATAAACCCGCAAGTTCCAACCTTCAGAACTTTGCCTGTACCTTGCTTTACTGACCTTGGCCAGCGAGTTGACCTCACCTTCTATCACCCATACGCTGCTTATACCTTGTACAATCTGCGGATCTCATTGTCTCACCCTCACTTCGCTGCAGCAAAAGCCTAGTGACCCCAAAGTGTGATGCAACCAAACCGAAACTACAGTAGCAAGGCTCTTGAGACGAGGATTCCAATAAATCATATTTCGTGCGATTTGGTGAAGCATTGAAATGTATACAATTTTTTTTATAGTTTCGAAATATGTATAATATGGTTTTGTTTTTATATACATGCCACTTTTTTCTTTTTTTTTATTATTGAAAGAAGAAGGGGAAGCCTGGCTTTTACAAGCTAAGAGACGTGAGGGACAAGGAAGTAAGATAGAGGAGTGTCAGAAGCTATATTTTTTTTCTCATCAAATATGTGCTGTCACACACGTTGGACTTGCAGAAACCATAACGATAGCATGTGCCTACTGTTGTTGTACAAGTGCATGTATATTGTGCTAGGATACAATGTGTGCGAATAGTATCTAGAGAGATTTGAAATTTGATTTTTGTGGAGATTTGTTAATAGTAGTATACAAATTTTCCTACATCGAGATTTGGGAAAATACTTGTGGAAAAGATATATGTGGATTGTACAAATACGTCGAGATTCTATCTTTCCTAATACAAAGGTTTCTAGCTAATTTTCTTGAATTAAAAACGCACTGACCTTACTGTGTAGACGTGAAAATGCATTAGGGTAAGATTTTCAGAATTTGATAGGTTTTTAATGCGATTGGCGCAAGGATATCCTTTAACTATTTAATAATTGAATAAGTGTGCATGCGAGATTGGTTTATTTTACAAAATTTACTATTTTGAAGCGACTGCACATGGATACATCAAAGGAACGGATATGACAGCACATGTTTAGCTTTGCTAGTAAACATTTGTAGTTGCCTAGATAATATTTTCGCAGTGCTTTGGATACAGATCATAAGGACTGAAAACGACTTGTACAGTGTAAGGGAATCTCCAACAAAATATGAGATATCCAAATTTCTGAAATCCAACCCCATAATCAGCTCCAACGGTGTGTGGAAACACCACTTGGTTCGGATTTCTGTGATGAAAGTTTCGGAATGTGCAAACTCTTTCCGCGGTTGTTCAACAGGCGCGTAAAATACACGCGGTTGTCCAACAGGCACGTGAATACACGCGGTTGTTCAATAGGTGCGTGTATCACGCGTTTGTTGAACAACCGCGTACGTTTCAAGGTATCGACGCGCCTGTTGAACAAACCCTTGGAGTGTTTTTCCCTATAATAAATTGTTTGATCTATTTAGAAATTTAGATTACTGATTTCTGATGAAATAGTGTGACAAAAATAGAAATGCAGACACGAAAATGTAATTAAATAAAAACGATGAACGGTTATAAAAGCTTAAGATACATGATTTCACTAACAATAAACGGATACATAGGTTCAGATACTAAATAAAGGTTATAGAACACTATTACAACTACCAAAGCAACAAAAACACAACAACTAACGGTAAATAGTTTTATTGACTTCCAACAAATTTCCATAGATGATCTGTTAAATCTTTCTGGAGTCTTCGATGAATTTGAGTGTTACAGTAGGACATCTGGCTTTTGACGTGAAACTCAAGCTCTATCTCGCTTTCAATCATATTTTCGCGCCAAATCTCAGGTGGAGGAAAAGGGCAGTCGTAATTGAAATCATCCTCCATGTCTCTTTCGTCCTCTATAATCATGTTATGTAAAATAACACAAGTATACATTATCCCAGTCATTTTATTTGGAGACCAAAGTCTGCATGGATTACTGACTATGGCAAATCTGGATTATAGGATGCCAAATGCCCTTTCTACATCCTTTCTTTGTCCTTCTTGCATTGCTGCAAACCTTGCTTGTTTATTGTTTTGTGGGTTCGGTATTGTCTTGGCAATGGTACTCCATTGTGGGTATATTCCATCGCCTAGATAATATCCATGGTCATAGTCGTGACCCTCTAAAGTAAAATGATATGGAACTGATCTACCGTTCACCAAATCGTTAAACAACGTTGAGAGTTCAACTACGTTCAAATCATTGTTGGAACCCAGCATTCCAAAAAAAGCATGCCATATCCATAAGTCGTACGATGCTACAGCTTCAAGTATAATAGTTGACATGTGAGACTTACCCTGATAAGCTCCAGCATATGCTTTTAGACAATTCTTCCACTCCCAATGCATGCAGTCTAAAGATCCTAACATCCCAAGCCATCCTCTGCTACCGTGCATATCCATTAACATTGCAATGTCGGCTTCGTTTGGTCTACGCAAGTATTGATTACCGTAAACGTCTACGATAGCTTGGCAGAAATGGTCCACGCATTCTAGTACTGTGCTTTCTGCAATTTTCAAATTTTCGTCTTAAGCGTCAGCAGGACCTCCATAGGCTAACATACGCAGTGCAACTGTCATCTTTTGAATTCCGGTGAGCCCCATTATCATAGACGCATTGCGTTTGTAGATGAAGTAGGAATCGTGTTGTTTAATACAGTCTAGGATTCGAAGAAACATAGGACTCCTCATTCGGAATCTCCTTCTAAACTCTATAGTTGTATACCTCGTGTTTGACACAAAATAATCTTCCATTAGTCTCTCGTTGTGCCATGCATGATGATGACTTTTATATCGATGGCCAACACCAGAACTCCCAGGTTTTTTGCCAGATTCGCCGTCTCCTAACGCAACTATTAGCTGTCTTTGTCGATGAAAATGATCATCCACCATAATATCAAAGTCTTCGTCAGAATCATCGAACAACATACACTCTTCGCTGGACATTGTGGACTTTCGAGTTTCTTGAGCGTATATACTAAAAATATTGGACTGTGTTTGAGTAGTGAATGCTGCAAGTTTTCCTCCTTATATAACATAGTTTTTCTACATTCTGGTCTTCATTGGATACCAAAATGTGGCATGCATTGGTTACCGCAGTATGATTGTCATTGGATACCGCATTTTATCATAAAGCCTTAATGGATTTCTTGCTGACATAAAGCAACACTTGCTGTAGTTCTGATATAAAGCATTAATGGCTTTATTGCTGACATAAAGCAACACTTGTTGTAGTTCTGATATATAACAGTACCTTGTAATAATGGCTTTATTGCTAACATAAAGCAATGATGGTTGTATTGTATTGTTATCTTTCTGTCTCTTTCTTTTGTACCTTGTAACTTATCTTGTTATTGTTAATACTCGTATTGTTGATTTTTGACAATAGCACCAATAGATCCAACAATAAACTTACAAATTCCCCAACAGTACATCGAGGACGACCCCAACAGTACAAATTCCCAAGGACTGCACTATAATCCGAAAAATCTCGAAAAAGAGTGACATGACTCCACTCTACCATAAAACGTGAAATGTGCAAAACTTGACCAGTCCCAACAGTACAAATTCCAAAGGACTGCACTACAATGTCGGTCGTCGATTTTTCGCTTGTGACTGTTGTTGTAGAAGTGCGACTGTTGTTGTAGAACATTTGCGGTTTAAATTTACACGTGACGACCCCATCCACTAAGAATATACACGGGGATGACAAGTCCCCTAGTTTCTGTCTTTGCTTCATTAAAGGTCGACAAGTCCCCTTGTTTCTGGCTTTGCTTTATTAAAGAAGTGGTCAAGTCATCTTTAATATGTACGAGTTGTCAAGTCATGTTGTTTCTATTCGGTGCAGAGTGTAGTAACATCAACTGCTGAAATGCAGAGCCGTAGCAACTCAACTGTTTAGGACAGAGGTTTGTCTTGTCATATGTTTGTATCCTACAGCTCAATTAATGATGACAGAGCTTTACCAAATAGCAACCCCCTTGTTTAAATAGTTTACAATTCGTCCCCCCAAACATACTTACAAAATTGTGTGTTCTACATCAACCATGACGATAATGGACTATGACTATAGTTAAGTTTAATTTACCACCCGCATTCTTCAGTCGACTGTGACTATAGTTAAGTTCATTCGACATTGGACTTCGACACGCTTCAATGCAATTCATTCAACACGCTTCAATGCAATTCAATATAATTCATTCAACACGCGTCAATGCATTTCATTCGATACAATAAAAATCATTCAAATTTAAGTGCACTAAACACACACGTACAAACTAGTGGTTACGGTCGAAACGCATATGTTCAATAACATTTTGGAGTCATCTAATCTCACGTTCTAGTTCGTTTGCATAAGCTATTGCCCTCGGGCTAAAAGGATCGTCTACCCATTCGGTGTAGTTGTAACCATTTGGATAGGCTCGACATATATGAATGTGGCGACCTATATCGTTGCCATCAGCTCGAACAACAACGTCAAGCTCATAACCGCAATAACATCGTACGGGATAAGATTTAACCATGTGTTCATGTGGTGGTTGAACTTGTTGAGGTGCTTGAACTTGTTGACGTGCTTGAGTATGTTGACGTGCTTGAACTTGTCGACGTACTAGAACTTGTTGACGTGCTTGAACTTGTTGAGCTGATTGAACTTGTTGACGTGATTGAACTTGTTGAGGTGGTACATCCTGAAGTCCCAACAGGTTTAGCTCCAGGAATTCGTCCGCATACTGTTGAAGTCGCATTTGTTCATATGCTTCTTCTTCGGAGTCTGAGGAGGAAGGCCAAGATGGCATTTTGTCTTAATATTAGAAGGAGGAGGTATTCTAAGAAGGTGAACAAGTATTGCTATATAAGAAGGTGTGAATTGTGTAGGAGGAATAAATTACGGTAGTTGCCCTTGTGTTAGGTCAAAAAAGCAACAATATGTAGTTGGTGCCTACTACCTACTTGATATTTGACCATTCAATGCAAAGTAAGTGGAAAAAAGTGAAATTAAATTCCTTATTTGCCTTTTCTTCCTGCCACTTTACCAAAATCCATGTTCACTTCTAGCTTTTAGTAATTTGAAGAACAAAGGTGTGTGCTTCCTTCTCTTTATCAAAATTGTGCTCTAACCAAGGTACTTACATGAAATTCTCTTTACCAATAATTAGCAATGAATTTTAAATAGTTGATTTGAAAATTAAATTTTAACCCATGCCTGTGTAGGATGAATCAATGGGAAACGGACGGCGACACTTTGGCAAAAAATTGGGAAAGTTTGGAGTTCGACGCTTATGACCGCCTGACGGTTATTGATGATTCCCAACAAGTGTCCCCAAATCACCGTCGACCGGATAAAAATGTTTACCCCAACCCTAAAACATTTGACATGGTAGAACTCCCAGATCATCTCGGCGGTGCACCACAAACTCATTTTGTTGCGGTACACAGGGGTAAATATACTAATCGATACCGAGCTCTAGCAATCGGCGAGGCAGTACCAAGAAAGCTTTGTTATTGCGGGTCGACCTGCTGCGTGGTTGTGAACAAAAATAGAAGCATTAGTACAGGGCGTAGGCTATACAAATGTGCTAGATACGATATGAGCCTACTTTATCCGAACACCTTCAGAGTTTGTAAGTATACCGAGTGGGTTGATCCTCCGATGTGCCGAAGAGGACATGAGTATGCATTAGAAATGTAAGATGAGAACGATAGCCTGAAAAAGGAGATTTTCCGTCTGAAACAACTTAACTCGGATTTAGAATCCCAGTTACCACGATATTCCAATGAGTAGGCAATACTTGTATCATTGTACCAGTGTATTAACGTATCCAAATGCTTATGTAGTATGCAACAATGTATTAGTCATCATATCCAAATGCTATTGTATCAGCGTATTAATGTATCCAAATGTTGATGTAGTCTGCAACAATGCATTAGTCATCGTATTCAAATGCTATTTCGTACGGGAGTAAAGAAGTTAATTCGATTGCAATCAAACATTACTACAAATAGTTCAAACGTTATAAATTATTGAAGAATTTTTAAAATTTTAAACATTATAAAAGAAACTAATAACAAATTGGTAAATAAGAATAAGAGTAAGTTAAGCGTTTGTTTAACAAACGCGTGGACCACACATTTGTTTAACAACCGCGTGGATCCACGAGGTTGTTAAACAAGCGCGTGGTCCACGCGTTTGTTAAACAAATGCGTGGATGGAAAACTGTTGTGTTTCCACGATTTCCGGAGTACGGATAATCGCAAAATGAAAATTCACACTCCGGAATAGTTGGAGATGCTCTAACATCAACATGTGTTATTTTTTTTAGAAGGCGGGCAGTGATTTTTTTTCTTTTATGGGTAGAACATGTTTCGCATGTGCAGAGTTCTTGAACGGTTCAACGTGTGTCTACAGAGGCCTAGGATTAAATTTTATCTTGATTAGGTACGGATTTATGGTAATAAATTTTTCTTTTAACCGAGATGGATTTGTCGCATTTCACTCGCTGCGATTTTGTTTAAATATACTAAGATTTGGTGTAAAAATATTATAAAGTTTGGTAAAGGATTACGTATAGATTTCATGTATTCAGTGAATGGTTTACAGATGTTCCTTAAAACAATTCTTATTTTATTATATTATTCAACACAATTAAATTCACGTTATTAAAATCCAAAACAACATTTAAAACCAATTTTAAATGTTTAAACAAACAGTTAAAAATCTGGATCGTTACACATATAATTGTGAGATATTTCTCTTGTTCTTTTCTTTAATGTCGGATAGTGCAAAATACAGTAATATCCCTATTTTGCTCTAATCCATCTTTTCTTACATATAGTCTTGTCTTTCCTACAATATTAAATTATGGAAATATAACTCCTTTTCTCAACTAACTAAGTAATCTAATACTAAATTCCAAACTAACGTATTGATTAGGATTCCTTTTTACACTAATTTTGTAAGTTTTACATTTTACTGTAAATTCCTTACTTTTAGGCTTATGTCTTTTCCATAATTTCTCAATCAATATTACTTATAATCATTTATTTAGATTTCGTTCCACAATAACAACAATTTCATATAAGTATACTTTCAACTATTAATGGTTTAATCATGAATATCTTGCATAAACCATTTATAGTATTTTTCGTAAGCACAACTTATGTCAAAATCTATAATTTAACAAAAATCTAACGTATTACGTACCACTAACGGAAAAGATATATAATTTAAATTGACTCATCTGGGAAAAGCTCTCTAAGTTCCAAATCCGATTTGAATATAGATTTATTATCCATAGGTTTTTCCCTTTTGTAAACATATTTGGATCTACAAATTGGAGTTCACAAGAATTTATAGATCTGGATCTAAAAGAAATAAAATAAATTATTTAAAACCAGGTTTATAGAACTTACCTCATGCAGACAGCGAAATTTTGAATCTACTTTCCATATCTACAGTTTCGACCTCAAGATCTTGAATTAGAAAAGCTAGATCTAATATATATTTGATTTATAAAAAAATGAAGCAGAAAGATAAGTGATAGGGCTTCCGCGCTCATTTTAAAAAAAATGAGTTTGAAAGCCAGCCTTGCACTTTTTTATAAATGACCTGTAACAACCCGGAATTTGGGGCCAATTTAAATTTTCATTTTAGAGATTTTAGGGGTGTTTAAATAAAATATTTCAAATAAAAATGAATGGAAATTTATTTTGAGAAAAGTTAATGCCAATATATTCAAATAAATTGCATAAAGAATTAGAAATAGGAAGGTAGTTTGAAAAGTCAAACTTGAACTTTGACTAACTACACAGGATGCAGAATAAACCAGATTTTGATGAAACAAAAAATATTTAAATCTGTAAATGAATATCTTTCTAACAAATCTGAAAAATCAAAGTTTCATAGCAGGAATCAAAAGTTATGGCCAAATGAATTTTTAGAAAGGTCGCTATAGAGATTATATCGTCCTTGAAAATCGACATTTTGCATACGACCTCGGAATTCGACGAAACCACTTTTGTTGGATCCGGGATGTAAAATTATTGCTAGGTTTCAAATTTCATGATTTTTGAAGCTAGTATGTGAGCGTGGCAAAAGAAACTGTGTTTTGTCAATTTCGGTCAAAATTAATTGACTGAAAAATAGCCATTTTTCAAACAGTCTCAGAATTCGATGAAATAAATTTTGTTAGGATCGTATCGTCATAAGTAAGCCAAAAATATTTTTTATGGATTTTTCTGACTTCGTTTGTGACCCCGGTAAAATTAGAAAGTACGTTTGAATTAAAAATAAAAGAATTAATTTGAAAATAAAAGAAACATGCTTTTAACTTCAGAATTGGACTTCGGCAATAGAGCCATTGCGTTCAGAAGGCGTCAAAACCTATTGTTCGACAGTCGTTGAGCGCGAATTGGAGTTCGAACAAAAAAACCCTATTTTCCGGAATTAAATAAATTAAATAAAATAGAAAATACGTGGAAGTACCTGTATAAATACGGCTTCCTTCTTGTTCTTCCTGATCGCGTGAAAACCCATAGCCACCCCCCTTTTTAAAAATTCCTCTCCATTTTCCCATCAATCCACTCACAATTAGACTTAGCCGTACTTGAACTTTTTGAAGCTCTTCCCTTTCTCTCCAATCTCCGACAAGTTTCATTCGATTTCACGCCCCGTAGCTCTCGAATTTCGAGCCCCAACCCGCAGCCTTTAGGCCGCCGCCGCCCCCTGCATAGGCCGCCACACCCCCATAGATTCCCGGCGTGGATGCGCCTCTTGTAGCTCTCCAGTCTCCCGCAAACCGTTCGCAAAACCATCGAATACAGCTCCCGAAATCCGAATTGAAAGTTTTGAACATTTCTGAAATTTAAGGTATGAATATTTCAGATTTTGCGATGCTTTTAAGCGTTACAGCGACAGTTGTTAAAAGTCAGTTCTGATTTATTCATATGATCTTCGAATTGAAATCTTTCAGATCTGTAACTGCTGTGACTTTGAACACGAGATCTGATTGAACCCGAACCTTCATCTCAAATCCAAACTAGGTGAGAATTTATTTTTATTTAAATTTAATTAATTTAATTATTATTATTATTATGGCGTTATGTGGAATTGAAAGTCAAACACAATTGAATTTGCAATGAAATGTTACCATGGGATGGATTCAAATTGTTGTGATGCTATGATTATAGATCCATTATTTTTATTCATAGATCTGTTAATTATAAACATAGATCGGTAGGAAAAATTAGATTTTTCCTCGTATAAATTTGTTGAAGTATGCCTTGTGGATATGAATCATATATAAATCTATCATCATATACGTCGTTATGCAATTCTCATTATTTTAACGTGGATTAAAATAGGAAATTCGCATCGTCGTGAAATTTACATCGTTATGCAATTTACATTATTTTTATTGTGAATTAAAGTAGGAAAATTTACATTTTTATATGTAAATTATAAAGTGTTAATGTCGTATGTTAAAAATTACATTTTTCTTTGTAATTAACATGTGAATTTCATCGTATGTTAAAATTTACATTTTTATATGTAAATTATAAAGTGAATTAATGTCGCATGTTAAAAATTACATTTTTCTTTGTAATTAACATGGGAATTTCATCGTATGTTAAAATTTACATTTTTATATGTAAATTATAAAGTGAATTAATGTCGCATGTTAAAAATTACATTTTTCTTTGTCATTAACATGTGAATTTCATTGTATGTTAAAATTTACATTTTTATATGTAAATTATAAAGTGAATTAATATCGCATGTTAAAAATTACATTTTTCTTTGTAATTAACATGTGAATTTCATCATATGTTAAAAATTACATTTTTATATGTAAATTATAAAGTGAATTAATGTCACATGTTAAAAATTACATTTTTCTTTGTAATTAACATGTGAATTTCATCGTATGTTAAAATTTACATTTTTATATGTAAATTATAAAGTGAATTAATGTCGTATGTAAAAAATTACATTTTTCTTTGTAATTAACATGTAAATTTCATCGTATGTTAAAATTTACATTTTTATATGTAAATTATATAGGGAATCACACCGTAGGATAAAAATTACATTTTTATATGTAATTAAAACATGAATTTACATTGTATGTTAAACATTACATTTTTATATGTAATGTATGTAGGAAATTATACCGTATGTTAAAAATTACATTTTTCCTATGTAATTAAAAGATGCATTTACATCGTATGATAGAATTCACATTTTTTATATATATGTAACATAGGATGAGAATGAACATTAGAAATAAAATTTATTTATTTTATATATAATATAAGGTATAGGAGTGTGATATGATATTAAAGTTACATATTTTTACAATGTAAATAGGAAGTAGAGTTTGCATTGTAATTAAAACCCATATTTTTACAATGCAAACTAGAAGTAGAGTTTGCATTGTAATTAAAAACCATATTTTTACAATGTAAATAGGAAGTAGAGTTTGCATTGTAATTAAAAATACATTTATATGTATAAATTTAGAATAGGATTCACTGCAAATATAAGTTACATTTTTATTATGTAACTAAGATGAGAATGTACATTGAAGTTGAAATTTACATTTTTATATGTAATTTAAAAGTAGGATTTTGAATGTGTCAAAATTTACATTATTACATGTAAATAAAAAAAAAGGAATTTGCATAGGAATTAAATTTACAATTTTTTTTATGTAAATAAAAAGGATGGAATTTACATTTTAAATGTAAGTAAAAGAATGAATTTAGGATGCGGTAATATTATCTTCATTTTCAAATGAATTAAAATTTAGTGAGTATCGGTAATTGTGTAGAGCGTTGTTTTAATCAAACGACGTTATTATGATTCAATGATTATATATATATAAATATAATTAAAATTAAACGAATGGGGCGTGGTAGTTCGCGTTTTGAAATCGTACCTTTAAATGACTATTCAAGAAGATCCGACCGTCGGATTTTCTTGAAACTGAAACCGTAAGGACCGTCTTGGAAAAATATTTCCAATGATATATATTACGTTAAGATCCTACGGTTAGATTCTGAGAAATGTAAAAATCAAGATTGGTTGAATGCAGCGCCATAGTCGCCCATGGACTTAAGGCGTCGTTATATAATAATTTAATTATTTTAAATAATTAAAATAGGAATGAATTGTTAATAAAAATAACTATTAATGTATAAGAAGGATTTTAAATATATATATATGTATATATATATACGAGGATTATTTGGAAAGTCCGAGTTCTCTCATTCTAAATAATCAAAATGACGTTAATTGAAGTATGAAGATGGCGTATGAAGACCG
The DNA here is from genome assembly GCA_030737875.1 of Allium sativum. NCBI lineage: Eukaryota > Viridiplantae > Streptophyta > Magnoliopsida > Asparagales > Amaryllidaceae > Allium > Allium sativum. The sequence continues at coordinate 458,386,874 of CM060909.1, forward strand.
TAAATCTTCCCTCGAATGGACAACGATCGAGGCTCTGATTTGACTTGCTCCCGATTCAAGGGTCACGGTCATTGCCCAGACGTACGTGTTGATTTCACGGGTTTGGCTTTCGCTCAGACCCAGAGCATAAGCTACTAAATGGATTGTGTGTCTGACATCATACTCTATCAAATATCATGTTATTAATCTTTTGTCGAATGTATGGATGTTTGGTGGCGGGGAATTTATTCTCTTGCTTAACACCCGTTCATATATTTCGGCAAAGGGTTGGTAGTACGATATGGAGTGATGATGTGGCATTCTAAGATGCATAGAATCAAGGTTTTGTTGAAAAGCAGGCCCTGTGGGACGATCAAAGCATAGCCTGTTTAGGCATAGCTTTGTGTACAGCGTGACTTCGCGAGCCTCACACACCGGCGGAGTCTAAAACGGGAGAAGGGAACGCAGGGAGAGCAGCACGTTTCTTTCTAGCTAGAAGTGATGATTGGGTTTTAACACGGCCCAACATTTTACTTATGTGGATGATGGAATGAGGCGCCTCAGATGATAGGTCCTATAGGACTGGGAAACGTGTGTTCAGGAATAACTAATCCGCAACTTGTATGGTGGACCGGCCCTGCAGCTATCCAAGGGTTCACTGCGGGGGATCCTGAGACATTAGCTAGAGTGTCTCGAATTGGTAGGAGCTCCTCCCTAGCCTTGACTCATGATGGAAACCAAAATCCAAATACGACCCTACGAATTTGATTGTATTACTAGTATGGAGGCATAGTCTTATGGGATACTATTCTTCCTAGGATTTATACATTTACTTTGAAATGTTTTTAATATATACTAATAATAATATTAAACTCGTATTTGCCGTATTTAGCATGTTTTATCACTATAAGGTAAAACCCTATCCTCTGGTTTGTGTTGCATTGTGTGATGGGACCTGGGTCTTATGGTGATTCCAGTTTTCTATAAAGCATAACGTTGTTGTACAATTTACTTATCATTTATACTGACACTCCTATGCATGGCAATCCATTAGAGTAAACCCGTTCCGCGTTAGCGGCGTGGTCTTTGGATTTGTCCTATTAATAGTGATTAAGTAGTTAAGAATTCTCACACCAGTCCCACGACTGACCCGTTGTTTGTTTCCACCTTTTTGCAAACTCGGGTGCCCTCCTTTCTACACGGGCAGCCAAGTAAACAGGTTTATTCTACGCTTGGAGTCTTTTCTTTGGAGTTGCTTACTATCTTTCTTGGATTTGCTTGTGGAGAGGTGATGACTAGAAGCTTGAAGACGCTTCTCATTCGCTGTTTTTGCATTTTTCTCTTTTTAATTTCGGACATTAAACATGTTTCATTTCATGTTTGTTTAAGTTGGTGTTGGAACTTATTTCTCTTTCTGCAAACTTGATGTAATAATTTAGAATTCTATGACTGTGGACTTTCTGTGGTTAATGACATTATATTTCCGCTGCTATGATGTTGTTACTCTATGAATTTCCTATGCTATGTTGTATCTGTGATATGTATTATTGTATTTATGTTGTATTCCAAATGATTATTCCTTACTTTCATTCCGTGGAAGTTTGGAGTTATCACAGTTGGTATCAAAGCTTTGGTTAAACTTAGCTTTGGGATATAACATATTTATGATAATTCGTTTACATAGAATCACAATATTCTATGGCGAAAATTTCATGTGAATACATAATAGTCAGTAATTCTATCATTATCTTTTATCTGTCCTTCTATCTTGATCAACTCCTCAAATCACCATTATAGTTGTTCTGACTCTTTCCTTGATCGTGCAGAACTAACTAGAAATGAGTACCGCTGCTGCTAGAGCTAGGAAAAGGCAAAATATTACCGAAACCGAGGAGCCCACTGTCCAACAACAGCCACCACCACCACCACCGCAGCCCTTTGATTTGGATAAGATGGCAAAGAAATACAAAAACCTGGGAGGAGTGCCATTCAAGGGTACTGAGACTGTGACACAAGCTCTAGCTTGGATGAGGAACTGTGAAAAGATTTTTGGAGGATTAGAGTTGGAGGATCATAGGAAAAGATTAGTGGCTTCATGGCTGTTACAAGAGGAAGCTTAAAACTGGTGGGACACTGTCACGGTTGGAGGGATTGCAGACAATATGACTTGGACAAGGTTTAAGGAGTTTCTAATGACAAATACATTCCAAGGCAAGAGGTAGAGAAACTACATGACGAGTTCGCCAATCTGAAGCAAGGCGACAAGACCATTTCAGAATATGTACGAAGATTTGAAGACCTCTCCCGCTATGCCCCTGAATTGGTTCAGGATGACTTTCAGAAGAACAAGAGGTTCATAAATGGGCTTGCGAGGAAGTATATTGATAGAGCCACTGCCCACATCGACCTCTTTTTCAATAGGCTGGTGGAGTTCGCTTGTCAATATAAGGAAAATGATAGGAAGAATTCCCAACAAGACAGGGAAAGGAACTTAGCCAACAATAAGAGGAAGCAAACAAAGAAGAAGACTGAAGGAAGTAATTCGGGAGCTGCTAAGGGGCATGATAAGTCAAAGGTGCAATGCTACAACTGCCAAAAGTTTGGGCACTACAGCAAGGACTGCAGGAATCCTAAGAAGGCCCGAAGCGACGACACCAAGGAATGCTATAATTGCCACAAGAAGGGTCATATCAAGCCAAACTGTCCACTATTGAAAGGAGCGCAGGTTGCACATGTGTATGAAGGGGCAAGTGCACCATCTTCTTCCGCTCCTACTTCTTCCGAAGGAGCAGGTAAGTCTGATGTTTTAGATGGTACCATTTCTGTTCAAAATATCCATGTTACTGCCTTATTTGATACGGGTGCATCGAGAAGCTTTATTTCTAGCAATACGGTTCAGAAATTGAAACTAAAGCAAAGAAGTCTTAAAGAACCACTAAATGTTCACAACCCTGTAGGAGGTTCTACCACTCTAGATTTATTTTGTAAAGTGCCTGTATCTTATTCCTATTTCAAATTTCCATTTAACTTGATCATTATGAATTTCTCCGAGTTTGATATCATCCTCGGTCTTGATTGGCTAACCAAATATGACGCTGAAGTGTAATGTTCAGAAAGACTGGTTAAGGTGAAAACAAGTTTCGGAAACATTGTTACTATACCATGCCATGGGCCAAAATCTGATAGAAAGGCATTTTGGTCTTCCCTGGATATCACTCCTATTTCCTTAGAAAATAATCCCGTGGTCAAAGATTACGCGGATGTATTTGAAGAAGTGGACAACCTACCCTCGCGAAGGGAAATCGATTTCAGGATTGATCTTGTTCCTAATGCAAGACCTATAGTTCATGCTATTAGGAGGATGACTCCTAAAGAAAAGGAAGAATTGCAAACCCAAACTAAGCAGCTCCTGTGGAAGGGACTCATCCGACCTAGCTTTTCTAACTGGGGTGCAGCTGTGGTGTTTGTCCCCAAATCGGACGGTACACTAAGACTTTGTGTCGATTACTGCGATCTTAACAAACAAACATTGAAGAACAAATACCCCTTGCCCCGCATAGATGATTTGATCGACCAATTGAATGGAGCCAAGGTGTTTTCGAAGATGGACCTAGCCACAGGTTTCCACCAACTCCGCATAGCTGAAGAATGCATACCTTTGACCGCCTTCAGAGGTCCCGATATATTCTACGAATGGTTAGTGATGCCGTTTAGATTATGCAATGCTCCAGCCTACTTTGTTGACTTGATGAATAGGGTCTTCCGTGAGGTCCTAAATAAATGCGTCCTAGTCTTCATTGATGATATTCTAATCTATTCTAAAACTAAGGAGGAGCATGAAGGGCATTTAAGGGAAGTGTTGGAAATTCTGCGACGAAATGTTCTAAAATCAGAGTTTTCCAAATGCACATTTTGGCAAGAGGAAGTAAAATTCTTGGGCCATGTTGTGTCAAAAGAAGGAATCGCAGTTGATCCAAGTAAAATTGCTGCCATTCGAGATTGGAAGCAGCCCAGTACACCCACTGAAGTAAGAAGCTTCCTATGTTTGGACGGATATTATAGGAAATTTGTCGAAGGTTTCACCAAGCTGTCTAGCCCATTAACAAAGCTTACCAAGAAGCATGCCAAGTTCAATTGGACATCGGATTGTGAGGAGGCATTCCAAAAGCTAAAGGTGAGTTTGTTTACTGCTCCCGTACTTACCATCATCGATGGCAACCAAGATTTGAAGGTCTACACCGATGCTTCTTAAAGTGGTGGTCTTGGTGCGGTACTGATGCAAAGGGGCAGAGTTGTTGCATATGCAAGTCATCAACTAAAGCGGCATGAGAAAAATTATCGTGTCTATGACTTAAAGTTGTTGGCCGTAGTCTTTTCTTTAAAAATTTGGAGACATTATCTTTTGGGCGAAAAATTTGAATTATACACAGACCATCAATCTTTGAAATATCTCTTCGATCAAAAGGATCTGAATTTAAGGCAGCAACGATGGCTAGAATTTCTGGCGGCATACGATCTTGACATCTTATATACGCCAGGGAAAGCCAATGTTGTGGCAGACACACTTAGTAGAAAGGAAGTCATTGTCGCAAGCCTCATCATCACCACTTCTTTGATTGATAAGATTGCCTCTCTTCAGAAAACTGATGCTTTTATTCGGAAAATGATTGAAAGAATTCAAGGAGGTGAAAACACAGACTTCCAAATAGATGGCGAGGGAGTTCTTAGATTGCACGGGCGGATTTGTGTTCCAAGTATCCCCGAACTCATAAGAGAAGTTTTAGATGAGGGTCACAAATCAAAGCTTTGCATCCACCCCGGTGTGAGCAAAATGTATTAAGACTTAAAGCGCACATTTTGATGGAGGTCTATGAAGAGGGATATATCCATTTATGTGAGTAGATGCCCCCACATGCCAACAAGTAAAAAGTGATCAGCAAAAGCTGGCAGGGTTGTTGCAGCCATTAGAAGTACCAGATTGGAAGTGGGACCAAATCTCCATGGATTTTATAGATGGTCTGCCTCGTACTAGAAAAGGAAATGACAGCATATGGGTGATTGTGGATCGCTTCACAAAGTCCGCTCATTTCATACCTGTCAGATCCACTAGAACTGCTCAAAGTCTGGCACGGATCTATTTCAAAGAAATCGTCAGGCTACATGGGTAATAAAACTAAATCTTTCCTTTTCATCATAATCGAAATGAAAATTTCTTTTTCAAAGTAAATATTAATCTTTTCTTTGACATAGAGTTCCTAGTAGCATCGTTAGCGACCGTGATCCTATCTTTGCTAGCAAATTTTGGGAAGCATTCCAAAATGAGTTGGGAACGAAGTTGAATCTCAGTACCACGTATCACCCTCAGACTGACGGCCAGACTGAGCGAGTGAATCGCATTCTTGAAGATCTATTGCGAGCTTGCATACTCGATTTTGGAGGTTCTTGGGAGGATCACTTGCATTTAGTTGAATTCTCGTACAACAATAGCTATCAAGCAAGTTTGAAAATGTCTCCATTTGAAGCCTTATATGGTAGGCCGTGTAGATCGCCAGCATGTTGGGTTGAAAAAGGAAATCGGCTTGTGTTGGGTCCAGACATGATCCGAGAAGCTTCGGACAAAGTTGACTTTATTAAGAAGCGACTATTGGCTGCCCAAAGTAGACAGAAAATCTATGCAGACGTAAGAAGGCGAGAGCTAGCTTTTGAGGTGGGTGACTATGTCTATCTGAAAGTCGCTCCAATGCGAGGTGTTATCCGTTTTGGAAAGACAGGAAAATTAGCACCTAGATTCATCGGCCCCTTCCCTATTCTTGAAAAGATTGGCACCCTAGCTTATAGAATTCAGATGCCAGACTGGTTGCCTGGAGTGCACGATGTATTCCATGTATCTCAACTTCGAAGGCATGTCCATGACCCAGATCTGATTGTGGAAGAAGCAGCACAACAAGATTTGGAGATTACACCTAGCCTTGCAGTGAGAAGAGAACCACTAAAAATTATTGGCAAGGAGACTAGGAAGCTGAGAAATAAAAGTATCAACCTAGTCAAGGTGCAATGGAGCGGTGATCCTAGAGACTGCACTTAGGAAACCGAGGAGAGTATCAAACAAGCCTATCCCAAATGCAAAGTGGATATCCCCGATTAGTTTTATTTTGAGGTACGCTTAGAATATTTTCTATTCTTTATGTTGGTTCCTACCCGTCTATTCTTCTCCTTTTCTTTTCGAGGACGAAAAGTTCTTAAGCGGGGGAGACTGTAACAACCCAGAATTTGGGGGCAATTTAAAATTTTCATTTTAGAGATTTTAGGGGTGTTTAAATAAATTATTTCAAATAAAAATGAATGAAAATTTATTTTGAGAAAAGTTAATGCAAATATATTCTAATAAATTGCATAAAGAATTAGAAATAGGAAGGTAGTTTGAAAAGTCAAACTTGAACTTTGACTAACTACACAGGATGCAGAATAAACCGGATTTTGATGAAACGAAAAATATTTAAATCTGTAAATGAATATTTTTCTAACGAATCTGAAAAATCGAAATTTCATAGCGGGAATCAAAAGTTATGGCCAAATGAATTTTCAGAAAGGTCACTATAGAGATTATATCGTCCTTGAAAATCGACATTTTGCATACGACCTCAGAATTCGACGAAACCACTTTTGTTGGATCCGGGATGTAAAATTATTGCTAGGTTTCAAATTTCATGATTTTTGAAGCTAGTATATGAGCGTGACAAAAGAAACTGTGTTTTGTCAATTTCGGTCAAAATTAATTGACTGAAAAATAGCCATTTTTCAAACAGTCTAGAATTCGACGAAATAAATTTTGTTAGGATCGTATCGTCATAAGTAAGCCAAAAATAATTTTTCTGGATTTTACTGACTTCGTTTGTGACCCCAGTAAAATTAGAAAGTACGTTCGAATTAAAAATAAAAGAATTAATTTGAAAATAAAAGAAACATGCTTTTAACTTCAGAATTGGACTTCGGCAATAGCGCCATTGCGTTCAGAAGGCGTCAAAACCTATTGTTCGACAGTCGTTGAGCGCGAATTGGAGTTCGAACGAAAAAACCCTATTTTCCGGAATTAAATAAATTAAATAAAATAGAAAATACGTGGAAATACCTGTATAAATACGGCCTCCTTCTTCTTCTTCCCGATCACGTGAAAACCCATAGCCGCCCCCTTTTTAAAACTTCCTCTCCATTTTCCCATCAATCCACTCACAATTAGACTTAGACGTAGTTGAACTTTTTGAAGCTCTTCCCTTCCTCTCCAATCACCGACAAGTTTCATTCGATTTCACGCCCCGTAGCTCTCGAATTTCGAGCCCGAACCCGTAGCCTTCAAGCCGCCGCCGCCCCCTACATAGGCCGCCGCACCCCCCTAGATTCCCAGCGTGGATGCGCCTCTAGTAGCTCTCCAATCTCCCGCAAACCGTTCGCAAAACCATCGACTACGGCTCTCGAAATCCGAATTCAAAGTTTTGAACATTTCTGAAATTTAAGGTATGAATATTTCAGATTTTGCGACGCTTTTAAGCGTTACAGCGACAATTGTTAAAAGTCAGTTCTGATTTATTCATATGATCTTCGAATTGAAATCTTTCAGATATGTAACTGTCGTGACTTTGAACACGAGATCTGATTGAACCCGAACCTTCATCTCAAATCCAAGCTAGGTGAGAATTTATTTTTATTTAAATTTAATTAATTTAATTATTATTATTATGGCGTTATGTGGAATTGAAAGTCAAACACAATTGAATTTGCAATGAAATGTTACCATGGGATGGATTCAAATTTTTGTGATGCTATGATTGTAGATCCATTATTTTTATTCATAGATATGCTAATTATAAACATAGATCGGTAGGAAAAATTAGATTTTTCCTCGTTTAAATTTGTTGAAGTATGCCTTGTGGATATGAATCATATATAAATTTATCATCATATACGTCGTTATGCAATTCACGTTATTTTAACGTGGATTAAAGTAGGAAATTCGCATCGTCGTGAAATTTACAACGTTATGCAATTTACATTATTTTTATTGTGAATTAAAGTAGGAAAATTTACATTTTTATATGTAAATTATAAAGTGAATTAATGTCGTATGTTAAAAATTACATTTTTCTTTATAATTAACATGTGAATTTCATCGTATGTTAAAATTTACATTTTTATATGTAAATTATAAAGTGAATTAATGTCGCATGTTAAAAATTACATTTTTCTTTGTAATTAACATGTGAATTTCATCGTATGTTAAAATTTACATTTTTATATGTAAATTATAAAGTGAATTAATGTCACATGTTAAAAATTACATTTTTCTTTGTAATTAACATGTGAATTTCATCGTATGTTAAAATTTACATTTTTATATGTAAATTATAAAGTGAATTAATGTCGCATGTTAAAAATTACATTTTACTTTGTAATTAACATGTGAATTTCATCGTATGTTAAAATTTACATTTTTACATGTAAATTATAAAGTGAATTAATGTCGCATGTTAAAAATTACATTTTTCTTTGTAATTAACATGTGAATTTCATCGCATGTTAAAATTTACATTTTTATATGTAAATTATAAAGTGAATTAATGTCGTATGTTAAAAATTACATTTTTCTTTGTAATTAACATGTAAATTTCATCGTATGTTAAAATTTACATTTTTATATGTAAATTATATAGGGAATTACACCGTAGGATAAAAATTACATTTTTATAGGTAATTAAAACATGAATTTACATTGTATGTTAAACATTACATTTTTATATGTAATGTATGTAGGAAATTATACCGTATGTTAAAAATTACATTTTCCTATGTAATTAAAAGATGCATTTACATCGTATGATAGAATTCACATTTTATATATATATATATAACATAGGATGAGAATGAACATTAGAAATAAAATTTATTTATTTTATATATAATATAAGGTATAGGAGTGTGATATGATATTAAAGTTACATATTTTACAATGTAAATAGGAAGTAGAGTTTGCATTGTAATTAAAAACCATATTTTTACAATGTAAACTAGAAGTAGAGTTTGCATTGTAATTAAAAACCATATTTTTACAATGTAAATAGGAAGTATAGTTTGCATTGTAATTAAAAATACATTTTTATATATAAATTTAGAATAGGATTCACTGCAAATATAAGTTACATTTTTATTATGTAACTAAGATGAGAATGTACATTGAAGTTGAAATTTACATTTTTATATGTAATTTAAAAGTAGGATTTTGAATGTGTCAAAATTTACATTATTACATGTAAATAAAAAAAATAGGAATTTACATAGGAATTAAATTTACAATTTTTTTTATGTAAATAAAAAGGATGGAATTTACATTTTAAATGTAAGTAAAAGAATGAACTTAGGATGCGGTAATATTATCTTCATTTTCAAATGAATTAAAATTTAGTGAGTATCGGTAATTGTGTAGAGCGTTGTTTTAATCAAACGACGTTATTATGATTCAATGATTATATATATATAAATGTAATTAAAATTAAACGAATGGGGCGTGGTAGTTCACGTTTTGAAATCGTACATTTAAATGACTATTCAAGAAGATCCGACCGTCGGATTTTCTTGAAACTGAAACCGTTAGGACCGTCTTGGAAAAATCTTTCCAACGATATATATTACGTTAAGATCCCACGGTTAGATTATGAGAAATGTAAAAATCAAAATTGGTTGAATGCAGCGCCATAGTCGCCCATGGACTTAAGGCGTCGTTATATAAAAATTTAATTATTTTAAATAATTAAAATAGGAATGAATCGTTAATAAAAATAACTATTAATGTATAAGAAGGATTTTAAATATATATATATATATATGAGGATTATTTGGAAAGTCCGAGTTCTCTCATTCTAAATAATCAAAACGACGTTAATTGAAGTATGAAGATAGCGTATGAAGACCGTAAATCTTCCCTCGAATGGACAACGATCGAGGCTCTGATTTGACTTGCTCACAATTCAAGGGTCACGGTCATTGCCCAGACGTACGTGTTGATTTCACGGGTTTGGCTTTCGCTCAGACCCAGAGCATAAGCTACTAAATGGATTGTGTGTCTGACATCATACTCTATCAAATATCATGTTATTAATCTTTTGTCGAATGTATGGATGTTTGGTGGCGGGGAATTTATTCTCTTGCTTAACACCCGTTCATATATTTCGGCAAAGAGTTGGTAGTACGATATGGAGTGATGATGTGGCATGCTAAGATGCATAGAATCAAGGTTTTGTTGAAAAGCAGGCCCTGTGGGACGATCAAAGCATAGCCTGTTTAGGCATAGCATTGTATACCGCGTGACTTCGCGAGCCTCACACACCGGCGGAGTCTAAAATGGGAGAAGGGATGTAAAGACCCGGAAAATCTGAACCAATTTAAAATTTTTAAATTGGCTATTTTAGTGGATTTTAGATATTTAAAATAAATATTTTAAATAATAACGATGAAAAGTAAGTTTGAATCGACATTTGAAAACGAATATAATTAATTCTAATTCAAACAAGGCCTTAAATGGCGCAGAAGTTTCAAAATTTCAATTCAAACTTTGACTGACTGTACCGGGTGCAAAACAAAACGGATTCGAGTGAAACCAAAAATATTTAAATCTGTTAGTGAATATCTTTCTAACGAATCTGAAAAATCGAAGTTTCATAGTAGGAAGCAAAAGTTATGGCCAAATGAATTTTCAGAAAGGTCGCTATAGAAATTATATAGCCCGTGAAAATGGCCATTTTGCAAACGACCTCGGAATTCGACGAAACCACTTTTGTTGGATCCGGGATGTGAAGTTATTGCTAGGTTTCAAATTTCATAATTTTTGAAGCTAGTATGTAAGCGTGGTAAAGGAAAACGTGTTTTGGTCCATTATAGTTAAAATGGATCGACCAGAAATGGGCCATTTTTCAAAAGGTCTCAGATTTCGACGAAACTAGTTTTGTTGGGACCGTATCGTCAAAACATAGCTAGATTAATTTTACGGGAATTTTTAGAACAGTATGTGGCCCCGGCCTATTGAAATGTACGTTCAAATTAAATATTGAATGTTTTATATTTTAATTTGATGGAAAACTGACTGAAACATTCGAATGGGCCTTCGAAACATATCCCATTGTGTTCAGAATGGGGGTATTTAGCTAGGGACGACAGTCATTGGGTTTGATTTGGTGTTCGAACGGAAAATCTCCTTTTATGGAATTAAATGGATTAAAATATAATTATAAAATATATATATAATCCCTAAAAACCCTAACCCTAAGCCCACATCCCAGAACCCGTCGTCACTTACTAAATCAAGGGCGATTTTTGCTCCAAATTAAATCCCTCTTTTTCATTCAATCTGCGAATCATTGGAGAAAATTTTCAAGTGGAGAATCGAAGATCTAGGAGAGCTTAACCTATCCAACGGTTGAGATTAAATATAATAGAGTCGTTGGAGAGATTTTCAAGCCCATAGGGCTGCCGTCCCAAGGCGTTTCCCGTCGCCTAGGGAGGCGCGAGCTGGCCGATGTGCCAGGCGTGGGGAGGCGGCGCCACCCCCCTTCGAGTGATAGTCCCTGATCAACCTCCGGCGATGTGTAGGAGGAGCGATGGCGAAATGTTCAGGTCAATGTTTGGGTTCAGGAAATCGGTCGGTTACAGATAGAAGAAGATGAAGAGAGGGTGATTAGTTTAATTAATTAATTTTCTAATTAAGTAATTGAAATGTCCAATGTATAAAAGGCCATAACTATTTCATATGACATCGAAATTCAAAGATTTTGGGTGCGTTGGAATCATGGTGGAGAGCTCTACAACATGAAACTGACTAGGACCAAAACCGAGCAAAATAGAAATTCAAATCCAAACAGAAATTCAGAAATAAAAATCAATGTGAGAATTCTCTCACTTTAAATTTTCTTTACAGTTATTTATTGTATAACTGCATATATGAACTGTTCCCCGTCGTCCACAGACCATGGACGACTTGTTTGATTGTACTCTGTGTGAAAATTGATCGTGATGTGAAATGAAATAAATTGAAAAGTGATTGTATATATATGAAATGTGAAATGTGAAATGTGAAAATTATATATACGAAATATGAAAAGTGAAAATATTATATATATGAAAGGTGAAAATATTATATATATATATATATAAGAGGTGAAAATATTGTATATATGAAAAGTGACAATATTGTATATATGAAAGTGAAAATATATATATATATAAGAAGTGAAAATATTGTATATATGAAAAGTGACAACATTGTATATATGAAAGTGAAAAAATATATATAAGAAGTGAAAATTATATATATATATAAGAAATGAAAAATATATATATGAATTGAAATGAATTTGAATATCGAATTGAATTGAAATGAATTTGAAACAAATATATATGGAATATTCAATTTTGAGTTGAATTTGAAAAGGAAATTGAAATCGATTTGAAAAGGAATTTAAAACGATTTATAAAATTCGTTTTAAATGGAAATCGACAAAATATATATTATATATATTATATATATAATATAATGGAATGAATAGAACGCGCCGCGCCGCGGCAGTTCGTGAATTTCGACCACTGGCTTCGAATTGACGTTGTGGGAGATCCGACCGTCGGATTCTCCTGAAACCGGAACCGTTGGGTTCGTATCGAAAAGAGCTTTCCAGCGAATGTTAGAAATTTGAAATCTAACGGTTGGATTTGGAATTATGTCCAAATCAAATTTGGAAAAGGTCGCTGTAAGTGCTATTCGATGGCCGTTGATGGAAATCGACTGTACGGGCCTTGATAAAATTATTAAAAATATCAATAATTAGTGTAAAATCATAAGAAATGATTTGGAAAGAACTAAGATGAAAAATTCCATATTTGAAAAGATAAAAACAGATTTTTATCGAAATGAACTATTTATTAACTAGAAAAATAATCCTATATTTTTAAAATATCAAATTGGATTTGGGGTTTGTCGTGAACTGTGTTTAAATGACATTAGTTCTTTAACCCGCGTAAAAGCAGGATTAATTTCCCAAAAAGTAGAACAATCAATATGAAATGATTTTAGAGATGAAACCAATTGGGGTTTGAATAAATCTTTAATTAGATTTGGATGAATGAATGGTGATTAAATTTACCAAAACACGTGATGTGATTAAACCAAATTTACTTAGTTGTTCATATTGATTGTGGTTGATTGATTGTTTGGATGGTGCTCGACCAGTTTATGAGCAGAACATGCTTTTACATTTAGCATTGGGTTGGGTAGAAATACTGGTATGCTAACGCCTTGTGAAACACTTCACGATTTGACTATGAGGCGTTTAGCGAGTTGTGTTCATTTCAAATTTAATGAATGATTTTGAAATGATATATTTTTATTAAGTGAAAAGAAATATATTCCCGATTTTGGACAGGGAATGTTTTATAAAAATGTTTTATAAAACAGAAAGGATTTCGAGGCCTAAAACCCGATGATTTCGAAATGATTTGGAAATATATTATTGTTTTACATTGTAGTTCATCACATATTCGATTAGTTGCTATTAATGATGTATCTGTTTGGTGGCGGAGAATTTATTCTCTTGCTTAACACCCTTCTTTGAGACGTACGATCTCAAAGGTTATGTGATTAATAGTGACGGATCATATGTGTGAATTGCTGATGTGAAGTACTATGTTTTGAAAGTACTTGTGATTATTATGTTGTGAAATGATTTTCCCTACTTCGGGATATGAAATGATTTAGTATGAGGCTAAAGAGTCGGGTAACCCTGAGACTAAAAGTATGGGTGAGAGGGAGATGTATGCTCTCCATATGTGGGAGGTGCATCGTCAGTGTAGCCTGCTCCTATGTGGGGTAGGTGCACATTTATATATCGAGTTGCGAGGTGCGTACCCTTTTCCTTGTCGATGGGGAGCACGATATTTGGTTGCATACTTGTTTGTATGCATTGTTATGCTTTAGAATTCATATTTCCAAACGATTTGATTTGAGATCCCGAAGTGAAATCTACTTTGTTATAGAAAGTTAGATATGTATTTCAAATGATTTGAAATAAGAAATCGAGGATAAAATCCAAAGGAATAATTTCTGTAAATTGAATTGATTTGGAAAATCTAAGTGGTGATTAATCTAAATGGGTAGATTGGCATATTACATGTTGATTGATGCATAGTAGATCCATATATCTGTATTGATTATTGTTTATACATTGGCATTCATGGGGATAAACCCGTTCCACGTTAGCGGCGTGGTCCCGTGATATGCCATATTATTAAATAAGTTAATTATAACTGTTTAGAGTTTCTCACACCAGTCCATGACTGACCTGTAGTTTGCTTTTCCCTTGCAAACTCGGGTGCCCCTATTTTCCACACGGGTAGTCGAGTAGTTTTATTTTGCAGATATGTTTAGCAGGATTCTGGATCGAAGCGAAAAGCCATGTCCAGAGCATTTATCGTCTTCCGCTGTGTTACTTTATTTAATTTCCGCTGTGCACTGTATTACATTTATTGTAAAATCATCTTCCATTGTATTGATTATATTTCGATATACTCTGATATTTTGTACTCTGATGTAACATTATTATGATGTTTATAAAAGTCTTCTGTTATTTGTTCTGATGTGTTGTATACCCAAAGTTAGCGTATGCGGGATTCGAACGGTCTTGGTCGATTTAGCGATTGATTAGGTCCAAGCGAAATCCTTGTCGTTATAGCTGGTATCAGAGATTTGGTTAACTCAAATCTTTGGGGTACAACTCGTTAGAACTGAACAAAAGACTCATCAGAGGTAGGATTAGTAATTTCCTATTAAAGAATCCTCATTAGAGATAGAATCAGTAGCATTCTAGAATGAGTAACTCGTTAGAGATGGGGTTATAAATACCCTAGAACGAGTTGAGAGTGACAAGTTTATAAATAACGTATTTGTGATTATATATATAATCTGGTTTTAGAAGAAAATAGGATTTTTGAGAATATATAAAAGTTATATATATTTGAAAAGTTAATCAATAAATTGATTGTTGGTTGTTGTTTGATTTTTGGTTGATTAATTAGGATTTTGAACCATTTAGCCAAATTGAACTGATTTAGAAAATAGATAGAAATATATACATGTGCATTATATATATATTTGAATAGGTAAATGGATTAGCTGTTGAGTAAAGATTTTATTTGCGTGCCCGACAAATAGGTAAACCATAATGAGTTGGATGCGTACTTTTATTATTATATCAACTCCTGTGAGTGCCATTGGATGCGAAGTGCTGGTTGTTTTGTGTGTAATTAATAAATATCGCCATAGGATAGTAACAATTAATTTTGAAATACACTACATGGCATACTTCTTGAAGATAGGCATACTTCATCATATACCACATAAGCATTTGGAGCTTGTGTGACGAGGTGGAAGATTTACCATACGAGCGAGAGGCTTGTATGGCGATGACTTTATTTTACAGGTTGAACTGATGACTGATATGACCATATAAAATTGTAACGATAAATTACCAGATTAATAAAAACCCCACACGGGTCTGGAGTTGACAATAATCACGTCTCTCTAGTCATTAGATACGGCACATGGATTATTTATTTCCCACACGGGACGAGGTGACAAGAATTTATTCTCTGGAGTAATTAAAATACACACTCCCTCAGGCTTTGACAGGGTGACGAGAATTTATTCTCTGGAGTTATTATCTATACACGCTCCCCTGTAAACACCAGAATATATCACTATAAATATGTGTATGCTTTATAGGATTTATTGGGTACCTAATACGGCCCAATAAATTTCCACCCCCCCCCTCGGTACAAAGGAGGTTATGGCGAAATTTTTCGAAAATTCCGGGTGTTAGCCAAATTTTTGAAGAATTTGAAAATTATCAGAAATTGAAAAGTTGTAGAATGGAAGTCAAATTGAACGTAGAGTTGATTAATCAAACCACTTTCGACTTTGTTCCTTTTCGGGGACGAAAAGTTTTAAGTGGGGGAGATTGTAACGACCCGGAAAATCTGAACCAATTTAAAATTTTTAAATTGGCTATTTTAGTGGATTTTAAATATTTTAAATAATAACGATGAAAAGTAAGTTTGAATCGACATTTGAAAACGAATATAATTAATTCTAATTATAAACAAGGCCTGAAATGGCGCGGCAATTTCAAAATTTGAATTCAAACTTTGACTGACTGTACCGGGTGCAAAACAAAACGGATTCGAGTGAAACCAAAAATATTTAAATATGTTAGTGAATATCTTTCTAATGAATCTGAAAAATCGAAATTTCATAGTAGGAAGCAAAAGTTATGGCCAAATGAATTTTCAGAAAGGTCGCTATAGAAATTATATAGCCCGTAAAAATGGCCATTTTGCAAACGACCTCAGAATTCGACGAAACCACTTTTGTTGGATCCGGGATGTGAAGTTATTGCTAGTTTTCAAATTTCATAATTTTTGAAGCTAGTATGTGAGTGTGGTAAAGGAAAACGTGTTTTGGTCAATTACAGTTAAAATGGATCGACCAGAAATGGGCCATTTTTCAAAAGGTCTCAGAATTCGACGAAACTAGTTTTGTTGGGACCGTATCATCAAAACATAGCTAGATTAATTTTACGGGAATTTTTAGAATCAGTATGTGGCCCCGGAAAATTGAAATGTACGTTCAAATTAAATATTGAATGTTTTATATTTTAATTTGATGGAAAACTGACTGAAACATTCGAATGGGCCTTCGAAACATATCCCATTGTGTTCAGAATGGGGGTATTTAGCTAGGGACGATAGTCATTGGGTTTGATTTGGTGTTCGAACGAAAAATCTCCTTTTATGGAATTAAATGGATTAAAATATAATTATAATATATATATAATCCCTAAAAACCCTAACCCTAAGCCCACATCCCAGAACCCGCCGTCACTTACTAAATCAAGGGCGATTTTTGCTCCAAATTAAATCCCTCTTTTTCATTCAATATGCGAATCGTTGGAGAAAATTTTCAAGTGGAGAATCGAAGATCTAGGAGAGCTTAACCTATCCAACGGTTGAGATTAAATATAATAGAGTCGTTGGAGAGATTTTCAAGCCCATAGGGTTGCCGTCCCAAGGCGTTTCCCGTCGCCTAGGGAGGCGCGAGCTGGCCGCTGTGCCAGGCGTGGGGAGGCGGCGCCACCCCCCTTCGAGTGATAGTCCCCGATCAACCTCCGGCGATGTGTATGAGGAGCGATGGCGAAATGTTCAGGTCGATGTTTGGGTTCAGGAAATCGGTCGGTTATAGATAGAAGAAGATGAAGAGAGGGTGATTAGTTTAATTAATTAATTTAATTAATTTGCTAATTAAGTAATTGAAATGTCCAATGTATAAAAGGCCGTAACTATTTCATATGACATCGAAATTCAAAGATTTTGGGTGCGTTGGAATCGTGGTGGAGAGCTCTACAACATGAAACTGACTAGGACCAAAACCGAGCAAAAGAGAAATTCAAATCCAAACTGAAATGCAGAAATAAAAACCAATGTGAGAATTCACTCACTTTAAATTTTCTTTATAGTTATTTATTGTATAACTGCATATATGAACTGTTCCCCGTCGTCCACAGATCATGGACGACTTGTTTGATTGTACTCTGTGTGAAAATTGACCGTGATGTGAAATGAAATAAAATGAAAAGTGATTGTATATATATGAAATGTGAAATGTGAAAATTATATATACGAAATATTAAAAGTGAAAATATTATATATATATATGAAAGGTGAAAATATTATATATATATATATAAGAGGTGAAAATATTGTATATATGAAAAGTGACAATATTGTATATATGAAAGTGAATATATATATATATAAGAAGTGAAAATTATATACATATATATATATATTGATGAAATGAAATATATATATATATGAATTGAAATGAATTTGAATATCAAATTGAATTGAAATGAATTTGAAACGAATATGTATGGAATATTCAATTTTGAGTTGAATTTGAAAAGGAAATTGAAATCGATTTGAAAAGGAATTTAAAACGATTTATAAAATTCATTTTAGATGGAAATCGACGAAATATATATTATATATATAATATAATGGCCTGAATAGAACGCGCCGCGCCGCGGCAGTTCGTGAATTTCGACCATTGGCTTCGAATTGACGTTGTGGGAGATCCGACCGTCGGATTCTCCTGAATCCAGAACCGTTGGGTTCGTATCGAAAAGAGCTTTCCAACGAATATTAGAAATTTGAAATCTAACGGTTGGATTTGGAATTATGTCCAAATCAAATTTGGAAAAGGTCGCTGTAAGTGCTATTCGATGGCCGTTGATGGAAATCGACTGTACGGGCCTTGATAAAATTATTAAAAATATCAATAATTAGTGTAAAATCATAAGAAATGATTTGGAAAGAACTGGGATGAAAAATTCCATATTTGAAAAGATAAAAACAGATTTTTATCGAAATGAACTAGTTATTAACTAGAAAAATAATCCAATATTTTTAAAATATCAAATTGGATTTGGGGTTTGTCGTGAACTGTGTTTAAATGACATTAGTTCTTTAACCCGCGTAAAAGAAGGATTAATTTCCCAAAAAGTAGAACAATCAATATGAAATGATTTTAGAGATGAAACCAATTGGGGTTTGAATAAATCTTTAATTAGATTTGGATGAATGAATGGTGATTAAATTTACCAAGACACGTGATGTGATTAAACCAAATTTACTTAGTTGTTGATATTGATTGTGGTTGATTGATTGTTTGGATGGTGCTCGACCAGTTTATGAGCAGAACATGCTTTTACATTTAGCATTGGGTTGGGTAGAAATACTGGTATGCTAACGCCTTGTGAAACACTTCACGATTTGACTATGAGGCGTTTAGCGAGTTGTGTTCATTTCAAATTTAATGGATGATTCTGAAATGATATATTTTTCTTAAGTGAAAAGAAATATATTCCCAATTTTGGACAGGGAATGTTTTATAAAAATGTTTTATAAAACAGAAAGGATTTCGAGGCCTAAAACCCGATGATTTCGAAATGATTTGGAAATATATTATGATTTTACATTGTAGTTCATCACATATTCGATTAGTTGCTATTAATGATGTATCTGTTTGGTGGCGGAGAATTTATTCTCTTGCTTAACACCCTTCTTTGAGACGTACGAGCTCAAAGGTTATGTGATTAATAGTGACTGATCATATGTGTGAATTGCTGATGTGAAGTACTATGTTTTGAAAGTACTTGTGATTATTATGTTGTGAAATGATTTTCCCTACTTTGGGATATGAAATGATTTAGTATGTGGCTAAAGAGTCGGGTAACCCTGAGACTAAAAGTATGGATGAGAGGGAGGTGTATGCTCTCCATGTGTGGGAGGTGCATCGTCGGTGTAGCCTGCTCCTATGTGGGGTAGGTGCACATTTATATATCGAGTTGAGAGGTGCGTACCCTTTTCCTTGTCGATGGGGAGCACGATATTTGGTTGCACCTTGTTTGTATGCATTGTTATGCTTTGGAATTCATATTTCCAAACGATTTGATTTGAGATCCCGAAGTGAAATCTACTTTGTTATAGAAAGTTAGATTTGTATTTCAAATGATTTGAAATAAGGAATCGGGGATAAAAATCCAAAGGAATAATTTCTGTAAATTGAATTGATTTGGAAAATCTAAGTGGTGATTAATCTAAATGGGTAGAAATTGTGACGGCCCGCCCCACACCAGTCGGCATTTCCTCCGAAAGTGTGCTGTACACATGCCCGACTAGCATAGAACGGTCGCCAAGAAAAAGGAAGAAGGGAATGAACTAATCAAGGAACCTGTAGAATGTCTCACAGCGCATGGGATAAAATATAATAATAATAATAATAATATACTTGACATAAAACAGGTGAGACAGTGCATAAGCTGATAACTAAAACCAATATCAACATCGGAGTAGCGGAAATCCAAATACAGCTTATTACAACTTTCCAAATTTATTGTCTCTAAACAAAAGGAAGCTAAAACAGAAGATACACCACCAATGCCCAAGCAGTTATCTTCAACAACACAGGGAGAATACTATATATATATTACGTGGAAGCCTCCTGCTCGTCTCCGGATCATCTACCCGTGCATCACCAGCTAACCTGTCTCTAGTCTGCTCGTGTGAGCACCCAGAGTAATAAGAGGAGACATAAAACTCTAGGTCAGACATAAAGCCTGGTATGAGCGATAAGCATTTAAAAAGAATAATAACAGGTATACTAAACCATACCTGAACCTGGACCTGCAACCAAAGAGTTAGTACCACATACCGTACAGTACTCTAAGGTGCCATAATGAACGGCGTAAAGAATACGGGGGTGGGGTGTGCATGTCATAATGACAACAAACAAATCAACCATAGCAACCATCCTCACATCCCTCACTCAGTGCGTAAAGCATACGATATCTACCACCTTGGAATACTAGACAAATTGAAGTAACGACGGATCCCGACTTGTAGAAACCCTGCTGTGACCAAGCTAAACATATGGAGTCATGACCAAACATTTCAATGACTCATTTCATTGATCGTAGCCCTTGGTTATACCAATGCCATAATGGCCCTGAACCCGCCTCCGTACCTCCTACCATGGTGGTCAAAAGCTATAGACATCGTAAACCCCTTAGCACGCGTCCCGCAGCAAAGTCCAACCATGAAGCGAACTCGTTGAATCCCATCTGGATCTTGAGCTCTAGCTTCTCATTTGGACTTCCTTTGCATATCGGGTTTGATCGAATTGGAGTGGGTCTTCAGAAGAGTTGTCGTGCAGTAGCAGCCCTAGAATACGGTTCGGTTCGGTGGTCATTACCCTCGTCGGTTCGGTTCGGTCCTCCTTCCTTGTCATCTTTCCATTCGGTTCGGGTCGGGTACTCCACTTCGGGTCGGGTACTCCACTTCGGGTCGGGTCGGTGTCCCCCTCCGGGTCGGGTCGGGTTGCTTTCTTCCTTCCAGCTTTCTCCGATCAGCTCCCTCGTTTTCCATCTACTCCGATCCGATCCGCTCCCTTCGCCTTACTCCAATCGTAGCCTTCCATTCTTGAGTCGATCCGATCTGGCCTCCATTATTCTTCCGATCCGATCCCCTTGTCCACTCCAACTCTAAGTAAACGGCCTTCCTTTTTGCCAAGTCTCTTATGTGCCAAACTCCAGTTCGGGTCGGGTTTTCTTGCCCAGTTCACATATCCGATCCGAGCCCTCATCCGATCCGATCCGAAGCCCTGCACAACTTTCTGCAACTTTTTCCAGCAACTTGTTTACGCCGTTCGACGACGTTTTTGGAAAATCTAACTATTCTAATCAATCACAAATCATGTCAAATAGTCATAACAACATAGCAAACTAACCACAAACACCAAAACAATGAATTTATATGTCAAAATGGATCAAATGTTCCCAAAACCACTTATTTTCCCTTAAGCATGTTTAAGTAAATCTAATCATAGGGTTAACAAAACTCAATCAAATTAAACCAAATTTCTACCAGAGGCATAACATATTATTTAAGAATTTCTAAACATTTTTCCAGAATTTATTAGTGTATAAATTCGCTAATCTTCACTAATTACCCTTAATTACCGTAATTAGTGCAAAAACTATGCAAATCACTCACCTTGGCCACAAAATAGAACACAAAATCTGAAATACTCTCTGTTTGGGTCGAATTCCTATGTATAGCAGCAGCTCCAACCTTGCTTTGTTGCTATTTGGCCTTGTTTTGATGTGGTCTAGGCTTAATCTTCACTAAAAATACGTTTTGGAGTGGTTTTAGAGGATGGAAGCCATTACTAGGGTCTCAAGAAGGTTTGTGGCGGCTCAAAACTGAAATGAAAGTGATTTCCTAACCCTAATCAGTCCTCCTATACCTCTAAACCCGAAATTCCCCTCTGGGCCTAGCTGCTAATCACCCGGTTAAGCCCAATTAAGCAGTTTTTCACCATCTGAAACTTGTTTCAGCCATACCTCCCAAACGGTGAGTCCGTTTGGCTAATGTGACCACTCTACGGAAAGAGAAACCATCATCCGGAGCCAATGGATGTGGTTTTAGGTCAAAATTCCTTTCCAGTCAAAAGTTACGGCCAAAACAGTACCAACTAGGGGTAAAATGGTCATTTCAAAATCGGGAAAAATCATGGACATGGGAAATGACCCTAATAGTCGTCTCCCAAAGTTACATGACCATACGACTTCGTATGTGACAGAAATAAATATTCTACTATCCTATGATGCGTAGAATGCGGGTCGTTACACTCTCCCCCCCCCCCCCCTAAGAAATTTCGCCCCCGAAATTCCCTAATCAGAACATACGCAAAGGTCCCGCATGCCTATCAATCATAAAACAACAATCAAACATGCAAACAAGCAAAACAAGTCTACCCTAGCATGCGGAAAACTAAATTACAAAGTAAATCTTACCAGGCAAAGAGTTCTGGATATACCTTCCTAATGCTCTCCTCTGTCTCCCAAGTACAATCACTCTCGTTCTCGCCCCACTGGACCTTGACTAGCTTCACCGCCTTCCTTCGAAGTTGTTTCATATCGTGCCCCACAATACGAATCGGCTTGCGGTTCCCAACCGCCTCGGGTTCTACTTCGAAGTCCTCTAATTGATCAGGTGAAATAGTCACATCTGAGTCGTGAACGAACTTCCTTAGTTGGGAAACATGAAATACATTGTGAACTCCTGCCATTTTCTCTGGTAAGTCAATTCTATATGCCAAATTCCCGACTAATTCAAGAACAGGGAATGGGCCAACAAATCTTGGTGCTAATTTGCCTCTCCTGCCAAATCGTATCACGCTCTTCAACGGAGGGATCTTGACAAACACCAAGTCACCAACGGAGAATTTCAAGTATCTTCTCCTCTCATCGGCATAACTCTTCTGCCTATCTTGAGCAGCTTTCATTCGTTGTTGAATGACCTTAATCTTATCCGAAGTTTCCTTCACCACATCTGGTCCAAGCACAAACTTCTCGCCAGTCTCTATCCAACATGATGGTGAGTTGCACGGTCTTCCGTACAAAGCTTCATATGGAGCCATACCGATACTGGATTGGTAGCTATTATTATATGCAAACTCTACTAGATGCAAATGGTCATCCCATGATCCACCAAAATCCAATATACATGCTCTCAAGAGATCTTCCAAAATACGATTCACCCTCTCTGTCTGACCGTCGGTCTGAGGATGATATGCGGTACTGAGATGTAACTCTGACCCTAGAGCCCCTTGTAAGCTCTTCCAAAACCCACTAGTGAACAACGGGTCTCGGTCGCTCACAATGCTTTTAGGTACTCCATGAAATCTCACTACCCACTTCATATACAATTCTGCTAACTTAGCTGCCGTTCTGGTCGATTTTACTGGTATAAATCTTGCACTTTTAGTCAGTCGATCCACAATTACCCAAATGCTATCATGTCTCGATCTAGTCCTCGGTAAACCATCGATGAAATCCATCGAGACTTGCTCCCATTTCCATTTGGGAATTTCTAACGGTTGTAACAACCCACTAGGCTTCTTTTGCTCGGCTTTAACTAGTTGGCAATTCATGCACTTAGATATAAACTTCCCAACGTCTCTTTTCATCCCTTCCCAGTAGTAAGTCTGCTTCATACCTCAATACATCTTGTTACCACCAGGGTGTATAGTCAGCTTTGAGTGATGACATTCTCTAAGCACTTCATCTCTTAATCCATTGACATTGGGTACAATAAGTTTTCCATTCTTTCTAAGCCATCCATCTCGATCAAGCCCATACTTGTTCATCTCCTCATTGATACCCATCTTTAACTTGGAGATGATTTCCAATAGGTTAGGATCGTCCCTCTGACTAGAGCCGATCCGCTCAATCAAAGTGGGTCTGATCGTCAAACTTGCTAACATTTCTGGATCCAATTCGCACTTTGGTCTGAAATCAAACCCCGCGATATACTCCAATTGCTTCCATTCTAGAAACATAGCCCCTAGGCTGGCATGTCTCCTACTCAATGCATCAGCCACCGCATTGCCCTTTCCCGGTGTATATGCGATGTCAAAATCATAGGAAGCTAAGAACTCTAACCATCTCTGCTGACGGAGATTCAGATCTTTCTGAGAGAAGAGATACTTCAACGACTTATGATCTGTAAACAGCTCAAATCTTTCTCCCAAGAGATAGTGTCTCCACATCTTTAATGCAAACACGATCGCTGCCAATTCTAAATCATGGGTAGGGTATCTTCTCTCGTGCGGTTTCAATTGTCGACTTGCATAAGCTACAACCCTACCGCCTTGCATCAATACAACACCCAGTCCGGTACCACAGGCATCCATGTATACCGTCATCTCTTCATTCCCCCCAGGAATGACTAACACTGGTGCGCTTGTCAACTTGTCCTTTAGACTCTTGAATGTATTCTCCCACCTTTCATCCCAGACAAAAGCTTGATTCTTCTTGGTCAACTGGGTCAATGGTGCTGCTATCTTGGAGAAACCTTGGATAAACTTACGATAATATCCAGCTAATCCCAAGAAACTTCTTACATCTATTGCATTCTTGGGCGTAGGCCAATCCTGTACCGTGGCCACCTTTGCCGGGTCCACCGCAATACCATTCTCTGATACAACATGGCCCAAGAACCTCACTTCCCTCTTCCAGAAGTGACACTTAGAAAACTTTGCTTTCAATTGGTGTTTTCTCAACACCTCCATCACTACTCTTAAATGTTCCTTGTGTTCTTCCTCTGTCCTCGAATAGACCAAAATATCATCAATGAACACAAGGACAAACTTATTCAACTGATCTCTGAATACCCTATTCATAAGATCCACAAAATATGCTGGGGCATTGGTCAGCCCGAATGGCATGACCAACCACTCATAAAATCCAGACGGCGTCCGAAATGCCGTTTTAGCTATACTCTCAGCTTCCACTCTAAGCTGATGAAAACCTGTCACGAGATCCAACTGAGAAAATATTCTCGTGCCACTCAACTGATCGAACAAATCATCTATCCGCGGTAGAGGATACTTATTCTTCCTCGTCACTTTATTCAACTCGCGGTAGTCTACACACAAACGAAGGGAACCATCCGCCTTGGTAGCAAACACAACTGGTGCTCCCCATTCAGAAACACTCCTTTTGATAAATCCCTTATTCAAAAGATCGTTGACTTGCACCTCGAGCTCTCGCTGCTCCCTTGGTGCGATACGACGAAGTGGCATCACTATAGGCCTGACATCTTTTATCAAATCAATACGGAACTCAATCTCTCGGTGTGGTGGAAGCCCGGTCACTTCCTCGAAAACATCTGGATACTGGCCAAGCACGGGCAAACCTGACAACTCACTATGTGGAATATCGAGGGAGCTTAGAAAACTAGCCAATACCCCCTCACTGGGTAGACCACCAAACACTATCCTCCGCCCATCATTCGCTCTAGTTGTCACCAAAAAGCCCTCACAGTCTACCACCACCCCGTATCTTCGGAGCCAATCTACTCCCAAAATAATGCCAAACCCAGTAAAGCCCAAAACAAAGCAATCACAAACAAACATGCATCCATGACTCGATAAGACCACATTACGACAAATCATGCTAAGGCTAGTAGAACCACCAATCGGGTTCGTCACTACTAAAGGTCTATCGACAATCTCGGGCTCCAATCCCAACCTATCTACCAGGTCACTAGATATGAAAGAACTGGAAGCTCCGGTATCAAACAAAACTCTAACAGGAACATCGTAAACAGAAAGCATACCTTGAATGACGACATTCTTTCCCTTCTCTGCCGCAGTTGGGGCATTCGACAAAGAAGGAATAGCATTAAGGGCGTATGCTTTCACCATTTGCTTTTCTTTAGAGGGTTGCGGACACTTGTCCTTGTGATGTCCCATTTGGTCACAGTTGAAGCACTTCCTATCCGCTGGCTTGGCCCGACAATTACTTGCATAATGGCCCTTCTTACCACAGCTGAAGCACTCAACATCTTGCTTATTCTTTTTCTTCTGGCCGTCCTTAGTCTGATTCTGCTTTCTCTTATTCTGGGAACCACCTTTGCCTTCACCACTTGCTTGTGGCTTTGGCTCACCTGCGGATGCAACCTCAGTCTTCGGCTTAGGGTAGAGACTTTCTGACCTCAATGCTTTCCCTACAATCGACTCAAACGTCTCATCGATGTGGTTAATAAGCCTTTCCCCCAAGTATTGATCCAAACCAGTTATGAATTTCTCATTCTTCTTCTCGGCAGTATCAATAAAAGATAACCCATACTTCGACAAAGTGTCAAATTCAGCAATATACTCCGAGACAGCTCTGCCATTCTGCTTGAGCTCTAAGAATTTCTTAAACAGCACTGACTTCTGAGCAGCTGGAATGAACTTCTCGCCAAAGCGAGCCTTAAACTGCTCCCAAGTAATCTGATCTTCGGGGGTAGCTGCCTTTATAGCATTCCACCAATTCATTGCCCGCCCTTGCAGCTGACGGGACACTATCTTTCTCTTCATCGCATCCTCGATACCCAAATCCTCGAAGATACGTTCGCAACTATCCAACCAATCCTGAACATCCGTAGCCGACTCCGTTCCGTGGAACGGCTTCCCACCAAGGCTAGTATAATCCTTATTCAGCTTGGCGAAGTCGACCCTCGGCGCCTGCACTATTGGACCACTACCATTTCCATTATTGGGAGCTGCCCTCTGTACATCTCTAAGCATCTCTCTCATGAGGTCAGTAAACATCGTCCTCATGTCAGCAACATTCCCATTATTGGCCCCTCTACCGGTACCTCTAACATATCGGCTCATCGTCAATCTGAAAAAGGAAACGATTAACGACTCCATAGTGGTGCTAGTGCAGCACGACTTCATTCTTATACTACTAATAGTATATATATAGCTTTTGAAAACCAAAATAATCACAAATACGCTCTCTCGTATACGTATATTATCTCTCCTTGATAACTTCCCTTGGTTAACTACGCAACCTAGAGCTCTGATACCAAGTGTGACGGCCCGCCCCACACCAGCCGGCATTTCCTCCGAAAGTGCGCAGTACACATGCCCGACTAGCATAGAACGGTCGCCAAGAAAAGGGAAGAAGGGAATGAACTAATCAAGGAACCTGTAGAATGTCTCACAGTGCATGGGATAAAATATAATAATAATAATATACTTGACATAAAACAGGTGAGACAGTGCATAAGCTGATAACTAAAACCAATATCAACATCAGAGTAGCGGAAATCCAAATACAGCTTATTACAACTTTCCAAATTTACTATCTCTAAACAAAAGGAAGCTAAAACAGAAGATACACCACCAATGCCCAAGCAGTGATCTTCAACAACACACGGAGAATACTATATATATATTACGTGGAAGCCTCCTGCTCGTCTCCGGATCATCTACCCGTGCATCACCAGCTAACCTGTCTCTAGTCTGCTCGTGTGAGCACCCAGAGTAATAAGAGGAGACATAAAACTCTGGATCAGACATAAAGCCTGGTATGAGCGATAAGCATCTAAACAGAATAATAACAGGTATACTAAACAATACCTGAACCTGGACCTGCAACCAAAGAGTTAGTACCACATACCGTACAGTACTCTAAGGTGCCATAATGAACGGCGTAAAGAATACGGGGGTGGGGTGTGCATGTCATAATGACAACAAACAAATCAACCATAGCAACCATCCTCACATCCCTCACTCAGTGCGTAAAGCATACGATATCTACCACCTTGGAATACTAAACAAATTGAAGTAACGACGGATCCCGACTTGTAGAAACCCTGCTATGACCAAGCTAAACATATGGAGTCATGACCAAACATTTCAATGACTCATTTCATTGATCGTAGCCCTTGGTTCTACCAATGCCATAATGGCCCTGAACCCGCCTCCGTACCTCCTACCATAGTGGTCCAAAGCTATAGACATCGTAAACCCCTTAGCACGCGTCCCGCAGCAAAGTCCAACCATGAAGCGAACTCGTTGAATCCCATCTGGATCTTGAGCTCTAGCTTCTCATTTGGACTTCCTTTGCATATCGGGTTTGATCGAATTGGAGTGGGTCTTCAGAAGAGTTGTCGTGCAGTAGCAGCCCTAGAATACGGTTCGGTTCGGTGGTCATTACCCTCGTCGGTTCGGTTCGGTCCTCCTTCCTTGTCATCTTTCCATTCGGTTCGGGTCGGGTACTCCACTTCGGGTCGGGTCGGTGTCCCCCTCCGGGTCGGGTCGGGTTGCTTTCTTCCTTCCAGCTTTCTCCGATCAGCTCCCTCGTTTTCCATCTACTCCGATCCGATCCGCTCCCTTCGCCTTACTCCAATCGTAGCCTTCCATTCTTGAGTCGATCCGATCTGGCCTCCATTATTCTTCCGATCCGATCCCCTTGTCCACTCCAACTCTAAGTAAACGGCCTTCCTTTTTGCCAAGTCTCTTATGTGCCAAACTCCAGTTCGGGTCGGGTTTTCTTGCCCAGTTCACATATCCGATCCGAGCCCTCATCCGATCCGATCCGAAGCCCTGCACAACTTTCTGCAACTTTTTCCAGCAACTTGTTTACGCCGTTCGACGACGTTTTTGGAAAATCTAACTATTCTAATCAATCACAAATCATGTCAAATAGTCATAACAACATAGCAAACTAACCACAAACACCAAAACAATGAATTTATATGTCAAAATGGATCAAATGTTCCCAAAACCACTTATTTTCCCTTAAGCATGTTTAAGTAAATCTAATCATAGGGTTAACAAAACTCAATCAAATTAAACCAAATTTCTACCAGAGGCATAACATATTATTTAAGAATTTCTAAACATTTTTCCAGAATTTATTAGTGTATAAATTCGCTAATCTTCACTAATTACCCTTAATTACCGTAATTAGTGCAAAAACTATGCAAATCACTCACCTTGGCCACAAAATAGAACACAAAATCTGAAATACTCTCTGTTTGGGTCGAATTCCTATGTATAGCAGCAGCTCCAACCTTGCTTTGTTGCTATTTGGCCTTGTTTTGATGTGGTCTAGGCTTAATCTTCACTAAAAATACGTTTTGGAGTGGTTTTAGAGGATGGAAGCCATTACTAGGGTCTCAAGAAGGTTTGTGGCGGCTCAAAACTGAAATGAAAGTGATTTCCTAACCCTAATCAGTCCTCCTATACCTCTAAACCCGAAATTCCCCTCTGGGCCTAGCTGCTAATCACCCGGTTAAGCCCAATTAAGCAGTTTTTCACCATCTGAAACTTGTTTCAGCCATACCTCCCAAACGGTGAGTCCGTTTGGCTAATGTGACCACTCTACGGAAAGAGAAACCATCATCCGGAGCCAATGGATGTGGTTTTAGGTCAAAATTCCTTTCCAGTCAAAAGTTACGGCCAAAACAGTACCAACTAGGGGTAAAATGGTCATTTCAAAATCGGGAAAAATCATGGACATGGGAAATGACCCTAATAGTCGTCTCCCAAAGTTACATGACCATACGACTTCGTATGTGACAGAAATAAATATTCTACTATCCTATGATGCGTAGAATGCGGGTCGTTACACTCTCCCCCCCCCCCTTAAGAAATTTCGCCCCCGAAATTCCCTAATCAGAACATACGCAAAGGTCCCGCATGCCTATCAATCATAAAACAACAATCAAACATGCAAACAAGCAAAACAAGTCTACCCTAGCATGCGGAAAACTAAATTACAAAGTAAATCTTACCAGGCAAAGAGTTCTGGATATACCTTCCTAATGCTCTCCTCTGTCTCCCAAGTACAATCACTCTCGTTCTCGCCCCACTGGACCTTGACTAGCTTCACCGCCTTCCTTCGAAGTTGTTTCATATCGTGCCCCACAATACGAATCGGCTTGCGGTTCCCAACCGCCTCGGGTTCTACTTCGAAGTCCTCTAATTGATCAGGTGAAATAGTCACATCTGAGTCGTGAACGAACTTCCTTAGTTGGGAAACATGAAATACATTGTGAACTCCTGCCATTTTCTCTGGTAAGTCAATTCTATATGCCAAATTCCCGACTAATTCAAGAACAGGGAATGGGCCAACAAATCTTGGTGCTAATTTGCCTCTCCTGCCAAATCGTATCACGCTCTTCAACGGAGGGATCTTGACAAACACCAAGTCACCAACGGAGAATTTCAAGTATCTTCTCCTCTCATCGGCATAACTCTTCTGCCTATCTTGAGCAGCTTTCATTCGTTGTTGAATGACCTTAATCTTATCCGAAGTTTCCTTCACCACATCTGGTCCAAGCACAAACTTCTCGCCAGTCTCTATCCAACATGATGGTGAGTTGCACGGTCTTCCGTACAAAGCTTCATATGGAGCCATACCGATACTGGATTGGTAGCTATTATTATATGCAAACTCTACTAGATGCAAATGGTCATCCCATGATCCACCAAAATCCAATATACATGCTCTCAAGAGATCTTCCAAAATACGATTCACCCTCTCTGTCTGACCGTCGGTCTGAGGATGATATGCGGTACTGAGATGTAACTCTGACCCTAGAGCCCCTTGTAAGCTCTTCCAAAACCCACTAGTGAACAACGGGTCTCGGTCGCTCACAATGCTTTTAGGTACTCCATGAAATCTCACTACCCACTTTATATACAATTCTGCTAACTTAGCTGCCGTTCTGGTCGATTTTACTGGTATAAATCTTGCACTTTTAGTCAGTCGATCCACAATTACCCAAATGCTATCATGTCTCGATCTAGTCCTCGGTAAACCATCGATGAAATCCATCGAGACTTGCTCCCATTTCCATTTGGGAATTTCTAACGGTTGTAACAACCCACTAGGCTTCTTTTGCTCGGCTTTAACTAGTTGGCAATTCATGCACTTAGATATAAACTTCCCAACGTCTCTTTTCATCCCTTCCCAGTAGTAAGTCTGCTTCATACCTCAATACATCTTGTTACCACCAGGGTGTATAGTCAGCTTTGAGTGATGACATTCTCTAAGCACTTCATCTCTTAATCCATTGACATTGGGTACAATAAGTTTTCCATTCTTTCTAAGCCATCCATCTCGATCAAGCCCATACTTGTTCATCTCCTCATTGATACCCATCTTTAACTTGGAGATGATTTCCAATAGGTTAGGATCGTCCCTCTGACTAGAGCCGATCCGCTCAATCAAAGTGGGTCTGATCGTCAAACTTGCTAACATTTCTGGATCCAATTCGCACTTTGGTCTGAAATCAAACCCCGCGATATACTCCAATTGCTTCCATTCTAGAAACATAGCCCCTAGGCTGGCATGTCTCCTACTCAATGCATCAGCCACCGCATTGCCCTTTCCCGGTGTATATGCGATGTCAAAATCATAGGAAGCTAAGAACTCTAACCATCTCTGCTGACGGAGATTCAGATCTTTCTGAGAGAAGAGATACTTCAACGACTTATGATCTGTAAACAGCTCAAATCTTTCTCCCAAGAGATAGTGTCTCCACATCTTTAATGCAAACACGATCGCTGCCAATTCTAAATCATGGGTAGGGTATCTTCTCTCGTGCGGTTTCAATTGTCGACTTGCATAAGCTACAACCCTACCGCCTTGCATCAATACAGCACCCAGTCCGGTACCACAGGCATCCATGTATACCGTCATCTCTTCATTCCCCCCAGGAATGACTAACACTGGTGCGCTTGTCAACTTGTCCTTTAGACTCTTGAATGTATTCTCCCACCTTTCATCCCAGACAAAAGCTTGATTCTTCTTGGTCAACTGGGTCAATGGTGCTGCTATCTTGGAGAAACCTTGGATAAACTTACGATAATATCCAGCTAATCCCAAGAAACTTCTTACATCTATTGCATTCTTGGGCGTAGGCCAATCCTGTACCGTGGCCACCTTTGCCGGGTCCACCGCAATACCATTCTCTGATACAACATGGCCCAAGAACCTCACTTCCCTCTTCCAGAAGTGACACTTAGAAAACTTTGCTTTCAATTGGTGTTTTCTCAACACCTCCATCACTACTCTTAAATGTTCCTTGTGTTCTTCCTCTGTCCTCGAATAGACCAAAATATCATCAATGAACACAAGGACAAACTTATTCAACTGATCTCTGAATACCCTATTCATAAGATCCACAAAATATGCTGGGGCATTGGTCAGCCCGAATGGCATGACCAACCACTCATAAAATCCAGACGGCGTCCGAAATGCCGTTTTAGCTATACTCTCAGCTTCCACTCTAAGCTGATGAAAACCTGTCACGAGATCCAACTGAGAAAATATTCTCGTGCCACTCAACTGATCGAACAAATCATCTATCCGCGGTAGAGGATACTTATTCTTCCTCGTCACTTTATTCAACTCGCGGTAGTCTACACACAAACGAAGGGAACCATCCGCCTTGGTAGCAAACACAACTGGTGCTCCCCATTCAGAAACACTCCTTTTGATAAATCCCTTATTCAAAAGATCGTTGACTTGCACCTCGAGCTCTCGCTGCTCCCTTGGTGCGATACGACGAAGTGGCATCACTATAGGCCTGACATCTTTTATCAAATCAATACGGAACTCAATCTCTCGGTGTGGTGGAAGCCCGGTCACTTCCTCGAAAACATCTGGATACTGGCCAAGCACGGGCAAACCTGACAACTCACTATGTGGAATATCGAGGGAGCTTAGAAAACTAGCCAATACCCCCTCACTGGGTAGACCACCAAACACTATCCTCCGCCCATCATTCGCTCTAGTTGTCACCAAAAAGCCCTCACAGTCTACCACCACCCCGTATCTTCGGAGCCAATCTACTCCCAAAATAATGCCAAACCCAGTAAAGCCCAAAACAAAGCAATCACAAACAAACATGCATCCATGACTCGATAAGACCACATTACGACAAATCATGCTAAGGCTAGTAGAACCACCAATCGGGTTCGTCACTACTAAAGGTCTATCGACAATCTCGGGCTCCAATCCCAACCTATCTACCAGGTCACTAGATATGAAAGAACTGGAAGCTCCGGTATCAAACAAAACTCTAACAGGAACATCGTAAACAGAAAGCATACCTTGAATGACGACATTCTTTCCCTTCTCTGCCGCAGTTGGGGCATTCGACAAAGAAGGAATAGCATTAAGGGCGTATGCTTTCACCATTTGCTTTTCTTTAGAGGGTTGCGGACACTTGTCCTTGTGATGTCCCATTTGGTCACAGTTGAAGCACTTCCTATCCGCTGGCTTGGCCCGACAATTACTTGCATAATGGCCCTTCTTACCACAGCTGAAGCACTCAACATCTTGCTTATTCTTTTTCTTCTGGCCGTCCTTAGTCTGATTCTGCTTTCTCTTATTCTGGGAACCACCTTTGCCTTCACCACTTGCTTGTGGCTTTGGCTCACCTGCGGATGCAACCTCAGTCTTCGGCTTAGGGTAGAGACTTTCTGACCTCAATGCTTTCCCTACAATCGACTCAAACGTCTCATCGATGTGGTTAATAAGCCTTTCCCCCAAGTATTGATCCAAACCAGTTATGAATTTCTCATTCTTCTTCTCGGCAGTATCAATAAAAGATAACCCATACTTCGACAAAGTGTCAAATTCAGCAATATACTCCGAGACAGCTCTGCCATTCTGCTTGAGCTCTAAGAATTTCTTAAACAGCACTGACTTCTGAGCAGCTGGAATGAACTTCTCGCCAAAGCGAGCCTTAAACTGCTCCCAAGTAATCTGATCTTCGGGGGTAGCTGCCTTTATAGCATTCCACCAATTCATTGCCCGCCCTTGCAGCTGACGGGACACTATCTTTCTCTTCATCGCATCCTCGATACCCAAATCCTCGAAGATACGTTCGCAACTATCCAACCAATCCTGAACATCCGTAGCCGACTCCGTTCCGTGGAACGGCTTCCCACCAAGGCTAGTATAATCCTTATTCAGCTTGGCGAAGTCGACCCTCGGCGCCTGCACTATTGGACCACTACCATTTCCATTATTGGGAGCTGCCCTCTGTACATCTCTAAGCATCTCTCTCATGAGGTCAGTAAACATCGTCCTCATGTCAGCAACATTCCCATTATTGGCCCCTCTACCGGTACCTCTAACATATCGGCTCATCGTCAATCTGAAAAAGGAAACGATTAACGACTCCATAGTGGTGCTAGTGCAGCACGACTTCATTCTTATACTACTAATAGTATATATATAGCTTTTGAAAACCAAAATAATCACAAATACGCTCTCTCGTATACGTATATTATCTCTCCTTGATAACTTCCCTTGGTTAACTACGCAACCTAGAGCTCTGATACCAAGTGTGACGGCCCGCCCCACACCAGCCGGCATTTCCTCCGAAAGTGCGCAGTACACATGCCCGACTAGCATAGAACGGTCGCCAAGAAAAGGGAAGAAGGGAATGAACTAATCAAGGAACCTGTAGAATGTCTCACAGTGCATGGGATAAAATATAATAATAATAATATACTTGACATAAAACAGGTGAGACAGTGCATAAGCTGATAACTAAAACCAATATCAACATCAGAGTAGCGGAAATCCAAATACAGCTTATTACAACTTTCCAAATTTACTATCTCTAAACAAAAGGAAGCTAAAACAGAAGATACACCACCAATGCCCAAGCAGTGATCTTCAACAACACACGGAGAATACTATATATATATTACGTGGAAGCCTCCTGCTCGTCTCCGGATCATCTACCTGTGCATCACCAGCTAACCTGTCTCTAGTCTGCTCGTGTGAGCACCCAGAGTAATAAGAGGAGACATAAAACTCTGGATCAGACATAAAGCCTGGTATGAGCGATAAGCATCTAAACAGAATAATAACAGGTATACTAAACAATACCTGAACCTGGACCTGCAACCAAAGAGTTAGTACCACATACCGTACAGTACTCTAAGGTGCCATAATGAACGGTGTAAAGAATACGGGGGTGGGGTGTGCATGTCATAATGACAACAAACAAATCAACCATAGCAACCATCCTCACATCCCTCACTCAGTGCGTAAAGCATACGATATCTACCACCTTGGAATACTAAACAAATTGAAGTAACGACGGATCCCGACTTGTAGAAACCCTGCTATGACCAAGCTAAACATATGGAGTCATGACCAAACATTTCAATGACTCATTTCATTGATCGTAGCCCTTGGTTCTACCAATGCCATAATGGCCCTGAACCCGCCTCCGTACCTCCTACCATAGTGGTCCAAAGTTATAGACATCGTAAACCCCTTAGCACGCGTCCCGCAGCAAAGTCCAACCATGAAGCGAACTCGTTGAATCTGAGACGACCCGAAATCCCGTTCAGACGGAAACAAGGGTTATCTTTGGAATATAACACAGAAACAGATAATAGCAGAACAGAATTAAATAAATACACCAGATAATGAACAATCGAATATACTGGATAAAAGTAATCATATGAGTTACACAGTATACAGGATCTTACTTAGTACAAATACAGTTCAGCTATACATAAATGTCTACAGCGGAAATAAACAGAATATGTACAATAGGAGCTGAACAGCATAAAAAGAAATAAATGATAGAATCCATCTTCAGCTCCAGCTATCCAGAAAGAACCAGCTAAACCTGAATACAAGGCTGCCCGTGTAGAAAAAGGGGCACCCGAGTTTGAAAGTGAAACAAACTACGAGTCAGTCATGGGACTGGTATGAGAAATCCACTCAACACATATATAATTGGCTAATCACAGGACCACGCCACTTTCGTGGAACGGGTTTACTCCATTGGATTGCCAGTTCTTTAAAACAAATCTTTCTTTTAAACATCGCTATTCTTTTTATAAAAATGAAGCCGTTATAAGACTCAGTTCCCATCACACAATGCAACGCAAACCGGAGGATAGAGTTTTTACCTTATAACGGCCAAATATGCTTGATACGAATAAAACAAAGGCATTTGATATTATTGCTAGTGTTTATATGTTTTGAAAACAATTTCAAATCATAACTATCAATCATAGACGGCATTAATGCCCCATACCACTATGTCGCCATATATAGGTATACAATCAAAACCGCACGGTGTCGTATTTGGAAATTGGATTTCTGTCATGAACCAAGGCAAAAGATAGTCCTTACCGAATTCGAGATGCTCTAGCCCGCCCCTCAGGATCAGAGCTCGAGTGACCCTTGGATCGTCAGGGCCGGTCCACCGATGTGGATTAAAATTCCTGAACACTGCGTTTCCCCGCCCTTTGGGGCGTAAACGAGCCAACGAATGACTCCATCGGACTCGAATTGTCCGATCAAACCGAGGCGCCTCGCAACAGCAACAACCACATAGGTGAAAAGTATATAAATGTCAGGGCTGGTGCGTCTCAGAGAAGGGCGTTAAGCAAAAGAATAAATTCTTCGCCACCAAACAGATGTATATTTAATAGAGATCAATCAACACAGAATAAAATTCTATGTCAGACACACAGTCCATGTACAAGTCCGTCCTGGGTCTGAACGAAACCGGAGGCACTAAATACCTCGCAAACCCTTCGATCACCACGTACGTCTGGACGATCACCACTCATTATCCATATTTCGGGATGCCTCCCAATCAGGACCTCGGTTACCATCCAAACGAGGTGAAGATCTCCGGTCTTCGACCATCGTCTTCATCTTCGACTTTCAATCGTCGGTCAATTATTTGAAATGAGAATTAACTCGGTCTTCTCAAATAATTCACGTATATTTAGAATTTCGAATCAATTTACTTCAATGGTTAAATTATTTGACAACGCCAATCTTGTTCTTTAATGTAATTTTCACACCAAACACATTCAACCATCAAAAGCCACATAAATCGAGCAAATTCAGTTTATTTCAATTCCATATCGCTTATGATATTTTATAACTAATTATCGCTATTTTTATTTATTTTAAAATAGCTAATGTATTCAAGACGACGCTTCGGGCCATAAAGCGGCCGTGGCGCTATTTTTCTTCAGATTTGTTTTACACATATCTGAAAATCTAACCGTTGGATCTTCATAAAATTTACATCATTAGAAAGGTCTTTTCAAAACGAATCCAACGGTTCCAGTTTCGGGAAAATCCGACGGTCGGATCTCCCGGTACAATTGTTTGAATTTTCGATTTCAAAATACGAACTGCAGCGTTGTTATTCGATTAAATATATAATTATATTTATATATATATATATATATATATATAATCGCTTCTGGCGCTGTTTTTCATCAGATTTGAATTAAACATTCCAGACAATCCAACCGTTGGACTTTTGCAAGGTTGGTGCCGTTGGGAAGATATTTCCAAGGCGAACCCGACGGTTGCGGTTTCGGGAAAATCCAATGGTCGGATTCCCCGTACCAGTTGTTTGAAATCATGGTTTCAAAATGCGAACTGCACGGCCACGTTTCATTTTAATTTTATTTATATTTATATAAATATAGTTCATTCAACAATTTCAATATCGTTTCACTTCAAATATTTCACTAACGCCTTAAAATTTTGGAAAATTTCGCCATAACCTCCCCTGCACCGGGAGCATCGGGAAATCGCAAATAGCTTTCCCGGTCCTTCTAATCTCAAAAAGAAAAAGAAAAAGCCAAGCGGCTAGCCAATAGGCTCATAAAATCATCACCCAAACAAAACAGTAAATGTGTACCTATTTGTCGGGCACAAAATTTTATTCCTCTTCTCTAGCCCCTGTGCTATAACCTGTTCAAGGAATATGCATGTACATATATATACAGTTCTTATCATTTATCATTTTCTATTCAACTTCATATTTGATTTCCATTTGGTTTAAAAACACCATTCATTCTAATGTTACATACATAGGTGCAAATCATTTCATTATCTAATTAATGAATATTCCAACTCATATATGTTTATTTTGAACAAGTGGCTATTTTTAACACTTCACATTTCAACGATTCATGCATACAATAAAAATGTGATTTTTATTGTAAAACAATTCATTTCAAAACACTATTTTTCTATATAGTTCATATAGGTGACAAAAATAGGATTTTTATCATAAAACAATTTCTTTTAAAACGAGATTATTTTACACAGTTCATATAGTCGATAAAAGGTGATTTTTATATTTAAAACGCGAATACCATTCAACATATGAATTTCTAATCAACGAATGAATATCAATTCAACACATGAATGTTTTCTATTGTTTGTATATATATATATATATATATATATAAAGGTAATTTTTATACTTAAAACGCGAATACCATTCAACACATGAATTTCTAATCAACGAATGAATATCAATTCAACACATGAAGGTTTTCTATTCAATGAATAAATATAGTTTAAGAAAATGAAAATAATTCAAATACATGAATATTATTCAAAATTTCGGCAGCATAACGGCAGGGTAGTTAAAACCGGGACCGTCCCTAGTACGGCTCCTCGCTCTACCTTAAAACCTCGCGGTTTTTGACAATGGGGATCATGCATCTAGTTCGCACGCAGGCGGCATGTATATATTTATTTCATTTCCACAAACTATCCTATGTGGTTTCAACCAAATATTTCTCAACCACAAACGGGTATTTTTCAACCACTATCAACCACAAACAATCCCAAACAATCATTCGCTATCAATCAATTTTCACAACAATTTCAACCAATAAATATCGTACATGGTTTGTGGACGAGGGGCGTGTATATATATATATATATAGCAATTCACTTTTATTTCAACACAAATATATATAGCTAGAAAAAGAAATTGAAGAGTGAGAAATTCTCACCTATAACTATCCAACTTCACGACACTTCACTTAGAGAAATCTTCGCCTTTCTCACCTTTTGTCGCTTTCGTTGCCCGTATTCACTACATATGTAAAGATCGAATTTTTACTTCGTTATTCATTATATAAAAAACGAATTTTTATTATGCTATTCAATATATAGAAATCGAATTTTTACTTCGATGTTCAATATATAAAAATCATATTTTTACTTCGATGTTCAATATATAAAAATCATATTTTTACTTCGATGTTCAATATATAAAAATCATATTTTTACTTCGATGTTAAATATATAAAAATCATATTTTTACTTCAATGTTCAATATATAAAAATCTCGTCTTTAACACTATAAAAATCTCGTCTTTAACACTATAAAAATCTCGTCTTTAACACTATAAAAATCTCGTCTTTAACACTATAAAAACCTCATCTTTAACACTATAAAAATCTCGTCTTTAACACTATAAAAATCTCGTCTTTTCAACTTGGTAGAATACATAAAAACTGATTTTTTAAATGCATTAAAACTGGTTTTAAAAAAGGTAAAAGGAAAAAAAGAAAAATTACCTTAATCGATCGAAGTAGGGCGCTCGGATTAGGGAGGAAGGGGGCGGAGGCTCTTGCGCGTTCGAATGGGGGAGGGGCGGATCGAGGAGGAGGTGGCGGCTCGTGGGTCTCGGCGGTAGGCTTTCAGGCTAGGGCTTCGGGCGGTTTGAAGATGGGGGAAGTGGTTCTCGTTCGTGCGGAGGGAGGAGAGATAGAGGGGAGGAGGAGAGCAGACCGACGGGAAGAGGAGGGGAGCGGAGCACAGCGCGTCGGGCGGCGCGATGAACGGGGAGGGGGGGGGGGGAGGGGGAACGATCGTCGAGGTCAACGCGGGTTTTTTTCTTTTTTTTTTCTTTTGAACTTCTGAGTGGAGAGAAAACAAAGGTGGGGGGGTTTAAATATTTAATTTATTTTATTATTTTATTTTCTATAGTTGACCTTTTCATTTGACCTCTAATCGAGGTCCACCGCCTGTCGTCCATAGCGTTTCACCCCCATTCTGAACACAATGGGATATGTGTCGTAAGCTAATTCGATCATTTCGATTAGTTTCCGTCAAATTTAAAATATAAATCTGTATATTCAAATTTAAACGTACATTTCAATTTACCGGGGCCACATACTAACTCGAAAAATTCCCGAAAAATATTTTCTAGTTTCGTATTGACGATACGGTCCTAACAAAACTAGTTTCGTCGAATTCTGAGACCGTTTGAAAAATGGCCAATTTCCAGTCGATTAAAATCAACTGAAACTGGTCAAACGCGTTTTCCTTTGCCACGCTCACATATTGATTCGAAAAATTATGAAATTTGAAACCTAGCAATAACTTCACATCCCGGACCCAACAAAAGTGGTTTCATCGAAATCCGAGGTCGTTTGCAAAATGTCCATTTTTAAGGGCCTGAATTCCATAGCGACTATTCAGAATTTTCAACTGGACATATCTTTTGATTCCCGCTATCAAATTTCGATTTGTCGGATTCGTTGGAAAGATATTATCAATTAGATCCTATTATTTTTGGTTTCTCTAAAATCTGGATTGTTTTGCACCCGGTACAGTCCGACAAAGTTTGAATTCGATTTTTGAAACTACATCGCCCTTTCAGGCCTTATTTATAATTATAATTAATTATATTCGTTTTCAATTGTCGATTCAAACTCAGTTTTCATCGCCATTATTTAAAATATTTATTTTAAATATTTAAAATCCATTATTTTGGCCAATTTAAAATTTTTAAATTGGTTCAGATTTTCTGGGTCGTTACAATCTCCCCCACTTAAAACTTTTCGTCCCCGAAAAGGAACAAAGTCGAAAGTGGTTTGATAAATCTACAATCACACAACACAACAACCAATCCAATTGTTTTTAACCTTCAAAAATATACTAATCAAATCCTATACCCCTTAAAAATCATTCAGACTATATAATTAAAAGTGCACATCTATGAAAAGAAAATAACAATAGAGTAGAGAATTGAATGGTAGTGCAAAGTAGGGTAAATGTACCTTGCACAAGAGTCAATCAGAGATATCTACTCGGCATCTAGGATAAGCCTTCTGAATGCTCTCCTCAGTTTCCCAAGTACAATCTCGCGGATCTCCACTCCATTGCACTTTGACTAAGCGAACCTTCTTGTTCCTCAGCTCTTTGGTTTCTTTGCCTATAATCTTTAGCGGCTCTCTTCTCACCGCTAATTCTAGAGTAATTTCAATGTCATGTTGAGCTGCTTCTTCCACGATCAAGTCTGGATCATGAACGTGCTTCCGAAGTTGAGATATGTTAAATACATCATGAACTCCAGGCAACCAATTAGGCAGTTTGACCCTATAAGCGAGAGTTCCGATCCGTTCCAAAATAGGAAACGGACCAATAAATTTGGGTGCTAACTTTCCAGTTTTACCGAACCGGATAACTCCTCTCATCGGCGATACCTTCAAATATACATAGTCGCCAACTTCAAAGGATATATCTATTCTTCTTCTATCGGCATAGCTCTTTTGTCGGCTTTGAGCGGCGAGTAATCGCTTCTTAATAAAATCGACTTTGTCGGCAGCTTCTCGAATCATATCAGGACCCAACACAAGTCTATTTCCTGGCTCGACCCAACAAGCAGGAGATCGGCACGGTCTACCATATAATGCTTCGAATGGCGACATTGTCAGACTCGCCTGGTAGCTGTTGTTATAAGAGAATTCAGCCAAATGCAGATGGTCTTCCCATGATCCACCGAAATCTAGAACACAAGCCCGCAATAGATCTTCTAAAATGCGATTCACCCTCTCAGTCTGACCGTCTGTCTGAGGAAGATAAGCGGTGCTCAAGTTTAACTTCGTTCCTAGCTCGACTTGAAATGCTTCCCA
Source organism: Allium sativum (assembly GCA_030737875.1). Lineage (NCBI taxonomy): Eukaryota > Viridiplantae > Streptophyta > Magnoliopsida > Asparagales > Amaryllidaceae > Allium > Allium sativum. Next base: position 458,428,594 of record CM060909.1, read on the forward strand.
GAACTTGCTAGTGAATATTGTATCTCTATCACTTACTATACTGAGCGGCACTCCATGTAGTCTAACTATTTCCCTGAAGTATATCTGCGCCAGACTCTGAGCGGTTCTATTTGATCTGACAGGTATGAAATGGGCGGTCTTCGTGAAACGATCTACGATCACCCAAATACTGTCATTTCCTTTTCTTGTTCTGGGCAAACCATCAATGAAATCCATAGAAATATGTTCCCACTTCCAGCCAGGAACTTCTAGCGGTTGTAACAATCCAACCAATTTCTGTTGGTCGCTTTTGACTAGCTGGCAAGTAGGGCATCGGCTAACATATATTGAAACGTCTCTCTTCATAGCCTTCCACCAGAATGTTCTTTTGAGATCGTTATACGTTTTGGCCACGCCAGGATGGATACTCAGCTTGGACTTGTGACACTCGTCTAACACTTCCCTTTTTAGCTCAGGAATGTCAGGAACACAAATCCTTCCTTTTAACCTCAAGGTCTCGTCGTTATCTATTTGAAAACACGAGGGTTCACCTTTCTGAATCCTTTTGATCATATCTTTTATAAAGTTATCCTCCTTCTGAAGAATAGATATTTTGTCAATCAAGGATGTCGTGATAATAAAGCTGCCGATCATTACATTCTTTCTGCTTAACGCATCAGCCACGACATTGGCTTTTCCTGGAGTATATATAATTTCAAAGTCATATGATGCAAGAAACTCCAGCCAACGTTGCTGCCTCAAGTTCAAGTCCTTCTGAGTGAACAGATACTTTAACGACTGGTGATCTGTAAACAGTTCAAATCTCTCGCCCAGAAGATAGTGTCTCCAGATTTTCAAAGAGAATATGATAGCCAATAACTCAAGATCATGAGTTACATAGTTTTTCTCGTGCGGCTTCAGTTGACGGCTAGCATAAGCAATCACTTGACCTCTTTGCATTAACACTGCGTGAAGGCTTTCTCTAGAAGCATCAGTCCATACTTTTAAATCCTGGTTGCCATCGGTGATGGTTAACACTGGAGCTGTCGTTAATCTCAACTTTAGCTCTTCAAAAGCCTTCTCACTTTCTGGAGTCCACTTGAATTTAGAATGCTTCTTTGTAAGCTTCGTTAAGTGGCCAGATATCTTCGAAAAGTTTTTAACGAACTTCCGGTAATAGCTAGCCAATCCGAGAAAACTGCGGACTTCAGTGGGAGTACTGGGCTGTTTCCAATTCTGAATGGCCGTGATTTTGCTTGGATCCACAGCAATTCCTTCTTTCGATACAACGTGGCCCAGAAATTTTACTTCATCTTGCCAGAATATACATTTAGAAAACTTGGCTTTTAACACATTCCTTCTCTGGATTTCTAACACTTGTTCCAAATGTTTTTCATGCTCGGCCTTTGATTTAGAGAAGATTAGAATATCATCAATAAAAACCAAAACAAATTTATTCAATACTCCTCTGAATACTCTGTTCATTAGATCGACGAAGTAAGCGGGAGCGTTACACAAGCCGAACGGCATTACTAACCACTCGTAGAATAAGTCGGGGCCTCTGAACGCTGTCATTGGAACACACTCTTCGGCAATTCGAAGTTGATGGAAGCCTGTAGCTAGGTCCATTCGTGAAAATACTTGTGCTCCATTTAATCGATCCAACAAATCATCAATCCGCAGCAATGGATACTTGTTCTTTATTGTCTGTTTGTTCAGATCACGATAATCCACGCATAGCCGTAGAGTACCGTCAGATTTTGGGACAAACACCACTGCTGCTCCCCAATCAGAGAAACTAGGCCTGATCAGGCCCTTCCATACCAACTGTCGTGTTTGATTGTCTAATTCCTCTTTTTCTTTCAAGGACATTCTTCTAATAGCGTGAACTACCGGCCTTGCATTAGGAATCAAAGCGATCTTGAAATCTATTTCTCTCTGCGGAGGTAAGCGAACAACTTCCTCGAACACATCCGCATAGTTTTTGACGACAGGAATGTCTTTGATGAGGTCAGGAATATTCTCCGTGATTTCAGGGACATTCTCTATTTGGGATGGAGAAACATTCAAAGCCGCCCAGAAGTCTTTTCTATTAGTATTTTGACCTTCACAGGGAATGGTTATATAATCGCCTGATTTAATCTTCGCCTTTACGACTCTATCGGCGCATTTAACTTCAGCTTCATATTTGGTCAACCAATCTAACCCCAAGATAAGATCAAACTCTTTAAAATTCATGACGGCTGCGATGGTAGGAAACCGATAACGAGAGAAAGAAACTGGCACTCTACAAATCCAACTGAGATCGATGGAACCCCCAACCGGATTTTGGACAGTCATTGGTTCCTTGAGCTTTTTCAAATTCAAATTCAGTTTCTTAGCTGCATCTTTGGCAATGAAACTTCGTGACGCGCCTGTGTCAAACAGTACTTTGACTGGAATGTTTTTGACAGTAAGAGTGCCTTCTAAAACATCGGCCCTTTCTTGAATAGCTGAGGGCTCGGAAGTTTCTGCTACTTCATTTACTTGAACTATTTCAGTCTTTCTGAATAGCGGGCAGGCCTTTAAAAGATGACCCGACTGATGACATCCACCACATTTCCTATTCTCTTGAAATCCCTTCTTGGGTGGGAACTTATTCTTTCTTTGTTGGTTCCAAGATTTGCAACTTATCGCCAAATGTCCTTTTCTATTGCAGCTTGAGCACGTGGCGGTCATTATTTGTTCGTTCCCAGATTCAGCCCTTTTTCTCTTGGCACTGAGCCTCTTATTCACCTCAGACCTCATACTGGCTTCAGAAATATCAGTTTCCGACTCTTCTTTGTCACTAGAACAGACTTCTTCTTCGTCGCGCAACATTCCTTTCTTATGGAGATCTTCATACTGATAAGCCATATAAATCATTTCAGAAAAAGGAAGCTTCACATTTCTCATTACACTATTCTGATATCTCCTTTGCAGGCCATGAATAAATCTCAGATTTTTCCTCTTTGGATCTTGAATCAGATGAGGAGCAAAGTGAGCAAGTTCATTGAATTTCTTATGATATTCTGGGATGGTCATGTCACCTTGTATTAGATAAGAAAATTCATCACATAATCGCTCAGTCGCTTCGGGAGGAGTAAATCTTTCCAAAAAAATCGCTTTGAATTTATCCCAGGTGATATCACCTTCTGAATTATCCTTAATAACAGAATCCCACCAGAACAAAGCTTCATCTTTGAGTGCCCTGGAGGCTAGTAATCTTTTCTGGTCATCCCTAAGCTTTAAACCATCAAAGATCTTTTCAGCCGAACGAATCCAAGCCTGTGTCTTCATAATAGATTCTTCACCAGAGAACGGTATTCCACCCATATTTCGATATTTGATTAATAAGGCCTCTATATCCGGTTCTGCATTCCTTCTGCTTCTGACACTCATTTTTCTAGTACTTCTGCAAATGGCAGATCAAGTGTTAGGTCAAAGAAAAGGTATTTTAAAATATAGAAACACATACTTCAAATGTAAATGTGTCTATCGAGGTGTAATTTCACTCTGCTTTACTCCTACTAGGATATTGCTGATCCTATCTGTATAGAGTTACCCGTCCTAGAACACTACTGGTTCTATTTCTGACGAGTTCGTTCAAATGTTATATTCCAGAACTAAGCTTAACCAAAGCTCTGATACCACGTTGAGACGACCCGAAATCCCGTTCAGACTGAAACAAGGGTTATCTTTGGAATATAACACAGAAACAGATAATAGCAGAACAGAATTAAATAAATACACCAGATAATGAACAATAGAATATACTGGATAAAAGTAATCATCAGAGTTACACAGTATACAGGATCTTACTTAGTACAAATACAGTTCAGCTATACATAAATGCCTACAGCGGAAATAAACAGAATATGTACAATAGGAGCTGAACAGCATAAAAAGAAATAAATGATAGAATCCATCTTCAGCTCCAGCTATCCAGAAAGAACCAGCTAAACCTGAATACAAGGCTGCCCGTGTAGAAAAAGGGGCACCCGAGTTTGAAAGTGAAACAAACTACAAGTCAGTCATGGGACTGGTATGAGAAATCCACTCAACACATATATAATTGGCGACCACGCCACTTTCGTGGAACATGTTTACTCCATTGGATTGCCAGTGCTTTAAAACAAATCTTTCTTTTAAACATCGCTATGCTTTTTATAAAAATGAAGCCGTTATAAGACTCAATTCCCATCACACAATGCAACGCAAACCGGAGGATAGAGTTTTTACCTTATAACGGCCAAATATGCTTGATACGAATAAAACAAAGGCATTTGATATTATTGCTAGTGTTTATATGTTTTGAAAACAATTTCAAATCATAACTATCAATCATAGACGACATTAATGCCCCATACCACTATGTCGCCATATATAGGTATACAATCAAAACCGCACGGTGTCGTATTTGGAAATTGGATTTCTGTCATGAACCAAGGCAAAAGATAGTCCTTACCGAATTCGAGACGCTCTAGCCCGCCCCTCAGGATCAGAGCTCGAGTGACCCTTGGATCGTCAGGGCCGGTCCACCGATGTGGATTAAAATTCCTGAACACTGCGTTTCCCCGCCCTTTGGGGCGTAAACGAGCCAACGAATGACTCCATCGGACTCGAATTGTCCGATCAAACCGAGGCGCCTCGCAACAGCAACAACCACATACGTGAAAAGTATATAAATGTCAGGGCTGGTAGGTCACTGACACCACCCTAGCTAGAAAGAAACGCATGCCCTCCCTGAGGTCCTTCTCCCGTTTTAGGTTCCTACCGGGGTGTGAGGCTCGCGAATTCACGTTATACACAAAGCTACGCCACACAGGCGGTGCTTTGATCATCACCACAAGGCTTTGCTTTTCAACAGGAGCCCTGATCCCTGCATCTTAGCATGCCACACAGGCAATTCATGCCATGCGACTGATGTCCATCGATATACAACCTCTGAGCTCGTGCGTCTCAGAGAAGGGCGTTAAGCAAAAGAATAAATTCTTCGCCACCAAACAGATGTATATTTAATAGAGATCAATCAACACAGAATAAAATCCAATGTCAGACACACAGTCCATGTACAAGTCCGTCCTGGGTCTGAACGAAACCGGAGGCACTAAATACCTCGCAAACCCTTCGATCACCACGTACGTCTGGACGATCACCACTCATTATCCATATTTCGGGATGCCTCCCAATCAGGACCTCGGTTACCATCCAAACGAGGTGAAGATCTCCGGTCTTCGACCATCGTCTTCATCTTCGACTTTCAATCGTCGGTCAATTATTTGAAATGAGAATTAACTCGGTCTTCTCAAATAATTCACGTATATTTAGAATTTCAAATCAATTTACTTCAATGGTTAAATTATTTGACAACACCAATCTTGTTCTTTAATGTAATTTTCACACCAAACACATTCAACCATCAAAAGCCACATAAATCAAGCAAATTCAGTTTATTTCAATTCCATATCGCTTATGATATTTTATAACTATTTATCGCTATTTTTATTTATTTTAAAATAGCTAATGTATTCAAGACGACGCTTCGGGCCATAAAGCGGCCGTGGCGCTGTTTTTCTTCAGATTTGATTTACACATATCTGAAAATCTACCCATTGGATCTTCACAAAATTTACATCATTAGAAAGGTCTTTTCAAAACGAATCCAACGGTTCCAGTTTCGGGAAAATCCGACGGTCGGATCTCCCGGTACAATTGTTTGAATTTTCGATTTCAAAATACGAACTGCAGCGTCGTTATTCGATTAAATATATAATTATATTTTTATATATATAAATATAATCGCTTCTGGCGCTGTTTTTCATCAGATTTGAATTAAACATTCCAGACAATCCAACCGTTGGACTTTTGCAAGGTTGGTGCCGTTGGGAAGATATTTCCAAGGCGAACCCGACGGTTGCGGTTTCGAGAAAATCCAATGGTCGGATTCCCCATACCAGTTGTTTGAAATCATGGTTTCAAAATGCGAACTGCACGGCCACGTTTCGTTTTAATTTTATTTATATTTATATATTTATATAAATATAGTTCATTCAACAATTTCAATATCGTTTCACTTCAAATATTACACTAACGCCTTAAAATTTTGGAAAATTTCGCCATAACCTCCCCTGCACCGGGAGCATCGGGAAATCGCAAATAGCTTTCCCGGTCCTTCTAATCTCAAAAAGAAAAATAAAAAGCCAAGTGGCTAGCCAACAGGCTCATAAAATCATCACCCAAACAAAACAGTAAATGTGTACCTATTTGCCGGGCACAAAATTTTATTCCTCTTCTCTAGCCCCTGTGCTATAACCTGTTCAAGGAATATGCATGTACATATATATACAGTTCTTATCATTTATCATTTTCTATTCAACTTCATATTTGATTTCCATTTGGTTTAAAAACACCATTCATTCTAATGTTACATACATAGGTGCAAATCATTTCATTATCTAATTAATGAATATTCCAACTCATATATGTTTATTTTGAACAAGTGGCTATTTTTAACACTTCACATTTCAATGATTCATGCATACAATAAAAATGTGATTTTTATTGTAAAACAATTCATTTCAAAACACTATTTTTCTATATAGTTCATATAGGTGACAAAAATAGGATTTTTATCATAAAACAATTTCTTTTAAAACGAGATTATTTTACACAGTTCATATAGTCGATAAAAGGTGATTTTTATATTTAAAACGCGAATACCATTCAACATATGAATTTCTAATCAACGAATGAATATCAATTCAACACATGAATGTTTTCTATTGTTTGTATATATATATATATATATATACAAAGGTGATTTTTATATTTAAAACGCGAATACCATTCAACACATGAATTTCTAATCAACGAATGAATATCAATTCAACACATGATGGTTTTCTATTCAATGAATAAATATAGTTTAAGCAAATGAAAATAATTCAAATACATGAATATTATTCAAAATTTCGACAGCATAACGGCAGGGTAGTTAAAACCGGGACCGTCCCTAGTACGGCTCCTCGCTTTACCTTAAAACCTCGCGGTTTTTGACAATGGGGATCATGCATCTAGTTCGCACGCAGGCGGCATGTATATATTTATTTCATTTCCACAAACTAATCCTATGTGGTTTCAACCAAATATTTCTCAACCACAAACGGGTATTTTTCAACCACTATCAACCACAAACAATCCCAAACAATCATTCGCTATCAATCAATTTTCACAACAATTTCAACCAATAAATATCGTCCATGGTTTGTGGACGAGGGGCGTATAAATATATATATATATATATATATATATATATATATATTTATATATAGCAATTCACTTTTATTTCAACACAAATATATATAGCTAGAAAAAGAAATTGAAGAGTGAGAAATTCTCACCTATAGCTGTCCAACTTCACGACACTTCACTTAGAGAAATCTTCTCCTTTCTCGCCTTTTGTCGCGTTCGTTGCCCGTATTCACTACATATGTAAAGATCGAATTTTTACTTCGTTATTCAATATATAAAAAACGAATTTTTATTATGCTATTCAATATATAGAAATCGAATTTTTACTTCGATGTTCAATATATATAAATCATATTTTTACTTCGATGTTCAATATATAAAAATCATATTTTTACTTCGATGTTCAATATATAAAAATCATATTTTTACTTCGATGTTCAATATATAAAAATCATATTTTTACTTCGATGTTCAATATATAAAAATCATATTTTTACTTCGATGTTCAATATATAAAAATCTCGTCTTTAACACTATAAAAATCTCGTCTTTAACACTATAAAAATCTCGTCTTTAACACTATAAAAACTCGTCTTTAACACTATAAAAATCTCGTCTTTAACACTATATAAACCTCGTCTTTAACACTATAAAAATCTCGTCTTTAACACTATAAAAATCTCGTCTTTTAAACTTGGTAGAATACATAAAAACTGATTTTTTTAAATGCATTAAAACTGGTTTTAAAAAAGGTAAAAGGAAAAAAAGAAAAATTACCTTAATCGATCGAAGGAGGGCGCTCGGATTAGGGAGGAAGGGGGCGGAGGCTCTTGCGCGTTCGAATGGGGGAGGGGCGGATCGAGGAGGAGGTGGCGGCTCGTGGGTCTCGGCGGTAGGCTTTCAGGCTAGGGCTTCGGGCGGTTTGAAGATGGGGGAAGTGGTTCTCGTTCGTGCGGAGGGAGGAGAGATACAGGGGAGGAGGAGAGCAGACCGACGGGAAGAGGAGGGGAGCGGAGCACAGCGCGTCGGGCGGCGCGATGAACGGGGGTGGGGGGGGGGGAGGGGGGGAACGATCGTCGAGGTCAACGCGGTTTTTTTTCTTTTGAACTTCTGAGTGGAGAGAAAACAAAGGTGGGGGGGTTTAAATATTTAATTTATTTTATTATTTTATTTTCTATAGTTGACCTTTTCATTTGACCTCTAATCGAGGTCCACCGCCTGTCGTCCATAGCGTTTCACCCCCATTCTGAACACAATGTGATATGTGTCGTAAGCTGATTCGATCATTTCGATTAGTTTCCGTCAAATTTAAAATATAAATCTGTATATTCAAATTTAAACGTACATTTCAATTTACCGGGGCCACATACTAACTCGAAAAATTCCCGAAAAATATTTTCTAGCTTCGTATTGACGATACGGTCCTAACAAAACTAGTTTCGTCGAATTCTGAGACCGTTTGAAAAATGGCCAATTTCCAATCGATTAAAATCAACTGAAACCGGTCAAACGCGTTTTCCTTTGCCACGCTCACATATTGATTCGAAAAATTATGAAATTTGAAACCTAGCTATAACTTCACATCCCGGACCCAACAAAAGTGGTTTCGTCGAAATCCGAGGTCGTTTGCAAAATGTCCATTTTTAAGGGCCTGAATTCCATAGCGACTATTCAGAATTTTCAACTGGACATATCTTTTGATTCCCGCTATCAAATTTCGATTTGTCGGTTTCGTTGGAAAGATATTATCAATTAGATCCTATTATTTTTGGTTTCTCTAAAATCCGGATTGTTTTGCACCCGGTACAGTCCGACAAAGTTTGAATTCGATTTTTGAAACTACAGCGCCCTTTCAGGCCTTATTTATAATTATAATTAATTATATTCGTTTTCAATTGTCGATTCAAACTCAGTTTTCATCGTCATTATTTAAAATATTTATTTTAAATATTTAAAATCCATTATTTTGGCCAATTTAAAATTTTTAAATTGGTTCAGATTTTCTGGGTCGTTACAGAATCCCATCTGGATCTTGAGCTCTAGCTTCTCATTTGGACTTCCTTTGCATATCGGGTTTGATCGAATTGGAGTGGTTCTTCAGAAGAGTTGTTGTGCAGTAGCAGCCCTAGAATACGGTTTGGTTCGGTGGTCATTACCCTCGTCGGTTCGGTTCGGTCCTCCTTCCTTGTCATCTTTCCATTCGGTTCGGGTCGGGTACTCCACTTCGGGTCGGGTCGGTGTCCCCCTCCGGGTCGGGTCGGGTCGGGTTGCTTTCTTCCTTCCAGCTTTCTCCGATCAGCTCCCTCGTTTTCCATCTACTCCGATCCGATCCGCTCCCTTCGCCTTACTCCAATCGTAGCCTTCCATTCTTGAGTCGATCCGATCTGGCCTCCATTATTCTTCCGTTCCGATCCCCTTGTCCACTCCAACTCTAAGTAAACGGCCTTCCTTTTTGCCAAGTCTCTTATGTGCCAAACTCCAGTTCGGGTCGGGTTTTCTTGCCCAGTTCACATATCCAATCCGAGCCCTCATCCGATCCGATCCGAAGCCCTGCACAACTTTCTGCAACTTTTTCCAGCAACTTGTTTACGCCGTTCGACGACGTTTTTGGCAAATCTAACTATTCTAATCAATCACAAATCATGTCAAATAGTCATAACAACATAGCAAACTAACCACAAACACCAAAACAATGAATTTATATGTCAAAATGCATCAAATGTGCCCAAAACCACTTTTTTCACTTAAGCATGTTTAAGTAAATCTAATCATAGGGTTAACAAAACTCAATCAAATTAAACCAAATTTCTACCAGAGGCATAACATATTATTTAAGAATTTCTAAACATTTTTCCAGAATTTATTAGTGTATAAATTCGCTAATCTTCACTAATTACCCTTAATTACCGTAATTAGTGCAAAAACTATGCAAATCACTCACCTTGGCCACAAAATAGAACACAAAATCTGAAATACTCTCTATTTGGGTCGAATTCCTATGTATAGCAGTAGCTCCAACCTTTCTTTGTTGCTATTTGGCCTTGTTTTGATGTGGTCTAGGCTTAATCTTCACTAAAAATATGTTTTGGAGTGGTTTTAGAGGATGGAAGCCATTACTAGGGTCTCAAGAAGGTTTGTGGCGGCTCAAAACTGAAATGAAAGTGATTTCCTAACCCTAATCAGTCCTCCTATACCTCTAAACCCGAAATTCCCCTTTGGGCCTAGCTGCTAATCACCCGGTTAAGCCCAATTAAGCTGTTTTTCACCATCTGAAACTTGTTTCAGCCATACCTCCCAAACGGTGAGTCCGTTTGGCTAATGTGACCGCTCCACGGAAAGAGAAACCATCATCTGAAGCCAATGGAAGTGGTTTCAGGTCAAAGTTCCTTACCAGTCAAAAGTTACGGCCAAAACAGTACCAACTAGGGGTAAAATGGTCATTTAAAAATCGGGAAAAACCATGGACATGGGAAATGACCCTAATAGTCGTCTCCCAAAGTTACATGACCATACGACTTCGTATGTGACAGAAATAAATATTCTACTATCCTATGATGCGTAGAATGCGGGTCGTTACAGATTGGGATATTACATGTTGATTGATGCATAGTAGATCCATATATCTATATTGATTATTGTTTATACATTGGCATTCATGGGGGTGAACCCGTTCCGCGTTAGCGGCGTGGTCCCGTGATATGCCATATTATTAAATAAGTTAATTATAACTGTTTAGAGTTTCTCACACCAGTCCCATGACTGACCTGTAGTTTGCTTTTCCCTTGCAAACTCGGGTGCCCCTATTTTCCACACGGGCAGCCGAGTAGTTTTATTTGGCAGATATGTTTAGCAGGATTCTGGATCGAAGCGAAAAGCCGTGTCCAGAGCATTTATCGTCTTCCGTTGTGTTACTTTATTTAATTTCCGCTGTGCACTGTATTACATTTATTGTAAAATCATCTTCTGCTGTATTGATTATATTTCGATATACTCTGATATTCTGTACTCTGATGTAACATTATTATGATGTTTATAAAAGTCTTCTGTTATTTGTTCTGATGTGTTTTATACCCAAAGTTAGCGTATGCGGGATTCGAACGGTCTTGGTCGATTTAGCGATCGATTAGGTCCGAGCGAAATCCTTGTCGTTATAAGGGAACGCAGGGAGAGCAGCACATTTCTTTCTAGCTAGAAGTGGTGATTGGGTTTTAACACGACCCAACATTTTACTTATGTGGATGATGGAATGAGGCGCCTCAGATGATAGGTCCTATATGACTGGGAAACGTGTGTTCAGGAATAACTAATCCGCAACTCGTATGGTGGACCGGCCCTGCAGCTATCCAAGGGTTCACTGCGGGGGATCCTGAGACATTAGCTAGAGTGTCTCGAATCGGTAGGAGCTCCTCCCTAGCCTTGACTCATGATGGAAACCAAAATCCAAATACGACCCTACGAATTTGATTATATTACTAGTATAGAGGCATAGTAGTATGGGATACTATTCTTCCTAGGATTTATACATTTACTTTGAAATGTTTTTAATATATACTAATAATAATATTAAACTCGTATTTGCCGTATTTAGCATGTTTAATCACTATAAGGTAAAACCCTATCCTCTGGTTTTTGTTGCATTGTGTGATGGGACCTAGGTCATATGGTGATTCCATTTTTCTAAAAAGCATAACGTTGTTGTACGATTTACTTATCATTTATACTGACACTCCTATGCACGGCAATCCATTAGAGTAAACCCGTTCCGCGTTAGCGGCGTGGTATTTGGATTTGTCCTATTAATAGTGATTAAGTAGTTAAGAATTCTCACACCAGTCCCACAACTAACCCGTTGTTTGTTTCCACCTTTTTGCAAACTCGGGTGCCGTCCTTTCTACACGGGCAGCCAAGTAAACAGGTTTATTCTACGCTTGGAGTCTTTTCTTTGGAGTTGCTTACTATCTTTCTTGGATTTGCTTGTGGAGAGGTGATGACTAGAAGCTTGAAGACGCTTATCATTCGCTGCTTTTGCATTTTTCTCTTTTTAATTTCGGACATTAAACTTGTTTCATTTCACGTTTGTTTAAGTTGGTGTTGGAACTTATTTCTCTTTCTGCAAACTTGATGTAATAATTTTGAATTCTGTGACTGTGGACTTTCTATGGTTAATGACGTTATATTTCCGCTGCTATGATGTTGTTACTCTATGAATTTCCTATGCTATGTTGTATCTGTGATATGTATTATTGTATTTATGTTGTATTCCAAATGATTATTCCATACTTTCATTCCGTGGAAGTTTGGGGTTATCACATGACCAGAAAAACCCTATTGTCCTATACGAGCAAACGAAATCCGTTTGTTCGAAGATGAATGATACACATAAAAATAACGCATACATGTCGACCCACCCTCCACATAGGTTGACCCACCCCCCACTTGACCCTATATGGGTCGACCTTTTGGTTTACCCGATTTGTGTAGGGGTCTTCCTCTAAAGTTTATTTCAGGCGTGATTATCTCCAATATTAAAAAATCCAAACGTAGCTTATAAATGTTCATTTCTTTTCTCAATCCATGATTTTAATTCCTTTTATTACAATTGTTTATTTTAATTTCAAACTACGTTATTTTTAGAAATAATGCATGCATTTATGTATAAAATAAAAATATCCACACATTTGATATATAATTATTTTCCAACACGGAACTTTGAACCTTAACAACATTTCCATATGAACTCCATTTGAAACATTATGTAAATTGATCAAATAATTACCACAAACGCAATGGTATAACTTTAAAGTCCATTTCCTAACAATTCCACAAATATTCATATTCACCGTGATCTATTATTTCAACTATTTAGTTATTCAAAAATGTAGGGTGTTACATTCTCGCTCCCTTTAGGCAATTTCATCTCTGAAATTGCGTAATGGTAAAACTATGTAATTCCTTGCATCATTCACATCCATTATGTGTGCATCCAATTTTGCAGTCATCTATGTCCTTATGCAAAGTGCAAATCATCATAAAATATATAAGTGCAAATGAATTTCTAAGCGGTGCCTCCTATATGAATAATCTTTTCTTTTAAAATATGATGCACAAATCCTAAATATACTTGTAATTCCTACATAAATGAAATATTTTAAAAATTAGAATATCATTTCATTCAATTTTCTAGAATTCTAACTTTTAATATTTGAATTCTAGAAATTTATATTTTTTCGAAACTGGATTTCTTATGTTAGATAAAGACAAAAGATAGAAAATTTTACATTTTCCGCTTTACTATTATGCACCTTTTTCTCTGTATTGGAATTTTACTAAGGCACTATTCAAAAATTCTGTCTTTCCTAAGTAAAATTTTCATATGAATTTTTTTTTCTTAAATTTTCTAATCTTTTCTTTGGAGAATTCTTCTTTCATTTCACAATTCTCATTTATTACAGTTATCACTTTTATTGCTTTCCTTAGATTTTGTTATTTACTTCTATGTTTGCTTTTTTCTTTTATAGTTTTACTTCTTCTTTACTTTGTTTCTTGGTAATTGCTTCCTATGTTTATTTTCTTTTTAAAGTGATCTATATAGGAATATAGAAAAATATATTATACTAAAAGTACTAGTTACACAACAATGAGTACAAAATACCAACATAGAAGTACAAATCTAGAAATTAAACGAGAATACATAAACATTAATACATAAGGATACCAGACACATAAACATAACACTAAATGTTGCCATCATCTAAGGCTAGGAGGTCTAGGAGCTCCTAATAAATGAATCCAAACCACTAGGGCACTCCTACTAATCGTCTAATACTCTCAAAATTTCTCCGTTGTATCTGGGCCATCTACCGTTGTATCAGAGCCAACTCTAACTACCCATGGAGGATTTTGTAGTGGTCACAAGCTATCTGATCCTTTCTCTCATAGACGACCATCATCTATCCCCTCCTATCCCATTGCTCGTATGGCTCTGGCTGCTCTGGTCATGGGCTCCACTATGTGGACCTAGTGCCTCCCTTAAAAAGTTCCTCAAAACACTACTTTGTCTAATATTAAGGGGGTGGCCCAAGTACTGTTGTTGGGGCTCATGCTCATTCAACCTCAGGCTCAAAATGTTGTTGCATCAACTGTGCGATTTGTAACAGTGCTAACTCAATATGCATCCTCCTCGTGGTAAAGGAATCTATCTTGAGGTGGGCGTGCTTGAAAAAAACTCTTGTTATCCATCCCCATCCCACCTCTCTAAGTACCACGGTCCATAAATTGAAAAAAGGAATCGAAATCGTCGACCATTACCTATTGCCGTTGAAACACCCCGCACCCTTAGTATCCCTAAATTAGGAACACTAAATAATGCATAACGCTTGTATGTATAATTAAATAACATCACAGAGACTAAAGAGTGAAAGATATGTAAAGTAGATACAGTGGAAACATAAAGAAAACATAGCTGATTTATTTCACAGAATAGCCATCATCTCAGAAGTCAACATCAAATTACAATAATATTACTATGTCATAAACCATATGTCTCACTCATCTTCACTAGAAAATCAGAGTACATGACATAAAATCCCCTCTCAAGTAACAGTACAAACCAACCAACTGAAAGTTGATAAAAGAACGAGAGATACATCTGAAATCAAGAATGAACTCTAACAAGCTACTCCCCCAAGAAATCTAAAATAAACAAAAACAACCTTGTGAGCCTGAAGGAGGGAAAATTGGAAAAAAAGGAGTAAGTCAAACACAAAGCTTAGTGAATAAAGTAAGTACTATCCTGATAGTAAGGCAAAAGGATAGACTTAATATTAGTTTTGTGTCCGTGCACAAAAGAGATGATTATTAACAATAAGTTTTATAACTGAGTTTCTTGTTTAATTGTTTGCACTTTTATGAGTTTTTTTGGGTTTGAATTAGTTTTCTAATTCTACCCTTTGATCGACTCTTACCCTTTTCTATTGCCATCCCGGGATCTCTACCATCCTGTGGTAACGTCCCGTCTCCGATCGAAATCTGCATGCCCAGAAAACATTAAATGCCTTACTAATCAAACTCTATTGACCTTTTATACCGTTCCACCAAACTTGCTTGGTTTTCCTAAAACCATCAAAGTTGGGAAAGGCTGATCGATAGGTAATATATGGAAATTATCCTAATTGTACTTCTTATATTCTCCGATTGATTATGTGCAAATGATCGAACAATCAGTCCAGCTATATTTCTAAGTGTATTTATCTTCTGATAATATACATGAACACTTTGCCTTATTTACACCAGATTTTCTATTGAGTATATTTCCTTTATCTTACTCAATCATGCTTGTAATTACTTCATTCACCAGACTTTGTATCCAACCTACTCTCCTTTCTTCCTTTTTCTTCCCCTGTTAGGCATACAAGACAAAGGTCGATTGCTACTAGCGGCTTAGGAGAATCAATGGCAATGATCTTATTTGTCTTCCTCTTTGATGTATTTTCTTATGTTTTATGACATCTTATTTTTCATGCTTTAGATTGTACCTATGAGTAGAGATATTTTGTTTTATACTCTGATTTGGACTAAGATTATGTAGGAAGTATGATTTGTATTTAGACTCATTTTCTATAGAGTATTGTCTTAGAATGATAGCATGTTTTAAAATAAATGTTTCCTTTATTTTTGTATTATGTCTTGTGAATTTAGTCTCTGTAATTTGTTTCTTTGTACCTTCAACGCTCCACATTATTTGGCATAACCCTACTCTGGGAATGCTAAGAGGTGTGGGATATTACAAAAACTTAGCTAAGTTTATCTGAAAACATAAAGGATATTTTTATAATTTATTAATTTAATAAAGCTTGAACGTATTAATTAAATTTAATTAAATCAAGCTCGCTATGTAGCGGAATTTCATAATTTTCTGATTTGAAGTCCAAAAATATATAAGATTCAATATAAGTTGAAATTCTTTGAAATAAAAATCTTTCGAATTTATTGAAATATAATTTTCAAATGAAAGGAAAAAATCAAAATTCCTTCTTATAAATTTTAAGATACAATAAAATCATTTTAAAAAAAAATTGTAGTTTGATAGTTCGTGAAGCAGAACTAAAACTAATGAAATGGAAGATTTAGAAAGAAATAATAAGTTTAAATTAACTGAAGCAAAAACGTTAATTATTTATACACTTAAAAATAAAAAAGTAAAATTTGGAAAATTAACATAAATTTTAAGTTACGAAATTCATATAATTTTTGTTGTAATATTAGTAAAGTAAGTAAGGGTTTATGAAAAGTTTATAACTTGAAATTTTAATGGGTTAGTAGTTGTTTTGATTTTTAAAATTATCGACCACTTAACTTAAGTATATCGAGAAACTTTTTATATATATATATATATTTAGATTATAACAAAATGTACGAAAAAATGAACCTAGCTTTGGAGTAACTTAGAAACATCAGTATTATGTAAATACTTGAAAAAAAACTTAAGCATGAAAGAAGTATGAAAAATTGAAGTTGTGGTTTTTAATGAATGCTCAAACTTGAGTTATTAAAACATAATATTACTTAAGTTGTGAAGGAAGGTGGATTGGATTTTGACAAATAAACATAAATTTGAGATTATGTTTTAATGTGGGTAATCTACCTAAGCTTATTTTCCAAAATTACATAAGTATATTTTAAATATTGTTTTTATGGAAAGTTTCAACTTAAGGAATGTTTGGATGTGAAATGATTAATAGTTCACATTATGGTAATTAAAACGATTTTAAATTGAAGTACAAATTTATTTGAGTTTGTCTTAAATTAAAGTGAATTTAATTGGGGTATTATTAAAAGGGATTTTAATTTGAATTTTGAGTTTTTAAACTGATTAAATTTATATAAGTTGTAAACCTAATAAATAGTTATATGAATAGTTCATAAGTAAATTTAGTATAAAAAGAAATATATCAAATATGAAATTTGTTGTAAATAAATGAATACTTAGTGTAATAGCAAACAAATTAAGAAGAGGTTACGTAAGATGTACATAGCCATTTTTTTCACATAACTGGTTTAATCCGAACACAGGTGCACAATTTTGAGATGATCTATATCGGTCCGAACAAAAAACAAATTTCACTCGATTCTTGAGGGTGAATCTAAATGTGAATTTTTATATGATTATAAGGTTCTCTATTATAGCACATGGCTATGCAAGGAGAATGATGGTTATTGGTCAAGGAATTAGATTTGACTCTACATTAGAGTAATCAGCCAGAAGTGAAAGTGTGTAATCAAATGAGCGATTGATTCTAAAAGTGTGTATGAGCGATATATGTATGTCGTATGGACTTTAAATGAAATGATATGCTTTCAACATGTAGAATATATGTTACTTGTTCTTTTAACATGGTTATATATGCTTTTTTTTGGCAAAGCCTACTGGTTTTTATAGTATTCCGTAACACTTATTATTATAACAAATAATAATTACAATAGTTACAGGAGTGTGGCAGATTTCTAGACTACTAATATGGTTTTTAAAGTGGTCCATCCACTACCAACGACATTTAAAGTGGGTCGTCCACAGTACCTTTCTAGATTACAGTACAGGAGCTAGCTAAGATGCTTGATTGCTATGACTCCACGCAGGGAGAATTATATTACTACAAATCATTACATGATGGTACAAAACAAGGACACAATACAAACTAAACAAAGCTACTGTACAAGTACATAAACAATGTACAAGCAAAATTTAAAGCACATGGCTTATGCACCATTGACATAGCAGGGAACACTATGCTGATCCATGATGTGACCAAACAACAAGTCATATCTGAATAACATGTTGGAGGAGTGCAAGCTTGTTCACACTTTTTAAGGTAAGTCACCATAACACTCGGCTCCTATTGGTGGAAATCAGGGGGGTCCATATAGGTCCCCTTGATTTCCACCAATAAAGGTTGAGTGTTATGTTTACTTACCTTAAAAAAGTGTGAACAAACTCCTATTGATGTTGGAGAGTGGCCAAGGACATCAGGTATGAGGTGACGCAGCTTTGAAGAAGATGGCAGGAAGTGACTTATTGTGCCCAATCAGAAAGTACGAGTATAAAGCTTCACATGTTTTCCTAAAGAACAAAGCAAGAAATGAACTAGTACACCACCTTCACACAAGTGCAGCACCACATCGTACACAACATAGCAAACACTGACATGAACATCTGACAACCACCATTGCATTAAGCTAGAAAATAGTCCTGGCATAAGTTGAAGGAGATCAGTAGGCTACAAAAGAAAATAGCACGCTGAGAACCATGCTTTACCTGTGTGCTTATTTCAAAGCAGCCATAATCAACCAAAAATTTACTCCAAAACTAAAAAATAGCCAACCAAGCCAACACCCAAAACAAAAACAAATAATGAGCACACCATCCCAAAAACAGATGCTGCCTCAACACCAACAAAATAATCCAATCCACATTGAATAACCAACATCCAAAAGAACCATCATAACCAAAAAAGGCAAAATGCAAATCTTAAGACATGTAAGTAGTTACTGCCAACCAAGGACTTACCACATCAATGTCAAGCCATCACAGACTAAGAAAGTAGAAACATCACTGAAATTTGGAAAGAATCTTAAATGGTGCCACCACACTTAGTAATGAAGGGGAGTCTGAAACAGAGATGAATAGGGTTATCGTTCAGTCAACGGGTAGGAAGGGAAAAGGGAGTGGATTAGTGTTAGATATAAAATACAACAAAAGTTTCGAAAGTGGGCCACACAGGTGAAAACAGGGGCATAAGAAGAGGGAGAGAAGGCTATGAAACGATTAGAGTGGAGGAGATGGAGACTGAAAATAGAAGATTGAGAATCGCAAGAAAGGGGACAAGGTCCCTGATGCCATTAACGGCTCACAACCCGAAACGAGCCCTTCATGCCCATGTTTCATGGAAAATATGGTTATATATGTTGATTTGCTATATATATGTTAGTATGTTTTATTTTTATGTTACATGTCAGATATGGTTTCATATTATTTTGATGTTCATGTTGAACTCCTTTATGGTACTTAAGTAAATACAGATTTATGGACGTAAAAGTCACCAGTAGCTTTTGATTCCATAAATAAACTATTTGTTGCCCAACAAATAGATATGCATTTATATTAATTGATTGGTTTAGTGATTTCATGTTTTAAATATGGGTAGCCACTTGGCTTTTGTTTTCTTTTTTGATTTGTGTGAAGCCCTGTATTGCTAGTTGTAGTTTTTTTTCAGATTGAGCCGTGCAATGGAGGTTGTAACGACCCAGCGTTTTCGGCCCCAAAAATCGATATAAATACCTTTACCGTATCTCATACCGATCCTCCAATACTGAAAAACACTAAATAGTTTAGAAAGAATTTAGAGGGTGAGATAAGAAAGAAAGAAATTTTAGAATAAAAGAAAGAAGAAGAACATCACATCAGAACTCACAGTGGAACAGTTAAAATATAATATCAAATATACAAAAGAATTTTGTATACATACCAATCATCAGAGTTTAACATATAACTGCACAGCGGAATTAGCTTAATATAACTAGTGGTGAAGCCGCCTGCTTCCAGCTTCTGAGACTCCAAGCGAACCTAACCTGTACATATGCTTAGTCTGACCCGAGCACATTTGATTTAAAACAAAATACACCGGGTCAGTCTGAAATACTATCAGTGATAAATTCACAGAACACACACACTGGTTTAACTTTGGAAAATCCTTTCAGAAACAAAGGATAATAGTAAGACCAGTCCACATATAAACACGGACAGTTTTTACCTTACTATAACCCAAACCATTTCTCAAAATCATAGTTTGTTCTGGTATTATCATAATGTCTAAATACAAGTAATTATCAATCTAGTGGAACACTTGAATCTCACGCTCCACATATATAGTATACAATCAAAACCGTGGGCGCTTATTGGATTTTGGATTTCCAACCTTGACAAGGTATGGGACCACCTGCCGATAGTGTATCTCTAGAGGCGAATACATTGGGTTCAACAAGAACATCTTGCAACCCGGCCCTCACATGACCGACCACTCATTTCGCTTGAATGTATCGAATATATATCATCGACGGTTGGGCTCAAACCACCGTCTCCCGATAAGGGACAGCATCGAACATAGATTAAGAAGCAATAGGAATTTCTCTAGATAGGTGATCATACATCCTAATGGGAGCGACCCACATAGCCATGCTGCCTGCCCGATTTTTGTCATTTCCGGTTGATGAGGCTTGAGGTCAGAACACATCTGGTCATCATATACTTTGAATGCCACATCGTCAGATCCGCCAGATCACACTGATTGACGTCCACAAACATACTCTAGATATCTGGCTAGAGAATGACCATTTCTACGCCATCAGCTATGGTACGTTTGGAGAAATCAACGCATGTAAATCCTTTCGGAAATACTCTGTCAGACATCCGTCCATACATGTCATCCAGGAACAGGATGAACCGAAGGTACTCTCCTACTGCATCTCATATAGGGATCACCCCAAGGATCAGTAGCGAGAAGCCCTTGCAAACTGTAGATTCCAACCACGACAGAACCACAGTTTATCTCTGGCCGCTAAACCGAAGATTTTTAGCAGTCCTTCCGCTTATGAAAATCCACAGTCTTCAATGCTCCATCACGATCATCTTCTGATCTCTACACGTATTTGTTGGTCGGAATGGTTTTCGAATATAATTCGATCCCGGACTTTCCATACCAACAATCGTATTGGTCAACTTCGATAGTCGGTGTTTTAACTATCGAATAACAATAGTGTGCATACAATGGGTTTTGCTGATTCAACACTTAACACAACTTGACCCCTTTTAAAACATACTTAATGATATAAACCAAATTTTCTCTGATTAACTCTGATTGATTTACTTTGATCGATTAACTCTAATTTGACTAACTCGACCTATTTAACTCGACTAGACTAACTCGACTTGATTACTACTATCGGTTAATTAATACTTGACTTAACTCCATCTGCTTGACTCTAGATCGCAGCGATCACAATGGTTACGCCTGATTCCCTCAGGAAACATCCGACCGCCGTAGACTATCTGCAGCCCTGTGAATTACGCTAGCAGTCGTACGCAATGGAAACTTCCCTAGATAACTTGGTTTGACTAACTCTAACTATATTCGATCAACTCTAATTGACTAACAAATGTTTACTATAATTTGAAAACAACATTCTTATTTCTTTTGAACTCATATCGTAATATTATTTAATTTCCAAAACCTTGCATCAGAGTTTGATATTCTCGTATAGGATAAAACCAATCTCAACACTTCACTCGTTCCAAACTAATACTATTCCTTGATAATAGTGAATCCAACCAAGTTGGGGTATTTTAGTTACCTCTTAGACCTTGATCAACAACGTTCTTACCTCAGAATAATGTTAGTTCGTCACTTAACCACCGACACTAAATCTCGTTTCAAATCTTGATTTCAAACTTGGGTTTACAAAGCCTTTCCTTACATTTGAAATCCTTGTTCGAATATCCCATCACTTAATTCCTGTAAAGTATCATTCCAATTTGAATTCGCCTTGCTTAATTTGAAACATTAAGTAAACCCTGATTTAAATCTTTGTACTTACC
Source organism: Allium sativum (assembly GCA_030737875.1). Lineage (NCBI taxonomy): Eukaryota > Viridiplantae > Streptophyta > Magnoliopsida > Asparagales > Amaryllidaceae > Allium > Allium sativum. Next base: position 458,450,492 of record CM060909.1, read on the forward strand.
TACCAACTTCATCTACCAAGTTTGTCGAACACTTGGGTCATAAAACATTCCATAATCTCTTAATCGAATTTATCTCCAACTAATTATTTCTTACTCGATTTCAAATTGAATTCAATACTTTAAATCATTTTAAATTAAAAGGATAATTAGTTTTACCATTAACCATATTAAAATATAGTTAACTTTGCCCCAAAACCAAAATAGGATTATTATTACTTTTACAAGCATACTCAAAATAATTTAGGTTATTAACAATACCCATATTCTCTTTACATTTTTAGTTAATCGAAGATTAACTATGCTCTAACTCTACTCGTTACACTTTAACGAATATTTAAATCCATATCTACCCCTTTGTCTATTTTACTCGAAAACGGTGGATTTTATCAACCGTATATATATAAATATATATCAGTTAACAGTGAACTGAATTTCCTTTGTCATTTCCCTTTTCTTAAATTAATCAAATAACTTAATTGATTAAAAATCAACCTTTAATTGTTTGAAAACAAATTGTCAAATTTAACCAACCCGTAGGTAAAACCTTGAGTTTTTCTCTGCTTTCAACACTGGTATAATCCATTTAAAAACCCTTTAAACCCGATTAAAAATAGATATTTATAATTTCCATTTAAATCCCTTATATAATTTTATTTAAAACTTAATTCTAGTTATAAAATAACTTATAACTCTAACACTGCGTCGATTCACCCAACAGTCGACTAACGTTAGAAACAATACATTCTAGACCGTTCACTGCCAATTACCAAATCAACACTGTCGGTTGATTTTAAACACAACACACGTGCATATCTATTCAACCATCAACATACAGACAGGTTTTGGTGTCAGTCAAGGTGAACAATTCATATATATGCATAACAAACAAAATATAGTTAATTTGAGGAATCTGGTCAGATCCCTCCAACCTGTCCTTCTCTGCATCACAGATGTAAGTTGATAACAATATGCGAATTAAATAATTGGAAGAATATAAATAACTGCAACCATCAAACAACAACAAACAACTTGCATCCATCGCATCCAATCAGCCAATTTAAACTGTTAACTATAATATATTTTACTGTGAATGTACCACATCACAGAATTCCAGAAGGTGTGAGAATTAACTCACCAGAGTTTGTTCCGGTCGACGGTTGACGCGTTTGTCACTTCTAATTTGGGACGACCGTCCAAAATTAGCTGAATTTTCAACAGCGTCAGATTGACTCCTAGTCAGTGTCATCGGATAGGTCTCGTCCCTACGATCCCAACGGATCTTGTTTCGTTAAATTTCATTAACATATAAAAAAGTTATGCTATTTACAATATTTACCTAATTTAAATGAATATATATTTAATTTAATTAATTAAATTATTTTTATCTTAATTATTTCCTAATTGCGTTATTAGCCAAATTACCTTCCCTGCCCTTCTAAAAAAATCCTACTTTCCCATCTCTAGCCATATCCAATTTTTAAAATTGAAAAACCATTTTAATATTAATTAAATTTAATTTCCAAAAAAAATATTTAAAAATGTTCATTTAATTATAACTTAAAAATTATAACTCGGATCAAAAATCTGCTGTAACTCATTTTAAAGTATTTTTCGATAAGAATCCAACGGTCCTTGTTTCGTGGAAATCCGACTTGTTTTGGAAAAGTTATAAGCTTTTAAAGTTTATAGTTAAAATTTACGAAAATGCCCCTGGTCTATTTTAAATTCAAATTAAATTCAAATTAAATTTAAAATTTAAATTAACCATCCCATCCGTCGGGTCAGTTAGGGATAGCCAGGAAGAGCAGGAAACTATATTTTCCAAACTCAAGCCTTAGACACCATCCTCTCTGTCACCCTTAGAATGTTTCGATATTTATTTTTACAAATTCAATTTTAATTATAATATATATATATATATATATATATTACCAAAATAAATAAATATTATTTAAAAACTTATCCCGTGAAGCCCAAGCCTCTGCCCAAGAGTCCCTAACTCCCCGTCTTGCCCTCCTTTCTCTCTTTCTTCCTTTTCCCTATTTTTCTATTATTTTATTATTATTTCTGCCATTGCCAAAGCTTGGAAGAGGAGGAGGAGTGAGTTTAAAATGAAGGGGGGGGGGCTATTTATAGCCAAAGAAGTCATATGGATTGCTGAGGTGGCGCGAATCCAACGGTCGAAAATGGATGGTTAGGATTAATCCTTAAATTAATTAAATTATTAATAAATTTAATAATTTATGAATAGTAAAGTGTGTTTTCTCAACCCTATTCGGACGTTAATTTGACTTACTTATTGAAACCTTATCCAAAATCTTTTTCAACCATGTTGTTCAATTTTTCTTGTTCTTCAATAATATATAAAAATATTTCAAATTCGAATTCGTTTGTACTTTCAAATAATTTAAATTCAAATTCAAAATAGTGTTTTGTGTTAGTTTCAACATCTTCCGGTCTTATGTTGGAGTATCAAACGATAACGGTTTTCAGAAATTCTTCCACCATCTGGTCCGGTTTTTAACGTACTTCAATCCTATGTATTCAAATCAAAAATCGGAGTTCGTTTAGATTTTCAAATAATTTATTTGAATTTTGTTTCCTTAATAACTTTCTATATCCGTTATAGGAATTTCCCAGACTTCATATATAGCTAATATCCTATGTTTAGAATTTTCCTGGATAGGTCTCAGGTTCCAGTTATGCCGTTACCATTAGCAAATTCCAATTACCGTCAAAATTTAGTTCAAATTTTGGCCTTTTATTTTTTTCTTTTCCACATACGGATGTCATTTTTGACGTAACTTGGTTGGTTACCTAATTTCATCATTTCGGATTTAATGAAACTGATTTCATCGAAATCCGAGTTTGTTAGCTACTACTTCCTTTGTAAACGTACTATTTTTAATTCAAAATTTATCCTTTTATACTGCCAGTTCACATTATATTGCAGATCCACTAAATTTCTACCATTTCGGAATAAAATATTATTATATTAATAAAATATTCAAAATTATTGAAATTAAACCATTTAAAATTCCAAAACAATATAAAAAAACATTTTTAAATATTAAACTAAATGGTCAAAAATCTGGGCCGTTATAGAGGTGCTGCCGAAGTTTTCCGTAAATTATAGACTTAGAATTTTTTTAATATTTTTCGGTAAACTAGTTTTGAAAGTTAACGGGTTGGAAGCTACCTTGCGAATTTCAAGACGAAATTATATTAAGGGGAAAAAAGTGTAACAACCTGGATTTTTGGCATTTAAATATCTAATGAATGTAAATATTAAAATGTTTGATTTAGAAATTTGATTACTTAAATTTAATTATATTAGAATTTAAAATAACTAAAATTTATGAATCTTCGATTTAAAATCCCATAAAAATTTATTTGATGCCTATTTAAAATCTTACTTGAAAATGAATGATAATAAGAAATTATAATAGTTTAAATTTAAGAAATTTAATATCGTTTTATTTAACGTACGAGTTTAGTAATTTTGCAAACAGTCTCAAAATTTGATGAAATAGATTTCATCGGATCCGGAGTGTTAAATTATTGTAGGATGTCAAATTTTGTAGTAATTTAAACTCTTATTTGATCATGCAAGCTATAAGAATCAAACAATAAAAAATAAACAGAATATAATATGTTATAGTTTTTCTATAAAATAACTATTAACTTCTAAACTCAATTATTATCATTTCTTCCTTATATCTGTTCGATGAAAAAGCCGACACTATTTGTAAGGAACAAAAAATGAAGTCTCCCTCCTTTGAAAAAATCATAGCAATTCCTATTACATCTTGAAAATAAAAAAAAAACGATATCTTTAAATTTTGCAAACCTATATCTACCTTCTGGATTAGTAATGGAGGATGTACACTTATTTTGTGGGTTCAATGGATTATAATAAGCAATGTTTTAGCTATGGTACAAATTTTCCTAAAATCTGTGTGGTTTTGGGAAAATCAGAGGGCGGATTCAGTCTTGTCGTGAGGAAGAGGAGCTCTAATGTTTGGTAGGGATGGTGGAACATAGAGTAATGGGTCAAGGGTTTACGAAGGAGGAGGGATCGAAGTTTATTAAATCGGGGAAGAAATAGGGTAAGTCATGTGACTGAAGAGAGGTGAGTGAGGCTTTTAAGTGATTTAATTTCTTAGTTAACTAAGTTTAAAAAATATGAAATCTTATAAAAATTATATCTATGTTATAAGAGGTTGGGTTTGAACCCGTCGAGTTTCGTCGGATTCATATATATGAATTCTTTGTGTACAAACTGGATTGGCTGAATTTTGAGCTCATTAGAATTTCAGTTATTTTAAAATGCCTATTTATTAATTTAATTGGATCATAATACTAGACGATCATGAAAACAATGACAAGTAAAAACCTACCTTCTGATTTATCAATAAAAATTTATAGTAGATTAAATTTTTGATTATCGGCTTGATTAAGATAATTATCAGTCATTTGGCTTGGTGTTGACACACTTTTTGGTCAAAGCTATCACACAGCAAGATTTTGGTTAGCGACGTGCTCAAGCATCAATAACGTCGTCAGAAAACCCAAAGCGATTTGGTCGAAGGCGCGACATGTTCGGAAACAAGATGGGAAATGGCGTTGATTTGTATAATCACCATAGCTGGACTTGGAAAAACCGACATAGTAAAAATACGTGATCGACTCGGTCCGATCAACTCAAAATGCCTGAGTGTGTCAATTCGATCACATGGCAAAACTCGTCGTGGAAAATATATAGATTTTGGTAAAAAGCAGTGTCGCGCACTCAAATATAGCAGATCGGTGTAGCACGATCACGAAAATGTCGTGCACGATTCACGACATCAAAACCTGGCAATTTGGAAGGATTTTACCAAAAACTGAATTTTCATGTGTCGATCACCTCAAAACAATTGATCGACACGGTCAGATCAGGCAAAAGCTTTGATCTGGCAAATTGGCGAAATTGGATTTGGTGCTTTCAAAATGCTTGATCATCACAGGAAAAACGTGGAAAACCACGTGTGCAACTCAGCCATATCACAAAGAAAAATGGCTCAAAAACTTGTTTTGACAAAGGGAATTTTGAATCCCTCTAGGAATTCTAAATCCCCATTCACGCATCGCCCTAGCAAGAAAAGCACCGACTCCGGCTCGGGTTTCTAGGAGTCGAAATTTGACAAGCTAAAAGGATACGAAATTTGGTATGGAAAAAGGTGGATTGACTAAGGCGGATTCGCTCCGCATCATGGATTTTGATATGAATTCGTACCAAATCATGGGATTCGAAATATTTGAATTTTTCAGGCCAAAGTGGCAAATTAAGTTTACATGTGCGGATCATCAAATTTTGCTTGCTAAACACGGGTTTTCAATGATTTTCCAAAGATTCAAATTTTCAAAGTGGCAAACATGCCAGATTTTTTGGCACCCATTTTACCGCGTCGATCATGTGTTTTGGCCTGATTGACACGCGCATTCACCAGATTTTCCAAATTCATAATTTTTTGGCAAAACGTTAGTTTTTCGACTCCGGATTTGAGATGCGAATTTCGTATCTCTCAAGGATACAAAATGTAACAACCCGGGATTTTGGAACCAATTTAATTTTTTTTATTTCAGTAAATTTTATTAGAAAATACGTCAGAATTTAAAATTCCATTATTAAATTAAAATATTTAATAATAATAATAAAAGTAAAAAGTTTTTAAATAAAATAAAACGTTGTTAATGAGATTTATAAATATATGTTGATAGGATGATTTATTAATAATATGTTGATAGGTCCGCTTTAATATTTTCCTTGCCTATTCAAAGTGTAACGTTCATCAATTAATAAATTCTTTATGAATAGTTGCATTCGTTTTCAATGCCTTCCCATCATCGTTATTTTCTTAATACAACATTAAAAGTAAACACATTTTGAAATAGAAATGTACTGATATGGAATTTACATTTTTAATGTATATACAACATGAAAAATAAGCATTGACAAATAAAATGTATTGGCATTGACATATACATTTTTAATGTAAATACAATATTAAAAATAAACATTTTGAAATAAAATGTATTGACATTGGAATTTACACTTTTAATGTAAATGAAACATTGAGAATGTTTTGTTTCATTAGAATTTACATTTTTAATGTAAATGATACATTAGAAAAAAAAGATTCATTGTATAATAATTTGTGTTCACATTAGAAACTATATTTTTAATGTAAAAGATAAATCATTAAAAGGGACTCATAGTTTGATAAAAAGTTTTAACATAATAAAAATGTTTTTACAGTAGAAAATGTCCGTTTGTTTAATATTAACATTTACATATTAGAAGTAGAACATGTACATTTATTAAATATTAACATTTACATGCAAACATTCATTTCTAACAATAATATTTAATCCTGTAGTGTTAGTTTTAATTTCTAACAATTAGCATTAACGATGCATCCATTTCTCTCCTTCATGCAATTAATTTATTATCCTTTGTTCTATTAATTTCTTTCCTTTATTTTTCTCATCATGTTTCATTTGCACGCTTTATGTTTCATTCTTTATATTACTTAACTATGCATTCATTTATCTTTCCTCCTTTTGTTTTCCCTTGTTATTATTTTTCCTTCACAAATAAACCACCTACATATATATATATATAAATGAATATATATATATATATATATATCTTCTATTTATTCTTTCCAACCCTTTTGAATATGTTACTTAAATTATGATATTTAATGTTATGTGTTTTGAAATTTAAAAGAACACACAACTTTCTAACAATCAGCATCAAACAATAAATCATACATTCGTTCCTTTCCATTTATTCTCTCTCTCTCTCTCTTTGTAATTTACTTTCGAAATTTGAATAAAAAAATTATATATATATAATAATAAATAGTGTGGTCCCATCACGCCTAGTCAGCTAATTAAATCCTTGGTAACATACTATATTGTAATAGACACATTAGGGGAATGAAACTAAAGAAATTAAAAACAGTATTAGAATATATATTGTTAGACCAAAAAATGGTCCTAACACCCAAATTGTCGTATTTAGAGCATAGGATATGATGAAATAACTGAAAAATACGAGAAAAAGCAAGTCAACAAGATTTTTATAGTGGTTCGGCGTTAACGAGCCTACGTCCATTTCATATTTTCTCATTTCATCCACAGATTATAATTACAATAACGATTGTTTCTCAATCATTCGAATTCAATGAATAATTCTCTCTGAATTCAATGATTTTATTGAGGAAGATGGTGGTTATTCATGGGGAAGTGTTAGCTATGGCAGCGATGGGTGTTGAGATGTCAAAAGTCCCTTGAAAATGCCCTCTGGAGGTGTATTTATAGCTGTAGGAAAGCCCATATGGTGATCAGGTCATGGTAGGACACATGGCACCTGATCCGGGAAAGTAGGAGCGATCATAGCCTTGAGAATAGGTAAAAATCTACACGTGTAGTAGCGGGTCCTGGTCGCGGTTCGTGATCCGGGGTGGTGAGATGGTGATGGTCAGGCCGGGTCATGGTCACGAACCGATCCCGGGGGTGGTCATGATCCGACCCCAGGGGATGGTCACGATCCGACCCTGGGGGGTGGTCACGATCCGATCTTCAAAAAAGCCAAAATGCAGGGTTTTTCCATATTTCTGTGTGCGTTCACGGAAACGGACGTAACTTTCAAACCGTAAGGCCGATTGGACAAACGAAAGCTCTATTTGAAGCTAATTCAGAAGGCTACAAGTACTTGATGTGTTTAGATCCAAATGAAGTCATTTGATAGGGGTTTAGGTCCAGTTTATACTGATGTTGTGATTTTAACCGAACTGCCCTGTGTCTTCTGACGATGCTTCCAATGCCGGAGAGTAATGTTATCCAGTGATTCTATATGTGACAGCATTTGCTAAAAAGTGTGTTAACAAGATCTTTGCTTCGGGTAGCCTGGTCACAAAGCAGGCTAACATTTTTAAACCCAAAGTACATCTTATCGAAGATGAGATGTGCTTTAAATGTGTTGAGCTAAATCTCTTTGGAACGTCATTTATCCTTGAGAAAGCTTTGTCCATCTATTGCATTGCTTCCATTGGAGCTAGTCAGGCCAAGTTTTATGGAAGAAGTATTCAAGATGATCAAGTAATTGTTTAATCCTCGTCGAATCAAAAAGTCTTATTCATTCGTCAAAAGTCGCGTTAGATCGTTAGCTCCTGAGCGTGATCCTACACACATGGATCGTTGCCCAACAACGTCATCATTCTACGCGAGTCAAGCGCATTGTCAGGTCAGACTTTCTTTTACATATGAGTCAATGCATGAAGTGGTCATCCAAATTATTTGGTAATTCAAGAATCTTTGAGCTTTTAGTTGGTATCTGTGTGGTTAGGACAAAGCACATTAGAATCAACATATGAATTAATCATTTGTACTCAAGTTTGGACTATCTTGATATCTTGATATTGATCCAGGTTCTTTAAATCACCTTGAATCGTAACAGTAAGGAATCCGAAGACCCTGATCACTCCGGATTATGGTCAAAGGAGTCCGCAATCGCTCTGGATTGCTTCCCTTCAATGTAACTGCGATTTGAATCTTTGAAGTCACATTTGACCCATAAGCTAGCTTATTTGAACAGGCAGGACACATCTTACAAAGTTCTGAAGATATGGTGCATATGCTTTAAATCTTGCTCCATGCGAGGGTCATCTTCAAAGTCAGTCCACGAATTTTTGCTTGTTCTCTTAGCGCCTCGGAGGACAAGTGAAGTCAGGGCTTATGCCCCCAATATTGATGGGGGTTGAGTTGAGTCAATCAGGCATCTAATCTTTGGGATTTTATACTTCTCGTCATCGCATCTGGTAAAAGTTTTAGGTTCAGCAATCTTAGTTAACCCAGATCATTCTGTACTATTTCTCAATTTAGCAAAAGTTGGAATTGTATATGCAAATGGTTGAACCACATTTTCTTTGATATCATCTCTTCTCTTTAGTCGAATAGTGAGGATTGCCTCATCAGGCATCAGCGAATTCGGTTACTCCCATCAGATCAGTTGCGGGGTTAAGTAAGCTTGTTAAATGCGAGTGAATAAATGTCGTTATGAAGTTAGTTGGGCCCCTCCGTTTATGCATCAGCATAGTCCGAAATGGTCATCACAGTCTTTTGTTAGTCTCTTTCTCATGCTCGGTTCAATTGAGCTTGACGAACAAGATCATAGGCTCGATAAGTGGTATAGATTCTCTTTGGACCTGCACATTCTTGTCATTCTTTTCCAGGGCTTTTCCTTTGTCATTATCGTTTCGGGAATTGGAAGGTGCTCCATTCTTCAGTCAGAAAAGCATAAAGATCGCCCATCTCGACATTAACACCTTCTTGTCATAAAAGTATGTTGACCTCAGGGTTGAATTCTTCAAAGCTTCTGAGAAAATCTCGTTACCGAGAAAGTTTAAAGTTTGGGGGAATAACAGAGGATTTTCATGTCCCATGTGAAATGTAACGACTGGGGTTTTCGCCCGGAGCCAATCGATCGCAAAATCGACTAAGACCGTTCAGAACCCGAACACGTTGACTCTGGGAATACAACATCATCAGAACAACAACAGCAGACTTTTATAAACATTACAATAATGTTACATCAGAGTACAGAATATATCAGAGTACATTTAATAAAATTACAGCGGAAGATAAATGTGATAGCCCGTAACCTCCCCGTGAAGGAAAGTGCGGATTACCTTGAGGACAAGCCACATTAGGACGCAAACAGAAGAACATTTCATTGTATATTACAACAATTCCATTAGAATACAAGAATATACAGAGTATGAATAAATATACATTCGACAAATATCAGAGATTACAATAAATTACATAGCAGCGGAAATTAATACAAAACACAACTGAAAGTAATACACGGATACAGAGCTTTCTGAGCATCGTTCCAGCAGTAAATCAGGATCATGTGAATATAAATCTGCAAAACCAAAACTACTAGCTATTATAAAACCAAAACTACTGGTGTGAGAACTAAAACAGTTATTAATCTTTATTTTAAAGTTCGGTAGATCAAGGGACCACGCCGTATAACACGGAACGGGTTTCCTCCCAAGAATACTAGTGCATAAAACAAACAGCGCAATGCTAAATAAAGAAAAATGAAGCTATTATAAGACCCAGGTCCCATCACACAATGCAACGCAAGCCGGAGGATAGGGTTTTCCCTTATAATAGCCAAATAATGCTGGATACGTTCAAAAATAAATCATTTGATACTATAATAAGTGTATAGCGTCAAAACAATTTCAATCGTAAATATCAATCATAGACAGCATTAATGACCCATACCACTATGTCTCCATACTAGGTTCTACAAATGAAACCGCAATATCACGTATTGGAAATTGGATTTCCGTCATGAGTCGAGGCAAGGGGCAAGCTCCTCTCCGATTCGAGACACTCTAGCAAATGTCTCTGGACCCCACTATGATCCTTTGGAACCTCCAAAGCCGGTCCTCTCTTACTTTTGAGGATTAATTATTCCTGAACACATGTTTCCCGGTCCTATAGGACCTATATCTGAGGCGCCTCGCATTCCAACAACCACACAGGTGAAAAGTATATAAATGTCAGCCAGTTTAAGCACTGACACCACCACTAGCTAGAAAGAAACGTCGTGCACTCCTTAGGTCCTTAACCCGTTTTTGACTCATACCGAGGTGTGAGGCTCGCGAATTCACGCTATACACAAAGCTACGCCACACAGGCCGTGCTTTGATCATCAACCACAAGACTTTGCTTTTCAACAGAAGCCTTGATCATCTGCCAATTAGGCGTGCCACACAGGCAATTCACTCCATGCGACTAATGTCCATCGATATACGACCTCTGAGCTCGTACGTCTCAGAGAAGGGCGTTAAGCAAGAGAATAAATTCTCCACCACCAAACAGATGTATATTTAATAGAGATCAATCAACATAGAATAAAATCCAATGTCAGACACACAGTCCATTTACAAGTTCGTTCTGGGTCTGAACGAAACCGGAGGCAATTTCCTCGCATATCCATCGATCTCCAAGTACGTCTGGACAATAACCAACTGATTCCCTCATCTTGTGTGTACAGCCTAATCAAGATCATCAGTAATCACCCAAACGATGTGAAGATTTTCGGTCTTCAACCACCGTCTTCATCTTCGACTTATCGTTGAATCGGTTATTCAGAATGGGTATGAACCCGGCCTTTCTGAATAACCCACGTATATAATAAACAAATGTTACACGAACACAACAAACGCCTCATTCGAATTTAGAATATTCTTTTATTCAAATTTTCACATTCTTAGGGAAAGGTTCCTGATCGCTACTTTTCTATGAACTAGAAAAGCGCGAAATTTTAAAATAAATTCTGCAAGCGCACAGATCGTGTAGTATGCAGGTCGAACACAGGGAGGTAAATTAAATCAAATTATTTATATAATTTCGTGGGTGAGTTAGATAAATCTTGAAGATGGGATAAAATTGAAATTACAATTCAGTTCAGAACAAATCTAATTGAACTGATAACTAAAGTTGTAATTATCAATAAAAACAAGTAAAATTGCAATTGATTGAATTATAGATTTGAATCTAATCGAATCTATAATCAATTCAATGATTAAAAATAAAACAGATTGCGGGAAATAAAATTGCAGAATAGAAATAAATTAACAGGAAAATAAAATTAGGATTACCGCTGAATCTAATCAGACGGTCAATCACTAATGAATATTAAATTTGTAATAGCAATTGTGTTCTAGCAAATCTAATTGACTAGACAACACATATTGTCATGAAAATAAAAATTATAGAATTAAAAGAAAAGAGAGCTTTATTAATAGAAAATAGAATACAGGAAAATTGGGATGGTATTTACAATGGATACAAGGTGTATTTATAAGAATGTAGTCCCCTTTCTATGAAAATAATAAGGCCAAGAATGATATAAATTCTTTCCACAAATAAAGGAATATTCCTTTCATGGTGCTTGATTTGAAAAATCGTAATCAATGTATTCCTTTTTATGTGTGGCACGGTCAGCGGGAAGATAAGCATATGCTTAATTGGAGATTTGTAATCAAAGCCTTCCCTTTCTCTTTGCATGGAAATTAAATGTGGTTGATTGGATTTGAATTCATGGAGAGGATTGCACCAAATTAAATGTGAGCTACAACTTTTTTTGCAATTGAGATAGCGTTAATATGGAGAAGTAGATTTTTCTTTGAAATTGGCCTTTAATTGAAATGAATGAAACATTTATTGATAACCTGTGAAAATACACCAAAAATACCAAAAGTAATATTTATTTATTTACAAAAGATAAAATATAAGAGCATAAAATAAACACATTTCTATGTTAATCAAATACCCCCACACTTACCTTTTACTCGTCCTCGAGTAAAACAAGAAATGAAAAACTAAACTAGATAGGTCACACTTTCGTAGGAAACACGATTGCATTGAGCGTATGCAACAAGCCGTTAAATTTCTAGGTGTCCCTAGTAGGACGAGTGGTGTCTCGTGAGGGTTTTCAGCGGATACTACCCACAAAATCCAAATGCAGTATGCTATGATTCTAATGAAACTACATGAATGCAATGGACATATGCAAAATAAAAACAAAAAATGAAAACAAGACTTGTTTAAAGTGGTACAACAAATTAAATTAACAACTTCTAGTCAGTTGATTTTATTTTAGATATCTCAACTTGTCACAAATTTTCAATATAAATCAAGTTTTCAAATGTTAAATTCCAGTTTGGCCAGTTAGTTCGGTCGATAACATAGTGCAACCATGAAATAAATTCTTAGTTTTCTTGTCACAGTTTGTAAAGTGGTATTCTGGTATTCTAATTTCCTTGTGTATGGCTAGTCAAATCAATAAGGTCAAGAAATGTTTGGGCATCATCGCTTATTCTCTATTGCTATAAAATTAAAATTTATGATTAAGTACATACACCTAACTCAGCAGAACAAGGTTTACCACCCATGCACTGCCTCGCGGACTAACGGAGAGTGGGTAAAGAGCTTGGCGGATTGTGCAGACCGACTTTGACTTTGTTAACAACGTGTCGGTAATCCTTAGGTGTCCAATCTCATAAAATGAGACCAAGATATTCCAACGCTGACTTTGTCAACAACATGTCGGATAGAGCATGGCGGGTTTGCACACCAACGCTTGATATACAAGTAATGTTGGATACCCTTGGATTACTATTATTATTATTGAAAATTTAAGAACAACACGCAAATTCAGCTTAACACAACTTAGTTTTAAAGATTCGAAAAGCCAATATATGTATTTTAAGTCCTCCACTCAGTAAACAAAGGCTACAATTTAGAATAAACTTCATGGCCATCACCTAAGAATCTCCCTATGTACCAGTTACACTATTATCCCTCAAAATTCAACTTTTCATTATATTTCTTATTTGATCTTAGCTGAGAGAAAAAAAATACTATCAACTGATTAACAATTCTTAACTTATTTTGTTGTATCAATCTAAAATGAGTCATGTTTCAAAAAAAAATGGCATGTTACTACAATCTAAAATGCATGATGGTCCTATTTAAATGGCTGAAAATGAAAAGAAAGAAAAAATAAAGAAAAAACAAAAATGAATGAAATGCAGACTCCCCCCACACTTGGACGAAACAGTGTCCACACTGTGAACGTTTCCTAAATTTGAAAGATCGTACCCAAAGGTGAATGAGATGCAAAATTATTTGAAGAATGAAATGCAGTCTAACTATATGTATGAATGGATCATATGTACAATGATATATGTGTTTACGATGCATGCGATGTAAAGAATGCCACCAACTTTTTTCCCCACACTTGGATCTAGCCCGATGAATCAGATTCCCACTATGTCTAAGCATGTTTTCTAATAAGCAAAGATTTTTGAAAACCATCCCATCTTTATACCTAGATTTATAGTTCAGAAGATAAATGTCTAGGGTCATCCTAACATGAAGTTTTTCAACTAAGCCAGCATTCCAAAAATAATTCATGTGTTCAACAAATTTATCAGTGTAATTGTTCAAAAATTTGTGATCGTATATAAATTCAATGAAATTTGAATTCTGAGTGTTGTTCAAGATTATGTGATCACATTTCTCAATTTCATTACTGGACAACATATTTTCAACACTGATAACTTCAAGTTCGCTGGAAGTTTCTTCAAAGTTACAATTTTCAAACTTGGATTCATGGCTTGGTTCAGTTTCATCCTCATTTGGCAACTCATCCTCATATAATCCAAAAAATTCATGTTCATTGAAATAATTCTCAAATTTTGAGTTTTTGAAAAATTCAACATTTTCATTTTGTTCAATTTCAAAAATTTCAAGTTTCTCACAGCCTGAAAAAGGAAGATCAAAATCTGAGTTTAATTTTTTTTCTTGAAAAGAGTTGAAGTCCAAATCATTTACTGAATTGTGAATAACTTCATTTAGATGGTTATTCTCAATTTCCAAAGTTGTTATCTGAAAATTTTCACAATCAGTAAAGAATGGATAATTTTCTGATTCATCGCATGTTTGAATTTGATTTTGTTGCTCTCGTTGTTCTTTCAAAGATGTCATTAAACAGAGAATTTCATCCATCTTTTTATTTAGCCTTTCTTCCCTCTCATCAAAATGACATTCTTCCGAATCGTTGATTTGAGAGCTCTCATTTTGGATTTCTTGGCTCTCAAAATTATAGTCCACATCAATTTCATAATCAAAATTATTTTCAATGTGGTGGTTGTTTGAATTTTCAGAGAAATGAAAATGATATTAGAAATCATTTTGATCATAAAAATTATGTTCGTAACAAAAATTATTGGAATTTGAGTGATTTTGGTTATTTTCAAGATGTTCATATAGGCTATAATTTTGAAAATTTTGGTTTTCAACCCCATATTGATGTAGATCAAAGCTATATTGGGATTCAAAGCCATTTTGATGTGGATGTGGCCCATAATCGAAATTATTGAAATTTGAGTTGAAATCGCAATTTCGATCATGTCCATGATTTTGAAAATGTTGGTCATTTGGAAAATTTTGAAAATTGTTGGCATTGGGCTCGCGATATTTTGGAAAATCTTGCCTCATGAGTTGTAATTCATACTCATACTCTTCAAGAGGACGTCTACTCCGATTATTATCCCACATTTCTCTCAATGATTTTTTTGAATCAGACATTTTAAAGAAGTCACGGTAAGACAGAAATTATTCTCACTTCAAAATAGTATAAAATACTAAGCTGCGCTCTATTAATTAACTGACTCAATTAGAAGGGGGAAGAGGGTCTTATGGACGTTCACGTATAGTATAAATACTAAGGGATACGACCAATGTTTTATGGGTAGTATGCAACCTCTTTTGCTAGAAGTTCAATAAATTGAACTAATATATATCCGCGATCCAATTATACGAGACAGTCACTTCACAAAGCACCACTTTTCAATTATATTATTTTGTATGAGCTCGTATTTTTCCTAAAACCAATGTCTAATGAATTTTAAAGTTGAAAACCAATGAGAGTAATGGTTGTAATTTTGGAAATTCGTTCCTAACAAACAAATTCAGAAATTTCAATCATAGAACAGTCACAGAATAATAGCAGAATTGAAAAAAAAAAAATGTACAAGCAAGCCGCTGCCTCTACAGAAGATTTTTTACATGCAATTTCTATATATTTTTTCTTTGTAGCAGAGCATCTGTAGAGTTCAAATTTTTTTACAATGAGGTATGGTATTCCATCAAGAAAATTTGAGTAGTGCTAGCTATTCAACTCCGCTGTTTTGCTTTGCTTGACTTTCGAAACCTTTACTTGAATGCTTTCTTGCCTTGGCTCTAATGTTTGATTATTATTTTTTGAAAAGAAATAAATTAGCAAAAGAAAGAAAGGAAAAAAAACTGAAACAAAAAATAGACTAGGAAGAGAAAAAATAAAAATAAAACACAACTAAGCTAAATGACACTTCCCAAAAAAAACAGAACAAAAAGAAACACTAAGCTAAGTTCATCAAATAGGAAAACAGGCAAAAAGGAAAAAAAAACAAGGAATACTAATAACAAACTAGACTCAACAAAAACAGCCTAGTGCATCAAAAATGGTCAGGCACTCAAAATTGAGAAACCACGCACTGCAATTGCATTCCAAACAAATGGAAATAAATAAAATTTCCCAAAGAGACAGTCAAATGCAAGAATCACGCCTCTTTTTATTATATGTTCTTACAAAACAAAGGCACCATTTTACTCAATACCAAATAAAACCACTCACCCTTGTTTTCTCTATCTTCCCAAACACAGCCAAAAATAATCCGAGCAAAATTCCCCTTTTTCCTTGTTCTCCAAGGACAAATCAACTATTGCAAAAATGAAATCGAGCCCTCTCTTTCGTTCTCAAAAAACAAAAAAATACGAACTCAGCAAAATAAAAGATTTGAATTCAAGCCACCTTTTTTTGTTAATTCGAACGGGTTTGTTCACTGGCGTTGGGTATCGAAAACTGGGGGTTTCGATATCGCGATTTGGGTTCTCAAGTTGGACTTAAAGTGGTTGTCTTGCACAGTTCAATGGATATTGGGTTTGTGATGTTCCAATCGGGTTCGACTGAATTGGGACGGGTTTCGAAACTTGTTGGGTTCAGAAATCTGTCGATGCTTTGATCAGAGAAGAAGGTGCTGCTGTGATGGGGTGGAAAAGGTGATCGGTTTTAGATATTGATGCTTGTTTTGGGGAGGAAGTAATGCGGTTTGGAGGAAAAGGTGTTGAACGATGACAATTTCGTGAAACGGTGATATGGCTTGGTGATGATGTTTGTAATATTGTGGTATGTGTCGATTAGGAGGTAGGGGATTTTGACTGGTGAAAGAGATGAAGGTTTTGCTTTGGGTAGTGATTAGAGATTAGTGGTGTAGAGATGATCTGCGGATGGTAGGGAGGATGGATGGTGATTGTTAGAGATTTTGTAGGAAGAAATTGGACAATGAAAGTATACAGCAAGGAAAAGAAAAATTCAGAAATATTTATTTTTTTAATATGGAAAGAAACTGTATTATGGAAAGAAATAAATGAGAAGACCCCTTTTTTTTAGAAGAGTGGTTGAAAAGAAGAAAGAGAACGTAGAAGATTGGAGGAAAAAAATGGAAAGAGGGAAAGAAATAAAGGGAAATGGAAGATATTTTTTTGTGAAGCTGTAAAAAGTAAACAGTGCTAGGAAAAGAAAGAAATTGAGAAAAAGTAAGAGAATTAAGGTAGAGAAGAGAATCAAGGCAGAGGAACAAATTTATAAAAGGAATTTTTTTTTGTTTAAGAAAATTGTAAAAGAAGAAGGATGTGAGATATTAGGAAGGAAATTGTGAAAAGAAAGAAATCGGAAGGAAAAAAAGGAATTGTTTTTTTAATTGTTGTAAAAGAAGAGAGAGAGAAAAAAAAATGGAAAAGGAAAATTTTGAAAAAGGGAAAGAAATAAATGAAAAGAAAAGGAAATAAAATAAAGGATTTTGTGGAGAAAGGGGGGTTGATTAAGAAGAAATAGAAGGAAATCAGGCAAGAGAGAGAAAAATGGAAAAGGATTTTTTTTTCTTTTTTTTAGTCTTGTAAAAGAAGGAAAGCTATACAGTGAAAACAGGAAAGAAAGTAAAGAAAATTCGGCAATTCCTTATTTATTATCTTGTGTAAAAGATTTCAGTATCAATGAATAATACCAAATCTAACAACCAAGAAATTTTTTTATATACAAGAAATTAAAAGAAAAAATAAAAATAAAAACTAACACGAATCAGAAATTAAATAAATAATAAAATTTAATCGTTACCTCCCCGGCAACGGTGCCAAAAACTTGATCGCTACTTTTCTATGAACTAGAAAAGCGCGAAATTTTAAAATAAATTCTGCAAGCGCACAGATCGTGTAGTATGCAGGTCGAACACAGGGAGGTAAATTAAATAAAATTATATATATAATTTCGTGGGCGAGTTAGATAAATCTTGAAGATGGGATAAAATTGAAATTACAATTCAGTTCAGAACAAATCTAATTGAACTGATAAATAAAGTTGTAATTATCAATAAAAACAAGTAAAATTGCAATTGATTGAATTATAGATTTGAATCTAATCGAATCTATAATTAATTCAATGATTAAAAATAAAACAGATTGCGGGAAATAAAATTGCAGAATAGAAATAAATTAACAGGAAAATAAAATTAGGATTACCGCTGAATCTAATTAGACGGTCAATCACTAATGAATATTAAAATTGCAATAGCAATTGTGTTCTAGCAAATCTAATTGATTAGACAACACATATTGTCATGAAAATAAAAATTATAGAATTAAAAGAAAAGAGAGCTTTATTAATAGAAAATAGAATACAGGAAAATTGGGATGGTATTTACAATGGATACAAGGTGTATTTATAAGAATGTAGTCCCCTTTCTATGAAAATAATAAGGCCAAGAATGATATAAATTCTTTCCACAAATAAAGGAATATTCTTTTCATGGTGCTTGATTTGAAAAATTGTAATCAATGTATTCCTTTTTATGTGTGGCACGGTCAGCGGGAAGATAAGCATATGCTTAATTGGAGATTTGTAATCAAAGCCTTCCCTTTCTCTTTACATGGAAATTAAATGTGATTGATTGGATTTGAATTCTTGGAGAGGATTGCGCGAAATTAAATGTGAGCTACAACTTCTTTTGCAATTGAGATAGCGTTAATATGGAGAAGTAGCTTTTTCTTTGAAATTGGCCTTTAATTGAAATGAATGAGACATTTATTGATAACCTATGAAAATACACCAAAAGTACCAAAAGTAATATTTATTTATTTACAAAAGATAAAATATAAGAGCATAAAATAAACACATTTCTATGTTAATCAGTTCCTATTAATTTTATCAAAGATAAATTCTTCTAAATTTATTCTTTAATCCTTCTTTGGATATCATTTCAAACCGTATTATGGTTTCCAAACTAGTCGGGATTAGCGAACCACACCGAAGTAATTATTTATTTTATTTCCCAATCTCAACCTATTCATCCCCTGGAGCAAAACTGGTAATACTCCATATCTAACACCACGGTGTTATCGGTAAAATTAATTACCATTTCACGTTCAAATCTAATTAAAGATTTAACTATCGCTTTGGAGCAAAACTGGTGGTACTCCATTCTCGATCACCTTTCAGATTTGATAATTTAAATTATCAATTCACATTTCAATCTAATTAAAGATTCATTAAAACTCCACTTAGTTTTAATCTTTTCAAAAATCAATATCCTGTCTTTAACTGGGTTAAAGAACCAATGTCATCTAAAGCACGGTTCACGATAAACCAAAAATCACATTCAAATTCAATTCCAATTAAACATTATTTAATTGGTACACTTCATTAAATCTAAATAGAAAGATTCAATCTTTTTCTCAACTGGACTTAAGAACGGTGTTAATGAAGATACCATCCACGACAAACCCAAATCACGTTTGATATTAAATACAAGGCTCTAAATAGAAAATATACTGGCTTATATTCAATATCAAATTCTGAAACCAACAAATATCGTATTGGAAATAACGATATAAAATATATCTTTCAAATTTCCACAACCATATCTGTATAATCACCAAATCCAACATCGAAATATTCCAAAGACAATTTCGATTCAAATCCACTTCCACTTTATATATATTAGAAATTCGGGTTATTTTCTAAACCAATTCAAATTCAATTTATTTATTTCAAAAATAAATTGATTTTAATTCTAGTTCAAAACTAGTTCATCTCGATAAAAAATCTATTTTTATCTTTTCAAATGTGGAGTTTTTTCATCCCAGTTCTTCCCAATTCATATATTATGATTTTACACAAATTATTGATATTTTTAATAATTTTATCAAGGCCCGTACAGTCGATTTCCATCAACGGCCATCGAACTGCACTTACAGCGACCTTTTCCAAATTTGATTTGGACATAATTCCAAATCCAACCGTTAGATTTCAAATTTCTAATATTCACTGGATAGCTCTTTTCGATACGAACCCAACGGTTCCAGTTTCAGGAGAATCCGACGGTCGGATCTCCCGCAACGTCAGTTCGAAGTCAATGGTCGAAATTCACGAACTGCCGCAGCACGGCGCGTTTTATTCAGGCCATTATATATATATATATATATATTATATTTCATCGATTTCCTTTTAAAACGTACTTTATAAATCGTTTTAAATTCGTTTTCGAAACGATTTCAACTTCAAATTCAATTTCGAATCGAAATTGAATATTCCACATCATCGATATACAATTGATAATATTTTCAAAACGTTATATTTTGAAATCACTTCCTTTTCTATGTTCATTATATAAACGAATATAATCGATATAAATATCGTTCACATCAAAAGAGCACATCTCTAATCAACACGGCTTTATATATTTCAATAAATTCGTTATTCTATTCAACAAATGAATATTTATTCTATTCAACACATGAATATATATTTCTTTCAACACATGAATATTCTCAACACATGAGCATTGTCAACACATGACTATTTTTGTTATTTAATATATTTTATAAAATTATGGTATCTACCGTTTGATTTTTAAATCAGACACCAACCGTAAAATAGTAAGAGAATGATTCCCTAAGTATAAAGATGTAAATTTTATTGTTAAAATATTTCTTTTAACACATGATAATTTTCAACACATGATTATTTTCAACACATGATAATTTTCAACACATGATCATTTATATTATATAATATTCTTTATTTCCCCAATTGGAATGAGGCCCAATCAATTACCATATAATGTTAATTATATGGATTCCATACAACACATGTATATAATAGCAAAGATAAATAATCAATCATCATCCAAAGTGCACTACACAACTGCATAAGCATCAAATATAAATAATTAACGCTCACACAGCCTGTCGACCAATCGATCGACATACAATTAAATAATTGGGATTAGTGTATGCCAAATATCATCCCAATACCCGTGTGGGGTTTCAAATCAACAAACAAAGATTTTTATTCATTCACATACCCATTAAAAATTATATTTTTAACGATAAAATATTTTTAACTATATAAATATTTTATTGCATTTCACATCACATAATGAATTTTCAAAACACATCAAACAATCAAGCATGCAAGTCGTCCATGGTCTGTGGACGACGGGTGTCGGGTGCTACTAAACACCGTCTGCATCCTAGCATATATTTTAACTAGAAAAGAAGATTTAAAGTGAGAAGTTCTCACCAACTAGCTAAACCAAACGCCACGACTCTTCATACGTAGAAATCTTCGTCGTGCCCGCCTTTCATCACTTTCATTGTCCGTAGTCACTACATATATAAAAATCACATTTTTATATTGTTGCTATATAGATAAAAATTCTATTTCTATAACGGTGTTCATATAATAAAGATTATATTTTTATCACGCTATTCTTTATATAAAAATTATATTTTTATATCTACTTCTAATATAAAGATCGAATTTTTATTTCGTCACTATAAAAACCACATTTTTATTTCAACATATATATGATAAAAATCATATTTTTTTCTCGCTATTCAATATATAAAAATTTCGCCTTTTCAAATATAAAGATCAAATCTTTTCAAATATAAAGATCCAATCTTTTCAAATATAAAGATTAAATCTTTACTATCTATATAATATAAAAATCATATTTTTATTCTTCTACTAATATAAAAATCATATTTTTATCCTTCCTATGATATAAAAATCATATTTTTCTATAACAAAAATCACAACTTTGTCTAAGAGAAAAATCTTAACCTTTTTCTATTTTTAAAATCAAACTTTTATATACATAACTGAATAATAAAAAATAGAATAAACTTACAGGCAGTTTTTGAAAAGGGGCGAAGGACTGCTAGTGTCGCGATGTTGATCTGGAAAGAGGGAGAGAACCAATGGAGGGAGAAGGAGGCTGAGGGGGTGGAGCGGCTCACTGGTTGGAGGAGAGGGCATCGCGACTGAGGGGGGGGGGGGGTGAAGCGCGGTCAGGCGGAGCAGGGCTATGGCTGCGTTCGGGTTTTAGGGTTAGGGCGTGGTTTGGGGATGGGCTCGCGGCTAGGTCGAGATGGAGGAGGGAGAAATCGAGGGGAAGGGGGAGCAGAAGGGGGTCGGGGGAAGCGCCGATTGTGGAGGGCGACAGGAGGCGATGGGAGGAGGCGATCGACGATGTAGGGGGGGCGCCTGTAACGAGGTCGGAGGTTTTTTTTTCTTTATTCGATTTTGAAATGAACTGGGGAGGCCTGATCGTGGGTATAGGAGAAAAAGGGGGGTTTAGTTTATTTTTAATTATTTAACTTCAAAAAGTTGACTTTTTAATTCAACCTCCAAACGAGGCCCACCGCCTGTCGTCCACAGCTAATTACCCCCATTTCGAACACAATGGGATATGTATCATAGGCTGATTCGATCGTTTCGATCAGTTTTCATCAAAATCAACATATAACTCTATATATTGAGTTTGAGCGCACATTTCAATTTACTGGGGTCACATACTAACCTTAAATATTCCCGAAAAATATTTTCTTGCTTTGTATTGACGATACGGTCCTAATAAAACTAGTTTCATCAAATTCCAAGACTGTTGGAAAAGTGGCCATTTCCAGTCGATTAAAATCAACAAAAACTGGTCAAACACATTTTCCTTTGCCACGCTCACATATTGATTCGAAAAATTACGAAATTTGAAACCTAGCAATAACTTGACATCCTGGATCCAACAAAAGTGGTTTCGTTGAAAACCGAGGTCGTTTGCAAAATGGCTATTTTCAAGGGCCAGAAATTCCATAGCGACTATTCTGTATTTTCAACTGGACATATCTTTTGATTTCCGCTATGAAATTTCAATTTTTCGGATTCGCTGGAAAGATATTCTCAAATAGATTCTACTATTTTTGGTTTTGCTAAAATCCGGTTTATTTTGAATCCTGTACATTCATTTGAACTTTGAAATCGAATTATCGAACTACCGCGCCATTTTCAATTCCTTTTATAAATATAAACAAATATTTATATTCTAACGACGTTGTATATAAATATATACATTCTATTTCTATTCAAAATAAATTTTTCGTTGTTTTTATTTAAAATAATTCATTTTAAATATTCAAAATTCGCTAAAATTACCAAAATAAAATTTTTAAACTGGCTCAGATTTTCCGGGTTGTTACAATCTCCCGCACTTAAAACTTTTCATCCCCGAAAAGGAACGAAGCCGAAAGTTGTTTTACAAACCAACTCAACTTTCATAATTTTCTTTACGGCTTAAGTTCTTCAACTTTTCAATTTCTAAGAACCTTTCAAATTCTTCAAAAATTTGGCTAACACCCTAAATTTTCGAAAAATTTCGCCATAACCTCCCCTGCACCGGGGACTTCGGGATATTTCATATAGCCTCCCATGGTCTTCTTCAATCCAAGAAAAAAAGAAAAAGCCAAGCGGCTAGCCAATCGGCTCATAAAATCATCATCACCCAAACAAAACTGTAAATTATGGTAAACATGTACCTGTTTGTTGGGCAAACAATTTTATTCTTCTGCTCTAGCCTCCTTGCTATGACCTATTCAATGTAAGTACATGTATATGCATGCAGTTGTAATCATTTTTCAATATAGTTCAATATTTGATTCTATTAGGCGTAATGGTTCAAAATTTCAAACAAATAGACAAACAACACAACCATCAATCAATTAGTGGATTATCGTTTCAAATTCATAATTTGATATATATACAGAAAATCATGTTTTTGATGCCAAATCACAACAATAAATCTATCTAGTTTCGGTTCTTACACCAGTCTATGGAAATATATAGATATCACACCTTCAAAACAGGAATATAAATACTGATGATGTCCGGACATCACAAGAATTATCCCCGGGTGTCTAGAATGTGATTCTATATCTATCCAGTATATTAAAACTTCGAATATACGTTCGTGACGCGTATATGCAAAATCTTTATATATTGGATTGTCCAAATTCAATGTAAATAAATATTCAAATACGTATAAAATGGTTTAAATTTTAAAACAGAATTGTTTTCATTTGAAAAATATACTCTTCACACTCGTTCTAGGATACTACTGATCTTATCTCTAACGAGTCATTCTCATTGGATATTACTAATCCAATATCGGATGAATTCTTTCGTTCGGTTCCAATGTGTCTTGTTCTCGAGCTCTGTAAACTAAAGCTCTGATACCAAACTGTGATAGCCCGTAACCTCCCCATGAAGGAAAGCGCGAATTACCTTGAGGACAATCCACATTAGGACGCAAACAGAAGAACATTTCATTGTATATTACAACAATTCCATCAGAATACAAGAATATACAGAGTATGAATAAATATACATTCGACAAATATCAGAGATTACAATAAATTACATAGCAGCAGAAAATAATACAAAACACAACTGAAAGTAATACACGGATACAGAGCTTTCCGAGCATCGTTCCAACTGTAAATCAGGATCCTGTGAATATAAATCTGCAAAACCAAAACTACTAGCTTCCCGTGCGGAAAATAGGGGCACCCAGATTTTAGGTTAAAACAATAAACTCCAAGTCAGTCATGTGACTGGTGTGAGAACTAAAACAGTTATTAATCTTTATTTTAAAGTTCGGTAGATCAAGGGACCACGCCGTATAACACGGAACGAGTTTCCTCCTAACAATACCAGTGCATAAAACAAACAGCGCAATGCTAAATAAAGAAAAATGAAGCTATTATAAGACCCAGGTCCCATCACACAATGCAACGCAAGCCGGAGGATAGGGTTTTCCCTTATAATAGCCAAATAATGCTGGATACGTTCAAAAACAAATCATTTGATACTCTAATAAGTGTATAGCGTCAAAACAATTTCAATCATAAATATCAATCATAGACGGCATTAATGACTCATACCACTATGTTGCCATACTAGGTTCTACAAATAAAACCGCAATATCACGTATTGGAAATTGGATTTCCGTCATGAGTCGAGGCAAGGGGCAAGCTCCTCTCCGATTCAAGACACTCTAGCAAATGTCTCAGGACCCCACTATGATCCTTTGGAACCTCCAAGGCCGGTCCTCTCTTACTTTTGAGGATTAATTATTCCTGAACACACGTTTCCCAGTCCTATAGGACCTATATCCGAGGCGCCTCGCATTCCAACAACCACACAGGTGAAAAGTATATAATGTCAGCCAGTTTAAGCACTAACACCACCACTAGCTAGAAAGAAATGTCGTGCACTCCTTGGGTCCTTATCCCCTTTTTGACTCATACCGAGGTGTGAGTCTTGCGAATTCACGCTGTACACAAAGCTACGCCACAGAGGCCGTGCTTTGATCATCAACCACAAGGCTTTGCTTTTCAACAGAAGCCTTGATCATCTGCCACTTAGGCGTGCCACACAGGCAATTCACTCCATGCGACTAATGTCCATCGATATACAACCTCTGAGCTCGTACGTCTCAGAGAAGGGCGTTAAGCAAGAGAATAAATTCTCCGCCGCCAAACAGATGTATATTTAATAGAGATCAATCAACATAGAATAAAATCCAATGTCAGACACACAGTCCATTTACAAGTTCGTTCTGGGTCTGAACGAAACCGGAGGCACTTTCCTCGCATATCCATCGATCTCCAAGTATTTCTGGATGATCACCAACTGATTCCCTCATCTTGGGTGTACAACCCAATCAAGATCATCAGTAATCACCCAAACGATGTGAAGACTTCCGGTCTTCAACCACCGTCTTCATTTTCGACTTATCGTCGAATCGGTTATTCAGAATGGGTAGGAACCCGGCCTTTCGGAATAACCCACGTATATAATAAACAAATGTTACACGAACACCACAAACGCCTCATTCCAATTCAGAATATTCTTTTATTCAAATTTTCACATTCTTAGGGAAAGGTTCCCATTAATTTTATCAAAGATAAATTCTTCTAAATTTATTCTTTAATCCTTCTTGGGATATCATTTCAAACCGTATTATGGTTTTCCGTAATAGTCGGGATTAGCGAACCACACCGAAGTAATTATTTATTTTCTTTCCCAATCCTAACCTATTCATCCCCTGGAGCAAAACTGGTAATACTCCATATCTATCACCACGGTGTTATCGGTAAAATTAATTACCATTTCACGTTCAAATCTAATTAAAGATTTAACTATCGCTTTGGAGCAAAATTGGTGGTACTCCATTCTCGATCACCTTTCAGATTTGATAATTTAAATTATCGATTCACATTTCAATCTAATTAAAGATTCATTAAAACTCCACTTAGTTTTAATCTTTTCAAAAATCAATATCCTGTCTTTAACTGGGTTAAAGAACCAATGTCATCTAAAACACGGTTCACGATAAACCCAAAATCACATTCAAATTCAATTCCAATTAAACATTATTTAATTGGTACACTTCATTAAATCTAAATAGAAAGATTCAATCTTTTTCTCAACTAGGCTTAAGAACGGTGTTAATGAAGACACCATCCACGACAAACCCAAATCACGTTTGATATTAAATACAAGGCTCTGAATAGAAAATATACTTGCTTATATTCAATATCAAATTCTGAAACCAACAAATATCGTATTGGAAATAATGATATAAAATATATCTTTCAAATTTCCACAACCATATCTGTATAATTACTAAATCCAACATCGAAATATTCCAAAGAAAATTTTGATTCAAATCCACTTCCACTTTATATATATTGGAAATTCGGGTTATTTTCGAAACCAATTCAAATTCAATTTATTTATTTCAAAAATAAATTGATTTTAATTCTAGTTCAAAACTAGTTCATCTCGATAAAAATTTATTTTTATCTTTTCAAATGTGGAGTTTTTTCATCCCAGTCCTTCCCAATTCATATATTATGATTTTACACAAATTATTGATATTTTTAATAATTTTATCAAGGCCCATACAGTCGATTTCCATCAACGGCCATCGAACTGCACTTACAGCGACCTTTTCCAAATTTGATTTGGACATAATTCCTAATACAACTGTTAGATTTCAAATTTTTAATATTCATTGGAAAGCTCTTTTCGATACGAACCCAACGGTTCCGGTTTCAGGAGAATCCGACGGTCGGATCTCCCGCAACGTCAGTTCCAAGTCAATGGTCGAAATTCACGAACTCCCACAGCGCGACGCGTTCTATTCAGCCCATTATATATATAATATATGTATATATATATATATTATATATATATTTCGTCGATTTCCTTTTAAAACGTACTTTATAAATCGTTTTAAATTCATTTTCGAAACGATTTCAACTTCATATTCAATTTCGAATCGAAATTGAATATTCCACATCATCGATATACAATTGATAATATTTTCAAAACGTTATATTTTGAAATCACTTCCTTTTCTATATTCATTATATAAACGAATATAATCGATATAAATATCGTTCACATCAAAATAGCGCATCTGTAATCAACACGGCTTTATATATTTCAATAAATTCGTTATTCTATTCAACAAATGAATATTTAGTCTATTCAACACATGAATATATATTTCTTTCAACACATGAATATTCTCAACACATGAGCACTGTCAACACATGACTATTTTTGTTATTTAATATATTTTATAAAATTATGGTATCTACCGTTTGATTTTTAAATCAGACTCCAACCGTAAAGTAGTAAGAGAATGATTCCCTAAGTATTAACGCCGAAGGCCGAACCCAATATCAGATCAATACCCAGGAAACCACTCATCTTATCTATTTTCCAGTTAGTTTCTAACTTTAAATATGATAAAGATGTAAATTTTAATGTTAAAATATTTCTTTTAACACATGATAATTTTCAACACAAGATTATTTTCAACACATGATAATTTTCAACACATGATCATTTATATTATATAATATTCTTTATTTCCCCAATTGGAATGAGGCCCAATCAATTACCATATAATGTTAATTATATGGATTCCATACAACACATGTATATAATAGCAACGATAAATAATCAACCATCATCCAAAGTGCACTACACAACTGCATAAGCATCAAATATAAATAATTAACGCTCACACAGCCTGTCGACCAATCAATCGACATACAATTAAATAATTGGGATTAGTGTATGCCAAATATCATCCCAATACCCGTGTGGGGATTCAAATCAACAAACACATATTTTTATTCATTCACATA
Organism: Allium sativum; assembly: GCA_030737875.1. Classification (NCBI taxonomy): domain Eukaryota; kingdom Viridiplantae; phylum Streptophyta; class Magnoliopsida; order Asparagales; family Amaryllidaceae; genus Allium; species Allium sativum. The sequence goes on from CM060909.1 coordinate 458,478,791, forward strand.
CCCGTTAAAAATTATATTTTTAACGATAAAATATTTTTAACTATATAAATATTTTATTTCATTTCACATCACACAGTCAATTTTCAAAACACATCAAACAATCAAGTATACAAGCCGTCCATGGTCTGTGGACGACGGGTGTCGGGTGCTACTAAACACCATCTGCATCCTAGTATATATTTTAACTAGAAAAGAAGATTTAAAGTGAGAAGTTCTCACCGACTAGCTAAACCAAACGCCACGACTCTTCATACGTAGAAATCTTCGTCGTGCCCGCCGTTCATCACTTTCATTGTCCGTAGCCACTACATATATAAAAATCACATTTTTATATTGTTACTATATAGATAAAAATTCTATTTCTATAACGGTGTTCATATAATAAAGATTATATTTTTATCACGCTATTCTTTATATAAAAAATATATTTTTATATCTACTTCTAATATAAAGATCGAATTTTTTTTCGTCACTATAAAAACCACATTTTTATTTCAACATATATATGATAAAAATCAGATTTTTATCTCGCTATTCAATATATAAAAATTTCGCCTTTTCAAATATAAAGATCAAATCTTTTCAAATATAAAGATTAAATCTTTACTATCTATATAATATAAAAATCGTATTTTTATTCTTTTACTAATATAAAAATCATATTTTTATCCTTTCTATGATATAAAAATCATATTTTTCCTATAACAAAAATCACAACTTTGTCTAAGAGAAAAATCTTAATCTTTTTCTATTTTTAAAATCAAACTTTTATATACATAACTGAATAATAAAAAATAGAATAAACTTACAGGCAGTTTTTGAAAAGGGGCGAAGGACTGCTAGTGTCGCGGTGTCGATATGGAAGAGGGAGAGAACCAACAGAGGGAGAAGGAGGCTGAGGGGGTGGAGCGGCTCGCTGGTCGGAGGAGAGGGCATCGCGACTGAGGGGGGGTGCAACGCGGTCAGGCGGAGCAGGGTTGTGGTTGCGTTCGGGTTTTATGGTTAGGGCGTGGTTTGTGGATGGGCTCGCGGCTAGGTCGAGATGGAGGAGGGAGAAAGTAAGGGGAAGGGGGAAGCGCCGATTGTGGAGGGCGACAGGAGGCGGAGGGAGGCGATGGGAGGAGGCGATCGACGATGTTGGGGGCGCCTGTAACGTGGTCGGTTTTTTCTTCTCTTTATTCGATTTTGAAATGAACGGGGGGGGGGGGTGATCGTGGGTATAGGAGAAAAAGGGGGGTTTATTTTATTTTTAATTATTTAACTTCAAAAGTTGACTTTTTAATTCGACCTCCAAACGAGGCCCACCGCTTGTCGTCCATAGCTAATTACCCCCATTTCGAACACAATGGGATATGTATCGTAGGTTGATTCGATCGTTTCGATCAGTTTTCGTCAAAATCAACATATAACTCTATATATTGAATTTGAACGCACATTTCAATTTACTGGGGTCACATACTAACCCTAAAAATTCCCGAAAAATATTTTCTAGCTTTGTATTGACGATACGGTCCTAACAAAACTAGTTTCGTCAAATTCTGAGACCGTTGGAAAAATGGTCATTTTCCAGTCGATTAAAATCAACTGAAACTGGTCAAATGCATTTTCCTTTGCCACGCTCACATATTGATTCAAAAAATTACGAAATTTGAAACCTAGCAATAAATTGACATTCCGGATCCAACAAAAGTGGTTTCGTCGAAAACCGAGGTCGTTTGCAAAATGGCTATTTTCAAGGGCCAGAAATTCCATAGCGACTATTCTGAATTTTCAACTGGACATATCTTTTGATTCCCGCTACGAAATTTCAATTTTTCAGATTCGTTGGAAAGATATTCTCAAATAGATTCTACTATTTTTGGTTTCACTAAAATACGGTTTATTTTGAATCCTGTACATTCATTTGAACTTTGAAATCGAATTATCGAACTACCGCGCCATTTTCAATTCCTTTTATAAATATAAATAAATATTTATATTCTAACGACAACGTATATAAATATATACGTTCTATTTCTATTCAAAATAATTTTTTCGTCGTTATTATTTAAAATAATTCATTTTAAATATTCAAAATTCGCTAAAATTGCCAAAATAAAAAATTTAAACTGCCTCAGATTTTCCGGGTTGTTACAATAAATTACAATAAACTAAATACAATAAACAGCGGAAGACTTCTATGCTCTGGACATAGCTTTAGGCTTTGATCCAGAATCCTGCTCAAGAGATAAATATCTGCAAAAAGCTACTCAACTGCCCGTGTGGAAAAGAGGGCACCCGAGTTTGCAAAGTGAAACAAACTACGAGTCAGTCATGGGACTGGTATGAGAAATCTAACTTAACTAATCTAATAATAAGGCTAATCACAGGACCACGCCGCTAACGCGGAACGGGTTTGCTCCATTGGATTGTCAGTGCATAATTAAAAGTAAATCGTTAAACAACGCAATGCTTTTTAGAAAAATGAAACCATCATAAGACTCAAGTCCCATCACACAATGCAACGCAAACCAAAGGATAGAGTTTTACCTTATAATGGTCAAAAATGCTTGATACGATAAAAACGAATTTGATATTATTATTAGTGTATATATGTTACAAAAAAAATTCAAAGTAAATGTATCAATCCTAGGAAGCATAGCTACCATATACTATGCCTCCATACTAGTAATTCAATCAAGTCCGTAGGGTCGTATTGGAAATTGGGTTTCCATCATGAGTCAAGGCTAGGAACGATCTCCTTACCGATTCGAGACACTCTAGCTAATGTCTCAGGATCCCCCGCAGTGAACCCTTGGAAAGCTGCAGGGCCGGTCCGCACATACGATTTTGCGGATTAGTTATTCCTGAACACACGTTTCCTGGTCCTATAGGACCTAATATCCGAGGCGCCTCATTCCATCATCCACATAAGTAAAATGTCGGGCCGTGTAAAACCCAAACACCACTTCTAGCTAGAAAGAAACGTGCTGCTCTCCCTGCGTTCCCTTGCTCCGTTTTAGAATCAACTGGGTTGTGAGGCTCGTGAAGTTACGTTATACACAAAGCTACGCCTAAACTGGCCGTGCTTTGATCATCAACCACAAGGCCTGCTTTTCAACAAAAGCCTTGATCATTTGCATCTTAGCATGCCACATTGTCAATCCATACCATACCATTGATTCCTACCAATATATAACCTCTAAGCTTGAACGTCTTAGAGAAGGGTGTTAAACACCAAACAGATATATATTTAGCAGAGATCAACGAATACCGTATAAAGGAATACAACGTCATACATACAGTCCATTTTCTAGTCCGTTCTGGGTCTGAACGAAACCGGAGGCACCTTATACCTCGCATATCCGAACAATCAACAAGTAGTCTGGATGGCCACCATTGTAGCCCCTTCAAGGTAGCTACTCCAATCATAGGCGTCAATGGTAACTCATCCATTCGACGTGAAGATCGTCAGCCTTCAATCACCGTCTTCAGCTCTTCGACTTAGATCGACGAATAATCATTTGAAATGAGATTGAACTCGGACCTTTCAAATGATTCTCGCGTATATATCATTTCAAATCATTTTTATCGTTAATATTAATTTATAACGATTAATCCCTATTTTTATTTATATAAAAATAATTAAATTTAATTTAACAACACTTCATGTCAACAGGCGACCTTGGCGCTGTTTTCACCCAAATTTGTTTCCCAAATTTCTCTAAATCTAACCGTTGGATTTTAACACAATTCATATCGTTGGAAAGATCTTCCCAAGGTGAACCTAACGGTTTCAGTTTTGGGAAAGTCCGACGGTCGGATCTTTCGGTATAATCGTTTAAAGGCATGATTCCAAAATGCGAACTACCACGCTCGATTCATTTACTTTTAATTTATATATATATATATAATTATATATAAATATAATTCCTATATATATATATATATAATTCCTTTATCCATTTCATTATTGTGATTATCATAACAAGTAAAGAACACTTGGTTTCATAACATTTTGATATATAACATAACACACAATAATGTTTATTTTATTTTAATTCACATACACATCCTAAACATAACAGTGTATATTTTTCTTTTACCCTCCAATTTACACAAAAAATGTATTTTTCGTATATCATTCCAATTTAACAAAAATGAAGATTTTTGTGTCTTTTAAATTTTCTAACAAAAATGTAATATATTTTGGTGTCAACTTCAATTCTACAAAAATGAATATATTTTTGTTTATTTAATTCCAATGTAACAAAAATAATAGCTTTGTTATTCTTTCAACGCAAAACAAAAATAATAATTTTGTTTATATCTTTCAATGCAAAACTAAAATGATAATTTTGTGTCAATATTTTCTATACAAACAAAATGATGATCTTGTGTTTTAATCTTTTCACATGAAAATGTAAATTTCATACCCTTACTCTTTTTGATGAAATCAAATTCATTAAAATGTAAATTTCCATCGTCATGACTTTCATTGAAAACCTATTTACATAAAAATTTAAATTCCATATCTTTGATCTTTTTAATGAAAATCCAATTACATAAAAATGTAATTTTGTTCTTAATTCTGTAAATTTCACTTCTAAATTCTTTTAATGAAAATCTATTTACATTAAAATATAAATTTCACTTACTTTAAATCTAATTACATGAAAATGTAATTTTCTTCTTTAAGTACTATTTACATGAAAATGTCAATCAATCCTTTAATCTTAATTACATGAAAATGTAATTTTTCTCCTTAAATCTTAATACAACAAAAATGTAAATTTTCTTCTTAATTCTAATACATAAAAATGTAAATTTTCTTTTTAATCTAATTACATTAAAAATGTAACTTTTCTATTTAATCTAATTACATTAAAAATGTAACTTTTCTTTTTAATCTAATTACATTAAAATGTAACTTTTCTTCTTAATCTAATTACATTAAAAATGTAACTTTTCTTCTTTTTTTCCTTTTAATCTTCATACATGTGAAATGTAAACTTCATAATTTTAATCTAATTACATTAAAATGTAACTCTCCTTTTATACCAATTGACATTAAAATGTAACTTTTCCATTTATAGCAATTTACATTAAAATGTAACATTTTTTTATGCCAATTTACATTAAAATGTAACTTTATATTTATGTCAATTTACATTGAAATGACATTTTTGTTTAACCTTTTTTTTTTAATTTTTTTATGACCAAAAGTAAATGTTTTTGTTTCATTCCTTTATAAATGACAAAATGTGTATTTTTCTCTTTTAATGTGACAAATATGTCCATTTTTAATTCATTTCTTTTAATGTGACAAAAATGTCCATCTTTAATTCATTTCTTTTTAATAGAAGCAACTTATATTTAAACAACCTTTCTAATGTAATAATTTTACATAAAACTTTAAAAACTTTTTCTTTGGCTAAAAATGACCATGAAAATGCAACTTCATATTCCTAACTTTTATTTTAATTCTAATTGGCAGTAAAACATAACATCATGTTTCTAACTTTTTACTGGAATCCAAGTGACAATAAATATATGTTCATTTTTGGTAACAATAATATGACACTAAAAATATTCATTTCTAATGCATTAACATGACACTTAAAAATATAATGTTCATTTTCAATGTATTAACATAACGCTAAAAATAATGTTCATTTTAATGTCGATTTCATATCGCTTTTTATATTACTACATATGATAACAACTAATATTTTGGTTGTCAATTATTATGTCCATTCCTCGAATTAATACATGTAATCACCTTAAACTTTGGTGTCAACATATGGTGTCAAACTTCATATTAACACATGTAACAACAACTAGACTTTGATGTTAACATTCATATCATATACATAATACTACATGTAATAAACTCTAAGTTTTGGTGTCAACATTCATATCATATTTACATAATACTACATGTAATAAACTCTAAGTTTTGGTGTCAACATTCATATCATATTTACATAATACTACATGTAATAAACTCTAAGTTTTGGTGTCAACATTCATGTCATATTTACATAATACTACATGTAATAAACTCTATGTTTTGGTGTCAACATTCATATCATATTTACATAATACTACACGTAATCATCTCTAAGTTTTGGTGTCAACATTCATGTCATATTTACATAATACTACATGTAATAAACTCTAAGCTTTTATTTCTAACCTTTTTTTATTATTTTAATGAAGTGAAAATATAAATGTAACTTCATTTCTAATCATTTTTATTTGTATTCAACAACATTAAAATCAAATCTTTTAATGTAAATCTTTTCTCTTTAAAATATAACATTAAAAATTATAACTTTTTAAAGTAAGCTTTTTTATTTTAAAATGTCAACATTAAAAATTATACCTTTTTAATGTAAAACTCTTTATATAAGATAATGACATTAAAAATTGTAACTTTTTAATGTAAAACATTTTATTGTAATCTATTAACATTAAAAATTGAAGCTTTTTAATGTAAACCAATTAATATAATAAGATGACACTAAAAGTCTCAACTTTATAATCTAATTTTAATCCATATTTATAGATCTAAAATAAAAATAAGATTTTTATTTCAAATCTAAATCCAACCACAACTAGAGATTAAAGAAAGAGTTTTAATTTCAGATCTATATCTAACAACATGGGATCACAATCAATACAAATAACAAACACAAATTTCCAACTCAATCATCACAGATCTAAATTGATTTATATACATACAAGGATTTCAGATAGCGAGAATAATTTAATTTTAATTAATAAAATAAGAAATCTCACATCATTTTAATATCTGTTCAGTTCAGATCTGAATTTTCTCTGAATTTTGATTTGCTGTTTTGCTTCAGTTCGGTTTTTCTCAATTTCCGCGCCCTTCCTTCGACTTTCAGACGAAATGATCAAAGGCAAAGTTGTTCGTTTATGTCTTGGCTACATTTTCTCCAACTGGGCCATCGCCTAATTCTCGATGGTTTGGCCGGAATTCACCAAAATCCGAAATCAGATTATTTTTCTGTGTTCAAACTCGGATTCCGGCGAATCCGTGCGACGATAGGTGCTGAATTTTTCGTGGTAAGTAGTGTTTATAGATATGAACAAAACCCAGAATGGGTTTGTGTTGATTTGGTTCTGATTTGAAGATATAAGTTGTTGAAGTTTTGGGTGTTTTGGGCAAAGGAATTTTAGTTGAAAAAGTGTGCCGCCATTAAAGAGATGGAGACTAGAATTATGTTTAGAAAATGGATTAGGTCTGGCTAAATGATAATATATAGGAAATTTTAAATTTTAATTCATCCCCTCTTTAGTTTAATCACTTTCAATTAAATAATGATTAGCCTTCATGTAATATAATTCTATTACTTTTTAGTCCTTTTCGTGGTTTTAAAATTCGTACGAACACATACGTTATCCAAATTTACTAAAAATTGGAACATAAATATTTCTCAATGATACAAATTCAAAGAAATTGGTTTAGTTAAATTCCGAGTCCGTATGAATTTTTAAAGTACAGAAATTGACCGTTTTCAGTGAAAAATTAATAACAACCAAATAATGACTCCAAAAATTACTAATTTTGTAATCTAACAATAATTTAATATTTCGGATCCATAGAAACTGGTTTCGTCGTATTCGGAGGTCGTTTGTAAAATGACTATTTTCAAGGCGTATATATTAAATATTAAAAACACATTTTTAAACAAATAATTTCCGAAACTCGAAATATATAAGTGTTTATACTTTTTAAATGCAGAAACATCATTCTAAACTAAATGGAAGTGGTTTCGAGTCCAAATTCCTTCATATGCAAAAAGTAGCATTTTTGACCTCTATATATATATATATATATATATATATATATATATATATATTTCATAGCGACCTTTCTAAATTTTAATTTTGACATAACTTACAAATTACAAACTGAAACCTAAATTTCTTAAATTCATTATAAAGATATCATCAATACGGTTCTAGCGTTTCTTGTTTCGTCTAATTTTGACTTATAATGAATTTTATATATTTTTCCAAAGTTGAAAAACGAATTTTGAAATTACCGTGCCTTTTCGGGCTCGGATTAGAATTAATATAAATATTAAAGTCTTACTTCAAATAAAATAATTTTTTATCATTATTATTTAAAATAAATTATTTTAAATATCAAAAACACATTAAAATAACTTAAAATAAAAATTTAAATTGGGCCCAAAATTCAGGGTTGTTACAGTCTCCCCCACTTAAAAACTTTTCGTCCTCGAAAAGAAACGAAGCTAAAAGTTGTTTAATTAATTAACTAAATTTTCATTCTTTTTTTCGTTTTTATAATTTTATTAGTTGAATTAATAATTACACAACCATCAATCAATTAGTTTATTAGCTTTTAAAATATATAACTTTTATATATTCAAAAATCATATTTTCAAAGATCGGATTATATATAATAAAAATACGTTAATTATAAACTTGTCACTCTTAACTCATTCTAGGGCATTACTAACCCCATCTCTAATGGTTTTCTCATTCTAGGATACTACTGATCCTATCTCTAATGAGTATTCTTATTGGATATTACTAATCCAATCTCTGATGAGTCTTTTGTTCAGTTCTAACGAGTTGTACCCCAAAGAATTTGAGCTAACCAAAGCTCTGATACCAACTGTAACGGCTGGGGTTTTCGCCCGGACCCAAACGATCGCAAAATCGACTAAGACCGTTCAGAACCCGAACATGTTAACTCTGGGAATACAACATCATCAGAACAACAACAGCAGACTTTTATAAACATTACAATAATGTTACATCAGAGTACAGAATATATCAGAGTACATTTAATAAAATTACAGCAGAAGATAAATTAAAATAAATTAAATACAATAAACAGCGGAAGACTTCTATGCTCTGGACACAGCTTTAGGCTTCGATCCAGAATCCTTCTCAAGAGATAAATATCTGCAAAAAGCTACTCGACTGCCCGTGTGAAAAAGAGGGCACCCGAGTTTGCAAAGTGAAACAAACTACGAGTCAGTCATGGGACTGGTATGAGAAATCTAACTTAACTAAAATAATAATAAGGCTAATCACAAGACCACGCCGCTAACGCGGAACGGGTTTGCTCCATTGGATTATCAGTGCATAATTAAAAGTAAATCATTAAACAACGAAATGCTTTTTAGAAAAATGAAACCATCATAAGACTCAAGTCCCATCACACAATGCAACGCAAACCAGAGGATAGAGTTTTACCTCATAATGGTCAAAAATGCTTGATACGATAAAAATGATTTTGATATTATTATTAGTGTATATATGTTTCAAAAACATTTCAAAGTAAATGTATCAATCCTAGGAAGCATAGCTACCATATACTATGCCTCCATACTAGTAATATAATCAAGTCCGTAGGGTCGTATTGGGAATTGGGTTTCCATCATGAGTCAAGGCTAGGAACGATCTCCTTACCAATTCGAGACACTCTAGCTAATGTCTCAGGATCCCCCGTAGTGAACCCTTGGAAAGCTGCAGGGCCGGTCCGCACATACGATTTTGCGGATTAGTTATTCCTGAACACACGATTCCCGGTCCTATAGGACTTAATATCCGAGGCGCCTCATTCCATCATCCACATAAGTAAAATGTCGGGCTGTGTAAAACCCAAACACCACTTCTAGCTAGAAAGAAATGTGCTGCTCTCCCTGCGTTCCCTTGCTCCGTTTTAGACTCAACCGGGTTGTGAGGCTCGTGAAGCTACGTTATACACAAAGCTACGCCTAAACAGGACGTGCTTTAATCATCAACCATAAGGCCTGCTTTTCAACAAAATACTTGATTATTTGCATCTTAGCATGCCACATTGTCAATCCATACCATACCATTGATTCCTACCAATATATAACCTCTAAGCTTGTACTACTTAGAGAAGGGTGTTAAACACCAAACAGATATATATTTAGCAGAGATCAACGAATACCGTATAAAGGAATACAACGTCAGACATACAATCCATTTTCAAGTCCGTTATGGGTCTGAACGAAACCGGAGGCTCCTTATACCTCGCATATCTGAACAATCAACAAGTAGTCTGGATGGCCACCATTGTAGCCCCTTCAAGGTAGCTACTTTAATCATGGGCGTCAATGGTAACTCATCCATTCGACGTGAAGATCGTCAGCCTTCAATCGCCGTCTTCAACTCTTCGACTTAGATCGACGAATAATCATTTGAAATGAGATTGAACTCAGACCTTTCAAATGATTCTCGCGTATATATCATTTCAAATCATTTCTTATCGTTAATATTAATTTATAACAATTAATCCCTATTTTTATTTATATAAAAATAATTAAATTTTATTTAACAACACTTCATGTCAACGGGCGACCTTGGCGCTGTTTTCACCCAAATTTGTTTCAAAAATTTCTCTAAATCTAACTGTTGGATTTTAACACAATTCATATCGTTGGAAAGATCTTCCCAAGGCGAACCTAACGGTTTCAGTTTTGGGAAAGTCCGACGGTCGGATCTTTCGGTATAATCGTTTAAAGGCATGATTCCAAAATGCGAACTACCACGCTCGATTCGTTTACTTTTAATTTGTATATATATAATTATATATAAATATAATTCCTATATATATATAAATATAATTCCTTCATCCATTTCATTATTGTGATTATCATAACAAGTAAAGAACACTTGATTTCATAACATTTTGATATATAACATAACACACAATAATGTTTATTTTATTTTAATTCACACACACATCCTAAACATAACAATGTATATTTTTCTTTTATCCTCCAATTTACACAAAAAATGTATTTTTCGTGTATCATTCCAATTTAACAAAAATGAAGATTTTTGTGTCTTTTAATTTTTCTAACAAAAATGTAATATATTTTGGTGTCAACTTCAATTCTACAAAAATGAATATATTTTTGTTTGTTTAATTCCAATGTAACAAAAATAATAGCTTTGTTATTCTTTCAACGCAAAACAAAAATAATAATTTTGTTTATATCTTTCAATGCAAAACTAAAATGATAATTTTGTGTCAATCTTTTCTATACAAACAAAATGATGATCTTGTGTTTTAATCTTTTCACATGAAAATGTAAATTTCATACCCTTACTCTTTTTGACGAAATCAATTCATTAAAATGTAAATTTCCATCGTCATGACTTTCATTGAAAACCTATTTACATAAAAATGTAAATTCCATATCTTTAATCTTTTTAATGAAAATCCAATTACATAAAAATGTAATTTTCTTCTTAATTCTGTAAATTTCACTTCTAAATTCTTTTAATGAAAATCTATTTACATTAAAATATAAATTTCACTTACTTTAAATCTAATTACATGAAAATGTAATTTTCTTCTTTAAGTACTATTTACATGAAAATGTCAATCAATCCTTTAATCTTAATTACATGAAAATGTAATTTTTCTCCTTAAATCTTAATACAACAAAAATGTAAATTTTCTTCTTAATTCTAATACATAAAAATGTAAATTTTCTTTTTAATCTAATTAAATTAAAAATGTAACTTTTCTATTTAATCTAATTACATTAAAAATGTAACTTTTCTTTTTAATCTAATTACATTAAAATGTAACTTTTCTTCTTAATTTAATTACATTAAAAATGTAACTTTTCTTCTTTTTTTCCTTTTAATCTTCATACATGTGAAATGTAAACTTCGTAATTTTAATCTAATTACATTAAAATGTAACTCTCCTTTTATACCAATTGACATTAAAATGTAACTTTTCCATTTATAACAATTTAATTTAAAATGTAACATTCTTTTTACGCCAATTTACATTAAAATGTAACTTTATTTTTATGTCAATTTACATTAAAATGACATTTTTGTTTATCCTTTTTTTTTTAATTTTTTTATGACCAAAAGTAAATGTTTTTGTTTCATTCCTTTATAAATGACAAAATGTGTATTTTTCTCTTTTAATGTGACAAATATGTCCATTTTTAATTCATTTCTTTTAATGTGACAAAAATGTCCATCTTTAATTCATTTCTTTTTAATAGAAGCAACTTATATTAGAAATGAAAATTTTAATGTCCAACCTTTCTATTGTAATAATTTTACATAAAACATGAAATCTTTTTCTTTGGATAAAAATGACCATGAAAATGCAACTTCATATTCCTAACTTTTATTGTAATTCTATTTGACAGTAAAACATAACATCATGTTTCTAACTTTTTACTGGAATCCAAGTGACAATAAATATATGTTCATTTTTGGTAACAATAATATGACACTAAAAATATTCATTTCTAATGCATTAACATGACACTTAAAAATACAATGTTCATTTTCAACGTATTAACATAACACTAAAAATAATGTTCATTTTAATGTCGATTTCATATCGCTTTTTATATTACTACATATGATAATAACTAATATTTTGGGTGTCAATTATTATGTCCATTCCTCAAATTAATACATGTAATCACCTTAAACTTTGGTGTCAACATATGGTGCCAAACTTCATATTAACACATGTAACAACAACTAGACTTTGATGTTAACATTCATATCATGTACATAATACTACATGTAATAAACTCTAAGTTTTGGTGTCAACATTCATATCATATTTACATAATACTACATGTAATAAACTCTAAGTTTTGGTGTCAACATTCATCTCATATTTACATAATACTACATGTAATAAACTCTAAGTTTTGGTGTCAACATTCATATCATATTCACATAATACTACACGTAATAAACTCTAAGTTTTAGTGTCAACATTCATCTCATATTTACATAATACTACATGTAATAAACTCTACGCTTTTATTTCTAACCTTTTTTTTATTTTAATGAAGTGACAATATAAATGTAACTTCATTTCTAATCATTTTTATTTGTATTCAACAACATTAAAATCAAATCCTTTAATGTAAATTTTTTCTCTGTAAAATACAACATTAAAAATTATAATTTTTTAATGTAATCTTTTTTATTTTAAAATATCAACATAAAAAATTATACCTTTTTAATGTAAAACTCTTTATATAAGATAATGACATTAAAAATTGTAACTTTTTAATGTAAAACATTTTATTGTAATCTATTAACATTAAAAATTGAAGCTTTTTAATGTAAACCAATTAATATAATAGGATGACACTAAAAATCTCAACTTTGTATTCTAATTTTAATCCATATTTATAGATCTAAAATAAAAATAAGATTTTTATTTCAAATCTAAATCCAACCACAACTAGAGATTAAAGAAAGAGTTTTAATTTCAGATCTATATCTAACAACATGGGATAACAATCAATACAAACAACAAACACAAATTTCTAACTCAATCATCACAGATATAAATTGATTTACATACATACAAGGATTTCAGATAGCGAGAATAATTTAATTTTAATTAATAAAATAAGAAATCTCACATCATTTTAATATCTGTTCAGTTCAGATCTGAATTTTCTCTGAATTTTGATTTGCTACTTTTCTTCAGTTCGGTTTTTCTCGATTTCCATGCCCTTACTTCGACTTTCAGACGAAATGATCAAAGGAAAAGTTGTTCGTTTATGTCTTGGCTACATTTTCTCCAACTGGGCCATTGCCTAATTCTCCACGTTTTGGCTGGAATTCACCAAAATCCGAAATCATTTTTTTTTGTGTTCAAACTCGGATATCGGCGAATCCGTGTGACGATAGGTGCTAAATTTTTCGTGGTAAGTAGTGTTTATAGAGATGAACAAAACCCAGAAAGGGTTTTTGTTGATTTGGTTCTGATTTGAAGATATAATTTGTTGAAGTTTCAGGGTGTTTTGTGCAAAGGAATTTTAGTGGAAAAAGTGAGCCGCCATTAGAGAGATGGAGATGGAGACTAGAATTAGGTTTAGAAAATGGATTAGGGCTGGCTAAATGATAATATATAGGCAATTGTAAATTTTAATTCAGCCCCTCTTTAGTTTAAACACTTTCAATTAAATAATGATTAGCCTTCATGTAATATAATTCTATTACTTTTTAGTCCTTTTCGTGGTTTTAAAATTCGTACGAACACATAAGTTATCCAAATTTTCTAAAAATTGGAACATAACTATTTCTCGACGATACAAATTCAAAGAAAGTGGTTTCGTAAAATTCGGTATCCGTATGAATTATTTATGAATTTTTAATGTACAGAAATTGACCGTTTTCAGTGAAAAATTAATAACAACCAAATAATGACTCCAAAAATTACTAATTTTGGAATCTAAAAATAATTTAATATTCCGGATCCAAAGAAACTGGTTTCGTCGGATTCAGAGGTCATTTGTAAAATGGCTATTTTCAAGGCGTATATATTAAATATTAAAAATACATTTTTAAACAAATAATTTTCGAAACTCGAAATATATAAGTGTTTATACTTTTTAAATGCAGAAACAACATTCTGAACTCAATGGAAGTGGTTTCGAGTCCAAATTCCTTCATATGCAAAAGTAGCATTTTTGACCTTTATATATTATATATATAAATTTCATAGCGACCTTTCTAAATTTTAATTTTGACATAACTTACAAATTACAAACTGAAACCTAATTTTCTTAAATTCATTATAAAGATATCATCAATACGGTTCTAGCGTTTCTTGTTTCGTCTAATTTTGACTTATAATGAATTTTATATATTTTTCCAAAGTTGAAAAACGAATTTTGAAATTACCGTGCCTTTTCGGGCTTGGAATAGAATTAATATAAATTTTAAGTCTTACTTCAAATAAAATAATTTTTTAATCGTTATTATTTAAAATAAATTATTTTAAATATCAAAAACACATTAAAATAACTTAAAATAAAATTTTTAAATTGGGCCCAAAATTCAGGGCTGTTACATGAAAGGGTTGTGATTGCCGTTATCCCTATCATATTGAGAAGTGCCGCCCCTCAAGAGGCGCCGAATCAAACTGGCGAACAAGTTGTTATTAAAGAATTACTGCACATTGTCAAGATCATGGATGGTGCCCCCATCATCGAATCTGAGATTATGAAGGGGGTCTTTGCTGATTTCTTGCTTCCGCTTCGATATTGCCCCCAGGTAGTTGTTCGAGTCATTCGACCCGACCGGGTTCCTGATCTTCGAATTATTGCGTTCTTGCTTGGAGCCGAGTATGGAATTCGAGTTGGAGCTAAAGCTGGTCGTGCATAACCTGAGTTTGTTACGATTCTTGCATTCTCATCTAGGTTGTTGCAGGTAGCTATTCCATTGCCCATGTTTCCATCCACGACGTTCTGAATCGAAGCCGCAAGCTGCATGCCTGCTGACGGGTTCGTGTTCAACCTGAGATGATGGTTGTTATCTGACTGGGATGAATTCGTCATTGCTTGAACTTAGATTTTATCAATTCCAGCGAATTGATGATTTTTGCTCGGCCTTCCAATTCAGCACCGGCGCCCCCAGCGTGAAGTCTTAAAATAGATTAGGATTGGCCTCGGGCTTCTTGGTTCCACATGAGCAGTAGCCGTCAATTAGGCTTCTGTCATTCAATTCTGAATATACACATCGATTAGTTGAACTATGTTGCCTAAGGCTCATATTCCGTGACCTCATCCTCGGGGGTTTGTTCTGAGTAGTAGACTTCGAATCCATGTATTTCATACTCCCTCTTCGCATCATGAGTCAGAGATGGGTGAAAATCGATGTGTTGGTACTCGGTCCATGCTAATGTCTTGTCTCCAATCCAGGCCCTAATTGCTGCATAGGATATGCCCAGCCTTATCTGAACTTTCCATTCTGGAAGTAAGTTGGGACCACCAGATGGACGTTCTCTTTGCATCTATTTTCTGGTCTTCAAGAGGCCTGGGTCACCCTTCTAAACGCGACCCTTTGTTCGCTTTCCATTGGCATGCTGCTGTTGTTGTGAGTGAGGCCCTCGCATTCTTGACTAGTTACCTTTTGTAAACCTGCATTTAGTAATTAAAATTTTGTTTCTTTCGCATTGTCTTGTACCTGCGAACATTCCATAATTGGTTATGCATTTAAACATTTGAAACGCAAATGGTCAAATAAGTCATGAAGTGTTATAAGTTGTCAATGCAATTATATATGAAAATGCACTAAAATAGTATGTGTGTACAGGTATGCCCCCAATCAATCATTAACTTAGTGCCTGGCCAGGGCTTGTTGAGGATTGATTAGGACCATAACTGTGTTGCCCCCATGTCCGGACATGGAGGATTCGGGCTCAGCTTTCATTCTTTTTGTAATGACCCGCATTTTTAGCTGTCGAAAATGTAATTATTTAATATCGAGTTGGCGATATCGATAACCAGTTAGAGTTAATCGATTAAAGTTAGAGTTAATCGATTAGAGTTAGAGTTAAATAGTTAGAGTTAATCGATTAGAGTTAAAGTTAACCAGATAGAGTTAATCAGTTGAGTTAAATGAGTCGAGTTAATCAAGTTGAGTTAAATGAGTCGAGTTAATCAAGTTGAGTTAAATGAGTCGAGTTAATCAAGTTGAGTTAAATAAGTTAAGTTAGTCAAGTCGAGTTAGTCGAGTCAAGTTAATCGAAGGGAGTTATCGATTATTAGTTAATCGAAAGGAGTTATCGATTATTAGTTAATCAGAAAGAGTTATCGATTATTAGTTAATCGAAAGGAGTTATCGATTATTAGTTAATCGAAGGGAGTTATCTATTATTAGTTAATCGAAGGGAGTTATCGATTATTAGTTAATCGAAAGGAATTATCAATTATTAGTTAATCGAAGGGAGTTAATCGAATTTAGTTATTCGAAAGTGAGATTATTGAATATAGTTTATTCGAAAGGAGTTAAATCGAATATAGCTTATTTGAAAGAAAGAGATCGAATATAGTTTATTCGAAAGAGTGAGTTAATCGAATATAAGTTTTTTGAAGAGAGATAATCGAATATAGGTTATTCAAAGAAGAGCTAATCAAATAGAGATTACTCAAAGAGAGTTAATCGGCGAATTCGATTATATCGAATTCGGGAAAGTACTTATACTTTCCGTTGTTTAAATCAAGATTTATTTATTTATAAATCAGGTGTTTATTTATTCACATTAAAGAATAAAAGTTATAATTGAAGTTAGATATTTCGAAAGTAGGGATTATAACGTTATTGTTATAACCAATGTTTCTGTAAAAGAAGTGGATTCGTAAATAGAATCCGAGAGTTACGTAAGGAAGTTTGTTAAAGGTTTAAAAGATAAACTTTGACTATTTCGAAGTTAAAACGTTGTTCAGTTAAGGTCTGAGAGGTAATTATACCCCAACTTGATTGACTTCCTTCTTAACTAAGGAATGGTAAGGTTTGATCGTGAATGATGGTTAAGTGAATTTAGTTAATTTAGTAAATGGTTTGAGTTGGCGTCGCGATGTTTTATTTAAACATATGTTTAAACCAAATGAAGGAGCTTTGGAAATGTTTTCCAAATAAGAATCAGAAATGTTTTCTAATATAGAAAACAAGAAATGGAAATGTTTTCCATTGTTAATAACGTATAATTTCTAAATTTAGAAAATAAAAAATGTTGAATATATGGAAACAGGAGATGAAAAATGAATAAGTTAAATAGAGAGATAAATGTTAAATGATGATTGATCGATATGATTTCCATCTGGAAATAATATCATTGTTTGCACACATGTTTTTCTTTGATAGTTAACTCACCGACTATCGAAGTTTTTGACCATTTTAACATTCTTAATATGGAGAGACCGGTTGGATTATTATCCGAAGAACCACTCCGTATTGGCATAAGCGTTGTGAATCATATATGCCAAACATAATTGAAGACGGAGTAAAGTGCAAGGGCTGTTGTATAAATCTTAGGTAAAGATTGCCTAAGATGGATGTACTGAATAGTGCCTTCGGTTTGTCTAGTCTCAGGACAACCTGCATGGAAGAATGTCTGACAGAGTATATTTAATAGATCGTGTAAGTTGATCTCTTCAAACGTATTTACGTTTGGTTGTGGAGGAATTCGTTTCTCGTAGCTGTATGCCCGTGGTATTTTTGGGGAAATTAATTTGTGATTTGGCGGGTATGATGATGTTACATTCAAAGTGAATAAATGTGTGATCTGTCAGAGATAAGCGTGGCCTCCAGCCTCACAACCGGGAAATGACAAAAATCGGGCAGGAAGCATGGCTATGTAGGTCGCACCTATTAGGGTGTATAATCACCTGATCTAGAGTTTCATTTACTTCTAAAAATCTATTGTCGATGTTGTCCCATTCGGGAAACGGTTGTTGATCCCAACCGTTGGTGATATACATTTGATACACTCAAGCGAAATGAGTGGTCGGTTATGTGTGGCCGAGTTGCAAGATGTTCTCGTTGAACCCAGTGTATTCTTCTCTAGAGGTACACTAGCGAAAGGTGATTCCATACCTTGTCATAGTGGGAAATCCATTACCCAATACGTGCTTTCGGTTTTGATTGTATACTATATATGTAGAACGTGAGATGAAAGCGTTTCTGCTAGATGATTATTATATTGTGGTTGATAGACATTATTATAATATCAAAAGGTTTTTGATATAAAGATATTTTGGATTCTCATAAGGGAAAACCCGTTCCGTTATACGGAGTGATCTTATGAGATATCGTTTACTTGTTCTCAAACTGTTTTAAACTGTTTTACTCATACCAGTCCCATGACTGACCCGGAGTTTATTTATTTTTTGTTTCCCCTAAACTGTTGGGTGCCCAATTTTGTATGGGCAGTCAAGTAGTCAGGAATTTACAGATATACTTGAAGAGCTGGAGCAGGAGGCTTCAAGATTATATAGCTATAGTTATTTCCGCTGTGTTGTAAGTGTTATACTCTGATAATGTTATTGTATACATATACTGATTTTATTTCAAGGATATGTTATCTATTATATGTTGTTCGTTCCGCTGTGAGATTCGTGTTACTCTGATGTTGTATCTTCTTCTTCTATTCTAAGTTTCTATCTTATTTATTCTCACCCTTTAATTTCTTTCATTTACTACCGGTATTTTCAATCCTTGGATGTTCGATATGTGTTGTATATCGGATAACCAAGATCGCCCTTTTTCCGGGTCGTTACACTTTTTTCCAGTCGTGTAACAGGATAGGAGCCCTTGAGTGGCATGTGTCATCATGCTTTTATACTCTCCTGATCCTTCAGCGGGGTAAGAGTTCTTGTGGCGCTAAGTGTCTAGCACCTTTATACTCTCCCGATCCTTTAGCGGGTTAGAGTTCTTGGGCACCAATCCATGGTGCATTTATACTCTCCCAATTCTTTAGAGGGTTAGAGTTCGAGCTCGGTTCTTAGTCTGCTCACCGATTCTTCAGCAGGGCAGAAGTTCTGGGGGCGCTGAGTCTCTAGCGCCTTTATACTCTCCCGATCCTTCAGCGGGGTGGAGTGTTGTCAAGGCGGTTTTTAACATGGTGCACCTTCATGCCTTGTGGACGTCATCTTTGCGTCCTTTATACTCTCTCTCGAATCTTGAGAGTTAGAGTCATGGATCAAGTGGTCTTTAATCATGGCGCGCCCATAACAATCGTCCTAGATTTATATTCCTATCCAAGCTCCGAGGATTAGAGTTTATCAGAAAGTGTTTGCCAAGGCTTTGTGTTCCTCCGAACAATCTACGGGAGGAGTGGTTGGCGCCAAACTCCGGGTACCTGCATCATTCATATCGCACGAATTAGTCATGTCAATAACTCAAGTGGCATGTAAAAGCAAATTTCATGATTGAAAAGTAAGGATATTAATGGGCACTGCTGCCCCTCTGTCGGGATTCATGTAATCTGGTGGCATCGAGGATAGGATTGAGACATATATGCAGTCACACCGCGTCCATCTGGAGTCGGATTCCGACTTTGCAATTCGATGATTTATGTGCAATTATCTTGTAGTCTGCCACGTGTGAGCCAAGGATTGGATGGTCATCTCGGATCCACCTTAAGCTATACAACTTTCTTTAAATGGAGGGCGTGGCTTTGTAAACGAGCAGTTCAATCGGGCTCGTTATGGTAATGATCTATAATTCCTCATGAGGGTGTTAGAAGCCTAATTGGCACCAGATCCTAGGTACCTACACCATCCACAAATTAATTCATATGATTTAATCACATCAATTACTCATAAATCATGCAAATACAAGAGTCATGGCTAAAGAATAATCCTGTTAAAGGCATGGATATCATTCAAAGCAGAAATGGCATTGTAGGTTCTGTGCAGGTCCATTTTGCTTTGCCCTATCTCTTCCAGTGAAGGGCTGCCAAAGTACCTTAGTTGATGAAGGATATCTTTTCAAAATATCGTGGGGCGGCAGTCCCAAAAATGAATAGACCTTGATCGGGGTCTTGAGATGGCAAAGACGGTTATATAAGTATCACAGGTGAGTGATGAGGTCGCATCTCCTTTGAATCGCATTTTTGCCCCCATGCTGAGAGTAAGGATAGAGTGCTAGGAAGTCATGACTGTATCGCTAATGGTAGCATATCATCGCATTGGTGTTAGGATGGCAATTGGCATGAGAACAATGGATTCATTCTTATAGAAATTTTTGCACTTTCTATGCTAGGAAATAAGATATTACTACTGGTGAAATAGTCGTATCTCATAAATTTGTTGCTATGCCTTCGATCCCATATCGGGGACAAGAGGATGGTTTGCAGACAATCATTCAACATTTGGGCTCAAGTGTTCCAAACCTTTAACTTGTCAATCTTTGAGCAAGACTAAGGCAGTCGGTTATACAAATCTAGGATGTATCAGCCTTGAATCAGATGTAATCTCGAGCGAACCGCGCTCGAATTTCTAGTTGCCCCCACTGCCTGGGGCACGAGTTTTCTTGGCATATAATCGATGAAGGGAGTGGAAGTGTGAATCTTCACTTTCTAACACCAAAATGTCGTTCATCAGAAGTTTCATTCGTGTACATTTCCAATCTCGCGGGAAGTTGACTAGTGAATCTGTCTAACCATTCAGGGCGGTGAATTCAGCAATGAGATTCGTTGATTTCTATCTCGGGACAACCTTCCAAGGGAAATAAGCCATGTCGCCTTGCACGTCATATCTTAAGGCATAACGAACGATGGTACGCCATTCATTCACATTGCCGAAAGCATTCCTTGCTGCAGGAAGTTTCTTACGGAGGTTGTCAATGATTCTCATTTAGGTGTAGTATCCAACACTGGATCAACTTCCATCTGATCAATGGTCAGAGTTTGTAGTGTCTTGATTGGGATCATCTCTATCGTTTCTAGATTTTCGGAACTTTCTCACTAAACTAGATTATTCGCCTTTTGATTTTCCATTCGTAGGACATGAGATATGTTATAACGCTTCAATCCATCCAACGACACTTCTTCCTATTCTAGGTGAGCTGCGAATTGTGGTTCTTCCACCTGGAATTCCTTTCGGGGATTATCTGCAAAATTCCATCGTTGGACCGTCGATCATTTCATGCATTGTCTGTATACAATTTCCAAATGCTTGATTTCATCTTTCATTTCGAGGGGCCATTTTCTTCATATAACATATCCTCTTTGGGAACGGTATATTCAGTGATGAAGTTGGCTAATGCTTGCCCTCATATGGACCTCTTTAGGAGGGAATTAAGATCAAACTGATTCAACTCTATGTTCCTTTCGAGCAACTTTCCAGATGCCTCAGGTCGCTGCATGCCCTGTCATAGCGGCTAATGAGTGTGTATCACAATAGGATGAACTAGGAAGTAGCGGGGGAGCTTTCTCAGAACAATTAGCAAGCTGTAGACAAGCTTTTCAATCTTTGGGTAGTTGCGTTCTACCACGGCTACCTTCTTGCTCACATTATAGGCTAGTTTTTGGACCCCATCCTTCTTACCTGCAAGTGGTGCCAATTTTCCTGCCATGCATCAGACAACTTTAATTCTTTGTTGTTCATGAATGTTTAGGATCATTGCAATTTGATCAGGGTTGATTTCGATCCTGTGTGAGCTAACTATGAGGCCAAGAAGCTTTCCTGATGCAATCGGCAAACAAACATTCCAAAGGGTTTAGTTTTATTCCAAATATTGAACATCTCTGTTAGATTTGAAACGTGATAGGTGGATCGCTCAAACTCCAAAAGAGTATCATATACATGGACTTCCATGAGCTTCCAAGGCAGATGCTTTCCCTGGACCGAGCATAAGTCTTATTTGTTGTAGAAGGCAAGTAAGTTCCCTTGTTTGGAAGAGGTCTATATGAGATCCAATTTCAAGACCTTAGTCAGGTCGGCGTCGACAGTTGGAACATGTGTAGTTACGTCATTAGATGTTAACCTTCTGCATCCCAAATCACCATCCTCTCTGGGATCTATGTCTTCGAGCAGATCATCGGGTAATTCCTTTTGTGATGCTCCCTTTATTCGCAATATTGATGCTTCCTTCACACTCCATTTCTTCTAGAGGGGAAGCATCTCTGGGTTTCATGCCATCTGTGTTGCGTAGCATATTCTATCTAGCTAAATAGTCAGCTTCTCCAATAACTTGGTCACCATGGTTCATTCCCACTCTATCTTCGGTTGGGATATTTAGCAATAGGCACTAGGGTGCAATGCAGGCTCTGAATAGTATTGGAGCTAGTTTGTCTGGACCCTGATCAGATAAGCTTGAATACGACAGCATAGCTTGGAGGCTTCAGGTAATGTTCGTGTGTTCTGTCACAACGAAAGTAGCTTGTGAGGCTTCAGGTAATGTTCATGTGTTCTGTCACAACGAAAGTAAGATTGATTCATATTTACTTTGATCTCAAAATCTTATCTCTTGACCAAGGTCATATGATGGTTGGTGAGCAGTCAAGTTGCTATCATCCGGACAAGGATCCATATGTCCAATCATGGCCTGCGGTGGTTCAATTGGTATCTGACTCTAGGAACCAAAGTGTGTTGATCTAACCCTCATTCGATGGAAACCAATCTCCCTCTATGCGGTTGATGGAAAATAGGCATTGCAAAGGTTAGCCAAGCTATTCGGGGAGCAAACCAGAGAACATTTGTCTTTCATTACATCATTCAAGTGGAGGGTAACTTTGTAGTGCGAAGATCCTTATTTGCTATCGGACATCCCATCATTGAGAAGGTCATTGGGATCTTCTGAGTCATCTTCAGGATAGTATCCAGATCGTTCTATGTTAATGGCATCTGGGACTTCATCAGTTGGACAGGTTTAAATCATGTAAACTAGGTGATTACTACTCGTTCAGGAACATCATCAGTTGCATTGGTGAAATCTATACATCATCAGGGCTCTGGAGGAGGTTGTTGTGATACAATAATTATCTCGTATATTGTCGTATCCAGCATGTCAAATCTTTTCAATAGCTCCTCATATTGAATAACATCAATAAATAGGTGTTATAGCTCTGGGAAGAATCTCATTCGTTGTCAATTAGCTGTCGATACGATCAGACTATCTACCGAATCTCGATTGGTAAGTATTAACTATAGGACAAAACATAATCCGAGCCGAAGGCGAGGGCGTCAGCGGGTCCGGGCGCAGCGCCGGTGGGGGTCCGGGGCCCCACAGTCCCGGCGGTAGTTAGGTCGAAAATGTGGGCACCGCACGATTTTTTCGATTTTGCAAGATGGAGCCTTTTCTGAAATGATCCGAAAATCGTATTTTTTTCCAAAAACTATCACTTTTTCAAGTTGGGTCGTGACCCTTGTTTTTCATTACTTTTCTATGTAGCGGGTCGAGTACACCAGTTCGTGTCGCGGTTCGGACACCTCCGCTGGATCGTGGTTCAGGGGTCCCCTACTGTTCGTGGCTCAGCAAGTCTTCGGATCGCTGGCACCTCTTCGGGTCGTGAATCGTCGTATCATTAGCTGTTCTATATGAGCTCTACACTGTGGTTCGTGGACCCAATATACCCGGCATCGGTTCGGGTCGTGGGTGCATCCTGAGACCGGGTCGTGGTCTTCTCTTCGCGAGCCGGTGGGTGAGGACGTGCGTTTCTTTGATTTTCTGCTCTTCAGGACCGGGGCGGGAACATCTTCACGAGCCATTGAATAGGCCTTCACGACCAGACAACGTTCCACGAGCCCTGCTCACGAGCCAGTTCACGAACGCTTCGACCTGCTCCTGCGAACCATCTGTTCGCTCTTTATTCGCTTGGGAAGTTTGCAATTCCTTGCTCCTTTTAGGAGCCATGGAGTTCTGATTTACTGAAATCAACGGAATCTTCAAAAATGGTAGGAACGCGGATTATTTTCTTTTGACTTAGAGATCCAAATAGTAGAACAACAATCCGTTAGGCTGAGAATTCAATTCTCAGTGAAAGCACCAAAATGTTAGACCAAAAAATGGTCCTAACACCCAAATTGTCGTATTTAGAGCATAGGATATGATGAAATAACTGAAAAATACGAGAAAAAGCAAGACAACAAGATTTTTATAGTGGTTCGGCGTTAACGAGCCTACGTCAATAAAGATTGTTTCTTAATCATTCGAATTCAATGAATAATTCTCTCTGAATTCATTGATTTTATTGAGGAAGATGGTGGTTATTCATGGGGAAGTGTTAGCCATGGTAGCAATGGATGTTGAGATGTCAAAAGTCCCCTGAAAATGCCCTCTGGAGGTGTATTTATAGCTGTAGGAAAGCCCATATGGTGATCAGGTCATGGTAGGACACATGGCACCTGATCCGGAAAGTAGGAGCGATCATAGCCTTGAGAATAGGTAAAAATCTACACGTGTAGTAGCGGGTCCTGGTCGCGGTTCATGATCCGACGGGGTGAGCTGGTGATGGTCAGGCCGGGTCATGGTCACGAACCGATCCCAGGGGTAGTCACGATCTGACCCTATGGGGTGGTCACGATCTGAACCCAGGGGGTGGTCACGATCCGACCCCAGGGGGTGGTCACGATCCGATCTTCAAAAAAGCCAAAATGCAGGTTTTTTCCATATTTCTGTATGCGTTCACGGAAACGGACGTAACTTTCAAACCGTAAGCCCGATTGGACCAAACGAAAGCTCTACTTGAAGCTAATTCAGAAGACTACAAGTAATCGATGTGTTTAGATCCAAAGGAGGTCATTTGATAGGGGTTTCGGTCCAGTTTATACTGATGTTGTGATTTTGACCAAACTGCCCTGTGTCTTCTGACAATGCTTCCAATGCCAGAGAGTAATGTTATCCAGAGATTCCATATGTGACAGCATTTGCCAAAAAGTGTGTTAACATGATCTTTGCTTTGGGTAGCCTGCTCACAAAGCAGGCTAACACACACACACTCATATATATATATATATACACAACCAATAGAAAATTCCAAAAACCCTATTTTCCCCAAACATAACACAGCCGCCGCCCCCTTTATCTTCAATGGCTGAAAACGCAGCCATCTTCTTCCCCTTCTATCTCCTCAATTTTTTTATGATTTTCAAGAAGAAAAAAAACTCCAAACACTTGATCGAAGAACTCGACGAAGGCTACAACATTAACGGTTACGATCATCTCTGGTTTCGAAATGAGTGGGAGTTTCTGCCGTGAATACCTGGGAAGAAGACGACAGGTTCAAGAGAATGGTTAAAGAATTTTATTTTAAGTAGTTATTTAATTATTTAAATGAAGCCATTAGTATTTAAAATACCATATCTTGTATAAATGAAATCAGAATCTGACGAAACGAATTGCATTGCGATCATGGTGGAAAATTCTACAACATGGAACTGACTAGAGCTTAAACGGAGATTTTGGAAATTCAGATAAAACCAAGGTGAGATCTCTATTTTTTTTAATAAATTTAATTATTAATCGTGATGTGAGATTTCTTCTTTTATATAATTATTTAATTTATTTGTTATGTGACGATTGTATGTGTATGACTAAGATCTGATATGTGATGATATTGTGGATGATTTATCTGTTGGTTAGTGACGTATAAACACAGATTTGTATCATTTCAATAAAAATAAATCATATTGTTGTATTATTGGTTTGGATTAGAATTTCCATTTCAATAAAAATAAATCATATTGTTGTATTATTGATTTGGATTAGAATTTCCATTTTAATAAGAATAAATCATTTTGTTATAGTGTTGAATTGGATTAGATTGTCAATTCAACATTAAAACATTATTTTGATTATTTTTGTTGAATTGAATTAGATTGTCAATTCAACATTAAAACATTATTTTGGTTATTTTTGATGAATTGCATTAGATTGGCAATTCAACATAAAAACATTATTTTAATCATTTTGTTATATTGAATTAGATTGTCAATTCAGAATAAAAACATTATTTGGATTATTTTGTTGAATTGAAATAGAATTGTCGATTCTATATAAAACATCATTTCACCATTTTTATTTAATTGAAATAGAATTGCAAATTCAATGTAAAATATTATTTTGTCATTTTATTGGATTTAATAGAATGGTCAATACAATTGAAAATATAGATTGAAATAAAAATTGTTCTTTTATTTGCATTCTCCAATGCAAATATACATTGAATTAAAAATTGTTCTTTTATTTGCATTCTCCAGTGCAAATATACATTGAATTAAAAATTGTTCTTTTATTTGCATTCTCCAATGAAAATATACATTGAATTAAAAATTGTTCTTTTATTTGCATTCTTCAATGCAAATATACATTGAATTAAAAATTGACCTTTTATTTCCATTCTCCAAAGCAAATATACACTAAATTAAAAATTGTTCTTTTATTTGCATTCTCCAATGCAAATATACACTGAATTAAAAATTGTTCTTTTATTTGCATTCTCCAATGCAAATATACATTGAATTAAAAATTGTTCCTTTATTTGCATTCTCCAATGAAAATATACATTGAATTAAAAAATGTTCTTTTATTTGCATTCCCTAATGCAAATATACATTGAAAGATAAAAATGTTCTCTTATTTGCATTCTCTAATGCAAATATGCATTGAGATAAAAATGTTCTTTTATTTGCATTCCCTAATGCAAATATACATTAAAAGATAAAAAATATTCTTTTATTTGCATTCTCTAATGCAAATATGCATTGAAATAAAAATGTTCTTTTATTTGCTTTATTCAATGCAAATATACATTAAAATAAAGATGTTCTTTTATTTGCATTCCCTAATGCAAATATACATTGAAAAATAAAGATGTTCTTTTTGCATTCTCTAATGCAAACATACATTGAAAAATAAAAATGTTCTTTTATTTGCTTTATCCAATGCAAATATTCATTGAAATAAAAATGTTCTTTTATTTGCCTCCTCCGTTGCAAATAAACATTAAAATGAAAAGCTACATTTTTGTTTGCAATTTTAGATGCAAACAAAATATGATTTAAAGAGTTGCATTTTAGATGCAAACAAAAACATTTAATAAAGATTATATTTTTATTTGCATATTTTAGATGCAAATAAACATCGTAGTTAAAAGATTATATTTTTATTTGCATATTTAGATGCAAATAAACATCGTAGAAAAAGATTATATTTTTTTTGTATATTTGGATGCAAATAAACACCATAGGAAGAAGTTGCATTTTTGTTTGCAAATTTAGTTGTAAACAAAACATTAGAATAAAAGTTACACTTTGTTTACATTTTAGATGTAAATAAGTACATGATTTAAATGGTTACATTTTTATTTGAAATTTTGATATAAATGAAAAGCATAGAAATAAAGGTCATATTTATATTTACATTCTAGATGTAAATAAAAGCTAGTATTTTTAAGAGTCTCATTTTTATTAATATTACATATGAAATAAAAGAATTGATTTAAATGTTAAATTGTTTATTGTTACTTTAGGTACAATAAAAATAGTAAAATCAAAATCATGTCTTATTTGTTATTTGGTTTCAATGAAAGGTGTGGACATTAAGAGAATATATTCTCAATATAATTTGTTTGCCATTGGAAATAATTAGTTATCAAAAACATGATTTATTTCAAATCATCATTTTTATCATGTTAGAAGAATTAGGAAAATCATATGTATAAATCTCTAACATGAATATGGATTGCGCTTGGTTTTTTTGTGATGGTTGAGATAATAGGAATCACCAAATAGATTTATATTTATATTTATATATAAATATAAATTAAAATTTAACGAATCGCGCGCGTAGTCTGCGTTTCGGAAATCATAATTTTAAACGATTATACCGTAAGATCCAACCGTCGGATTTTCTCAGAACTGGAACCGTTAGGACCGTTCTGGGAAGTTCTATCTGATGATATAAATTTTGTCAAAATCCAACGGTTAGATTTTAAGATATGTGTAAAACACATTTTGGTAAAAACAGCGCTAGGGCCACCCATTGACCTGAAGCGTGGTTTAATTATATTGAGCTATTTTTAAATAAATAAAAATAGCGATAAATTTTTATACATTAATATTAACGATATCAAATGGTTTAAATGATAATAATTCGAAAAATTATTTGAGAAGACCGAGTTCAACTCATTTCAAATAATTTTACGGCGATTTAAAATTGAAGATATCGAAGACGACGATTGAAGACCGACGATCTTCACGTCGAAAAGATAACTACTAATGCCTGGCATTGGCTAGCTACCAATAAAGGGTTAAAGTTGTAGTTGTCCGGATGCACTTGTTGATCGTCCGGATACGCGAGCACCTAGGTGACTCCGGTTTCGTTCAGACCCAGAACGGACTTGTAAATGGATGCATGTCCGACATTTAATTTCATGCCATGTAAATTAACTGATATATATTAATATATTTCTGAGGTGGCGAAGGATTTATCCTCTTGCTAAACACCCTTCTTTGAGACACACGAGCTCGAAGGTTATATATTGGTATTTATCGATCGCATGGTATGGACTGTCAATGTGACATGCCAAGATGCAATTGATCGGGGCTTTTGTTAAAAAGCAGAGCCCTGTGGATGATCAAAGCATAGCCTATTTAGGCATAGCTTTGTGTATTTCGTTACCTCGCGAGCCTCACACCTTGGTAGAGTCAAAAACGGGACAAGAGAACGCTAGGAGTGCACACGTTTCTTTCTAGCTAGAAATGGTGTTTGGGTTTTTACACGACCCAGCATTTTTTACTTATGTGGTTGATGGAATGAGGCACCTTAGATTTTTATTGGTCGCCAATGGCCAATGTATAGGTCCAATAGGATCGGGAAGCGTGTGTTCAGGCATAACTAATCCATTAAAGTATTTGTGGATCGGCCCTGCAGGATCCAAGGGTTCGCCAGCGTCCGAATCCTGAGACATTGCTAGAGTGTCTCAAATCGGTTAGGAGATCGTCCCTAGCCTTGACTCATGATGGAAACCAACCTCCAATACGACATTACGGTCTTGATTGTAAACTTATATATGGCGACATAGTATATGGTAGCTATGTCGTCTAGGAACGATACATTTACTTTGAAGTATTTTTGAAACATATTAGACACTAATAATAATATTAAAAATATTATTTTATACGTATCAAGCATTTTTTATCATTATAAGGTAAAACTCTATCCTCCGTTTGCATTGCATTGTGTGATGGGACTTGAGTCTTATAATGATTTCATTTTCTAAAAAGCATTGCGTTGTTTTTTACTTTAAAATTTATAAAACTTATGCACTGGCAATCCGATGGAAGTAAACCCGTTCCGCGTTAGCGGCGTGGTCCTGTGATTTGCCATATTATTAGTTAGTAAAGATTTCTCATACCAGTCCCATGACTGACCCGTAGTTTGTTTCACTTTGCAAACTCCGGTGCCCTCTTTAACACGGGCAGTGGAGTAGCTTTTTGCAGATATTTATCTCTTGAGCAGGATTCTGGATTGAAGCTTATAACTGTGTCCAGAGCATTTGTAGTCTTCCGCTGTGTTAATTTGATTACTCTGCTGCGTTGTATTAAGTTTATTGTAAATTTATCTTCCGCTGTTGTATTATTATTTAATGTACTTTGATATTCTGTACTCTAATGTAACATTATTATAATGATTATAAAAGTCTGCTATTATTTGTTCTAATGTGTTGTATTCCCAAAGTTAACGTATGCGGGATTTGAACGGTCTTGGTCGACTTAGCGATCGATTAGGTACGGGCAAAATCTGCATCGTTACAGTTTTATCGGATGTCCCCTAATGTATCAAAGAATATAATAAAATCTGTATCCTATCATTAGTCTTTTGTTCAGTTTTACTGAATTAATTAATTTAACAGCTTTCAGCTCTATTCCTT
This sequence comes from Allium sativum, assembly GCA_030737875.1. Taxonomy (NCBI): domain Eukaryota; kingdom Viridiplantae; phylum Streptophyta; class Magnoliopsida; order Asparagales; family Amaryllidaceae; genus Allium; species Allium sativum. Next base: position 458,508,987 of record CM060909.1, read on the forward strand.
TTCGAGGACGGTTTGGTGATTATTTATCATTTGTTGTCATTTGTGATGTATGAAATCCATATAACCAAAGTTATATGGTAAATGATTGAGTCGCTTTCCGATTCAGAATATCTTTTATATAAAGATATTTTAAACAAAGATTTTTTTAAATAAAGAATAAATTTTTTAACCAAGATTGTTGGTATTTCAAATTATATTTATTTATTGGAAAATGATTTTGGTTTATCATGAATAATGTTTTTAAATGACATTAGTTCTTTACCCCAGTTAAAGATAAGATTAAATTTTCTTAAATTTAATAATCATAACGTTATGATTTTTGATATTAAAACCGAATTGGAGTTTTAATGAATCTTTAAAAGAAAATTAAAGATTATAATTTAAAAGAATTTATCTTTGATAAAATTAATGGGAACCTTCCCCTAATAATATGAATATTTTATTTAAAATAATATTCTAAATTGGAAAGAGGCATTGGATGTGTCTTTATAGCACTTGATTTTAGATTATAAAAATACGCGAGTTATTCGGAAAGACCGGGTTTAACCCATTCTGAATAATTACTACGACGATTAAAAGTCGAATACATTGAAGACGGTGATTGAAGACCGGCGATCCTCACATCGGATGGATGACTACTGATGCCTGGCATTGGGTCACTCCCAGTAAAGGGTTAATAGTGGTAGTTTGTCTGGACGTACTTGTTGATCGTCCGGATACGCAAGCACCTAGGTGACTCCGGATTCGTTCAGACCCAGAACGGACTTGTAAATAGTTGTGTGTCCGACATTGAATTTCATTCTGTGTAATTAAATTGATACCTATTAATATATATCTATGGTGGCAGAGAATTTATTCTCTTGCTTAACACCCTTCTTTGAGACGCATGAGCTCGAAGGTTATATATTGGTAGTTATCGATCGCATGGTGTGATCTGTCAATGTGACATGCCAAGATGCAATTGATCGAGGATTTTGTTGAAAAGCAGAGCCTTGTGGATGATGATCAAAGCATAGCCTATTTAGGCATAGCTTTGTGTATTTCGTTACCTCGCGAGCCTCACACCCCGGTAAGAGTCAGAAACGACACAAGGGAACACAGGAAGTGCACACGTTTCTTTCTAGCTAGAAGTAGTGTTTGGGTTTTTACAAGGCCCGACATTTTTACTTATCTGGTTGATCGATTTTGAGGCGCCTCAGATATTTTTTATTGGTCGCCAATGGCCAATTTATAGGTCCAATAGGATCGGGAAGCGTGTGTTCAGGAATTGCCAATCCACTAGCGTTATTTGTGGACCGTCCCTGCTGTATCCAAGGGTTCACTGCGGGGGATCCTGAGACATTGCTAGAGTGCCTCGAATTGGTAAGGTGATCGTTCCTAGCCTTGACTCTTGATGGAAACCCAATTTCCAATACAACATCATGCGGTTTTGACTGTAGAACTAGTATGGCGACATAGTATATGGTAGCTATGCCGTCTATGATTAATACATTATGATTGAAATGTTTTTAAAACATATATACACTAATAATAATATCAAATTCGTTTTTACCGTATCAAGCATTTTTGACCATTATAAGGTAAAACTCTATCCTCCGGCTTGCGTTGCATTGTGTGATGGGACCTGAGTCTTATAACGGTTTCATTTTTCTAAAAAGCATTGCGTTGTTTAACGATTTACTTTATTTATGCACTGGCAATTCAATGGAGTAAACCCGTTCCGCGTTAGCGGCGTGGCCCTGTGATTAGCCTTATTACCAGTTAAGTTAAGTAAAGATTTCTCATACCAGTCCCATGACTGACCCGTAGTTTGTTTCACTTTGCAAACTCGGGTGCCCTCTTTTCTACACGGGCAGTCAAGTAGCTTATTTTGCAGATATATTGAGCAGGATTCTGGATCGAAGCTTAAAGCTGTGTCTAGAGCATTGGTAGTCTTCCGTTGTGTTAAGTTAATTATTCCGCTGCATTGTATTAGTTTTGTTGTAATTTAATCTTCCGCTGTATTATTCATCCAATGTACTATGATATTTTGTACTCTAATGTAACATTATTGTAACGTTTATAAAAGTCTGTTGTTATCTGTTCTAATGTGTTGTATTCCCAAAGTTAAAATATTCGAAGATTTCCAACTTTTGGTTCAGACCTGTGTGGTTTATGGTCGATTCAAAGGGTGGGGATTTTTGGGTCTTTACATTTGGTATCAATTTCAATATTTTTTCTATATCAAAGAATGCAAATAAAAGTATAGCTTTTCGATTATATATATATATATATATAAAAGATTACAACTTTCAGCGTTATCGGATCTCACCTTGGTTTTAAAGTAACGTATGTATCAAAGAATGCAAATAAGATGGAAGTAAACCCGTTCCGCGTTAGCGGCGTGGTCCTGTGATTTGCTATATTGTTAGTTAGTAAATATTTCACATACCAGTCCTTGTTGCTAGCTGTGGAGCTGGTTATGCATGATAGGGGGTTCTCGCCATGTTGTTTGGTGGATAACAGTGGGCTTTTACCCCTACATGTCCCTTATTTATTAGGGTTGGTTATTGCAGTCGAGAGGCTGGCCGTAAAACAAGGTGTTTGGGGGATCATCTGTATGTCACGGTGGGAGGTTAACCCACTGCCTGCGGGCCTTTACAGTTGGTATCAGAGCTCTAGTTAGCTCAAATCTTTGGGGTATAACTCGTTAGAACTGAACAAAAGACTCATCAGAGGTAGGATTAGTAGTATCCTACAAAAGAATACTCACTAGAGATAGGATCAGTAGTATCCTAGAATGAGAAAACTCATTAGAGATGGGGTTAGTAATGCCCTAGAATGAGTTGAGAGTGACAAGTTTATAATTAACGTATTTACGATTATATATATATAATCCATTTTAGAAAGCATGATTTTGAATATATAAAAGTTTAATCTATTTGAAAAGCTAATCAACTAATTGATTGATGATTGTGTTGTGTGATTATTAGTTCAACTAATAAAATTATTGAAACCAATAAATGAATTAAAATTGAGTCGGTTAGTTAAACAATTTTTAGCCTCATTTCTTTTCGAGGACGAAAAGATTTTAAGTGGGGGAGATTGTAACAACCCGGGATTTTGGAACCAATTTAATTTTTTTTATTTCAGTAAATTTTATTAGAAAATACGTCAGAATTTAAAATTCCATTATTAAATTAAAATATTTAATAATAATAATAATAATAAGTTTTTAAATAAAATAACACGTTGTTAATGATATTTATAAATATATGTTGATAGGATGATTTATTAATAATATGTTGATAGGTCCGCTTTAATACTTTCCTTGCCTATTCAAAGTGTAACGTTCATCAATTAATAAATTCTTTATGAATAGTTGCATTCGTTTTCAATGCCTTCCCCTCATTGTCATTTTCTTAATGCAACATTAAAAGTAAACACATTTTGAAATAGAAATGTATTGATATGGAATTTACATTTTTAATGTATATACAACATGAAAAATAAAGCATTGACAAATAAAATGTATTGGCATTGACTTATACATTTCTAATGTAAATACTATATTAAAAATAAACATTTTGAAATGAAATGTATTAACATTAGAATTTACACTTTTAATGTAAATGAAACATTGAGAATGTTTTGTCATTAGAATTTACATTTTTAGTGTAAATAATACATTAGAAAAAAAAAAGATTCATTGTATAATAATTTGTGTTCACATTAGAAACTATAATTTTAATGTAATAGATGAATCATTAAAAAGGGATTTATAGTTTGATAAAAAAAATTAACATAATAAAAATGTTTTTACAATAGAAATGTCCGTTTTTTTAATATTAACATTTACATATTAGAAGTAGAACATGTACATTTATTAAATATTTAACATTTACATGCAAACATTCATTTCTAAAAATAATATTTAATCCTGTAGTGTTAGTTTTAATTTCTAACAATTAGCCTTAACCATGCATCCATCTCTCTCCTTCATGCAATTAATTTACAATCCTTTATTCTATTAATTTCTTTCCTTTATTTTTCTCATCATGTTTCATTTGCAAGCTTTATGTTTCATTCCTTATGTTACTTAACCATGCATTCATTTATCTTTCCTCCTTTTGTTTTCCCTTGTTATTATTTTTCCTTCACAAATAAACCACCTACACATATATTTATAAATGAATATATATAATATATATATATATATTTCTCTTCTATTTATTCTTTCCAACCCTTTTGAATATGTTACTTAATTTATGATATTTAATGTTATGTGTTTTGAAATTTAAAAGGACACACAACTTTCTAATAATCAGCATCAGACAATAAATCATACATTCGCTCCTTTCCATTTATTCTCTCTCTCTCTTTGGAATTTACTTTCGAAATTTGAATAAAAAAATTACATATATAATAATAAATAGTGTGGTCCCATCACGCCTAGTCAGCTAATTAAATCCTTGGTAACCTACTATATTGTAATAGACACATTAGGGGAATGAAACTAAAGAAATTAAAAATAGTATTAGAATATATATATATAAACAGCCAATAGAAAATTCCAAAAACCCTATTTTTCCCAAACATAACACAGCCGTCGCCCTCTTTATCTTCAATGGCTGAAAACGCAGCCATTTTCTTCCCCTTCTATCTCCTCAATTTTTTTATGATTTTCAAAAAATAACTCCAAACACAATATCGAAGAACTCGACGAAGGCTACAACATCAACGGTTACGATCATCTTTGGTTTTGAAATGAGTGGGAGTTTCTTCCATGAATACCTGGGAAGAAGATGACGGGTTTAAGAGAATGGTTAAGGATTTTTTTATTTAATTATTTAAATGAAGCCATTAGTGTTTAAAATACCATATCTTGTACAAATGAAATCAGAATCTGACGAAACGAATTACATTGCGATCGTGGTGGAAAATTCTACAACATGGAACTGACTAGAGCTTAAACGGAGACTGTTGGAAATTTAGATAAATCCAAGGTGAGATCTCTATTTTTTTAATAAATTTAATTATTAATCTTGATGTGAGATTTCTACTTTTTATATAATTAATTAATTATTTAATTTATTTGCTATGTGACGATTGTATGTGTATGACTAAGATCTGCTATGTGATGATATTGTGGATGATTTATCTGTTGGTTGGTGATGTATAAACACAGATTTGTATCATTTCAATAAAAATAAATCATATTGTTGTATTATTGATTTGGATTAGAATTTCCATTTTAATAAAAATAAAAATTTCCATTTTAATAAGAATAAATCATTTTGTTATAGTGTTGAACTGGATTAGATTGTCAATTCAACATTAAAACATTATTTTGATTATTTTTGTTGAATTGAATTAGATTGTCAATTCAACATTAAAACATTATTTTGGTTATTTTTGATGAATTGCATTAGATTGGCAATTCAAAATAAAAACATTATTTTGATCATGTTGTTGTATTGAATTAGATTGCCAATTCAGAATAGAAACATTATTTGGATTATTTTGTTGAATAGAAATAGAATTGTCAATTCTATATAAAACATCATTTCACCATTTTTATTTAATCGAAATAGAATTGTAAATTCAATGTAAAATATTATTTTGTCATTTTATTGGATTTAATAGAATGGTCAATACAATTGAAAATATACATTGAATTAAAAATTGTTCTTTTATTTGCATTCTCCAATGCAAATATACATTGAATTAAAAATTGTTCTTTTATTTGCATTCTCTAATGCAAATATACATTGTTTTAAAAATTGTTCTTTTATTTGCATTCTCCAAAGCAAATATACATTGAATTAAAAATTGTTCTTTTATTTGCATTCTCCAATGCAAATATACATTGAATTAAAAATTGTTCTTTTATTTGCATTCTCCAATGCAAATATACATTGAATTAAAAATTGTTCTTTTATTTTCATTCTCCAATGCAAATATACATTGAATTAAAAATTGTTCTTTTATTTGCATTATCCAATGCACATATACATTGAATTAAAAATTGTTCTTTTATTTGCATTCTCCAATGCAAATATACATTGAATTAAAAAATATTCTTTTATTTGCATTACCTAATGCAAATATACATTGAAAGATAAAAATGTTCTCTTATTTGCATTCTCTAATGCAAATATGCATTGAGATAAAAATGTTCTTTTATTTGCATTCCCTAATGCAAATATACATTGAAAGATAAAAATGTTCTATCATTTGCATTCTCTAATGCAAATATGCATTGAAATAAAAATGTTCTTTTATTTGCTTTATCCAATGCAAATATACATTAAAATAAAGATGGTTCTTTTATTTGCATTCCCTAATGCAAATCTACATTGAAAAATAAAGATGTTCTTTTATTTGCATTCTCTAATGCAAACATACATTGAAAAATAAAATTGTTCTTTTATTTGCTTTAGCCAATGCAAATATGCATTGAAATAAAAATGTTCTTTTATTTGCCTCCTCCGTTGCAAATAAACATTAAGATGAAAAACTACATTTTTGTTTGCAATTTTAGATGCAAACAAAATATGATTTAAAGAGTTGCATTTTGCTTGCATTTTAGATTCAAGCAAAAACATTAGAATGAATATTACATTTTTATTTTGTATTTTAGATAGAAATAAAAATATGATTTAAAGAGTTACATTTTTGTTTGTAAATTTAGTTTGCAAACAAAACATTTAATAAAGATTATATTTTTATTTGCATATTTTAAATGCAAATAAACATCGTAGTTAAAAGATTATATTTTTATTTGCATATTTAGATGCAAATAAACATCGTAGAAAAAGATTACATTTTTATTTGCATATTTAGGTGCAAATAAACACCGTAGGAAGAAATTGCATTTTTGTTTGCAAATTTAGTTGTAAACAAAACATTAGAATAAAAGTTACATTTGGTTTACATTTTAGAAGTAAATAAGGACATGAGTTAAATGGTTACATTTTTATTTGAAATTTTGACATAAATGAAAAGCATAGAAATAAAGGTCATATTTATATTTACATTCTAGATGTAAATAAAAGAATAGATTATAGTGTCGCATTTTTATTTACATTTTAGATGTAAATAAAAGCTAGTATTTTTAAGAGTCGCATTTTTATTGATATTACATATGAATTAAAAGAATTGATTTAAATGTTAAATTGTTTATTGTACTTTAGGTACAATAAAAATAGTAAAATCAAAATCATGTCTTATTTGTTATTTGGTTTCAATAAAAGGTGTGGACATTAAGAGAATATATTTTCAATATAATTTGTTTACCATTGGAAATAATTAGTTATCAAAAACATGATTTATTTCAAATCATCATTTTTATCATGTTATAAGAACTAGGAAAATCATATGCATAAATCTCTAACATGAATATGGATTGTGCTTGGTTTGTTTGTGATGGTTGAAATAATAGGAATCGCCAAATAGATTTATATTTATATTTATATTTATATATAAATATAAATTTAACGAATCGCACGTGGTAGTTAACGTTTCGGCAATCGTAACTTTAAACGATTAGACCGTAAGATCCAACCGTCGGATTTTCTCAAAACTGGAGCCATTAGGACCGGTTTGGGAAGATCTTTCCGGTGATATAAATTTTATCAAAATCCAACGGTTAGATTTTAAGATATGTGTAAAACAAATTTTGGTAAAAACAACGTTAGGGCCGCCCATTAACCCGAAGCATCGTTTAATTATATTGAGCTATTTTTAAATAAATAAAAATAGCGATAAATTGTTATATATTAATATTAATGATATAAAATGGTTTAAATGATAATAATTCGAAAAATTATTTGAAAAGACGGAGTTCAACTCATTTCAAATAATTTTACTGCGATTTAAAATTGAAGATATCGAAGACGGTGATTGAAGACCGACGATCTTCACGTCGAAAGGATAACTACTGATGCCTAGCACTGGCTAGCTACTAATAAAGGGTTAAAGTGGTAGTTTTCTGGACGCACTTGTTGATCGTCCGGATACGCAAGCACCTAGGTGACTCCGGTTTCGTTCAGACCCAGAACGGATGAAGCGACTTGAACTTCCCCGATCTCCGAAGAGAAGAGAAAGAACGAATTACTGTGAGGACAAGACGAATCAGAACGCAAACAGAAGAACATTTCATTGTATATTACAACAATTCCATCAGAATACAAGAATATACAGAGTATGAATAAATAAAATACATTCGATTAATATCAGATATTACAATAAATTACATAGCAGCGGAAAATAATACAAAACACAACTGAAAGTAATACACGGATACAGAACTTTCCGAGTATCGTCCCAGCTGTAAATCAGGATCCTGTGAATATAAATCTGCAAAACCAAAACTACTAGCTGCCCGTGTCGAAAATAGGGGCACCCAGAGTTTAGGTTAAAACAATAAACTCCAGGTCAGTCATGTGACAAGTGTGAGAACTAAAACAGTTATTAATCTTTATATTAAAGTTAGGTAAATCAAGGGACCACGCCGTATAACACGGAACGGGTTTCCTTCCAAGAATACCAGTGCATAAAACAAACAGCGCAATGCTAAATAAAGAAAAATGAAGCTATTATAAGACCCAGGTCCCTTCACACAATGCAACGCAAGCCCGAGGATAGGGTTTTTACCTTATAATAGCCAAAGAATGATTGATACGTTTAAAAACCCATTATTTTGATATTACTATAAGTGTATAGTTTCAAAACAATTTCAATCATAAGTATCAATCATGGGCGGCATAGCTACCATCTACTATGTCGCCATACTAGGTTCTACAAATAAAACCGAATTATCACGTATTGGAAATTGGATTCCATCATGAGTCGAGGCAAGGGGCAAGCTCCTCTCTGTTCGAGACACTCTAGCAAATGTCTCAGGACCACACACAACGATCCTTGAAATCGGTTGGGCCGGTCCTCTCTTACTTTTGAGGATTAGTTATTCCTGAACACACGTTTACCGGTGCTAACAGACCTATATCCGAGGCGCCTCGCATTCCAACAACCACACAGGTGAAAAGTATATAAATGTCAGTCAGTTTAAGCACTGACACCACCACTAGCTAGAAAGAAACGTCGTGTTCTCCCAGCGGTCACTATCCCGTTTTTGACTCATACCGAGGTGTGAGGCTCGCGAATTAACGCCATACACAAAGCTGTGCCACACAGGCCGTGCTTTGATCATCAACCACAAGACTTTGCTTTTCAACAGAAGCCTTGATCAATTGCCACTTAGTTGTGCCACACAAGCAATTCATGCCATGCGACTGATGTCCATCGATATACAACCTCTAAGCTCGTACGTCTCAGAGAAGGGCGTTATGCAAGAGAATAAATTCTCCGCCGCCAAACAGATGTATATTTAATAGAGATCAATCAACATAGGATAAAATCCAATGTCAGACACACAATCCGTTTACAAGTTCGTTCTGGGTCTGAACGAAACCGGAGGCACTTTCCTCGCATATCCATCCATCTCCAAGTACGTCTGGACGATCACCAACTGTTTCCCTCATCTTGGGTGTACAGCCCAATCGAGATCATCAGTAATCACCGAAACGATGTGAAGACTTCCGGTCTTCAACCACCGTCTTCATCTTCGACTTATCGCCGAATCGGTTATTCAGAATGGGTATAAACCCGGCCTTTCCGAATAACTCGCGTATATAATAAAAAATTTTTACACATACACAACATACGCCTCATTCCAACTCAGAATATTCTTTTATTCAATTTTTCACACTCTTAGGGAAAGGTTCCCATTAATTTTATCAAAGATAAATTCGTCTAAATTTATTCTTTAATCTTCCTTTGGATATCATTTCAAACCATATTATGGTTTTCCAAACTAGTCGGGATTAGCGAACCACATCGAAGTAATTATTTATTTTATTTCCCAATCCCAACCTATTCATCCCATGGAGAAAAACTGGTAATACTCCATATTTAACACCACGGTGTTATCGGCAATTATCAATTACCATTTCACGTTCAAATCTAATTAAAGATTTAACTATCGCTTTGGAGCAAAATTGGTGATACTCCATTCTCGATCACTTTAATCTAATTACAGTTTCATTAAAACTCCACTTAGTTTTAATATTCTCAAAAATCAATATCCTGTCTTTAACTGGGTTAAAGAACCAACGTCATCTAAAACACGGTTCACGATAAACCCAAAATCACATTCTATTGTTAATCGGGTTAAAGAACAGGTGTTATTCAAAACACCGCTCACGATAAACCCAAAACCAATTTAAATTCAATTCCAATTAATATTATTTAATTGGTGCACTTCATTAAATCTAAATACAAAGATTTAATCTTTTTCTCAACTGGGCTCAAGAACAGTGTTAATGAAGACACCATTCACGACAAACCCAAATCACATTTGATATTAAATACAAGGCTCTGAATAGAAAATATACCGGCTTATATTCAATATCAAATTCTACGACCAACAAATATCATAATGGAAATAACGATATAAATATATCTTTCAAATTTCCACCACCATATCTGTATAATCATGACACGACCCGAACTTCCCCGTGAAGGAAAGCACAAATTGCGTTGAGGACAAGACCAATCAGAACGCAGACAGAAGAACATTTCATTGTATATTACAACAATTCCATCATATTACAAGAATATAAAGAGTATGAATAAATATACATTCGATACATATCAAAGATTACAATAAATTACATAGCAGCAGAAAAACAATATAACACACAACTGAAGGTGATACACGGATACAGAGCTTTCCGAGCATCATTCTAGCTGTAAATCAGGATCCTGTGAATATAAATCTGCAAAACCAAAACTACTAGCTGCCCGTGTGGAAAATAGGGGCACCCAGAGTTTAGGTTGAAACAATAAACTCCAGGTCAGTCATGTGACTGGTGTGAGAACTAAAACAATTATTAATCTTTATTTTAAAGTTTGGTAAATTAAGGGACCACGCCGTATAACCCAGAACGAGTTTTCTCTCAAGAATACCAGTGCCTAAAACAAATAGCGCAATGCTAAATAAAGAAAAATGAAGCTATTATAAGACCTAGGTCCCATCACACAATGCAACGCAAGCCGGAGGATAGGGTTTTTACCTTATAATAGCCAAAGCATGCTTGATACGTTTAAAACACATTATATTGATATTACTATAAGTGTATAGTGTCAAAACAATTTCAATCATAAATATCAATCATAGGCGGCATGGGTACCATCTATCATGTCGCCATACTAGTTCTACAGATAAAACCGAAATATCACGTATTGGAAATTGGATTTCCGTCATGAGTCGAGGCAAGGGGCATTGTAATAACCCGAAAATCTGGGCCAGTTTAAAATTTTTGTTTTGGCAATTTTAGCGAATTTAGAATATTTAAAATAGATTATTTTAAATATAATCTTCACTAGACCGGGGATAAGGCTAGGCCTTGTCCCGTTTCTAGTATCGGGCCGTTATACCGCCGAAATTTTCTAAAATATGTTAGAAAATAAAAAGATCATTTTATTGAATAAATGAATTGAATAGAAATTCATAGGTTGAAATAAAATGTTTTATCGTTAAAAATATAGTTTTTAACGTGAATGTGAATAAATGAATAGTTATAAACAAATCGGCCGATTTGTTTGTATATACACTGATTTGACTGATATTGATTGGGTCGATAAATTTTACACATCGCCCAACTGCACAAATAAAATCTGTGTTTGATTGTTTGAAACCCCACACGGGTGTTGGGATGAAATTTGAAGTTCACTCATCCTGATTGATTAAATATGTCAATCGATTGATTGACAGGCTGTTATAAGCATTAGATATCTATATTTGATGCTTATACGGTGTAGTGCACTTTGGTTGATGGTTGATTATTTATCGTTGCTATTATATACATGTGTTGTATGAAAAATCCATATAATTAACTTTATATGGTAATTGATTGGGCCTCATTCCAGTTTTAAAATAGAAATATTTGAAATAGAAATATTCGAAATGGAATATTTGAAAATATCAATATATAAAGCCGTGTTGATTAGATTGACGCCATTTTGACGTGAACGATATTTATATCGATTTCGAAATGAATTGAATTGAAAACGATTTCGAAATGAATTGAACTAGAAACGATTTCGAAATGAATTGAATTGAAAACAATTTCGAAATGAATTGAATTGAAAACGATTTCGAAATGAATTGAACTGAAAACGATTTCGAAATGAATTGAACTGAAAACGATTTCGAAATGAATTGAACTGAAAACGATTTCGAAATGAATTGAACTGAAAACGATTTCGAAATGAATTGAATTGAAAACGATTTCGAAATGAATTGAATTGAAAACGATTTCGAAATGAATTGAATTGAAAACGATTTCGAAATGAATTGAACTGAAAACGATTTCGAAATGAATTGAACTGAAAACGATTTCGAAATGAATTGAACTGAAAACGATTTCGAAATGAATTGAACTGAAAACGATTTCGAAATGAATTGAATTGAAAACGATTTCGAAATGAATTGAATTGAAAACGATTTCGAAATGAATTGAATTGAAAACGATTTCGAAATGAGTTGAATTGAAAACGATTTCGAAATGAATTGAATTGAAAACGATTTCGAAATGAATTGAATTGAAAACGATTTCGAAATGAATTGAATTGAAAACGATTTCGAAATGAATTGAAAACGAATTCAAATTGAATTGAAAGCGAATTGAAATGAATTCAAATTGAATTGAAATTTGAATTGAATAGAAATGAATTTTGAAACGAATTTATAAAGAAGAATTCAATTTCGATTTGAATTGAGATGGAAGTTGAAATTGCTTTTGAAACGAATTTAAAACTATTTATATAATTCGTTTTAAATGGAAATCGATGATATATATATATTATATATATTATATATATAATATAATGGCCTAAATAGAACGCGCCGCGCCGCGGCAGTTCGTGAATTTCGGCCATTTATTTCAAACGGACATTACGGGAGATCCGACCGTCGGATTCTCCTAAAACTGGAACCGTTGGGTTCGTATCGAAAAGAGCTTTCTAACAAATATTAGAAATTTGAAATCTAACGGTTGGATTTGGAGATACGTCCAAATCAAATTTGAAAAAGGTCGCTGTAAGTGCAGTTCGATGGCCATTGATGGAAATCGACTGTACGGGCCTTGATGAAATTATTAAAAATAGTAATAATTTGTGTAAAATCATAAGAAATGATTTAGAAAGGATTGGGATGAAAAACTCCATATTTGAAAGGATAAAAATAGTTTTTATCGAAATGAACTAGTTTTGAACTAGAATTATAATTCTATTTATTTTTAAATAAATAAATTGAATTTGAAAAGGGTTTTGAAAATAACCAAAATTTCCAATGATTGCATTGGAGTGGATTTGAATCGAAATTGTCTTCGGAATATTTCGATGTTGGAATTCGTGATTCTACAGATGTTGTTATGGAAATTTGAAAGATATATATTTATATCGTTATTTCCAATACGACATTTGTTGGTCGTAGAATTCGATATTGAATATAAGCCGATATATTTTCTATTCAGAGCCTTGTATTGAATATCGAATGTGATTTGGGTTTGTCGTGAATGGTGTCTTCACTAACACTGTTCTTGAACCCAGTTGAGAAAAGATTAAATCTTTTTATTTTTTTTAGATTTAATGAAGTGTACCAATTAAATAATATTTAATTGGAATTGAATGGATATTGATTTTTGGGTTTATCGTGAACAGTGTTTTAAACAACACTCGTTCTTTAACCCGATAATTAATGAATGTGACTTTGGGTTTATCGTGAACTGTGTTTTAAATGACACTGATTCTTTAACCCAGTTAGAGATTAAAACTAAGTGGAGTTTTAATGAATCTTTAATTAGATTGAAATGATCGAAAATGGAGTATCACCAGTTTTGCTCCAGGCGATGGTTAAATCTTTAATTAGATTTGAACGTGAAATGGTAATTGAATTTACCGATAACACTGTGGTGTTAGATATGAAGTATTACCAGTTTTACTTCATGGGATGAATAGGTTGGGATTGGGAAATAAAATAAATGATTACTTCGGTGTGGTTCGCTAATCCCGACTAGTTTGAATTGATATTCAAAGGAGATTAAAGAATAAATTTAAAGAATTTATCTTGGATAAAATTAATGGGAACTTTTCCCAAAGTATAGGAATATTTGAATAAAAGAATATTCTGAATTGGAATGAGGCGTATGTTGTGTTTGTGTAACACTTTTATAATATATACGCGAGTTATTCAGAAAGACCGGGTTTATCCCATTCTGAATAACTGATTCGACGTGGTGTCGAAGATGAAGACGGTGGTCGAAGACCAGAAGTCTTCACGTCGTTTGGGTGATTACTGATGATCTTGATTGGGCTGTACACCCAAGAAGATGGAAACAGTTAGTGATCGTCCAGACGTACTTGGAGATCGATGGATATGCGGGGTACTAGGTGCCTCCGGTTCCGTTCAGACCCAGAACGGACTTGTAAATGGACTGTGTGTCTGACATTGGATTTTAGTCCGTGTGACTGATCTCTATTAAATATATATCTGTTTGGCGGCGGAGAATTTATTCTCTTGCTTAACGCCCTTCTCTGAGACGTACGAGCTCAGGGGTTATATATTGATGGATATCAAATGCATGGAGTGAATTGCCTGTGTGGCATGCCTAAGTGGCAATTGATCGAGGCTTCTGTTGAAAAGCAAAGTCTTGTGGTGATGATCAAAGCACAGCCTGTGTGGCACAGCTTTGTGTAACGTGAATTCGCGAGCCTCGCACCCCGGTTGTGAACCAAAAACGGGAGAGGACCTCAGGGAGGGCATGCGTTTCTTTCTAGCTAGAAGTGGCGTCAGTGGTTTTACACGCCCTGACGAGTTTGACTTATGTGGTTGTTGCTGTTGCGAGGCGCCTCGGATTAATCGGTCGTTCTCGAACCGATGGAGTCATTTAGTTGGCTCATTTACGCCCCAAAGGGCGGAGAAACGCAGTGTTCAGGCACTATAATCCACATCGGTGGACCGGCCCTGACGATCTAAGGGGCAGTTGCGGCTGCTCCGGAGACATGGGCTAGATTGTCTCGAATCGGTTGAGGACTATCTTTTGCCTCGGTTCATAGATGGAAATCCAATTTCCAAATACGTGACATGTGCGGTTTTAATTGTAGAACTAGTATGGCGACATGATATATGGTACCCATGCCGCCTATGATTGATACTTATGATTTGAAGTTGTTTTATACACTATGCACTTATAATAGTATCAAATGATTTGTTTTAAACGTATCAAGCATTCTTTGGCTGTTATAAGGGAAAACCCTATCCCCCGGCTTGCGTTGCATTGTGTGATAGGACCTGGGTCTTATAACAGCTTCATTTTTCTTTATTTAGCATTGCGTTGTTTGTCTATGCACTGGTATTCTTGGGAGGAAACCCGTTCCGTGTTATACGGCGTGGTCCCTTGATTTACCTAACTTTAAAAACAAAGATTAATAACTGTTTTAGTTCTCACACCAGTCCCATGACTGACCTGGAGTTTATTGTTTTAACCTAAACTCTGGGTGCCCTTATATTTTACAGGCAAGCTCCTCTCCGATTCGAGACACTCTAGCAAATGTCTCAGGACCCCACTATGATCCTTGGATCTTCAGGGCCGGTCCTCACCTAACTTTGGAGGATTAGTTATTCCTTAACACACGTTTCCCGGTCCTAACAGACCTATATCCGAGGCGCCTCGCATCCAACAACCACATAGGTGAAAAGTATATAAGTGTCAGCCAGTTTAAGTACTGATACCACCACTAGCTAGAAAGAAACGTCGTGCTCTCCCAGCGGTCACTATCCCGTTTTTGACTCATACCGAGGTGTGAGGCTCGCGGATTCAAGCTATACACAAAGATACGCCACACAGGCCGTTCTTTGATCATCAACCACAAGACTTTGCTTTTCAACAGAAGCCTTGATCAATTGGCACTTACGCGTGCCACACTGGCAATTCACTCCATGCGACTGATGTCCATCGATATACAACCTCCGAGCTCGTACGTCTCAGAGAAGGGCGTTAAGGAAGAGAATAAATTCTCCACCGCCAAACAGATGTATATTTAATAGAGATCAATCAACACAGAATAAAATCCAATGTCAGACACACGGTCCATTTACAAGTTCGTTCTGAGTCTGCACAAAACCGGAGGCACTTTCCTCGCATATCCATCCATCTCCAAGTACGTCTGGACGATCACCAACTGATTCCCTCATCTTGGGTGTACAGCCCAATCAAGATTATTAATAATCACCCAAACGATGTGAAGACTTCCGGTCTTCAACCACCGTCTTCATCTTCGACTTATCGCCGAATCAGTTATTCAGAATGGGTATAAACCCGGCCTTTCCGAATAACCCGTGTATATAATAAACACATTTTACACAAACACAACATACGCCTCATTCCAATTCAGAATATTCTTTTATTCAAATTTTCACATTCTTAGGGAAAGGCTCCCATTAATTTTATCAAAGATAAATTCTTCTAAATTTATTCTTTAATCTTCCTTTGGATATCATTTCAAACCATATTATGGTTTTCCAAACTAGTCGGGATTAGCGAACCACACCGAAGTAATTATTTATTTTATTTCCCAATCCCAACCTATTCATCCCCTGGAGCAAAACTGGTAATACTCCATATCTAACACCACGGTGTTATCGGTAAAATTAATTACCATTTCACGTTCAAATCTAATTAAAGATTTAACTATCGCTTTGGAGCAAAACTGGTGGTACTCCATTCTCGATCACCTTTCAGATTTGATAATTTAAATTATCAATTCACATTTCAATCTAATTAAAGATTCATTAAAACTCCACTTAGTTTTAATCTTCACAAAAATCAATATCCTGACTTTAAGTGTGTTAAAGAACCAATGTCACCTAAAACACGATTCACGACAAACCCAAATCACAATTGATATTAAATACAAGACTCTGAATAGAAAATATACTGGCTTATATTCAATATCAAATTCTGCAGCCAACAAATATCGTATTGGAAATAACGATATAAATATATCTTTCAAATTTCCACAACAATATCTGTATAATCACGGAATCCAACATCGAAATATTCCAAAGACAATTTCGATTCAAATCCACTTCCACTTTATATATATTGGAAATTCTGGTTATTTTCAAAACCAATTCAAATTCAATTTATTTATTTCAAAAATAAATTGATTTTAATTCTAGTTTAAAACTAGTTCATTTCAATAAAAATCTATTTTTATCTTTTCAAATGTGGATTTTTTCATCCCAGTTCTTTCCTATTCACATATTATGATTTTACACAAATTATTGATATTTTTAATAATTTTATCAAGGCCCGTACAGTCGATTTCCATCAACGGCCATCGAACTGCACTTACAACGACTTTTTTCAATTTTGATTTGGACATAATTCCAAATCCAACCGTTAGATTTCAAATTTATAATATTCATTGGAAAGCTATTTTCGATACGAACCCAACGGTTCCGGTTTCAGGAGAATCCGACGGTCGGATCTCCCGTAATGTCCGTTCGAAGTCAATGGTCGAAATTCACGAACTGCCGCGACGTGGCGCGTTCTATTCAGGCCATTATACATATAATATATATATATTATATATATTTCGTCGATTTCCTTTTAAAACGTACTTTATAAATCGTTTTAAATTCGTTTTCGAAACGATTTCAACTTCATATTCAATTTCGAATCGAAATTGAATATTCCACATCATCGATATACAATTGATAATATTTTCAAAACGTTATAATTTGAAATCACTTCCTTTTCTATATTCATTATATAAACGAATATAATCGATATAAATATTGTTCACATCAAAATAGCGCATCTCTAATCAACACGACTTCATATATATTTCACTAAATTCGTTATTCTATTCAACAAATGAATATTTATTCTATTCAACACATGAATATATATTTCTTTCAACACATGAATATTCTCAACACATGAGCACTGTCAACACATGACTATTTTTGTTATTTAATATATTTTATAAAATTATGGTATCTATCATTTGATTTTTAAATCAGACTCCAACCGTAAAGTAGTAAGAGAATGATTCCCAAAATATTAACGCCGAAGGCCGAAACCAATATCAGATCAATACTCAAGAAACCACTCATCTTATCTATTTTTCAGTTAGTTTCTAACTTTAAATATGATAAAGATGTAAATTTTATTGTTAAAATATTTCTTTCAACACACGACAATTTTCAACACATGATTATTCTTTATTTTCCCAATTGGAATGAGGCCCAATCAATTACCATATAATGTAAATTATATGGATTCCATACAACACATGTATATAATAGCAACGATAAATAATCAACCATCATCCGAAGTGCACCACACAACTGCATAAGCGTTAAATATAGATAATTAATGCTCACACAGCCTGTCGACCAATCAATCGACATACAATTAAATAATTGGGATTAGTGTATGCCAAATATCATCCCAATACCCGTGTGGTGTTTCAAATCAACAAACACGGATTTTTTATTCATTCACATACCCGTTAAAAATTATATTTTTAACGATAAAATATTTCTAACTATATAGATATTTTATTTCATTTCACATCACATGATCAATTTTCACTACAACAAACAATCAAACATACAAGCCATCCATGGTCTGTGGACGACGGGTGTCGGGTGCAACTAAACACCGTCTACATCCTAGTATATATTTTTAACTAGAAAGTAAAATTAGAAGGTGGGAAGTTCTCACCAAATAGCTAAATCCAAACATCTCGACTCTTCTTATGTAGAAGTCATCGTTGTTCTCGCCTTTTGTCACTTTCGTTGCCCGTAGCCACTACATATAAAAAAATCACATTTTTATATTGTTTCTATGTACATAAAAATCATATTTTTATAATCACTCCATATGGATAAAAATTCTATTTTTACATCGCTACTATATAGATAAAAATTCTATTTTTATCTTGTTAGTGATATAATAAAAATTATATTTTTATCACGCTATTCTCTGTATAAAAATTTCGCATTTTCATAAATAAAGATTTCGCCTTTTCAAATATAAAGATTTCGGCTTTTCATTCCATCACTATAAAAATCATGTTTTTATTCGTTATTTTCTATATCAAAATTATAGATCTCCTAAATTAAAAACCATATTTTTATTTCAACATACATACGATAAAAATCAGATTTTTATCTCGCTATTCAATATATAAAAACCGAAACTTTATATTTTATGCTACATAATAAAAATCGAAACTTTATACTTTATTGTCTAAATAAAAATAGTAAATCATCATATATATACCACTGATTTTCTAATCTATTTAAAGTTTATTTACATTAAATAAATAAAGAAGAAAAATAAATGAAAGAAAAGAAAACTTACTGTTGAAAATCAGAAGAGGGGGGTAGCTGTTTACTTCGGCGCTGGGGACGGGAGGTGTGGTCGGAGGCGGCCTTCGGTGGAGTTGTTGTCGGGGGTTTGAGGCTGCAATTGGAGAAAGGGGCGATTATGGTTTTGGGTGGCTAGGGAGCGAGGTTCTTGGAGGAGTAGGGCGAATTGGGAGAAGAAGAGGGAGGAGCAGGGAAGAGGAGGAGTTGCGGAGGAGGGCGCCTCGTCGGGGGCGCGGTGGCGCAGCCCATCGGAGGAGCGACGGCTCCTCCTTCTCATTCCTTTTTTATTATTAATCTCGATTTGAATGGTCAACGATGGAGGAGGGAGAGAGATAAAAGGGGGGCCAAGTTATTTTATAATTATTTATTAATTTATTTTTAATTTTGAATTCCATACAGTACCCTTTCCATTCGAACTCGAAATCGAACCCACCGACTTTCGTCCCTAGCGTATTACCCCTATTCCGAACACAATGGGATATGTTACGAAGGCCAATTCGATCGTTACGATCAGTTTCCGTTCAATTTAAACTATAAATCAATGTATATTGAATTTGAACGCACATTTTAAATTACTGGGGCCACATATTAACTCGAAAAATTCCAGAAAAATATTTTCTAACTTCGTATTGACGATACGGTCCTAACAAAACTAGTTTCGTCGAATTCTGAGACCGTTTGAAAACGGCCATTTTCCAGTCGATTATAATCAACTAAAACTGGTCAAACGCGTTTTCCTTCGCCACGCTCACATATTGATTCGAAAAATTATGGAATTTGGAATCTAGCAATAACTTGACATCCCGGATCCAACAAAAGTAGTTTCGTCGAAAACCGAGGTCGTTTGCAAAATTTCAATTTTTAAGGGCCTGAATTCCATAGCGACTATTCTGAAATTTCAACTGGACATAACTTTTGATTCCCGCTATGAAATTTTGATTTTTCGGATTCATTGGAAAGATATTCTCAATTAGATTCTATTATTTTTGGTTTCACTAAAATCCGGTTTATTTTGCACCCGGTACATTCATTTGAAGTTTGAAATCAAATTTTCAAACTACCACGCCATTTTCAATTCCTTTTATAATTTAAATAAAATTTATATTCTAACAACGATCTATATAAATATATACGTTCTAATTCTATTCAAAATAAATTTCTCGTCGATATTATTTAAAATATTCCATTTTAAATATTTAAAATTCGCTAAATTCGCCAAAATAAAATTTTTAAACTGGCCCAGATTTTCTGGGTTGTTACAATCTCCCCCACTTAAAACTTTTCATCCCCGAAAAGGAACGAAGCCGAAAGTTGTTTAACTAATCAACTCAACTTTCACTATTTTCATTACAGCTTAAGTTCTTCAACTTTTCAGTTTCTAAGAACTTTTCAAATTTTTCAAAAATTTGGCTAACACCCTAAATTTTCGAAATATTTCGCCATAACCTCCCCTGCACTGGGGACTTCGGGATATTTCATATAGCCTCCCATGGCCTACTTCAACCCAAAAGAAAAAGAAAAAGCCAATCGGCTCATAAAATCATCATCACCCAAACAAAACAGTAAATTATGGTAAACATGTACCTATTTGTTGGGCAAACAAATTTTATTCTTCTGCTCTAGCCTCATTGCTATGACCTGTTCAATGTAAGTACATGTATATGCATGCAAATGCGACCAATTTTCAATACAATTCGCTATTTGGTTCCATTAGGCTAAATGGTTCAAAATTTCAAACAAATAGACAAACTACACAACCATCAATCAATTAGTGGATTAACGTTTCAAATTCATAATTTGATATATATACAGAAAATCATGTTTTTGGTGCCAAATCACAACAATAAATATATCTAGTTTTGGTTCTCACACCAGTCTAATGGAAATATATAGAAATCACACCTTCGAAACACGAACATGAATACTGATGATGATGCACCATCATCAGAATCATCCCCGGGTGTCTAGAATATGAATCTATATCTATCCAGTATATTAAAACTTCGAATATACGTTCATGACGCATATACGCGAAATCTTTATATATTGGATTGTCCAAATTCAATATAAATAAATATTCAAATACGTATACTTGAATTTAACTTTCAAAACAAAATTGTTTTCATTTGAAAAATATACTCTTCAAACTCGTTCTAGGATACTACTGATCCCATCTCTAACGAGTCATTCCAATTGGATTTTACTAATCCAATATCTGATGAATTCTTTCGTTCGGTTCTAATGTGTCTTGTTCTCGAGCTATGTAAACCAAAGCTCTGATACCAAACTGACACGACCCGAACTTCCCCATGAAGGAAAGCACAGATTGCGTTGAGGACAAGACCAATTAGAACGCAGACAGAAGAATATTTCATTGTATATTGCAACAATTCCATCAGATTACAAGAATATACAGAATATGAATAAATATACATTCAATACATATCAGAGATTACAATAAATTACATAGCAGCGGAAAAACAATATAACACACAACTGAAGGTGATACACGGATACAGAGCTTGCCGAGCATCATTCCAGCTGTAAATCAGGATCCTGTGAATATAAATCTGCAAAACCAAAACTACTAGCTGCCCGTGTGGAAAATAGGGGCACCCAGAGTTTAGGTTGAAACAATAAACTCCAGGTCAGTCATGTGACTGGTGTGAGAACTAAAACAGTTATTAATCTTTATTTTAAAGTTCGGTAAATCAAGGGACCATGCCGTATAACCCGGAACAGGTTTTCTGCCAAGAATACCAGTGCATAAAACAAACAGCGCAATGCTAAATAAAGAAAAATGAAGCTATTATAAGACCCAGGTCCCATCACACAATGCAACGCAAGCCGGAGGATAGGGTTTTTACCTTATAATAGCCAAAGCATGCTTGATACATTTAAAACACATTATTTTGATATTACTATAAGTGTATAGTGTCAAAACAATTTCAATCATAAATATCAATCATAGGCGGCATGGGTACCATCTATCATGTCGCCATACTAGTTCTACAAATAAAACCGAAATATCACGTATTAGAAATTGGATTTCCGTCATGAGTCGAGGCAAGGGGTAAGCTCCTCTCCGATTCGAGACACTCTAGCAAATGTCTCAGGACCCCACTATGATCCTTGGATCTTAAGGGCCGGTCCTCACCTAACTTTGGAGGATTAGTTATTCCTGAACACACGTTTCCCGGTCCTAACAGACCTATATCCGAGGCGCCTCACATCCAACAACCACATATGTGAAAAGTATATAAATGTCAGCCAGTTTAAGCACTGACACCAGCACTAGCTAGAAAGAAACGTCGTGCTCTCCCTGCAGTCACTATCCCGTTTTTGACTCATACCAAGGTGTGAGGCTCGCGAATTCACGCTATACACAAAGCTACGCCACACAGGTCGTGCTTTGATCATCAACCACAAGACTTTGCTTTTCAACAGAAGCCTTGATCAATTTCCACTTACGCGTGCCACACTGGCAATTCACTCCATGCGACTGATGTCCATCATATACAACCTCTGAGCTCGTACGTCTCAGAGAAGGGCATTAAGCAAGAGAATAAATTCTCTGCCGCCAAACAGATCTATATTTAATAGAGATCAATCAACACAGAATAAAATCCAATGTCAGACACACAGTCCATTTACAAGTTCGTTCTGGGTTTGAACGAAACCGGAGGCACTTTCCTCGCATATCCATCCATCTCCAAGTACGTCTGGACGATCACCAACTGATTCCCTCATCTTGGGTGTACAGCCCAATCAAGATCATCAGTAATCACCCAAACGATGTGAAGACTTCCGGTCTTCAACCACCGTCTTTATCTTCGACTTATCGCCGAATCAGTTATTTAGAATGGGTATAAACCCGGCCTTTCCGAATAACCCGCGTATATAATAAACACGTGTTACACAAACACAACATACGCCTCATTCCAATTCAGAATATTCTTTTATTCAAATTTTCACATTCTTAGGGAAAGGTTCCCATTAATTTTATCAAAGATAAATTCTTCTAAATTTATTCTTTAATCTTCCTTTGGATATCATTTCAAACCATATTATGGTTTTCCAAACTAGTCGGGATTAGCGAACCACACCGAAGTAATTATTTATTTTATTTCCCAATCCCAACCTATTCATCCCCTAGAGAAAAACTGGTAATACTCCATATCTAACACCACAGTGTTATCGGTAAACTTAATTACCATTTCACGTTCAAATCTAATTAAAGATTTAACTATCGCTTTGGAGCAAAACTGGGGGTACTCCATTCTCGATCACCTTTCAGATTTGATAATTTAAATTATCAATTCACATTTCAATCTAATGAAAGATTCATTAAAACTCCACTTAGTTTTAATCTTCACAAAAATCAATATCCTGTCTTTAACTGGGTTAAAGAACCAATGTCACCTAAAACACGATTCACGACAAACCCAAATCACATTTGATATTAAATACAATACTCTGAATAGAAAATATACTGGCTTATATTCAATATCAAATTCTGCAGCCAACAAATATCGTATTGGAAATAACGATATAAATATATCTTTCAAATTTCCACAACAATATCTGTATAATCACGGAATCCAACATCGAAATATTCCAAAGACAATTTCGATTCAAATCCACTTCCACTTTATATATATTGGAAATTCTGGTTATTTTCAAAACCAATTCATATTCAATTTATTTATTTCAAAAATAAATTGATTTTAATTCTAGTTTAAAACTAGTTCATTTCGATAAAAATCTATTTTTATCTTTTCAAATGTGGAATTTTTCATCCCAGTTCTTTCCTATTCACATATTATGATTTTACACAAATTATTGATATTTTTTATAATTTTATCAAGGCCATCGAACTGCACTTACAGCGACCTTTTTCAAATTTGATTTGGACATAATTCCAAATTCAACCATTGGATTTCAAATTTCTAATATTCATTGGAAAGCTATTTTCGATACGAACCCAACGGTTCCGGTTTCAGGAGAATCCGACAGTCGGATCTCCCGTAATGTCCGTTCGAAGTCAATGGTCGAAATTCACGAACTGCCGCGGCGCGGCGCGTTCTATTTAGGCCATTATATATATAATATATATATTATATATATTTCGTTGATTTCCTTTTAAAACGTACTTTATAAATCATTTTAAATTCGTTTTCGAAACGATTTCAACTTCGTATTCAATTTCGAATCGAAATTGAATATTCCACATCAACGATATACAAATGATAATATTTTCAAAATGTTATAATTTGAAATCACTTCCTTTTCTATATTCATTATATAAACGAATATAATCGATATAAATATCGTTCACATCAAAAGAGCGCATCTCTAATTAACACGGCTTTATATATATTTCACTAAATTCGTTATTTTATTCAACAAATGAATATTTATTTTATTCAACACATGAATATATATTTCTTTCAACACATGAATATTCTCAACACATGAGCACTGTCAACACATGACTATTTTTGTTATTTAATATATTTTATAAAATTATGGTATCTATCGTTTGATTTTTAAATCAGACTCCAACCGTAAAGTAGTAAGAGAATGATTCCCTAAGTATTAACGCCGAAGGCCGAAACAAATATCAGATCAATACTCAGGAAACCACTCATCCTATCTATTTTCCAGTTAGTTTCTAACTATAAATATGATAAAGATGTCAATTCTATTGTTAAAATATTTCTTTCAACACATGACAATTTTCAACACATGATTATTCTTTATTTTCCCAATTGGAATGAGGCCCAATCAATTACCATATAATGTTAATTATATGGATTCCATACAACACATGTATATAATAGCAACGATAAATAATCAACCATCATCCGAAGTGCACCACACAACTGCATAAGCATTAAATATAGATAATTAACGCTCACACAGCCTGTCGACCAATCGATCGACATACAATTAAATAATTGGGATTAGTGTATGCCAAATATCATCCCAATACCCGTGTGGGGTTTCAAATCAACAAAGACGGATTTTTTATTCATTCACATACCCGTTAAAAATTATTTTTTTAACGATAAAATATTTTTAACTATATAAATATTTTATTTCATTTCACATCACACGATCAATTTTCACCACAACAAACAATCAAACATATAAGCCATCCATGGTCTGTGGACGATGGGTGTCGGGTGCTACTAAACACCGTCTACATCCTAGTATATATTTTTAACTAGAAAGTAAAATTAGAAGGTGAGAAGTTCTCACCGAATAGCTAAATCCAAACATCTCGACTCTTCTTATGTAGAAGTCATCGCTGTTCTCGCCTTTTGTCACTTTCGTTGCCTGTAGCCACTACATATATAAAAATCACATTTTTATATTGTTGCTATGTACATAAAATCATATTTTTATAATCACTCCATATGGATAAAAATTCTATTTTTACATCGCTACTATATAGATAAAAATTCTATTTTTACATCGCTACTATATAGATAAAAATTCTATTTTTACATCGCTACTATGTAGTTAAAAATTCTATTTTTATCTTGCTAGTCATATAATAAAAATTATATTTTTATCATGCTTTTCTCTATATAAAAATTTCGCCTTTTCATATATAAAGATTTCGCCTTTTCAAATATAAAGATTTCGCCTTTTCATTCCATCACTATAAAAATCATATTTTTATTCGTTATTTTCTATATCAAAATTATAGCTCTCCTAAATTAAAAACCATATTTTTATTTCAACATACATATGATAAAAATCAGATTTTTATCTCGCTATTCAATATATAAAAACTGAAACTTTATATTTTATACTACATAATAAAAATCGAAACTTTATACTTTATTGTCTGAATAAAAATAGTAAATCATCATATATATACCACTGATTTTTCTAATCTATTTAAAATTTATTTACATTAAATAAATAAAGAAGAAAAATAAATAAAAGAAAAGAAAACTTATTGTTGAAAATCAGAAGAGGGGGGGCTGTTTACTTTGGCGTTGGGGACGGGAGGTGTGGTCGGAGGCGGCCTTCGGTGGAGTTGCTGTCGAGGGTTTGAGGCTGCAATTGGAGAAAGGGGCGATTAGGGTTTTGGGTGGCTAGGGCGCGAGGTGCTTGGAGGAGGAGGGCGAAGTGGGAGAAGAAGAGGGAGGAGCAGGGAAGAGGAGGAGTTGCGGAGGAGGGCGCCTCGTCGGAGGCACGGTGGCGCAGCCCATCGGAGGAGCGACGGCTCCTCCTTCTCCTTCCTTTTTTTTATTTTTAATCTCGATTTGAATGGTCAACGATGGAGGAGGGAGAGAGATAAAAGGGGGGCTAAGTTATTTTATAATTATTTATTAATTTATTTTGAATTTTGAATTCCATACAGTACCCTTTCCATTCGAACTCGAAATCGAACCCACCGACTATCGTCCCTAGCGTATTACCCTTATTCCGAACATAATGGGATATGTTACGAAGGCCAATTCGATCGTTACGATCAGTTTCCGTTCAATTTAAATTATAAATCAATGTAAATTGAATTTGAATGCACATTTTAAATTACCGGGGCCACATATTAACTCGAAAAATTCCAAAAAAATATTTTCTAACTTCGTATTGACGATACGGTCCTAACAAAACTAGTTTCGTCGAATTCTGAGACCGTTTAAAAAACGGCCATTTTCCAGTCGATTAAAATCAACTGAAACTGGTCAAACGCGTTTTCCTTCGCCACGCTCACATATTGATTCGAAAAATTATGAAATTTGGAATCTTGCAATAACTTGACATCCCAGATCCAACAAAAGTGGTTTCGTCGAAAACCGATGTCGTTTGCAAAATTTCCATTTTAAGGGCCTGAATTCCATAGCGACTATTCTGAAATTTCAACTGGACATAACTTTTGATTCCCGCTATGAAATTTTGATTTTTCGGATTTATTGGAAAGATATTCTCAATTAGATTCTATTATTTTTGGTTTCACTAAAATCCGGTTTATTTTGCACCCCGTACATTCATTTGAAGTTTGAAATCGAATTTTCGAACTACTGCGCCATTTTCAATTCCTTTTATAATTAAAATAAAATTTATATTCTAACGACGATCTATATAAATATATACGTTCTAATTCTATTCAAAATAAATTTCTCGCCGATATTATTTAAAATATTCCATTTTAAATATTCAAAATTCGCTAAATTTGCCAAAATAAAAATTTTAAACTGGCCCAGATTTTCCGGGTTGTTACAAATCACGAAATCCAACATCGAAACATTCCAAAAATAATTTCGATTCAAATCCATTCCAATTCAATTATTGTAAATTTTGGTTACTTTTAAAACCCCTTTCAAATTCAATTTATTTATTTCAAAAACAAATTGATTTTAATTCCAGTTCAAAACTAGTTCATTTCGATAAAAATCAATTTTTATCTTTTCAAATGCGGAAGTTTTCATCCCAATTCTTCACAAATCATTCCTTATGATTTTACACAAATTATTGATATTTTTAATAATTTTATCAAGGCCCGTACAGTCGATTTCCACCAATGGCCATTGAACTGCACTTACAGCGACCTTTTCCAAATTTGATTTGGACATAATTCCAAATCCAACCGTTAGATTTCAGATTTCTAATATTCTTTGGAAAGCTCTTTTCGATACGAACCCAACGGTTTCAGTTTCAGGAGAATCCGACAGTCGAATATCCTGCAACGTCAATTCGAAGTCAATGGTCGAAATTCGTGAACTGCCGCGGCGCGGCGCGTTCTATTCAGGCTATTATATATATTATATATATTATATATATTTCGTCGATTTCCTTTTTAAAACGTATTTTATAAATCGTTTTAAATTCGTTTTCGAAACGATTTCAACTTTGTATTCAATTTCGAATCAAAATTGAATATTCCACATCATCAATATACAAATGATAATATTTTCAAAACGTTATATTTTGAAATCACTTCCTTTTCTATATTCATTGTAAAAACGAATATAATCGATATAAATATCGTTCGCGTCAAAATGGCGCATCTCTAATCCACACAATTTTATATATTTCAATAACTTCGTTATTCTATTCAACAAATGAATATTTATTCTATTCAACACATGAATCTATATTTTCCTTTCAACACATGAATATTCTCAACACGTGAGCATCGTCAACACATGACTATTTATGTTATTTAATATATTTTATAAAATTAGGGTATCTATCGTTTGATTTTTAATCAAACTCCAACCGTAAAGTAGTAAGAGAATGATTCCCTAAGTATTAACCCCGAAGGCCGAAACCAACATCAGATCAATACCCAGGAAACCACTCATCTTATCTAGTTTCCAGTTAGTTTCTAATCTTAAATATGATAAAGATGTAAATTCTATTGTTAAACTATTTTACTCAACCAATGATAAGTTTCAACACATGAATATTCCCAACACATGAGCATCGTCAACACATGACTATTTATTCTATTCAACACATGAATCTTTATATTATAATATTCTTTATTTTCCCAATTGGAATGAGGCCCAATCAATTACAATATAACGTTAATTATATGAATTCCATACAACACATGTATATAAAAGCAACGATAAATAATCAACCATCATCCAAAGTGCACCACACAACTGCATAAACATTAAATATAAATAATTAACGCTTACACAGTCTGTCGACCAATCGATCGACATACAACTAAATAATTGGGATAAGTGTATGCCAAATATCATCCCAACACCCGTGTGGGGTTTCAAATCAACAAACACAGATGATTATTTGTGCAGTTGGGCGATGTGTAAAATTTATCGTCCCAATCAATATCCTTCAAATATGTGTACATAAACAAACCGTCTGAATTGTAAATGAATATTTATTTATTCACATTCAAGTTAAAAATTATATTTTTAACGATTATTAATTTATTTCAACACATGAATCTATATTTCCCATTTCACATCAACATCACAAACAAACTTCACAACACATCAAACAAGCATACAAGTCGTTCATGGTCTGTGGACGACGGGTGTCGGGTGCTGCTAAGCACCGTCTGCATCCTAGTATATATTTAATTAGAAAACAAGATTTAAAGTGAGAAGTTCTCACCGAAAGCTAAACCAAACGCCACGACTCTTCTAATGTAGAAATCTTCGTCGCTCGCCTTTTGTCAATTTCATTGTCCGTAGCCACTACATATATAAAAATCATATTTTTATATTGTTGCTATGTATATATAAAATCACATTTTTACACCGCTACTATATAGATAAAAATTCTATTTTTTACACCGCTACTATATAGATAAAAATTCTATTTTCACACCGCTACTATATAGATAAAAATTCTATTTTTACACCGCTACTATATAGATAAAAATTCTATTTTCACACTACTACTATATAGATAAAAATTCTATTTTTACACCGCTACTATATAGATAAAAATTCTATTTTCACACTGCTACTATATAGATAAAAATTCTATTTTTATAACGGTGTTCATATAATAAAGATTATAGTTTTACCATGCTAACTTCATAATAAAAATTATATTTTTATATCGCTCTTCTTCTAATAAAGATTATATTTTTAATCTTCCTATCATATAAGAATCATATTTTTAATTCTCTACTTATATAAAAATTATATTTTTACATCGCTAAAAAAACAAATTTTTACTTCATTAAAAATCCAACCTTTCTTTGCTAATATCACATATAAAAATCCGACCTTTCCTATTTGATTAACTATATAAAAATCTGACCTTTCTTCGCTAACATCATATATAAATATCCGACCTTTTCTATTTGATTAACTATATAAAAATTCGACCTTTTCTATTTTTAAAATCACTATGCTATTTTTAAAGTAAAACTGAATTTTTAATCATTTTAAAAACCTATATGCTTTAAGTAAATAAAAATAAAACAATAAAATATACGTAAAAAGGACTTACAGGTGGAAATGAAGGGGTGGGAGCAGCGTCGGTGCCTGGAGGTCGGGGAAGTGGTGGCGGCGGCGAAACAGGGTAGCGCGGGGGGGGGGGGGGGAGGGGGGGTTGCGGCGTCGGCTAGGGTTTAGGGCCTGAATCGGATGAGAGAAGGGAGGAGAGGCACAAGAGGAGGAGAGGAAGGGGAGGGTCGGCAAGAGGGGGGAAACACCGTCAATTGGCGGCGGCGGTGGGTGATTGCTGCACTAGGGCGCGCTGCTTCCTCTTTTTTTTCTAACTAACGGGTTTTGATTTGAACGAAGGATTGGGGGAGAGAAGGATAAAGGGGGTTGACCAATTATTATTATTTATATATTTAATTCCATTTTAATCTCAAAAGTAACTTTTTATTTCGAATTCAAATTCGAACCCACCGACTGTCATCCCTAGCTAATTACCCACATTCCGAAAACAATGGGATATGTATCGTAGGTTGTTTCGACTGTTTCGATCAGTTTTCGTCAAAATCAAAATATAACTCTATATATTAAATTTGAACGCACATTTCAATCTACCGGGGCCACATACTAACTAGAAAAATTCCTGAAAAATATTATCTAGCTTCGTATTGACGATACGGTCCTAACAAAACTAATTTCGTCGAATTCTGAGACCATTTGAAAAATGGCCATTTTTCAGTCGATTAAAATCAACTTAAACTGGTCAAACGCGTTTTCCTTTGCCATGCTCACATATTGATTCGAAAAATTACAAACTTTAAAACCTAGCCATAACTTGACATCCCGGATCCAACAAAAGTGGTTTCGTCGAAAACCGAGGTCGTTTGCAAAATTTCCATTTTTAAGGGCCAGAATTCCATAACGACTATTCTGAATTTTCAACTGGACGTAACTTTTGATTTCCGATATGAAATTTCAATTTTTCGGATTCGTTGGAAAGATATTCTCAATTAGATTCTAATATTTTTGGTTTCGATAAAATCCGGTTTATTTTGCACCCGATACATTCATTTGAAATTCAAAATAGAAATTATCGAACTACCGCGCCATTTTCAATTCCTTTTATAATTATAAATAAATATTTATATTCTAACGACGATTCAAATAAATATATACGTTCTAATTCTATTCGAAATAAATTTCTCGTCGATATTATTTAAAATAATTCAATTTAAATAATCAAAATTCGCTAAAATTGCCAAAATAAAATTTTTAAATTGGCTCAGAATTTCCGGGTTATTACAATGGACTTGTAAATGGATGCATGTCCGACATTGAATTTCGTGCCATGTAAATTAATTGATATCTATTAATATATTTCTAAGGTGGCGGAGGATTTATCCTCTTGCTAAACACCCTTCTTTGAGATGCACGAGCTCGAAGGTTATATATTGGTAGTTATCAATCGCATGGTATGGACTGTCAATGTGACATGCCAAGATGTAATTGATAGGGGCTTTTGTTGAAAAGCAGAGCCCTTTGGATGATGATCAACGCATAGCCTATTTAGGCATAGCTTTGTGTATTTCGTTACCTCGCGAGCCTCACACCCCGGTAGAGTCAAAAACGGGACAAGGGAACGCAGGGAATGCACACGTTTCATTCTAGCTAGAAGTGGTGTTTGGGTTTTTACACGACCCGACATTTTTTACTCATGTGGTTGATGGAATGAGGCGCCTCAGATTTTATTGGTCGCCAATGGCCAATTTATAGGTCCAATAGGATCGGGAAGCGTGTGTTCAGGCATAACTAATCCACTAAAGTATTTGAAACGACCCGGGAAAAAGCGACTTTGGTTATCCGATATATAACACCTATCGAACAATCAAAAGTCGAAATTACCGGATAGTCCAAGAAAGAAATTAGAAGGTGAGGATAGATAAGATAGAAAATTAGAACAGAAGAAGAAGAAGAACACAACAACATCAGAGTAACACGAATCTCACAGCGGAACGAATAAAATATAATAGACAACATATCTTGAAATCAAAGTAGTATATGTATATCATACCATTATCAGAGTACAACACTTTCATCACAGCGGAATAATCAATAGCTAGAAAAATCTTGAAGCCTCCCGCTCCAAGCTCTTCAAGCATACCTGTAAATCCTGACTACTTGACTGCCCGTACAAATTTGGGCACCCAAGAGTTTAGGGAAAACAAAACAAAATAAAACTCTGGGTCAGTCATGGGACTGGTGTGAGTAAACTCCAATCATTTGGTTTAACTTTTCAAAATCCTTTTCAAAAGAAAAGATAATCGTAAGACCAATCCACTCATAAATACGGATGGCTTTTACCTTACGATAACCCAAAACACTTTGGAAATCATATATTATCTGATATTATAATAATGTCCAATCACAAGTAATTAAAATCTAGTAGAACGCTTGCATCTCACGCTCTACATATATAATATACAATCAAACTCGCAGGCACTTATTGGAGATTGGATTCCAACTTGACAAGGTATGGGACCACCTTCCGAACGTGTATCTCTAGAGGCAAATACACTGGGTTCAACAAGAACATCTTGCAACCCGGCCCACACATGACCGACCACTCATTTCGCTTGAGTGTATCGAATGTATATCACCAACGGTTGGGATCAACAACCGTCTCCCGATAAGGGACAGCATCGATAGATTTAAGAACAAAAGGAATTTCTCTAGATAGGTGATCATACATCCTAATGGGTGCGACCCACATAGCCATGCTGCCTGCCCGATTTTTGTCATTTCCCGGTGGATGAGGCTTGAGGTCATAACGTATCTTTTGACAGATCCCACCTCCATTACTTAGAATGCCACATCGTCATACCCGCCAAATCACAAATTGATTTCACCAAAAATACCACGGGTATACAGCTAAGAGAAACGAATTCCTCCGCCACCAAACGTAAGTACGTTTGAAGAGATCAACTTACGCGATCCTTTGAATATACTCTGTCAGACATTCGTCCATTCACGTTTGTCCTGGGACTGGACAAACCGAAGGCACTATTCTGTAAATAGGATAGCCCTTGCATAACTCCCTCTTCAATATATTCAGCATACTTGATTCGCAACGCTTATGCCAATACGGAGTGGTTCTCTGGATAATAATCCAACCGGTCTCTCTATATTAACAACGTAAAATGGTCAAAAACTTTGATAGTCGGTGATTTAACTATCAATTAAAAACATGTCGGTGTGCAAACAACGATATTATTTCCAGATGGAAATTCTATCGATCAATCATCATTCATCATCAAATTATCATAAATTTACCCTTTTCCTTATTCTTGTTTTCCTATATTTCTTATTTACTATATTTAGAAAATATACGTTATTAACAATGGAAAACAATTCCATTTCTCATTTTCTATATTCAGAAAACATTTCTGATTTTCATTTGGAAGACATTTCCAAATCTCCTTCATTGGGTTTAAACTGATGTTTGAATAAACATCGCTATGCCAACACCAACCATTTCGCTCATTAACTAAATTCACTTAACCCCTTTCACTCTCGAACCTTATCCACTTCTTAGTTAAAAACGAAGTCAATCAAGTTGGGGTATAATTACCTCTCAGATCTTAACTGAACAACATTTCTACCTTCGAAATAGACAAAGTTCAAACATTACTCTTTAAGAAACTTCCTTGCGAACTCTCGGATTCTATTTATGAATCCACTTCCTTTACTGAATCATTTGATTATAACTGTAAATGTTATAATTCCATGCTTTCAAAATATGTTAACTTAAATATATTTCCATATCTTAATTTGGATAAATAAACAACCAACTACTTTATTAACAGATAATTAAAACTTGATTTGAAATGGAAAGTAAACATTACTTCCCTTGATTCGATATAATCGAATTTCCATGTATGATTCACTCTCGAATAATCACTATCCGATAATTCTCTTTCGAATAAACTATATTCGATTCCCCTGTTCGAGTAACTAATATTCGATAATCCTTTTCTTCGAATAACTAATATTCGAAAAATCTCACTTCGAATAAACCATATTCGATAATTCTCTCCTTCGAATAACTATATTCGATTTAACACACTTCGAACGAACTATATTCGATTACTCTTCTCGAATAAACTATATTCGATAACTCTACTTCGAATAGGTGATATTCGATTAATTTCCTTTTTGACTAACCCTACTTAATTTACTAATACTCGACTAACTCGACTTAATTAACTTCTATTGATTAATTACTATTTGATTTAACACCATTTGCTTGACTCTAGATCGCAGCGATCACAATGGTTACGCCTGATTCCCCCAGGAAACATCCGACCGCCGTAGGCTATCTGCAGCCCTACGAATTACGCTAGCAGTCGTGCTAAATGGAAATTCATCCTTAAATAACTTTGTCTATTTTTAACTCTATCTTGAATAATTAGATTCGATCAATTCTAATTGAATAACTAATATTCAATTAACCCTTATTCGATTACTATATTTGAATAACTCTAGTTCGATTTGACTCAAAACGATTAACTCTAACTGATTAACTCTAACTGGTTAACTCTAACTGAATAACTCTAACTAACTAACTCTAACTGACTAACTCTAACAGTTTAACTTTACGGTTTAACTCTGACAGTTTAACTTCAACGGTTTAACTCTAACAGTTTAACTCCAACTGTTTAACTCTAACAGTTTAACTCCAACTGTTTAACTCTAACAGTTTAACTCCAACGGTTTAACTCTAGTTGATTAACTCTTTTGAATTAATCCCTTTGACTTTTCTCTTTTGAATAATTCCTTTGGAATAATTCCTTTGAATTACTTCCCTTGAATAGATTCTTTTTCTATTCGTTTACTCAACAAATAACTATTCTCTTTTCTCTTCTATTTATTTAACAAATAAATATTCCCTTTAACTTTTCTATTTATTCAACAAATAAATATTTCTTTTAACTTTTCTATTTATTTAACAAATAAGTACTTCTGTCAACTTTTCTTTATTCCCTACATGAATATTCCCTTTTCAATTCCATTTGTAAATACTTTTACGAATGTTTCCCTTTTTATTTCTATTTGTAATCATTTCACAAATATTTCCCTTCTATTTGATTTCACCAATATTTTCCCTTCTATTTGATTTCACCAATATTTTCCCTTCTATTTGATTTCACCAATATTTGTTTTTTTTACAAATGCTTTGATTCTATAATCATTTTCTCTCATGAAATTCTCTTCCTTTTATATATAAAATCTATTGATTTTATATAAATAATTTATTTTCAAAATAAACTTTGAAAATCCCTTTTCACTTTCTGGTATCACTTATGGTATAAAAATACCAAATCAAAAGGTTCAATCATCATCCAAACACACAGGTTCAACAACAGATGATATAACACATCATATATCAGAATATATGAAAAAAACGGTTAATAAATGTTGAGGAATCCAGTTGGATCCCTCCGACCTGTTTCCCTGCATCCACAGATGTTACACAATATAATTCACATCAATTTCATTTCAATATGAGGTATTCTGATAAACAAAATCAGCATCGGTTAACGATATATATAACTATATCGGTATTTTCAACCAGCTGACTAGCAGTTTAACCAAACAATCAACACTCAGCAATTCAATCAATATTTATCAATTCTAAAAATACTTTATAAAAATATAAAGTGTTTAGAGTTAGTGAGATTTACTCACCTTGGACGGTTTATCGTTGAATAACGATAATCGGTCATTGATTTGGTTCAGACGTTAAATTTCACCATAAATCCAAACGAGCTCCAATCCACTTGCGGTCAGTTCCATTGCGTAGTGCTCGTCCATACGATCCCAACGGATCCTGTTTCGTTAAATTTCGTTAATGTATGCAAAAGTTATGCTATTTACAATATTTACCTAATTTAAATGAATATATATTTAATTAAATTAATTAAATTATTTTTATCTTAATTAATTTCTAATTGCGTTATTAGCCAAATTACCTTCCCTGCCCTTCTAAAAAATCATACTTTCCCATCTCTAGCCATATCCAAATTTTTTTAAAATTGAAAAACCATTTTAATATTAATTAAATTTAATTTTCAAATAAAATATTTAAAAATATTCATTTAATTATAACTTAAAATTTTTAACCCAGATCAAAAATCTGCTTCCACTCATTTTAAAGTATTTTCCGATAAGAATCCAACGGTCCTTGTTTCGTGGAAATCCGACTTGTTTTGAAAAAGTTATAAGCTTTTAAAGTTTATAGTTAAAAATTACGAAAATGCCCCTGGTCTGTTTTAAATTCAAATTAAATTCAAATTAAATTTTAAATTTAAATTTAAATTAATCATCCCATCCGTCGGATCAGTTAGGGATAGCCAGGGAGAGCAGGAAACTATATTTTCCAAACTCAAGCCTTAGACACTATCCTCTCTGTCACCCTTAGAATGTTCTGATATTTATTTTTACAAATTCTATTTTAATTATAATATATATATATATATAATACACAAATAAATAAATATTATTTAAAAACTTTCCCCGCGAAGCCCAAGCCTCTGCCTAAGAGTCCCTAGCTCCCCGTCTTGCCCTCCTTTCTACCTTTCTTCCCTTTTCCCTATTTCCTAATATTTTATTATTATTTTTGCCATTGCCAAAGCTTGAAAGAGGAGGAGGAGGAGTGAGTTTAAAATGAAGGGGGGGGGGGCTATTTATAGCCGAAGGAGTCACATGGATTGCTGAGGTGGCGTGAATCCAACGGTCGAAAATGGATGGATAGGATTAATCCTTAAATTTATTAAATTATAAATAAATTTAATAATTTATGAATAGTAAAGTGTGTTTTCTCAACCCTATTCGGACGTTAATTTGACTTACTTATTGATACCTTATCCAAAATCTTTTTCAACCATGTTGTTCAATTTTTCTTGCTCTTCAATAATATATAAAAATATTTCAATTTTGAATTTGTTTGAACTTTCAAATAATTTAAATTCAAATTCAAAATAGTGTTTTGTGTTAGTTTCAACACCTTCCGGTCTTATCTTGGAGTATCAAACGATAACGGTTTTCAGAAATTCTTCCACCATCTGGTCCGGTTTTTAACGTACTTCAATCCTATGTATTCAAATCAAAAATCGGAGTTCGTTTAGATTTTCAAATAATTTATTTAAAATTTTTTTCCTTAATAACTTTCTATATCCGTCATAGGATTTTTTCCAGATTTCATATATAGCTAATATCCTATGTTTAGAATTTTCCTGGATAGGTCTCAGGTTCCAGTTTTGCCGTTAGCATTAGCAAATTCCAATTACCGTCAAAATTTAGTTCAAATTTTGGCCTTTTATTTTTTCTTTTCCACAAACGGATGCCATTTTTGACGTAACTTGGTTGGTTACCTAATTTCATCATTTCGGATTTAATGAAACTGATTTCATCGAAATCCGAGTTCGTTAGCTACTACTTTCTTTGTAAACGTACTATTTTTAATTAAAAATGTATCCTTTTATACTGCCAGTTCACATTATATTGCAGATCCACTAAATTTCTACCATTTCGGAATAAAATAAAATATTCAAAATTATTGAAATTAAACCATTTAAACTTCCAAAACAATAAAAAAACATTTTTAAAAAATAACTAAATGGTCAAAAAAAAATCTGGGCCGTTACATTCTTTCCCCCTTAAAATAATTTCGTCCTCGAAATTGCTAAGGTAGAAAAATGAATTTTATAACTAGGTTAAAATTATTTGGTTACTCTGATTTCACTAAATCAATCTATTCTAATTAATTTATTAATTTATTTCTATAAACGAAAATTTCAAAAATTCTGAAAATTTTCTAACATTCGAAATTTCTGAAAAATTTCGCCAGCATCTCCTTTGTACTGGTCAATAGCTCAAACTCCAACTCGCCTCTCTAGGCCTTCTTCAACCCAAAAGAAAATCAAACAGCCAAGTGGCTTACCAAACAGGCTCATAAATCTCATCCAACTCATATGAATATGTACGTGTACCTTTTTGTCGGCATTCAATTCTGCTATCAATTTAGCATATACCACTATCATCCCAATCAAACTCTCAATCACTTTTATCTTCAACACGACCATCCGCTTATAACCAAGCCAAATTTCAATCAAACTTCAATTCCAATCTCAATTCAAATTTCTTGCTCGACCATCCATTTCTATCTCATATTATCTCTAATCCAGTCCAATTCTACTTGATACCATTCTATTTCAATTCAACTCAATTTCAACTGAACTGCCTTCAATTCAATTTCAAAATTACTTTCACAAATTTCTATTTAATTTGTGTTTATTTCAATAATCTGTACCTGGGAGTTTCAAATAGCTTTGCCTTTTCCAAAAATCAAATATCCCTTTGGAATATCAAAACAACTCAGTTTCTCAAAACAATTCAAAAACAAAATCTTTGATAGTAATCTGTCACTTACAAACTCGAAAATGAGCATCGATGATGTCCGGATCAACATCGGAATTTATTTTCCAGCTATCGAAGTGAGTTCAATACTATAGCACTTTCAAAACCCATTTTTAAACATTTTCATTTTGAAATTCATTTCAAAATATCCCTTTTCAATGCTTGTAACAAATTTAAAATCTCCTAGAATTTTAAAATTCACATATATTCAATTTAATTCCATTTACAACGCTTATTCAAATTTTAGCAATTTTAATTCCAATTCTGAACTTAAATTCAGATTTAATTCATCTGATTTCATATATTTCACTTATATGAATTTTGATTTGTTATTTACATAACCATTTCACATTTTATAATCTTATTCGATTATAATCACAACCAACACATTCAATATACTATAATAATTTCAAATATCTATACTTTGCTTATATCAAAATATAATTTGGGTAAAATTATTTCATTCACCCTTTTTCAAAACATACTGTGTCGGTTCATCGTATTCAAGCGTTTAGAAACCCCTATCGATACAGTGGATCAAACTGATCGACCAGAATTCATAAACAACTCAACCAATAAATCTCCACAATATAAAATCATTTTATATCAAATAACAAATACGTTCACTCGTATATATACATTCAAACTCAGTCTAGGGTATTACTAACCCCATCTCTACTGAATTACGCCACAGAGCCAATGTAATACTTAACCTTCAGCTCTGATACCAACTGTAACGACCCGGGAAAAAGCGACTTTGGTTATCCGATATATAACACCTATCGAACAATCAAAAGTCGAAATTACCGGATAGTCCAAGAAAGAAATTAGAAGATGAGGATAGATAAGATAGAAAATTAGAACAGAAGAAGAAGAAGAACACAACAACATCAGAGTAACACGAATCTCACAACGGAACGAATAAAATATAATAGACAACATATCTTGAAATCAAAGTAGTATATGTATATCATACCATTATCAGAGTACAACACTTTCATCACAGCGGAATAATCAATAGCTAGAAAAATCTTGAAGCCTCGCGCTCCAAGCTCTTCAAGCATACCTGTAAATCCTGACTACTTGACTGCCCGTACAAATTTGGGCACCCAAGAGTTTAGGGAAAACAAAACAAAATAAAACTCTGGGTCAGTCATGGGACTGGTGTGAGTAAACTCCAATCATTTGGTTTAACTTTTCAAAATCCTTTTCAAAAGAAAAGATAATCGTAAGACCAATCCACTCATAAATACGGATGGCTTTTACCTTACGATAACCCAAAACACTTTGGAAATCATATATTATCTGATATTATAATAATGTCTAATCACAAGTAATTAAAATCTAGTAGAACGCTTGCATCTCACGCTCTACATATATAATATACAATCAAACTCGCAGGCACTTATTGGAGATTGGATTCCAACTTGACAAGGTATGGGACCACCTTCCGAACGTGTATTTCTAGAGGCAAATACACTGGGTTCAACAAGAACATCTTGCAACCCGGCCCACACATGACCGACCACTCATTTCGCTTGAGTGTATCGAATGTATATCACCAACGGTTGGGATCAACAACCGTCTCCCGATAAGGGACAACATCGATAGATTTAAGAACAAAAGGAATTTCTCTAGATAGGTGATCATACATCCTAATGGGTGCGACCCACATAGCCATGCTGCCTGCCCGATTTTTGTCATTTCCCGGTGGATGAGGCTTGAGGTCATAACGTATCTTTTGACAGATCCCACCTCCATTACTTAGAATGCCACATCGTCATACCCGCCAAATCACAAATTGATTTCACCAAAAATACCACGGGTATACAGCTAAGAGAAACGAATTCCTCCACCACCAAACGTAAGTACGTTTGAAGAGATCAACTTACGCGATCCTTTGAATATACTCTGTCAGACATTCGTCCATTCACGTTTGTCCTGGGACTGGACAAACCGAAGGCACTATTCTGTAAATAGGATAGCCCTTGCATAACTCCCTCTTCAATATATTCAGCATACTTGATTCGCAACGCTTATGCCAATACGGAGTGGTTCTCTGGATAATAATCCAACCGGTCTCTCCATATTAACAACGTAAAATGGTCAAAAACTTTGATAGTCGGTGATTTAACTATCAATTAAAAACTTGTCGGTGTGCAAACAACGATATTATTTCCAGATGGAAATTCTATCGATCAATCATCATTCATCATCAAATTATCATAAATTTACCCTTTTCCTTATTCTTGTTTTCCTATATTTCTTATTTACTATATTTAGAAAATATACGTTATTAACAATGGAAAACAATTC
Organism: Allium sativum; assembly: GCA_030737875.1. NCBI lineage: Eukaryota > Viridiplantae > Streptophyta > Magnoliopsida > Asparagales > Amaryllidaceae > Allium > Allium sativum. The sequence continues at coordinate 458,550,162 of CM060909.1, forward strand.
CATTTCTCATTTTCTATATTCAGAAAACATTTCTGATTTTCATTTGGAAGACATTTCCAAATCTCCTTCATTGGGTTTAAACTGATGTTTGAATAAACATCGCTATGCCAACACCAACCATTTCGCTCATTAACTAAATTCACTTAACCCCTTTCACTCTCGAACCTTATCCACTTCTTAGTTAAAAACGAAGTCAATCAAGTTGGGGTATAATTACCTCTCAGACCTTAACTGAACAACATTTCTACCTTCGAAATAGACAAAGTTCAAACATTACTCTTTAAGAAACTTCCTTGCGAACTCTCGGATTTTATTTATGAATCCACTTCCTTTACTAAATCATTTGATTATAACTGTAAATGTTATAATTCCATGCTTTCAAAATATGTTAACTTAAATATATTTCCATATCTTAATTTGGATAAATAAACAACCAACTACTTTATTAACAGATAATTAAACTTGATTTGAAATGGAAAGTAAACATTACTTCCCTTGATTCGATATAATCGAATTTCCATGTATGATTCACTCTCGAATAATCACTATCCGATAATTCTCTTTCGAATAAACTATATTCGATTCCCCTGTTCGAATAACTAATATTCGATAATCCTTTTCTTCGAATAACTAATATTCGAAAAATCTCACTTCGAATAAACCATATTCGATAATTCTCTCCTTCGAATAACTATATTCGATTTAACACACTTCGAACGAACTATATTCGATTACTCTTCTCGAATAAACTATATTCGATAACTCTACTTCGAATAGGTGATATTCGATTAATTCCCTTTTTGACTAACCCTACTTAATTTACTAATACTCGACTAACTCGACTTAATTAACTTCTATTGATTAATTACTATTTGATTTAACACCATTTGCTTGACTCTAGATCGCAGCGATCACAATGGTTACGCCTGATTCCCCCAGGAAACATCCGACCGCCGTAGGCTATCTGCAGCCCTACGAATTACGCTAGCAGTCGTGCTAAATGGAAATTCATCCTTAAATAACTTTGTCTATTTTTAACTCTATCTTGAATAATTAGATTCGATCAATTCTAATTGAATAACTAATATTCAATTAACCCTTATTCGATTACTATATTTGAATAACTCTAGTTCGATTTGACTCAAAACGATTAACTCTAACTGATTAACTCTAACTGGTTAACTCTAACTGAATAACTCTAACTAACTAACTCTAACTGACTAACTCTAACAGTTTAACTTTACGGTTTAACTCTGACAGTTTAACTTCAACGGTTTAACTCTAACAGTTTAACTCCAACTGTTTAACTCTAACAGTTTAACTCCAACTGTTTAACTCTAACAGTTTAACTCCAACGGTTTAACTCTAGTTGATTAACTCTTTTGAATTAATCCCTTTGACTTTTCTCTTTTGAATAATTCCTTTGGAATAATTCCTTTGAATTACTTCCCTTGAATAGATTCTTTTTCTATTCGTTTACTCAACAAATAACTATTCTCTTTTCGCTTCTATTTATTTAACAAATAAATATTCCCTTTAACTTTTCTATTTATTCAACAAATAAATATTTCTTTTAACTTTTCTATTTATTTAACAAATAAGTACTTCTGTCAACTTTTCTTTATTCCCTACATGAATATTCCCTTTTCAATTCCATTTGTAAATACTTTTACGAATGTTTCCCTTTTTATTTCTATTTGTAATCATTTCACAAATATTTCCCTTCTATTTGATTTCACCAATATTTTCCCTTCTATTTGATTTCACCAATATTTTCCCTTCTATTTGATTTCACCAATATTTGTTTTTTTTACAAATGCTTTGATTCTATAATCATTTTCTCTCATGAAATTCTCTTCCTTTTATATATAAAATCTATTGATTTTATATAAATAATTTATTTTCAAAATAAACTTTGAAAATCCCTTTTCACTTTCTAGTATCACTTATGGTATAAAAATACCAAATCAAAAGGTTCAATCATCATCCAAACACACAGGTTCAACAACAGATGATATAACACATCATATATCAGAATATATGAAAAAAACGGTTAATAAATGTTGAGGAATCCAGTTGGATCCCTCCGACCTGTTTCCCTGCATCCACAGATGTTACACAATATAATTCACATCAATTTCATTTCAATATGAGGTATTCTGATAAACAAAATCAGCATCGGTTAACAATATATATAACTATATCGGTATTTTCAACCAGCTGACTAGCAGTTTAACCAAACAATCAACACTCAGCAATTCAATCAATATTTATCAATTCTAAAAATACTTTATAAAAATATAAAGTGTTCAGAGTTAGTGAGATTTACTCACCTTGGACGGTTTATCGTTGAATAACGATAATCGGTCATTGATTTGGTTCAGACGTTAAATTTCACCATAAATCCAAACGAGCTCCAATCCACTTGCGGTCAGTTCCATTGCGTAGTGCTCGTCCATACGATCCCAACGGATCCTGTTTCGTTAAATTTCGTTAATGTATGCAAAAGTTATGCTATTTACAATATTTACCTAATTTAAATGAATATATATTTAATTAAATTAATTAAATTATTTTTATCTTAATTAATTTCTAATTGCGTTATTAGCCAAATTACATTCCCTGCCCTTCTAAAAAATCATACTTTCCCATCTCTAGCCATATCCAAATTTTTTTAAAATTGAAAAACCATTTTAATATTAATTAAATTTAATTTTCAAATAAAATATTTAAAAATATTCATTTAATTATAACTTAAAATTTTTAACCCGGATCAAAAATCTGCTTCCACTCATTTTAAAGTATTTTCCGATAAGAATCCAACGGTCCTTGTTTCGTGGAAATCCGACTTGTTTTGAAAAAGTTATAAGCTTTTAAAGTTTATAGTTAAAAATTACGAAAATGCCCCTGGTCTGTTTTAAATTCAAATTAAATTCAAATTAAATTTTAAATTTAAATTTAAATTAATCATCCCATCCGTCGGATCAGTTAGGGATAGCCAGGGAGAGCAGGAAACTATATTTTCCAAACTCAAGCCTTAGACACTATCCTCTCTGTCACCCTTAGAATGTTCTGATATTTATTTTTACAAATTCTATTTTAATTATAATATATATATATATATATATATATATAATACACAAATAAATAAATATTATTTAAAAACTTACCCCGCGAAGCCCAAGCCTCTGCCTAAGAGTCCCTAGCTCCCCGTCTTGCCCTCCTTTCTCCCTTTCTTCCCTTTTCCCTATTTCCTAATATTTTATTATTATTTCTGCCATTGCCAAAGCTTGAAAGAGGAGGAGGAGGAGTGAGTTTAAAATGAAGGGGGGGGGGGCTATTTATAGCCGAAGGAGTCACATGGATTGCTGAGGTGGCGTGAATCCAACGGTCGAAAATGGATGGATAGGATTAATCCTTAAATTTATTAAATTATAAATAAATTTAATAATTTATGAATAGTAAAGTGTGTTTTCTCAACCCTATTCGGACGTTAATTTGACTTACTTATTGATACCTTATCCAAAATCTTTTTCAACCATGTTGTTCAATTTTTCTTGCTCTTCAATAATATATAAAAATATTTCAATTTTGAATTTGTTTGAACTTTCAAATAATTTAAATTCAAATTCAAAATAGTGTTTTGTGTTAGTTTCAACACCTTCCGGTCTTATCTTGGAGTATCAAACGATAACGGTTTTCAGAAATTCTTCCACCATCTGGTCCGGTTTTTAACGTACTTCAATCCTATGTATTCAAATCAAAAATCGGAGTTCGTTTAGATTTTCAAATAATTTATTTAAATTTTGTTTCCTTAATAACTTTCTATATCCGTTATAGGATTTTTTCCAGATTTCATATATAGCTAATATCCTATGTTTAGAATTTTCCTGGATAGGTCTCAGGTTCCAGTTTTGCCGTTAGCATTAGCAAATTCCAATTACCGTCAAAATTTAGTTCAAATTTTGGCCTTTTATTTTTTTCTTTTCCACAAACGGATGCCATTTTTGACGTAACTTGGTTGGTTACCTAATTTCATCATTTCGGATTTAATGAAACTGATTTCATCGAAATCCGAGTTCGTTAGCTACTACTTCCTTTGTAAACGTACTATTTTTAATTAAAAATTTATCCTTTTATACTGCCAGTTCACATTATATTGCAGATCCACTAAATTTCTACCATTTCGGAATAAAATAAAATATTCAAAATTATTGAAATTAAACCATTTAAACTTCCAAAACAATAAAAAAACATTTTTAAAAAATAACTAAATGGTCAAAAAAAATCTGGGCCGTTACAGTATTTGTGGACTGGCCCTGCAGGATCCAAGGGTTCGCCAACGTACGAATCCTGAGACATTGCTAGAGTGTCTCGAATCGGTTAGGAGATCGTCCCTCGCCTTGACTCATGATGGAAACCAACCTCCAATACGACATTACGGTCTTGATTGTAAACTTATATATGGCGACATAATATATGGTAGCTATGCCATCTAGGATTGATTCATTTACTTTGAAGTATTTTTGAAACATATTAGACACTAATAATGATATTAAAAATATTATTTTATATGTATCAAGCATTTTTGATCGTTATAAGGTAAAACTCTATCCTCCGTTTGCGTTGCATTGTGTGATGGGACTTGAGTCTTATAATGATTTCATTTTCTAAAAATCATTGCGTTGTTTTTGACTTTAAAATTTATAAAACTTATGCACTAGCAATCCGATGGAAGTAAACCCGTTCCGCATTAGCGGCATGGTCATGTGATTTGCCATATTGTTAGTTAGTAAAAATTTCTCATACCAGTCCCATGACTGACCCGTGGTTTGTTTCACTTTGCAAACTCGGGTGCCCTCTTTCACACGGGCAGTCGAGTAGCTTTTTGCAGATATTTATCTCTTGAGCAGGATTCTGGATCGAAGCTTATAGCTGTGTCTAGAGCATTGGTAGTCTTCCGCTGTGTTAATTTGATTACTCCGTTGCGTTGTATTAAGTTTATTGTAAATTTATCTTCCGCTGTTGTATTATTATTTAATGTACTCTGATATTTTGTACTCTGATGTAACATTATTATAATGATTATAAAAGTCTACTGTTATTTTTTCTAATGTGTTGTATTCCCAAAGTTAACGTATGCGGGATTCGAACGGTCTTGGTTGACTTAGCGATCGATTAGGTTCGGGCAAAACCCGTATCGTTACAGTAAATTTGTACTGCTACCCCCAAAGCTCACCTATAAATACCCCCAAGCTTGGCGTTCAAAGGGGTTGGTTCTCATTTGGTATTTTGGACTTCTTGGATCGCTCAAGTATCATTAACGATAACCACCTTCTTCTCCATGATTATTGGACATAGCTTGGACCTCTAAAACATTGTGTACATGTTTTCCTTCAACCTTTGGACATTAGAGCTATCTCTTGGACATTAAACATACTTTTTCGATATTGTTGACCAAGCAACATATTTTTCACCCAACAAAGAGGAAGAAGGGCATTTTGGTCAAAGTTTAAAATTAACAAGGATTTTGTTGTTCTATTGTAACACTTTGTACACAAATATTGTCCAAATTTGTGCAACAATTGTAATTAGCAATTATATGATGAATGATTATTATAAAGTGGATCTAAGCTTTAGTCCCAAACCACTATAAAACCTGTTCTCTCCTTGTATTTCATTATTTTGGATTTGGATTACCGTGTTCCTGCTAAGCATACACTCGGGGGTTGGTATGCGTGAATAAGCGACAATTCCCCACGTCAACACTTGTTAAAATTATTATATTATAAATTGGTTGTTGGAATTAACTAAATAGACTTATTGTTTGAATTAAATATAGGATCACAGTATAACATCTTAAAATGTTGTTAGTTTATTTTAGTTTGAATTAAATAACAATATAGCCTCTCAAATTGTTATTAGATGTTTTTGAGTTTATTTTATATCTACACTTATTTCAAGCATTTTTTCATATGTGAATTATTGAATAATATTGATTTGATAATTTTGTTTAATTTTAATGCAATTAACTTAAGTGTGTGCTTGGTGTTCTCTATTTGACCGAATGAGCACTTCTTGAATTATTGGATGGATTTTTTCAAATTGGCATTTGTTAGCAGAATAAACCACCATTTTGTTATTGCATTAATTTAGACATTTTGTTATCCTAGTCATTTTTATTAAGCAAGTGTTATATTAGCTCTTAACTGCTATTTTTTGTTTATTTACATATGCATGTTTATGTAAACACCATGGTTGTTTGGAAATAAATTGAATATGTGGTAGCTTATTTAAGTACCACTGTGATCACTATATACAATTGAATAAATGTTTTAAATATATAAATTTGGGATATGGTTTCTTACAGTTTCTCTGAAATAGACATGTAACCATGGCGTAACCGTAGTCATTAAATTCATTTGAAACAAATGTTTCCAAATCATTATTGATTTATATTTCATAATGTCTTAAAAAGGATAATCATTATTTAATAATGTTTTAAAAATAAAGTTGACTTTTTACTAATCATGTTTTAAAGTTAATAATTAATTATTTAAAAGCGTTTTCAATTATTTTACAGTATTGTTTAAATTTAATAAATTTTTATCTAAAATGAAGATTTAATCGTTAATAACTATTTATTTAAAAGATACGGTATTACTTTGTTAATAAGATTTGAAATTATATAACTATCTTATTAAAAAAATTAAATTGAATATTATTTTATCAATAATTATTTTAAATTAGTTATTTACATTTTCAAACGATAGTCAAATCTCTATGTCTTGATAAGGATTTTAAGATTATCATTATTCAAAAGTATTGACTGATTATCTAATTGGTTTAAATTAAATAACATTTATTTATAATGGATTCGAAGATTTCTAAAACATCCATTGATGATGTTCTAAAGTAAAGTAATTTATTTTATATATTTATTTAAAATAAGAAACCATTTATTTATAAGGTTTTAAAAGGGTTTTTATTTTCAATTTATAATAAATTTATATTTTAACATGGTTTCTCAATGAAGTTCTAAGTTATTTCTATATTAAGAGTGATAATTCCTTTAATTAAGTAAAGTACTTTTAAATATAAATTATTTTTATATAATATTTATTTAAAATTGGCTATACAAATATGAATTTCTTTTAATATGATATTTTACGAAAGGATTTATCAAAGGGATTTATAAAAATAATTGAGAGTTGATTTTTCCAATTTGATCTTCCTAAATATGGTGGCATGGACATTTTTTTTGCACTTAACTGTAACGACCCGCAAATCCGAGCTATCTGAGTTGACTAAATACACCCCACGTCCAACCCAAATAACACAGAAATACGAACCATTAATAGAAAGAAGTTAGAAGATGAGAAATAGGAAGAAAGAAATATTAGAATAGAAGAAAAACGAAGATCACAAGCTCACAGCGGAACGAATAAAATATATTATATAACATAAGCTTCGAGATACAAATCTGTTTTGTACATATATACATACCATCATCAGAGTACACATAACATTTGATCCAGCGGAAGTAACTCTAAATAACTAACGTTGAAGCCTCCTGCTTCAAGCTCCTCCAAGTGTATCTGTAAAAGCCTGAAACACTTGACTGCCCGTACAAATTTGGGCACCCAAGAGTTTAGGGAAAACAAAAAAAACAAAATAAACTCTGGGTCAGTCATGGGACTGGTGTGAGTAAACTCCAACCATATGGTTTAACTTCAAAGACCTTTCGAAAGAAAAGGATAATAGTAAGACCAGTCCACACATAAATACGAATGGTTTTTACCTTACTATAACCCAAACCATTTTTGATACGAAATCCAGTGATATTATAATAATGTCTAATCAAATAAATAACCAAATAGCAGAACGCTTGCATCTCACGCTCCACATATATTATAAAATCAAAACCCGCATGGCGCTTATTGGAGATTGGATTTCCAACATGACAAGGTATGGAACCACCTTCCGATGATGTATCTCTAGAGGCGAATACACCTGGGTTCAACAAGAACATCTTGTAACCCGGCCCACACATGACCGACCACTCATTTCGCTTGAGTGTATCGAATGTATATCACCAACGGTTGGACTCAAACCACCGTTTCCCGAATGGGCAGAATCGATAGATTTAGAAACAAAAGGAATTTCTCTAGATAGGTGATTATACACCCTAATGGGTGCGACCCACATAGCCATGCTGCCTGCCCGATTTTTGTCCTTTCCCGGTTGTTGAGGCTTGAGGCTACGAATACTTACCATTCATTGATAGCACAATCACTTTGAATGCCACATTGTCAGATCCGTTAATCACTAGTTGAGTTTGCACAAATATTCTGGATATTATGCTAAGGGATAAATCCGTTGCAACCATATACATTCATACAGACCAACCCATTTGATCATTGGAAATACTCTGTCAGACATTCGTCCATTTACGTTCGTTCTGGGACTGAACGAAACCGAAGGCACTATTTCTATAAATAGAAAAGCCCTTGCACTTTACTCCGTCTTCAATATATTCAGCATACTTGGTTCGCAACGCTTATGCCGATACGGAGTGGTTCTTCGGATAATAATCCAACCGGTCTCTCCATATTGACAACGATGGTCAAAACTTCGATAGTCTGTGATTTAACTATCGAATAAAAACAAGTGTTCAATCAACATATCAAACAAATCACTGGGCTCTTTAATTAATATTTCATTAATTAAATCTCTTCTACACTCTCTTATCAATATTTGTTACCCAAATATTTTCAATAACCATATTGGCCCGTATGCCATTTGGAAAACGTTTCCAAATATCAACTTCTTTTATTTTCTATATATTAGAAAAATCTCTATTTGCAATTGGAAACAATTCCAATCACTTATCTCTATCCCCTTTTTTTTTACAACATTCGATTTTTATATTCACTTTACTATCGAATTCAATACGTCGATACAATGATTTCAAATTATCAAAATATCTTAAAAATATTCTAACTCCTTAAATTTCCGGAAAATTTCGCCATAACCTCCCCTGTATCGGGAGCATCAGGAAGTTTCAAATAGCTTCCCCGGTCCTTCTAATCTCAAAAAGAAAAAGAAGAAGCCAAGCGGCTAGCCGATACGGCGCATAAAACCCATATATGAATTTAAACATGTACCTTTTTGTCGGGCACATAAATAAAAAATCTTCATATACTCCATCCCATATCTGTTTAACACCTGTTCACCTGTTTTCAATTCAATTCAACTCAATCCATTCGTTTGAATTCAATTTTTGAATCTTTTGAATTTAGTTTCGCTCAATTATTCTTTAATTAGCCCTTTTTGCATATTTCACTTCTTTGTTGAACATAACATGTTCAAATAAAATGTTTAACTTGCTCACAACCAAATTGAATTTCAATTTCAATTCAAGTTTCCTTTTTGATTTCGAATATAAATTTTCAAATCGAATTCACTTATTCAAACCCCAATATCCATTCGAAATCTCCTTAACTAATTTCTATTCAATTTAGTAAATTCTATTCAATAAATCAAAATCGGGTTTCTGTTTCAAAAATCATATTTATTTACACAACTTGAATTCGCATATATTTTACAACTCAACTCTGAAATTTTCTAAATAGAACTTCGGATTTTTCCTGCTTAAAATCCTTTTATAACATTAAATAAACCGTTATGGTTTTCAAATAGTTCTGGCGCTGTTTTTCTGAAAATTTGATTTTGACATAACTCAAAATCTATACGACGAAATTCATATTTTTCTCTTTCATTAGAAAACTATTATCAAATCGATCCGGATGTTTCTTGTTTCGAAGAATTCCGACTTCAATTGAGTCCTGTATACTCGATTGAAGTTCGAATCGCCAATTTACGAACTGCAGCGCTGCGGCGAGTTCGTTTTAATTATATTTATATATATAAACTTTTAAACTTCGTTAAATGAATTCAACTCCCTTCTAATATATATATATATATATAGATATATATATATTCCAAATTCCATTTTGAATCTTTACATTTCAAATTCCGTAGTTTTAAATCCTGTATTCAAATCCCATTTGAAATCCTTTATTCGAATTCTATTTCAAATCCTTTATTCGAACTCCATTTCAAATCCTTTATTCGAACTCCATTTCAAATCCTTTATTCGAACTCCATTTCAAATTCTTTATTCGAATTCCTACTTTAATTCAACTCCTTTTTGAATTTCTATATTTGAAATTCATACTTGAATTTAAATATCCAAACTCCATTTAAATTTCTATTTGAAATTCTAAATGTTTCAAATTCCATTTGCACTTCTATATTCCAATTTCTATATTTGAATTCTATTGAAATTCAAATATTCAAACTCCTTTTTAAATTCTATATTCAAAATTCCATAGATTAAAACCCATTTGAATTCTAATATTCGAATTCATTTCCAGCCCCATTTGAATTCTAATATTCAAACTCATTATTAACACCATTTGAACTTCTTCACTCAAATCCATTTGAATTCCCTTGAATTCAAATTCCATTTCAAAACCATTTGGATTTCCTATTTTGAAATCCTATTTGAAATTCTATTTCCAATTCTACTTTGAAATCCTATTTTCAAAGTTTATTTCAAATTCTATTTTGAAATCTCATATTCAAATTTCTACTTGAATTTCTGTATTCAATTCCATGTTCAAATTCAATACTCGAATTTCTATTTCAAATCTCTATTCAAATTTCATATTTAAATTCCATTCAAATCTCTATTCAAATTTCACATTTGAATTCTTCCTTGAAATACTATATTTCAAATTCTATTCAATTCTTCTTTGAAATTCTATATTTCAAATTCTATTTTGAAATTCTACATTCAAATCTCTATTTGAATTTCTTTATTCGAATTCCTTTGAATTCAAATTTTATTTTAAATTCCTTGAATTCAAATTCTATTTTTCATTCTAATTTCGTCTATTCAAATTCTATTTGAACTTCTATTTGAATTTCTAATATTCAATCTCCTTTTAAAATTCAAATATTTAAACTCCTTTTCTAATTCTACTATTCAAATGTTTATACTCAAATTTCATTTGAGTTATATATTTAAAAATTTCATTTCACATCCTATTTTGAAATTTCATTTCAAATTCAAATTTCACACTGGTATTTCTATTTCTGAATTATCAAATGATAATTCTTTTCACTTCATTTATAACTTCGTTATAAAAGAACTATTTATAAACTTCGTTTAAAAAGAAACTACTTGTTTTATTTCTCAACAAGTTTGTATTTTTATTCCATTTAAAATTCAAATTCTATTTAAAAATAGAATTTTTCCTTTTTAAATCTCCACTATCCTTTCATGATATTTTTAAATATCATTACTTAAGCCCAGTGATATTTAAACACACAAAGCAACCAATTATTTATTTTTCTAACACATCATATATAACAATATATATGCAAACAAATAAACAAACAGATAATATATTTTTGAGGAATCCAGTTGGATTCCTCCAACCTGTTTTCCTGCATCAACAGATGTTAGCACATAATATAATACCCATTCTGCTTCGTGGCAGAATATCGCGGTATAGAAGGTCATCCACTAATCATAGCGTGGGGCGTATAGGGTAATCATCCGCTATGAAACTGCGGGCATCCGCTAATGAGACTGCGGGAATCCAACCAATCAATCAACCCAATATATATATATATAGCCTAAATAACTAATATATATAAAACAACCATAAAACATTCACACAAGCAACAGACAATTATTTTTAATAAAATAAAAATAATTCTAAAGGTGAGTGAGATTTACTCACCAGGATTTTCGTTTTGCTGAATATCCAATTTAATTCCAATCAACGCTGATCGACTCCAAATGAATTCCATATTTAGATCTGTAATATAAATTCTATTTTATGATTTTACAAATCTTGTATAAATTAAATACAGTGTTTATATATGGGCGAATTATACGAGCTATATATAGACAGGTATGTATATATATTAACCAAACATCATATTTTTATTGAAAATATATTCTATACCTTAATTAATTAATTTAACCAAGTTAAACATATAGATGCATGCTCAACTATTAGCCTACAGATTTTATACCAATTTATTTCTTTATATAACTGATTATATAAACTTATTTACTTTAAATAAAATTATCAATTATATAAATAAATTTCCTTGTAAATTCTGAATTTTTAAAATAAAATAAAATAAAATTACCTTAATATCTTTTCTCTCTAATACTTCTCTTTCCATGTAAGGTCATCGTCTTATTGTTTTTGCTGCAGCAACACACAGCTCCGGGTCGAGCTTTAAACCACCTTCCACTTCTCTATGGCATTCCATCAAGCACCTTCCGGTTGCCTTAACTTCGTTTACCCCTCACCACACAACCGAACAGTAATCCAAAAACAAGCATCGATCTCCCCTCCCATCTCAAATTCCTTCCATCGATCACTGTTTTGAACCCCGGTTGGTTGTCGCAACTGTCAAACCCAAATCTGAACTCCCCATTCAACATCGCGACCCCTCAATCATATCCCCAAAATGGAGTCGCACTCAATTTGAAGACCTTCGAGCTAACTCATATCCCAAATCCAACCATATATGCTTTCCAGTGGCCGATTATAACTCCGATCTCCAGTTCAATCATCTTCGGCCCTGTCGCCATCGAGTACGAACCCTAGCTCACCGTGGAACTTCGAATGATGTCGCCTGTTGGTTCCCGAAGTCTTTGATTTCAGATCGAGGAAAGGAGCAGATTTTATTTTGATTTTGAACTGAGGAGCTACCATATTTTTTTTCTCTGCGACTATTGTTGCTGAAAGACAAATAGAATGAGGAGAGGAAGGTCGCGTTTATATATACGCGAGAGGGGGAACAATAGGTACTGGCCATTAATTCCTTGCTCTCTTGATATCTAACTGAGGAGGCAGATTGTACATGGAAAGAAGGCAGCGTACATTATAGGTCTGCGAAATGAAAGTATAGGATGGTGCGAGTATGTACTTAGGTCGGCTAAATTATTGTGTATTGAATTTGATTTGATTTTTACTTTAATTAAATTGTCTGACGGTCCTTTAATTTAAAACCCCGGACCGCTATTTTAACGTGACAACCGACATCTCTAATATTACAACGTTATTTTGAACTCTGTGATTTGATATTGAAATTTAAATTCGAATGTAAATATAAACGGCCATATTAATTTGATAATTCAATATGAAATATCATTTATATTATCAACTAAATATTTAAAACAATATTAAATATTTAAAATAAATTATTCAAAAATCTGGGTCATTACATTCTTCCCCCCTTAAAATAATTTCGTCCTCGAAATTGCTAAGGTAGGAAAAAGGGTACAAATCCATTAATTTTCAACATCTCTCTTATGTTGAAACTCAACTCCTCATATTTCAATAAATTAACTCCAACCAAAACTTTTGGTCTTCACACATTTGATTCGAATGATCTATGATCAATCCATTTATATCCAATCTATATTCCATTAAACCTATTCAAATTGATTCAAATCAATTCCCTCACTTCGACCCATTTAACTTGTTTAAGTTAAATTTAAATTCCGGAATTCGAATTCCTGGGTTTTTCTTTTCAAATCCTTTTGAAATTATTTAAACATGTACATATATTTATTTCCATCTCAAATTCAAAACATTTGAATATTCAAACCAATTTGTTTTCTTTCAACAAATTTCCATCAAAAACTTTTGCTAAGGTAGCAATTCATCACTTAGAAACTCGGAAATGAACACTGATGATGTTGCAATCATCATCAGAATTATTTCCCAGCCACTGAAGTGAGTTCAGTGCTTTATTATTTCAAAATCCATCTAAAATGATTTTCTTTCAAATCTTTTTAAAACAAATCTATATTATTTTAATATACTTTGAAAAATATTTTTCAATTTCCCAGGATTTTGAATTCTTAATTCTGGTTTGAATTTAATTCTAATTTATCTCATTTGTATATATTTCATTCATATACCAATTCAGTTTGGTTATAAATAACCATTTCAATTTTTATAATCAAATTTGATAACAATCAACACATCCAATATTTCAGAAAATTATTAATTTTATATCAAAATAGAATTTTGGGTAAAATTATTTCATCTACCCATTTTAAAACTATATCGTGTTCAATCTTCTGTTCAAGTATTTAGAAACTCCTATCGACGTCGTGGCGTCCCACGATTCGACCAGAATTCATAAATTACCCAACAGACTAGCCAACACAATATAAAACGATTGTTTTAATCAATTAACAAATACGCTCTCTCGTATCTATACACTCAACTCATTCTAGGGTACTACTGACCCTATCTCTAATGAGCACATGCCACACAAGCCTAGGTGTTCGCTCAACCTAAGCTCTGATACCAACTGTAACGACCCGCAAATCCGAGCTATCTGAGTTGACTAAATACACCCCACGTCCAACCCAAATAACACAGAAATACGAACCATTAATAGAAAGAAGTTAGAAGATGAGAAATAGGAAGAAAGAAATATTAGAATAGAAGAAAAACGAAGATCACAAGCTCACAGCGGAACGAATAAAATATATTATATAACATAAGCTTCGAGATACAAATCTGTTTTGTACATATATACATACCATCATCAGAGTACACATAACATTTGATCCAGCGGAAGTAACTCTAAATAACTAACGTTGAAGCCTCCTACTTCAAGCTCCTCCAAGTGTATCTGTAAAAGCCTGAAACACTTGACTGCCCGTACAAATTTGGGCACCCAAGAGTTTAGGGAAAACAAAAAAAAACAAAATAAACTCTGGGTCAGTCATGGGACTGGTGTGAGTAAACTCCAACCATATGGTTTAACTTCAAAGACCTTTCGAAAGAAAAGGATAATAGTAAGACCAGTCTACACATAAATACGGATGGTTTTTACCTTACTATAACCCAAACCATTTTTGATACGAAATCCAGTGATATTATAATAATGTCTAATCAAATAAATAACCAAATAGCAGAACGCTTGCATCTCACGCTCCACATATATTATAAAATCAAAACCCGCATGGCGCTTATTGGAGATTGGATTTCCAACATGACAAGGTATGGAACCACCTTCCGATGATGTATCTCTAGAGGCGAATACACCTGGGTTCAACAAGAACATCTTGTAACCCGGCCCACACATGACCGACCACTCATTTCGCTTGAGTGTATCGAATGTATATCACCAACGGTTGGACTCAAACCACCGTTTCCCGAATGGGCAGAATCGATAGATTTAGAAACAAAAGGAATTTCTCTAGATAGGTGATTATACACCCTAATGGGTGCGACCCACATAGCCATGCTGCCTGCCCGATTTTTGTCCTTTCCCGGTTGTTGAGGCCTGAGGCTACGAATACTTACCATTCATTGATAGCACAATCACTTTGAATGCCACATTGTCAGATCCGTTAATCACTAGTTGAGTTTGCACAAATATTCTGGATATTATGCTAAGGGATAAATCCGTTGCAACCATATACATTCATACAGACCAACCCATTTGATCATTGGAAATACTCTGTCAGACATTCGTCCATTTACGTTCGTTCTGGGACTGAACGAAACCGAAGGCACTATTTCTATAAATAGAAAAGCCCTTGCACTTTACTCCGTCTTTAATATATTCAGCATACTTGGTTCGCAACGCTTATGCCGATACGGAGTGGTTCTTCGGATAATAATCCAACCGGTCTCTCCATATTGACAACGATGGTCAAAACTTCGATAGTCTGTGATTTAACTATCGAATAAAAACAAGTGTTCAATCAACATATCAAACAAATCACTGGGCTCTTTAATTAATATTTCATTAATTAAATCTCTTCTACACTCTCTTATCAATATTTGTTACCCAAATATTTTCAATAACCATATTGGCCCGTATGCCATTTGGAAAACGTTTCCAAATATCAACTTCTTTTATTTTCTATATATTAGAAAAATCTCTATTTGCAATTGGAAACAATTCCAATCACTTATCTCTATCCCCTTTTTTTTTTTACAACATTCGATTTTTATATTCACTTTACTATCGAATTCAATACGTCGATACAATGATTTCAAATTATCAAAATATCTTAAAAATATTCTAACTCCTTAAATTTCCGGAAAATTTCGCCATAACCTCCCCTGTATCGGGAGCATCGGGAAGTTTCAAATAGCTTCCCCGGTCCTTCTAATCTCAAAAAGAAAAAGAAGAAGCCAAGCGGCTAGCCGATACGGCGCATAAAACCCATATATGAATTTAAACATGTACCTTTTTGTCGGGCACATAAATAAAAAATCTTCATATACTCCATCCCATATCTGTTTAACACCTGTTCACCTGTTTTCAATTCAATTCAACTCAATCCATTCGTTTGAATTCAATTTTTGAATCGTTTGAATTTAGTTTCGCTCAATTATTCTTTAATTAGCCCCTTTTGCATATTTCACTTCTTTGTTGAACATAACATGTTCAAATAAAATGTTTAACTTGCTCACAACCAAATTGAATTTCAATTTCAATTCAAGTTTCCTTTTTGATTTCGAATATAAATTTTCAAATCGAATTCACTTATTCAAACCCCAATATCCATTCGAAATCTCCTTAACTAATTTCTATTCAATTTAGTAAATTCTATTCAATAAATCAAAATCGGGTTTCTGTTTCAAAAATCATATTTATTTACACAACTTGAATTCGCATATATTTTACAACTCAACTCTGAAATTTTCTAAATAGAACTTCGGATTTTTCCTGCTTAAAATCCTTTTATAACATTAAATAAACCGTTATGGTTTTCAAATAGTTCTGGCGCTGTTTTTCTGAAAATTTGATTTTGACATAACTCAAAATCTATACGACGAAATTCATATTTTTCTCTTTCATTAGAAAACTATTATCAAATCGATCCGGACGTTTCTTGTTTCGAAGAATTCCGACTTCAATTGAGTCCTGTATACTCGATTGAAGTTCGAATCGCCAATTTACGAACTGCAGCGCTGCGGCGAGTTCGTTTTAATTATATTTATATATATAAACTTTTAAACTTCGTTAAATGAATTCAACTCCCTTCTAATATATATATATATAGATATATATATATTCCAAATTCCATTTTGAATCTTTACATTTCAAATTCCGTAGTTTTAAATCCTGTATTCAAATCCCATTTGAAATCCTTTATTCGAATTCTATTTCAAATCCTTTATTCGAACTCCATTTCAAATCCTTTATTCGAACTCCATTTCAAATCCTTTATTCGAACTCCATTTCAAATTCTTTATTCGAATTCCTACTTTAATTCAACTCCTTTTTGAATTTCTATATTTGAAATTCATACTTGAATTTAAATATCCAAACTCCATTTAAATTTCTATTTGAAATTCTAAATGTTTCAAATTCCATTTGCACTTCTATATTCCAATTTCTATATTTGAATTCTATTGAAATTCAAATATTCAAACTCCTTTTTAAATTCTATATTCAAAATTCCATAGTTTAAAACCCATTTGAATTCTAATATTCGAATTCATTTCCAGCCCCATTTGAATTCTAATATTCAAACTCATTATTAACACCATTTGAATTTCTTCACTCAAATCCATTTGAATTCCCTTGAATTCAAATTCCATTTCAAAACCATTTGGATTTCCTATTTTGAAATCCTATTTGAAATTCTATTTCCAATTCTACTTTGAAATCCTATTTTCAAAGTTTATTTCAAATTCTATTTTGAAATCTCATATTCAAATTTCTACTTGAATTTCTGTATTCAATTCCATGTTCAAATTCAATACTCGAATTTCTATTTCAAATCTCTATTCAAATTTCATATTTAAATTCCATTCAAATCTCTATTCAAATTTCACATTTGAATTCTTCCTTGAAATACTATATTTCAAATTCTATTCAATTCTTCTTTGAAATTCTATATTTCAAATTCTATTTTGAAATTCTACATTCAAATCTCTATTTGAATTTCTTTATTCGAATTCCTTTGAATTCAAATTTTATTTTAAATTCCTTGAATTCAAATTCTATTTTTCATTCTAATTTCGTCTATTCAAATTCTTTTTGAACTTCTATTTGAATTTCTAATATTCAATCTCCTTTTAAAATTCAAATATTTAAACTCCTTTTCTAATTCTACTATTCAAATGTTTATACTCAAATTTCATTTGAGTTATATATTTAAAAATTTCATTTCACATCCTATTTTGAAATTTCATTTCAAATTCAAATTTCACACTGGTATTTCTATTTCTGAATTATCAAATGATAATTCTTTTCACTTCAATTATAACTTCGTTATAAAAGAACTATTTATAAACTTCGTTTAAAAGGAAACTACTTGTTTTATTTCTCAACAAGTTTGTATTTTTATTCCATTTAAAATTCAAATTCTATTTAAAAATAGAATTTTTCCTTTTTAAATCTCCACTATCCTTTCATGATATTTTTAAATATCATTACTTAAGCCCAGTGATATTTAAACACACAAAGCAACCAATTATTTATTTTTCTAACACATCATATATAACAATATATATGCAAACAAATAAACAAACAGATAATATATTTTTGAGGAATCCAGTTGGATTCCTCCAACCTGTTTTCCTGCATCCACAGATGTTAGCACATAATATAATACCCATTCTGCTTCGTGGCAGAATATCGCGGTATAGAAGGTCATCCACTAATCATAGCGTGGGGCGTATAGGGTAATCATCCGCTATGAAACTGCGGGCATCCGCTAATGAGACTGCGGGAATCCAACCAATCAATCAACCCAATATATATATATATATATATATAGCCTAAATAACTAATATATATAAAACAACCATAAAACATTCACACAAGCAACAGACAATTATTTTTAATAAAATAAAAATAATTCTAAAGGTGAGTGAGATTTACTCACCAGGATTTTCGTTTTGCTGAATATCCAATTTAATTCCAATCAACGCTGATCGACTCCAAATGAATTCCATATTTAGATCTGTAATATAAATTCTATTTTATGATTTTACAAATCTTGTATAAATTAAATACAGTGTTTATATATGGGCGAATTATACGAGCTATATATAGACAGGTATGTATATATATTAACCAAACATCATATTTTTATTGAAAATATATTCTATACCTTAATTAATTAATTTAACCAAGTTAAACATATAGATGCATGCTCAACTATTAGCCTACAGATTTTATACCAATTTATTTCTTTATATAACTGATTATATAAACTTATTTACTTTAAATAAAATTATCAATTATATAAATAAATTTCCTTGTAAATTCTGAATTTTTAAAATAAAATAAAATAAAATTACCTTAATATCTTTTCTCTCTAATACTTCTCTTTCCATGTAAGGTCATCGCCTTATTGTTTTTGCTGCAGCAACACACAGCTCCGGGACGAGCTTTAAACCCCCTTCCACTTCTCTACGGCATTCCATCAAGCACCTTCCGGTTGCCTTAACTTCGTTTACCCCTCACCACACAACCGAACAGTAATCCAAAAACAAGCATCGATCTCCCCTCCCATCTCAAATTCCTTCCATCGATCACTGTTTTGAACCCCGGTTGGTTGTCGCAACTGTCAAACCCAAATCCGAACTCCCCATTCAACATCGCGACCCCTCAATCATATCCCCAAAATGGAGTCGCACTCAATTTGAAGACCTTCGAGCTAACTCATATCCCAAATCCAACCATATATGCTTTCCAGTGGCCGATTATAACTCCGATCTCCAGTTCAATCATCTTCGGCCCTGTCGCCATCGAGTACGAACCCTAGCTCACCGTGGAACTTCGAATGATGTCGCATGTTGGTTCCCGAAGTCTTTGATTTCAGATCGAGGAAAGGAGCAGATTTTATTTTGATTTTGAACTGAGGAGCTACCATATTTTTTTTCTCTGCGACTATTGTTGCTGAAAGACAAATAGAATGAGGAGAGGAAGGTCGCGTTTATATATACGCGAGAGGGGGAACAATAGGTACTGGCCATTAATTCCTTGCTCTCTTGATATCTAACTGAGGAGGCAGATTGTACATGGAAAGAAGGCAGCGTACATTATAGGTCTGCGAAATGAAAGTATAGGATGGTGCGAGTATGTACTTAGGTCGGCTAAATTATTGTGTATTGAATTTGATTTGATTTTTACTTTAATTAAATTGTCTGGCGGTCCTTTAATTTAAAACCCCGGACTGCTATTTTAACGTGACAACCGACATCTCTAATATTACAACGTTATTTTGAACTCTGTGATTTGATATTGAAATTTAAATTCGAATGTAAATATAAACGGCCATATTAATTTGATAATTCAATATAAAATATCATTTATATTATCAACTAAATATTTAAAACAATATTAAATATTTAAAATAAATTATTCAAAAATCTGGGTCGTTACATTAACACTTAAGGAATCGTGTTTAAGTTTATTTTTATGTCTCTTTCTTTTTAAATAACTTTGTTTAATTTTTTAAATATGATTTGGAAATAAGAATGTTTTTCCGAATATACTTATCAACAATATAAGCTATGGGAAAGCAACGGCGATCACACTGTTACGGAATCAATCGTGGCAAGAAATTAGAGAAGGGGCCAAATACTGGCGGTTTTCTTTTGATCCTAGAATCCTGAACTTTAAATTTCATTAATTTCTATAAATAATTGTTTTGTTTAGCCTCTGTAAGCCTGATATGCCGTGTAAACCCTGTTTTCTTTTTTGGTTTTTGCCTCCTTGTTTCTATGTAATCGTCTTCGGTATATCAATAATGTGGTAGGGGGCCACTCAACCCCTTCGACCTTGCCAAAAATATAAGTTTTGAATATATTTTCTAAGTATGGGAAATATGATGTTTTTTGATTATACTAGGTTAGTGAGATAAATATACTAATGTTTAAAATAAATATTTTGAAATGAGATTTTATAATTGAAAGATTCATTTGAAGAGGTTTGGTGATTATTATGGGAAATTAAATCCTTGGATCATTGCTATATATATATTTGATAATTAAATAACCGACTATCAAATTTGGGTGCAAAGTTCGATTTTTCGTTTCTAAGATACTGGGGTCGGGCCTAGCGGTTTGAAATACACTGATCCAACTGAAACGTTTTGAATTTGTAAATAATCCTATAGGTAATTGAAGATGATGTTATTGGATTTTGTTTAGGCCTATAACGTACTACTATGGATAAATGTTGGCAAAGTACATCTCTTTAGTAGGTCGTGTAGAATTCCAAGATATTCTTCCATTTATAAGGTAATTGTAACCTTTAGCTTCATCACCTAGTAAATGACTAAGGTAGGGACATGCGACTGGGCTATGTGAGTCAGCTCCCATAAGGATACATTCATCGTATATCTAATGTCAATCTTTTTCTTTGTTTCGGGCCCAATGGTAGTTTATTAATTAAGATGTTCATATCCAGTGATATCTGGTAAGGGACATTGTCGGTCCGTAGTAGTTGAGGTGCAAATTAATGCAACATCACGTACATTTGATCTAGATGTGTATGGATTTGGTGGGTAGATTCTTACACTTTCATAGTTGGAACCCATTCTCCAAGACGAACCTTCGGACTTAATTGTATAGTACTATGTTGGAACATGAAACGCAAGCATTTTGAATTTTTTAATATATTTATTTAAGGAATCTAGGAATTATTCTAATATTACTAGATTTGTAATAAAAGTGTTTTGTTATTGAGGTAAAAACTCGTCCAGGTTTATTTATAGCGTGGTCTTACAAAATATCTTTTATTTTAAAGATTACAAGCCAAATAATGAATTATCTGTGCTAGTTTACCAGACCGATCTGAGTGTTATTTTATTATAATACTTGGATCAGAGCGAGTATATATTCAGGTTAGATTAGATTCGGTTTGCTTTGAAGCTTAAAGAGAGGAGTTAAAAGGCTAAGATGTATTATTGTATATTTCTCTATTCTTCCACTACGTCTGTTGTTGGATTCTTTAATATTTGTAAGGACGGCTTATTATAACTGTCCACACTGCTTTATAGATTAATTCTCTAATGTATGTATATCATCTTTCTTTGTGTGAATATTATTGTTATATTTTAATTTTTATTTGCTGCACGATATTGTTCTATATTTTCATTTTACCCCCAACAACCGTCTTTCTAGCACTTGATTTTTCAATAAGTAAATACCATGGATGTACTAGTGTTGACTTTAAAGGGTCGAAAAATGGGTCGTGGAAATCATCTTAGTGTGCAACAGCCAATGACTCATAATCAAGAAGCAGTGCACAATTTCTCGAGGAAATATGTAACAAACCAAAATTCAATAAAGCAATTTAAATTAAAAGATTAATAAAATAAATATTAATCAGAAAATATTGGGAAACGAGCAACGAGGGTTGCACCATTGAGTCCGTTATGAAATTCTAGCTAAGATAGACATTTGGTTTATTAAAATAAGACTTATAACGGAAAAGATATCAAAGAAATAATTTTTAAATTCAAATTTAAAATAATAATGATCATCGTATTAATCAGAATTAAATCACATGGTAAATCACTGTAAAGACCCGCAACTTCCCCGTAAAGGAAAGCGCCGGATAGTTCGAGAACAAGCCACAACAGAACACATACAGAAGAACATTTCATTGTATATCACAACAATGCATCAGATTACAAGAATATACAGAGTATAAATGAATAAACATTACACAGAATTATCAGAGATTTAAATTACATTTAAATACATAGCAGCGGAAAAATAATACAATACACAACTAGAATGAGATATACGGATACAAAGCTTTCCGGATATCGTTCCAGCTGTAAACCAGGATCCTGTGAATATAAATCTGCAAAACCAAAACTACTAGCTGCCCGTGTCAAAATAGGGGCACCCAGAGTTTAGGTTAAAACAATAAACTCCAGGTCAGTCATGGGACTGGTGTGAGAACTAAAACAGTTATTATTCTTTATTTTAAAAGTTAGGTAAATCAAGGGACCACGCCGTATAACACGGAACGGGTTTCCTCCCAAGAATACCAGTGCATAAAACAAACAGCGCAATGCTAAATAAAGAAAAATGAAGCTGTTATAAGACCCAGGTCCTATCACACAATGCAACGCAAGCCGGGGGATAGGGTTTTCCCTTATAACAGCCAAAGAATGCTTGATACGTTTGAAACAAATCATTTGATACTATAATAAGTGCATAGTGTATAAAACAACTTCAAATCATAAGTATCAATCATAGGCGGCATGAGCGCCCCATCCCACTATGTCGCCATATATAGGATTACAACTAAAACCGCGAATGTCACGTATTTGGAAATTGGATTTCCGTCTATGAACCGAGGCAAAAGATAGTCCTCAATCGATTCGAGACAATCTAGTCCATGTCTCAGGCAAGTACTCAGTCAAGCCTTGGAGCGACAGGGCCGGTCCACCGATGTGGATTAAAATGCCTGAACACTACGTTTCCCCGCCCTTTGGGGCGTAAACGATCCAACTAAATGACTCCATCGGTTCGAGAACGACCGATCAATCCGAGGCGCCTCGCAACAGCAACAACCACATAAGTCAAACTCGTCAGGGCGTGTAAAACCACTGACGCCACTTCTAACTAGAAAGAAACGCATGCCCTCCCTGAGGTCCGTCTCCCGTTTTTGGTTCATACCGGGTGTGAAACACGCGAAGTAAACGTTACACAAAGCTATGCCACAAAGGCCGTGCTTTGATCATCACCACAAGACTTTGCTTTTCAACAGAAGCCTCGATCATTTGCATCTTAGCATGCCACACAGGCAAACCATCCTATGCAACCGATATCAGTCACACAGAATGAAATCCGATGTCAGACACACAGTCCATTTACAAGTCCGTTCTGGGGCTGAACGAAACCGGAGGCACCTAGTACCCCGCATATCCATCGATCTCCAAGTACGTCTGGACGATCACCAACTGGTTCCATCTTCTTGGGTGTACAGCCCAATCAAGATCATCAGTTATCACCCAAACGACGTGAAGACTTCCGGTCTTCGACCACCGTCTTCATCTTCGACTTATCGTCGTATCAGTTATTCAGAATGGGATAAACCCGGTCTTTCCGAATAACTCGCGTATATTTTAAATAAGTGTTACACAAACACAACATACGCCTCATTCCAATTCATTAGTCACTAACCGTAAATTAATCAAGAGAATAATCCCCCAAATATTAACCCCGATGGCCGAAACCAACATCAGATCAATATCCAGAAAACCCTTCTGCTTGGCTAACCGACAGTTAGTTTCTAAATTTCACATTCTTAGGGAAAGGTTCCCATAAATTTTATCAAAGATAAATTCTTTAAAATTTATTCTTTAATCTATTTTTGAACATCGGTTCAACTAGCCGGGATTAACGAAACTTGCCGAAGTAATCATTTGTTTTAATTTCCCAATCCCAACCTATTTATCCCATGAAGTAAAACTGGTAATACTTCATATCTAACACCACAGTGTTATCGGTAAATTCAATTACCATTTCACGTTCAAATCTAATTAAAGATTTAACTATCGCCTGGAGCAAAACTGGTGATACTCCATTTTCGATCATTTCAATCTAATTAAAGATTCATTAAAACTCCACTTAGTTTTAATCGTTAACTGGGTTAAAGAATCAGTGTCATTTAAAACACGGTTCACGATAAACCCAAAATCACATTCATTAATTATCGAGTTAAAGAACGAGTGTTATTTAAAACACTGTTCACGATAAACCCAAAAATCAATATCGATTCAATTCCAATTAAATGTTATTTAATTGGTACACTTCATTAAATCTAAATAAAAAGATTTAATCTTTTCTCAACTGGGTCCAAGAACAGTGTTAGTGAAGACACCATTCACGACAAACCCAAATCACATTTGATATTCAACACAAGGCTCTGAATAGAAAATATCCCGGCTTATATTCAATATCAAATTCTCTGACAAACAGATATCGTATGGGAAATAACGATATATATATCTATATCTTTCAAATTTCCATAACAACATCTGTATAATCACGAAATCCAACATCGAAATATTCCGAAGACAATTTCGATTCAAATCCATTCCAATGCAACCATTGGAAATTCTGGTTATTTTTAAAACCCTTTTTAAATTCAATTTATTTATTTAAAAATAAATAGAATCTCAACTCTAGTTCAAAACTAGTTTATTTCGATAAAAATCTATTTTTATCTCTTCAAATATGGAGTTTTTCATCCCAAATCTTTCTAAATCATTTCTTATGATTTTACACAAATTATTACTATTTTTAATAATTTTATCAAGGCCTGTACAGTCGATTTCCAACAACGGCCATCGAACTGCACTTACAACGACCTTTTTCAAATTTGATTTGGACATAATTCCAAATCCAACCGTTAGATTTCAAATTTCTAATATTCGTTAGAAAGCTCTTTTCGATACGAACCCAACGGTTCCGGTTTTAGGAGAATCCGACGGTCGGATCTCCCGCAATGTCCGTTTGAAATAAATGGTCGAAATTCACGAACTGCCGCGGCGCGGCGCGTTCTATTCAGGCCATTATATTATATATATAATATATATAATATATACTTCGTCGATTTCTATTTAAAACAAATTATATAAATAGTTTTAAAATCGTTTCAAAAGCTATTTCAACTTTCTTTTCAATTCAAATCAAAATTGAATTCTTCTTTATAAATTCGTTTTAAAATTCATTTCTATTCAATTCAAATTTCAATTCAATTTGAATTCATTTCAATTCGCTTTCAATTCAATTTGAATTCGTTTTCAATTCATTTCGAAATCGTTTTCAATTCAATTCATTTCGAAATCGTTTTCAATTCAATTCATTTCGAAATCGTTTTCAATTCAATTCATTTCGAAAACGTTTTCAATTCAATTCATTTCGAAATCGTTTTCAATTCAATTCATTTCGAAATCGTTTTCAATTCAATTCATTTCGAAATCGTTTTCAATTCAATTCATTTCGAAATCGTTTTCAATTCAATTCATTTCGAAATCGTTTTCAATTCAATTCATTTCGAAATCGTTTTCAATTCAATTCATTTCGAAATCGTTTTCAATTCAATTCATTTCGAAATCGTTTTCAATTCAATTCATTTCGAAATCGTTTTCAATTCAATTTATTTCGAAATCGTTTTCAATTCAATTCATTTCGAAATCGTTTTCAATTCAATTTATTTCGAAATCGTTTTCAATTCAATTCATTTCGAAATCGTTTTCAATTCAATTCATTTCGAAATCGTTTTCAATTCAATTCATTTCGAAATCGTTTTCAATTCAATTCATTTCGAAATCGTTTTCAATTCAATTCATTTCGAAATCGTTTTCAATTCAATTCATTTCGAAATCGTTTTCAATTCAATTTATTTCGAAATCGTTTTCAATTCAATTTATTTCGAAATCGTTTTAAAATCGAGATAAATATCGTTCACGTCAAAATGGCGTCAATCTAATCAACACGGCTTCATAAATTTCTATTTTCAATATTCTATTTCGAATATTTCTTTTCTTTCAAAATAGTTGTTATCAAAATATTTCGTTCAACACATGACCAATCTCAATGAATGAGTACTGTCAACACATGAACTTTTATTTTATAATATTCTTTATTTTTCAAATTGGAATGAGGCCCAATCAATTACCATATAAAGTTAATTATATGGATTTTCATACAACTCATGTATATCATAACATTGAAAAATAATCAACCATCAACCAAAGTGCACTACACTGTATAAGCATCAAATATAGATATTCAACGCTTATAACAGCCTGTCAATCAATCGATCGACATATTTAATCAATCAGGATGAGTGAACTTCAAATTTCATCCCAACACCCGTGTGGGGTTTCAAACAGTCAAACACATATTTTATTTGTGCAGTTGGGCGATGTGTAAAATTTATCGACCCAATCAATGTCCTTCAAATAGGTGTACATAAACAAACCGTCGGGTTTATAAATGAATATTTATTTATTCCTATTCACGTTAAAAATTATATATTTTAACGATAAAACATTTTATTTTAACTTATGAATTTCTATTCAGTTCATTCTTTAAATAAAATGATATTTTTATTTTTCTAACATATTTTAGAAAATTTCGGCGGCATAACGGCACGATACTAGAAACGGGACAAGGCCTAGCCTTATCCCCGGTCTAGTGAAGGCCCACGCCATTCACACATCAATCATATCAATTTCAATTTCACCAAACAATCAAATCCAAATCAAATAATCTAACCAACTACACAACCAATCAAACAAGTCCATGGTCTGTGGACGGGTGTCGGGTGCTTCTAATAAGCACCGTTTGCATCCTAGTATATAAATATAACTAGAAAAATTAAATTGAAAGGTGAGAAGTTCTCACCAATAGCTATCCTAGCTCCACGACACTTCTAATGCAGGAAATCTTCATCGCTATCGCATCTTCGTCATCTTTATTGCCCGTAGCCACTACATATATAAAAAATCACATTTTTATATTTTGATGTCTTTAAAATAAAAATCACATTTTTATTTATTCACTTTCAATTTAAAAATCATATTTTTATAATCACTTCATATATTTAAAAATCGAATTTTTACTTCGCTATTCAATATATAAAAATCATATTTTTACTATCTCGTTCTATGGATAAAAATTCTACTTCAACATTGCTACTATATAGACAAAAATTCCATTTCAAAAATAAAGTTTTCGCCTTTATAAAAATAAAGTTTTCGCCTTTATAAAAATTACCACTTTATCTCAACGTATATAAAATAAAAATCAGATTTTTATTTCGCTACACATACAAAGATGATATTTTTATACTCTCTATCCTATAAAGATTATATTTTTAATACTTTAAAAATATAAAAATCATATTTTTAATATTTCTATATAGTAAATATTATATTTTTAATACTTTAAAAATATAAAAATCATATTTTTACTCCTTCTACCCAATAAAAATTCCGCCTTTTCTATTTTAAAGTTTTAAACCTTTTTTCTATTTCGAAGTCTAAACCCTTTTTTCTATTTTAAACCTTTAAAATAAAATCAGTTTTAAAATTCCTTTTAAATCAGTTTTTAAATCTAGAAAAATCAGTTTTTAAAAATCCTATTAAATCAGTTTTTAAATCTAGAAAAATCAGTTTTTAAAAATCCTATTAAATCGGTTTTTAATTAGCAAATAAAAATCAGTTTTTAATTAGCAAATAAAAATCAATTTTTAATTAGCAAATAAAAATCAATTTTTAATTAGCAAATAAAAATCAGAAAACTTACTGTATAAATCGATGGAGGGGGTGGGGCTCGCTGAGGGGAGGGAGGAGCTTCGGCACGGAGGTGGGACCCTGGTGCGGCGGCGGGCCCTCTGACAGTCGGAGGCGGCGGTTTTGAAGAGTAGGAGGAGAGAGAATCGAGCAGAGGAGCGGGGGTATGGAACAACGGCGAGGGGGAGGGGGGGTGCGGTGGTCGTTGGGGGCCAGGCGGAGGACGCGGGGGGGGGGGGGGGGTGGGGGGTGCGAGGCTTGGCGGTGGCTCGAGCGGCGATCCCGCTGGCAGAGCGATTTTGTGTTTTTTTTTCCTTTTGATCTTCTGATTTGTGAAGAACTGGGGGGGGGCCTGATGATAAGGAGAATTTTTTATTTATTTATTTAATTATTTTAATTCTAAAAAAGCCACTTTTATTTTCGACCTCGAAACGAGACCCACCGCCTGTCGTCCATAGCGTTTTACCCCCATTCTGAACACAATGGGATATATATCACAAGCTGATTCGACTGTTTGAATCAGTTTCCGTTTAATTTACATTTAAATCGCTATATTGAATTTTAAACGTACATTTCAAATTATCGGGGTCACATACTAACTCTAAAAATTCTCGAAAAATATTTTCTAGCTTCGTATTGACGATACGGTCCTAACAAAACTAATTTCGTCAGATTCTGAGACCGTTGGAAAAATGGCCAATTTCCAGTCGATTAAAATCAACTAAAACTGGTAAAACGCGTTTTCCTTTGCCACGCTCACATATTGATTCGAAAAATTATGAAATTTGGAATCTAGCAATAACTTAACATCACGGACCCAACAAAACTGGTTTCGTCGAAATCCGAGGTCGTTTGCAAAATTGTTATTTTTAAGGGCCTTATATATATAAAAATATATATAAATTCCACAGCGACTATTTCTAATTTTAAACTGGACATATCTTATCATTTCTAAGATGAAATCTCAGTTTGTTAGCTTCGTTACAAAGATATAGTTATACAGATTCAAATATTTCTTGTTTCGTTCAATTCTGACTTATATTGAATTCTGTATATTCATTTGAAATTAGAAATCGAATTTTCGAACTACCGCGCCATTTTCAATTCCTTTTATAATTATATATAATTATTATATATTCTAACGACGACGTATATAATATATACGTTCGAATTATATTCAAAATAAATTTCTCGTCGATATTATTTAAAATAATTCATTTTAAATATTCAAAATTCGCTAAAATTGCCAAAATAAAAATTTCAAACTGGCTCGAATTTTCCGGGTTGTTGCAATCTCCCCCACTTAAAACTTTTCATCCCCGAAAAGGAACAAAGTCGAAAGTGGTTTGATTATTCAGCTTAACTTCCATTGTTTTGATTACGGCTTAAGTTCTTCAACTTTTCAGTTTCTAAGAACTTTTCAAAAATTTCAAAAATTTGGCTAACACCCTAAATTTTCGAAAAATTTCGCCATAACCTCCCCTGCACCGGGAGCATCGGGGAATTTCAAATAGCTTCCCCGGTCCTTCAGATCTCAAAAAGAAAAAGAAAAAGCCAAGCGGCTAGCCAATAGGCTCACAAAATCATCATCACCCAAACAAAACAGGAAATTATGTAGTAAACATGTACCTATTTGTCGGGCAAACAAATTTTATTCTCTGGCTCTAGCCTCCTTGCTATGACCTGTTCAATGATATATATGTATGCAAACAAATGCGACCAACTTTCAATATAATTCAATATTTGATGCTATTAGGCTAAATGGCTAAAAATTAGCAAACAACTAAACAAACAACACAAACATCAATCAATTAGTGGATTAACGTTTCAAATTCATAATTTTGATACATATACAAAAATCAGATTTTTGATGCCGAATCACAACAATAAGCCCTATCTAATTTTGGTTCTCACACCAGTCAATAGGAAGTAAATAGATATTACACGTTCGTCACTCGAATATAAATTCTAATGATGGAGCTCCATCGTCAAAATCATCTCCGGGCGATTAGAGTGTAATTCTATATCTATCCAATATATCAAAACTTCGAATACACGCTAGCTAGGCGCATACGCAAAAATCTTTATATTTTGGATTGTCCTAATCAATATAAAATAAATAATCAAATACGAATAATTGATTTAAATTTTCAAAACAAAAATTTGTTTTCATTTTAAAAATATACTCTTCACACTTGTTCTAGGATACTACTGATCCCATCTCTAACGAGTCATTCTAATTGGATATTACTAATCCAATATCTGATGAATTCTTTCGTATGGTTCTAATGTGTCTTGTTCTCTGAGCTTTGTAAACCAAAGCTCTGATACCAACGTGTAAAGACCCGCAACTTCCCCGTAAAGGAAAGCGCCGGATAGTTCGAGAACAAGCCACAACAGAACACATACAGAAGAACATTTCATTGTATATCACAACAATGCATCAGATTACAAGAATATACAGAGTATAAATGAATAAACATTACACAGAATTATCAGAGATTTAAATTACATTTAAATACATAGCAACGGAAAAATAATACAATACACAACTAGAATGAGATATACGGATACAAAGCTTTCCGGATATCGTTCCAGCTGTAAACCAGGATCCTGTGAATATAAATCTGCAAAACCAAAACTACTAGCTGCCCGTGTCAAAATAGGGGCACCCAGAGTTTAGGTTAAAACAATAAACTCCAGGTCAGTCATGGGACTGGTGTGAGAACTAAAACAGTTATTATTCTTTATTTTAAAAGTTAGGTAAATCAAGGGACCACGCCGTATAACACGGAACGGGTTTCCTCCCAAGAATACCAGTGCATAAAACAAACAGCGCAATGCTAAATAAAGAAAAATGAAGCTGTTATAAGACCCAGGTCCTATCACACAATGCAACGCAAGCCGGGGGATAGGGTTTTCCCTTATAACAGCCAAAGAATGCTTGATACGTTTGAAACAAATCATTTGATACTATAATAAGTGCATAGTGTATAAAACAACTTCAAATCATAAGTATCAATCATAGGCGGCATGAGCGCCCCATCCCACTATGTCGCCATATATAGGATTACAACTAAAACCGCGAATGTCACGTATTTGGAAATTGGATTTCCGTCTATGAACCGAGGCAAAAGATAGTCCTCAACCGATTCGAGACAATCTAGTCCATGTCTCAGGCAAGTACTCAGTCAAGCCTTGGAGCGACAGGGCCGGTCCACCGATGTGGATTAAAATGCCTGAACACTACGTTTCCCCGCCCATTGGGGCGTAAACGAGCCAACTAAATGACTCCATCGGTTCGAGAACGACCGATCAATCCGAGGCGCCTCGCAACAGCAACAACCACATAAGTCAAACTCGTCAGGGCGTGTAAAACCACTGACGCCACTTCTAACTAGAAAGAAACGCATGCCCTCCCAGAGGTCCGTCTCCCGTTTTTGGTTCATACCGGGTGTGAAACACGCGAAGTAAACGTTACACAAAGCTACGCCACAAAGGCCGTGCTTTGATCATCACCACAAGACTTTGCTTTTCAACAGAAGCCTCGATCATTTGCATCTTAGCATGCCACACAGGCAAACCATCCTATGCAACCGATATCAGTCACACAGAATGAAATCCGATGTCAGACACACAGTCCATTTACAAGTCCGTTCTGGGGCTGAACGAAACCGGAGGCACCTAGTACCCCGCATATCCATCGATCTCCAAGTACGTCTGGACGATCACCAACTGTTTCCATCTTCTTGGGTGTACAGCCCAATCAAGATCATCAGTTATCACCCAAACGACGTGAAGACTTCCGGTCTTCGACCACCGTCTTCATCTTCGACTTATCGTCGTATCAGTTATTCAGAATGGGATAAACCCGGTCTTTCCGAATAACTCGCGTATATTTTAAATAAGTGTTACACAAACACAACATACGCCTCATTCCAATTCATTAGTCACTAACCGTAAATTAATCAAGAGAATAATCCCCTAAATATTAACCCCGAAGGCCGAAACCAACATCAGATCAATATCCAGAAAACCCTTCTGCTTGGCTAACCGACAGTTAGTTTCTAAATTTCACATTCTTAGGGAAAGGTTCCCAAAAAATTTATCAAAGATAAATTCTTTAAAATTTATTCTTTAATCTATTTTTGAACATCGGTTCAACTAGCCGGGATTAACGAAACTTGCCGAAGTAATCATTTGTTTTAATTTCCCAATCCCAACCTATTTATCCCATGAAGTAAAACTGGTAATACTTCATATCTAACACCACAGTGTTATCGGTAAATTCAATTACCATTTCACGTTCAAATCTAATTAAAGATTTAACTATCGCCTGGAGCAAAACTGGTGATACTCCATTTTCGATCATTTCAATCTAATTAAAGATTCATTAAAACTCCACTTAGTTTTAATCGTTAACTGGGTTAAAGAATCAGTGTCATTTAAAACACGGTTCACGATAAACCCAAAATCACATTCATTAATTATCGGGTTAAAGAACGAGTGTTATTTAAAACACTGTTCACGATAAACCCAAAAATCAATATCGATTCAATTCCAATTAAATGTTATTTAATTGGTACACTTCATTAAATCTAAATAAAAAGATTTAATCTTTTCTCAACTGGGTCCAAGAACAGTGTTAGTGAAGACACCATTCACGACAAACCCAAATCACATTTGATATTCAACACAAGGCTCTGAATAGAAAATATCCCGGCTTATATTCAATATCAAATTCTCTGACAAACAGATATCGTATGGGAAATAACGATATATATATCTATATCTTTCAAATTTCCATAACAACATCTGTATAATCACGAAATCCAACATCGAAATATTCCGAAGACAATTTCGATTCAAATCCATTCCAATGCAACCATTGGAAATTCTGGTTATTTTTAAAACCCTTTTTAAATTCAATTTATTTATTTAAAAATAAATAGAATCTCAACTCTAGTTCAAAACTAGTTTATTTCGATAAAAATCTATTTTTATCTCTTCAAATATGGAGTTTTTCATCCCAAATCTTTCTAAATCATTTCTTATGATTTTACACAAATTATTACTATTTTTAATAATTTTATCAAGGCCTGTACAGTCGATTTCCAACAACGGCCATCGAACTGCACTTACAACGACCTTTTTCAAATTTGATTTGGACATAATTCCAAATCCAACCGTTAGATTTCAAATTTCTAATATTCGTTAGAAAGCTCTTTTCGATACGAACCCAACGGTTCCGGTTTTAGGAGAATCCGACGGTCGGATCTCCCGCAATGTCCGTTTGAAATAAATGGTCGAAATTCACGAACTGCCGCGGCGCGGCGCGTTCTATTCAGGCCATTATATTATATATATAATATATATAATATATACTTCGTCGATTTCTATTTAAAACAAATTATATAAATAGTTTTAAAATCGTTTCAAAAGCTATTTCAACTTTCTTTTCAATTCAAATCAAAATTGAATTCTTCTTTATAAATTCGTTTTAAAATTCATTTCTATTCAATTCAAATTTCAATTCAATTTGAATTCATTTCAATTCGCTTTCAATTCAATTTGAATTCGTTTTCAATTCATTTCGAAATCGTTTTCAATTCAATTCATTTCGAAATCGTTTTCAATTCAATTCATTTCGAAATCGTTTTCAATTCAATTCATTTCGAAAACGTTTTCAATTCAATTCATTTCGAAATCGTTTTCAATTCAATTCATTTCGAAATCGTTTTCAATTCAATTCATTTCGAAATCGTTTTCAATTCAATTCATTTCGAAATCGTTTTCAATTCAATTCATTTCGAAATCGTTTTCAATTCAATTCATTTCGAAATCGTTTTCAATTCAATTCATTTCGAAATCGTTTTCAATTCAATTCATTTCGAAATCGTTTTCAATTCAATTCATTTCGAAATCGTTTTCAATTCAATTCATTTCGAAATCGTTTTCAATTCAATTCATTTCGAAATCGTTTTCAATTCAATTCATTTCGAAATCGTTTTCAATTCAATTTATTTCGAAATCGTTTTCAATTCAATTCATTTCGAAATCGTTTTCAATTCAATTCATTTCGAAATCGTTTTCAATTCAATTCATTTCGAAATCGTTTTCAATTCAATTCATTTCGAAATCGTTTTCAATTCAATTCATTTCGAAATCGTTTTCAATTCAATTCATTTCGAAATCGTTTTCAATTCAATTTATTTCGAAATCGTTTTCAATTCAATTTATTTCGAAATCGTTTTAAAATCGAGATAAATATCGTTCACGTCAAAATGGCGTCAATCTAATCAACACGGCTTCATAAATTTCTATTTTCAGTATTCTATTTCGAATATTTCTTTTCTTTCAAAATAGTTGTTATCAAAATATTTCGTTCAACACATGACCAATCTCAATGAATGAGTATTGTCAACACATGAACTTTTATTTTATAATATTCTTTATTTTTCAAATTGGAATGAGGCCCAATCAATTACCATATAAAGTTAATTATATGGATTTTCATACAACTCATGTATATCATAACATTGAAAAATAATCAACCATCAACCAAAGTGCACTACACTGTATAAGCATCAAATATAGATATTCAACGCTTATAACAGCCTGTCAATCAATCGATCGACATATTTAATCAATCAGGATGAGTGAACTTCAAATTTCATCCCAACACCCGTGTGGGGTTTCAAACAGTCAAACACATATTTTATTTGTGCAGTTGGGCGATGTGTAAAATTTATCGACCCAATCAATGTCCTTCAAATAGGTGTACATAAACAAACCGTCGGGTTTATAAATGAATATTTATTTATTCCTATTCACGTTAAAAATTATATATTTTAACGATAAAACATTTTATTTTAACTTATGAATTTCTATTCAGTTCATTCTTTAAATAAAATGATATTTTTATTT
Source organism: Allium sativum (assembly GCA_030737875.1). Lineage (NCBI taxonomy): Eukaryota > Viridiplantae > Streptophyta > Magnoliopsida > Asparagales > Amaryllidaceae > Allium > Allium sativum. Next base: position 458,585,455 of record CM060909.1, read on the forward strand.
TTCTAACATATTTTAGAAAATTTCGGCGGCATAACGGCACGATACTAGAAACAGGACAAGGCCTAGCCTTATCCCCGGTCTAGTGAAGGCCCACGCCATTCACACATCAATCATATCAATTTCAATTTCACCAAACAATCAAATCCAAATCAAATAATCTAACCAACTACACAACCAATCAAACAAGTCCATGGTCTGTGGACGGGTGTCGGGTGCTTCTAATAAGCACCGTCTGCATCCTAGTATATAAATATAACTAGAAAAATTAAATTGAAAGGTGAGAAGTTCTCACCAATAGCTATCCTAGCTCCACGGCACTTCTAATGCAAGAAATCTTCATCGCTATCGCATCTTCGTCATCTTTATTGCCCGTAGCCACTACATATATAAAAAATCACATTTTTATATTTTGATGTCTTTAAAATAAAAATCACATTTTTATTTATTCACTTTCAATTTAAAAATCATATTTTTATAATCACTTCATATATTTAAAAATCGAATTTTTACTTCGCTATTCAATATATAAAAATCATATTTTTACTATCTCGTTCTATGGATAAAAATTCTACTTCTACATTGCTACTATATAGACAAAAATTCCATTTCAAAAATAAAGTTTTCGCCTTTATAAAAATAAAGTTTTCGCCTTTATAAAAATTACCACTTTATCTCAACGTATATAAAATAAAAATCAGATTTTTATTTCGCTGCACATACAAAGATGATATTTTTATACTCTCTATCCTATAAAGATTATATTTTTAATACTTTAAAAATATAAAAATCATATTTTTAATATTTCTATATAGTAAAGATTATATTTTTAATACTTTAAAAATATAAAAATCATATTTTTACTCCTTCTACCCAATAAAAATTCCGCCTTTTCTATTTTAAAGTTTTAAACCTTTTTTCTATTTCGAAGTCTAAACCCTTTTTTCTATTTTAAACCTTTAAAATAAAATCAGTTTTAAAATTCCTTTTAAATCAGTTTTTAAATCTAGAAAAATCAGTTTTTAAAAATCCTATTAAATCAGTTTTTAAATCTAGAAAAATCAGTTTTTAAAAATCCTATTAAATCGGTTTTTAATTAGCAAATAAAAATCAGTTTTTAATTAGCAAATAAAAATCAATTTTTAATTAGCAAATAAAAATCAATTTTTAATTAGCAAATAAAAATCAGAAAACTTACTGTATAAATCGATGGAGGGGGTGGGGCTCGCTGAGGGGAGGGAGGAGCTTCGGCACGGAGGTGGGACCCTGGTGCGGCGGCGGGCCCTCTGACAGTCGGAGGCGGCGGTTTTGAAGAGTAGGAGGAGAGAGAATCGAGCAGAGGAGCGGGGGTATGGAACAACGGCGAGGGGGAGGGGGGGTGCGGTGGTCGTTGGGGGCCAGGCGGAGGACGCGGGGGGGGGGGGGGGGGTGCGAGGCTTGGCGGTGGCTCGAGCGGCGATCCCGCTGGCAGAGCGATTTTGTGTTTTTTTTTCCTTTCGATCTTCTGATTTGTGAAGAACTGGGGGGGGGCCTGATGATAAGGAGAATATTTTTTTTTATTTAATTATTTTAATTCTAAAAAAGCCACTTTTATTTTCGACCTCGAAACGAGACCCACCGCCTGTCGTCCATAGCGTTTTACTCCCATTCTGAACACAATGGGATATATATCACAAGCTGATTCGACTGTTTGAATCAGTTTCCGTTTAATTTACATTTAAATCGCTATATTGAATTTTAAACGTACATTTCAAATTACCGGGGTCACATACTAACTCTAAAAATTCTCGAAAAATATTTTCTAGCTTCGTATTGACGATACGGTCCTAACAAAACTAATTTCGTCTGATTCTGAGACCGTTGGAAAAATGGCCAATTTCCAGTCGATTAAAATCAACTGAAACTGGTCAAACGCGTTTTCCTTTGCCACGCTCACATATTGATTCGAAAAATTATGAAATTTGGAATCTAGCAATAACTTAACATCACGGACCCAACAAAACTGGTTTCGTCGAAATCCGAGGTCGTTTGCAAAATTGCTATTTTTAAGGGCCTTATATATATAAAAATATATATAAATTCCACAGCGACTATTTCTAATTTTAAACTGGACATATCCTATCATTTCTAAGATGAAATCTCAGTTTGTTAACTTCGTTACAAAGATATAGTTATACAGATTCAAATATTTCTTGTTTCGTTCAATTCTGACTTATATTGAATTCTGTATATTCATTTGAAATTAGAAATCGAATTTTCGAACTACCGCGCCATTTTCAATTCCTTTTATAATTATATATAATTATTATATATTCTAACGACGACGTATATAATATATACGTTCGAATTATATTCAAAATAAATTTCTCGTCGATATTATTTAAAATAATTCATTTTAAATATTCAAAATTCGCTAAAATTGCCAAAATAAAAATTTCAAACTGGCTCGCATTTTCCGGGTTGTTACAATCACATTCAGATGGGTGACCCATCCCATAGCTGGGTCAACTCGGTGGTCGACCAAGAACCCAAATAGGTCGACCTACCTATAAGATGGATCGACCCACCTATAGGATGGGTCGACCCACCTGGGCGACGTGTGCAGCCATTTTACACTTCTTCGACCAATTGTGCTGGGTTTTAGGGTGCATTCTTTTGGAGAGTTCCTAAATCTGATGGCCTAGAATCTTAACCTAAAATCCAACAATCTAGAATACCCTAGCTCTATTATAAATATGCTCCAAACCTAACCTAATTTTCACTACTCCATTCTCTACCATCTCAAATAACCTCTCTTCTCGAATATATTTCTAATGGAGTACAAAAGCTCTGGTTTTTGCTAATATTTTGGAGAACATTCATTGATAGATATTACCTACCGAGGATAGATTGGATTGCTTGAAAACTGTGAGTATATTTCAATAATTGCAAGATTTAGTACAAATTGGGGTTTTTCTTGATAGTATAATATTGTTGTACTTTTTATTCAGTTTACCTTTACCCCTTTTTCTTCATATGTAATTTCTTTACAGCTCAGTTTCAGCCGTATTTTATTTCAGATTTGTTCTTATTATTCTGAGCCTGGGCCATATGATAGCCTAAGCCACTATTCCTTTTATTTTGACGTTGAGTGTAGGCCTTCAGAAGCCTAAACCATTTATTATCTTATTTATGCATTGTTTGGGTTAAAATATGAAATTTAGAATAAAAGCACAAAAAGGTGAAAACTAAGAAATATGTTTAAAAAGGATAAATTAAGCTTATTGGAATTATGAAATAAATATACTTAGGTTGTAACTTTGATAAACTGAATAAATGATATTTGGATAGATGCTAACGGTGGGGGTTAGGTTGTACAGTGAAATTAAATAAAAGAAATGATTATTGAAAACTTGTAGATTATAGTTTATGATATACAAAAGTTACACAAAGAATATAGGCTTATTCATAAATTTAAGATTTGCGTTAAGTTTAAATTTTTTTAATAAGCATGTGCAATGGGGATCCGTTCCATCAGTGACACTTGATTAGGGAAAATAAAGCGCACGTAGTATTGGTACATTCCGATAGTAAGGGGTGGGATGATTAGGAAAATAAGAGTGTGATGACCCAAATTTATAACTCTAAATATCATTGTCTCACAAGTAATTTCATTTATATATGCATGTGATAAGTGGATGTGTTGTGCAGAGTTAACTTGTGAATAAATATACATGTTTAATTGTGTGTTGAGTATAACATAAAAATTGTCTTTAGTGATATAAAAGCTAATATAAACATAGGAGTGGAATGGGTAATAACAAGTGATGAAACCCTAGCCGTACACTTGAACCAAAGTTAATAAAATGAAAAAGATATTCCACTGATTTCATTATCTCTCATTCAAATAAAATAAAAAAAACAATGGTTGAAGCCCCAACAACTAAAATCGAGGGAAATCGAAATAATCCTCTCGCATCAAATAAGAGTAGATTCAAGAGGGAGGGCAATAGCAAAATCTACAATGATCGAACGCCTAAACGAGATCTAGAAGGATTAAGTCGAGAGGAAAAGTTTGGTGAGTGTGTTTCGTTTACGATTTCGCAATAAGACCTTGTATAGGCAGTCATTTTATGTGTGTGTGTTTTACCGTAGGAGTAGTATAATGAAATATAGATGTTGATTATGAGATTAATGAGTTAATATGAATTATTTCTCTAGATGGATGATATATTAATCTAAAAAGTACATTGCTATGATAGAAATGGAAGTGATTACTGGTTAATATTTGTTGTTTGTTGAGTAGGGCTGGACATTTTAACCATTTACCACACACCAACCATTATCATCCGATACCAATGAAAATGGTACCGAATAGTTGGTAACCGACTTGATTGGTACGGTATGCCAAACCATATGAAAATATGCGGTTAGTAATTGAGCATTAACAATGGTAATTACCATACCTACCATATATCTTAAACAATATATATGTATATTCTTATATTTCATCATATATGTTTATTATATAACAACGAACTTCTAATATGTAACGATTTAATAAAATGCCTAGGAAATACTATTACAATACAAGATTGAATGTAATTTTTATCATATATCTTAAAAATAGTATAATTAATATGATATTTTAGATCATCCAAAATGTTTTCTTGCTTGTTTGACTATGGAAAATAAGATGGGTAAATAATAATACAATAACACAAAAATCAGTTTTAATATTTAGTATTTTAACATGAAATATTGTAAATAAAAAGATCTCATACTAATAAATGGCAAAAACTTATTACCGACCTCTACCAACCATTACTAACCATAAACCGAACTGTTGGTAACCAATTTTTTTGGTTGGTAATTGATGAGTTTTCTATTGCCATATATGTTGGTAAATTAATGGTTTTGAATACAAAGTTCTGGTACCGAACCATTTCCACCCCTATTGTTGAGTATGTAGAGCTGAATTCAATCAAAGTGGTTTTAAAAGAAAGGTTAGTCGATCAGACATAAAATGATTATTTAAGTATTGTTTCCTGTGTATAAAGGGTTGTGTAATGGCCTAGAAAAAAATTCGACGCTCGAATTTCAACAATAATACATAAATCTCTATTACTTGTCAAAAATCCAAGTATCGAAAACCCAGACTGTTAATAGAAAGAAGTTAGAGGATGAGAAGTAGAAAGAAAGAAATATTAGAATAGAAGAAAAAGGATAATACATCAGAATCTCACAGCGGAATGAATAAATATAATATATCAAATCTCTTTATAAAAGAAACTATAGATATACACATACCATTTATCAGAGTACAACATACATCAATCATAGTGGAATAAACTTTATATAACTAACGGTGAAGCCCCCTGCTTCCAGCTCCTGGACTCCAAGCGAAAACCTAACCTGTAAATATACTCGGTCTAACCCGAGCACATTTGAAGCAAAGCAAAGTTCACCCGGATCAGTGTGGAATACTTTCAGCGATAAATTCACGGCACAAACAACTTGTTTAACTTTGAAAAACCCTTTTTGAAAGAAAAGGATAATAGTATTACCAGCCCACACATAAACACGGATGGATTTTACCTTACTATAACCAAAAACAATTTTGAAATCAGTATCTTTTCTGATATTATAATAGTGTCTATCAGACCACAAATAAATAATAATCCAGCAGAATGCTTGCATCTCATGCTCTACATATATAGTATACAATCAAAATCGCGGGCGTTTATTGGAGAATGGATTTCCTGGCAAGGTATGGGACCACCTTCCGACAATGTACCTCCGGAGATGAATACATTGGGGTTCAACAAGAACGTCTTGCAACTCGGCTACACATGACCGACCCCTCATTTCTCTTGAGAGTACCGAATATATCATTACCACGATTGGGGGCCAGCTAAATGAACCGATAGCATACATGTAAAAATAAAAAGGGACAATCGAAGGCATTTGATTTCTCTAGATCAGGTAATGATATATCCTTTTAATGGGTGCGACCCACATAGCAATGCTGCCTACCCGATTTTGTGCCATTCTCGGTTGATGAGGCTTGAGGTTGCATTTATCTCTTTAATACATCTCCAGATCCTCCAAATCACTCATTGACGTCCACAAATACACTCTAGGTGTTAAGCAAGAGAATTTCTACGCCACCAAACTTGGTATATTTGTAAAAATCAATGTACATGATTCTTAAGGAAACACTCTGTCATACATTCGTCTATACAAGTCATCCAGGAACAGGATGAGCCAATGGCACTTTCCTACCGCATCTTAGGAATCACCCTATAGATCAGTAGTGGAAAGTCCTTGCAACCCGAAGATTTCAATCACGACAGAATCACAAGTCATCATAACTCTGGTAGCTAGCCATAGAAATTTAACGAGCAATTCTTCCACTCACGAAGATCAATGGTCTTCAATACTCCATCTCGACCATCTTCTGATTTCTTCAATGTTACATATTTGCTGGTCGGAATGGTTTTCGAATATAAACTCGATCCCGGTCTTTCCGTACCAACAATTGTTAAAAGGCAAGATTTTGATAGTCGGTTATTTAACAATCAAATCATAACAATATTGTTAAGTACATTGGCAGCTCAGGTCCGTTATCTAAAATATTTCAATAACCCTCTCATCGATCCTTGTAATTGATTCCACATATTTTATCTTACCAAAACTCTTCTGGTTTTGTTACCTTGAACATTACTAAACACTCTTTTTAATCAACTTCTATTTTATTTCCTTTGTTTTAGAAATATTTCCATATTCATTATCAACATCTTTTATTTTCCTTTATCGTGGGAACGCCATTTATATATTCTCAAAATCCTTTTCATATTTTCTTATTTTTGAAATTATCGTTATGATTTTATAACTCACTTTTCATTTCCTTTAACATTTGGGCATATCATTATATTTCTATTTAATCAAACAGCTTATGATAAATTACCAAAATCACTTTCTTTATTTCGATTAAACCATTTCACTTAATTCCGTTCCCAGGTGAACGCTAATTTTTAAAATCATCGTTTTGGTAAAACCCTTTTTACAACTTTGTTTATGTGATTTAAATTGAACTTCAAATCCTTTTCATACTAATCTATTCCATAACATTATTTCGTTTAAGAAAAGAATTCCAATCGTGAAGTACTCGCTTTAGTTATTATTAAATAAAACTACTTATATTTCCGATTAACTAAACCTAGCATACTTAATCCATTTTTAAAAGGTATTATAAAAATGATAAATTTTATTAATCGCGAATAACTCGATAACCACTTACCTACCCATTACAAACTAATATTAACTCTCGATAATAGTGAAGCCGCTCAAGTTAGGGTATTCTAATTACCTCTCATACCTTGATCGACAACGTTCTTATCTTAAGATAATACAATTTTGCAATACCCAATTCTGATACATCATTCCCATTTCCATTTATTATGGCTTTATGCCCAATTTTCTTTTATTTCAAAACCTAATATACTAGTTAATTCCTCCTTCCTCATCGAGTAAGCTTTCCAATCTTATCTACCAATCGAATTCAATATGATTTTTTTATAAACCATATCTTACATTGGTAATTTCACCTAATCTCTTTACTTGCGTTATTCAACTATCCAATATCCTTTTGCACGAATCCATTTAATCATACCAGTTATAATCGCCTCCATTTTTATTAAATAAAACCTTGTCGAAATCTCCACCTTCACTTATAAACCACTTTTACAAACTTCGTTTGTAAGCTCAGATTATAATCCTTTTATAAAACTTGTGAAGACCCAAACTTCCATAGAACGAAAGTAAGGATGATCATAGGAGTATAACATAACTAAAATAATAACAGATCACAGTTACATAGCAGAACATATAAATCATTGCAGCGGAAATGAAATGTCATCACAAACATCATCACAGAACATCAGAGTACGCAGTATAGGATACACTTAGCAATACAGATGTCTCAAACACGGAAAGAACAATCTCCCAAAATACATCAATATCCAATACTGTCTCAAATCTCAAGAAGAAAATAAAAGATAAAAAGAAAAGATCTTCCAACATCCTCAGCAGCAAGCTTGAGTCCAGAAAACATCCCTACCTAAAACCTGTCAATTGGCTGCCCGTGTGGAAAGAGGGCACCCGAGTTTGCAAAGTGAAACAAACTACGAGTCAGTCATGGGACTGGTATGAGAAATCTTACAAAACTAATAATATGGCTAATCACTGGACAATGCCGCTAACACGGAACGGGTTTAATTCCATTGGATTGCCCATGCATAAGTTTTATAAATTTTAAAGTCAAAAATAACGCAATGCTTTTTGGAAAATGAAATCATTATAAGACTCAGGTCCCATCACACTATGCAACGCAAACGGAGGATAGAGTTTTACCTTATAATGATAAAAAATGCTTGATACGTAGGAGAATAATATTTTTAATATTATTATTATTAATGTCTAATATGTTTCAAAAATACTTCAAAGTAAATGTATCAATCGTAGACGACATAGTACCCCATCCTACTATGTCGCCGTATACAGGTTTACAATCAAGGCTGTAATGTCATATTGGAGGTTGGTTTCTATCATGAGTCAAAGCTAGGGACGATCTCCTAACTGATTCGAGACACTCTAGCAATGTCTCAGGATTCCCCGCAGTGAACCCTTGGATACACCAGGTCCGGTCCACAAATAACGCTAGCGGATTGGCAATTCCTGAACACACGCTTCCCGATCCTATTGGACCTATAAATTGGCCATTGGCGACCAATAAAAATATCCGAGGCGCCTCAATCCATCAACCACATAAGTAAAAATGTTGGGCCTTGTAAAAATCTAAACACCACTTCTAGCTAGAAAGAAACGTGTGCACTCCCTGCGTTCCCTTGTCCCGTTTTTGACTCTACTGATGTGTGAGGCTCACGTGGTAACGAAATATACAAATCTATGCCTAAATAGGCTATGCTTTGATCATCATCCACAGGGCTCTGCTTTTCAACAAAATCTCCGATCAATCGCATCTTGGCATGCCACATTGGCAGTCCATACCATGCGATCGATAACTACCAATATATAACCTTCGAGCTCGTACGTCTCAAAGAAGGGTGTTTAGCAAGAGGATAAATCCTCCGCCACCTCAGAAATATATTATTAGATATAAATTAATTTACATGGCATGAAATTCAATGTCGGACACGCATCCATTTACAAGTCTGTTCTGGGTCTGAACGAAACCGGAGTCACCTAGGTGCTCGCATATCCGGACGATCAACAAGTGCGTCCAGACAACTACCACATTAACCCTTTATTGGTAGCTAGCCAATGCCAGACATCAGTAGTCATCCTTTCGACATGAAGATCGCCGGTCTTCAATCGCCGTCTTTGGTATCTTCAATTTTTAAATCGCCGTAAAATTATTTGAAATGAGTTGAAATCGGTCTTTTCAAATAATTTCTCGAATTATTATCATTTAAACCATTAATATCGTTAATATTAATTTATAACGATTTATTGCTATTTTTATTTATTTAAAAATAGCTCAATATAGTTAAACGACGCTTCGGGTCAATGGGCGGCCCTGGCGCTGTTTTTACCAAAATTTGTTTTACACATATCTTAAAATCTAACCATTGGATTTTGATAAATTTAATATCATCGGAAAGATCTTCCCAAAACAGTCCTAACGGTTCCAGTTTTGAGAAAATCCGATGGTTGGATCTTACGGTATAATCGTTTGAAGTTACGATTGCCGAAACGCGAACTACCGCTCGCGATTCGTTTAAAATTTTTAATTTATATTTATATATAAATATAAATCCTTTGGCGATTCCTACTATTTTAATGTATATCAAGTAACAATAAAAAATTTAACATCTAAATCAATTCTTTTATTTTATATGAAATGTCGATAAAAATGTGACTCTTAAAATACTAGCCTTTATTTACATCTAAAATGTAAATAAAAGTGCGACAGTATAATCTATTCTTTTATTTACATCTAGAATGTAAATAAAAGTATGACTTTTAATTCCTACGTTTTTATTTACATCAAAATTACAAATAAAAATGCAACCTTTTAATTCATGTTCTTATTTACATCTAAAACGTAAACAACATGTAATCTTTATTACAATGTTTTGTTTACAACCAAATTTGTAAACAAAAATGCAACTTCCTCCTATGGTGTTGATTTTGCATCTAAATATGCAAATAAAAATGTAATCTTTTCTACGATGTTTATTTGCATATAAATATGCAAATAAAAATGTAATCTTTTCTACGATGTTTATTTGCATATAAATATGCAAATAAAAATGTGATCTTTTAACTACGATGTTTATTTGCATATAAATATGCAAATAAAAATGTGATCTTTTAACTACGATGTTTATTTGCATCTAAAAATGTGATCTTTTAACTACGATGTTTATTTGCATCTAAATATGCAAATAAAAATGTGATCTTTTAACTATGATGTTTATTCGCATCTAAATATGTAAATAAAAATGTGATCTTTTATTCTAATGTTTTGTTTACGTCTAAAGTTGCAAACAAAAATTTGATTTTAATTCTAATGTTTTGTTTGCATCTAAAGTTGCAAACAAAAATATGATTTTAATTCTAATGTTTTGTTTGCATCTAGAGTTGCAAACAAAATATTATTTTAATTCTAATGTTTTGTTTGAACGGAGAAGGCAAATAAAGAACATTTTTATTTCAATGCATATTTGCATTGGAGAATGAAAATAAAAGAGCAATTTTATATTTCTATATATATTTGCATTAGAGAATGCAAATAAAAGAACATTTTTATATCTTGCAATGTATATTTGCATTAGTGAATGCAAATAAAAGAACAATCTTTATTTTGCAATGTATATTTGCATTAGTGAATGCAAATAAAAGAACAATCTTTATTTTGCTATGTAAAAGAACAATCTTTATTTTGCAATGTATATTTGCATTAGTGAATGCAAATAAAAGAACAATCTTTATTTTGCAATGTATATTTGCATTAGTGAATGCAAATAAAAGAACAATCTTTATTTTGCAATGTATATTTGCATTACTATATCAATTCAATGACATATTTACAATTGTATTAACCATTCTATTAAATCCAATAAAATGACAAAATAATATTTTACATTGAATTTACAAATTCTATTTCAATTAAATAAAAATGGTGAAATAATGTTTTAAATGGAATTGAAAATTCTATTTCAGTCCAACAAAATAATCCAAATAATGTTTTTTATTTTGAATTGACAATCTAATGCAATTCATCAAATAACCAAAATAATGCTTTAATGTTGAATTGACAATCTAGTTCAATTCAACAAAACAGTCAAAATAATGTTTTTAATATTGAATTGGAAATTTTTAATCCAAATCAATAACACAACAAAATGATTATTTTTATCGATTTGGAAATTATAATCTAAATCAATAATCTAACGAAATGATTATTTTTATCGATTTAGAAATTCTAATCCAAATCAATAAAAAAAACAATAATGATTTATTTAACAGAACACAAACAAATCTTTGTTTATACAACACCAACAAACAGATAAAACATCCACAATATCATCACATAATAGATCTGAATTATACACATTACATCGTCTCATTACAATTAAATTAAATAACTATTTAATTATATAAAAGAAGAAATCTCACAGTCGTAACGCAAATTGGTCCAAAATTTGAACTGCTCGGAATTGGATCTAGTCTGGACAGCAACGTAGATCTCAGTTTCACGATTGAATCGGATCTGAAATTGTTAAGTTCGATATTGTATGTATTAGTTACGATTTACTTTAGATTGTAACAATTTAAATTAATAAAATAATTAAAAAAAGGTGTCATACTCTTCTTCCCCAATTAACAGTATTACGGCCGTGCTTACTTCCCTTTTCTTCAATTCTAGGTCAATGAATCTCCATCAAATTAGTCAGAGTTGGCATGATCAGAATGCACCACGAGGGAGAGCACGAAGAGGCGCGCAAGGGGGGCCCAATTTCGTGCAACTCGATCGGGCTTGGAGGGGGGCGCGGCGAGGCAAACTCCGGGCATTCGGGGTGCTGCAACACGTCGAAGACTTGATGGTTTTATGATCCAATCGTACAGAATCAAAGAGAAGGAAAATCTCTATGAAAGCTTGAACTAGAGTGAGGAATTTTATTGAGAGGATCGGTGGATATTAGTGGTTGAAGTCAGGAGGTTAGTGGCCATTGAAAACATGGTGGTTGCGTGTGGCGACCCCAAAACCCGTACTGACGGTGTCAAGTGTAATCTTTGGAATATAACACATAAACAGATAATAGCAGAACAGAAATAAATAAATACACCAGATAATGAACAAATAATACACTGGATAAACATAATCATCAGAGTTACACAGTATACAGGATCACACTTAGTACAAATACAGTTCAGCTATACATAAATGTCAACAGCGGAAAACAAAACATAATGTACAATAGGAGATGAATAACATAAAAAGAGATAAATGGTAAAATCCATTTCTAGCTCCAGCTATCCAGAAAGAGCCTGCTAAAAACCTGAATACAAGGCTGCCCATGTAGAAAAAGGGGCACCCGAGTTTGCAAGTGAAACAAACTACGAGTCAGTCATGGGACTGGTATGAGAAATCTACTTAACACATTATATAATTTAGCTAATCGCAGGACCACGCCACTTTTGCGGAACGGGTTTACTCCATTGGATTGCCAGTGCTTTAAAACAATTAAATCTTTTAAACATCGCAATGCTTTTTATAAAAATGAAGCCGATATAAGACTCAAGTCCCATCACATAATGCAACGCAAACCGGAGGATAGAATTTTACCTTATATCCACCAAAATATGCTTGATACGAGCAAAACAAATCATTTAAAGTGTAAACTTTGTCATTTAATTCTTAATCAGACTCCAACTATAAATTAGCAAGAGGACGACCCCCTAAGTATTAACCCCGAAGGCCGAAACCAACATCAGACCAATACCCAGGAAACCACCCATCTTAGCTCGTTTCCAGTTAGTTTCTAATTTCATACACAATCATAAATATCAATCATAGACGGCATGGGTACCATATATCATGTCGCCATATATATATATATATATATATATACAATCAAAACCGCACGATGTCGTATTTGGAAATTGGATTTCCGTCATGAACCAAGGCAAAAGATAGTCCTTACCGACTTCGAGACAATCTAGCCCATGTCTCAGGGTCAGAATGCATCGACCCTTGGATCGTCAGGGCCGGTCCACCGATGTGGATTAAATTTCCTGAACATTACGTTTCCCCGCCCTTTAGGGCATAAATGAGCCAACGAATGACTCCATCGGCTTCACATAGTCACTGATATAACCGAGGCGCCTCGCAACAGCAACAACCACATAGGTGAAAATAATATAAATGTCAGCCAGTTTAAGCACTGACACTACCTCTATCTAGAAGGAAACGCATGCCCTCCCTGAGGTCCTCTCCCGTTTCTGGTTCATACCGGTGTGTGAGGCTCGCGAATTCACGTTATACACAAAGCTACGCCACACAGGCGGTGCTTTGATCATCAACCACAAGACTTTGCTTTTCAACAGAAGCCCTGATCACTGCATCTTAGCATGCCACACAGGCAATTCACACCGTGCAACTGATGGCTATCAATCACACAGAATGAATTCCAATGTCAGACACACATTCCATTTACAAGTCCGTTCTGGGTCTGAACGAAACTGGAGGCACTATATACCTCGCAAACCCATCAATCTCCACGTACGTCTGGATGATAACCACTCATTATCCATATTTCGGGATGCCTCCCAATCAGGACATCAGTTACCATCCAAACGAGGTGAAGATCTCCGGTCTTCGACCACCGTCTTCATCTCCGATTTCATATCGTCGATTCAGTTATTCAGAATGGGATAAACTCGGTCTTTCTGAACAACTCGCGTATATAATAAATAAGTGCTACATAAACGCCACACATGCTTTATTCCAATTCATTAGTCACTAACCTCCAATCAGTAAGAGAACGATTTCCCAAATATTAACCCCGAAGGCCGAAACCAACATCAGATCAAAACCCAGGAAACCATTCGACTTAGCCAACCTTTAGTTAATTTCTAACTTTCACATCCATATCGTTTATAATATTTTATAACGATTTATCGCTATTTTATTTATTTATTTATAGCCAATTTATTTAAACGACGCTTCGGGCCATAACGTGGCCGTGGCACTGTTTTTCTTCAGATTTGATTTACATATATCTGAAAATCTAACCATTGGATCTTCACAAAATTTATATCATTAGAAAGATCTTTTCAAAACGAATCCAATGGTTCCAGTTTCGGGAAAATCCGACGGTCGGATCTCCCGGTACAATCGTTTGAAGTTTCAATTTCAAAATACAAACTGCAGCGTCGTTATTCGATTTAATTTAATTACATATATATATAATCGATTCTGGCGCTGTTTTTCTTCAGATTTGAATTAAACATTCCAGACAATCCAACCGTTGGATCTTTACAAAGTTGGTGTCGTTGGAAAGATATTTCCAAAGCGAACCCAACGGTTTCGGTTTCGGGAAAATCCGATGGTCGGATCTCCCGCACTAATCGTTTGAAATCACGGTTTCAAAACACGAACTACAGCTTTGTTATTCGATTTATTTTAATTATATATATATATAATCAATTCTTCGATTTCAAAATCATTTCCATTTCATACATTTGATAAAAATGATATTTTTATCCAACCGACATTTATTTTGACACTTCGCTATTTTTAACAATTCATGTATATAATAAAAATATGATTTTTATTGTTAAACAATTTATTTCAAAACACGACTATTTTATATAGTTCATATAGATGGTAAAAATATGATTTTTATTATAAAACAATTTCTTTCAAAACACGGCTATTTTATATAGTTCATATAGATGGTAAAAATATGATTTTTATTATAAAACAATTTCTTTCAAAACACGGCTATTTTATATAGTTCATATAGATGGTAAAAATATGATTTTTATTATAAAACAATTTATTTCAAAACACGACTATTTTATATAGTTCATATAGATGGTAAAAATATGATTTTTATTATAAAACAATTTATTTCAAAACACGAATACCATTCAACACATGAATTTCTATTCAACAAATGAATTTCAATTCAACACATGAAGGTTTTCTATAGTTTATATATATAGATAAAAAGGTTATTTTTATATTTAAAACACGAATACCATTCAACACATGAATTTCTATTCAACGAATGAATTTCAATTCAACACATGAAGGTTTTCTATAGTTTATATATATATATAAAGGTGATTTTTATATTTAAAACACGAATACCATTCAACAAATGAATTTCTATTCAACGAATGAATTTCAATTCAACACATGAAGGTTTTCTATAGTTTATATATATAGATAAAAAGGTGTTTTTTATATTTAAAACATGAATACCATTCAACACATGAATTTCTACTCAACGAATGAATTTCAATTCAACACATGAAGGTTTTCTATAGTTTATATATATAAAGTAAAAAATGTGGTTTTTATTGCAAAACAATTTATTTCAAAACATGAATGTCGTTCAATAGATGAATTTCTATTCAGCACACGAATATAGTTTCAACATATGAAAATAATTCTAACACATGAATATTATTCAAAATTTCGGCAGCATAACGGCAGGGTAGTTAAAATCGGGGCCGTCCCTAGTACGGCTCCTCACTCTACCTTAAAGCCTCGCAGATTTTGACAATTTGGATTTCATGCATCTAGTTCGCACGCAGGCGGCATGTATATATTTTTTTTCATTTCCACAAATGATCGACGCTAGAAAAGCGCGATATTTGTAATAAAATCTGCAAGCGCACAGGTGTGTAGCATACAGGTCGAACACAGGGAGGTAAATTAAAATCAAATTATTTATCTAATCTCTTAGGCGAGTTAGACAAAATTTGGAGGTTGATTTTGAAAACAATAAAAATTGAAACTGCGATCCGATTCAGAACAAATCTAATTGAACCGACGATCAAATCACAATTATCAATTGGAAATTGAAATGCAAACAGAAATAAAATGCAGAAATTAAAATTGCAGGAAAAGAAGAACAACAAAAAGTAAATTAGGATTGTCGTTGAAACTAATCAAACGACTAATCACTAATAAAAAAATTAAAATACAATTGGTGTTCTTCCAAAACTAATTGTGAAGAAAACACCGATTGCTAAGAAAAAGAAAAAATGCAGAAAAATAAAAGAGAACTAGAAACTTTATTAATGGAGAAGAAGAGAAAATATGATCCTGTTACAATGGGTATACATGTGTATTTATAAGGATGTAGACTCCTCTCAATCAACATAATTTGGGCTAAGTGCAAATAATATATTTACAAATAAAAGAGAGATATGATATATTGGTTGAGATATTCCTTGAAGATCTTCCTCCTTGATTATTGACATGTGGTAGCATGATTGGATTTTCTTTGGCAATAATTCATCCAAATCTTCTTTTAAATGGCAGTTGAAAAATAAATGATTTGAATTGATTTCCATGATAGGAATATGGCTATTTCTGAAATATTTATTAGTGCATATACATACATACACATGAATATGTATATATATATATATAATATAACACTAAAATTCTTCAGGGTAAAGGCGACAGTGTGAGTATTCCGTTCTTCGGCAAAAAGAGAGCTTGACGGGGTTCGAACTCAGGTCTCTCAGCACCAATTCCTATGCCTTTACCAGTGAGCCACAACTTCTTTTGCAATTGAAATGGATTTGATGTGATGAAGTAGCTCTTCCTTGTAGTTGGCCTTTAATTTGAATTGAAGGAGGCAACGCTTGACAATCTGTAAAATAACACATAAAAATACCCAAAGTATCATTTATTTATTTACAAAAGATAAAACATAAGAGCATAAAATAAACACATTTCAATGTTAATCAAATACCCCCACACTTATCTTTTACTCGTCCTCGAGTAAAAAAAAGAAAAATGAAAGAAATAAAAAAAAACTGAACTAGATAGGTCACACTTTCGTAGGAAACACGATTGCATTGAGCGTATGCAACAAGCCGTTAAACCTCTAGGTGTCCCTAGTAGGACGAGTGGTGTCTCGTGAGGGTTTTCAGCGGATACTACCCACAAAATCCAAATGCAGTATGTGTGGATCTAATGCAACTATATGAATGCAATGGATATATACATAAATGACAACACGACTTGTTTCAGAAAAATGGTACAACAAATTAAGTTAGCAATTTCTAGTCAGTTGATTTTATTTTAGATACCTCAACTTGTCACAAATTTTCAATATAATTCAAGTTTTCAAATGTTAAATTCCAGTTTGGCCAGTTGGTTCAGTTGATAACATAGTGCAGCCATGAAATAAATTCTTAGTTTGCTTGGCACAGTTTGTAAAGTGGTATTCTAATTGATTTTCTTATGTATGGCTATTCAAATCAATAAGGTCAAGAAATGTTTGGGCATCATCGCTTATTCTCTATCTCTATAAAAGTTAAAATTTATGATTAAGTACATACACCTAACTTAAAAGACCAAGGTATACCACCCATACACTGCCTTGCGGACTGACGGAGAGTTAGGATAGAGCTTGGCGGATTGTGTAGACCGACGCTGACTTTGTCAACACATGTCGGTAATCCTTAGGTGTCCAATTTCATAAAATGAGACCAAGATATTCCAACGCTGACTTTGTCAACAACATGTCGGATAGAGCTTGGCGGGTTTGCACACCAACGCTCGATATACAAGCAATGTTGGATACCCTTGGATTACTTTTATTATTATTATTATTATTGAAAATATAAGAACAAGAGAGATTTACGCGAATTCAACTTAACATAACTTAGTTTTAAAGATTCAAAAAGCCAATATAAGAATTTTAAGTCCTCCACTTATTTAAACAAAGTCTACAATATAGAATAGATTTCATGGCCATCAGCTAAGAATCTCCCTATGTACTGGTTACACTATTATCCCTCAGAATTAAACTTTTCATTATATTTCTTATTCGATCTAAGTTGAGAGAAAAAATACTATCAACTGGCTAACAATTGTTAACTTATTTTGTTGTATCAATCTAAAATGAGTCGTATTTTAAAAAAAAATGGCATGTTACTACGATCTAAAATCCATAATGGTCCTATATAAAAAAAAATAAGAAAAATAAAAGGATGTAATGCAGACTCCCCCCACACTAGAACTAAACAGTGTCCACACTGTAAGAACGTTTCCTAAATTTGAAAGACCGAACCCAAAGGTGAATGGCTTGCAAAATTGTTTGTAAAATGAAATGAAGTTTAGCCACTATATACGAATGCCAATTATATACAAAATGATATCTATAATGATGATGAATGGTTTGCGAATAATGAAATTTCCTTTTTCCCCCACACTTGCCTCTATCGAAGACGATGCACAAAGATTTCTTATCTGATTCATGAGGCGCAACAGACATGTTAATGAATTCTGAAATGAAAACCTTTTGTATGAAAATTGTCTCGTGCCAATGATTTAAAAGATTCAAATGCAGATTATCCCATATAAATTTCAAAGGCTTTTCTTCTTGGTCCTCGGTAAGATCAGAGACCAAGATTATGGTAAAATTTTCTGTAGAGTCCAAGTAAACATACTCAAGGTCTTGTGATAGGGGTTTGAGGCCCAATCTACGATGTTCTTGTGTGCTTACATTGGTCAACATTCCATGGTTAGATTCAAATGATGAAGGTTTCGAATCAAGTAGTTCATTTAATTCAGAAATATATTCAAGCTCATCGAGATCAGAGTTGAAATGGCTAAAACACATTTTCAAGGCTTCAGAAGTGTCAATAAAAGTTTCATCAACTGTGGTATGAATCATGTCAATTTTATCAATCTCAAAGTCCCTAGAAGAATTTGGGTGGCTAAGACTTTTCTCATTCATCGTTATCAAATATGGAAAATCCAAAACTTAAATTTGACACAAGTAGTTGTTATTACAAAATAAATAACGTACTCAAGTATATTTTATTAGTTGATAATCTCGATTTGAAGGGGGAAGAGGGTCTTATGGCCGTTCACGTATAGTATAAATACTAAGGGATACGACCAATGTTTTACGGGTAGTATGCAACCTCTTTTGCTAGAAGTTCAGTAAATTGAACTAATATATATCCGCGATCAAACCCTTAAGGGAATCAATTTCACAAAATACACTTTTGTAGTTAAATATTTGCAGATCAAATCAAATATATTGTTGAAAACGGTGAGAATGATGATTTCAAATATAAAAATTTCAGCCAATCACAACAATCAGATTCAAAAATTCCAATCACAGAATGGTCACAGAATAATAAATGACATAAATATTGTACAAGCAAGCCGCTGCCCCTGCAGAAGATTTTTACAAGCAATGTCTATATTTTTTTTCTTTGCAGAGCTCCTGTAGAGTTAAGAGAATTTTACAGCGGGGTATGGCAGTCCGTCTAGAGCAATTGATAGCTTGAATGATTAAAATCTCACTGTTGCAAATCGCTCGATTGTTGAATTCCCTCTTTGTTGCTTGAACACTTTTCTCACGCTTGATCTTTGATTTTTGAGTGGCACTTTTTTTTTTTTTGGAAAGAGGAAAAACAAAAGGGAAGGAGAAAAAAAACAAACAAAAATAAAAAGGAATTGAAAATAAAAAAAATAGAGAAAGAAGAGAAAAACTAAACTAGGAACTGAGCTAGAAAAAAAAAACAAAGGAAAAACCGAACAAAAAACAAGGACTAGACGCGCACTCAACTCAGCCAATAAAATGGGGTTTCTCACAAAACAAACTAGGATTACACACTTCTTAGACGTATAAAGCAATGCAAATCACTCATGCAAATAATAAAAGCCTGAGAAAAACCTTTCCTTATTTCCCTTTGCCCACTTAATTTTATACAATAGTCCCACCTCACTTTCAACCTAAATAGGTCACGCACTCAACAGTTTCAGAAAGAATTGAAAATCACGCTCTTTCCTTTTTTTTTAGCGACAAGAGAAGTCAAATCCAAAAATAAAATAAAAAAATACACCGCTTTTCCTATTCAGGAATTGAATCATGCAAGAATTCAAGTTTTTTTTTAATCGGTCCAAGTTGATTTGAAATTGAGGTTGAGTTTGCGTGATGAAGCTGGCTTTGAGTTGGGTTCGAAGCTCGTGAGTGGATCGGCTGTTGATTGTATGTGAGGGAAGTGGTATGGGTTGTGTTGTAGAGGTGGTGGCTGTGAATATTGGTGATGGAAACTTCGACAGAGGAGATGTAAGGGGTAAAAATGGCGGTTTTGGTGAAAAGAGGATGAAGTACGGTGGAGTATTGGTTGATGTAGTCTTGACCTGCTGATGGTGGAGACTTTATGTACGATGAGGTGAAGACGGTAATGAAGAGAGAATAGAAAAGAAAGTTTGTTTTTTTTTTTTTTTATTTGAATTTTTGTGAAATTGTGAAAGGGGCAGATCGTGGAAGATTGGGAAGAAAGTTGAAAGAGGGAAAGAAATAAAGCAAAATTGAAATCTTTTTTTTTGTGAAAATTTGTAAGGAAAAGAAAGGAAAGTGATGTAAAAGGGGGAAAAATTGCAAAAGGCGGAAGGGATCTAATTATAGTAGAGAATTAATTACAAGGCAAAAAGGAAAGAATCTAAAAGAGAATAATTTTTTTTTTTTGAAAAGAGGAAAGAAATTGTAAAAAGAAAGAAATTGATTGGGGAAAAAAAGGAAACAAATAAAAGAAAAATTGGCAAGATTTTTTTATTGCAAAGAAGAAAACAAATTTTACAAAGGAAAGAAATAGATGGAAAAAGATGAACAAAAAGAAAAGAAGTTGAAAAGAGGAAACAATTAAAAAAACAATGGCAAGATTTTTTTTTTCTTGTTTAGACGATTATAACACCAATATTTGATGCAAAATCAACTAATAAAGAACCCCCTTTTTTTTTAATGAAAGCAAATGTAAAAAAGATAGAAAGAAAATAAAGAAAGGAAAGAATTGGAAAAACAAGCAAGTTTTTTTTTTTTTTTTGAAATAGCAGAGGGAAAAATATAAAGGAAAAGAAATTAAAAAGAGGAAGGAAATAAATGAGAAAAAAAAGGAAATAATATGAATGAGATCTATCCAATATTTTTTTTCTATCTCTTGTTTAGTTCATGACAGTACCAATGCAATTGATACGCCACATCACTAATTGAGATATTTTTTTCTATATATACAAGAAAACAATAATATATAAAAAAATAGAAACTAACACGAATCGGAAATTAAATAAATAATAAAATTTAATTGTTACCTCCCCGGCAACGGCGCCAAAAACTTGATCGACGCTAGAAAAGCGCGATATTTGTAATAAAATCTGCAAGCGCACAGGTGTGTAGCATACAGGTCGAACACAGGGAGGTAAATTAAAATCAAATTATTTATCTAATCTCTTAGGCGAGTTAGACAAAATTTGGAGGTTGATTTTGAAAACAATAAAAATTGAAACTGCGATCCGATTCAGAACAAATCTAATTGAACCGACGATCAAATCACAAATATCAATTGGAAATTGAAATGCAAACAGAAATAAAATGCAGAAATTAAAATTGCAGGAAAAGAAGAACAACAAAAAGTAAATTAGGATTGTCGTTGAAACTAATCAAACGACTAATCACTAATAAAAAAAAATTAAAATACAATTGGTGTTCTTCCAAAACTAATTGTGAAGAAAACACCGATTGCTAAGAAAAAGAAAAAATGCAGAAAAATAAAAGAGAACTAGAAACTTTATTAATGGAGAAGAAGAGAAAATATGATCCTGTTACAATGGGTATACATGTGTATTTATAAGGATGTAGACTCCTCTCAATCAACATAATTTGGGCTAAGAGCAAATAATATATTTACAAATAAAAGAGAGATATGATATATTGGTTGAGATATTCCTTGAAGATCTTCCTCCTTGATTATTGACATGTGGTAGCATGATTGGATTTTCTTTGGCAATAATTCATCCAAATCTTCTTTTAAATGGCAGTTGAAAAATAAATGATTTGAATTGATTTCCATGATAGGAATATGGCTATTTCTGAAATATTTATTAGTGCATATACATACATACACATGAATATGTATATATATATATAATATAACACTAAAATTCTTCAGGGTAAAGGCGACAGTGTGAGTATTCCGTTCTTCGGCAAAAAGAGAGCTTGACGGGGTTCGAACTCAGGTCTCTCAGCACCAATTCCTATGCCTTTACCAGTGAGCCACAACTTCTTTTGCAATTGAAATGGATTTGATGTGATGAAGTAGCTCTTCCTTGTAGTTGGCCTTTAATTTGAATTGAAGGAGGCAACGCTTGACAATCTGTAAAATAACACATAAAAATACCCAAAGTATCATTTATTTATTTACAAAAGATAAAACATAAGAGCATAAAATAAACACATTTCAATGTTAATCAACAAACTAATCCTATGTGGTTTCAACCAAATAATTCTCAACCACAAATGGGTATTTTTCAACCACTATCAATCAATTTCAACCACAAACAATTCTAATCAATCATTCGTTATCAACCAATTTTCACATCAATCACAACCAATAAATATCGTCCATGGTTTGTGGACGAGGGGCGTGTGTCTATATATATATATATATATATATATATATATATTATAAGCATTTCACTTCTATTTCAACACATATATAATTTTTACAACGCATATACAACTTATACATCGAACATACAACTTATACAACGCTTATACATGAGGTGTACAGTGCTTATACAAGTCATACATCGACTATATAATTTATACATCTTCGTTTTCCATATCGTTTATAATTTAGAAATCTCACACTGGGTTCCACTCCACCAAAAATAGCAGAAGGCTCAGAAAAATAGGCTGTCTCTTCTAGAATGTAGAAGATGTCCACACGAGTCCACTGTCTCTTGTTTCACTGAATTTCGTCAACAAACGAAAAAGATATGATTTTTACAGTGAAATCAAAAATCGTAGCGCTTTAAAGTGCTATAAAATAGTTTATATAATTTAACAGCCGTTACCTCACTAATTTGTTCAAAACTAGGTTTGTAGTTTTCGCGAAAACCGAGCAGCGTGGAGATGATCGGAGGGTACCACCTCGTCGGCCTTGGAGAGGGCTTTCCGACGATGGGGGTCTTGGCCAGCTCGACGGCCTGAGGGAGTGGTGGCGGCGCTCTGAACGGCGCACCTTCCTTACGTCGGATCTCGAGATTCGCGCCACCAATCAGAGCAAAGCGGGTATGGATCTGAAGCTCTCGCCAAGCTCTTCAAAATCCTTAACTACGTCGAGGACTGAAACGAAGCGGTTTGGAAGAAATCGGCCTGGGAAGTTTTGAAGGCTTTATCGTCGTTCACGATTTGATTACGGGGAGAGAGAGGGTTTTTCTGACCAATGAATTTTTTTTATTTATATATTTTTAAATCTCCAAAATACCCTCTTTCACACACGAACACCAATCCAAACCCAACGACTGTCGTCCCTAGCGTTTTACCCCCATTCCGAACACAATGGGATATGCTTCGTAGGCCCATTCGACTGTTTCAGTCAGTTTTCCTTCAATTTAAAATATGTAACATTCAATATTCGATTTGAACGTACATTTCAATTTGCCAGGGCCATAAACTGATTCGAAAAATTCCAGAAAAATAAATCTAGCTATGTTTTGACGATACGGTCCCAACAAAACTAGTTTCGTCAAATTTTGAGACCGTTTGTAAAATGACCCCTTTCTGGTCGATCCAATTTAACTATAATTGACCAAAACACATTTCCCTTTGCCACACTCACATATTAACTTCAAAAATTATGAAATTTGAAACCTAGCAATAGTTTAACATCCCGGGTCCAACAAAAGTGGTTTCGTCGAATTCCGAGGTCGTTTGCAAAATGGCCAATTTCTGGCCGATCCAATTTAATAGAAATCGACCAAACACATTTTCCTTTGCCCCGCTCACATACTATGTAACACCCAACCTCCGCTAGGGTCACTCACAAAGGGAATGCCCTAGTTTTGGAGGGGTATTATCTAGTAAACAGGCACAGAAACATCACAAGACAGAACATAAATAAAATAGAGTATATAAAGCAGCGGATATAAACTTTAAAACCAAATCTCATTACTGAAAAATAGATTCAAAACCCCTTACATCAAAATGCCTAGTCATTATATCATTACATCAAGTTCTAAAGAAGCAAAGTACTTAAAACAACATAAGTAAAATATTATTCCCCAAAAAGAGCATGAGTGCAGCCATAGCATAGCTCAAGACCAAACCGTACATGAGCTGTCAGAAAGCAAGCAAAGTCCAAGCTAAGAGCTAGAGTTTCCTCCTAGAGAACCTGGGGGGGAAACGAAAGACAAAGAGGCGAAAGAAAACGGGTCAGTCAAAAAGACTGGTAAGCCCTAGTGACTATCAGCATAGAAACTAGTAAAGTTAACAAGACATGAATAAACTGGAATTAAACATAGGAATGATGATAAGTCTGGCATGATAACTAAGCTAACAAGATAACTCAAGTCTAACATTGCGTATTCAAGATTCGCCGTACCAACTATACTGGTATACTAATCCCGTGTCAACTATAAATCAAGAAATAATCCCTTGGCCCAATATCGTGAAGTGACCCAATTCGGGGTCCAACGGTACGATCTAATCGATCGGCTCCCTACAAGTCTAGCTCGTCGTGTGTTTGTGTCATACGGCCCTATCACGAATGTAGTCACCTGTGCTAGGTCCACCATAGGGTGTATCAAGCCCTAGGGTGCCAACCACAGACACGAATCAAGAATGCACAGATAATCCTACTGATGCCCAATGTCTGCTTTTTCAACTCCGGACTAAGTGCACGACCCTAGTCCGCCTGAACCTATAATGGCGCACCAACTCAGCCGTCGTTCTGCTCGCTTACAATCAGCCCAGCAACCGTGCCCCACCCTGCCTAGTCCCAGGGTACCGTGATACATCTAGTGGGTTACTGCTAAAAAGGACCGCGTAACTAGGGTTTCGTCCAGCAGGTTAAGTTGTCATTTAAAATCGAGACTTAACCCCATCTACGTGTCATGTCAAATTGACTAAGTGTGTCGTTCTAGTTCAAGACTTAGTCCTACGAATCATGTGTCAAGTTGGTTAAGTGTGGTCAAGCGGTTCATGACATAACCCTATCAAATCAAAGTGTCAAATTGGTTAAGTATATTCAAGTGGTCCATGACTTAACCCTATCCTGTGGCATTAATTTACTTAATGCACCCCTAACCCCTCACATTAGACTTGGTTATGGTTACTGGATGTGTCGGGCGGGTCCGGGCAGCTTTACGCCATAACCTAGTCTAACCTCGGGTTTCGAGTGCGATATGACCAACTACTCACATTGGGTCCTATTGTTTAAAGTTACTGGATTCGTCGGGCGGTTCCGGGCAGATTTATACTGCAAACTCAACCCAACCTCGAGTTGGCCACGTTCAAGTTATCTAAGTGTTATGTCCCAAATTCATATTTTCAAGTATAATTTCATGTCATGTTCATATCCAAGCTCAAGTTATAACGATATTCTTGTTGTCAAGTTCATACTAAATTCAGGTTTTCCTAAACTACCCAAATCGCATCCCCAACGCTCGTGAATTCGAATCAAGGCGATAGATGTAACTAGGGAATAACATTACAAGGATGGGTACAAAGTGGCAAAGGTGATTTCAAGGCAATCATGGTGTAACTTGAGATATAATCATAACATTACTGGCATATGAAATAGGGTGATAAACATAGCAATAAATGACATAAGATGATAATCCTAAACTTGTGACTAGCAATAGTTTTAACATCACAACATCACAGGCATGTTAAAATAATGGACATGATAGGGTTTAGGTATGACATGAACATGCCCCTAAATCAAGTTCTTATCAATATTCCACAAATCAAGGTTCAATATGAACGGTACTAGGTTCAAGGTGAATAGATCTAGGGTGAACAAGAGTAGATCTAAAATAATAGATCAAAAATAATAGTCATAGATCAAAGATATACAAGAATAGGTCTCAAGTAGTTATCATGTTTATGTTCAATTTCAATTTACACATGTCCATATTAAGTTTAGAGTTTAGATCTAAGAGTAACTGGGGCTTACAGATCGTGGTTTTTGAGAACTAAGAACGGAAATTGTCATAGGATCGTTGTTGAGATGTTGATCTATTCCATTGAATTGATGTAGGAACGTTGGTCTTTTATTTGAATCTAGTTTGAATGCTTAAGCTTCAAGTTGGAGGCGGCGGCCACGGTTCAAGAGGAGACTTAGCAGCATAATGGTGTTAGAAAGATTTATGGTCAGTTAGGCTAGGTCTTAGGGTGTTTTTGTAGTTGCAACAACTAGTTTAGGCCATAGGATAAACCCTAGAATCAATCCGGACCATCAAAACTCATCCCGGGCCTCAAAAATGGGTTCTAGGCCACACCAGGCCGACCAGGTCGACCTATACAGAGGGGAGGTCGACACTACAGTCGACCTGGGGAGGGGGGGAGGTCGACTATGCAGTCGACACTATAGTCGACCCGGGGTCAGTCTGCCTGAAAGTCTGCTGAATCTTGTTTAGGCCATATCTTGGTCATACGGACTCCGATTTTCGAAAACTTGGACTCTATTTCATGTAGAATTCCGACATGAACGCAATGGAGCAACCCATTTTCCCAGATTCTTAATTTAAAATTTAATTCTTCCTTGATTTCTTGTTTTAACGTGTTATTAAAATTCGGGTTGTTACATTCTCCCCTCCTTAAAGGATTTCGTCCCCGAAATCTTCAAGTTAGGAAGAACGTATCCTACCATCCATCATCCATCTACTCAAAACATCATCCACAAGCAACCGTTGTCCTTAAGAGATTTCTAATGCTGTATGATCATATGCAGAAAGTGTGTGTATATGTACTTTATCTAATGCAAATGATCAGGCCTGATTGATCTTTCTAATGCAAAATATGTGTAGTGTCATGAATTCAACATGTATGCAAATAATCCTAGTCACGTAAGCACTATATGTGTGCACAAACATTCATCCATACGCAACATTCATATGATAACACATTCAATTTCATCCATAAATAAGTATAAACACTCATGCATATGCAATATGAAAATGTGTCTGAGCCGATCTAGTGCCTAATGTGTGTTATGTAACCACGAGCAATCACTTGCAACCACTTGCA
This sequence comes from Allium sativum, assembly GCA_030737875.1. NCBI lineage: Eukaryota > Viridiplantae > Streptophyta > Magnoliopsida > Asparagales > Amaryllidaceae > Allium > Allium sativum. The sequence goes on from CM060909.1 coordinate 458,612,766, forward strand.
ACCATTCGCAAACATCAACCATAACATGTTTCAAATACATGTTTACATTCATAGGATTCTACCTAAGGTTCTAAAGACAGGATCGAAAGGATATACAAGATAAAACAGAGTATCTAAGGAAAAGAAGTTAAAGATGTACCCCTAGAAGGTCCTTCTTGCGGTCCTTGCCCTTGCTTCTTAGGGCAGTTCTTGCTGATGTGTCCAGTTTCACCGCATTGAAAACATGCTCCTATCTTCATCTTCTTCTTCCTACAGTCCTGGACAATATGCCCATCAATTCCACAGAAGTTGCATTTCCTTTTCTCATGAGACTTGTTGTCATTGTTGTTGTTGTTCTTGCCTCCTTTCTCGGAGTCTAACTTCTTGTTTTGAGACTCATTCGCCTTAACCTTCTTCTTGCTATTCTCGTCTTCTTCATGAAGTAGGGCCATATTCACCAAGCTGTCAAAGGTCGCCCCCATGGGTACATGAGTCATGGCCATACCGTGGAGTGGCTCGCTCAATCCTCGAGCAAAGCGTAAAGCCTTCTTTTCAGCCGTGTTGACTAAGTCCAAACCAAATCGAGCAAGCTGATTAAACTTATTCACGTACTCCCTAACAGACATGTCCCCTTGCTTGAGTGCCAGGAACCTCTCCATCTGAAGACTCGCTTATGCGGATGATAAAAACTTAAGCCCAAACCTCTCTCTAAAGTCTGCCCAAGTCTCAATTGGCCTAGTAGCGTTGGTGACTTCCCACCAAAATGCAGCTTCCTCTTTCAACAACCATGCTGCCAACTGAACTTTCCTATGATCCTCCATATCGAAAATAACAAACAAGTCTTCAGTCTCTTTTAGCCAATTTCGCGCCTCAACGAAGGTTTCAGTTCCAACGAAGTTCTTGCCGCCCATTCCTATAAAGTCCTTGCATATTTTGGCGAAGGCGGTACCCGGAGGAGGAGGAGGAGGAACCGCGACCACCGGGGGAGGAGGAGGAGGGATATCTGCCGGGCCCGCGCCATTGGCCCTAGCTTCCAAGTATCTTCGGAACCAGCCAGGTATGGGTACTCCCTCAGGAAGGTTAAGATCAGACATGCTGAAAAGCGAAAAGGAAAAAGATTCAAACGAGGAAACAATGGAAAGTGCTAATGGCTTTTGGGGAATAGCCTTTTCAAAATTAACTTTTCTTGAAGAATGCTTCTTTATAAACGGGTTTGAAAATAGTTTCAGAAGGTTTTTAAAGCTTTTGCCCAGTCTGGTAACCTTCTGCTCTGATACCAAATGTAACACCCCACCTCCGCTAGGGTCACTCACAAAGGGAATGCCCTAGTTTTGGAGGGGTATTATCTAGTAAACAGACACAGAAACATCACAAGACAGAACATAAATAAAATAGAGTATATAAAGCAGCGGATATAAACTTTAAAACCAAATCTCATTACTGAAAAATAGAGTCAAAACCTCTTACATCAAAATGCCAAGTCATTATTTCATTACATCAAGTTCTAAAGAAGCAAAGTACTTAAAACAACATAAGTAAAATATTATTCCCCAAAAAGAGCATGAGTGCAGCCATAGCATAGCTGAAGACCAAACCGTACATGAGCTGTCAAAAAGCAAGCAAAGTCCAAGCTAAGAGCTAGAGTTTCCTCCCTGAGAACCTGGGGGGGAAACGAAAGACAAAGAGGCAAAAGAAAACGGGTCAGTCAAAAAGACTGGTAAGCCCTAGTGACTATCAGCATAGAAACTAGTAAAGTTAACAAGACATGAATAAACTGGAATTAAACATAGGAATGATGATAAGTCTGGCATGATAACTAAGCTAACAAGATAACTCAAGTCTAACATTGTGTATTCAATATTCGTCGTACCAACTATACTGGTATACTAATCCCGTGTCAACTATAAATCAAGAAATAATCCCTTGGCCCAATATCGTGAAGTGACCCAATTCGGGGTCCAACGGTACGATCTAATCGATCGACTCCCTACAAGTCTAGCTCGTCGTGTGTCTGTGTCATACGACCCTATCACGAATGTAGTCACCTGTGCTAGGTCCACCATAGGGTGTATCAAACCCTAGGGTGCCAACCACCGACACGAATCAAGAATGCATAGATAATCCTACTGATGCCCAATGCCTGCTTTTTCAACTCCGGACTAAGTGCACGACCCTAGTCCGCCTGAACCTACAATGGCGCACCAACTCAGCCGTCATTCTGGTCGCTTACAATCAGCCCAACAATCGTGCCCCACCCTACCTAGTCCCAGTGTACCGTGATACATCTAGTGGGTTACTGCTAAAAAGGACCGCGTAACTAGGGTTTCGTCCAGCAGGTTAAGTTGTCATTTAAAATCGAGACTTAGCCCCATCTACGTGTCATGTCGAATTGACTAAGTGTGTCGTTCTAGTTCAAGACTTAGTCCTACGAATCATATGTCAAGTTGGTTAAGTGTGGTCAAGCGGTTCATGACTTAACCCTATCAAATCAACGTGTCAAATTGGTTAAGTATATTCAAGTGGTCCATGACTTAACCCTATCCTGTGGCATTAATTTACTTAATGCACCCCTAACCTCTCACGTTAGACTTGGTTATGGTTACTGGATGTGCCGGGCGGGTCCGGGCAGCTTTACACCATAACCTAGTCTAACCTCGGGTTTCGAGTGCGATATGACCAACTACTCACATTGGGTCCTATTGTTTGCAGTTACTGGATTCGCCGGGCGGTTCCGGGCAGATTTATACTGCAAACTCAACCCAACCTCTAGTTGGCCACGTTCAAGTTATCTAAGTGTCATGTCCCAAATTCATATTTTCAAGTATAATTTCATGTCATGTTCATGTTCATATCCAAGCTCAAGTTATAACGATATTCATGTTTTCAAGTTCATACTAAATTCAGGTTTTCCTAAACTACCCAAATCGCATACCCAACGCTCGTGAATTCGAATCAAGGCGATAGATGTAACTAGGGAATAACATAACAAGGATGGGTACAAAGTGGAAAAGGTGATTTCAAGGCAAGCATGGTTTAACTTGAGATATGATCATAACATCACTAGCATATGAAATAGGGTGATAAACATAGCAATAAATGACATAAGATGATAATCCTAAACTTGTGACTAGCAATAGTTTTAACATCACAACATCACAGGCATGTTAAAATAATGGACATGATAGGGTTTAGGTTATGACATGAACATGCCCCTAAATCAAGTTCTTATCAATATTCCACAAATCAAGGTTCAATATGAACGGTACTAGGTTCAAGGTGAATAGATCTAGGGTGAACAAGAGTAGATCTAAAATAATAGATCAAAAAGAATAGTCATAGATCAAAGATATACAAGAATAGGTCTCAAGTAGTTATCATGTTTATGTTCAATTTCAATTTACACATGTCCATATTAAGTATAGAGTTCAGATCTAAGAGTAACTGGGGCTTACAGATCGTGGTTTTTGAGAACTAAGAACAGAAATTGTCGTAGGATCGTTGTTGAGATGTTGATCTATTCTCTTGAATTGATGTAGGAACGTTGGTCTTTGATTTGAATCCAGTTTGAATGCTTAAGCTTCAAGTTGGAGGCGGCGGCCATGGTTCAAGAGGAGACTTAGCAGCATAATGGTGTTAGAAAGATTTGTGGTCAGTTAGGCTAGGTGTTAGGGTGTTTTTGTAGTTGCAACAACTAGTTTAGGCCATAGGATAAACCCTAGAATCAATCCGGACCATCAAAACTCATCCCGGGCCTCAAAAATGGGTTCTGGGCCACACCAGGCCGACCAGGTCGACCTGTACAGGGGGGAGGTCGACACTACAGTCGACCTGGGGGGGGGGGGGGCAGGTCGACTATGCAGTCGACACTACAGTCGACCTGGGGTCAGTCTGCCTAAAAGTTTATTGAATCTTGTTTAGGCCATATCTTGGTCATACGGACTCCGATTTTCGAAAACTTGGACTATATTTCATGTAGAATTCCGAGACGAACGCAATGGATCAACCCGTTTTCCCTGATTCTTATTTTAAAATTTAATTATGCCTTGATTTCTTGTTTTAACGTGTTATTAAAATTCGGGTTGTTACATACTAGCTTCAAAAAAATATGAAATTTGAAACCTAGCAATAATTTGACATCCCGGATCCAAAAAAAGTGGATTCGTCGAATTCTGAGGTTGTTTGCAAAACGACCATTTTCACGGGCTATATAAACTCCATAGCGACCTTTCAGAAAATTCATTTGGCCATAACTTTTGCTTCCCGCTATGAAACTTCGATTTTTCAGATTCGTTAGAAACGTATTCACTAACAGATTTAAATATTTTTGGTTTCACTCAAATCTGTTTTGTTTTGCACCCGGTACAGTCAGTCAAAGTTTGAATTCAAATTTTGAAACTACCGCGCCATTTCAGGCCTTATTTATAATTAGAATTAATTATATTCATTTTCAAATGTCGATTCAAACTTACTTTTCATCGTTATTATTTAAAATATTTATTTTAAATATTTAAAATCCACTAAAATAGCCAATTTAAAAAATTTAAATTGGTTCAGATTTTCCGGGTCGTTACATGGCGGCTATGAAGAAGGTGAATTGTGATTAGGGTTAAGTTTGTATTATTTATAATATTTAATTGTAATTTTGCAAATAAATCCCTACATCATAAACTAATCCGATTTCAGTCCAACCGGAGTTGACCCTACCCAATAGCCCTTGTTACGGATCCAATGGGCTAGGTGTCATCAGCCCAAATGACTGTATGTGGCCTGAAATCTTTAATTTAATATTTAAATAATTTATTTGATCGTACATTTAAATTCACTGGGGCCACATACGAACTCAGAGAAATCCAGGAAAATTATTTCTGGCTTTGTTTGGATGAGACGGTCCTAACAAAATTAATTTCGTCGAATTCTGAGACTGTTCAAAAAATGGCTATTTTCAAGTCGATCAGATTTGACTGAAATTGACAAAACACAATTTCATTTGTCACGCTCACATATTAATTCGAAAAATTATGGAAATTGAAACCTAGCAATAAGTTGACATTCTGAATCCAACAAAAGTGGTTTCGTCGAAAACGGAGGTCATTTGAAAAATGGCCTTTTATACGGGCTATAAATCTTTACTAATAATACAAATACTTGACTATGGTGAAGCTTTTTTATACTTCCCAATCAGCCCTATTATTAATGTTGTCCCGAAAGAATTCGACAGGAAAAAAGGTGTGGGCATATGAGTCAATTCATACGCCCATGTTCTACTCGTTGCACGATGTGGCCAGTCAACCCATGACTTCCACTTTTTTCTCCATCGTTCTTAAGCTTCTCCTAACCGTGTTCCATTCCCATTTGAAAAAGGCGTAGGAAAAAGACTCGCTATTCTCTACCTTTTCTTCTGTTCTTAAAACGACGCTTTTCAGATCTGAATTTGAGCGCTTCTCTCCTCTGGATCGAATGACCTATCTGCTTTCCCTAGATCAGGCAAGATATTGAAACTAGGTGCTTCTCTCCTCTTCCTTCAATTTGATGATTTACAGTGTTATTTTTGCAAATTTGGGGTTTAATAAATTGAGGAGAAACGGCCTGATTGGAGCTGCTTAGAATTTCAGCTTCTCTTAGATGTTGATTTCATTTCAATTTCATTTCTTTCTCTTTTTACAAATTCATCTGCAGGTTTCCATTATTTTTTTGAGGCTGGGCTTCGGTTTTTGTGTCATTGATTCATTTGGTACGAATTCTAATTCCAGCTGATTTAGGTAGTTTACATACTTATCGTGTACCTTTTTTGCTCGACTTTTAAAGTATAGTAACATCTACCTTAATTTTTATATTACAAGCATGTTTAGTTGGGTCTTTTTTTCTTTAATCATTATGTAATAATTATGCAAATTAATTTGTCTAAAACATAGATTCAAACATTATATTTATTCTGTTCAATGTGAAACAGAAACAAAGGAACTAAATATTGTCGACAAAGAAAGAATTTTTGTCTTGATTCCTTCGCACCGTGAATTCATATTTTACAATATGCATTGCATCCTTAAGCATGGGATAATGCTCGGTAATGAACAAGAGTGGGTTCCCAATGTAGTTTGAGTAGTTTAGATAGCAATTTGAGTGATGCTTTTATATTTCCACTCACCTACTACATGTTAAAGTATTAAGAGTGAGCTTTTTTTCAATTCATTCGCTCTCTCTTTTGTATACCCTACTTGGATAGGCTTCATATTTTGACATTGGAAAATGATATGTTTCATTGGTTCTAATGATTGAGCACTGGGAATGAACTTATGAAATTCATATTTAGACTTGTTAATAAAAAAATGTTAATTTCCATGGATTTGAATATAGATTATCTTCCGTGATAAATTTCTATTTTATTTTTCATGTGTGGATGTTTGTAAGGCTGTCGCAGGACAAATGTCGGAGCAAGCTGATGCCAAGGATGAAGCTCTGTGTGAAGTACAGGTGCAAGAGAGACATGCTGGACCAGTTGGAGATAGTCCAGATGAACATCAAATATCGGGTAAACAATATGGAAAATGATGTGTAGCATGCAAGATTCATAGTAAGATATGTTGCAAGATACATAATTGCTAGATGAGCGAGCATGGAGAGACATGCAGGTGATGTATAGTTTACCCACTCTTAAAATTTTCTATTGGCATCTTAAGGAAAATTTGTTGCCCGTTTAAGGAACTTCTTTGTTAGTATTGTAGTCCAAAATAAATGTGCCTAAGTGCATTTCAAAATGTTTTAATGGTTAATATTAACATGTTCACATCGGATTTGAGACCTTAAATGACAAAAACATAATTTAATGATAGCATTACAATAAATAATCATACAAATTAATTTTTATATTTTAAATATGTTCTTGAGGCATGATTTAGTGATGTGTCCCTTGACTTTATACGCATTTTATCTATGAAATTATCGTGATATGGTAAATTATACTGCATACTTATAATTTATTTCATGTTGATACTTGCTTCTTACAAGAGGCATTTATATATTTGTCCGTACTTTTATTGTCATTGTTTTCATTTGTTTTTTAACTGATTGTACCATTACATTCGGTGCTTACCTCACATGACGATGTTGATTATATTGCTCACCCAGTTGTTTCTCACTGATTGTTTTACTTTTTCATCCATTGTTTTAACTTAATTTTTACTAATACCAACATTCTACTTTCTTCGTTTCCACTATATCATTTGTTGTTTGTTTCCCAGAGTGCATCATGCTTTTAAAATAGACGTATTATAACATTTTCTAAAATAATATCATTATTCTGTCCACACATAACAACATGCTCATTTAGTTTACTTCCATTCTTGAAAATTTCCCTATAAAGATGTTTGAGTTAACTCAAACGTAAATTTATGCTAATTTATAGTTTCAAATATTAATTTAATTCCCAATGAAATTAATATCTATAAAAAAGGATATTAAAAACCTCTACTATATCAAAATAGTTGATTGCTCGATATTCTCTTATTATATTTCCTGAGGGAGGTTTTTACCTTTTGATAATGGAATCTTACCAAATATTTAAAAAGTTTATAAGCATTTTTATCCTTTACAATAATTGTTTCTGCTTCCATATCTAACGTATCTCATTCCCTAATTTACTTACTGTTTCTTAGTCATTGTAATAATCTATGAAATTTCTATATTATATAGTTATTTATTTTGCCTGACTAAATGTTTACCTTTTAATTGAATGTTTAATTTTCTGCATATATTTTTTGTAAAAATGCATTTTTACCTTATGTTATAAAATATTTCAGTACAAAAATGCAATTTTGGAGGAAATTATTTAGATTTTTCATTATTTCCTAGAGAAATGCAAATAAAAAGCTGTTAGGCTATTTGCCAAAAATTATAGCAGGTAATCTGAGTATTGGATTGGGAGGGTCAAAATAAAGTTTCAAAATAGAAATGTCTTGCTTTTGCCACTTTAAATCTTTCCTAATATATTGTATTTTATGTTTTAGCTATTATTATATTCATCTTTGCCTAATGTATGTATTTATATCATTCCTAATATATTGTATGGTATGTTATTCCTATTATATTTAAATCATATTTGTGATTTTGTTTTTGTATTTTACGAGTAGAATTATACGATAGTTGTACATGCTAGACATTTTTATGTTATATACTATAAAATTTTATTTTTTAAATCTATGTCAGTAAGAAATTTTTATATATATATATATATTTGTTGCATGATTGAATTTCACAAAGAAGTTTATGTAATCATTTTTACAATACCTGACGTATATTTTTATATATGGCATTATTGAGTTTCGATAATGAAAAACTAATACATTTGACTAATTACAGAATAGAATAGTAGAATTATGCAAATCTATTTGTACAGTTACCTTATTCTTAATACATACGCATATATTATCATATTCATCTTTCCCTAATGTACGTATTTATATCATTCCCAATATATTGTATCGCATGTTATTCCTATTAAATTTACATGATATTTATAATTTTGTTTTTGTATTTTACGAGTAGAAGTATACGATAGTTGCACATGCTAGACATTTTTATATTATATACCATAAAACTTTATTTTTAAAATCTATATCACTAAGAAATTTATGGATATAATATATTTGCTGCAAGGTTGAATTTTACAAAGAAATTTATGTAATCATGTTTACGATACCTGACAGATACTTTTATATATGGCATTATTGAGTTCTGATTATGAAGAACCAATACATTTGACTAATTTCAGAATACAATAGTTACGAATTATACAAATCTATTTATACAGTTACCTTATTCTTAATATTAGTGAACTTTCGAAAATATACCTAATTTTTTTCAAAATATGTATAATTTATTTCATTTCAATTAATTCTTATAAATCACATCTGTATCCTTTGTGACTTGCATGAATCATGGGAAAGCAACGAATATCAACATGTAGTGCCATTAATTTCTTCAATTCTGATTCACAAGCATTTCAACTAAATGCAGAAAATATTCAAATAAAAAAAACAATGCTGCTTGCATATTTGATGTTTGACGCTCCATCTATGTAATAAGCAACTTTTCATCACCATATATAAAAAGCATATATAATTAGTGAGAATGTCTTTCAATTTAAATTATAAGGATTAAGGATAGTTGATAAAATTGCTTGAATGGCATTTCATGGAGAATACTGAAGAACTTGCAAAAACTGCCTGTGTTACTGTATTGCAAATATAATCACCCTCTTATCATATATAACATGCGGTGCAAAATATAAAATGTTGTAGATCAGTAATTTGTTCGTAAAATTTTCCATAATTGCTAAAATACCTTTTTTACTTAAATATACATAACATTTTTTCACCTTATAAGCAGTTGTCCTCGCTCTGTTCTACTCTTACTTGGGTGTGAATGGTTATTGAGTTATTCCAAATATAATTAACTGTTACCGCACTTATTGTATATTTCGTAACTGTTGTCCAGCCTATCAACTATTATCAATGTATCAATTTCCATGCAATCAAAACTACCAAGCCATTGAGTAGTACTAAACCCATGTATTTCTTCTACTTCAAGGTTTACTGCCATTGCTAAGAACAATAATGGATTATGGTGCCACAATGGATGGGATCAATTTTCCTCAACAACTGATTGGTATTAAAACCAGATACATAGCATGCAAAGTGGTCAGTGCATCATATATATAGACACACACACACTCTCTCTGCTTTTATTACTCTTATCAAATTGACCATTTACTTTTTAAGTTTATTAAGTCGTACCTTTACTGTAGTTGAAATTTCAGTCATAGGTTGTCTTTATATTCATTTGTCCATAAACAACTAGCTAGCCTGATTTCATCAATAACCATTCATGCCTTCACTGTGCATGGATTCATGGATTTACACAAAGTACTATTCTATATTATTGAGACCAGAATGTTAGTGATTAGCATATCCATGACTACAATACTTTAATAATAAGTTTAAAAAATTATTCTTCACAGTCTATATAAAACGCATTGGATCAATGGTTTATTAGTTTTTTTTTTTTTTTTTGGTTCTAAATGAAAGAAAATTTTATTGCATGATTTGGGTTGCCACTAAAACTGTGAATGCCACGTAGCGAAAGGAAGAAGAATTATTGCATGATTTGTGTTACCACTAAAAATATGAATGTTATGCTTTATTTTCTATATAATTTTTCATTAAGCTTATTGCGATTATGTTAGTTATGACATGCCATGAGTGACAGCTACACATTATGATACATTTTTAAGGTCAGCAGCAATCGTTGTAGTCACTTAAACCCGCCATCACAACCAAACTGCTTCACTTGATTTTCCAACATCCCATACAAAACTTTCGCCGTCGATTATTCATAAAAGGTATAAATTTTCACCATATAATTTTTACCATATACTTATTTTGGTATTCCTTTGGTATCCTCCAAATATCGTCGACTATAATTATCGGACAGTCAAATCCATCTCTATCACTTTTTAACAAGCTTTGAGGGTTTCTGTTCATGATATATTCAATGATTATGGCTAATCCATAGTATACCTCACATCGTTTAACTGCTGAAGTCAACAAAAAGTTGATTGTTTTACCTTTTGTATTTTTTCATTCAAACATCCATCTAAATGATTTAAAAATCATGTGTGGGATAAAGTTTTAGTAAAGTTTCTTATGCTTTAGAGTATTTTGAGAGTTTGTACCTTGATATTCATATGAAATTTGGTACTAAGTTGTTATCGGTGTATATTTAACATTTAATTATTACCCAACTTAATTGATCGATGAAAGCATTTGATCAACTTTGAAACCAACTTTTTTCCCATATGCTAAGCTTGGATTATAGATGAGATGTAATGTATTTTGATTTAATCGTTCAACTTCATGAATAACAATAATAAAGTTTGCCTAAAACACGATGTTTAATATCTTTTTATATATTTTGTTCACGCAAGCATTCAGTTTTTCCCCTTTATATTTTTTTATTCAAGCATACAGATGTTATACGTTTCAAATAATAGCATTAATAAATTAGGATCTGTTAATATTTTCTTTACCGTTCAGTCACTTTATAAGATTGAATTGATTTGTTGTACTGTCTAAATATCTAATCTAATCACTGATTCTATTCTCTTCTGTCAAAATGAACGATAATCGTATGTGCCTTATTATTTTTGCAAAATTCTTAAGCGTTGAAGTATTCTAAGGCTTTTCATTTGAGTATATGTACAAAGGATTATATTTGCAAAATATCTTTTCATGTATTTTGTTCACACAAACATTAAATTTTTCCCCTTCATATTTTATTCGTTCAAACATATAGATGTTATAGGTTTCAAATAAAAGCATGAATACATTAGGATATGTAAATGTTTTCTTTGTTGTTTTAGTTACTGTTCAAACATATAGATGTTATAGGTTTCCAATAAAAGCATGAATACATTAGGATCTGTAAATGTTTTCTTTGTTGTTCAGTTACTGTACAAGTTTGAATTGATTCTTTGTACTATATAAACAACTAATACAATCATTGATGCTACTCTCATTTGTCAATATGAACAATAATCATATGCGCCTTATAATTTTGGCAAATTCTTATGCGTTGAAGTATTTTAAGGCTTTTCGTTAGAAGTATCTCATGGCTTTTCATTTGAAGTATTTGTAATGATGAATATATGATGGCAGCGTAATAAGCATCATACGATGGTAAATTGGTTAAGAAATGAGGACCGCTGATGGTATTTATTTACCTCATTTTACAATATAATCATGATCCAGCCTTTTATTGTCTTCTGAGTAGCCTAAGTTTGAATTTCCTTTTTGCAGTTGAAGGACTTCCACATATTGCAACTGAATGACTACTAAAATTGCATGTGGTACTTGCTTGCTGAGTCGATGTCACACTCACCGTAACAAGAAGTCCTTTTACCAAAAAAAAATCTTTCCGGTCAGGCTCCGTCCATACATTTCCATCATGATTTTGTTCTTAGAACAATGTTCATTCCCTTTTGCTCATTATGCATGTATAAATGATTTGGTGTAATACAACATGACATGATGTGTTTGTGGTTTTTCTTTCTTTGTTTTTAAAATCATTACAAGCATGGAAATATAAATATTTTTCTATTCGATTTGAGGTGTACTTCAGTGGGTTTATATACCAACTATGCTTCTATAGTGCCATCTTTATGTACATTATATCTGCAATGTTGTAGCAGTTATTCAAATTTTAACTAATTTCCATCTTTGGTCATGTATATTTATGCATACGTCCATCGGACGTGCCTCCGTACTGGTTATACCATAGCGACCTTTTCGAATATTCAACTGGCCATATCTTTTGATTCCCGCATTGAAATTTCGATTTTTCGGATTCATTGGAAAGACAATTTCAAACAGATTTAGATATTTTTGGTTTTCCTAAAATCCGTTAAATTTTGAATCTGGTACATTCGGTCAAAATACAGGTTTGACTTTTTAAATTACCGTACTATTTCTAATTTCTTTAAAAATCAAAATGAATACATTTACTCTAACTTTGATTAAAATAAATTTTAATCGTTATTATTTAAAATACATTATTTTAACTATTCAACATTTACTAAAATGGCTAAAATAAAAATTTTAAATTGGTTCGGATTTTCCGGGTTGTTACAAAACTTTTATTATACCTAAATCAAAATTTAATGCTAATAAATCACCTCTTAATTGAATTCTAATTAAAATCGCCGCTTTAATTATGTTCAAAGCTTATCTTTAATATCACCCTAGCCCGGGAGTCCTTTATAAACGTAAACAAAATCCTTTTGTAACCTTTATTTAATTAAAATCTCATCGTAACTCGATTTCCTTTTGGAAAGAAATGCCAATAATTGGAACACTAGCTTTAATTATTATTAATATAATAATTAACTTCATTATTAACTGAATGAAGGTAGTTTATTTCAATAATAAATCATTTATCAATTACTTCATTTCAATTACAAAAAAAATTGTTGACTTCATTATTAAATAAAGACAGGGTAATTAAATCATTTTTAAAAAATTTATTAAATAATTATTAACTTAATTAATACTAACAATTCGATAATTACTTAAAAAAATAGTTAATCAAACATTAACCAACTTTTAACAACATCTGAATATTCGGAAAACTATTGATTGGATTTAATAATCCAATCGTTAATTTCAATTCTAAAACAGTTGACTTTGCCAACCATAAACATCAGTTAAGTTGCTAACTGATTTCTATCCATTTTTCCCTCTTACATAAATACATAATTTAATTAATTTAAAAACATCACTTTAATTATTATATAAAACAACTGTTCAATTTCACTAATCTATATATTAGCTCCTGACTCTCGCAAGAATTCGTTATATTAACTTTTAATGATCACATTTGTAAAACATGATTTTAATTATAAATATATTTAAAAAACATCGATTTTAATCGACTCATATAAAATAAACTTGAAATCTTCAATTTTTTTATAAAATAAATTTAAACTCCATCAATTTGCCTATCAGCAGAACAACATCATAAAACAATAGATTTAGGCTATCACTGCCAACCACTTAATCAATTATGTCGATTGATTAAAATACCAACAACGATCACATCCATTCAACCATCAATATTCAAACTGGTTTCAATGTCATTTGGGGTTCAATCGGTTCATGTGTGAAAAATAAAAACAAACAATATACATGATATTTGAGGAATCCGGTCGGATCCCTCCAACCTGTTCTTCCCTACATCACCGATTATTATAACATTTCATGATAGCATATAAATTTAAATAAATAAATAAATATGATAATATAATTAACAACAACCATTAATATCATAAGCAATCACGATAGCCAATCAACCAATATATATTTGATGGTATTTTAATTATGTGGATTCATCACACCATATCAGTCCAGAAAAGTGTGAGAGTTAACTCACCAATTATTTTGGTTGACGGTCGTTGCATTATATCATATAATTTTAAACTTACTTTTAAAATTACATGAATCTCCAATTGCTTCCATTTCAGATCAAACCAGCTCGACAGCGTAGTGCTTGTCACCACGATTTCAACGAGTCTTGTTTTGTTAAATTTCGTTGTCGTATGAATTAGATATGGCTAATTCAATTTCATATAAATTTAATGATAATTAATCAACTAATTAAATTAGTAATTACCTTTTTATTAACTAAATCCACGTCACCCTATAATATTGTTTCACGCGTTCTCCTTCTTGGGATTGCCTGAAGCCCGACTTGTCTGGATAAAACCAAGACCAAGGGTTTCAACATCAATTCAAACCAATATATATACCAACTAAATTTAACTATTATTAAATACTAATTTCCTAATTACCGTTTTTAAAGTTTGACCATATGATTAGCTAATGATAACTCCACGTCATCTCTGATTTACTGTTTCCATGCGGTATCACTTCTTTATCATCCTAAAGCCCGATTCTTCCTACTTCACCACTTCAATTACATCTCGTCGTCAAAATCCCACAACTAAATTACTCCACTGCGTCGCCGTTGCCCCGCCTGAGACCGCCAACGACCATCCATCTGAATCCCCACAGTGCGACGGTTCTACGTCAGAAATATCAGCCCTCTAACCGAACCCTAGTCGCCAGAAATCCCCTCCGAACTTAACCGCTTCTATCCCCAACACCAGCGTCGTCCATCCACCTGCGACTGCCATACCAAAACCAAACTGACCCCCTCACTTTAGGCTTCCCTTCACCTTCAGTTACCTCCAGCTCATTTGTCCCTCCATCGGCCTTAAAATCACTAAAAACGTTCGCCAGTTTTTCACATACAACCGAAAAGAATACCCTCCGATCATCTTTACTTTCCGACCTCCACAGTCGTCGATTGCCTCCCCGACCAGAAGAGAAAAGGTAGCCCTTCCTCCCCTCTACATTCTCCTTTAATCACCAAGACCCCAAATCAAACCTACCACTCACAAAACATTAAAGAACGAAACCAGAAATGCTCAGTTAATAGCCGATTCCGGCCACCACAGCGATTGAAACCTCCCCAAATTTTTATAGTAGCTAGATATCACTGAGACCTTCAACTTTTGTGTTGGTTGCATCCTCAAATTCATCACTGATTGAAAGAAATAAATTATTTTGCGAAAACTGGGTTTTTCTACAAATTTCACAATGGTGGAAAATGGTTTTAGACGGTTTGTTGAAGTTAGGCTGAGGATTTGGTTTATATAAACATGAATATTAGTATTTTAAGTTGATGTGACAAGTGACAACGACCAACGATTTTTATTTCGTGTCCATCGAAATTCTGAATGTCGTTTATTCACTTTTGTGATCACATACAAACTCCGTTCGCCATGAAAATGGACGTCGTGGTATAATTTGACGTTACAGTCCTAATGAAACTTGTTTCGTCGAACTCCGAGTCCGTTTGCTCAAACGGCTCTCGTTCACATCCAAATGGTCGTTTTATTTGCATTTAATTTTGCCACGCTCACAGAATAACTCTGATTTATATGAAAATTGAAATCTAGCAACAATTTGCCATTACGGTCTCAAAAAAAATTGTTTCGTCGGAAACGGAAGTCGTTTGAATGGAGTCCCTTTTTAAGGGTCTAATTTGAATTAAAATATATCAATTTAAATATATCCCAATACATTAGTAATAAAATATTATTATTGGCCACATACGACCAGAATTTTATATAGATTTAAAATAAAATACTCCGGGTTGAAATCCAAGCCAGTTCGATATTAAAAATATTTATAAACCCTTTATTTTATATAATAAATCATTATAATATATAAACGAAATTCCATAGCGACTATTTGAAAATTTGATTTGGATATAAAACAAAATCTACAACATGAAAACTCGATTTTTCTCTACCTTAGAAAAATATTATCAAATAGATTCGAATGTTTCTTGTTTTGAGAAAATATGGCTTATATTGGATCCTGTATAGCCGTTTAAAGTTCAAAATGCAATATTACGAACTACCGCGTCGCTGCAGCCCGTTCTATAATTAAATTATAAATTAAACGTTCTAACGTCGTTTAATAAACGAAATCATTAATAAAATTTCAATATAAATAATATTAAACCATTTTAAACTGCATGTTCACATTATACTCCAAAACAACATTTTCCGACCATTTGAAATTAAAATATTATTTTATTATTAACATTAATAACATATTCAAAATAAAATGGTTAAATTCAATTATCTAAATTCAAATCAATATTTTTAAATAATAAAATAATTTAAATAATTGGCCAGACATATACGGGACGTTACATTCCTTTCCCCTTAAAAGAATTTCGTCCTCGAAATAACTAAGGTAGAAGAAATGCGACAAACCCAGTAATTTTACAAAAATATCTAGTAAGAATTCAATTTTATTTCAAAAACCAATCTGACTGGTTTTAAAACCAAATTTATTTCAGACAACATACTTTTCAAAAATCTTCAAAAAATTTCTAACACCTTAAATTTTGGAAAAATTTTGGTAGAGTCTCCCCTGTATGAAAGGACATCTACAATATTGCAGGTTCAAGAAATATAGATACATCGACCAACACGGTCGGAAAAATCAAAAATTCAATCTCAAAAACCATTTTTTTATTTAGCGTAGGCGTACCTTTTTGCGAGCGTTATTACGCAATAAGAGATAAATTTACTCGTGCTTACTTGATTAGC
This sequence comes from Allium sativum, assembly GCA_030737875.1. Taxonomy (NCBI): domain Eukaryota; kingdom Viridiplantae; phylum Streptophyta; class Magnoliopsida; order Asparagales; family Amaryllidaceae; genus Allium; species Allium sativum. Next base: position 458,629,483 of record CM060909.1, read on the forward strand.
ATGCCAAACTGGATTCAATTTACTCCAGAATTCTCTTGGATTAACCCTGTACCTATTCTTAACTCCAATGAACTTCATCATTTCCCAAAACAATGTCAGTCAGATCCAAATATCCATATCATCCATATTATCAATATCATTCGTTCCAACCAATTGGAAATAATCATACCACTTTTTTCAATTCTGATGGATTTAAGTATAACCAAGTCTTAGCAATCCATTTAGATTCTACATCTTAAATTAATTCGTTTACTGGTTTCCAACCAATGTTCAAATCTATATCCATGCCATATGTTTCAACTAAACAATTCCTTGATTTCCACATTATACTTTGATCCATCTCAAAAGTTTCAATTCATTTATTTAGACTGGTTTTCAATCAACTGTTGGCGAATTCTATACAATCCATCCAATATATAACAAACAACCAAGGAATAAAAATTTAACCAAACCATTTTGATTCACATAAATATTTCTCGTTTGCTTTTACTTTGGTTTCACATCAATTGATTTATATTGGATTAATTTCCATCCAATTATCATTTACTCGATTTCACAAGTGAAATTTCTTTTTATTATATAAATCTATTCCAGTTCAATATTCTAATTTGAATTCTTATTCAAGTTACTCAAACAAATCCATATTATAATCATTTGAGAAAAATATAGTTATATAGAAATATAATCCGAGCAAAACTATATAAGAATAATTTTATAATAAGTTACAAATACGCGCTCTCATATATACACTCAAACTCAATCTAGGGTATTACTAACCCCATCTCTATTGAGTTACGCCATAGAGCCAAGGTTATCACTAAACCAATAGCTCTGATACCAACTATAACGGCCCAGAAAAATTTCGACGCTCGAATTTTCAAAAATAATACATAAATCCGTATTACTTGTCAAAAATCCAAGTATGGAAAACCCAAAATGCTAATAGAAAGAAGTCAGCGGATGAGAAATAGAAAGAAAGAAATATTAGAATAGAAGAAAAAGGAGAATATATCAGAATCTCACAGCGGAACGAATAAATATAATATATCAAATCTCTTTATAAAAGAAACTATATATATACACATAACATTTATCAGAGTACAACATAAATCAATCACAGCGGAATAAACTTTGTATAACTAACAGTGAAGCCCCCTGCTTCCAGCTCCTGGACTCTAAGAGAAAACCTAACCTGTAAATATACTCGGTCTGACCTGAGCACATTTGAAGCAAAACAAAATTCACCCTGATCAGTTTGGAATACTTTCAGTGATAAATTCACAGCACAAACAACTTGTTTAACTTTGGAAAATCCTTTTTGAAAGAAAAGGATAATAGTAAGACCAGCCCACACATAAACAAGGACGGTTTTTACCTTACTATAACCCAAAACATTTTTGAAATCAATATCTTTTCTGATATTATAATAGTGTCTATCAAACCACAAATAAATAATAACTTAGCAGAACACTTGCATCTCATGCTCTACATATATAGTATACAATCAAAATCGCGGGCGCTTATTGGAGAATTGATTTCCTGGCAAGGTATGGGACCACCTTCGGACAATGTACCTCCGGAGATAAATATATTGGGGTTCAACAAGAACATCTTGCAACTCGACTACACATGACCGACCCCTCATTTCTCTTGAGAGTACCGAATATATTATTACCACGATTGGGGGCCAGCCAACTGAACCGATAGCATACATGTAAAAATAAAAAGGGACAATCGAAGGCATTTGATTTCTCCAGATCAGGTAATGATATACCCTTTTAATGGATGCGACCCACATAGCCATGCTGCCTACCCGATTTTGTGCCATTCTCGGTTGATGAGGCTTGAGGTTGCGTTTATCTCTTTAATACATCTCCATTCACTTTGAATACCACATCGTCAGATCCGCCAAATCACTAATTGACGTCCACAAATACACTTTGGGTGTTAAGCAAGAGAATTTCTCCGCCACCAAACTTGGTATATTTGTAAAAATCAACGTACATGATTCTACAGGAAATACTCTGTCAAACATTCGTCCATACAAGTCATCCTGGAACAGGATGAACCGAAGGCACTTTCCTACCGCATCCTAGGAATCACCCTATAGATCAATAGTGGAAAGTCCTTGCAACCCGAAGATTTCAATCACGATAGAATCACAAGTCATCATAACTCTGGTAGCTAGCCAGAGAAATTTAACGAGCAGTTCTTCCGCTTATGAAGATCAACGGTCTTCAATGATCCATCTCGACCATCTTCTAATTTCTTCAACATTACATATTTGCTGGTCGGAATGGTTTTCGAATATAAATTCGATACCGGTCTTTCTGTACCAACAATCGATAAAAGGCCAGAATTTGATAGTCGGTTATTTAACTATCAAATCATAACAATACTGTTAAGTACATTGGCAGCTCAGGTCCTTTATTTAAAATATTTCATTAACCCTCTCATCGATCCTTGTAATCAATTCCATAAATTTTATCTTACTAAAACTCTTCTGGTTTCGTTATTTTGAACATTACTCAACACTCTTTTTTATCAACTTCTATTTTTATTTCCTTTTCTGGAAATGTTTCCATATTCATTATCAACATCTTTTATTTTCCTTTATCGTGGGAACACCATTTATATATTCTTAAAATCCTTTTCATATTATCTTATTTTTGAAATTATCGTTATGGTTTTATAACTCACTTTTCATTTCCTTTATCATTTGGGCATATCATTATATTTCTATTTAATCAAACAGCTTATGATAAATTACCAAAATCTCTTTCTTTATTTCGATTAAACCATTTCACTTAATTCCGTTCCCGGGTGAATGCTTATTTTTAAAATCATCATTTTGGGTAAAACCCTTTTTACAACTTTGTTAATGTGATTTGAATTGAACTTCAAATCCTTTTAATACTAATCTATTCCATAACTTTATTTCGTTTAAGAAAAGAATTCCAGTCGTGAAGTACTCGCTTTAGTTATTATTAAATAAAAGTAGTTATATTTCTGATTAACTAAACCTACCATACTTATCCATTTTTAAAAGGTATTATAAAAATGATAAATTTTATTAATCGTGAATAACTCGATAATCACTTTCCTACCCATTACAAACTAATATTAACTCTCGATAATAGCGAAGCCGCTCAAGTTGGGGTATTCTAATTAACTCTCTGACCTTGATCGACAGCGTTCTTATCTTAAGATAATACAAGTTTGCAATACCCAATTCTGATTCATCATTCCCATTTCCATTTATTATGGCTTTATGCCCCCATTTTCTTTTTATCAAAACCCACTATACCAGTTAATTCCTCCTTCCTCATCGAGTAAGCTTTCCAATCTTATCTACCAATTGAATTCAATAAGATTTTTTTATAAACCATATCTTACATTGGCAATTTTGTCCTAATCTCTTTACTTGCGTTATTCAACTATACAATATCCTTTTGCCCGAATCCATTTAATCATACCATTTATAATTGCCGCCATTATTACTAAATAAAACCTTGTCGAAATTCCCACCTTCACTTATAAACCACTTTTACAAACTTTGTTTATAAGCTCGAATTATAATCCTTTTATAAAACTCTTATTATACTTAAATCAAAACTTAACGCTAATTGATTACCTCTTAATTGAATTCTAATTAAAATCGTCGCTTTAATTATGTTCAAAGCTTATCTTTATTATTACCCTGGCCCGAGAGTCCTTTATAAACTTATGTTTATAGAACTCTGGGATTAGTAACAAAATCCTTTTGTAACCTTTACTTAATTAAAATCTCATCATAACTCGATTTCCTTTTGGAAAGGAATGCCAATAATGGGAACACTAGCTTTAATTATTATTAATATAATAATTAACTTCATTATTAACTAAATAAAGGTAGTTTATTTCAATAATAAATCATTTATCAATTACTTCATTTCAATTACAGTAAAAATTGTTGTCTTCATTATTAAATAAAGACCGGATAACTAAATCATTTTTAAAAAACTTATTAAATAATTATTAAATTAATTAACACTAACCGTTCGATATTTACATAAAAATATAGTTAATCAAACATTAACCAACTTTTAACAAAATCTGAATATTCGGAAAACTATTGATTGGATTTTATAATCTAATCGTTAATTTCAATTCTAAAACAGTTGACTTTGCCAACCGTAATCATCAGTTAAGTCGCTGACTGATTTCTATCCATTTTTCCCTCTTACATAAATAAATAATTTAATTAATTTAAAAACATCGCTTTAATTATTATATAAAAAACTATTCAATTTCACTAATCTGTATATTAGTTCCTGACTTTCTATTCATAAAACCACGCAAGAATTCATTATATAAACATTTAATAATCACATTTGTAAAACATGATTTTAATTATAAATATATTTATAAAACATCAATTTTAATCGACCCATATAAAATAAACTTGAAATCTTAAATTTATTTGTAAAATAAATTTAAACTCTGTCAATTTGACTATCAGTAAAACAACGTCATAAAATAATAGATTTAGGCCATCATTGCCAACCACTTAATCAATACTGTCGATTGATTAAAATATCAACAACGATCACATCGTTCAACCATCAATATTCAAACAGGTTTCAATGTTATTTGGGGTTCAATCGGTTCATGTGTGAACAATAAAAACAAACAATATACATGATATTTGAGGAATCCGGTCGGATCGCTCCAACCTGTTCTTCCCTGCATCACCGATTATTATAACATTTCATGATAGCATATAAATTTAAATAAATAAATAAATAACAATGATAATATAATTAACAACAACCATTAATCAATCATAAGCAATCACGATAGCCAATCAACCAATATATATTTAATGGTATTTTAATTATGTGGATTTATCACATCATAGCAGTCCAGAAAAGTGTGAGAGTTAACTCACCAATTATTTCGGTTGATGGTTGTCGCGTTACATCGTATAATTTTAAACTAGCTTTTAAAATTACACGAATCTCTAACTGCTTCAATTTCATATTAAACCAGCTCGACATCGTAGTGCTTGTCACCACGATTTCAACGAGTCCTGTTTCGTTAAATTTCGTTGTTGTATGAGTTAGATAAGGCTAATTCAAGTTCATATAAATTTAATGATAATTAACTAAATAATTAAATTAGTAATTAACTTTTTATTAACTAAATCCATGTCACCCTATAATATTGTTTCACGCGTTATCCTTCTTGGGATTGCCTGAACCCCGACTTGTCTGGACAAAAACAAGACCAAGGGTTTCAACTTCAATTCAAACTAATATATATACCAACTAAATTTAATTGTTATTAAATACTAATTTCCTAATTACCGTTTTTAAAGTTTGACCATATGATCAGCTAATGATAACTCCATGTCATCTCTGATTTACTGTTTCCACGTGGTATCACTTCTTCATCAGTCTAAAGCCCGATTCTTCCTAGTTCACCACTTCGATTACATCTCGTCGTCAAAACCCCACAAGCAAGTTGCTCCACTACGCCGTCGTTACCCCGCCTGAGATTGCCAATGACCATCCATCTGGATCCCCACAGTGTGACGACCCTACGCCAGAAATATCAGCCCTCCAGCCGAACCCCAATCGCCAGAAATCCCCTCCGACCTTAACCGCTTCTATCCCCAACACCAGCGTCATCCGTCCACCTGCGATTTCCGCACTAGAACCAAACTGACCCCCTCACATTGGGCTTCCCTTCACCTTCAGTCACCTCCAGCCAATTCCCCCCCCCCCCATCGGCCTTAAAACCACCAAAACCGTTCGCCATTTTTTCACATACAACCGAAAAGAATACCCTTTGATCATCTTGACTTTCTGACCTCCACAGTCACCGATAGCCTCCCAGAAGAGAAAAGGTAGCCCTTCCTCCCCTTTAAACTTCTCCTTTAATCACCGAGACCCCAAATACCCTATCACTCACAAAACATTAAAGAACGAAACCAAATCTGCTTGGTTATTGGCCGATTCCGACCACCATAGTGATCTAAACCTCCCCAAATTTTTATGTTAGCTAGATATCACTAAGCCTTCAACTTTCGTGTTGGTTGCATCCTCAAATTCATCACTGATTGAAAGAAATAAATTATTTTGTGAAACTAGGTTTTTCTGCAAATTTCAAAATAGTGGGCAATGGTTTTGGATGGTTTGCTGAAGTTAGGCTGAGGGTTTGGTTTATATAAACATGAATATTAATATTTTAAGTTGACGTGACAAGTACAACAACAACAACAACAAAGCCATATATCCCAAACAAGTTGGGGTTGGCTAGATATGGAACCCAAAATTAAAATGAAATAAAATTAATAATGATGATAATACATATATATATATATAAAGGGTTTAAAATAACCAATCAAATAAAAAGTCGTCCGATAAAGGGTTTTTTTAAATAATAATAACAACGATTTTTATTTCGTGTCTATCGCAATTCTGAAAGTTGTTTATTCACTCCTGTGATCACATACAAACTCCGTCCGCCATTAAAATGGACATCATGGTATAATTTGACGTTACGGTCCTAATGAAACTTGTTTCGTCGAATTCCGAGTCCGTTTGCTCAAATGACGCTCGTTCACGTCTAAATGGTCGTTTTAATTGCATTTAATTTTTCCACGCTCACAGAATAACTCCGATTTGCGTGAAAATTGAAATCTAGTAATAATTCGCCATTACGGTCTCAAAAAAATTTGTTTCGTCGAAAACGGAAGTCGTTTGAATAAAGTCCCTTTTTAAGGGTCCAATTTTAATTAAGGTAAATCAATTTAAAAATATCCCAATACACTAATAATAAAATATTATTATTGGCCACATATGACCAGAATTTTATATAGTGTTAGCCCACTTTGTGAACTGGGCAACACAAAGTCGAGATGTGAAACGTTGAAGAACTTAAAGAGCATCATAGCGGATCGGATCGGAGGAATGTAGTGGATCGGATCGGAGAGATGTTGCTGTTCGGATCAGAGAACTGCTATTGTTTCGCTCGGAGAGACGCTGCCATTCGGATCGGAGGGCCACCTACTATCATTCAGATCGGAAGGCTGCCTACTATCAGTTAGATCGGAACGGAGCAGAGCAAGGTGGATAAAGATTTAGTTCTAAGTTAATCCGGGTTGGATCGGGTACTCCGATCCGAACCCCCTCTGCAGGCTCCTCCGAACCGAACCAGTGATCCACATCACTTTCCCCCATGATCGCCTGAAGATGCGGAGCGGTTATGACCAGTTCCTTCCCACAACGTCCACTACTCTGATGCGTTGTCAACACTGGAATCCATCCGAACTCGGAGACAATGGGATGGAAGACACGTGGATCCGATCCGGATCGGGTTCTGAGCAAATTTTCACCTATAAATACCCTGTCTGGAGACAATAAAGAGGATCTTCTTTTTGGCACTTTGAGAGTTCAACCACTTTCATAAACCGAATTCCAGCACTATCGGATAATCCAAATCGTCTTTCAACATTTGTTTTGAGACAATTGAGTGAATGTATGTGAGTTGTGAGTGAAATTGAGTGAATATCTCATTGTAATTGCAACTATATCATTAAGAATAGTGATTGACAAGTGGACGTAGGCTTTTCTTCGCCGAACCACTATAAATTCTGTGTCTCCATTTTACTTTTAATCTTATTTCATTCTGCTTTTAGTCAATTTGGGTGTTAGAACCACTTTTTGGTCTAACATTTTGGTGCTTTCACTGAGAAGAATCTGAATTCTCTGTTTTTCGTGATTATCGTTCTACTTTTTGGACCGTTGAGTTCAAAGAAGTTAATCCTCAAGTTTCGACGATTTTGAATATTTGTTGAATTGATTGTTGAAGAACTATGGCCAAAGGAAAAGGCAAGGAATTTCAAACTAGTCGAGGAAACAGAGTTGGTGAAGATCAGCAAAATGCAGTTGTGACACGGTCTCTTGGGCAGATCTCAGCAGCAGAACGGACTGATACAAGAAATCCGAACTGCACTCAAGGGGAGAGCTCCGATCCGATCCGGGTAGGAGAATCTAAAGCAGTGCACTCCCCCAACCTGAACCGACCCGAGCCACTCGCCCTACACCGACCCGACCTGGCTTCCCAGCTCCGACCCGAACAGGCTTCCCAACTCCGACCCGACCTGATTTCCCATTTCCGATTCGACCCGATACTTGGTGATGTTGGAACCTCTACTCGAGCCCCCACGAATGCTCCGACTCCAGCCACCAGGGTCAATGATCAGGTCAATCCATCCGCACCTATTACTCAAGGAGATTTCTCGCGCCTACTTGACATGCTTGAGAGTACTAGGGAGGCTATGAAAATCCACGAGCGCACCAATCTCATGATGCAAGAAAACATGAGACTCATGAGCAGGGAAATTAGCGAACTACGTAGACAGAGAACCCCATCCCCGGTTCGCCACATACCAATGGATCAGTCTTCTTCTTCCGAGGAAGAACGGCCCCGTGAAAGAAGGCCGCTCGAATGACCTCAGAATTTGGAGCAACTGACGTTCGGATCTTTAGGGTCCCGCGAGGATATTGCACGAGCACTAGGAACCAATGATCCAAGCTTGAGAGACCCTAACCATACCAATCCCACTTAGGGGCAGATGCTCCAGCCCCCTCCTCCCGAGATCGACCGGGAGCGTAGGGAACGAAGCAGAGCAGAAGCAGCTCAAAGAAGAAGGGCATCTCCTAAACAAGAGCCCAGAAGGAACCCGGATACTAGGGCCAGGGAGCCTGAACGGCCCCTAACTAATGCTGACGTACAGGAAATGGTACGCCAGATTATGTCCGAAAGCCGGAACTATACCAATGAAGATTATGGCATTGAGCGAAGCCATACTCCTTTCACTGACGACATCCTCAACTTTCAGTTTCCCTGACGTTTTAACCTGCCGCAGATGGACAAGTACAATGGGAGAACCGATCCGGGACAGCATTTGATGTGATACTCGTGGCTCATGAATGCTGCTGCTGCTCCTGACGCAGTGAAGTGTAAAGCATTCCCGATCTATTTAGAAGATGTGGCGCTGCTATGGTTTACCCGACTTCCCCCTCGTTCGATATCGAATTATAGGGAATTGAGCGAACGTTTTATGAATCAGTTCCGACTCCATACCCGAAAGTCTAAAAGTGTTATTGAATTATCAAGAATTAATCAGGCACCAGGAGAGTCTTTGAGGTCATATCTCGACCGTTTCAACTTAGCTGTGACTGAAGTTAGTGACCCGCATGAGCCCACCATCTTGATGGCTTTGAAGGAAGGAGTCGATCCTTACTCCGAGTTTGGAGATTACCTTTCTGGGAAGACACCCTCCATGAGAGAGTTATTCTATGAAAAGGCCGATATTCATTTAAGACGAGAGGAGGCCAGGGCAAACCGAAAGAGAAAGTCTGGAGCGGCTTCAAAAGAAAATGTTCAGAGTAATGTCGCCGTGAAGCAGTCTGGAGAAAGTTCTGGAAAAGTTGAAGTGAATGTGGGAAACAAGAGTGGAAACGACAATTCTGGAAACGGGGACAACAACAATAACAGTAACGCGAACGGTAACAGAAGAAATAGAAATAGGGGAAGTGATCCTAACAAAAGACCCCGATTCCAGACTTATGAGAATTATACACCGTTGAACGACACTCTGGAGAACATTTACTTGGATACATACAATGTTTTGCAATATAAAAGACCGCCACCTCGCGACTCAACGGAGAAAGAAATGGCAACTGGGAAATTTTGTTTGTTTCAAGGAACTCATGGGCATTCAACCAATGAATGTCGACATTTGAGAGACGTGATTGAGAGGCTGCTGCGCAAAGGGAAACTGGATGAATATAAGGTTGCCCCAAGGGACAGGGGGCAAGGAGAGCAGGCTCCAAAACAGATTCAATCTGCTCCCAAGCCTACAGCGCAGCAGAAAGGCAAGGGAATTGTTATCAACTCCATAGTGGGTGGACCCCACCTAGCAATCCGTAGTTTTAGAGTGATGGATCGATATGTAAATGCTGCCAAGCACGTAGATGTGAATGAATGTGATGATTTGGAAGATATCGCCCCCATAAAACAACAGAAGACAATGTTTGACGACGTGGTATTCCGTAGCAGAGATAATACCGGGATCCAGTCACCCACCGATGATCCGTTGGTCATTACTACCACTATTGGGCCGGCCATGGTTCATAAGGTGTTAGTAGACAACAGAAGCTCTGTTAATATTTTATTTAAAAAGTCATTCGATTAGATGAAGCTTGAATCTGAAGATTTGAAGCCATGCGAAGGTTGGATCCGAGGCTTCAACGGGGCGTCAACAGCTCCAATGGGGTACATAGAATTGCCCGTAACCTTGGGGCAAGGAGAACGCCGAAGAGTACGGATGCTTCAGTTCGTAGTGTTGGACGTAGATTCACCTTATAATGCATTTTTGGGAAGGCCTGCCCTTGCTGAGTTCAGGGCTTGCATCGCCCCTTGGTATTTATTGCTTAAGTTCCCAACTGAAGCCGGAACTGGAGTAATGAGAGGGGATCAAGTCTCCGGACGGGCCTGCTATGTTGCCGAATTAAAGATGTTGATGAAAGGACTTAACATCGAGAGTAAAGATGCCTCACCTCCTCCAAAGGAGGGCTCGGCGTAGCAATTAGAGGGATCGGCCCCGAAGGAGTTGCCCAAAGGAACGCCTGAAGACCTGGATCCCAGAAAAGACGAGGAACCAGAGACTAGAAATGCAACTCCTAATGAAGCCACAGTGGACATTCCCATTGATGAAGCTGATCCAACAAGAGTTTTGAAGATTGGATCCCAGTTGGATCCACGTAGGGCCAAAGAACTAGTTGACTTCCTGAAGGCAAACTTGGACGTCTTTGCCTGGACCCACGCTGACATGTGTGGGATATCGCCATCCATCATAAGTCACTCACTAAATGTAAACCCGAAACACCCGCCTGTAAAGCAAAAGAGACGTATGCTGGGCCCAGAGAGGTCGGCTGCTCTGAAAGAAGAAGTGGAGAAGCTGAAACAGAATGGGTTTATTAGAGATTCGACATATCCCGACTGGATATCGAATCCCGTCTTAGTAAAGAAGCCGAATGGAAAGTGGCGGACTTGCATTGATTTTTCAGATTTGAACAAAGCTTGCCCGAAAGATAGTTTCCCACTTCCCAGGATTGACCAGCTTGTAGATTCAACAGCGGGACACGAACTTCTTTCTTTCATGGACGCATATTCCGGGTACAACCAAATTCCTATGCACGTGCCAGATCAAGAACACACGAGCTTCATTACAAACTTGGGGTTATACTGTTACGTGGTCATGCCGTTCGGATTGAAAAACGCTGGAGCCACTTATCAACGCCTAGTGAACAGGATGTTTTATAATCAAATAGGGAAGACTATGGAAGTTTATGTGGATGATATGCTTGTCAAATCGAAACAGTCCTCCAGCCATACGCAAGACTTGGCAGAAATGTTTGGTATCCTGCGAAAGTATCGGATGAAGTTGAATCCTTTGAAATGTTCATTTGGAGTGGCATCGGGAAAATTTCTAGGCTTCATTGTGAGCTCCCGAGGAATTGAAACCAATCCCAGCCAAATAGCAGCGATTACAAACATTGAAGAGCCGGTGAGAATTAAAGACGTCCAAAGTCTTGCGGGGAAAGTAGCTGCGATGAGTAGGTTTATCTCCAAAGCCACGGACAAATGCGTCCCGTTTTTTGATTTGATTAAAAGGGGAAAGAAGAACTTCGAGTGGACTCCGGACTATGTTGAGGCCTTTCGAAATTTATTGGAATTGCTAGAAAAACCACCGATTTTGTCAAAACTAGTGGATCACGAAGAGTTATTTGTTTACTTGGCAGTTTCGGCTCACGCTGTTAGCACAGCCTTGGTTCGAGAAGAAGACAAAGTGCAAAGGCCAGTATATTATGTAAGCAAGAAATTGGCAGCGGCAGAACGCAACTACCCAAAGATTGAGAAGCTCTCTTACAGCCTCCTAATCGCCTCCCGAAAACTTCGTCACTATTTCCAAGCACATCCAATAACCATATACACTGACCAGCCTCTGAGACAGGTGTTGCGGAGACCCGAAGCATCGGGACGGTTGATCAAATGGAATATTGAATTAAGTCAGTTTGATTTAAATTTTCAGCTACGAAGGTCGATCAGGGGGCAAGCTCTGGCAGATTTTATAGCAGAGTTCACCATCCCAGAGGAGGAAGTAATCGATGACAGAGTGGTCAAGTCCGAAGATGAGTTAAAGATAGATCCATGGAAGCTATACACAGATGGAGCCAAGAACGACCGAAGGTCCGGAGCTGGAATCGTCTTAGTTACTCCTGAAGGACGGTCGTTATATTACGCTATACGATTAGAATTTTCGGCGACTAACAATGACTCTGAATACAAAGCCCTGATTGTCGGGCTGAAGCTTGCTAAAGACCTCGGAATAAAAATGTTGGACATATTCTGCGACTCCAAAATCGTTGTTTGCCAAGTGCGAAAGGAATTTGTGGCTCGGGGACCTCGACTCATCGCCTACCTCGGGAAAGTGGAAAAGCTGTTGAGCAACCTGGAGCGGTACAGTATAACGCATATCCCAAGAGACGAAAACCAGAAGGCAGACAGGTTGGCAAAGCTAGCTAGTTCCGACAATCCAGAAGAAACTGAAATAATTCCAATTGAAACGTTGGAATCGCCAAGCTTTGAGTCGATGGAAATTGAGTTTGCTTTCGAAGCGGAACCGGAGAAGGAGTCGTGGATGACCCCAATTACGAACTTCCTTAAGAATGGGACACTCCCATCAAAGAAGAGTGAGAGAAGGGCTATAGTTCGCAAGGCTACCAGATATGTCCTACAAGATGATACTCTTTATAGGCAAGGATTTTCTATGCCCCTGTTACGATGTATAGCACACGACGACATCAAACGGGTACTAAGAGAAGTACACGAAGGTGAGTGTGGAGATCATACAGGAGGTCAGACTTTGGCGAAAAAGATATTGCGTTATGGATACTTCTGGCCCACAATTAATAAATATGCAGCTGATTATTCACGACGCTGCGATAAGTGCCAGAGATTCGCCAAAATCCCCAGAGCACCGTCGACTCAACTCAAATCGATGGTGAGTCCTTGGCCTTTTGCCACGTGGGGAATTGATATCATCGGAGTTCTACCAATTGCTAAAGGAGGGGCGAAATATGCAATAGTTGCTGTGGACTATTTTACGAAGTGGGTGGAAGCTGAGCCCCTAACCAAGATTACGGCGAGGAAGGTGATAAGTTTTGTGGTTAGAAATATTATATGCCGATTCGGGATCCCAAGAACCATTATAACTGATAACGGAACCCAGTTTGATGGTGCTGAATTCAGAAATTTCTGCCAGAAATATAAGACCGACAAACGGTATACTGCGGTTGCTTATCCATAGTCGAACGGGCAAGTAGAAGCAATAAACAAAGTTATAAAATCCATCCTCAAGAAACGGTTAGAGCGCGCAAAGGCAAAATGGGTTGACGAATTGCCCTTAGCTTTATGGGCATATCGAACAACATTTAAGATAGCTACTGGTCATACCCCTTTCTCTCTCTCTTTTGGTTCAGAAGCAGTAATTCCAGTAGAGCTTGAAGTTCCTTCCCACCGGGTGACGTATTATGACCCGATGACGAATCGGGCGCTCTTACTCGAATCTCTTGATGAAATCGAAGAAAAAAGGGAAGAAGCAGATTTGCGCGCGGCAAGACATCGACGTCAGATGGCACGCTATTACGACAAAAAAGTTCACCTTAGGACTTTTGAACCAGGAGATTTGGTGCTAACGAGAATCTTTCCATCCCTTCCTCACCTCGGTCCAAAGTGGGAAGGACCCTTTGTCATCCAACGGAAACTTGAAAAAGGAACCTTCAAGTTAACGACCGTAGATGGCGAAGAAGTACCTAGGGCATGGAATGCCCAACACTTGATGCGATATTTGGATAAGAAATGTCGTACTCTTTGTTATTTTTCTTATGAACTCTATAAAAAGGCACGACTTGCCTTAGGAAAATCTGATGATATGAATAAAGGACTATAAAGTGGATGTAGGCTACGACTTAGCCGAACCACTATAAAAATATCGTGTGTCATTTACTTTCATGCATTATATATATACCTTCATCTACTATTCTGTTGCGATTATGGAATATAAGATGATTTAAAACCTGAAAGGTTGAAAACAGTTTATACGCAAGAAAAAGCACAACGACTATTTGTGCGATAAGACATAAAAGAATGGGAAGACGACATTCTTAACTCTAACTCTCGAGAATTGAGAGAGAGTATAAAGGACGGGAAGACGACGTCCTCTGAGGCGTGAAGGTGCACCCAGACAAGAGACTGCCTCAGTAAGAACTCTAACCTGAGTATAAGACAGGAGAGTATAAAAAAAATGCCAGAAAAAACGACAGGCATTGACGACACAGAAAATGCAATCCCGTCAGAAAATCGGGGACATTCAGACTACTTGATTAAGTCTTGAATAGCTTTTTGAGATCGACTGGGGGCATATATGTATACACGTATTCCCCCCTACCATAACTTCATTACACAACTATAATAAGACATGCATTCTTACATAAGTGTAAAACTAATGGCTAACAGACATTGCAGAAAATGAATTATTTTTTATTTACAAATGAATGAATTTGTACAGGAAAACAGTCAAAAAGAAGGTGCAAGGGCCACCCTCATAGCAACAATTATTGGTCAACTAAATGCTAAAATAACGCAAGACCACCCACTACTTAGACTTCGAAGGAGGCTTGGACTTCTTGGCGGCTTTCTCTGCAACCTTCACCTCTTTTTCGGCCTCCATCAAGATGCGCTTTGATTTTCTCTTTCCTGAAGCTGAGGTGCTGGAATCGGTTGACTTATTCCCGGAGGGCGGAGCGCTGGAATCAAGAGAAGACTTTTTAGCGAGTTCCTCTGTAATAGATCTAGTTGAAAGCTTAACAACTAACCTTGATCCCGCATCCACAACTGCAAGAGGCTTGAGGCTTTCGGGGTCTAAGTCTTCAGCTTTTAACTGCAAGCGTTTATCTTGGTCAGCTTTCATTGCAGCCAAAGTAACATCATCAGCGCTTTTCGACTCCCCGACTATGGCCACCTCCGGATCTTCCTCATGTCCCCCGTCGCCGCAATCATCCTTTAAGGCATCTATCATTTCGTCATCACGAGGAGTGTCAGCCTTAGATGGTTCGCCTCCTTCTCCCAAATCTAGGGGAGCAGCCTTGTCCTTTCCCCCTTTTATTTTCTCCGTGGGCTCCGTCCCAGAGGCGGTTCCCTGGGGTACATCTGTCTTTCTGGACGGCTCAATACCTACAGAGTGAGAAGCAACAGTTATCGACTCAGGAGAAAATAATGGGTTTTTCATCGATTGCTCAATCACGTGGCGAAAGGTAGAGATAGCCTTGACGAATTGAGGTGAAAAGGTAGAGATACCTTCCGAAGACTTCTCAGCTGGAGTAACTGTCGTCTCCGATGCAGTTTCGGGAATAGGGGATAGAAGAGTTGTTCGAGGAATCCCCGGGTTTTCGGGATCACATCCCTCTATTTCAGAAGTCGCGGGGGTAGTAGAAGAGGATCCAGCCTCGGAAATGTTCTTTTGCTTAGTCCTCCGCCTCTCTTCGTCCATAGCAGCGGCAATGAGGCGGCGCCCTTCAGCTAGGCGTTCTGGCTCATCATCTCTTAAATATTTCTCCATCAGCTTGTCCTCGTCAATGGAATCAACCTTGAGCTCCTCCTTCTCCCACTCAATGATCTGACTCCATACTTGGACTAGAGTAGATGGATAATCCTCAATCCAAGAAATGTTCCGACGACGGATGATATGTGCAAAGAATTCAATCATTAATTCACCGAAACCCTGAATCTCTACCTCTGCCTCTGACAATTGTTTGCGTGCCTCCTCAGCGGATTTGATAGCACATTCGACGTTACCCTCCGCCAGGGCAGCTCTATTCTCCGCCTCCATTAGCTTAGAAGCCAAGTCAGCATTTTTCTTTTCTAGCTCAGCATTCCTCCTTGCTAACTCGGCATTTTTACGTTCGAGATCAGCGTAAGCAAGGAGCGTTTAGTGGCATCTGACTTAGCATCTTCGGCTTGCTTTTTTAACTCAGAACGCTCTTGAGTGTGAGATTCAAGCAAATCATGGTAACGTTTTTGCATATCTTCAAATTGTTGTTTGAAGCTAGTAGCGTCCCTTTGAGCAATAGCAAGCTTGGCCTGTGTGTCCTCCGCGGTTTTTTGCATCGTCTTCCGTGGTTTTTTGCATCGAATCAGCATTCCTGATCAGAGTACGGATGATTCTGGAAAGGTTGCGTGAATATTTGAACATTTCAGAATACTGTTTTTCGACCACATCTATCTTTGCTTTGGCCTCATCTGCCCACCTGGAAGAAATAGGCTCAAGGGCAGGTAAAAAAGTCAAGTTCTCGAAGTAATGCTCGGGAAATTGCTCCTCCAGATATGCCTGCTTGATTGCAGTTTCAGCATCTAGTGGTGGAGGGGCGGGGATCGTCAAATCTGTATCCCTGTGCGTGGAGGATTCAATAGACTCTTTATCTGTTCTAGGCCGTTTAGCAGAGACCTTGCGTTTACTCCGCGACTCAGTATCTTTTGGCGGACTTCTCTCCCTGCTGCGCTTTTCTTGGGAAGAGGTGGAGTCTTTCGTTTGCGGCCTATCTTCTTCCCGATGACCTTGGTAACCTTTATATCTCTCCGGATCCGTCCGAACAGGAGAGCGAGAACGCGAGGTTCGAGAGCGATAGGGTTCATAAGGCCTTCTCTCCTCCCTACTGCGATTGTCGCGGCGATCATACTCAATATCATGAGGAGGATTAGACATGTTGCGGCGAAGTTTCCTGATATCATAGTAAGATCGGGACATCGTGCCTGCACAATAAGACAAATGAAATTCAGGATCAATATTTTCACAAAGAGAAAGATGCAATGAGTGGTAATGTTTTTGTGTAAAGTGTGTCCTAAGTGGTGTTTTTCCCCCCAACAAACCCGAGTCCGAAGCTAGACTAGTACGGGCGGGCTCTTTGGCCTTAGCAGGAGTGGTCTCTTCAGAAGAGGTGAAAACTAAAGGATCCTTCCTAAAATCCTCTGAAGTGTATATAGTTTCAGGTAAGGGGAGATCCCCCAAACTCTGAAATAACGGGTCACCAGTACTTGGGACATCTCCCTAGGAAGCATCAATTGGCGACTCTTTGGAAGACGTTAACCTTTCTGGAGAAATGGCATCCTCAGGAACAGAGTACCCTTCGCGATGCTTTTCGGCCAAGTTAGCCAATTCATCATCTTGAGTAGAAGACGGAGAGGGTGAAATTTGAAGAGGCACTGTAGGAGCTCCCGAACCTTCCCCTGTCTCTGGGACTACATCCACTGGAGGAATATATACGTATGGAGCCGTCCCGTGACCAATGCTACGAGTAACAGATAGCAACCCATGAAAATGAAGATATTCGTCCTTAAGGACTTCATCAATAGTCAAGAACTTCTGATATCCATTAAGGAGCTGGTGCATCCGGTCAAAGAATACTTGGTATGATATTTGTTTTGGGTTATCGACTGCAAACAAAAAGAAAAATGAATTAAGGTGGTGGTTTAAGTGTACAGAGTTGCGATTTAGAAAACCAGTGCTTTACTTGATTTTGTCCACCTCCTAGCACACCCTGGTTGTTGCTTTATATAAAACCATTCCAGCCTGGAGTCCCCAGCTTTACTACTGAATGGTGCCGGAATTATCTTTAGGAACAGACTCGAAGTAACAGAAAGAAGGGGTTTCTCGAGTCTGGTGCTTGAAGTTGTAGAAGAAGTGAACATCGTCAAAAGTGAGCTCTATGCCTAAGATCTCACGATATGCTACATATAGGGTGTGCAAGTAAGCATAGGAATTGGCATGCATCTGCATGGGGGCAATCCGCATTTGTCTTAGGAAATCGACGACGAAAGGAGAAAATGGGGGGATAGCACCGACCATGCACATCAACCGAGTAATTGCCATATACCCTTCTGGAGGGTTATGGGGACGGTCATTTCTCGAAGGCACCAGGGTGTCCCCTTTTAGTATCCCGTATTTTAAACAAATTCGGATAAGTCTGTCGTTGTCGATTGTTGATTCAACAGAATCTTGGGGTGATTCCAATATGACAGCCGATTCAAACTCATCAAGAGCCCGGTCGTCACCAATCCCTCCTTCCTCTTCAAAACCTAGAGAAACTTCACCCTCCGAAGACACATTGTCACTTTCGCGATTTCCAACCTCGTAGTCTGAACCCTCATCATTCCATTCTGGATCCGAGGGAGAAGATATGTCCTTGAGAGTAACTTTGTTGGACGTCTCCGGGGCCTCTTTCTTCTCAGCAAGTCTAGAAGAGCGTCTGGGTCTCATGGTCACAAAACTATTGAAGAAGCAGTAGCATAAGTTAGAGTAAATTAGCCCGTATCCCCCCGTGCAAGTGTGCAATCTAAAGTGTAAACAGTGTATGCAGAAAGTGTAAAGTTAACATTTGAAAGTGCAACGCAAAATTTTGGCAAGGTAATAAGGGTCAAGGCAGTTCTTGATGTCCAGTTATGTTCGCAAGGTGCTATCCTAACTGTCCATTAAGTTGAAGATTATGCCAAGAGTTGATTAGGCCAGTTAAACGAGTTTTTATGCATTAAGATGGACTGCCCTTCGGTTCGGGTGCATTCATTGGGATCGGATCGGGGGCGTAGCCTCGCCTTGGGCTCGGATAAACTTTGAAGCTCAGAAATCAAAATCGGATCGGCTCGAAGGTAGATTCCCCTAACGGTTCGGATCGGATCACGTAGTCACGCCTCTCCTCCTTTATCTTATAGTCCGACCCGACCCGGTTAGGTGAGCTCCATTCCCCCTTCTTTAACTACTTGCTCCGACCCGATCCGACCTTCTGGACTTCTTTTCTTTTTTCCTTTCTCCACTTGCCCCGACCCGATCCGACATTCAGGACTTCTTTTCTTTTTCCCTTTCTCCACCTTCCGTACTCCACCGCCCGAACCGACTCCCTATGATCTTCTTCTTCTTCCTCCTCTTCAACCTCGAACCACAACTCCCTCTTCCAACGCCTCGAAGTAGCAACAATGCCACCAACGACGATAACGAAGTAAGGAGAGACTGCGGCGTGGAAACCACGTCCAGATCGGTCGAATTGACAATCAATTTCAATTAAAACCTGTTATTATGAAACCGATCAAGGATTCAAACCTACCAGAGTATGTAAATTGGAAATTCGCACGAGAATGTTGAAGAGTTCTTAATTCTTTTTCTCTAAAGTCTGGAGTTCCGAAGCAGAAATGGTAAAACGATAAAAAGGAAATGAGAGGAAGATGAAGACCCAATTTATGTAAAAAAACAAGGTGACTATTCGTCTCCCCGTTCGGACCGGTTCGAAGGCCCAGTAGTGTAGCCTGGCCCACTAGTCCAATGTGCAACGGAGGAAGAAGGGGATCCGTTCGGGTCGGAATCTGAACCGAACAGGATGTCATATATCAGCTTGACATATGAATTAAATTAAAATTTAAAGAAGAGGATGAAAGCATGAGAAAAGTCGAAGGAAAGATTACCTAGCAGGCGATATGCAATGATAATCAAAGTATGCTCCGTCTCCAACAGAAGCATCCTTTGAGGGGGCAAAATGTTAGCACACTTTGTGAACTGGGCAACACAAAGTCGAGATGTGAAACGTTGAAGAACTTAAAGAGCATCATAGCGGATCGGATCGGAGGAATGTAGCGGATCGGATCGGAGAGATGTTGCTGTTCGGATCGGAGAACTGCTATTGTTTCGCTCGGAGAGACGCTGCCATTCGGATCGGAGGGCCACCTACTATCAGTCAGATCGGAGGGCTGCCTACTATCAGTCAGATCGGAACGGAGCAGAGCAAGGTGGATAAAGATTTAGTTCTAAGTTAATCCGGGTTGGATCGGGTACTCCGATCCGAACCCCCTCTGCAGGCTCCTCCGAACCGAACCAGTGATCCACATCACTTTCCCCCATGATCGTCTGAAGATGCGGAGCGGTTATGACCAGTTCCTTCCCACAACATCCACTACTCTGATGCGTTGTCAACACTGGAATCCATCCGAACTCGGAGACGATGGGATGGAAGACACGTGGATCTGATCCGTATCGGGTTCTGAGCAAATTTTCACCTATAAATACCCTGTCTGGAGACAATAAAGAGGATCTTCTTTTTGGCACTTTGAGAGTTCAACCACTTTCATAAACCGAATTCCAGCACTCCCGGATAATCCAAATCCTCTTTCAACATTTGTTTTGAGACAATTGAGTGAATGTATGTGAGTTGTGAGTGAAATTGAGTGAATATCTCATTGTAATTGCAACTATATCATTGAGAATAGTGATTGACAAGTGGATGTAGGCTTTTCTTCGCCGAACCACTATAAATTATGTGTCTCCATTTTACTTATAATCTTATTTCATTCTGCTTTTAGTCAATTTGGGTGTTAGAACCACTTTTTGGTCTAACATATAGATTCAAAATAAAATACTCCGGGTTGAAATCCAAGCCAGTTCGATATTAAAAATATTTAAAAACCCTTTATTTTATATAATAAATCGCTAAATATATAAACAAAATTCCATAGCGACAATTTGAAAATTTGATTTGGACATAAAATAAAATCTACGACATGAAAACTCGATTTTTCTCTACCATTAGAAAAATATTATCAAATAGATTCGGACATTTCTTCTTTCGAGAAAATCCGGCTTATATTTGATCATGTATAGCCGTTTAAAGTTCAAAACGCAATATTACGAACTACCGCGCCGCTGCAACTCGTTTTATAATCAAATTATAAATTAAACGTTCTAACATCATTTAATAAACGAAATCATTAATAAAATTTCAATATAAACCATTTTAAACTGCACGTTCACATTATACTACAAACACAACATTTTCCGACCATTTGAAATTAAAATATTATTTTATTATTAACATTAATAACATATTCAAAATAAAATGGTTAAATTCAATTATTTAAATTAAAATCAATATTTTTAAATAATAAAATAATTTAAATAATTGGCTAGAAAAATACGGGTCGTTACAGGTTGAATGAGTAAGTATAGGTAGTATGGATAAGTAGATCCATGCTTATGTTTATTCTTATTTAAATAGGCAGGTGGAGCAATGAAATTTCATATGCTGATCCACTGTGTCCTTATTGGATTTTCTAAACTAGATTCTCATATTTATGTGATGAAACCTAGTGAGGAGAAGCTAAGGCTTAAGGGTATCCTAAAATATCTCTAGCCATATTCATACAACAATAGATGTACTTAAATATTAATGAAGAATCGGTGAAATATTTTTGATATATATATGACATTTTAGCTATTAAGCTAGAAGTTAAAGAAAATATGAATTTCATGCTAGTTCAAAAGAATAGATGCTTAACCTTGTTACCCAGCATACATTTGTCTGATTACATATTTTCAGTGTTAAGTAATTTGATGTGAGGTTTGTCAAATAGTTGGATCTATTGTATGCTGAGTTCATAGTATGAAATATACATGTTCTATGATATAAAAATCTTGGAATTAATTATAATTGAAAGGTGTTAGTGTGAGTCATGGATGTTTGACTTGTTTAATTTAAAAAATGTTTGCATGAACGTATTGTTATGTGGAATGGTTGTTTGCATCAGTTTGAATCCTGAGGTCATGGTATAATATACATCATTGTAGATGGAAATTCATGCATATAAATTGGGTGCATGGGGAAGAGAGTTGGATAAAACAGATTTGAATCCTAACTAATAATAAAAGAACATGAGGTCAAGTATGCACATGGCTTTTTAAAGACCTGTAGGCCTTTGTGTTTTGGGTTAACATTAGGGAAGGTCCCACACAGTGTGCACCTGTATGTTCAATGTATGTAGAGAATTGACCCATTAAAATACAATAAAACCAAGTCTTAGATGATGCTGCTGAAGAACTAGGGTAATGTAAGTCATAAAGCAAATCTTTGAGATGGACTAGGGAATGCATGCCTGCATAATGCATGTGTTCTTGGATGGTGAGTTCTCAGAATTATACGTGAATTTTTGTGTATGCTGGTTGTTTTAGATGCTTGCATGAACTGTGGTGAGTATCTGATTAAAAACATGAAGTGCAATCTTGACATAATAATTCTGGAAAATTCTTTAAAAATATATGTCTGACATATATAATAACAAGTTAGGTAAACACAAAGTGATCTGGAAAATATATTTAATGTTTGAATGCATTATTTATTTCATGATTGAATAAATGATCTACTCCCAGAAATGGGAATTATATATGGGGTATGAAGGTATGTTTGGATGTATGTTTGAATTAGTGACTTACTCAGTTACACATTTCTTAACTAATACAAATAATGATAGGATTCTTGAAACCAAGTGGACACATACATATTTGAAAATGTATGCATATATTTGAGGATAACATACCCAGTAAAGAATGAAGATTAACTGAATGACATGTATAGATAGGTTATGTATATTCTGAATATATGTTGTGGCTATTGTAAACAGATGCATGCTATTCTTTGAGACTTACTGATGTGTATACACTGATTGTTAGTACATAACCAGTAGCATGTATTAGTTTAGTCAAGTATAATATGCTTATCGAATTACTTTCTAAAAACTGTAAGGCAGAGAAGCACTAGGCAGTAAATATAACACATGTAAAGTAGAAACTAGTGTATTTATATGTCATATAATTTATAAAACATACTCATACCAGACATGTTAAGTCTGACCCTGTTGATTTCCCATGCAATCTCTTGAGTTTCCTCATTCAAAGAGGCAACTCGAGAAATTATATTCCAGGTGGAAAGCTTTATTTCAGTTGCATTAACGGATTAAAGAATGGACTGTTAGATGCTTAGAAGTTATTAAATGATTGCAGTGTTGTGTACATTTAAGATTTTTTTTTTATCGATTTAGTATTTTTGTGTGAATGCATAAGAGATTTGTTTTTGTTAAACTGTGACATTATGTATTAATTAAATTGTAAACTGGTTCAAATGTTTAAGTTCATATATTAAGTTGTAAACAGTGGATAATTAAATGTGTTCAGTGGATTTGTTAATAATCTATGTTTGTCTGTATTTTGTGCTGAAGAAAGGTCATGCCATATCAATAATATATGGATGTGGCTTTTCAAAAATAGCCAAAACCAAGCTGAGTGACTATTGGATAAGAGTTGGAATGATTATGGTCGAATATGTCTGTTTGATGTTGAATAAAATTGTTGTTTTGAAATTTTGTGTTCACTCTAGTGATGCTGAAATTAGTGTGGCATACAATTTGATGTATGCATGTGGCCATTTCATCACACCATAGGTTGTTATATAAAAATGAGCATGTTAAATATTAAAATAAATATCATATGTAGATTTATTCGTTGGTGGGATATATATGATATATATAAATAGGAATTTTGCATCAGTTTTGAATAAAGCTGGATAATGTATAGTACCGTTATACATAGTTGCCAATGCCCAATTGTTTTATGTACATGGCCATAGGATTCAATAGCAAAAATTCAGCATGGCATTATAAATAAGATATAATATAAAATGTTGTTATGTAGGTGCATATGCATGGTCTGTAACTTGTTTATATCCACATTTAAATGAATGAAGTGTATTTTTTTAGTATTCAATGTATAGACAATAAAAATAAGAACAAATATAAAATGAGTAGGTTGTGTATAGTAATCTGAAAATTCAAGTTACATTAGATTGTGTCTAATGTATATTTCTCAGTATGGGTAAATTGTGTAGGAAAAATGTATGTTTAAACTCTACTTTGGCTGTGTAGCGATTAGTTTACTTTAACTAATCAACTTGCTTTTACTTTTAACTAATACTCTGATTAACTAAGTAAAAGAGACTTATGTATCTTTATATGCATAATTTATGTTTTAATTTTGTATACCGATATTTTTATATCGGTTAAAGAATGGATCCTGAATATGTATGATTAAAGGGAGAAGTTGATCTTGTTTGTGTGAACTATAAATAAAAAAATATGGCGGAAATTTGGGGGTCGCTTCAAAGAGGCTAATTAAAAAAAAATTAGTGAGGACTAAGTCTAGGGGTGACTTATGTCAATTTGCATTTATTGGTTGGGGATTCGTATCAGTTAGTATTCTTTTTTATCA
The DNA here is from genome assembly GCA_030737875.1 of Allium sativum. Classification (NCBI taxonomy): domain Eukaryota; kingdom Viridiplantae; phylum Streptophyta; class Magnoliopsida; order Asparagales; family Amaryllidaceae; genus Allium; species Allium sativum. Next base: position 458,653,727 of record CM060909.1, read on the forward strand.
CACTACACCTAGGTCTCACGAGGAGGCAAAGGCACTCTTATACTAAACTGGGTAGTAAAGGGTCCAAGCGTGGTGGGTACGGGAACGTTCCGACGGGGCAATAAGTGTGTTGCACCGATTGGGGAAGATAAGACGCTATGATGCTAGCGATTTTTGTTATGTCCTAAAGTTAGTTAGTCAGGTCTAATAAACCCGGGACCATAATCGGCATAGGTTATCACAACTATGATTTAATCATTTAGGAGCTAATCTGTGACGATCCCAAAACCCCGTACGACGGTGTTAAGGATAATCATTGGAATATAACACATTAATCATCATTAGCAGAGTACAGATAATAGCATAAACAACAAATAGAATAATTTAGATAAATATGACAGCGGAATCATATATATATCACCACATCAGAGAGCACAGTGCAGGATACAACTTAGTGCATAATAATACATAATCAGTCTACATCGCCTGTGGCGGAATCACATAAATAGAGTACATAAACGAAACAACAGTCTACATCGCCTGAGGCGGAATCATAATACATATACAATAATGGTGGAAAAATCATAGTCATCACGGTGTAGTCAAGCCTCGCCATGAGCCAAAAAGTGCATCTCTGCTGCGGTGCCAAGCCAAAATATGCCATCTACCTGATACTAGGTTGCCCGTGTGAAAATAAGGGCACCCGAATTTACAAGGTGAAACAAACTACGAGTCTGTCATGGGACTGGTATGAGAAATCTACTTAACTAATTATACAACAACAATAAGGCAAATCAAAGGACCACGCCACTTTCGCGGAACGGGTTTACTCTAATGAGTGCTAGTGCATGAAATAAAGTAAATTTTAAATCATCACAATGTTTTTTATAAAAATGAAGCCATTATAAGACTCAGTTCCCATCACACAATGCAACGCAAGCCGGAGGATAGAGTTTTACCTTATAATGGCCAAGAAATGCTTGATACGTATAAAACAAAAGTGTTTGATATTATTACTAGTGCATATATGTTTCAAAAGCAAATTCAATCATAAATATCAATCCTAGACGGCATGGGTACCATATATCATGTTGCCATACTAGTAATACAATCACATCCGGAATTTCGTATTGGAAATTGGATTCCATCATGAGTCAAGGCAAGGGGAAAGCTCCTCTCTGTTCGAGACACTCTAGCAAATGTCCCAGGACCGCACACAACAATCCCTGGATCCTCCAAGGTCGGTCCTCTCTTACTTTTGAGGATTGGCAATTCCTGAACACACGTTTCCCGGTCCTTACAGACCTATAATCGAGGCGCCTCGCATTCCAACAATCACACAGGTGAAAAGTATGTATAAATGTCAGGGCGGGTAAGTCACTGACACCACCGTAGCTAGAAAGAAACGTCGTGCACTACTTGGGTCCTTCTCCCGTTTTTGACTCATACCGAGGTATGAGGCTCGCGAATCCACATTATACACAAAGCTACACCACATAGACAATGCTTTGGTCATCTACCACAAGACTTTGCTTTGCAACAGAAGCCTTGATCATATGCCACTTAGGCATGCCACGCAGGCAATTCACTCCATGCGACTGATTTCTATCGATATATAACCTCTGAGCTCGTACGTCTCAGAGAAGGGCATTAAGCAAGAGAATAAATTCTCCACCGCCAAATAGATATATATTTAATAGAGATCAATCAGCACAGAACAAAATCCAATGTCAGACACACAGTCCATTTACAAGTTCGTTCTGGGTTTGAACGAAGCCGGAAGCACCATATTCCTCGCATATCCGCACAATCAACAATACGTCCGGACGGTTACCACTTCAGCTCCTTCAAGGTAGCTACTCCAATCATGAGCATCAGTAGCGCCCATCCATCCAATGTGAAGATCGTCGGTCTTGAACTGTCTTCAACTCTTCGACTTCTCACCGTCGATCGATTATTTGAAATGAGAATGAACTCGGCCTTTTCAAATAATCCACATATATTTAGATTTTCAAATCAATTCTTCACATGGTTAAATTATTCAATATTCACATTTCAGTTTCTTAGTATAATTTTCATGTCAAACACATTCATCCATCAGATATCAAGCAAACCAAGCAAAATTGGTTTATTTCTATTCTATATCGCCTATGATATTTTATAACGATATATCGCCATTTTTATTTATTTAAAAACGATCGTATTTAATTAAACGACGTTTCAGGTCGTGCCGAGGCACTGACGTTGTTTTTCCCCAAATTTGTTTTACACATATCTGAAAATCTAACCGTTGGATCTTCACAAATTTTATATCATTAGAAAGATCTTTTCAAAACGAATCCAACGGATTCAGTTTTGGGAAAATCCAACGGTCGGATCACCCGCACTATTCGTTTGATGTTACGATTTCAAAATACGAACTGCAGCGTCGTTATTCGATTTAGTTTAATTATATTTATATTTAAATATAATCGATTCTGGCGCTGTTTTTCTTCAGATTTGAATTAAACATTCCAGACAATCCAACCGTTGGATCTTTACAAAATTGGTGTCGTTGGAAAGATATTTCCAAGGCGAACCCAACGGTTGCAGTTTCGGGAAAATCCGATGGTCGGATCTCCCGCATTAATCGTTTGAAATCACAGTTTCAAAACACGAACTGCACGGCCTCGATTCGTTTTAATTTTATTTATATTTATATATATATAGTTCATTTGGCGATTTCAATATCATTTTCACTTCAAATATTTCACTAACGCCTTTAAATTTTGGAAAATTTTGCCATAACCTCCTTTGTACGGGAGAGGCTGGGAAAATTCCCAAATAGCCACACGGGCGTCTCATCTCAAAAAGAAAAAGAAAAAGCCAAGCGGCTAGCCAATCTGCTCATAAAATCATCACCCAAGCAAAACAGTAAACATGTACCTATTTGTCGGGCACACAATTTATTCCTCTTCTCTAGCCTCTTTGCTATAACCTGTTCAATAATTATGCATGTACATATGTGCAGTTCTTATCACTTATCATTTTCCATTCAATTTCATATTTGATTCGATTTGGTTTAAAGTTACCATTCATTTCAATGTTGCATACATAAGCAAAAATCATATCATTAGCTAATTAATGAATATTTCAACTCATGCATGTTTATTAGAGCAAGTGGTTATTTTTAACCCTTCACATTTCATTTAAAAATGATATTTTTGGCGAACTAAAATATATTTCAACACATGATTATTTCATTTAGTTCCTATACATGTTAAAAATAATATTCATAACAAACAAATATTTATTTCAACACGTGTATATTTTTAGCAAATCACACACATGATAAAAATGGTATTTTTATCATCTAAAATATTTATTCAACACATGAATGTTTTTAACACTTCATATTCTCAATAAAAATGTAATTTTTATTGTTCGATCTTTTATTCAACACATGAACTTTTTCAACACACGCACTTCTCAACACATGAGTATTTCCACACATGGATATTTTATAAAGTTTGTACATATAAGAAAAATGTAAATTTTATTGTTGAAACCATTTATTTATAACACGAATATTTTACATACTTCTTATATATAATAAAAATGTGATTTTTATCGTTTAAACACTTTATTCATTCAACACATGAATTTAATTTTCAACACATGACTTCTCAACACATGAGCATTTCCACACATGGATATTTTATATAGTTTGTACATATAAGAAAATTGTAATTTTTATTGTTGAAACAATTTATTTATAACACGAATATTTTACATACTTCTCATATATAATAAAAATGTGATTTTTATTGTTTAAACACTTTATTCATTCAACACATGAATTTAATTTTCAACACATGAGCATTTCCACACATGGATATAGTTTCAACACATGACTTTAGTTTCAACACATGAAAATAATTTCAACATATGAAAATAATTCTAACACATGAATATTATTCAAAATTTCGGCAGCATAACGGCAGGGTAGTTAAAACCGGCACCGTCCCGAGTACGGCTCCTCGCTCTACCTTAAAACCTCTCGGTTTTTTACAATGGGGATTTCATACATCTAATTCGCATGCAGGCGAGTATGATTTTTCTTTTCCACAATTTATTTCAATCACAAATGGGTATTTTTCAACCACAACCAAACAATATCAACCACAAACAATTCTATCAACCATTCGCATTATTCACCAAATTTTTCACACCAATTCACAATCAATAAATATCGTCCATGGTTTGTGGACGAGGGGAGTATATATATATATATATATTCGTATATAAATATATTTTATTTCCATTCCAACACACATATCATTTATACAATGCATGTATAATTCATACTTCGCTCATATAACTTATACCACGCATGTATATGAGGTATACAACACGTATATAATTTATATTTCGCTTATATAATTTATACATCACATTTTAATTCACATTTCAGTTTAGAAATCTCACATTGGTTGTTGCTTTTCTAAAAATCCTAGCAGGCTCAGAAAAATCCCCGGACACTTCTAGACTGTAGAGAGCGTCGACACGGTCTCGATGTTTCCTGTTTCATCGAATTTCGTTAACACTCGATAAAGATATGATTTTTCAAAGTTTGCAACACTTAAAAGTGTTATTTTCAGTTTAAATATACCAAAGTCGATACCTTTCAACGTTTGTTTAAAACTAGGTTTTGATTTGTCGAACAAATGGTTGCACGATATTGGAATCAGCTTGTACCACATCGAAGAGCTACAAGAGGCGCTCAAAACGAGGGGACCCACGGTCAGATCGATCGCCTCAGGCAATGGCGGCGGCGGCGGAAAGGTCTGACGTTTGAGGAGGTGATTCGCGAAGCACAGGCGACGATATGGGGTGTGGTTGGTATTGATTTGAAGAGGGAGGAGAGAGCTTCGAAGTTTGGGTGGTGGAGGGGTCGATCGTTTACTGTGGCGGCGGGAAAATGGTCGAGAAGTTCGGAGTACGGTGTCCGTCGGGGTCGACGGCTGATACGAGGGTTTCGAGATATTTTTTATTATGAAAGGAGAAATCCTATTGGTCGATGGTTTTATTAAGTTTTCAAAATAGTGTTTGTCTACACGAACACCAATTCAAATCCAACGACTGTCGCCCCTAGCTAAATACCCCCATCCCGGACACAATCGGATATGTTTCATATGCCAGTTCAATTGTTACAGTCAGTTATTCTTCAAATTAAAATATAAAACATTCAAATTCTGTTCGAACGTACATTTCAATTTGCCAAGGCCACAAACTGATTCGAAAAATTCCAGAAAAATAAATCTAGCTATGTTTTGATGCTACGGTCCCAACAAAACTAGTTTCGCCGAATTCTTAGATCGTTTGAAAAATGGCCATTTTCTGGTCGATCCAATTTAACGGAAATTAACCAAACACGTTTTCTTTTGCCACGCTCACATACTAGCTTAAAAAATTATGAAATTTGAAATCTAGCAATAATTTGAAATCCCGGATCCAACAAAAGTGGTTTCGTCGAATTCTGAGGTCGTTTGCAAAATGTATATTTTCAAGGGCTATATACTCTCTATAGCGACCTTTCTGAAAATTCATTTGGCGATAACTTTTGATTCCCGCTATGAAACTTCGATTTTTCAGATTCATTAGAAATATATTCATAAATAGATTTAAATATTTTTGGTTTCACAAAAATCCGTTTTATTTTGCACCCGGTACAGTCAGTCAAAGTTTGAATTCAAATTTTCAAACTGCCTCACTATTTCCAATTCATTATTTTATTGAAATATTCTATTTCAATTGTTTAAATCCCTTTAAAGTATCCAATTTAAAATTTTTAAATTGGCTCGTATTTTCCGGGTTGTTACACAATCAATTGGTAGAATTAGATTATATCCTAATTTATAAGTTGTAGTAATTCGTGTAGAAATCGAATGATATGACAATCGACTATATTCCGGTTCTTATTTACTATTTTGAGCTTCAATTCATTATCCTATCTAGATTTCCTCTTTTATCATTCGTGCTAGTATTACTAAACTCACCAGGCTTCATGGCCGATTAGTTTTCTTTTTCTCTTCTTCCTTTCCTTCCCCTCAGGTTCTCAGGGTGGAAGATCTAGTGCTTGAGAGATCTTTGACCTAGCTCAGTCCTTTGAAGATTCTTATTTGTCTTATTCTTTGTGCTTACATGTACCTTTCCATGTCTTTTTTTTTTGCACTTGATGTTGAGGGATATTTTTTATTAGTACTCTAATTTTGTAGTTTTTTTATAAGACATCTATGGTTTTAGGACTTGTGATGTAATAACACTTCTTATTTTGTTTTAAATGGAATTTTAAGTTTTCCGTTGTGTTTTACTTATGTTGTCTTGTGAATTTATCCTCTGTGATGTTATCTTATACCTAAAATGCTTTATAATTCGTAATGAAATCCTTATATGGATAACGTTAAGAAATACAGGGTGTTATATTTGGTATCAGAGCCTAAGGTTACAAGATCAGTAAAAGAAAGTTTTTGTTTTAAAAGAAAAGTCTTTTAATGAAAAGTGTACTCAAAACAAAAAGGCTGTTTTTGAAAAATATACCCTCAAGTCAATTACAATATTCCCTTCTTGAATTCTTCTCTTTTCTCCATTTGCAGCATGTCCAGGGCTCCAAATTTTTTGGAGGGTATCCTCATTCCTATTTGGTTCCATGGATATGGAGAAGCTACGGCACCAGCTGAAGGGCAAGGAACGCCAAAGCTCCTGCTCCAGCCATGGTGTCTCCTCGTAACCTACCATCAGCGACTGGTTTCCTTAAGCTTTGGAAGGATTTCACTACACTTGGCAACAAGGCTTTTCTTGGTTCAGAGACTTTACGGTTAGGTTTGGGAGGAAGTTTCTATCTTTGGCAGAGAAGGGCATACGATTGGAGAAATTTCCAGTCTTGAGGCAGGGAGGCCTTTCAGTGAAAGAATACGTTAATCAGTTTAATGAGCTTGATAGATTTTGGATGGATTTAGTGAAGAAGGCTATGAGGTTCGCTAAGGGTTTGAATCAACCGCTACAGGTAATTTCTATGACTCATAGTCCCATGGGAGCTACGTTTGAGAATCTTGTAGAGAGGGCGCTTATGCATGACGATGGAAAAGATGATCTTGTGGAAAGTAAAACTAAGTGGCTAACGATAATCCAGGGAAGAAGAAATGGTGGCCCAAAAAAGTTAATAAGAAGCCGAAAAAGGCACAGATTAAGAAAGAGGTTAAGTGCCATGGATGCGGCATGACATGTCATTTTGTAAAGGACTGCAGAAAGACTGCTAAGAATGGAAGCTTCGTTAATTGTAAACAGCAAGGTCATTATAGCAAGCAGTGCCCTCAGAAACAAGGGCAAGGAGCTGATACATCAGGAGCACAGGCGCATGCATTAGAGGCAACACAAGCTAGTTCTAGTTTAGATTGGCGTAGGAAGGTCATAGACAAAGGTTTGATCTCTCTTTATGACTTTCCAGTTAGCACCTTATTTGATTCTGGCACTTCATATTCGTTCATTTCTACTTCATTAGTCGATTGTGTGCACCTTAGTATATCTCTTGTTTCTGATCCAATAGTAGTTTCAAATCCTATAGGAGGTTCAGCTTATTTATCTATAATGTGTAAGGGTTTAAGACTTTCTATTTTAGGGTCGAGTTTGATTGTAAAGCCTATGTACTGGGGTTATCGGATTACGGTATTATTCTAGGGATGGATTGGATGGCTATGTATTGTGTCATTCCTGATTGCAGGAGGAGGGCAGTGAGATTGATGATTTATCACGGTAGGGCCCCGAGATATCTTGCGACCCGCAAGGGTTGATCATGTTGAGCTTCTTAGAGTCTCTAGATACTTCTATCAACGATCCTGGCTTGGTACCCGTAGTGAGAGATTTTCTGAACGTATTTGAGGATGTGAAAGGACCACCGCCGAGGCGGGAGATCAACTTCCGGATCTACTTAATGTCAAGTATGTTGCAATGCTCGTATGTTACATGGCTCTGAGGGAAAGTAAAGAATTAATTAAGCAGGTGGGTGAGTTGTTGGAGAAAGGTTTTGTTAGACGGAGTTTATCTAAGTGGGGAGCACCAGTCGTATTTGCTAATAAGTTAGACAGCTCTCTCTAATTATGTGTAGATTATAGAGAATTAAACAAGCTCACGAAGAAGAGCCGACACCCACTACCTCGGATAAATGATTTGTTTGTTCAGTTGGTAGATGCATTCGTTTTCTCCCAGTTAGATTTGGAAACTGGGTTTCATCAGCTTCGAGTTGTAGATGATAGTGTGGATAAGACAACATTTAGGACTCCATATGGGTTTTTCGAGTGGTTGGTTATGCCCTTAGGATAACCAATGTACTAGCATATTTTGTTAATTTGATGATCCGATTATTTAGAGGGTTCCTAAATAACTTCGTGGTGGTGTTTGTGGATGACATTTTGATATTCTCGAGAGACGAGGAAGAGCATGTACAACAATTGGCATAGGTTCTCCATAATCTTCATGCCCATCAGTTAAAGGAAAAATTCGTGAAGTTCCATTTTTGGCGTAAGGAAGTGAGGTTCTTGGGTCATGTAGCTTCAGGAGATAGTATGGCAGTGGATCCCTCTAAAGTGGTTGTTGTGCAAGATTAGAAGGTGCCCAAGAATGCGACTGAGGTGCGGAGCTTTCTAGGTTTGGCAGGGTTTTATCGGAAATTTATCAAGAACTTCACACGGATTTCAGCTCCGCTTACCCGCCTTACTAAGAAGAGTTTGGTATTCTCATGGGACGTGGATTGTGAGAGTCCTTTATGAGATCAAAGGCTCTCACGAATGCTCCAGTGTTGACTCTTCTAGACGAATCTAAGACGTTCATGATGTATACAGATGCTTGTGGTACAAGATTGGGTGTAGTCCTAGTGCAGGAGGGTAGGGTTGTTTGTTATGGGAGAATAAAACTATGGGTGCTCGAGAAGAATTATCTTACCCATGATTTGGAGCTAGCAGCCATTGTCTTTTCCCTTAAGTCTTGGAGACACTACTTGTTGGGCAAGAGGCTTGAGCTATACATGGATCATAAGTAGGGCTGGCAATGAATCCCCGAAAAATCTGAAATCCGTCCGCATCCATATCCCTAAAAATGGATAAATCCGGTATCCGAAAAAGTGGATGCGGATACGGATATGAAGGTATCCATAACCGAAAATTATTGGCTTGTTTTTTGTCAAAATTTTACCTTATTTTATATGTATTTTAGCATAATAAACAATGATAATTTATTGTTTTGTTAAGCTAATAATTTATATATTATGCATTTAATGCATATTAACTGCTCAAAACTGTTTAATATCATTTCCTTACTGATTTCTTATACTTTTATAATTCATGACATTAAAAAATATCATGTTAAACCTAGAATTTCAATTTATGTTTCTTTAATTATTGATCATTAGCGGATAAGTTAATTATCCGATATTCGTCCATATCTGCGGATATGGATATCCGATATTAGTTTCGGATACAGATGCAGATATGGCACTATCCGCATCCTAAACTATCCGTTGACAGCCCTAATCATAAGTCTCTCAAGTATCTATTCTTGCAAAAGGATCTTAACTTGAGGAAACATCATTGGATGGAGTTTCTAGTATCTTATAATTTCGAGATTCCTTGTACCCCAGGTAAGGGGAATGTAGTAGCGGATGCTCTAAGTAGGTAGAGGATGGCTTTGAATCCATTGTTCTAAAGTGGCAAATTTTAGAGTTTATCTCATCTTTCAATTTCAAACCGTCTACGGATTATGCACCAGGATTATTAGCATCGCTTGGGGTGTAACCTACTCTTTTGGGACGATGGACTGGATCCAGCCAACGTGACGATAGTAAGTAGACAATATTCTGGACTAATTAGATAGAGGCGATACCTCTAGACACCTTTCTAGATACTCAGTGGATAAGAAGAGGTGGCTATGCCATGATGGCAGGTTATGTATAGCCCGCAAGGGTGATGTGATCCCATCACTCTCAGATGACCATCCATCTGGGAGGAGACAAGATGTATAGGGACATGAAGAGGGTTTTCTATTGGAAAGGGACGTGATAGATTTTGTAGCTAGATACATATCATGTCAAAGGGTTAAGGCTGAGCAAATGAAACCAGACAGATTATTTCATCCCTTAGAAGTGCCTTATTGGAAATGGGAGAGCGTCTCGATGGATTTCGTATATGGGTGGTCGTGGAAGGCAATACCAGCATTTGGGTGATCGTGGATAGATTAACCAAGAACGTTCATTTCATCCCAGTCAAGAATAAGAGGATGGTAGTTGGATTGACTTCGATATATATTTGAGAGAGATTGTCAGGTTTTATGCAGTCCCTAAGAGTATTATTAGTGCTAGAGACCGCATTTTACCTGCAAGTTTTGGGGGAGCCTGCGGGAGGCATTGGGAACATAGATGAGACTTAGTATTGCATACCACCTCAGACTGATGGATAGACCGAGAGGGTTAATCGAATTCTTGAGGATCTATTAAGGTTGTGCATTCTAGACTTCGAAGGAATTGGGAGGATCATCTTTCCTTGGTTGAGTTTTCTTATAACAATAGCTACTTGGTAAGTACTGGCATGGCGCCTTTCGAAACTTTATATGGACAACCCTGTAGATCACCATCTTATTGGTAGGAGACTGCCGATAGACTTCTTCTTAGATCAGAAATGACCAGAAAGACCTCAAATAAGATTGAGTAAATTCGGAAGAGAATGAAGGCGACTCAGGAAAAAAAGAAATCTTATGCGATAGGAGGAGATCAGATCTTGAGTTCAGTGTGGGATACACGGTCTTTATCAAAGTATCTCCCCTTAGAAACGTGGTATGGTCGGATCAATGGGAAAATTAGCACCAAGGTTCGTAGGAACATTTCCGATAGTAGAGAGGATTGGTCAGATGGCCTATAGATTTCAACTACCAAAGAGACTGACAGCGGTTCATGATGTATTTCATGTCTTGCATCCGAGGAAATGCCTAAACGATTCTGCATTGATACTAGAGCCGAGCACTTTGGAGGAGGTTGAGGTCGAGAAGGAGGCTTCTGTCAGACGAATACCAACAAGGATTCTGAGAAAAGGAATTTAAGAAACAAGGAAATTAGACTCCTCAAGTTCCAGGGGGAGAGGACAACAGCGAAGCGACATGGGTACTTGATCGAGGAGAAGATTCACGCATCTTTTCCATTCCTTTTTAATAGTACGCTCTCAAACCTTTCTTAGTTTTGAATTTGATCCTTATTATTCTCTTATCGTTTGAATTAGTGAGTCTCAGAAAATCCTATGGATGGTAGGACATGGTTTAAACATGTTATTAGGACATGTTATGATTGATGGATTCAAGTGGATGCAAGTATTTGCTAGTGGATGCAATCGATGCATATACACACATTATGCATTAATTAGTGATCGACATATATGACACTAACATAACCACATATGGATGTGTGTGCACTTTTTACACACCTTTAATTTATGGATGAAAATTTGATGTTTATCATATGAATGTTGCATTTTATTGATGATGGTTGTAGCATGCATATAGAACCTTATGTACCATTAGGATTCTCTTGCATACATCTTGGATGCACGGAATTGACATAAATTGCATAAAAGGGGGTCGACAAAATCAGTAGACCATCAAGTATCTTTTATTAGTTAGAGAAATATACACTACACTATCGCATATGTTCATGAAAAGCATTAGAAATCCCAAGAACAATGGATGCCTGTGATTGGTGGGTAAGTAGATGGGCGTAGATGATGTTGTGATAATGACAATCTTCTAGTCTTGGAGATTTCGGGGACGAAGTCCTTTAAGGAAGGGAGAAAGTAACAACCTAAAATTTAATAGAGCAATTTAAATTAAAAGATTAATAAAATAAGTATTAATCAGAAAAATGTTGGGAAACAGGCAATAAGCATTGGAGGTTGCATCATTTAGTTTGTTACAAAGTTCTGGCTAAGATAGACATTTGATTTGATAAAATTGAACTTATAACAGTAAAGATATTAATGAAAGAAGTTTGAAATTCAAATTTTAATAATCATCAAATTAAGCATAATTTAATCATAGAGTAAATCAGGTTCAGATGGACGACCTAGCCCATAGCTGGGTCGACCAGGAGATCGACCCAGACCACAAGTGAGTCAATCTACCTGAGCGACATGTGCAACCTGGTGCGCACGTCTTTGATGGATTATGATGGGTTTCAGGGTACGTTATTATAGAGAGCTCCTAAATCTGATAGCCTAAAATCTTAACCTAAAATCCAACGATCTATAATACCCTAGCTCTATTATAAATATGCTCTAAACCTAACCTAATTTTCACTACTCTATTCTCTGCCTCCATCTCAAATATATTTCTAATGGAGTACTGAAGCTTGGGTTTTTCCATATGTTTTGGAGAATATTCACAGATAGAGATTACCTACCGAGGCTAGATTGAATTGCTTTAAAACTGTGAGTATATTTCGGTAATTACAAGATTTAGTGCAAATTGAGGTTTTTCTTGACAGTGTAATAAGTTGCAGATTTCTTCTTATTTTTATTTTCCTTTCTGTTAATAATCTATGTAATCAGATTTCTTTTTTATCCTTTTTTCTTTCGGATTCGGTATTCTACTCTATTACTGTAATTTTTATTCAGTTTATCTATACCCCTTTTTCTTTATATGTAATTTCTTTATAGTTCAGTTTCAGCCTATTTTATTTTAGGTTTGTTCTTATTATTCTGAGCCCAGGCCATCCGATAGCCTAAGCCACTATTCCTTTTATTATGACGTTGAGTGTAGGCCTTCATGTGCCTAAACCATTTATTTCTTCTTACTTATGCGTTGTTTGGGTTAAAATATGAAATTTAGTATAAAAGCGCAGAAAGGATAATTTGGGATTATTGGAATTATGCAATAAAGATAATTGGACTGTAACTCCGATAAACTGAATAAATGATATTTAGATAGATGTTAATGGCATGGGTTGGGTTGCACAGTGAAATTAAATTAAAGAAATGTTTATTGACAACATGTAGATTGTAGTTTATGATATACAAAAGTTACATAAAGAAGATAGGCTTGTAAAGTTAAATTTGCATTAAGTTTAAAATAAACAAATGGATAACATGTACAGTGGGGGTCCGTTTCGACAGCGACGGCTAACTAGGGAAAATAAGGGGATCGTAGTATTGATTCGTTCCAATAGTAAGAGGTAGGCTGATTAGGATAAATAAGAGGCCAATTAAAATAATTAGCAGGGGCTAAGTCCAAGGGTAACTTATGTCAACTTGCATTTATTGGTTGGGGATCCGTATCGGTCATCATTCCTTTTTTATTACGCTACACTGAGGTCTCACGAGGAGGCGAAGACACACTTTTACTGAACGGGTAGTAAATGGTCCAAACGTGGTGGGTACGGGAATGTTCCGGCGGGGTGATGAGCGTACATTGCGCTGATTGAGGAAGATAAGACGTTGTGACGCCAATGATTTTCGCTATGTCCTTAGAGCTGACTAGTTTTCTTTTTCTCGTCTTCTTTTCCTCCCCCCCCCTCCCCACCCAAAGTTCTCAGGGTGGAGGATCTAGTGCTTGAGAGAGATCTGACCCAGCTCAATCCTTTGAAGATTCTTAATTTTCTTATTCTTTGTGCTTACATATATCTTTCCACATCTTGTTTATTTTATGTACTTGATGTTGAGGTATACTTTTTATTGATACTCTGATTTTGTAGTATATTTTTATGATACAATTATGGTTTTATGACTTGTAATGTAATAGCACTTCTTATTTTGTTTTAAATGAAATTTTAAGTTTTCCGTTATGATTTACTTTTGTTGTCTTGTGAATTTTAGCCTTTGTGATGCTATCTTATACCTAAAATGCTTCATAATTCTTAATGAAATCCTTATATATGTAATGTTAATAAATATGGGGTGTTACGTTTGGTATCAGAGCCTAAGGTTACAAGATCAATAAAAAAATGCTTTTGTTTTAAAAGAAAAAGTCTTAACCATGCATAAGAAAAAGTCTTAACCATGCATATAACAACTACAAGTTAGTAAACATATAACTTAATTATTAATTAGCCACAACTTGTAATTGTTATATGCACAGTTAAGAATTCGTACTATTCCTTTCACTATGGGCTCGCAAATACTCCATTAGTTAGTCACGCAACTGAAAGTGTATCATCTGATCTTCAATATGCTACACCATGAAAATATATTCCTTTATTTAGTTAATGCTTCTATTTGGTCTTTTATTCGAAATCTTAAATGTGTTTGGGTAATTTTCCTTTGGTTTTTATTTCGGACTCTACACTGATCTTATGATTTATTATACAAGCATACATACACTTGAATAGAATTCTTACATCATGAAATCAGGTAAGATTTCTAAAATATAAAAATCTTGCTTATAAGAGATCGAACATTCATTCTACTTTCCATAGTTTTCCAGTTTTTCAGTCAAAATAACTCTCTTCATCATTTGTTGGTACGCTACAACCATGCATTAAGGTTCTTCATTTTTGGAAAATGCCATCCACAAGGTAATATCTAGTTTGATGCAAAATATCACTAACTGTGTATGTAACGTCTGTTAATATCTCGTTTGAAGGTTCAAAGAACAAGTATGATTGTTTTAGACATTTATATCATTTAACGAACCTAGAACTCTGAAGAAAACATGTCAAATCCATAAGTTATCAATGGCAACTACTTCTAGAATTATTGTTGGCATCATTTTATGTTCAATGGACATCCCTTTCCAACTATTTAGGTTGTTTTTTCAAGCTCAATGCATGCAACCCAAAAATTTAAGCATACTTGGAAATCCTCTAGCTTCTCCTCTAGCTGGTATTCTGGCATTGTCATTTGGTCTCAGTGTTTGTAAGTATTTATTTTTGAACTATTTTATCATTGTCTTATAGAATTCCATCGTGCACTCTATCACGGTGACGACGTAATCTAAACTATTCGTCCAGTTGATCACTGGTGTACACCATATTTTAACATATGTAAAGCAAAATAAATTTTAATTCGGGGCAAAATTCAAAATTCTAGTGCACTATTCAACATATAAGTGAAATATGAGTTGTTTTCATGGAGTTTGAGATAAATCATAGAGAAAACATCTGGGCCCCTGCAAAATCGACAACTGAACAATGTTATATCGTAGATTGGGTTATTAATGCAGTAGTCCTTTATCAGCCTTTCATGTCCATCTTCGTGGTCCCGTCTTACAAAAGTAACTAAAAAATTCCAAGCACAGTACCACGGTGATTGCTTATTGGTCCATAATCAAAAAAGTAGGAATATCATGCTATTTTGTTGATCTATGGTTTCGTTGTCAGTTTCATGTTCGTCGTTGATGTTTTGGTTCATCAATTGGTTGTACTGGTAGTAAAGGTAAGGATTCATTCTTGTTGAGAGGAGTACATAATTTGAATTCTTAGTTTCCTTCGACTTATTGCAGTTATGCGATGAGGTAGCTCAAAATGAGAGTATATATAAGTTTAGATAAGGTTTACATTTTCATATGCCAATGTATGGTTAACAATTAAACAACATGGACAAGGTGTGCGTTTGCTCGCCATTGGTGTAGTGTATGCTCGCATATGTTAATCAATGTCTATGAATTGTATAAGCTAATTACGACATGGGTACATCATACGTTTTCATGTCAATGCAACAGTGTACACTTGCATATGTCAATTAATGTCTATGATCACACATGCACATGTATAGTTAAAGATTGGGTGTCCTGGATACAATGTATACTTGCACATCAATGTTATAGTGTGTACTTGCACATGCCAACCAATGTCTAAGGATTGCACATACTAGTGTATAGTTAAGGATCGCACAACATTGAAATGGTGTATGCTTGAACGTTAATGCTCCAGTGCCCACTTGGTCATGTCAATCAATGTCATAAATTGCACTTGTCGATGAATGGTTAAGGATTGCACAACATGGATACCATGTATGCTTGCATGTCAATGCTATATATACGCTTGCACGTGTCAATCAATGTCTATAGATTGCATATGCCAATGTACGGATAAGGATTGCACAACATGGATACAGTGTATTTTTGCACGTCAATGTTACAATGCATACTTGCACATGCCAATTAATGTCACGGAGTGCACTTGCCAATGTATAGTTAAGGATTATGAAGCATGGATACGATAAACGTTTAGACGTCTGTTATGCAAATATTGCACAAATGCGGAAACACAATAAGCAGGATCTAGATTTGCCAATTGAACACCAATCTAATCTGATAGCAATTATTCTATTACATCAACAAAATAGTAAATAACTATAGCAGAGAAATAAAGAGACACAATATTTATACTGGTTCCACTATCCTCGAGATAGTGTACGTCCAGTCCAACAGAGAGAGATTTTATTCCACATGAGAGAATTACAAGAGATTACAAAATAAGAGTTTACATATCCAAACCTCAATCAGGTTTAACAAGAAGAGACACCATTAGGGATCACTGGCTCCAGGCCAGGATGGGTTTACACTAAAGTCTACCCCTCAACATATAGCCAGTTCAAATCTATGTGAGTCGTCAATTGAATTACCAACATATGGTAATAATATAATGGAGGAAAATTACCATAACAACAAATGTGCAAACATAGGAAGTAAATCAATCTATTTCTTTAGCATAAATGGAAGAAATTAATCCCTTCATTTATTTGTCTACCACCTCATCAAATGCAATCAATGCATTCCCATTATAAAAATATTTACTTTCCATTCTTTGCAAATTTGTTCCAATCAATTTGTGATTTTGTATCACTAAATTTAACACTCCACCTTGATGCAAAATCACATATCTCCAGCACCCCACCTTGAGTCAAATTCTCTTCTCATCATAAAACTCTTCAATAGAACTCCACCTTCAATCAAAGTCTCACAACAAGATACACCAAAAAATGAATATTTACCAAATGGGTTCCAGCAAAGCCACCTCCATCACACAATTGTTAACAAGCTCAGACTACGTCCCCGCCCGCCAACAAAATGTTGCAAATATCCAAAACAAAAAAAGGCAGATTCCAAAGTAATCTCAACACCACCAAGACCAAAAAAAATATTCTCCCAATTAAAACAAACCTCAATTTCAAGGCAACGAGATACACCCAGTCGATTTGAAAGGACTACGACCACACCTCAATTACAAACACAACCCACCGCCTGCAAAAGATGCATCTACCACCTGACCTGCACCGTGCATCAACCAACGGTCTAAAAAATGCTTGTAATACCACAAGATCTCCATCGTCATTGTGGATTTCAAAACTCGACATCCGTCTTTCGTTTGACATGATCTCTTCATCTCCGGGATCCTTCGAGCATCATCAACATCTAGACCCTTGTTGATACCATGATCCTCCACCTTAGGACCGTAAGCAGTGACCATATTAACATCTCCACCTTGCTATGGACTAGGTTCTTCAACCGTCACCCGCCTTCTTCTTCGTCTTCTTCCATCTTCCCTCATCTATATCAGAGGGCTTCTTAACAATAAGCTCCATATCACGTCAAAGTTCCCAGATTGGAATGCTCTTCACTCTCGACATAATCTCCTCCACCAAAGTCTCCTTTTCTCCAAAATAGTAATAGCATAATCACCACTAAATCTACCAACCTTTGTAGAAATAATTGATGCACAATTTAAAACAAATCGCCTCGCTCTAATACCAATCTGTTGTGCAAATATTGCACAAATATAGAAATTCAATAAATAGGATCTAGATTTGCCAATTGAACACCAATCTAATCTGATAGCAATTATTCTATTACATCAACAAAATAGTAAATAACTATAGCAGAAAAACAAAGAGACACAATATTTATACTGGTTCCACTATCCTCGAGATAGTGTACGTCCAGTCCAACAGAGAGAGATTTTATTCCACATGAGAGAATTACAAGAGATTACAAAATAAGAGTTTACATATCCAAACCTCAATCAGGTTTAACAAGAAGAGACAACATTGGGGATCACTGGCTCCAGGCCAGGATGTGTTTACACTAAAGTATACCCCTCAATATATAGCCAGTGCAAATCTATGTGAGTCATCAATTAAATTACCAACATATGGTAATAATATAATAGAGGCAAATTACCATAACAACAAATGTGCAAACATAGGAAGTAAATCAGTCTGTTTCTTTAGAATAAATGGAAGAAACTAATCCCTTCATTTATTTGTCTACCACCTCATCAAATGCAATCAATGCATTCCCATTATAAAAATATTTACTTTCCATTCTTTGCAAATTTGTTCCAATCAATTTGTGATTTTGTATCACCAAATTTAACATAACTGTTATGATTTTTGTGCGCAGCGGAAGCTTGACAAAATACCAAGAAAAATTGGATCTTTATCACTCAATCACTTGAAGATGAATTTGATTGAAAAAATAAACAACACCACAAATAATATCGGAAATATGAGCACATGATATTCCACCCAACCACCCTCTTTATCGATTCACTAATAAAAATTGTTTACAAACGATATCAACTATCGTTACAAATAATTACAACTTGAACCAATAACCTTATTAAGAAATAGGTAGAGAATATCTGATGGCTAAATAATTTGAAGGAGAACACTCAATTTGGAATACCTAGAATGATCACTCTTGGTGGCTCTCACCACCACTCTTGGTGGCTCTCTCCTACACCTAATGACGATGTTAGCTAACCCTTTTTATAGAGAGAATTGCTTTATGCCCAAGAAAACTTGGCATCCAAATTATCTTCATATTTGTTATAAAACTATTTGGATAAGCACCAAATATCCTTGCAATAAATGTCCACAAATATAGCAATCAATATCTCTCCATAAAATCTAGCACCAAATCTCTTCATCAAATCTAGCAACAAATCTCTCCACAAAATATGTAAGATTATATGTTGCCCAAAATTGTGATTTTCGTATCACCAATTTCAACATTCCACCTTGATACCAAATCACAACATCTCCTCCACTCAAACAATAGCCCCTTAGCTCTCACTTTCAACCTCTTCTTTCTCAATTAACACCATCTCGATTTTAACGGCTACGAGATAAAACCATCATGTCTTCTCTTCAAGTCCAGGCTCAATTGATTTACAGGCTCAATTACACATTCTTGATTTCATCAGACCATAAGATTACCTAATTGATTTCCAGGCTCAATCACACCTTCTTGATTTCATTAGGCCACAAGATTACCTAATTGATTTCCAGGCTCAATCACACCTCCTCTTTATCGATATACGCCTACCACTTGATCCCTCTTCAACTACATGGATCCCTCGAGAATTATCAACATGAAGACAACAATCGATAACATGATCCTCAACGGATCCTCAACAGTGATCAAAACCAACCTCTCCACCTTGCTGCGGACTAGGTTCTTCATTCCAAATTCTTAAAATATCCTACTCCACAATAGCCATCCATGAAAGCAACATCATCTCCGACATCTACAATCTTCAATCCAAAATCACTCCAAGTTATGCGATGAACTGGCTCCGATACCAAACTGTTATGATTTTTGTGCGCAACGTAAGCTTGACAAAATGCCAAGAAAAATTGGATCTTTATCACCCAATCACTTGAAGATGAATTTGATTGAAAAAATAAACAACACCACAAATAATATCGGAAATATGAGCACACGATATTCCACCCAACCACCCTATTTATTGATTCACTAATAAAAATTGTTTACAAACGATCTCAACTATCGTTACAAACAATTACAACTTGAACCAATAACCTTATTGAGAAATAGGTAGAGAATATCTAATGGCTAAATAATTTGAAGGAGAACACTCAATTTGGAGTAGCTAGAATGATCACTCTTGGTGGCTCTCACCACCACTCTTGGTGGCTCTCTCCCACACCTAATGAAGATGTTAGCTAGCCCTTTTTATAGAGAGAATTGCTTTATGCCCAAGAAAACTTGGCATCTAAATTATCTTCATATTTGTTATAAAACTATTTGGATAAGCACCAAATATCCTTGCAATAAATGTCCACAAATATAGCAATCAATATCTCTCCATAAAATCTAGCACCAAATCTCTTCATCAAATCTCGCACCAAATCTCTTCATCAAATCTAGCAACAAATCTCTCCACAAAATATGTAAGATTATATGTTGCCCAAAATTGTGATTTGCGTATCACCAATTTCAACACTCCACCTTGATACCAAATCACAACATCTCCTTCACTCAATCAATAGCCCCTTAGCTCTCACTTTCAACCTCTTCTTTCTCAATTAACACCATCTCGATTTTAACGGCTACGAGATAAAACCATCCTGTCTTCTCTTCAAGTCCAGGCTCAATTGATTTACAGGCTCAATTACACCTTCTTGATTTCATCAGGCCACAAGATTACCTAATTGATATCCAGGCTCAATCATACCTTCTTGATTTCATCAGGCCACAAGATTACCTAATTGATTTCCAGGCTCAATCACACCTCCTCTTTATCGATATACGCCTACCACTTTATCCCTCTTCATCTACATGGATCCCTCGAGAATTATCAACGTGAGGACAACAATCGATAACATAATCCTCAACGGATCCTCAACAGTGATCAAAACCAACCTCTCCATGTAACAACCCGAAAATCTGGGCCAGTTAAAAAATTTTATTTTGGCAATTTTAGTGAATTTTGAACATTTAAAATAGATTATTTTAAATAAAATCAACGAGAAATTTAATTTGAATATAATTCGAATGTATATATTATATACGTCGTCGTTAGAATATAAATATTTATATATAATTATAAAAGGAATTGAAAATGGCGCGGTAGTTCGATAATTCAATTTCAAACTTCAATTGAATGTACCGGGTGCAAAACAATCCGGATTTTAGTGAAACCAAAAATATTAGAGTCTAGTTGAGAATATCTTTCCAACGAATCCGAAAAATCGAAATTTCATAGCGGGGATCAAAAGTTATGCCCAGTTGAAAATTCAGAATAGTCGCTATGTAAATTACATACGGCGCCAAAAAGTCATATTTTGCATACGGATGAATTTGGACTCGAAACCACTTCCATTGAGTTCAAAATGCCGTTTAGAACTCCGAAAAGTATAAGCTTCGATATATTCCGATATCCGGAATAGTGGCAATTGGCAGGAGCTGTTCGATTAACAATACATAGCCCTTAAAAAGTGAAATTTTGCATATGAGCTCAGAATTCGACGTGATAAATTTTTATGGATTCATAATGACAAATTATTGTTATATTCCAAAGGGCGCGTCGAACGGAGTCAGTATGTGGCCGTGCGAGCTAAAACAGTTCAGGATAAAACGAGCAGTCATTTTACAAAGGAACATTACTGATACGACCTCAGAATTCGATTCTACTTTTTTTTATGGATTCGTATCGTCTAATAATAGTTAAATCCAAGAGGACATGATTTTTGGAGTTAGTGTGTGAGCGTGCGAGAAGAAAAGGTGCGCCAAAATCGCATTTTTGAGCAATATCTGAGCATATTCGTGATTTTTTTTGAATGGTCAAACGAACTCGGAATTCGACGAAACTTGTTTTGTTGGATTCGTCTTCACGTCTACTATCTCGTGTCCGAAATCCGCGGCGATTGGAGTTCGTTAGCGTTCGGGCGATACACGAGAAACTAGCATATAATCACTTTTACTCCATTTCTCTCTTCATAATTTCACTTCTATCTTCCTCTTCAAAAAAGAAAAAATGGCTTCCTCCTCCAAGAGGGCTGTCGCCCCTCCTCCACTGCCACCACCACCTCTGGCCGCCACCTCCTCCCACCGGCGCCACCTCCTCCTCCTCTCTCTCTCCTCCTCTTTCCCTCTTCTAATTTGCAACCCTAGGCCCCAACCACCAACCACCACCACCGTGGGCCCCTCCACCACCGCCACCACCCACCAGCACCCTCCCCACGCCCAATCAGGCCCAGCACCGCCACCCCCTAGCCCAGCTCCGGCCGTGGGCCCCGCTACACCAAAAAAAAATCCATTTTCACCAAAAATCACGTTTTGCAAATAACACCCTGTCACCATTTCGCGAATAACTCCCAAACCGTGCGTTTCTAGCCAAAGTTCCTCAAGACCAAAGTCGAAGAGCACGATTTTCTCTTCGATTTGGTATATGATAAGTCCTATTTTGCATTGCGGAGTTGTCGGGAAAACGCATCCGAAGTCTGCTGTTCAAACACTGTCAAAATGCTGTCTTTTCGCGATTTCCGGCGAAATGGCACATTTTCGGTAGGAAGACCACTAGGCAAAAGTTGTTCAGAATGGCGTGCTTGTGCTAGAAAAAAAGATGGTGTGAAGATTGAAGCTCATTTGCAAATTCTGAAGTCAGAACAACAAATCCGGGCGATAGAAAATATTGGCTACGGGCAACGAAAGTGATGAAATGCGAGAACGACGAAGATTTCTACTTAAGAAGAGTCGAGATGATTGGATTAGCTATCGGTGAGAACTTCTCACTCTAAATTTCTTTTTCTATTTATATATATATATATATATATATATATATATATATATATATATACTAGGATGCAGACGGTGCTTAGCAGCACCCGACACCCGTCATCCATAGACCATGGATGACTTGTTTGTTAAATTATTTGGTTGTGTAGTTGGTTAGATTATTTGGTTTGAATTGAATTATTTGGTGAATTGAATGGATTTGATTGATGTGTGAATGGCGTGGGCCTTCACTAGACCGGGGATAAGGCTAGGCCTCGTCCCGTTTCTAGTATCGTGCCGTTATGCCGCCGAAATTTTCTAAAATATGTTAGAAAAATAAAAATATCATTTTATTGAATAAATGAACTGAATAGAAATTCATGTGTTAAAATAAAATGTTTTATCATTAAAAATATAATTTTTAACGTGAAAGTGAATAAATGAATATTTATAAACAAATCGGCCGATTTGTTTATATACACTGATTTGACTGATATCGATTGGGTCGATAAATTTTACACGTCACTCAACTGCACAACTAAGATCTGTGTTTGATTGTTTGAAACCCCACACGGGTGTTGGGATGAAATTTGAAGTTCACTCATCTTGATTGATTAAATATGTCGATCGATCGATTGACAGGCTGTTATAAGCGTCAGATATCTATATTTGATGCTTATACAGTGTAGTGCACTTTGGTTGATGGTTGATTATTTTTCAATGCTATTATATACGTGGGATGTCTGAAAATCCATATAATTAACATTATATGGTGATTGATTGGGCCTCATTCCAATCGGGAAAATAATGAATATTATAAAAGAAAATTCATGTGTTGAATATAAAAATAGTCATGTGTTGACGATGATTATGGGTTGAAACTATTCATGTGTTGAGTGAAATATTTTAAATAATAAAAATTACATCTTTATCATATTTACGATTAGAATCTACTTTACGGTGGAGTCTAATTAAAATCAAACGATAGCTACCATAGTTTTATAAAATATTTTACATAACAAAAATAGTGATGTGTTGACAGTACTCATGTGTTGAGATTAGTCGTGTGTTGAAAGAAATATAGATTCATGTGTTGAATGGGATAAATATTCATTTGTTGGATAGAATAAAGAAGTTTTGAAAAATATAAAGCCGTGTTGATTAGAGATGCGTTATTTTGACGCGAACGATATTTATATCGATTTTATTCGTTGTATAATGAATATTGAAAAGTGATTTCAAAATTAAATATTTTGAAATGAAATTCAAATTGAATTAGATTAAAATTCGAATTGAATAGGAAGCGAATTTGAATTCGAATAAAATAGAAATGAATTCAAATTGAATTAAATTGAAATTGAAATTTAAAACGAACTGAAATTGAATTGAAATCAATTTGAAACGAATTCGAATTGAATCAAATAGAAGGTAAATTCGAATTGAATTGAATTGAAACGAATTTGAATTTGAATTGAATTGAAATGAACTCGAATTGAATTGAAATCAAATCGATTTGAAATTGAAGATGAAGTTGAAATTGTTTTGAAACGAATGTAGAACTATTTATAAAATTCGTTTTAAAAGGAAATCGATGAAATATATATAATATTATATATATATATATATAATGGCCTGAATAGAACGCGCCGCGCCGCGACAGTTCGTGAATTTCGACCATTTATTTCAAACGGACATTGCGGGAGATCCGACCGTCGGATTCTCCTAAAACCGGAACCGTTGGGTTCGTATCGAAAAGAGCTTTCCAATGAATATTAGAAATTTGAAATCTAACGGTTGGATTTGGAATTATGTCCAAATCAATTTCAGAAAAGGTCGCTGTAAGTGCAGTTCGATGGCCGTAGATGGAAATCGACTGTATGGGCCTTGATAAAATTATTAAAAATATCTATAATTTGTGCAAAATCATAGTATATGATTTGGGAAAAATTGAGCTGAAGAATTCCACATTTGAAAGGATAAAAATAGATTTTTATCGAAATGAACTAGTTTTGAGCTGGAATTAAAATCAATTTATTTTTGAAATAAATAAATTGAATTTGAAAGTGATTTTAAAAGTAATCAATATTCCCAATACGTGGATTGGACTGGAGTTGAATCGAAATTATCTTCGGAATATTTCGATGTTGGATTCCGTGACTATACAAATATTGCTATGGGGATTTGAAAGATATATTTTATATCGTTATTTCCAATACGATATTTGTTGGTTTCAGAATTTGATATTGAATATAAGCCGATATATTTTCTATTCAGAGCCTTGTATTTAATATCAAATGTGATTTGGGTTTATCGTTAATCGTGTTTTAGATGACATTGGTTCTTTAACCCGGTTAAAGGCAAGATGTTGATTTTTGAAAGAATTAAGACTAAGTGTAGTTTTAATGAATCTTTAATTAGATGAAAATGTGAATTGATAATTTAAATTATCAAATCTGAAAAGTGATCGAGAGTGGAGTATCACCAGTTTTGCTCCAAAGCGATAGTTAAATCTTTAATTAGATTTGAACGTGAAATGGTAATTAATTTTACCGATAACACCGTGGTGTTAGGAATGGAGTATCACCAGTTTTGCTCCATGGGATATATAGGTTGGGATTGGGAAATAAAATAAATAATTACTTCGGTGTGGTTCGTTAATCCCGACTTGTTTGAAATGATATCCATAGGAGGATTAAAGAATAAATTTAGAAGAATTTATCTTGGATAAAATTAATGGGAACATTTCCCTAAGAATGTGATTTTGTGAATAAAAGAATATTCTGAATTGGAATGAGGCGTTTGTTGTGTTTGTGTAACATTCGTTTATTATATACGTGGGTTATTCAGAAAGGTCGGGTTCATACCCATTCTGAATAACCGATTCGACGAGATGTCGAAGATGAAGACGGTGGTTGGAGACCGGAAGTCTTCACATCGTTTGGGTGATTATTGATGATCTTGATTGGGCTGTACACCCAGGATGAGGGAATCAGTTGGTGATCGTCCAGACGTACTTGGAGATGGATGGATATGCGAGGAAAGTGCCTCCGGTTTCGTTCAGACCTAGAACGAACTTGTAAATGGATTGTGTGTCTGACATTGGATTTTATTCTGTGTTGATTGATCTCTATTAAATATACATCTGTTTGGCGGCGGAGAATATATTCTCTTGCTTAACGCCCTTCTCTGAGACGTACGAGCTCAGAGGTTGTATATCGATGGACATCAGTCGCATGGAGTGAGTTGCCAGTGTGGCACGCGTAAGTGGCAATTGATCAGGGCTTCTGTTGAAAAGCAAAGTCTTGTGGTTGATGATCAAAGCACGGCCTGTGTGGCGTAGCTTTGTGTATAACGTGAATTCGCGAGCCTCACACCTCGGTATGAGTCAAAAACGGGATACGGACCCAAGGAGTGCACGACGTTTCTTTCTAGCTAGGGTGGTGTCAGTGACCTACCAGCCCTGACATTTATATACTTTTCACCTGTGCGGTTGTTGGATACGAGGCGCCTCGGATATAGGTCTGTAAGGACCGGGAAACGTGTGTTCAGGAATTGCCAATACTCAAAAGTAAGAGAGGACCGGCCTTGGAGGTTCCAAAGGATCATAGTGGGGTCCTGAGGCATTTGCTAGAGTGTCTCGAACGCAGAGAGGAGCTTTTACCTTGCCTCGACTCATGACGGAAATCCAATTTCCAATACGTGATAGTGCGGTTTTATTTGTAGAACCTAGTATGGCGACATAGTGGTATGGGTCATTCATGCCGCCTATGATTGATATTTATGATTGAAATTGTTTTGACACTATACACTTATAATAGTATCAAATAATGTGTTTTAAACGTATCAAGCATGCATTGGCTGTTATAAGGTAAAAACCCTATCCTCCGGCTTGCGTTGCATTGTGTGATGGGACCTGGGTCTTATAACAGCTTCATTTTTCTTTATTTAGCATTGCGCTGTTTGTTTTATGCACTGGTATTCTTGGGAGGAAACCCGTTCCGTGTTATACGGCGTGGTCCCTTGAATTAATCTCTTTTAAAGTAAAGTTTTAAATAACTGTTTTAGTTCTCACACCAGTCACATGACTGACCTGGAGTTTATTGTTTTAACCTAAACTCTGGGTGCCCCTATTTTCCACACGGGCAGCTAGTAGTTTTGGTTTTGCAGATTTATATTCACAGGATCCTGATGTACAGCTGGAACGATGCTCGGAAAGCTCTGTATCCGTGTATTACTTTCAGTTTTGTTTTGTATTATTTTCCGCTGCTATGTAATTTATTGTAATCTCTGATATTTATCGAATGTATATTATTCATTTATACTCTATATATTCTTGTATCTGATAGAATTGTTGTAATAACAATGAAATGTTCTTCTGTCTGTGTTCCGATGTGTGTTGTTCTCAAAGTATCCGCTCTTTCCTTCACGGGGAAGTTACGGGTCCTTACACTCCACCTTGCTGTGGACTAGTTTCTTCATTCCAAATTCTCAAAATATCCTACTCCACAATGGCCATCCATGAAAGCAACATCATCTCCGACATCTACAATCTTCAATCCAAAATCACTCCAAGCTATGCGATGAACTGACTCCGATACCAAACTGTTATGATTTATGTGCGCAACGGAAGCTTGACAAAATGCCAAGAAAAATTGGATCTTTATCACCCAATCACTTGAAGATGAATTTGATTGAAAAAATGAACAACACCACAAATAATATCGGAAATATGAGCACACGATATTCCACCCAACCACCCTCTTTACTGATTCACTAATAAAAATTGTTTGCAAACGATCTCAACTATCGTTACAAACAATTACAACTTGAACCAATAACCTTATTGAGAAATAGGTAGAGAATATCTAATGGCTAAATAATTTGAAGGAGAACACTCAATTTGAAATAGATAGAATGATTACTCTTGGTGGCTCTTACCACCACTCTTGGTGGCTCTCTCCCACACCTAATGAAGATGTTAGCTAGCCCTTTTTATAGTGAGAATTGCTTTATGTCCAAGAAAACTTGGCATCCAAATTATCTTCATATTTTGTATAAAACTATTTGGATAAGCACCAAATATCCTTGCAATAAATGTCCACAAATATAGCAATTAATATCTCTCCATAAAATCTAGCACCAAATCTCTTCATCAAATCTAGCAACAAATCTCTCCACAAAATATGTAAGATTATATGTTGCCCAAAATTGTGATTTGCGTATCACCAATTTCAACAGTCAATGTTAAAGTACGCTTGCACATGCCAATCAATGTATCTTTAAAGGATGTAGCGTCACCGTTTATACTAGAAGTGCTTGTATGAGAAGCTGGTATGATTCCAAATTGCAAAGCATACTTGGACTCCTTATGATTATTTCGTGCTTATTAGAGCTTATGTTTGGGCCAATAAAAGTCATAGAGGAGGTCGATGAAGATTTTTGGGTAATTGTCAATGAAGCTTATAATATCCATCCAGAATGTAGGTTAAAAAAATATTTTTGGATGTTAGAAGTATTTTTGTTACATTTACTAGATCTTGCCAAAGGTAACGAAAAATTATAACCAAGGTTGAAAAATAAAATGCATTTCAACTTTCAACTGATGAGGTCAACTTGTGATCCCTGCATTTTATGGATCCAAACACATTTTGTTGGCTACGCCGCAAAAGATTTCTATGTGAGTTATGTTAAATGGTTTGAGTCAGCTCTATGTCAGGTATTTATATGAGTTGCATTTGTTCCTAAATCATTGGTGTATGAGTTATGCTAGTCTATATCATAATTGTATTTCTATTTCTACAAGTATTAATATGAGTTGTGTACATTTTGTCTATTATAATGACTGTATTATATATTTATTGAACATACAACATACGTGCGCAAGCAAAAAAATTAAATATACAATGTACCTACACATAAAGAATGCACAAACATATAAAAGACATAAACAGTCAAGGCAGTTATACGTACATTTGAATTAAATAGACAACATAGACAGTCATTGAGATACTTAAACATATGACATACCTAAACATGCAACATACACAAACAAACAATGTAGACAAACAAGCAAATACTTAAACATACAATCGATAAGAAAGCCTTAGTTATATCCATCACCAAGCTGAAATTCTAATGCGCTTAGACTGTTACGAAGCGTGACTATTTGATGTTCTAGTTTGGTTGCATACTCCACAGCTCGACAAGGGAATGGATCATCGACCCATTCCCCACTACAAGAAAAGTAGGTATTAGTTACACTATATGGCAGTGTTTGTTACTGAATTGTAAAGATTGACATTTCTACTCCTTTCCTTGTATGCACTAATGCAATAAAAAAATGAACTTAGCAAACCATCGCTCTTAAGTATTTAGTTCCCGCACATTTTCATTTCCGCATTGTCTATTTTCTCTTCCCTCCTCCCACTTCTTCTTCCATAACCATAGTTCTTACACGGAGCCATATCCAGCTTTAACTCCTTCCCATCTCCCTTTACAGTCTCATTGGATCTCGTTGCTTCTGCCTAGATCCTTTAAACCTCGTCAGTAAACCCTTTAAAATGCGTTCTTAAATCCTTCAAACCGTTGATTTTCCCCAAATCATCACAACCCTAATCTTCAAATCGCATCTCCGTTGAAGTTACTATTGCAGACACAACTATTGGCCCATCCTCTATGATATATCTAAAATACCTTGTGCATGATTACTGGTACCAATTTTTGTTTATTTGAAATATGTTTCAAAAATTAATTTGTTTCGAAACTGGTATCAATCCATTGAAGCTGTTGTTGCAGGCTCTCATAACTGGCATGACGAAGGCGTGGAATTTGTTTCAAAAACTACAGAGATGGATTCTTATTCGATGAGGGATCCGTTTAGATACTATCAATACAAGTGTAGGGGAAAGGTGGCTTGAACCACTGAGGGCAGAGTACAATTTTACATCCATCTTTTTATATATTTGCATTGCTTTATAATTTCTGAAATAGTAGTGTATTATTTTGCATAATTTACAACTTGAAGCATTTAAAAGTGCATTTCTTGATACAAGATCGTCTTTGTAAGATGAATTGAAGTTTACAGTAAATAAGTTACCTCTATTATTACCTGGAAATACACTTTAAATCTAGGTTCAATTATTTATCAAAATGTTTGTCACATAATTTCATTATCTAAAGAGTTTTCTAACTAGTAAGACCAAAAAAATCAAGCTTACTATCGTTACCATGTTAAAGTTAAGTTATTTTACCATGTAACTTTCATAATACTATCAGACCAACATGTGGGGTTGGTGTGTGCACACATTAAATAAATTTTTACCTTTCATATTAGTATTTTTTTTATCATGTCTTGTTGTTTATAACAAACTTTGATTCCATTGTAAAACCGAACTTTAAAACATTTTAACATATATGTTAGTCAATAGAGCTTTCTATATAAAAAAAATTAATGGTTTATTCAATTTATTTTTTTAATCTTAGACTTATTATATCGCGTGCTTTTATAAAAATAACCAATATTTTTATTTATAAGATGCACTTGTTCTCAAACATACTAGCTTAGTCTGTATATAATTAATTTCTACTAATTTACATAACAAACTTATTTGCCCCCCTTATAACTTATGCCACTGACATCCTATTCCTACTAGCTTCCAATCAATAAAGTTTTGCTAATTTACATAACAAACTTATGCCATATTTTAAAAAGTAGCCTCCTCATTATAAAATATCATATCTATAATTTATAAAATGTAGGCCTTCCACTACATGTTGAATTTGTTGATTCAAATATTTTATAAAGAGGATGTAATCAATTAGTTGATTTGATTGATTGATCATTTAATTGATTTGATTGATTGATTTTATCATAGAAGGAAAGAAATTAAAGATTATATTCTGGATATATTTTGAAGGGGAAATTTGAATATTTGCATAGATCTTCCATTCTCTTATATATGCAACCTTCTTGGTTAGATCAAAAAAAACTGAAACCATGTAAACATATATGGAGAGGAAATTGTAGGAATTAGGGTTAAGAGAATCTATTCCTATTTACTGTTGATAAATGCAGTTGGTCCCTCCAGGTTGATTCAACGGTTTGTCGTCGTTCTTCATTGCTCTTCTTCTCCAACAATATTTGTAGTCATCTAGATATTCTTTCTCTTTTGCAATAGGTTATTGACTCAATTGTAATTTTGTTTAATTTTTGTTTTGATCCATTGAGTGTAAACAAAATTTGTTTTTGGTGAATCAATAAAGAGGGAGGTTGGGTGGAATATTTGTGTATTGCTATTATTTCCAATCCATTGTGTTGTTACTTTCAATCAAATTCATCTTCAAGTGACTGGGTGATAAAGATCCCTTTTTCGGCGTTTTGTCTTTTCAGCTGTGCACAAAACCCCAACAGTTTGGTATCAGAGCTTGGTTCATTCATAGCTTGGAGTGATTTTGGATTGAAGATTGTAGATGTCGGGGATGATGTTGCTTTCGTAGATGACTATTTTTGATGGAAGAAATTGGGGTATTTTGGAGGCCTATAATGGTGGATGCTCCATACCTTAATGGTCTTGTTGATGGAGATGAGAAGAAGCCCTCAGATATGGACGAGGGAAGATGGAAGAAGACAGATGAGTTAGCAATTGGTTTGATTTGCCTATACCTTGGTGATTCGGTTCATGATTTCGACTTGGGTCTTTACGTTGATAGTTCTCGAGGGATCGACGGAGATCAAGCGAGGAGCATTAGTAAAGTGGTAGACAGGTGTCGATGTGGAAAATCCACAAGTCAAAGATCTTGTGGTGTTGTAAGCACTTTTATACGATTGGTTTTTGTATGGTGCAGCTCATGGTGGAAGATGCATCGTTTGCACGCGGTGGGTTGTGTTTGTAATTGAGAAGGTATGATCGTATCCCATTCAAATCGACTGGGCGTGTTGTTGCCGTGAAATCAATTGAGTCTCTGTACTCCGGAAACAAGCAGGGTGTACCTCATGGCCTTGAAATCAAGGGTTGTATTAATTGAGAGTAGGTGATTGTTGAAAGAGCTAGTGTTGACTGACTTGTTTGGTGATTGTTGGAGGCATGTGATATTTGAATCAAGGTGGAGTGTTGAATTTGTTGGCTCAGATATTTTATGAAGAGGATGTAATTAATTAATCGATTTGATTGATCATTTAATTGATTTGATTGACTGATTGATTTTATCATAGAAGGAAAGAAAGTAAAGATTATTTCTGGAGATATTTTGAAGGGACAATTTGGATATTTGCCTAGGCCTTCTATACACAACCTTCTTGCTTAGATCAGAAAAACCTAAAACCATGTAAACATATCTAGAGAGTAAGTTGTGGGAATTAGGGCTAAGAGAAGCTATTCATATTTTCTGCTGATAGATGCAGTTGGTGCCTCCAGGTTGGTTAAAGGGTTTGTCATTGTTCTTCATTGCTCTTCTTCGCCAAAAATATTTATAGTCATCTAGATATTCTTTCTCTTTCTCAATAAGCTTATTGATTCAAATGTAATTTTGTTTATTTTTGGTTTTGATCCATTGATTGTAAACAAAATTTATTTTTGGTGAATTAATAAAAAGGGTGGTTAGGTGGAATATTTGTGTATTGTTATTATTTCTGATCCATTGTGTTGTTACTTTCAATTAAATTAATCTTCAAGTGATTGGGTGATTAAGATCCGTTTTTTCCGATGTTTTGACTTTTTCACTGTGCATAAACCCAACACTACATTGTCAAGTTACAAAATGTGAAGCACAACTATTCATTACCTCTCTAAGTCTTTAGTTACTAAAAATCCTTACTTTTATACCAAATTTATCATACTTTTAATATCATTGCATATCGTGCCAATACAAAGAACTATCACTTGAGATATAAATGATCTTCTCGATAAAACAAATGACCTATTGCATTAATTATTATTGCACAGCTGGAAAAGAATTCAGTTATTTTATTATTATTAAATATTTTGTATCTACTTGATTCTACTGCTTGTTCCTTTTTAATTAAAGAATGCATCATTATTGTATCTACTTGATCTTCGAATTGTTCAGTAGCATCCTATCTCATAAATGCATTCTTTTTATGTATTCTATTAACTAGTGCTCTAATAAATGCATGTACAACTAGAAAAGAATGCCCAAACAGATCAACGCACGTAAAATGTGTATTCAGTAGCGTCCAAACTCACAAAGTGTTTTACTAACTATTATACAGGAACTTGTTTTATGTTTTAGTTAAACTAGAATATAATTGGCTTATTTTCCACTTCACATAAATAACTTGGTGGGAGTAACATGCAGTCTTCAAGACTTATGTTTCCAAATATATGAAATAACTTGGAGGCTAAATATGAATTTGCACCAATCATCTTTTGAAAATGCAGATGTATAACACATATATCTATTGAGATATTTTTAGCTTTGTTCATGTACTGCACATAAATATCCTAACTTTGTTATGTTTCTTAATCAGCCTCGTGAAGTAGGGACTAGAGAAGTTAGCTTAGTTTCTAAAGAAATTGTTCAACCTCATTTTCCTTCATCTGCAGACATACAAGTAACTCAAACTTAAATTGATATATTAAATATCTACATATGCTAAATATATTTTAAACAAATGACCATGACATATAAGATTAACACTTAGGATATGTCTACACTCTAATAGCTAAACCATAGTTTTAATGACAAAAATCGCTGATGTAGACAATACAATATGGAAGATATTTTGTTAAATAAGTTCAAGAAGCACTAGAGGGAAGTGTTGAATTATTCAACAAACAGAAGAAAATTGAGTTCAAATGGTAAAAAAAGGAACTATATGCTTTTGCGGCCCAATGAAAATCGATAACTTAATAGAATGGTTGGATTAAGAATTGCCATAACTACATGTTAGCCTACTTTGTGAACTAGGCTACACAAAGAGCAGACAGTTAGAAAGCCACCAACCGGTTCGGATCGGAGGAAGATAGCACAGGAAGTAAGTATAGATCGAGGACGCAGATATCGTACTGGTTCGGATCGGAGGAGTACGTCAGCAACATCATAAAGCAAGTGACCTCATCGGATCGGATCGGAGGCAGCCGATCCGAACCCCTTTCTCTGAACCTGTGACCGTTGCTACACACGTTTCCTGAAGACTCAGACCGAGCATGACCATTTCCCCCATGATCTCCCACTAAATCGATGCGTTGTCACCATCTTGAAGCCTCCGAACCCGACTCTTATGGGATGGGTGCCATGCAATTCCGAACCGGAGCCACTTCGAGGAGATTTTTCACCTATAAATACACCATCTAGAGGCATTTGAAGGGATCTTTTGGCAAATTCTCAGTCCTAACTTCATTAACAGCCGAATTTCACAACCATATTCATATCAAATTCATCTATTAAAGCCTATATTTGAGAGATTTGAGTGATTTTATGCATTGTAATTGTGAAGTTGAGTGAGAATCATTGCTATATTTGCATTCATATCATCAATCAAAAGAATAGAAAGTGGACGTAGGCTCTTTAACGCCGAACCACTATAAATCGTGTGTTCTTCATTGCTTTTTAGTTCTATTTCATTAAAATAATAGCTCACTTGGGTGTTAGAACCAATTTTTGGTCTAACATTTTGGTGCTTTCACTGAGAGCCTTTCGAACTCTCAGCCTTTTGGGGTTATCATTCTACTATTTGGACTTTCAAGTTCAAAGAAGTTAATCCCTTGTCTCTGACATCTTCCGGTACTAACTGTTGAAGAATCGAATATCATGGCTAAGACCAAAGGAAAAGAAGTGCAAGGCCCTAAGGGAAATGATGCTAGAGAAGATCAGCAAGCCATCGTAATAACAAGGTTATGCGCTCAAAGCTCTGGAGCAGACCGCTCCGATCAGGAGGATCCTAACCGGATGGGAGGCGCCGATCTGAACCGGGTGGAAGGCACCGATCCGATCCGGTCTAGTGAAGTCGAGGGCACTCACTCTCTCCATCCGAAACGCCCCGACCAGGCTGCTGTGAACCGATCTGATCCGAACCAGAATGAAGCTGGAACTTCTACTCGAGCTCCCTCCAACGCTCCGATTCCAGCCACGATGACTAATGTTCAGCCTGATCCATCTGTACCCATTGCCCAAGGAGACTTTTCACGTTTTCTTGACTTGCTACAGAGCACTAAAGAAACATTTGAAGCCCAAAGGCGTGACAACCTTCGCATGCAGGAAAACATGATCACTATGGGTAGAGAACTACAGGAGCTCCGGAGGCAGAGGACTCCTTCCCCAGCATGCCGCCTTGCTACAGATGATTCGTCTTCTTCGGATGAAGAATGCCCCTGCGAGAGAAGGCCGCTTGAACGACCTCAGAACCGCGATCAATTGACTTTTGGATCTTTAGGATCCTGAGAAGACGTTGCTCGTGTATTGGGCCCTGATGACCCGAGTCTACAACAGCCTATGTTGCTACCCATGCGTGGATCCCACGTCTTACCCAGGGATCCTAATATTACCAACCCCACACAGCAACAGCTTCTCCAACCTCTACCTCCTGAGATCGACCGGGAACACAGAGAGCAACATAGATCAGCTGCCGCCAGAAACAGGAGGTTATCCCCTGATCAGGAACCCAGGGGTAATCCGAACATCAGATCTAGGGAGCCTGTGCAGACATTGACAAACGCCGATGTATGGGCAATGGTGCACCAAATTATGTTTGAAAGCCGACAGTATACTAATGAAGATTAGGGCATTGAACGAAGTCATACTCCCTTCACAGATGACATACTGAATTTCCAGTTCCCCCGGCGATTCAACTTGCCTCAGACGGATCGATATTCAGGGAGAACGGACCCAGGGCAACACCTGATGAGATATGCATGGTTCATGAATGCAACAGCAGCTCCAGATGCCGTAAAATGCAAAGCTTTTCCAATCTATCTTGAAGACGTAACCTTAATATGGTTCACACGACTCCCTCCTCGGTCAGTATCCAATTTCATAGAATTGAGTGAGCGCTTCATGAATCAATTTCAACTCCATGCCCAAAAGTCCAAGACCGTCATAGAATTGTCATAGATTAAACAGGGCCTAGGAGAGTCTTTGAAGTCATATTTGGATCGCTTCAACCTGGTCGTCACTGAAGTTAGTGATCCCCATGAACCCACTATCCTGATGGCCTTGATAGAAGGGGTAGATCCTGATACAGAGTTTGGGGATTACTTAGCTGGAAAACCACCTCCTACTAGAGAATTGTTCTATGAAAAGGCTAATATCCGCTTAAGGTGAGAAGAAGCTAAGGCAAATCGAAAGAGAAAGTCCGAAGGGGCTTCGAAGGAAGGTGTCCAGAGTAACGTTGTTGTGAAGCAATCTAGTGACAGTTCAGGGAAGGTGGAAGTAAATGTTGGAAACCAGAGTGGTGGTAATAACAATAGAAATGGGAACGGCAATAGACGGAATAGAAACCGAGGGAATAGCTCTAATAAAAGACCCAGATTCCAGACTTTTGAAAATTATACGCCGTTAAATGATACGTTGGAGAATATTTATTTAGACACATATAGCACATTGCAGTACAAAAACCACCACCCGGAGACTCCACTGAGAAAGAGATTACAACAGGAAAGTTTTGCTTGTTTCATGGAACCCACGGTCGTTCCACCAATGAATGTCGTCATTTGAGAGATATTGTCGAAAAATTGATGCGAGAAGGAAAGCTAGATGAGTACAAAGTCGCCCCAAGGGACAGGGGGCAAGGGGGACAAGCCCCGGGCTCAAACCCGTCTACCTCCAAACCCACAGCCCAGCAAAAAGGCAAGAGGATCGTCATTAATACTATTATAGGAGGACCTCACCTAGTTGGTCGTAGTTTTAAAGCTATGGATCAGTACGTCAACGCCGCCAAGCATTTTAAGGTCGGAGAGTGCAGTAGTCTCGATGATGTTACCCCAGTAAAACAACAAAAGACGATGTCAGACGACGTCGTATTCCGCAATAGAGATGATTCCGGAGTTCAATCTCCAACCGACGATCCACTAGTAATCACCACAACAATTGGCCCTGCTTTAGTCCATAAAGTGTTAGTGGACAACGGGAGCTCGGTCAATATCCTTTTCAAGAGAGCTTTCGAACAGATGAAACTTGAGGCAAAAGATTTAAAGCCATGCGAAGGATGGATACGTGGCTTTAACGGAGCATCTACAGCTCCGATGGGTTTTGTGGAACTACCAGTCACACTAGGGCAGGGAGATCGCCAGAGAATAAGGATCCTGCCGTTTGTAGTTTTGGATGTGGAGTCGCCTTACAATGCCTTCCTAGGTCGACCAGCCCTTGCCGAATTTAGAGCATGTATTGCACCTTGGTGCTTGCTGCTTAAATTACCGATCGACTCAGGAGTTGGGGTGATGAGGGGCGACCAAGCTACAGGATGAGCTTGTTACGTGACAGAGTTAAAGATGTTAATGAAGGGGTTGAATATAGATGCTAAGGATGATTCCGCCCCTCCAAAGGAGGCCTCAGCATAGCAATTAAGGGGTCCTTCCCCAAGGGAGTCACCCTCAGATGTACTCGAGGATATAGATCCCAGAGAGGATAGTGAACCCGGGGACAGGAAGGCAACTCCCAACAAAATAACAATTGATATATCTATTGATGAAACATATCCGACAAAAGTACTAAAGATCGGCTCGCAACTGGATCCAATTAGAGCGAGGGAATTGGCTGATTTCTTAAAGGCAAATCTGGACGTGTTTGCCTGGACTCACGCTGACATGTGTGGGATTTCGCCTACCATCATGATCCACTCTTTGTGTATTAATCCAAAGCACCCACCAGTCTAGCAAAAAAGATGGATGTTAGGCCCAGAGCGGTCAGCAGCTTTGAAAGAAGAAGTAGAGAAATTAAAAGGTAATGGATTCATTAAGGATTCAAAATATCCCAACTGGATATCGAATCCTGTCCTAGTCAAAAAGTCAAACGGAAAGTAGCGAACATGTATCGACTTTTTTGATTTGAACAAGGCTTGCCCGAAGGATAGCTTTCCTCTCCCCAGAATTGATCAACTAGTAGATTCGACGGCCGGGCATGAACTTTTATCCTTTATGGACGCCTATTCCGGGTATATTCAAATTCCCATGCACATACCAGATCAAGAGCATACGAGCTTTATCACAGACTTGGGGTTGCATTGTTACGTGGTAATGTCGTTTGGGTTAAAAAATGCAGGAGCCACGTATCAGCGCCTAGTCAACCGCATGTTTTACAATCAAATCGGGAAAACCATGGAAGTTTACGTAGATGATATGCTCGTGAAATCCAAGCAATCTCACGATCATACGAAGGACTTAGCAGAAATGTTCGGCATACTACGAAGGTACGGGATGAAGTTGAATCCCTTGAAGTGTTCTTTTGGAGTGGCATCAGCCAAGTTCCTTGGCTTTATCGTGAGTTCCAGAGGAATTGAAATCCATCCGGACGAAATAGAAGCGATCCAGAATATAAAGGAGCCGCGGAAGATCAAGGATGTACAAAGCTTAGCTGGGAAGGTTGCAGCACTGGGCAGGTTCATCTCCAAAGCAACAGACAAGTGTGTACCTTTCTTCGATCTCATAAAGCGGGGAAAGCGAAGTTTTGAGTGGACTCCCGACTGTAAAGAGGCGTTCCAGAATCTATTAGATTTCCTAGAAAAGCCTCCAATATTATCAAAGCCCGTGGAACATGAGGATTTGTTCGTCTACTTGGCGGTATCATCTCACGCCGTCAGCGCAGCACTAGTACGTAAAGAGGATAAAGTCCAGAAACCAGTGTATTACGTAAGCAAAAAACTAGCTGCTGTAGAGCGTAACTATTCGAAGATAGAGAAGCTTGCTTATAGCCTCCTGATTGCTTCCCGCAAACTTCGCCTTTATTTTCAGGCACACCAAATAGTTGTATATACCGATCAACCTTTGAGACAAGTGTTGCAAAAACCCGAAGCATCGGGGCGGTTACTTAAATGGAATATTGAGCTGAGTCAATTTGATTTGAACTTTCAACCACGAAGATCAATAAGGGGGCAGGCATTGGCTGACTTCATAGCTGAATTTACAATTCCCGAAGAGGAAACGGTGGATGACAAGATAGTTACTTTGGATCGAGAGTTGGAGCTTAGTCCGTGGAGACTATATACGGACGGAGCCAAGAATGATAGAAAGTCCAGCGCTGGAGTTGTTTTAATAACTCCTGAAGGACGATCTATTTATTATGCATTACAGTTGGAATTTGCTGCCACTAACAACGATTCTGAGTATGAAGCCCTGATTGCCGGGCTGAAACTCGCTAAAGATTTGGGAGTGAAGACACTAGATATATATTGCGATTCCAAGATAGTTGTATGTCAAGTTCGGGAAGAATTTGCTGCTAAAGGACCTCGACTCATCACTTATCTCAAAAAGGTAAAGGAGTTATTGGAAGGTTTGGAGCATTATAGCATAACACACATTCCAAGAATGGAAAATCAGAAAGCAAATCGACTCGCGAAGCTAGCGAGTTCTGATAACCCTAAAGAAACCGAAGTGGTTCCGATAGGGGTGTTGGAATCACCGAGTTTCGACCTAATGGAAGCAGAGCTAGCCTTGGAAGTTGAACCAGAAAGAGAGTCCTGGATGACATCAATTAAGAATTTTCTCAAGAACGGAACCCTCCCATTAAAAAAGAGCGAAAGACGAGCTGTAAGACGCAAGGCTGCAAGATACGTTTTACAGGGCGACGTCCTTTATCGTCAAGGGTTTTCAATGCCCCTATTACGGTGTATCGCACACGACGACATTAAACGTGTACTGCAAGAAGTACATGAAGGTGAGTGTGGAGATCACACTAGGGTCAAACCCTAGCAAAGAAAATATTACGGTACGGATATTTCTGGCCTACCATGAATAAAGACGCGGCTGATTATTCACGACGCTGCGATAGATGTCAAGGATATGCCAAAGTTCTCAGAGTGCCTCTAACTCAGCTCAAGTCAATGGTAAGTCCGTGGCTATTTGCCATGTGGGGAATTGACATTATTAGATTGCTACCTATTGCCAGAGGAGGAGCTAAGTACGCGATCGTTGCCGTGGACTACTTCACAAAATGTGTGGAAGTTGAACCTCTAACAACCATCACGGCGAGGAAGGTGATCAGTTTTGTGTTCAGAAACATTATTTGTAGATTTGGGATTCCGAAGACCATCATAACCGATAATGGGACGTAGTTTGACAGCATCGAGTTTAGAAACTTCTGCCAGAAATATAAGATTGATAAACGATACACTGTAGTAGCTCACCCGCAGTCAAATGGCCAGGCCGAAGCCATAAACAATGTCATCAAATCAATTCTGAAGAAGCGGTTGGAGCGGGACAAAGCTAGATGGGTAGACGAGTTGCCATTAGCTTTATGGGCCTACAGGACAACCTTTAAGACGGCTACCGGCCATACTCCCTATTCACTTTCCTTTGGGTCAGAAGCAGTGATCCCGGTAGAATTAGAATTCCCTTCTCATCGAGTGGCGTATTACGATCCGATGACAAATAAGGCACTCCTCCTAGAATCTCTTGATATGATTGAAGAAAAAAGAGATGAAGCCAACTTGCGTGCCTCGAGACATCGACATCAAGTAGCACGTTATTATGACTGGAAAGTTCGCTTCAAAACCTTTGAACCAAGAGACCTAGTATTGAAACGAGTCTTCCCGCCGTCGACCCAATTAGGTACAAAATGGGAAGGGTCATACACCATCCAACAGAAGCTTGATACA
Organism: Allium sativum; assembly: GCA_030737875.1. Classification (NCBI taxonomy): domain Eukaryota; kingdom Viridiplantae; phylum Streptophyta; class Magnoliopsida; order Asparagales; family Amaryllidaceae; genus Allium; species Allium sativum. The sequence continues at coordinate 458,693,997 of CM060909.1, forward strand.
GGAGCATTCAAGCTAACGACCGTGGACGGTGAAGAGATTCCCAGAGCTTGGAATGCTCATCACCTATGACAATACCTGAGCTAAATGTGAAATGTCATCTCTTTTGTTTTCATAAGCTATGTAAAAAGGCACGACTTGCCTTAAAAAGTTTGTTTATGTGAACAAAGGATTATAAAGTGGATGTAGGCTACGACTTAGCTGAACCACTATAAAAATATCGTGTGTCATTTACTTTCCTTCATTATTTATATCTTCAACAATTATTCTATCATGACCATGAAACGCAAAACGTTAAATTAAATTTGGAAAGTTGGAGATGACCTATGTGCAGGAGAAAATAAAATGGCTGCTTGTACGATGAAACATAAAAGAATGGGAAGACGGCATTCTTAATTCTAACTCTCAAGAATCGAGAGAGAATATAAAGGACGGGAAGATAATGTCCCTTGAGGCGTGATGGTGCACCCAGATGAGAGACCGCCTCAACAATACTCTAACCTGGTTATGAGACAGGAGAGTATAAAGATGCTAGAAAGAATTGGCATCAATGACAAAAGGAATATGGCCCCGTCCGAGAATCGGGGGCAATTGGATTTTTGATTTAGTTAATCTTGAATAATTCTTGCTCAGTTACGCAAGATTGACTGGGGGCATATATATGCATATATATTTCCCTCAACAATGACTTCATTATATAACTTTGGTATGACATGCTTTTGTATTTTCACTTAAGTGCTAAACTAACAACTATCAGATGTTGCAGGAAATAAAAACTATTTTTATTTACAAACATGTGAGTTTGTACAAGGAAAACAAGCAAAAAAAGATGCGAGGGCCGCACTCGCTACAACAACTTCGGACCAAGTGAGTATCAAAATAAAACAAAGCACTTCATCACTTGGGCTTTGGAGCGGACTTGGATCTTTTGGCAGCCTTCTGAGCATCCTTAGCCTCTTTTTCAGCATCAGTCAAAATGCGCTTTGGCTTTTTCTTCCCTGCAACCGAAGTGCTAGAATCGGTTGATTTTTTCCCAGGTGCCGGAACACTGGAATCAAGAAAGACTTTTTAGCAAGCTCTTCTGTAGTAGACCTAGTTGAAAGCTTAACAACTAACCTTGATCCAGGATCCACCACTGCAAGAGGCTTAAGGCTTTCGAGGTTCAGGTCTTCAACTTTTAGCTGCATACGTTTGTCTTGTTCGACTTTCATTTCAGCCAAAGTGATGTCATCAGCGCTTTTTGGATCCCCAACTATAGCCACATCAGGGTCTTCCTCATGTCCCTCGCTACCGCCATCATCTTTCAAGGCATCTTTCATCTCGTCATCATGAGGAGTGTCGGCCTTAGAGAGTTTAGCTCCCCCTCCTGACTCTACAGTAGCAGCCTTGTCCTTTTCTCCTTGAGCCTTTTCCACGGATTTTGCTCCGTTGGTGGTTCCTTGAGGCCCGCCAGTCTTCTCGGTCGGTTCAACACCTACAGAATGAGAAGCAATAGTTATCAACTCAGGAGAAAATAAAGGATCCTCCGTCGGTTGCCCAATTATGTGGTGAAAAGTGGAGACGGCCTTGACGAATTGTGGTGAAAAGGTAGAAATACCTTCCGATGATTTCTCAGCTGGAGTGACTTCCGTCTCTGACGCTTACTCGGGTACGGGAGATAAAAGATATGTCTGAGGGATCCCTGGGTTCTCAGGATCATATCCCTCGACCTCAGAAGTTTCAGCGGTAGTAGAAGAAGAACCAACCTCAGGGATATTCTTTTGTTTGGCCATCCGCTTCTCCTCCTCCATAGCAGCGGCGATGAGGCGACGCCCCTCGGCCAGACGTGTCGGCTCATCATCTCTTAGATATTTTTCCATAAGCTTATCTTCGTCGATGGAGTATACCTTAAGCTCCTCTTTCTCCCATTCGATAATTTGACTGCATACGTGAACCAAGGTAGTCGGATAATCTTTAATCCAAGAGATGTTTCGGCGATGAATTATATGCGCGAAGAATTCAATTAGTAGTTCGCCAAAACCGTACACTTCTCCCTGAGCCTCTGACAGCTGTTTGCGGGTCTCTTCGGCGGACTTAATAACATTTTCCACATTCCCCTCCGCTAGGGTAGCCCTATTCTCGGCCTCCATCAACTTGGATTCCAATTCAGCGTTTCGCTTCTCCAATTCAGCATTCTTTCTCGCTAACTCGGCTTTTTCTCGCTCAAGAGTATTGTAAGCTAGTTGCATTTTGGCGTTATCCGACTTAGCATCTTCTGCTTGTTTTTTCAACTCCAAGTGCTCTTGACTATGAGATTCTAGCAAGTCATGATAACGCTTCTGTAACTCTTCAAATTGCTGTTTAAAGTTGGTAGCATCTCGTTTAACGATGACAAGTTGGGCCTGTGTGTCCTCAAGGTCTTTCTCCAAATTTTTCAAGGCTTTTACGTCGACGTCTGCAGTCTTTTTCATCGAATTAACATCTTTAATTAAAGTTCGAATGATTTTGGAGAGGTTACGTGAGTACTTGAACATCTCCGAATATTGCTTCTCGACTGCGTCAATCTTCGCTTTGGCCTCATCCGCCCACTTTGAGGAAATAGGCTCGAGAGTAGGTAAGAAAGTCAGATTTTCAAAATAGTGGTCAGGGAACTGCTTCTCCAGATATGCCCGCTTAATTTTAGATTCAGCATCCAGTGGTGGAGGTTTGCAGTATGTTAGCTCAGTATCCTTATGTTTAGTGGGCACGATGGCTGCATCACCCTTCCTAGGCCGCTTATCAGAAACCTAATGTTTGCCTCGTGAGTTGGTATCTTTCGGCGGGCTCCTTTCCCGACTGTGTTTGTCTTGAGGAGAAGTTTGGTCTTTGGGCTGCGATGTGTCTTCTCCTCAACGACTCTGGTAGCTTTTATATCGATCTGGATCCGACCGGACGGGGGAGCGAGAGCACGAGGTGTGCGACTGATAAGAATCATGAGGCCTTCTGTCCTCTCTACCCCGGCTTTCACGGCGATCGTGCTCAACATCGGAAGGGAGTCTATTCATGCTGCGACGTATTTTCCTGATGTCATAGTAAGGGCGAGACATTGTACCTATGCAACAATGTAAGTGGAATTCAGAATCAGTATTCTCATGAGAAGTAAATGCTGTGAAGTGTGGTGCTATTGTGTTAAGTCCTAAGTGGTGTTCCCCCCGACAAACCCGAGTTCGAAGCCAGACCAGTGCGAGTGGGCTCTTTGGCCTTAACGGGAGTAGTCTCCTCTGAAAAAGTGAAAACTAAAGGATTTGTGCCAAAATCCTCTGAAGTGTAGATGGTTTCAGGTGGGGGGAGATCTCCTAAACCTTGAAATGTGGAATCATCGGTAGTGGAGACATCTCCTTGAGAAGCGTCTATTGACAGTTCTTTAGGAGACATTGACTTCTCAGGAGAGATAGCATCATCAGGGACGACGTACCCTTCTTTGTGCTTTTCGGCTAGTTAGCCAATTCATCATCCTGAGTTGAAGATGGAGAAGGTGAAGTCCGAAGAGGCATTGTTGGACTTTTCGAGCCCTCGCCCGTTCCAGGAATTATGTCCACTGGGGGGATGTATACATATGGACCCGACCCATGACCTATACTACGGGTAATGGATAATAACCCGTGATGATGGAGGTACTCATCCTTAAGAACTTCATCGATGGTTAGAAATTTTTGATCGCCATTGAGGAGCCGATGCATCCGATCAAAGTACACTTGACCCGGTATTTGTTTTGGGTTATCAACTGCAAACAAAAGAGAAAGCAGGTTAATGTGTTGACATGAACATTCAAAATTGAGATCTAGAAAATTGATGCCATACTTGATTTTGTCCATCTCCTAGCGCACCCCGACTGTTGCCTGATATAAAACCATTATAGCTTAGAATCGCCGGCCTTGCTGCTAAATGGAGCTGAAATAATTTTCCTTTTTAGGACTGATTCGAAATAGGAAAAGGAAGCAGTCTCTTGAGTCCGATGCTTAAAATTATAAAAAAAGTGGACGTCGTCAAAAGTGAGCTCTATACCTAAAATCTCTCTGTATGCTATATATAAGGTATATAAGTAAGCATAAGAGTTGGGATGTAACAGCATGGGGGCAATCCGCATCTGTCTTGGGAAGTCGACAACAAACAGCGGAAATGGTGGAATAGCCCCAACAATACACATCAATCGGGTAATTGCCATGAATCCTTCCGGGGGATTGTGAGGACAATCAGTTTTCGATGGCACCAGGGTATCCCTTTTTAGTATCCCGTGCTTTAAACATATGCGAACAAGTCTGTCGTCGTCGATCGTTGATTCAACAGAGTCTTTGGGTGACTATAATATAATAGCGGACTCAAATTCATCAGGAGCTCGATTATCTCCTATTCCTTCTTCCTCTTCATTGCCCATAGAAACTTCACTATCGGAAGGTGTTTCACTATTATGTGCTCCTACTTCATAATCTGAGCCCTCATCGTCCCATTCGGGGTCTAAGGAAGAAGATATGTCATCAAGAGTATATTTCTCAGAAGTTTCCGCAACTTCCATCTTCTTTGCTAATCTAGATTAACGTCTCTCGGCCATGATCACTAGACTATTGAAGAAATAATAACAAGGATTAGAGTAAAGTTGCCCGTGTCCCCTATGTGTATATGAACTAAAATGTGTGCTACGTGTAACAAAGATGCAAAGTAAACACATGGGAGTGCGATATGAAGATTCAAAGAAATAATGATGTTTCAGAATAGTTCTTGATGTTTGTTATGCTCGTAAGGCGCTATCCTAACTGTTCATCAAGTTGAAGTTTATGCCAAGCATTGGTTACGATAGTTGGATAAGTTCTCGTGCATTGAGTTGGACTGTTTCGGTTCGGTTCGGGCATGTGCATTGGGATCGGATCGAAGGGCAAAGTGATGTTTCGATCTGAAGCAGAAACTCACACTCAGTAATTAAAACCGGATCGGTTCGGGTGTAGGCCACCGGATCGGTTCGGATTGATTTGAATAATAATGCCTCTTTTCCTCCTTGTCTTTTACTCCGATCCGACCCGGTCAAGAAGGCTTTGTTTTCTCTTTTTTGTTCTTTCTTTTGCTCCGACCCGATCCGACGTTGTAAACATCTTTCATGTTCTTTCTTTTGCTCCGACCCGATCCGATCTTGTAAACATCTCTCCCTTTCCTTCATCCCAACGTTTCTTCACCCGAACCGATCCCAGTTCCTCTCCTCTTCTTCATCTCCTTCATTTTTTACCTCGCTTAACCAATACCGAACCCAACTCTATCTCACAAACCCCAATTAAAACCAAGCACCTACGTGCTCAACTATCCATTGAGTTCTTAATCCCCTCTCCCAGCGCCTCGAGGTGATGACAGAACCACCAACGACGAAGGTAAGGAGAGCGTCGGGATTAAACAAACACCACGTTCGAATCGCCCAATTTTACCACAAATCTAAACTGAAATCGATTACAGCAAAGTAATTCAAGATTTTAAACCTACCTAGTTGTTTAATTTAAGGAAGAACGAGAGAGTTTCGAAGCTTTTGAAATTTTAGGGTTTTGATGCAAAATCTGTTGAACGAGAATAATAAAAGAAGAAGAGGAAGAAGAAGACTGGAGAAAGACTTATATAAAGTTGTGGTGACTAATCGTATTCCTAGATTTCTCTAACCCGTTCGGACCGGGAGTCAGGCCCACAAAGGCACTCTGGCCGGTTAGTCCATGGTGAAGAAATACTGGAAGGCCCATCCGGGTGTGCCATTGGAGGAAATCCATTCGGATCGGAATTTGAACCGAAAGGGACCATATACACTGATTTGACACGCAGGGTGAATTTGAGGAAAAGTAAAGAAAAAGCTCAACTGGAAAAATCACTGGACATTAAAAGGAGCTCTCAGAGTTGTTTGAAAATGAAGAAAGTAATTCATATGGATTGTGGATATATATAAGCAGCAAAAGCTTCGACTTTATGAAGTGACACGACACTACAAGTAAATGGAAGCGATCATTCAATGGTTCTAATTCAAAGGTTGTTTCGTAAACTGCTTCGAAGCACACTTTATCTTAAATAAGAGTGTACTTCGAGGGGGCAAAATGTTAGCCTACTTTGTGAACTAGGCTACACAAAGAGTAGACAGTTAGAAAGCCACCAACCGGTTCGGATCGGAGGAAGATAACACAGGAAGTAAGTAGAGATCGAGGATGCAGATACCGTACCGGTTCGGATCGGAGGAGTACATCAGCAACACCATAAAGCAAGTGACCTCATCGGATCGGAGGCAGCCGATCCGAACCCCTTTCTCTGAGCCTGTGACCGTTGCTACACACGTTTCCTGAAGACTCAGACCAAGCATGACCATTTCTCCCATGATCTCCTACTAAATTGATGCGCTGTCACCATCTTGAAGCCTCCGAACCCGACTCTTATAGGATGGGTGCCACGCAATTCCGTACCGGAGCCACTTCGAGGAGATTTTCACCTATAAATACACCATCTAGAGGCATTTAAAGGGATCTTTTGGCAAATTCTCAGTCCTAACTTCATTTACAGCCGAATTTCACAACCATATTCAGATCAAATTCATCTCTTAAAGCCTATATTTGAGAGAATTGAGTGATTTTATGCATTGTAATTGTGAAGTTGAGTGAGAATCATTGCTATATTTGCATTCATATCATCAATCAAAAGAATAGAAAGTGGACGTAGGCTCTTTAACGCCGAACCACTATAAATCGTGTGTTCTTCGTTGCTTTTTAGTTCTATTTCATTAAAATCATAGCTCATTTGGGTGTTAGAACCAATTTTTGGTCTAACACTACATGTTAAGAATAATTTGAAGGAGAATTATTACTTTGTTTAGCTTATGTAACAACAACAAGGTAACCATAGGTTTTAAATGGAAATGGTGACGCGGTTGTACTTACTATGGTCGAGTTTTAACAGTAGCCAAGGGAATTGTGCGATTAATATGTTTGAAGTTTGGCGATTTAGTAGTGATTGTTTTCGCAGGTTGAAGGTGAAGCTTTGTTGATCAAGGAGTTGTTATTTGAATTTGAGTTAAGGTTGAAAGTGAATTCAAGTTGGAGCTTAGGGTGTGACAATGAGATATGCAAGGGATTGGTGAGTGTGAGGAGGTGTCAAAGAAGGTGCATGACAGTGTGTGTATGAAGTTGTACGAATGGAAGGTCGAATTAAGTGATCGGAGGAAGCATGTTGTGGAGTTTATATAGGAAGAAGTTTAGGTGGTTACGGATGAAGGTGGACGGAGAAGAATTCAGTTGTTCCACCTTAGTGAGTTTCATCATCACCTTTCATGTTGAGTTTTTAGTTGCAGAGGCACTAAGTTGCAAATTCGTAGCAACTTACTTTGCAGTAATTTTTGTCCATAGTCTACATAATGGCATGTGTGTTATCTTTGGATTTTAGATACAACAAATCAATTGTTCTGTTCTAATTGTCGTGTGATAATATTTGAGAATCATTGAGCAAAGAACATGTAGTTTTCAATTACCAAATGAATCCTTTGTTATGTAGAAAGTTAAGTTACAAATAGTAAAAGACTGTCATAGTGTATGCTTTTCAATGCATTATTTGGCTTATAGATCAATGCATTAATGACCCTTTCAATGCATTATTTGTCTTATAGGGCAATGCACAAGTACATTACTTTTCAGTAAGACTCACATACAAACTGGGAATACGATGGCATTATTCTTGAGATATGGCTCAGGAAAGTTGCACAAAGGGTGTTACAAGATTCAAACATACGACACTTCGTTGTGAAGTTCCAATAATTCCATATTTCAGTGCGAATTAATCTTTGATTACATAGGTAATATTTGATGCATTTTTCTATATTCTTGCTTTTAACCGTTGTTAATACGTTTACATTTTCCTAGTAAAGCATAATGTTGTTCACAAGATAACAATTCCCGTTTTATTAGCCAAAACCCATTTTATTAGCATTGCTTTTATATCTGATCATGTATAATGTATACTTAGCTTTGACAATAGTGGTTGGGAATGAAACTAGGGATGAACGATCGAGTAGATGGCATCTATGTTGAATACTTAAACTAGGAATGAATTCTTGGGTAATGACAAGTATTTATGTTTCTAATATAAGTATTTATTTTTCTGATGCCTTAGATCCAAAGATGGAAAGAAGATTACCATCAAGAGGCCTTGGCATTTATGTTCCTAGAGATGAAAGGCTTGTCCTTCTTAAATATCATATTTTCTTGGTTACTCCCTAAAATTATTTACCGTAAACAAAAATGTACTTGACTATTATGTATAAATAAGGAGTTGTCTCATATACATCAGCAACTTGCTGATTCAAGCTCGACCCACGTTCCAAATCTAAATGTTGTCTACAGCATAATACAAATAGAAATAAATATATTATTATTTTATTGTATATATATTTATCCATATAAACATGCAACATGATACGTAGTTCGATACCATTCACAATGCATCTTCTTTTCTGTAGGCATTGTGATAAACAAAAGAAACAAACAAAAAATGTCTGGCATTTTTTCAGGTGATAAGTATGCTTGGAGAAGTCATGAAGTATTTGCATGTGAGATTCTTGCTGGTGTGAATCCCAAAATCATTCGATTGCTAGAGGTAAAGTTCAGAACAACGATTAATTAGGATAAAAAAATTCCATCATAAAAGGAATTAAATAATTTTATTTTACTGCAGAAATTTCCTCCATCAAGTTCTCTATATTCTAGAAAATATGGTAATCAAATAATCTCAATTACAACAGCAGATGTAGAGAAAAACTTCAATGGTTTAAGTGTTTAACAAGTTAGTGTTCTCTTTTTATTTGTAAAGTTTCTGATTATAAAATATATGTATATGTACATGTATTGAAAACTTAGCATGCTCTTTGGATCCTTCAAACAACACATTGTTCCTTCTGTTAACATGCAGTTAGGAGCAGGTATCACCAGCTTCATTTCTTTTTATCCAAGTGCATAATTATTGGACCATTTGTGCGTACAAATTAGTGCGAAGATTTCTATAACAAGAACAAACGGATGCTAAGATTCCTTTGTGTATAAATAACATTTCAACCAATGATAACCATATAGTTAAAATGGATACAAGTCACTATTCACTATTTCCATATATAGAGAGAAGAAATGGAAGAGTGGGCATTCACTACACTTCAACTTGCTATGGGAGATAATGTTATCTTCAAATTATTGGTGAGACGACTGCTAAGGGTATTTGGAACAAGTTGGAGGAGTTGTATATAAAGAAATTGCTCACAAATCGAATAATCTTGTTGCGGACTTTCTTTACTTACAAGTTGAAGGAAGGAACTTCGCTAAAGGCGCACTTAAATGTGTTTGATGATTTGCTAATGAAGATGAAGGCAATAGATTTGAAGATTGAGGAGGAGCAAAAGGCTATGATATTGTTGTGTTCATTGCCTGAGCGCTATATGAGTTTCTCAAATAGTTTGATCTATGGCTGAGATACATTGGCTCTTGATGATGTCAAGACGGGTCTTCTTAGTGAGGAATTGCGAGATCTGATGAAAGAGCTGAGTGATGGAAGTAGTGATGCAGTTAATGGTTATGGTTTATTTATGGAGAAGGAGAAATATGAGAAGAAGGGAAACCTGCGATGTTCTAAGTCAAGGAACCCCAGTTGGAGAGGAAAGTAGAAGGAAAAAAATAGCAAGTGCTTTATTTGTAAGAAACCTGGTCATTGGACGAATGATTTTTCAAGACAAGGGGAAGAAGGAAGTAGCATCTTCATCACTTGCGGTGGAGAGAGATGTTGGTGAGGGAGACGTAGATGTTTTGTCGGCTGTAGCATCGGATGTTTCAAGTAGCAAATGGGTGCTTGATTCGGGCGCTTCATATCACATGATGCTTAATAGGAATTGTTTTTCATCTTATGCCGATCGAGAAGGAAATCCAATTGTTATGGGAAATGGTGCATTTGTAAATCGAAGGGCATTGGATCTGTGCAAATTCAGATGTTTAACGGAGTTGTTTATACTCTCACTAATGTGCACTACGTTCTGGGGCTACGGAAGTCACTAGTCTCTTTTCAACAGCTGGATTCTTTAGGATGCAAGATTGCTATTGAGATTGATAGCTTGAGGGTTTCAAAGGGTGCGCTTATGGTTATGAAGGGTGCTAGGACTCATGGAGTTTATTTGCTTCAAGGAGTGACTGTGGATGACAAAACTTGTGTTGGTGTTGATAGTTATCGTGGCTTGGACGCGACACAGTTGTGGCATCTGAGATTGGGTCATGCTTCGGAGAAGTGTTTTGATGTTCTTCGTAGAAAAGAGACAATTAATTGTGAGAGTTTTAACAAAATGGAGTTTTGCAAGGAATGTGTCAGAGGGAAGCAAACTAGAGTATCATTCGGTTGAGGGAAACTTGATTCAAGAGGGATTCTTGCGTATGTGCACATGGATATTTGGGGACCATCATCAATAGCTTCTTTGGGAGGAGCAAGATATTATATTTCTTTCATTGATGAATTTTCTCGAAAGGTTTAGGTGTATGTAATGAAGGCCAAGTCGGAAACATTTGCAAGGTTCTAGGAATAGAAGGCTCTTGTTGAGAACGAGAGTGGGAAGACTCTGAAGGTTCTTAGATCCGATAATGGCAGGGAGTATGTTTTTGGATATTTTCTGAAATTTTCCAAGCATCATGGTATTCAGAGGCATTTTACTACACCTGGGGATTCACAACCAAACGAAGTGGCAGAGAGAATGAACCGAACTCTACTGGAGAAAGTTCGATGCTTGAGATTGACTCCGGGTTTGTCTAAGAGAATTTGGGTCAACCGCAGTGCATATTATTAATCGAATTCCATTCTCGGCTATTGATAACAAAATTCCGGAGGAAGTGCGGAAGGGAAATAGCATTGACTTGAGTTATCTTCATGTATTTGGTAGTCCTATTTATGTGCATGATCCGGGGAGTGATTAGCTTGCGCCTAGAGCTTTTAAGGGAATTTTGTTTGGCTATATAGACGGAGTCAAAGGCTATCGGATTTGAAATCCGGAAACAAAGAAGGTTGTAGTTTCTCTTCATGTTACTTTTGATGAGTCAGCTATGTTCAAGGAGAATGAGAGCTCATCGGATGTTCCAGACTTGGTTCACGGTGAATCAAAGAAGAAATAAGTTATTCCCACTTCAGGCCTAGGGAGAGTAGAGTTGTTGGAGGTGCTTGCGAGGTGAACGCGGTTAATGTTGCATCACATAGTCCACAGAGTTCCTCTAGTAGTGTTGGTGATGTGCATGATTCTAGAGAAGATTCAGTTTAAGGTGGAGCTAAAGGAAGGTCGGGTGATGTTATTGCTACTCGTGTTAGTCGTCATGCTATAAGGTCATTCGAAAGGTATGGTGATTGGAACTATCTTGTCTTTTGTGAGAATTTGGATTATGTTGTTCATGTAGTCCAAGATGAGCCGATGTACCTTGATGACTCATGGGTTCGAGCGATCGCTCGAAATGGATTTGTGCCATGGAGGAAGAGATGCAATTGTTGATGAAGAACCAGATTTGGGAGTTGGCTCCACTTCCTGAAGGAAACTGTGCTATTGGGTGTAAATGGATAAACAAGGTGAAGGACGACGGAAGATACAAAGTTAGGCTAGTGGCTAAGGGGTTTACACAGAGGAAGGGAAAGGAGTATGATGAGATCTTTGCATCGGTTGTGAGACATACTTTATCCGGATATTACTTGCCATCGTTGCTATTTATGACTTGGAGTTGGATAAACTTAATGTGAAAACCGCTTTCTTACATGGTGACTTGTATGAATACATTTACATGGAGCAATCAGAAGGGTTTGTTGTATATGGTAAGTCAAAATTGGTTTGCAAGTTGAAGAAATCGCTATATGGTTTGAAGCAATCACCTAGGCAATGGTACAAGAGATTTGATCATTTCTTGCTCGAAAGTGGATTCCATCAAAGATGCTTGTGTATATTTCAAGATGTTGGGAAATGATTGTTGGGTGTGCTTACTCTTGTATGTGGACGATATGCTCATTTCTTCTAAGGACAAGGCAGAAATCAACAAGTTGAAATTGAAGTTAAAAGCGGAATTCAAGATGAAAGACCTTGGAGAAGCAAAGAAGATTTTGGGCATGGAAATCGAAAGGGATCGAATGCGTCTTGAGTTGAAATTAACTCAAAAGGAATACATTAGAAAAGTGGTTTGCCAGTTTAGCATGGAGGATACAAAGGCGTCAAATACACCTTTACATTTGCGTGTAAAGCTTTCGAGTTGGATCATCTATCGAGGAGAAAGACAAGGCTTATATGGCAAATGTGACATTTGCTAGTGCGGTTGGAAGTTTGATGTATGTCATGGTGTGTACAAGGCCCGATATTGCAAATTCCGTCGGGGTGGTTAATCGGTACATGGATAATATGGGAAATTGCATTGGGAAGCAATTAAGCTTATTTTGACACAATTGAAAGGTACAACATCTCATGGTCTTGTTTTTAGGGGTAGTAAGAGAAGAATTGCATGTTTGTTGGTAACTGTGTGTAAAAACCCGCAAATTCTGAACCAATTTTAAAAAAATATTTTAGAAATTTTAATGGAATTTTAGTGATTAAAATAATTTATTTTAAATAATAACGACTGAAAGTTTATTTTAATCGAAGTTAGAACGAATTTTTTTAATTTAATCATAAAAGGAGTTAGAAATAGCGCGGTAGTTTGAAAATTTGAATTTGAACTTTGACTGACTGTACAAGATGCAAAATAAATTGGATTTTAGTGAAACCAAAAATATTAGAATTTATTTAAAAATATCTTTCCAACGAATCCTAAAAATCGAAATTTCATAGCGGGAATCAAAAGTTATGTCCAGTTTAAAATTCTGAATAGTCACTGCAGAATTTTTTTTTTTTTAATATTAGAAATAGGCATTTTTCAAACGACCTCCGTTTTCGATGAAACCCCTTTTGTTGGAACCGGAATGTCAAATTATTGCTAGGTTTCAATTTTCATAATTTTTAGAATTAATATGTGAGCGTGGCGAATGAAAACGTGTTTTGTCAATTATAGTCAATTTCGATCGACCAGAAAATGACCATTTTTCAAACGGTCTCGGAATTCGATGAAATTAGTCTTATAAGAACCATATCGTCAAAACATAGCTAGAAATAATTTTTCTGGAATTTTTAGAGTCCGTATGTGGCCCCGGTGAATTTAAATGTAAGATTGAATTAATTAAATAAATGATTTAAATATTAAATTAAAGATTTCAGGCCATAGACATTCGATTGGGCTCACGGGACCTAGTCCACTGTATCCAGAATGGGGGTATTTGCCTGAGGGCATCCTTCGTTGGGCTGAAATCAGAGCTTTTGAGAACTTATGGATTTATTTGCACAAATTAGTGATTATATATTATAAAAATACACTAATCAAATACTAAACCCTAATCTCATTTACACAGTAGTCGCCGCCTTCGATTTCAATGGCCGCTATCTCTCCTATCTTCCTTCTCCATTTTCTCTCAATCCTTTCAGTGAAATCACCCAGTTTTTTAGACTTCTTTGTAGCTCTCTCCCTCCTCTTCACATCTATACCCGCTACACCCTCCATGGTTTCACGAATCTCGAGATTCACCTCCTCCAACCCGCGTCGTTCGAAGCTCCGCCCCGACCAGCAGAGACCACCGAGATGGGCCCCACCTCTGGCGTAGGAGCGCCGCACTTCCCCCTCCAACATCCAATCGCTCGATCATCTTCCTGTGCCTCGATCCGTGTGAAAACCTAAGCCCTAAGATCGAACCCAATTGTGAAACCGTCGGCCATCTATTCGTGAAGAAGAATGGCTGATCTCCTTTAACTAATTTTATAATTAAATAATTTATTAATGTGATTAATGTTTAACGAATCATATCTTGGTCATACGAATTCAGAATCAAAAAATTTCGGAAGCGTTGGAATCATAAAATCGAGATCTAGGCGATGGAACTGACTAGAGTTGAAATGGAGAACTTTGGAAATTCATCCAAATTTGTACGCGAACAGAAATTCAGAAATGAACACGAACGATTTCTGAAAACCGATCACTGTGAGATTTCTATTTTTAATAATTAATTAACATCTAATTATTTTCTTGTTATTTGAAATCGATGTATGAATGTATGAAATAAGATCTGTGTTTTTTTGTTCGTTGTTTGTGATGAATTGTAATGTTCATGTTTAGTTATATTAGATTGAAAATAACATTCTTTGTTAGAAATGATGATTAGATTAAAAATAACATTCTTTGTTAGAAACATGCTATAATAATAAAAATACCCTTTTTGTTAGAAGTATGTTATGATAATTTAAGAAAATAACAATTTTGTTTAAAATGTTACTCTAGTATAAAATGTTGCATTAGAGAATAAAATAACATTTTTGTATGAGATGTTTGATTAGAATAAAATATCATTTTTGTTTAAAATTTTTGAATAGAATAAAATATCATTTTTGTACATAATGTCATGATTAGAATATTAAGGTCATTTTATTTAAAAATGTCAACTTTGTAAGATTATTACATTGAAATAAATATTTCATTTGTTAAGATTATTATATTGAAAAGGATTACATAAAAATATACATTTTTTGTCATAAAAAAAGAATAGTTATAAAGGATCATAATTTATTTTCAATTAGTTACAAAGATTAGAATTGGAATAAAAGATTTCAATTTATTTTCAATTAGTTACAATGAAATAGATTTGAGAATAAAAAGTAACATTTTTATTATTATTTTATATACAATAAAAAGTGTAGATTAAAAAGGTAACATTTTTATTTTCATTTTATATATAATAAAAAGAATGGATCTAAAGTAACCTTTTATTTTGTCAATTTAGTTACAATAAAAAGGATAGATTTAAAAATAACATTTTTATTGTCACTTTACTTGTAATGAAAAGAATAGATTATAAAATTTCATCTTTATTGTCATTTTATATGCGATAAAAATAGAGGATTTAAAAGTGTCATTTTGTTGTCATCTTATATGAAATAAAAATAGTCATTTTGCCAAAACATGTAAACATGAAATTAAGAGTTGAATTTTTATTTGCATTCTTTGATGCAAATAAACATGAAGTTAAAAGTTGTACTTTTATTTGCATTCTTTGATGCAAATAAATCATGAATTAAAATGTTATATTTTTGTTTGCATTTTAGGAGCAAATAAAAGCATAGTTTAAGAAGTTACATTTTTATTTACATTTTAGATGTAAATAAAAGAATAGGATTAAAAGTATCATTTTTACTTTTAAATTAGAGAAAATAAAAAGATCATGATAAAGAGAATTCATCTTTGCTGTAACTTTGTTAGATTAAATAAAATGTTTTTATTGTCATCATAGATTAGAATTAAAAAGATATATTTTTAGTGTCATCTTAGCTTCAATAAAAAGAGTAATAGAAAGATAAGTTTTATTTGTCCTTTTGTTGCAATACAAAAAGATACATTTTTATCATTTAAGTAGAATGAGACAAAATTATTTAATTTTGTCATTTTAAAAGATTAAGACAAATGTGTTCACTTTTGTCATTTTAAAGGAATGAGACAAAATATTCGTTTTTGTGTCACTTAAAAAGAATGAAGCAAAAACATTCACCATTATCAATTTACAATAGTTGAAATCCATTTTGTCGCTTTTGTCAAACTACTAAAGTTAAATCCATTTTGTCGCTTTTGTCAAAATTATCATAGTTAAAACAAATTGGTCACTTTTGTCAAACTATAATGGTTTAAACAAAACATTATCATTTTTGTCGCATTAGATTTGACAAAACCAACATGTTACTTTCATTTGTTCTGTTGAATTAGAATCATCGACAAAACAAACACATCACTTATATTTGTTTTGTTGAATTAGATTCGTCAACAAAAAATGTCATTATCTTTGTTGTTTTGTTGAAAAAGATTAGTTAAATCAAAATATACATTTTGTCAAAATATTCATTTTGTCAAAATATTCATTTTTGTCAAAATAGATTAGTTAAAACAAACCATATTTTTTTTTGTCAAAATATATACTTTTGTCAAGGTAAGACTAGTTGAATCAAAATATACATTTTTGGACAAATAGCTTAGTTGAACCAAAATAATCATTTCTATCAAAAATATTTACTTTTGTCAAAAATATAATAGTTGAAACAAAATTTACATTTTGTTAAATATGATGGTTGAAAACAAAAATTACCTTTTTGTTAATTATATTTGAATTAAGAAAAAAAATTACATTTTTGTTAAATGAAAGAGTTAAACACAAATAGTATTTTTGTGAAATAGATTTGTGTTGCCATAAAAATATCCACTTTGATAAAATAGAATTGTCAGTAAAATAGAACTTCTTATACATTTTGTTGAGGTAGAATTTATATGCAAATAAAATAATCATTTTTATTTGCATAGCATACAATAGAATTTATATGTAAATATAAAAATCATTTTTACGTGCAAACTTACATTGGAGTTTATATTCAAATATAAGAATTATATTCTTGGTCAAACCATACATTAGAATGTATAGGTGAGTTAAAGTGACATTTCTATATGTTAATGCGTACATTAGAATTTATATGCACTTTAAAATAAACATTTTTATGTGTTGGGTTATACATTGAAAACATGTACAATTGGGATTATTTCTTTTATGTGTTAAAATTAAGAATAATTACATACAAATAAAGTATAATGAATATTATTTTTATTTGTCATCCACAATAATGTCATATAAATAAATTACATTCTATTAGATATTAGAAATGTATAAAGAAATTATGCGAGTCAAATATATTTTATTTTGGCACTAGGAATAAAATATCATGTTTTGTCCATCATTATCAACATGTTGGTAGTATTAATATTGGTGAAATTCATTAACCAATTATTTATTTATATGTACTATTGTTGGCTGAAAACCCCACACGGGTATTGGGATGATAAAGAATATTTTAAACAAAGATTTTTTTTAAATAAAGTATATTTTTAAAAGATATTGTAGTAAAAGAAATTGGATTTTGGGTTGTCATGGATGGTGTCTTAAATAACATTGTTCTTAAACCCCGTATGAAAGAGTAAATCTTTTAACTAAGATTATTAGTGTTTCAAATTTCACTTATTAATTGGAATAATTGATATGTGAATTGGGTTTACCGTGAACTATGTTTTTAAACGACATTTGTTCTTTAACCCAATTAACAGTGAAAATATGATTAGAATTTATAAATCTTTTTATTAAAGATTTAAAAAGAAATTTTCCAAAGCCAAGTTTTCCAATTTAATAAATTAAATTGGAATTGAATGGAAATTCGATTGATAATAATCGAGATAGGCTTTTATAAAAGAAGACTGCTACTATATATGGAATTTAAAGGGCTTTGCCGTTATTTCATTTATATTATTAGTCTGATACGGAAATTTATATCGATTATATATCGATTTGATTTCTATGAAAATTCCATATTTTGGAATATGATTTTGGGTGTATCGTGAACAATGTTTTTAAATGACATTGATTCTTTAACCCAGTTAAAGATAAGATTTATTTATTAAATTGGAATAATCGTAAAGTAATGATTTTTTGGATATTAAAACTGAATTAAAATTTTAATATATCTTTGAATATAGGATTTAAGAATAAATTTAAAAGAATTTATCTTTGATAAAAATAATGGGAACCTTTCCCTAATAATATGAGTATTTTATTTAAAGAATATTCTGAATTGGAATGAGGCGTTGGATGTGTGTTTACAACACTTGATTTTTTAATTATAAAAATACGCAAGTTATTCGGAAAGACCGAGTTTAACCCATTCTGAATAATTTCTATGACGATTAAAAGTCGAAGATATTGAAGACGGTGATTGAAGACCGGCGATCTACACATCGAATGGACGACTACTGATGCTTGACATTGGGTCGCTCCCAGTAAAGGGTTAAAAGTGGTAGTTTTTCCGGACGTACATGTTGATCGTCCAGATATGCGAGCACCTAGGTGACTCCGGTTTCGTTCAGGCCTAGAATGGACTTGTAAATGGATGTGTGTCCGACATTGAATTTCATTCCATGTAATTAAATTGGTTTCTATTTAATATATATCTGTGGTGGCGGAGAATTTATTCTCTTGCTTAACACCCTTCTTTGAGACGCACGAGCTCGAAGGTTATATATTGGTAGTTATCAATCGCATTGTATGGACTGTCAATGTGACATGCCAAGATGCAATTGATCAAGGCTTTTGTTGAATAGCAGAGCCTTGTGGTTGATGATCAAAGCATAGCCTATTTAGGCATAACTTTGTGTTTTCTGTTACCTCGCGAGACTCACTCCCCGGTAGAGTCAAAAACAGGACAAGGGAACGCAGGGAGTGCACACGTTTCTTTCTAGCTAGAAGTGGGTTTGGGTTTTTACAAGGCCTGACATTTTTACTTATGTGGTTGATGGAATGAGGCGCCTCAGATATTTTTATTGGCCGCAAATGGCCAATTTATAGGTCCAATAGGATCGGGAAGCGTGTGTTCAGGAATTGCCAATCCACTAAAATATTTGGGGACCGACCCTGTTGTATCCAAGGGTTCGCCAGCGTCCGAATCCTGAGACATTGCTAGAGTGTCTCGAATCGTTAAGGAGATCGTTCCTATCCTTGACTCATGATGGAAATCCAACTTCCAATATGACATCATGCGGTTTTGATTGTAGAACTAGTATGGCGACATAGTATACGGTAGCTATGCCGTCTATGATTGATACGTTATGATTGAAATGTTTTTGAAACATATATACACTAATAATAATATCAAATCCGTTTTATACGTATCAAGCATTTTTTACCATTATTTTGTAAAACTCTATCCTCCGGCTTGCATTGCATTGTGTGATGGGACCTGAGTCTTATAATGGTTTCATTTTTCTAAAAAGCATTGCGTTGTTTAACGATTTACTTTAATTTATGCACTGACAATCCAATGGAGCAAAACCCGTTCCGCGTTAACGGCGTAGTCCTGTGATTTGCTATATTATTAGATAAGTTAGTAAAGATTTCTCACACCAGTCCCATGACTGACCCGTAGTTTATTTCCCTTTGCAAACTCGGGTGCCCTCTTTTCCACACGGGCAGTCGAGTAGCTTATTTTGCAGATATATTGAGCAGGATTCTGGATTGAAGCTTAGAGCTGTGTCCAGAGCATTGATAGTCTTCCGCTGTGTTGGTTTATATTTCCGCTGTGTAGTGTATTACATTTATTGTAATTTAATCTTCCGCTGTATTATTATATTCGATGTACTCTGATATATTATGTACTCTGATGTAACATTATCATTATGTAATAAAAGTCTTCTGTTATTTGTTCTTATGTATTGTATTCCCAAAGTTAACGTATGTGGGTTTTGAACGGTTTTTATCGATTTAGCGATCGATTGGGGTTGGGCAAAATCCAGGTCGTTACACTGTGATTCGGACAACACTGGTGATAGGGATCGAAAAAAAATCAACTTCCAGATGTGTCTTCACTCTTGGTGGTACAACCATAAGTTGAAGATTAAGATTGCAGACTGTAGTTGCTTTATTAGCTACGGGGGCAGAGTTGATAGCTACAATGGAGGCAAAAAAGGAAGCACACTAGTTGAAGCGATTGTTGTGTGACTTGGAATTTGAACAAGATAGTGTTAATGTTCAATGTGATAACCAAAGTGCTATTCATTTGGCGGAGAAATTGGCATTTAGCTCATGGACCAAACATATTGAAGTGAGAGAGTCATTTCTAGTAGCCATGGACGAAGACAAGAAAGTATGCCTTCGAAGAGTGCACACAAAGGATAATGCGGCAGATATATTCACTAAGGCATTGCCAGTTGGGAAGTTTGAGCACTTCTCGAACTTAATTCGCTTGGAGAGATGCTAGGTGCCATGGGGTGTCACGGTTGAGGGAGAAGCTTAGTTATGGATGTAGATGAGTATCAGTGAGAGATTGGAGTTCTGTTTTCTTGGTATGTTTGTATTTTGGTGAGACTAATTTTGGAGTTCGGTGTTTTCAATACTTCATTGGTGGGTGGGGGCTTTGCCTGAACTCATTGTTGGAGTGCAATGGGCGGTGGCTATGCCGGAGCTCATTGAGGAAACATTCAAGCTTTCTTAGTAGAAGATAGATGATGGTTTGGCACCATCGGTGTTGGTGTTGGAGATGGACATAGTATTGAGGTGGAGCGTTAAATTTTGCGATACTATATGGTAGCTTCGTGTCGGAGAAGATGGTTCGCAAATTGGAGCTCGTAGGAGAAAGTTGTAGAAGAATATGTGCATGGTTTCAGCAGGATTCTCTGACAGATGCCTGTCACAGGCATGGCAGATGTCTGAGTTGTCATGGTGGAGTTTCCCGAGACTTGTGAGAGACGTCTGTGGCCATATGAAAGACATCTGTGTTGTCAAGAAATGATTTCCCAAGACTTACGACAGACGTCTGTCACTTATAACAGACGTCTGTTCTTATGCCAAAATAATTCCCAAGTAGGGACAGACGTTTGCCACAACCGAAGTAGACGTCTGAGGAGACTTTCGGGCTATTCGGGCTGAAGCTTAACAGGCTGATTTGTGAAGGATCCAAGGGCAATTTGGGAAATTGCTACATATTATTCTCTCCCCATATAAGCTATTCTCAGATCCAACAGGAGGTACAGAAAGTGACTAATCAAGAGATTAAGATCTAGGTTTGTTCTAATTAGAGTTTTGGCAACCCTAATATTATTCAATTCTTATCTCCACAAAATCAATTTTTTCTGGAGAATTTGATGATTGTAATCAATCTCTTGTACTCTTCTATCAGTATTAATAAAGGATTCTCTCTCAAAGTGGACGTACACTGACAACACGTTGGTGGAACCACTATAAATCCCTATGTGATTTTCCTTATCGTTATTGCTCTATTATTTTTCTTGTTTGGTGATTGTGATAGGCTTGTGGATTGGGTTGAGATTGTTTTGAGATATTGATTGGTCGTTTTTGTACTTGTACCACGATATTGTCTTCCGCTGGGTTGGGGTTTTTGATTTGAGCTGTCTTGAGTCGAAATTCTCCACAACAGTTAAGGCTTGTAATGGAGTCTATGTTGTTGTAATTATTGGTGGGTTTCCAAGAGAAGATAGGATGGAGGCAGAATATGTCAGGTCAAAAAAATGCCTCCCTCTACAAATCTCACGCTTCTGCCCTAGAAAAATATAGTGGTGCAAACTACTAGGTATGAGATTACCTGATCATCAGTACATTGTGTTGTTTTTCCATATTATTGGATACAGGATTAGTAAAATTCTACACTTTTTTTTTCTTTGTTTGCCTTTTTGTATACTCTTGCACTAAATTGTTGAACGCCCATCTTCTAGATGTTGATTTACGAACCATATGATTTTGTGTTTGGAGTTGCAATATTGTAATAACCCGAAAATCTGGGCCAGTTTAAAAATTTTATTTTGGCAATTTTAGCGAATTTTGAACATTTAAAATGAATTATTTTAATAATATCGACGAGAAATTTATTTTGAATAGAATTCGAACGTATATTTTATATACATCGTCGTTAGAATATAAATATTTATTTTAATTATAAATAGAATTGAAAATGGCGCAGTAGTTCGATAATTCGATTTCAAACTTCAATTGAATGTACCGGGTGCAAAACAAACCGGATTTTAGTGAAACCAAAAATAATAGAATCTAATTGAGAATATCTTTCCAACGAATCCGAAAAATCAAGATTTCATAGCGGGAATCAAAAGATATGTCCAGTTGAAAATTCTGAATAGCCGCTATGGAATTCAGGCCCTTAAAAATGGGAATTTTGCAAACGACCTCGGATTTCGACGAAACCACTTTTGTTGGGTCCGTGATGTCAAATTATTGTTAGATTCCAAATTTCATAATTTTTCGAATCAATATGTGAGCGTGGCAAAGGAAAACGCGTTTGACCAGTTTTAGTTGATTTTAATCGATTGGAAAATGGCCATTTTTCTAACGGTCTCAGAATTCGACGAAACTAGTTTTGGTAAGACCGTATCGTCAATACGAAGCTAAAAAATATTTTTCTGTAATTTTTAGAGACTGTATGTGGCCTCTGTAATTTGAAATGTATGTTTAAATTGGATATACAAAGAATTATACTTTGATTTAAAAGAAAACTGATTGTAACAGCCGAATCAGCTTACGATACATATCCCATTGTGTTCGGAATGGGGGTAATTAGCTATGGACGACAGGCGGTGGGCCTCGTTTTGAGGTCGAAAATAAAAGTTGATTTTTTTGGTGGAAAATAAAATAATTAAATAAAAAAAACCTCTCCTTACCTTTCCTCTGCCCCCCCTTTTTTTCAAAGTCGATCTCCAGAGAAAGAAAGAAAAAAGAGAGAGCGGGCGACGGGGGGGAGGGGAAACCGCCGCCGCCACCGCATCGCAGCCTTCCCCCCCTCCTTTGGCGCCGCCGCCGCTTCTTCCCCCACCTCCCCTTCTTCTTCCCTCGCTCCTCTCCCCTTCCACCGCTCCCTCCTCTTTTCCTTTTCCCTCCTGAACCCCCCCCTAAACCCTAAGCCGTTGCACCACCTCCCCCCCTGAAACCCTGCGCCGCCCCCTGCTACCACCAGTACCCCCTCCTGCCGACGTCCAGCACCTCCTTCGACCAAATCGGTGAGCATCCCCCTTTCGTTCTTTTATTTTATTTATTGTTCCATGTTTTTTTAACTGAAATTAGCTAATGATTTTTGAATTAACAAATGTATGATTTTTAATTTGAACAAAGACATGATTTTTATATAGTGGCGAATATAAAGATTTGATTTTTATATTATAGAGAGTTCAAAATATAATTTTTATTATATGTAGAAGTTAAAAATATAATTTTTATCGCATGTAAAGGTTGAAAATATAATTTTCATATTATATAGATAATAAAAATGTGATCTTTATATGGTAGGATATAAAAAGACGATATTTTTATGTAGTGAAAGACGACATTTTTAAAGTAGAAAAAGGCGAAATCTTAATTATAAAAAATGCGGAATTTTTATCTATATAGTAGCGGTGTAAAAATAGAATTTTTATCTATATAGTAGCGATGTAAAAATGGAATTTTTAACTATATAGGAGTGATTATAAAAATATGATTTTTATATACATGGCAACAATATAAAAATAGGATTTTTATATATTGAATAGCGAAGTAAAAATTCGATTTTTATATATTGAATAGCAAAATAAAAATATGATTTTTATATATGTAGTGACTACGGGCGACGAAAGTGACGAAAGGCGAGAACGATGAAGACTTCTACAAAAGAAGGGTCGAGATGATTGGATTAGCTATTGGTGAGAACTTTTCACTCTAAATTTCTTTTTCTAGTTACATATATATATACTAGGATGCAGACGGTGCTTAGCAGCACCCGACACCCGTCATCCACAGACCATGGATGGCTTGTTTGTTTGATTGATGTGTTGTGAAAATTGATTGTGTTGTGGAACGATTGAATAATAAAATATTCTTGTGTTGAAAGGAAATAAAATATTTATATAGTTAAAAATATTTTATCGTTAAAAATATAATTTTTAACGTGAATGTGAATAATTAAATAATTATAAACAAATCGGCCGATTTGTTTATATACACTGATTTGACTGATATTGATTGGGACGATAAATTTTACACATCGCCCAACTGCACAAACAAAAATCTGTGTTTGTTGATTTGAAACCCCATACGGGTGTTGGGATGATATTTGGGTACACTAATCCCAATTATTTGATTGTATGTCGATCGATTGGTCGACAGGCTGTGTAAGCGTTAATTATTTATATTTGATGCTTATGCAGTTGAGTGGTGCACGTTGGATGATGGTTGATTGTTTATCATTGCTATTATATACATGTGTTGTATGGAATCCATATAATTAACGTTATATGGTAATTGATTGGGCCACATTCCAATCGGGAAAATAATGAATATTATAAAAGGGAAATTCATGTTTTTAATATAAAAACAGTCATGTGTTGACGATGTTCATGTGTTGAAACTATTTATGTGTTGAGTAAAATATTTTAATAATAAAATTTACAACTTTATCATATTTAAAATTAGAACTACTTCACGGTGGAGTCTAATTAAAATCAAACGATAGATACCATAGTTTTATAAAATATTTTACATAACAAAAATAGTGATGTGTTGACAGTACTCATGTGTTGAGATTAGTCGTGTGTTGAAAGAAATATAGATTCATGTGTTGGATGGAATATATATATTCATTTGTTAAATAGAATAACGAATTTATTGAAATATATATAGCCGTGTTGATTAGAGTTGCGCTATTTTGGACGTGAATGATATTTATATCGATTTTATTCGTTATATAATGAATATTAAAAAGTGATTTCAAAATTTAATATTTTGAAATGAAATTCAAATTAAATTAGATTAAAATTCAAATTGAAATTTTATTGAATCAATTTGAAATGAATTCAAATCGAATAGAAAATGAATTCGATTCGAATTGAATAGAAAGAGAATTTGAATTCAAGTTGAATAGAAAGTGAATTTAAATTCGAATTGAATAGAAATGAATTCAAATTGAATTAAATTGAAATTGAATTAAAAACGAATTGAAATCGATTTGAACGAAATTTAAAACGAACTGAAATTGAATTGAAATCAATTTGAAATGAATTCGAATTGAATTAAATAGAAGGTAAATTCAAATTGAATTGAATTGAAATGAATTAGAATTTGAATTGAACTGAAACGAAATTGAATTCGAATTAATAAAATTGAAATGAATTCGAATTGAATTGAAATCAAATCGATTTGAAATTGAAGATGAAGTTGAAATTGTTTTTGAAACGGATTTAAAATGATTTATAAAATACATTTTAAAAGGAAATCGATGAAATATATATAATATATATATATATTATATATATAATGGCCTGAATAGAACGCGCCGCGGCAGTTCGCGAATTTCGACCATTGACTTCGAATTGACGTTGCGGGAGATCCGACCATCGGATTCTCCTAAAACCGGAACCGTTGGGTTCGTATCAAAAAGAGCTTTCCAATGAATATTAGAAATTTGTAATCTAACGGTTGGATTTGGAATTATGTCCAAATCAATTTCAGAAAAGGCCGCTGTAAGTGCAGTTCGATGGCCGTTGTTGGAAATCGACTGTACGGGCCTTGATAAAATTATTAAAAATATTGATAATTTGTGTAAAATCATAATATGTGAATTGGAAAGAACTGGGATGAAAAACTCCACATTTGAAATGATAAAAATAGATTTTTATCGAAATGAACTAGTTTTGAACTAGAATTAAAATCAATTTATTTTTGAAATAAATAAATTGAATTTGAAAGTGATTTTAAAAATAATCAATATTCCCAATACGTGAATTGGACTGGAGTTGAATCGAAATTATCTTCGGAATATTTCGATGTTGGGTTTCGTGACTATACAGATATTGTTATGGGAATTTGAAAGATATATTTTATATCGTTATTTCCAATACGATATATGTTGGTTTCAGAATTTGATATTGAATATAAGCCGATATATTTTCTATTCAGAGCCTAGTATTTAATATCAAATATGATTTGGGTTTGTCGTGAATCGTGTTTTAGATGACATTGGTTCTTTAACTCAGTTAAAGGCAGGATATTGATTTTTGAAAAGATTGAAACTAAGTGGAGTTTTAATGAATCTTTAATTAGATTAAAAAGTGAATTGATAATTTAAATTATCAAATCTGAAAGGTGATCGAGAATGGAGTACCACCAGTTTTGCTCCAAGGCGAAAGTTAAATCTTTAGTTAGATTTGAACGTGAAATGGTAATTAATTTTACCGATAGCACTGTGGTGTTAGATATGGAGTATTACCAGTTTTGCTCCATGGGATGAATAGGTTGAGATTGGGAAATAAAATAAATAATTACTTCGGTGTGATTCGCTAATCCCGACTAGTTTGAAATGATATCCAATGGAAGATTAAAGAATAAATTTAAAACAATTTATCTTTGATAAAATTTATGGTAACCTATTCCCTAAAAATGTGATTTTGTGAATAAAAGAATATTCTGAATTGGAATGAGGCGTTTGTTGTGTTTGTGTAACATTTGTTTATCATATACGTGGATTATTCAGAAAGGCCGAGTTTATACCCATTCTGAATAACCGATTCGACGAGATGTCGAAGATGAAGACGGTGGTTGAAGACCGGAAGTCTTCACATCGTTTGGGTGATTACTGATGATCTTGATTGGGCTGTACACCCAAGAGGAGGGAATCAGTTGGTGATCGTCCAGACGTACTTGGAGATGGATAAATATGCGAGGAAAGTGCCTCCGGTTTCGTTCAGACCCAGAACGAACTTGTAAACGGATTGTGTGTCTGACATTGGATTTTATTCTATGTTGATTGATCTCTATTAAATATACATCTGTTTGGCGGCAGAGAAATTATTCTCTTGCTTAACGCCCTTCTCTGAGATGTACGAGCTCAGAGGTTGTATATCGATGGACATCAGTCGCATGGAGTGAATTGCCAGTGTAGCACGCATAAGTGGCAATTAATCAAGGCTTCTGTTGAAAAGCAAAGTCTTGTGGTTGATGATCAAAGCATGGTCTGTGTGACGTAGCTTTGTGTATAACGTGAATTCGCGAGCCTCACACCTCGGTATGAGTCAAAAACGGGATACGGACCCAAGGAGTGCACGACGTTTCTTTTTAGCTAGGGTGGTGTCAGTGACCTACCAGCCCTGACATTTATATATTTTTCACCTGTGTGGTTGTTGGAATGCGAGGCGCCTCGGATATAGGTCTGTAAGGACCGGGAAACGTGTGTTTAGGAATAACTAATCCTCAAAAGTAAGAGAGGACCGGCCCTGAAGATCCAAGGATCATAGTGGGGTCCTGGGACATTTGCTAGAGTGTCTCGAATCGGAGAGGAACTTGCCCCTTGCCTCGACTCATGACGGAAATCCAATTTCCAATACGTGATATTGCGGTTTTAATTGTAGAACTAGTATGGAGACATGATATATGGTACCCATACCGTCTAT
This sequence comes from Allium sativum, assembly GCA_030737875.1. Classification (NCBI taxonomy): domain Eukaryota; kingdom Viridiplantae; phylum Streptophyta; class Magnoliopsida; order Asparagales; family Amaryllidaceae; genus Allium; species Allium sativum. The sequence continues at coordinate 458,721,095 of CM060909.1, forward strand.
GATTGATATTTATGATTGAAAATTGTTTTGACACTATACACTTATAATAGTATCAAATGATTTGTTTTGACGTACCAAGCATGTTTGGCTATTATAAGGGAAAACCCTATCCTCCGGCTTGCGTTGCATTGTGTGATGGGACCTGGGTCTTATAATAGCTTCATTTTTCCAAAAAGCATTGCATTGTTTTGTTATATGCACTAGTATTCTTGGGAGGAAACCCATTCCATGTTATACGGCGTGGTCCCTTGAATTACTCTTCTTTAAAGTTAAAATAATAACTGTTTTAGTTCTCACACCAGTCACATGACTGACCTGGAGTTTATTGTTTTAACCTAAACTCTGGGTGCCCCTATTTTCGACACGGGCAGCTAGTAGTTTTGGTTTTGCAGATTTATATTCACAGGGTCCTGATTTACAGCTGGAACGATACTCGGAAAGCTCTGTATCCGTGTATTATTTCTAGTTGTGTATTGTATTATTTTCCACTGCTTTGTAATTTATTGTAATCTCTGATATTCTTCGAATGTATTTTATTCATTTATACTCTGTATATTCTTGTATCTGATGGAATTGTTGTACTAACAATGAAATGTTCTTCTGTTTGCGTTCTATTTTGTCTTTTCCTCAACGCAATCCGTGCTTTCCTTCACGGGGGAGTTCGGGTCGTGTCAGTTTGGTATCAGAGCTTTGGTTTACAGAGCTCGAGAACAAGACTCATTAGAACCATACGAAAGAATTCCTCAAATATTGGATTAGTAATATCCAATTAGAATAACTCGTTAGAGATGGGATCAGTAGTATCCTAGAACGAGTGTGAAGAGTGTATTTTTCAAATGAAAACAACTTTGTTTTAAAATTTAAATCGTTTTAAACGAATTTGAATATTTATTTATATTGAATTTGGACGATCCAATATATAAAGATTTCGCGTATACGCGTCATGAACGTATATTCGAAGTTTTAATATACTGGATAGATATAGAATCACATTCTAGACACCCGGGGATAATTCTGATGATGTGGCCACATCATCAGTATTTATATTCGTATTTCGATGGTGTGATTTCTATATATTTCCATTAGACTGGTGTGAGAACCAAAACTAGATAGGTTTATTGTTGTGATTTGGCATCAAAAACATGATTTTTTGTATATGTATCAAAATTATGAATTTAAAACTCAAATTCACTAATTGATTGATGGTTGTGTTGTTTGTTTATTTGCTTGATAATTTTGAACCATTTAGCCTAATTGAATCAAATATTGAATTGTATTGGAAATTGGTCGCATTTGCTTGCATATTCAAGTACTTACATTGAACAGGTCATAGCAAGGAGGCTAGAGCAGAGAATAAAATTTGTTTGCCCAACAAATAGGTACATATTTACTATAATTTACTGTTTTGTTTGGGTGATGATGATTTTATGAGCCGATTGGCTAGCCGCTTGGCTTTTGCTTTTTCTTTTTGAGATCAGAAGGCCTGTATGGCAATTTCGGGATTTTCTCGTGGCTCCTCGTGCAGGGGAGGTTATGGCGAAATTTTTCGAAAATTTAGGGTGTTAGCCAAATTTTTGAAGAATTTGAAAATTCTCAGAAACTGAAAAGTTGGAGAATGGAAGCCAGATCGAACGTAGAGTTGATTGATCAAACCATTTTCGACTTTGTTCCTTTTCGGGGACAAAAAGTTTTAAGTGGGGGAGATTGTAATAACCCGAAAATCTGGGCCAGTTTAAAATTTTTATTTTGGCAATTTTAGCGAATTTTGAACATTTAAAATGAATTATTTTAATAATATCGACGAGAAATTTATTTTGAATAGAATTCGAACGTATATTTTATATACGTCATCGTTAGAATATAAATATTTATTTTAATTATAAATAGAATTGAAAATGGCGCGGTAGTTCGATAATTCGATTTCAAACTTTAATTGAATGTACCGGGTGCAAAACAAACCGGATTTTAGTGAAACCAAAAATAATAGAATATAATTGAGAATATCTTTCCAACAAATCCAAAAAATCAAGATTTCATAGTGGGAATCAAAAGATATGTCCAGTTGAAAATTCTGAATAGTCGTTATGGAATTCAGGCCCTTAAAAATGGGAATTTTGCAAACGACCTCGGATTTCGACGAAACCACTTTTGTTGGGTCCGTGATGTCAAATTATTGTTAGATTCCAAATTTTATAATTTTTCGAATTAATATGTGAGCGTGGCAAAGGAAAACGCGTTTGACCAGTTTTAGTTGATTTTAATCGACTGGAAAATGGCCATTTTTCTAACGGTCTCAGAATTCGACGAAACTAGTTTTGTTAAGACCGTATCGTCAATACGAAGCTAGAAAATATTTTTCTGTAATTTTTAAAGACTGTATGTGGCCTTGGTAATTTGAAATGTATGTTTAAATTGGATATACAAAGAATTATACTTTGATTTAAATGAAAACTGATTGTAACAGCCGAATCAACTTACGATACATATCCCATTGTGCTCGGAATGGGGGTAATTAACTACAAACTACAGGCGGTGGGCCTCGTTTTGAGGTCGAAAATAAAAGTTGCTTTTTGGTGGAAAATAAAATAATTAAATAAAAAAAAACCTCTCCTTACCTTTCCTCTGGCCCCCCCTTTTTTTCAAAGTCGATCTCCAGAGAAAGAAAAAGAAAAGAAGAGAGCGGGCGACGTGGGGGGGGAACCGCCGCCGCCACCGCATCGCAGCCCCCCCCCTCCTCTGGCGCCACCGCCGCTTCTTCCCCCACCTCCCCTTCTTCTTCCCTCGCTCCTCTCCTGTAACGACACGGATTTCGCCCGGACCTAATCGATCGCTAAATCGACCAAGACCGTTCGATTCCCGCATACGCTAACTCTGGGTATACAACACATCAGAACAAATAACAGAAGACTTCTATAAACATCATAATATTGTTACATCAGAGTACAGAATATCAGAGTATATAGAAAATAATACACAGCGGAAGATGATTTTACAATAAATGTAATACAATGCACAGCGGAAATATAAACTACACAGCGGAAGACTGTAAATGCCTGGACACATCTTAAAGCTTCAATCCAGAATCCTGCTCAATACATCTGCAAAATAAAACTACTCGACTGCCCGTGTGGAAAATAGGGGCACCCGAGTTCGCAAGGGAAAAGCAAACTACAGGTCAGTCATGGGACTGGTGTGAGAAACTCTAACAGTTATAATTAACTTATTTACTAATATGGCATATCACGGGACCACGCCGCTAACGCGGAACGGGTTTACCCCCATGAATACCAGTGTATAAACAACAATCAATATAGATATATGGATCTACTATGCATCAATCAACATGAAATATCCCAATCTACCCACTTAGATTAATCACTACACTTAGATTTTCTAAATCCAATTTAATTTACAGAAATCATTCCTTTGGATTTTATTCCCGATTTCTTATTTCAAATCATTTGAAATACATATCTAACTTTCTATATCAAAGTAGATTTCACTTCGGGATCTCAAATCAAATCGTTTGGAAATGTGAATTCCAAAACATAACAATGCATACAAACAAGTATGTAACCAAATATCGTGCTCCCCATCGACAAGGCAAAGGGTACGCACCTCGCAACTCGATATATAAATGTGCACCTACCCCACATAGGAGTAGGCTACACCGACGATGCACCTCCCACACATGGAGAGCATACACCGCCCTCTCACCCATACTTTTAGTCTCAGGGTTACCCGAATCTTTAGCCACACACTAAATCATTTTATATCCCGAAGTAGGGAAAATCATTTCACAACGTAATAATCACAAGTACTTTCAAAATATAGTACTTCACATCAGTAATTCACGCATATGATCAGTCACTATTAATCACATAACCTTTGAGCTCGTACGTCTCAAAGAAGGGTGTTAAGTAAGAGAATAAATTCTCCGCCACCAAACAGATACATCATCAATAGCAACTAATCGAATATGCGATGAACCACAATGTAACATATAATACATTTCTAAATCATTTTAGAAATCATCGGGTTTTAGGCCTCGAAATCCTTTCTGTTTTATAAAACATTCCCTGTCCAAAATCGGGAATACATTCCTTTTCACTTAAGAAAAATATCATTTCACAATCATTCATTAAATTTGAAATGGACACAACATCGCTAAACACCTTATCGTCAAATCGTGAAGTGTTTCACAAGGCGTTAGCACATAGATATTTTCAACCCAACCCAATGCTAAATGTAAAAGCATATTCTGCTCATAAACTGGTCGAGCACAATCCAAACAATCAATCAATCCAATTTGACATTAAATAGAAGGGTTTGAATAAAGATAGTATCGACTTATATTCAACATCAAATCCTGAAACCAATAGATATCATATCGGGAATAACGATATCGATATCTTCCAAATTCCCATCACAATATCTATATAATCACGGAATCCAATATCGAAAATATCCAAAGATAATTTCAATTCCCAATTTATTTATTTATAACCATTGGATTATTTTTCTAGTTAATAACTAGTTCATTTCGATAAAAATATATTTTTATCTTTTCAAATATGGAGTTTTTCATCCCAATTCTTCACAAATCATTTCTTATGATTTTACACAAATTATCGATATTTTTAATAATTTTATCAAGGCCCATACAGTCGATTTCCATCAACGGTCATCGAACTGCACTTACAGCGACCTTTTCCAAATTTGATTTGGACATAATTCCAAATCCAACCATTAGATTTCAAATCTCTAATATTCGTTAGAAAGCTCTTTTCGATACGAACCCAACGGTTCTGTTTTCAAGAGAATCCGACGGTCGGATCTCCCGTAATGTCCGTTTGAAATAAATGGTCGAAATTCACGAACTGCCGCAGCGCAGCGCGTTCTATTCAGGCCATTATATTATATATATAATATATATAATACATATTTCGTCGATTTCCTTTTAAAACGAATTTTATAAATCATTTCAAATTTGTTTCAAAAACAATTTCAACCTTTATTTCAAATTCAAATCAAAATTGAATTTTCCTTTATAAATTCTTTTTACATTCACTTCGATTTGATTTCAATTCAAATCGATTTCAATTCTGTTTCAATTTGTTTTCAATTGAATTCAATTCAATTCAGATTTGTTTTCAATTCAATTCAATTCAAATTCGTTTCAATTCAATTCAATTCGAATTCGTTTTCTATTCAATTCAATTCGAATTCGTTTTTTTTTATTCAATTCAATTCGAATTCGTTTTCTATTCAATTCGATTCGAATTCATTTTCTATTTTATATCAAAATCGAATATTTCATATACATGACAATTTTGTACAGTGTATATATATATGTTAAAAATTATATTTTTAACAATCAAATCATTTTCACGTTTCATATATATATATATATATCGTTTTCATTTCATATATACATCATTTTCACATTTCATATATATATATATATATATATATATCGTTTTCACATTTCATATATACGATTTTTTCACTTTCAATATATTCAATATTTTCACTTTCAATATATTCGATATTTTCACTTTCAATATATACGATATTTTCAATTTCAATATATTCTATATTTTCACTTTCAATATATTCGATAGTTTCACTTTCAATATATACGATATTTTCACTTTCAATATATTCGATATTTTCACTTTCAGTATATTCGATATTTTCACTTTCAATATATTCGATATTTTCACTTTCAATATATATATTATTTTCACTTTCAATATATATATTATTTTCACTTTTCAATATATATAATTCATTTCACATCATGATCAATTTTCACACAGAATACAATCAAACAAGTCGTCCATGGTCTGTGGACGACGGGGAACAGTTCATATATGCAGTTATGAAATAAATAACTGAACAGAAAATTTAAAGTGAGAGAATTCTCACTTTCGGTTTCCACTCCGTCAGCTTCAATTTCTGAATTTCAGTTCTGTTCAGATTTGAATTTTCCCCAGATTCTGATTTGCTCTGTTTTAGTTCTAGACAGTTCTGAATGGTAGTGTCCGTCGATGCGAATCCCACGCAACTTGAATCGTCCGATTTGGTCCTCATACGAAGGAGATATTGCATTATATACATTGGATAATTTAAATAAGGATTAATTTAAATAATTATTTCCAGATTTACCCCTAATCTCCTTCACTAACCTTGGCCCCATCTTCTTCTTCGTGAAAACTGTACCTAACAAAACCCATACGCTCTAATTTAGGGCTCCCAAAAACAATCACCTCCCTGCGTCGGAACCTCATCAGAATACACCACGATGCCGCCCTAGGTGGCGCCTCTCTACGCCCCTAACCCGGAGCCGTTCGATCCCCCAGACACCGTGCAAAACCGATGTGAACTCCAGCCATTTCAAGGTAAATCCTGGCCATAACGAAACCCTAATGATGATCTTAACCGTACTAAGGTGAAGAGCTCACGTTGCTATTAAATTTCCCCTTTGAAAGCTTGGAAATTGATGAACGAATTAAGTGAAAAATGAGGAAAAAAATCTGAGTTTTATCGGCCCTTGAATTCATCAACTGGCGGCTCACAATTGGGTTTGACCACGGGTAGAGAAAGGCTAGGGTTTTGACTAGGTGGTATATATATAATATTATTATTTAATTCAAATTTAACTTGTTTATCACCACGAACTTCAAACGAACCCCAACGACTGTCGCCTCTAGCTAAATACCCCCATCCCGGACACAGTGGGATATGTTTCGTAAGCCAATTCGACTGTTACAGTTAGTTATTCTTCAAATTAAAATATAAAACATTTAAATTTTGATTTGAACGTACATTTTAATTTGCCGGGCCCACATACTGACTCGAAAAATTCCAAAAAAATTATTTCTAGCATCGTATCGACGATACGGTCCTAACAAAACTAGTTTCGTCGAATTCTGAGACCGTTTGAAAAATGGTCATTTTCTGGTCGATCGAAATTGACAAAACACGTTTTCCTTTGCCATGCTCACATATTGATTCGAAAAATTATGAAATTTGAAACCTAGAAATAACTTGACATCGCAGATCCAACAAAAGTGGTTTCGTCGAAATCCGAGGTCGTTTGCAAAATTTCCATTTTTAAGGGCCTGAATTCTATAACGATTATTCAGAATTTTCAACTGGACATATCTTTTTTTCCCCGCTATGAAATTTTGATTTTTCGGATTCGTTGGAAAGATATCATCAATTAGATTCTAATGTTTTTGGTTTCACTAAAATCCGGATTGTTTTGCACCACGTACGTTCATTTGAAGTTTGAAATCGAATTATCGAACTACCACGCCATTTTCAATTCTATTTATAATTATATATAAATATTTATATTCTAACGACGACGCGTATAATATATACGTTCGATTTATATTCAAAATAAATTTCTCGTCGATATTATTTAAAATAGTTTATTTTAAATCTTCAAAATTCGCTAAAATTGCCAAAATAAAATTTTTAAACTGGCTCGCATTTCCGGGTTGTTACAATCTCCCCCACTTAAAACTTTTCGTCCCCGAAAAGGAACAAAGTCGAAAGTGGTTTGATTAATCAACTCTACGTTCGATCTGGCTTCCATTCTCTAACTTTTCAGTTTCTGAGAATTTTCAAATTCTTCAAAAATTTGGCTAACACCCTAAATTTTCGAAAAATTTCGCCATAACCTCCCCTGCACCGGGAGCCACGGGAAAATCCCGAAATTGCCATATAGGCCTTCCGATCTCAAAAAGAAAAAGAAAAAGCCAATAGGCTCATAAAATCATCATCACCCAAACAAAACAGTAAATTATGTAGTAAACATGTACCTATTTGTCGGGCAAACAAATTTTATTCTCTGCTCTAGCCTCCTTGCTATGACCTGTTCAATGTAAGTACATGTATATGCAAGCAAATGCGACCAAATTTCAATAATATTCACTATTTGATCAAATTGGCTATATGGTTAAAATTTCAACTAACAAACAATAATCAAACAACACAACCATCAATCAATTAGTGAATTATCATTTCAAATTCATAATTTTGATATATATTCAAAAATCAAATTTTTGATGCCAAATCACAACAATAGGCCCTATCTAATTTTGGTTCTCACACCAGTCAATAGGAGATATATAAATATCACACCTTCAACACTCGAACAGTAATTCTGATGATGTAGCTACAATCATCAGAATCATCTTCGGGCGACTAGAGTGTGAATCTATATCTATCCAGTATATTAAAATTTCGAATATACGTTTGCAAGGCGCATATGCAAAATCTTTATATACTGGACTGTCCAAATCAATATAAAATAAATAATCAAATACGAATAATTGATTTTAAATTTTCAAAACAAAATTGGTTTTCATTTTTCAAATATACTCTTCACACTCGTTCTAGGATACTACTGATCCTATCTCTAACGAGTCATTCCCATTGGATATTACTAACCCAATATCTGATGAATTCTTTCATATGGTTCTAATGTATCTTGTTCTCTGAGCTTTACAAACCAAAGCTCTGATACCAACTGTGACGGAAAGGAATTTCGCTCGGTCCGAATCAGTCGCTAAACCGACCCAGACCGCTCGAAACGCCCTATCGTTTGAGAACACGACAAAATAGAACGCAGACAGAAGAACATTCCATTGTATATTACAACAATGCACCAGATTACAAGAATATACAGAGTATAAACAAATAAATATTACACAGAAATATCAGAGATTACGATAAATTACATAGCAGCGGAAAATAATACAATACACAACTAGAAGGAGATATACGGATACAAAGCTTTCCGGATATCGTTCCAGCTGTAAACCAGGATCCTGTGAATATAAATCTGCAAAACCAAAACTACTAGCTGCCCGTGTCAAAATAAGGGCACCCAGAGTTTAGGTCAAAACAATAAACTCCAGGTCAGTCATGTGACTAGTGTGAGAACTAAAACATTTATTTATCTTTATTTTCAAAGTAAGGTAAATCAAGGGACCACGCCGTATAACACGGAACGGGTTTCCTCCCAAGAACACCAGTGCATAAAACAACGACGCAATGCTAAATAAAGAAAAATGAAGCTGTTATAAGACCCAGGTCCTATCACACAATGCAACGCAAGCCGGGGGATAGGGTTTTCCCTTATAACAGCCAACGAATGCTTGATACGTTTTAAAACAAATCATTCGATACTCTTATAAGTGCATAGTGTATAAAACAACTTCAAATCATAAGTATCAATCATAGGCGGCATGGGTACCATATATCATGTCGCCATACTAGTTCTACAATTAAAACCGCAAAATCATGTATTTGGAAGTTGGATTTCTATCTATGAACCGAGGCAAAAGATAGTCCTCAACCGATTCGAGACTGTCTAGCCTGAGTCTGAGGAGCAGAACGCATCGCCCCTTGGATCGTCAGGGTCGGTCCACCGATGTGGATTAAACTTAAATCCTGAACACTGCGTTTCTTCGCCCTTTGGGGCGTAAATGAGCCAACGAATGACTCCATCGGACCCGGATCGTCCGATCAAACCGAGGCGCCTCGCAACAGCAACAACCACACAGGTGAAAAGTATATAAATGTCAGGGCTGGTAGGTCACTGACACCACCCTAGCTAGAAAGAAACACATGCCCTACCTGAGGTCCTCTCCCGTTTTTGGTTCACAATCGGGGTGCGAAACTCGCGAAGTAAACGTTACACAATGCTACGCCACAAAGGCCGTGCTTTGATCATCACCACAAGACTTTGCTTTTCAACAGAAGCCTCGATCAATTGCCACTTAGGCATGTCACACAGGCAATTCACTCCATGCGTTTGATATCCATCAGTATATAACCCCTGAGCTCGTACGTCTCAGAGAAGGGCGTTAAGCAAGAGAATAAATTCTCCGCCGCCAAACAGATATATATTTAATAGAGATCAATCCCACAGACTAAAATCCAATGTCAGACACACGGTCCATTTACAAGTCCGTTCTGGGTCTGAACGAAACCGGAGGCACCTAGTACCCCGCATATCCATCGATCTCCAAGTACGTCTGGACGATCACCAACTGTTTCCATCTTCTTGGGTGTACAGCCCAATCAAGATCATCAGTAATCACCCAAACGACGTGAAGACTTCCGGTCTTCGACCATCGTCTTCATCTTCGACTTATCGTTGTATCAGTTATTCAGAATGGGATAAAACCGGTCTTCCCGAATAACTCGCGTATATTTTAAATAAGTGTTACACAAACACAACATACGCCTCATTCCTGTTCATCAGTCCCTAACCGTAAATTAATCAAGAGAATAATTCCCCAAATATTAACCCCGAAGGCCGAAACCAACATCAGATCAATATCCAGAAAACCATTCTGCTTGGCTAACTGACAGTTAGTTTCTAAATTTCACATTCATAGGGGAAAGGTTCCCATTAATTTTATCAAAGATAAACTCCTTGAATTTATTCTTTAATCATCTTTTGAATTTTGATTCAACTAGTCGGGATTAACGAACCTTACCGAAATAATCATTTATTTTAATTTCCCAATCCCAACCTATTCATCCCATGAAGTAAAACTGGTAATACTTCATATCTAACACCACGGTGTTATCGGTAAATTCAATTACCATTTCACGTTCAAATCTAATTAAAGATTTAACTAACGTCTGGAGCAAAACTGGTGATACTCCATTTCGATTATTTCAATCTAATTAAAGATTCATTAAAACTCCACTTAGTTTTAATCGTTAACAGGGTTAAAGAATCAGTGTCATTTAAAACACGGTTCACGATAAACCCAAACTCACATCACATTAATTATCGGGTTAAAGAACAAGTGTTATTTAAAACACTGTTCACGATAAACCCAAAAATCAATATCAATTCAATTAAATATTATTTAATTGGTACACTTCATTAAATCTAAATAAAAAGATTCAATCTTTTTCTCATCTGGATTCAAGAACAGTGTTAATGAAGACACCATTCACGACAAATCCAAATCACATTTGATATTAAATACAAGGCTCTGAATAGAAAATATATCGGCTTATATTCAATATCAAATTCTACGATTAACAAATGTCGTATTGGAGATAACGATATAAATATATCTTTCAAATTTCCATAACAACATCTGTATAATCACGAATTCCAACATCGAAATATTCTGAAGACAATTTCGATTCAAATCCATTCCAATGCAATTATTGGAAATTCTGGTCATTTTCAAAACCATTTCAAATTCAATTTATTTATTTAAAAATAAATAGAATTATAATTCTAGTTCAAAACTAGTTCATTTCGATAAAAATATATATTTATCTTTTCAAATATGGAGTTTTTCATCCCAATTCTTCACAAATCATTTCTTATGATTTTACACAAATTATCGATATTTTTAATAATTTTATCAAGGCCCATACAGTCGATTTCCATCAACGGTCATCGAACTGCACTTACAACGACCTTTTCCAAATTTGATTTGGACATAATTCCAAATCCAACCATTAGATTTCAAATCTCTAATATTCGTTAGAAAGCTCTTTTCGATACGAACCCAACGGTTCTGTTTTCAAGAGAATCCGACGGTCGGATCTCCCGTAATGTCCGTTTGAAATAAATGGTCGAAATTCACGAACTGCCGCAGCGCGGCGCGTTCTATTCAGGCCATTATATTATATATATAATATATATAATAAATATTTCGTCGATTTCCTTTTAAAACGAATTTTATAAATCATTTCAAATTTGTTTCAAAAACAATTTCAACCTTTATTTCAAATTCAAATCAAAATTGAATTTTCCGTTATAAATTCTTTTTACATTCACTTCGATTTGATTTCAATTCAAATCGATTTCAATTCTATTTCAATTCGTTTTTAATTGAATTCAATTCAATTCAGATTTGTTTTCAATTCAATTCAATTCAAATTCGTTTCAATTCAATTCAATTCGAATTCGTTTTCTATTCAATTCAATTCGAATTCATTTTTTTTATTCAATTCAATTCGAATTCGTTTTCTATTCAATTCGATTCGAATTCATTTTCTATTTTATATCAAAATCGAATATTTCATATACATGACAATTTTGTACAGTGTATATATATATGTTAAAAATTATATTTTTAACAATCAAATCATTTTCACGTTTCATATATATATATATCGTTTTCATTTCATATATACATCATTTTCACATTTCATATATATATATATATATATATATCGTTTTCACATTTCATATATACGATATTTTCACTTTCAATATATTCGATATTTTCACTTTCAATATATTCGATATTTTCACTTTCAATATATACGATATTTTCACTTTCAATATATTCTATATTTTCACTTTCAATATATTCGATATTTTCACTTTCAATATATACGATATTTTCACTTTCAATATATTCGATATTTTCACTTTCAATATATTCGATATTTTCACTTTCAATATATATATTATTTTCACTTTCAATATATATATTATTTTCACTTTTCAATATATATAACTCATTTCACATCATGATCAATTTTCAAACAGAATACAATCAAACAAGTCGTCCATGGTCTGTGGACGACGGGGAACAGTTCATATATGCAGTTATGAAATAAATAACTGAATAGAAAATTTAAAGTGAGAGAATTCTCACTTTCGGTTTCCACTCCATCAGCTTCAATTTCTGAATTTTAGTTCTGTTCAGATTTGAATTTTCCCCAGATTCTGATTTGCTCTGTTTTAGTTCTAGACAGTTCTGAATGGTAGTGTCCGTCGATGCGAATCCCTCGCAACTTGAATCGTCCGATTTGGTCCTCATACGAAGGAGATATTGCATTATATACATTGGATAATTTAAATAAGGATTAATTAAAATAATTATTTCCAGATTTACCCCTAATCTCCTTCACTAACCCTTTGGCCCCATCTTCTTCTTCGTGAAAACTGTACCTAACAAAACCCATACGCTCTAATTTAGGGCTCCCTAAAACAATCACCTCCCTGCGTCGGAACCTCATCAGAATACACCACGATGCCGCCCTAGGTGGTGCCTCTCTACGCCCCTAACCCGGAGCCGTTCGATCCCCCCGTCGCCGTGCAAAACCGATGTGAACTCCAGCCATTTCAAGGTAAATCCTAGCCATAACGAAACCCTAATGATGATCTTAACCGTACTAAAGTGAAGAGCTCACGTTGCTATTAAATTTCCCCTTTGAAAGCTTGGAAAATTGATGAACGAATTAAGTGAAAAATGAGGACAAAAATCTGAGTTTTATCGGCCCTTGAATTCATCAACTGGCAGCTGACAATTGGGTTTGACCACGGGTAGAGAAAGGCTAGGGTTTTGACTAGGTGGTATATATATATAATATTATTATTTAATTCAAATTTAACTTGTTTATCACCACGAACTTCAAACGAACCCCAACGACTGTCGCCTCTAGCTAAATACCCCCATCCCGGACACAATGGGATATGTTTCGTAAGCCAATTCGACTGTTACAGTTAGTTATTCTTCAAATTAAAATATAAAACATTTAAATTTTGATTTGAACGTACATTTTAATTTGCCGGGCCCACATACTGACTCGAAAAATTCCAGAAAAATTATTTCTAGCATCGTATCGACGATACGGTCCTAACAAAACTAGTTTCGTCGAATTCTGAGACCGTTTGAAAAATGGTCATTTTCTGGTCGATCGAAATTGAACAAACACGTTTTCCTTTGCCACGCTCACATATTGATTCGAAAAATTATGAAATTTGAAACCTAGCAATAACTTGACATCGCAGATCCAACAAAAGGGGTTTCGTCGAAATCCGAGGTCGTTTGCAAAATTTCCATTTTTAAGGGCCTGAATTCTATAGCGACTATTCAGAATTTTCAACTGGACATATCTTTTTATCCCCGCTATGAAATTTTGATTTTTCGGATTCGTTGGAAAGATATCATCAATTAGATTCTAATGTTTTTGGTTTCACTAAAATACGGATTGTTTAGCACCTCGTACGTTCATTTGAAGTTTGAAATCGAATTATCGAACTACCGCGCCATTTTCAATTCTATTTATAATTATATATAAATATTTATATTCTAACGACGACGCGTATAATATATACGTTCGATTTATATTCAAAATAAATTTCTCGTCGATATTATTTAAAATAGTCTATTTTAATTCTTCAAAATTCGCTAAAATTGCCAAAATAAAAATTTTAAACTGGCTCGCATTTCCGGGTTGTTACATCTCCCCTTCCACCGCTCCCTCCTCTTCTCCTTTTCCCTCCTGAAACCACCCCCCCTAAACCCTATGCCGCCGCACCCCCTCCCTCCTGAAACCTTGCGCCGCCCCCTGCTCCCACCAGCACCCCCTTCTACCGACGTCCAGCACCTCCTTCGACCAAATCGGTGAGCTTCCCCCTTTCGTTCTTTTATTTTATTTATTGTTCCATGTTTTTTTAACTGAAATTAGCTAATGATTTTTGAATTAACAAATGTATGATTTTTAATTTGAACAAAGACATGATTTTTATATAGTGGCGAATATAAAGATTTTATTTTTATATTATAGAGAGTTCAAAATATAATTTTTATTATATGTAGAAGTTAAAAATATAATTTTTATCGCATGTAAAGGTTGAAAATATAATTTTCATATTATATAGATAATAAAAATGTGATCTTTATATGGTAGGATATAAAAAGACGATATTTTTATGTAGTGAAAGACGACATTTTTATAGTAGAAAAAGGCGAAATCTTTATTATAAAAAAGGCGGAATTTTTATCTATATAGTAGCGGTGTAAAAATAGAATTTTTATCTATATAGTAGCGATGTAAAAATGAAATTTTTATCTATATAGGAGTGATTATAAAAATATGATTTTTATATACATAGCAACAATATAAAAATAGGATTTTTATATAGTGAATAGCGAAGTAAAAATTCGATTTTTATATATTGAATAGCAAAATAAAAATATGATTTTTATATATGTAGTGACTACGGGCGACGAAAGTGACGAAAGGCGAGAACGACGAAGACTTCTACAAAAGAAGGGTCGAGATGATTGGATTAGCAATTGGTGAGAACTTCTCACTCTAAATTTCTTTTTCTAGTTATATATATATATATATATATATATATATACTAGGATGCAGACGGTTCTTAGCAGCACCCGACACCCGTCATCCACTGACCATGGATGGCTTGTTTGTTTGATTGATGTGTTGTGAAAATTGATTGTGTTGTGGAATGATTGAATAATAAAATATTCTTGTGTTGAAAGGAAATAAAATATTTATATAGTTAAAAATATTTTATCGTTAAAAATATAATTTTTAACGTGAATGTGAATAATTAAATAATTATAAACAAATTGACCGATTTGTTTATATACACTGATTTGACTGATATTGATTGGGACGATAAATTTTACACATCGCCCAACTGCACAAACAAAAATCTGTGTTTGTTGATTTGAAACCCCACACGGGTGTTGGGATGATATTTTGGTACACTAATCCCAATTATTTGATTGTATGTCGATCGATTGGTCGACAGGCTGTGTAAGCGTTAATTATTTATATTTGATGCTTATGCAGTTGAGTGGTGCACGTTGGATGATGGTTAATTGTTTATCATTGCTATTATATACATGTGTTGTATGGAATCCATATAATTAACGTTATATGGTAATTGATTGGGCCTCATTCCAATCGGGAAAATAATGAATATTATAAAAGGGAAATTCATGTGTTGAATATAAAAACAGTCATGTGTTGACGATGTTCATATGTTGAAACTATTTATGTGTTGAGTAAAATATTTTAATAATAAAATTTACATCTTTATCATAATTAAAATTAGAACTACTTCACTGTGGAGTCTAATTAAAATCAAATGATAGATACCATAGTTTTATAAAATATTTTACATAACAAAAATTGTGATGTGTTGACAGTACTCATGTGTTGAGATTAGTCGTGTGTTGAAAGAAATATAGATTCATGTGTTGGATGGAATATATATATTCATTTGTTAAATAGAATAACGAATTTATTGAAATATATATAGCCGTGTTGATTAGAGTTGCGCTATTTTGGACGTGAACGATATTTATATCGATTTTATTCGTTATATAATGAATATTGAAAAGTGATTTCAAAATTTAATATTTTGAAATGAAATTCAAATTAAATTAGATTAAAATTCAAATTGAAATTTTATTGAATCAATTTGAAATGAATTCAAATCGAATAGAAAATGAATTCGATTCGAATTGAATAGAAAGTGAATTTGAATTCAAGTTGAATAGAAAGTGAATTTGAATTCGAATTGAATAGAAATGAATTCAAATTGAAATTGAATTAAAAACGAATTGAAATCGTTTTGAATGAAATTTAAAACGAACTGAAATTGAATTGAAATCAATTTGAAATGAATTCGAATTGAATTAAATATAAGGTAAATTCAAATTGAATTGAATTGAAACGAATTATAATTTGAATTGAACTGAAACGAAATTGAATTCGAATTAAATAAAATTGAAATGAATTCGAATTGAATTGAAATCAAATCGATTTGAAATTGAAGATGAAGTTGAAATTGTTTTTGAAACGGATTTAAAACGATTTATAAAATACGTTTTAAAAGGAAATCGACGAGACATAATATATATATATATATATATATTATATATATAATGGCCTGAATAGAACGCGCCGCACGGCGGTAGTTCGCGAATTTTGACCATTGACTTCGAATTGACGTTGCGGGGGATCCGACCGTCGGATTCTCCTAAAACCGGAACCGTTGGGTTCGTATCGAAAAGAGCTTTCCAATGAATATTCAAAATTTTAAATCTAACGGTTGGATTTGGAATTATGTCCAAATCAATTTCAGAAAAGGTCGCTGTAAGTGCAGTTCGATGGCCGTTGTTGGAAATCGACTGTACGGGCCTTGATAAAATTATTAAAAATATTGATAATTTGTGTAAAATCATAATATGTGAATTGGAAAGAACTGGGATGAAAAACTCCACATTTGAAATGATAAAAATAGATTTTTATAGAAATGAACTAGTTTTGAACTAGAATTAAAATCAATTTATTTTTGAAATAAATAAATTGAATTTGAAAGTGATTTTAAAAATAATCAATATTCCCAATACGTGAATTGGACTGGAGTTGAATCGAAATTATCTTCGGAATATTTCGATGTTGGGTTTCGTGATTATACAGATATTGTTATGGGAATTTGAAAGATATATTTTATATCGTTATTTCCAATACGATATATGTTGGTTTCAGAATTTGATATTGAATATAAGCCGACATATTTTCTATTCATAGCCTAGTATTTAATATCAAATATGATTTGGGTTTGTCGTGAATCGTGTTTTAGATGACATTGGTTCTTTAACCCAGTTAAAGGCATGATATTGATTTTTGAAAAGGTTGAAACTAAGTGGAGTTTTAATGAATCTTTAATTAGATTAAAAAGTGAATTGATAATTTAAATTATCAAATCTGAAAGGTGATCGAGAATGGAGTACCACCAGTTTTGCTCCAAGGCGATAGTTAAATCTTTAGTTAGATTTGAACGTGAAATGGTAATTAATTTTACCAATAGCACCGTGGTGTCAGATATGGAGTATTACCAGTTTTGCTCCATGGGATTAATAGGTTGAGATTGGGAAATAAAATAAATAATTACTTCGGTGTGATTCGCTAATCCCGACTAGTTTGAAACGATATCCAAAGGAAGATTAAAGAATAAATTTAGAAGAATTTATCTTTGATAAAATTTATGGGAACCTATTCCCTAAAAATGTGATTTTGTGAATAAAAGAATATTCCGAATTGGAATGAGGCGTTTGTTGTGTTCGTGTAACATTTTTTTATCATATACGTGGGTTATTCAGAAAGGCCGGGTTTATACCCATTCTGAATAACCGATTCGACGAGATGTCGAAGATGAAGATGGTGGTTAAAGACCGGAAGTCTTCACATCGTTTGGGTGATTACTGATGATCTTGATTGGGATGTACACCCAAGAGGAGGGAATCAGTTGGTGATCGTCCAGACGTACTTAGAGATGGATGGATATGCGAGGAAAGTGCCTCTGGTTTCGTTCAGACCCAGAACGAACTTGTAAATGGATTGTGTGTCTGACATTGGATTTTATTCTATGTTGATTGATCTCTATTAAATATACATCTGTTTGGCGGCAGAGAATTTATTCTCTTGCTTAACGCCCTTCTCTGAGACGTACGAGCTCAGAGGTTGTATATCGATGGACATCAGTCGCATGGAGTGAATTGCCAGTGTGGCACGCATAAGTGGCAATTAATCAAGGCTTCTATTGAAAAGCAAAGTCTTTTGGTTGATGATCAAAGCATGGTCTGTGTGACGTAGCTTTGTGTATAACGTGAATTCGCGAGCCTCACACCTCGGTATGAGTCAAAAACGGGATACGGACCCAAGGAGTGCACGACGTTTCTTTCTAGCTAGGGTGGTGTCAGTGACCTACCAGCCCTGACATTTATATATTTTTCACCTGTGTGGTTGTTGGAATGCGAGGCGCCTCGGATATAGGTCTGTAAGGACCGGGAAACGTGTGTTCAGGAATAACTAATCCTCAAAAGTAAGAGAGGATCGGCCCTGAAGATCCAAGGATCATAGTGGGGTCCTGGGACATTTGCTATAGTGTCTTGAATCGGAGAGGAGCTTACCCCTTGCCTCGACTCATGACGGAAATCCAATTTCCAATACGTGATATTGCGGTTTTAATTGTAGAACTAGTATGGCGACATGATATATGGTACCCATGCCGTCTATGATTGATATTTATGATTGAAAATTGTTTTGACACTATACACTTATAATAGTATCAAATGATTTGTTTTGACATACCAAGCATGTTTGGCTATTATAAGGGAAAACCCTATCCTTCGGCTTGCGTTGCATTGTGTGATGGGACCTGGGTCTTATAATAGCTTCATTTTTCCAAAAAGCATTGCGTTGTTTTGTTATATGCACTAGTATTCTTGGGAGGAAACCTGTTTCGTGTTATACAGCGTGGTCCCTTGAATTACTCTTCTTTAAAATTAAAATAATAACTGTTTTAGTTCTCACACCAGTCACATGACTGACCTGGAGTTTATTGTTTTAACCTAAACTCTGGGTGCCACTATTTTCGACACGGGCAGCTAGTAGTTTTGGTTTTGCAGATTTATATTCACAGGGTCCTGATTTACAGCTGGAACGATACTCGGAAAGCTCTGTATCCGTGTATTATTTCTAGTTGTGTATTGTATTATTTTCCACTGCTTTGTAATTTATTGTAATCTCTGATATTCTTCGAATGTATTTTAATCATTTATACTCTGTATATTCTTGTATCTGATGGAATTGTTGTAATAACAATGAAATGTTATTCCGTTTGCGTTCTATTTTGTCTTGTCCTCAACGCAATCCGTGATTTCCTTCATGGGGGAGTTCGGGTCATGTCAAATATATATGCCTTATATAGAAATGCTAATACAATTTCAGATATCTTGATAGAAAACTTGAAGGTTTAGTTAGTGGCATAGAATATGGATAACCAGTTATAATAGGCATGCACAAGTTCATAACCTTAGTGTAATAGAGATGTAAAAGATGAC
Source organism: Allium sativum (assembly GCA_030737875.1). Classification (NCBI taxonomy): domain Eukaryota; kingdom Viridiplantae; phylum Streptophyta; class Magnoliopsida; order Asparagales; family Amaryllidaceae; genus Allium; species Allium sativum. The sequence goes on from CM060909.1 coordinate 458,740,780, forward strand.
AATATTTAAACTGCTGCATTTCCATGATGCTAGTTGTAATTATTAAATTTTTAAAGTTAGCTTGATTTATGTGCATACGTTCATGTATCCAAGCTTGTCATTATCTTTCTTTTTGATGTGCATATGCAAAAGTGAACTTTTTTTTTTTTGAAGATTAAGGGTCTTCTCCTTGATCATGGTTCTAGGCACCCTGATATGAAAGAGATGCAACGTCATTTTTATATTACTTCATAATTAACATTGTGTCTCTTTTCATTCACTGCACAACAGCCAAAATTCGCAATTTCTAGACATAGTGCAATAGAGCATGTACTTCTCGTCTTGATAAACATATGGAAACAAAAACATTAAATTTTCGTACTTTTGCATAAGGCTTTTAACCACTTGTTTACGTGGTGCACATCTAGTTTTGACTACATTTTGTTTACTGTGGCTTTCTCACTGTTTAAGTCAACTAAGCTTATAAATATGATTCTATGCTTTTTTTATAGTTACACAATGTAACAAATAAAACTTCTTTCAAATGATCATATAGACTGTGTGCGAAGCTCAAATGTAATAAGATGAAACTTCTTTAAAAGAAATATGATATGGCATGTTATTCTCCGTGGTATATAGAACTATTATTAAAACTACTGATGGTCTAGTAATAATATTATCAGATACACAATGTAATATGAAACAAAGTTAAATAAATAGAAGTACGATGAATGATAATTACAAATGACAATCCTATGTAACGAGGATCACTCTCGGTTATATGTACATCTCGAGTTAGGCTGCACATATGGACAACACACAACGGTGGTACCAAACAAAATAATAGGCCAATAGTAGGAATACAAATACAATAAATGTAGGGTGCTACTATTCATACCCCAGTTTACACTTCTAGCCACCTTTCTAAATTTAATACAAATGATTATTTTTTATATTCTTTTGGCTACCATATATTATTCCCTCATTCAGTTATTCACCACCGTACTTCTTCTAATAAAACACGTAATTTTCTACAATTTCAAACCTTAAACCCTAACAAAAGCAGATATTCTTTGTGCCTAATAGAGATTGGAGATGAAGATAAAAAATATGTTAGATTTTCTTGATTTTATTGTTTTCTATTATTTCATAAATCATGTTGTTAGGGTTTTTTATGTTTAGGGTTTTTCATTGCGTTTTAGGATATTTTTTCCACTCCATTGGAAATTTCAAGCTTGGAGGACATTAAATTTGATGATGTTGTAATAGATAATGTCAATGTAAGTTTTGACTTGTAGGGTTTTTATCTGTATAACTTACGTATTTTGTTTTACAAATTTATACATTAATTTTTTTTTTATATCGTTTGATGGATGGGGTATTTGAATGATGATAAATTAGACAACACCCTATTGTTTCGAATGATAAATGTGATGGTTGTGATAATATGATGTAAGATGTTCGATCAAATAACTCAAAAGACATAAATGTTGATTTGATGAATCATTTCAAAACCGATGAAGTAAGTACTCATCTACAAAAATTAAAATTGCTAATGTGGTTATGAAAATGGATTATGTTAATTATTTGACTTTAGGTATTTGACTCGCAGAGTACATTGATTCGATAATGTAAAACAATGGAAAAAAGTTGAATACCGTTATTGTAATTCTAAAGTCGGATAAATTAGGACTTGGAAGAAACACCAATGTCGCAATTGGGGTGTGAATGGGCTGGATTTTATCGTATTCATCAACCAAAGTCAAAGTAGATGGAAAAAAAATGTAAAAAAAAACAGATGTAGCACCAGCAGAAAATGCAACTGCCCTTTTAGATTAAAGGGCGTGCATGTAGATGAAGATAAATGGAAAGTAAGCGAGAAAGGAAGCATTTTAGATGAGGGAGATGGTGGCCTCTTCATTTATATGTTATTGATTTAGATGGTGGCCAGCAGAGGAAAATAAAAAATTTGGGGTGCTTTTAGTTTTGGTGGCCAGTAGTGTAAACTGGGGTGTGAATAGTAGCACCCTGAATGTAGCTTCTCGAATAATCATAAAAATACATCACTGGAAACCAAAGGATTATTCCTCTTTGTTTTAACAGAAATGCCCTTGCAAAAGGCTAGCACCACAAAAATGATGAAGCTAATCAAAGTTGCATCCTCTATTCTACACTAGGTAAACATTGCATCCTACAAACATGCATCGACATTCTTTCAGACTAATCCAGTGAACGGATTTTTTTATTATCTAGTGAATGGATTTTTTCAGTTTGCTTACTATGATACCTGGAGCTTTATTTTAGATGAAAAATTGATTTAATGGTTTGTTTCTATCTAATATCTTTGCTTAGTGAAGTTAGTGCAGGTTTTTTTACTCAAATGCCAAGCAGTGAGAAAAAGTGGTTGTTGCCGAAAGGTTCCAAGTTAAGAGAGTTAAGAAGATCACTGAACTATAGAACAAGGTTTGAAAAGATGTATGCTTTTGCTACCACTTCTATTCAACATTTTTCATATGCTTGTTCATTTATTTTTATTATTGGTCTATACTAGAACTGATAAGAACCTTTTTATTCATCGTTGAAAACACTCCTCAATGTCGACGAGCGCAAAGAGAGAGAAAGAAGAAAAATCATTTGCCATTGTTTCTCTTTTCCTTTGTATGTTATTTCTTGCACCTTTTTCTTGGTTGAGTATGTATTCTTACTTTAATTTTGTTTCCTAGAACTAAGTTCTGGAATCAGATATATTTGAGGTTTTTTATTGTTAGTTTACTTTTCCCATTACATGGTCTGTGGGCATATACATGTTGGAGGTGTACCTTCTCGTGTACAAAAGTTCCATGAGCAATGAAAAATGTTTGATAATCCACATAATTATTATTTTCCAATCGTTATGCTCATAAACCATTAGATTCTTTAAAACATGAATTTTAAATTTACCCGAAAAAGTCTGAAGCTATACTTTTAGTACTGTGGTTAAACTTTTTAATAGTAATATGAAACCATGGCTTGATATTTGTACGAATCAATACACAAAGCTTTGTTGTGGCTACTTCTTGTAGTTTCAACTGCTGACATCGGCTTGTTGATGCTGGTAGCGATCGGGTGCTACTGGCAGCAGCCTGCTGCTGTAGCTTGAGAGGTTAATTCAAAGCTTGAGAGGTTAATTCGAGTTGAATGTGCTTCTATTTTTTCAGACATTTTTACTACCTGAATTTAAACAGCTAGCCTTCTTTCAATGCTGCACTATTGTTTCCTTTGTCTAAAAGTTGAATAATGCTAACATTGTTTTTTTTTCTTCTTCTATTTAGCTTTTTAGTTCACTACCCAAATTGCAAAATTACTTCACTTGTTATTTCTGACTTTTATCCATTTATAAGAAATACATAGTTGTGTTTATGTGCAGGCTTTTGTTTATGTATTTTATGGTTCTTTGAATGTGTACGTGTATACGTATTTTGTGGTTGTTTAATGTGTTATATTTAAATGTGTACGTCTTTATGTATTACATTAGTATATAAGTTTTGAAAAAATCGAATTGGAGGCTATATCAGAGGTAGAGGTGGAATATAATGAAACAAAATTGGAACAAACGGTGATGGAAATAAAATGCTATGAAAAAATATCTTTTTGTAGCGTTTAAAATCACTACAGAACCAGTAATTATAGTAACCCAGTTTTTAGGTGGTGTTTTAGAAATGCTGCAAAAAAAAAAAAAAAAAAGTTGCGTTAAAAAAACAACAACATAGTAAACGAACACTTTTTCGGTGGCGTTTTAAAAATGATGCAAAGAAATAACTTTTGTGTCGTTTAAAAAACACGGCCAAAAATATATTTATAGTGGCGTTGAATTAAATGCAACAAATCATGAATTTTTAGTTGTGTGTTTTCTCGTGGCGTTTATCAAAACGCCACCATAAGTTTCGGTGGCGTTTTTTGTGTGCCACCAAAAATGGATTTTCTTGTAGTGCCCATAGGCCACATCTACTTGGAAAATTATGGATTCAGTAATGGTGCCATTCAATGTCATTTCCACTTTGCATTATGGAATGCGTAATCGAAACTCATTAACTACAAAATGTTGGAGGAGAGTCAACATCCGGTTCTATCTTAATCCGCTAATAATGGATATCATGGTGTCTTTATCTGCTTCTTTGCTGAAGTCTACCCTTATCTGCAATTCTTCTTCTCTTCTGCCTAAATTAACGTTCATGCTCCTCTCTTTCTTGCTCCCATAGGTATTTATAGTGCATTTCTTGCACGTCCACCTACCATTCCCTATGTGTTTTAGGTGGAGATGGATTAGCATTTGATGATCCATACAGATGATTGGTATAACCGTATGAACTTAGATGTTCAGTATGTATTTTATGAGATCTGTTCAATTTGCAAATTGATTTATCTCATAACCATTACTATTTAATATGAAAAAACAATGATTACCGCTAAGGTGATGTTTGAATGTTGCCATGTGGTGTTTGAATTCAAATAAGTGAATTTTGCTAGAAGACAGTGAAATAGTGCAATATGACTCCGGTGTCTAACTATGACTACACACTGTAGCCACCATGTATTCAAACAAACAGTGAATGATGCAGTGTGAAGTTTGAATTCAAACAAGTGAATGATGTTAAGAGACAGTCATATACTGATAAAATATTAATAAATTTTACACTTGTACAAAAATTTCACAAGCCAATGTACATAACAACATGTATATAGTACGACATGATTTGTCATTGAATGATAGCAGACGATTAATATAAATCCATGCAGTGAGAAGATGAAAAGATTCCAGACACATAAATAAGAAAAATAACGACATTGGCGTATAAATGACCATTGTAGATATATCATAGTAATAATACATGAATGATAACAACGATGACAACGTAACTAAGCATCCACATAATCAAAGATAAATCGAACCTAAACAGAAAACGTAGACAAACATTGTGATACTAGAATGTTTCATATACCTAAACATACGGTGTACACAAACAAACATCGTATGCCAACAACTAGGTACCTAAACATACAGTAGATAAGAAAAGCTTGGTAATATCCATCGCCATGTTGAAATCCTAGCACACTAAGACTATTAAAAAGTATGATTATTTCATCTTTTAGTTCGATTTCACTACATGAATGAGAGAATTGATCATCCATTGTAACGACCAACCATTTTGACCGCTCCAAGTCGATAGTTAAACCAACTTAAAGTGTTCAAAGCGACAAATTGTTATTGCTTACAAAGTTGAAATATAAATCATCACAGAATCATAGACACAAAAATATAGAATATCTCACAGTGGAAGTAAAATTTATACGATAATACAAGAATTTAGATTTATATATACATCAAAGTACAAAATAAACACTGATACAGCAGAAGACTGAATACAGAAGCTTACTAATACGGAGAGAAATAGAATAAATAGAGTATACAAAGATAGATGCCTAGACTCTAGAAAAACTCAAGCTCCAGCAGGTGAATCTCCAAAGCTGAAATACTCAGGCTGACCCGAGCATTTTGCAAAGTAAAACAAAACAAAGTTACTCGAGTCAGGACTAACATTCTCATATAAGCGAATCAAATCAAGTGAAATGTTCAACAAAATGCATCAGTAACTTAAAGGATGTCTGGGATTCCATCCTCTAAGGATCCGTGAAACTAATACATATAATATAATACGCTAATATAATAGTGTCTATTCAGTAAAGTAAATACTTTAAAAATAACGTAAGCGGGATTACATTTTTGCCCTTACGTTATTTACAGACATTGGTACGTCAATATATAGGGATGCGCCGCGATACGACAACGTCAAATCAAAATCGTAGGGGGCTCGATCAGGATAAACATAACAAGGCATAGAGGAATACCCAGGTTAGGATTCTACCATTTACATGCCTGGACCGGTGGTAATGCATAGTAGCAACTACCGCCCACCTCGGAATACGCTTCCATAATCAAAGGGTGCACCTAAATTAATCATAATAATCATAGAGATGGTATCGAAGAAGTGTGATCGGAGGTGCGACCTCACTTAGTCATAGTATAGCACTTATTTTAGTCATTTAATTCTGACCCAAATGTCAAGGCCAATCCATCAACGTTCTCTATCTTCAAATCCAGTAAAAGCCTCTATACCATCTTACTTTGTTCTGGAATCTCCATCGCGTGCATAGTTTTTAAAGTGGTATTAGTATTAGCAGAGAGTAAGGCATCTACCGACTCCGGTCTCTTTAACAACCAAACATTTACATTTTTCACACTGTGGTCTTCAGAATTGAAATCATATTTCGAGTATCACAAATCAATTTATTTCAAGTATTGCATTAAAATCGATTACTTAAATAATTCAAAATGGTTTAGTTAAAATTTTCAAATCATTCACAATTATCCTTCCTCAAACCATTCGAATTTAGATTTCAGTTTCCCACAAAATAACATTATTACTCGAAATCTTCATTTAATTCTTTTGGATTCATTAGCTCGGATTGGACCTGGATTTATTTAAATTTATAAAAATACTTAGAATAGAAAACTTCAAATAGTGTAATATATATTAAATTAACAAAATAACAAATATATATATATACATAATTGCGTAAGTAACTGAAAATTGTATGAAATCTTTAATTTCCAAAATAGGCATAGGTCGCATATTGAGTTTATAAAATATGTTTAGAAAAGTTAGAATTTAAAAATATAGTCTACATATGCTTACAGTTAAATCAGTTACAAAATAGTTATATGATAATGATGGAGTTTGAATAGTCAAAACAACTCTAAGATTATTTACTATAAGTAGTTTGAGAACAAAGTAACAAGGAAAGTTTTGCTTTTACAAAAATATAGCTTGATTTTAATAATATGATCCAATCCAATCCAAATCCGTATCCCGAAAGTTCGAATTTCATCCATTCATTCCTTATTCAAATCGATTTCCACTTATTGGTTCGAATTCAAATATTCCAACCCATTATTTCCAAGTTGGATTTTATCTAAGCTTCCGATTTCATTTGTCATATAAAACTTCAAACGACTTTGATGTTTAGTCATTAAGTCATCATTTAAATCCCAACTTGATTAATTTCAAAATTAATACTTTTCACTTTTAAAAATCTCACGTCGAACCTTCTTCAGTAAAACGTCATTATGGATTTAATCAAGAAATCTTTCTTCAATATTAAATTCCTTCATTTAAATTAAATTCGACAATTCACCAAATCAAATCTTTACTATTCCAAAGTAAGATTTCATAAGTTCTTTAAAACAAATATGTATCTCAATATTCCATCAATTTCCTTGCTTACTGGTTAGAATTAAAATTCGTTTTAGACTAGAAATATCTCTAATGAAAATTAGGTCAAATCTTGATATATGAAAGTAAGGTCTCGTTAACCCTTTAGAACAAATTCATTATCCTAAGAAATCTTATATATCGAACCGAATACGTTAAATTATTTATTATAAAAGTCCATATAAAAATCAAATCTCGTAAAATCTCATTTAACTTAAAACTTTAAGTCCAAATATATCCTTTAACAATATACATTTCCATTGAAACAAGATCTTAGTTGATCTTTACCAACTTAAGTTAAATACAAGAAAATTCTTCCAAATATTCTTGTATAATATTAAATTTCATTTGGTCTTTTAACTTTTGAAAACTAAAATCTTTATATCAACCTATATGATTGTTCATTATTTTTTAAAAACTGAATCGTTAAATAGATTCTTTCTTTGAATCAACATTTACTTAGCATAAAATAAAGGAACCTTTGTTAGATAATATAAACTCAAATGTTATTAAAACCTTGTTTGAAAACAAATATTAATTCAACACAATTAAATTTAAACACCACATTATAGTAAACCAGTCTAAGATTTAATTTGAGAAATAAAAAAAATATCATTTCAAATATGTTTATTACGCTCGATACGCACTTGTACTATTTTTAGAAAATAGTGTTTTATTGACCACGACGTCCGTATATAATTTTCTATCCTACAGTCAAGTGATATCATTTCAATGCGTTTAAAGGAAAATTCGAATCCTGGGTTTATATCATTTCAACCCGCATCCCAAATCGATTCGGATTTATTTCTCAAACCTATACAATTCATTCGAGTGTATATCATTTCAACCCATCGTGATTTTCTTAAATCTATAGGGAACTTGCAAAGTGAGAACGATACAATATAGCATATCATGAATCGCATCTAAATGTGTCATATATGATAGTAGGGTGCGTATCACATGTGCACAATCACGTAGAAAACAATTTCTAGAGCAACCTAACATTTCATTCAACATATCAAGTTTTTAATTCACTTAATCATTAATTAGTCGTGAGTGAGGGAAACTCACCTTTGAGGCAAGGAGACGAATATGAAATTGACTACAAAGCTAAAGTGTGAAAACCCGTAACTTCCCCGTAAAGGAAAGTGTCGGATAGTTCGAGAACAAACCACAACAGAACGCATATAAAAGAACTTTTCATTGTATATTACAACAATGCATCAGATTACAAGAATATACAGAGTATAAATGAATAAATATTACACATATATATCAGAGATACAAATTACATTTAAATACATAGCAGCGGAAAAATAATACCATACACAACTAGAATGAGATATACGGATACAAAGCTTTCCGGATATCGTTCCAGCTGTAAACCAGGATCCTGTGAATATAAATCTGCAAAACCAAAACTACTAGCTGCCCGTGTCAAAATAAGGGCACCCAGAGTTTAGGTTAAAACAATAAACTCCAGGTCAGTCATGTGACTGGTGTGAGAACTAAAACAGTTTTTAATCTTTATTTTCAAAGGTAAATCAAGGGACCACGCCGTATAACACGGAACGGGTTTCCTCCCAAGAATACCAGTGCATAAAACAAACAGCGCAATGCTAAATAAAGAAAGATGAAGCTGTTATAAGACCCAGGTCCTATCACACAATGCAACGCAAGCCGGGGGATAGGTTTTTCCCTTATAACAGCCAAAGAATGCTTGATACGTTTAAAACAAATCATTTGATACTATAATAAGTGCATAGTGTATAAAACAACTTCAAATCATAAGTATCAATCATAGGCGGCATGGGTACCATATATCATGTCGCCATATATAGGTTTACAAATAAAACCGCAAAGTCACGTATTTGGAAATTGGATTTCCTTCTATGAACCAAGGCAAAAGATAGTCCTCAACCGATTCGAGACGCTCTAGCCCGCCCCTCAGGACCCAGACTCAGGTGGGCCCTTGGATCCTCAGGGCCAGTCCACCGATGTGGATTAAACTTAAACCCTGAACATGCATTTCCCCGCCCTATGGGGCGTAAACGAGCCAACTAAATGACTCCATCGGTTCGAGAACGACCGATCAATCCGAGGCGTCTCGCAACAGCAACAACCACATAAGTCAAACTCGTCAGGGCGTGTAAAACCACTGACGCCACTTCTAGCTAGAAAGAAACGCATGCCCTCCCTGACGTCCTCTCCCGTTTTTGGTACATACCGGGTGTGAAGCTCGCGAATCAACGTTACACAAAGCTACGCCACAAAGGCCGTGCTTTGATCATCACCACAAGACTTTGCTTTTCAACAGAAGCCTCGATCAATTGCCACTTAGGCATGCCACACAGGCAATTCACTCCATGCGTTTGATATCCATCAATATATAACCCCTGAGCTCGTACGTCTCAGAGAAGGGCGTTAAGCAAGAGAATAAATTCTCCGCCGCCAAACAGATATATATTTAATAGAAATCAATCACACAGACTAAAATCCAATGTCAGACACACAGTCCATTTACAAGTCCGTTCTGGGGCTGAACGAAACCGGAGGCACCTAGTACCCCGCATATCCATCGATCTCCAAGCACGTCTGGACGATCACTAACTGTTTCCATCTTCTTGGGTGTACAGCCCAATCAAGATCATCAGTAATTACCCAAACGACGTGAAGACTTCCGGTCTTCGACCACCGTCTTCATCTTCGACACCACGTCGAATCAGTTATTCAGAATGGGATAAACCCGGTCTTTCTGAATAACTCGCGTATATATTATAAAAGTGTTACACAAACACAACATACGCCTCATTCCAATTCAGAATATTCTTTTATTCAAATATTCCTATACTTTGGGAAAAGTTCCCATTAATTTTATCCAAGATAAATTCTTTAAATTTATTCTTTAATCTCCTTTGAATATCAATTCAAACTAGTCGGGATTAGCGAACCACACCGAAGTAATCATTTTTTTTATTTCCCAATCCCAACCTATTCATCCCATGAAGTAAAACTGGTAATACTTCATATCTAACACCACAGTGTTATCGGTAAATTCAATTACCATTTCACGTTCAAATCTAATTAAAGATTTAACCATCGCCTGGAGCAAAACTGGTGATACTCCATTTTCGATCATCTCAATCTAATTAAAGATTCATTAAAACTCCACTTAGTTTTAATCTTTAACTGGGTTAAAGAATCAGTGTCATTTAAAACACGGTTCACGATAAACCCAAAATCACATTCCATTAATTATCGGGTTAAAGAACAAGTGTTATTTAAAACACTGTTCACGATAAACCCAAAAATCAATACCAATTCAATTCCAATTAAATATCGTTTAATTGGTACACTTCATTAAATCTAAATAAAAAGATTTAATCTTTTCACAACTGGGTTCAAGAACAGTGTTAGTGAAGACACCATTCGCGACAAACCCAAATCACATTTGATATTCAATACAAGGCTCTGAATAGAAAATATATCGGCTTATATTCAATATCAAATTCTACGACTAACAAATGTCGTATTGGAAATAACGATATAAATATATATCTTTCAAATTTCCATAACAACACCTGTATAATCACGAATTCCATCATCGAAATATTCCGAAGACAATTTCGATTCAAATCCACTCCAATGCAATCATTGGAAATTCTGGTTATTTTTAAAACCCTTTTCAAATTCAATTTATTTATTTAAAAAAAAAAATAGAATTACAATCCTAGTTCAAAACTAGTTCATTTCGATAAAAAACTATTTTTATCTTTTCAAATATGGAGTGTTTCATCCCAAATCTTCACAAATCATTTCTTATGATTTTACACAAATTATTATTATTTTTAATAATTTTATCAAGGCCCGTACAGTCGATTTTCATCAACGGCCATCGAACTGCACTTACAGCGACCTTTTTTCAAATTTGATTTGGACATAATTCCAAATCCAACCGTTAGATTTCAAATTTCTAACATTCGTTAGAAAGCTCTTTTCGATACGAACCCAACGGTTCCGGTTTTAGGAGAATCCGACGGTCGGATCTCCCATAATGTCCGTTTGAAATCAATGGTCGAAATTCGTGAACTGCCGCGGCGCGGCGCGTTCTATTCAGGCCATTATATTATATATATAATATATATAATATATACTTCGTCGATTTCTATTTAAAACGAATTATATGAATAGTTTTAAATTCGTTTCAAAAGCAATTTCAACTTCCTTTTCAATTCAAATCAAAATTGAATTCTTCTTTATAGATTCGTTTTAAAATTCATTTCTATTCAATTCAAATTTCAATTCAATTTGAATTCGTTTTCAATTCAATTCATTTCGAAATCGTTTTCAATTCAATTCATTTCGAAATCGTTTTCAATTCACTTCATTTCAAAATCGTTTTCAATTCACTTCATTTCGAAATCGTTTTCAATTCACTTTGAATTCGTTTTCAATTCAATTCATTTCGAAATCGTTTTCAATTCACTTTGAATTCGTTTTCAATTCAATTCATTTCGAAATCGTTTTCAATTCACTTTGAATTCGTTTTCAATTCAATTCATTTCGAAATCGTTTTCAATTCACTTTGAATTCGTTTTCAATTCAATTCATTTCGAAATCGTTTTCAATTCACTTTGAATTCGTTTTCAATTCAATTCATTTCAAAATCGTTTTCAATTCACTTTGAATTCGTTTTCAATTCAATTCATTTCAAAATCGTTTTCAATTCACTTTGAATTCGTTTTCAATTCAATTCATTTCAAAATCGTTTTCAATTCACTTTGAATTCGTTTTCAATTCAATTCATTTCAAAATCGTTTTCAATTCACTTTGAATTCGTTTTCAATTCAATTTATTTCGAAATCGTTTTCAATTCACTTTGAATTCGTTTTCAATTCAATTCATTTCGAAATCGTTTTCAATTCACTTTGAATTCGATATAAATATCGTTCACGTCAAAATGGCGTCAATCTAATCAACACGGCTTCATAAATTTCTATTTTCAAATATTCTATTTCAAATATTTCTTTTTTCAAAATAGTTGTTATTACTAAAATATTTCGTTCAACACATGACCAATCTCAATGGATGAGTACTGTCAACACATGAACCTTTATTTTATAATATTCTTTATTTTCTAAATTGGAATGAGGCCCAATCAATCACCATATAATGTTAATTATATGGATTCCATACAACACATGTATATAATAGCATTGAAAATTAATCAACCATCAACCAAAGTGCACTACACTGTATAAGCATCAAATATAGATATCTAACGCTTATAACAGCCTGTCAATCGATCGATCAACATATTTAATAAATCAGGATGAGTGAACTTCAAATTTCATCCTAACACCCGTGTGGGGTTTCAAACAATCACACACATATTTTATTTGTGCAGTTGGGCGATGTGTAAAATTTATCGTCCCAATCAATGTCCTTCAAATAGGTGTACATAAACAAACCGTCTGGTTTGTAAATGAATATTTTATTTTATTCACTTCACGTTAAAAATTATATTTTTAACGATAAAACATTTTATTCAACCTATGAATATTCTATTCGGTTCATTTATTCAATAAAATGATATTTTTATTTTTCTAACATATTTTAGAAAATTTCGGCGGCATAACGGCACGATACTAGAAACGGGACGAGGCCTAGCCTTATCCCCGGTCTAGTGAAGGCCCACGCCATTCACACATCAATCAAATCCATTCATCTCACCAAACAATTCAATTTCAATCAAATACTCTAACTAATTTTTGAAATCAAACAAACAAGTCCATGGTCTGTGGACGATTGTGTCGGGTGCTACTAAGCACCGTCTGCATCCTAGTATATATATATAACTAGAAAAAGAAATTGAAAGGTGAGAAATTCTCACATTTACCTATCCTAGCTCCACGGCACTTCTAATGCAGGAAATCTTCACTGTTCTCGCCTCTTATCACTTTCTTCGCTCGTAGCCACTACATATAAAAAAATCGAATTTTTACTTCGTTATTCAATATATAAAAATCGAATTTTTATTTCGACGTTCAATATATAAAAATCGAATTTTTTATTTCGACGTTCAATATATAAAAATCACATTTTTATTTCGACGTTCAATATATAAAAATCACATTTTTTTAACCCTAGGTTAATAAATGAATTTTTGAAAATAAAACAATGCTATTTTATATTTTTATAAACCAAGGTTATTTATATTTTCAAAACCATATCTATTTTTATAATCACATCTTTTCCACACTATATATTTCGCCTTTTCCATTTCAAAGATCAAATCTTTTCTTTTACTTTTTAAAGTTTAAATCTTTTACTTTTCAAAATTCAAATCTTTTAAAACATTTTTTAAAAATCAGTTTTTAAATCTTTCAAAAAAAATCTGTTTTAAAATCATTTTCAAATCAGTTTTAAAATCATTTTCAAATCAGTTTTTCTAGCTTTTACATAATTCAGTTTTTATCTTTTACATAATTAAAAAATCAGTGTTTTTATATAAGAAAAATCAGTGTATTTATATATGAAATACTCACCGCGTTGTCAGAGTTGGAGGGGGGAAATGCTGCGTCGGATTGGTGGATGGCTGCGTCAGAGTTGATGGCAGGAGGGCGCGGGTCCAAGGCTGTGGCGGGTTTGTGGGCTTCGGTTTCTTCAATCAGGGGGCGTCGGTTGTTTCCAGAGGAGAGGGAGGAGGCGCGAGGAAGTCGGAGGGTGGTTAGGGAAGTTCGTCGGAGTCTGGCGTCAGGCGAGAGGGGGGTCCGGCTATCGAAGTGGAGGCGTCGATCGAGGGGGCGACTGGGAATTTGGGGATCGGGTTTTGGTTTTTTTTTTTCTTCTGAAACTGAATCGAGTAAAATGGGGGGGCCAGAAATATAAGGGAGGAAAAGAGAGATAATTTAATTTTTAATTTATTTTAATTATAAAAAGTTGACTTTTACATACGACCTCTAAACGAGGCCCACCGCCTGTCGCCTATAGCGTATTACCCCCATTCTGAACACAATGGGATATCTATCGCAAGCTGATTCGACTGTTTGAATCAGTTTCCGTTTAACTTACATTTAAATCACTATATTGAATTTTAAACGTACATTTCAAATTACCGGGGTCACATACGAACTCTAAAAATTCTCGAAAAATATTTTCTAGATTCGTATTGACGATATGGTCCTAACAAAACTAGTTTCGTCGAATTCTGAGATCGTTAGAAAAATGGCCAATTTCCAGTCGATTAAAATTAACTGAAACTGGTCAAACGCATTTTCCTTCGCCACGCTCACATACTGATTCAGAAAATTATGAAATTTGAAACCTAGCAATAATCTTACATCACGGACCCAACAAAACTGGTTTCGTCGAAATCCGAGATCGTTTGCAAAATGTCCATTTTTAAGGGCCTGAATTCCATAGCGACTATTCAGAATTTTCAACTGGACATATCTTTTGATTCCCGCTATGAAAATTTGATTATTCGGATTCGTTGGAAAGATATTATCAATTAGATCCCATTATTTTAGGTTTCACTAAAATCCGGATTGTTTTGCACCCGGTACATTCAATTGAAGTTTGAAATCGAATTATCGAACTACCGCGCCATTTTCAATTCGATTTATAATTATATATAAATATTTATATTATAACGACGGCGTATATAATATATACGTTCTAATTATATTCAAAATAGATTTCTCGTCGATATTATTTAAAATAATTCATTTTAAATAATCAAAATTCGCTAAAATTGCCAAAATAAAAATTTTAAACTGGCCCAGATTTTCCGGGTTATTACAATCTCCCCCACTTAAAACTTTTCGTCCCCAAAAAGGAACAAAGTCGAAAGTGGTTTGATCAATCAACTCTACGTTCGATTTGGCTTCCATTCTCCAACTTTTCAGTTTCTGAGAATTTTCAAATTTTCAAAAATTTGGCTAACACCCTAAATTTTTGAAAATTTTCGCCATAACCTCCCCTGCACCGGGAGCATCGGGGAATTTCAAATAGCTTCCCCGGTCCTTCAGATCTCAAAAAGAAAAAGAAAAAGCCAAGCGGCTAGCCAATAGGCTCATAAAATCATCATCACCCAAACAAAACAGTAAATAATGTATTAAACATGTACCTATTTGTCGGGCAAACAAATTTTATTCTTCTGCTCTAGCCTCCTTGCTATGACCTGTTCAATATAAGCATATGTATATGCAAGCAAATGCAACCAATTTTCAATACAATTCAATATTCGATCAAATTAGGCATAATGGTTCAAAATTATCAAACAATTAAACAAACAACACAAACATCAATCAATTAGTGAATTAACATTTGAAATTCATAACTTTAATATATATATAAAGAAAATCATGTTTTGATGCCAAATCACAACAATGTATTCTAGCTATATTAGTTTTGGTTCTCACACCAGTCTAATGGAAATATATAGGTATCACACCTTCGTCACTCGAAAATAAATGCTGATGATGTTTCGAACAACCATCAGAACATCTCCGGGCTACTAGAGTGCGGTCCTATATCTATCCAATATATTAAAACTTTGAATATACGTTTGCAAGGCGTATATGCAAATTCTTTATATATTGAATTGTCCAAAATCAATATAAATAGATAATCAAATACGAATAATTGATTTAAATTTTCAAAACAAAAATTTCTTTTCACTTTAAAAATTTACTCTTCACACTCGTTCTAGGATACTACTGATCCCATCTCTAACGAGTCATTCTCATTGGATTTTACTAATCCAATCATCTGATGAATTCTTTCGTTCGGTTCTAATGTGTCTTGTTCTCTAAGCTTTGTAAACCAAAGCTCTGATACCAACTGTGAAAACCCGTAACTTCCCCGTAAAGGAAAGTGTCGGATAGTTCGAGAACAAACCACAACAGAACGCATATAAAAGAACTTTTCATTGTATATTACAACAATGCATCAGATTACAAGAATATACAGAGTATAAATGAATAAATATTACACAGAAATATCAGAGATACAAATTACATTTAAATACATAGCAACGGAAAAATAATACCATACACAACTAGAATGAGATATACGGATACAAAGCTTTCCGGATATCGTTCCAGCTGTAAACCAGGATCTTGTGAATATAAATCTGCAAAACCAAAACTACTAGCTGCCCGTGTCAAAATAAGGGCACCCAGAGTTTAGGTTAAAACAATAAACTCCAGGTCAGTCATGTGACTGGTGTGAGAACTAAAACAGTTTTTAATCTTTATTTTCAAAGGTAAATCAAGGGACCAC
Organism: Allium sativum; assembly: GCA_030737875.1. Taxonomy (NCBI): domain Eukaryota; kingdom Viridiplantae; phylum Streptophyta; class Magnoliopsida; order Asparagales; family Amaryllidaceae; genus Allium; species Allium sativum. The sequence continues at coordinate 458,757,357 of CM060909.1, forward strand.
GCTGTATAACACGGAACGGGTTTCCTCCCAAGAATACCAGTGCATAAAACAAACAGCGCAATGCTAAATAAAGAAAGATGAAGCTGTTATAAGACCCAGGTCCTATCACACAATGCAACGCAAGCCGGGGGATAGGGTTTTCCCTTATAACAGCCAAAGAATGCTTGATACGTTTAAAACAAATCATTTGATACTATAATAAGTGCATAGTGTATAAAACAACTTCAAATCATAAGTATCAATCATAGGCGGCATGGGTACCATATATCATGTCGCCATATATAGGTTTACAAATAAAACCGCAAAGTCACGTATTTAGAAATTGGATTTCCTTCTATGAACCGAGGCAAAAGATAGTCCTCAACCGATTCGAGACGCTCTAGCCCGCCCCTCAGGACCCAGACTCAGGTGGGCCCTTGGATCCTCAGGGCCAGTCCACCGATGTGGATTAAACTTAAACCCTGAACATGCATTTCCCCGCCCTATAGGGCGTAAACGAGCCAACTAAATGACTCCATCGGTTCGAGAACGACCGATCAATCCGAGGCGCCTCGCAACAGCAACAACCACATAAGTCAAACTCGTCAGGGCGTGTAAAACCACTTACGCCACTTCTAGCTAGAAAGAAACGCATGCCCTCCCTGACGTCCTCTCCCGTTTTTGGTTCATACCGGGTGTGAAGCTCGCGAATCAACGTTACACAAAGCTACGCCACAAAGGCCGTGCTTTGATCATCACCACAAGACTTTGCTTTTCAACAGAAGCCTCGATCAATTGCCACTTAGGCATGCCACACAGGCAATTCACTCCATGCGTTTGATATCCATCAATATATAACCCTTGAGCTCGTACGTCTCAGAGAAGGGCGTTAAGCAAGAGAATAAATTCTCCGCCGCCAAACAGATATATATTTAATAGAAATCAATCACACAGACTAAAATCCAATGTCAGACACACAGTCCATTTACAAGTCCGTTCTGGGGCTGAACGAAACCGGAGGCACCTAGTACCCCGCATATCCATCGATCTCCAAGCACGTCTGGACGATCACTAACTGTTTCCATCTTCCTGGGTGTATAGCCCAATCAAGATCATCAGTAATTACCCAAACGACGTGAAGACTTCCGGTCTTCGACCACCGTCTTCATCTTCGACACCACGTCGAATCAGTTATTCAGAATGGGATAAACCCGGTCTTTCTGAATAACTCGCGTATATATTATAAAAGTGTTACACAAACACAACATACGCCTCATTCCAATTCCGAATATTCTTTTATTCAAATATTCCTATACTTTGGGAAAAGTTCCCATTAATTTTATCCAAGATAAATTCTTTAAATTTATTCTTTAATCTCCTTTGAATATCAATTCAAACTAGTCGGGATTAGCGAACCACACCGAAGTAATCATTTATTTTATTTCCCAATCCCAACCTATTCATCCCATGAAGTAAAACTGGTAATACTTCATATCTAACACCACAGTGTTATCGGTAAATTCAATTACCATTTCACGTTCAAATCTAATTAAAGATTTAACCATCGCCTGGAGCAAAACTGGTGATACTCCATTTTCGATCATCTCAATCTAATTAAAGATTCATTAAAACTCCACTTAGTTTTAATCTTTAACTGGGTTAAAGAATCAGTGTCATTTAAAACACGGTTCACGATAAACCCAAAATCACATTCCATTAATTATCGGGTTAAAGAACAAGTGTAATTTAAAACACTGTTCACGATAAACCCAAAAATCAATACCAATTCAATTCCAATTAAATATCGTTTAATTGGTACACTTCATTAAATCTAAATAAAAAGATTTAATCTTTTCACAACTGGGTTCAAGAACAGTGTTAGTGAAGACACCATTCGCGACAAACCCAAATCACATTTGATATTCAATACAAGGCTCTGAATAGAAAATATATCGGCTTATATTCAATATCAAATTCTACGACTAACAAATGTCGTATTGGAAATAACGATATAAATATATATCTTTCAAATTTCCATAACAACACCTGTATAATCACGAATTCCATCATCGAAATATTCCGAAGACAATTTCGATTCAAATCCACTCCAATGTAATCATTGGAAATTCTGGTTATTTTTAAAACCCTTTTCAAATTCAATTTATTTATTTAAAATAAATAAATAGAATTACAATCCTAGTTCAAAACTAGTTCATTTCGATAAAAATCTATTTTTATCTTTTCAAATATGGAGTGTTTCATCCCAAATCTTCACAAATCATTTCTTATGATTTTACACAAATTTTTATTATTTTTAATAATTTTATCAAGGCCCGTACAGTCGATTTTCATCAACGGCCATCGAACTGCACTTACAGCGACCTTTTTTCAAATTTGATTTGGACATAATTCCAAATCCAACCGTTAGATTTCAAATTTCTAACATTCGTTAGAAAGCCCTTTTCGATACGAACCCAACGGTTCCGGTTTTAGGAGAATCCGACGGTCGGATCTCCCGTAATGTCCGTTTGAAATCAATGGTCGAAATTCGGGAACTGCCGCGGCGCGGCGCGTTCTATTCAGGCCATTATATTATATATATAATATATACTTCATCGATTTCTATTTAAAACGAATTATATGAATAGTTTTAAATTCGTTTCAAAAGCAATTTCAACTTCCTTTTCAATTCAAATCAAAATTGAATTCTTCTTTATAGATTCGTTTTAAAATTCATTTCTATTCAATTCAAATTTCAATTCAATTTGAATTCGTTTTCAATTCAATTCATTTCGAAATCGTTTTCAATTCAATTCATTTCGAAATCGTTTTCAATTCACTTCATTTCGAAATCGTTTTCAATTCACTTCATTTCGAAATCGTTTTCAATTCACTTTGAATTCGTTTTCAATTCAATTCATTTCGAAATCGTTTTCAATTCACTTTGAATTCATTTTCAATTCAATTCATTTCGAAATCGTTTTCAATTCACTTTGAATTCGTTTTCAATTCAATTCATTTCGAAATCGTTTTCAATTCACTTTGAATTCGTTTTCAATTCAATTCATTTCGAAATCGTTTTCAATTCACTTTGAATTCGTTTTCAATTCAATTCATTTCAAAATCGTTTTCAATTCACTTTGAATTCGTTTTCAATTCAATTCATTTCAAAATCGTTTTCAATTCACTTTGAATTCGTTTTCAATTCAATTCATTTCAAAATCGTTTTCAATTCACTTTGAATTCGTTTTCAATTCAATTCATTTCAAAATCGTTTTCAATTCACTTTGAATTCGTTTTCAATTCAATTCATTTCGAAATCGTTTTCAATTCACTTTGAATTCGTTTTCAATTCAATTCATTTCGAAATCGTTTTCAATTCACTTTGAATTCGATATAAATATCGTTTACGTCAAAATGGCGTCAATCTAATCAACACGGCTTCATAAATTTCTATTTTCAAATATTCTATTTCAAATATTTCTTTTTTCAAAATAGTTGTTATTACTAAAATATTTCGTTCAACACATGACCAATCTCAATGGATGAGTACTGTCAACACATGAACCTTTATTTTATAATATTCTTTATTTTCTAAATTGGAATGAGGCCCAATCAATCACCATATAATGTTAATTATATGGATTCCATACAACACATGTATATAATAGCATTGAAAATTAATCAACCATCAACCAAAGTGCACTACACTGTATAAGCATCAAATATAGATATCTAACGCTTATAACAGCCTGTCAATCGATCGATCGACATATTTAATCAATCAGGATGAGTGAACTTCAAATTTCATCCTAACACCCGTGTGGGGTTTCAAACAATCACACACATATTTTATTTGTGCAGTTGGGCGATGTGTAAAATTTATCGTCCCAATCAATGTCCTTCAAATAGGTGTACATAAACAAACCGTCTGGTTTGTAAATGAATATTATATTTTATTCACTTCACGTTAAAAATTATACTTTTAACGATAAAACATTTTATTCAACCTATGAATATTCTATTCGGTTCATTTATTCAATAAAATGATATTTTTATTTTTCTAACATATTTTAGAAAATTTCGGCGGCATAACGGCACGATACTAGAAACGGGACGAGGCCTAGCCTTATCCCCGGTCTAGTGAAGGCCCACGCCATTCACACATCAATCAAATCCATTCATCTCACCAAACAATTCAATTTCAATCAAATACTCTAACTAATTTTTGAAATCAAACAAACAAGTCCATGGTCTGTGGACGATTGTGTCGGGTGCTACTAAGCACCGTCTGCATCCTAGTATATATATATATAACTAGAAAAAGAAATTGAAAGGTGAGAAATTCTCACATTTAGCTATCCTAGCTCCACGGCACTTCTAATGCAGGAAATCTTCACTGTTCTCGCCTCTTATCACTTTCTTCGCTCGTAGCCACAACATATATAAAAATCGAATTTTTACTTCGCTATTCAATATATAAAAATCGAATTTTTATTTCGACGTTCAATATATAAAAATCGAATTTTTTATTTCGACGTTCAATATATAAAAATCACATTTTTATTTCGACGTTCAATATATAAAAATCACATTTTTTTAACCCTAGGTTAATAAATGAATTTTTGAAAATAAAACAATGCTATTTTATATTTTTATAAACCAAGGTTATTTATATTTTCAAAACCATATCTATTTTTATAATCACATCTTTTCCACACTATATATTTCGCCTTTTCCATTTCAAAGATCAAATCTTTTCTTTTACTTTTTAAAGTTTAAATCTTTTACTTTTCAAAATTCAAATCTTTTAAAACATTTTTTAAAAATCAGTTTTTAAATCTTTCAAAAAAAATCTGTTTTAAAATCATTTTCAAATCAGTTTTAAAATCATTTTCAAATCAGTTTTTCTAGCTTTTACATAATTCAGTTTTTATCTTTTACATAATTAAAAAATCAGTGTTTTTATATAAGAAAAATCATTGTATTTATATATGAAATACTCACCGCGTTGTCAGAGTTGGAGGGGGGAAATGCTGCGTCGGATTGGTGGATGGCTGCGTCAGAGTTGATGGCAGGAGGGCGCGGGTCCAAGGCTGTGGCGGGTTTGTGGGCTTCGGTTTCTTCAATCAGGGGGCGTCGGTTGTTTCCAGAGGAGAGGGAGGAGGCGCGAGGAAGTCGGAGGGTGGTTAGGGAAGTTCGTCGGAGTCTGGCGTCAGGCGAGAGGGGGGTCCGGCTATCGAAGTGGAGGCGTCGATCGAGGGGGCGACTGGGAATTTGGGGATCGGGTTTTGGGTTTTTTTTTTTCTTCTGAAACTGAATCGAGTAAAATGGGGGGGCCAGAAATATAAGGGAGGAAAAGAGAGATAATTTAATTTTTAATTTATTTTAATTATAAAAAGTTGACTTTTACATACGACCTCTAAACGAGGCCCACCGCCTGTCGCCTATAGCGTATTACCCCCATTCTGAACACAATGGGATATCTATCGCAAGCTGATTCGACTGTTTGAATCAGTTTCCGTTTAACTTACATTTAAATCACTATATTGAATTTTAAACGTACATTTCAAATTACCGGGGTCACATACGAACTCTAAAAATTCTCGAAAAATATTTTCTAGCTTCGTATTGACGATATGGTCCTAACAAAACTAGTTTCGTCGAATTCTGAGATCGTTAGAAAAATGGCCAATTTCCAGTCGATTAAAATTAACTGAAACTGGTCAAACGCGTTTTCCTTCGCCACGCTCACATACTGATTCAGAAAATTATGAAATTTGAAACCTAGCAATAATCTTACATCACGGACCCAACAAAACTGGTTTCGTCGAAATCCGAGATCGTTTGCAAAATGTCCATTTTTAAGGGCCTGAATTCCATAGCGACTATTCAGAATTTTCAACTGGACATATCTTTTGATTCCCGCTATGAAAATTTGATTATTCGGATTCGTTGGAAAGATATTATCAATTAGATCCCATTATTTTTGGTTTCACTAAAATCCGGATTGTTTTGCACCCGGTACATTCAATTGAAGTTTGAAATCGAATTATCAAACTACCGCGCCATTTTTAATTCGATTTATAATTATATATAAATATTTATATTATAACGACGGCGTATATAATATATACGTTCTAATTATATTCAAAATAGATTTCTCGTCGATATTATTTAAAATAATTCATTTTAAATAATCAAAATTCGCTAAAATTGCCAAAATAAAAATTTTAAACTGGCCCAGATTTTCCGGGTTATTACATAAAGCAAATGCGATATCCAACATGGCAACTTCAAATAAGTTTACATACATATACATGTATGTATATATGTACATAAATAAAATTTTAGATTTTTGCCAAGAACGACGAGACCCAACTTGACAACGAACTCTAACGAAAATTTCAACGAATGCCAAATCAACCCAACGTCATTGTACTTATATATTTATAATATGTTTATTAAATAAATGGAGGTTAGAAATATACCTAGGCTTCATCCTAACGACGTACAGTAGTTACCAACAAGCTTTCTCCTGCAACGGGAAAGGTGGTTATTGCCCTTGAACCAAAAGACAAGACCCAACTTCGTTGCTCAACCATTTCTGCTCGTACCAACCCAAATAGCCTCCCATAAATATGTTCAAACACATGGAGTGCTTCCGGAGAGTCGACGGAGGCCATGACCACTGGAGATGTTGCGATGATGGAGGGAGTTGGGGGCCTTGGTTTTGGACCTCTACAAGCATCGCGTAAAGGCTGCAAGTTCGAGGGTGAGTCCGGGGTCATTCACGGCAGCGAGCTCGACTGGACGAGGGGGAGGAGGAGTCGAGGCATGCGGTGGAAGAAGGAGGCGTTGGGATTTCGGGTCGCGTAGCAGGATCCGATGGCTTGACTTTCGTGGGTGGTGACGACGTGCCGAAATTGCACGGTGGTGAGAGGGCTTTGGTTAGCTGCCATGGAAAGAACGATTCCCTTCTTCCTTGGAGATGGGGATTTCGATTTGAGGAAGATAAGGTTGAGTTGCTTCGCTTGCGTGTGTAGCCTAAGGAAGGAGTCTGGAAATCGAACGAGGCTTGATTTCGAGAAGACAACTTTTTTTTTTCTTTCTGTGTATATTGTCTAAGAAAGTGGAAGGTCGTTTTATTTCCTTTTGTTGCACTATGTTGATTTGAAAAGAAAAGAAGATGGACGCGATTTTGGTTTGTGAAGAGACAAATAAACTCAGTAGGAAGGAAAAGAGGTAGGGCACATAGAGATTAATAACAGACAATTGTTTACAGATGTAGTGTTCCTGACAATTAATTTCCAAGTGTTAGTCGATGTTCAAGAGTTGTATATGTTTTAATTCAATTCATATACTGTCACCAGGTGTTAACCCATGTCTGTTTGAAGGGACATGTGTAATTTGAACTTGCTAATTTTTTTTCCGATTATGACAGGAGAGTTGTAAATGTACCAGCTTGGTCAAGAATACCGACAGATAAATATTAACTATTTCGAGTGTTTTTATCCTAAAATTAAAGATTCAGAGAATCAAACACTCGAATATCACAAGATGAACCATATCGTTCTTCTTAGAATTCGACCTAGTATTTTTAGTCTGAATTCTAACAGCGTTTAATTTTTTTGATGATTTGTAGAACGTTTACCAACTTAACGCGAGTCAAACGAATTCGAGTATTATATCATGAAATTTATCCCTCCATTATATCTAGCTTGACGTATAAATATTAAATTTCGTAGTTTAATTCACTTTAAATTTTATCGTTAAATAATACATCCGTTGTCGTTACCGTCAATCATTCGTGTAAATCTGGTTAAACCAAATGAGGGACCTCGACATTTCTTGTTATAAAATAAATTGCATCACTTTTATGTAACATAGTGAATTCTCAAGATTTAACGTTATTTTATAATTTTATCGATTTCGCGTTTTTTCTTCTTCAATGAATAAATACTAAATGTAAGTTATTATTTTACGTTATAAATTTCAAACAACATACAAGTTCAAGTTTATATTGGAAATTCAAATCCATGTCTACAACGTAAATCAAGATCTCATGTTTCAAATTCAAGTTAAAAATTATAAACATTTACCTGAAACATTAAGTCTTTAATAAATTTTAGATTTTAATATGTCGAAAATTCTGATTCGTTACATTATCCTCAACTTAGCGCTTTTCGTCCTCGAAAAGGAAACGTCATATAAATTTAAGTTTACACATATATAACTTTAGAAATACCCTTACTTAGTTCACAACTTGTTAGAAAGAAAAAATTAGTTATAGATTTCAAAACTCAAAATTTTTCTAACACCCTGAATTTTCGGAAAATTTGGGCAGCATCACCTTTGTACGGTTTGCCCGGAAAATTTTACAAATACAGTATATGTAACGATACGGATTTCGCTCGAACCTAATCGATCGCTAAATCGACCAAGACTATTCGAAAACCCGGATATGCTAAATTTGGGCATACAACACATCAGAAAAAATAACATAAGACTTTTATAAACATCATCATAATGTTGCATCAGAGTACAAAATATATCAGGGTACATCGAAATATAATACAGCGGAAGATTAATTTACAATAAATGTAATACAATGCAACAGAGCCAAATAAATTAACACAGCGGAAGACTATCAATGCTCTGGACACAGCTTTAAGCTTCGATCCAGAATCCTTCTCAATAAATAAATATCTGCAAAACAAGTCACTCGACTGCCGGTGTGGAAATAAGGGCACCCGAGTTTGCAAGTGAAAACAAACTACGAGTCAGTCATGAGACTGGTATGAGAAATCTTATTTAACTTATCTAATAATAAGGTTAATCACAGGACCACGCCGTTAACGCGGAACGGGTTTACTCCATTAGATTGCCAGTGCATAAAATAAGTAAATCTTTTAAAACAACGTGATGCTTTTTAGAAAATTGAAACCATTATAAGACTCAAGTCCCATCACACAATGCAACGCAAACCGGAGGATAGAGTTTTACCTTATAATGGTCAACCATGATTAATACGTATAAAATTTGATATTAGTATTAGTGTTTAGTCAGTTTAAAACATTTTCAAAGTAAATGTATCAATCCTAGATGGCATAGCTACCATATACTATGTTGCCATATATAGGTTTACAATCAAATCCGTAATGTCGTATTGGAAATTGGGTTTCCATCACGAGTCAAGGCTAGGGATGGTCTCCTTACCGATTCGAGACACTCTAGCAAATGTCTCAGGATCACACCTATGGGTGACCCTTGGATCCTGCAGGGCTGGTCCACAAATACTTTAGTGGATTGGCAATTCCTGAACACACGTTTCCCGGTCCTATCGGACCTATCATTTGGCCAGTAGCGACTAATATCTGAGGCGCCTCATTCCATCATCCACATAAGTAAAAATATCTGGGCTCCATACCATGACACTACTTCTAGCTAGAAAGAAACGTCGTGCACTCCCTGCGTTCCCTTATCCCATTTCTGACTCTTACCGGGGTGTGAGGCTCGCGAAGTAAGGCTATACACAAAGCTATGCTAAATAAAGATATGCTTTGATCATCAACCACAAGGCTCTGATTTTCAACAAAAGCCTTGATCAATTGCATCTTAGGATGCCACATTGACAATACACGCCATGCGACTGATGTCTATCAATATATAACCTTTAAGCTCGTACGTCTCAGAGAAGGGTGTTAAGCAAGAGAATAAATTCTCCGCCACCAAACAGATATATATTTAATAGAAATCAATCTACAAAGAATGAAATCCAATGTCACACACATATCCATTTACAAGTCCGTTCTGGGTCTGAACGAAACCGGAGACACCTTATTCCTCGTCCCATATGTCCAATACGGAAGAGAGGTTCTTGCATATCCGGACAATCAACAAGTACGTCCGAACAACTACCGCTTTAACCCTTTAAAAGGAGCTAACCAATGCAGGGCATCAGTAGTCGTCCTTTCGATGTGAAGATCGCCGGTCTTCAACCACTATCTTCAATGTCTTCGACTTTAAATCGTCGTATAATTATTTGAAATGAGTTTTAACTCGGTCTTTTCAAATAATTCTTGAATATATATAATTCAATCATTTCATATCGTTAATAATATTTTATAATGATTTATCGCTATTTTTATTTATATAAAAATAGCTCATTTAATTCGAACGACGTTTCAGGTCGTTACGCAACCCTGGCGCTGTTTGTATTCAAATTTGAATTACACATTTCTCGAAATATAACCGTTAGATCTCAACAAACTTAATATCGTTGAAAAGATCTTTCCAAAGCAAACCCAACGGTTCCCGTTTTGGAAAAATCCGATGGTCGGATCTCTCGTATAATCGTTTAAAGTTACGATGCCGAAACACGAACTACCACGCGCGATTTGTTTAATTTTAATATATATATATATAAATCGTTCAACGATTTCAACACCATCTATTCTATTACATGTGAATTTTGTACACTTCATGTTCATGTCAAAATTATATTTTTAATGAACAAAAATATATTTCACGACATGTAAATTTTATACACTTCGCATATATGTTAAAACTGACATTTTTATCCTACAAAACATATATTTACATGTAATTATTTTATTCTAACTAACATGTTAAAAGTGATGTTTTTATCAAAACAAACATATATTAACATATAATTATTTTAATTCTAACTAAAAGTGATGTTTTTATCAAAACAAACATATATTAACATATAATTATTTTAACTAACATGTTAAAAATGTCGTATGACAAGCATGTTTTAACATATAATCCTTTTATTCTAATCTAACATGTTAAAAGATACCCTTTTTAATAATAAAACATGTTAATCATATATTTCTTTTTAATCTAATCTAACATGTTAAAAGTATCATTTTTAATAATAAATTATATTTACATATGCAATTCTTTTAATCTACAATAACATATAAAAAGGGACATTTTTAATGTTAACAAATTATATTTACATATGCAATTATTTTAATAATGATTCTAACATACATTAAAAATGCTATATTTAATGTTTAACTATATTTCTCTAAAACATGATTTTTTTTATAATGATTCTAACATACATTAAAAATGCTATATTCAATGCTTAAACTATTTTTCTCTAAAACATGATTTCTTTTTATAATGATTCTAACATACATTAAAAATGCTATTTTTAATGCTTAAGCTATTTTTCTCTAAAACATGATTCCTTTTTATAATGATTCTAACATACATAATGAAATGTCTTTTTTTAATAATAAAACATGTTTACACAAATTTCTATTTATTCTAGCATAACATAATGAAATGTCCTTTTTTTAAATGATAAAACGTGTTTACACAAATTTCTATTTATTCTAACATAACATAATGAAATGTCCTTTTTTAAATGATAAAACATGTTTGCACAAATTTCTATTTATTCTAACATAACATAATGAAATGTCCTTTTTAAATGATAAAACATGTTTACACAAATTTCTATTTATTCTAACATAACATAATGAAATGTCCTTTCTAAATGATAAAACATGTTAACACAAATTTCTATTTATTCTAACATAACATAATGAAATGTCCTTTCTAAATGATAAAACATGTTTACACAAATTTCTGTTTATTCTAACATAACATAATGAAATGTCCTTTCTAAATGATAAAACATGTTTACAAAAATTTCTATTTATAACATGATCCTTTTTATTAAATCTAACATACACAAAAAAGTCATTTTTAATGTTTCACAATTTATTCTCTAAAACATGACAAATTTGTGATTCATATATACAATAAAAGTAATTTTTATTGTATAAATAATTATTTCCAACATGACAATTTCTATGATCCATATAAACAATAAAAAGGTTTTTTTTGTATAAATAATTATGACAAATTCTATGATTCATATATACAATAAAAAGGTAAATTTATTGTATAAACAATATGACAAATTCTATGATTCATATATACAATAAAAAGGTAATTTTTTTAATTGTATAAACTATTTTTGATAAATTCTATGTTCACATATACAATAAAAAGATAATTTTTATTGTATACACTATTTTCTTTGTTTCACATATACAATAAAAAAAATATTGTATAAACAATTTCTATATTTCACATATACAATAAAAAGGAATTTTACTGTATAAACAATATCTATATTTCACATATTCAATAAAAAGGAATTTTACTGTATAAACAATTTTTATGTTTCACATATGCAATAAAAAAATAATTTTTATTGTACACAAAATTTTAACAATTCTATGATTTACGTGTTACAATAAAAAGATAAATTTTTATTGTATAACAATTTTAACAATTCTATGATTTACATGTTACAATAAAAAGATAAATTTTTATTGTATAACAATTTTAACAATTATATGATTTACGTGTTACAATAAAAAGATAAATTTTTATTGTATAACAATTTTAACAATTCTATGATTTACGTGTTACAATAAAAAGATAAATTTTTATTGTATAACAATTTTAACAATTCTATGATTTACGTGTTACAATAAAAAGATAAATTTTTATTGTACAACAATTTTAACAATTCTATGATTTACGCGTTACAATAGAAAGATAAATTTTTATTGTATAACAATTTTAACAATTCTATGATTTACGCATACAATAAAAAGGAATTTTATTGTTTGAACAATTTTCTCTAATTCACATATACAATGAAAAAAAAAATCATTGTATTAACAATGTTAAAAAATTCTATTCTATCCAATTCAATCCAACGAATCACCACAATCAAAATCAATCAATTCAAATCTCGTACCACACGCAACTGAATTTTTAACGGCGTATATATAAAAATTTCTCAACGCAATAACAATTAATTTTAAATTTTAAATTAGAGATCTCACCTTGATTGGTTTCAAAAATCGATAAAATGATTACTTTTAATAAAATTAAACATATGTTTAATTTTATCAAAAATCCATACGGACTCTATTTCAGTTCTGATCTGCTCCATGTTGTAGAGTTCACTTTCACTATTCCAACGCAATTTGAATTTCTCGATTCTGATATTGTATGAAAGAATTATGATCATTTAAACATTGGATAATTAATACGACAATTAAATAAATAAAATTCCTTTAACCTTAATTTTAATTTGTCTTCTCCTTCTTCGACGTATAACATGCTCCAGGTAAACCCATCTGCTCGAAATCAATCCTACACCATGCATGGAAATTCACACCATCGGAGCTCGATTTGAGAGTGCCACCTTGAAGCTCCTTGTGCCTCCTCCCCACGGCCGGAATTGCCTCGAACTTGCTGCCCCAAGGACCCACAAATTTGGGTGCAAACATCGGCGGTCTTGGCCCCGATTCTGGCCAATCTATGATGCTAACTCTGATCATGGCCGTTGAGAAGAGAGAGCTTGCCATGTTGATCCTTTTTCGTTTTATGAATTTCAATGTTTGTTGAATGGATTCAAAGAAAAGGGGAAAGGAATTTGGGAACATTAGGGCCACTAATAAAGAACATGGCGGCGGCTGAGAATTAGGGTTTTTATTTGAGATAAATGCCTATATATAATAATATATTAAATAATATTTAATTTAATAATTTTCTATATTATTTTTTTCTTGTATTTATAAAAGGAATAAAATATGGCATATATGCATATGAAAGGAAGAGAGAGAACATATAAGAAATAAAGAATATGAATGCATGTAGCAATTATTATTATCATTATCATTATGTCTTTTTTCCTTTTTTTCTTGCAATGAATGAAACGCCTCTAATTTCCATTGAATATGATTTCAAATTTTATTTATTTATTTTATAAAGGAGGCGACTTTCCTTTTTTTTCTTTATTTGGTTATATATTTTACTTTATTCCTCAGTTGTGTCTCTACATATGCAGTGGGTTACAAATGAAATAAATTCATTGACATGACATGTCAATCTAATCAGCATTTATGTCTTATTCAAAATTCAAAAGAAAATTTCATAAGGAAAGAGAATAACAGAAAGTAATGAATGCATAATTTATTGTTTAATGCTAAATGCTAGAAAGTATGTGGATTTTGAAATTTCAAACACATAATATTACATATCATGTGTTAAACATTTTGTACAGATAAATGTTAAAAGTTTTATGGTATTTTAATTTTTTCTTCTTCTTAATCAACCAAAATGTTAAATTTAACCTTTTTATTGCTAATTTATTCAAATTCCACTCTTTTCAATTACACAATTATAATGCGTTTATTTCCGTTTCTATCCACATTTATGTATTCTTAATTACACAATTTATTATAGTAGAATTTCATATCTAATTTGCTTAAGATGTGTTTCTTTGGAAGATTTTCTAATTGATTTTCATAAATTAAATGTAAACAAAGCATATTGACTTCGTTCCATTACAAGGAATGTATGATTTTCTTTTATTTGAAATAAACAGTGTAAAATACGAAGAAAACATTTATTTTTACATATTTGTTTCCTTTTGTTTGTATGTATTGCTTTTTAATTTAAATTCCTTCATTCTTTTAAGAAGAGAAAAACTTACAAAAGCTAATTGATACTCCTTCCGTGCATTAAACTACAGAAATCTCAAAGATAACACAATATGCTAATAATCTGATCAATCATTATTGCTAATTACAATAAAAATTGCTATCACTTACAAGTCTACAAATTTCTTTATTATCAATTGTTTGAAGTTAATTATTACAAATATACATACAATTTGATACTAATTTCAATTGTTATAAATCACTATTTATCTAATTACAAATACTTGTTTATTAGAAATAAATTTGAAATCATTCATAAATAACATCATAATTTTATTTAGAAACCTTTTTAAATTCAATAATTTAATTTAATAATGGAATTTTTCAATTCTGATGCATTTTCTAACAAAATTTCCTTAAAATAAAATTTTAAATTGATTCTGATTTTCCGGGTTGTTACAGTGTATATCAATATACATCTCATCCACACGATGAGGCATCCCAATTTAGGGGAAACAATATATAAACAAGCTAAAAGAGAAAAGTAATTCAACTTATGTACCTTATTTAGTGTTTTAAAGCAAAATTGCTTAGAAATTTAGCATTTTTAGCCCAAAAGCAAGCCCCATAAGCAATGCGCGCCATTGCAACCTACTACGATACTCAAAACATAGTGAGAATCAAATATATGTATATCTAGTAAAGCAACATATGTCATAACAAACTTTGCATTTTGACAAAAATGCAAATGAAATAAAACAATGTACATAATCTTACTAACATGCAAATACATGTTTCATTTTTATTTACATACTATTTATTTGACAGTTTAATTCATGTCCATGCTCCATTTAATTTTTTATTGATTTACATCTTGCTTACATGGAATCATTTACTTCTAATTTATTTGTTTCACATGAAAGTGAAATAGAACAAACATAACAATGTAAACATAATATACAAACATACGTGACGATGTAAATGCTCGAATGATAAATGTTCCAAGACGTTCAAGATAGATTTATTCCCATCTTAATACATGTACACATACTATATTTATATGTCATTTATTCACTTTCGACCTCATTTCTCTTACGTCGATTTTCTTTATTCAATTCATTTCATTCCTTTTTCTTCCTTATTTGTTTCACTTGATAGCAACAAAAATATAATCCATAAATCAAAGCTACACGTGTTGTTCCCTTTTTGCATCCAGTTCTGTCATTCAAGCTTCTTTCTTTCCATATATTATTTTTCACCCATATTTGTTTTGCTTACAAAATAATTATTCGATCCAAGTTAATTCTTTCACATCGTCGCTTCTTAACATTTTATTCATACTCAATATGTGACGGGATTATTTAGGCTTGCTCGTTTAACCCGTTTGCAAACTACTTTGCTAATTATTATTTTTTATTGTCGTGAATCTTCCCTTTTTTTTATTTTTATTCAAGCTGCCATTACTTGCTTCATTTATGTCATGTCGTTAAAATTTTCCAAGTAAATTTTAATTAAAAATCATTTCTTTAAACACTTATCTAATTAGCATTTACTTTATTGGTACAAATCAACATTCTAATTATTCAGTTTCTTACTCAAAATCAAAATTTTCATTCTTACTTACATATTCACAAAATATGGTTTGAGTATTAATTTGATGTCTCAACTAGAATTATACACCTTCCTCACTTTTGAAACTTGAAAATAAACACTGGTGATATTGCAACAACCGCCAAATTCATTTTCAAGTGACTACAGTGTGAATCTATATTTATCTAGTACATACGTTAGCTAGGCGTATATCCAAAACCCTTCATGTACTCGATAGTCCAATTTTGACATCAACTAAATACTCGAAACACTTCACTTTAAAATACGGGCATACTGAAATTTTCTATATACAAATTTCTAAATATATGCCGAAATAGTATATTTCAAAAGGGATTTTTAGGCACAAGGACAAAGTCAACAAAAAAATTAACCATAAGGACAAGAGGCTAAAATTTTAGCCTTAAGGACAATTTTTTGTGTAAAGGGAGGAGTTCAGGGGCCCACTATAATTTTATACTTTACACTAAACTTTGTCCTTATGGCTAAATTTTTTGCCTCTTGTCCTTTTAGCTAATTTTTTTGTTCATTTTGTCCTTCACGCTATTTTCCTGATTTTTTCAAAACATATCTTATTGTAAAATTTTCAAGAAGGGAATTTATTTATCTCCCCACTTATTTGTTTTGTCGAATTTTGATTACAATCATTTATTAATATATACCATTTTGAAGTTTACAATGGAAAATCATATAATGCTTATTCTCGAACATACATTATATAGGATTTCTTTTAGCATTTTCTTTTATGTTTCAAATATACATCATTTCTGAACCTTAAGTTTTGTATTTTCTTTTCTTAAGCTTATAAAATTCTATATACACAAGTCACTATTATAAATTCCATATTCTCATAAAACAAATTTAGTTTCAATAGTATACTTTAAGTTTTAGTTTACTATTTACTTAAATCAATTTGTATTAATACACTTCCAACTTAAAATAGAATTTAGATTTTTCGCTATTATACATATGATTTTATTTTTTTTCAAAGTCATTTATAGTTTAACCAAATACCTTTATTTTCAAATTTCAATTTTTTTCAAGTTCTTCTTGTATACAATTTTCTATAATTTATTAAGTTCACAATTTTTCAATGAAGTTGTTCTTGAATATAGAGTTATAAATCTATATTTAACATAATGCTATTGGATTTTAATCCAATTTATTCAATACAACCTAGTTATTTATTCAAGTTTTAAATTCTCAGGTCTAAATCTAATTTGATTCAAGCTAAGTTGGACTATAAGCTTGGAGGTGAACAAATAGACGAGAAAAATCAAATGGATTTTTATCAAGGATAAGTTAGAAGTATTAAGGAAGATTCATGATCTAGGAATGGCCAAATCTAAATTTCTAAGATGGGACCAAGCAAAATGAGACTCGGATTTGGAAAATCCAACCTAAGGGGAGTTTCAACTAAAGGGACGAGTTCAAAGGAATGAAGGATATATTTTTAAAACAAGGCCACAATTTCAAATTATTTACACATATATATATATATATATATATCTTTTTAAAATCCCTTAAAATCATTTAAAATATTTATGTTTTCAAAATACGCTCTCTCGGGTATGATTCTAAGTTGATTTCACACATTCTAGAGTATCACTACCTTATCTCTAATGAGTGTTTCAATCTCATAAACTAAGCTTTGTTTAACCAGAGCTCTGATACCAACTTGTAATGACCTGCCATTTTTACCGCTCCAAGTCGATAGTTAAACCAATTTAAAGTGTTCAAAGTGACAGATTGTTATTGCTTATGAAGTTGAAATATAAATCATCACAGAATCACAGACACAGAAACATAGGATATCTCACACTGGAAGTAAAATTTATACGATAATGCAATAATTTAGATTTATACATACATCATTGTAATGTCCTGTATTTTTACGATATTTTAATTAATTTATTTAATAATATAAATAGTGAATTAGGAATTTAAATGGTTGTTGAATTAAATAATATTGAATATTTAATTAATTTAAATAATAGAATAATATATTTAATTCTGAAATAATCAAAAATAGCTGAATTCACAATATTGTGTGAATTGGATTATTTATAATATATAATTCAGTTTAGAGTTGAATTATATTAACGAATATATTAAATAACGACAGTTTGAACGTATAATTTTATTATAATTAAAATCAAGCTCGAAATGACGCTGCAGTTCATAATTGGGCGATTCGAACTTCAATTGAATATACAGGGTCCGTTTTCAATCGGATTTCCGTGAAACAAGAAACGTTCGGAGCTGGTGAAGTATATTTTTCTAATGGAAGAGAAAAATCGGGATTTCATTGTGTAGATTTTGATTTATGTCCAAATCAAATTTTAGAAAAGTCGCTATGGGATTCCTTTGGAATTTATAAATATATATTTATATTATAAAAGGATTTTATATATATATATATCGAATATCGATATAACTGGGAATTTTGAAATATCAAGTTATAAATCCAACTGGAGCTGTATGGTATTCTAGTGTGGATATATACGATAATATTTATATTTTAAATATTTAATTTAATTGTTTTTAAATATATTTATATATTTATGTGGGTTATTTAGAGCTTTAAAAATAGCCAGTTTTGCAAATGACCTCCGTTTTCGATGAAACTAATTTTGTTGGATCAGCAATATTAAATTATTGCTAGATTTCAATTTCCGTGATTTTTGAAGTAAGTATGTGACCGTGCAGATTTTTAATGTGAAAAACAGTCAGTATTTTGATGGTTAAAAATACGCTGTGTGAGCAAACGAAGTCGGAATTCGACGAAACCAGTTTCGTTGGGACCGTAATGTCGAACTGAAGGTATATGTCCATTTTCATGATTTTTGGGTGTCGTGTGTGATTGTTGGGATTGAAAAAGTTCATCTAAAATTTATATTAATATAAAAATAAAATATCTAGATATTTATCTACCCTATAAATACACCATCATCCTATCCTAACCCTAAACCTTAATATAACATCCTGAAGTCAACGCAAATTGCGCCGCATGTTTTTTTATCTTCAGTAAAAAGTTTCGAGTCTCCTAAATTCATTCTAAAATAAAAAAATCATAAATTCATCAAAACCATATATTGGTGTTCGCAATGAACTGGTCTTCAACTCTGTGGGGTTTTACAAAGGAACACAATTTTGGTTAGTAGCCTGTACCTCGCGTGAGCTAGGGCACAACATCGGTGCCAATTGGAGCGGCAATAGCTCGAGTTGAGGGTGGTGCTGCATTTCGGGTGGTAGGAGGCTCCTATCGCCGGAGTTTGGGAGGTGGCAGTCCTCAATTGGGTACCGCGATGTTTTGGGCGTCGAAGGGTAGTAAACGACGCAGTCTGCATTTTTAGATCGAGTTGAACTTTAATGATGTGGGGTTGAGGAGATTTCGATGAGTATTCGTTTGGATTTTTTGGTTTTTCAATTCATGAAAGAATGAAGGGGGGAGTCTGATTTTGGATTGTGAATTTGAGGAAAACGGTATGGAGGGAGTACGGTGATGAAGTGAAGAACTTCGGTGATGTGGTGGTTGGTTTCGGTGAAGGGGGAGGAAGAATGAGCAGTGCGAAATTCCGTTAATGGTGTTCGTAGTTTTCTGGTTCCAGCTGTTATTTGCTATCGGGGAAGAAGGTATTGGTTTGGAGCGGACCATTTTGTTTCCTAAAGGTTGAGAGCGGGTATGGACTGTACAAGTGAGGATGGGCCAGTGTGATATATAAAAGGGGGTAAGGCCCAATTGAAAACAATTAGCTTAGTTTTAAAATTTAAACTATTTAAAATGTTTATATAAATTTGTGGTTATAATATTTCACTCGTACGAATTCAGAATCGAATGTCGTCTGAAGCATTGGAATCGTATGAAAGAATACTACACAATGAAGCCAGTTTTGAAACAAATTGGAGCTAGTTACAATTTATAGTAAAATAAATTGTCCGCCTGAATCAAGCGATGGTTATCGTTATTAACGATGATCGTCCAATGTGAGTAAAACTCAACAACTCTGAATAGTTATATTTTTATAACGTATTCTTAGAACTGCTAAATGATGATTGATTGCTGTGTGTTGAATGTTTGGTTGAATTGCTTATGTATTGGTTGAAGTTATGAATAACGATATATTTTGAAATCGTTAATCAAATATCGAGTTTTGTTTATCAGAATATTTCATATTGAAATGAAACCGATGTTAATTTTATTGTTTAACATCTGTGATGTAGGGAAACAGGTTGGAGGGATCCAACTGGATTCCTCAATATTTATAATACTGTTCTTTTCATATATTGTAATATATGATGTGATATAAAATCTGTTGTTGATTATGTGTATTGAATGATATCGATCGTTGTTATTTGGTATTTTAAATACCGTAAGAAATACTGGGATGTAGAAAAGGGGATTTTCAAAGTGTATTTTGAAAATGAATTATTTATATAAAATCAATGGATTTTATATATAAAAGGAAAAGGGTTTTATAAAAGAAAATAATTATAAAATCAAAGGATAATTATAAAAGGAAAATATTTGTGAAACAAATAGGAAAAGAAATATTTATTTAAAAAATAAATAAAGTTATAAAAGGAAAATGTTTGTGAAACAAATAGAAAAGGAAATATTTGTAAAACATTTACAAATAGATTATAAATAGAAATATTTATTTAGAAAATAAATAGAATTATAAAGGAAATATTTATTTCGAAAATAAATAGATTATAAAAGGAAACACTTGTAAAATGAATAGAAGTGTATAAAAAGAGAATTTTATACTAAGGAAAGTTTAGACACGTGCTTCGCACATGGGTATAACAGGATATGAATATAAAGCAGATTTTAAATAGAAATCTATTTTAACAGATAAGTGGAGAAGATAAATTTATAAATAATATTTTATAAATTAAATAAGATGTTTATCATTGGATAAATAGAATATATAAGTCAGGACTTATATAGAGAAGTAAAAATCGATTTCAACATCGATATTTGAACTAAATATGGACGAAGAGTAAATTGGATAGAGTTAACCAGTTAGAGTTAACCAGTTAGAGTTAATCAATTAGAGTTAACCAATTAGAGTTAACTAGTTAGAGTTAATCAACTAGAGTTAACCAGTTAGAGTTAATCAGTTAGAGTTAATCAATTAGAGTTAAACAGTTAGAGTTAACCAGTTAGAGTTAATCAATTAGAGTTAACCAGTTAGAGTTAAATCGAATTAGTGTTATTCGAAAGGAGTTGTCGAATATTAGTTATTCGAAATGAGACTATCAAATATTAGTTATTCGAATAGAGTTAATTGAATTAGAGTTAGTCGGATTAAAGTTATTCAAATATAGTTTATTCGAAGAAAGAGGTTATCGAATATTAGTTATTCGAAGAGAGATTAATCGAATATAGTTTATTCGAAAAGAGGTTATCGAATATTAGTTATTCGAAGAGAGATTAATCTAATATAGTTTATTCGAAAAGAGGTTATCGAATATTAGTTATTCGAAAGGAGTTAATCGAATTTAGTTATTCGAAATGAGTTATCAAATATAGTTTATTCGAAAGGAGTTAATCGAATTTAGTTATTCGAGAGGAGTTAATCGAATTTAGTTATTCGAGAGGAGTTAATCGAACTTACTTATTCGAAAGGAGTTAATCGAATATAGTTATTCGAAGAAAGGAGTTATCGAATATTAGTTTATTCGAAAGGAGTTAATCGAATATAGTTATTCGAAGAAAGGAGTAATCGAATATAGTTTATTCGAATAGAATTATCGATTATAAGTTATTCGAAGTGAGATAATCGAATATAAGTTATTCAAAGTGAGATAATCGAATATTAGTTATTCGAAGGAGTTAATCGAACAGAGATTACTCGAAAGAGAGTTATACGTCGAATTCGATTATTTCGAATTCGGGAAAGTATTATTTACTTTTCGGTTTTTAATCAAGATTATGTTTATTTATAAATAAATTAGTTGTTGGCTTATTTATTAAAAATAAGAATTTAAGTAATATTTCTAAGTTAGATATTTCAAAAGTAGGGTTTATAACGTTAGCGTTATAATAAATGTTTTTCATAAAAGAAGTGGATTCATAATCCGAATCCGAGAATTTGCGTAAGCAAATGATTATAGAAATTGGAGCGGTGAGCTTTGTCTATTGCAAGGTTAAGAACGTCGTTCAGTTAAGGTCTGAGAGGTGATTATACCCCAACTTGATTGATTTCCTTACTTAACTAAGAAATAATTGAGGTTCGATGGCGAGAGTTAGTTAGAAATACAGTTAAGTAATAAGCGATTTATGGATTGAGCGGTCATAACGATGTTTTATACAAACGTTAGATTGAAATCCATATAAATGAGTTTTGGAAACATTTTCCAAATATAGAATCAGAGATATTTTCTAAATATAGAAAATAAGGAAATATGAATATATATATATATATATATGATGATTGATCGATAGAAATTCCAATTGGAAATAAGATTGTTGTTTGCACACGTGTTTTCATTTGATAGTTAAATCACCGACTATCAAAGTTTCTGACCATTTTTACGTTGTTAATATGGAGAGACCGGTTGGATTAATATCCGAAGAACCATTTCGTATTGTCATAAGCATTGCAAGCCAAGTATGCTGAATATATTGAAGACGGAGTAAAGTGCAAGGGCTATTATATAAATCTTAGGTAGAGATTGCCTAAGATGGATGAACTGAATAGTGCCTTTGGTTTGTCCAGTCCCAGGACAACTAGAATGGACGAATGTCTGACAGAGTATATCCGGTAGATCGCGTAAGTTGATCATTTCAAACGTATTTACGTTGGTGGTGGAGGAATTCGTTTCTCTTAGCTTATACCCTTGGTATTTTTGGGGAAATCAATTTGTGATTTGACGGGTATGATGATGTGGCATTCAAAGTAAATGAAGACGTGATCTGTATAGAGATACGTTATAACCTCAAGCCTCATCAACTAGGAAATGACAGAAATCGGGCAGGCAGCATGGCTAAGTGGGCCGCATCCAATTAAGGTATATTATCACCATCTAGAGAATATTCATGTTTGTACTTCTTTCAATTCTGTATCTCCCGGGAACGGTTATGTTGGAATACTAACCCAAGGAGTGGCAATATATTCGATACATTCAAGAGAAATGAATGGTCGGTCATGTGTGGCCGAGTTACAAGATGTTCTTGTTGAACTCCGGTGTATTGCTTCTAGAGTACACTAAGCGGAAGGTGGATCCATACCTTGTCATAGTTGGAATCCATTCCCCAAATAAGAGCCCGCGGTTTTGATTGTATATTATATATGCAGAACGTTAGATGCAAGCGTTTCTGCTAGATTTCTATTTACTTGATCTAGACATTATTATAATATCATACAAGTATCGTTTTAGAAATATTTTGGGTTATCGTAAGGTAAAAGCCATCCGTGTTTATGTGTGGATCGGTCTTATGTTTATCCTTTGTTCCAAAAAGATTTTGAAAGTTAAATCAAATGATGTGAGTTTACTCACACCAGTCACATGACTGACCCAGAGTTTATTTTGTTTTATTTTCTCTAAACTCTTGGGTGCCCAATTTTGTACGAGCAGTCAAGTAGTCGGGATTTACAGATACTTGAAGAGCTGGAGCAGGAGGCTTCGGGATTATATAGCTATTGTTATTTCCGCTGGGTTGTAAGTGTTATACTCTAATAATGGTATTGTATACATATACTGTTTTATTTCAAAGTTATGTTATGAAATATATTTATTCGTTCCACTGCGAGATTCGTGTTTACTCTGATGTTTTGTTGTTCTTCCTTTTCTATTCTAAGTTTCTATCTTATCTATTCTCACCCTTAAATTTCTTTCATTAACTACCGGTATTTTCGATGTTTGGATAATCGACGTGGGTTTTATGTCGATGACTAAAGATCGCAAATTTCCGGGACGTTACAATAATAGTACAAAATAAACACTAATACATCAGAAGACTGAATACAGAAGCTTACTAATATAGAGAGAAATAGAATAAACCGACTATACAAAGATAAACGCCTAGACTCCATAAATACTCAAGCTCCAATAGGTGAATCTCCAAAGCTGAAATACTCAGGCTGACCCAAGTATTTTGCAAAGTAAAACAAAACAAAACACTCGAGTCAGGAATAACATTTTCATATAAGTGAACCAACTCAAGTGAAATGTTCAACAAAATGTACCAGTAACTTAAAGGATGTCTAGGATTCCATTCTCTAAGGAACCGTGATATTAATACATATAATATAATACACTATTATAATAATGTCTATTTAATAGAGTAAGTACTTTAAAAATAACTTAAGCGGGATTTCATTTTTACCCTTATGTTGTTTACAGACATTATCGTACACATTGCATATAAAACACTAGTACGTTGGTTGATAAGGATGCGCCACGATACGACAACGTCAAATCAAAATCGTAAGGGGCTCGATCAGGATAAACATGACAAGGCACCAAGGAATATCCAGGTTAGGATTCTACCATTTGCATTCCCGGACCGGTGGTAACGCATAGTAGCAGCTACCGCCCACCTCGGAACATGCTTCCATAATCAAAGGGTGCACCCAAATCAATCACAATAGTCATAGAGATGGTATCGAAGAAGTGTGTCCGATCGGAGGTGCGACCTCACTTAGGAACGGTATAACACCTATTTTAGTCATTTTAATTTTGACCCGAAGGTCAAGGCCAATCCATCAACATTCCCTTTCTTTAAATCCAGCAATCGACTGTAACGAACGGGAATTTCTCTCGATCCGAATCAGTCGCTAAACCGATCAAGACCGTTCGAAACGCCTGATTGTTTCGAGAACACGACAAAATAGAACGCAGACAGAAGAACATTTCATTCTTAATTACAACAATTCCATCAGAATACAAGAATATACAGAGTATAAATGAATAAAATACATTCGATAAATATCAGAGATTACAATACATTACATAGCAGCGGAAAATAATACAAAATACAACTGAAGAAGATACACGGATACAAAGCTTTCCGGATATCGTTCCAGCTGTAAACCAGGATCCTGTGAATATAAATCTGCAAAACCAAAACTACTAGTTGCTCGTGTCAAAATAAGGGCACCCAGAGTTTAGGTTAAAACAATAAACTCCAGGTCAGTCATGGGACTGGTGTGAGGACTAAAACAGTTATTAATATTTATTTTTAAAGTTCGGTATATCAAGGGACCATGCCGTATAACACGGAACGGGTTTCCTCCCAAGAATACCAGTGCATAAAACAACAGCGCAATGCTAAATAAAGAAAAATGAAGCTATTATAAGACCTAGGTCCTATCACACAATGCAACGCAAGCCGGGAGATAGGGTTTTACCTTATAATAGCCAAAGCATGCTTGATACGTTAAAACAAATCATTTGATACTATAAGTGTATAGTGTTAAAACAATTTCAATCATAAGTAAAAATCATAGACGGCATAGCATCTCATGCTACTATGTCGCCAATACTAGGCTCTGCAATCAAAACTGCCAAGTCACGTATTTGGAAATTGGACTTCCATCTATGAACCGAGGCCAGGGACCGTCCTCTACCGATTCGAGACAACCTAGCCCATGTCTCAGGCAAGTACTCAATCAAGCCTTTGGATCGTCAGGGCCGGTCCACCGATGTGGATTAAAATCCTGAACACTGCGTTTCCCCGCCCTATGGGGCGTAAATGAGCCAACGAATGACTCCATCGGTCCCGGATCGACCGATATAACCGAGGCGCCTCGCAACATTAACAACCACATAAGTCAAACTCGTCAAGGCGTGTAAAACCACTGACGCCACTTCTAGCTAGAAGGAAACGCATGCCCTCCCTGATGTCCTCTCCCGTTTCTGGTTCACAACCGGGGTGTGAGGCTCGCGCATTCGCGTTACACAAAGCTATGCCACACAGGCCGTTCTTTGATCATCACCACAAGATTTTGCTTTTCAACAGAAGCCTTGATCAATTTCCACTTAGGCGTGCCACACATGCAATTCACTCCATGCGTTTGATATCCATCGATATATAACCCCTGAGCTCGTACGTCTCAGAGAAGGGCGTTAAGCAAGAGAATAAATTCTCCGCCGCCAAACAGATATATATTTAATAGAAATCAACCACACATAATAAAATCCAATGTCAGACACACAGGCCATTTACAAGCTCGTTCTGTGTAATAACCCGGAAAATCTGGGCCAGTTTAAAATTTTTATTTTGGCACTTTTAGCGAATTTTGAACATTTAAAATAGATTATTTTAAATAATATCGACGAGAAAATTTATTTTGAATAGAATTCGAACGTATATATTATATACGTCGTTGTTAGAATATAAATAATTATTTATAATTATAAAAGGAATTGAAAATGGCGCGGTAGTTCGATAATTCGATTTCAAATTTCAATTGAACATACCGGGTGCAAAATAAACCGGATTTTAGCGAAACCAAAAATATTAGAATCTAGTTCAGAATATCTTTCCAACGAATCTGAAAAATCGAAATTTCATAGCGGGGATCAAAAGTTATGCCCAGTTGAAAATTCAGAATAGTCGCTATGTAAATTATACATGGCCCAAAAAGTCAAATTTTGCATACGGATGAATTTGGACTCGAAACCACTTCCATTGAGTTCAAAATGTCGTTTAGAACTCCGAAAAGTATAAGCTTCGATATATTCCGATATCCGGAATAGTGGCTATGGGCTGGAGTTGTTCGGTTAACAATACATAGCCCTTAAAAAGTGAAATTTTGCATACGAGCTCAGAATTCGACGAGAGAAATTTTTATGGATTCACAATGACAAATCATTGTTGAGTTCCAAATGGCGCGTCGAACAGAGTTAGTATGTGGTCGTGCGAGCTGAAACAGTTCAGGGTAAAGCGAGCAGTCATTTTACAAAGGAACATTATTGATACGACCTCAGAATTCGATTTCGTTTTTTTTCTGGATTCGTATCGTCTAAAAATGGTTAAATCCAAAAGGGCATGATTTTTGAAGTTAGCATGTGAGCGTGCGAGAAGAAAAGGTGCGCCAAAATAGCATTTTTAGGGCTTATCTGAACATTTTCGTGATTTTTTTTGAACGGTCAAACGAACTCGGAATTTGACGAAACTTGTTTCGTTGGACTCGTCTTCACGTCTACTATCTCGTGTCCGAAATCCGCGGCGATTGGAGATCGTTAGCGTTCAGGCGATACGCGAGAAACTAGCATATAATCACTTTTACTTCTTTTTCACTTCATTATTTTCTTCCTTCTTCCTCCAAAAAAATCAAAAATGGAGACCACCCTTCCTCCAACCGTTGCCGCCGCCCCTACCCCGCTGCCACACCTCCCTCCAGCTGCCGCACCCCCTCCTCCCCTCCTCCTCTTCCTCCTCCTCTCTCTCCTCTCTCCATTTGCAAACCCTACACCCAAACACCAACCACCGCCACCACCACCGCCACCATCCACCAGCGAGCTCCCCACGCCCAATCAGGTCCGGCGCCCAACCCTAGCCGCCCAACTCCGGCCGTTGGCCCCGCTACGCTCAAAAACTCATTTTCACCAAAATTCCCATTTTGCACAAAACACCCCGGACTGTTTTGGCTTATATCTCTCAAACGGTGCGTTTCTGGCCAAAGTCCCTCTGAACCAAAGTTGTAGAGCACGAAATTCTCTTCGATTTGGCTATATGAAAGTCATGTTTTGGAGTCCGGAGCTGCTCGGAAAATGAATGCGAAGTCTGCTGTTCAAAAGATGAAAAAATCGTGTACTTTTGCGAATTCTGGCGAATTGGAGCATTTTTGGCAAAAAGTCTCTTAGGCGAAAGTTGTCTGGAATGGCGCGTTTAAGCTAGGAAAAAGATGGTGTGAAGATTGAAGCTCGTTTGCAAATTCTAGGACCCGAACAACGAATCCGAGCGTTAGAAAAAAAGTTGAGTTTTCTCCGTTTTAAAGCTTCTACAGTTTTTGACATATGAAGTAAATAAAAATATGATTTTTATATGGTAGAGATAATAAAAATACGATTTTTATATTATATAGATAGTAAAGATTTGATCTTTACTATATGAACAGCGGTATAAAAATAGAATTTTTATCTATATAGTAGTAGAATAAAAATGTGATTTTTATATAGGTAGCAACAATATAAAAACGTGATTTTTATGTATGTAGTGACTACGGGCAGTGAAATTGGCAAAAAGGCGAGCACGACGAAGATTTCTACATAAGAAGAGTCATGGCGTTTGGTTTAGCTAGTCAGTGAGAATTTCTCGCTCTTCAATTTCTTTTTCTAGTTATATATATATACTAGGATGCAAACGGTGTTTAGTAGCACCCGACACAATCGTCCACAGACCATGGACTTGTTTGTTTGGTTGTGTAGTTGGTTAGATTATTTGGTTTGAATTGAATTGTTTGGTGAAATGGAATGGATTTGATTGATGTGTGAATGGTGTGGGCCTTCACTAGACCGGGGATAAGGCTAGGCCTCGTCCCGTTTCTAGTATCGCGCCGTTATGCCGCCGAAATTTTCTAAAATAAGTTAGAAAAATAAAATATTATTTTATTTGATAAATGAACCAAATAGAATATTCATAGGTTGAATAAAATAGTTTGGTCGTTAAAAATATAATTCTTAACGTGAATGGGAATAAATAAATATTCATTTACAAACCGGACGGTTTGTTTATGTACACCTATTTGAAGGACATTGAATGGGACGATAAATTTTACACATCGCCCAACTGCACAAATAAAAATATGTGTTTGTTGATTTGAAACCCCACACGGGTATTGGGATAAAAATACAGCATACACTAATCCCAATAATTAGTTGTATGTCGATCGATTGATTGACAGGCTGTTATAAGCGTTAGATATCTACATTTGATGCTTATACAGTGTAGTGCACTTTGGATGATGGTTGATTATTTGTTGTTGCTATTATATACATGTGTTGTATGGAATCCACATAGTTAACGCTATATGGTAATTGATTAGGCCTCATTCCAATTTAGAAAATAAAGAATATTATAAAATAAAGGTTCGTGTGTTGACTGTACTCATTCGTTGAGATTAATCATGTGTTGAACGAAATATTTTAACAATAAAATTTATATCTTTATCACTATAAAATAAAGGTTCATGTGTTGACTGTACTCATTCGTTGAGATTAGTCATGTGTTGAACGAAATATTTTAACAATAAAATTTATATCTTTATCACTATAAAATAAAGGTTCATGTGTTGACTGTACTCATTCGTTGAGATTAGTCATGTGTTGAACGAAATATTTTAACAATAAAATTTATATCTTTATCACTATAAAATAAAGGTTCATGTGTTGACTGTACTCATTCGTTGTGATTAGTCATGTGTTGAACGAAATATTTTAACAATAAAATTTATATCTTTATCACTATAAAATAAAGGTTCATGTGTTGACTGTACTCATCCGTTGAGATTAGTCATGTGTTGAATGAAATATTTTAACAATAAAATTTACATCTTTATTAGATATAAAATTAGAAACTAACTGGAAAATAGATAAGATGAGTGGTCTCCTGGATATTGATCTGATGTTGGTTTCGGCCTTCGGGGTTAATATTTAGGGAATCGTTCTCTTACTAATTTACGATTGGAGTCTGATTTTAAATCAAACGATAGATACCTTAATTTTTATAAAATATATTAAATAACAAAAATAGTCACACGTGGACAGTACTCATTCGTTGAGATTAGTCATGTGTTGGCAAAAATATAGATTCACGTATTGAATAGAATAAATATTCATTTGTTGAATAGAATAACAGAATTATTGAAATATATAAAGCCATGTTGATTAGAGATGCGCTATTTGGACGCGAACGATATTTATATCGATTATATTCGTTTTTATAATGAATATTGAAAAGAGATAAAAATCGAATATATATAAAGCAAATTAGAATTGAATTGAATATAGAATGAATTGAAATTTGAATTGAATTGGAAATGGAAGTTGAAATGTTTTCGAACGAATTTAAAACTATTTATAAAATTCGTTTTAAAAAGAAATCGACGAAATATATATTATATATATTATATATATAATATAATGGCTTGAATAGAACGCGCCGCGCCGCGACAGTTCGTGAATTTCGACCATTGATTTCGAACGGACATTACGGGAGATCCGACCGTCGGATTCTCCTAAAACTGGAACCGTTGGGTTCGTATCGAAAAGAGCTTTCTAACGAATATTAGAAATTTGAAATCTAACGGTTGGATTTGGAGATACGTCCAAATCAAATTGGGAAAAGGTCGTTGTAAGTGCAGTTCGATGGCCGTTGATGGAAATCGACTGTACGGGCCTTGATAAAATTATTAAAAATAGTAATAATTTGTGTAGAATCATAAGAATTGATTTGGGAAAAATTAGGATGAAAAAATCCATGTTTGAAAAGATAAAAATAGATTTTTATCGAAATGAACTAGTTTTGAACTGAAATTAAAACCCATTTATTTTTTAATAAATAAATTGGATTTGAAATGGATTTTAAATAGAATTGATTTGTGGGTTTATCGTGAACGGTGTTTTAAATAACACTTGTTCTTTAACCCGATAATAAATAGAATGTGATTTGGGTTTGTCGTGAACTGTGTTTTAAATGACATTAGTTCTTTAACCTAGTAAAGGGAGTTTTAATGAATCTACAATTAGATTGAAATGTGAATTGATAATTTAAATTATCAAATTTGGCAAATGAGCGAGAATGGAGTATCACTAGTTTTGCTCCAAAGCGATAGTTAAATCTTTGATTAGATTTGAACGTGGAATGGTAATTAATTTTACCGATAACACCGTGGTGTTAGATATGGAGTATTACCAGTTTTGCTTCATGGGATGAATAGGTTGGGATTGGAAAATAAAATAAATAATTACTTCGGTGTGGTTCGCTAATCCCGACTAGTTTGGAAAACCATAATTTGTTTTGAAATGACATTCAAAGGAAGATTAAAGAATAAATTTAAAGAATTTATCTTTGATAAAATTAATGGGAACCTTTCCCTAAGAATGTGAAATTTAGAAACTAGCTGTAGGTTAGTTAAGAAGAATGGTTTCCTGGGTATTGATCTGAAGTTGGTTTCGTCCTTCGGGGTTAATATTTGGGGAATTGCTCTCTTAATGATTTACGGTTAGTGACTAATGAATTGGAAGAGGCGTATGTTGTGTTTGTGTAACATTTGTTTTTAATATACGCTGGTTGTTCGGAAAGGCCGGGTTTATACCCATTCAGAATAACCGATTCGACGATAAGTCAAAGATGATGATGGTGGTCGAAGACCGGAAGTCTTCACATCGTTTGGATAATTACTGATGATCCTGATTGGGTTGTACACCCAAGAGGATGGAAATAGTTGGTGGTCGCCCAGACGTACTTGGAGATCGATGGATATGCGAGGAAAGTGCCTCCGGTTTCGTTCAGACCCAGAACGAACTTGTAAATGGACTGTGTGTCTGACATTGGATTTTATTCTATGTTGATTGATCTCCATTAAATATACATCTGTTTGGTGGCGGAGAATTTATTCTCTTGCTTAACGCCCTTCTCTGAGACGTACGAGCTCAGAGGTTGTATATCGATGGACATCAGTCGCATGGCATGAACTGCCTGTGTGGCACGCCTAAGTGGCAATTGATCAAGGCTTCTGTTGAAAAGCAATGTCTTGTGGTTGATGATCAAAGCACGGCCTACGTGGCATAGCTTTGTGTATAGCGTGGATTCGCGAGCCTCACACCTCGGTATGAGTTAAAAACGGGAGAGTGACCGCTGGGAGAACATGACGTTTCTTTCTAGCTATGGGTGATGTCAGTGACCTACCAGCCCTGACATTTATATACTTTTTATCCGCGTGGTTGTTAGATGCGAGGCACCTCAATTATAGGTCTGTAAGGACCGGGAAACGTGTGTTCAGGAATAACTAATCCTCAAACGTAAGAGAGAACCGGCCCAACCGATTCCAGGGGTTGCCCAGAGTGTGTAGTCCCGAGGCATTTGCTAGAGCGTCTCGAAGCAGAGAGGATCTTGCCCCTTGCCTCGACTCATGACGGAAATCCAATTTCCAATACGAGATATTTCGGTTTTATTGGTAGAGCCTAGTATGGCGACATGATAGATGGTACCCATGCCGCCTAGGATTGATATTTATGATGGAAATTGTTTAGACACTATACACTTATAATATTATCAAATGATTTGTTTTAAATGTACCAAGCATGTTTGGCTATTATAAGGGAAAACCCGATCCTCCGGCTTGCGTTGCATTGTGTGATGGGACCTGGGTCTTATAATAGCTTCATTTTTCGAAAAAGCATTGCGTTGTTTATCCTATGCACTGGTATTCTTGGGAGGAAACCCGTTCCGTGTTATACGGCGTGGTCCCTTGAATTACCCTCATTTAAAATAAAGTTTTAATAACTGTTTTAGTTCTCACACCAGTCACATGACTGACCTGGAGTTTATTGTTTTAACCTAAACTCTTGGTGCCCTTATTTTCGACACGGGCAGCTAGTAGTTTTGGTTTTGCAGATTTATATTCACAGGATCCTGATTTACAGCTGGAACGATGCTCGGAAAGCTCTGTATCCGTGTATTACTTTCAGTTGTGTTTTATTTTGTTTTCCGCTGCTATGTAATTTATTGTAATCTCTGATGTTCATCAAATGTATTTTATTCATTTATACTCTGTATATTCTTGTATCTGATGGAATTGTGAAATGTTCTTCCGTCTACGTTCCAATTTGTCCTGTTCTCAAAACGATCAGGGGTTTCGAACGGTCTTTGTCGGTTTAACGACTGATTCAGATCGAGCGAAATTCCCGACCATCACATTCTGGGTCTAAAGGAAACCGGAGGCACCTAGTACCTCGCATATCCATCGATCTCCAAGTACGTCTGGACGATCACCAACTGATTCCCTCCTCTTGGGTGTACGGCCCAATCAGGATCATCAGTAATTATCCAAACGATGTGAAGACCTCCGGTCTTCTACCACCGTCTTCATCTTCGACACCACGTCGAATCAGTTATTCATAATGGGATAAACCCGGTCTTTCTGAACAACTCGCGTATATAATAAACACGTGTTACACAAACACAACATACGCCTCAATCCAATTCAGAATATTCTTTTATTCAAATATTCCTATACTTTGGGAAAGGTTCCCATTAATTTTATCAAAGATAAATTCTTTAAATTTATTCTTTAATCAATCCAAATTAGTCGGGATTAGCGAACCACACCGGAGTAATCATTTATTTTATTTCCCAATCCCCACCTATTCATCCCATGAAGTAAAACTGGTAATACTTTATATCTAACACCACGGTGTTATCGGTAAATTCAGTTACCATTTCACGTTCAAATCTAATTAAAGATTTAACTATTGCCTGGAGTAAAACTGGTGATACTCCATTCTCGATCTTTTCAATCTAATTAAAGATTCATTAAAACTACACTTAGTTTTACTCTTTAACTAGGTTAAAGAATCAGTGTCATTTAAAACACGGTTCACTATAAATCCAAAATCACATTCCATTAATTATCGGGTTAAAGAACAAGTGTTATTTAAAACACTATTCACGATAAACCCAAAAATCAATACCAATTCAATTCCAATTAAATATTATTTAATTGGTACACTTCATTAAATCTAAATAAAAAGATTTAATCTTTTTCTCAACTGGGCTTAAGACCAGTGTTAATGAAGACACCATTCACGACAAACCCAAATCACATTTGATATTAAATACAAGGCTTAGATAGAAAATATATCGGCTTATATTCAATATCAAATTCTACGACCAACAAATATCATATTGGAAATAACGATATAAATATATCTTTCAAATTCCGATAACAATATCTGTATAATCACGAAATCCAACATCGAAATATTCCGAAGACAATTTCGATTCAAATCCATTCCAACGCAATTATTGGAAATTCTGGCTATTTTTAAAACCATTTCAAATCCAATTTATTTATTCTAAAAATAAATAAATTATTATTCTAGTTCAAAACTAGTTCATTTCGATAAAAATCTATTTTTATCTTTTCAAATATGTAGTTTTTCATCCCAATTCTACACAAATCATTTCTTATGATTTTACACAAATTATTGATATTTTTAATAATTTTATCAAGGCCCGTACAGTCGATTTCCATCAACGGCCATCGAACTGCACTTACAACGACCTTTTTCAAATTTGATTTGGACATAATTCCAAATCCAACCGTTAGATTTCAAATTTCTAATATTCATTAGAAAGCTTTTTTCGATACGAACCCAACGGTTCCAGTTTCAGGAGAATCCGACGGTCGGATCTCCCGCAATATCCATTCGAAGTCAATGGTCGAAATTCACGAACTGCCATTGCGCGGCGCGTTCTATTCAGGCCATTATATTATATATATATAATATATACTTCGTCGATTTCAATTCAAAACGTGCTTTATAATTCGTTTTAAATTCATTTCAAATCGATTTCAATTCAATTCGAATTTAATTCGAATTTCAATTCAAATCGGTTTCAATTTAAATCGATTTCAGTTCAATTTCAAAACGTTTTAAATTCAATTCAAAAACGATTTCAATTCTATTTCAATCTAATTCGAATTTCAAATCATTTCAATTTAAATCGAATTTTAAATCTATTCAATTTCAAATCTATTCAATTTCAAATCTATTCAATTATTCATTGAAAAATGAATAAAATCGATATAAATATCGTTCATGTCAAAATAGCGTCAATCTAATCAACACGGCTTCATATATTTCTATTTTCAAATATTTCTTTTCAAATGTTTCTATTTCGAATATTTCTATTCAAATATTTCTTTTCAAATGTTTCTATTCAAAACTGGAATGAGGCCCAATCAATTACCATATAATGTTAATTACATGGATTTTCTACCACACATGTATAAAATAACAACGATAAATAATCAACCATCATCCATAGTGCATTCTACACTGTATAATCATCAAATATAAATATTTAACGCTTATGACAGTCTGTCAATCAATCGATCGACATACAACTAATTATTGGGATTAGTGTATGTCATATATCATCCCAATACCCGTGTGGGGTTTCAAACAATCAAACACATATTTTATTTGTGCAGTTGGGCGATGTGTAAAATTTATCATCCCAATCAATATCAATCAAATCATTGTATATAAACAAACCTCTGATTTGTTTATAATTATTTATTTTAATTACACGTTAAAAATTATATTTTCAACTATAAAATATTTTAACTATATAAATATTCTATTTCCATTTCACATCATATCACACAATCAACTACACAGCAAAATCAAACAAACAAGCATACAAGCCGTCCATGGTCTATGGACGACGGGTGTCGGGTGCTGCTAAACACCGTCTGCATCCTAGTATATATTTTTACTAGAAAACAAAATTTAAAAAGGTGAGAAGTTCTCACCGACTAGCTAATCCAAACGCTACGACTCTTCATATGTAGGAAATCTTCATCGTCTGACACTTTCGTTGCCCGTATTCACTACATATATAAAAATCACATTTTTACTTCGCTATTCAATATATAAAAATCGAATTTTTACTTCGCTATTCAATATATAAAAATCACATTTTTATATTCTCTATTATATAAAAATCATTTTTTTTTCTTCTTCATATTTATTTTCGACGCTTCATTCTATATAAAAATTATATTTTTATATTTCTACTTCATATATAAAGATCGAAATTTTATTTTATCACTATAAAAATCACATTTTTATTTCAACATATATATAATAATAAACAGATTTTTATTTAGCTATATATATAAAGATTAAATTTTTACTATATATATAATATAAAAATCATATTTTTAACCTTTCTATATTATAAAAATTATATTTTAATCCTTTCTCTAATATTACTAATATAAAAATTATATTTTTATATCCTTACTAATATAAAAATTATATTTTTATATCCTTTCCTATAAGATAAAAAATCAAATTCTCATATAATTGTATACATGAATAAATAAAACTGATTTTTCCTTAATAAAAATCATCACTTTAATATTTAATTTTATAGAAAATAAATAATAAAACAAAACTGAAACAAATAAAGTGAAGTAAATAAATTTTACCTTTATTTTGAAGGGGGGGAGTTCACCAGCGTTCGGAGGAGGGAGGGGCTTCAGGCGGCGTCGGGGTGCGCTGGGAGGGCTGACGGGTCGGGGTGGCTCCCCTAAGGCGGCGGAGGAGGTCAGATGGGAGGGGGTTTCGCGAGGTAGGAGTAGAAGAAGGAGAGGGGTGACGGCAGGGTGTTGATCGGCGGTGGATAGGGGGGAGGCGGCGTAGGGAATTACGGCGACGCCAGGGAGGAGGGCGGCGACATCGACGGAGGCGATGGTCTAGAGCGCGATCGACGAGATCCCCCTTTTTTTCTAATCGGTTCTGAAATGAAAAGGAGGAGAGAATTAAAGGATTTTATATTATATTTTATATTATTTTTATTTCAAAATGTTGACTTTTTATTTGACCTCGAAACGAGACCCAACGATTGCCGTTCCTAGCTAATTACCCCCATTCCGAACACAATGGGATGTGTATCATAGGTTGATTCGATCAACACGATCAGTTTCCGTCGAATTTACATTTAAATCATTACATTGAATTTTAAACGTACATTTCAATTCACCGGGGTCACATACTAACTAGAAAAATTCCAGAAAAATATTTTCTAGCTTCGTATTGACAATACGGTCCTAACAAAACTAGTTTCGTCAAATTCTGAGATCGTTTGAAAAATGGCCATTTTCCAGTCGATTAAAATCAATGAAACTGGTCAAACGCGTTTTCCCTTGCCACGCTCACATATTGATTCGAAAAATTATGAAATTTGAAACCTAGCAATAATTTGACATCGTGGATCCAACAAAAGTGGTTTCGTCGAAATCCGAGGTCGTTTGCAAAATGGCTATTTTCAAGGGCCGAAATTCCATAGCGACTATTCTGAAATTTCAATTGGACATAACTTTTGATCCCCGCTATGAAATTTCTATTTTTCGGATTCGTTGGAAAGATATTCTATATTAGATTCAAATATTTTTGGTTTCGCTAAAATCCGGTTTATTTTGCAACCGGTATGTTCAATTGAAATTTGAAATCGAATTATCGAACTACCGCGCCATTTTCAATTTCTTTTATAATTACAAATAATTATTTATATTCTAACGTCGAGCTATATAAATATATACGTTCGAATTTTACTCAAAAGAAATTTTTTGACGATATTATTTAAAATATACCATTTTAAATAGTCAAAATTCACTAAAATTGCCAAAATAAAGATTTTAAATTGGCTCAGATTTCCGGGTTATTACATCGACTCCATACCTTCTTACTTCATTCTAGAATCTCCACCACGTGCACAGTTGTTAACGTGATATCGGTATTGGTAGAGAGTATGACATCTACCAACTCCGGTCTCTTTAACAACCAAACGTTACATTTTCACACTGTGGTCATTAGATTTGAAATCATATTTCGAGTATCACAAATCCATTTATTTCAAGTATTGCCTTAAAATCGTTTACTTAAATAATTCAAAATGGTTCAATTAAATTTTTTAAATAACTCACAATTATCCTTCGTCAAACCATTCGAATTTAGATTACAATTTCCCACCAAATATCATTATTACCCGAAATCTTCATTTAATTCTTTTAGATTCATTAGCTCGAACTGGACTTAGATTTATTTAAATTTATAAAAATACTTAGAATAGAAAATTTGCAAGTAGTGTAATATATATTAAATTAGAAAAATAACATATATATACATACTTGTATAAGTAACTGAAAATATTATGAAATCTTTAATTTCCAAAATAGGTATAAGTCTCATATTGAGTTTATGAAATATGTTTAGAAAAGTTAGAATTTAAAAATATAGTCTACATATGCTTACAGTTAAATCAATTACAAAATAGTTATATGATAATGATAGAATTAGAATAGTCAAAATAGCTTTAAGATTATTTACTATAAGTAGTTTGAGAACAAAGTAACAAGGAAAGTTTTTCTTTTCCAAAAATATAGCTTGATTCTAATAATATGATCCAATCCAATCCAAATCTGAATCCCAAAAGTTCGACTTTCATCCATTCATTGCTTATTCAATTCGATTTCTACTTATTGGTACGAATTCAAATATTCCAACCCATTATTTCCAAGTTGGATTTTAACTAAGTTTCCGATTTCATTTGTCATATAAAACTTCAAACGACTTTGATGTTTATTCATTAAGTCGTCATTTAAATCACAACTTAATTAATTTCAAAATTAATACTTTTCTCGTTTAAAAACCTCACTCAAACCTTCTTCGGTAAAACGTCATTTTGGATTTAATCAAGAAATCTTACTTCAATATTCAATTCCTTCCTTTAAATTAAATTCGACAATTCACCAAATCAAATCTTTACTATTCCAAGGTAAGATTTCGTTAGTTCTTTAAAGCAAATTTGTATCTTGATATTCCATCAATTTCCTTATTTGCCGGTTTGAATTCAAATTCGTCTTAGACGAGAAATATCTCTAATAAAAATTAGGTCAAATCTCGATATACCAAACTAAGGTCTCATTAAGCCTTTAGAACAAATTCATTATCTTAAGAAATCTTATATCGAACCGAATACATTAAATTATTTATTATAAAAGTCCATATAGAAATCAAATCTCATAAAATCTTGTTTAACTTAAAACTTTAAGTTCAAATATATCCTTTAACAATAAACATTTCCATTGATACAAGATCTCACTTGATCTTTACTAACTTAAGTTAAATACAAGAAAATTCTTCCAAATATTCTTATACAATATTAAATTTCATTTGGTCTTTTAATTTTTTAAAATTAAAATCTTTATATCAAGCTAAATGAATGTTCATTTTTTTAAAAAATAGAATCTTTAAATAAATTCTTTCTTTGAATCAACGTTTACTTAGTATAAAATAAGGGAACCTTTGTTATACAATATAAACTCAAATGTTATTATAACCTTATTTGAATACAAATACTACACATTAAATTTAAACATCACATTTTAGTAAACCAGTTTAAGATTTAATTTGAGAAAAGAAAAAAAATCTCATTTCAAATTTGTTTATTACAATCGATACGCACTTGTACTATTTTTAGAAAATAGATTTTTATTGACCACGGCATCCGTATATAATTTTCTATCCTACGGTCAAGTGATACGAATATGTATCATTTCAATCTGTTTAAAGGAAAATTCGAATCCCGGGTTTATATCATTTCAACCCGCATCCCAAATCACTCGAATTTATTTCTCAAATCTATACAATTCATTCGGGTGTATATCATTTCAACCCATGGTGATTTTCTTAAATCTATAGGGAACTTGCAAGGTGAGAATAATACAACATACCATATCATACATCAAATATAAATGTGTCATATATGATAATAGGCTGCGTGTCACATGTGCACAATCACATAAAAAGCAATTTCTAGAGCAACCTAACATTTCATTCAACATATCAAGTTTTTAGTTCACTTAATCATTAATTAGTCGTGAGTGAGGGAAACTCACCTTTAAGGCAAGGAGGCAAATATGAAATTGACAACAAAGCTAAAGCAAACACGATATCCAACATGGTGACTTTAAATAAAATTACATACACATACACGTACGTATATTGTACATAAATAAAATTTTAGATTTTTGCCAAGTACGACGAGACCCAACTTGACAACAAACCCTAACCAAAATTTCAACGAATACCAAATCAACCCAATGACACTATACTTATGTATTTATAATATGTTTATTAAACAAATGGTGGTTAGAAATATACCTAGGCTTCATCCTAACAACATACAATAGTTTCCAACAAGCTTTCTGCTGCAATAGGAAAGGTGGTTAATGCCCTTAACCCAAGAGATAAGACCCAACTTAGCTAGTCAACCGTTTCTGCTCGTACTAACCCAAACAGCCTCTCAGACATATGTTCAAACACTTGGAGTGCGGCTGGAGAGTCGATGGAGGTCGTGATTAGTGGAGATGTTGCGATGATGGAGGGAGTTGGTGGCCTTGGTTTTGGACTGCCACAAGCATCGCGTGAAGGCTGCAAGTTCGAGGGTGAGTCCAGGGTCATTCATGGAAGCGAGCTCGACTGGATGAGGGGGAGAAGGAGTCGAGGCATGCAGTGGAAGAAGAAGGCGTTGGGATTTCGGGTCGCATAGCAGGATCTGATGGCTTGACTTCCGTGGGTGGTGGCAACGTGCTGAAATTGCACGGTGGTGAGAGGGCTTTGGTTAGCTGCCATGGAAAGAACGATTCCCTTCTTCCTTGGAGATGGTGATTTCAATTTGAGGAAAAGAAGATTGAGTTGCTGCCCTTGCGTGCAAAACCTAGGGAAGGAGTTTCAAAATCGAACGAGGCTTGATTTGGAGAAGACAACATTTTTTTCTTCTATGTATATTGTATAAGAAAGAGGAAGGTCATTTTATTTCCTTTTTCTTCACTGTGTTGATTTGAAAATAAAAGAGGAAGGATGCGATTTTGGTTTGTGAAGAGACAAATAAACTCGGTAGGAAGGAAAAGAGGTAGGGCACGTGGAGATTAATAACATATAATTGATACAGATGTAGTGTTCCCAAACAATTAATTTCCAAGTGTTAGTTGACGTTCAAGAGTTGTACACATTTTAATTCAATTCATACATTATAGCCAGGTGTTAACCCATGTCTGTTTGAAGGGACAAGTGTAATTTGAACTTGCTAATTTTTTTTCTTCCGATTATGATAGGAGAGTAGTAAACGTACCAGCTTGGTCAAGAATACCGACAGATAAATATTAACTATTTAGAGCATTTTTATCCCAAAATTATAGATTCAGAGAATCAAACACTGGACTATCACAAAATGAACCATATTGTTCTTCTTAGAATTCGACCTAGTATTTTTAGTCCGAATTCGCCTGAATTCTAACAACGTTTAATTTTTTTGATGATTTATAAAGCGTTTACCAACTTAATGTGAGTCAAACGAATTTGAGTATTATATCACGAAATTTATCCCTCCGTTATATCTAGCTAGACGTATAAATATTAGATTTCGTAATTTAATTCACTTTAAATTTTACCGTCAAATAATACATCTGTTGTCGTTATCGCAATCGTTCGCGTAAATCTGGTTAAACTGAACAAGCAACTTCGACGTTTCTTGTTATAAAATAAATTACAGTGAATTCTCAAGACTTAACGTTATTTTATAATTTTATCGATTTCGCGTTTTTTCTTCCTCAGTGAATAAATACTAAATGCAACTTATTGTTTATGTTATAAATTTCAAACAACGTACAAGTTCAAGTTTATATTGAAAATTCAAATCCATGTCTACAACGTAAATCAAGATCTCAAGATTCAAATTCAAGTTAAAAATTATAAACATTTACCTAAAACATTAAGTCTTTAATAAATTTAAGATTTTAATATGTCGAAAATTCCAATTCGTTACATCAATCCACAACCTACGACCACTTGGGAAATCTTGACATGTGTAATGGAATAGTCCAGTGCCTTTTCCACTTCTTACTACAGAATGCATAATCAGAGCTCTACAAAAATATATATTAGAACATATTCAACCTCCAGCTCTCTCTCTCTCTCTCTCAATCCGTGAATTATGGACATCCCGACGTTTTTGTCCATTTCTTTGCTTAACTCTACACTCATATGCAAGTCGCCTTCTCTCCTCCCTCAACTCGCTCTCCCACTCTTCTCATTCATGCTCCTGTATGTCTTCATTGTATTTTCCTGCATTTTATACCATTTCGTCGTTGCTTTAGTGAAGAAGAATGTACTGGTTCTGCATGACTCAATGGACCTTCATAGGAGTACGAAGAAGGCAGTGAAATGTGACAATAATCCACCGGTACAAAACGTAATGTGTAATATTGGAAGAAAATTTTGTGCACATCTCAAAGGCATGAGGATGTGACTTTTAGAGGATGAAGAGTGTATGAAACAAATAAATTTTACCTTTGAATAGAAAATTCACAGGCCGGTTTGCAAAGTAACAATGTGGATACATTATGGTAAAACTTGTCACTGAATGTTAACAAACAAGTAATACAGAGTAACATATAAAACAATTATTAATTTTACTACTGCACAGAAAGCACAACAACGTGGCAACACTATCGACATGACTTGTCATTGAATGATAACAAAAATAATAATACATAGACACGTAATGAACAAACATCAATAAATTTTACTGTTTGCACTAGAAAGTATAACAACAACTTGGTTATAGTTTGACAAGACTTGTTACTGGTTGATAACATACAATCAATAAAGAGTCAAGGACTAGTAAACATTAATAAATTTTATCATTGCACAGAAAAGAACAATAACAACATGGCAATAGTCAGGGCTATCAATTTCCTACACAACCCGAAACCCACATGGAAATTAGCAGGTTAACTTGATCCTTATGTTTGATGAGTCATTTTCAGGTCAACTCAAATTTGATCTATTTATAAACGGTTAGGTTTCGGGTTGATCCGCTAACCGAATTTGATATGTTTATACTTGTGGGTCAACCCTACTCGTTTATAATCCATTTGACATGTTTATGATCATTTTATGTCATGTTTATAACCTACTTGATCCCTGAATCCGAATTTGACCCGTTTATAATCCTTTTATAACCAATTATACCTTATGTAGGTTGACCCAACCTGTTTATGACCCATTTATGAATAAACCTACCACCACCCGCTTACGTCTCTACCCAGCCAAATTAAACAGGTTACAAGCGTTGGGTATAGTCAATCCGTTTATAAGTGGGTCGA
Source organism: Allium sativum (assembly GCA_030737875.1). Lineage (NCBI taxonomy): Eukaryota > Viridiplantae > Streptophyta > Magnoliopsida > Asparagales > Amaryllidaceae > Allium > Allium sativum. The sequence goes on from CM060909.1 coordinate 458,800,378, forward strand.
GTTCGGGTTGAGTTATTTCCAATCTATTTAATAAACCAGTTGACCTAACTATTTAAAATCCACCCGAATCCGACTTGGCCCAACCTGTAATAACCCGGAAATCTGGTCCAATTTAAAATTTTTATTTTGGCAATTTTAGCGAATTTTGATTAATTAAAATGAATTATTTTAAATAATATCGACGAGAAATTTATTTTGAATATAATACGAACGTATATATTCGTTTGAATCGTCGATAGAATATAAATATTTATTTATATTTATAAAAGGGATTGAAAATGGCGCGGTAGTTCGATAATTCGATTTCAAACTTCAAATGAATGTACAGGATTCAAAATAAACCGGATTTTAGTGAAACCAAAAATAATAGGATCTAATTGGGAATATCTTTCCAACGAATTCGAAAAATCAAAATTTCATAGCGGAAATCAAAAGATATGCCCAGTTGAAAATTCTGAATAGTCGCTATGGAATTCAGGCCCTTAAAAAAATGGAAATTTTGCAAACGACCTCGGATTTCGACGAAACCACTTTTGTTGGATCCGTGATGTAAATTTATTGCTAGATTTCAAATTTCATAATTTTTCGAATCAATATGTGAGTGTGGCAAAGGAAAACGTGTTTGACCAGTTTCAGTTGATTTTAATCGACTGGAAAATGGCCATTTTTCCAACGGTCTCGGAATTTGACGAAACTAGTTTTATTAGGACCGTATCGTCTATACGAAGCTAGAAAATATTTTTCGAGAATTTTTAGAGTTAGTATGTGGCCCCGGTAATTTAAAATGTGCGTTTAAATTGAATATATAAAGATTTATATTTTAAAACAAACGAAAACTGATTGAAAAGATCGAATCAGCTTACGATACATATCCCATTGTGTTCGGAATGGGTGTAATTAGCTAGGGGTGGCAGTCATTGGGTCTCGTTAGGAGAACGAATGAAAAAGATTACTTTTTGAAAATAAAGTAAATAAAATATAATAATAAAAAAACCCTTTCTTTTCTCCTTTACTCCCCCTTCCCCGTTCATTCGATTCAGATTAAAAAAGAAAAAGAAAAAAAAACGCTATAGCCCTAAGCGATCGTCGCCTCCCCCCCCCCCCCCCACCACTGTCGCACCACCGCGCTAGCCGACCGCCGCCCTCCCCAAGATCGCCGCCCTCGCCTGACCCTCCCCTCCCCTGGTCGAAGACCGCCAGAACCCAAACCCCGTTCCGCACCCCCCCTTCAAATCGAACCCCGAAGACCCCCCTTCCTCTCTCCCTTCGATCTGAAGACCACCCCAGCGCTGCTCCGACCAAGGTGGCGCCGCCTCAGGCCACAGAGCCCCTCCCCCGACAGTCCTCCCCGCAATGAAACCCCCCTCCCTCAGTCGAACCACAGTAAGTTTATTTTACTGTTTTTATTTAATTTAATACATGGTTTTAAAAATCAGGTTTTAAATTTTATAAATTAGTGAATAAAAATATAGTTTTTATAATGTAAAAAGATTAAAGATATAATTTTCATATTGTAGAAAAGGGTAAAGATATAATCTTTATAATGTAGAAAGAGTAACAATTCGATTTTTATATATTGAATAGCAAAGTAAAAATTCGATTTTTATATATTGAATAGCAAAGTAAAAATTCGATTTTTATATATTGAATAGCGAAGTAAAAATTCGATTTTTATATATTGAATAGCGAAGTAAAAATTCGATTTTTATATATTGAATAGCAAAGTAAAAAGATTTTTATATATTGAATAGCGAAGTAAAAATTCGATTTTTATATATTGAATAGCAGTAAAAATTCGATTTTTATGTACTGATTAGCAAAGTAAAAAATCGATTTTTATATATTGAATAGCAAAGTAAAAAGATTTTTATATATTGACTAGCGAAGTAAAAATTCGATTTTTACATATTGAATAGCGAAGTAAAAAATTCGATTTTTATATATTGAATAGCAAAGTAAAAAGATTTTTATATATTGAATAGCGAAGTAAAAATTCGATTTTTATATATTGAATAGCGAAGTAAAAATTCGATTTTTATATATTGAATAGCAAAGTAAAAAGATTTTTATATATTGAATAGCAAAGTAAAAAGATTTTTATATATTGAATAGCGAAGTAAAAATTCGATTTTTATATATTGAATAGCAAAGTAAAAATTCGATTTTTATATATGTAGAGCATACGGGCAGTGAAAAGTGACAAGAGGCAAGAACGACGAAGATTTCTACCTAAGAAGAGTCGTGGCGTTGGATTAGCAATTCTGTGAGAACTTCTCACCTTTCAAATTAATTTTCTAGTTATATATATATACTAGGATGCAGACGGTGTTTAGTAGAACCCGACACCCGTCGTCCACAGACCATGGACGGCTTGTATGTATGTTTGTTTGATTTTGATGTGTAGTTGACTGTGTGATGTCATGTGAAATGAAATAAAATATTATATAGTTAAAATGTTTTCTAGTTAAACATAGAAATTTTAACGTGTATATGAAATGAAATAAAAATAAACAGATCGGACGATTTGTTTATATACACACATTTGACTGATATTGGTTGGGACGATAAATTTTACACATCGCCCAACTGCACAAATAAAATCTGTGTTTGATTGTTTGAAACCCCACACGGGTATTGGGATGATATTGGACGTACACTAATCCCGATTGTTTAGTTGTATGTCGATCGATTGATTGACAGATTGTTATAAGCGTTGAATATTTATATTTGATGCTTATACAGTGTAGAATGCACTTTGGATGATGGTTGATTGTTCATCGTTGTTATTGTATACACGTATTGTAGAAAATCCATATAATTAACATTATATGGTAATTGATTGGGCCTCATTCCAGTTTTGAAAAAGAAATATTTGAAAAAGAAATATTTGAAATAGAATATTTGAAAATAGAAAATATATGAAGCCGCGTTGATAGATTGACGCCATTTTGACGTGAAAAATATTTATATCGATTTTATTCAAATTGAAGTGAATATTAAAGTAAAATGAATTCGAATAGAATTGAAATAGAATTGAAATCGTTTTGAAATGAATTCGAATAGAATTGAAATAGAATTGAAATCGTTTTGAAATGAATTCGAATAGAATTGAAATTGAATTAAAAATCGTTTTGAAAAGGAAATCGACGAAGTATATATTATATATATTATATATATAATATAGTGGCCTGAATAGAACGCGCCGCGCCGCGGCAGTTCGCGAATTTCGACCATTGACTTCGAACGGATATTACGGGAGATCCGACCGTCGGATTCTCCTGAAACTGGAACCGTTGGGTTCGTATCGAAAAGAGCTCTCTAACGAATATTAGAAATTTGAAATCTAACGGTTGGATTTGGAATTATGTCCAAATCAAATTTGGAAAAGGTCGTTGTAAGTGCAGTTCGATAGCCGTTGATGGAAATCGACTTTACGGGCCTTGATAAAATTATTAAAAATAGTAATAATTTGTGTAAAATCATAAGAAATGATTTGTGAAGAATTGGGATGAAAAACTCCATATTTGAAAAGATAAAAATAGATTTTTATCGAAATGAACTAGTTTTGAACTAGAATTATAATTCTATTTATTTTTAAATAAATAAATTGAATTTGAAATGGTTTTGAAAATAACCAGAATTTCCAATAATTATATTGGAATGGATTTGAATCGAAATTATCTTTCGATTGTTTCGATGTTTGATTTCTGATGATACAGATATTGTTATGGGAATTTGAAAGATATATATATCGTTATTTCCAATACTATATTTGTTAGTCGTAGAATTTGATATTGAATATAAGCCGGTATATTTTCTATTCAGAGCCCTGTATTTAATATCAAATGTGATTTGGGGTTTGTCGTGAATGGTGTCTTCATTAACACTATTCTTGAACCCAGTTGAGAAAAGATTAAATCTTTTTCTTTAGATTTAACGAAGTGTACCAATTAAATGACATTTAATTGAATTGATATTGATTTTTGGGTTTATCGTGGGCAGTGTTTTAAATAACACTCGTTCTTTAACCCGATAATTAATGGAATGTGGTTTTGGGTTTATCGTGAACCGTGTTTTAAAAGACACTGATTCTTTAACCCAGTTAACGATTAAAACTAAGTGGAGTTTTAATGAATCTTTAATTAGATTGAAAAGATCGAAAATGGAGTATCACCAGTTTTGCTCCAGGCGATAGTTAAATCTTTAATTAGATTTGAATGTGAAATGGTAATTTAATTTACCGATAACACCGTGGTGTTAGATATGAAGTATTACCAGTTTTACTTCATGGGATGAATAGGTTGGGATTGGGAAATTAAAACCAATGATTACTTCGGAAAGATTCGCTAATTCCGACTAGTTGACTCGAAATTCAAAAGAAGATTAGAGAATAAATTCAAAGAATTTATCTTTGATAAAATTAATGGGAACCTTTCCCTATGAATGTGAAATTTAGAAACTAACTGTCGGTTAGCTAAGCTGAATGGTTTTCTGGGTATTGATCTGATGTTGGTTTCGGCCTTCGGGGTTAATATTTGGGGAATTATTCTCTTGATTAATTTACGGTTAGTGACTGATGAATTGGAATGAGGCGTATGTTGTGTTTATGTAACACTTATTTAAAATATACATGAGTTATTCGGAAAGACCGAGTTTATCCCATTCTGAATAACTGATACGACGATAAGTCGAAGATGAAGACGGTGGTCGAAGACCAGAGGTCTTCACGTCGTTTGGGTGATTACTGATGATCTTGATTGGGATGTACACCCAAGAAGATGGAAATAGTTGGTGATTGTCCAGACGTACTTGGAGACCGATGGATATGCTAGGTGCCTCCGGTTTCGTTCAGACCCAGAACAGACTTGTAAATGGACTGTGTGTCTGACATTCGATTTCAGTCTGTGTGATTGATTTCTATTAAATATATATCTGTTTGGCGGCGGAGAATTTATTCTCTTGCTTAACACCCTTCTTTGAGACATACGAGCTCAGAGGTTATATAATGATGGATATCAAACGTATAGAGTGAAATGCCTGTGTGGCATGCCTAAGTGGCAAATGATCAAGGCTTCTGTTGAAAAGCAGAGTCTTGTGGTTGATGATCGAAGCATGGCCTTTGTGGCGTAGCTTTGTGTAACGTTTACTTTGCGAGCTTCACACCCGGTATGAACCAGAAACGGGAGAGGACATTAGGGAGGGCATACGTTTCCTTCTAGCTAAAAGTGGCGTCAGTGGTTTTACACGCCCTGACGAGTTTGACTTATGTGGTTGTTGCTGTTGCGAGGCGCCTCGGTTTGATCGGACGATCCGGGTCCGATGGAGTCATTTATTGGCTCATTGACGCCCCAAAGGGCGGGGAAACGTAGTGTTCAGGCATAATAATCCACATCGGTGGACTGGCCCTGACGATCCAAGGGGCAGTTGCGGCTGTTCCTGAGGGGCGGGCTAGAGCGTCTCGAATCGGTAGAGGACTATCTTTTGCCTCGGTTCATAGATGGAAATCCAACTTCCAAATACGTGACATTTGCGGTTTTATTTGTAGAGCCTAGTATGGTGACATAGTGGGATGGGGCGCTTATGCCGTCTATGATTGATATTTATGATTTGAAGTTGTTTTATACACTATACACTTATAGTAATAATAAATGATTTGTTTTAAACGTATCAAGCATTCTTGGATATTATAAGGTAAAAACCCTATCCTCCGGCTTGCGTTGCATTGTGTGATGGGACCTGGGTCTTATAATAGCTTCATTTTTCTTTATTTAGCACTATGCTGTTGTTATATGCACTGGTATTCTTGGGAGGAAACCCGTTCCGTGTTATACAGCGTGGTCCCTTGATTTACCTAAATTGAAAATAAAGATTAATAACTGTTTTAGTTCTCACACCAGTCCCATGACTGGCCTGGAGTTTATTGTTTTAACCTAAACTCTGGGTGCCCTTATTTTCGACACGGGCAGCTAGTAGTTTTGGTTTTGCAGATTTATATTCACAGGATCCTGGTTTACAGCTGGAATGATATCCGGAAAGCTTTGTATCCGTATATCTCTTCTAGTTGTGTATTGTATTATTTTCCGCTGCGATGTATTTAAATGTAATTTAAATCTCTGATATTTCTGTGTAATATTCATTCATACTCTATATATTCTTGTAATATGATGCATTGTTGTAATATACAATGAAATGTTCTTCCATCTGCATTCTGTTGTTGCTTGTTCTCGAACTATCCGCGCTTTCCTCACCGGGGAAGTTACGGGTTTTTACACAACCCAACCCCTCTTATTGGCACTCCCAGCTACAATATTCATAAGACTTGTCACTGAATGACAACTGACAATTAATATAATCATTTACCAATAAAATATTAATAAAGTTTATCATTGCATAAAGAAGCACAACAACATGGCTATGGTATCGACAAAACTTGTCACTGAATGATAGCATACAATTGATACAAAGTCATGCACTAATAAAATGAAAAGAAATCATACTCATAAACTAGAAAAATAATGATATCGACATATAAATTGACCATAATAGATATATCACAGTAATAATATATGAATGATAACAAGAATGACAACATAAGTAAGAAAAAAATACATGACGTCACTCACCCGCACGTGGATCTGAACAATGATGTCGATGTGTCATGAACTATAAAAATAATGACATCGACGTATAATATGATCATAGTTGATATATCACAACCACGATATATGAATGATAACAATAATACAACACAAGTAAGAAACAATACATAAAGTTACTTAGTCATAAATAGATGTGAACGATGATGGCGATGTGTCTAATCATCATCGTCTCTATCTCCCTTGGTGTCAACTCTGAACCATAGTATAAAACATAATTAGCAAATCTACAATGCTTTTCCTATAGTCGGATAGTCTCCTCTACCAGTCAGTAGGTTACCTCTGTTGCATATCCTTGTAGTAGTAGTCAATGCTACGCTTGCGCTCTACGTATCATGTTTGTCAAATTCCCATTTATATGTTGTACAAATCAACATATGATATCTAGGTTTAATCGGGATAGTGGGCATGTGAAAGAGGACAAAATACATCAATATAACTGTCAACTCCTCTAATGTAGGCAATGTCATGGTCCATCTAAACCGAGAAGCAACTGAAACATGATCCGGTATACGATATCTCCGACTGGACTGGGTAAGATCCTCGAAAACCGAAAGTGATATATGATGACGTATAGCAAATGGACCCAGCAAGTTTATTGATGTGCTATGGGAAATGGTATCACCAAATGCATTGTAAATATGCCAGAAGTCAATGTATAGTGGATCAATAATGATAAACCTCAATGCTAACTACCAACCTATTGCTCTCACCTGGTCTAGCTGTTTGATATGATATATCATACATCAATACGTACAAGGGTGTCGATCTTCAGGAATGCCATCAAAACCATATAATTGTCTCCAACATCTCTCACTAAGGTACCAGTATGCATCACGCCTTAAGGGATAAGGTAATAGTGGAATCCTCACTCGATAAGGATCCTCATTATTTGTATGAACTATGAACTCAAGAATGATCAATGCACTATCATGAAATGGATGCAACACAATCTTCCCTCTGTACATCCTAAAGTCAATTTAGTTATAGACAATCGAATATACATAATGAGATTTATTACATAGGCCTTCTATTTTCTACGAACCAAAATAACAAGCAAATAAAGAAACTAGAAACATCAGGGGTCACTATGATGAAATGAAAGTTCCCGAAATACTTGAAGTACCAGTACTGTAATAACCCTCATAAATCATTTAAAAAACTTGCAATTCTGAATGGTGCATTATCTATCCAAATATCTATATAAATATGCAAGAATAGGAGCACCTCAATCGTATGCAGTAGTACTACCAAAATCAAATAAAACAGGACCTTATCTAGATCGGCTGATAAACTACTGTTGTTGGCACTAGAAAATAGGTTCTCAGTATGGTATAAAACATACAATCTAGCAAGCTCTAAATCGTTCTGCGAAAATACTTACTCAATATGCTATCCATGGCAGCATGAATCACTCTGACTCTATAGCGCCCCCAACCTGGTATGATGCAGGATAAATGCCTAAATGTGAAAGAAGTTCGTTAACAAGTGCATATTTACGCCATTGACTGCTGTATGGAACCAGTGGAAAAGCAGCCACTCATATGCTAATGTCAGTGAGAATAGAAAAGTCAATAGGTATAATGCCTAGTTTACCGCATGAAAAATGAAATGTATGGACTTGTTTTATATCACATTACAGTGATGACAACACACAACTGCACATCTCCTTTAGTAACATTAGTGATGCCTAGAATTTTAAATTACAGAACAAGTTAAACTAAATTATAATAAATTAAGGAGTTTTTAAATGTGAGCTGTAATAGCCCGCATTTTACATATCGGAAGATCGTAAAATATTTTTATTTTATTCCCTGAGGGTTGGATCATTCTCATATTTTAATATATTGCTTATGGGGATGTGAGACATGTCCATAATTTTTATCAATTTTGTTTGTGATCATTTTTCCCCTGTCAGTCTTGTACAAGGAATAACTTTTGACTCGGATTGAATTAGGTGTTAAGACATGTGCCATTGAAAAGGAAATGATGATTTCCTTTCCGTGGAGTGGTCACATTAAAGATTTGACTCAGCGGTTTGGGAAGTATCACTATTTTAAGGTTTTGCAGTTGACTATCCAGGTTTTGAGAGCCATAATGGGCTGATTTGGAGAGGCCTATAGTGGGTTGGTGGAAGGCTATAAATAAGGGGTAAGAGGCATGGGAAATAGTTTACTTTCTCCATTCCTTCATTTGGAAGAGCTATAGTTCCTCTATTCCTCCATTCTCTCCACCTTTCCACTATTAAATCTTAGAGAATCGAATATCTACAACATCTAAGGTTAGATCTACGCAAATCGAAGAGAGAGATCATTGAATTGAAGAGTTTGGATTAAATTATTCACTGTCCGGAATCATAATTCATTTTTTTTTGGTTTTTTTGGAGAATTGGTGAGTGATATACATCTCTCACACGGATTCAAGCAAGTATATAAGTTGTATGCACATATTTTCATCATTTTGAATCGACCCCTCTTAGATCTACACCATGGTAAGTCTACTTTTATATGAATCGCCATAGGATCTAATTAGCAACTTGAAACCGATAATTTTCATATATTTTCGTATGTTTATGCAAGTTAGATCCATAATTTGGTTCATATGTTCATTTATCATAATTTTGGTGAAATTTACATAATTTAGGTCAAAATCATTACATTCATGTTATTAGTGAATTCGTAACATGTTTGTGGTTGAATTGGATGAGTTGATTTCGTCAAAATAGCTGATTGGCGAAGTTTTGGTCGAATTTAGGGGTGGATTGGACCTATATAGGCCTTGGGTCGGCCGGTACAAGTGATGGGTCGGCTATGTAGTACGAGTGTAGTACAAGTGCAGTACAAGGCGTGGTACAGGCCATAGGTCGGTCACAAGTTGGGTCGGTCGGTCGTGTTTCTGATCGGGTCGGTCGACCTATGTTTGGGTTGGTCGGTCATGTATAAAGTGGACGGGTCGGTCATGCATTCAAGGAAGGGTGGGTCGGTCCAGAGTGGTCAGTCAGAATTAGGTCTGTTGGAAGCATTCCTTGATTTGGGTCGGTCGCATAAGGTCATTTCTGAAAAAATATATATTTTTGGGTACGAACCAGATTTAAATAAAAAGGCTTAGAAAAAAATTCAGGGGCAACCCCCTGAACCCTAGCCGGAGCGCAGTGATGTTGTGACTTCAAAGTAAGTTCAAGTGGAAATATTCAAAGTGTTGAATGTGTTCGTTGATCAGTCTTGAACAACAAATGAAGTGGCAGCTCAAAGGTCATGAGTTGGTGGATAATGGTTGCTTGGGCTATGAAAAATCATCGGGTTGGATGACTAGAGATGCGAAGGTCGAGAAGTTATCGTAGTCGTAAGTTTTAGCAGGCTCAAAGCAGGGTTACAATGGGGGCACCCAAAATACCATAAGGTTGTTGGTCGAGTTCCCTAGGTATAGTTGAAAGGCCTAGTTGTCAAGGTTGGACAAACATACGTATCGTCGAAAGGCGTATGGAGTTTATGCTAGAACTGGGTGTAATGATCCCGGGATTCGAGATCCTGAGTAACCGACATAAACTCAATGTTGACTATTCAAGCATCGGTAATACCGGATAGTCCATGAAAGAAATTAGAGGGTGAGAATAGATAAGATAGAAACTTAGAATAGAAGAAGAAGAAGAAGAAGAACATACAACATCAGAGTAAACTCGAATCTTACAGCGGAACGAATAAATATATTTCATAACATAACTTTGAAATAAAACAATATCTGTATACAATACCATTATTGGAGTATAACACTTACAACACAGTGGAAATAACAATCTATATAATCCTGAAGCCTTCTGCTCCAGCTCTTCAAGTATTTGTAAATCCTGACTACTTGACTGCCCGTACAAAATTGGGCACCCAAGAGTTTAGGGAAAACAAGACAAAATAAACTTTGGGTCAGTCATGTGACTGGTATGAGTAAACTCAAATCATTTGTTTAACTTTTCAAAAATCCTTTTGAAACAAAGGATAATCGTAAGACCGATCCACACATAAACACGGATGGTTTTTACCTTATGATAACCCAAAATATTTTTCTAAAACAATACTTGTCTAATATTATAATAATGTCTAGACCAAGTAAACAGAAATCTAGTAGAACGCTTTCATCTCACGTTCTACATATATAATATACAATCAAAACCACGGGCTCTTATTGGGTAATGGATTTCCAACTGTAACGACCTAGGTTTTCGCGATCCTGGATATCGGCATACAACACCATGTCGACTATTCAAGCATTGGAAACACCGAATAGTCCATGAAAGAAATTAGAGGGCGAGAATAGATAAGATAGAAACTTAGAATAGAAGAAAAAGAAGAAGAACATACAACATCAGAGTAACACGAATTTCACAATGGAACAAACAACATATAATAGATAACATATATTTGAAATAAAATTAGTATATGTATATAGTAACATTATCAGAGTACAACACTTACAACACAGCAGAAGTAATAATAGCTAAAAATAACTGAAGCCTCCTGCTCCAAGCTCTCCAAGTATATCTGTAAAATCATGACTACTTGATTGCCCGTACAAAATTGGGCACCCAAGAGTTTAGGGAAAACAAAATAAAATAAACTTTGGGTCAGTCATGGGACTGGTGCGAGTAAACAATTTAAAACAGTTTGAGCAATAAAACGATATCTCATAAGACCACGCCGTACAACAGAACGGGTTTTTCCCTTATGAGAATCCAAAATAATCTTTATATCAAAATTCTTTTGATATCATAACAGTGTCTATCAACCACAATATAATAATCATCTAGCAGAACGCTTTCATCTCACGTTCCACATATATAGTATACAATCAAAACCGCGAGCACTTATTGGATAATGGATTACCAACAATGACAAGGTATGGAACCACCTTCCGATAGTGTACCTCTAGAGAGGAATACACTGGGTTCAACAAAAACATCTTGCAACCTGGCCACACATGACCGACCACTCATTTCACTTGAGTGTATCGAATGTATATCACCAACGGTTGGGATCAACAACCGTTTTCCGAATGGGACAGCATCGAATAGATTAAAGAATGAAATGAATATCGCTAGATAGGTGATAATACACCCTAATTGGTAGCCAACCACTTAGCCATGTTGCCTGCCCGATTTTTGCCATTTCCCGGTTGTGAGGCTAGAGGCCACGCTTATCTCTGACAGATCACACAATTATTCACTTTGAATGTCACATCGTCATACCCGCCAAATCACAATTTGATTCCCCCAAAAATACAACAGGTATACAGCTAAGAGAAACAAATTCCTCCGCCATAAAATGTACATACATTTGAAGAGATCAACTTACGTGATCCATTAAATATACTCCATCAGACATTCTTCCATATAGGTCGTCCTGGGACTGGACAAACCGAAGGCACTATTCTGTAAACAGGACAGACCTTGCATAACTCCGTCTTTAATTGTCTCCATCATATTTGATTTGCAACGCTAACGCCCATACAGAGTGGTTTTTAGATAAAGAATCTGATCTCTATCTCTCCGTATTGACGACGGAAAAATGGTCAAGAACTTTGATAGTCGGTGAGTAAACTATCAAAGAAACACATGTGTACAAACAATGGTCGTATTTCCAAATGGAAATCTTACCGAGCAAATCATCAATCAACACTGATCCACTTTAATTTAATTTGTCATTCAATTATCCATTTCCCTATTCCTGTTTCCATATATTCAACATTTCTTATTTTCTAAATTTAGAAAATATACGTTATTAACATTGGAAAACATTTCCAATTCTTATTTTCTATATTTGAAAACATTTCTGATTCTTATTTGGAAAACATTTCCAAAACTCCTACATTGGATTTAAACAGATGTTTAAATAAAATATCGCTATGCCAACTCGAAACATTACACTCATTAACTAAATTCACTTAACCAAACTTTACTCTCAAACCTTAACCATTCCTTAGTTAAAAACAAAGTCAATCAAGTTGGGGTATAATTACCTCTCAGACCTTAACTGGACAACATTTCTAACTTCGAAATAGACAAAGTTCACCTTCCAAAACTTTAACAAACTTCCTTACGTAACTCTTGGATTCTATTTACGAATCCACTTCTTTATTGAAAACATTGATTATAACTATAGCGTTGTAATCACTACTTCTGAAATATCTAACTTCAAAATATAACTTTTATTCCTTAATTTAATGTAATAACCCGGAAAATGCTAGCCAATTTAAAAATTTTATTTTGGCGAATTTAACGAATCTTGTATATTTTAAAATGATATATTTTAAATAATAACGACGAAAAATTTATTTTGAAATGAATTCGACGTATATATTCATATACGTCGTCGTTAGAATATAAATAATTATATATAATTATATGAAAGGAATTGAAAATGGCGCGGTAGTTCGATAATTCGATTTCAAACTTCAAATGAATGTACCGGGTGCAATATAAACCGGATTTTGGCGAAACCAAAAATATTAGAATCTAATAGGGAATATCTTTCCAACAAATCTGAAAAATCAAAATTTCATAGTGGGAATCAAAAGATACGTCCAGTTGAAAATTCAGAATAGTCGCTATGGAATTCTGGCCCTTAAAAATGGAAATTTTGCAAACGACCTCGGTTTTCGACGAAACCACTTTTGTTTGATCCGGGATGTCTAGTTATTGCTAGATTCCAAAATTCATAATTTTTCGAATCAATATGTGAGCGTGGCAATGGAAAACGCGTTTGACCAGTTTCAGTTGATTTTAATGGACTGGAAAATGGCCAATTTTCAAATGGTCTCAGAATTTGACGAAATCAGTTTTGTTAGGACCGTATCGTCAATACGAAGCTAGAAAATATTTTTCGGGAATTTTTCTAGTTAGTATGTGGCCTCGGTAAATTGAAATGCGCGTTCAAATCCAATATATAGAGTTATATGTTGATTTTGACGAAAACTGATCGAAACGATCAAATTAGCTTGTGACACATATCCAATTGTGTTCAGAATGGGGGTAATTAGCTAGGGACGACAGTCGTTGGGCCTCGTTAGGGGTTCAAGACAAAAGTCAACTTTAAAGAGAAAATAAATTAAATAATTAAAATATAAATATTCACATAAGCCCCCTCTTTCCTTATTCTCTTCCACGATCAGAAAAAAAGAGAAGAGGGAGGAGTCGTCGCTCCTCCGACTAGGACGTCGCCGCGCCTGGCGCGAGACCCCCTCCCTCCACCTCCCTCTCCTTCGCCTGCATCGAAGACCCGACTCCCCATTCCGACCTCCGCCCCCTCTCTTCCTTCTTCTTCCTTCCGCGACGCACGAAAACCCCAATCGAGCACCCCCATTTCCTCCACCCGCACCCCCACTCGCCTGAACAGTCGCCGCTCAGCAAGAAACCCCCCCTCGACAACGAACTCCTCCAAGGGAAGCTAGTGAGTTTTTTTTACTTTAATTTATTTAGTCTAAATTATTTTAAAAATCTAATTTTTATTTATTTATATGAAAAGTAGGATATTATTAAGTAATGATGTCTTTTAAAAATATAATTTTTATGTGATAGGAATGTTAAAAATATAATTTTTATATTATAGGAGGGTTAAAAATATGATTTTTATATCATAGGAATAATAAAAATATGATTTTTAGTTTAGAAAGTTAGGATTTTTATTTAAAGGAAAGACAATATTTTTATACAAAGAAAAGTTAGATTTTTATAACAAAGAAAGATGTATTTTTATATAATCAAAGAAGTGATTTTTATTTATACGATAGTATAATAAAGATACAATTTTTATATAGAATAAAAATATGATTTTTATTTAGCTAGGGTTATAAAAATTTGATCTTTATCAGAAGAAGAGCGATATAAAAATATAATTTTTATAACGAAGTGAAGATAAAAATTTGATTTTTATATTTGTAGTGGCTACGGGCAACGAAAGTGACAAAAGGCGAGAACGACGAAGATTTCTACATAGGAAGAGTCGTGGCGTTTGGTTTAGCTTGGGTGAGAACTTCTCACTTTAAATCTTGTTTTTCTAGTTAAAATATATACTAGGATGCAGACGGTGCTTAGCAGCACCCGACACCCGTCGTCCACAGACCATGGACGGCTTGTATGCTTGTTTGATGTGTTGTGAAATTTGTTTGTGATGTTGATGTGAAATCGATAATAAAATGTTGATGGTTGGAATAAATTAATTATCGTTAAAAATATAATTTTTAACGTGAATGTGAATAAATAAATATTCATTTACAAACCAGATGGTTTGTTTATGTACACCTATTTGAAGGATATTGATTGGGACGATAAATTTTACACATCGCCCAACTGCACCAATAAAAATCTATGTTTGTTGATTTGAAACCCCACACGGGTGTTGGGATGATATTTGGTGTATACTAATCCCAATTATTTAATAGTATGTCGATCGATTGGTCGACAGACTGTGTAAGCGTTAATTATTTATATTTAATGCTTGTGCAGTTGTGTAGTGCACCTTGGATGATGGTTGATTATTTATCGTTGCTATTTATATACATGTGTTGTATGGATTCCATATAATTAACATTATATGGTGATTGATTGGGCCTCATTCCAATTGGGAAATAATGAATATTATAAAAGAAAATTCATGTATTGACTAGAATAAATAGTCATGTGTTGACGATGCTCATGTGTTGAGAATTCATGGGTTGAAAGTGTATTCATGTGTTGAAAGTGTATTCATGTGTTGAATAAAGTATTTATACAATAAAATTTACCTTTTTATTGTAAGTAAGAAGAAATATAGATTCATGTGTTGAATAGAATAAATATTCATTTGTTGAATAGAATAACAAATTTATTGAAATATATAAAGCCGTGTTGATTAGAGATGCGCCATTTTGACGTGAGCGATATTTATATCGATTATATTCGTTTTTATACTGAATATAAAAAAAGGAAGTGATTTCAAAATATAACATTTTGAAAATATTATCATTTGTATATCGATGATGTAGAATATTCAATTTCGATTTGAAATTGAATGTGAAGTTGAAATCGGTTCGAAAACGAATTTAAAACGATTTATAAAATACGTTTTAAAAGGAAATCGACGAAATATATATAATATATATATTATATATATAATATTATATATATAATGGCCTGAATAGAACGCGCCGCGCTGCGGCAGTTCGCGAATTTTGACCTTTGACTTCGAATTGACGTTGCGGGAGATCCGACGGTCGGATTCTCCTGAAACCGGAAACGTTGGGTTTGTATCGAAAAGATCTTTCCAATGAATATTAGAAATTTGAAATCTAACGGTTGGATTTGGAATTATGTCCAAATCAAATTTGGAAAAGGTCGTTGTAAGTGCAATTCGATGGCCGTTGATGGAAATCAACTGTACGGTCTTTGATAAAATTATTAAAAATATCAATAATTTGTGTAAAATCATAAGAAATGATTTGTGAAGAATTGGGATGAAATTTTCCATATTTGAAAAGATAAAAATAGATTTTTATCAAAATGAACTTGAGACGACCCGAACTTCCCCGTGAAGGAAAGCACGGATAGAATTGAGGACAAGACAAAATAGAACGCAAACAGAAGAACATTTCATCGTTATTACAACAATTCCATCAGATACAAGAATATACAGAGTAAAAATGAATAAATTACATTCGACAAATATCAGAGATTTAAATTACATTTAAATACATCGCAGCGGAAAATAATACAAAAGCACAACTGAAAGTGATACACGGATACAGAGCTTTCCGAGCATCGTTCCAGCTGTAAATCAGGACCCTGTGAATATAAATATGCAAAACCAAAACTACTAGCTGCCCGTGCGGAAAATAGGGGCACCCAGAGTTTAGGTTAAAACAATAAACTCCAGGTCAGTCATGTGACTGGTGTGAGAACTAAAACAGTTATTAATATTGGTTTTAAAGTTAGGTAAACCAAGGGACCACGCCGTATAACACGGAACGGGTTTCCTCCCAAGAATACCAGTGCATAGAACAAACAGCGCAATGCTTTTTCGAAAAATGAAGCTATTATAAGACCCAGGTCGCATCACACAATGCAACGCAAGCCGGACGATAGGGTTTTCCCTTATAATAGCCAAACATGCTTGATACGTTTAAAACAAATCATTTGATACTATAATAAGTGTATAGTGTCAAAACAATTTCAATCATAAATATCAATCATAGGCGGCATGGGTACCATCTATCATGTCGCCATACTAGTTCTACAATTAAAACCGCAATATCACGTATTGGAAATTGGATTCCGTCATGAGCCGAGGCAAGGGGCAAGCTCCTCTCCGCGTTCGAGACACTCTAGCAATTCCTCAGGACCCCACTCTGATCCTTTGGAACCTCCAAGGCCGGTCCTCTCTTACTTTTGAGGATTAATTATTCCTGAACACACGTTTCCCGGTCCTTACAGACCTATATCCGAGGCGCCTCGTATCCAACAACCACACAAGTGAAAAGTATATAAATGTCAGGGCTGGTACGTCACTGACACCACCCTAGCTAGAAAGAAACGTCGTGCACTCCTTGGGTCCGTATCCCGTTTTTGACTCATACCGAGGTGTGAGGCTCGCGAATTCACGCTATACACAAAGCTACGCCACACAGGCCGTGCTTTGATCATCCACCACAAGACTTTGCTTTTCAACAGAAGCCCTGATCAATTGCCACTTACGCGTGCCACATTGGCAATTCACTCCATGCGACTGATGTCCATCGATATTCAACCTCTGAGCTCGTACGTCTCAGAGAAGGGCGTTAAGCAAGAGAATAAATTCTCCGCCGCCAAACAGATGTATATTTAATAGAGATCAGTCAACACAGAATAAAATCCGATGTCAGACACACACAATCCATTTACAAGTTCGCTTTGGGTCTGAACGAAACCGGAGGTACTTTCCTCGCATATCCATCCATCTCCAAGTACGTCTGGACGATCACCAACTGATTCCCTCATCCTGGGTGTACAGCCCAATCAAGATCATCAGTAATCACCCAAACGATGTGAAGACTTCCGGTCTTCAACCACCGTCTTCATCTTCGACATCTCGTCGAATCGGTTATTCAGAATGGGTATAACCCGGCCTTTCTGAATAACCCACGTATATAATTAACAAATGTTATACAAACACAACGAACGCCTGATTCCAATTCAGAATATTCTTTTATTCACAAAATCACATTCTTAGGGAAAGGTTCCCATTAATTTTATCAAAGATAAATTCTTCTAAATTTATTCTTTAATCTTCCTTTGGATATCATTTCAAACTAGTCGGGATTAACGAACCACACCGAAGTAATTATTTAGTTTATTTCCCAATCCCAACCTATATATCCCATGGAGCAAAACTGGTAATACTCCATATCTAACACCACGGTTGTAACACCTCGTAATTCTGCGACATTAAGATTCTCAAATTAAAGTATAATTAATTTTTAAAAGAAAAATTAAAAGAAAAAGATCCATGCAGTTGTTTAATTTAAGTATTGTAACTAACATGAAAAAAAAGAGGTAAGGAGAGAACAATAATTATTATTGTTCTAAGACTTATTAACAAAAGCCTCTGTAGCTCAGTTGGTTAAGGCATTGGATTGGTAGCATGGAGGTCGGGGGTTCGAACCCCGGCGGCGGCATAATTTTTTATCATTGTTTTAGAGAGGGCCAACTAAACATGCAAATATATGTACGTATACAAATTCAAAATTTGAAAGGATAAGAACGTACGTATAAGGAAATAAAGAAAATATATATATACATATGAGAAATATAAATATATATATATATATATACACAAAAATATATGTATACGAAAGATAAAATTCAAGATAAGGCTACAGTCAATGAAATATGGCAACATCATTTGAATTTTGAAAATAAAATGAAAGTTGTGCGTATATATATACGCGTAAAATGGTCGTTAGAGGAATTGTATACATATAAGAATATTTCATGTGAATAAAACAGTTAAATAAATTCCAGAAATTCAAAAGTTTGAAAATCAAACTTTTACGCCAAAATAGCTTGTGGGACCCAATGCTGACTCAGCACTGCGTGTATGATAAGGTTTGGCTAGATTCATCTACGTACCTGGACTATTTTCTTAACTAGGTTCAATGCTGACTCAGCGTTGCGTGTACGATAAGGTCTTGAGCAGCTATATAAACAGTTCTAGTCTTCATTCTCTTTGCACCAATTCTCTTCTATCCTTATGCTGCTAAGATTCATGGCTTCTTCCCCTCTTCTAAATTTTCTTAAATAAATAAAATAAAATATGATTCAAGACGAGGAGATGCTGCTAAAAGACTTTTAAGGAGGGATTCAAATCAAAGTTTCAAGTGAAGAATTCAAAGGCTAGCTCAAACAAGTTTCAAGCAACGACGCACGAATCATAGCCACGCTTTCCTTCTTTTCTAGATCTATTTTCTGTAAGTTGGTTATTTCTAGATCTGAATATTTTGTTTTATTTGTGACATGAAATTAAAGGAATAAAGGAATATGCCAAGTCTCTCTCTCTCTTCGAATCTGTGTTTATACTCTTGGACTGAATTAAGAACTGTTATGATTCGAGGACAAATAAGACTGTAACCGTGACTATGACTATAGAACTGTGGCCTTTGAAAGCATATGCCTTTGGACTATGACATAAGCCTTTGATTTTGGGACATATAAACATTGCCTATGACAATGACTTAGGACTATGGGAATTATTTTCCCTTTTGGACTATGAACATCGCCTATATTGCCTATGACCATGGACATTACTTATGACTAAGAACATAAGCCTTTGAATTAGACATAAACTATTGCTTATGACATAAGGAGGACAATTGTGATTTTGACACCCATGATTCATGATTAGGAAAATATTGCTTTAGTTTGGTGATTGTGAAATTGGGTCTAAACCCAATTATTTATTCTACCTGTTCCTTGGTTTTTTCTTTGGTTTTAAGACAGTGGGAATTTACCTATTAAGTTAGGTCTACCCATGTTCTTGAACCTATTTTGCCCATTCTTTGGTTTTAAGACAGTGGGAATTTACCTATTTAGTTAGGTCTACCCATATTCTTGAACCTACATTGTTATCCAAACCTTTTTATGTCAATTATTCCTTCTTGTCATTTTGATTCATTCCCTTTTTATCTACGAATCTAGATTTATTTATAATCTAGGTTGAATCACGATTATTCGAACGGTGGGAATGCGATTATGGGAAAAACATGGAAATGAATATGAACGTAATTGTAAACTTGGAAATTGGCATAATTTGGAATATGTATTATGACATGCATATTAAAATGAAAACGGGGAAATTTGACATGGATTAGGGAATATGTGATTTTGACATATTAAATTTAGCGTTAGTAAGTAAGCTAAATTTTAGGCATAAAATGTAAACTAGAAAAATAATTCTAGTTTTGCCATAAATTGTGAATTAGGATGTTAAACCAAGATTGGGTTAATTAAGGTTGATTTGGAATAAGTATATTAGCACAATTTTGAATTTATTCATAATTGTGAGCAATTGTCATGTTTAGAATAAATTGTGGTTAGCGACACTAAATTTGGTATAATTTACATACCAAAAAAGTATAAATATGATAAATAAGAGAGAATGGGCCATAATAATAAATGTGACAATGTACATTAAAAGAGTAGTAATGAAATAAGTAAATTAAGAGTAATTTACTTATAGAATTCGTCATAAATGTTAAATTGTTCATTTACCACAAAATATGTAACTTGGTTAAGTTTTGGCCATAAATTATAAACTAGGATATTTAATCTAGTTTCGGCAATGAAATAGGAAATGGCCTAAACTGCATGTTGGGTTAGGACTTGGGCCTAGAATATAAGTATACTAGTAGGCTTGACAAATAAATATAGGCCAAATTTGTCTAAAAAGGGGAAATTGGCTTTTGAAATAAATTTTTAACAATTTATAAACAAAAGAAAAGTATTTTGATAACATCCCTTTTTATAACACATAGACCAGAAGGTTCTAGGGTGACAGAGAGGATAGTGTCTAGGCTTGGGTTTGGAAAATACAAGTTTCCTGCCCTCCCTGGCTATCCCTAACTGATCCGAAGGACGGGATGGTTGTTTTCAAAACCAGATTTGGAAATTAATCAAAAACCCTTTGAACTTAGAAAACATGAATATGCCTAACCCGAGGTTAGACTGAGTTGCGGTGTAAACCTGCCCGGAACCGACCGGCACATCCAGTAACCGCAGCAATATCTGTCTAATGTGAGAGGTTGTGGCTTTAATTTATTAATTAAAGCTAGAACAAGAATGGGAGAGTTAAGTCCATAGGAAAACTTAACCAACCTAACACGGTTAAGCTAGAATGGGAAGGTTAAGGAACACTTAACCAACTTAGCACAGTTAAAGCTAGAATGGGAGGGTTAAGTCCATGGGAATACTTAGCCAAATTAACATGTTGACTAGACTAGAAGGTGGGGTTAAGTAAAGTTAATACACTTAGCCAATTTAACATGTTAATTAGACTAGAGGTTGGGGTTAAGTAATACACTTAGCCAAATTAATATGTTAACTGGACTAGACCATAGGGTTAAGTAAACTTGAACGCTTAACCATCAGAATATGATAAATGAATAGGGTTAAGTAAAAAGCATGAAGGGATAACACTTAACCAGTGTAATAGGATAAGGGAAGAGGGTTAAGATAGCTTGAATCGACTAAATACACTTAATCAACCCAACCTGGCGAGAAAGAAAACTAAGTAGTAGACCTCAGTTGAAAAAGGGACTAAGTAGTAAAACTTAGTTAAGAAAACAAGGAATTTGGAAACTAAGTGGTAAACCTTAGTTAGTAGAACTAAGTAGTAATTCTTAGTATAACACGAAGGAGCAGACATCCATCTGGTTTTAAGAAGGCTCCAACGAATTGGGTTACGAAGCCCGAGGCTTCGAGGGGACGTGAGGGTACTCTTGGTATCCCTCTGTGAGGCTGCAGATGATCATCCTGGGCTCACAGAGGTTAAGGTCTGCATTAGAAGAACCGAGGGTATGCCTTGGTTGCAATATATATGTGGCAACCTAAAGACTAGGATGGACCAGCGTGATTCGGCGAGAAGACGGTAGCCCTGTGATAGCAACTCGTCGTCTACCATCCATCTTGAGTCAATCGAGATACGTGAAGCGGAAAGGCGGAGAACTCCAAAAGACCATAATTGCTATCTGGTTATGGGTGAGGATGGCCATAGGATAGTGGGGCACCAGGGGCCGGCGTATAGTTCTCATTTTACAAAGGGTGCCTTTCATTAGTTGAGGGAGGGGTCAAGTGGGACCATAGCCACTGGAATAAAAACAGACCTTAGCATCTGCATCGGCAGATATCGGAAAGCTCCCGACCGAGTTCTGTATTCCTTGATTTGCCCTGTCACGGGACTCGGACTGCACATTACAGGACATGTGCATCTAGACAAGCGATAACGATTCACGATACATGCGTGGGGAAGTATAGGAACATATACCACTCTAGGTAGTGTGTCCTAGACTTGGGGGCATCGTTCGACAGGTAGCGTAATCCCTAGTTCGACTAGGTGGCATAAACCCTGAACTCGAGAAGCATTCAGCAGATAGCGTAAAACTCTAGTTAAATCTAGAAAGCACTTGATAGGAAAACCCTAGATTTGATCTAGGTAATAAATAATGAATGTATGCCGGAAGGCAATGGAAGATACAGGGATTGGGATCACATTATCGTTACTAGTTGGGACACTAGATAGGCGGTGCAGAGATATAGAAACCAGTATAACAAGGAAATAGCGAAGCGGCGAAAGTATTAGAGCATATCCAGTTTATCTTATCTTAGCATATCTTGTGATTACCTTGTCTAATCTTGTTGACCCTATCGTCATGGTGTAATCTTGTATTCAGTTAATTCATGTCGTTTTGTTTTTCCATGTTCACATGCTAGAAGTTACTGAACTTACTCAGGCTTTATGTCTGACTCTGTTTTTCTTTCGTCTTCTTTTCTTCCGTTCCCCCCCCCCCCAGGTAGTAAAGGCGGGAATAGTTTAGCTCAGGTTAAGTTGGACTGCCACTCTTTCCCAGCTTGAAGATTCGTCGAAGTTTGCTTGGACTCTCTTTTCAGATGCTATGGCTGGCTCTTGCTAAAATCGGGGAATATAAATGTTGTTTTTATGCTTCTTTATTTTGTAAGACAGATGATACTCTGATATTGTAAAGAAACCATTGTACAAACTATTTTATCAATAAGGCAAAGTTTTATTTTCCGCTGTTTAATTTTGTTCTGTCTTGTAATTTATCTGCATCTTTTACCCTAAATGCTCCACAGAACTTAGTGCATTTCCTTTGTGAGTGACACTAACGGACGTGGGGTGTTACACGTGGTATCAGAGCTGAAGGTTACCGGATCAGATAAAAGATTTGAAAAATTATTTTCAAAAGGTTTTTAAAGAAGCATTTTTAAAAGAAAGGATTTGTTTTAAAGGCATATTCCCCAAAGCCATACGCATTGTCTTCTCTTCCTCTATTTGAATTCTTGTCTCCTTCTTTCTTGACTCTCTGGGGCTCCTGGCTTTCTGGGAGGTAACCTCATCAAAGGACGAAGTAGTGCCCGACTTCCATCTAGTAACGACCCGCATTCTACGCATCATAGGATCGTAGAGTATTTATTTCTTTTACATACGAAGTCGTATGGTCATGTAACTTTGGGAGACGACTATTGGGGTCATTTCCCATGTTCATGATTTTTCCCGATTTTTAAATGACCATTTTACCCCTAGTTGGCACTGTTTTGGCCATAACTTTTGACTGGAAAGGAATTTTGACCTGAAACCACTTCCATTGGCTCCGAACGATGGTTTCTCTTTCCGTAGAGTGGTCACATTAGCCAAACGGACTTACCGTTTGGGAGGTATGGCTGAAACAAGTTTCAGATGGTGATAAACAGCTTAGTTGGGCTTAACCGGGTAATTAGCAGCTAGGCCCAAGGGGAATTTCGGGTTTAGAGGTATAGGAGGTCTGATTAGGGTTAGGTTATCACTTTCATTTCAGTTTTGAGCAGCCACAAACCTCTTTGAGATCCTAGCAATGGCTTCCTACATCTAAAACACCCCAAATCACTCTCTAATTGAAGATTAGGCTTAGCAACACCAAATTAAGGAGAAAAAGCACCAAAGCAAGGTTGGAACTGCTGTTAGACATCAGTATTCGCCCCAAATCAGAGGAGTTTCAGTTCTGAGAATTTCATTTGTGGCCAAGGTGAGTGATAGCATCATTTTGGCACTAATTACAGTTAATTAAGGGTAATTAGTGAAGATTAGCGAATTTATACGTAAATAAATTCTGGAAAAATTCTTAAAATTCTAAAATAATGTTTTAAGGCTCTGTTAGAAATTTGAGATAATTTCGATGTGTTTTGTTAATTGTATGCCTAAACATGATTAAGAGTGCCTAAGGGAAAATATGAAGTTTTAGCTACTTTTGATCCATTTTGATTCATTTAAATTGCTGTTTGCTGTGTGTGGTTGCTATTACATGTTGCTATGACCCTATGGTATGTTTCATGATTGATTAGAATAGTTAAATTGCTCGAAAACGTCGTCGAATGGCGTAGAAAGCTCGCTGGAAAGTTGCAGAAGTGTGCAGGCTCCGAACCGGTTCGGATCGGAGAAAGGGGTCGGATCGGACTAGGGAACTGACCAAAGGGAATTCGAACTGGATGAGGACTTGCCACTGGAAGAAGTTTGGCAGGAAGGAAGGCCATTGTTTAGAGTTGGAGTTGGACAGAAGATCGGATCGGAGCGATGGAGCGGATCGGATCGGAGTAAGCTAGGGAGCGGAGCGGATCGGATCGGAAGAGTGATTGGAGGCCAGATCGGATCGACTTGGAGATGCAGGGCTCGGATCGGAAGCAAAGAAGAAATAAGCCAGGAATTGGAGCGCTGGAGGGAAGGATACCAGACCCGACCTGGAGGAGGACCCCGACCCGACCCGAAGTGGACTACCGACCCGAACCAAGCTAGACGAGGACCACCAATCCGAACCGATCAGGAAGGTTATACCGAACCGAACCAAGCTAGACGAGGACCACCAATCCGAACCGATCAGGAAGGTTATACCGAACCGAACCAAGCTAGATGAGGAGCACCGAACCGAACCATACGTGGGCTATTACTACTACGCGATGACTCTTCTGAAGACCCACTCCAATTCGACCAAACCCGAGATGCAAAGGAAGTCCAAATGAGAAGTTAGAGCTTAAGATTCAGATGGGAATCAACGAGTTCACTTCATGGTTGGGCTTTGCTGCGGGACGCGTGCTAAGGAGTTATCGACCCCTATAGCTTTGGACCACTATGGTAGGAGGTACGAAGGCGGATTCAGGGCCATTATGGCATTGGTAGAACCAAGGGCTATGACCAATGAAGTGGGTCATTGAAATGTTTGGTCATGACTCCAAGTGTTTGGCTTGGTCACAGCAGGGTTTCTACAAGTCGGGATTCGTCGTTGCCTCAGTTTGTCTAGTGTCCCAAAGTGGTAGGTGTTGTATGCTTTACGCACTGAGTGAGAAATGTGAGGATGGTTGCTATGGATGATTTGCTTGCTATCATTGTGACATGCACACCCCACCCCCGTATTCTTACACTATTTATTATGGCACCTTGGAGTATTGTACGGTATGTGGTACTAACTCTTTGGTTGCAGGTCCAGGTTCAGGTATGGCTTAGTATACCTGTTATTATTCTGTTTAGATGCTTATCGCTCATACCAGGCTTTATGTCTGACCCAGAGTTTTATGTCTCTTCTTATTACTCTGGGTGCTCACACGAGCAGACTAGAGACAGGTTAGCTGGTGATGCACGGGTAGATGATCCGGAGACGAGCAGGAGGCTTCCACGTACTATATACATAATATTCTCCCTGTGTTGTTGAAGATCACTGCTTGGGCATTGTTGGTGTATCTTCCATTTTAGCTTTCTTTTGTTTAGAGACAGTAAATTTGGAAAGTTGTAATAAGCTGTATTTGGATTTCCGCTGCTTTGAGATTGATGTTGGTTTTAGTTATCAGCTTATGCACTGTCTCGCCTGTTTTATGTCAAGTATGTTATTATTATATTTTATTCCATGCGCTGTGAGACATTCTACAGGTTCTTTGATTAGTTCATTCCCTTCTTTCTTTTCTTCTGACGACCGTCTTGTGCTAGTCGGGCATGTGTACAGCGCACTTTTGGAGGAAATGCAGGCTGGTGCGAGGCGGGCCGTCACACTTGGTATCAGAGCTCTAGGTTGCGTAGTTAACCTAGGGAAATTATCAGGGAGAGATAGTATACGTATACGAGAGAGCGTATTTGTGATTATTTTGGTTTTCAAAAGCTATATATATATACTATTAGTAGTATAAGGATGAAGTCGTACTGCACTAGCACCACTATGGAGTCGTTAATCATTTCCTTTTTCAGATTGACGATGAGCCGAGATACTAGAGGTGCTGGTAGGGGAACCAATAATGGGAATGCTGCTGACATGAGGACGATGTTTACTGACCTCATGAGAGAGATGCTTAGAGATGTGCAGAGGGCAGCTCCCAATGGTGGAGATGGTGGTGGTCCAATAGTGCAGACGCCAAGAGTCGACTTCGCCAAGCTGAATAAGGATTATACTAGCCTTGGTGGGAAGCCGTTCCACGGAACGGAGTCGGCTACGGATGTTAAAGATTGGTTGGATAGTTGCGAACGTATCTTCGAGGATTTGGGTATCGAGGATGCGATGAAGAGAAAGCTAGCGTCCCGTCAGCTGCAAGGGCGGGCAATGAATTGGTGGAATGCTATAAAGGCAGCTACTCCCGAAGACCAGATTACTTGGGAGCAGTTTAAGGCTCGCTTTAGTGAGAAGTTCATTCCAGCTGCTCAGAAGTCAATGTTGTTTAAGAAATTCTTGGAGCTCAAGCAGAATGGCAGAGCTGTCTCGGAGTATATTGCTGAATTTGACACTTTGTCAAAATATGGGTTATCTCTTATTGATACTGCCGAGAAAAAGAATGAGAAATTCATAACTGGTTTGGATCAATACTTGGGGGAAAAACTTATTAACCACATCGATGAGACGTTTGAATCGATTGTGGGGAAAGCATTAAGATCAGAAAGTCTCTACCCTAAGCCGAAGACTGAAGTTGCATCCGCAGAAGAGCCAAAGCCACAAGCTAGTGGTGGAGGCAAAGGTGGTTCTCAGAATAAGAGAAAGCAGAATCAGGCTAAGGATGGCCAGAAGAAAAAGAATAAGCAAGATGTGGAGTGCTTCAGCTGTGGTAAGAAGGGCCATTATGCTAGTAATTGTCGGGCCAAGCCAGCGGATAGGAAGTGCTTCAATTGTGGCCAATTGGGACATCACAAGGACAAGTGTCCACAGCCCCCTAAAGAAAAGCAAATGGTGAAAGCATATGCTCTTAATGCTATTCCTTCTTCGTCGAATGCCCCAACTGCGGCGGAGAAGGGTAAGAGTGTCGTCATTTAAGGTATGCTTTCTGTTTATGATGTTCCTGTTAGAGTTTTGTTTGATACCGGAGCTTCCAGTTCTTTCATATCTAGTGACCTGGTAGATAGGTTGGGATTGGAGCCCGAGATTGTCGATAGACCTTTAGTAGTGACGAACCCGATTGGTGGTTCGACTAGTCTTAGCATGATTTGTCGTAATGTGGTTCTATCGAGTCATGGATGCATGTTTGTTTGTGATTGCTTTGTTTTGGGCTTTACTGGGTTTGGCATTATTTTGGGAGTAGATTGGCTCCAAAGATACGGGGTGGTGGTAGACTGTGAGGGCTTGTTGGTGACAGCTAGAGCGGATGATGGGCGGAGGATAGTGTTTGGTGGTCTACCCAGTAAGGGGGTATTGGCTAGTTTTCTAAACTCCCTCGACATTCCGCATAGTGAGTTGTCAGGTTTGCCCGTGGTTGGCCAGTATCCGGATGTTTTCGAAGAAGTGACCGGACTTCCACCACACCGAGAGATTGAATTTCGTATTGATTTGGTAAAAGATGCCAGGCCTATAGTGATGCCACTTCGTCGTATGGCACCAAGAGAGCAGCGAAAGCTCGAGGTGCAAGTCAGCGATCTTTTGAAGAAGGGATTTATCAGAAGGAGTGTTTCTGAATGGGGAGCACCAGTTGTGTTTGCTACCAAGGCGGATGGTTCCCTTCGTTTGTGTGTAGACTACCGCGAGTTGAATAAAGTGACGAGGAAGAACAAGTATCCTCTACCGCGGATAGATGATTTGTTTGATCAGTTGAGTGGCGCGAGAGTATTTTCTCAGTTGGATCTCGCGACAGGTTTTCATCAGCTTAGAGTGGAAGCTGAGAGTATAGCTAAAACGGCATTTCGGACGCCGTCTGGATTCTATGAATGGTTGGTTATGCCATTTGGGCTGACTAATGCCCCGGCATATTTTGTGGACCTTATGAATAGGGTATTCAGAGATCAGCTGAATAAGTCTGTCCTTGTGTTCGTTGATGATATTTTGGTCTATTCGAGGACAGAGGAAGAACACAAGGAACATTTAAGAGTAGCGATGGAGGTGTTGAGAAAACACCAATTGAAAGCAAAGTTTTCTAAGTGTCACTTCTGGAAGAGGGAAGTGAGGTTCTTGGGTCATGTTGTATCAGAGAATGGTATTGCCGTGGACCCGGCGAAGGTGGCTACGGTACAGGATTGGCCTACGCCCAAGAATGCAACAGATGTAAGGAGTTTCTTGGGGTTAGCGGGATATTATCGTAAGTTTATCCAAGGTTTCTCCAAGATAGCAGCACCGTTGACCCAGTTGACCAAGAAGAATCAAGCTTTTGTCTGGGATGAAAGGTGCGAGAATGCGTTCAGAAGTCTAAAGGACAAGTTGACAAGCGCACCGGTGTTAGTCATTCCTGGGGGGGAGGAAGAGATGACGGTATACACGGATGCATGTGGTACCGGACTGGGTGCTGTATTGATGCAAGGCGGTAGGGTTGTAGCTTATGCAAGTCGGCAATTGAAACCGCACGAGAGAAGATACCCTACCCATGATTTAGAGTTGGCAGCGATCGTGTTCGCGTTAAAGATGTGGAGACACTATCTCTTGGGAGAAAGATTTGAGCTGTTTACAGATCATAAGTCGTTAAAGTATCTATTCTCCCAGAGGGATTTAAATCTCCGTCAGCAGAGATGGTTAGAGTTCTTAGCTTCCTATGATTTTGACATCGCATACACACCAGGAAAGGGCAATGCGGTGGCTGATGCATTGAGTAGAAGACATGCCAGCTTAGGGGCTATGTTCCTTGAATGGAAGCAACTGGAGTTTATCGCGGGGTTTGATTTCAGACCAAAGTGCGAATTGGATCCAGAAATGTTAGCAAGTTTGACGATCAGACCCACTTTGATTGAGCGGATCGGCTCTAGTCAGAGGGACGATCCTAACCTATTGGAAATCATCTCCAAGTTAGAAATGGGTATCGATGAGGAGGTGAACAAGTATGGGCTTGATCGAGATAGATGGCTTAGAAAGAATGGAAAGCTTGTTGTACCCAATGTCAGTGGATTGAGGGATGAAGTGCTTAGAGAATGTCATCACTCAAAGCTGACTATACACCCCGGTGGTAATAAGATGTATCGAGATATGAAGCAGACTTACTACTGGGAAGGGATGAAAAGAGACGTTGGGAAGTTTATATCCAAGTGCATGAATTGCCAGCTAGTTAAAGCTGAGCAAAAGAAGCCTAGTGGGTTGTTACAGCCCTTAGAAATTCCCGAATGGAAATGGGAGCAAGTCTCGATGGATTTCATCGATGGTTTACCAAGAACTAGATCGGGATATGACAGCATTTGGGTAATTGTAGACCGACTGACTAAAAGTGCAAGGTTTATACCAGTCAAATCGACAAGAACGGCAGCTAAGTTAGCAGAATTGTATATGAAGTGGGTAGTGAGATTTCATGGAGTACCTAAAGGCATTGTGAGCGACCGAGACCCGTTGTTTACTAGTGGGTTTTGGAAGAGCTTACAAGAGGCTCTAGGGTCAGAGTTACATCTCAGTACCGCATATCATCCTCAGACCGACGGTCAGACGGAGAGGGTGAACCGTATTTTAGAAGATCTCTTGAGAGCATGTATATTGGATTTTGGTGGATCATGGGATGACCATTTGCATCTAGTTGAGTTTGCATATAATAATAGCTACCAATCCAGCATCGGTATGGCTCCATTTGAAGCTTTGTATGGAAGACCGTGCAACTCACCATCATGTTGGATAGAGACTGGCGAGAAGTTTATGCTTGGACCAGATGTGGTGAGGGAAACTTCAGATAAAATCAAGACCATTCAACAACGAATGAAGGTTGCCCAAGATAGACAGAAGAGTTATGCTGATAAGAGGCGAAGGGACTTAAAATTCTCCGTTGGCGACTTGGTGTTTGTCAAGATTTCTCCGTTGAAGAGCGTAATACGATTTGGCAGGAGAGGCAAGTTGGCACCAAGGTTTGTTGGCCCATTCCCTGTTCTTGAATTAGTCGGGAATTTGGCATATAGAATTGACTTACCAGAGAAGATGGCGGGAGTTCATAACGTATTTCATGTTTCCCAACTAAGGAAGTTCGTTCACGACTCAGATATGACTATTTCACCTGATCAGTTAGAGGACTTCGAAGTAGAACCCGAGGCGGTTGGGAACCGCAAGCCGGCCCGTATTGTCGAGTACGACATGAAGCAACTTCGAAGGAAGGCGGTGAAGCTAGTCAAGGTACAGTGGAGCGAGGACGAGAGTGATTGTACTTGGGAAACAGAGGAGGACGTAAGGAAGAAGTATCCAGAACTCTTTGTCTGGTAAGATTTTGACTTCGATTTAGTTTTTCCGCATGCTAGGATAGGTTTGTTTGCTTGTTTTGCATGTTTGATTGTTGTTATATGTGGTTGTTAGGCATGCGGGATCCTGTGTATGTTTTGGGGTTAAGGAATTTCGTTGACGAAATTTCTTAAGGGGGGGAGAGTGTAACGACCCGCATTCTACGCATCATAGGATCGTAGAGTATTTATTTCTTTTACATACGAAGTCGTATGGTCATGTAACTTTGGGAGACGACTATTGGGGTCATTTCCCATGTTCATGATTTTTCCCGATTTTTAAATGACCATTTTACCCCTAGTTGGCACTGTTTTGGCCATAACTTTTGACTGGAAAGGAATTTTGACCTGAAACCACTTCCATTGGCTCCGAACGATGGTTTCTCTTTCCGTAGAGTGGTCACATTAGCCAAACGGACTTACCGTTTGGGAGGTATGGCTGAAACAAGTTTCAGATGGTGATAAACAGCTTAGTTGGGCTTAACCGGGTAATTAGCAGCTAGGCCCAAGGGGAATTTCGGGTTTAGAGGTATAGGAGGTCTGATTAGGGTTAGGTTATCACTTTCATTTCAGTTTTGAGCAGCCACAAACCTCTTTGAGATCCTAGCAATGGCTTCCTACATCTAAAACACCCCAAATCACTCTCTAATTGAAGATTAGGCTTAGCAACACCAAATTAAGGAGAAAAAGCACCAAAGCAAGGTTGGAACTGCTGTTAGACATCAGTATTCGCCCCAAATCAGAGGAGTTTCAGTTCTGAGAATTTCATTTGTGGCCAAGGTGAGTGATAGCATCATTTTGGCACTAATTACAGTTAATTAAGGGTAATTAGTGAAGATTAGCGAATTTATACGTAAATAAATTCTGGAAAAATTCTTAAAATTCTAAAATAATGTTTTAAGGCTCTGTTAGAAATTTGAGATAATTTCGATGTGTTTTGTTAATTGTATGCCTAAACATGATTAAGAGTGCCTAAGGGAAAATATGAAGTTTTAGCTACTTTTGATCCATTTTGATTCATTTAAATTGCTGTTTGCTGTGTGTGGTTGCTATTACATGTTGCTATGACCCTATGGTATGTTTCATGATTGATTAGAATAGTTAAATTGCTCGAAAACGTCGTCGAATGGCGTAGAAAGCTCGCTGGAAAGTTGCAGAAGTGTGCAGGCTCCGAACCGGTTCGGATCGGAGAAAGGGGTCGGATCGGACTAGGGAACTGACCAAAGGGAATTCGAACTGGATGAGGACTTGCCACTGGAAGAAGTTTGGCAGGAAGGAAGGCCATTGTTTAGAGTTGGAGTTGGACAGAAGATCGGATCGGAGCGATGGAGCGGATCGGATCGGAGTAAGCTAGGGAGCGGAGCGGATCGGATCGGAAGAGTGATTGGAGGCCAGATCGGATCGACTTGGAGATGCAGGGCTCGGATCGGAAGCAAAGAAGAAATAAGCCAGGAATTGGAGCGCTGGAGGGAAGGATACCAGACCCGACCTGGAGGAGGACCCCGACCCGACCCGGAGGAAGACACCGACCCGACCCGAAGTGGACTACCGACCCGAACCAAGCTAGACGAGGACCACCAATCCGAACCGATCAGGAAGGTTATACCGAACCGAACCAAGCTAGACGAGGACCACCAATCCGAACCGATCAGGAAGGTTATACCGAACCGAACCAAGCTAGATGAGGAGCACCGAACCGAACCATACGTGGGCTATTACTACTACGCGATGACTCTTCTGAAGACCCACTCCAATTCGACCAAACCCGAGATGCAAAGGAAGTCCAAATGAGAAGTTAGAGCTTAAGATTCAGATGGGAATCAACGAGTTCACTTCATGGTTGGGCTTTGCTGCGGGACGCGTGCTAAGGAGTTATCGACCCCTATAGCTTTGGACCACTATGGTAGGAGGTACGAAGGCGGATTCAGGGCCATTATGGCATTGGTAGAACCAAGGGCTATGACCAATGAAGTGGGTCATTGAAATGTTTGGTCATGACTCCAAGTGTTTGGCTTGGTCACAGCAGGGTTTCTACAAGTCGGGATTCGTCGTTGCCTCAGTTTGTCTAGTGTCCCAAAGTGGTAGGTGTTGTATGCTTTACGCACTGAGTGAGAAATGTGAGGATGGTTGCTATGGATGATTTGCTTGCTATCATTGTGACATGCACACCACACCCCCGTATTCTTACACTATTTATTATGGCACCTTGGAGTATTGTACGGTATGTGGTACTAACTCTTTGGTTGCAGGTCCAGGTTCAGGTATGGCTTAGTATACCTGTTATTATTCTGTTTAGATGCTTATCGCTCATACCAGGCTTTATGTCTGACCCAGAGTTTTATGTCTCTTCTTATTACTCTGGGTGCTCA
The DNA here is from genome assembly GCA_030737875.1 of Allium sativum. Lineage (NCBI taxonomy): Eukaryota > Viridiplantae > Streptophyta > Magnoliopsida > Asparagales > Amaryllidaceae > Allium > Allium sativum. The sequence goes on from CM060909.1 coordinate 458,833,294, forward strand.
CACGAGCAGACTAGAGACAGGTTAGCTGGTGATGCACGGGTAGATGATCCGGAGACGAGCAGGAGGCTTCCACGTACTATATACATAATATTCTCCCTGTGTTGTTGAAGATCACTGCTTGGGCATTGTTGGTGTATCTTCCATTTTAGCTTTCTTTTGTTTAGAGACAGTAAATTTGGAAAGTTGTAATAAGCTGTATTTGGATTTCCGCTGCTTTGAGATTGATGTTGGTTTTAGTTATCAGCTTATGCACTGTCTCGCCTGTTTTATGTCAAGTATGTTATTATTATATTTTATTCCATGCGCTGTGAGACATTCTACAGGTTCTTTGATTAGTTCATTCCCTTCTTTCTTTTCTTCTGACGACCGTCTTGTGCTAGTCGGGCATGTGTACAGCGCACTTTTGGAGGAAATGCAGGCTGGTGCGAGGCGGGCCGTCACAATAGCCGTAGTTGTTTTACTTACGGCCAGTCTTCTTTCAAGTTTATAGGGTTTTTCCGTGCGATAGAGGCAACTTTCGAGAGATTTGCCAACATGGTTACACGCGGAAGTTTGGCAAAGGAGCACGACCCAAGGATGAGGAAATTATGGATGTAGACTTGGCTCACGAAGGAGGAAGGGATTATAAAACCTAACAAGAGCAAGTATCTTTACTATGGTATGATAGGACATATACTTAAGGACAAGGACAAGAACGAGGACGAGATTTTCAGAAGGACAAGTACATGCTTTCTCCACCAAGCGCACCTAGGAGAAAGGTGGTCCGGTTGGAAGAGTCTTGTTTTCTGTTCGTACTATTTCCTTAGGTTCCAGCGCTTCTTAATTGTTCATACCCACTGCCATAGTTGAGTCTCTGCACCATAGTACGTGTATAGTAGAAAGATCCCACTAGAGTCTCAAATCCAATTGGTGGTCCGACCAGTTTTTGGTTAGTAGGGATTTGAGGATAGCTATCGAGTTTGCTTATATCATCTCACGTAGATCGTCTAAATTCGGTGAAGATATTCCTTGGGTGCTTGTCTGATATTGGTTTAGGCCTTTGGGGCTTGTACTTGAGGAATGTCGAGTTCGGTTTGGATGGTTTGCGTGAAAGATGAATAGTTGTGGTAGGTACTCTAAAAAGTACGGAGTGATCTTTTGACTCTCATAGTTATGGCGTGATGGATAAGCTAAGAGGGAGGCCTCTAATCATCTTAGTACATATACTTGGCGCCGTGATTGACATCTGTTTATTTTGGAAATGGAGATTAGGAACTTCACAATCGTGAAGATAAATTGGTTAAGATACGGTGGAGTAAAGCTCAAGAAGGCTAGATACTAGCAACATGCCCTTTTTCCTTAAGGGTGCATCCTTGATTTCTCTGTTTAGGAGCTTTACGCGTAGTTGTTTCTCTCTTTCCAAAGTATATCCTCTCGGTCGTATCTGCGATCCTTAGGTAGAAGCCAATGGATGTAAACATGTATTTGAAACATGTTATGGTTGAATGGTTGCAAGTGGTTGCAAATGGTTGCTCGTGGATGCATATGCATACGTATTAGGCACTAGATCAAGTTTGGACGCTCTCATATTGCATTTACATATATGCATTTGTTTATAAGTTGAACTTGATATGATATCATATGGACGTTGCATATGGATGAATGGCTGTGCACGCATGTAGTATTTACATGACTAGGGATGTTTGCATGCATGATTGGACGCATGGCACTAACATGATTTGCATTAAGGAGGTCAACTGAATCAGTAGACCGCCTGATTTTGCATTAGATAGAGACATATACACACACTATGCATATGAACATGAAAGCATTAGAAATCTTTTAAGGACAATGAATGCCTGTGATTGAATGGTTGAGTAGATGGGTGGTTGGATGGTAGGACACATTCTTCCTAACTTGAAGATTTCGGGGACGAAATCCTTTTAAGTGGGGGAGAATGTAACACCTCGTAATTCTGCGACATTAAGATTCTCAAATTAAAGTATAATTAATTTTTAAAAGAAAAATTAAAAGAAAAAGATCCATGCAGTTGTTTAATTTAAGTATTGTAACTAACATGAAAAAAAAGAGGTAAGGAGAGAACAATAATTATTATTGTTCTAAGACTTATTAACAAAAGCCTCTGTAGCTCAGTTGGTTAAGGCATTGGATTGGTAGCATGGAGGTCGGAGGTTCGAACCTCGGCGGCGGCATAATTTTTTATCATTGTTTTAGAGAGGGCCAACTAAACATGCAAATATATGTACGTATACAAATTCAAAATTTGGAAGGATAAGAACGTACGTATAAGGAAATAAAGAAAAAATATATATATACATATGAGAAATATAAATATATATATATATACAAAAATATATGTATACGAAAGATAAAATTCAAGATAAGGCTACAGTCAATGAAATATGGCAACATCATTTGAATTTTGAAAATAAAATGAAAGTTGTGCGTATATATATATACGCGTAAAATGGTCGTTAGAGGAATTGTATACATATAAGAATATTTCATGTGAATAAAACAGTTAAATAAATTCCAGAAATTCAAAAGTTTGAAAATCAAACTTTTACGCCAAAATAGCTTGTGGGACCCAATGCTGACTCAGCACTGCGTGTATGATAAGGTTTGGCTAGATTCATCTACGTACCTGGACTATTTTCTTAACTAGGTTCAATGCTGACTCAGCGCTGCTTGTACGATAAGGTCTTGAGCAGCTATATAAACAGTTCTAGTCTTCATTCTCTTTGCACCAATTCTCTTCTATCCTTATGCTGCTAAGATTCATGGCTTCTTCCCCTCTTCTAAATTTTCTTAAATAAATAAAATAAAATATGATTCAAGACGAGGAGATGCTGCTAAAAGACTTTTAAGGAGGGATTCAAATCAAAGTTTCAAGTGAAGAATTCAAAGGCTAGCTCAAACAAGTTTCAAGCAACGACGCACGAATCATAGCCACGCTTTCCTTCTTTTCTAGATCTATTTTCTGTAAGTTGGTTATTTCTAGATCTGAATATTTTGTTTTATTTGTGACATGAAATTAAAGGAATATGCCAAGTCTCTCTCTCTCTTCGAATCTGTGTTTATACTCTTGGACTGAATTAAGAACTGTTATGATTCGAGGACAAATAAGACTGTAACCGTGATTATGACTATAGAACTGTGACCTTTGAAAGCATATGCCTTTGGACTATGACATAAGCCTTTGATTTTGGGACATATAAACATTGCCTATGACAATGACTTAGGACTATGGGAATTATTTTCCCTTTTGGACTATGAACATCGCCTATATTGCCTATGACCATGGACATTACTTATGACTAAGAACATAAGCCTTTGAATTAGACATAAACTATTGCTTATGACATAAGGAGGACAATTGTGATTTTGACACCCATGATTCATGATTAGGAAAATATTGCTTTAGTTTGGTGATTGTGAAATTGGGTCTAAACCCAATTATTTATTCTACCTGTTCCTTGGTTTTTTCTTTGGTTTTAAGACAGTGGGAATTTACCTATTAAGTTAGGTCTACCCATGTTCTTGAACCTATTTTGCCCATTCTTTGGTTTTAAGACAGTGGGAATTTACCTATTTAGTTAGGTCTACCCATATTCTTGAACCTACATTGTTATCCAAACCTTTTTATGTCAATTATTCCTTCTTGTCATTTTGATTCATTCCCTTTTTATCTACGAATCTAGATTTATTTATAATCTAGGTTGAATCACGATTATTCGAACGGTGGGAATGCGATTATGGGAAAAACATGGAAATGAATATGAACGTAATTGTAAACTTGGAAATTGGCATAATTTGGAATATGTATTATGACATGCATATTAAAATGAAAACGGGGAAATTTGACATGGATTAGGGAATATGTGATTTTGACATATTAAATTTAGCGTTAGTAAGTAAGCTAAATTTTAGGCATAAAATGTAAACTAGAAAAATAATTCTAGTTTTGCCATAAATTGTGAATTAGGATGTTAAACCAAGATTGGGTTAATTAAGGTTGATTTGGAATAAGTATATTAGCACAATTTTGAATTTATTCATAATTGTGAGCAATTGTCATGTTTAGAATAAATTATGGTTAGCGACACTAAATTTGGTATAATTTACATACCAAAAAAGTATAAATATGATAAATAAGAGAGAATGGGCCATAATAATAAATGTGACAATGTACATTAAAAGAGTAGTAATGAAATAAGTAAATTAGGAGTAATTTACTTATAGAATTCGTCATAAATGTTAAATTGTTCATTTACCACAAAATATGTAACTTGGTTAAGTTTTGGCCATAAATTATAAACTAGGATATTTAATCTAGTTTCGGCAATGAAATAGGAAATGGCCTAAACTGCATGTTGGGTTAGGACTTGGGCCTAGAATATAAGTATACTAGTAGGCTTGACAAATAAATATAGGCCAAATTTGTCTAAAAAGGGGAAATTGGATTTTGAAATAAATTGTTAACAATTTATAAATAAAAGAAAAGTATTTTGATAACATCCCTTTTTATAACACATAGACCAGAAGGTTCTAGGGTGACAGAGAGGATAGTGTCTAGGCTTGGGTTTGGAAAATACAAGTTTCCTGCCCTCCCTGGCTATCCCTAACTGATCCGAAGGACGGGATGGTTGTTTTCAAAACCAGATTTGGAAATTAATCAAAAACCCTTTGAACTTAGAAAACATGAATATGCCTAACCCGAGGTTAGACTGAGTTGCGGTGTAAACCTGCCCGGAACCGACCGGCACATCCAGTAACCGCAGCAATATCTGTCTAATGTGAGACGTTGTGGCTTTAATTTATTAATTAAAGCTAGAACAAGAATGGGAGAGTTAAGTCCATAGGAACACTTAACCAACCTAACACGATTAAGCTAGAATGGGAAGGTTAAGGAACACTTAACCAACTTAGCACAGTTAAAGCTAGAATGGGAGGGTTAAGTCCATGGGAATACTTAGCCAAATTAACATGTTGACTAGACTAGAAGGTGGGGTTAAGTAAAGTTAATACACTTAGCCAATTTAACATGTTAATTAGACTAGAGGTTGGGGTTAAGTAATACACTTAGCCAAATTAATATGTTAACTGGACTAGACCATAGGGTTAAGTAAACTTGAACGCTTAACCACCAGAATATGATAAATGAATAGGGTTAAGTAAAAAGCATGAAGGGATAACACTTAACCAGTGTAATAGGATAAGGGAAGAGGGTTAAGATAGCTTGAATCGACTAAATACACTTAACCAACCCAACCTGGCGAGAAAGAAAACTAAGTAGTAGACCTCAGTTGAAAAAGGGACTAAGTAGTAAAACTTAGTTAAGAAAACAAGGAATTTGGAAACTAAGTGGTAAACCTTAGTCAGTAGAACTAAGTAGTAATTCTTAGTATAACACGAAGGAGCAGACATCCATCTGGTTTTAAGAAGGCTCCAACGAATTGGGTTACGAAGCCCGAGGCTTCGAGGGGACGTGAGGGTACTCTTGGTATCCCTCTGTGAGGCTGCAGATGATCATCCCGGGCTCACAGAGGTTAAGGTCTGCATTAGAAGAACCGAGGGTATGCCTTGGTTGCAATATATATGTGGCAACCTAAAGACTAGGATGGACCAGCGTGATTCGGCGAGAAGATGGTAGCCCTGTGATAGCAACTCGTCGTCTACCATCCATCTTGAGTCAATCGAGATACGTGAAGCGGAAAGGCGGAGAACTCCAAAAGACCATAATTGCTATCTGGTTATGGGTGAGGATGGCCATAGGATAGTGGGGCACCAGGGGCCGGCGTATAGTTCTCATTTTACAAAGGGTGCCTTTCATTAGTTGAGGGAGGGGTCAAGTGGGACCATAGCCACTGGAATAAAAACAGACCTTAGCATCTGCATCGGCAGATATCGGAAAGCTCCCGACCGAGTTCTGTATTCCTTGATTTGCCCTGTCACGGGACTCAGACTGCACATTACAGGACATGTGCATCTAGACAAGTGATAACGATTCACGATACATGCGTGGGGAAGTATAGGAACATATACCACTCTAGGTAGTGTGTCCTAGACTTGGGGGCATCGTTCGACAGGTAGCGTAATCCCTAGTTCGACTAGGTGGCATAAACCCTGAACTCGAGAAGCATTCAGCAGATAGCGTAAAACTCTAGTTAAATCTAGAAAGCACTTGATAGGAAAACCCTAGATTTGATCTAGGTAATAAATAATGAATGTATGCCGGAAGGCAATGGAAGATACAGGGATTGGGATCACATTATCGTTACTAGTTGGGACACTAGATAGGCGGTGCAGAGATATAGAAACCAGTATAACAAGGAAATAGCGAAGCGGCGAAAGTATTAGAGCATATCCAGTTTATCTTATCTTAGCATATCTTGTGATTACCTTGTCTAATCTTGTTGACCCTATCGTCATGGTGTAATCTTGTATTCAGTTAATTCATGTCATTTTGTTTTTCCATGTTCACATGCTAGAAGTTACTGAACTTACTCAGGCTTTATGTCTGACTCTGTTTTTCTTTCGTCTTCTTTTCTTCCGTTCCCCCCCCCCCAGGTAGTAAAGGCGGGAATAGTTTAGCTCAGGTTAAGTTGGACTGCCACTCTTTCCCAGCTTGAAGATTCGTCGAAGTTTGCTTGGACTCTCTTTTCAGATGCTATGGCTGGCTCTTGCTAAAATCGGGGAATATAAATGTTGTTTTTATGCTTCTTTATTTTGTAAGACAGATGATACTCTGATATTGTAAAGAAACCATTGTACAAACTATTTTATCAATAAAGCAAAGTTTTATTTTCCGCTGTTTAATTTCTGTCTGTCTTGTAATTTATCTGCATCTTTTACCCTAAATGCTCCACAGAACTTAGTGCATTTCCTTTGTGAGTGACACTAACGGATGTGGGGTGTTACAACGGTGTTATCGGTAAAATTAATTACCATTTCACGTTCAAATCTAATTAAAGATTTAACTATCGCTTTGGAGCAAAACTGGTGATACTCCACTCTCGATCACTTTTCAGGTTTTATAATTTAAATTATCAATTCACATTTTAATCTAATTAAAGATTCATTAAAACTCCACTTAGTTTTAATCTTTTCAAAAATCAACATCTTGCCTTTAACTGGGGTAAAGAACCAATGTCATCTAAAACACGATTCACGGTAAACCCAAATCACATTTGATATTAAATACAAGGCTCTGAATAGAAAATATATCGTCTTGTATTCAATATCAAATTCTGAAACCAACATATATCGTATTGGAAATAACGATATGAAATATATCTTTCAAATTCCCATAACAATATCTGTACAGTCACGAAATCCAACATCGAGATATCCCGAAGATAATTTCGATTCAACTCCAGTCCAATCCACGTATTGGGAATATTGATTATTTTTAAAATCACTTTCAAATTCAATTTATTTATTTCAAAAATAAATTGATTTTAGTCCTAGTTCAAAACTAGTTCATTTCAATAAAAATCTATTTTTATCTAAGGAATTTTCCAGCCCAATTCTTTCCAATTCACATATTATGATTTTACACAAATTATCAATATTTTTAAAAAATTTATCAAGGCCCGTACAGTCGATTTCCATCAACGGCTATCGAACTGCACTTACAGCGACCTTTTCTGAAATTGATTTGAACATAATTCCAAATCCAACCGTTAGATTTCAAATTTCTAATATTCATTGGAAAGTTTTTTTCGATACGAACCCAACGGTTCCGGTTTTAGGAGAATCCGACGGTCGGATCTCCCGTAATGTCCGTTTGAAATAAATGGTCGAAATTCACGAACTGCCGCGGCGCGGCGCGTTCTATTCAGGCCATTATATTATATATATAATATATATAATATATATTTCGTCGATTTCTATTTAAAACGAATTTTATAAATCGTTTTAAATTCGTTTCTAAAACAATTCAACTCGAATTTATTTCCACTTTATTTAATTCGAATTCAAATTCGTTTCAATTCAAATTCAAATTCGTTTCAATTCAAATTGATTTCAATTTAATTTCAATTCGAATTCAATTAAATTTCAGTTCGTTTTCAATTCAACTTGAATTTGTTTTATATTCAGTTCCATTCGAAGTCCTTTTATATTCAATTCAAATTCGTTTTCTTTTCAATTCGAATTCGCTATAATATTCATTTCAATTTGAATAAAATCGATATAAATATCGTTCACGTCGAAATAACGCATCTCTAATCAACACGGCTTTATATTTTTCAAAACTCCTTTATTCTATCCAACAAATGAATATTTATCCCATTCAACACATGAATCTATATTGCTTTCAACACACGACTAATCTCAACACATGAGTACTGTCAACACATCACTATTTTTGTTATGTAAAATATTTTATAAAACTATGGTATCTATCCTTTGATTTTCAATTAGACTTCAACCGTAAAGTAGTTCTAATTTTAAATATGATAAAGATGTGAATTTTATTATATAAAATATTTCACTCAACACATGAACATCGTCAACACATGACTATTTTTATATTCAACACATGAATTTTCTTTTATAATATTCCTTATTTTCCCGATTGGAATGAGGCCCAATCAATCACCATATAATGTTAATTATATGGATTTTCATACATTACACGTATATAATAGCATTGAAGAACAATCAATCATCAACCAAAGTGCACTACACTGTATAAGCATCAAATATAGATATCTGACGCTTATAACAGCCTGTCAATCGACCGATCGACATATTTAATCAATCAGGATGAGTGAACTTCAAATTTCATCCCAACACCCGTGTGGGGTTTCAAACAATCAAACACAGATTTTAGTTGTGCAGTTGGGCGACGTGTAAAATTTATCGACCCAATCGATATCAGTCAAATCAGTGTATATAAACAAATCGGCCGATTTGTTTATAAATATTCATTTATTCACTTTCACGTTAAAATTATATTTTTAACGATAAAACAATTTATTTTAACACATGAATTTCTATTAGTTCATTTATTCAATAAAATGATATTTTTATTTTTCTAACATATTTTGGGAAATTTCGGCGGCATAACGGCACGATACTAGAAACGGGACGAGGCCTAGCCTTATCCCCGGTCTAGTGAAGGCCCACGCCATTCACACATCAATTAAATCCATTCTATTCACCAAACAATTCAATTTCAAATCAAATCATCTAACTAATCTATGCAACCAAACAAACAAGTCCATGGTCTGTGGACGATTGTGTCGGGTGCTACTAAGCACCGTCTGCATCCTAGTATATATATATATAACTAGAAAAAGAAGTTTAGAGTGAGAAGTTCTCACCGAGCTATCCAATCATCTCGACACTTCATTTATAGAAGTCTTCTTCATTCTCGCCTTTTTATCATCTTCGTTTGCCCGTAGCCACTACATATATAAAAATCACACATTTTTATATTTTGATGCCTTTAAAATAAAAATCACATTTTTATTTGTTTACTTTCAATTTAAAAAAATCATATTTCTATAATCACCTCATATATATATAAATCGAATTTTTACTTCGATGTTTTCTATATAAAGCTCTCGCCTTTTTAAATATAAAGATTTCGCCTTTATAAAAATGGAGTTTCGCCTTTATAAAAATAAAGTTTCGCCTTTATAAAAATAAAGTTTCGCCTTTATAAAAATAAAGTTTCGCCTTTATTAACATTAAAATATCGTCTTTTTATTTTTAAAGATTTTACCTTTTCAATTTCATCCCTATAGAAATCACATTTTATTTTGCTACCTATAAAAAGATGATATTTTTAATATTCCTAACATGTAAAAATTATATTTTTAGAATTTTATAAATATAGAAATCATATTTCTATTATTAAAAATCACTTCTTTTCCTCTCTTAGCTAATGAACAAATAAAAATCTTAGCTTGTTCATAAAAATCAACTCTTTGTTTATTCTAAATTCTTGTCTTTTTATATTTTCTTCAAAATCAAGTCTCTTACATTTAGAAATCAAATCCTTTATGACAGTAAAAATCAATCCTAAATCATAATGGTTCATACAAAATTTTAATAGCAAAAATAAATAAATACTAACTAATAGAAGACTTACAGTGTTTTTTTTATAAGAGGGAGGGGGTTCGACAGTCGAGCGGAGGCCGAGGGAGGGGCGTTTGGGGTCGGCGGTGGTGGCCAGCGGGGTGGAGGAGGTCGGGGTTGTCGGCTAGGGTTTCAGGCGGGAAGGGGTGCGGTTGCTGGCGCGATGTGGGTTGCGCGCAGGGGAGGGGAGTGGCGAGGCGGAGGAAGAAGGAGGAGGAGAAGAAGAAGGCGGCGGCGCGGCGTCGCTGGGGGGGGGGGGGCGATGTGGCGGCGGCGGCTCTCCCCCCCGTCGCCCTCGTCTCTTTTTTTTATATACTGAATCGGGAAAGAAGAAGAAAAAAGGGGGGCTTTTATAAAAGTTATATTATTTAATTTATTTATTTTTAATTGCAAAAAGTTGACTTTCACAAACGACCTCTAAACGAGGTCCACCGCCTGTCGTCCTTAGCGTATTACCCTCATTCCGAACACAATGGGATATATATCGCAAGCTGATTCAGCTGTTTCGATTAGTTTTCGTCAAAATCAACATATAACTCTATATATTGAATTTGAACGCGCATTTCAATTTACCGGGGTCACATACTAACTCTAAAAATTGCAGAAAAATATTTTCTAGCTTCGTATTGACGATACGGTCCTAACAAAACTAGTTTCGTCAAATTCTGAGACCGTTGGAAAAATGGCCAATTTCCAGTCGATTAAAATCAACTGAAACTGGTCAAACGCGTTTTCCTTTGCCACGCTCACATATTGATTCGCAAAATTACGAAATTTGAAACCTAGCAATAATTTGACACTGCGGATCCAACAAAAGTGGTTTCGTCGAAATCCGAGGTCGTTTGCAAAATGTCCATTTTTAAGGGCCTGAATTCCATAGCGACTATTCAGAATTTTCAACAGGACATATCTTTTGATCCCCGCTATGAAAATTTGATTTTTCGGATTCGTTGGAAAGATATTATCAATTAGACCCTAATGTTTTTGGTTTCACTAAAATCCGGATTGTTTTGCACCCGGTACATTCAATTGAAGTTTGAAATCGAATTATCGAACTACCGCGCCATTTTCAATTCTATTTATAATTATATATAAATATTTATATTCTAACGACGACGTATATAATATATACGTCGAATTATATTCAAAATAAATTTCACGTCGATTTTATTTAAAATAATCTATTTTAAATGTTCAAAATTCGCTAAAATTGCCAAAATAAAAATTTTAAACTGGCCCAGATTTTCGGGTTATTACAATCTCTCCCACTTAAAACTTTTCATCCCCGAAAAGGAACAAAGTCGAAAGTGGTTTGATCAATCAACTCTACGTTCGATTTGGCTTCCATTCTCTAACTTTTCAGTTTCTGAGAATTTTCAAATTCTTCAAAAATTTGGCTAACACCCTAAATTTTCGAAAAATTTCGCCATAACCTCCCCTGCACCGGGAGCATCGGGGAATTTCAAATAGCTTCCCAGGTCCTTCTAATCTCAAAAAGAAAAAGAAAAAGCCAAGCGGCTAGCCAATAGGCTCATAAAATCATCATCACCCAAACAAAACAGTAAATTATGTAGTAAACATGTACCTATTTGTCGGGCAAACAAATTTTATTCTCTGCTCTAGCCTCCTTGCTATGACCTGTTCAATGTAAGAACAAGTATATGCAAGCAAATGCGACCAAATTTCAATACAGTTCAATATTTGATTCAATTAGGCTAAATGATTAAAAATTAGCAAACAAATAGGCAAACAACACAAACATCAATCAATTAGTGGATTAGAATTTCAAATTCATAATTTTGATATATATACAGAAAATCATGTTTTTGATGCCAATTCACAACAATGTGTTCTAACTATATTAGTTTTGGTTCTCACACCAGCCTAATGGAAATATATAGAAGTCACACCTTCGAAACACGAACATAAATACTGATGATGTGGCCACATCACCAGAATTATCCCCGGGTGTCTAGAATGTGATTCTATATCTATCCAGTATATTAAAACTTCGAATATACGTTCATGACGCGTATACGCGAAATCTTTATATATTGGATTGTCCATATTCAAAATAAATAAATATTCAAATACGTATAAAACGATTTAAATTTTAAAACAAAATTGTTTTCATTTGAAAGATATACTCTTCACACTCGTTCTAGGATACTACTGATCCTATCTCTAACGAGTCATTCTAATTGGATATTACTAATCCAATATCTGATGGATTCTTTCGTATGGTTCTAATGTGTCGTGTTCTCGAGCTCTGTAAACCAAAGCTCTGATACCAAACTGAGACGACTCGAACTTCCCCGTGAAGGAAAGCACGGATAGAATTGAGGACAAGACAAAATAGAACGCAAACAGAAGAACATTTCATCGTTATTACAACAATTCCATCAGATACAAGAATATACAGAGTAAAAATGAATAAATTACATTCGACAAATATCAGAGATTTAAATTACATTTAAATACACCGCAGCAGAAAATAATACAAAAGCACAACTGAAAGTGATACACGGATACAGAGCTTTCCGAGCATCGTTCCAGCTGTAAATCAGGACCCTGTGAATATAAATCTGCAAAACCAAAACTACTAGCTGCCCGTGCGGAAAATAGGGGCACCCAGAGTTTAGGTTAAAACAATAAACTCCAGGTCAGTCATGTGACTGGTGTGAGAACTAAAACAGTTATTAATATTGGTTTTAAAGTTAGGTAAATCAAGGGACCACGCCGTATAACACGGAACGGGTTTCCTCCCAAGAATACCTGCATAGAACAAACATCGCAATGCTTTTTCGAAAAATGAAGCTATTATAAGACCCAGGTCCCATCACACAATGCAACGCAAGCCGGAGGATAGGGTTTTCCCTTATAATAGCCAAACATGCTTGATACGTTTAAAACAAATCATTTGATACTATAATAAGTGTATAGTGTCAAAACAATTTCAATCATAAATATCAATCATAGGCGGCATGGGTACCATCTATCATGTCGCCATACTAGTTCTACAATTAAAACCGCAATATCACGTATTGGAAATTGGATTCCGTCATGAGCCGAGGCAAGGGGCAAGCTCCTCTCCGCGTTCGAGACACTCTAACAATGCCTCAGGACCCCACTCTGATCCTTTGGAACCTCCAAGGCCGGTCCTCTCTTACTTTTGAGGATTAATTATTCCTGAACACACGTTTCCCGGTCCTTACAGACCTATATCCGAGGCGCCTCGTATCCAACAACCACACAGGTGAAAAGTATATAAATGTCAGGGCTGGTAGGTCACTGACACCACCCTAGCTAGAAAGAAACGTCGTGCACTCCTTGGGTCCGTATCCCGTTTTTGACTCATACCGAGGTGTGAGGCTCGCGAATTCACGCTATACACAAAGCTACGCCACACAGGCCGTGCTTTGATCATCCACCACAAGACTTTGCTTTTCAACAGAAGCCCTGATCAATTGCCACTTACGCGTGCCACATTGGCAATTCACTCCATGCGACTGATGTCCATCGATATACAACCTCTGAGCTCGTACGTCTCAGAGAAGGGCGTTAAGCAAGAGAATAAATTCTCCGCCGCCAAACAGATGTATATTTAATAGAGATCAGTCAACACAGAATAAAATCCGATGTCAGACACACACAATCCATTTACAAGTTCGCTCTGGGTCTGAACGAAACCGGAGGTACTTTCCTCGCATATCCATCCATCTCCAAGTACGTCTGGACGATCACCAACTGATTCCCTCATCCTGGGTGTACAGCCCAATCAAGATCATCAGTAATCACCCAAACGATGTGAAGACTTCCGGTCTTCAACCACCGTCTTCATCTTCGACATCTCGTCGAATCGGTTATTCAGAATGGGTATAACCCGGCCTTTCTGAATAACCCACGTATATAATTAACAAATGTTATACAAACACAACGAACGCCTGATTCCAATTCAGAATATTCTTTTATTCACAAAATCACATTCTTAGGGAAAGGTTCCCATTAATTTTATCAAAGATAAATTCTTCTAAATTTATTCTTTAATCTTCCTTTGGATACCATTTCAAACTAGTCGGGATTAACGAACCACACCGAAGTAATTATTTAGTTTATTTCCCAATCCCAACCTATATATCCCATGGAGCAAAACTGGTAATACTCCATATCTAACACCACGGTGTTATCGGTAAAATTAATTACCATTTCACGTTCAAATCTAATTAAAGATTTAACTATCGCTTTGGAGCAAAACTGGTGATACTCCACTCTCGATCACTTTTCAGGTTTTATAATTTAAATTATCAATTCACATTTTAATCTAATTAAAGATTCATTAAAACTCCACTTAGTTTTAATCTTTTCAAAAATCAACATCTTGCCTTTAACTGGGGTAAAGAACCAATGTCATCTAAAACACGATTCACGGTAAACCCAAATCACATTTGATATTAAATACAAGGCTCTGAATAGAAAATATATCGTCTTGTATTCAATATCAAATTCTGAAACCAACATATATCGTATTGGAAATAACGATATGAAATATATCTTTCAAATTCCCATAACAATATCTGTACAGTCACGAAATCCAACATCGAGATATCCCGAAGATAATTTCGATTCAACTCCAGTCCAATCCACGTATTGGGAATATTGATTATTTTTAAAATCACTTTCAAATTCAATTTATTTATTTCAAAAATAAATTGATTTTAGTCCTAGTTCAAAACTAGTTCATTTCAATAAAAATCTATTTTTATCTATTCAAATGTGGAATTTTCCAGCCCAATTCTTTCCAATTCACATATTATGATTTTACACAAATTATCAATATTTTTAAAAAATTTATCAAGGCCCGTACAGTCGATTTCCATCAACGGCTATCGAACTGCACTTACAGCGACCTTTTCTGAAATTGATTTGGACATAATTCCAAATCCAACCGTTAGATTTCAAATTTCTAATATTCATTGGAAAGTTTTTTTCGATACGAACCCAACGGTTCCGGTTTTAGGAGAATCCGACGGTCGGATCTCCCGTAATGTCCGTTTGAAATAAATGGTCGAAATTCACGAACTGCCGCGGCGCGGCGCGTTCTATTCAGGCCATTATATTATATATATATAATATATATAATATATATTTCGTCGATTTCTATTTAAAACGAATTTTATAAATCGTTTTAAATTCGTTTCTAAAACAATTCAACTCGAATTTATTTCCACTTTATTTAATTCGAATTCAAATTCGTTTCAATTCAAATTCGTTTCAATTCAAATTGATTTCAATTTAATTTCAATTCGAATTCAATTAAATTTCAGTTCGTTTTCAATTCAACTTGAATTTGTTTTATATTCAGTTCCATTCGAAGTCCTTTTATATTCAATTCAAATTCGTTTTCTTTTCAATTCGAATTCGCTATAATATTCATTTCAATTTGAATAAAATCGATATAAATATCGTTCACGTCGAAATAACGCATCTCTAATCAACACGGCTTTATATTTTTCAAAACTCCTTTATTCTATCCAACAAATGAATATTTATCCCATTCAACACATGAATCTATATTGCTTTCAACACACGACTAATCTCAACACATGAGTACTGTCAACACATCACTATTTTTGTTATGTAAAATATTTTATAAAACTATGGTATCTATCCTTTGATTTTCAATTAGACTTCAACCGTAAAGTAGTTCTAATTTTAAATATGATAAAGATGTGAATTTTATTATATAAAATATTTCACTCAACACATGAACATCGTCAACACATGACTATTTTTATATTCAACACATGAATTTTCTTTTAAAATATTCCTTATTTTCCCGATTGGAATGAGGCCCAATCAATCACCATATAATGTTAATTATATGGATTTTCATACATCACACGTATATAATAGCATTGAAGAACAATCAATCATCAACCAAAGTGCACTACACTGTATAAGCATCAAATATAGATATCTGACGCTTATAACAGCCTGTCAATCGACCGATCGACATATTTAATCAATCAGGATGAGTGAACTTCAAATTTCATCCCAACACCCGTGTGGGGTTTCAAACAATCAAACACAGATTTTAGTTGTTCAGTTGGGCGACGTGTAAAATTTATCGACCCAATCGATATCAGTCAAATCAGTGTATATAAACAAATCGGCCGATTTGTTTATAAATATTCATTTATTCACTTTCACGTTAAAATTATATTTTTAACGATAAAACAATTTATTTTAACACATGAATTTCTATTAGTTCATTTATTCAATAAAATGATATTTTTATTTTTCTAACATATTTTGGGAAATTTCGGCGGCATAACGGCACGATACTAGAAACGGGACGAGGCCTAGCCTTATCCCCGGTCTAGTGAAGGCCCACGCCATTCACACATCAATTAAATCCATTCTATTCACCAAACAATTCAATTTCAAATCAAATCATCTAACTAATCTATGCAACCAAACAAACAAGTCCATGGTCTGTGGACGATTGTGTCGGGTGCTACTAAGCACCGTCTGCATCCTAGTATATATATATAACTAGAAAAAGAAGTTTAGAGTGAGAAGTTCTCGCCGATAGCTATCCAATCATCTCGACACTTCATTTATAGAAGTCTTCTTCATTCTCGCCTTTTTATCATCTTCGTTTGCCCGTAGCCACTACATATATAAAAATCACACATTTTTATATTTTGATGCCTTTAAAATAAAAATCACATTTTTATTTGTTTACTTTCAATTTAAAAAATCATATTTCTATAATCACCTCATATATATAAAAATCGAATTTTTACTTCGATGTTTTCTATATAAAGCTCTCGCCTTTTTAAATATAAAGATTTCGCCTTTATAAAAATGGAGTTTCGCCTTTATAAAAATAAAGTTTCGCCTTTATAAAAATAAAGTTTCGCCTTTATTAACATTAAAATATCGTCTTTTTATTTTTAAAGATTTTACCTTTTCAATTTCATCCCTATAGAAATCACAGTTTATTTTGCTACCTATAAAAAGATGATATTTTTAATATTCCTAACATGTAAAAATTATATTTTTAGAATTTTATAAATATAGAAATCATATTTCTATTATTAAAAATCGCTTCTTTTCCTCTCTTAGCTAATGAACAAATAAAAATCTTAGCTTGTTCATAAAAATCAACTCTTTGTTTATTCTAAATTCTTGTCTTTTTATATTTTCTTCAAATCAAGTCTCATACATTTAGAAATCAAATCCTTTATGACAGTAAAAATCAATCCTAAATCATAATGGTTCATACAAAATTTTAATAGCAAAAATAAATAAATACTAACTAATAGAAGACTTACAGTGTTTTTTTTTTATAAGAGGGAGGGGGTTCGACAGTCGAGCGGAGGCCGAGGGAGGGGCGTTTGGGGTCGGCGGTGGTGGCCAGCGGGGTGGAGGAGGTCGGGGTTGTCGGCTAGGGTTTCAGGCGGGAAGGGGTGCGGTTGTTGGTGCGATGGGGGTTGCGCGCAGGGGGGGGGGAGTGGCGAGGCGGAGGAAGAAGGAGGAGGAGAAGAAGAAGGCGGCGGCGCGGCGTCGCTGGGGGGGGGGCGATGTGGCGGCGGCGGCTCTCCCCCCCGTCGCCCTCGTCTCTTTTTTTTTTATACTGAATCGGGAAAGAAGAAGAAAAAAGGGGGGGCTTTTATAAAAGTTATATTATTTAATTTATTTATTTTTAATTGCAAAAAGTTGACTTTCACAAACGACCTCTAAACGAGGTCCACCGCCTGTCGTCCTTAGCGTATTACCCCCATTCCGAACACAATGGGATATGTATCGCAAGCTGATTCAGCTGTTTCGGTTAGTTTTCGCCAAAATCAACATATAACTCTATATATTGAATTTGAATGCGCATTTCAATTTACCGGGGTCACATACTAACTCTAAAAATTGCAGAAAAATATTTTCTAGCTTCGTATTGACGATACGGTCCTAACAAAACTAGTTTCGTCGAATTCTGAGACCGTTGGAAAAATGGCCAATTTCCAGTCGATTAAAATCAACTGAAACTGGTCAAACGCGTTTTCCTTTGCCACGCTCACATATTGATTCGCAAAATTACGAAATTTGAAACCTAGCAATAATTTGACACTGCGGATCCAACAAAAGTGGTTTCGTCGAAATCCGAGGTCGTTTGCAAAATGTCCATTTTTAAGGGCCTGAATTCCATAGCGACTATTCAGAATTTTCAACAGGACATATCTTTTGATCCCCGCTATGAAAATTTGATTTTTTGGATTCGTTGGAAAGATATTATCAATTAGATCCTAATATTTTTGGTTTCACTAAAATCCGGATTGTTTTGCACCCGGTACATTCAATTGAAGTTTGAAATTGAATTATCGAACTACCGCGCCATTTTCAATTCTATTTATAATTATATATAAATATTTATATTCTAACGACGACGTATATAATATATACGTCGAATTATATTCAAAATAAATTTCACGTCGATTTTATTTAAAATAATCTATTTTAAATGTTCAAAATTCGCTAAAATTGCCAAAATAAAAATTTTAAACTGGCCCAGATTTTCGGGTTATTACAGAACTAGTTTTGAACTAGAATTAAAATCAATTTATTTTTAATAAATAAATTGAATTTGAATGTGGTTTTAAAAATAACCAGGAATTTCCAATACGTGAATTGGAATGGATTTGAATCGAAATTATCTTCGGAATATTTCGATGTTGGATTTTGTGATTATACAGATATGGTTGTAGAAATTTGAAAGATATATTCACATCGTTATTTCCAATACGATATTTGTTGGTTTCAGAATTTGATATTGAATATAAGCCGGTTTATTTTCTATTCAGAGCCTTGTATTTAATATCAAACGTGATTTGGGTTTGTCGTGAATGGTGTCTTCATTAACACTGTTCTTAAGCCCAGTTGAGAAAAAGATTAAATCTTTCTATTTAGATTTAATGAGGTGTACCAATTAAATAATATTAATTGGAATCGAATTTAAATTGGTTTTAGGTTTATCGTGAGCGGTGTTTTGAATAACACCTGTTCTTTAACCCGATTAACAATAGAATGTGATTTTGAGTTTATCGTGAACCGTGTTTTAGATGACATTGGTTCTTTAACCCAGATAAAGACAGGATATCGATTTTAGAAAAGATTAAAACTAAGTGGAGTTTTAATGGATCTTTAA
Source organism: Allium sativum (assembly GCA_030737875.1). Classification (NCBI taxonomy): domain Eukaryota; kingdom Viridiplantae; phylum Streptophyta; class Magnoliopsida; order Asparagales; family Amaryllidaceae; genus Allium; species Allium sativum. The sequence goes on from CM060909.1 coordinate 458,852,588, forward strand.
TTAGATTGAAATGTGAATTGATAATTTAAATTATCAAATCTGAAGGGTGATCAAGATTGGAGTACCACCAGTTTTGCTCCAAAGCGATAGTTAAATCTTTAATTAGATTTGAACGTGAAATGGTAATTAATTTTACCGATAACACCGTGGTGTTAGATATGGAGTATTACCAGTTTTGCTCCAGGGGATGAATAGGTTGGGATTGGGAAATAAAATAAATAATTACTTCGGTGTGGTTCGCTAATCCCGACAAGTTTGAAATGATATCCGAAGGAAGATTAAAGAATAAATTTAGAAGAATTTATCTTTGATAAATTTAATGGGAACCTTTCCCTAAGAATGTGAAAATTTGAATAAAAGAATATCCTGAATTGGAATGAGGCGTATGTTGTGTTTGTGTAACACGTGTTTATTATATACGCGGGTTATTCGGAAAGGCCGGGTTTATACCCATTCTGAATAACCGATTCGACGATATGTCGAAGATGAAGACGGTGGTGGAAGGCCGGAAGTCTTCACATCATTTGGGTGATTACTGATGATCTTTATTGGGCAATACACCCAAGATGAGGGAATCAGTTGGTGATCGTCCAGACGTACTTGGAGATGGATGGATATGCGAGGAAAGTGCCTCCGGTTTCGTTCAGACCCAGAACGAACTTGTAAATGGACTGTGTGTCTGACATTGGATTTTATTCTTTGTTGATTGATCTCTATTAAATATACATCTGTTTGGCGGCGGAGAATTTATTCTCTTGCTTAACGCCCTTCTCTGAGACGTACGAGCTCAGAGGTTGTATATCGATGGACATCAGTCGCACGGAGTGGATTGCCAGTGTGGCACGCGTAAGTGGCAAATGATCAAGGCTTCTGTTGAAAAGCAAAGTCGTGTGGTTGATGATCAAAGCACGGCATGTGTGGCGCAGCTTTGTGTATAGTGTGAATTCGCGAGCCTCACACCTCGGTATGAGTCAAAAACAGGATTGTGACTGCAGGGAGAGCACGACATTTCTTTCTAGCTAGTGGTGGTGTCAGTGCTTAAACTGGCTGACATTTATATACTTTTCACCTATGTGGTTGTTGGATGCGAGGCGCCTCGGATATAAGTCTGTTAGGACCGGGAAACGTGTGCTCAGGAATAACTAATCCTCCAAAGTTAGGTGAGGACCGGCCCTGAAGATCCAAGGATCATAGTGGGGTCCTGAGACATTTGCTAGAGTGTCTCGAATCAGAGAGGAGCTTGCCCCTTGCCTCGACTCATGACGGAAATCCTATTTCCAATACGTGATATTGCGATTTTATTTGTAGAACCTAATATGGCGACATAGTGGTGTGGGTCATTCATGCCGCCTATGATTGATATTTATGATTGAAATTGTTTTGACACTATACACTTATAGTAATATCAAAATAATGTGTTTTAAATGTATCAAGCATGCTTTGGCTATTATAAGGTATAAACCCTATCCTCCGGCTTGCTTTGCATTGTGTGATGGGACCTGGGTCTTATAATAGCTTCATTCTTCTGTATTTATCATTGCGCTGTTTGTTTTATGCACTGGTATTCTTGGGAGGAAACCCATTCCGTGTTATACGGCGTGGTCCCTTGATTTACCGAACTTTAAAATAAAGATTAATAACTGTTTTAGTTCTCACACCAGTCACATGACTGACCTGGAGTTTATTGTTTCAACCCAAACTCTGGGTGCCCCTATTTTCCACACGAGCAGCTAGTAGTTTTGGTTTTGCAGATTTATATTCACAGGATCCTGATTTACAGCTGGAACGATGCTCGGAAAGCTCTGTATCCGTGTATTACTTTCAGTTGTGTTTTGTATTGTTTTTCCGCTGCTTTGTAATTTATTGTAATCTCTGATATTTATCGAATGTGTAATATTTGTTCATACTCTGTATATTCTTGTATTCTGATGGAATTGTTGTAATATACCATGAAATGTTCTTCTGTTTACGTTCTATTTTGTCCTGTTCTCAAGGTAATCCGTGCTTTCCTTCACGGGGAAGTTCGGGTCGTCTCATTTAACTAAATAACTAAATAGGCAATTTATAAATAAAGCATTAAATCTTGATTAAAAATGGAAAGTGTACTTTCCCGAATTCGATACAATCGAATTTCAACGTATAATTCTCTTTCGAATAATCTCTATTCGATAACTCCTTTTCGAATAAACTATATTCGATAACTCCTTTCGAATAAACTATATTCGATTAACTCCTTTCGAATAAACTATATTCGATAATCTTCTTTCGAATAAACTATATTCGATAATCTTCCTTTCGAATAAATTATATTCGATTTAACTCCTTTTGAATAAATTATATTCGATTTAACTCCTTTTAACTCTATTTGAATAACTAATATTCGATTAACTCCTTTTTAACTCTATTCGAATAACTAATATTCGATAACTCCTTTTTAATTAACTCTAATCAATTAGCTCTATTCGAATAACTAATATTCGATTAACTATTACTCGTCTAACTCTAACTGATTTACTCTAATTATATTAACTCTAATCGATTAACTCTAATGGATTAACTCTAATTCGTTTAACTCTAATGGATTAACTCTAATTCGATTAACTTTAATCGATTAATTATATTCGAATAAACTATATTCGATTAATTCCTTTAACTCTATTCGAATAAACCCTATTCGATTAACTAATATTCGATTAACTCTTATTCGAATAACTAATATTCGACTAACTCTTATTCGAATAATTAATATTCGATTAACTCTCTTCGAATAACTAATATTCGATTAACTCTCTTCGAATAACTAATATTCGATTAACTCTCTTTCGAATAACTAATATTCGATTAACTCTCTTCGATTAACTCTAATTCCATTTATCTTTCTATTTATTTTCCCAATATATATTCCTTTTATCTTCATATTTGTTCAACAAATATTTCCTTCTCTCTAATTCTTTTTATTTAACAAATAAATATTTCCTTTTTAATTCTATTTATTTAACAAATAAATATTTCCTTTTCAATTCTATTTATTTAACAAATAAATATTTCCTTTTATAATCTATTTATTTATGTTTTACAATTATTTCCTTTTCTCTAATTCGTTTTGTAAATGTTTTACAAATATTTCTTTTCTCTAATTCTATTTGTATATGTTTTACAAATATTTCCTTTTCAATTCTATTTGTAAATGTTTTACAAATATTTCTTTTCTATTTGTTTTCACAAATATTCCTTTTATATTTGTTCTTTGATTTTATAAAAAATACTTTCTTTTTTAAAATCCTTTTCCTTTTATATATAAAATTCATTGATTTTATATAAATACTTTATTTTCAAAATACACTTTGAAAATCCCCTTTTCTACATTCCAGTATTTCTTACGGTATTTAAAATACCAATTCACAATGATCGATATCATTCAAACACACATAATCAACAACATATTATATATCACATCATATATTACAATATATAAAAAGAACAGTATTTTAAATATTAAGGAATCCAGTTGGATCCCTCCAACCTGTTTCCCTGCATCACAGATGTTAAACAATACAATTAACATCAATTTCATTTCACTATGAAATATTCTGCTAAATAGAATTTCAACCAATATATTAGCAGTTCATTCAAACAGTCAACACACAGCATTCAGTCATCATTTATCAGTTCTAAATATACGTTATAAAAATATGAACTGATAAGGTTAGTGAGTTTTACTCACTTTTGTCCGTCAATCGTTAAATAATGATTACGGTAGTTGATTTGATCAGGACGTTATATTTTGTCGTAATTTCCAGCAAGCTCCAAAACACTTCACATCTGTTCCATGACGTAGCTCTCGTCCATACGATCCTATCGGATCTTGTTTTGTCAAATTCTGATCGTGTATGAGTTAGATATTGAATTAACAAATTAATACGTTATCTTATTTAATTTACGACTTAAATAACTTATAAAAGTGGGCTTCACCTTTCTTTTATTTCCCCAGCCCATTTAGCCCAACCCCTAATCATTTTCTCTGATCCATATAGCCTCCAGTACACGTCGCTCCGGATATTCCTTCTTCCCCCAAAAGTGTAACGACCTTCTGAACCAATTTAAAAAAATTTTAAATTGGCTAAAATAGTGGATTTTAAATATTTAAAATAAATATTTTAAATGATAGCAATGAAAACTGAGTTCGAATCGACATTTGAAAACGAATATAATTAATTCTAATTATAAACAAGGCCTGAAATGGCGCTGCAGTTTCAAAAATTGAATTCAAACTTTGTCAGACTGTACCGGGTGCAAAACAAAACAGATTTGAGTGAAACCAAAAATATTTAAATCTGTTAGTGAATACCTTTCTAACGAATCTGAAAAATCGAAGTTTTGTAGCGGAAAGCAAAAGTTATGGCCAAATGAATTTTCAGAAAGGTCGCTATGGAATTTATATAGCCCGGGAAATTGGCCATTTTGCAAACGACCTCGGAATTCGACGAAACCACTTTTGTTGGATCCGGGATGTAAAGTTATTGCTAGGTTTCAAATTTCATAATTTTTGAAGCTAGTATGTGAGCGTGGCAAAAGAAAATGTGTTTGGTCGATTTCTGTTAAATTGGATCGACCAGAAATGGGCCTTTTTGCAAACGGTTTCAGAATTCGACGAAAGTAATTTTGTTGGGACCGTATCGTCAAAACATAGCCGGATTTATTTTTCTTGAATTTTTCGAATCAGTTTGTAGCCCTGGCAAATTGAAATGTACGTTCAAATCAAATATTGAATGTTATATATTTTAATTTGAAGGAAAACTGACTGAAACAGTCGAATGGGCCTTCAAAACATATTCCATTATGTTCGAAATAGGGGTAATTAGCTAGGGGCGACAGTCGTTGGGGTTTATTTGGTTTTTGTTTGTGGTTTTGGCATTAAAATTGATTAAAATAATAAAATAATTTTCTATAAAGGGCCACAGTCAAACCCTAGTCAACACTCCCTCTCTCGGCCGTCGTTCTTGAACCGAAGGCGGAAAAAGCTCAGATCTTTGACCTCAAAATTCTTCCAATCCAACAAATAAAAATCAGTGCTTACAAAGAGAATGTTTTAGTGCGTGCTGAGTTCTATAAATCCATAGTAGATTGAGCAGTTATTGATGAGTTTTGGGGTGGGATTCTCGATGGGAAGGCACGCCGTTCAACGGCGGATTCCGGCGCCATCATTGGCGTGAGCTGGCCATCGCCAGCGGCGGAGGGGCGTCGCTCGAAGGGGAAGCCGGTGGTGGGTCCCGATCTGGTCAACGTCGAGCGTGGCGGCGGTAGCAGGAAACACTAGGCGTTGAACCAACTTCGGCTGTAGCAGGAATGAAGAAGAAGGTGATTAAAGGGGGGGAGAAATAATTAGTGTTAATTAATTATTTAATTATATTAAAATTGCAATTGATGTTAATAACGCCATATCTCCTTCATACGAGATCGGATTCACGAACCGTCAGTTGCGTTGTGATCATGAGGACGAGAGCTTCCCAACAAAACTGACCACGTTCAAAACAGAGTCAATCAGAATTTCAGGCAATTTCAGACCCGAACCAGACCAGAAATTCAAATCAAAACAGAACTGAAACCGACCACGGTGAGAAATTCTCTCACTATAATTTTCTGTATAGTTATTTAATTTGTAACTGCATTCATGAACTGTTCCCCGTCATCCACAGACCATGGACGACTTGTTTGATTGTATTTTGTGTGAAAAATATAAATGTGAGATTTCTAATTTATAAACGATATGGAAAACGACGATGTATAAATTATATAGTCGATGTATGAGTTATATAAGCGTTGTACACCTCTTGTATAAGCATTGTATAAGTTGTACGTTCGATGTATAAGTTATATATGCATTGTAAAAATTATATATGTGTTGAAATAAAAGTGAATTGCTATATATATATATATATACACACACGTCCCTTGTCCACAAACCATGGACGATATTGATTGGTTGTGATTGGTGTGAAAATTGATTGATAGCGAATGGTTGATTGGGATTGTTTGTGGTTGAAATTGATTGATTGGGGTCGAAAAATACCCGTTTGAGGTTGAGAAATATTTGGTTGAAACCACATAGGATAAGTTTGTGGAAATGAAATAAATATACAAGCCGCCTGCGTGCGAACTAGATGCATGAATCCCCATTGTCAAAAGCTGCGAGGCTTTAAGGTAGAGCGAGGAGCCGTACTAGGGACGGCCCCGGTTTTAACTACCCAGCCGTTATGCTGCCGAAATTTTGAATAATATTCATGTGTTTGAATTATTTTCATTTGTTGAAACTATATTTATTCGTTGAATAGAAAACCGTCATGTGTTGAATCGATATTCATTTGTTGAATTGAAATTCATGTGTTGAATGGTATTCGTGTTTTTTTTAAATATAAAAATCACCTTTTTATATATATATATATACAAACTATAGAAAACCTTCATGTGTTGAATCGAAATTCATTCGTTGAATTGAAATTCGTGTGTTGAATGGTATTCGTGTTTTTAAATATAAAAATCACCTTTATATATATATATATACAAACTATAGAAAACCTTCATGTGTTGAATCGAAATTCATTCGTTGAATTGAAATTCATGTGTTGAATGGTATTCGTGTTTTTAAATATAAAAATCACCTTTATATATATATATATATATATATATATATATATATATATATATATATATACAAACTATAGAAAACCTTCATGTGTTGAATCGAAATTCATTCGTTGAATTGAAATTCATGTGTTGAATGGTATTCGTGTTTTTAAATTTAAAAATCACCTTTTTATATATATATATACAAACTATAGAAAACCTTCATGTGTTGAATCGATTTTCATTCGTTGAACTGAAATTCATGTGTTGAATGGTATTCGTGTTTTAAATATAAAAATCACCTTTTTATCGATTTATATAAACTATATTTATTCGTTGAATAGAAAACCGTCATGTGTTGAATCGATATTCATTCGTTGAATTGAAATTCATGTGTTGAATGGTATTCATATTTTGAAAGAAATTGTTTTAGAATATAAATCCCATTTTTAACATCAATATGAAATGTATAAAATAATCTTGTTTTGAAATAAATTGTTTTATAATAAAAATCCCATTTTTATCACCTATATTAACTATATAAAATAGTCGTGCTTTGAAATAAATTGTTTTACATTAAAAATCACATTTTTATTATATACATGAATTGTTAAAAATAGTGAAGTGTTGAAATAGAAGACAGTTGGATAAAAATATCATTTTTATCCAATGTATGAAAAGAATATAGTTTTGAAATCGAAGAATCGATATATATATATATAAAAATATAATTGAAATATATCGAATAACGACGCTACAGTTCGTATTTTGAAACCGTGATTTCAAACGATTACACCGAGAGATCCGACCATCGGATTTTCCCGAAACCGCAACCGTTGGGTTCGCTTTGGAAAAATCTTTCCAACGGCACCAACTTTGTAAAAATTCAACGGTTGGATTGTCTGGAATGTTTAATTCAAATCTGAAGAAAAATAGCGCCAAAATCGATTATATATATATATATATAATTCTATTTAATCGAATAACGACGCTGCAGTTCGTATTTTGAAATCGAAACTTCAAACGATTATACCGGGAGATCCGACCGTCGGATTTTCCCGAAACTGGAACCGTTGGATTCGTTTTGAAAAGATCTTTCTAATGATGTAATTTTTTTGAAGATCCAACGGTTAGATTTTCAGATATGTATAAATCAAATCTGAAGAAAAACAGCGCCACGGCCGCGTTATGGCCCGAAGCGTCGTTTTGAATAAATTAGCTATTTTAAAATAAATAAAAATAGCGATAAATCGTTATAAAATATTATAAACGATATGGATGTGATTTAGAAATTAACTGAAGGTTGGCTAAGTCGAATGGTTTCCTGGGTTTTGATCTGATGTTAGTTTCGGCCTTCGGGGTTAATATTTGGGAAATCGTTCTCTTACTGACTAACGGTTAGTGACTAATGAATTGAAATGATGCGTGTGTATGTTAGTGTTGCACTTGTTTATTATATACGCGAGTTGCTCAGAAAGACCGGGTTTATCCCATTCTGAATAACTGAATCGACGATAAGAAATCGAAGATGAAGACGGTGGTCGAAGACCGGAGATCTTCACCTCGTTTGGATGGTAACTGAGGTCCTGATTGGGAGACATCCCGAAATATGGATAATGAGTGGTGATCGTCCAGACGTACGTGGAGGTCGATGGGTTTGCGAGGTATATAGTGCCTCTGGTTTCGTTCAGACCCAGAACGGACTTGCAAATGGATAGTGTGTCTGACATTGGAATTTATTCTGTCTGATTGATAGCCATCAGTTGCATGGTGTGAATTGCCTGTGTGGCATGCTAAGATGCAGTGATCAGGGCTTTTGTTGAAAAGCAAAGTCTTGTGGAGACGATCAAAGCACCGCCTGTGTGGCGTAGCTTTGTGTATAACGTGAATTCGCGAGCCTCACACCCCGGTATGAACCAGAAACGGGAGCAGGACCTTAGGGGGACGTGCGTTTTCTTTCTAGCTAGAAGTGGCGTCAGTGGTTTTACATGCCCTGACGAGTTTGACTTATGTTGTTGTTGCTGTTGCGAGGCGCCTCGGTTAGATCGGACGATCCGGGTCCGATGGAGTCATTCGTTGGCTCACTTACGCCCCAAAGGGCGGAGAAACGCATTGTTCAGGCATTATAATCCACTTCGTGTGGACCGGCCCTGACGATCCAAGGTACGATTGCGGTTGTGCCTGAGACTCGGGCTAGACAGTCTCGAATTCGGTAAGGACTATCTTTTGCCTTGGTTCATGACGGAAATCCAATTTCCAAATACGTGACTGTGCGGTTTTGATTGTATACCTATATATGGCGACATAGTGGTATGGGGCATTAATGCCGTCTATGATTGATAATTATGATTTGAAATTGTTTTCAAAACATATAAACACTAGTAATAATATCAAATGCCTATGTTTATTCGTATCAAGCATATTTTGGCCGTTATAAGGTAAAAACTCTATCCTCCGGTTTGCATTGCATTGTGTGATGGGAACTAACTCTTATAATGGCTTCATTTTTATAAAAAGCATTGCGATGTTTAAAAGAATGATTTGTTTTAAAACACTGGTAATCCAATGGAGTAAACCCGTTCCACGAAAGTGGCGTGGTCTTGTGATTGGCCATATTTTAGATGTGTTGAGTAGATTTCTCATACCAGTCCCATGACTGACTCGTAGTTTGTTTCACTTTCAAACTCAGGTGCCCCTTTTTCTACACGGGCAGCCTTGTATTCAGATTTAGCTGGTTCTTTCTGGATAGCTGGAGCTGAAGATGGATTCTATCATTTATCTCTTTTTATGCTATTCAGCTCCTATTGTACATTATGTTTGTTTTCCGCTGTAGACATATATGTATAGTTGAACTGTATTTGTACTAAGTATGATCCTGTATACTGTGTAACTCTGATGATTACGTTTATCCAGTGTTAGACCGAAATTTGGGCCTAACACCCAAACTCTATGTGAAATCCTCACAAATCACAGATTATAGATAAAAAGCAGTAAAAACAGGGAACACACGAGATTTTTATAGTGGTTCGGCTCAATCCAAGCCTATGTCCACTTTATAGTTTCTCATATCCTGAGGAATTACAATTACAATGGTGTCTCACAATCCGTGAGATTCGATTATGCACAATAGCCTTGTGTTGTAATGAAGAAGAGGAGAAAAGAGATTGAATTTATGCACAATAGCCTCGTGTTTGATTGAGTTGACGAGTACCCAAAGTCCTTGAATACTTGGTAATGGAGGTCGGGAGGTGTTAGTGCCAAAAAAGTCCCTTGAAATGACCATCTCGTGGTGTATTTATAGGCGTAGAGGAGCTGCTGGGAGTCCTGAATCGGATCGGATAGGAGGGGCACGTGGCATGTGGAGAGGCCATCTCGGAGATAGTGGAGAAGTGGTCTTCAGATCGTGCTAGGATAGGTGTAAGCCGATCCGGATTAATAGGAGGTAGTTACTCCTTGAGAACAGGTCAAAGTTGATGTAAATGTAACACCCCGTATGTTAAATAACTTGTTATAACATAAACCAGAGCAGAATTAAATTTAATATTCTGAATCAGGGGAAACGGGCTGTGCCATTGCGTTCGTCTCGGAAAAATACGCGAAATAGAGTCCGAGTTTTCGTAAATCGGAGTCCGTATGACCAAGTTATGGCCCGTCAAAGTTTCACGAAAAATCAAAAACTGCTCATGTTTTGAGGCCCGGGATGAGTTTTGGGCTGTTTTTTTTGGGCCCTAAATGGTTCCTACACTTGACTTCTTCCCCAAGACATGCTTTAAAGGCTAGGATTGGTTCTAGGGTATATCCTATGGTCCTAAAACATCTAACTAATCTATATATACACCCTAATACCCCCCTTATCCTTACCAAAAAATAGATCTAAGGCCATTATGCCACCACTTAGAAAATTGGAGAGCCTCCACTAAAAATCCTAAGAGGATTTGCAAGCTAATCTACATCTTCTTCTACTTAATCATTGGGATTTGCTTCATTTAACTTGCTAATCTTGTTTTGGTGAGTTTCTATGGCTTTAATAATCAATTGTTAAATTGATTATGGTAGGATGTGATAAGACATGGCTATGTTTGTGGATGAATGTATTTATGCAAGTTTGTATGATATGTGATTTGCAAGTTTTATGTTAAATGCAAGTTAAGGCCATGTTTTATGATGCAAAACACCATGTTAAACATTTATGCATATGTGACATGTTATGCAAACTATATGTGAGAATATATGCAAGTTATATGTAACATGATATGCAAGTTATGCATGTGATTTTGTGCATGCTAAGTAGTTGGTGTTATGCATGTTAAGTATTTGATGTTATTCATGCTAAAGTATTTGATGTTATGCATGATAAGTATTTGATTGTATGCATACTAAGTATGGGGTTTTATGCATGTTAAGTGTTTGGGTTTATGCAAGTTAAGTGGTAGGTTTATGCATAATAAGTATTTGATTTTATGCATAATAAGTATTTGGTTTTATGCATAATAAGTATTTGATTTTATGCATAATAAGTATTTGATTTTATGCATAATAAGTATTTGATTTTATGCATAATAAGTATTTGGTTTTATGCATAATAAGTATTTGATTTTATGCATAATAAGTATTTGATTCTATGCATAATAAGTAAGTGGTTTTATGCATGCTAAGTGTTTGGTATTATGCATAAATCATGATATGCAAGTTTACCCTTTTAAATATGGTATATACATATGCAAGATGGCACTCTTATATGCTATGCATGTTTACCCTCCTTTAAGATGCAAGTCATATATGTAAGTTCGACATATTATGCAAGTTATGCTTACATGCAAGCTCAACATGTTATGTAAGTTATGTGCATATGCAAGTTATGTGTATGAGGGTATGCAAGTTGTGTGCATAGTGTTATGCAAGTTAAGATTATGAGATTATGCAAGTTATGAGCATGATGTTATACAAGTTATGTATATGCTTAAATGCGAGCTTAATGTGATATGCAAGTATGTGAATGCTTATGCAAGTATATGAATGCCCATGCAAGTATGTGAATGCTTATGCAAGTTATGTGTATGCTTAAATGCATGTTTAACATGTTATGCAAGTTATGAGGATGCTTATATGCAAGTTTAACATGTTATGCAAGATATGTGTATGATAATATGCAAACTCATATGTCATATGTTATGCAAATCATGGGTATGATAATATGCAAGTTTGGGTTATATGTAGTTGGGTTAATATATGTTCATATATGCAAGTTGACATCCTCTTAACCCATGACAAAGTTATATGCTAAACCCATGATATTTGTGATGGATCTTTCCCTTTATTATGTCGTGAAATGAGAACGATTTACGTGGGGAACGATGGGGTAATAAATATGTTAATAAAAGTATGATTGGGTATGATTAAGCATACCATAAAAATAAATTACCATAAGTGGGAATTTACCTATTGAGTTAGGTCTACCCCATGGGAATTTACCTATTGAGTTAGGTCTACCCATGTTATGGAAAATTTGATATTAATTATGGATAATTAATATGGGGGTGATTAATTAGGTTTAATTAATCAACTAAGACACGAGGTTGGACCCTTTTGTAGCGGAAGTCTGCCCGGAACCGACCGGCCATCCAGCAGCTACAAATGATTGGCCCAATGTGAGAGGTCTTAGTCATAAATTAAATACATGATTAAAGTAAAGACACGAGGTTAGGCCCTTTTTATGACAGAAGTCTGCCCGGAACCAACCGGCATATCCAGCAGTCATAAAAGACGGTCTAATGTGGGAGGTCTTTATGAGGTCATGATCTTAATTAATGAATTAAGAAACACTTAACCATATTAGCATGTAGTGGGACATGAGGGGTTAAGTGGGTGCCTTGGGGTGGCATGATGAGACTAGTGGGTTGCCTTGGGTGGCAATAGAAAAATACGATTAGAATACTTAACCAAGGTGGAACATGTAATTAAACATGATAAAAGGGTTAAGTAAGTGCCATGGGTGGCATGTGAGAATACGATTAGAATACTTAACCAAGGTGGAACATGTAATTAAACATGATTAAGGGGTTAAGTAAGTGCCATGGGTGGCATGTGGGAATCTAGTGGGTGCCCTAAGTGGCAATTGAAATATGATTAAAGGACTTAACCAAGATTTATAACATGTAAGGGGACATGGTTAAAGGGTTAAGTGGGATGCACTAGATTAAACGACAAGCTTAAGTAGTAGCTTGTGGGGGCCCATTTCAACCAATATCCCAAACGTATCTTTGTAGGCTCGACTCTAGTCGGGTGACGGGACACGCATATTGGGCTTGACTGTAAGAGGCCAAAACGGGTTAGCGGTGGCAACGCGGGATCAACGGGTTTCATATGCGTGTGTGGACCCGGGCTGGTTGGTAAGTCGTTGTTGCATCGTGTAGATATAAAGCCGTGCACAGTGATATTATATGGTAGCCACTTTGGGGAATGATACACCCCCTTTTGTGGGACCAGCACGGGTATCTACGGTAGGGAGCCGATCGCTTGGGGGTAGTGGGTACACCTAGTAAAAATAGGGGCAGACGGCACCTGCGTAGGGGTACAAGAAACTACCGGGTAAAAATTACTAAGTACACTTAGTGGGATCAACCTTTAAGTAGGAATTACTCTTGGTGGGTAGAACTGGTGTGGTGCAGTGTAGGAATTACCCTGGGGTGAATAAGTCTGGAGTGGTGTAATCTAATAATTATCCTTGGGAGGATAAAAGCGTCTTCTCGGTTATCTTAGTACACCCTATGTTTTGTTGGCTACTTAGTGTGGTCATTATCCCCAGAGGTACCGTACCTTATTTATGTCATACCCTAATTACTTTAATGGTTGTATTGTTAGGGTTATAGGACTCACTCAGACTTATGTCTGACCCCGTTGTTTTATCTTTTTCCCAACCCTCAGGTCCTACGGTGGATCCTAGCGGTAGTAGAGCTTGATCGGATTTCTGTTTCCAGTCTTGAGGAGCTTGGGTAGATGTAAAGCTCCAGTTATCCAGTTATCTTTTCTTTTCTTATGGCTATTGTATGAGAGAGTGGGATTATGTACTTCTTTATTTTGATGAATATTGTACTTGACTTTTATCGTGGTTTTTATGATGTAACCAGACATGTTTATTTCCGCTGTTATGAGATGATGTTTTAAAATTTCAAGTACTATTTATACCTGTCTTGTTGTAATTTTTCTGTTCTATATTCACTAAAATACTCCACCGATGCTATGGCATTCCCTTTGTGAGTGACCCTAGCGGGCGTGGGGTGTTACACGTGGTATCAGAGCCAGGTTACCGGAACAGATAAAATTTTTAGAAAACTATTTTTCTAAAACATTTTTGGAAAGGAGTATTTTCAAAAACATGTCTTTTAAGAGAAAAGTTTTTGAAAGGAAAGCATAATCCCCAATAGCCATATCTATATCTTTCGAATTCTCCATTTTGAATCTCTTCCTTTCTCTCGTTTTGAGTTTCCCCTCCGCGTATAGATGATCTTTCTAAGATAGATAAGGATGGAAAACCACTTCAAGGGACTTAGACGTTAGTCGGATTAGAAGTTGGTTCAAGAAGGAGGAGGACTGGTAGGTATCTATTGGATAAACGATGGGAGGAAGGCTCAAATAGTTGTTTGGTTAATGAAAGATGAAACCTCATTGGTGGGAGGTTACGAGTGGAGAATAGGGAAGAAGAAGGCAAGTGGTTATCCTTTTAAGAGGAATAGGACACCTTATTAGGATTGTTCAAAGAAGCAAGGGCAAGGTATGGAATCTTCTGGAGGGTAGTTGTATTCCCTCACGACTAGGGTACCAGGTGGGGATAAGACCGTCTAGGTTGGAATTTGGATTTCTTTATTATCCAATTCAAACTTTATTTGATCCTGATATATCGAGTTCGTTTATCTCACCATTGATAGTTGAGTCACTGCACTTAGACACCAGTTTGGTAGATGATCCCTTAGTTGTTTCAAACCCAGTTGGGGCTCCATGATATGTTTGGGTTTGAAAGTTTCTATACTTAGCGTTGAGTTTAGATGTGATGCTTGTTGGGCTTCACGGGCTATGGGTTAATTTTGGGCATGAACTGGTTATCCAGTAGGAGTGCTGTTCTTCATTTTGAAGGGAGAGTTGTTAGGCTTATGGGCCGCCTAAGTAACACTCTCGAGATCTCTTGTAATCCCATAGAATCTGTTATGCTAAGGAATCTAGAATCGCCTGACACGTTGGTCTAGAGTCTGCGATCTGTTAGAGCGGTCCGGGAATACCCGGATGTGTTTGAGGAGGGGAAGGGCTTACCTCCGAAGCGGGAGATTGACTTCCGAATATATCTGGTGGATAAGGCCAAACCAGTATCTTGGCCAGTGTGCCACATGGCTCCTAGTGAGAGGAGGGAACTCCATAAGTAAGTAGGCGATTTGCTTGAGAAAGGGTTCATAAGACGAAGTATATCGGAGTGGGGCGCTCCAGTAGTTTTTGTTATGAAGGCGGATGGGTCCCTCAGACTTTGTGTAGGCTAAAGAGAACTAAAGAAACTCACAAAGAAGAATAGACACCCATTGCCAAGGATTGATGATCTCTTTGATCAGTTGGTTGGCGCCTCAGTGTTTTAGTAGTGGACTCAGCCACGGAAGTTCATCAGTTGAGAGTGGCTGAGGATAGCATAGAAAAGACTACCTTTAGGACTCCGGATGTTTTTTTTATGAGTGGCTGGTGATGCCATTTGGTTTGACATACGCCTCGCATATTTTGTTAATTTGATGAGAAGGGTGTACAAGGAGTACCTAAATAAGTTGTGATGGTCTTTATGGATGACATTTTGGTCTTTTCTAGGAACGAAATAAGTTTTCGTATGTGCTCAATAGGCTGAGCAGAGCCAGTATAGGATAAACGACGGTTTTGGAGCGAGACTGGCGAGAACATCCAGAATTGGTCAAGGGCTTAATTATTTAGCCATTTTTACTAGTATCGTCTCACGTAGGTCGTCTGAATTCGAAGGAGGTATCCCTTGGGTGTTTGTCTGATATTGGTTTAGGCCTTTGGGGCTTGCATTTGGGGGATGCCGAATTCGACTAGGGTGGTCTGCGTGGGAGACGGTTATGATGATCTTGGATGATATTCTGGTGGAGAAGAGCATGCCCTACATCTTAGGGAAGTGTTGGAGACTCTTCGAGCGCATAGTCTTAGGACAGCAAAAGTGGATGGGATCTTTAGCATCCTATGAGTAAGGGTAACATGGTAGCAGACACCTTAAGTAGAAAAAGGTTGTCCTTGAGTTCATTGTTCGTTGAACGACGGAGCTTAGAGTTTATTTCTAAGTTTGACTTTAGACCTTCCGTTGACTTTGTACCCGGTTTGCTAGCTTCTTTGGAAGTTAGACCTACTCTTTTGGGGCGGATTGGAGAAGCACAGAGGGGCGACCCACAGTTGGTTGAGTTAGTAGAGAAGCTCATAAGGGGGGAGTCGTCCAGCCATTTGAGTAGGTACACCTTAGAGATAGAGGGTGTTTGCGTAGAGACGGTAGACTTTGTGTACCGCAGGACGAGGGTTTGAGGAAGGCTATTCTTGATGACGCACACCGTTTTAGGATGACCATTCATCCCGGTGGGGGTAAGATGTACCAAGACATGAAGAGGGCTTTCTTCTGGGCCGGTATGAAGAAAGATGTGGCCGAGCATGTCGCTCGATGCTTGGTGTGCCAACGAGTGAAGACGGAGCGAAAGAAACCGGGTGGGTTGCTTCACCCTTTGGAGGTTCCGCAATGAAAGTGGGACAGCGCCTCGTTGGATTTTATTGACAGGTTACCCAGATCGAGAAAGAGTAATACAGGAATTTGGGTGGTGGTAGACAGACTTACTAAGAACACCCATTTCATACCTGTGAAGAGTAAGTGGACTGCTCCATGGCTAGCTTTTGTATATCTTCGAGAGATAGTTCGATTGCATCGGGTACCCTCCAGTATAGTGAGTGATCGAGATCCTATCTTCACTAGAGAGTTTTGGAAGAGTTTGCAAAAGGCGGTAGGGACTCAGTTGCGTTTGAGTACCGCATATCATCCTCAGACGGACGGCCAGACCGAGAGGGTGAATCATATTTTAGAAGACCTTTTGAGGCTATGTATCTTGGATTTTGGAGGTACATGGGAGGAGCATCTTCCATTGGCGGAGTTGCCCGACAGACTTAGTGATGTATTCTATGGGAGGAAGTGCCTACATGAGACCGCAGAGGTGGTAGAGCCGAGTTTGCTTAGAGAAGTGGAAGCAGAGCATGATGCGACGATTCGACGAGCTCCTACTTGCATCCTTGGGTCAGAGATTTGGAAGCTGAGAAACAGAGAGGTTCAACTAGTCAAAGTACAAAGGGGAGATGAAGAGAGTGACGCTACCTGGGAGACGGAAGCGAAGATGCGTTCGAGGTACCCTTTTTCTTTCGGAGGGTATATCCTTTTGCTTCTCCTTCATCACATATCTTGTGCTTATCTTATCCTTAGTATGTCCTCTCGTTAGTACTTTTGACCTTTAGATAGGGTAAACCTATGGTTGAAACATGTGTTTGAGACATGTTATGTATGATGGATGCAAGTGGATGCAAGTGTTTGCTAGTGGTTGCTCGTGGATGCATATACACACACTCTAGGCACTAGATCGGCTCAATCACTTCATATTGCATATTGCATAAAATTGTGTGTAGGAAGCTATATTTATGGATGTATAATGATTGTGTTATCATATGGATGATGCATTTTGGTGAATGATTGTGCACTCATGTAGATATTGTATGTGTCGATAGGGTTCCCTCGCATACATAATGGATGCATGACACTATCATGGTTTGCATATGTTCATACATTAGATAGGGAACATATACACACACTTTTTGCATATGCTCATACATCATTAGAAATTGTTTTAAGGACAATGGATGCCAGTGTTTGATGGTTGAGTAGATGGTTGTTTGGTTGGTAGGATACGTTCTTCTTGACTTAGAGATTTCGGGGACGAAATCCTTTAAGTAGGGGAGAATGTAACACCCCGTATGTTAAATAACTTGTTATAACATAAATCAGAGCAGAATTAAATTTAATATTCTGAATCAGGGGAAACGGGCTGTGCCATTGCGTTCGTCTCGGAAAAATACGCGAAATAGAGTTCGAGTTTTCGTAAATCGGAGTCCGTATGACCAAGTTATGGCCCGTCAAAGTTTCACGAAAAATCAAAAACTGCTCATGTTTTGAGGCCCGGGATGAGTTTTGGGCTGTTTTTTTTGGGCCCTAAATGGTTCCTACACTTGACTTCTTCCCCAAGACATGCTTTAAAGGCTAGGATTGGTTCTAGGGTATATCCTATGGTCCTAAAACATCTAACTAATCTATATATACACCCTAATACCCCCCTTATCCTTACCAAAAAATAGATCTAAGGCCATTATGCCACCACTTAGAAAATTGGAGAGTCTCCACTAAAAATCCTAAGAGGATTTGCAAGCTAATCTACATCTTCTTCTACTTAATCATTGGGATTTGCTTCATTTAACTTGCTAATCTTGTTTTGGTGAGTTTCTATGGCTTTAATAATCAATTGTTAAATTGATTATGGTAGGATGTGATAAGACATGGCTATGTTTGTGGATGAATGTATTTATGCAAGTTTGTATGATATGTGATTTGCAAGTTTTATGTTAAATGCAAGTTAAGGCCATGTTTTATGATGCAAAACACCATGTTAAACATTTATGCATATGTGACATGTTATGCAAACTATATGTGAGAATATATGCAAGTTATATGTAACATGATATGCAAGTTATGCATGTGATTTTGTGCATGCTAAGTAGTTGGTGTTATGCATGTTAAGTATTTGATGTTATTCATGCTAAAGTATTTGATGTTATGCATGATAAGTATTTGATTGTATGCATACTAAGTATGGGGTTTTATGCATGTTAAGTGTTTGGGTTTATGCAAGTTAAGTGGTAGGTTTATGCATAATAAGTATTTGATTTTATGCATAATAAGTATTTGGTTTTATGCATAATAAGTATTTGATTTTATGCATAATAAGTATTTGATTTTATGCATAATAAGTATTTGGTTTTATGCATAATAAGTATTTGATTTTATGCATAATAAGTATTTGATTCTATGCATAATAAGTAAGTGGTTTTATGCATGCTAAGTGTTTGGTATTTTGCATAAATCATGATATGCAAGTTTACCCTTTTAAATATGGTATATACATATGCAAGATGGCACTCTTATATGCTATGCATGTTTACCCTCCTTTAAGATGCAAGTCATATATGTAAGTTCGACATATTATGCAAGTTATGCTTACATGCAAGCTCAACATGTTATGTAAGTTATGTGCATATGCAAGTTATGTGTATGAGGGTATGCAAGTTGTGTGCATAGTGTTATGCAAGTTAAGTTTATGAGATTATGCAAGTTATGAGCATGATGTTATACAAGTTATGTATATGCTTAAATGCGAGCTTAATGTGATATGCAAGTATGTGAATGCTTATGCAAGTATATGAATGCCCATGCAAGTATGTGAATGCTTATGCAAGTTATGTGTATGCTTAAATGCATGTTTAACATGTTATGCAAGTTATGAGGATGCTTATATGCAAGTTTAACATGTTATGCAAGATATGTGTATGATAATATGCAAACTCATATGTCATATGTTATGCAAATCATGGGTATGATAATATGCAAGTTTGGGTTATATGTAGTTGGGTTAATATATGTTCATATATGCAAGTTGACATCCTCTTAACCCATGACAAAGTTATATGCTAAACCCATGATATTTGTGATGGATCTTTCCCTTTATTATGTCGTGAAATGAGAACGATTTACGTGGGGAACGATGGGGTAATAAATATGTTAATAAAAGTATGATTGGGTATGATTAAGCATACCATAAAAATAAATTACCATAAGTGGGAATTTACCTATTGAGTTAGGTCTACCCCATGGGAATTTACCTATTGAGTTAGGTCTACCCATGTTATGGAAAATTTGATATTAATTATGAATAATTAATATGGGGGTGATTAATTAGGTTTAATTAATCAACTAAGACACGAGGTTGGACCCTTTTGTAGCGGAAGTCTGCCCGGAACCGACCGGCCATCCAGCAGCTACAAATGATTGGCCCAATGTGAGAGGTCTTAGTCATAAATTAAATACACGATTAAAGTAAAGACACGAGGTTAGGCCCTTTTTATGACAGAAGTCTGCCCGGAACCAACCGGCATATCCAGCAGTCATAAAAGACGGTCTAATGTGGGAGGTCTTTATGAGGTCATGATCTTAATTAATGAATTAAGAAACACTTAACCATATTAGCATGTAGTGGGACATGAGGGGTTAAGTGGGTGCCTTGGGGTGGCATGATGAGACTAGTGGGTTGCCTTGGGTGGCAATAGAAAAATACGATTAGAATACTTAACCAAGGTGGAACATGTAATTAAACATGATAAAAGGGTTAAGTAAGTGCCATGGGTGGCATGTGAGAATACGATTAGAATACTTAACCAAGGTGGAACATGTAATTAAACATGATTAAGGGGTTAAGTAAGTGCCATGGGTGGCATGTGGGAATCTAGTGGGTGCCCTAAGTGGCAATTGAAATATGATTAAAGGACTTAACCAAGATTTATAACATGTAAGGGGACATGGTTAAAGGGTTAAGTGGGATGCACTAGATTAAACGACAAGCTTAAGTAGTAGCTTGTGGGGGCCCATTTCAACCAATATCCCAAACGTATCTTTGTAGGCTCGACTCTAGTCGGGTGACGGGACACGCATATTGGGCTTGACTGTAAGAGGCCAAAACGGGTTAGCGGTGGCAACGCGGGATCAACGGGTTTCATATGCGTGTGTGGACCCGGGCTGGTTGGTAAGTCGTTGTTGCATCGTGTAGATATAAAGCCGTGCACAGTGATATTATATGGTAGCCACTTTGGGGAATGATACACCCCCTTTTGTGGGACCAGCACGGGTATCTACGGTAGGGAGCCGATCGCTTGGGGGTAGTGGGTACACCTAGTAAAAATAGGGGCAGACGGCACCTGCGTAGGGGTACAAGAAACTACCGGGTAAAAATTACTAAGTACACTTAGTGGGATCAACCTTTAAGTAGGAATTACTCTTGGTGGGTAGAACTGGTGTGGTGCAGTGTAGGAATTACCCTGGGGTGAATAAGTCTGGAGTGGTGTAATCTAATAATTATCCTTGGGAGGATAAAAGCGTCTTCTCGGTTATCTTAGTACACCCTATGTTTTGTTGGCTACTTAGTGTGGTCATTATCCCCAGAGGTACCGTACCTTATTTATGTCATACCCTAATTACTTTAATGGTTGTATTGTTAGGGTTATAGGACTCACTCAGACTTATGTCTGACCCCGTTGTTTTATCTTTTTCCCAACCCTCAGGTCCTACGGTGGATCCTAGCGGTAGTAGAGCTTGATCGGATTTCTGTTTCCAGTCTTGAGGAGCTTGGGTAGATGTAAAGCTCCAGTTATCCAGTTATCTTTTCTTTTCTTATGGCTATTGTATGAGAGAGTGGGATTATGTACTTCTTTATTTTGATGAATATTGTACTTGACTTTTATCGTGGTTTTTATGATGTAACCAGACATGTTTATTTCCGCTGTTATGAGATGATGTTTTAAAATTTCAAGTACTATTTATACCTGTCTTGTTGTAATTTTTCTGTTCTATATTCACTAAAATACTCCACCGATGCTATGGCATTCCCTTTGTGAGTGACCCTAGCGGGGGTGTTACAGTTGAGGTGTAGCAGCAGGTCGAAGTGGTTCGGTTCGGGTCCTCTTCCTTCCGAACCGATCCGGAGCATTCCAACCGAAGGCGAGACGTGTTGCTATACATCTGGTGCAAGGCAGGTCGGTTCGGACTTCCGATCCGAACCGAGTTGGTGTCTTCGATCCGAAGAGTGGAAGCACTTCAGTGCAGTGTGTAAGGCGGGTCGGTTCGGTTGTCCGATCCGAACCGAGTTGGTGTCTTCAACCTGAAGACTTTGTGCCCTTGTGAGGATCCGATGCGAAGCGGGTCGGATTGCTCCATTCCACCCGATCCGAACCGATTCAGAGCTCTGCCAAAACCATCCAATGCTATGCTTCTTCGAAGAGAGGAGTCGGAGCGGGTCTGATCCGATCCGGGAGGTCAAGCCAATTTCCAAATTCCAAGTTTTCGGTTCTGCATGCGTTCACGGAAACGGGCATAACTTTCAAAACGTAAGTCCGATTGAGCTGAACCAAAGCTCAAACTGAAGCTGATTCAGAGAGATACAAGAGTTACAGAGTATAGCTTCGTAATCGCTATTTTCGGGCCCAGAAAAGGTCATCTTGTAGGAGTTTCGGGCCATTCTTTGTTTGTGATGCGATTTCAACCAAATCACTTCATGTCTTCTGATGATATTCCCAACACTTGAGCGTATTGTTGAGAAGAGATTCCATGTATGACTGCTTTGACTAAAAAGCGGGTCAACATCCAGTATATTCTATTGTTAATTATCTGGTGTATTTACTTATTTCTGTTTTTCTCTTATCTATTTATGTGTTATATTCCAATGATTACCCTTGCCGCCGTCAGTACGGGATTTGGGGTCGTCACAACGTGGTATCAGAGCTTTGGTTAAGCTCAGTTTTGGTATACAACACATTAACGAACTCATCAGAGATAGAACCAGTAGCGTTCTAAGGCGAGTAACTCAGTACAGATAGGATCAGTAATATCCTAGTATGAGTAGAGCAGAAACAGAATAACTCGTTAGAGATGGGGTCAGAAGTGCCCTAGAACGAGTCGAGAGTTATATGTTTATAAATAACGTATTTGAGATTATATATCTAGTTTTGTTTTAGAAATATGATTTTTGAACATATACAAAAGATATATACTTTTGAAAAGTCAAAAACAATTTGATTTTTTCTTGAGTTGTGTGATAGTAAATTTGATTAATTGAATTATTGAAACAATAATTAATTTAATCAACAATAGAATAATGGTAGAATTTATTCGATTAAATCACACATTGAACTGATATAAGAATAAATAGGAATATATATACCTATGCATTATATATGTTTGAACAGGTAAATGGATAGTTGTTGAGTAAAGATTTTATTTGCGTGCCCGACAAATAGGTAAACTTAATGAGTTGGATGCGCACTTTTATTATTATATCAACTCCTGTGAATGTCATTGGATGCGGAGTGCTGGTTATTCTGTGTGAAATAATAAACATCGCCATAGGATAGTAACAATTAATTTTGAACTACACTACATGGCATACTTCTGAAGATAGGCATACTTCATCATATACCACATAAGCATTTGGAGCTTGTGTGACGAGGTGGAAGATTTACCATACGAGCGAGAGGCTTGTATGGCGATGACTATATTTTACAGGTTGAACTGATGATTGATATGGACATTTAAATTGTAACGATAAAATTGCCAGATAAATAAAAACCCCACATGGGTCTGGAGTTGACAATAATCACGTCTCTCTAGTCATTAGATACGGCACATGGATTATTTATTTCCCACACGGGACGAGGTGACGAGGATTTATCCTCTGGAGCATTTAAAATACACACTCCCTCAGGCTTTGACAGGGTGATGAGAATTTATTCTCTGGAGTTATTATTAATACACGCTCCCCTGTAAACACCAAAATATATCACTATAAATATGTGTATTCTTATTAGGATTTATTGGGTACCTAATACGGCCCAATAAATTTCCAAACCTCTACCCGTACAAAGGAGGTTATGGCGAAATTTTTCGAAAATTCCGGGTGTTAGCCAAATTTTTGAAGAATTTGAAAATTATCAGAAACTGAAAAGTTAGAGAATGGAAGCCAGATTGAACGTAGAGTTGATTAATCAAACCACTTTCGACTTTGTTCCTTTTCGGGGACGAAAAGTTTTAAGTGCGGGAGATTGTAACGACCCAGAAAATCTGAACCAATTTAAAAAAAATTTAAATTGGCTAAAATAGTGGATTTTAAATATTTTAAAAAAATATTTTAAATGATAGCAATGAAAACTGAGTTCGAATCGACATTTGAAAACGAATATAATTAATTCTAATTATAAACAAGGTCTGAAATGGCGCTGCAGTTTCAAAAATTGAATTCAAACTTTGTCGGACTGTACCGGGTGCAAAACAAAACGGATTTGAGTGAAACCAAAAATATTTAAATCTGTTAGTGAATACCTTTCTAACGAATCTGAAAAATCGAAGTTTCGTTGCGGAAAGCAAAATTTATGGCCAAATGAATTTTCAGAAAGGTCGTTATGGAATTTATATAGCCCGAGAAATTGGCCATTTTGCAAACGACCTCGGAATTCGACGAAACCACTTTTGTTGGATCCGGGATGTAAAGTTATTGCTAGGTTTCAAATTTCATAATTTTTGAAGCTAGTATGTGAGCGTGGCAAAGGAAAATGTGTTTAGTCGATTTCTGTTAAATTGGATCGACCAGAAATGGGCCTTTTTGCAAACGGTCTCAGAATTCGACGAAACTAGTTTTGTTGGGACCGTATCGTCA
Source organism: Allium sativum (assembly GCA_030737875.1). NCBI lineage: Eukaryota > Viridiplantae > Streptophyta > Magnoliopsida > Asparagales > Amaryllidaceae > Allium > Allium sativum. Next base: position 458,876,803 of record CM060909.1, read on the forward strand.
AAACTTAGCCAGATTTATTTTTCTGAAATTTTTCGAATCAGTTTGTAGCCCTGGCAAATTGAAATGTACGTTCAAATCAAATATTGAATGTTATATATTTTAATTTGAAGGAAAACTGACTGAAACAGTCGAATGGGCCTTCGAAATATATTCCATTGTGTTCGAAATAGGGGTAATTAGCTAGGGGCGACAGTCGTTGGGGTTCATTTGGTTTTTGTTTGCGGTTTTGGCATTAAAATTGATTAAAATAATAAAATAATTTTCTATAAAGGGCCACAGTTAAACCCTAGTCAACACTCCCTCTCTCGGCCGTCGTTCTTGAACCGAAGGCGGAAAAAGCTCAGATCTTTGAGCTCAAAATTCATCCAATCCAACAAATAAAAATCAGTGCTTCCAAAGAGAAAGTTTTAGTGCGTGTTGAGCTCTATAAATCCATAGTAGATTGAGCAGTTATTGATGAGTTTTGGGGCGGGATTCTCGATGGGAAGGCACACCGTTCAATGGCGGATTCCGGCGCCATCATTGGCGCGAGCTGGCCATCGCCAGCGGCGGAGGGGCGTCGCTCGAAGGGGAAGCCGGTGGTGGGTCTCGATCTGGTCAACGTCGAGCGTGGCGGCGGTAGCAGGAAACCCTAGGCGCTGAACCAACTTCGGCTGTAGCAGGAACGAAGAAGAAGGTGATTAAAGGGCGGGAGAAATAATTAGAGTTAATTAATTATTTAATTATATTGAAATTGCAATTGATGTTAATAACGCCATATCTCCTTCATACGAGATCGGATTCACGAACCGTCAGTTGCGTTGTGATCGTGAGGACGAGAGCTTCCCAACAAAACTGACCGCGTTCAAAACAGAGCCAATCAGAATTTCAGACCCGAACCAGACCAGAAATTCAAATCAAAACAGAACTGAAACCGACCACGGTGAGAAATTCTCTCTCTATAATTTTCTGTATAGTTATTTAATTTGTAACTGCATTCATGAACTGTTCCCCGTCGCCCATAGACCATGGACGACTTGTTTGATTGTATTCTGTGTGAAAAATATAAATGTGAGATTTCTAATTTCTAAACGATATGGAAAACGACGATGTATAAATTATATAGTCGATGTATAAGTTATATAAGCATTGTACACCTCTTGTATAAGTGTTGTATAAGTTGTATGTTCGATGTATAAGTTATATATGCGTTGTAAAAATTATATATGTGTTGAAATAGAAGTGAATTGCTATATATATATATATATATACGCCCTCGTCCACAAACCATGGACGATATTTATTGGTTGTGATTGGTGTGAAAATTGATTTATAGCGAATGGTTGATTGGGATTGTTTGTGGTTGAAATTGATTGATTGGGGTTGAAAAATACCCGTTTGTGGTTGAGAAAAATTTGGTTGAAACCACATAGGATTAGTTTGTGGAAATGAAATAAATATACATGCCGCCTGCGTGCGAACTAGATGCATGAATCCCCATTGTCAAAAGCTGCGAGGCTTTAAGGTAGAGCGAGGAGCCGTACTAGGGACGGCCCCGGTTTTAACTACCCTGCCGTTATGCTGCCGAAATTTTGAATAATATTCATGTGTTTGAATTATTTTCATTTGTTGAAACTATATTTATTCGTTGAATAGAAAACCGTCATGTGTTGAATCGATATTCATTCGTTGAATTGAAATTCATGTGTTGAATGGTATTCGTGTTTTTTTTTAAATATAAAAATCACCTTTATATATATATATACAAACTATAGAAAACCTTCATGTGTTGAATCGAAATTCATTCGTTGAATTGAAATTCATGTGTTGAATGGTATTCGTGTTTTTAAATATAAAAATCACCTTTATATATATATATATATATATATATATATATATATACAAACTATAGAAAACCTTCATGTGTTGAATCGAAATTCATTCGTTGAATTGAAATTCATGTGTTGAATGGTATTCGTGTTTTTAAATATAAAAATCACCTTTATATATATATATACAAACTATAGAAAACCTTCATGTGTTGAATAGAAATTCATTCGTTGAATTGAAATTCATGTGTTGAATGGTATTCGTGTTTTTAAATTTAAAAATCACCTTTATATATATATATATATATATATATATATATATACACAAACTATAGAAAACCTTCATGTGTTGAATCGATATTCATTCGTTGAATTGAAATTCATGTGTTGAATGGTATTCGTGTTTTAAATATAAAAATCACCTTTTTTATCAATTTATATAAATTATATTTATTCGTTGAATAGAAAACCGTCATGTGTTGAATCGATATTCATTCGTTGAATTGAAATTCATGTGTTGAATGGTATTCATATTTTGAAAGAAATTGTTTTAGAATATAAATCCCATTTTTAACATCAGTATGAAATGTATAAAATAATCTTGTTTTGAAATAAATTGTTTTATAATAAAAATCCCATTTTTATCACCTATATTAACTATATAAAATAGTCGTGCTTTGAAATAAATTGTTTTACATTAAAAATCACATTTTTATTATATACATGAATTGTTAAAAATAGTGAAGTATTGAAATAGAAGACAGTTGGATAAAATTATCATTTTTATCCAATGTATGAAAAGAATATAGTTTTGAAATCGAAGAATCGATATATATATATATATATATATATATAAATAGAATTGAAATATATCGAATAACGACGCTACAGTTCGTATTTTGAAACCGTGATTTCAAACGATTATATCGAGAGACCCGACCATCGGATTTTCCCGAAACCACCACCGTTGGGTTCGCTTTGGAAAAATCTTTCCAATGGCACCAACTTTGTAAAAATCCAACGGTTGGATTGTCTGAAATGTTTAATTCAAATCTGAAGAAAAACAGCGCCAGAATCGATTATATATATATATATAATTATATTTAATCGAATAACGACGCTGCAGTTCGTATTTTGAAATCGAAACTTCAAACGATTATACCGGGAGATCCGACCGTCGGATTTTCCCGAAACTAGAACCGTTGGATTCATTTTGAAAAGATCTTTCTAATGATGTAAATTTTGTGAAGATCCAACGGTTAGATTTTCAGATATGTATAAATCAAATCTGAAGAAAAACAGCGCCACGGCCGCGTTATGGCCCGAAGCGTCGTTTTGAATAAATTAGCTATTTTAAAATAAATAAAAATAGCGATAAATCGTTATAAAATATTATAAACGATATGGATGTGATTTAGAAATTAACTGAAGGTTGGCTAAGTCGAATGGTTTCTTGGGTTTTGATCTGATGTTGGTTTCGGCCTTCGGGGTTAATATTTGGGAAATCGTTCTCTTACTGACTGACGGTTAGTGACTAATGAATTGAAATGATGCGTGTGTATGTTAGTGTTGCACTTGTTTATTATATACGCGAGTTGCTCAGAAAGACCGGGTTTATCCCATTCTGAATAACTGAATCGACGATAAGAAATCGAAGATGAAGACGGTGGTCGAAGACCGGAGATCTTCACCTCGTTTGGATGGTAACCGAGGTCCTGATTGGGAGGCATCCCGAAATATGGATAATGAGTGGTGATTGTCCAGACGTACGTGGAGGTCAATGGGTTTGCAAGGTATATAGTGCCTCCGGTTTCGTTCAGACCCAGAACGGACTTGCAAATGGATAGTGTGTCTGACATTGGAATTTATTCTGTGTGATTGATAGCCATCAGTTGCACGGTGTGAATTGCCTGTGTGGCATGCTAAGATGCAGTGATCAGGGCTTCTGTTGAAAAGCAAAGTCTTGTAGAGACGATCAAAGCACCGCCTGTGTGGCGTAGCTTTGTGTATAACGTGAATTCGCGAGCCTCACACCCCGGTATGAACCAGAAACGGGAGCAGGACCTCAGGGGGGACGTGCGTTTTCTTTCTAGCTAGAAGTGGCATCAGTGGTTTTACATGCCCTGACGAGTTTGACTTATGTGGTTGTTGCTGTTGCGAGGCGTCTCGGTTAGATCGAACGATCCGGGTCCGATGGAGTCATTCGTTGGCTCACTTACGCTCCAAAGGGCAGAGAAACGCATTGTTCAGGCATTATAATCCACTTCGTGTGGACCGGCCCTGACGATCCAAGGTACGGTTGCGGTTGTGCCTGAGACTCAGGATAGACAGTCTCGAATTCGGTAAGGACTATCTTTTGCCTTGGTTCATGACGGAAATCCAATTTCCAAATACGTGACTGTGCGGTTTTGATTGTATACCTATATATGGCGACATAGTGGTATGGGGCATTAATGCCGTCTATGATTGATAGTTATGATTTGAAATTGTTTTCAAAACATATAAACACTAGTAATAATATCAAATGCCTATGTTTATTCGTATCAAGCATATTTTGGCCGTTATAAGCTAAAAACTCTATCCTCCGGTTTGCGTTGCATTGTGTGATGGGAACTGAGTCTTATAATGGCTTCATTTTTATAAAAAGCATTGCGATGTTTAAAAGAATGATTTGTTTTAAAACACTGGCAATCCAATGGAGTAAACCCATTCCATGAAAGTAGCATGGTCCTGTGATTGGCCATATTTTAGATGTGTTGAGTAGATTTCTCATACCAGTCCCATGACTGACTCGTAGTTTGTTTCACTTTCAAACTCGGGTGCCCCTTTTTCTACACGGGCAGCCTTGTATTCAGGTTTAGCTGGTTCTTTCTGGATAGCTGGAGCTGAAGATGGATTCTATCATTTATCTCTTTTTATGTTGTTCAGCTCCTATTGTACATTATGTTTGTTTTCCGCTGTAGACATATATGTATAGTTGAACTGTATTTGTACTAAGTATGATCCTGTATACTGTGTAACTCTGGTGATTACGTTTATCCAGTATATTCTATTGTTCATTATCTAGTGTATTTATTTAATTCTGCTCTGCTGTTATCTGTTTATGTGTTATATTCCAAGGACTACCCTTGCCGCCGTCAGTACGGGGTTTCGGGTTTTTTACAAAAAGCTTGCGAACACCTGCTCATTTCCCTTATCACCATTTTGCTGAATTCATCCACCAAGTTCTCCACCATTGTTCCACTTAAACATCACACAGGCACCTCCATTCGATCCCTCTTCCCTTTCTCTACATCCTCATACCGGCTATCTCCAACTCGCATCATCATTCGCGAGTCCGTTCTCTGGCGATTTGCTGCTGCTAAATAAAAAGATCGACACCCTTAATCAACTATTAACCCAAAACCTTGCCACGCCATGCTACTCAACACCAAGAATTCAAATCCACCCACAAAAATGTGAATCAAAGCCTCAAAACTTGGAAATCGGCAACCTTAGCTATCACGGTAAACTATCGAGCTCATGGAACATACATCGTACATCTCAGAAGTGGTACCGAATCGAAGAGAAGGTCACCAGTATTCCATATATAATTGTTATACGATTTATCGGAATTTATCCGATTTTATTTTGATTTTCGAAGGTATTATTTCTCACGTTTTAAGCTGGAGAAATAATTTGGTGGAGGCATGACTTTCGCTGACCATAGGAGAATGGAAATAGGGTTATGCAAATGATGGTATTATATAGTGTAGAAGAAATAATTTTATATTAAACTTTTATTTTAATTTATAGCCTATGCTATTTGCATTCGTCTTCTAAAAATCAGTATCATCACATACTATACCCAAAAATCATGAAAATGGACATACAACTAGAGTTTGACATTACGAACCCAACAAAACTAGTTTCGTCGAATTCCGACTCCGTTTGCTCACACATCGTATTTTTAACCGTACTGTTTTTCACATTAAAAATCCGTACGACCACACACTAACTTCAAAAATCACGAAACTTGGAATCTAACAATAATTTAATGTTACGGATCCAAAAAATTAGTTTCATCGAAAACGGAGGTCATTTGCGAAACTGGCTATTTTTAAAGCTCTAAATAACCCATTTAAATATATAAATATATTTAAAAACAATTAAATTAAATATAAATAAATATACATATATTATCATATATATATTCACCTAGAATATCGTATAGCTCCAATTGGATTTATAACTCGATATTCAAATCCCGGTTGAATCGATATTCAATTTATATTGAAAAATCCTTTTATAACCGTTATAAATTATAAAGGAATTCCATAGCGACTTTTCGAAAATTTGATTTGGACATAAATCAAAATCTACACAATGAAATCCCGAATTTTCTCTTCCGTTAGAAAAATATACTTCACCAGCTCCGAACGTTTCTTGTTTCACAGAAATCCGATTTAAAACGGATTCTGTATATTCAATTGAAGTTCGAATCACCAAATTACGAACTGCGGCGCCATTTCGAGCTCGATTATAATTATAATATAAATTATACGTTCCAACTTCGTTATTTAAATATATTCTTCAATATAATTCAATATAAATTGAATTATATACTTTAGCTTGCCTAATTCACACAATATTGTGAATCCTGTTATTTACGATTATTTCGGAAATATATCATTCTATTATTCATATTAATTAAATATAAATATTATTTAATTCAGGTTATCAATATCGCCAAATCAATATTTAATAATTAAATGAATTAATTATTAACCCGTAAAAATACGGGACATTACATTCTTCCACCCTTAAAAAAATGTTGTCCTCGAAATTGCTAAGGTAGGAAACAACACTATTAACTAGGTAACAAATTATTCGTTTACTTCTTAACTCCAGATTCACTGAACCGATTAATATCAACTAAAATATTAATTAATTCTTACCAACAAAAATTTTCAAAAACCCTGAAAATTTTCTAACACCTTAACTTTTCGAAAAATTTCACCAGCACCTCCTTTGTACTGGTCGATAGCTCAAACTCCAACTCGCCTCTCTAGGCCTTCTTCAACCCAAAAGAAAATCAAACAGCCAAGTGGCTTACCAACTCGTCTCATCAAAATCTCAAACCCATATATAATATAAACTCGTACCTTTTTGTCGGGCATATCATTATATCCTTTCCATCTGTTACCAATTCTGCAAATACCAATACATTTCCAACCAATTTCCAAATTTATCTTCAAAACCAAATCATTCACGTATCCAAACTAAATTCCATTTCAAACCAAAGTTCCATTCTTGATTCCAAACACCTAACTCATCAATTCAATACCATTTCGAATTCCTATGACACAAATCCAATTTTTCTCAATGCCATTCTAATCCAGTCCAATTCAATTACCACTGAACTGGTTTTATTTAAATTTTCAAATTTTATTTCACAAGTATTATTTAACTTGTTTTTAATTCATCAATCTCTCCTTGAGAGTTTTTAACAGCTTTGCTTTTCTTAAAATCAGACAATCCTTTTCGAAATTCAAACAACTTGTTTTCGCAAAACATTTCCAAAAACAAAATCTTTGGTAGTAATCCGTCACTTACACACTCGAAAATGAACACCGATGATGTCTGGATCATCATCGGAATTTATTTTCCAGCAACTGTAGTGAGTTCAATACTATATCACTTTCAAAACCATTTCTAAACACTTCCATTTTGAAATCAGTTCAAAATATCATTTGCAATGCTTTAAACAATTTAAAATCTCCCAGGATTTTAAAATTCCCATATATTTAATCCAAATCCATTTACAAACACTATCCCAGGTTTCCAGGGTTTAATTCCAATTCTGATTTAAATTCAGATTCAATTCAATTCAAAACACTCATACGAATTCTACTTGGTTATATATATAACCATTTAATTTATAATCTTACTCGATTATAATAACAACTAATATATCCAATATATTATAATCATTCTAATATAAATCCTTTATATCTAAATATAATTCGGGGTAAATTATTTCGTTTACCCTCTTTTCAAAACATACAGTGTCGGTTCATTGTATTCGAGTGTTTATAAACCCCTACCGATACAGTGGATCAAACTGATCGACCCGAACCCATAAATAACTCAACCAATAAATCTCCACAATATAAAACCATTTTTATATCAAATGACAAATACGCGCTCATATATACAGTCAACTCAATCTAGGGTATTGCTAACCCCATCTCTACTGAGTCACGCCACAGAGCCAAGGTAATTACTTAACCTTCAGCTCTGATACCAACTGTAGTGTCCCAAAATTCCGGTACAATTTGAGCTGACCAATTAACACAAGTCCAACCCAAATTACACTGGAAACCAGAAAAACTAATAGAAAGAAAACAGAGGGCGAGAATAGATAAGATAGAAACTTAGAATAGAAGAAGAAGTACATACAACATCAGAGTAACATGAATCTCACAGTGGAACGAACAACATATAATAGATAACATATCTTTGAAATGAAATCAGTATATGTATACAATAGCATTATCAGAGTACAACACTTACAACACAGCATAAATAATAATAGCTAAAAATTCCTGAAGCCTCCTGCTCCAAGCTCTCCAAGTATATATGTAAAATCCTGACTATTTGACTGCTCGTACAAAATTGGTCACCCAAGAGTTTAGGGAAAACAAAACAAAATAAACTCTGGGTCAGTCATGAGACTGGTGTAAGTAAACAATTTAAAACAGTTTGAGCAATAAAACGATATCTCATAAGACCACGCTGTATAACGGAAAGGGTTTTTCCCTTATGAGAATCCAAAATAATCTTTATATCAAAATTCTTTTGATATTATAATAGTGTCTATCAACCACAATATATTAATCATCTAGCATAAAGCTTTCATCTCATGTTCCACATATATAATATACAATCAAAACCGCGAGCACTTATTGGATAATGGATCACCAACTATGACAAGGTATGGAACCACCTTCCGATAGTGTACCTCTAGAGAGGAATACACTGGGTTCAACAAGAACATCTTGCAACCTGGCCACACATGACCGACCACTCATTTCGCTTGAGTGTATCGAATGTATATCACCAACGGTTCGGATCAGCAACCGTTTCCCGAATGGGACATCATCGAATAGATTAAAGAATGAAATGAATATCGCTAGATAGGTGATAATATACCCTAATTGGCAGCCAACTACTTAGCCATGCTGCCTGCCCGATTTTTGTCATTTCCCGGTTGTGAGACTAGAGGCCACGCTTATCCCTGACAGATCACACAATTATTCACTTTGAATGTCACATCGTCATACCCGCCAAATCACAAATTGATTCCCCAAAAAATACAACGGGTATACAGCTAAGAGAAACGAATTCCTCCGCCACCGAACGTACATACGTTTGAAGAGATCAACTTACGTGATCCATTAAATATACTCCGTCAGACATTCTTCCATATAGGTCGTCCTGGGACTGGACAAACCGAAGGCACTATTATGTAAACAGGACAACCCTTGCATAACTCCGTCTTTAATTATCTCCATCATATTTGATTCGCAACGCTAACGCCCATAAAAAGTGGTTTTCAGATAAAGAATCTGATCCCGGTCTCTCCGTATTAACGACGGAAAAATGGTCAAGAACTTTGATAGTCGGTGAGTTAACTATCAAAGAAAAACATGTGTACAAACAACGGTCGTATTTCCAAATGGAAATCTTACCGAGCAAATCATCAATCAACATTGATCCACTTTAATTTAATTTGTCATTCAATTATCCATTTCCCTATTCCTGTTTACATATATTCAACATTTCTTATTTTCTAAATTTAGAAAATATACGTTATTAACATTGGAAAACATTTCCAATTCTGAGTAAATTTAGAAAATATACGTTAATTTCAACCAATTGATTAACGATTTATATATATATATATATATATATATCGTTTTCTATCATTTCAACTAATACATAAGCAATTTAACCAAACAATCATCACACAACACTCAATCAACATTTATCAACACTAGATTATATTTATAAAAATATTAACTATACAGAGTTAGTGAGATTTACTCACATTGGACGTTATCGTAGCATAACGATAACTTTCGGTTGATTTAGACAGACAATTTATTTCGTTATAAATTGTAACAGGCTCCAATTCACTCCCAGTCAGTTCCATTGTGTAGTGTCCGTCCATAACATCCTATCGGATCTTGTTTTGTCTAATTCTGATAACGTATGAGGTAGTTATGTAATTTACAAATTTAGATAATCATATAAGTAATTAAATTCCATTTCCATTTTAATTGGGCTCACCCCAAAACCTGTTGGCCTGTCTCCACGTCCAAAAGCCCGCCAAACTTTTGGAACAGTGTCTCTCCTTCCTCAATGATTCCGTTCGATCACCAGAACTTCAGCAAAGCCATTTCCGCATTATCAAGTCCTCTTAACTCATCCATTCCTTCATTGATTCAGGAATGAACATCACCATTTGACTCCTCACATCACGAGCTATCTCTCCATCATCGTGGATCCCCACTCGCATCTGTCAGTGGAAACCCGACATCGAACTGTACTATAGCTGTACAGGAACCCGCGACCAAAGTTATCACCAGAATTCACCAAATTATACCCTCGAGCTCGCCTCCTCACCTGAAATACAGCGCCACTCTTGTCGTGGCCCACCTCTTCACTATTTCCATGAAAATACGAACTCTAATTCCCTGAAGCTCGTGTTGCAACAGTCAAGATCGACAAACAAGAGCTGCACCACTTAAAAATGATACCAAACTGAAGAGAGACTAAGCAGGAATCCAATCATATATGTTTTGGGATTTATAAGAATTTGTATGATTTTATCTTGGATATCTAAACTCACAATTTTGGTCTTCCTGAAAAGAATATTGGCTGCTTGAATTTTTGTCGTTGTTGACTAGGGTGAATGAAGTTTAGGGTTAGAGGAATTAAAGGGTGTATTTATAGAGTAATATATTATTTTTATATTCCATTTTTATATTGATTTCTATTGAAGCGTTAGTTCAATTTATCGTTTAAAAATTCACATAATCACGTACAATATCCAAAAATCATGAAAACGAACAGACAACTAGAGTTTGATATTACGGACCCAACGAAACTGGTTTCGTCGAATTTCGACTCCGTTTGCACACAGCGTATTTTTAACCGTTAAAATACCGACTGTTTTCCACATTAAAAATCCGTACGGCCACATACTGACTCCAAAAATTACGGAAATTGAAATCGAACAATAATTTAATATTTCGGATCCAACAAAATTAGTTTCGTCGAAAACAGAGGTCGTTTGCAAAACTGGCTATTTTTAAAGCTCTAAATAAACCCTTTTAAATATTAAATATATTTAAAAATAATTAAATTAAATATTTATTAATAAATATTATCGTATATATTCACACTAGAATATCATGCAGCTCCCAAAATATTCCTATTTGAATATAACTCGATATTTCAAAATCCCGGTTTGAATCGATATTAAATTTATATTGAAAAATCCATTTATAATATATATAAATTGTTATAAAATATAAAGGAATTCCATAGCGACTTTTCGAAAATTTGATTTGGATATAAATCAAAATCTATACAATGAAATCTCGAATTTTCTCTTCCATTAGAAAAATATACTTCACCAGCTCCGAACGTTTCTTGTTTCACAGAAATCCGACTTAAAACGGATTCTGTATATTCAAGTGAAGTTCAAATCGCCAAATTACGAACTGCAGCACCATTTCGAGCTCGATTTTAATTATAATATAATTATACGTTCAACTGACGTTTATATAATATATTCGTTAATATAATTCAACTCTAAACTGAATTATATATTATATATGATCCAGTTCACACAATAATGTGAATTCCACTATTTCCGACTATTTCGGAATTAAAATATTTTGTTCTATTATTCATATTAAATAAATATTCAATATTATTTAATTCTGATCATTTTAAATTACCAAATCATTATTTAAATAATTAAATAAATTATTTATAATACCGTAAAAATACGGGTCGTTACACTAGGGTTACCTTAGCCCTTGACATATGCCAAGGTTGGTCGTCATACGATTAACGGTGGTTTCGAAGTAGGATTGGCGGTGATAGTCTGTAACGACCCAGGGAAAAACTCGACGCTCGAATTTTCGACAACAATATATAAACCTGTATTACTTGCCAAAAACCTAAGTATCGAACCCCAGATTGTCAAAAGAAAGAAGTTAGAGGATGAGAAAAGAAAGAAAGAATATTAGAATAGAAGAATGGAGAAGATCAATACATCAGAATCTCACAGCGGAACGAATAAAATATAATATAACAAATCTTTTTATACAAAAGAACTGTATATACATACCAACCATCAGAGTACAACAGATATCAGACACAGCGGAATAATGACTTTATATAACTAGCGGTGAAGCCGCCTGCTTCCAGCTCCTGGAACTCCAAGCGAAACCTAACCTAGAACATACTTGGTCTGACCCGAGCACATTTGAAGCAAAGCAAAAATACACCAGGTCAGTCTGGAATACTTTCAGTGATAAATTCACAGAACACACAACTTGTTTAACTTTGGGAAAATCCTTTCTGAAATCAAAGGATAATAGTAAGACCAGCCCACACATAAACACGGACGGTTTTTACCTTACAATAACCCAAAATGTTTTGAAATCATAACTTATTCTGATATTATCATAGTGTCTAAATACTAATAAATATCAATCTAGTGGAATGCTTGCATCTCACACTCCACATATATATTATACAATCAAAAAGCACGGGCGCTTATTGGACATTGGATTCCAACCGTGACAAGGTATGGGCCCACCTTCCGAATGTGTATCTCTAGAGGCGAATACACTGGGTTCAACAAGAACGACTTGCAACCCGGCCCACACATGACCGACCACTCATTTCGCTTGAGTGTATCAAATGTATATCACTGACGGTTGGGATCAGCAACCGCCTCCCGAAAAGGGACAGCATCGAATATAGATTAAAGAAGCAAATGGAATTTCTCTAGATAGGTGATTATACACCCTAATGGGAGCGACCCACATAGCCATGTTGCCTGCCCGATTTTTGTCATTTCCCGTTTGATGAGACTTAAGGCTAGAATTTATGTTTAGAATATCTGGTCACCATTCACTTTGAATGCCACATCCTTAGATCTGCCAGATATCACTAATTGACGTCCATAAAAATACTCTGCGGTCAGCTAAGAGAAGGTGTACGACATTCTCTGCGATCAACAGAAATACGTTTGAAGAAATCAACGTACGTGACCCCTTTGGAAATACTCTGTCAGACACTCGTCCATACAAGTCATCCAGGAACAGGATGAACCGAAGGCACTCTCCTACTGCATCTCATATAGGAATCAGCCCAAGGATCAGTAGTAAGAAGTCCTTGCAATCCGTAGATTCTAACCACGACAGAATCACAGTTTATCTCTGCTTGCAAGGCAGAGAATCTTAGTGGTTCTTCCGTTTATCAAGATCTACGGTCTTCAACGCTCCATCTCGATCTTCTTCTAATATCTTTACGTATTTGTTGGTTGGAATGGTTTTCGAAAATAAATTCGATCCCGGTCTTTTCATACCAACAATCGTATTGGTCAGGTTTGATAGTCGGTGATTTAACCATCAAAGAACAATTGTGTGAATATGAGTTAGCTGATTCAATACTTAGCATTGCTTGGCCTATTAAAATACATTTAACGAATTTGTTAATAAATTCTAATTCTTCCTATATATTCGAAACATTTTATTTTTTATTCTAAAATCTCGTATTAGTGTCCAATATTCTTCGTATAGGCTAAAACCAATTTCAACACCTTCACTCATCCTAGACTAATATCATTCCTCGATAATAGTGAAGCCGTTCAAGTTGGGGTATTTTATTTACCTCTCAGACCTTGATCTACAACGTTCTTATCTTGGAACAATATTAGTTCGTCACCTAACCATTTCCCAAAACCTTATTTACCATCTCGATTTCAAACTGATTTTATACACTGTTTCTTACATTTGAGATCCTCATTCAAAAATATACTTACTTAATTCCTTTAACTAAGTAAATATTTACCAAAACACCATTTTTAGTCTAAACACGATTCCACTTATAACTTTTGATCTTGGGTTTGAAATCCACTTATCATCTACTTTACAATAAGACCTTATTACTTGGAATTTATTTCCAAAAGCTTTTACCAATATTTAACGCAAACCAACTTATTTTTTTTCCTTTACGTTGGAATACTTGTTCAATTACACTGTTCGCTTGATCCTACCCTTTACTCTTAAAAGTCGTTACTTTGTTTTTTAAAAACCTCATTTTTAAACTTTACTTGGATTTCTTCCTTAATACTCGTAATAATTCATTTAACATCTTTTCACAACTTCTTATATCTTATTTTGAAACCACCATTATATTTCAGTCTATTTCTAATCAATTAACCAACTTTATTCAATTTGAATTCGCCTTACTAAATAAAAAAACATTAAGTAAACTTTATTTGAATTTCCACATTTACATATAAAATCTCATTTTCAAATCTCGTTTGAAAACTTGGATTATACATCATACGATACTGCTACTCAAATTATTTAAATAATTCTTCTATAAACTAGATTAAAATATTTATAAATTTCTAATTTAATTAATTATATAAAATGATTGAAAAACTTCAATTCAGTTATAAAAACATTTATAACTTTAAAACTGCGTCGATTCACCGAACGGTAGAACGACGTCTGAAACAACACATTTTAGGCCATTCACTGCCAATTACTAAATCAACAATGTCGGTTGATTTTAAACACAACACAGGTAAATATCTATTCAACCATCACGCTCAAACAGGTTTTTCTACCATATGGGGTTCAAATCAGTTCAAATATCAATAATATAAAACAACCAAACAACATATAAAATATTGAGGAATCCAGTTGGATCCCTCCAACCTGTCCTTCCCTGCATCATAGCTCATTATACATTTGATAATAATATATGAAATAAATTTAAATAATCTACTATTTAAAACGATAAAATAAAAATGACAGCAACCCATCAAACAAATAAACAACCAATAGCAACCAATCAACCAATTTATATTTTTGAAGGTCAATTATATTTTAATATGAATTTACCACTTCACAGGATTCCAGAAGGTGTGAGAATTAACTCACCAGTTTATTTCGGTTGACGGTGGACGCGTTTGTTCCTTTTAATTTCAGTCGAGCATTCAAAATTAGTTGGATTTTCAACTGCATCAGATCAGTGCCTAGTCAGTGCCATTGTTTAGGTCTCGTCCCTGCGATCCCAACGGATCCAGTTTGGTCAGATTTCGTTATCGTATGCGGAAGTTACGCTAGTTTAAAGTTTGTATATATTATACGATAATTAACTAAGTTAATTATAAATTAATTAAATAATTAAGTAATCATCACCTTAATTACCGTTATAATCCACGTCAGCATACCATTCTCGTTCACGCGTTTTCACCTGGAGCCAATTATCAAACCCGACACTTTCTTCAACCACGAGCTCGCCCTCCCAACCCGATCAACGTCGGCAATCTGACAGACCTGGACCCTTACCTGCTACGCCGCCGAGTTCCCCTGCTCCACCAGCTTCCTCCACTGACGATCTCGAGCCCAAATAGTACACCACCGTGCCAGAAATCCCCTTCAACCAACTTCCGTTCAAACCCAAACCGCCGCCGCCACCATCCATGTCCAGCGACCGCACCACCACCATTCTGACCGCCTCACGTTCCAGCACCCTTTCCCCTCAGACCCGGTCACCAACAACCCCCGTCATCGCCGGAATTTAGGAATTTCCGATCGTCACTTTTCAAAACACCCCCAAAAATAACCTCTCCGATCATCTCAACCCCACGACCACCACCGACCACCAGAGAACCCGAGACCACAGCCAAACGAAAGCCTGATCTCCCCTCTTTAATTCCCCCAAGGTCCCATCACCTCAAATCGATCCAATCTCCTCTATTTCTGAAAAGAACGGAACCCATTTTCTACGGTTTATCCTCGATTCCGGCCACCTCCGACCACGATAGGTCCCCAGTTTTTCTCAGCAGGTAGGTAAGGACCCGATCTACAACTTCGCTTCAGGTCGCCCTCACAAATTCTTCACGTACGATGAGATATAAATTGATTTGTTTACGAGGGTTTTTCTGCAAATATTCTTGGCTGAAATTTTTTTTGGATGGGATAAACTGAAATATAGGTTGAGAGGGTTTATATTTAAAGATGGAAATAATATTTTTTTATATCGATGTGACGAACGATATTTTATTTCGTGTCTATCGCTATTTCGAACATTGTTTATTTGCACCCACGCTTACATACGAACCCCGTTCGAGATGCGAATGGACGACATAGTATAATTTGACGATACAGTCCTAATGAAACTTGTTTCGTCGAATTCCGAGTTCGTTTGCTCGAATGGCCCTCGTTCACATTCAAATGATCATTTTTATTTGTATTTTATTTTGCTGCGCTCACAAATTAACCCTGATTGACGCGCCACTTGAAATCTAGCAATAATTTACTATTGCGGTCCCAATAAAATTTGTTTCGTCGAAAATGAAGGTCGTTTGAATAAAGGCCCTTTTATAACTGCCCAATTCAAATAAAATAAACAAATTTTAAAGTACCTCAATATAATAATATTAAAATATTATAATTGGCCATATACGACTAGAATTTCATATATTACCATAATAAAATAGCTTGGGTTGAGTTTGAAGCCAAATCGATATTATAAAAATTTAAAAACCCCTTTATTTAATATAAATAACGTTATAATTTATAAAGGATATTCCACAGCGACCTTTTCAAAATTTGATTTGGACATAAAATAAAATCTACAACACGAAAACTCGATTTTTCTCTTTCATTAGAAAAATATTATCCAACAGATTCGGATGTTTCTTGTTTCGGGAAAATACGACTCATTTTGGGTCTTGTATAGCCGTTTAAAGTTCAAAACGCCAATTTACGAACTGTTGCGCCGCTGCAGCTCGTTTTATAATTAAATTATAAATTAAATGTTACAACGTCGTTTTATAAACGAAATCGCCATGATAATTTCAATACGAACGATATTAAACCAATTTAAATTGCCTGATCACTTTAAATTGCAAATTCAACATTTTCCCCATATCCCAAAATTAAAATATTATTATAATATTCAAAATAAATAAATATTCAAATTAAAATGGTTAAATTTCATTATTTAAACTCAAATCAATATTTTAAATAAATAAAATATTTCAATAAAATGGCCAGAAAATATAGGACATTACATTCCTTCCCCCTTAAAATAATTTCGTCCTCAAAATTGCTAAGGTAGAAAGAACGTTACAACTCATTATCTTTATAATAATATTTAATTTAAAACTCGATTTTATTTTCAAAATAAATCTAATTGGTTGTAAAACCAAATTAATTCAAATAAAATAATTTCCCAAAAATCTTCAAAAAATTTCTAACACCTTAAATTTTGGAAAAATTTCGGCAGAGTCTCCCCTGTACGGAGGACATCTGAAAAATTGCAGGTTCAAGAGATAGATATATATATCGACTCTCATGGTTGGAAAAATTCAAAATCCAAACTCAAAACCTAAATAAAAACTGAAATTTCATATTTTCGTAGGCGTACCTTTTTGCGAGCGTTATTATGCGATAAGCAATATATTATATTCGAGCTTGCTTAGTTATTTTGCAGCTCTATCAAACTGGATTCAATTAACTCCAGAATTTTCTCTTGAATGGATTTTAAAGCTGAATTGGCACTTCTGCACCTGTTTCTCAACTTCAAATGAACTCATTAGTCCCCAAACAAATGCCAGTTATGTTCGAAACATCCATATCATACATATCAACCGATTTTACACCCAATTCAATCCATATGAGGTTATACTTATTTATAATCACTTCGTTTATTTCTTTAATTACCCATTCGGATTTATTGAATTTGGATTGATTATCCATCTTATTTATTTCATTTTGGTTTTAAACCAAATAGATTGATGTTCAGGTTCATATTCAAGCAATCAACCACACAATCCAAACATATCATACAAACAAATCAATCGATTGCCCATATTATAATAATTCGTGAAAATTATTACTTTTATTATTTATAAAATATATTGGGCAAAAACAAATTTCAAAATGATTTTAATATTAAATTACAAATACGCGCTCTTATATATACACTCAAACTCAATCTAGGGTATTACTAACCCCATCTCTATCGAGTCACACCACAGAGCCAAGGTTATCACTAAACTAATAGCTCTCTGATACCACTGTAACAACCCGGGGAAAAACTCGACGCTCGAATTTTCGACAACAATACATAAACCCGTATTACTTGCCAAAAACCCAAGTATTGAACCCCAGATTGTCAAAAGAAAGAAGTTAGAGGATGAGAAAAGAAAGAAAGAATATTAGAATAGAAGAAAGGAGAAGATCAACATATCAGAATCTCACAGCGGAACGAATAAAATATGATATAACAAATCTTTTTATACAAAAGAACTGTATATACATACCAACCATCAGAGTACAACAAATATCAGACACAGCGAATAATGACTTTATATAACTAGCGGTGAAGCCGCCTGCTTCCAGCTCCTGGAACTCCAAGCGAACCTAACCTGGAACATACTCGGTCTGACCCGAGCATATTTAAAGCAAAGCAAAATACACCGGGTCAGTCTGGAAAACTTTCAGTGATAAATTCACATAACACATAACTTGTTTAACTTTGGGAAATCCTTTCTGAAATCAAAGGATAATAGTAAGACCAACCCACACATAAACACGAACGGTTTTTACCTTACTATAACCCAAAATGTTTTGAAATCATAGCTTATTCTGATATTATCATAGTGTCTAAATACAAATAAATATCAATCTAGCGGAACGCTTGCATCTCACGCTCCACATATATATTATACAATCAAAAAGCGCGGGCGCTAATTGGGTATTGGATTCCAACCGTGACAAGGTATGGGTCCACCTTCCGAATGTGTATCTCTAGAGGCAAATACACTGGGTTCAACAAGAATGTCTTGCAACCCGACCCACACATGACCGACCACTCATTTCGCTTGAGTGTACTGAATGTATATCACCGACGGTTGGCATCAGCAACCGCCTCCCGAAAAGGGACAGCATCGAATATAGATTAAAGAAGCAAATGGAATTTCTCTAGATAGGTGATTATACACCCTAATGGGAGCGACCCACATAGCCATGCTGCCTGCCCGATTTTTGTCATTTCCCGGTTGATGAGACTCGAGGCTAGAATTTATCTTTAGAATATCTGGTCACCATTCACTTTGAATGCCACATCCTCAGATCCACCAGATATCACTAATTGTCGTCCACAAGAATACTCTGCGGTCAGCTAAAAGAAGGTGTACGACCTTCTCTGCCATCAACAGAAATACGTTTGAAGAAATCAACGTACGTGACCCCTTTGGAAATACTATGCCAGACACTCGTCCATACAAGTCATCCAGGAATAGGATGAACCGAAGGCACTCTCCTGCTGCATCTCATATAGGAATCACCCCAAGGATCAGTAGCGAGAAGTTCTTGCAATCCGTAGATTCCAACCACGACAGAATCACAGTTTATCTCTGCTTGCAAGGCAGAGAATCTTAGTGGTTCTTCCCTTTATGAAGATCTACGGTCTTCAATGCACCATCTCGATCTTCTTCTAATATCTTTACGTATTTGTTGGTTGGAATGGTTTTTGAAAATAAATTTGATCCCGGTCTTTCCATACCAACAATCGTATTGGTCAGGTTTGATAGTCGATGATTTAACTATCAAAGAACAATTGTGTGAATATGAGTTAGCTGATTCAGTACTTAGCATTGCTTGGCCTATTAAAATATATTTAACGAATTTATTAATAACTTCTAATTCTTCCTATATATTCGAAACATTTTATTTTTTATTATAAAATCTTGTATTAGTGTCCAATATTCTTCGTATAGGCTAAAACCAATTTCAACACCTTCACTCATCCTAGACTAATATCATTCCTCGATAATAGTGAAGCTGTTCAAGTTGGGATATTTTATTTACCTCTCAAACCTTGATCGACAACGTTCTTATCTTAGAATAATATTAGTTCGTCACCTAACCATTTCCCAAAACCTTATTTACCATCTCGATTTCAAACTGATTTTATACACTGTTTCTTACATTTGAGATCCTCATTCAAAAATCTTCTTACTTAATTCCTTTAATTAAGTAAATATTTACCAAAACACCATTTTTAGTCTAAACACGATTTCGCTTATAACTTTTGATCTTGGGTTTGAAATCCACTTATCATCTTCTTTACAACGAGACCTTATTACTTGGAATTTATTTCCAAAAGCTTTTACCAATATTTAACGCAAACCAACTTATGTGTTTTCCTTTACGTTGGAATCCTTGTTCAATTACACTGTTCGCTTGATCCTACCCTTTACCCTTAAAAGTCATTACTTTGGTTTTTAAAAACCTCATTTTTAAACTTTACTTGGATTTCTTCCTTAATACTCGTAATAATTCATTTAACATCTTTTCACAACTTCTTATATCTTATTCTGAAACCACCGTTATATTTCAGTCTATTTCTAATCAATTAACCAACTTTATTCAATTTGAATTTGCCTTACTAAATAAAAAAAAACATTAAGTAAACTTTATTTGAATTTCCACATTTATATATAAAATCTCATTTTCAAATCTCGTTTGAAAACTTGGATTATACATCATATGATTCTGCTACTCAAACCATTTAAATAATTCTTTTATAAACTTGATTAAAATATTTATAAATTTCTAATTTAATTAATTATATAAAATGATTGAAAAATTCAATTCAGTTATAAAAACATTTATAACTTTAAAACTGCGTCGATTCACCGAACGGTAGAACGACGTCTGAAACAACACATTTTAGGCCATTCACTGCCAATTACCAAATCAACACTGTCGGTTGATTTTAAACACAACACAAGTGAATATCTATTCAACCATCACGCTCAAATAGGTTTTTCTACCATATGGGGTTCAAATTAGTTCAAATATCAATAATATAAAACAACCAAACAACATATAAAATATTGAGGAATCCGGTCGGATCCCTCCAACCTGTCCTTCCCTGCATCACAGCTCGTTATACATTTGATAATAATATATGAAATAAATTTCAATAATCTACTATTTAAAACGATAAAATAAAAATGACAGCAACCAATCAAACAAATAAACAGCCAATAGCAACCAATCAACCAATTTATATTTTTAAAGATCAATTATATTTTAATATGAATTTACCACATCACAGGATTCCAGAAGGTGTGAGAATTAACTCACCAGTTTATTTCGGTTGACGGTGGATGCATTTGTTCCTTTTAATTTCAGTCGAGCATTCAAAATTAGCTGGATTTTCAACTACGTCAAATCAGTGCCTTGTTAGTGCCATTGTCTAGGTCTCATCCCTGCGATCCCAACGGATCCAGTTTCGCCAGATTTCGTTATCGTACGCGGAAGTTACGCTAGTTTAAAGTTTGTATATATTATACGATGATTAACTAAGTTAATTATAAATTAATTAAATAATTAAGTAATCATCACCTTAATTACTGTTATAATCCACGTCAGCATACCACTCTCTTTCACGCGTTTTCACCTGGAGCCAATTATCAAACCCGATACTTTCTTCAACCACGAGCTCGCCCTCCCAACCCGATCAACGCCGGCGATCTAACAGACCTGGACCCCCACCTGCTACGTCGTCGAGTTCCCCCGCACCACCAGCTTCCTCCATTGACGATCTCGAGCCCAAACAGTACACCACCGTGCCAGAAATCCCCTTCAACCAACTTCCGTTCAAACCCAAACCGCCGTCACCACCGTCCACGTCCAGCGACCGCACCACCACCATTCTGACCGCCTCACGTTCCAACACCCTTTCCCCTCAGACCCCGTCACCAACAACCCCCGTCATCGCCGAAATTTAGGAATTTCCGAGCGTCACTTTTCAAAACACCGCCTAAAATAGCCTCTCTGATCATCCTAACCCCCACGACCACCACCGACCACCTGATTGACATAGAAATGTGTTTATTTTATGCTCTTATATCTTATCTTTTGTATATAAATAAATATTACTTGGGTATTGTTTTGTTATTTTTACAGATAGTCCAACCCAGCCCGCATGCAACCAGAAATGTAGAGAAATAGAGTTCAATTTGCTATGTATTTGCATTTTGAAGAATTGTAGATGAAGATATCACATCTAGTTGCTGTTGGACAAGAAAAGGATTGCTAAAAAGGCTTTGAACATCACAAATCAATGAAGAAATGTCAAGGAAGCAAGAGGAAAAAGAGAAAAGGCCAGATTTGCTTTATTTATCTAAGGCCCGTTTATGGTTCTCATTGTAAACTAATTAGTGGTGTAATGACCAGGCCCATTTACCATTAGGGTTAGGGTTAGGGTTTGGCTATCTACCCTATATATACCCTTGTAATAACCTTGTAGCCACCATCCCCTATCTCATCTCTTATTCCATTGTTCTAATAAAAGTTCTTCTTTCTCTTTTATTTTCTGCATTTTTTTTAGCAACTAGTGTTGTCTATACGATTAGATTCGATAGAACACTATTTGTATTTTGCACTTGTTTGCATTAGTGATTTACCGTCTGATTAGATTCAGCGGAAATCCTAATTTTAATTCTTGTTTGTTATTTCAATTTCTGCAATTTCAAATTCTGCTTTTTATTATTTTCTTAGGTCAAATTGGGTTTGATTAGATTCAAATCTAATTCATAGTTTCATTTGCTTTCCATTGAAATTGTGATTTGATCGTCGGTTCAGTTAGATCTGTTCTGAATCAAATTACAGTTTTAATTTTGTTTTGTTTTGCAAAATCAACCTCCAAAGTTCGTCTAACACGCCCACGAAACATATAAATAATAAAATTTAACTTTCCTCCCTGTGTTCGACCTGTATGCTACACACCTGTATGCTTGCAGAATTTATTACAAATGTCGCGCTTTTCTAATTCATAGACTAGCGTCGATCAAGTTTTTGGCGCCGTTGCCGGGGAGGTAACGATTGAATTTTATTATTTATTTAATTTCCGATTCGTGTTAGTTTTTGTTTATATTTTCCTTTTGTTTTCGTGTATATATGGAAAAAAACAAAAATTCTTGAGTAGCTGATTTGGTATTTCCCAATGGTATAATCTTCTATACAAGAAAAAAAAAACTTGCTAGTCTTTCTTTGATTTCTTTCCCTTTTATTTTTTTTTGATCTATTCCTTTTTTTTTCTTTCCTTTTCTCAACAATAAAAAAAACTTGCTTCTTTTGTTTCAGATTTCTTTCCTATCCTTGTTCCCTTCACTTCTTACTTTATTTCTTTCCATCTGTCAGCCTTTTTCCCAATTTTTTTTTCTTACATTCTCTTCTTTACTATACAAGTTTCAAAAAAAAAAAAAAATTAAAAAGAGAGAGAAAAGCAAATTTCCTTCTGTATTTTTTTCACCGTCAACTGAAATCCCCACCATATTCACCACTTCACAGTATTCACCACAGACCTCTCAACCCGTACATCTTCATCAAAAAAAAAAAAAAAAAAAAAAAAAAAAAACCACGACAGCACCAATCACGTTCATCCGGTTCCCATCAACACCAGTAGCCGCAACAACGAATACCCACTCTGCCCCCCCTTCCATCATACTTCTGCCTCTCACCAAAGCTTTAACCACGTTCATCCTTCCATCAAACTGTCCAGCTGGACTTCAGCAAGCTCATTCCCAAATCATCACCCTAACGCCAAAGCCACCCACAATCCTGTCCGCAAACAAAATTCGCTACCACACTTTGAACCTACTCTTCCGAAAATCACCACCGCAAAACATCCAAAATCATCACAGAATTGTACACCTTCTTCACAAAACGCATCAGCGCTCACTCCAAAATCCCAAACTGCAAACCCGTTCTAACTTCCACAAATCGCCAGTTCACCCACATACCCCCAAACTTCACAACCCCAGACCAGTTCGCACCCAATCAAGCGGAACCCTATTCAAACCCGAAGCCAATTCAACCATTCGGAGTTCGAACAGTCTTCGAACCAAATCCGATTCGAATAAAAAAAAAAAAAAGAGGGAATAGCTGACTTTGTTTTAGAACGCAAGTCTGCATCTGTGTAACTCGATTGTTTTGGGTTTCTGGGAGTTTATTTGGATATTTTATAACAAAAAAAAAGAAAAAAAAGAGAGAGAAGAGGAAAGTACTTGGTTTCGTGGGTATTGTTCTTACTGTTGCCATTTTTTTGTATTTGGGAAATAATTGTTTCCTTATTCCTTTGGGTTACCTGAGAAAGAAGTCAAAGAACATAAACCGTCATCACGTGGACAAAAATCGCACCCCTCCAAAGCCGATTTGAAACCCACAATTTCAAATCGAACCGAAACCGCAAGCAGGTCACGCAAATCACCCTCTTCAGTTCGATTTCCCTTGGGTTGAGTTTTCGTATGGAATCCCATATGTTTTGATTTGGGAAGGTTTTGATTTTGGGAATGTTTTGGGAAATAATATTTGCGGATGAAGTATTGGTCTGTTAAGAGATTTTGTTTTTGGGGTCTTCTGCTATTCTTTTATTTGGCTGGTAGACGTGGCTTTGTTAACACTTGGGTTTAATCATCAAGTTTTTGATATTTCCTTCTGAAATTGATCAGTGTGCGTGGTTTAAATTTGGCATTATTAGGTGCGTGTGACTCGAACAGGGTGTGATGGACTGGGGTGTTCCCATTTTATTTATTTAGATCACACCTGAGTGGCATTTTCACGAGATTTGTTCATTTTTAATGATGTTGGTTTTGTTCTCTTCTCATTTCTTTTGACTCTATTAATTTCCTTGTTTTTCTTTCTTATTTTTATCCGTTTTGATTTGCAATTTTTCTTCTTTAAAAAAAAAAAAAAAAAAGGGAGAATTTTTCAAAAACAGGTACAGCTGAAATTTTTAAAAAAAGGTCTTAAAAAAAATTTTTTCGGGCTCCTAGCCCGAACCCGTGCCGCAGCGCAATCAAGTAACTAATAGAAGGGGACAACAACAGAAAGCAGCGGACGATTCAGACGGGTTGGAGCGGTTGCACATCGAGTGGGGTGTGAACGCGCTAGCGCTTCCCAAATTCACTGGAGGACTGCCATACCCTACGGTAACATTTTTCTGAACTCTATAGGTGCTGAAGCTGTTTTGAAAAATATAGAAATTGCTTGTAAAAATCTTCTACAGGGGCAGCAGCGGCTTTCTTGTACAATATTTTAATTTTCTGTTGTTATTCTGCAATTTTCTATTTCTATGACTACTCTGTGACTGAAACTTCTGAATTAATTTGGTGCGGACTGACATTTCCATAACTGAAATCTTCATTCTCATTGTTTTCAACAATAAAAAAATAGACGTTGCAAAATAATATAACTGAAAAGTGGTGCTTTGTGAAGTTGACTGTCTCGTACAATTGGATCGCGGATATATCTTAGTTCAATTTATTGAACTTTTAGCAAAAGAGGTTGCATACTACCCGTAAAACATTGGTCGTATCCCTTAGTTTTATACTATACGTGAACGGCCATAAGACCCTCTTCCCCCTTCCAATTGAGTCAGTTAATTAATAGAGCACAACTCATTATTTTATATTATTTTGAATTGAGAATAATTTCTGTCTTGCCGTGATTTCATTTCAAATGTCTGATTCAAAAAAATCCTTGAGAGAATTGTGGGATAATAATCGGAGTAGACGTCCTCTTGAAGAGTATGAGTATGAATTACAACTCATGAAGCAAAATTTTCCAAATTTTTGTGAGCCCAATGCCAACAATTTTCAAAATTTTCAAAATGACCAACATTTTCAACATCATGAATATAATCGAAATGGCGATTTCAATTCAAATTTCGATAATTTCGATTATGGGCCACATCCGTATCAAAACGACTTTGACTCCCAATATGGCTTTGATCCACAACAATATGGGGTTGGAAACCAATTTGAAAATAATTTTGAAAATGATTTTCAAATCGATCACAATTTTCAAAACTACAACCCATATCCACATCTTGAGAATGACCAAAATTGGAATTTTCCCACCAATTTTAACAATGTTAGTTACGAATCTAATTTTCAAAATCAAAATGATTTCCAATCTCAATTTCAATTTTCTGAAAATTCAAACTATTTTGAAAATCAAGAATTCCAAAGCGAGAGCTCTCAAATCAACGACTCTGAAGAATGTAATTTTGATGAGAAGGCGGAAAGGCTAAATAAAAAGATGGATGAACTTCTTTGTTTAATGGCGTCTTATAAAGAACAACGAGAGCAACAAAATCAAATTCAAGCATGTGATGAATCAGGAAATAGTCCATTCTTTACTGACATTGAAAATTTTCAAACAACAACTTTCGAAATTGAGAATGATGATCTAAATGAAGTTGTTCAAAATTCAATAAATGATTTGGATTTCGATTCTTTTCAAGAAAAAAATTTAAGCTTAGATTTTGATCTTCCTCTTTCAGAATGTGGGAAACTTGAAATTCTAGAAATTGAACAAAACGAAAATGTGGATTTTTTCAACTCAAATTTGGAAAAGAACTTTAATGAACATGAATTCTTTGGTTTATGTGAGGATGAAAGCCTTAATTCTGACTCCAATCCCGACAATCATTTGATTCTGACCCCAATCGAAAATCTTGACGCTCTTCCAATGGCAACCGAGGCCAATTCGTCTGAACCTTCCAAATCCCCACCTTCTTTTAATGTTGGCAATCCCAACATCTCTTTTTCTGATGTCGGCAACCCCGACACTATCTCTTCTTTGACTGTTGGCAATCCCAACAAACCTTCTTCTATAACTTTACTTCTTCCACTTCCTGTGTCGACACCTTCTCCTCCGAAGGACCAAGAACCCGGAATAGGACAGATCGACAAGGTAGAAACCATTGTTGATGACACGCCACATTTACCATTTCGGGAAGTTTCTCATACTTCAATTGACATGTCCACGTTAGCTTCCGAAGAACTTTTCGTAGATGAACTAAAACTTTTAATTGACAAGGATGAAACAGAATCAAGCCACCAATCCAAGTTTGAAAATTTTGATTTTGAATATTCAAATGAACGTGAAATTGTCGGTATCGATAATACGTTGCCAATCGAGAAAGGCGATCACATAGTCTTGAACAACAGTCAGATTTCAACTTTCACTGAATTTTTATACGATCACAAATTTTTGGAAAGTTACACTGACAAATTTGTTGAATACATGAATTATCTTTGGAATGCTGGTTTGGTTGAAAAACTTCTTGTTAGGACGACCCTAGATATTTATCTCCTGGACTACAAATCGAGGTATAAAGATGAGATGGTTTTCAAAAACTCTTGCTTGTTAGAAAGCATGTCTAGACACAGTGGGAATGGGACTCATAGGGTCAGAACTAAGTGTGGGGGAAAAAGATGGTGGAATTCTTTGCATTGCGTGCACCGCAAACACATATATCATTGTATATATGATCCATTCTTACATATAGTTAGATTGCATTTCATTTTACAGATCATTTTGCATCTCATTCACCTTTGGGTGCGATCTTTCAAATTTAGGAAACGTTCACAGTGTGGACACTGTTTAGTTCAAGTGTGGGGGGGAGTCTGCATCCATTTTCATTTTTCTTTGTTTTTATTTCTTTTTACTTTCAGCCATTTAAGTAGGACCTTCATACATTTTAGATTGTAGTAACATGCCTTTTTTTTTTGTTTTTGAGAACTTTTGGAAGATACGACTCATTTTCAATTTATACAACAAAATAAGTTTACAATTTTTAGCCAGTTGATAGTATTTTTTTCTCTCAACTTAGATCGAATAAGAAATATAATGAAAAGTTAATTTTGAGGGATAATAGTGTAACCGGTACATAGGGAGATTCTTAGGTGATGGCCATGAAATCTATTCTATATTGTAGACTTTGTTTAAATAAGTGGGGGACTTAAAATACTTACAATGGCTTGTCAAACCTTTATAACTAAGTTGTGTTAAGTTGAATTCGCGTAACTCTCTTTTTGTGCTTATAAATTCAATAATAGTAGTATTCCAAGGGTATCCAACATTGCTTGTATATCGAGCGTTGGTGTGCAAACCCGCCAAGCTCTATCCGACACGTTGTTGACAAAGTCAAAGTTGGAATATCTTGGTCTCATTTTATGAGATTGGACACCTAAGGATTACCGACACGTTGTTGACAAAGTCAAAGTCGGCCTGCACAATCCGCCAAGCTCTTTACCTACTCTCCGTTAGTCCGCGAGGCAGTGCATGGGTGGTAAACCTTGGTCTTTTTAGTTAGGTGTATGTACTTAATCATAAATCTTAAAATTTTATAGAATAAAGAATAAGCGATGATACCCAAACACTTCTTGACCTTATTGATTTGACTAGCCATACATGAGAAAATTAGAATACCACTTTGCAAACTGTGCCAAGCAAACTAAGAATCTATTTCATGGATGCACTATGTTATCGACCGAACTAACTGGCCAAACTGGAATTTAACATTTGAAAATTTGATTTATATTGAAAAATTTGTGACAAGTCGAGGTATCTAAAATAAAATCAACTGATTAGAAATTGTTAACTTAATTTGTTGTACCACTTTCCAGAAACAAGTCGTATTTTCATTTTTCGTTTTTATTTGCATATGTCCATTGCATTCATGTAGTTTCATTAGAATCATAGCATGCTGCAATTGGATTTTGTGGGTAGTATCCGCTGAAAACCCTCACGAGACACCACTCGTCCTACTAGGGACACCTAGAGGTTTAACGGCTTGTTGCATATGCTCAATGCAATCGTGTTTCCTACGAAAGTGTGACCTATCTAATTAGTTTTTCATTTTCTTTTTACTCGAGGACGAGTAAAAGATAAGTGTGGGGGTATTTGATTGACATAGAAATGTGTTTATTTTATGCTCTTATATCTTATCTTTTGTATATAAATAAATATTACTTGGGTATTGTTTTGTTATTTTTACAGATAGTCCAACCCAGCCCGCATGCAACCAGAAATGTAGAGAAATAGAGTTCAATTTGCTGTGTATTTGCATTTTGAAGAATTGTAGATGAAGATATCACATCTAGTTGCTGTTGGACAAGAAAAGGATTGCTAAAAAGGCTTTGAACATCACAAATCAATGAAGAAATGTCAAGGAAGCAAGAGGAAAAAGAGAAAAGGCCAGATTTGCTTTATTTATCTAAGGCCCGTTTATGTTTCTCATTGTAAACTAATTAGTGGTGTAATGACCAGGCCCATTTACCATTAGGGTTAGGGTTAGGGTTTGGCTATCTACCCTATATATACCCTTGTAATAACCTTGTAGCCACCATCCCCTATCTCATCTCTTATTCCATTGTTCTAATAAAATTTCTTCTTTCTCTTTTATTTTCTGCATTTTTTTAGCAACTAGTGTTGTCTATACGATTAGATTCGATAGAACACTATTTGTATTTTGCACTTGTTTGCATTAGTGATTTACCGTCTGATTAGATTCAGCGGAAATCCTAATTTTAATTCTTGTTTGTTATTTCAATTTCTGCAATTTCAATTTCTGCTTTTTATTATTTTCTTAGGTCAAATTGGGTTTGATTAGATTCAAATCTAATTCATAGTTTCATTTGCTTTCCATTGAAATTGTGATTTGATCGTCGGTTCAGTTAGATCTGTTCTGAATCAAATTACAGTTTTAATTTTGTTTTGTTTTATTCTCAAAATCAACCTCCAAAGTTCGTCTAACACGCCCACGAAACATATAAATAATAAAATTTAACTTTCCTCCCTGTGTTCGACCTGTATGCTACACACCTGTATGCTTGCAGAATTTATTACAAATGTCGCGCTTTTCTAATTCATAGACTAGCGACGATCAAGTTTTTGGCGCCGTTGCCGGGGATCACCACCAGAGAACCCGAGACCACAACCAAACGAAAGCCTGATCTCTCCTCTTTAATTCCCCCAAGGTCCCATCACCTCAAATCAATCCAATCTCCTCAATTTCTGAAAAGAACGGAACCCATTTTCTACTCTTTATCCTCGATTTCGGTCACCTCCGACCATGATAGGTCCCCAATTTTTCTTAGCAGGTAGGTAAGGACCCGATCTACAACTTCGCTTCAGGTCGCCCTCACAAATTCTTCACGTGCGATGAGATATAAATTGATTTGTTTACGAGGGTTTTTCTGCAAATATTCTTGGCTGAAAATTGTTTTGGATGGGATGAGCTGAAATATAGGCTGAGGGGGTTTATATTTAAAGATGGAAATAATATTTATTTATATCGATGTGACGAACGATATTTTATTTCATGTCTATCGCTATTTCGAACGTTGTTTATTCGCTCCTGCGCTCACATACGAACCCCGTTCGAGATGCGAATGGACGACATAGTATAATTTGACGATACGGTCCTAATGAAACTTGTTTCGTCGTATTCCGAGTTCGTTTGCTCGAATGGCCCTCGTTCACGTTCAAATGGTCGTTTTTATTTGTATTTTATTTTGCTGCGCTCACAAATTAACTCCGATTGACGCGCCACTTGAAATCTAGCAATAATTTACTGTTGTAGTCCCAATAAAATTTGTTTCGTCGAAAACGAAGGTCGTTTGAATAAAGGTCCTTTTATAACTGCTCAATTCAAATAATTTTTTTTTAAAGTACCTCAATATAATAATATTAAAATATTATAATTGGCCATATACGACTAGAATTTCATATATTACCATAATAAAATAGCTCGGGGTGAGTTTGAAGCCAAATCGATATTATAAAAATTTAAAAACCCCTTTATTTAATATAAATAACGTTATAATTTATAAAGGAAATTCCACAACGACCTTTTCACAATTTGATTTGGACATAAAATAAAATCTACAACACGAAAACTCGATTTTTCTCTTTCATTAGAAAAATATTATCCAACAGATTCGGACGTTTCTTGTTTCGGGAAAATCCGACTCATTTTGGGTCCTGTACAGCTGTTTAAAGTTCGAAACGCCAATTTACGAACTGTCGTGCCGCTGCAGCTCGTTTTATAATTAAATTATAAATTAAACATTATAACATCGTTTTTTAAACGAAATTGCCACGATAATTTCAATATGAACGATATTAAACCAATTTAAATTGCCCGATCACTTTAAATTGCAAATTCAACATTTTCCCCATATCCCGAAATTAAAATATTATTATAATATTCAAAATAAATAAATATTCAAATTAAAATGGTTAAATTTCATTATTTAAACTCAAATCAATATTTTAAATAAATAAATTATTTCAATAAAATGGCTAGAAAATACAGGACATTACATAGCAAGAGTCTGTCATGGTTGATTGGTTACTTTGTTTGTACCGTCTCACGTAGATTGTCCAACGTCGAAGGATATGTTTCTTAGGTGTTAGTCTGATATTGATTTAGGCCTCTGAGGATTGTGCTTGAGAGATGTTGAATTCGATTAGGATGATTTATGTGAGATACATATAATCTGGATGTTATGAGTGCTAGTGGTGTTTGCTTCTAATTTCCATGAATGAATGGTTGGTCTGGTTTCCATGAATGAATGGTTGAAGTGTTTGATGTAAAGGCTATCACTGTCCGATGTGGGGAAAACGGGATTGAGTTCTTCTCTGGTGTTGTTGGTAGATTAGTATGTTTATCTATCCATTCTCGTATACTTTTATTGTTGATGTTTGTTAGCTGTTTTATCGTTCACTCAGACTGTTGTCTGACTCAAGATTTTATGTTTCCCTCTTATTACCTTGGGCTGTTCATCCGGTTGTGGATG
This sequence comes from Allium sativum, assembly GCA_030737875.1. Lineage (NCBI taxonomy): Eukaryota > Viridiplantae > Streptophyta > Magnoliopsida > Asparagales > Amaryllidaceae > Allium > Allium sativum. The sequence continues at coordinate 458,908,597 of CM060909.1, forward strand.
AGCAGACTAGGTGACATGTGATAGCTTAGTGAGGACGATGTTGCAGTCCAGAGGCGAGCTGGAGGCTTACGTATAGTTTTATACTATCTAATATTATTGTTTCTGCTGTTTGAGTTGCTCTCTGAGTGTTGTTGTGAGGCTTCATGTACATACTTTGATATTCCTATAGTGTATGGATAACCTTTCAGGATGTTTTGAAAGTTTTCAAAAGTTTGTTATATGATGCTCCATTATTTCTACCTATTGTATATGTTATAATATATTTTATCCTTGCGCTGTGAGTTTTACGACATGTACCATTTTTGTTATCATACCTTGATGATCGTCCATAGCTGCCTGACACGTCTTTCAGCGCATCATTCCTCCTTTACGACAGGTTCATTATGTTACAAAACAAATAATGAAACCTAAGGTTGTGTAAAAGTGCTACGACTTCAAGCAAGCTTACCAAATTGTAATGGAAAAAAATCTTATGGTGTTTGCTAACGACCTATGAAAGCAGATATCCGTGACTGTTTAAGTTAAATGAACGTGTAACTATAATTAAGATTTTTTTTACTAAAATAAAATAAAAGCTTACAACCAAACCTGTCTGTGTACTAACGTGAACTTCTCCTTCTATATGCGCCAAAAAGATAGTAGGTATTAGTACTTTCCTTTAGAGCGTATATCGGATATGACAGTCCTTTGTCCGACTTGGTCTAAGACTATAAGATGTCTGACCAATGTCCGTACGATTCTCTTGTAGGGCAAGATTATGACACACCGCCCTTCAATCTGTTCCAAAGTATTCGATGTTTTTCTATTGTCCTAACATTGACCATCCGTTATCCGACTTGTACAAACATGACTCGAACATAATTCTAGTCCCGTCCGTGTTCGTCCGAATGTCTTATAGGATAAGAGCAGGACACACCTCCGTCCGACTCGTTTATACCCTTGCTTTCCCTATGTTTAGGTTTGGATTCTCAAAACCTTTAAATTGGACAGCTTTAGCGGAAGTCTCATTCATTCCCCTGCACATCCTGCTCTCTCGACCACCCTTGTAGACTCCAAGACCTCGACTACTGCTTACTACTTTGCCCACATTCTCGAGATTTTCAATAGTCTTGAACAAATCTTCTATTCCATGCTTTTGATGATACAACACGGTAAGCTGTCCGCAGCCACCGTAAATGTCTCTATCCCCGCTGCTTTAAACTTCTAGCAAAATTTTTGGGTAACCTGATTATTTTAATCTATGTAGTTTTTAAAATTAAGCTTGAATTTGCGTAAAAGCATATGAACTTTGATGTTTGTGTGGAAAAATGGTTTGAATGTATTAATCTCGACGAGCTTAAAATTATCTGCAGAATGAAAGTGAGTAGGAGGGTAAGGAAACGGAACGACTGTTACCGCATCGAAAAGAGGCTAGAGAACAAATCCGATTGCGGGGAATGATCTAACAGCGTATATTCTAGTTTTCTTGTATTATGTCTGCCAATTTATTACGTGTCATCCACTCCGTGCTGCCACTTACTAATATATGCTCGTTTTGGAATCGCTTTCGACGTAGACCTTTTACCTTTGTTTTCCATTTAATAGCCGGCTAAAAAAGCCACTCAAAACCCTGAGCCTTAAACTCACAATCCCATGACTCCTGCTCGCTTTCTCCTCCTTGTAATTGCTGCGATCTCTTGCTCCGCAACTGCCGGCTACATCACCTACAACACATCCTCGACCATCGTCGACGGCAAGCTTAACGTCCACGTTGTCCCCCATACTCATGATGACGTCGGATGGCTCAAGACCGTCGATCAATACTATGTTGGTTCTAACAATTCCATTCAGGTAACTATATCTTGATCCTTTTAAAATAACTGCTAACATAATTGGATCATCCCCGATTACCGATTTCTTATTATGTCCGTTGTTTAGATTGCTTGTGTACAGAATGTGCTGGATTCGTTGATTCTGGAGTTGGCTTTGGATAAGAATCGGAAGTTTATTTATGTAGAACAGGTTTGCTAACTTGTTTGAAAATTTAGGTTCATATAATGCATTTATGACTGAAAAAGGGACTTTGGTTTGTTTTTATACTTTAGGCCTTTTTTAGTCGGTGGTGGAGGCAGCAAAATGACGTATTGCAGAAGCTGGTTAAAGAGCTGGTGGATTCTGGTCAACTGGAATTCGTGTAAGATTAACTTTGAGTTAAATTTGATAGTTGACATGGTAAAATGTTTAATATATATATGGGTTACATGACACCTCTCTTCCGTGACATCCATTTTGCATCCGAATAATAGCCACTCATTTATAACTAAATAAGTTAGTGAAAGGAGAGAGATAAAGGTGATTGTGTGGTTGAAATCAGTGGGCTAAAGGGTGCTGAACACAATCCTCTTTCTCTCTCCTTCTACTAACTCTTTTTCCACTCACGCATTAGTTAAATATAAACGAGACACTAACTCTCTCTTCCACTCACACATTATTTAAATATAAACGAGTGGTTATAATTGAGGTGCAGAAGGGGTGCCATATAACCCCTATATATATATATATATATATATATATATATATATATATATATATATATATATATATATGTTGCGGTTTGATGATGAGATGAATGGAGTTAGTTTTAGAATTCGAATGAGATGAGTGAAATGGCGATTAGCATATGGTATTCTCTATAATAAAATAATCTCACAAAAGCTTAAAGGAAAGTTTTATAGAACAACAATCAGGCCTGCAACGTTATGTATACATAATGTTGGTTTACTAAAAGGCAACACATTTAGAAGATAAGTATAGTAGAGATGTGTATGTTGCGATGGAGTGTGTTGCACTAGTTGAAGATAAATTAGTCCAACATCACTTACGATAGTTTGGACATCTTCTACCGAGACCTCACGATGCGCCTATGGGTGTTGGAATTATAGACAACAACAAATGCTTAAAGAAATGTAAATGTTGACCAAAGATGACATGGAGGAAGTAGTAAAGAGAGACTTGAAAATTTGAAATATATCTGAAGACTGATGATGAACATGAGCGCATGGAAGTTAGCGATCCTTATACCTGAACTTTGAGTTTTCAATTAGTTTAAGGAGAATATTATTAGTTTAGATGATAAAACTAGTGTATAGTGGTATAAGTCATAGTGTTGGTTTTCTGTATCTATAACTACTAGTACTATTATTATTATTATCATCATCATCAGCATTATGGTTTTATTTGTTCATTCATTATTATTACTATGATCATTTGTTTAATTTTTTTAAATTTTATTTTAAAACATTAAATTTTATCATATCTTTATTCATGCTTTCAAATTTAAATCTATTGTTATTATTATTATATATATTTATATCGACTTTTTGTTTTGTTTTGGGTTACATCTCTAGCCAACCACAACTTGTTTGAGATTAGTGGCTTAGTTGTTGCTGTTGCGCTATGTGTGTGTGTGTGTGTGTGTATATATATATACATATGTGTGTGTGTTTGCATGTATAAAAAGAAGGATATTACCAAGGTATTAAATTTTGTCCGGCACGTCGGATTTTCAGCTATCTCGGCCCAGTTCCGACGATGACCAGAATTTAACTAGAAAACCGGTTCTGGTTCTCTTAAAAAAAAGCACAAAGCTTCCCTCTGCTGGTTTCTTCTTCGATTTGGGAGCGTCAATCTTTTGGTTTCTTCTTCAACCTTGGAAGCATCGACCATCGCCACGAACGAGGTTTCTTTTTTTTATTTCCCGTGTTTCCCTGTCGGCCTTGCTGATCAATTAGGCCTGGAAATTGATCGAGATGGAAATGATAAGTTGCGTGATGGGTCGGGTTTGAGAATTAGGCAACGTTGTGGTAATACGATGAACAGCTGGATTTACTAAATGTGCAAATATCAGTGGATTAAGATCTTCAGTATTGATTAAAAAAAACAATCATAAGGCCACCAAAAATAGAAAAAGGGAAGATGTTCAACAAACATAAATCGTTTCAACCGAAGGAGAGATCTGTAATATTATTGTATAGAAATTTATATTGAAAAAATACTCGGTCAAACCAAGTGAGAATAGAACACACGGTTTGGTCATCATTCATTTGTATGAAAACATCTTGCTTATTGCCATACGTTTTCGAGTTGTCAGCCTATTTTTCGATGCTATCTTTAAATTCCGGCCGACACGCCGAATTTTCGGACATCTCGGCAAGTTGCACATTTACATTTAGTGTAACTGATTGTTAGTATATAGTAGTCAAGGCGCTAAGGCGCAAAAAGACGCAAACATTGAGCCTAGGGCTTTTAATGTCTTGGGCTTTTCTGTGTGCCTTTTATATGAGTTTGATCTGCTATTTTACTAACTACAAATTAATTTTTAAACCATATTTTATAATTCATTCAATTATCTACGTATTTTATTAATAAGATTTAAATTTTAAACCATATTTTATAATTTGTTGAACAATTAATTTTTTATTTAACTACTTATAAACAAAATTTTGAATTTAGCAAAAAAAAAGCGCCTCAAACTACAAAAAGGCGCACTCAAACTGCAAAAAGGCGTAAGCATTGAGCTTTTCTGCGCTTAGGCACGCTTAAGCGCGTGCCTCGATAACTATGGTTAGTATCACATATTTATAGAGCATTTGTAAAAAAAGAAGTACCGCAACTATCAAACCGGAATTAAACCGGAATTTCCGGAATTTCCGGAACGGGATCGGAATTTTAAACTTTCTACATTACCAGAACGGAACCGGAAACTGGGGTTTCAAACCTTGGATATTACAACACGTTGTTGAAGTATGTGTAATGTTGTAGGATTTCACATATTAGCAGGCACAAATTAGCTACTTGTGGAAATGTGCATGAGACGAAGTTAATTTCAAAAATAATAATAAAATGGGACAAAGAAATTAATCAACTATTTCATCAGTATTTTAAGAAATGTAATAAAGATTAAATTAACGCTTCTTAAAGTTTGAAATCTGGATACCTTGCATCATCCTAGGGCTTATGATCGACATAATTGTATATATGAATCAAAGCATTTGCAGTATTGGAGCATATTCTATTTCTATTGCATAGTTTCAATTTTCGAAGATTAACCAAACCGGTTTGACGAAGAGAAACGTATTGATCATTGGTATTTATTTTTCGATGGAAGTTAAATTATTTAAATTAATGTAAAAAGTTGACTAATTATAACTAACATATCGAGTCAATTGTTTTAAACATTTTATGATATGTATTAATTAAGAATTCTATAAGAATTCCTTTGGTTCAAATGAGTTTATTTTAAGAGGGAAAAAAGGTTCAATTCAACAAAGGTTTATCAAATGTATGCTAAAATTATCATACCATCCGAAATTGTTATGGTAGTCCAATAAGTTGGCAGTTAAGTCTATGAAATAGTTTGTTAGATTGGTTATGTGGAGGGAAAAAAATGAAGAATGAAGTGAGTTTTGTTTTCAAGTTTGGAAAAGTTGTTCAACGATGTTGTTTGCAAAGGTTTTTTTTTTTTTTTTTTTTTTTTTTTTAATTTTTAATATAAGGTTTTGAACTTATGATCATTTTGAGAAATGTGATGCTCCAATCTCGAAGACTAATCTTGGTTGAACCACGGGTTGGTGGGGTTTTAAAACATTGTTTTTTATTTATTTAATTTATAGGTATGTGCGTTGTATGTAGCATTCTGATCTTGAAACAAAAACACGCACGTGTACACACACACACATAGAGGCTTTTGATTTGAGTTATGAGCTATGTTCTCAAATATACTTTGTATCAAAACAACAAATTGTAATAGTTGACCTTGCCTGCGTCAAACTATAGAACCTTCGTCCACTCTAGCAGTGTATAGTAAAGGCATTAGTTGAATACTAATCTCTCTGTTTGTCAAAGATTTTAACCATTTGAAAATGATTTTGAGGAATATGTTTGAGCTTTAGAGTTAATCCAACTGGTCAAGTATGTCTTTATGAAAATCACATTAAGAGAAATTTTGTTACCCAAGTTCAAATTTTATAAGCTTATAAAAGACACTGATTGTGGTTTTAAATTGAAAACAAAGTTCCACATATAATAACTTTTCCAAAGTAGCTTTTTAAATGTGAAGAATAATTGGATAGTCAGAACTGCTTAGTTGAAAAGAAAATATAGTTTGAATTGTATACAAATATAAAATATAGTAATTGCCATTGTATTCTATTGTTCGCATTTGCCTGATCAATCGTACCAACTATTGTGTACTATGTATGTCTGTATTATTTGTCTAGACTCTAGATGGAGCATGCCCAGGGAAAAATTATTTATAGTGATAATATTTTTTTCTGTCACAGTTTACTGGAACTTCTTGTTCTACGACAATATAATTTTTTAATTAGTGAATATGTCTTGACAGAATTATACTATATTATATTTCTTCATTTAAAAATGTACTAAATGAATATCTGCCAATTTTTTGCCATTATTAATTACCATTCTTGCAAATTTCCAATACATAATTGCCCCTTTTTTCCCTCATCGGTGCAATTATCTGTCTGAGTTATATGGGAAGTTGTTGGTTACATGGATGTCAAATTGTTAAGGGGAAAAAAAAACATGGAAGACTTTGAAATTAAATTAAGTTGTCGCATCTTTTTGTGGGTCTTATCATTGATTTTCCACTACCATATTTCATTTGTCTTTACAGTACTACAAGCATGCATGCTTTGTCACTTTTCTGAGATCGTGTTCATTACAGTTACATTAGGATACTGTCATCAAGCAAACATTATTAATCGTTCAGGAACGTGTGAAAAAGAAGAAGAAGCAACATCGTCTTTTCTCTAAAATACACAAAACACTAAAACAATGGAATTCATTAATTTTCTTTTCACCATTTTGATCAGCATAGAACTTTCATGAGATAGTAATTTATCTGGTAAGTATGTTACAAAAACTTGGCTTCCCGAAGTATTATGTATATTGGACATGTTATACTTAAACAAAGACAACCAATCATAAGAAAATGAACTCCAACAAATCTCACTAGATTAATCTGGTCGTCGTTCCAAAAATATTAAGTCGAAATCCATTAACAACTTTATTATTGTCACTGTCCACAGCTTGCTGTTCTGGAAACCCAAAACTGAGCTTAGCACAGCACCTCTGAACTTGATGGTGGCCTTATCATAAGCCTTAGCTGCATTAAATGTCAGCCACTTCCTGACAGCCTTTCTTAGTCCCCCTTAACTCCATTGCTTATTTGCATTATGGCCTCTAGCGCATCATTCACTACTTACTATTCATTTCTTCCATAATTCAGGAATAAATCTTCATCATAAATGAAAAAAGGAAATAAAATAAAATAAAATAAAATAAGTCATGCCTAAATATGTGACGATAATTGGATAAAACATCCACTATCCCTGTACATCTCTGTCTCAAAGGCTGGACCAAAATTCATATAAGAAAAATCAGCAACGAATTAATTATCCACAATCATATTAGTGTGCACTGAATGACATAACTACATGTAACATTTTCAAGAAGAAGAAGAAGAAATCCAGCCTAAAGCATAACCTTGCGATGGTTGTTGCTATTGGTCAACTTCATCTGAATATAAAGCAAAATATCAGTGAATACAAATTTGTTTATTATCAACTCAAATGGAGATTGAAATTAGAATTTGCCATAAACAATAATTCAGATGACCCTCCGATCCTTTAGGTAAACATTTGGTCGAACAGATTATCTACAATAAAAAGCAAAACGAGGTTTGTGTTGTGATTTAATTATAACATCAAAGATGTGAAGAAGAGATTTTTTTTTTTTTAAATTCTTATGAAAACCAAATGGATATTGGCATAATCAAAAATCAAAATACATACATGTCTCTCAAATTGATAGCCGGTCTCCTCGAAGAGACAGTGTTATAAAAGTTCAACTTAAAAATCATATAAGATTTTGGTTCAATGGTTACATGGCAAGGAAAAGCACATAACCATTTGGTTCAAAAAATGCAGTAAGTTCTCCCATCATATTTTATACTGAAACTGCAGTTTAAGTGGAAATAAACTTTATTATTTTTGTAAATACTAAATGAAAATCATATTTATAGATAGTAATAAAAAATGATAAGAATATACATGTATGTCTCTCAAATTGATTGTTGATCACCTCAAAAGATAGCATTATAAAATTACACATACAAAAGTATGCAACATTTTGATTCAATGGTTAGATGACTAGTAAAATGTACAGTAGTTCAGAAAATTCAGTAGGTTGTCCCTCCATATTGAGCTCTATCTCTTCATTTTTGTGTGTGTGTGTGTGTGTGGGGTTCATCCTTCTTGCTCTCTGAATGGTAAATTAACAAAGTATAATATACTAAGGACCAATACAGTGTATCTTCATTGATCTCATTTTTGATAGCATGTGGTCTTTAAAAGATAATAATCCTTTTCTTTCAGCTTCTTCTATTCATTACTGTCCTATAAGTACAAAGATTGCAGGGAACACAACATATAAAATCACCGCATTAAGATTGAATTATGGTCTTTTATATTGGAATTGTTGTAAATTAATCTCTAATTTTAGAATGCTATCAGCTTTAATGACAGTGTAATCTAAAATTAGAATATCCACACATTTCTCTCAAAATTCAATAATAGGTCGCCATGAAAATATAGATTACACTAAACAATAAAAGCATAAAAGTATTTCAGCATAAAGTTAGTTAATTTAAAACAACACCTTTTGCTGGAATGCAGAAGGACCTTTCAGTCATTTCCAAATTTAGCAGTATGTAGTACGAACACTCACTTTTTAAGTAGAATGGATGAAATTTGAATGAATAAACTTAATAATGAAACGGAAAGAAAATTAATAAAAAGTAACACTAGTAATGAATCAACATAGTTGCTTAATAGTGGGTTCGTAAATCACATTAAAACTTTGTTTAAAAATCAATTATTACTTACCATTTTGAGCTTTTGGTTTATATTTCATAAAGCATTTTCCAAAGGAACGTATTACCGAGCAAACTTTCCTTTTGCTGCTTCGATTTCCATACATATCAAATATTATGAATTAAGCATGAAATAACATTTAAAAAGGAATCATCTCTACATACATATGGAGTAAGAACTGCAAAATGGACATGGCTTCTCTTATAGAACTTGTTCTATTATGTACTTATACAATTGTCCAATGGAAAATCAATCGGTTATCCATGTTAAAGTCCTATGTAAGACGATAATATTCGAACATGACCATTTTTTGCCTTGTGAAAGATAGCAAGCATAAAAGTTTTGATATATAAAAGTACGCGCTTTGCACATGTAAAAAAAGCGGTTAGATGTTTCCTTTAAACTTATTATAAAACATGAATTTCGATATATAACTCACAAATAGGGATGTCAACGGATGTGGATAGTGTCATATCCATGATTATTACGGCGGCAAGTCGGGTCAATAGAGGTCCAACCAATCGACTAGTCGATAAATACATGAATATATATATTGTGATGCTAAAGGCATACCGTTTTCCTCTTTCTAATACCACAAATAAAAATAATAAGTACAATAAATTTTATGTACTCCTTAATACCACACGCAATTCACAAGGCAATCAACCATCGTGCAAAATGATTTTGCATGGCAAACAACCGCCGACTAACACCGTTTTCCACGGTCATCAATCGACGAACTACTGTTGATCGGTGGTTGATCGTCGCAAAAAACAGTGTTGATCGGCGGTTTTTCGCCATATAAAAATTAATAAAAATAATGTGTTTGACAGCCCCTTAAAAAGTTTGGTATTCGGAAGAGTGTAGTATACAATTTTGTGGTATTTTTTAGTTTTGGTATTAGAAAGAAGAAAATGGGGTGCCCTTAACAACACATTATATATATATATATATTAATACACAATTGCAGTGTACAAATAAATATATACATATATATATTATCATATATATTCTGTTTCGGTAGAAGGATCTGATGCCATCTGCAATTTATAATAAACGGCAGTTAATACATATTGTAATAAATGACAATTATATTTCTTTTTCCATCTGCAATTAATTGCAAGTTCGACTTCGAGTTAGGGTTTCGACTTCGACTTCGAGTTAGAGTTTTGAGTTCGACTTCGAGTTAGGGTTTAGGGTTCGAGACTTCGTGATTTGAGTTCAATCTCGACAAATGGTAAATTGACTCTTCCAGTCGATGATCCAGTCTCGACTAATGAACTAGTCGAGCGCCATAATAACACTGGACATATCCGCATCCATGAATACTGACATATATCAGATAATTATCCGATCCGCCAACGATTGATAAATTATGGTATATAAATGAAAAGTTGTGATGACCCAAACTCATGGTACCATTTGAGTTGACCAAAGCAACACAGATCCAATCCAAAGTGTACTGGAAACCCAGATGCCAATAGAAAAAATTTAGAGGGTGAGAAATAGATTAGAAAGAAATATTAGAATAAAAGAAAAGAAGAACAAACTAACAAACAATACACAAAGTCTCACATCGCGGCAGAATTAAATATAATATAGAAGTAAATCTTTATTGAGAGCTTGAAATAATACTTACAATTATCAGAATACAACGGACATTCAATTAAAATTCAAAACTCAATATTACGAACTACCGTGCTACTGTGAGCTCATTTTTAAATTAAATATAATTTTATATGTTCAAATGTCGTTTAATTAATAAATTCTATATAAAATTCCATTAATATTTCAAATATAACATTTAAAACAAGATTTAAATATTCAAATTTAGGCGACCTAAAGTACGGGTCGTTACAAAAGTTTTTGTTTAACATAAAGTTTTTCCAATCTAGTTGGTTATTAAAATACTAAAAATAAATAAATGTATGATGATAATAAATAATTTTGAGCAATTAACATGCGTTTAGTATGTATTATATAGACTTTCAACTGAATAAATCATAAATTAATATATTTTACTGCGCTAAAATACCCATAGTTTAAACAATAATAATGAAAAAAGCGAACATATAATTTCCGGATGCGGATGTGCGCGCATCCATTTTTTCGGATATCGGATATTTATCCGTTTTTCAGATGCGATGCGATGGATTTCGGAATTTTCGAGTGTCCATTGACATCCGTACGCATAACTTTGGTAGAAAATTTTGACCAAACATTGGGATGATATACGTATGAGTTACATGTATAGGGGTAGTAGAAAACATGCAACCGGATGTTTTAAATTATAAAGTTGAGGAAGAAAGAAAACATAAACTATAGGAATTAATTAACGTGGATTGGAACATGCATGATATTTGCTTGGACACCCTCTCCAATTTATTTTTTCTATTATTTACGTAGAGATCAAATTACTCAGTAAGGGAGAAGAGAAATAAAAAATGAATCAAAAGATATGCTAATAACGAGTGAATAAACTAAGATGACACAACTTTACGAAACAAATGAAAGAATTTAAACCTATTAATGTTTTACTTTTAATGTACTAACATAAACATCGATGCATTTAGTTTAAACCTTGGTTGAGCTCATTTCACATACTAATTCATACCATGTTGGATTGTAATTTTGTGCTTCCAGTGCCTGCAACACTACGCACGACTTTCTTCTCTATCTCCAACTACAATTCCCATCACCACGGTCGAAGTTGCCGTGTCAAATATATCCAGGCACTGCTATTGAACTTCATGTCGTGGCCAGTCTCACGCACGCCAATGCGTGAGTCGAAGTAGACACATCCCGCATTCCTCACATGGCCAACGCCAAGCCAAAACCTTGTCATTGACGCTAGCCCTAATCGCTTCTTGTGTTATCATTCTTATTTCTTCTTTGTTTTTTCTATAGTTGAGTCACTTTGAACGAGGGATTTAGAGATTCAAAATGGGTATTGTTGATGGGCCTTTTGGACCGCCCACCAAGGCATATTAATATGGCAGCTTCGCATTCGAAGTATTCGAGTTGGATAAATCAATGAAGCCCGACATTTCAGTTCACCTCCCCCATTTGGCGCGGCCCAGAAGGAGCCTAATATGACCAAGCATGATCAGCTATGATATGTTCAGTTGAAGACCGAAAAGCTAGCCTAAAGGCTAGCTCGCTATAGATCTTTTTCATTCAAATCACCTAAGGCAGAGGAGTCACGTGCCAGCTCACACCAATGGTTTAAAATAGAATACCGATTCTTCAGCGGATACTGATTTGTTCAGCCATAGCTATTCTTTTAGATCTGGCGACACGTGTTGAAGACGACCAAGTATTGTACAATTTATAAATACCCCTTTTTCTAGTTCAGAAAGTGGGATTGAAGTTTATTGTGCATTTTTGAATCACTCTTTTCCCTGTTGTAATCATTATGATTGATAGCTTAATCAACATATAAAGATTATAAAGTGGACGTAGGCTCATTAACGCCGAACCACTATAAATTTGTGTGTGATCTCCTCCTCCATTTTTAGTATTTCTTATAATTGTTAATCTTCATTCATTCTCTACACAATTCTTCTCTTTGAGTGTTGTACTAATTTTTGGTGTCAACATATTGGTGCTTTCACTGAGAATGGGTGATTTTCTCAGATCAATTCAGATTCTCGCTCTACTTTCGGATCACCAAGTCCGAGATGAAAATCTCATTTTCATTACCATGTTAATTTAGAAATGGTTGGAAAATCAGTCCGCAATACTGGAAAAAATCCGTAGGTAGGAACATCTGCAGATGCGGCCGGCGGGTCAACCGTCCCTAAAACTGCTCCAGGTCAGCCTGCATTGCCTTCTGGGGGAGACTCAGCTCCATCTCCTGCTTTCGCCACCGGGACGAGTTTATGGCTGTGGTAGATCGACTTAAGGAAACTACTGATGCTCTAAAAGCCCACGCTCGAAAGAATGCCGTGACGCGACAGGATATGACTCGCATGACGAAACAATGGGAAAAATTTAGAAATCAAGCCCAAGAGGTCTAAGATCATCGACTCCCGCCTCCTCAATTGAATCATGTGTCAGAAAGTTCCTCCTCATCCAGGAAAGCAGAGACCCGCGTCAGTCTCGACGTCCGTTAGAAAGAGCTGAAAATGTCTGTCAACTCCGTCTCGAGAGACATCAAAACCCACTAAATGAATACAACCTAGAGCAAGCTGACCAGGCCGAGGTGGAAATTGTTGATCCCCTAGCTCCGCAGAATCGGGAGGCATCCCCTCCTGTGAATCAAAATGCTGCTCGAAGAGATCGGGCCCTCGTTCACCCCCCTCGGAATCTCGTGACTGACCGAGGAAACCGAAGGAGGAGGAATGCCCGGACGGCATTTCTTGGTGAAGGGACCAGAAGAAGTCCGTCTGTTGAAGAAGCCGACCCAGACATGGTCGTCCCGCCAAATCTAGCCGCCATGGTACGACAGATTATGAATAGTCGTGGGCATAGGAATGAAGATTGGGGGGGGGGGGACCGAAGTCCTACACCGTTCACCGACGACATTTTGCAAGCAGAGTTCCCCAGGAGATTTAATATGCCCCAGATGAATCAATACGACGGAACTTCAGATCCACAGCAGCATCTGATGAGATACTCTTGGCACATGGAAGTAGTAGTGGCCCCTGACACAATTAAGTGCAAGGCTTTTCCAATCTTTTTAAGTGGAATAGCCCTCATGTGGTTTGTATGCTTGCCCGCGAGGTCAGTTCCTAGCTTTAAAGACCTGAGTGAAAAATTCCTGACTCAATTCCGCAGGCATCAAAATCAAAGCATGTTATGGCTCTTTCAGCGGTTAAGCAAGGAAGAGGTGAATCCCTGAGGAATTATCTCAATCAATTCAATCAGGCTGCTGCAGAAGTTAGCAACCCCAATCATGAAACTGTCTTGATGGCTTTGGTCGACGACATTGACAAACGGACTGAGTTCGGAAAATATTTAATCGGAAAGCCACCAACCACGATTGAGGCTTTTTACGAGAAGACTCACGTCCGATTAAGGCAAGAAGATGCGCAGCTAGAAGAAGACGATGGTCCGAAAAACGCTTTTACTCCATCAACCCAAAACAATGTTGCAGTTAAACAATCTGGGGATAACTCGGAGAAAGTAGAAGTAAATGTCGAAAACCGCGACAAACGAAGGAGCGAGGGGTCGAAAGAGGGCAATGGGAGTTCGAGACAAAGAGGGAGCTCTCGGAAACGCCCCCGTTTCCAGGTGTTTGATACATATACTGCCTTAAATGATACGCTAGTGAATATCTATCTCGATACCTGCAACACAATGCAGTATAAGAAACCGCCCCCACCGGAGCCCACAGAGACGGAACGAGCGAATGGGAAATATTGCTTATTCCATGACATTTACGGACATACGACCAACGAATGTCGACATCTCAGGGACAGTTGAAAAACTGATTCGAGAAGGGAAACTTGACGAATATAAGACAACCTTAGGGACAGAGGGCCAGGAACTTCGATGTCCAAACAGAATCAAGCTGCATCTCGCGCCACCCCTTAGGAGAAAGGAAAGGGGATTGTTATCAATGCCATTGTGGGAGGACCGCATCCGGCAGGTCACAATATCAGAGCCATGGAACGATGTCAACTCCGCAAAACACCTCGATGTCGAAGAAGCGAATCCCCATGAGGCTGCAAGTCCTATTAAACAAAGGAGAACGATAGGAGATGATATCGTTTTCCGCGATCGGGAGTCGATCGGCATAGAAACCCCGACGGTTGATCCGTTGGTAATAACAGCTATCATTGACCCAGCCACGGTCCGAAAGGTCCTGGTTGACAGTGAAATCTCAGTGAACATCCTATTCAAACAGGCCTACGGCCAAATGAAGTTGGAAGTAAAGGACTTAAAGCCGTATGAAGGCCAGATACGTGGATTCAATGGAGCTTCCACTGAGCCCATCGGCCAGATCAAGTTATCTGTAGAATTGGGAGGCAGAGATCGTCGAAGAGTTAGAATTCTGTCGTTTGTTGTGATGAATATCAACTCGCACTACAATGCCTTCTTGGGACGACCCGCCCTGGCTATATTCCGGGCATGTATCGCCCCCTAGTGTTTGCTTTTGAAGTTCCCAACTGATAGTGGAATTGGAACAGTGCGAGGAGATCAAGTAACAGGTCGAGCATGTTATTTGGCAGAATGGAAGGAGTTACAAAGCATTGGTAGCAAGGAGCCTGAAAAATCCTCTCCCCCCGAGGAGGGGAAAGAAGCATAGCAATTACAGAGGACACCCCGACCAGGACCGTCTGCCTGTGAGGTCGAAGACATCGACCCACGGGACGACGAAGAGCGAGGTGCAGGAAGGCGGCCCCAAATGAGGTCACCGTAGAAATTCCAATTGACAAGGATGATCCAACCAAGGTCTTAAAGATTAGTCCCATCTTGATTCCCTCCGGACGAGGGAACTATGTTAATTCCTCCGAGCAAACTTAGACGTATTTGCCTGGACCTACGCCGACATGTGTGGGATATCACCATCCATTATAACTCATTTCCTCAGCATTAACCTAAAATACACTCCTATAAAACAAAAAAGGCGAATGCTGGGTCATGAAAGGTCAAGGGTCTTGAAGGAGGAAATCGAGAAGTTACAAGCTAACAGATTTATGCGGGATTCAACCTATCTCGACTGGATAGCCAGCCCGGTACTCATAAAGAAGGCTAATGGAAAGTGGAGAACTTGTATTGATTTTTCTGATTTAAATAAAGTCTGCCTTAAGGGCAGCTTTCCATTACCTAGGATTGATCAGCTGGTTGACTCGACGGCCGGGCTTGAGCTACTTTCATTTATGGATACATACTCAGGATTAATCAGATTGTCATGCATGTCCCCGACCAGGAGCATACCAGTTTTATCACCGACCTTGGACTATGCTGATATGTGGTAATGCCCTTCGGCCTGAAAAACGCAGGGGTGACCTATCAAAGGCTAGTCAATCGGATGTTTCATGATCAGGTAGGGAAAACGATGAAAGTATATGTGGACGATATGTTAGTCAAGTCAAAGCAATCGTCCGATCACGTGAATGATCTCTCGAGAATGTTTGACATTCTCCGGAGATACGACATGAAACTGAATCCTTTAAAGTGTTTTTTTGGAGTAGCTTCGGGCAAATTCCTAAGCTTTATCGTGAGTACCCGCGGAATCGAAATCAATCCCGATCAAATTTCGGCCCTCAGGGGGATTCAGGAACCTCGATGGATCAAGGATATGTCCAAAGTTTAGCGGGTAAAGTAGCGGCAATGGGTCGGTTCATTTCAAAAGCAACTGATAAGTGCCTGCCTTTCTTTAAATTAATTAAAAGGGGAAAGCGAAACTTCGCTTGGACGCCCGACTGCGTTGAGGCCTTTCAGAATCTTCTCGATCATCTTGAAAACCTCCTATTCTTTCTAAGCCAATCGACCATGAAGATTTATTTGTTTATTTAGCGGTATCTGCACATGCGATCAGCTCGGTCCTGGTCCGTGAGGAAGAGCGGGTACAACGACCGGTTTACTATGTGAGTAAAAAATTGACAGGGGCTGAGCGTAATTATCCTAAGATCGAGAAACTGGCTTATTGCTTATTAATCGCATCGAGAAAGCTTCAACACTATTTTCAAGCTCACCCAATTAAAATATTCACTGACCAGCCCCTTCAGTAAGTCTTACAATGACCAGAAGCAAGCGGGAGGCTACTAAAATGGAATATTGAATTGAGCCAGTTTGACCTGATCTTCGTTCCACGGAAATCGGTTCGAGGGCAGGCCTTGGCCGATTTCATAGCAGAGTTTACTACCCCGGACGATGAATATCAAAGCAATGATCCTGAGTCTTCGAAGGCCGGACCGGAGCTGGTTGTTTGGAAGCTTTACACGGATGGAGCCCGAAATAAACAATGATGGGGAGCCGACATAGTACTACCATCCCCCGAGGGACGTTCGGTTTATTACGCTTTGAGATTAGAATTCCTGGCAATCAACAATGACTCCGAGTATGAAGCCCTGATTGCCGGGCTCAAACTCGTGAAGGACCTGAAAATAAAGTCACTCGAGATCTTTTGTGATTCACAACTTGTAGTATGCCAAGTTCGAAAAGAATTCGTCACCAGGGAGACCGACTGACCTCTTACCTTAAGAAAGTCGAGAAGCTGTTGCAGAGTTTCGACCAATATAATATTTCTCATATTCCCCAAGAAGAGAACCAGAAGGAGGATAGATTGGCAAAGCTCGCTAGTTCAGACCATCCGGGAGAAACGGAGCTGGTTCCTATAGAAACTTTGAGAATACCAAACATCGAGCAGAGGGAAGTCGACCAGACTGATAGTGAACCCGAAAAATAATCGTGAATGACTCCCATCAAAAATTTCTTTCTCCACGACAAACTACCCGAAAGGAAAAACAAAAGGCGAGCTCTGGTGCGACAAGCTTTCAGGTACGTTATTCAGCAAGGCCAGTTGTACAGAAGAGGGTTCTCTGTTCCCATGTTTCGGTG
Organism: Allium sativum; assembly: GCA_030737875.1. Classification (NCBI taxonomy): domain Eukaryota; kingdom Viridiplantae; phylum Streptophyta; class Magnoliopsida; order Asparagales; family Amaryllidaceae; genus Allium; species Allium sativum. The sequence continues at coordinate 458,926,041 of CM060909.1, forward strand.
CGTAGGCAATGATGACACAAAAGGATACCGCGGGAAGTGCACGAAGGAGACTGTGGGGCAAACCCTGACCCGGAAAATATTGCTCTAAGGATACTTCTTGCCGACCGTCAATAAAGACGCCGCTAACTATTACAAGAGAGGTTTGCACAAATTCCGCGAGCGCCCCCAACAGAGATCGCCCAAATGGCTAGTCCTTGGCCATTCGTTGTATGGGGGATAGATATTATTGGAACCTTGCCCATTTCGAAGGGAGGTGCCAGGTACGCGATTGTGGCGGTAGATTATTTTACAAAATGGGCAGAGGCCGAACAGATGACTACGATTACAACAAGGAAGGTCATCAGCTTTATCGTCAGAAACATTATATGCCGATATGGATTACCCCGAACCATTGTCACGGACAACGGAACTCAAGTTCGAGATTTCTGTAAAAAATATCATATCGAGAAGAAATACACCGCGGTCGCACATCCCCAGTCTAATGGTCAAGTCGAAGCGGTTAACAAGATCATTAAAACCATTCTGAAAAAACGGTTAGAGCAAGCCAAAGGAAAGTGGGTTGATGAATTGCATCTGGCATTATGGGCATATCGAACCACCCATAAAACCACTACAGGTCATACTCCTTTCGCCTTATCCTATAGTTCGGAAGCAGTTCTCCCGATAGAGCTTGAAGTTCCGTCCCATCGAGCGACCTATTACGATCCCTTGTCTAACAGGGCGCTTCTCTTAACATCGTTAGACGTGATTGATGAAAAAAGAGAAGAGACCAACCTTCGTGCCGTAGCCCATAGGCAAAGGGTCGCTCTCTATTACAACAAAAAAATCCGACCAAAAACTTTCGAGGTAGGCGACCTTGTTTTGAAACGAATCTTCTCAGTCCCCGTACACATGGGCCCTAAGTGGGAAAGACCCTACGTCATTCAACGAAAGCTCGATAATGGAAGTTTCAGACTAACAACTGTGGATGGCGAGCCATTTCAAAGAGCATGAAATGCGGAGCATTTACGACCTTACCTCTCTTAAAATTTACTTTCCAATGTTTTTTTTTTCTTTTAGTAATTAGTTTGCTTTCAGCATTGTAATAACCGACCTTTCATTGGTCGCAATCACATATGAATAAAAGTCTCCGTTCTTGCTCTGTTTTGTTATTGTTGTAAAAGCTGACGACTGTGCTCGACCAACTATAGCTCATGCCTCGACGCTTTGACAGGACGAACAAAGATAGAGTAAGACAACTCGATCGAAGGAATAAGGGTCCGACCCTATCAATGACACCAGTTTCGGACTTTGGCCGATTGACTGGTTTTGTGGCTTCTACTTTGGCTGACTCATAGTAAGATCGAAGCCTATCCGGGCATACTAATCGAATGTCAGGACTCAACTCTCGACCTCATCTTGAGGGTGAGTATAAACGACAAGAGAGCATGAATGGTGCACCTCGACAAAAGACCGCTCGAACCCTAAAACTCTACCCTTTACCGACTAAAGGACGAGTATAAAAGTCTAAAGGCACTCCTACTCAATTACATCCAACCTCTGATCGAGGTTGGATCCACTTGAGTTTGATAGGGGAGCTCGCTATTCGAACACCTTACCCCGACACCGGGGGCAAAAGAACTGATAAATACCCCTGACAAGGGTAACACCCCAGTTATCCTCAACATCTAAAGTAAAATGAAACAAGGAATTCACATGACATTTTTTACACATAGATGTTGTGAGCATTTGCAAAATAAATAGGTTTCCATTTAAAGTACCCTGACATCATTACAAAATACTACTATATGATAGATATCATTCAGATGTCATCACCAGAGATGTAACGTCTAATAATTACAAAAGAGGAATAACTTCTAAAAAGGAGGTGACATCAGTCCTTGATCTACCATTTCAGCCAGCTCTTTTTGCTTGATCATCGCCTGCATCTCCTCGTTGTTCAACCTACGTCTCGACCCCCTAAGTGTGCTGCCGAAAGAGCAAGAAGCTGATGCTGGAGCCTGTAGATTAGTAGGAACCACAGGAGCTGGGATTGAAGAAAGAATGGTCGGAGGAATGACCTGAGGAGGTTTAGTGTTCAAAGGACCATCAGTAAGCTCGGGCTTCACAGCAGAAATTTCCCTATCTCTCCGGTCTTTAATCTCAGCCAAGGATCGACTATCCTTTCTTTTTGACTCCCCAATGATCTCAATGTCTTTGTCTTCTGAGGACACTAAGTTAATCCTTTCCTCTCTCGGGGTCTTGTTTGTTTCCTCGATATCGCTTTTTCTTCAACAACAAGTTCTATCTGAACTTTCTCAACCATTGACGGGACTCCTGTCAAAGAAAAGAAAAACACACACAAGTCAGGATAGGATGGGTAAACTCACAATTAGTAAAAAAAGAAGCCTACCTCCAGCATGGGAGTCGGTCACTTGCTCCTCCGCGACCTTGACTGAATCAGATGGAAGAGCAGATGACGAACCCTTTTCAACAACCGCGTGTGCGGAAGACGTGGAACCTTAGGCTGACCACCACCGATTTCGCTCTCGGGGATCGACTTTCCCTTCAATTTATGGCGATCCGCCTCTGCCGCACTCTTTTCCCGACTCTTCGCTTCCGCTACGGTAGCTCGTTCTTTGTCATTCAGGATTCGAGTCATCAGTGATGCCTCATCCACTGGGCGACCCTGTGCTACCCTCTTCTCTTCCCACAAAACTATCTTTCATATATCAGCCAATAGCCTCATATATCCTGGCATCCAAGACAAATCCCTATAACGGAGGAAGCACACATAAAATGAAAGAACCTGGCGAGCATGCTTCTTTTTCAATTCGACCTTCTCCTAGGCGTGTTCGGCTTTAATGGTCTCAATATCAATGTCATGCCGAAGCTTCAGATTATTAACAGACTCAATTGCTGCAGCGGCATTTTCTTCAGCCTGATGTTTGGCTAGTTCGGACGAATGAAGGGTGGCTTTAAGATTCTGTATTTCAAGATTCAGTCGAACCATGTCCTCCTTCAAAGATCCAATCTCCCCCTTCATTGAATCACACTCCTTGCCTCTCTGTTGGACCTGGGCGTTCAGGTTCTCAATCTCTTTCCCATACTTCTCTTCGTCGGCCGCTGCTTGCGATTCCTGATCTTTGATTTTACTCTCAAGAAATCCAAAGGTTCTCTTGCCACTATTGATGTCTCTTTTTAATCCGACGATTTCGGTCAGCCTTTCCTTCAGCTCCCCGCTCACCTGCCCGGCATATTCACGCATCGCGTCGTATTGAAAAAGAGCGTATTCGAGGTTATTGTGCATATGGTGGCGAAAGCTATGGGTTAATGATTGTAGCTCGGAGGCAGGTCTAATTTCTGAAAAAATGAGGTCAGGGAAATTTCGTTCCAACTCTCGGAGTCGGTCGATGGAAGGAGCTCCGACTGCAGGACTGGAACGACTTAATACTGCTCGAGAAGGCTCGGCTCCTTCCCATTTCTTGGACTTGAGAGACTTACCCTTCTTTCTTTTCTTGGGAATGTTTCCTTACTCCTCTGTATCTCCCGTTGCTCGACCATGATTTCTCAAGCGTTTCTTCTTTTGCCCGTCACGACCCTCGGGCAACTCTCCCTTTCCTCATTCCTCTTTCTCGTCCTATTCTTTCTTCTTCTCCTTTTCTCCTATCCCCTGCTCGCTGCTTTTGTCTCTCCTCGCATCCTTAGCCTTCGCCCCATCCTTCCGATTGTTGCCATTTTTATCATCGTCTCCTCTTTCGCGTGGCAAAATGAGCTCATCCAACCTGGGGTCCATCGGGAAGGAAGCGAAAAGGTCACCGTAAAACTCTTCGTCAATGTCTGCGAAGAAATAAAAACTATAAATGAGATGAACAACCCTTAATTTACACATGAAGAGTATGGTATTGTGACGTGCAATAGACCTCAACCCGATGATGAAATCATACCTTCAATACCCTCCTGTCTGTCTAGGAAGGACATTCCCTCAGATTGACTAGCAAAAAATCGATTTGGGTCTAAGCTTTATGGCGAGAGGATAATATCGGGCATGTGCAGCTTTTCCAAACCTGGAAGGGGAGACGCACCATCCTCCTGTGGATCATAGGCTACGGGGGAATTTCTCTCGACCTCTGAATCTCTCGAGTGAATTTCAGTAAGGTTTTCTTTGTTTTGTTCCCCTTCCAACGTTTTTGGGACTTTCTTGGCAGGAACCCTTTCTCTTTGTCGATGTTCGATCTCTCTACGCTTGGCCTCTCGGCGCTCGACCTCTCGAACCCGCCTTTTGAAGGCAGACTTCTTTAGACTGGATTTCTTTTTCTTCCCAGGCGAGGGATGAGCAGAAGATCTCTCAATCGAGCGAGTTACTTGTTCATCCTCCGATTTCTTCTCAACTGGGGGCACCGCATCCTGGGTCAATGCTGTTGGTTCAGATCCTTCTTTTGCTGAGCCAAATTTTTTTTATCGGTCAAACAGTTCCAAAACCGTCGTCGCTTCTGTCTCAACTCGATCAGTTGCCTGTGACGTTCCTTAAACACTCCGTCCTCGGGCCTTGATGGCTCGTCCCCATAAAGAAAGACTATAGAAGTCAGCAAAAGAAACTTTAATGGAAAGGATATCGAATGACAGAGAAAACCCACCACATTGAAGCCAGTATCGAGCGCACCCCGGTTGTTGCTTAATCCAAAACTACTCACGCTTAGGGTCACCCACTTTGCTCGGGATTTCTTCAATAATCTTCCGGCCCCGAACGGCCTCAAAGTAAAGCATAGAGGGGGATTGTTTCTCATTGTGTCTAAAATTCAAAAGAAAGGCTAGGTCATCTAAGGACGGAGGATAACCTAGATATTTCATATACAGGTAATAGATCGACAATAAGTTGCCGTAGGCAATCAGGTGAAACTGCATCGGAGCCAAATTCATCCGACGTAAGAAGTCTACAATAAAAAAGGGAAAAGGGGGGATGACCCCCACATTGCACATCGGAAGAGAGATTGCCATGTAACCATCCGGGAGGTTATGAGGCCTATCGGTTTTCTCAGGGACAAGGACATCATTGAAAGAAATATTGTGTTTTGCTGTTAAGTGTTGTAGTCGTTTGAGAGTGATGTTGGACTTTTCTGCATCCGGAGGGCTCTCTAAAATTTCCGCGCCCGGAAGCATGTCGGATGCTATAGGAATGAGTGTCGCTTCAGTTAGCTCGACCGCTATTGTGGGAACAGGTAGCGGATCCGTCGACAGAGCGGGTCCTGACCAATCCGATGACCCAGAAGAACTATCCACTTTAATGGAAAAAGATACTCTTTCGCCCGGCCCTTGCTTATGGGTATCACGTGCTTTGACCCTTGATGTGCAAGGTGATTATAGAGCTTTTAAAAAAAAAAGGGGAGGAGGAGAGAGAAAATTAGAACTTTTTACAAGCATAGCCCCGATAAAAGAAAAATCACAGATAATGCGACCCAAATTGTACGAAAGTTGACATCTTTTCACCGCCCACTCGAGCACTGTCACGTGCCTTAGAGTTCAAAGACACCCCGATGCACAGAACACTTGGAATGAGCGTGAAACCCTTCTTTCTTTTTTGCATCCACGATGCTGTCAAGATGGTGGATCCGACATCAACGAACCCTACTCAAAAGGTGGTGGTTTCACCTTGGACGGCCGCATCACCGCTGACTCCGACGATTTGGCGCGGGTGAACTCCGTCAGTTATGTTAAATCAAACCTCAAACTGTGACGAGGGAAGGAAAGATCCCGTGCAAGAATGGTGTTTCGACATGGGAAATAACTCATACCTGAAAAAGATGACTTTGGGGGAAGATGATGTTTACCAATCGCCTTTCTTTTAGAGCAGCAAGCTAATCCTCGCAATAGTAAAAAGAAAAAAACAAAGGGGATTTTTCTTTTATAACGAGAAAGAGTGGCTATTCAAATTCACCTAATAAGGCTGGGCCCAGCTAACGTATAAAGAAGTTGGGGAGTCAGAGACCAGCCGATAAGACGGAAGACAGAGAGGCACCATCATTATCTGAACTCGTCTGTACTTTCGAAGCGATTGATGGGACTCGGCGCAATTTACAAGGTTTATTAAATAAATGAGTCAAGGAAACCCGGAGAACATGTGATGTGGAAGATTTCGCTCAAGACTCACGACAACAAAGTATGCTTCCTTTCAAACGAACCATACTTTGGGGGGAGGGGGGGGGGGGGAAGTGTTGATGGACCTTTTGGACCGCCCACCAAGACATATTAATATGGTAGATTCACATCCGAAGTATTCGAGTTAGATAAATTAATGAAGCTCAACATTTCAGTTCACTTCCCCCATTTGGCGCGGCCCAGAAGGAGCCCAATATGACCAAGCATGATCAGCTATGATATGTTCAGTTGAAGACCGAAAAGCTAGCCTAAAGGCTAGCTCGCTACAGATCTCTTTCGTTCGTGCCAACTCACACCAATGGTTTAAAATAGAATACCGATTCTTCAGCGGATATTGATTTGTTGTGCATTTCTGAATCACTCTTTTCCATGTTGTAATCATTCTGATTGATAGCTTAATTAATATATAAAGATTATAAAGTGGACATAGGCTCATTAATGCCGAACCACTATAAATTTGTGTGTGATCTCCTCCATTTTTAGTATGTCTTATAATTGTTAATCTTCATTCATTCTCTACACTATTCTTCTCTTTGAGTGTTGTACCAATCTTTGTTTACCAATTCTTCTCGCGTTATCATTCTTATTTCTTCTTTGTTTTTTCTATAGTTGAGTCACTTTGAACGAGGGATTTAGAGATTCAAAACGGGTATTAATTAAGAAGAAATTGGGGAAGAAGTTGCTTTTGTTCTCTAGGCAATGTGGATATGGTGGGATGATAAACTGACTGAAATCTCCTCTAGTACACTGTGTGGAGATAATTTCAAGCATGGACATTGCTTTTATGACATAATTTCTTATGCATGCATAATGTTAGATTACGTATAACCCGTAGCAAATCAAAAGCAGGATTGTATCGACTAATTATCTTTGCATTTTGGTGTTTGTGTAGTGCTAATGCGAAATATTAAATATCTTGCCTAAAAGGATTCTGGGATTTATAATACAACATGCACTGATGCACATTGTTTAATTAGATATCTCATGCTTCTTTACATGTATTTTGCATTTCAGTTAAGGCAAACAAAATCAAAACCACTAACCAAACAAATCATTGCATCTTTAGTTGGTCCTTTCTTGTTTTGCAAATAGAAGTAGTAATTGTACTCTTCCATTCAGAAGCATCATGCTCACTCCTTTGTTTAATTTTAATGCAGTTTCTTGTATACTCCAGAGGTTCAGAAAAATGCATTAAATTTTAAACGATAAAACTAATTAGATGAAGAAACATGAAAAACTGCAGAGTTATTTATCCAACTTTCGACAAACTGCAATGAAAATCTGCATCTACTACTAGACATGTTAGTGATCTAAAACATATTGGCTTTATTGTAACTATATAGTTCCGATTTATCAATAAGAAGAAAGCTAGAAATAACTCTTATGCTTATTAGCAAAAGTATCAATTCCTTGTAAGGAGTCAATCACAAAATAAAATCTGAGCGCCCTTAGTGAGTATCTGTGTCTTTAGATTAGTTACCCATGTATGAAGAGTTAAATGCTAGTGGTGTCAAATTCAAAAAATCAACTTCTCATAACAATGATCCAAACATTTGCATCAATTGCTATTAAAAACAATAAGAAAAAGCAAAAAATAATTTATTCTGACACATAAAGTTTATGGTTCAAATTCATTCAATTAGTTCTCTTAGTTGTAAGTTTATCTTAATTGTAACCGTTGCTTGAATTATTCAAAAAAGTATAGAACTTCAAATGACCATGCCTCTGAATGTTCCTAAAATTACAATCAATGCTTTGCTGTTTGGTATGAGAAAAAGAGTAAGAAAAGTACGTAATTGTCATGGTGGTGTAAAGCAAATGAAAAACTAAAGCATAATTTGCTCAAAAAGAGAGTAAGCATCAACTGAAAAACAGACTAAAAGGTACCTTTTATTCGTTACTGGAGCAGAAATGAAGAAATGGAGAGCAAAACCTTACGGAAACCCATAGCTGTCGGCGTTCAAGTCCATCGTGCTGTGCTATCATTCTCAGATTATCTAGGTTATCATGCCCATACAAAAACCGTACTGGAATATTCAACCACGTCGATTTTTTGTTCTTAGACCTAATTGGTTTTTCTCTTTTGGTATGTGAGGAAGAAATGGGGCATAATGAGAAATCACATATGCGAACTGATTTAGAATTGTTAGTTCAGTATTTTTTACCTCACAATTTGCAGTACGATGTCAGGTCATCCATAAACGGTAGTCGATTGTGGGTACTAAATAGGGTTGAACTTTGCTACCAACAATCTTCAAATAGGTATACTGTGTTCGTAAACGCATTCCAAGCATGATTTGCTGTAAGTTGTTGATAAACCAACTGAAGTGCAAATTCAAGTTTAATCTGATAACCATTTTGATTTCGAATAAAGCTGAAGCTTTAAAAGAGTAGCATGCAGCTTACCCAACTTGTTATCAGCATTTATCAACTTAATTTAAAATCCCTCAACTAAGTATGTGCCACCATCAAAACAGATTATTCTATAATTATTGAAGTGGAAGAATAATTCTGTGACTAATTATTCAAAAAAGATGCTTACATGAAGGAAGAAGAGAGGGGAAGCTTTCGATGTGCACTTTCGACGTCTAATCCTCGCTAGTTTAAAGCCAGTTGTCTTGTACATTAATGATTTAGCATGAATTTGGAAGATGGATCAAATTGGTTATGTAAAGTGAGTGGACAAATAGGGTAGAAGAAGATAGAATGGTGGGAAGTGAGCAGAACATGCACATAACTGAACCGATCAACAAACTTGCGAACGAAAATGTCTACGTTATCTAGTATACTTTGTGTAATAAATGGTGGGTAATCTTGAAGCTACAAAAAAGGCTTCACTTTGACCCATTAACCAAAGTATTTGTATTACACACACACACACGCACAGACACACACACACGCACACGCACACACGCACACACACACACACACACACATACACACACACATATGTATATGGAACTGGTTGGGTTCAAGTTTGAACGTTTGTGCTTCACACATTAGGGACAATCTTTGAATAATACTCATAGCTCATACTGCTTAGGTGAAGATTTAAACTTGTAATGATCAATTAAACGAAGACAAAATGAAAATATTGAAGTTTGTGTCTCATCCAACACTCCTTTCATGGCTGGATCATTTAAAGAATTTTTTTGTATGAAGTTAAATGTACATATTTTTAGATGAAAAATGTGTGCCACCAGTGGTCCAGCATTGCATTGTTAACCAACGCTTCTAATGTGTTACTGTGAACATTAAGCAGCTTATGATGGTACATGCAGCAGAGATTGTTCATAGAGCAAACATATTTTTTTCTCCGTAACCTGATTTTTTTTTTTCTTTGCATATTGAAGAAACGGCGGTATGTGCATGCATGATGAAGCTGCAGTGCATTATATAGACATGATTGATCAAACAACATTAGGGCATCTGTTCATTAAGAAACATTTTGGTCAGACCCCAAGAATTGGTTGGCAGATTGATCCATTTGGGCATGCTGCAGTGCAGTCTTATTTGCTTGGAGCAGAGGTATTTCTCACGTTTCATGTGCAAGTGCTTAATTGTTTTCGTATCTGTTAATCAATTTATAGGTACTTACAACTCCTCTTAACAAACATTAATGTTTATATTTTGGAATACCTTATGTAAAATTTTATTTTCTAAACATGATATGTTTCAAGCAGTATAGAAATATTAGTTCCAATAATTTGCAGGTAGGGTTTGATGCTATCTACTTCTCACGTATTGATTACCAAGACAGGATAAAACGAAAACAGTTGAAGAAGTTAGAGGTTGTGTGGCGTGGTTCTAAAACCCTTGGGTCATCTGCAGATGTAAGCAATTCTATTTCCCCACGAAACAGTAAGTTTCTTTTTACCCAGTGGCCTTGCAACTGTTAAACTCATTAGGGTATATCAAAGCAATTTACCACTTCAGTTCAAGTCCTGAAGTTGTTCTCTTGGAATATTATTAATTTCACATGGTGACTAGTCCGCTTGCAACTTTTGCCGTGCTTTGAGTCTCTCCCCTTATGTCCCATTTTTCTTTCTTTTTTGATTTTTTTGTGTTTCTCCATCTATTTAGCTTTTATTTTTTTCTTTTGCAGTCTAATTTTTGTTTTATTACACTTTCAGATTTTTACAGGCATATTTCCTGAAAATTATGGACCTCCTCCTGGTGGATTTTACTTTGAAATCAATGATGCAGATCCTGTTGTGCAGGTCAGTACATTTGGCGTTTGTTTTTGTTTTTTACTTCTCATTTTTTTAGTTACTTTTTTTATAATCCCTCTTTCTTTAATATCTAAAATTAATTAATTGAAGGACGACCCGCTTCTGTTTGATTATAATGTAGAAGAGCGTGTAAATGATTTCGTAGCTGCTGCTTTTGCTCAGGTATGTACTATGTAGATCGCCTTTATAAAATAATGCAAAATGATCCGAGAGTCTGGCACATTCAAAATCTTGGTACGCCTACTTTCTTGCTGCAGGTTCGTATAATGCATATTGTTTCTAAAATATAGTGATGAAAGTATCTCAGACTCACATTCACTGTTGCGTTGACAACTCATTATATACATCTTTAAGGAGTCGTGTACAAATTGTTGTCATACAATGTGGTTTGTTGTGACATCATATGTTATAGATCCAATCCTACGATTAGGATAGGAATATCACATACACAGGGGACAAGTTATACTAATGGTTGTGCGCGCTGTTTGGTTTCAATGTGGTTGTATTCTCATTCAGGCAAATATTAGCAACTCATTATACTCATCTTTAAGGAGTCTTGCATAAATTGTTGTTATACAATGTGGTTTGTTTTGACATCATATGTTATAGATGCAATCCTACAATTATATACTCTAGGGAATATCACATACACATGGGACAAGTTAATTCATTTTGTAAAGGTTGTATTCTCATTCAGGCAAATATTAGCAGAGCAAATCATGTAATGTTTACCATGGGAGAAGATTTCAAGTATCAGTATGCACATTCATGGTTCAGGCAGATGGATAAACTAATTCACTATGTAAATTTGGTAAAACTTTTGTGCGCGCTGTTTGGTTTCATTCTACGTTTACAGCTTGCTGGAATGTAAATTATAACATAGTTTTTTTAAATAAATACTACAAGGATGGACGGGTCAATGCACTTTACTCAACTCCTTCAATTTACACAGATGCAAAACATGCTGCCAATGAGTCTTGGCCTCTCAAGACAGATGACTTCTTCCCGTGAGTTTAATGTTTGAACTTTGAACAGGTTGGGTTCTATTAAAAATCCATTCAATGATGTTATGCTAATAGTATTTATTCACTATATTAGATATGCTGATCAAGCAAATGGATATTGGACAGGCTATTTCACAAGCAGGCCTGCTTTGAAACGCTATGTCAGAGTGATGAGTGCTTACCATCTGGCAAGTGTTACTCTATGACATCTTTCAAAGATACGAAAACATTATGCTTATCAGAACATCAAATATATACATGTTGCTTCCTAGCATTAGTTTCACTCATTTCAATACCTACGGATTCATTTTATCAAATAGTCCACAAAAGCGAAAGTCTATGAGCATTTTCTTCATATAGCAGAAGTGGGGGTGAGGGCTTCATGACATTTTTGTCTCTTGAGAACTTTTATAATTCGCGCAGTCTTGTGTTGCATACATCCATAGTTGTGGTATATAGCCTAACTTTTGAATAAAGCACGATCAATTCATACTAACAATAGTACCTTACAAAATTCATTTTCCAACTTTCTTTGAGCTACATACTGATGCTGTAGTACCTAACAAACATAATAAAAACATTAGGCGGCTAGGCAGTTAGAATTTTTCGTAGGAAGAAATAGTGCGGGTCCTACAACAGACATTTTGGCGGATGCTTTAGCAATTGCTCAGCACCATGACGCTGTAAGTGGAACTGAAAAACAACATGTTGCCAACGATTATGCCAAGAGACTGGCAATTGGTTATGCAGAGGTGAATTTTTGTCTGATCTCTTTAAAAAACAGGTCTTTGTGAAATTTTCTCAAATTGAGGAACAATTGTGGTCTTCTGTAGGCTGAGAAAGTTGTAGAAGTTTCACTAGCATGTCTTACAGAGTCAGACTCTAGCTCAGGCTGCAGTGTTCCGAAAGTAAAGTTTGCACAGGTAAATCGTAAATGAGAATGGCTTAAACTCCACAACTTATCTCTAATCTTGTCGTCGTCTGCTTAAGTTTTTTTTTTTCTTCTTCTTTTTTCTGATTGTTTCGTAACTGTACAGTGTCCACTTTTAAATATAAGCTATTGCCCCTCGTCTGAAGCAAAATTATCAAATGGGAAAAGTTTGGTAATATTTAAAGTTAGATTAAACATTTTTCCTATATCATTACGAGGGTTGGTCCTTCACTTTGCTTGATCATGCAAGTGAAATCTGATCGTAAATGTTGCTTTTCAGGTTGTTCTTGTCTACAATTCTCTTGGGTGGAAAAGGGATGACGTGATTCGTATACCTGTAAGAAAATCTATAACGCCAATTACCCGATAAGATAAACTTATGCCTGTATTATGCCACTCTGCTATATGTGCTGCTTTCTGTGATTGTATCTCTGCTCAGGCTTTCCATGTATGGGTGACCATACATATCGTTCCATCTCAATTTACCCTAGAATTGTTCTGATATTCAACAATTTGTTTTCATTGGTCATCATAATATAAAATGTCAATAACAGCTGGGCTAGAGTGCTTTCGTACTAGGTTTTGACTACTATTGACACAGACTAAGGCTGCACTTGGTTTACCGTTTTGAGTTTTGAGTTTTTTTCCATACAAATATGCACATGACACATGTATATTGTGAAAAGCGATCAATCTAGAAAATGAAGTTAACATAAAAAATGGGAAAACTTTATTTTTTGTGTTCTGGGAAATAACGAAACACGAAAGCCAGTTCGTCTTTTCGTCGTTTTGTCATCCCTTTTGTTGTCCTCTCCATCTTACTTCCACCCCCTTTGTCATCCGTATACTCTTCTCATATTTTATAATTGATGTTGAGAACCCAAAACACAAATTACAAAATAAACTAAATGGGCCTTGATTTTGTCAAAATACCATAATGGTGCAATTAGGTAATTTGATGGTTAGTTCACCCTTAAATTTGATTTTGGTGTTCAATTTGAGCCCAAAAAAAAAAAAAAAAAAAAAAAGAAAAAAAAAGGAGGGATTTATGTCATAGCAGTAATTTTGTTCATTCTATCAGTGGGGCAGTAAGAGTTATTAATAGCTCTAGCAAACTTATGTTATCTATTTATAGATAAGTACATCCACCACCATTAGCACACATTTACACAAATGAAAATTTTGGATGAGGCCAGAACATCTGCGAATTTAGGAATATTTGAACAGATCCGGTATCATGAAAATTTGAACTATTAAGCTGAAGCGATAATTGATTAACACAAAATTTCATTTTACTAAATCATGATGTTAGATAACAGATTTATGAAATTTGTATTTATACATTAATTTACAAGATATACAGTTATCATTATGTATACCATGTACTTATTACAGAGTCGGTCTAACAGTTTATAAGTATGTTATTTTTCAGTATAGAATTAAGCTATTACAGCAAATTGATTACAATATTCTAGATTTTTCACACTGTTCATTCTTTTTGCAGGTTCTAAGCAAATATATTACTGTTCATGACTCTGAAGGAAAAGAAATTGAAGCACAGCTTTTACCCATTTTGAATCCTTTATTGGAGCTAAGAAGTCGCTATGCCAAGGCATATTTAGGCACATCCCCTAACATAACCCCAAAATATTGGCTTGCTTTTTCAGTCTCTATACCCCCTCTTGGTTTCAATACATACATCATCTCTGTTTCAGAAAAGACGAGTTAGTTTGTTTATCTTGTAATTGATGGTAAACTATACCTGTAATCTACTTTATTTATCATAACTTGAATTCTTAAACTATATTTAATTAGAGGTAGCTCCAAGGTCAACTATGTTATACGTATCGAGAAGAAGCAAGGAGAGTGATATAAAAGTTGGGCCAGGAGAATTGAAACTTTCTTTTGATGCCAATCGTGGGAAGCTATATTGTTATTCAAATTCTAGAAGTTCGGTATGGTAGTAGACTGCTACTGCATTGTGTTTTTGCTTAATAATGCTTCACATTTCCCTTTCTTTGTTATCCTTTTTAGAAAGTTTAATGCGGTTTTTTTTCCTTTCTAAATTCAGTTGAAAATAGAAATGAATCAGACTTACAGTTACTACAGTGGAGATAATGGAAAAGGTGGTGATCCTCAGGTAATGCTTAATTCTTGTTAAATTGTAAATAAAAAATGTAGTGTTGGTCTTTTTTGTATAATGTTGTAACATCAGGCCCAGCCCTGGGCATAGGCGAGCCAGGCGGCCGCCTAGGGCCTCGGACCTGGGCGGAGGAGGAGGAAGGGGAAAGGGGGCCTCAAATATTCGTGCTTTGTATAATTAAAATCGATGCTCAAACCAGTCAGTAAAGGTGAAATGGCTTGGTGGCAGTGATTTGGAATTGTGTCGCTCAGATCGTGAGTTTGATCCTCAGCACGCACTTGATGGGGTCTCTTTCTTTTTTGCCTTCAGTTCCCTCCTGTCAGCCTAAATTTTTTGGCCTAGGGCTCCATGTAACCCAGGGCCGGCACTGCGTAACATATAACATCTTTTACGCTTTACAGGCATCAGGAGCGTACATATTTCGTCCTGATGATGCTTTCCCCATAAAGCCTGAAGGCCAGGTACTCGGTTTCTGTTATAGAACAATTATATGATTATATAGTTTTACATTTCGGACAATAGCTTATCAACTTTCCTACTTTTTGCAAGATTTCTAGCACAATTTTACGAGGACCACTTCTTGATGAAGTCCATCAGCAGATCAATCCATGGATATATCAGGTATTTTGTTCGGTTTGAAAATACAGCTTGACTTACCAAAGTTTTGTTTATTTATTTTTCTTTTACTTTAGTTGATCCAAAATATGCCGAGTAGTGACTCACATAATTCAAATTGGAAACAGAGAGGTTATTTTTACTTCAGCATGGTGTACTGTAAACTGTGCCCATCCAAAGGTTTAGGCTACCCTAGGCATGATATTTTTAAACCTTATTTTTTTACATCTGATTTAACTTCCGATTCTATAAGTTATTAATGCTAACATTAGCATAGAAGTATTAGTGGTTGAATGGTTGGAAAGTTCTGTCCCGCATTAGCCAGTTGTTTGAAGCTTTACCTCTACCTTATGTCTTGTTGGAAACTATGTCCCAGCGGCCTAAATACCAGTTTCAAAAGGAAAAATAATGATTTCTAACTAGGAAGATAATAAATAAACATTTTTACCATTGCAAACAAATTCTAGATATAAAATCTTAATTTGTGAAGATAGTGATAATATAATGTGTTAAATTATACTATGATAACTATTAAAAATTGTTTAATGTTAGGGTGTGGTTAAAAATAGATTCATGCAAATTGTAAAAGATGATATAAGAAGAAATAGCAGGAAATTACCGGAAAGAAGGAAAATAATGTGAAAATAGTACAAAAATATAAGAGGCTAGGAAAAGGCCAGAGAAAAAATTGGGTAAAACTTCAATTTATGCCGTTTTAAATCAAACTTTGAACTCATGACCTATGGAGGAAAAATAAAATAAAATCGCAACTAGGACAAAAATCCTTTTATTTTTGTTGCATGCAGTAACAATTTTTTTATTTTACATGCATTGTTCGTCCATTGTATACCACTTTTCTCAGCGTTGGTAGTTGGCGGAGAGTTGCTAGATTCAGGTGCCTCTCTATCCTACTTACAGTGCTTCCCTGTGTGTAAAAGGATCTGTTTGGCATCCAACAAGTTTCAGGTGTATATATAAGAGTCGCTAGACGTGCGACATCCAGAAGTTAGTTCGTTTCGTTACAATAATGTTTGCCAACTTTTATGTGAACTTATATGCAAATTGATGTGCATCAGCGTTGGCGCTTGAAGGAGCCATGGTTTTAAATCTCATATATCTCTCCTGGCATCTCCTCCGATATCTCCTTTTCGCACTTCGATGAAATGGGACTTCAAATCTCATTTGATGCTTATCTCGTCTAAGTATTCAAATTTCAGTCGGAATATGGATTGAAACCTTAATCCGTGATCTCACCGAAATTACATGTTTTTCTTACTATACATAACATTTTTTGCTTTGCAACTGAATCCAATTACTTTTTAGCAACCCTCTGTCCTCCTATTTTTAAACTTTTGGCTTGACGAGTTAAAAAAAACTTTTGCCTTGAGCCTTAATGGGATAGGACATAGTTTGAAGAGAGAGAGGGAGGGGGGGGGGGGGGGGGGGGGAGTGTTGTTCATGCGCGTGTGTAAATCTAAAAACAATTTTGTCTATATTCAGTTTTAGGTATATGCAAATAAGTAGGGCAATGCTGATACAATTTACTGCTGATGCAGATTACCAGAGCATACAAAGCGAAGGAACATGTTGAAATTGAGTTTGTAGCAAGTATACTTTTCTCAAAATCGTGACACGTGCTACTAGTTGGAGTAGTAAGCATATTTTCTTCAAAATTATAACACATGCCACTGGATAGAAGTGGCCTTGAATAATTCATTTATATAATATTGTCCCAATTACTTAAGCAGAATTGATTCAGAGCTAAAGGTATACTGTAAAATAATGTAGGTTGGGCCTATACCTGTAGATGATGGCATTGGGAAGGAAGTAGCCACACAAATAACAACGGCTATGGTTACCAACAAAACATTTTACACGGATTCTAGTGGCCGTGATTTTCTTAAGAGGGTATGTGTCATGAGTTATCCTAGTCACTTCAGCGCATTTTTTTCGTAAATATGAAAAGTTTTTTATTTTTAATTTTATTTAAAATTAAGCTGTCTGCTTGGTGTCAATATGCAAACCAGTCGATGCCAATGTGTTCTTACCTTGCTGCAGATCTTAGTGTTAGAACATACTCTAGGAAATGTTATGCTATGAAACTTGGGTTAAATTGGAAACAAATAGATATATCCGCAAAATATAAGAATGTTTAACTCTAGTATTTATACTTCAGTAGAACATGGTTCATACGCTGGATAACTAGTGTAAAGAATTCACAATTTATTACTACTTGCAATATAAAATGATATATTATGAGAACTTCGATTTTTATTAAATATTTTGGATGTATATTTTTGTGGTGAACCACAATACGTGAATTAGTACTAGTATTTAGTTAGGGATGGTCTAATTTCCTTTATAACTACTTCCAAGTATTCCAAACTTTTGCATATGTATTTGACACATAACTTCTATACAACTCATCAAATTTGTAGCATGCGATCATTTTTTTTTTTTTTTTGCATCTTGTATACTTTCAATTTTTTTCCCTTAATTATTCGTTGGCAGATTCGAGATTATAGATCTGACTGGGAATTGGAAGTACATCAGCCAGTTGCTGGGAATTATTATCCAGTAAGCAGTTTTCTTTTGTTCAATTACAGGGAACACTCACCTTAAATAAATTGGTCAGAAACACAAAGCATAACATTTATTTTTGGTAGTTATGGCTGAAAAAATTCAACAGGTGGGGCCGTACATGGAAATTTAAAACGTGTTACAGTAATTAAGTCTAACCGAAGCGGTCAATATTGGAAAAAAGGTTTAAGGCTTAGAGTATAATTCTCATGTAACTATTGTGTAGAGTACCAAGACATTCTGATTTGTTATAGTATCAAAATTAGAAAATGAAAGTATTATAAATAAAGATTATGATCCCCAATTACACGATCATTTGTGATAATTTTGAAGACTAGAATCAAATCAGATCTCTTTTCAGCTAAATCAATAAGGGTTACCGCAACTTAGGGTTTCATGTTTAATCAAATATAAAATTTGTTAAACCCTAACAAGCAGTGTTGGAACCATCCATTATTGTTTTCTTAAGAAATTATGGTTCTTTGTTTCTTTTTATTTCGATATTCAAGTGTCAACCGTGTTATATATATATATATATATATATATATATATGTTTGTGGAATCAAAACAAAATAATCAAACAAATTTTAATAAGAATTCCTAGTTATTTAAAACTATATACTGATATTCTTTGGAAGAAATATTTTGTTTGGATGTGTATTCGTATAGTA
Source organism: Allium sativum (assembly GCA_030737875.1). Classification (NCBI taxonomy): domain Eukaryota; kingdom Viridiplantae; phylum Streptophyta; class Magnoliopsida; order Asparagales; family Amaryllidaceae; genus Allium; species Allium sativum. Next base: position 458,944,352 of record CM060909.1, read on the forward strand.
TCGAACCCGAGTACCCAAAAAGTAAAAATAATTAAATAAACAATAAATCATTTTTGTTTTATTGTACCTTGATGCTAAAGGTGCCTTAATTTTCTCTTACTATACCATTCTAATTTAATCACAATCTATTACATTTTTGCTCTTCCTACTACCACGAGTAAATTTTATATTTTAACGATTGATCACAAAACATGAGATGTGACTATATAAATCAAACCCACTGATTAATTTCTATTGAACAAAAGGACACCATTATGACATTCAACATCATTCGATATAATCATGTCATCGTTGTAACGTCCCATCCCGAGACCCACCATAATAAAAAGTATGAACAAGTAATGTCGTCTATTAGAGTAGAGAATAAGACTTGATAGGAGCGATCATTTGTAGATTTGCATTAGCAAGTCTTAAGTACGTCGATGATTTGCTCTCTGTTTTTTTCATGTGGCTCGACATACAACTCCACGATGGCTACGGGATCAACTCAGAACACAGTACATTTAAATACACAACAGTTCACAGAATAGATTGCATAATATTACAACATTAGAGGACAAAGAATACATCTGCTACAAATACGAATGGTTTTATAAAACATTTATTTATACAACACGGTACAAATGAATGAATATTCTTAAGACTCAAGTATACACAACTAGAAAGCAATAGTAGAAGAAATTGTCCGGCAGTGATACAGCTAAACCCCAAACACAACTAAACCTGAAACAACTCGGTCCGACCCGAGTATAAATACATGGGTTTGTCTAGCTTATATATCAATATAATAACGAGGTGAAATGAAATATTAACAAATATAGATTCCTTCTCGTACGAGTTGAAACCACAGAGACATAGGATGTACATGATCGACATAGCACCAAGGAGAAGGTTACACCTAAGTGTATCCTAATGATGGATTAGGTTCTCAGTATCAACATTGAATGACCATCAAAGCTTGAGGTATCGGCTTTATCAAAAGTCAGACACACATAAACCCAAATGAGTCGAATAGGTTAAACATGATCAAATGCAACTATCAATGGATGTGAACTCAAATAAGTTTATATAACTCCAATATAGCCAATAACAACTAACACCGAGTCATCTAATACGTGGATTCAAGATTCAAAATCATCAAACACAAATATATGATTATACGATCAAGTCATTGATGGTAAAGATGATCTAATATTGTAGCATATAGATAAGGATCCAATATCACCAAAACACCAATATATGTGACCCTAAGGTCGAAGGCATCGAAGCAACAAATCATCGAACAACATTTCATCAAACATCATTTCAACAAGCAACATATCCAAGTAACATATACGCAATTTACTACGATCTGCCTCGATTGAGTAAAATGACCCGTCCCGGTCCAATAAATTTCTACTGTGATCTGTCACGATCGAGTAGGCTCAACCCATCGAATATAATTTATTATAATGACCCGTCTCAGTCCAACATAATTTCACCACAACCTGCCACGGTTGGGTATACTTGACCACTTCGGTCAAGAAAATGCGTACATGAGATTCCTTGGCTAAAAACAATGTGTGTTACAAACTCACAGTCAGTAACCTAAGCAGTGGTAGTTGTATGTCTCATACCACATGTTCCCACCATTTGGTTTACTAATGGCTAGTCAACTTCATACTGAAAAACAACCAAAATCACTGAATCCACAGAACAAATCATCAGCTTCAATTAGATGATCCTGAGGTTAACCGATTTTGTATACCATCGTGTTCCATACCCCTGGTTTTACAATATCGTTCAATCACCATTACGTCTTCTCGAAGGGTGCAGAAAAGTGTAATTTTATATATACAGAAAATATATATGATCTATGCAAATGGTTTCTAAAACGACTTTGAAATCCGTTTATTTCTTTATTCTTAAACAATTATAATTTTCAAAATATAATTATATTATTACCTTGAGACTAACCAATAATGAAAACCAAAATGATAAAATCATTTTATCTCAAGGCTATATAAGGAAAAGAATATTTATACTTACAGAAAACTTAGTTCAAACCTGTGCATGTGTACAAACCGTCATCAAAATTATCTCAAAAAATCAAAATTATCTCAAAAATTAGCAAGCACATCAATGGAACCCATCATGATTACGAGTATGGGTTGATATCATGACATAATACTTCGTTTGCCAAGTTATACTCCAAAATGTCATGCTGAAATGGACTTAAATAGTTCACTGGAACCGAAAGTTTTCGGCAAAATAGGTGCAACAAGCAACAGAAGTAGGGATTATCACCTGCGTTCAAAACACAATGTGGGTCGACCAGTGGGTCAACCCACCCTTGTTGTGTATCGACCCATGGGTCAATACAACATGGGCATGGGTCGACCCATTCCACGGACATTTTGCAGGTCAAAAACCCGATGAAATCCTAACTTTGACGACCAATTTCACCTACTTTCAATGATCGAAAATGAACAAAACTTTGCAGATCGTTCAACCACTAACGCAACAACACATAGGAAACAAGAGTGGCATCAGTCTAACCTAATATGACCAAGATGTCAACATTCAAAGTTGCAAGCTTGCTGCTTTAAGCATTAGAAATGAATTATCACAAAAAGCTACATATTTTTTCCTATGACAGTGAATCAATTCATAAACATAACAACTAAAAACAAGTAAGCTAGAAAGTGAGTCTATCGACTCATCTGCGCGGATTTTAGGAAAGATCCCCTCGATCTAGAGTTGTAGGAAGCTAATCTGGAGTGTGCAGCAACAGAGGAGGAGGAATTAATGACATGCAACAACAATGCTTTGTTGTAACTTTCTTCCAATTGATTGCAAGGGAGAAATGCTTGATCCTCATGCTTAAGATGGAGATTGGCAAACCTTCAACACTAAGTTAGAGATTGAGAGTTATTGATTTTGAGAAGAGAGAAGAGGTGTTCTCTGTATTTTGTTTTCCAAGAGGAAGGAGAGTAATGAATGGAGAATGAACGGACTGGAAGAAAATATAGGCTTCAGATTATCTCTTGGGCTTTGGGTGATTGGTTCACAACCCATTTCAACAAGTGTTACTAATTTGTCCAAGTGTTGCAAATTAACGAACATAACATCAAAAGCACAATTGACATATATTCTCATTATTACCATGTTAAACTCATTATTGTAAAAAAAAAAAATTCAATGTTACATTAAACATATAACAAAATATTTTCAATACACTTTGACACACACACACACACACACACATATACATATATATATATATATATATGTATATATATATATATATATATATATATATATATAACAACAGTTATTTACGTGTTTGCAAAATAAATATACCTCCTTATAAATAACAAACATCGTGAAAATACATATCTTACTTGAATATTGATTATAAATCAGTATTCTATATTTTCATTATTTACAACAACGATTAAATTATAATCTTACAATTGTAGATTGGGACAAATTTCCTTATTATAACAAAACTATATAATTTATCACAAGATGCTCAATTTCTAAAACCCGCTACTCTTTATTTTCATATTCAAAATACTATACGAGTTGGCCTCACAAACTCGTATCACATAGACACTGGCTTTCAAATTACTAGTTGGAGTTGACTAGAGATGGAACTCAAAACAAAAAGACTAAGTCAATATAAATGCAATAATAATAACAAGAGTTTTAAAGGTGAAAGCATGAATAAAGATAGAATAAAATTTGAAAATATGGTATAAATTTTAAATAATTAAACAAATAGCAATAGTAATGTATGCAAACCACTTTGGGGGGCTAGGACGTTAGGCATCCGTGTGCGATGACTATACAAAGCGGTGTAGACACACGGCGCGGGGTTTACTTAAGTGAGCGTCAATGTATGCTATGATCTTATGGTTCCACGTGTTTCTCAAAAAAAAAAAAAAAAAAAAAAAAAAAAGAGAGAGAGAGAGAAAGAAAGAAAGTAATAGTAATGAATAAATAAACCATGATGTTGATGAAAATAATAATAGTACCAGTGGTAATAGATAGCGAAGACCAACACCACGCCTTATGCCCTATACACTAGTCCTATCCTCTAAGACTAATAACACTCTTTAAACTAACCAAAAGTTCAAGGTTATGATATAGGGATCACTAACTTCCATGTACTTTTCGGCACCAGCTCTTCAAATATGCTCCTATTTTCCAAATCTCCTTTTACTACTTCCTCCGGTGTCATCCTTGGTCGATCTCGACATTTCTTTTAGTATTCGATGCGGCCTATAATTCCAACTTACATAGGTGCATTGTGAGGTCTCCATTGGAGATGTTCAAGTCATCTTAAGCAGTGTTGGACTAACTTCTCTTCAACTGGTGCAACTTCAAGTTTGTCTCGAATATCATTATTTCCAATTCAGTCCCATATGCTCAGATGAAGCTGTGGGCATACCAGATGGGACCAAATAAGGAATGATGATATTTGGGACAAACAATTGCGCCAATTGAAGAGAAGTTAGTCTAACATTGCTTAAGATGATTTGGACATCTCCAGCGGAGATCTCATGACGCACCTGTGCGCGTTGGAATTATAGGCCGACACAGTAGAGATCGATCATGGATGACATGAAAATAAATGGTAAAAAGAGACTCGAGAAATTGAAGTATATCTAAAGAGTTGACGTCGAACATGAGCTTATGGAAGCTAACAATCCATGTTCCAAAACCTATGCGCGTTTGGTTAGTTTGAGGAGAGTGTCATTAGTTTTAAATAATAGGACTAGTGTATAGAGCATAAGGCGTAGTGTTGTTTTTTGGATCTACTGATGCTATTATTATTATTTTCATCATCATCAGCAACGTCTTGGTTTATTTATTTATTACTATACTGTTATTATTTGTTTAATTATTCTAAATTTTATTCTATCCTATTTATGCTTTCATCTTCAAATCGTTTGTTATTCTTATTACATTTATGTTGACTTTGTCTTTTTTGTTTTGGATTACATCTCTAGCTCCCAACTTTTTAGGGATTAATGGCTTAGTTGTTGTTGTGTACAATAACCGCTTTTATGTATTGAGCATAATATGTTAATATTTTTTTCTATTTTCAGCTAATTTGACGTAGGGTCAGCTACTTTAACGATATTTCCATTTGGTTTGAGAGTGGCTTTTAGGATTAATAGAAGAACATGCCGTTTGTTCTTATAATGTTGCATTTAGGATGAAGACACTCGTCCTCTTGTAACTGGATGTTCTTATTACCGTTGAGAAGAATATTGAGAGGTGGGATTGTGAAGGAATTCTAGCTGAGTGGTTAAACGTATGATGTTTTAGTGAAAGTTCTAGAGGCCATGGGTGAGCTCTTAAGAGTTCACAATGAATGATCTGCTTGAATAAAGTGATTCCAAGGATCGTAAAACGCAAAATTTTGAAGGTTTTCAAGGGCGTGATATCCTAGTAACCAATTATTAAAGAGTTCTTGTTGAGGCTAAAAGGTTTTTGTCAAAAGCGATTAGAGGAAACAAGCTCACTTTTGCAAAGGTTGATTTCATTAAATATCAAAGGAAGGGTAAAGGGGAGGAATACTCTATAGGAATGTCTAATATTTCTTCAAAGGTCGGCATTTAAGTTGAATTTTTGGATAACCTCTCTTTATTCACAGCATAACCAGCTTACATTATTATTGTTTCGAGGAGAAGTGAACTCTTATTCAGCTCATTTTGTGTTGTGCGCAAGAAAAAGGGAGTGAAGCTTGACAAAATATAAAGTACTCATTCACCATATTGTTTCGAGGATCTAGCATGCAAAACTATAAATCAATTTACAGCCCTTTTGTCAAAGGAGATATATTTTGTCTAAAATAAATCCTTATGAATATCCTTAAAGTTAAACAGAAGCAGGAGATTCTTTATACATTTGTAGGAAATTTAATGCATGCTTAGTTGTGTTACTTGTGTATGTATTCGGATGTTGTGTATCTTTATACATTTGTTGTAGGAAATTAAATGCATGCTTAGGTGTGTATGTGTTCGGATGTTGTGTACGTTGTTAGCGTTTTTGTGCAGATATCTAAGTAATTCTAAAAGTGGATTATCGGAAAGTAGCCAAGAGAATCATGAGATATATTCAAGGAACAAAGGATTATGCGCTCTTATACAAAGTATTGGATTAGTAGGAGATCATGAGGCATTATGATCCGACTTTATGGATGCCAAGTGAGCAAATGATCCACTTCAGTGTACATCTTTCGATAAGATGGTGGTGCTATGTAAGAAAAAAAATAAAAAAAATCATGCAAACTCCTGTAGCTTTCTCCAGTATGTAAATATTGTTTGTAACTAGTTATGGAGCATTCAACTATGGAAAATTAGGTGCAATTTTTTGTCATAGTTTAGCTGGGCAAACATGTGTGAAAAAGGAAGAAAGATGATTATTAAAATAACAGGTTAGTAATTTTGATTTGTTTTTATAAAGGGATAATCAATGATTTGATAAAAAAAATTAGTTAAAAAGGCTTATTTATTTATTTATCATTATTCCTCTTAACATCATTCTGCCTTCAGTTTGGGTAGGGGAAGTAATTGAGACACAAGAAAAAGCCTCTTGGGAAGCTTAAATTTTTTGGGTGAAAATGCTACAACATAATAAATCATTTTGTTTCAGATTAACCTTGGAATTTACATCGAAGATGGCGAAAATGAACTTTCGGTTTTGGTCGATCGTTCTGTTGGTGGCTCTAGTATTGTAGATGGACAAGTGGAATTGATGTTACATCGGTAAATTCTTTTCCTTGTTCACCTTTCATTCTTACCATCTGATGTTCCTAAAATCTGAAGTTTTAACGAATCTCTGTTTATCTGCTATTATTATACAGGAGATTGCTTTTTGATGATGGTCGAGGTGTTGCCGAGGCACTTAATGAAGTAGATTGTGTTGATGGCACATGTCAAGGTTTAACAGTAAGCTCCTCTCCTGTTTTAAACATTTTAAAAATGACGGTTTTGCCTTTTCTCAATGGATCTGAGATTATGTTCTCCTTTTTTCAATAGAAGAGTGGTCTTTATTTTAGTAGATCTCAGCTGTTTTTTTTTATCGTTTAGATCTAAGATTTAATTTGATGGACGGTACAGGTTCAGGGAAAAATTTATCTCAGATTTGATCCAAAAGGGGAGGGAGCCAAGTGGCGTCGATCATTTGGGCAGGAGATATACTCCCCACTCCTTATAGCATTCGCAGAACAGGTGAGATTTTGTTTTCAGTTTTTGCATGATCATTCTTTAACTCAAGTTTCTGTTATCATTTCACTCTCATTTTTACTTTCCTTTTAGGATGAAGGTAACTGGGAAAATTCACACAAGGGCAAATTTTCTGCAGTGGCTCCTTCCTATAGTTTGCCAGATAATGTTGCATTGCTTACTCTTCAGGTATGCAACTATTTATGTGAGGGTTCAACTCCTACAGCACAGATCAGAGCTTGATTAAATTCATAAGATCGTTGTGGTTAAGTGCTATCAACAGATAGATGAGCTCTTAAGAAGCCCTTGAATCGTGTCACAATTGGGCTCCTTGCCCACTTCATGGAGAAAAAGGGTGAAATAAATTAAGTCTGTACAGATCGAGCTCCATCAAGGAATTCCTTCGTAGTTAGGATATTTGTTGATAATCATGTACTAACACATAAACCCTTTCTAGTTGCCATGATTACCCCCAAACACTTGTCATATTTAGTCTTAATAGTAGGATTTATTATATCTGGAAACTTAATTCCTTTAGTTGATGCTTCAGTTATCTCAGCGCACACTCAAAAAATGATACTGTAAGTGTAACACATTTGGTACTGACATATTTGGTACCGTTTACAATGATACCGAGGCATTGTTGCCAAGCTGGTAGCCTGGTATAAAGTGACACTGACGTAAGTTGGGTTAGCTCAAAGTAATTAAGTGCACCATGGAACTTCCCTTAGTTTTCATCAGTGAAAATGAATGCAAGTCTTAAATTTTGATGCACCAGAAATTAATTGATTTATAATTTTTACCTTTTGAAGTGCAAAATGACGTGGGCTTTTTATGAACACCTTTTCCAATCAAATTAATTTCGATTTTATTTATCATTGAAATTTGGAGATATTCTGTGGAAATGCACTTTGTGACGAGTGTGAATTGTATTGTTTCTTATTTTCCAAGATCAGGAAGTTTTTCCACTCATTTCAATTTTTATTTGTCAGGCTCTTGAAGATGGCTCTACCCTACTTCGCCTGGCACACCTTTATGAGGTATTTTCTTTTTCAGTGAATTATAGAAATCTCCTAATAATGCAATGCTAAGTCAAGTGAGTCTGTATGCAGATAGAATATTTATGTTTTGTTCCCTTGTTAACTTCTGGCTACTTTTAAAATGAAAAGGCAGGAGAGGACAAAGATCTCTCAGTGATGGCAAGAGTTGAACTTGAGAATATGTTTCCCAGGAAAAAGGTAATCATATAAATCCTCGTCAATTTTTATAACGAGTCAAAAAGGTATGATTTATGCTCAATTTTGAGTTTGTAAAAGCATATTTAGTGTAAACAATTCATTTGGTTCCTTCTTCTTGAACCTACTCCAGCTTTCACAATAAGTTATTATTTTAAAAGTTGAAGGAGGTTCAAGGATGGATTCTTTACACTAGAAAAGCTTCATAAACACAAAACCGAGAAGAGGAAGCCAGCTTACAGTACCTGTCAGCTGTCACTCCATTCTTGTTCACCGTCACTGTAATTTGTCAGATAAGCAAGATAGTGGAAACAAACTTGTCGGCAAATCAAGAGAAGTCGGAAATGGAGAAAAAGAAACTAAAATGGAAGGTTGAAGGTGAAGGATCAAAGGCCAATGAGAACATTTTGAGAGGTCGCCCCATTAGCACTTCAGACTTGGTGGTTGAGCTAGGCCCGATGGAAATACGTACATTTGTCATTTATTTTGAGTATGATGCTAGAACGACTGAAAGAAAAACAATGAAAATGTGCGGATCTGAAAGTGGATGGGGAGGAATTCCGGGGGCCACATAATGTAAGCAGTTATTCTGGTTACATGGTTCTTGATATAGGCGATGATTCAATCGTTGCTGTGTAAATTAGTTGATTGTTCACTTTGTACTCGATTTCAGCTGTAGTAATTAATTAGCATTTTGATGCTCCTTACAAATTTATTTCTCATTGCTCTTTTAGAGTCACTGTAAACTATGGTCGGTTTGTTTTGCGCTGAAAATGTTGTTAATGCAGAATATGACCGTTCTATATATTTGATTGCTGTGATGCCTTATGTATGTTTGGTTGTGAGCTAAGATCCGAAATTAAGAAAATAATGAAAAACAAACAAGTTAAATGAAATAAAACCTATTATACCATGAATTACCACCTTCATGTTTTTCTATCATTGAAGTCTACTCTAATAAGTAATAATTATCTTCATTACTGTATTTTGTCTACTCTTGCTGTATTTTCAATATTACTTACCAATCTTCGTATTTTTCATCGTGCTGCTTCTTCAAATTATACAATTAACCGTACATGGGGGGAAAAAAAAATCATTTTTTCACCATCTTTTTGTTTTGTATATTCACTCTTCCAAAGAATCGTTAATGAATGTTGTTCGGAATAAACTCGAACATCTACAAGTGGTATTGCTTTTTCTGTCGCTGCCTTCGTATACAACAGTTTATACTTCAAATTGCAAGGTTTATTTTATTCACAACTGAAGGCAGATGACTTTTTTGTTTCAGCTATCAATGTACATCCCTGTTTTAAGATTTTTATCTATATGGTTTTCTTTAAATTATATGCTCTATTTTGAAAGAATTTTAGTATGTTTCTCGAGTTGTAATTTAAATCTACATGCTAAACTAATATTAAATAGGTCGTTCCACATATCTTATACAACAAACAACAACTAAACCATAAATCCCAAACAAATTGGGGTTTGTTAGAGATTAAAAAAAAAAGAAAAAAAAAAGGTTAAAAACTTCAGAAAGAGTAAAATAAAGTTTAAAATAAGCAAACAGTTAATAAAAGTTCTTGTAAGTGGCCAAAAAAAAAAAAAAAAAAAAAAAAGGAAAACCTAAGGTTCTCGTACATGGATTGCTAACTTTCATGCGTTCATATTTGATACCAGTTCTTCAGGTATACTACAATTTCTTAAATCTCTTTTTATTATCTTCTTCCAAGTCATTTTAGGTCGATCCCTACCTCTTTTTGGACCTTTGACACGACCTATAATTTCAACGCACACAGGTGCATCATGTGGTCTACGTTGAAGATGCCCAAACCATCTCAAGCGATGTTGGACTAACTTCCCTTCAATAAGTGCAACTACAAGTTTGTCCCGAATATCATCATTTCTAATCCGATCTCGTTTGGTATGCCCACAGCTCCAACGCAGCATACGCATCTCTGCTACACTTATCTTCAGGACGTGTTGCCTTTTAGTAGGCAAACATTTCGCATCATATAACATCACAGATCTGATTGCTGTTTTATATTGTAATTAAATATTCTGTAAGAACATTGTTTGGAAGATGAGAGGGAGGGGGAGGAGGGGGTCAATTTTAGGGGATTCCGAAGGATTTAGCAGTCAGCCTTGTATATAATTACTAGTAAGCCTTGTGCTCATAGTAACAATGTTTGAATTTTTTTTTATATACCTTGCTATGTTGTGTGATATAATTACTTTAAGTACTTCTTTTGAGGATCTTAAAAAGGAAAGCTCTTATAAAATATTATGTGATTGCAGTTGTAAATTACTACAATTATGTGTAAATCGATCAAAAATAAAATTATTATTTTTTACTATTTATTGTCAAGATATTTTAGGAAATGATCTCAGTATATTTTTTTGGACCATAGTGCATAATGCTTTTCGAGTATTGGACAATGTATTACCAATGGGTGACACTAAGGAGTAATGTATTCGTGATTATTGGATAAATATGGAAGGACTCATTCGAATTTTCATGTTGCTTTATAACAATACACAGAACATAAAATCTCAAGGATGACAATGGTACATAGTTCTTGCAACAACTCACCTTGAAACAGATTTAATTTATATTTAGAAAAGATCCATTAAAACTCAGAATTGTTATTAGGTAAGTTATTGGTTGGAAAAAGAAAATAACATCATAGAGTAATAGTAATTCGTTTAGAGCTTACAACCGATGAAATAAAGTATAATAAAATATGCATCCATTTGTTTCAAAAACCATAAATATGTCGGATTATAAGAGTTATGAAATGTTGGAAGTCGGCTAGCACCCAGTTGAAGAATGAGTGAATTTCAGATATTTTTTTAAAACCATTTTGGATCATCAACAGGTCCATGAAGTCTAAATATGTTTATAAGTTTTTTAAATTTTTTCAGATAAAATCATTAATTTTAATTTGTTTTATAAATGAAGTTTTATTTTATTTATTTTATATTATGTTTTGAACATGTGTACCATATGCACATATGTGTTAATGTGCACATGCAACGTTATAATGTGTACATGGTTCAACATTCCCATGCTTCGGTATTCGGATTTGTACCACTGCAGATATGTTATCCTTTCTTTCATTCGACTATATGACCTAAATGTATGTATAAGTGCATCAAAATGGTATGAATATAATTAAAAATGGGTATTTTTCGCATAGGTTTTTATTAAGGTTTAAAATACAGAAAAACTCTTTCACTAAATTTCAGTGTAAATTAGGTCCCTGTTTTTTTTATCGTCGATTGTTTCAGATATATAAGCAACATTTCATAAAAGCTGCTGACATATCAGCAAATTTTTTTTTTACACGGCATAAAAATTGCTAACATATCAACAGTTGTTTATAAAAGTTGCAGATATTTCAATAATAATTTTTACTTTTCAGTAGACCGTATAATACTTGCTGACATATCAACAATTATTTATAAAAGTTGCTGACATTTCAACAATAATTTTCTTTGTTTCAAGAAAATATGGGTCGTGAAACGACCCGGACTTCCTCGATCCCCGAGGAGACGGAGGAGCCTGGATTGTTTTGAGAACACGATGCATAAGAACACAAACAACAAAATATTTCGTTGCTATTACAACAATTTACATCAGAGTACAAGAATATATCAGAGTTCAAATAATATACAGCAGAAAAATATCAGAGATTTAAATTACAAAACAGTGGAAAAAATACACATAAATATAATGCGCAGCGGAAAACATCAACTAGCACAATTGATAGAAATACACGGATACAAAGCATTCCGAATATAGCTCCAGCTGTAATCCAGCATTCTGTTAAATATAAATCAGCAAAACAAAAACTACTAGCTGTCCATGTGGAAAATATGGGCACCGAGAGTTTAGGTGAAAACAATAAACTTCAAGTCAGTCATGGGATTGGTGTGAAAACTAAAACAATTATTAACCTGATTTTAAAGTTGGGTAAGTCAAGGGACCACGCCGTATAACACGGAACGAGTTTCCTCCCAAGAGTACCATAAAACAAACAACGCAATGCTAAAAGGAAAAATGAAGCCATTATAAGACTCAGTTCCTATCACACAATGCAAACACAAACCAGAGGATAGAGTTTTACCTTATAATGGGCAAACATGCTTGGTACGCGAAATTTATCCTTTATTATTACTATAAGTAGAGAAATCAACTTCAAATATAAATGTATCAATCATAGACGACATATTACCCCATCCTACTATGTCGTCATACAGGTTTACAACTAAAACCGAAAAGTCGCGTATTGGAAGTTGGATTTCCATCATGAGTCAAGGCAAGGGATGACTCCTTCTGATTTGAGACACCCTAGCAAATGCCTCAGGGCTCGAACGCTGGTGATCCCTTGGTTCCTGCAGGGCCTTTCCGCATATACTTTAGTGGATTGATTATTCCTAAATACACGTTTCCCAGTCCTATCGGACCTATCACTTGGCCAATAGCGACCTATATATCCGAGGCGCCTCGCATCCGTCATCCACATAAGTAAAAATGTCTGGGCTCCTTACCATGACACCACTTCAAGCTAGAAAGAAACGTCATGCACTCTCTGTGTCCTTGATCCCGTTTTTGACTCATACTGGGGTGTGAGGCTCGCGAATTAATGTTATACACAAAGCTATTCTATTTAAAGTCGTGTTTTGATCATCAACCACAAGACTTTGCTTTTCAACAAAAGTCTTGATCATTTGCATCTCAGCATGCCACACTGACAATTCACGCCATATAACTGATGTCTATCAATATAACCTCTAAGCTCGGATGTCTCAGAGAAGGGTGTTAAGCAAGAGAATAAATTCTCCGCCACCAAACGGATATATATTTAATAGAAATCTATACACAAAGAATGAAATCCAATGTCAGAGAGACATCCATTTAAAAGTACGTTTTGGGTCTAAACGAGACCGGAGGCACCTTATTCCTCGTCCTATATGTCCAATATAAGAGAGAGGTCCTCGCATATTTGGTCGATCTCCAAGTACGTCTGGACGATCACCACTTATTACCTTGTCTTGGGTGTACAGCCCAATCAAGACATCAGTAATCATCTAAACGATGTGAAGATCTCCGGTCTTCAACCACCGTCTTCATCATCGACTTTTAGTCATCGCATCAGTTATTCAGAATAGGATAAACCCGGTCTTTCCTAATAACTTGCGTATTTTATATTCAATAATCAAATGCTATAAAAACACATCATACGTCTAATACTAGTTCAGAATATTCTTTTATTCAAATATTCACATCTTTAGGGAAAGGTTCCCATTAATTTTATCAAAGATAAATTCTTTTAAACCTATTCTTTAATCTTCCTTTGGATATCAATTTCAAAATATTTTATTTTATCCTTTAACAAGTTTAAACCAAATTAAGGTTTATAAAACTAGTCGAGATTATCGAGTCTTACCGAAGTAATCATTTATTATTTTATTAATTCCAATCCCAAACAATTCATCCCATGGAGCAAAACTGGTAGTACCCCATAACCAACACCCCAGGTGTTATCGGTAAATTTAATTACCATTTCTCGTTCAAATCTAACTAAAAATTTAACTGTTGCATGGAGTAAACTGACGGTACTCCATTCTCGAAATTTCTTGAATTCGGTAAATTTAATTACCTCCTTCACATTCAAATCTAATTAAAGTTTTTAAGATTGATTAAAAACTCCATCTTGGTTTTAATCTCAAAAACCATTACTTTATGATTATTCAACTTTAATAAATTAATCTTGTCTTTATCTGGGTTAAAGAATCAATGTTATTAAAAACACAGTTCACAATAAACCCAAATCAACTTCCATTAAATGTGAAATCTTCGCGGAAAACAAATCAATATATAATTGATATAAATTTCTATATCATCAGACTAATAATATAAATGGAATAACGGCAAAGCCTTTTAAATTCCATATATAGTAACGGTCTTTCTTTACAGAAGATCATCTCGATTATTACCAAATCAAACTACATTCAATTCCAATTTAATATATTAAATTGAAAAACTTTACTTTGGAAAATTTTCCATCAAATCTTAATTAAAAGATTATAAATTCCAAATCCTAACTTCACTGTTAATTAGGTTAAAGAACAAATGTTATTTAAAACATTGTTCACGATAAACCCAAAATCAACTTTCATTTCAATTCCAATTAAATTAATTAATTGGTAAACTTCTCTAAATCTTAATTAAAAGATTTATTCTATTATCAGCTGGGTTTAAGAACAGTGTTATTAAAGACACCATTCACGACGAACCCAAAATCTCATTTGATATTAAATACAAGGCTCTGAATAGAAATTATAACCGACTTATATCCAATATCAAATTCTGAAACTAACGGACATCGTATTGGGAATAACGATATCTATATCTTTCAAATTCCTGAACAATATCCGTATAATCACGGAATCCAATATTGAAATATTCCAAGGATTGTTTCTATTTAAATCCATTCCAATTCACACGTTGGAAAATTCTGGTTATTTTAAAATCCATTTTTCAGTCCAATTTATTATTTCTAAAAATCATTGGATTATTATTTCTAAAAATTACTGGATTATTATTTTAGTTATTAACTTGTTCATTTCGATAAAAATATATTTTTATCTTTTTAAACTTGGAACTTTTCATCCAAAATCTTTCCAAATCATTCATTATGATTTTACATGATTTCTCCATATTTTAAATAATTTTATTAAGGCCCTTAAGGTAGGTTTCCAATAACGGCCATCGCGCTGCATTCATAGCGTCCGTTTCCAAAATTGATTTGGACATAATTTATAATCCAACCGTTCAAATTTAAAGCTCTTATATTCATTGGAAAGATCTTTTCGATACAAACTCAACGGTTCCGATTTTAGGAGAATTCGACGGTCGGATCTCCCGTTACACCAATTTGAAGTCAACGGTTGAAATTCGCGAACAGTCGCTGCGCGGCGCGTTCTATTCAAGCCATATAAATATATATAATATATTTGGTCGATTTCCTTTTAAAACGTATTTTATAAATCGTTTATAAATTTTAAAACAATTTCAACTTCCTTTTCAATTTTTAATCAAAATAGAATGTTCTATATCATTATAATATTAAAATGATAATATTTTCAAAATATCAGATTTTGAAATCAAATCTTTTCGATATTCACTATTAAATAAATAAAATCGACAGAAAATTCCGTTCGTGTAAAAATGGCGCACTTCTACTTAACTCAGCTTTAAATATTTCAATATTTTCATGTCTATACAAAATCGGACATCAAAATCATATTTTGATTTTTTATTGAATATTATTTTAAAATATTCGTTATTTCTGAATTGGAATCAGACTCAATAAATTACCATATAATTTTATTTATATGGGTTTCATACATCGCATGTATTCAAAAATAGTGATAAACAACTGTTAACATTCAATTCACATCCAGAGTGCAATTTACAACTGCATGAGCATTAAATAATTAAATAACGCTTATCACGGTCTGTCAATCAATCGATTGACATACAATTAATTCCAAAGGAGACGTGAATAAATTTTCATCCCCAGACCCGTGTAGGGTTTCAACCAAGAACAATGAACTCAAATTAATCACTAGTTAATAAATTTAACCAATTCTAATTTGATTCGAATTATTTTTCTAATTCACTAATTTTCACTGTTTAAATTATGAATGGATATTGATAAATTAATTTCGACTACCACAATAATATTAACATTATTTTTAATATGTTAATCATCACAATCACAACACAATACAGTTAATTAAATCATCCATGGTTTTCAAACAACAGTGAATGTGAGCTAACAGACACCGTACAACATTTTATGATAATTAAAACTATAAAAATCAACACTGGCAATCTCTACAATCAGTTATAAAATAAATAACTATACAAATATTTTAGTGAGAGAATTCTCACTTTGGTTTCCACTCCGCCATTCTTTATTTGAGGGTTGTTTTAATATAATTAAATGAACGTTTAGTTTTATCAAAAATTTCAACAGCTTCCGTTTCCGTTTTGGTCATTCCATGTTTTAGTGCTTGCTTCCACGATCGCAACTGAAATCGCTGAATCCCAACCTAATATGAAATAGATATGATATTTTATACATTCGATTACATTATTGAAATTAATTACGGTTATTAACATCACTAATTATACCTTAACCATTGTTAATCCTTCCCTTCCATCGTTAATTATCTGGACCCATCGAACCCATACTCCACCAACCTCTCTCCTCCATGCGCCTCTCACAGTCGTCATGACCCCGATCAGCTTCCGCCAGTCGACGCACCGCCATGCCCTCCTCCAGCTCTGATGACCGCTTCCCGCTCGGTGGACCCCATCACCAGATAAAAGGGCTCGAACAGACGAGCTTTGAGCTCGAATTCCACTCAGTATACTTCACGAAAAATGACCATATTAGTATGGACTGGAAGCTCTCTGATTTCTCTATGATTCTTGCTTAAAATGTCTGGAGTAATTCGCAGTGGATTGGAAGAATTTTAGGATAAAAATTTCGACCGTTTTCCGCCCTTGAATCGTGATTAGCGGCGGCTGCTATTAAGGGGTTAGGATTTTGAGGGGATAAAGGGGGTATATATACTATGTTTATTATTATTTAATTCCAATAATACGTGTTTATCAATCCGAACTCCAAATCAAACCCAACGACTGTCGTTTCTAACCAAATACCCCCATTCCGGACACAGTCGGATATGTTTCGTAAGCCAATTCGACCATTTCGATCAGTTTTTATCAAAATTAAAATATAAATTAATATAATGTTTAATATTTAATTCCAACATAGATTTTATTTACTGGGGCCACATGCTAACTCCAAAAATTATGAATTTTGAAATCTAGTTATGTTTTGACGATACGGTCCTAACAAAATTAATTTTATCGAATTTGGAAGCCATTTGAAAAATGGCCTTTTTCTTGTCGATTAAATTTAAATTGAAATTACCAAATGCATTTAAATTTACTACGCTCACATATCAATTCCAAAATATGAATTTTTAATCCTATTAATAATTTGACATTCCGGACCCAACAAAAGTGGTTTCGTCGAAAACGGAGGTCGTTTGCAAAATGACTATTTTCAAGGGCTATATATTATATTAAAATATATAAAATTCCATTGCGACTATTCTAAATTTTAAACTGGACATAACTTTTTCTTACCTTCATTAGAAAATTACTGTTAAAAATATTCCAACTTTCTTGTTTCATCCAGTTCTGATTTATTATCAATTCTGTACACTCATTTGAAAATAAAAATAGAATTTTCAAACTACCACGTCATTTTAGGCTCGTTTTAATTTAAATTTAAATTTATACATTCTAACTTCGATTAAAATAAATTTTAAATCGTTAATTCTCAAAATAAATCCTATTAAACATTAAAATCCATTAAATCAATTAAAAATAAATTTTAAATTGGTTCCAAAATTCCGGGTTGTTACAATCTCCCCCACATAAAACTTTTTCATCCTCGAAAAAGAACGGAGCTGAAAGTTGTTTAACTAACCAACTCAACTTTCATTCTGGCTTGAGTTTTTGAACTTTTCAGTTTCTAAGAACTTTCAAATTTCTCTAAAATTTGGCCAACACCCTAAATTTTTGAAAAAATTCTCCTTAACCTCCTTTGTACGAGGAGGGTTTGAAAATTTTATTGGGCCGTGTTAAGCACCCAATAAATCAATAAAAAGCATACAGAATTTTTGTGACCTATCTATGCCCATGAGAGACGCGCAAAATGGTTGAAATCTCATACCTTTCCCCAGTGTTGGAAACTAAATAACTATGTGCCGTAACTAAAAACAAGAGAGACGTGCATTTTTGTCATCTCCTAACCTGTGCAGGTTTTTTTTTAAACCCTGCAATTTACCGTTATATTTTATCAAGTCCATAATCAGTCTTCTGTCCAACCTGTAATTCAGTCCTTGCCATACAAGCATCTCGCCCGTATGAAAATGCAAACCTCGTCGTATAAGCACCAAATGCTTATATGGAATATGATATGATGTGATATGTTATCTTCGGCAGTATGTTATGAACGTGTAATTTAGTCCTCGCCATACAAGCATCTCGCTCGTATGGTAATCCAAACCTCGTCATATAAGCGTCAAATGCTTATATGGAATATGATATAATATGATGTCTTCGGTAATATGTTATGCGGTGTGATCCATAATTTATTTGTTACTATCCTATGGCGTATGTTTTTAATCTCACATAGAACAAACATCACAACGCATCCAAAAACACTCACAGTAGTTTATATAATAAATAAAATTGCACAACCAACTCATTAAGGTGCACTTGTTTGTAGGGAACACAATATATTTCTCTACTCAACAGTAAATCCATAACCTGCTCAGCATGTATATATATGTACATATCTATCTAATATATAAATCCAATTCGAACTAAATTTTCTATTCTTCTCTATATTATATTTGGTTTGGTTTTATTTATCATTCATTCTCATATGGGTTTTATCATTCCAATATTTTTATTAGCTGTACTAATAATCACACATCACACCCAACAATCAATTAGTTGATTAACTTTTCAAATATATGTAACTTTTATATATATTCAAAAATCATATTTTTAGTGCCAAATCACAAACAATAAATTCTAGCTAAGTTTTGGTTCTCAGCCAGTCAATTGGAAATATATAGATATCCCACTTTCGAAACTCGAACATAAATGCTGATGATGATATAGCAATCATTAGAATCATCTCTGGGTGACTAGAGTGCGATTCTATATCTGTCTAGTATATTTGAGACTTCAAATATACATCTCGTCAGGCATATAATCAAAATCTTCTTATACTTGATAGTCCAAATTCAGTATAAAATAAAATAATCAAATACGTATAATAAGTTTTAATTTTCAAAACTAAATTCAGTTTCAATAAATAACACTTTTCAAACTCATTCTAAGGTATTACTAACGCCATCTCTATTGAGTTTCTCATTCTAGGATGTTACTGATCCTACCTCTAATGGATATTCTTAAATAGAATGTTAATAATTCTATCCCTGATGAATTCTCTCATTCGGTTTGAATGTGTCTTGTTCTCGAGCTTTGTAAACCAAGGCTTTGATACCAAACTGAAATGACCCGGACTTTCCCGATCCCCGAGAAGACGGAGAAGCCCGGATTGTTTTGAGAACACGAAGCATCAGAGCACAAACAATAATTTTTTTTATTGCTATTACAACAATTTACATCAGAGTAAAAGAATATATCAGAGTTCAAATAATATACAGCAGAAAAATATCAGAGATTTAAATTACAAAACAGCGGAAAATATACACGTAAATATAATGCGCAGCGGAAAACATCAACTACACAACTGAAAGAAATACATGGATACAAAGAATTCCGAATATAGCTCCAGCTGTAATTCAGGATCCTATTAAATAGAAATGTGCAAAACCAAAACTGCTAGCTGCCCGTGTGGAAACTATGGGCACCCAAAGTTTAGGCAAACAAATAAACTACAGGTCGGTCATGGGACTTGTGTGAGAACTAAAACAGTTATTAACTTGATTTTTAAAGTTGGGTAAATCAAGGGACCACGCCGTATAACACGGAACGGGTTTCCTCCCAAGAATACCATAAAATAAACAACCAATGCTAAAAGGAAAAATGAAGCCATTATAAGACTTAGGTCGCATCATACAATGCAAAAACAAACCAGAGGATATAGTTTTACCTCATAAAAGCAAACATGTTTGGTACGCGAAATTTATTTTTTATTATTACTATAAGGGAAGAAATCAACTTCAAATATAAATGTATCAATCATAGAAGGCATAGTACCCCATCCTACTATGTCGCCATATAGGTTTACAACTAAAATCGAAAAGTTGCACATTGGAAATTGGATTTCCATCATGAGTGAAGGAAAGGGATGGTTCCTTCCGATTCGAGACACTCTAGCAAATGCCTCAGGGGTCGGACGTTGGCGAGCCCTTGGTTCCTGTAGAGCCGATCCACACTTACTTTAGTGGATTAGTTATTCCTGAACACATGTTTCCCGGTCCTATCAGACCCATCACTTGGCCAATAGCGACCAATATATCTGAGGCACCTCGCATCCATCATCCACATAAGTAAAAATGTCTGGGATCCATACCATGGCACCACTTCTAGTTAGAAAGAAACGTTATGCACTCTCTGCGTCCCTGATCCCGTTTTAGACTCATACCGGGGTGTGAGGCTCGCGAATTAATGCTATACAGAAAGATATGCTATTTAAAGCCGTGTTTTGATCATCAACCACAGGACTCTGCTTTACAAAATCCTTGATCATTTTCATCTTAGCATGCCACACTGACAATTCACGCCAAACAACTGATGTCTATCAATATATAACCTCTAAGCTCGTATGTCTCAAAGAAGGGTGTTAAGAAAGAGAATAAATTCTCCGCCACCAAACAGATATATATTTAATAGAAATCAATCCACACAAAATCCAATGTCAGACACATATCCATTTACAAGTCCATTCTGGGTCTGAATGAAACCGGAGGCACCTTATTCCTTGTCCCATATGTCCAATACAGGAGAGAGGTCCTCGCATATCATGTCGATCTCCAAGTACGTCTAGACGATCACCACTTATTATCTTGTCTTGGGTGTACAGCCCAATCAAGATATCAGTAATCATCCAAACGATGTGAAGAACTCCGGTCTTCAATCACTGTCTTCATCGTCAACTTTTAGTCGTCATATCAGTTATTCAGAATGGGATAAACCCAGTCTTTCGAAATAACTTGCGTATTTTACAATCAATAATCAAGTGCTATAAAAACACGTCATATGTCTAATTCCAATTCAAAATATTCTTTTATTCAAATATTCACATCTTTATGGAAAGGTTCCCATTAATTTTATTAAAGAATTTTCTTCTAAACTTATTCTTTAATCTTCCTTTAGATATCAATTTCAAAAGATTTTATTTTATCCTTTAACAATTTTAAACCAAATTAAGGTTTATAAAACTAGTCGAGATTATCAAGCCTTACAGAAGTAATCATTTATTATTTTATTAATCCCAATCCCAACCTATTCATCCCATGGACCTAAACTGGTAGTACCCCAAATCTAACACCCACGGTGCTATTGGAAAATTTAATTACCATTTCAGATTCAAATCTAAATAAAGATTTAACTACCGCATGGAGTAAAACAAGCTGTACTCCATTCTCGACATTTCTTAAATTCGGTAAATTTAATTACCTCATTCACATTCAAATCTAATTAAAGATTTATTAAAAGCTCTATCTTGGTTTTAATCTCAAAAATCATTACTTTATGATTATTCAACTTTAAGAAATTAATCTTGTCTTTAACTGGGTTAAAGAATCAATGTTATTAAAAACACAGTTCACAATAAACCCAAATCAACTTCCATTAAATATGAAATCTTTGCGGAAAACAGATCAATATATAATTGATACAAATTTCTGTATCAGACTAATAATATAAATGGAATAACGGTAAAGCATTTTAAATTCCGTATATAGTAACGGTCTTCCTTTACAGAAGCTCATCTCGATTATTACCAAATCGAATTCAATTCAATTCCAATGTAATATATTAAATTGGAAAAGTTTACTTTGGAAATTTTTCCATCAAATCTTAATTAAAAGATTATAAATTCCAAATCCTAACTTCACTGTTAATCTGGTTAAAGAACAAATGTTATTTAAAACATTGTTCACGATAAACCCAAAATCAACTTTCATTTCAATTCCAATTAAATTAATTAATTGGTAAACTTCTCTAAATCTTAATTAAAATATTTATTCAATTCTCAATTGGGTTTAAGAATAGTGTTATTAAAGACACCATTCACGACGAACCCAAAATCCCATTTGATATTAAATACAAGACTCTGAATAGAAATTATACCGACTTATATTCAATATCAAATTCTGACACTAACAGACATCGTATTGGGAATAACGATATCTATATCGTTCAAATTCTTCAACAATATCCGTATAATCACAGAATCTAATATCGAAATATTCCAAGGATTATTTCTATTTAACTTTCCAATTCATAAGTTGGAAAATAAACCCATTTTTCAACCCAATTTATTACTTCTAAAAATCATTGGATTATTATTCTAGTTATTAACTAGTTCATTTCGATAAAGATATATTTTTATCTTTTCAAACTTGGAAATTTTCACCAAAATCTTTCCAAATCATTCATTATGATTTTACATGATTTTTTTCATACTTTTAATAATTTTATTAAGTCTCTTACAGTCGGTTTCTAATAACGGCCACCGAACTGCATTCATAGCGACCTTTTCCAAAATTGATTTGGACATAATTTAAAATCCAACCGTTCAAACTTAAATCTCTTATATTCATTGGAAAGATCTTTTGATACGAACCCAACGATTCTGGTTTTAGGAGAATCCGACAGTCGGATCTCCCATTACATCAATTTGAAGTCAATGGTTGAAATTCGCGAACGTGTCGCGCACATTACATCAATTTGAAGTCAATGGTTGAAATTCGCGAACGGTCGCTGCGCGACACGTTCTATTCAAGCCGTATAAATATATATAATATATTTTATTCGATTTCCTTTTAAAACGTATTTTATACATCATTTATAAATTTATTTCAAAACGATTTCAACTTCCTTTTCAATTTTTAATCAAAATAGAATGTTCTATATCTATAATATTAAAATGATAATATTTTCAAAATATCGGATTTTGAAATCAAATCTTTTCGATATTCATTATAAAATAAATAAAATCGACAGAAAATTTCGTTCGGGTAAAAATGGCGCACTTATACTTAACTTGGCTTTATATATTTCAATATTTTCGTGTCCATCCAATATCGGACATCAAAATCATATTTTGATTTTTCATTGAATATTATTTTAAAATATTCATTATTTCTGAATTGGAATCAAACTCAATCAATTACCATATAATTTTATTTATATGGATTCCATACATCGCATGTATTCAAAAATAGCGATAAACAACTATTAACATTCAATTCACATCCAGAGTGAAATTCACAACAGTATGATCATTAAATAATTAAAGAACGCTTATCATAATCTGTCAATCAATTGGTTGACATACAATTAATTCTTAGGGAGATAGGGAGATGTGAATAAATTATCTTCCGCAGACCTGTGTAGGGTTTCAACCAACAACAATGAATTCAAATTAATCACTGGTTAATAAATTTAACCAATTCTAATTTAATTCGAATTATTTTTCTAATTAACCAATTTTTACTATTTAAATTATAAATGAATATTGGTAATTTAATTTTAACTACCACAATAATATTAACATTATTTTTAATATGTTAATCCTCACAATCACAATACAATACAATTAATTAAATCATCCATGGGTTTCAAACAACAGCGAATGTAAGCTAACATGCACCATACTACATTTTATGATAATTAAAACTATAAAAGTCAACACTAGCAATCTCTACATTCAGTTATAAAATAAATAACTGTACAAATATTTTAGTGAGAGAATTCTCACTTTGGTTTCCACTCCGCCAGTCTTTATTTGAGGATTGTTTTAATAAAATTAAACAAACGTTTAGTTTTATCAAAAACTTCAACAACTTCCATTTCCGTTCTGGTCATTTCCATGTTGTAGTGCTCACTTCCACTATCGCAACGGAAATCGTCGAATTTCGACCTAATATGAAATAGATACGATATTTTATACATTCGATTACATTATTGAAATTAATTACGGTAAATAACATCATTAATTATACCTTAACCATTGTTAATCCCTCTCTTCTATCGTTAATTATCTAGACCCGTCGAACCCATACTCCACCACCCTCTCTCCTTCATGCGTCTCCCAAAGTCGTCGTGACCCCGATCATCTTCCGCCAGTCGACGCGCCGCCGTGCCCTCCTCCAGCTCTAATGACCGCTTCCCGCTCGGTGGCCCTTGTAGCGCCCCACCTCTATACCCACTATCATCCAGTTCATTTCAAAGAAATGTCGTAGACCATAACGGAGAATGAGGTTTTTGAAGAGCGACTGATTGTATAATTACTCCATATGAGGAATTCACATCGAAATCTGATACTGATTTAAATCCCGACATGACCATTCGGCACATAGGGCAACTACACAACGTCTATATGCAATCCTGAAAGCAGTATAAAATAGACAACAACTATAATATAAGTATGGTATATCTCAAAGCCAGACACTGAATAATCATATCACAAGGGCGGAATAGATATGAACAAATCAAGGATGTGTACAACAAGATAGTGGTCAACAAAGATCCACTAATCCCAAAATGATAGAAATATACACCAAGATCTAAATAAAAGAGTATGTACACAACGGTAGATAATGTCATAGATACAAAAGTACATAAAAATACGGAGACAGAGTAGCAAGCAAAAAATGGAAGATCAATCCTGCGAGACGTTCCAGAGGAGTACCTAAAATGACTCGGCCTGACCCAAGTATTATTTATAAGAAAATAAACAATATACGGATTAGCCTAGTTGTACTTATCAAATAAACTGAGATAGCGAGAGATATAACACAAGATCTAATCATAAATAATTATGAAACATGGCATGTCAACACATTCAGGATATGACAATGGAATGTCAGCACACAATTATCTCAACATAATCTCCTAGCTAATGCAGAATGCAACATTCAAATAATAGCACTCAAAAGGAAATGATAGTGAAATGAATCTCATGACATTGAGCATACAACAATAACAAGAATCCAGAAATCACTAGAAATCCAGAAAGCATCATAAAAAGTGGTACTCCCCAGATGAGAAACGATCCAGAAAACATCATAAAAAGTGTATACCTCCCAGATGAGATACGATCTCTAGAAAACATCATAAAAGTGGATACCTCCCAGATGACATACGATCTCTAGAAAACATCATAAAAGTGGTACTCCCCAAATAAGATACGATCCAGAAAACATCATAAAAAGTGGTACTCCCCAGATGAGATACGATCTCTAAGTAGCGAACCCATTTTTCTGAGCCGAAGCTTCGTCACGGAGCCGGGTCGTGACCCCAGATGATGAAAATACATAAATCATAGAAAATCATAGAAAGTTGGACCGAAGTCCCATAGATGAAGGTCACAAATCGCAAATTCCCACTCGGACGATTGCGAACCAAACAATTATGTCGGGAGCTGGATAACAACGATCCGGGTGAGTATGAATTACACCGAGATAGTTAATATAAGAAAATAACTAAATGTCCGATAACTATTCGCTATTCTCGAATATTTACGAACCCGTTGTTGGTTCATTCTCAAAGCACCAAGGACAATCATAAAACGGATCACATCGATCTGGGTGAATAGAAATTAATACGAGCAAGTTAATATAAGAAAATAATGACATGTCCCATAACCACTTGCTATTCTCGAATATTTACGAACCCGTAATTGGTTTCTATTCAAAACAGAGAGAATCACCACACATGTTCGAACGCACGAGTCCAAGAGTTATTCACCAAAGTAAACATATAAGGGTTCATAGTCCTTAGTTTTACTAAGGTAAATAAACTAAATTTCTCGTCCGATCGATAGGATAAGGAATCGTATATAAATCAACAGAATCAAAAACGGATTTAGAAACTGAATTTTTTTAAAAGGATTTGAATTTAAAAACTGATTAAACGTTGGTTCGATGCCCATTGACAATATAAAACCCTATTTTCCATTGTGATTCAATTATTCATGAAGACCATCGCTGTAGCGAATAGAACACAAACATCATAAAACATAAACTCACATTTCAATAACATACAGGAATCAAGGGATAATGGTTGTAATTTCGATCAACGAACGAATCGAAATCCCAAACTAGCACCCGAAGGTTTTAAACTATATCGGAATAGACTCGAAGGATATCGAGTCGATAATTCACGTTTTAGAGTCGTGAATCATATTAACAAGAGTATCGAATAAATTCGATATACAAAATAGAGAGCATGGGCTCTAGAACAATTTCTAAGTGTAAATTACTTCATATTAGTTTCATTTCGAAACTCTCGACGATACGGTTCCAACGCATCTTGTTTCGTTGAATTCCGAGTGCGTATGAAAAAGTTATGATCGTTTTAAAGTAAGTCAATTATTTCACCCTTTGTTTTTCACTGTTCGTTATTCTCATTGAATGTTTTCCTCCACCAAAAATTATCAAGAATTCCAAATCACTCCAAATTAGCTATTGAAAGCTCTCGTCGAGATGGTTCCGAGCACCTGATTTCGCTCAATTCCGAGTTCATATGAAAAAATTATGGCCATTTAAAGATTGAATATTTTTTTTAATATACTGTTCGGCCATTAATGGCCGAACGGCTGTTAAACCCCCAAAAATTTACATTTTTTCCTACCAAACATCTCCAAAATGATACGGGCCAAAGCCCGAAGGCCTATGATGTTAAATACATGCAAATGAGGCGTCTATAACTCACCGAAGCAACTCATGACACCAAATTCACATGCACAAACATTCACACAAGAGATTTGCAATGATTTTTGATTATAAATTCAAATGTGAACTAAATTACAAATCAAGGCATGCAAAAGCAATTCAAGCAACTTGTGAAGACTTAGAACTTTGTTTGGGGGACAACGAAGCTTCACCATATCACCAAACCAACTCATAGCATATGCATAGATCGTATGAACAATCCTTATCATAATTTTTAACACAATGAAACATAAGTACAAGAAATCGGCAAAGTTACACTAGCCTAACCAATTCACAAGCACATGCAAACTCATATAAGCACTAAATTACACTTGTAAAATCCCATGGCTTGTGGCATAAATGTGTAAAGAACTCACCTTTGGCTCCTTGGTGGATAAATGAAGGATCTTTAAGCTTGAAAAATGAACGAGAGACTCTTAAACAAGGCAAGAACACCTTCTCTTCAACCAAAACATAAGAATCATCAACCTATGATCATATCAACATGATTTCTAAGAATTAGGTCATAGGAATTATAATGAATTGAAGTGGAATAAGGTTGGAGAAGATAGAGATGGAGCTTACCTCTCTTCTCTATGAATTTACACTTGATTTCCTTTACAAATTGGATCCTAAGATGAACCAGGACTTAGGAATTTTGATCTTCCATTCCATTCCCCAATTTCTATTTTTTGATGAAGAGTTGAATGAATGAAGAGGAGAGAGCAATTGGGGGTGTTTTAAGGTAGGCAAGGTTAGCCAAACCACGACCTAACCAAAGTCCCAAATTTCACTAACTCCGAACATATCAATGTTTATAGTCAAAAAGGTTGCAAACGATGATCCAGACTCAATGGAAGTGGTCCCCAATCCTAATTTTATCATTTGTGAAAAACGACATTTTGAGTGAAACATAAGATATGATGATATATTTAAATAAAATATTTAAATCTAAAATCGTCGATAAGCGGGTTGTTACAGACTTCCCCCTTAAAAGAATTGTGTCCCCGCAATTCCTTAAGATTGAAGTAATAAGTAACAACCAAAAATAATACCATGGAGTGGTATCACAAGAACCGACACAAAATGAAAAGGTCACACCAACGGCTAGGTGAGATCCCAATTTAGTCTCGCAAGATCATAAAAACTAGAGTTCAATCTCGAACTCCATTACCCATGAAGGTAGTCGTCCCAAACGGGTAAAATAATTCCAGAAAAATTCATAAGCACTATGAATTCAAATAGACTCTCCTTTCTTAGTTTGATTCTCAAGGGAATGAGAATCGATAGAATGCATAAAAACCATGCGAATCTAATTTGAAATTTCAAGAAGCAACGGGACTGCGTCCTACAGACACGAGATATCAATAGTAGATATTTCTCTTAGGGTATGAAATGGGAATTTACGATAATTGACTATTCCTTTCCCAAAACTCAATCATGACGATGTAGCGAACAACGAACTTCAACACTTTAGTCTTGCGACAAGGTGGCTGACGCCCATAAAAGAACAACTCAGAGATTCCAACGAAGTTAGCTAAGGAGAGAAATCCTCGAAGGAATAATCAATTTTAATATCAATGATTCAAGGTTGGTAACGGAATACTAATGAGCTATTCGGGGAAATTGATTTCTAACCGGGTACTAAATCTCATTTAGTAACCATAAGGACGAATCATTAGGAATTATACGAAATTCCCAATATTCAGGAACTCGAGTATCAATTTTAGAAAATCGAAAACATCGAGAAGATGACAGATAAGTAGTGCACAACTTACCACTTCAGATCAACATGATTTAAGATAATTTTCCGCCAAAAATCTCAAATCGCAAAAACATCAGCAATTAATCAAAGAAGCAATAGACAATTTCTATAACAAGGTGAGATTAAACCAAAGATGTCGTAATTCCCAAAAAATTTAGATTTACAAGGGTTAACAAACGTGTAGAGACAATTGTCAATCCAAATGATTCAAACAAACAAAGAAGGAATACCAAAAGAGCTCATCCTTCGATATTCATTTCTAAGAATAACGCAAGGCTAAGTCCATAAGTGAATTGACTATAGCACTTTCGGATGATCAACTAGACCATAGATTCGAAGAAAGGAATTATTGAGTTTGTCGTGCATCGCAAAACCCAAATCTCCCCTCCCCCGCGAGATTCCCATTCTCTCGAGTGATCATTCACTAGAGAAAATAAGGAGAGCCATGGAATCACAAGAATACTAAATTCTCTTCAACAAATCGAAACAAGGATTAGGAATTAAGCAAGATTCCCAATCACTAAGTGTAATAACCCGGAAAATCCGAATCAATTAAATTTTTTTATTTTGGCAATTTTGATGAATTTTGAATATTTAAAATGATTTATTTTAAATAATGATGACGAGAAATTTATTTTGAATAGAATTAGAATGTAAATATTTATTTGAATCGAAGTTAGAATATAAATATTTATTTTAAATTATAAAAGGAACTGAAAATGGCGCGGTAGTTTGAAAATTCGATTTCAAATTTCAAATGAATGTATAGGATTCAAAATAAACCGGATTGTAGAGAAACAAAAAATATTAGAATCTATTTGAAAATATCTTTCCAACTATCCGAAAAATCAAAATTTCATAGCGGGGATAAAAAGTTATGCCCAGCTGAAAATTCAGAATAGTCGCTATGGGAAATATAACCTTGAAAAATAGCGATTTTGCAAATGACCTCCGTTTTCAATGAAACCACTTTTGTTGGATCCAAGATGTCAAGTTATTGCTAGATTCCAAAATTCATAATTTTTTGAATTAGTAGGTGAGCGCGGCGAAGGAAAACATGTTTTGACAATTTCAGTCAATTTGGATCGACCAGAAAATGACCATTTTTCAAACGGTCTCCAAATTTGACGAAATTAGTTTTGTTAGAACCGTATCGTCAATACGAAGCTAGAAAATATTTTTCGGGAATTTTAGAGTCCGTATGTGGTCCCGGTAAATTGAATTGTGCGTTCAAATTCAATATATAGATTTATATTTTGATTTTGATGGAAACCGATCGAAACAACCAAACTGGCTTACGATACATATCACATTGTGTTCGGAATAGGGGTAATACGCTAGGGATGATAGTCGTTGGGCCTCGTTTGGGGTAAAAATAAAAGTCAACTATTTATTGAAAATTAAATTAAATAAATTAATTATACAAACACCTCACCCCTCAACACTCTCTCTCCCCGTTCATTTTGAAAAAAAAGAAAAAAAGAAAAAAAGGGAAACCAACGCTTGCTTCAACCGCCGTACCCCGTGCCTTAGCCGCGCCGCCCACGACGGCGATCCCTCCTCGCTCCGCCAAGCCACACGCCCCCCCTCTCTGACAGTCGCGCCTCTCTCTCTCTCCTAATTTGAAGCTCCAATCCCCCACATCGAAGAACCCCGAGCCCCGCCCAACACCTGAACCCTTAGTCGCGCCTCCGTTTTGCACCAGTCCACTCCCGCGTCGCCTGAGCGCCACCACCACCCCCCTTTTGCCGCTTGACAGTCCCCCTTCTGAATCCGAATTGTAAGTTTTCCTTTCTTTTAGTTTTTTTTGTATTCTATATATTCATGAATAGCAATAGAAGAATGAGATTAAAGTTTAAACTTTAATTTTGAATAAAGTTTGGATTTTTATTATCATAATTTTTTTATTTTTATATGTATATCATTACTATGAAAGATGAGATTTTTATTTGAAATAAAAATATGATTTTTATATTATAGAAGATATAAAAATATGATTTTTATGTTATGGAAATAATAAAAATATGATTTTTATAATATATAGATAATAAAATTTGATCTTTATATATGTAGTAGAGATATAAAAGTACGATTTTTATATATAAAGTGACGATATAAAAATGTGATTTTTATCATATATGTAGCAAAGTAAAAATATGATTTTTATCATTTGAATGGCAATGTAAATACGTGATTTTTATATATTCATTGATGTTAGAAAGATTCGATTTTTATATATGTAGAATGGCGATAAAAATACAAATTTTATTTTGTAGGAAGAATTATTAAAATGTGATTTTTATAATGTTTTCATTATAAAGATACGATCTTTATATGGATATCATTAAGGTAAAAATTTGATTTTTATTATATATGAAGCGAAATAAAAAAAATCGATCTTTATATAAGAGGTAGAAATATAAAAATATAATTTCTATATAGAAAGAAGCGTTGTAAAAATATATGAAGTAGAAATAAAAATGTGATTTTTATTTATTGGAATGAAGAGATAAAAATGTGATTTTTAATGTGAATAGCGTGAAAAGACCGCATTGGAATTTTGGGCATATCCGAACTGTTCAGAAATAGATAATGGAGGAGTGGATCCCAAAGGCGAGAACTTCCCACTTTTATTTTATTTTCTAGTTAAAATATATTCTAGGATGCAGACGATGTTTAGCAGCACCCGACACCCGTCGTCCATAGACCATGGACGACTTGCTTGTTTGATTTTGTTGTGAAAGTTGATTGTGTGGTGTGGAATGGAAATAAATATTTTATAGTTAAAAATATATTTTTTAACGTGTATATGAATTAAATAAATATTTATAAACAAATCGGACGATTTGTTTATGTATACACATTTGACTGATATTGATTGGGACGATAAATTTTACACATCGCCCAACTGCACAAATAAATCTATGTTTGTTGTTTGAAAACCCCACATGGGTATTGGGATGATGTTAGACATACACTAATCCCAATAATTAGCTGTATGTCGATCGATCGATTGACATGTTGTAAGCGTTAAATATTAATATTTGATGCTTATGCAGTGTAGAATGCACTTTGGATGATGGTCGACTGTGTTTGATTGTTGTTGTGTGCATGTATTGTATGAAATCCATATAATCAAATTATATGGTAATTGACTGTGTCTGATTCCAGTTCAGAATTATCGAATATTTTAAAATAATATTCAGTGAATATTGAAATGTGAAGCCGTGTTAAGTAGTTAAACGCCATTTTAACATTAACGGGAATTTTATCGATTTTATTCGTTTTATAATGAATATCGAAAAGTGATTTCAAAATCGAATATTTTGAAAACATTATCGTTTTAATATTGAAATGATATGGAAAATTTAATTTTGACTTGAATTTGAAAATAGAATTGGAAATAGAACTGAAATTCGAATTAAACTGAAATAGAATTGAAATTCGAATTAAATTCGAATTGAATTGAAATCGATTTAAAATGAATTCAAATTGAATTGAAATGGAATTGAATTGAAATCGATTTAAAATGAATTCAAATTGAATTGAAATGGAATTGAAATCGAT
The DNA here is from genome assembly GCA_030737875.1 of Allium sativum. NCBI lineage: Eukaryota > Viridiplantae > Streptophyta > Magnoliopsida > Asparagales > Amaryllidaceae > Allium > Allium sativum. The sequence goes on from CM060909.1 coordinate 458,976,715, forward strand.
TTTAAATAAAATTCAAAACGGTTTGAAATGGAATTGAATTGAAATCGATTTAAAATGAATTCAAATTGAAATGGAATTGAATTGGAATTGATTTGAAATAAAATTCAAAATGGTTTGAAATGGAATTGAATTGAAATCGATTTGAAATGAATTTAAAATGAATTTATATTGGACTATTCAATTTTGATTTGAATTTGAAATGGAAGTTGAAATCGTTTTTAAAACGAATTTAAAATGATTTATAAAGTTCGATTTAAATGGAAATTGATGAAATATATAATATATATTATATATAATACAGTGGCCTGAATAGAACGCGCCGCGCAACGGCAGTTCGCGAATTTCGACCATTAACTTCAAATGGACGTTACGGGAGATCCAACCATCAGATTCTCCTAAAACTGGAACTGATGGGTTCGTATCGAAAAGAGCTTTCCAATGAATACAAGAGATTTGAAATATAATGGTTGGATTTGGAAATATATCCAAATCAATTTCAGAAAAGGTCGTTATGGATGTAGTTCGGTGGCCGTTATTGAAAACCGACTGTACGGGCGATAATAAAATTATTAAAAATAGGGAAAAATTATGTAAAATCATAATAAATGCTTTGGAAAGAGTCTGGATGAAAAATTCCATATTTGTAAAGATAAAAATATATTTTTATCGAAATGGACTAGTTAATAACTAGAATAATAATTTATTAATAAATAAATAAATAAATTGGATTTGAAAAGGTTTTTAAAAATAGCCAGAATTCCCAATATACAAATTGAAATGGATTTGAATCGAAATTATCGTCGGATGTTTCGATATTGGATTCCGTGATTATATGGACGTTGTGGAGGAATTTGGAAGATATATATATATATCGTTATTCTAGTACGATATTTGTTGATTTCAGATTTTGATATTGAATATAAGCCGATATATTTTCTATTCAGATCCATGTATTTGATATCGAATTGGATTTTGGGTTTGTCGTGAACGGTGTCTTCTTTAACACTGTCCTTATATCCAGTTGAGAAAAGATTAAATCTTTTTATTTAGATTTAATGAAGTTTACCAATTAATTAATATTTAATTGGAATGGAATAAAAGAATTGGATTTTTGGTTTTATCACACAACACCAGAAAGGCCATATTGTCATGCTTATTATCGTTACTAATTAACTTTGTCACAGTTATAACCGTTACTACAACATACGTGACAAACTGTAGTTACGAATATTGTAACGGTTATAACCGTTATAAAGTGTGTGTATTATAACGGTTATTACCGTTACAAAATTATTAATCTGTAACACATATAACCATCGGTACTGAAAAATTTATAACAGTTATAACCGTTACAAAATTATTTTTATAACAATAATTACTGTTACAAATATGAAATATGTAGCCGTTATTACTGTTAGTATATAAAACTGACTATTTCACACAATAATTTAATAACAGTAATAACTGTTACAAACGTAGATATTATACCAGGCCTGTAGTAAGTAATTCATTTAAACAAGTAGCAATCATAATATGCTCCAACTAATTTCATAAAGCACACAACATATAATATAACAATATCTCAAAGCAAATACAACATACCACAATTTATATCCTAAAGCAAATTCCATTTCGATCAACATCACAATTTAACATCCAACCATTCATCATCCATAACAAATATCAAATGACATCTAAGTATCATAATTTAACATACAACCATTAGACAAAACAAAAACGATAAATGAGCCAAATTACAAAACCACCAATGGCATCATTAGAAGTAGTATGTAGATTGTTATTACCTTGCCCTCCATCGGAAGCAACTTCTTCTCGTGATATCATATTTCCTCCATGTTGATTGACAAGAAACTTCATGGATTGTTGCAAGTACGCTAATGCTGAACTCATCGATTTGATGTCTTCATGCACTTGATTTTGGTTGTTCTCCAAGTTAGCTAACTGCTGTTTAGTTGCATTCTCTTTTGTCGTGGTAATTGCTTTTGAAGCTTATGCTAGTTTTATTTGCTTTACGTTGCACTTTGAGCTGATAGCACGACAATAGATTCTTCTTTTATCATCTCCAAAAACTTCCGCAATGGGATATTTCTCAAAATTATCTAGACCTAGAGTTCACCGCCAGCTTCTATTCGTTATCTTTCTTCAGATGCTTCAACCAAAACCTATGATGTTCAACAAATATAATAATATGAGTAAAGACATGAAAACAATGCATATTACCTCTTCTAACAAATATTTTTATAATTTAAATATTTCATAGTTAGAAACAAGCATAAAAGAACATGATGACAAATTATACGGGTTGAGAAAATCAATAGCAAATGAAATATTACATGGATCAGGTAAACTGAGCATGTAGGCTCAGTTTTTAACGAGCCACTTGGCTCTCAGTCAAAACTAAGCCTATTGGCTCAGTCAAAACTGAGCCATTTGGCTCAGTTAAAACGGATGTGCAAAATAATCATTTGTTGGAAATCACACTATTAATTGTGTAGCATTGAAATGTTTTCTATAACCTCTACATCAAGAGTATTGTTCATATAAATGCTTTGGCTTAATCGTTAAACCAAGACAACAAGATATTTCACGCTACTTTGAACTCAGCTTATTGCATTGTACTAGCAGCTATACTGTTTAAATCATGTTATATGTTATGAACTCTGTTTCACTATCAATATGTACATGAATATGAGCCTGTGGATATGATATAACATAAATTCTATATGTTAAACTGATTACATAGTAGTCTTGCCACTGCTTTGCATTAAATGTTAAACTGATTCCATATGAAGTAAGATCTCTGTCGACAAATGTTGACATGTATATTTGCAACCTTTAATTTTTAAAATGCTAAGTAGATTAGAAAATGTAAGAAACGCACCAAAAACTTACACGTGGTACAAATTGTGTTCAGAAAGTCCTATACCTGGCTGTTCCATCATAAGATAGTCCTAAATGTGTGTATGTATGTATGTATGTCTCTCTCTACACACACACACACACATATATATATATATATATACATATATATATACATACATACAGACACACTGTTCGAAACAAAACGTGTGTGTGTCTACACACACACACACACACACATATATATATATATATACACATACTGTTCGAAACAAAATGTGTGTGTCTCTCTCTCTCTATATATAAGTTCAGCCAGTGTTTTTAAATCATACTAAGTATGCAAATAATGCAGATTTAAAAATGAAAGTTGTTCAAGCATGTATATCGCAACCTGTTCGAACGACAGTACTGTAAAAATACCAGCAATAGGTGCTTTTTTTATTTGCTGCCCAAAATAATATGTTTTAAGTCAAGAATTTGAAAGAGGTAGATGGAAATGCTATATATTATCACTATCAAAGGCCCATATTCTTGTCGTGCCTATTTCATGATGTTAAATAACTAATTTCATTAATAAGATTAATGGGTGTGTCCGCGCTAATGAAAGAAAGAATGTTGATACGAACACTGTTAATAATCCTAGAAGTAAACGATGGTTTTGCTAAAAATTAAGGATATGTTAATAAAGTGCATCTATAAGTAATATATATAATATCTTGATGACAATAATAAGCATTAAGGGTATGTTGTTTACCAGTCACAGAAGTGAATGCTAATTCTGAACGCACCACTTTTTTTTTCCAGAGAAATAATCTAGCTTAAGGGTCTGAAGATTGGTAGATTACATGTGCTCCAATCACACTACACAGATTTCTTATGATATAAGCTACAATTAGAAGCACAATGGAAATCTAACTTTACCTTAAATGGACAAAATCTCATCAAAGGCCAAAATAAGTTGATGCATCACCTAAACAACTCCATAAGCACTCGACGGCAATACCATAAGACAATGCACCACATAATCTAGACATGTTGAATTATGCATAGCGTAATGGTGGGTAGCAGCTACAGCAAATAATGGCAAGTCAGTGGAGGATGAAGGACCAGACTTATCCAATACACCAATGCCAATAAAACAACCATCCACCAAGAATAGAAAAAACCTACTTCCAGAAAAATGACCCCAGACATCTGACAATGCTCCAATAACAATCAATAACCACCCATCCACACAAGATGAACCTCCCACAAAAAACCTGAGCAAAGCTACAAAAACCCCAATTAATCTACATACAATAAGTAACACAATGACAATCAAAAACCCAAACGACCATCCTAAAGAAGTTGCTTTACAGGATAGTTACAATCATAACATTTAATCAATGAGTGCATTTTTGACATTTTCTATTTCATCAAATAAATGTGCATATGTATTCTATCAAAGCTGATAACATTAATACAACATGCTGCATTAATATTTGGCCACTGTACATGATATGAATGGTATGAATTTGCTACACCTTACATTAGTCAATGCTGGCACGTCTAGTAGAGGCAATATGCCATGCATAACTCTACATTCATGGGTAGTTCAATGCATAGCTCTACATGCATGGTACAAATTACACACTAGACCCACACAGATCAACCAAAATAACTTGAAAAATAAAAAATGATCAAAAAATTACTCCAGGCAGAGTTGCCTTATTATGGCAAGCAACAATCGCCTTATCAGCCTTCTCTTTACTCAGACATGTCAACAAACAACAACCTACATTATTCATCAAAAAGTAAAGATCTCCAACCCAAAACGAAACATAATTCGAAAACCAAATATCGAATACGAACCTCGAGACACCTTGGTGGTCTTATGAATCTTATCTTTGTTAACGTTGACCTCATCAACCCTAGTGAATTCATCAAACATCGAAATCAGTTTAGATTCCGTTAGTTGCTTCAAACTCCAACCGATGAACATCCTAACACTTTGACTTTTGCGTTCGCTCTCAGTTTCAGCTTCTGACATTGCTATCATATTATCATATCACCAAGAAATAGAGACTAGATGAAAATGAAGGAAAATACAATTTAAAGAGAGATTTCAAATATGGTGTTGCTAGAGTAATGAATGAATAATAATTGCAAGGAAATATTTCTTGTGCAATATGTTACAATAGAATAAGAATAATAGTTACGATCAATTCTAAAGTAACACAATTTTGCTAATGTAGAATACGAGAAGTATGACAAATAGGTTATGGTTGAGTAAATTATTTATCAATATCCATTGTCAGGCAATGAAAGATATAACTGAAACAGCCTAACACTTTGACTTTTGCGTTCGCTCTCAGTTTCAGCTTCTGACATTGCTATCATATTATCATATCACCAAGAAATAGAGACTAGATGAAAATGAAGGAAAATACAATTTAAAGAGAGATTTCAAATATGGTGTTGCTAGAGTAATGAATGAATAATAATTGCAAGGAAATATTTCTTGTGCAATATGTTACAATAGAATAAGAATAATAGTTACGATCAATTCTACAGCAACACAATTTTGCTAATGTAGAATCCGAGAATTATGACAAATAGGTTATGGTTGAGTAAATTATTTATCAATATCCATTGTCAGGCAATGAAAGATATAACTGCTCATTTTATGTTTACTTTATGAGTCACTAGTGTCAGCGTATGATCAGATTATCAATAATGTATAATCTAAATGACACTTTACCAATGCATAGTTAAATTATTTGATTGTAAGCACTTCTGTATTTTCATCCCATAGTGGAGAAATGAGAAGGCAGTAAGTAGCGGTACTACCGGATGGAAGTAAAAATTACTTGGATTCATCTTCTAATTTGGATTATATGATCAGTCTTTTTTTACACAAATGATGAAAAGTTTAACATGAAATAATATATTATAGTGAATGATAATATGCTCCATAATGAAACTATGTAAAGATAATTGGATCCCAAGAATATGTCGTTGCATATTAGATTAAACAGCAGTGACTTTGGTGCAGGCAGCACTACCTTTTATGTATCAATAAACAACAGGATTTCGTTGCATATTAGATAAACCTTTTCTATTGTATTATTTCAAGATTGTTCACTTGTTCTTGTGTTGTTCAAGAATAATATTATAGGCACTCCAATACATGAATATTCAAGGGATTACGAATCCATAATGTCCAAAACTGAGCCATTTGACTCAGTTAAAACTGAGCTATTTTGCTCAGTTAAAACTGAGCCAATTGGCTCAGTTTTAGCCGAGCCATAATGGCTTAGATTTAGCCGAGCCATCATGGCTCAGATTTAGCTGAGCCAGGCCATCATGGCTCAGCTTTAGCTGAGCCTCATCGCTCAGTTTTAGCTGAGACTCATGGCTCAGTTTAGCTGAGCCTCAAGGCTCAGTTTTACTGAGCCATGTCTATACACGGTATAAAACTAAAAGAAGCAAAGGTAAATTTCACGCTACTGTAACCAAGCAACAAAAAATGAAATTGACCTCAAAATCCGAAGTCAGCAACTTGTCTAGCACTCATAATACGCTGGTTTACATTTTAGCTTTTGTAATCACTTATAGTTGATGGTGCTTTAAGCATTTTTTTTCATTTGTCTATGTATTAATTATTGGTTATAGATCAAATTAATCCAAATTTTAAGAATAGGAAAAACAAAGTTCAAAAACAAAATCAGAACTAACCAAATAAAACCATAGGTGTCAACCCAATCTAATAGACATTTGGGCATAATCATGTTTTTCTGCATGTTTGTAAGTTTGTCACGTATGTAAGTTTGTGCAAATGCATACAGTACAAAATTCAAAGCACCAAAGGTAAATCTCACCCTCAAAAAAAATACTATATAAGGGATTCATTTAAAATATCAGAACCCGAAGTAAAAATAGATTTAATCTTAAATCTCTAGTAAACACCTTATTTAGAACTTTTAGAATATGAATGAAATGGAGTAAACCAAATAAAACAAAGACATCAACTTATACAAACTGATAAGAACTGGAATTTCTAAATACATATAAAAACATCAAACTAAACTGTCAGTAGTCCACGATTAAAAGGGTCGAGTTAAGCTTCCTATCAGTACAATCTTTTATGCTTCAAAAAAAAGTACAAAAGCCATTAGAAATATATTTTAAATGGAACAAGTAAATTATAGTGATATATTCAGTAAATTTATGATGTTTCATATTAAGCTTCTCAACAAACAATAGCAAACAAAGAAACCATTGAAAAATGACCCGAAAGATGAACGATTATATTTATTTTATGGAAGAAAACTGACACATTACAAATGATAAATGACCCAAAAAAGGCTTCATTTTGCTGATAAAAGAAAAATAATATATGATAAGTATTCAAGTATTCTGTATGCTTACATCAGCTTTCCAAAACAAACTGAGCATGTATCTTCTTACATATAATAATAATCCACATATGTTTTACAGATAAAGAAATTGGAGAAACCTAAAAATGAAACTCAAATGTAACAATCAATCATAAAATAAGTAGAATTGCAGTATTTCAGAATTAGAGAAATTTCATAATCAAATGTAACCATCAATCAAAAAATAAGTAGAATTGTTGTATTTATAATTAATATTAAAATCAGAGAAATTTCATCTAGAACACTTGGATCTGTTAGATTGCAAGTATATAATATTATTGATGAGGAAATAATTGCTACCTGACCTTACTGCAAAATCATAAATATAAATGAAAACATAAATATTGGAAGTACTATGTATAAAAACATAAATATAAATGAAAAATAAGATACCTGGAAGTACCACGTTGCATGTAGTCGTAGAAATGCATTCCCAAATTCCTTCTATAATTGCATTATTGTTGTTCCAGTACTGATATTTCGTAGCTTACCTGGAAGAGCTATAAGATATTATACAACGTGTGCAACAGTTTAGCAGTAAAGAAAGATTAGAATATTCATGGTAAAATAAAATAAACTGTTTGGATAGTACTCATTAAAATGCAAAACTGCATAATAGTTCAACATTGCAAGTAGAATGCATGTCTGAAATTGGATTTATTCATACGAATTGATTTAATATTCACTGTATCCTCGCCCTTTGTATTTCCCAATATGATGTCATGACAACTGACAAACCTGAGTTTGCATTTACATTTCATTCTCATTTTAAATCACCTTGTATTTTTGTTTTTCACACCTAATTTGTACCAGAAATCAAGCTATTGATATAATACAATCTTAATTTTCAATTTTTCATCACAAAGGTAAATAGAGAATTAAAAATTCACATTCAAACCATATATTCTTGATGTGTCCTAATTTCACAAAAAAATAATCAAATAAAATTGGATTTTGAAATCACTTTTAGAAATATCAATATATTTGTTTAATCTTGAATTTTAAATTTTGATTTATTATACAATATAAAGTTCATGAACTCAGTTTTAAAATACTATGAAGCATGCATACCTGATGCATTATTCTACAAAAATAAAGTCAATACTAAGTTGAAGCAAACATTTTTGAACATTTTAGCTATCAATACGTCTGCATAATATTTTTAATTTATTTATTTATTTTGAAGTATGTGCATGTATATGTACTATCAAATCTATGAATGGTTTACCACCACTGCTCATCTTTCTAGTGGCTCTCATGGCATCATTTGCATAGTATATTATTTCAAAATTATGCTTTGTTTTCTAGAATTGTGTTAGAATTAAACAGTTCAATCCAGTTTCCGCTTATCTTTATTCTCATTCATCATCATCTATCTCTCTTGTTACTTTTACAAACAATAGGTGGGTCATATGAATTCTTTTTTCTTTCTACAATTTTCAAAGATGGGTCATTTGTTATTTAATTTAATTTTATAAATTATTTTTATGCTTTCTTCCTATGCAAATTTTGATCTAGCTTTTACTTTTTCTGTATGTAATATTACCTGATCTTCGAAAGGCTTCATTCTATCTTGTCATCTAAGGTCTATTATCCCTAGTTTTGTATTTATAGGAGTCCTATCTAATTTCTCTCTCATTATCTAAACTGAAGCTTCCAACTTTTCTTGTAATTCTAGTCAATCTATATATTTCATTTCTTTAATGTTTAGCTTATTTTCTTATCTCTCGATCAAACTCGTGATTCTTTTTCGCACAATATAATAGATAATAACAGTTCAATAAAATCTGATTTCGCTATTAGTTATTTTATTATTACATATTGTATTAGCTAGCCTTCAAAAATCACCACCATGGTATATCATCATGATTTTTTTAAGCTATTTCATTCCAAACAACCACCAATAAGTATGGATTTGAAGCCGGTTCTTGCTGCGGCCATACCTTCACTGAATCTCACTAGTCTCCATACATGTAAGTTGTATGTCAATCTCACGGTTTTCACATGTATAGTAGGTAAGTTTTATCATGTGTAATGAAAACCATGAGACATAGAGGAAAGGTTAACAGTAACACTGAACCTAAAATATTTTTTTGAGCTTTATACGCCATCCATGAGATAAAAAAATTGAGTAACAGAAACATGTTTTCTTTCAAAAATAAATTGAAGAAAAATAATAGAAAGTCATCAACACTAGAAGTAAGAAGCCTTTATTTGTTATTTCCCCAGGAAAGGTATTAAAATATGCGGGTAATGTACAGGTGAAACACAAATTTAAAATCCTATGCTAAAGCAAAAGACTGTTATACTGAACAATACCGATTTAAGGAAAACATAAAGAGAAAAGTCATGTTGAATAAAAAAAATTGGTTGAACTAGCAATAATCGGTTATTCTTCGCTGTATATTGGTTCAAGAAATTTAAACTAGGGATATGGAAAAAAAATTGTAGAGCATGGTACTAACAGGGAAAAATACACTACAAAGAGGAAAATTGAATGAATATCACCTGACTTTGAGGCGGAAGGTTGGATGAGGCGAAGGAGTGTGACAATCTGATCAGAAACAAAGCGAGGTTGGACGAGGGGGAAGCGCGGACGGGGTGAAGGAGGAGGCACGTGATAATACGAAGCGGGGAACCCTAGAATTCTTTTTTGATTTAGAGGGGGAAACGAAAAAGAAGGGTTGCAGCCGTTACTAGGTTAGAAACCATGAATACAGTAGGAAATCACAATTTTGCCCATGATATTCACGAAAGTCGCAAGTGTAATAACGAAAATAACCGTTATATTAGGTTATAACGAAAATAACCGTTACAAGTTTATAACAGTAATAACTGTTACAAGTGGAACCGAAGAAAGTGTTATAAAATGGTCTGTTTGGTGTAGTGTCATGAACGGTGTTTTAAGTAACACTTGTTCTTTAACCTAATTAACAGTGAAGAATATGACTTGGAATTTATAATCTTTTAATTAAGATTTATGGGATTTTCCAAAGTAAAGATTTCCAATTTAATATATTAAATTGGAATTGAACGGAATTCGATTTGGTAATAATCGAAGTGAGTTTCTGTGGAGGAAGACTGTTAATATATATGGAATTTAAAAGGCTTTGTTGTTATTCCATTTATATTATTGGTCAGATACAGAAATTGATGTCGATTATATATTGATTTGTTTTTCCGTGAAGATTCCATAATTAATGGAATGTGATTTTGGGTTTATCGTGAACCGTGTTTTAAATGACATTGGTTCTTTAACCCAGTTGAAGATAATATTAATTTCTTAGCATTGAATAATCATTAATATTAATTTTTGAGAAGATTAAAACAAAAAGGGGTTTTAATGAATCTTTGATTAGATTGAAAAGTGAATGTGATAATTAAAATTATCAATTCAAGAAAATGATCGAGAGTAGAGTATCACCTGTTTTACCCCTAGCGATAGTTAAATCTTTGATTACATTTGAACATGAAATGATAATTAAATTTACCGATAACACCGTGGTGTTAGATAGGGAGTATTACCAGTTTTGCTCCATGGGATGAATAGGTTGGGATTGGGAAATAAAATAAATGATTACTTCGGTGTGGTTCGCTAATCCTATCTAGTTTGGAAAACCTTAATATGGTTTGATATCCAAAGGAATATTAAATAATAAATTTAAAGAATTTATCTTTGATAAAATTAATGGGAACCTTTCCCAAAGGAAAAGAATATTTGGATAAAAGAATATTCTGGATTGGAATGAGGCGTATGATGTGTTGTTATAACACTTGATTATAAGATACGCGAGTTATTTGGAAAGACCGAGTTTATACCCGTTCTGAATAACTGATTCGACGATGAGTCGAAGAGGTGGAAGACGGTGCAAGACCGACGATCTTCACATCGAATGGATGGGTGCTACTGATGCTCACGATTGGAGTAGCTACCTTGAAGGGGGCTGAAGTGGTAGCCGTCCGGACGTACTTGTTGTTTGTACGGATATGCGAGGAATAAGGTGCCTCCGGTTTCGTTCAGACCGAGAACGGACTTGTAAATGGATGGTGCATCTGACATTGTATTCCTTTGTACTGTATTCGTTGATCTCTGCTAAATATATATCTTTTTGGTGGCGGAGAATTTATTCTCTTGCTTAATACCCTTCTCTGAGACGTACGAGCTCAGAGGTTATATATTGGCAGAAATCGGTGGTACGGTATGGATTGATAGTGTGACATGCTGAGATGCAGTGATCCAAACTTTTGTTGAAAAGCAAGGTTTGGTGGATGATGATCAAAGCGCAGCTTTAATATAGCATGGCTTTGTGTAGCGTTAATTCACGAGCCTCACACTCCTATATGGTGGTAAACTGATGGTTAGATCAGTATGCTTTTTTGAGGATGGGCACCTTCGTGGTGCCGTGGATTCGGTCGACCGAGGTAAGGGGTAGGGCACACCCCCCGATTTCCCTGATGGATAGAGTTAGCGGTTTTTTCGCATGCCTGCGTCGTAAACTGCGATAACTTGTTTTCCTAGATAGTGCGGTTGTGCATTACGGTTTTTTCACATGCCTGCGACGTAAACTGTGGTGAATTGCCCTACGTGATCGATCTTTCGAATCAATAACCACCAGTATGGAAAACTAATTTCCAAATTTGGCACTTTTCGGTTTTGATTGTATACTATATATGGCGACATAGTGGGATGGGGCGCTCATGCCGCCTAGGATTGATACATTTATATTTGAAGTTGTATTCTTCGCTTATAGTAATAATAAAAGATGAAATTTCACGTATCAAGCATATTTGGCTATTATAAGGGAAAACCCTATCCTCCGGCTTGCATTGCATTGTGTGATGGGACCTGGGTCTTATAATAGCTTCATTGTTCTTTATTTAGCATTGCGCTGTTTGTTTTATGCACTGGTATTCTTGGGAGGAAACCCGTTCCGTGTTATACGGCATGGTCCTTCGATTTACCTAACTTTAAAATAAATATTAATAACTATTTTAGTTCTCACACCAGTCACATGACTGACTTGGAGTTTATTGTTTTAACCTAAACTCTGGGTGCCCCTATTTTCCACACGGGCAACTAGTAGTTTTGGTTTTGTAGATTTATATTCATAGGATCCTGGTTTACAACTGAAGCGTTATTCGGAAAGCTTTGTATCCATGTATATGTTTTTAGTTGTGCTTTTTATTGTTTTTCCGCTGCTATGTCTTTAAATGTAATTTAAAACTTTGATATTTCCTGTTATATAATATTTATTTATTCATACTCTGTTATATTCTTGTAACAACCTGTATTTTTCTGGCTAGTTATTTGAATTATTTTAATTATTTAAAATATTGTTTGAATTTAAATTATTGAATTTAACCATAATATTTGAATAAGTTATTATATATATATATAAATAATATAATAATATTTTATTTACAAAATATTTGGAAAATGTTGAATTTACAGTATAGTTTGAACGGGTAATTTAAAATGGTGTAATAGTGTTTATTTTGAAATTTTAATAATGATTTCGTTAATTAAACGGCGTTATAACGTTTAGTTTGTAATTTAATTAGAAATCGAGCTACAGCGGCACGACAGTTCGTAATATTGGGTTTTGAACTTTAAATGGCCGTACAGGACTCAATATAAGCCGGATTTTCTCGAAACAAGAAACGTCTGGATCTATTTGGCGATATTTTTCTAATGGAAGAGAAAAATCAAGTTTTCATAGCGTAGATTTTATTTTATGTCCAAATCAAATTTTGAAATAGTCGCTATGGAATTCTTGTATAAATTGTATCGATTTATTTATATAAATAAGGGGTTTTTAAATATTTTTAATATCGAATTGGCTTGGATTTTAATCCGGAATATTTTATTTTGAATCTATATGAAATTCTGGTCAGGTATGGCCAATTGTAATAATTTGTTTTTATTTTATTGAAGTATTTTTAAGTTAATTTACTTTAATTAAATTGGCCTTTTAAAAGGTACTTTATTCAAATGACCTCCATTTTCGACGAAACAAATTTTGTTGGGACCATAGCAGTTAACTATTGCTGAATTTCAAGTTGCGCTTCAATTGGAGTTATTCTGTGAGTGTGGCAAAATTTAATGCAAATATAAATGACCATTTGGGCGTGAACGAACATCGTTTGAGGAAACGGACTCGTAATTTGACGAAACAAGTTCCATTAGGACCGTAACGCAAATTATAGCGTGGCAACCATTTCCGGCTCGAACGGAGTTGTATGTGAGCACAGGAGCGAATAAACGGTGCTCGAAATAGCGATAGACACGAAATAAAATATTGTCGGTCACATTAGAATAAGCTAATATACTTATCAACTATATATACACCTATTCTTCAGCCTAATTCATATCCTCCAAACCATTTCGGTCTTCATCACTCAGAATTTGTAGAAAAGCCCTCGGTTCTAAATTAACTTATTTCTCCAAACCCGTCAAGAATTTTCCTAGCTGACCTGAAGGAATGTTGTAGATCCACTAGATACCTACCTGCTGTAAAAAAAATGGGGTTAAACGGTCGCCAGAGGTGGCGAGAAACCGCGAAGAATGGCCAGATCTGATTTTCAATTTTAGGGGTTTTCTGGCGATTTAAGTGGACGATTAATGTTGGGGTCTGAGGCGATCTTGTAGAGGAAGACGAGAGCTACAATTTTGGTTTAGGTCGAAGGACCTGAAGTTGCCTGTGGTGGTCGAGAATGTGAGTTGAACGGAGACTAGATTTGGGGGTTTGTCTTCGGAAGATGTGGTTGGAGATTTACATTTTCTGGTGGCCGTGGTGATTGTCTGGGGGTGGTGGTTGAGAGTCGGAGGAAGGGGATGTGAGGCGGTGAGACTGGTGGCGGTCCGGTTGGCTAATTCTGGTCGTGGCGGCGTGAATCGAGGTCTGAACGGAATCCGTTCATGGTCGTTTCTGAGGCGATCCAGGAAGTGTTGAGGGGCGGAGCTTCGGGAGGTTGTAGGTGATGGAGGCGCAGTCAGTCTGTGGGGGACGTGGTGGGCCCAGGTTCATCGACGGTGGCTGGATCAGAGAAGAAAGGGGATGGTTTGGGTTCGAATGGTTGATGGAGGACTGAGAATCGGGTTTGAGAGGGAGACGGAGTAGAAAACGCGTGGACTACAGTGATAAGGCTGACGTGGTTAATCATATTTACTTAAGGTAATTAGTGGTTTGAGATTTAATTAATTAATTATTAATTAGTTAATTAATCGATTTAAATATATAAACTTAAAACAGTCGAAACTTTTACATACGTTAATGGAATATAACGAAACATGATCCGTTAGGATCGCAGAGACGAGATCTAGACAATGGCATTGACCGGGAGTCGATTGGACGCAGTTGGATTTTCAGTTAATTTAAACACTGGTTTAAAATTAAATGGAACAAACAACGCTACAACCGTCAACAGAAATATCTGGTGAGTTAATTCTCACATTTTCTGGATTGCTATGATATGCTAAATCCATAGAATTAAAATACCATTATATATTGGTTGATTGGCTGTGTTGGTTGCTATTGGTTGAATTATTGATTGTTGTTAACTATATTATCATCATTTATTTATTTATTTAAAATTATTTATTTATTTAAAATTATTTATTTTTGTTATAATAACCCGTGCTGCAGGGAAGAACAGGTTTGAGGGATCCGACCGGATTCCTCAAAATATTTTATATATTGTTTATTTCGTATTGTTTATCCATGAACTGATTTGAACCCCAAATGATATTCAAACTATTTGAATATGGATGGTTGGAAGTGATCATTGTTGTGTTTTTAAATCAATCGAAAGTTCTGATTGAGTAGTTGGCAGCGAGGGCCTAAAATATATTGTTTAATATATTGTTCTGCCGTCAGGCAAATTAACATTATGTTTAGTTATAAATTTATTTTATAACTAATGTGAAGTTTTAAATTTATTTTATATAAGTCAAATAAAAATGGGAATTTTATAAATATATTTATACCTAAATCAAAATTTATAAAAGGGATCATTAAATGTTTTCTATAACATATTATATGTCATGTTTTGAATGGAAATTATGGAACTAACAAACAAGTTTGGGATAATGGAATAATTGTTTTATAAACAATTAAGTCATGTTTTAAAATTACTTAAGTTGTTTAATTTATTTAAGAAGGAAATGGAAATGGAAAATCAGTTAATAGTAACTGATATGTACGGTTGGCGAAAACCAACTGTTCTAATTGGAAATTGACAATTGGATCAATTTGATCTAAGTTAAGAAAATCAACAAGTTTGATTGGATATTCGTTAAAATTAATGAATAGTGTTAACAGTTAGTTAATCTTTGATTAACTATATTCTATAGTAATTATCGAATTATTTAATGTTAAATAAGGTTATTTATTATTAAATAAGCTTTTAAAGTGATAATTATTCAATTTCTTTGATAATATTAAAGTTGACTATTTTAACATAGCCAATATTAAGTTAATTATCATTATAATTAATTTTAATTAAAGAAATGATTTTTTATCGAAATTTAATTATGAAGCGATTTAGTGGGTGAGTTAAATGATTAAGATTCGAACTAAATTTGCGATATTCAATATGGAGTAAAAGTTTTTATCATGGAATAACCAAAAAGGGTTAAAATAAACTTATTATAGTTTATGCCGTTTTCTATTTAAAGTAGAATTTAGAGACTTGTATATAATGTTTTAAAAGATTGTATAGTTAATAGTGGGGTTAATAATAGTTTAGCTAAATTAAGTAAGCGCGTTAAGATTGGAATAAGATTTCCAAAAGGAAGTCTGATATTAAACCCATGTTTGAATGGTAAATATAGTTGGGAAGTTTACTCGATGAAGTAAAAAGAATCTACGTGTAGAGTGGGTTTTCAAATCAAATGGAAGGGTTTTTAAAACCATAACAAAAGGAAAGGGAAATGGAATAACAGATGTTGGAGTGGCAAACTTCTATTATCTTGAGATAAAAGCGTTTTCGGTTAAGGTCTGAGAGGTAATTCGAATACCCCAACTTGAGCGATTTCGCTATTACCAAGAGATAGTATTATTTGAAATTTGATAGGAATGTGACTATCGTGTTAACTATAATTTATCATTTATTTAGATAAACTTTTAAATGAATTAACTATGCTAGTTTCAGTTAATCGAAACAATAACTACTTTTAATTGATAACAACTAAAGTGATGTTTGATAATTGGAATTTCTTTTATTTAAAACGAAATAAAGGATTATAGAAAGTATTCGATGTTTAATTCAAATTATATAATCAAAGTTGTAAAGAGGGTTTTACCCAAGATGGTAACTTTAAAAATAGCGTTCACCTAAGAGCAGAATTTAGTGAAATACCTCAATTGGAACAAAGGAAGGATTTTGGTAATCAAACCATGCCGTATGTTCAAATAGAAATATAATGATATTTCCAAAGGAAACAGGAAGAGGATTTATAAACTATGGTGATATTTTTCAATAATAAGAAGTACAAAAGGGTTTTGAAAATGCAAACGATGTTCCAAGGTAAAAGGGTAACACTAGAAGTTTATCGAAATATAGTAAATCTTCCCCGATAAGGAAATAAAGAGTGGAGTTTGGGATGCGTTATTTCAAAGAAAATATGACAATGTTAATTGAAAGATTTTGAATACAAATAAGAAAACAACAAGCTTTAAAGTAAACAATGTATATTTTAACATCATCGGACCTAAGTCAAAGAATGAATCTGTTTAACACCTTTGAAATAAGAATACATAGGGATTTTCCAAATAAAAGAAATGGGAAGGATTTAGCGAATATATAGCGATGTCTTGAAATAAAGGAATGAGTAGAGTCTGGTAGATAAAGATATACTATTGTTTTTCAATATAACGAGAACAATGGGATTTGAGGTAAGAATGTGAAATCGGTCATAAGAATCGATGGAATAGTTTTAAATGAAACATGTCATTATAAAAGACCTAAGCTGCCAACCTATTGAACAACATCGTCATGATTTGACAGTTAAACCAGCGACTATCAAATGAATTAGTCTTGGACCTTTTTGGCGTGTTGTTTCGAAGAGACCGGGATGGGAACTAGACCCAAAACCACTTCGAATCAACTTAGCGAACGCGACTAACTTGCAGGAGATAAAAATGGAGAAAATTGAAGACCGTAGATATTTATAAAACGGAAGAACTACTTAAAATCTCTGGTTTAGCGGCCATAGATATACTGTGGTTCTGGCGTGGTTAAAATCTACGGATTCGCAAGGACTACTCACTACTGATCTATAGGCATTCAAAGTGAATAGACATATACTATTCTAAATATAAGCGTAACCTCTAGCTTCATCAACCAGGAAAGGGTACAAAATCGGGTAGGCAGCATGGCTATGTGGGTTGCACCCATTAAAAGGGTATATCATTACTTGATCTGGAGAAATCAAATGCCTTCGGTTGTCCCTTTTTATTTATTTATATATGTGTATGCTATCGGTTCGGTTGGCTGGCCCCCAACTGTGGTAATGATATATTCGGTACCCTCAAGAGAAATGAGGGGCCGGTCATGTGTGAGCCGGGTTGCAAGACGTTCTTGTTGAACCCCAGTGTATTCATCTCCGGAGATACATTGTCGGAAGGTAGTCCCATACCTTGCCATAGTTGGAATCCATTTTCCAATATGTGCCCACGGTTTTGTTTGTATACTATATATGTAGAGCGTAAGATGCAAGCGTTCTGCTAGATTGATATTTATTTGTGGTTGATATACATTACTATAATATCAGAAAAGATAGTGATTTCAAAACTATTTTGGGTTATAGTAAGGTAAAAACAGTCCTTGTTTATGTGTGGGCTGGTCTTACTATTATCCTTTTATTTTCAAAAAGGATTTTCAAAGTTAAACAAATTGTTTGTGCCGTGAATTTATCACTGAAAGTATTCCAGACTGACCCGATGAATTTTGCTTTGCTTCAAATGTGCTCGGGTCAGACCGAGTATGTTTACAAGTTAGGTTTCGCTGGAGTTCAGGAGCTAGAAGCAGGAGGCTTCACTGTTAGTTATATAAAGTGTGTTTCCGCTGTGACAGATATATGTTGTACTCTGATGATCGGTATGTATATATATAGTTTCTTTTGTATAAAGAGGTTTGATATATCATATTTTATTCGTTCCGCTGTGAGATTTTGATGTGTTCTTCTTTTTCTTCCATTCTAATATTTCTTTCATTTCTCATCCTTTAACTTCTTTCTAATAACAATCCAGTGTTTTCGATGCTTGAATGGTCGACATGGTGATTTTATGTCGATTTTCGGGGTCGAAAATCCTTGGGTCGTTAAAGTGGTATCAAAGCTATTGGTTTAGTGATAATCTTGGCTCTGCGGCATAACTCACTAGAGATGGGATCAGTAATATCCTATATTGAGTTGAGTGTATATATATGAGAGCGCGTATTTGTAAATTGATGAAAATTATTTTGAAATTATTTTACCTAATATATTTTATAAAGTAGCAACGGTAATATTTTTCTTAAATTATTATAATATGGGTAATTTAATTTACCAGTGTTGACTGGGATGGATTGATTATGAGGTTGGATTAAATCAACCAGAAGACCTTTCATATTTGAAATGTGAAAATATGAAAACTTTAACTTAAGTTGAGCCAAAATGAATTATATAATTATGATTTGGATTGGAATGTCGAACTAAAATTTAACTTAAGCCAGTGGGTATTTGATTTGAGTTGGGAGTAGAAATACTCGCCAATATTATTTTAAATGGAATGTTGGATTGTTTGTATGAATGGTTGCATAAATATAGACTTGAAGTTGAATATATTTGATTGAAACCCATCTAGTATGAATAGGTCGAGCTTATGAAAAATGAATTCAAACGCAATAAATTCAAGTGAAACATATGTAAAAATAAATGGATTGTTAAAATTGGTTGAATTGTATGGAAAATTGGTTGGAATAAATGATTTGGATGTTTGAATCTTACTGGCATTATTTTGAAAACTAATGAGCTTCATTGGAGTTGAGAACAGGTGCAGAAAAGCTATTTTAATGTTGAAAACCTATCCAAGGGAATTCTAGAGTAAATTGAATCCAGTTGAATAGAGCTACATAAAAATTTAGCAAGCTTAAGTATAATTTATCGCTTATCGCGTAATAGCGCTTGCAAAAAGGTACGCCTACGCGAATATAAATTTTTGGGTTCTATTTGGGTTTGAGTTTGGATTTTGAATTTTTTCGACCGTGTTGGTCGATATATATATTTCTTGAACATGCAATATTGCAGATGTCCCTCCGTACAGGGAAGACTCTACCGAAATTTTTCCAAAATTTAAGGTGTTAGAAATTTTTTGAAGATTTTTCGGAAATTTGATCATTTGAATTAATTTGGTTTTAAAACCAATTGGGTAAAATTTGAAAATAAAACTGAGTTTTAATTAAATATTTTTGAAAAGATAATAGGTTGCAACATTTTTTTTCTACCATAGGAATTCCGAGGACGAAATTATTTTAAAGGGGAAGGAATGTAACGACCCGTATTTTTCTGGCTAGTTATTTGAATTAATTTACTTATTTAAAATATTATTTGAATTTAAGTTATTGAATTTAACCATATTATTTGATTAAGTTATTATATATATAAAAATAATATAATAATATTTTATTTTCAAAATATTTGGAAAATGTTGAATTTACAGTATAGTGTGAACGGGTAATTTAAAATGGTGTAATTTTGTTTGTTTTGAAATTTTAATAACGATTTTGTTAATTAAACGGCGTTATAATGTTTAGTTTATAATATAATCAGAAATCGAGCTATAGTGGCACAACAGTTCGTAATATTGGGTTTTGAACTTTAAATGGCCGTTTAGGATTCAATATAAGCCGGATTTTCTCGGAACAAGAAACGCTTGGATCTATTTGACGATATTTTGCTAATGGAAGAGAAAAATCAAGTTTTCATAGCATAGATTTTGTTTTATGTCCAAATCAAATTTTGAAATAGTCGCTATGGAATTCCTGTATAAATTGTATCGATTTATTTATATAAATAAGGGGTTTTTAAATATTCTTAATATCGAATTGGCTTGGATTTTAATTCGCAATATTTTATTTTGAATCTATATGAAATTCTGGTCAGGTATGGCCAATTGTAATAATTTTTTTTTATTTTATTGAAATTTATTTTAATTAAAATTGGGCCTTTTAAAAGGGACTTTATTCAAACGACCTCCGTTTTCGACGAAACAAATTTTGTTGTGACCGTAGTAGCTAATTATTGTTGGATTTCAAGTTGCGCGTCAATCGGAGTTATTCTGTGAGCATGGCAAAATTTAATGAAAATATAAACGACCATTTGGGCATGAACGAACGTCGTTTGAGCAAACGGACTCGGAATTCGACGAAACAAGTTTCATTAGGACCATAACGTCAAATTATAGCATGGCGTCCATTTCCGGCTCGAACGGAGTTTGTATGTGAGCACAGGAGCGAATAAACGGTGTTCGAAATAGCGATAGACACGAAATAAAATATCGTCGGTCACATCAGATTAAACTAATATACTTATCAACTATATATACACCTATTCTTCAGCCTAATTCATATCCTCCAAACCATTTCCGTCTTCATCACTCAAAATTTGCAGGAAAGCCCTCGGTTTTAAATTAATTTATTTCTCCAAACCTGTAAGGAATTTGCCTAGCCAACCTGAAGGAATGTTGTAGATCCACTCGGTACCTACCTGCTGTAAAAAAATGGGGTGAAACAGTCGCCTGAGGTGGCGGGAAATCGCGAAGAATGGCCAGATCTGATTTTCGCTTTTAGGGGTTTTCTGGCGATTTGAGTGGATGATTAATGTTGGGGTCTGAGGTGATCTTGTAGAGGAAGACGAGAGCTACAATTTTGGTTCAGGTCGGAGGACCTGAAGTTGCCTGTGGTGGTCGAGAATATGAGTTGAACGGAGACTAGATTTGGGGGTTTGTCTTCGGAAGCTGAGGTCGGAGATTTACGTTTTCTGGTGGCCGTGGTGGTTGTCAGGGGGTGGTGGCTGAGAGTCGGAGGAAGGGGATGTGAGGCGGTGAGACTGATGGCGGTCCCGTTGGCTAATTCTGGTCGTGGCGGCGTGAATCAAGGTGTGAACGGAATCCGTTCATGGTCGTTCTGAGGCGATCCAGGAAGTGTTGAGGGGCGGAGCTTCGGGAGGTTGTAGGTGATGGAGCTTCGGTCAGTCAAGGGGTGACGTGGTGGGCCCAGGTTCATCGACGATGGTTGGATCGGAGAAGAAAGGGGTCGGTTTGGGTTCGAATGGTTGAAGGAGGACTGAGAATCGGGTTTGAGAGGGAGACGGAGTAGAAAACGCGTGGACTACAGTGATGAGGCTGACGTGGTTAATCACATTTAATTAAGGTAATTAGTGGTTTGAGATTTAATTAATTATTAATTAGTTAATTAATCGATTTAAATATATAAACTTAAAATAGTCGTAACTTTTACATACGTTAATGGAATTTAACGAAACATGATCCGCTGGGATCGCAGAGACGAGATATAGACAATGGCGCTGACCGGGAGTCGATTGGACGCAGTTGGATTTTCAGTTAATTTTAAATGCTGGTTTAAAATTAAATGGAACAAACAACGCTACAACCATCAACGGAAATATCTGGTGAGTTAATCCTCACACTTTTCTGGACTGCTATGATGTGCTAAATCCATAGAATTAAAATACCATTATATATATGTTGATTGGCTGCGTTGGTTGCTATTGGTTGAATTAATGATTGCTATTAACTATATTATCGTCATTTATTTATTTAAAATTATTTATTTTTGTTACAATAACCTGTGCTGCAAGGAAGAACAGGTTGGAGGGATCTGACCGGATTCCTCAAAATATTTTATATATTGTTTATTTCGTATTGTTTATCCATGAACTGATTTGAACCCCAAATGATATTCAAACTGTTTGAATATGGATGGTTGGATGGATGTGATCATTGTTGTGTTTTTAAATCAATCGATTGTTCTGATTGAGTAGTTAGCAGCAAGGGCCTAAAATATACTATTTAATATATTGTTCTCCCGTCAGGCAAATTAACATTATATTTAGTTATAAATTTATTTTATTTTGTATAAGTCAAATAAAAATGTGAATTTTATAAATATATTTATACCTAAATCAAAATTTATAAAAGGGATCATTAAATGTTTTCTATAACATTTTCTATGTCATGTTTTGAATGGAAATTATGAAACTAACAAACAAGTTAGGGATAATGGAATAATTGTTTTATAAACAATTAAGTCATGTTTAAAATTACTTAAGTTGTTTAATTTATTTAAGAAGGAAATGGAAATGGAAAATTAGTTAATAGTAACTGATATGTACGGTTGGTGAAAACCAATTATTCTAATTGGAAATTGACAATTGGATCAATTTGATCTAAGTTAAGCAAATCAATAAGCTTGATTGGATATTCGTTAAAATTAACGAATAGTGTTAACAGTTAATTAATCTTTGATTAACTATATTCTATAGTAATTATCGAATTATTTAATATTAAATAAGGTTATTTATTATTAAATAAGCTTTTAAAGTGATAATTATTCAATTTCTTTGATAATATCAAAGTTGACTATTTTAACATAGTCAATATTAAGTTAATTATCATTGTAATTAATTGTAATAAAAGAAATGATTTTTTATCGGAATTTAATTATGAAGCGATTTAGTGGGTGAGTTAAATGATTAAATTTCGAACTAAATTTGCGATATTCAATATGGAGTAAAAGTTTTTATCGAGGCATAACCAAAAAGGGTTAAAATAAATTTATCAGAGTTTATGCAGTTTTCTATTTTAAAGTAGAATTTAGAGACGTTTATTGTAACAACCCGTAAAATCTGAAACAATTTAAAAATTTTAAATTGGCTATTTTAGTGAATTTTAAATATTTAAAACAAATATTTTAAATAATAAAGACGAAAAGTAAGTTTGAATCGATGTTTGAAAATGAATATAATTATTTCTAATTATAAACAAGGCCTGAAATGGCGCGGTAGTTTCAAAATTTCAATTCAAACTTTGACTGACTGTACCGGGAGCAAAACAAAACGGATTTTAGTGAAACCAAAAATATTTAAATCTGTTGGTGAATATCTTTCTAACAAATCTGAAAAATCGTAGTTTCGTAGCGGGAGTCAAAAGTTATGGCCAAATGAATTTTCAGAAAGGTCGCTATAGAAATTATATCGCCCGTGAAAATAGATATTTTGTAAACGACCTCGGAATTCGACGAAACCACTTTTGTTGGATCCGAGATGTCAAATTATTGCTAGGTTTCAAATTTCATAATTTTTGAAGTTAATATGTGAGCGTGGTAAAGGAAAATGTATTTTGGTCAATTACAGTAAAATTGGATCGAGCAGAAAATGGCCATTTTTCAAACGGTCTCAGAATTCAACGAAAATAGTTTTGTTGGGACCGTATCGTCAAAACATAACTAGATTTATTTTTCTGGAATTTTTAGTATCAGTATGTGGCCTTGGCAAATTGAAATGTGCATTCAAATAAAATATTGAATGTTTTATATTTTAATTTGAGGAAAAACTGACTGAAACAGTCGAACGGGCCTACAAAACATATCCCATTGTGTTCGAAATGGGGTTATTTAGATAGGACAGCAGTCGTTGGCTCTGGATTGGGGTTCGTGTGTGAAAGAGGGTATTTTTCGAAATTTAAAAATATATAAATAAAAGAAAAAATATGATTGGGCCACATAAGTTTCTCTCTCCCCGTAATTCCTCTCTCTCCCCACGATAAACGACGTCCACCGCTTCTTCCCTTCTCTCCTCAAATACGACTGCCTCGTTCATCATTGACCGCCACCCTTGTT
Source organism: Allium sativum (assembly GCA_030737875.1). Classification (NCBI taxonomy): domain Eukaryota; kingdom Viridiplantae; phylum Streptophyta; class Magnoliopsida; order Asparagales; family Amaryllidaceae; genus Allium; species Allium sativum. The sequence goes on from CM060909.1 coordinate 459,000,912, forward strand.
GAGCTTTTTGTAGCCCTCTCCTTCCTCTTCAAATCCGACCTAACCCCACCTCCTATCGTCACCTGTAGCGCTGGAATCGAGCCTCCAAAGTTCGGAAGTTCATCTCGCTGCCGCGCCCTGATCTCGCCACCGAACGCCATCGCACCACCGTAGAGAGGAGCGCCTCTCCAAGCTCTTCGACACCGTATAACCTGATCTAGACGAAGTACAACGGATTTGCATAGAAATCTAAACCTAGTTTTGAAGATCGAGGAAAGGTATACAGCTGAATTATTTTAAATAGTTTATAGCAATTTAAAGCGCTACGGTTTTTGATTTCACTATAAAAATCATATCTTTTTCGTTTCTTGACGAAATTCAGTGAAACAAGAGGCAGTGGACTCGTGTGGAAAACAACGATGTATAAATTATATAGTCGATATATGAGTTATATAAGCGTTGTACACCTCATGTATAAGCGTTGTATAAGTTGTATGTTCGATGTATAAGTTATATATGCTTTGTAAAAAAATTATATATGCGTTGCAAAAATTATATATGCAATGAAATGACATTGAAATGAATTGAAGTGAATTGAAATATATTTATATACGAATATATATATATATATATTTATATATATATACTCCTCTCGTCCACAGACTATGGGCGATATTTATTGGTTTGTGATATTATTTGGATTATTTGGATGATGTGAAATTTGGTGAATAATGCGAATGGTTGATAGAATTGTTTGTGGTGGAGAATGATTGACTGTGGTAGAAAAATACCCGTCTGTGGTTGAAAACAAAATTAGAATAGGTTGTGGAAATGGAAGAAAATATGCTCGCCTGCGTGCGAATTAGATGCATGAAAATCCCCATTGTCAAAAACCGCGAGGTTTTAAGGTAGAGCGAGGAGCCGTACTAGGGACGGTCCCGATTTTAACTACCTTGCCGTTATGCTGTCGAAATTTTCTGAAATATTCATGTGTTATAATTATTTTCATTTGTTGAAATTATTTTCATATGTTGAAACCGAATTCATGTGTTGAATAGGAATTCATTCTTTGAATAGAAATTCATGTGTTGAATGATACTCATGTTTTAAATAAATTGCTTTAACAATAAAAATCACTTTTTTATTTTATATATATGAGCTATAGAGAACATTCATGTGTTGAATAGAAATTCATTCGTTGAATAGAAATTCATGTGTTGAATGGTACTCGTGTTTTAAATAAATTGCTTTAACAATAAAAATCAAAATTATATTTTATATATACGAACTATAGAGAACATTCATGTGTTGCGTAGGAATCCAGTCGTTGAATAGAAATTCATGTGTTGAATGATAGTCGTGTTTTGAAATAAATTGTTTTAAAATAAAAATCATATTTTTATCATCTATATGAACTATATAAAATAGTCGTGTTTGGAAATAAATTTTTTTATAATAAAAATCAAATTTTTATCATCTATATGAACTATATAAAATAGTCATGATTTGAAATAAATTGTTTTATAATAAAAATCAAATTTTTATCATCTATATGAACTATATAAAATAGTCGTGTTTTGAAATAAATTGTTTTATAATAAAAATCATATTTTTATCATCTATATGAACTATATAAAATAGTCGTGTTTTGAAATAAATTGGTTTATAATAAAAATCATATTTTTATCATCTATATGAACTATATAAAATAGTCGTGTTTTGAAATAAATCGTTTTACAATAAAAATAATATTTTTATTATATATATGAATTGTTAAAAATAGTGAAGTGTTGAAATAAATGTTTGTTGGATAAAAACATCATTTTTATCAAATTTATGAAATGGATAAGGTTTTGAAATCGAAGAGGATTATATTTATATATATAAATATAATTAAAATAAATCGAATAACGAAGCTACAGTTCGTGTTTTGAAACCGTGATTTCAAACGATTTGTGCAGGAGATCCGACCATCGGATTTTCCCGAAATTGAAACCGTTGGGTTCGCCTTGGAAATATCTTTCCAACGGCACCAACTTTGTAAAGATCCAACGGTTGGATTGTCTGGAACGTTTAATTCAAATCTGAAGAAAAACAGCACCAGAATTGATTATATATATATAAATATAATTAAATTGAATCGAATAACGACGCTGTAGTTCGTATTTTGAAATCGTAACTTCAAACGATTAGTGCGGGAGATCCGATCGTCGGATTTTCCCAAAACCAAAACCGTTGGATTCATTTTGAAAAGATCTTTCTAATGATATAAAATTTGTGAAGATCCAACGATTATATTTTAAGATATGTGTAAATCAAATCTGGAGAAAAACAGCGCCAGGGCTGCGTTATGGCCTGAAGCGTTGTTTTGAATAAATTGGCTATTTTTAAATAAATAAAAATAGCGATAAATCGTGATAAAATATTATAAATGATATGGAATGGAAATAAACTGAATTTGCTCGGTTTATGTGATATTTGATGGTTGAATGTGTTTGACGTGAAATTACGTTAAAAAACAGAATAGGTGATGTCGAATAATTTAACCATTGAAATGAATTGATTTGAAATTCTAAATATACGTGAATTATTTGAAAAGGCCGAGTTAATTCTCATTTCAAATAATTGATCGACGATTAAAAGTCGAAGATATGAAGACGATGCAAGACCGATGATCTTCACGTCGAATGGAGGGATGCTACTGATGCTCATGATGGGAGTAGCTACCTTGACGGGGCTGAAGTAGTAGCCGTCCGGACGTACATGTTGATTGTACGGATATGCGAGGAATAAAGATCCTCCGGTTTCGTTCAGACCCAGAACGGACTTGTAAATGGACTGTGTGTCTGACATTGGATTTCAATCTGTGTGATTGATAGACGTCAGTTGCATGGCATGAATTGCCTGTATGGCATGCTGAGATGCAACGATCAAAGCTTTTGTTGAAAAGCAGAGCTTTGTGGTGGATGATCAAAGTACTGCTTGTGTGGCATAGCTTTGTGTATAACGTAAATTCGCGAGCCTCACACCTCGGTATGGACCAGAAACGGGAAGGGACTTCAGGGAGGACATGCGCTTCTTTCTAGCTAGAGGTGGTGTCAGTGCTTAAACTGGCTGACATTTATATTATTTTCACCTGTGTGGTTGTTGCTGTTGCGAGGCGCCTCAGATATATCGGTGACTATGTGAAGCCGATGGAGTCATTCGTTGGCTCATTTGCGCCCCAAAGGGCGGGGAAACGCAGTGTTCAGGCATTTTAATCCACATCGGTGGACCGGCCCTGACGATCCAAGGCTTGACTGAGTACTTGCCTGAGACATGGTAGGCTAGATTGTCTCGAAGCGGTGGGGACGGTCCTTGGCCTCGGTTCATGACGGAAATCCAATTTTCAAATACAACATCGTGCGGTTTTGATTGTATACCTATATATGGCGGCATAGTGGTATGGGGCACTTATGCCGTCTATGATTGATATTTATGATTGTATCTAAAATTAGAAACTAACTGGAAACGAGCTAGGACGGATGGTTTCCTGGGTATTGGTCTGATGTTGGTTTCGGCCTTCGGGGTTAATACTTAGGGAATCGTTCTCTTACTAGTTTACGGTTGGAGTCTGATTAAGAATTAAATGATAAAATTTACATTTTTTAATGATTTGTTTTGCTCGTATCAAGCATATTTTGGCCATTACAAGGTAAAACTCTATCTTCCGGTTTGTGTTGCATTGTATAATGGGAACTGAGTCTTATAATGGCTTCTTCTTTATAAAAAGCATTGCGATGTTTAAAAGGTTTATTTGTTTTAAAGCACTGGCAATGCAGTGGAGTCAACCCGTTCCGTGAAAGTGACGTGGTCCTGTGATTAGCCATATTTGAAAATGTGTTAAGTAGATTTCTCATACCAGTCCCATGACTGACTCGTAGTTTGTTTCACTTGCAAATCGGGTGCCCCTTTTTCTACACGGGCAGCCTTGTATTCAGGTTTTAGCAGGCTCTTTCTGGATAGCTGGAGCTGAAGATGGATTCTATCATTTATCTCTTTTTATGTTGTTCAGCTCCTGTTGTACCTATTATGTTTTGTTTTCCGCTGTAGACATTTATGTATAGCTGAACTGTATTTTGTACTAAGTATGATCCTGTATACTGTGTAACTCTGATGATTATGTTTATCCAGTGTATTCTGCTGTACATTATCTGGTGTATTTAATTATTTTTGTTCTGTTGTTATCTGTTTATGTGTTATATTCCAAAGATTACCCTTGCACCGTCCTATCGGGGTTTGGGGTCGTCACATGTATAAAGTGTTTTAAAAGATTGTATAGTTAATAGTGGGGTTAATAATCTTCTAGCTAAATTAAGTAAGCGCGTTAAGATTGGAATAAGATTTCCAAGGAAGTGTGATATTAAACCCATGTTTGAATGGTAAATATAGTTGGGAAGTTTAGTCGATGAAGTAAAAAGAATCTACGTGTAAAGTGGGTTTTCAAATCAAAGGAAAGGGTATTTAAAGCCATAATAAAAGGAAAGAGAAATGGAATAACAGATGTTGGAGTGGCAAACTTCTATTATCTTGAGATAAGAGCGTCGTCGGTCCAGGTCTGAGAGGTAATTAGAATACCCCAACTTGAGCGATTTCCCTATTATCAAGTGATAGTATTAGTTGAAATTTGATAGGAAAGTGACTATCGAGTTAACTATAATTTATCATTTATTTAGATGACCTTTTAAATGAATTAACTATGCTAGTTTCAGTTAATCGAAACGATAACTACTTTTAATTGATAACAACTAAAGTGATGTTTGATAATTGGAATTTCTTTTATTTAAAATGAAATAAAGGATTATAGAAAGGATTCGATGTTTAATTCAAATTATATAATCAAAGTTGTAAAGAGGGTTAACCCAAGATGGTAACTTTAAAAATAGCGTTCACCTAAGAGCAGAATTTAGTGAAATACCTCAATTGGAACAAAGTAAGGATTTTGGTAATCAAACCATGCCATTTGTTCAAATAGAAATATAATGATATTTCCAAAGGAAACGAGAAGAGGATTTATAAACTATGGTGATATTTTTCAATAATAAGAAGTACAAAAGGGTTTTGAAAATGCAAACGATGTTCCAAGGTAAAAGGGTAATACCAGAAGTTTATCGAAATATAGTAAATCTTCCCCAATAAGGAAATAAAGAGTGGAGTTTGGGATGCGTTATTTCAAAGAAAATATGGCAATGTTAATTGAAAGATTTTGAATACAAATAAGAAAACAGTAAGCATTAAAGTAAACAATGTATATTTTAACATCATCAGACCTAAGTCAAAGAATGAATCTATTTAACACCTTTGAAATAAGAATACACAGGGATTTTCCAAATAAAAGAAATGGGAAGGATTTAGCGAATATATAGCGATGTCTCGAAATAAAGGAATGAGTAGAGTCTGGTAGATAAAGATATACTATTGTTTTTCAATATAACAAGAACAATGGGATTTGAGGTAAGAATGTGAAATCGGTCATAAGAATCAATGGAATAGTTTTAAATGAAACATGTCATTATAAAAGACCCAAGCTGCCAACATATTAAACAACATCATTATGATTTGACAATTAAACCACCGACTATCAAATGAATTAGACTTGGACCTTTTTGGCGTGTTGTTTCCAAGAGACTGGGATGGGAGCTAGACCCAAAACCACTTCGAATCAATTGAGCGAACGCGACTAACTTGCAGGAGATAAAAATGGAGAAAATTGAAGACCGTAGATATTTATAAAACGAAAGAACTACTTAAAATCTCTAGTTTATCGGCCAAAGATATACTGTGGTTCTGTCGTGGTTAAAATCTATGGATTCGCAAGGACTACTCGCTACCGATCTATAGGGTGATACCTAGGATGCAGTAGGAGGGTGCCTTCGGTTCATCCTGTTCCTGGGTGACTTGTATGGATGAATGCCTGACAGAGTATTTCCAAAGAAATCACGTACGCTAACTTCTTCAAACGTACCAAGTTGGTGGCATAGAAGGGAAACTTCTTTTGCCTAACAACTAGAGTATTTTTGTGGAAATCAATTAGTGATTTCTGGAGGATCTGACAATGTTGCATTCAAAGTGAATAGAGATATACTGTTCTAAATATAAGTGTAACCTCTAGCCTCATCAACCGGGAAATGGCATAAAATTGGGTAGGCAGCATGGCTATGTGGGCCGCACCCATTAAAAGGGTATATCATTACCTGATCTGGAGAAATCAAATGCCTTCGGTTGTCCCTTTTTATTTATTTATATATGTATATGCTATCGGTTCGGTTGGCTGGCCCCCAACCGTGGTAATGATATATTCGGTACTCTCAAGAGAAATGAGGGGCCGGTCATGTGTGAGCCGGGTTGCAAGACGTTCTTGTTGAACCAAAATGTATTCATCTCCAGAGATACATTGTCGGAAGGTAGTCCCATACCTTGCCATAGTTGGAATCCATTTTCCAATACGAGCCAGCGGTTTTGTTTGTATACTATATATGTAGAGTGTGAGATGCAAGCATTCTGCTAGATTGATATTTATTTGTGGTTGATAGACATTACTATAATATTAGAAAAGATAGTGATTTCAAAACTGTTTTGGGTTATAGTAAGGTAAAAACCGTTCGTGTTTATGTGTGGACTGGTCTTACTATTATCCTTTGATTTTCAAAAAGGATTTTCAAAGTTAAACAAATTGTTTGTGCTATGAATTTATCACTGAAAGTATTCCAGACTGACTCGATGAATTTTGCTTTTCTTCAAATGTGCTCGGGTCAGACCGATATGTTTACAGGTTAGGTTTCGCTGGAGTTCAGGAGTTAGAAGTAGGAGGCTTCACCGTTAGTTATATAAAGTGTATTTCTGCTATGATAGATATATGTTGTACTCTGATGATCGGCATGTACATATATAGTTTCTTTTGTATAAAGAGGTTTGATATATCATATTTTATTCGTTCCGCTGTGAGATTTTGATGTGTTCTTCTTTTTCTTCCATTCTAATATTTCTTTCTTTCATTTCTCATCCTCTAACTTCTTTCTAATAACAATCCAGTGTTTTCGATGCTTGAATAGTCGACATGGTGATTTTATGTCAATTTTTAGGGTCGAAAATCCTTGGGTCGTTACAATTCTTGTATTCCGATGGAATTGTTGTAAAAAAGCAATGAAATGTTATTCTGTCTGTGTTCTGATTTGTTGTGTTCTTGAAGCAATCCGGGCTTTCCTTCATGGGAAGTTTGGGTTGCCACAGGTGATATCAGTGCTTTGGTTTATAGAGCTCGGAGAACAAGACATATTAGAACCAAAAGATAGAATTCATCAGAAATTGGATTAGTAATATCCAATAAGAATGACTTGTTAGAGATGGGATCAGTAGTATCCTAGAACGAGTGTGAAGAGTGTTGTTTTAAAATAAAATTGAAAAAAAAAATTGTTTTGGATATTTATATCAAATTATACGTATTTGAATATTTATTTATACTGAATTTGGATAATCTAGTATAGGGAGATTTTGAGTATAGGCCTGACGGGGCGTATATTCGAAGCCTCAGATTCTAGATTGATATAGAATCACACTTTAGTCGCCCAGAGATGATACTGATGATTGGGATCCCATCATCAGTGTTTGTGTTCGAGTTTCGAAAGTGAATATCTATATAATTTCCAATCGACTGGTATGAGAACAAAAACTTAACTAAAACTTACTGTTTGTGACTTGACACTGAAATATGATTTTTGAGTACATAAAAAAATTATATATATCTGAAAATCTAATCAACTAATTGATTGTTGATTGTGTTGTTTGATTATAGATTCAACTAATAAAAATAATGGAATGATAAATAAAGTATAATCAAGATAATTGTTAAGTGAAAAATAATGCAAGCTCTTTTGACCAAATCCTAAAAATATTATATAGGATATGGACGACTATTGAAACGACCCGAACTTCACCGTGAAGGAAAGCCCGAATTGAGATGAGAACAAGACCAATCGGAACGCCAACAGAAGAACATTTCATTGCTTATTACAACAATCCCATCAGAATACAAGAATATACAGAGTATGAATAAATATTACACATTTGACAAATATCAGAGATTTAAATTACATTTAAATACATAGCAGCGGAAAGATAATACAACACATAACTGAAAGGAGATATATGGATACAGAGCTTTCCAAATATCACTTCAGCTATAAACTAGGATCCTATGAATATAAATCTGCAAAACCCAACTGCTAGCTGCCCGTGTCGAAAATAAGGGCATTTAGAGTTTAGGTTAAAACAATAAACTCCAGGTCAGTCATGTGACTGGTGTGAGAACTAAAATAGTTATTAATCTTTATTTTAAAGTTAGGTAAATCAAGGGACCTCCCATATAACACTAAACAGATTTCCTCCCAAGAATACCAGTGCATAAAACAAACAGCGCAGTGCTAAATAAAGAAAAATGAAGCTATTATAAGACCCATGTCCCATCACACAATGCAACGCAAGCCGGAAGATAGGGTTTTACCTTATAATAGCCAAAGAATGCTTGATATGCTTAAAAACACATTATTCTGATATTACTATAAGTGTATAGTGTCAAAACATTTTCAATCATAAGTATCAATCATAGGCCACATAGCTACCATCTACTATGTCGCCATACTAGGTTCTACAAATAAAACCGAATTATCACGTATTGGAAATTGGATTCCATCATGAGTCGAGGCAAGGGGCAAGCTCCTCTCCGTTCGAGACACTCTAACAAATGTCTCAGGACCACACACAGCGATCCTTGGATCTTCAGGGCTGGTCCTCTATTATTTTTGAGGATTGGCAATTCCTGAACACACGTTTCCCGGTCCTATAGGACCTATATAATGGTCTGTACGTCGGCTCACGTAGTGCCAGTTATCGACCATATATTCGAGGCGCTTTGCATTCCAACAACCACACAGGTGAAAAGTACATAAATGTCAGCCAGTTTAAGCACTGACACCACCACTAGCTAGAAAGAAACATCGTGCTCTCCCTGCAGTCACTATCCCGTTTTTGACTCATACCAAGGTGTGAGGCTCGTGAATTAACGCTATACACAAAGTTGCGCCACACAAGCCATGCTTTGATCATCGACCACAAGACTTTGCTTTTCAACAGAAGCCATGATCATTTGCCACTTAGGCATGCCACACAGGAAATTCACTCCATGCGACTGATGTCCATCGATATACAACCTCTAAGCTCGTACGTATCAGAGAAGGGCGTTAAGCAAGAGAATAAATTCTCCGCCGCCAAACAGATGTATATTTAATAGAGATCAATCAACACAGAATAAAATCCAATGTCAGACACACAGTCCATTTACAAGTTCGTTCTGGGTCTGAACGAAACCGGAGGCACTTTCCTCGCATATCCATCGATCTCCAAGTACGTCTGGACGATCACCAACTGATTCCCTCCTCTTGGGTGTACAACCCAATCAAGATCATCAATAATCATCCAAGCGATGTGAAGACTTCCGGTCTTCAGCCACCATCTTCGTCTTCGACTTATCGTCGAATCGGTTATTCAGAATGGGTATAAACCCGACCTTTCCGAATAACCCGCGTATATAATAAACAAGTGTTACACAAACACAATATACGCCTCATTCCAATTCAGAATATTCTTTTATTCCAATATTCCCATTCTTAGGGAAAGGTTCCCATTAATTTTATCAAAGATAAATTCTTCTAAATTTATTCTTTAATCTTCCTTTGGATATCATTTCAAACCATGTTAAGGTTTTCCAAACTAGTCGGGATTAGCGAATCACACCGAAGTAATTATTTATTTTGTTTCCCAATCCCAACCTATTCATCCCGTGGAGCAACTGGTAATACTCCATATCTAACACCACAGTGTTATCGGTAAATATTAATTACCATTTCACGTTCAAATCTAATTAAAGATTTAACTATCGCTTTGGAGCAAAACTGGTGATACTCCATTCTCGATCTTTTTAATCTAATTAAAGATTCACTAAAACTCCACTTAGTTTTAATCTTCCCAAAAATCAATATGCTGTCTTTAACTGGGTTAAAGAACCAACGTCATCTAAAACACGGTTCACGATAAACCCAAAATCACATTCCATTGTTGATCGGGTTAAAGAACAGGTGTTATTCAAAACACCGCTCACGATAAACCCAAAAACCAATTTAAATTCAATTCCAATTAAATACTAATTAACTGGACAATTTCACGAAATCTTAATTAAAAGATTTATTCTTTTCTAAACTGGGTTCAAGAATAGTGTTATTTAAGACACCATTCCCGACGAACCCAAAATCCCATTTGATATTAAATACAAGGCTCTGAATAGAAAATATACCGGCTTATATTCAATATCAAATTCTGAAACCAACAAATATCGTATTGGAAATAACGATATAAAATATATCTATCAAATTTCTACAACCATATATGTATAATCACGAAATCCAACATCAAAATATTCCGAAGATAATTTCGATTCAAATCCATTCCAATTCACGTATTGGAAATTCTGATTTTTTTTAAAACCACTTCAAATCTAGTTCGAAACTAGTTCATTTCGATAAAAATATATTTTTATCCTTTCAAATATGGAATTTTTCACCCCAATTCTTTCCAATTCATATATTATGATTTTACACAAATTATTAATATTTTTAATAATTTATCTAGGCCCGTACAGTCGATTTCCATCAACGACCATCGAACTGCACTTACAACGACCTTTTCCAAATTTGATTTGGACATAATTCCAAATCCAACCATTAGATTTCAAATTTCTAATATTCAATGGAAAGCTCTTTTCGATACGAACCCAATGGTTCCAGTTTCAGGAGAATCCGACGTTGGATCTCCCGTAACGTCAATTTGAAGTCAATAGTCAAAATTCGTGAACTGCCGCGGCGCGGCGCGTTCTATTCAGGCCATTATATATATAATATATATATATTATATTTCGTCGATTTCCTTTTAAAACGTATTTTATAAATCGTTTAAATTCGTTTTCCAAACAATTTCAACTTCATATTCAATGTCTAATCAAAATTGAATATTTCATATCATTACTATATAACTGATAATATTTTCAAAACGTTGTATTTTGAAATCACTTCTTTTTCTATATTCATTATAAAAACGAATATAATCGATATAAATATCGTTCGCGTCAAAATGGCGCATATCTAATCAACATGTCTTTATATATTTTAATAACTTCATTATTCTATTCAACAAATGAATATTTATTCTATTCAACACATGAATCTATATTTCTTTCAACATATGAATATTCTCAACACATGAGTATTGTCAACACATGACTATTTTTATTATTTAATATATTTTATAAAATTATGATAAAGATGTAAATTCTATTGTTTAAAACATTTTACTCAACACATGATAAGTTTCAACACATGACTTTTCTCAACACATGAGCATCGTCAACACATGACTATTTATTTATTCTATTCAACACATGAATCTTTATTTTATAATATTCTTTATTTTCCGAATTGGAATGAGGCCCAATCAATTACCATATAATGTTAATTATATGGATTCCATACAACACATGTATATAATAGCAACGATAAATAATCAACCATCATCCAAAGTGCACCACACAACTGCATAAGCATTAAATATAAATAATTAACGCTTACACAGTCTGTCGACCAATCGATCGACATACAACTAAATAATTGGGATTAGTGTACGCCAAATATCATCCCAACACCCGTGTGGGGTTTCAATCCACAAACACCGAATATTATTTGTGCAGTTGGGCGATGTGTAAAATTTATCATCCCGATTAATGTCCTTCAAATAGGTGTACATAAACAAACCTTCCGGTTTGTAAATGAATATTTATTTATTCACATTCACGTTAAAAATTATATTTTTAACGATAATTAATTTATTTCAACACATGAATGTTTTATTATCCATTTCACATCAACATCACAAAACAAACTTCACAACACATCAAATAAGCATACAAGTCGTCCATGTCTGTGGACGACGGGTGTCGGGTGCTGCTAAGCACCGTCTGCATCCTAGTATATATTTTAACTAGAAAACAAGATTTAAATTGAGAAGTTCTCACTGTGGGGTTCCACTCCTCCATTCTATTTCTGAACTGTCTGAATTTTTTTTTTGACTTCAATCCGTTCCATCTCACTTCTTTTCACGCTGTTCATAGTAAAAATCATATTTTTAATATGATGTTCATTTTAAAAATCATGTTTTTATAATGGCCCTCTATATATAAAAATTATATATTTTTACATCGCTACTTCTTATATAAAGATTATATTTTTACATCGCTATTACATATATAAAAATCACTTCTTTATATGTGAAAATCACATTTCTAATTCACTACTTCGTATATAAAAATCTCATTTTTATATAGCTACTACATATGTACAAATCATATTTTTATTATCTCTACTATATAAAATTCATATTTTTAATATCTCTACTGTATAAAAATCATATTTTTATTTATAATCGTATAAATTAAAAATCGCATTTTCAATTCAAATCTATGTAAATATAAATTGTATTTTTATTACTAAAAATCTTATCTTTATTACACAATGTTGTTTATAATTTAATTATTGCCTAATCATTATCCTAGATAATTACATTAAGAAAAATAACATAAAAACTCACTTTTTATTCACTTTTCTTCCGCAAAGGGGCCCCACAGTCGGTGCACAGTCGGAGGGCGTGGAGGGGGATCGTCAGTGGCTGAGGGGGAAGCTCAGCCCTAGGCGGAGGGGGGCCAACGCGGGTTGTGGAGGCGGTTTCATTACGTTGGGGCTTGGGGTTCTCTAAGAAGCCACGCGAGAGAAGGGAGAGGGAGGAGGAGAGCGAAGGGAGGAGAGAGGCAAGGGGGATCGGTGGAGGGCGGCTCTGACAGGGGGGAGGGGGCGCGATGTCCGGTGGCGTTGACTTCGAGGAGCGACAGGTTTTTATTTATTTATTTGTGGGAGGCGGGTCTGTGGTTTGGTGAAGGAGGCTAGGGTTAACCCCTTTTATATTAATATTTTACTAATATTTTACTTTAAATTTTTCTTTGTTTTAAAATTTCGCTACCTAACTCCTTATTAAACCCAACGAATGTCATCCCTAACCAAATACCCCTATCCCGAACACAACGGGATATGTTTCATAAGCTGATTCGATCATTTCGATCAGTTTTCATCAAAATCAAAATAAAAATATATATATATTGAATTTGAACGCGCATTTCAATTTTCTGGGGCCACATATAGACTCTAAAATTCTTGAAAAATATTTTCTAGCTTCGTATTGACGATACGGTCCTAACAAAACTAATTTCGTCGAATTTGAAGGCCATTTGAAAAATGGCCATTTCCCAGTCGATTAAAATCAACTAAAACTGGTCAAACGCTTTTTCCTTTGCCACGCTCACATATTGATTCAGAAAATTATGAAATTTGGAATCTAGCAATAACTTGACATCATGGATCCAACAAAAGTGGTTTCGTCGAAAACCGAGGTCGTTTGCAAAATTTCCATTTTTAAGGGCCAAAATTTCATAGCGACTATTCTGAATTTTCAACTAGGCGTAACTTTTGATTCCTGCTATGAAATTTCAGTTCTTCGCATTCTTTGGAAAGATATTCTCAAATAGATCCAAATATTTTTGGTTTAGCTAAAATCCGGTTTATTTTGAATCCTGTACATCTATTACAACTATGGCTTATCTCATATTGAATTCTGGATGACCCAAAACAAGCATGAAGAGCTCACCAGAAAGTAGAAAAAGAACGAGAATTAAACCTAGGATCACACGAGGTTCTTTATTGTCATAAATGCCGAAAAGAAGGCCATTATGCAATTGTGTGTCCTGAGAAAAAAAGGAAAGAGAAACAAATAAGAATGGAATAGTTTGTTTCAAGTGCAAGGAGACGAGACATTTTGTGGATAAGTGTCCAAACGTAAAGAAAAAATACAGAAAACTAGGAAAAGAAGAGAAATGCTTTCGATGCAAAGAAGTAGGGCATCTAGCCTGAGATTGCCCGTTAAAGAAGGGTGATAAGAAATCCAAAGGAAAGGAGATTTCAACTTTGGAAATTATGCACGAAGAAGGCACGACTTCCTAGAAAGTTGGGTTTTAATGTAATGAACTATGTATGTATATGTATGATGCTTGTATGAATGCAATTATGCTTTTTGTTTTAAAAATGTATTGGTATTGTAAAATATAACTAAGGTAAGAAAAAATGTTGAACCAAGTTGAATTTAGCACCAAACATCGAAATGTATTGGAAATTTATCGCATTTGCATGCGTATACATGTCTATACATTGAACTGGTCATTGCAAGGAGGCTAGAGCAGAGGAATAAAATTGTATGCCCGACAAATATGTACATGTTTACTAATTTATTGGGTTTGGATGATTTTATGAGCCGATTGGCTAACCGCTTGGATTTTTCTCCCGTATAGGGGAGGTTATGGTGAAATTTTTCGAAAATTTAGGGTGTTAGCCAAATTTTTGAAAAATTTGAAAAGTTCTTGGAAACTGAAAAGTTGAAGAACTTAAGCCATAATAAAAATAATGAAAGTTGAGTTGATTAGTAAAACAACTTTCAGCTCCGTTCCTTTTCGGGGACGAAAAGATTTTAAGTAGGGGAGATTGTAATAACCTGGAAAATCCGAACCAATTTAAAATTTTTATTTTGGAAATTTTGATGTATTTTGAATATTTAAAATGATTTATTTTAAATAATGACGACGAGAAATTTATTTTTAATAGAATTAGAATGTAAATATTTATTTGAATCGATGTTAGAATATAAATATTTATTTTAAATTATAAAACGAATTGAAAATGGCGTGGTAGTTTGAAAATTTGATTTCAAATTTCAAATGAATGTACAGAATTCAAAATAAACCAGATTTTGGCGAAACAAAAAATATTAGAATCTATTTGAAAATATCTTTCCAATGAATCCGAAAAATCAAAACTTCATAGCGGGGATAAAAAGTTATCCCCAGTTGAAAATTCAGAATAGTAAGCTATGGAAAATATAGCCCTGAAAAATAGCGATTTTGCAAACGACCTCCATTTTCGACGAAACCACTTTTGTTGGATCCGAGATGTCAAGTTATTTCTAGATTCCACAATTCATAATTTTATGAATCAGTATGTGAGCGTGGCGAAGGAAAACGTGTTTTGACAGTTTCAGTCAATTTGGATCGACCAAAAAATGGCCATTTTTCAAACAGTCTCCAAATTTGATGAAATTAGTTTTGTTAGAACTGTATCGTCAATACGATGCTAGAAAATATTTTTCGGGAATTTTTAGATTCCGTATGTGGTCCCGGTAAATTGAAATGTGCATTCAAGTTCAATATATAGATTTATATTTTGATTTTGACGGAACCTGATCGAAACAACCAAACTGGCTTACGATACATATCCCATTGTGTTCGAAATGGGGGTAATACGCTAGGGACGACATGGGCCTCGTTTGGGGCTTAAAAGAAAAGTCAACTTTTATTGAAAATTAAATTAAATTAATTAATTATATAAACACTTCACCCCTCAACACTCTCTCTCCCCGTTCATTTGAAACAAAAAAGAAAAAAGAAAAAATGGGAAATCGATGCTTGCTTCAGCCGCCATACCCAGTGCCCTAGCCGCGCCGCCCATGACGGCGATCCCCCCTCTCTGATAGTCGGGCCTCTCTCTCCTAATTTTGAAGCTCTTATCCCCCACATTGAAGGACCCCGAGCCCCCCATTGCCTAAACCCTTAGCCCCGCCTCCGTTCTGCGCTAGTCCCCTCATGCGTCACCTGAGCGCCACCACCACCCCCTTTTGCCACCTGATAGCCCCCTTCTGAATCCGAATTATAAGTTTTCCTTTCTTTTTAGTTTTTTTGTATTTATTTATTCATGAATAGCAATAGAAGAATGAGATTTAAGTTTGGATTTTTAATATCATAAAAATTTGATTTTTATATGTATAACATTACTATGAAATATGAGATTTTTATTTGAAATAAAAATATGATTTTTATATTATAGAAGATATAAATTGTAATAACCCGGAAATCTGAGCCAATTTTTTTTTTTTTTTGGCAATTTTAATGAATTTTGAATATTTAAAATAAATTATTTTAAATAATGATGACAAGAAATTTAATTTGAATAGAATTAGAACGTATATATTTATGTAGATCGTCGTTAGAATATAAAATTTTTATTTTAAATATAAAAGGAATTGAAAATGGCGCGGTAGTTCGAAAATTCGATTTCAAATTTCAAATGAATGTGCAGGATTCAAAATAAATCGGATTTTGGCAAAACAAAAAATATTAGAATCTATTTGAAAATATCTTTCCAATGAATCCGAAAAATCAAAACTTCATAGCGGGAATAAAAAGTTGTGTCCAGTTGAAAATTCAGAATAGTCGCTATGAAATTCTGGCCCTTTAAAATGGTCAATTTTCAAACGGTCTCAGAATTCAACGAAATTAGTTTTATCGGGACTGTATCGTCAATAAGAAGCCAGAAATATTTTTTCTTGAATTTTTAGAGTCCGTATGTGGGTCCAGTAGATTAAAATGTACGTTAAAATCAATATTGACCATTCTATTTATTTATATTTTAATTTTGATGTAAACTAATCGAAACGATCAAATTAGCTCATGATACATATCCCATTGTGTTTGGAATGGGGGTAATTAGCTAGGGACGACGGTCGTTGGGTCTCGTTTGGACTTCGAAATTAAAGTTACTTTTTTTGAATTAATTAAATAATTAAAATAAATAGGTATAAAAGGATTTAACCCTAACTCCTCAACACAGAAAACCGCGACTCCCTCAATTTCAAAACCTGTCGACCTAGGTCAGCCGCTGCTGTTGCCTTGGGACCCCACGCCGCCACCGCACCTCGCCACCTGCATTGCCGGAGCTCCCCTTCGCCACCGCCACCCACTGATAGCCGCCGACCTCCATCCTCCGTCCCCTTTCCTCCTCACACCCAAATAGAAAGGAAATCACTTAAAGCCCCGCCGCCACCCACATCCACGACCACCGTCTGTCAACCCCACCACCCATAACCACCTACGCCCTATCCTGCCCCACCAGCAAATCCAGTGGCCCCCTCGACGTGAAAAACTACGCCTAAGCCTCCCTTTCCACCCAAAACCGATGCCATCGCCGCAATGGGGCCCACGCCGACCATCAGAGCATTGCCATTACAGCTGCCTCCTCCCCCGACAGCCACTCCACCTCCCGCTCGAACCGCGCACCCCTGTAAGCTTCTTTATTTATTTATTTTCTAGGAAATCAGTTATATAAAATATGAAGAAAGGATTTTTATCAATGTATATAAATTATAAAGAAAGGATATTTATTTATATATAGCGAGAATAAAGATTTGATTTTGTCATGAAGTAGTGTATATAAAGATTCGATTTTTATTGTTGAAATGGCGAAGTAAAAACATAATTTTTAGCTACGTAAAAATATGATTTTTATATAGTATAGATAATAAAATATGATTTTTATATAGTATAGATAATAAAAATATGATTTTTATATAGTATAGATAGTAAAAATATGATTTTTATATATGGAGCAATGATATAAAAATATAATTTTTATATACATGAAGTGATATCATAAAAATGCTATTTTTATACATGTAGATATGAAATAAAAATGAGATTTTTAATATAAACTACGTGAAAAAGATCTCGTTAGAAGCACGACGAAGATTTCCTACATATGAAGAGTCGCAGCGTTAGGTTTAGCTCTCGGTGAGAATTTCTCACTTTAATTCTTGTTTTCTAGTTAAAAATATATACTGGGGTGCATAAGCACCCGACACCCGTTGTCCACAGACCATTGAGACGACCCCAAACCCCGTACTGACGGTGGCAAGGGTAATCCGTGGAATATAACACATAAACAGATAACAGCAGAACAGAAATGAATAAATACACCAGATAATGAACAATAGAATATACTGGATAAACGTAATCATCAGAGTTGCACAGTATACAGGGTCATACTTAGTACAAATACAGTTCTTCTATACATATATGTCTACAGCGGAAAAACAAACATAATGTACAATAGGAGCTGAACAGCATAAAAAGAGAAATGATAGAATCCATCTTCAGCTCCAACTATCCAGAGAAAGAGCCAGCTAAACCTGAATACAAGGCTGCCCGTGTAGAAAAAGGGGCACCCGAGTTTGAAAGTGAAACAAACTACGAGTCACTCATGGGACTGGTATGAGAAATCTACTCAACACATTTATAATATGGCTAATCACAGGACCACGCCACTTTCGTGGAACGGGTTTACTCCATTGGATTGCCAGTGCTTTAAAAACAAATCTTTCTTTTAAACATTGCAATGTTTTTTATAAAAATGAAGCCATTTTAAGACTCAGTTCCCATCACACAATGCAACGCAAACCGAAGGATAGAGTTTTACCTTATAATGGCCAAAATATGATTGATACGACTAAAACAAAAGCATTTGATATTATTACTAGTGTTTATATGTTTCAAAAACAATTTGAGTCATAACTATCAATTATAGGTTGCATGGGTACCATATATCATGTCGCCATATATATACACAATCAAAACCGCACAGTCACGTATTTGGAAATTGGATTTCCGTCATGAACCAAGGAAAAAGATAGTCCTTACCGAATTCGAGACAATCTAGCCCATGTCTCAGGGCCCAGACTCAGGTGGGCCCTTGGAGCGATAGGGCCGGTCCACCGATGTGGATTAAAATTCCTGAACACTGCGTTTCTCCGCCCTATGGGGCGTAAACGAGCCAACGAATGGCTCCATCGGTCCCGGATCGACCGATATATCCGAGGCGCCTCGCTATCCATCATCCACATAAGTAAAATGTCGGGCTGTGTAAAAACACCGACACAACTTCTAGCTAGAAAGAAACGCATGCCCTTCCTGAGGTCCTTCTCCCGTTTCTGGTTCATATCGGGGAGTGAGGCTCGCGAATTCACGTTATATACAAAGCGACGCCACACAGGCGGTGCTTTGATCATCACCACAAGACTTTGCTTTTCAACAGAAGCCCTGATCATTTGCCACATAGGCATGCCACACTGGCAATTCATGCCATGCGACTGATGTCCATCGATATACAACCTCTGAGCTCGTGCGTTTCAGAGAAGGGCGTTAAGCAAAAGAAAAATTCTCCGCCGCCAAACAGATGTATATTTAATAGAGATCAATCAACGCAGAATAAAATCCAATGTCAGACACACAGTCCATTTACAAGTCCGTTCTGGGTCTGAACGAAACCGGAGGCACTATATACCTCGCAAACCCATCGACCTCCACGTACGTCTGGACGATCACCACTCATTATCCATATTTCGGGATGCCTCCCAATCAGGACCTCAGTTACCATCCAAACGAGGTGAAGATCTCCGGTCTTCAACCACCGTCTTCTTCTTCGATTTCTTATCGTCGATTCAGTTATTCAGAATGGGATAAACCCGGTCTTTCTGAACAACTCGCGTATATAATAAACAAGTGCAACACTAACATACACACGCATCATTTCAATTCGTCAGTCACTAACCGTCAATCAGTAAGAGAACGATTTCCCAAATATTAACCCCGAAGGCCGAAACCAACATCAGATCAACACCCAGGAAACCATTCGGTTTTGCCAACCTTCAGTTAATTTTTAAATTTCACATCCATATCATTTACAATATTTTACAACGATTTATCGCTATTTTTATTTATTTTAAAATAGCCAATTTATTCAAAACGATGCTTCGGGCCATAACGCGGCCGAGGCGCTGTTTTTCTCCAGATTTGATTTACACATATCTGAAAATGTAACCGTTGGATCTTCACAAAATTTACATCATTAGAAAGACCTTTTCAAAACGAATCCAATGGTTCCAGTTTCGGGAAAATCCGACGGTCGGATCTCCCGGTACAATCGTTTGAAGTTTCGATTTCAAAATACGAACTGCAGCGTCGTTATTCGATTAAATATAATTATATATATATATATAAATATAATCGATTCTGGCGCTGTTTTTCTTCAGATTTGAATTAAACATTCCAGACAATCCAACCGTTGGATTTTTACAAAGTTGGTGCCGTTGGAAAGATATTTCCAAAGCGAACCCAACGGTTGCGGTTTCGGGAAAATCCGATGGTCGGATCTCCCGCACTAATCATTTGAAATCACGATTTCAAAATACGAACTACAGCGTCGTTATTCGATATATTTCAATTCTATATATATATATATATCGATTCTTCGATTTAAAAGCTATATTCTTTTCATACATTTGATAAAAATGATATTTTTATCTAACTGTCTTCTGTTTCAACACTTCACTATATTTAACAATTCATGTATATAATAAAAATGTGATTTTTATTTTAAAACAATTCATTTCAAAACACTATTATTTTATATAGTTCATATAGGTAATAAAAATAGGATTTTTATTATAAAACAATTTCTTTCAAAACAAGATTATTTTATATAGTTCATATAGATGATAAAAATGTGATTTTTATATTTAAAACACGAATACCATTCAACACATGAATTTCTATCCAACGAATGAATATCGACTCAACACATGAAGGCTTTCTATTCAACGAATAAATATAGTTTCAACAAATAAAAATAATTCAAACACATGAATATTATTCAAAATTTCGGCAGCATAACGGCAGGGTAGTTAAAACCGGGACCGTCCCTAGTACGGCTCCTCGCTCTACCTTAAAACCTCGCGGTTTTTGACAATGGGGAATCATGCATCTAGTTCGCACGCAGGCGGCATGTATATTTATTTCATTTCCACAAACTAATCCTATGTGGTTTCAACCAAATATTTCTCAACCGCAAATGGGTATTTTTCAACCACAAACAATTCCAATCAACCATTCGCTATCAATCAATTTTCACACCAATCACAACCAATAAATATCGTCCATGGTTTGTGGACGAGGGGTGTATATATATATATATAGCAATTCACTTCTATTTCACACATATATAATTTTTACAACGCATATATAACTTATACATCGAACGTACAACTTATACAACGCTTATACGTGAGGTGTACAACGCTTATATAACCCATACATCGACCATATAATTTATACATCGTCGTTTTCCATATCGTTTATAAATTAGAAATCTCACCTTGGGTTCCACTCCACCAAAAATAGCAGAAGGCTCAGAAAAATATGCGGTCTCTTCTAAAATGTAGAAGACGTCCACACGGTCACGATGTTTCCTGTTTCATCGAATTTCGTCAAGAAACAAAAAAGATATGATTTTTACAGTGAAATCAAAAATGGTAGCGCTTTAAACTGCTATAGAATAGTTTTAATATAATTTACACCTTACCTCCACTGTTTTGTTCGAAACTAGGTTTCGATCTCTCGCGAAATCCGTTGCGTTAGGGGCTGATCGGGGTTGACCACGACCTCCGCCTACGAGAGGGCTTCCCGACGAGGTGGGTCTTGCTCAGCTCGAGCTCCAGGTGGCGACGGAATAACGTTCGACGTCCTCGAAGTTTGCGAGCTCTTTTCTCGACAAAGACCAGGCGAGGGAGGTCGAAACAAGGATGGATTGGAAGAGGGAGGAAGGATCTTCAAAAAGTTCAATTGGAGGGGGTGGCGAAAACGCATGTGGCGGCGGCGATCGGGCTGGGAAGCTTCGACTGTGTTTCCGTCGTTCGTCGAGGAGAGAGAAAGAATTTTTTTTATATAAAAATTATGATTGGCCGGTGGGTTTTAAAGGGGTTTTCTGACACGACCACCATTCTAAACCCAACGACTGTCGTCCATAGTGTTTTACCCCCATTCTGAACACAATAGGATATGTTTCGTAGGCCCATTCGACTATTTCAGCCAGTTTTCCTTCAAATTAAAATATAGAATATTCAATATTTTATTTGAACATACATTTCAATTTGCCAGGGCCACAAACTGATTCGAAAAATTCCAGAAAAATAAATCTAGCTATGTTTTGACGATACGGTCCCAACAAAACTAGTTTCGTCGAATTCTGAGACTGTTTGCAAAAAGGCCCATTTCTGGTCGATCCAATTTAACTGTAATTGACCAAAACACGTTTTCTTTTGCCACGCTCACATACTAGCTTCAAAAATTATGAAATTTGAAACCTAGCAATAACTTCGCATCCCGGATACAACAAAAGTGATTTCGTCGAATTCCGAGGTCGTTTGCAAAATGGCCAATTTCACGGGTTATATAATTTCCATAGCGACCTTTCTGAAAATTCATTTGGCCATAACTTTTGCATTCTGCTATGAAACTTCGATTTTTCAGATTCGTTGGAAAGGTATTCACTAACAGATTTAAATATTTTTGGTTTCACTCAAATCCGTTTTGTTTTGCACCCGGTACAGTCAGTCAAAGTTTGAATTCAAATTTTGAAACTACCGCGCCATTTTAGGCCTTGTTTATAACTCAAAGTGATTATATTTATTTTCAAACGTCGATTCAAACTCACTTTTCATTGCTACTATTTAAAATATTTATTTAAAATATTTAAAATCCATTATTTTAGCCAATTTAAAATTTTTAAATTGGTTCAGATTTTTTGGGTCGTTACAATCTCCCCCACTTAAAACTTTTCGTTCTGAAAAGGAACAAAGTCGAAAGTGGTTTGATTAATCAACTCTACGTTCGATCTGGCTTCCATTCTCCAACTTTTCAGTTTCTGAGGATTTTCAAATTCTTCAAAAATATGGCTAACACCCGGAATTTTCGAAAAATTTCGCCATAACCTCCTTTGTACGGGGAGAGGTTTGGAAATTTATTGGGCCGTATTAGGTACCCAATAAATCCTAAGAAGCATACACATATTTATAGTGATATATTCTGGTGTTTATAGGGGAGCGTGTATTGATAATAACTCCAGAGAATAAATTCTCGTCACCCTGTCAAAGCCTAAGGGAGTGTGTATTTTAAATGCTCCAGAGGATAAATCCTCGTCACCTCGTCCCGTGTGGGAAATAAATAGTCCATGTGACGTATCTAATAACTAGAGAGACGTGGTTATTGTCAACTCCAGACCCGTGTGGGTTTTTTATTAATCTGGCAATTTTATCATTACAATTTAAATAGTCCATATCAGTCATCAGTTCAACCTGTAAAATATAGTCATCGCCATACAAGCCTCTCGCTCGTATGGTAAATCTTCCACCTCGTCACACAAGCTCCAAATGCTTATGTGGTATATGATGAAGTATGTCTATCTTCAGAAGTATGCCATGTAATGTAGTTCAAAATTAATTGTTACTATCCTTTGGCGACGTTTATTATTTCACACAGAACAACCAGCACTCCGCATCCAATGGCATTCACAGGAGTTGATATAATAATATTTTGCATCCAACTCATTAAGGTTTACCTATTTGTCGGGCACGCAAATAAAATCTTTACTCAACAGCTATCCAATTACCTGTTCAAACATATATAATGCACAAGTATATATATTTCTATCTATTTTTAAATCAGTTCAATGTGTGATTTAAATAAACAGATTCTACCATTATTCTATTGTTGATTAAATTAACTATTGTTTCAATAATTCAATTAATCAAATTTACTATCACACAACACAAACAACAATCAAATTGTTTTTAACTTTTCAAAATCATACAAATCAATTCCTATATTCTTTTAAAATCATTTAGACTATAGAATTAAAAGTGCACATCCATGGAAAGAAAATAACAACATAGTAGAGAACTAATTGGTAATGTAAAGTATGGTAAATGTACCTTGCACCAGAGTCAATCAGAGATATCCACTCGGCATCTAGGATAGGCTTTCTGAATGCTCTCCTCAATTTCCCAAGTGCAATCTCGCGGATCTCCACTCCATTGCACTTTGACTAAGTGAACCTTCTTATTCCTCAGCTCTTTGGTTTCTTTGCCGATGATCTTTAGCGGCTCTCTTCTCACAGCTAATTCTGGAGTAATTTCAATATCCTGTTGAGCTGCTTCTTCCACGATCAAGTCTGGATCATGAACGTGCTTTCGAAGTTGAGATATGTGAAATACATCATGAACTCCAGGCAACCAATCAGGCAATTTAACCTTATAAGCGAGAGTTCCGACCCGTTCCAGAATAGGAAACAGACTAATGAATTTGGGCGCCAACTTTCTAATTTTACCGAACCGGATAACTCCTCTAATCGGCGATACTTTCAAATATACGTAGTCGCCAACAACAAAGGATATATCTCTTCTTCTCCTATCGGCATAGCTCTTTTGTCGGCTTTGAGCGGCGAGTAATCGTTTCTTGATAAAATCGAATTTGTCGGCATCTTCTCGAATCATATCAGGCCCTAACAGAAGTCTATTTCCGGGTTCGACCCAACAAGCAGGAGATCGGCACGGTCTACCATACAAGGCTTCGAATGGCGACATTTTCAGACTCGCCTGGTAGCTGTTGTTATATGAGAATTCAGCCAAATGCAGATGGTCTTCCCATGATCCACCGAAATCTAGAACACAAGCCCGCAATAGATCTTCTAGTATATGGTTAACCCTCTCAGTTTGACCATCTGTCTGAGGATGATAAGCGGTGCTCAAGTTCAACTTCGTTCCCAGTTCGACTTGAAATGCCTCCCAGAATTTGCTAGTAAATATTGTATCTCTATCACTAACTATACTGAGCGGTACTCCATGTAGTCTAACAATTTCCTTGAAGTATATCTGTGCCAGACTCTGAGCAATTCTGTTTGATCTGACAGGTATGAAATGGGCGGTCTTCGTGAAGCAATCTACGATCACCCAAATACTGTCATTTCCTTTTCTGGTTCTGGGCAAACCATCTATGAAGTCCATGGAAATATACTCCCACTTCCAACCAGGAACGTCCAGCAGTTGTAACAATCCAGCCAGTTTCTGTTGGTCGCTTTTGACTAGATGGCAAGTAGGGCATCGGCTAACATATAAAGAAATGTCCCTCTTCATCGACTTCCACCAGAAAGTGCGTTTGATGTCATTATACATTTTGCTTACTCCCAGATGGATACTGAGTTTTGACTTGTGGCATTCATCCAGTACTTCCTTTCGGAGCTCAGCAATGTTAGGAACACAGATTCGACCTTTTAGCCTTAGAATCCCATCATTATCAACCTGAAAACTCGAGGGTTCGCCTTGTTGAATTATCTCTCTAATCTTCTGAATGAAGTGATCATCCTTCTGAAGAGCAGATATTTTATCTATCAATGAAGTCGTGATAATAAAACTGTCGATCATTTCATTCTTTCGGCTTAACGCATCTGCCACGACATTGGCTTTCCCTGGAGTGTATATAATTTCAAAATCGTATGCTGCAAGAAACTCCAGCCAATGTTGCTGCCTCATATTCAAGTATTTCTGGGTGAACAGGTACTTTAACGATTGGTGATCTGTAAACAGTTCAAATCTCTCACCCAGGAGATAGTGTCTCCAGATTTTCAAGGCGAATACTATAGCCAATAACTCAAGATCATGAGTTACATAGTTTCTCTCGTGTGGCTTCAGCTAACGGCTAGCATAAGCAATCACTTAGCCCCTTTGCATTAATACTGCGCCAAGACCTTCTCTAGAAGAATCAGTCCAGACTTTTAAATCCTGATTGCCATCGATGATGGTTAACACTGGAGCTGTTGTTAATCTTAACTTTAGCTCTTCAAAAGCCTCCTCACTTTCTAGAGTCCATTTGAATTTCGCGTGCTTCTTTGTGAGCTTCGTTAAGTGACCAGATATCTTCGAAAAGTTTTTAACGAACTTCCGGTAATAACTAGCCAATCCGAGAAAACTGCGGACTTCCGTAGGGGTACTGGGCTATTTGCAATTCTGAATAGCTGTGATTCTACTTGGATCCACAGCAATTCCTTCTTTTGATACGACGTGGCCTAGAAATTTCACTTTATCCTTCCAGAATATACATTTGGATAGTTTGGCTTTTAATACATTCCTTCTGAGGATTTCCAGAACCTGTTCCAAATGCTTTTCATGTTCGGCCTTTGATTTAGAGAAGATTAGAATATCGTCAATAAAAACCAGTACAAATTTATTCAAAACCCCTCTGAACACTCTATTCATCAGATCGACGAAGTAAGCTGGAGCGTTACACAAGCCGAACGACATTACTAACCACTCGTAGAATAAGTCGGGACCTCTGAATGCTGTCATTGTAACACACTCTTCGGCAATTTGAAGTTGATGGAAGCCTGTAGCTAGGTCCATTCTTGAGAATACTTGTGCTCCATTCAGACGATCCAATAAATCATCAATTCGCGGCAATGGATATTTATTCTTTATATATGGTCTGCTTGTTCAGATCACGATAATCCACACATAGCCGTGGAGTACCATCAGATTTTGGGACAAATACCACTGTTGCTCCCCAATCAGAGAAACTAGGCCTGATCAGATCCTTCCATACAAGCTGTCATGTTTGATTGTCTAATTCCTCTTTCTCTTTCAAGGACATTCTTCGAATAGCGCGAACTACCGGCCTTGCATTAGGAATCAAAGCGATCTTGAAATCTATTTCTCTCTGCGGAGGTAGGCGAACAACTTCTTCAAACACATCCGCATAATTCTTGACGATAGGAATGTCTTTGATGAGGTCAGGAATATTCTCTGTGACTTCAGGGATATTTTCTATTTGGGCTGGAGAAACATCCAAAGCTGCCCAGAAGTCCTTCCTATTTGAAGTCGGGCCTTCACATGGTATGGTTATATAATTCCCTTATTGGGCCTTTGCCTTAACAACTCTCTCGGCGCATCTAACCTCTGCTTCATATTTGGTTAGCCAATCCAATCCCAGAATAAGATCGAATTCATTAAAATTCATGACGATAGAGATAGTAGGGAATTTATAGCAGGAAAAAGAGACAGGTACTGCACAAACCCAACTGAGATTGATGGAGCCCCCAACTGGATTTTGGACAGTCATTGGCTCTTTGAGCTTTTTCAATTTCAAATCCAACTTCTTGACTGCACTCTTTGCAATAAAGCTTCGTGACGCGCCTGTATCAAACAGTACTTTAACTGGAATGTTCTTAACATTGAGCGTGCCTTCTAAAACATCAGACCTTTCCTGAGCAGACGAAGATGTAGGCACTTATGCCACTTCATTTACTTGCACTGCTTCAGGTTTTATGAACAGCGGGCAATTTTTCGCAATATGACCGGTCTGGTGGCACTTATGGCATCCTGTAGTAACCCGGATTTTGAGCGACTTTGGTTATCGACGTAAGCTCGACGTCGATAACCAAAACATCGAAAAATCCCGGTAATTAATGAAAGAAATTAGAATGTGAGAATAGATAAGATAGAACTTATAGAATAGAAGAAGAAGAAGAACATCATCATCAGAGTAAACACGAATCTCACAGCGGAATGAATAAAATATAACATAACATATCTTTGAAATAACATCAGTATATGTATACAATAACACTTATCAGAGTACAACACTTACAACAACAGCGGAAATAATAATAGCTATAGAATTCTGAAGCCTCCTGCTCCAAGCTCTCCAAGTGTATCTGTAAAATCCCGACTACTTGACTGCCCGTACAAATTTAGGCACCCAAGAGTTTAGGGAAAACAACAAAATAAACTCCGGGTCAGTCATGGGACTGGTGTGAATAAACTCAAATCATTTAAACAGGTATATGATATCTCATAAGACCACGCCGTGAATACGGAACGGGTTTTTCCCTCATGAGAATCCAAATAACTTTTCAAAGCAATATCCTTTTGATATTATAATAATGTCTAAGTACAAATAAATATCAATCTAGCAGAAACGCTTGCATCTCACGTTACTACATATATAGTATACAATCAAAAATCGCAAGCACGTATTGGATGATTGGATTTCCAACTATGACAAGGTATGGAACCACCTTCCGATCAGTGTACTCTAGGAACGATACACTGGAGTTCAACAAGAACATCTTGCAACTCAGCCACACATGACCGACCACTCATTTCGCTTGAGTGTATCGAATGTACATCACCAACGGTTGGGATCAGCAACCGTTCCCGTATATATATGGGATAGCATTGATAGATTTAAGAAACAAATGAATATTCACTAGATAGGTGATTATACACCCTACTTCGGTGCGACCGACTTAGCCATGCTGCCTGCCCGATTTCTGTTATTTACTGGTTGATGAGGCTAGAAGCTACGCTTTATCATTACATCAGATTCACTTCAAATGCTACATTGTCAAATCCATCAGAATCACTAATTGACGTCTACAACCATACATTACGTGTCAGCTAAAAGAAGTTTCCTTCTCCGCTTCCACTCTTGGTATAGTTGAAAAAAATCAATGTACGTGACCGTCTGGAAATACTCTGTCATACATCCATCTTCATTCACTTAGAACGTCACATCGTCATACCCGCCAAATCACAAATTGACTTATCCAAAAATAACACGGGTATACAGCTAAGAGAAACGAATTCCTCCGCCACCAAACGTGAATACGTTTGAACATATCAACTTACGCGATCCATTGGATATACTCTGTCAGACCTTCGTCCATACAAGTTGTCCTGGGACTGGACAAACCGAAGGCACTATTCTGTAAATAGGATAGCCTTGCATTTTACTTCGTCTTCAATTATCTTTGGCATATATGATTCGCGACGCTTTTGCCAATACAGAGTGGTTCTATGGATAATAATCCAACCGGTCTCTCCATATTAACAACGTTAAAATGGTCAAAACTTCGATAGTCGGTGATTTAACCATCAAAGAAAAACAAGTGTGCAAACAATGATATTATTCCCAAATGGAAATTATATCGAACAAACATCATTTAACATTAATCTCTTTAGTTCATTTATTTACTTATCTCCTGTTTCCCTATATTCTAAATTCTTATTTTCTTTTTTTTCAGAAAACATTTCCGATTCTCGTTTGGAAAACATTTCCAAAACTCCTTTATGATCAAACCTTACCATTTCTTAGTTAAGAAGGAAGTCACTCAAGTTGGGGTATAATTACCTCTCAGACCTTAACTGAACAACGTTATAACTTCGAAATGGTCAAAGTTTATCTTTTAATCTTTAACAACTTCTTTACGCCTTTCTCGGATTCAATTTTACTAATCCATTTCTATATTTAAAACATTGGTTATAACGATAACGTTATAATCCCTACTTTCGAATTATCTAACTTAAATTATAACTTCTATTCTTATTAGTGAATAATTAACCTAACATTTATTTATTTATAAATAAATAAATCTCTATTTAAACACCGGAAAGTATAAGTACTTTCCCGAATTCCATATAATCGAATTTGCCGATTAACTCTCTTCGAGAAATCTCTATTTGATTAACTCTTCTTCGAATAACCTATATTCGATTAACTTCTTCTCGAATAAACGATATTCGATAATCTCTCTTCGAACAACTAATATTCGATAACTCTTCCTTTTCAAATATCTCATATTTGAAAATCTCACTTCGATTAAACTAAAATCGATAACTCCCTTCGATGAAACTAACATCGATATTTAACTCGACGAACTTAACTCGACTAACTTAACTTACTTGGTTCGACCAATTCGATTCAATTAACTAGGCTCGACTAACTTGGTTTATTTAACTCAACTTGATTTACTCCTATCGAATAACTAATATTCGATTTAACTCCATTTAACTCTATTCGAATAACTACTATTCGATTAACTCTATTCAACTCTATTCGAATAACTATATTCGACTAACTCTATTTAACTCCATTCGAACAACTACTATTCGACAACTCTATTTAACTCCATTCGAACAACTACTATTCGACAACTCTATTTAACTCCATTCGCTTGACTCTAGATCGCAGCGATCACAATGGTTACGCCTGATTCCCTCAGGAAACATCCGACCGCCTTAGGCTATTTGCAGCCCTGTGAATTACGCTAGCAGTCGTGCTAAATGGCATATTATTTGGATTAACTCTAACTGATTAACTCTATTGGTTTAACTCTAACTGATTACTCTAATTGGTTAACTCTAACTGATTACTCTAACCGATTAATTCTAACTGATTAACTCTAACTGGTTAACTCAAATCGATTAATTCTAACTGATTAACTCTATTTGACTAACTCGACTCGACTAACCCCTTTCGAATAACATATTCGATTAACTAACTTCGAATACCATATTCGATTAACTAACTTTGAATACCATATTCGATTAACTAACTTCGAATACCATATTCGATTAACTAACTTCGAATACCATATTCGATTAACTAACTTCGAATACCATATTCGATTTCTCCTTTCGAATGTCTATATTCGATTAACTAACTTCGAATACCATATTCGATTTCTCCTTTGAATACCATATTCGATTTACTTTATTCACTTTATAAAGATTTCCTTTTTAACAACGTTTTATTCATTGGAAAAGATTTACTTTTAAATAACGTTTCTACCCTTTTAAAATGATTTCCCTTTTTATAATGTTTCCTTTCCAATTCTATTTGTAAATGGTTTACAAATACTTCCTTTTCAAATTTATTCTTGAAATATTCTAACTCCTTAAATTCCCGGGAAAATTCGCCATAACCTCCTTTGTATCGGGAGCATCGGGAAAATCCCCAAACCCGCCACACAGGCCTTTCCATTCAAAAAGAAATGCTTTGAATTTATTTCCTTTTCAAATATCTCCTATTTATAAATATTCCAATTTATAAACATTTCTTATTTATAAATATTCCACTTTATAAATATATCTTATTTATAAATATCCCATTTTATAATTATGCTATTTTCAATATCACTTTGAAAATTCCCTTATCAACATTTCGATATGTTATGGTATTCAATCATATCAAATCACGATGTTCAATATCGTCCAAGCACATATAATCGCCCACAGATTTTATATCACATCATATAACAATATATGAAAAACAATAAAATAACTGTTGAGGAATCCAGTCGGATTCCTCCAACCTGTTTCCCTGCATCCACAGATGTTACACAGTATAATATACATCAATTTCATCCCAACATGAAATATACTGATAATCAGAATCCATATTTGATTGACGGTTTTCTATATATAACTATATCTACGTTTTCAATCAAATCTATTTAACAGTCCAATTTAACAGTCCAATTTAACAATCAATACACAGCAATCAATCATTAAAAATAAAGTACAGTTTATACAAATATAAACTGAACAGAGTTAGTGAGATTTACTCACAGTTGCGCGTTAACCGAAAAATATCGGTTTACGTTCGATGATTTGAATCGGACAATTTATTTTGCCATAAATTGTAACGAGCTCGGATTCACCCCCAGTCAGTCTCATTGTGTTGCTTCCGTCCATACGATCCCAACGTGACTGACCGTTCGAATTTCTGTTTCCGTATGTGAAAGATATTCAGTTCATAAGTTACTATAGTATTTAAAATAAAATTAACTAAAACTTTGTTTAAATTTTCTTACATTGGGCCTCCACAAAAAATCCGGCCCATACCCCTTTTATTTCCACGAAGCCCACTTCCCTCCTATACTTCTTCTTCCTCCTGCTAACTACCCGAACGCAAATCCTCCCAAAGCTCCAGACTTCAGAAAATCAAAGCCCCTCCACCAATATATTTAAATTCAAACTAACGCCACTATAATTCCTCACTCACTCTCCTCTTCACGTTGGTACCCCAAATACCCGACTCGGCCACCACTTTCAAAATCCGTCGAACAGTGGCTCCTACGCTGGAGCAGACATCGCATGACCCCAATTGTGACGGAAACCCACGAAACTCCTCAAACGAGTGCCATTTCCTCTCATAACCCCAAAAGAAGACTCGAATTCAAGCATTGAAACCAAAATACCGAGATTTGCCTAAACCTAGTCTCACGTGAAAAATCTGAGAACCCAACAGTGAGCGTCGAACCCCCAATAACCCATATAGATGCGTAGAGATTTAATCCATGAACCCAAATATACTTGAGTTCAAATTTATAGAATTTGTTTTGATATCCTTTTGATTTTCTTTGCTTGGAGGAATTTTACTGGAAGAAGGAAAAAGAAGAACGGCGGTAGAAAGGAGTTGTTGACCAGAGAAAGAGAAGTGAATTAGGTTAGAAAAGGTTAAAGGGTTTTTATAGGAAGTTTTTTTTTTAATATTTTTATATTCATTTTATATTGAATCGTTAGTTCAATTCGTCCTTTAAAAATTCCTATGACCACACACGATACCCAAAAATCACGAAAATGGACATGCAGCTACAGCTCGACATTACGGTCCCAACGAAACTGGTTTCATCGAATTTCGACTTCGTATGCTCACGCAGCGTATTTTTAACTGTCAAAATACTGACTGTTTCTCACTCTAAAAATCCGTACGGTCACACAGGGACTCTAAAAATCACGAAAACTGTAACCTAGCAATAATTTGACATTACGGATCCAACGGAACTGGTTTCGTTGAATTCCGACTTCGTTTGCAAAACTGGCTATTTTTCGACCCTTGAAAAATCCATTTAAATATATAAATATATTTAAATAAATTAAATTAAATATAAATAAATTTATATTATCGTATATATTCACAGTTGATGTCGTACGGCTCCAGAATATCCTGCCAGAATTTATGACTTGATTTCCAGAATTCCGATTTGATCGATATTCAGTTCGTATCGAAAAATCGATTTATAACGTATATAAAGCGTCGCAAATTATAAAAGAATTCCACAGCGACTTTTCTGAAATTTGATTTGGACGTAAATCAAAACCTACACGACGAAATCCAGATTTTTCTCTTCCATTAGAAAAATATACTCCACCAGCTCCATGCATTTCTTGTTTCACTGAAATCCGGCTTAAAACGAATCCTGTACATTCAGTTGAAGTTTGAATCGCCAAATAGCGAACTGCCGCGTCGTTTCAGGCTCTATTTTAATTATATTAAAATTCTACGTTCAAACTGACGTCGATTGAATATATTCGTCAATATAATTCAACTCTAAGCTGAATTACATCTTAGGGATGACCCAGTTCACAGAATATTGTGATTTCCAATATTTTTGATTATTTTGACATTATAATATATTTTATTATATTATAATTATTAATTAAATATTCAATATTATTTAATTCACGTTCTCGATATCGATAAATCGATATTTAATAATTAAATAAATAAATTATTCAAAAGCTAAAAATGCGGGTCACTACAATCTTCCCCCCTTAATAAAATTTCGTCCTCGAAATTGCTAAGCTAGGGGATGACCCTATCTTCTGGGTAAAAATTTATCTGTTTACCTCTTGTCTCCGGTTTCAACTGAACCAAATAATATCGACTAAAATATTAATTTATTCCGACAAACTAAATTTTCAAAAATTCTGAAAATTTTCTAACACCTTAACTTTTCGAAAATTTTTGCCAGCACCTCCTTTGTACTGGTCAATATTTCAAACTCCAACTCGCCTCTCTGGGCCTTCTTTAACCCAAAAGAAAATCAAACAGCCAAGCGGCTTGCCAATTCGGCTCATAAATCTCATATCCATATATAATATAAACTGGTACCTTTTTGTCGGGAATATCAACTCTATCACTTCCATATGCTATCAACTCAGCATATACCAGTGTTATTTCCATCAAATTTCAATCAGTTCATATCCTCAAAACCAAATCGAATTTCATTCGAACCCGAATATCAAATTCCAAATTATTGACTTATCAATTTGGTTCCATTCTAGATTATTCTCTAATCCAATTCAATTCTATTTAACTCAGTTCAAGTTAATATTTCAATTTATTTCTACTATCTTATCCTATTTAACTTCATTAGTTAAATTTTAATTCCAGAACTTAAATTCCTGGGTCTATTTCAAATCAATTTGAAATCGTAATATCAATTCAAAACATTTGAATTTCTAAACCACTTGTTTTCTCAAAACAATTCAAATCAAAATCTTTGGTAGTAATCCGTCACTTATAACTCGAAAATGAACACTGATGATGTCTAGATTCATCATCAGAATCTATTTTCCAGCTATCAAGTGAGTTCAATACTATATCACCTTCAGTTTGAAAAACGTTTTCAAAATCTCCTAGGAACTTAAAATTTCTTTATTTTAATTCCAATCTGATTTAAATACAGATTTTTCTTCATTTTATTTCATATACTTTACTTATATGAATTATGATTAGTCATTTATAATCATTTTACCTTTTTATAATCTTACTCGATTATAATAACAACCAACACAACCAATATACAAAATATATTCGGGTAAAATTATTCCATTTACCCTCTTTCAAAACATACCATGACGGTTCATCGTATTCAAGTGTTTATTTACTCCTACTGATACAGTGGATCAAACTGATCGACCAGAATTCATAAGCAACTCAGCCAATGAATCTCCACAATATAAAACTATTTTATATTAACTAACAAATACGTTCACTCGTATATACACACTCAAACTCAGTCTAGGATATTACTAATCCCATCTCTACTGAATCACGCCACAGAGCCAAGGTAATAACTAAACCAATGCTCTGATACCAACTGTAGTAACCTGGATTTTGAGCGACTTTGGTTATCGACGTAAGCTCGACGTCGATAACCAAAACATCGAAAAATCCCGGTAATTAATGAAAGAAATTAGAAGGTGAGAATAGATAAGATAGAACTTATAGAATAGAAGAAGAAGAAGAACATCATCATCAGAGTAAACACGAATCTCACAGCGGAATGAATAAAATATAACATAACATATCTTTGAAATAACATCAGTATATGTATACAATAACACTTATCAGAGTACAACACTTACAACAACAGCGGAAATAATAATAGCTATAGAATTCTGAAGCCTCCTGCTCCAAGCTCTCCAAGTGTATCTGTAAAATCCCGACTACTTGACTGCCCGTACAAATTTAGGCACCCAAGAGTTTAGGGAAAACAACAAAATAAACTCCGGGTCAGTCATGGGACTGGTGTGAATAAACTCAAATCATTTAAACAGGTATATGATATCTCATAAGACCACGCCGTGAATACGGAACGGGTTTTTCCCTCATGAGAATCCAAATAACTTTTCAAAGCAATATCCTTCTGATATTATAATAATGTCTAAGTACAAATAAATATCAATCTAGCAGAAACGCTTGCATCTCACGTTACTACATATATAGTATACAATCAAAAATCGCAAGCACGTATTGGATGATTGGATTTCCAACTATGACAAGGTATGGAACCACCTTCCGATCAGTGTACTCTAGGAACGATACACTGGAGTTCAACAAGAACATCTTGCAACTCAGCCACACATGACCGACCACTCATTTCGCTTGAGTGTATCGAATGTACATCACCAACGGTTGGGATCAGCAACCGTTCCCGTATATATATGGGACAGCATTGATAGATTTAAGAAACAAATGAATATTCACTAGATAGGTGATTATACACCCTACTTCGGTGCGACCGACTTAGCCATGCTGCCTGCCCGATTTCTGTCATTTACTGGTTGATGAGGCTAGAAGCTACGCTTTATCATTACATCAGATTCACTTCAACTGCTACGTTGTCAAATCCATCAGAATCACTAATTGACGTCTACAACCATACATTACGTGTCAGCTAAAAGAAGTTTCCTTCTCCGCTTCCACTCTTGGTATAGTTGAAAAAAATCAATGTACGTGACCGTCTGGAAATACTCTGTCATACATCCATCTTCATTCACTTAGAACGTCACATCGTCATACCCGCCAAATCACAAATTGACTTATCCAAAAATAACACGGGTATACAGCTAAGAGAAACGAATTCCTCCGCCACCAAACGTGAATACGTTTGAACATATCAACTTACGCGATCCATTGGATATACTCTGTCAGACCTTCGTCCATACAAGTTGTCCTGGGACTGGACAAACCGAAGGCACTATTCTGTAAACAGGATAGCCTTGCATTTTACTTCGTCTTCAATTATCTTTGGCATATATGATTCGCGACGCTTATGCCAATACAGAGTGGTTCTATGGATAATAATCCAACCGGTCTCTCCATATTAACAACGTTAAAATGGTCAAAACTTCGATAGTCGGTGATTTAACCATCAAAGAAAAACAAGTGTGCAAACAATGATATTATTCCCAGATGGAAATTATATCGAACAAACATCATTTAACATTAATCTCTTTAGTTCATTTATTTACTTATCTCCTGTTTCCCTATATTCTAAATTCTTATTTTCTTTTTTTTCAGAAAACATTTCCGATTCTCGTTTGGAAAACATTTCCAAAACTCCTTTACGATCAAACCTTACCATTTCTTAGTTAAGAAGGAAGTCACTCAAGTTGGGGTATAATTACCTCTCAGACCTTAACTGAACAACGTTATAACTTCGAAATGGTCAAAGTTTATCTTTTAATCTTTAACAACTTCTTTACGCCTTTCTCGGATTCAATTTTACTAATCCATTTCTATATTTAAAACATTGGTTATAACGATAACGTTATAATCCCTACTTTCGAATTATCTAACTTAAATTATAACTTCTATTCTTATTAGTGAATAATTAACCTAACATTTATTTATTTATAAATAAATAAATCTCTATTTAAACACTGGAAAGTATAAGTACTTTCCCGAATTCCATATAATCGAATTTGCCGATTAACTCTCTTCGAGAAATCTCTATTTGATTAACTCTTCTTCGAATAACCTATATTCGATTAACTTCTTCTCGAATAAACGATATTCGATAATCTCTCTTCGAACAACTAATATTCGATAACTCTTCCTTTTCAAATATCTCATATTTGAAAATCTCACTTCGATTAAACTAAAATCGATAACTCCCTTCGATGAAACTAACATCGATATTTAACTCGACGAACTTAACTCGACTAACTTAACTTACTTGGTTCGACCAATTCGATTCAATTAACTAGGCTCGACTAACTTGGTTTATTTAACTCAACTTGATTTACTCCTATCGAATAACTAATATTCGATTTAACTCCATTTAACTCTATTCGAATAACTACTATTCGATTAACTCTATTCAACTCTATTCGAATAACTATATTCGACTAACTCTATTTAACTCCATTCGAACAACTACTATTCGACAACTCTATTTAACTCCATTCGAACAACTACTATTCGACAACTCTATTTAACTCCATTCGCTTGACTCTAGATCGCAGCGATCACAATGGTTACGCCTGATTCCCTCAGGAAACATCCGACCGCCTTAGGCTATTTGCAGCCCTGCGAATTACGCTAGCAGTCGTGCTAAATGGCATATTATTTGGATTAACTCTAACTGATTAACTCTATTGGTTTAACTCTAACTGATTACTCTAATTGGTTAACTCTAACTGATTACTCTAACCGATTAATTCTAACTGATTAACTCTAACTGGTTAACTCAAATCGATTAATTCTAACTGATTAACTCTATTTGACTAACTCGACTCGACTAACCCCTTTCGAATAACATATTCGATTAACTAACTTCGAATACCATATTCGATTAACTAACTTTGAATACCATATTCGATTAACTAACTTCGAATACCATATTCGATTAACTAACTTCGAATACCATATTCGATTAACTAACTTCGAATACCATATTCGATTTCTCCTTTCGAATGTCTATATTCGATTAACTAACTTCGAATACCATATTCGATTTCTCCTTTGAATACCATATTCGATTTACTTTATTCACTTTATAAAGATTTCCTTTTTAACAACGTTTTATTCATTGGAAAAGATTTACTTTTAAATAACGTTTCTACCCTTTTAAAATGATTTCCCTTTTTATAATGTTTCCTTTCCAATTCTATTTGTAAATGGTTTACAAATACTTCCTTTTCAAATTTATTCTTGAAATATTCTAACTCCTTAAATTCCCGGGAAAATTCGCCATAACCTCCTTTGTATCGGGAGCATCGGGAAAATCCCCAAACCCGCCACACAGGCCTTTCCATTCAAAAAGAAATGCTTTGAATTTATTTCCTTTTCAAATATCTCCTATTTATAAATATTCCAATTTATAAACATTTCTTATTTATAAATATTCCACTTTATAAATATATCTTATTTATAAATATCCCATTTTATAATTATGCTATTTTCAATATCACTTTGAAAATTCCCTTATCAACATTTCGATATGTTATGGTATTCAATCATATCAAATCACGATGTTCAATATCATCCAAGCACATATAATCGCCCACAGATTTTATATCACATCATATAACAATATATGAAAAACAATAAAATAACTGTTGAGGAATCCAGTCGGATTCCTCCAACCTGTTTCCCTGCATCCACAGATGTTACACAGTATAATATACATCAATTTCATCCCAACATGAAATATACTGATAATCAGAATCCATATTTGATTGACGGTTTTCTATATATAACTATATCTACGTTTTCAATCAAATCTATTTAACAGTCCAATTTAACAGTCCAATTTAACAATCAATACACAGCAATCAATCATTAAAAATAAAGTACAGTTTATACAAATATAAACTGAACAGAGTTAGTGAGATTTACTCACAGTTGCGCGTTAACCGAAAAATATCGGTTTACGTTCGATGATTTGAATCGGACAATTTATTTTGCCATAAATTGTAACGAGCTCGGATTCACCCCCAGTCAGTCTCATTGTGTTGCTTCCGTCCATACGATCCCAACGTGACTGACCGTTCGAATTTCTGTTTCCGTATGTGAAAGATATTCAGTTCATAAGTTACTATAGTATTTAAAATAAAATTAACTAAAACTTTGTTTAAATTTTCTTACATTGGGCCTCCACAAAAAATCCGGCCCATACCCCTTTTATTTCCACGAAGCCCACTTCCCTCCTATACTTCTTCTTCCTCCTGCTAACTACCCGAACGCAAATCCTCCCAAAGCTCCAGACTTCAGAAAATCAAAGCCCCTCCACCAATATATTTAAATTCAAACTAACGCCACTATAATTCCTCACTCACTCTCCTCTTCACGTTGGTACCCCAAATACCCGACTCGGCCACCACTTTCAAAATCCGTCGAACAGTGGCTCCTACGCTGGAGCAGACATCGCATGACCCCAATTGTGACGGAAACCCACGAAACTCCTCAAACGAGTGCCATTTCCTCTCATAACCCCAAAAGAAGACTCGAATTCAAGCATTGAAACCAAAATACCGAGATTTGCCTAAACCTAGTCTCACGTGAAAAATCTGAGAACCCAACAGTGAGCGTCGAACCCCCAATAACCCATATAGATGCGTAGAGATTTAATCCATGAACCCAAATATACTTGAGTTCAAATTTATAGAATTTGTTTTGATATCCTTTTGATTTTCTTTGCTTGGAGGAATTTTACTGGAAGAAGGAAAAAGAAGAACGGCGGTAGAAAGGAGTTGTTGACCAGAGAAAGAGAAGTGAATTAGGTTAGAAAAGGTTAAAGGGTTTTTATAGGAAGTTTTTTTTTAATATTTTTATATTCATTTTATATTGAATCGTTAGTTCAATTCGTCCTTTAAAAATTCCTATGACCACACACGATACCCAAAAATCACGAAAATGGACATGCAGCTACAACTCGACATTACGGTCCCAACGAAACTGGTTTCATCGAATTCCGACTTCGTATGCTCACGCAGCGTATTTTTAACTGTCAAAATACTGACTGTTTCTCACTCTAAAAATCCGTACGGTCACACAGGGACTCTAAAAATCACGAAAACTATAACCTAGCAATAATTTGACATTACGGATCCAACGGAACTGGTTTCGTTGAATTCCGACTTCGTTTGCAAAACTGGCTATTTTTCGACCCTTGAAAAATCCATTTAAATATATAAATATATTTAAATAAATTAAATTAAATATAAATAAATTTATATTATCGTATATATTCACAGTTGATGTCGTACGGCTCCAGAATATCCTGCCAGAATTTATGACTTGATTTCCAGAATTCCGATTTGATCGATATTCAGTTCGTATCGAAAAATCGATTTATAACGTATATAAAGCGTCGCAAATTATAAAAGAATTCCACAGCGACTTTTCTGAAATTTGATTTGGACGTAAATCAAAACCTACACGACGAAATCCAGAATTTTCTCTTCCATTAGAAAAATATACTCCACCAGCTCCATGCGTTTCTTGTTTCACTGAAATCCGGCTTAAAACGAATCCTGTACATTCAGTTGAAGTTTGAATCGCCAAATAGCGAACTGCCGCGTCGTTTCAGGCTCTATTTTAATTATATTAAAATTCTACGTTCAAACTGACGTCGATTGAATATATTCGTCAATATAATTCAACTCTAAGCTGAATTACATCTTAGGGATGACCCAGTTCACAGAATATTGTGATTTCCAATATTTTTGATTATTTTGACATTATAATATATTTTATTATATTATAATTATTAATTAAATATTCAATATTATTTAATTCACGTTCTCGATATCGATAAATCGATATTTAATAATTAAATAAATAAATTATTCAAAAGCTAAAAATGCGGGTCACTACACATCCTCTGCCCTCATGAACCCTCTTATTAGATTTAGATCCTTCCTTTCTTTGCTTCTTTAAAGATTTGCATTTTCCTTGCAGATGACCTTGCTTATGGCAGTTATTGCATATGGAAGTTGTAACTGGCTCTTTCTCAGATCTGTCCCTTTTCCGATTGTCCTTGGGCTTCTTGCTCACCTTAGACATCGTACTGGCCTCAGGACGATCAGTTTCAGACTCAATTT
The DNA here is from genome assembly GCA_030737875.1 of Allium sativum. Lineage (NCBI taxonomy): Eukaryota > Viridiplantae > Streptophyta > Magnoliopsida > Asparagales > Amaryllidaceae > Allium > Allium sativum. Next base: position 459,041,802 of record CM060909.1, read on the forward strand.
TATTACTAGAGCTGACTTCCTCTTCGTACTGTAACATACCTGTCTTGTTGAGATCCTCGTACTGGTAAGCCATGTATATCATTTTAGAAAAGGAAAGCTTCACGCTTCTCATTACACTGTTTGATATTTTCTTTGAAGCCCGTTGATAAATCTCAAATTCTTCCTCTTCGGATTTTCAATTAGATGAGGGGCAAAGTGAGAAAGTTCATTGAATTTCTTATGATATTCGGGAATAGTCATATCTCCTTGTATCAAATAAGAAAATTCATCACATAGTCGCTCAATCGCTTTAGGAAGAGTAAATCTTTCCAGGAAAATCACTTTGAATCTATCCCAGGTGATATCACCTTCTGGATTATCCTTAATAACTAAATCCCACCAGAACAAAGCTCCGTCTTTGAGTGCCCAGGAGGCCAGTAATCTTTTCTGGTCATCCCTCAGCTTTAATCCTTCAAAGATTTTCTCAGCCGAACGAATCCATGCTTGTGTTTTCATAACTGATTCTTCACCCGAGAAGGGTTTTCCACCTAGATTTCTATATTTCATGAATAGAGCTTCAATATCCAGGTCAGTATTACTTCTTCTGTTTCTGGCACTCATTTTCTAGTTCTTCTGCAAATAGCAGATCAAGTGTCAGGTCAACAGAAAAAATATTTCAAAATATAGAGACAAATACTTGAATGTAAATGCGTCTATCGAGGTGTTATTTCATTCTGCTACTCATACTAGGATATTACTGATCCTATCTGTAATGAGTTACTCGTCCTAGAACACTACTGGTTCTATTTCTGACGAGTTCGTTAATATGTTATATTCCAGAACTAAGCTTAACCAAAGCTCTAATACCAAATGAGATGACCCCAAACCCCGTACTGACGGTAGCAAGGGTAATCCGTGGAATATAACACATAAACAGATAATAGCAGAACAGAAATGAATAAATACGCCAGATAATGAACAATAGAATATACTGGATAAACGTAATCATCAGAGTTGCACAGTATACATGGTCATATTTAGTACAAATACAGTTCTTCTATACATATATGTCTACAACGGAAAAACAAACATAATGTACAATAGGAGCTGAACAGCATAAAAAGAGATAATTGATAGAATCCTTCTTCAGCTCCAGCTATCCAGAGAAAGAGCCAGCTAAACCTGAATACAAGGCTGCCCGTGTAGAAAAAGGGGCACCCGAGTTTGAAAGTGAAACAAACTACGAGTCAGTCATGGGACTGGTATGAGAAATCTACTCAACACATTTATAATATGGCTAATCACAGGACCACGCCACTTTCGTGGAACGGGTTTACTCCATTGGATTGCCAGTGCTTTAAAAACAAATCTTTCTTTTAAACATCGCAATGCTTTTTATAAAAATGAAGCCATTATAAGACTCAGTTCCCATCACACAATGCAAAGCAAACCGGAGGATAGAGTTTTACCTTATAATGGCCAAAATATGATTGATACGACTAAAACAAAAGCATTTGATATTATTACTAGTGTTTATATGTTTCAAAAACAATTTGAATCATAACTATCAATCATAGGCGGCATGGGTACCATATATCATGTCGCCATATATATATACAATCAAAATCGCACAGTCACGTATTTGGAAAATGGATTTCCATCATGAACCAAGGCAAAAGATAGTCCTTACCGAATTCGAGACAATCTAGCCCATGTCTCAGGGCCCAGACTCAGGTGGCCCCTTGGAGCGATAGGGCCGGTCCACCGATGTGGATTAAAATTCCTGAACACTGCGTTTCTCCGCCCTATGGGGCGTAAACGAGCCAAAGAATGGCTCCATCGGTCCCGGATCGACTGATATATTCGAAGCGCCTCGCTATCCATCATCCACATAAGTAAAATGTCGGGCCGTGTAAAAACACCGACACAACTTCTAGCTAGAAAGAAACGCATGCCCTCCCTGAGGTCCTTCTCCCGTTTCTGGTTCATACCGGGGAGTGAGGCTCGCGAATTCACGTTATACACAAAGATACGTGTAATAACCCGGAAATCTGGGCCAATTTAAAATTTTTATTTTGGCAATTTTGATGAATTTTGAATATTTAAAATGAATATTTTAAATAAAAACGACGAGAAAATTTATTTTGAATAGAATTCGAACGTATATATTATGTAGATCATCGTTAGAATATAAATAATTATATATAAATATAAAAAATCGTTTATAATTTTTAAACCTAATCATCCCTCAGTCCAAAACCGCTCACCCCCCTTTTCAAAATCGACGTCGCCCCTCCCCTTGCAGACCCGCCGCCGCACCATCAGAGAGCCGCCGCCATTGTCGGATCCGCCTCCCCATCCTCTCCGATCATCCTCCTCCCTCCAACCCTCTCTCTCCTTCCTCTTCTATACATAAAAACCTCCCCAAACCCGTTGAAACCCCCACCGCAGCCACAGTCGCCCCCTCCCTCGCGATGCCATCGGCGAACCCTGCCCCTGCACCTCCTTCCAGTCGCGGCAGAGATCCCCCCAAGCCCCAGTCGACCTCGCGCCCCCTCCGTTTATAAAAAAAAGCACTGTAAGTTTTTTCTATTTGTTTTTACTTATTTATTTATTTTTGTTTATTTTCTGTGTAATAAGTTTAGGAAAAAAAATCAGTTTTATTTTTATTTTTATTTATAACATGAAGATCTATTTTCTTATGTGAAAGGTTTATGTCTTTATATAGGAATAACATAGCAAAGTTAGGATTTTTATAAAAAAAAGTATGATTTTTACTTTAGGAGAGATGCGATGTTTTTATCAAAAAAAAAAATATTTTTAAAGGAAGAAAGGCGAAATCTTTATTATTGAAAAGGCGAAATTTTTATAATATTATAAGGTTAAAAATATAATTTTTATATAATATAGATAATAAAAATTCAATCTTTATTATGTAGAAGGAATAAAAATATAATCTTTGTTATATATACGTTGAAATAGAAAAGTGATTTTTATAGCAAAGTAAAAATTCGATTTTTATATATTGAATAGCAAAGTAAAAATTCGATTTTTATATATTGAATAGCAAAGTAAAAATTCGATTTTTATATATTGAATAGCAAAGTAAAAATTCGATTTTTATATATTGAATAGGAAAGTAAAAATGTGATTTTTATATATGTAGTGATTACGGATGATGAAAGTGACGAAAGAAGAAGTGGCGAAGATTTTCTACAAAGAAGAGCCGTGGCGTATTGGATTAGCTATTAGTGAGAACTCCTCACCTTTTATTTAATTTTTTCTAGTTACATATATATACTAGGATGCTGACGGTGTTTAGTAGCACCCGACACCCGTCGTCCACAGACCATGGACGGCTTGTATGCTTGTTTGTGTGATTTTGCTGTATAGTTGATTGTGTGATGTGATGTGAAATGAAAATAAAATATTTCTATAGTTGAAAATATTTTATAGTTAAAAATAGAATTTTTAACGTGTATATGAAATGAAATAAAAATAAACAGATCGGACGATTTGTTTATATACACACATTGACTGATATTGATTGGGACGATAAATTTTACACATCGCCCAACTGCACAAATAAATTTTGCATTGGGACGATAAATTTTGCATTGGAATGGATTTGAATCGAAATTGTCTTCGGAATATTTCGAGGTTGTTTTTTGTGATTATATAGATGTTGTTATGGAAATTTGAAAGATATAGATATGTATATCGTTATTTCCAATACGATATCTGTTGGTCGTAGAATTTGATATTGAATATAAACCGATATATTTTCTATTCAGAGCCTTGTATTTAATATCAAATGTGATTTGGGTTTGTCGTGAATGGTGTCTTGACTAACACTGTTCTTGAACCCAGTTGAGAAAAGATTAAATCTTTTTATTTAGATTTAATGAAGTGTACCAATTAAATAATATTTAATTGGAATTGAATTGATATTGATTTTTGGGTTTACTGTGGACAGTGTTTTAAATAACACTCGTTCTTTAACCCGATAATTAATGGAATGTGATTTTGGGTTTATCGTGAACCGTGTTTTAAATGACACTGATTCTTTAACCCAGTTAACGATTAAAACTAAGTGGAGTTTTAATGAATCTTTAATTAGATTGAAAAGATCGAGAATGGAGTATCACCAGTTTTGCTCCAGGCGATAGTTAAATCTTTAATTAGATTTAAACGTGAAATGGTAATTGAATTTACCGATAACACCGTGGTGTTAGATATGAAGTATTACCAGTTTTACTTCATGGGATGAATAGGTGGGGATTGGGAAATAAAATAAATGATTATTCCGGTGTGATTCGCTAATCCCGACTAGTTTGAATTGATATTCAAAGGAAGATTAAAGAATAAATTTAAAGAATTTATCTTTGATAAAATTAATGGGAACCTTTCCCAAAGTATAAGATTATTTGAATAAAGGGATATTCTGAATTGGAATGAGGCGTATGTTGTGTTTGTGTAACACGTGTTTATTATATACGCGAGTTATTCAGAAAGACCGGGTTTATCCCATTCTGAATAACTGATACGACGATAAGTCGAAGATGAAGACGGTGGTCGAAGACCGGAAGTCTTCACGTCGTTTGGATAATTACTGATGATCTTGATTGGGCTGTACACCCAAGAAGATGGAAACAGTTGGTGATCGTCCAGACGTACTTGGAGATCGATGGATATGCGGGGTACTAGGTGCCTCCGGTTTCGTTCAGACCCAGAACGGACTTGTAAATGGACTGTGTGTCTGACATTGGATTTTAGTCTGTGTGATTGATTTCTATTAAATATATATATGTTTGGCGGCGGAGAATTTATTCTCTTACTTAACGCCCTTCTCTGAGACGTACGAGCTCAGGGGTTATATATTGATGGATATCAATCGCATGGAGTGAATTGCCTATGTGGCATGCCTAAGTGGCAATTGATCAAGGCTTCTGTTGAAAAGCAAAGTCTTGTGGTTGATGATCAAAGCACGGCCTGTGTGGCATAGCTTTGTGTAACGTGAATTCGCGAGCCTCACACCCCGGTTGTGAACCAGAAACGGGAGAGGACCTCAGGGAGGGCATGCGTTTCCTTCTAGCTAGGGTGGTGTCAGTGACCTACCAGCCCTGACATTTATATACTTTTCACCTGTGTGGTTGTTTCTATTGCGAGGCGCCTCAGTTAGATCGGACGATCCGGGTCCGATGGAGCCATTCGTTGGCTCATTTACGCCCCAAAGGGCGGGGAAACGCAGTGTTCAGGCATTTTAATCCACATCGGTGGACCGGCCCTGACGATCCAAAGGCTTGACGGAGTACTTGCCTGAGGCTCGGGCTAGAGAGTCTCGAATTCGGTGAGGACTATCTTTTGCCTCGGTTCATAGATGGAAATCCAACTTCCAAATACGTGACATTTGCGGTTTTATTTGTAGAGCCTAGTATGGCGAAATAGTGGGATGGGGCGCTTATGCCGTCTATGATTGATACTTATGATTTGAAGTTGTTTTATACACTATGCACTTATAATAGTATCAAATAATCTGCTTTAAACGTATCAAGCATTCTTGGCTATTATAAGGTAAAAACCCTATCCTCCGGCTTGCGTTGCATTGTGTGATGGGAACTGGGTCTTATAATAGCTTATTGTTCTTTATTTAGCATTGTGCTGTTGTTTTATGCACTGGTATTCTTGGGAGGAAACCCGTTCCGTGTTATACGGAGTGGTCCCTTGATTTACCTAATTTTAAAATAAAGATTTACAACTGTTTTAGTTCTCACACCAGTCACATGACTGACCTGGAGTTTATTGTTTTAACCTAAACTCTGGGTGCCCTTATTTTCGACACGGGCAGCTAGTAGTTTTGGTTTTGCAGATTTATATTCACAGGATCCTGGTTTACAGCTGGAATGATATCCGGAAAGCTTTGTATCTGTATATCTCTTCTAGTTGTGTATTGTATTATTTTCCGCTGCTATGTAATGTATTGTAATCTCTGATATGTTCTGTTGTAGAATATTTGTTTATACTCTGTATATTCTTGTATTCTGATGGAATTGTTGTATTTAACAATGAAATGTTCTCCCGTATGCGTTCTGTTGTGGCTTGTTCTCAAAACAATCAGTTCTTTCTCTTCTCTTTAGGGACTGGGGAAGTTCGGGTCGTTTCATCGTGGTATCAGAGCTTTGGTTTACAAAGCTCAGAGAACAAGACACATTAGAACCATACGAAAGAATTCATCAGATATTGGATTAGTAATATCCAATGGGAATGACTCGTTAGAGATAGGATCAGTAGTATCCTAGAACGAGTGTGAAGAGTATATTTTTAAAACGAAAACCAATTTTGTTTTAAAATTTAAATCAATTTTTCGTATTTGATTATTTATTTGTATTGATTTGGACAGTCCAGTATATAAAGATTTTGCATATACGCCTTGCAAAAATGTATTTGAAGTTTTAATATACTGGATAGATATAGAATTACACTCTAATCGCCCGGAGATGATTTTGATGATGGAGCTCCATCATTAGAATTTATGTTCGAGCGACGAAAGTGGGCTTTCTATATATTTCCTATTGACTGGTGTGAGAACCAAAATTAGATAGGGCCTATTGTTGTGATTTGGCACTAAAAATGTGATTTTCGACTATATATCAAAGTTATGAATTTGAAATGATAATTCACTAATTGATTGATGGTTGTGTTGTTTGATTATTGTTTGAATAATTAAATTTTGAACCATTACGCCTAATTGTATCAAATATTGAACTGTATTGAAAATTAGTCGCATTTGCTTGCATATACATGTACTTACATTGAACAGGTCATAGCAAGGAAGCTAGAGCAGAGAAATAAAATTGTTTGCCCGACAAATAAGTACATGTTTATCATAATTTACTGTTTTGTTTGGGTGATGATGATTTTATGAGCCGATTGGCTAGCCGCTTGGCTTTTTCTTTTTCTTTTTGAGATCAGAAGGCCTGTATGGCAATTTCGGGATTTTCCCGTGCTCCCGGTGCAGGGGAGGTTATGGCGAAATTTTTCGAAAATTTAGGGTGTTAGCCAAATTTTTGAAAAATTTGAAAAGTTCTTAGAAACTGAAAAGTTGTAGAACTTAAGCCATAGTGAAAACACTGGAAGTTGAGTTGATTTGTGAAACAACTTTCGGCTTCGTTCCTTTTCGGGGACGAAAAGTTTTAAGTGGGGGAGATTGTAATAACCCGGAAATCTGGGCCAATTTAAAATTTTTATTTTGGCAATTTTGATGAATTTTGAATATTTAAAATGAATATTTTAAATAAAAACAATGAGAAAATTTATTTTGAATAGAATTCGAACGTATATATTATATAGATTGTTGACCCGCTTTTTAGTCAAAGCAGTCACACATGGAATCTCTTCTCAACAATACACTCAAGCGTTGGGAATATCGTCAGAAGACATGAAGTGATTTGGTTGAAATCGCATCACAAACAAAGAATGGCCCGAAACTCCTACCAGATGACCTTTTTTGGGCCCGAAAACAGCGATTACAGAGCTGGGCTCTGTAACTCTTGTAGATCTCTGAATTAGCTTCAGTTTGAGCTTTGGTTTGGCCCAATCGGACTTACGGTTTGAAAGTTATGCCCGTTTCCGTGAACGCATGCAGAACCGGAAACTTAGACTTGGAAATTTGATATCACCTCTAACCGGATCGGATCGGACTATCAGAACCCGACCCGGCTTGCACTCAGCTCAGAAGTATACATCATAACTCCGGTTCGGAGCCTCCTCCTCGGTTCGGTTCGGAGCCGAACCGATCCGACATCCATCGCACTAACCTGGCACATGAAGTCTTCGGATTGAAGACACCAGCTCGGTTCGGGTCGGACCCGAACCGATCCCCCTGTACCTGCTCAGACGCAGCAAGTTTGATCGCTTCTTAAGGGATAACTACCTCCTACTAATCCGGATCGGCCGCCACCTGTATGCACACGATCTGAAGGCCGCTTCTCCACTCTCTCCGAGATGTCCTCTCCGCTCACCACGTCACACCCGATCCGACCCGGATCAGAGCTCCCATCAGCACCTCTACGCCTATAAATACACCACGAGATGGTCATTTCAAGGGACTTTTGCCGGCACTAACACCTCCCGACCACCATTACCAAGTATTCAAGGACTTTGGGTACTCCTCAACTCAATCAAACACAAGGCTATCGTGCATAAATTCAATCTCTTTTCTCCTCTTCTTCATTACAACACAAGGTTATTGTGTATAATCGAATCTCACGGATTGTGAGACACCATTGTAATTGTAATTCCTCAGGATATGAGAAACTATAAAGTGGACGTAGGCTTGGATTGAGCCGAACCACTATAAAAATCTCGTGTGTTCCCTGTTTTTACTGTTTTTTATCTGTAATCCGTGATTTGTGAAGATTTCACATAGAGTTTGGGTGTTAGGCCCAAATTTCGGTCTAACATAGATCATCGTTAGAATATAAATAATTATATATAAATATAAAAAATCGTTTATAATTTTTAAACCTAATCATCCTTCAGTCCAAAACCGCTCAGCCCCCTTTTCAAAATCGACGTCGCCCCTCCCCTTGCAGACCCGCCGCCGCACCATCAGAGAGCCGCCGCCGTTGTCGGATCCGCCTCCCCATCCTCTCCGATCATCCTCCTCCCTCCAACCCTCTCTCTCCTTCCTCTCCTATACAAGAAAACCTCCCCAAACCCGTTGAAAGCCCCACCGCAGCCACAGTCGCCCCCTCCCTCGTGATGCCATTGGCGAACCCTGCCCCTGCACCTCCTTCCAGTCGCGGCAGAGATCCCCCCAAGCCCCAGTCGACCTCGCGCCCTCTCCGTTTATAAAAAAAAAGCACTTTAAGTTTTTTTCTATTTGATTTTACTTATTTATTTATTTCTTTTTGTTTATTTTTTGTGTAATAAGTTTAGGAAGAAAAATCAGTTTTATTTTTATTTATAACATGAAGATCTATTTTCTTATGTGAAAGATTTATGTCTTTATATAGGAATAACATAGCAAAGTTAGGATTTTTATAAAAAAAGTATGATTTTTACTTTAGGAGAGATGCGATGTTTTTATCAAAAATAATAATAATATATTTTTAAAGGAAGAAAGGCGAAATCTTTATTATTGAAAAGGCGAAATTTTTATAATATAGAAATGTTAAAAATATAATTTTTATATAATATAGATAATAAAAATTCGATCTTTATTATGTAGAAGGAATAAAAATATAATCTTTGTTATATATACGTTGAAATAGAAAAGTGATTTTTATAGCAAAGTAAAAATTCGATTTTTATATATTGAATAGCAAAGTAAAAATTCGATTTTTATATATTGAATAGTAAAGTAAAAATTCGATTTTTATATATTGAATAGCAAAGTAAAAATTCGATTTTTATATATTGAACAACAAAGTAAAAATGTGATTTTTATATATGTAGTGATTACGGATGATGAAAGTGACGAAAGAAGAGGTGGCGAAGATTTTCTACAAAGAAGAGTCGTGGCGTATTGGATTAGCTATTAGTGAGAACTCCTCACCTTTTATTTAATTTTTCTAGTTACATATATATACTAGGATGCTGACGGTGTTTAGTAGCACCCGACACCCGTCATCCACAGACCATGGACGACTTGTATGCTTGTTTGTGTGATTTTGCTGTGTAGTTGATTGTGTGATGTGAAATGAAAATAAAATATTTCTATAGTTGAAAATATTTTATAGTTAAAAATAGAATTTTTAACGTGTATATGAAATGAAATAAAAATAAACAGATCGGACGATTTGTTTATATACACACATTGACTGATATTGATTGGGACGATAAATTTTACACATCGCCCAACTGCACAAATAAAATCTGTGTTTGATTGTTTGAAACCCCACACGGGTATTGGGATGATATATGACATACACTAATCCCAATAATTAGTTGTATGTCGATCGATTGATTAACAGACTGTTATGAGCATTAAATATTTATATTTGATGCTTATATAGTGTAGAATGCACTTTGGATGATGGTTGATTATTCATCGTTGTTATTGTGTACATGTGGTGTAGAAAATCCATATAATTAACATTATATGGTAATTGATTGAGCTTCATTCCAGTTTTGAATAGAAATATTTGAAAAAGAAATATTTGAATATAAATATTTGAAAAAGAAATATTTGAATAGAAATATTTGAAAAAGAAATATTTGAATAGAAATATTTGAAAAAGAAATATTTGAAATAGAATATTTGAAAATAGAAATATATGAAGCGTGTTGATTAGATGGACGCCATTTTGACGTGAACGATATTTATATCGATTTCATTCATTTTACAAAGAATATCGAAAGTGATTTCAAAATCTGATATTTTGAAAAGAATTGAAATTCGAACTGAAACTGAATAGAAATGAATTCGAATTGAAATTGAATATAAGTGAATTCGAATTGAAATTGAATATAAATGAATTCGAATTGAAAATGAATTGAACTGAAAACGAACTGAAATTGAATTAGAAATCAATTTGAATTGAAATCAATTTGAAATGAATTTAAAACGAATTTATAAGGAAAATTTCAATTTTGATTTGAATTTGAAATGAAGTTGAAATCGTTTTGAAAACGAATTTAAAACGATTTATATAGTACGTTTTAAAGGAAATCGACGAAGTATATATTATATATATTATATATATAATATAATGGCCTGAATAGAACGCGCCTGGCAGCGGCAGTTCGCGAATTTCGACCATTGACTTCGAACGGATATTACGGGAGATCCGACCGTCAGATTCTCCTAAAACCAGAACCGTTGGGTTCGTATCGAAAAGAGCTTTCTAATGAACATTAGAAATTTGAAATCTAACGGTTGGATTTGGAATTATGTCCAAATCAAATTTGAAAAAGGTCGCTGTAAGTGCAGTTCGATGGCCGTTGATGTAAATCGACTGTATGGGCCTTGATAAAATTATTAAAAATATCAATAATTTGTGTAAAATCATAAGAAATGATTTGGGAAGAATTGGGATGAAAATCTCCATATTTGAAAAGTTAAAAATAGATTTTTATCGAAATGAACTAGTTTTGAACTAGAATTAAAATTCTATTTGTTTTTGAATAAATAGATTGAATTTGAAAAGGGTTTTAAAAATAACCAGAATTTCCAATGATTGCATTGGAATGGATTTGAATCGAAATTGTCTTCGGAATATTTCGAGGTTGTTTTTTGTGATTATACAGAGTTGTTATGGAAATTTGAAAGATATAGATATGTATATCGTTATTTCCAATACGATATCTGTTGGTCGTAGAATTTGATATTGAATATAAGCTGATATATTTTCTATTCAGAGCCTTGTATTTAATATCAAATGTGATTTGGGTTTGTCGTGAATTGTAATGACACGGATTTCGCCCGGACCTAATCGATCGCTAAATCGACCAAGACCGTTCGAATCCCGCATACGCTAACTCTGGGTATACAACACATCAGAATAAATAACAGAAGACTTCTATAAACATCATAATAATGTTACACCAGAGTACATAATATCAGAGTATATCGAAATAATACACAGCGGAAGATAAATTTACATAAATGTAAAACAGTGCACAGCGGAAATATAAACTACACAGCGGAAGACTGTAAATGCATGGACACAGCTTAAAGCTTCAATCCAGAATCCTGCTCAATACGTCTGCAAAATAAAACTACTCGACTGCCCGTGTGGAAAATAGGGGCACCCGAGTTCGCAAGGGAAAAGCAAACTACAGGTCAGTCATGGGACTGGTGTGAGAAACTCTAACAGTTATAATTAACTTAATTAATAATATGGTATATCACGGGACCACGCCGCTAACGCGGAACGGGTTTACCCCCATGAATACCAGTGTATAAACAACAATCAATATAGATATATGGATCTACTATGCATCAATCAACATGCAATATCCCAATCTACCCCCTTAGATTAATCATTACACTTAGATTTTCTGAATCCAATTCAATTTACAGAAATTATTCCTTTGGATTTTATTCCCGATTTCTTATTTCAAATCATTTGAAATACATATCTAACTTTCTATATCAAAGTAGATTTCACTTCGGGATCTCAAATCAAATCGTTTGGAAATGTGAATTCCAAAACATAACAATGCATACAAACAAGTATGCAACCAAATATCGTGCTCCCCATCGACAAGGCAAAGGGTACGCACCTCATAACTCGATATATAAATGTGCACCTACCCCACATAGGAGTAGGCTACACCGACGATGCACCTCCCACACATGGAGAGCATACACTGCCCTCTCACCCATACTTTTAGTCTCAGGGTTACCCGACTCTTTAGCCACATACTAAATCATTTCATATCCCGAAGTAGGGAAAATCATTTCACAACATAATAATCACAAGTACTTTCAAAATATAGTACTTCACATCAGTAATTCACGCATATGATCAGTCACTATTAATCACATAACCTTTGAGCTCGTACGTCTCAAAGAAGGGTGTTAAGCAAGAGAATAAATTCTCTGCCACCAAACAGATACATCATCAATAGCAACTAATCGAATATGCGATGAACCACAATGTAACATATAATACATTTCTAAATCATTTTAGAAATCATCGGGTTTTGGGCCTCGAAATCCTTTCTGTTTTATAAAACATTTTTATAAAACATTCCCTGTCCAAAATCGGGAATTCATTTCTTTTCACTTAAGAAAAATATCATTTCACAATCATTCATTAAATTTGAAATGAATTTAACATCGCTAAACACCTTATCGTCAAATCGTGAAGTTTTTCACAAGGAGTTTGCACATAGATATTTTCAACCCAACCCAATGCTAAATGTAAAAGCATACTCTGCTCATAAACTGGTCGAGCACAATCCAAACAATCAATCAATCAAATTTGACATTAAATATAAGGTTTTGAATAAAGATAGTATCGACTTATATTCAACATCAAATCCTGAAACCAACAGATATCATATCGGGAATAACGATATCGATATCTTCCAAATTCCCATCACAATATATGTATAATCACGGAATCTAATATCGAAAATATCCATCGATAATTTCAATTCAAATCTAATCCAATTTATTTATTTATAACCATTGGATTATTTTTCTAGTTAATAACTAGTTCATTTCGATAAAAATATATTTTTATCTTTTCAAATATGGAGTTTTTCATCCCAATTCTTCACAAATCATTTCTTATGATTTTACACAAATTATCGATATTTTTAATAATTTTATCAAGGCCCATACAGTCGATTTCCATCAACGGTCATCGAACTGCACTTACAGCGACCTTTTTCAAATTTGATTTGGACGTATCACCAAATCCAACCGTTAGATTTTGAATTTCTAATATTCGTTAGAAAGCTCTTTTCGATACGAACCCAACGGTTCCGGTTTTAGGAGAATCCGACGGTCGGATCTCCCGTAATGTCCATTCGAAGTCAATGGTCGAAATTCGCGAACTGCCGCAGCGCGGCGCGTTCTATTCAAGCCATTATATATTATATATATAATATATATTTCGTCGATTTCTATTTAAAACAAATTTTATAAATCGTTTTAAATTCCTTTTCAAATCGATTTCAACTTCTTATTTCAAATTCAAATCAAAATTGAATTTTCTAATATAAATCCTTTTTACTTTCATTTCTATTTGATTTCAATTCAAATCGATTTTAATTCGATTCGAATTCATTTTCTTTTCAATTCAATTCGGATTCATTTTCTATTCAATTCAATTCGGATTCATTCTCTATTCAATTCAATTCGAATTCATTTTCTATTCAATTCAATTTGAATTCATTTTTGATTCTATTCAATTCGAATTCATTTTCTATTCTATTCAATTCGAATTCATTTTCTATTCTATTCAATTCGAATTCATTTTCTATTCTATTCAATTCGAATTCATTTTCCATTCAGTTCAATCCAAATTCATTTTCTATTCAGTTCAATTCGAATTCATTTTCTATTTTATATCAATTCGAATTCATTTTCTATTCTATTCAATTCGAATTCATTTTCTATTCAGTTCAATTCGTATTCATTTTCTATTCAGTTCAATTCGAATTCATTTTCTATTCAGTTCAATTCGAATTCATTTTCTATTCAGTTCAATTCGAATTCATTTCTATTCAGTTCAATTCGAATTCATTTTCTATTCTATTCAATTCAAATTCATTTTCTATTCTATTCAATTCGAATTCATTTTCTATTCAGTTCAATTCGAATTCATTTTCTATTCAGTTCAATTCGAATTCATTTTCTATTCAGTTCAATTCGAATTCATTTTCTATTTTATATCAATTCGAATTCATTTTCTATTCTATTCAATTCGAATTCATTTTCTATTCAGTTCAATTCGAATTCATTTTCTATTCAGTTCAATTCGAATTCATTTTCTATTCAGTTCAATTCGAATTCATTTTCTATTCAGTTCAATTCGAATTCATTTTCTATTCAGTTCAATTCGAATTCATTTTCTATTCTATTCAATTCGAATTCATTTTCTATTCTATTCAATTCGAATTCATTTTCTATTCAGTTCAATTCGAATTCATTTCATATACATCGTTTTCAATTCGAATATTTCATATACATCGTTTTCAATTCGAATATTTCATATACATCGTTTTCAATTCGAATATTTCATATACATCGTTTTCAATTCATATATATATATATTCACTTTTCAATATATACGATATTTTCACTTTCAATATATACGATATTTTCATTTTTCAATATATATGATATTTTCCCTTTCAATATATATGATATTTTTTTTTTCAATATATACGATATTTTCATTTTCAATATATACGATATTTTTATTTTCAATATATACGATATTTTCACCTTTCATTATATATATTTCATACACTTCTAATATATATAATATTTTTTTTCACATCAATTTTCACACAGAATATAACCAAACAAACAAGTCGTCCATGGTCTGTGGACGACGGGGAACAGTTCATATATGCAGTTATGAAATAAATAACTGAACAGAAAATTTAAAGTGAGAGAATTCTCACTGTGGTCTTTACTTCTGAATTCTGCTCTGTTTTGATTCGAATTTGCCTAAAATTCTGACGTGCTCTGTTTTTGTTCCGGTCAGTTCCATTGTGTAGTTCGCTTCACCACGATTCCAACGGACCTGGGTTTGTAATTTTCTGACATCATATGAAAGAGATATGAATTTTATTACATTTCATTACAATTCGAAATAATCAATAAATTAATATTTCCTTAATTACTTCATTAGGCTTAATTAAGCCTTCTTCTTCTTCGTGATGTTCTGGATAAACCAAACCCATCCGTCGACTTCCAACTTCCTCCATCGCGCCTTCATCAGATCGCCAGACTCCGATCATCTACCACCACGCTGAGCGCCGAAGCGCTGCCATCCACCTCCGCCGGTGGGGCCCAAATCGCAGCCACCCATCCCCTTGAATTTCCGTTCAAAATCGCACGCTTTAAGCCCAAAAATCGAACCCTTTACCAGATAATAATCGATCACTACCGTTGGTTGTATAGATCCTAGTGAGATCTACAAGATTGCTTTGGAGGGTCTCGATTTAAATTCTTGGATTGTGACAATTTTTGAGATTGAAATGGGAAAAATCGGGCCTTCAAACTGATGGTGGCGGCTGCGTTCTGAATATAGGAGATGAGGGTTTAGAAATTTCCCTTTATACCCTTATATTTTAATTTATTTAATATTTAATTCTAATTTTACTTGTTTAATATCACGAACTTCAAATAAAACCCAACGACTGTCGCCCCCAGCTAATTACCCTCATTCCGAACACAATGGGATAGGTATCGTAGGCTGGTTCGGCTGTTACAATCAGTTTCCGTTAAAATCAACATATAACTCTATATATTGAATTTGAACGCGCATTTCAATTTACCGGGGTCAAATATGAACTCGAAAAATTCCCGAAAAATATTTTCTAGCTTCGTATTGACGATACGGTCCTAACAAAACTAGTTTCGTCGAATTCTGAGACTGTTGGAAAAATGGCCAATTTCCAGTCGATTAAAATCAACTGAAACTGGTCAAACGCGTTTTCCTTTGCCACGCTCACATATTGATTCGAAAAATTATGAAATTTGAAACCTAGCAATAATTTGACATCACGGACCCAACAAAAGTGGTTTCGTCGAAATCCGAGATTGTTTGCAAAATTCCCATTTTTAAGGGCCTGAATTCCATAACGACTATTCAGAATTTTCAACTGGACATATCTTTTGATTCCCGCTATGAAATTTTGATTATTCGGATTCGTTGGAAAGATATCATCAATTAGATCCTAATGTTTTTGGTTTCGCTAAAATCCGGATTGTTTTGCACCCGGTACATTCAATTGAAGTTTGAAAACGAATTATCGAACTACCGCGCCATTTTCAATTCTATTTATAATTATATATAATTATTTATATTCTAACGACGACGCGTATAAATATATACGTTTCAATTATATTCAAAATAAATTTCTCGTCGATATTATTTAAAATAATTCATTTTAAATATTCAAAATTCGTTAAAATCGCCAAAATAAAATTTTTAAACTGGCCCAGATTTTCGGGTTGTTACAATCTCCCCCACTTAAAACTTTTCGTCCCCGAAAAGGAACAAAGTCGAAAGTGGTTTGATTAATCAACTCTACGTTCGATCTGGCTTCCATTCTCCAACTTTTCAGTTTCTGAGAATTTTCAAATTTTTCAAAAATTTGGCTAACACCCTAAATTTTCGAAAAATTTCGCCATAACCTCCCCTGCACCGGGAGCCGCGTAAAAATCCCGAAATTGCCATATAGGCCTTCTGATCTCAAAAAGAAAAAGAAAAAGCCAAGCGGCTAGCCAATAGGCTCATAAAATCATCATCACCCAAACAAAACAGTAAATTATGATAAACATGTACCTATTTGTCGGGCAAACAAATTTTTTTCTCTGCTCTAGCCTCCTTGCTATGACCTGTTCAATGTAAGTACTTGTATATGCAAGCAAATGCGACCAATTTTCAATACAATTCAATATTTGATTCTATCAGGCATAGTGGTTCAAAATTATCAAACAAATAAACAAACAACACAAACATCAATCAATTAATTGATTATATTTTCAAATATATAATTTTATATATTTAAAAACATATTTTCTAAAACCAGATTATATATATAATCACAAATACGTTATTTATAGACAAATAACTCTTGACTCATTCTGGGGCATTTCTAACCCCATCTCTAATGAGTCACTCTTTCTAGAATGCTACTGATTCTATCTCTAATGAGGATTCTTTCATAGGATATTACTAATCCTACCTCTGATGAGTCTTTTATTCTGTTCTAACGAATTGTACCCCAAAGATTTGAGTTTAACCAAAGCTCCGATACCACGTGTAACGACACGGATTTCGCCCGGACCTAATCGATCGCTAAATCGACCAAGACCGTTCGAATCCCGCATACGCTAACTCTGGGTATACAACACATCAGAATAAATAACAGAAGACTTCTATAAACATCATAATAATGTTACACCAGAGTACAAAATATCAGAGTATATCGAAATAATACACAGTGGAAGATAAATTTACATAAATGTAAAACAGTGCACAGCGGAAATATAAACTACACAGCAGAAGACTGTAAATGCCTGGATACAGCTTAAAGCTTCAATCCAGAATCCTGCTCAATACATCTGCAAAATAAAAATACTTGACTGCCCGTGTGGAAAATAGGGGCACCCAAGTTCGCAAGGGAAAAGCAAACTACAGGTCAGTCATGGGACTGGTGTGAGAAACTCTAACAGTTATAATTAACTTAATTAATAATATGGTATATCATGGGACCACGCCGCTAACGCGGAACGGGTTTACCCCCATGAATACCAGTGTATAAAAAAAAATCAATATAGATATATGGATCTACTATGCATCAATCAACATGCAATATCCCAATCTACCCCCTTAGATTAATCATTACACTTAGATTTTCTAAATCCAATTCAATTTACAGAAATTATTCCTTTGGATTTTATTCCCGATTTCTTATTTCAAATCATTTGAAATACATATCTAACTTTCTATATCAAAGTAGATTTCACTTCGGGATCTCAAATCAAATCGTTTGGAAATGTGAATTCCAAAACATAACAATGCATACAAACAAGTATGCAACCAAATATCGTGCTCCCCATCGACAAGGCAAAGGGTACGCACCTCGTAACTCGATATATAAATGTGCACCTACCCCACATAGGAGTAGGCTACACCGACGATGCACCTCCCACACATGGAGAGCATACACCGCCCTCTCACCCATACTTTTAGTCTCAGGGTTACCCGACTCTTTAGCCACATACTAAATCATTTCATATCCCGAAGTACGGAAAATCATTTCACAACATAATAATCACAAGTACTTTCAAAATATAGTACTTCACATCAGTAATTCACGCATATGATCAGTCACTATTAATCACATAACCTTTGAGCTCGTACGTCTCAAAGAAGGGTGTTAAGCAAGAGAATAAATTCTCTGTCACCAAACAGATACATCATCAATAGCAACTAATCGAATATGCGATGAACCACAATGTAACATATAATATATTTCTAAATCATTTTAGAAATCATCGGGTTTTGGGCCTCGAAATCCTTTCTGTTTTATAAAACATTTTTATAAAACATTCCCTGTCCAAAATCGGGAATTCATTTCTTTTCACTTAAGAAAAATATCATTTCACAATCATTCATTAAATTTGAAATGAATTTAACATCGCTAAACACCTTATCGTCAAATCGTGAAGTGTTTCACAAGGAGTTAGCACATAGATATTTTCAACCCAACCCAATGCTAAATGTAAAAGCATACTCTGCTCATAAACTGGTCGAGCACAATCCAAACAATCAATCAATCAAATTTGACATTAAATATAAGGTTTTGAATAAAGATAGTATCGACTTATATTCAACATCAAATCCTGAAACCAACAGATATCATATCGGGAATAAC
This sequence comes from Allium sativum, assembly GCA_030737875.1. Lineage (NCBI taxonomy): Eukaryota > Viridiplantae > Streptophyta > Magnoliopsida > Asparagales > Amaryllidaceae > Allium > Allium sativum. The sequence continues at coordinate 459,060,864 of CM060909.1, forward strand.
GATATCGATATCTTCCAAATTCCCATCACAATATCTGTATAATCACGGAATCCAATATCAAAAATATCCATCGATAATTTCAATTCAAATCTAATCCAATTTATTTACTTATAACCATTGGATTATTTTTCTAGTTAATAACTAGTTCATTTCGATAAAAAAATATTTTTATCTTTTCAAATGTGGAGTTTTTCATCCCAATTCTTCACAAATCATTTCTTATGATTTTACACAAATTATCGATATTTTTAATAATTTTATCAAGGCACATACAGTCGATTTCCATCAACGGTCATCGAACTGCACTTACAGCGACCTTTTTCAAATTTGATTTGGACGTATCTCCAAATCCAACCGTTAGATTTTTTAATTTCTAATATTCGTTAAAAATCTCTTTTCGATACAAACCCAACGGTTCCGGTTTTAGGAGAATCCGACGGTCGGATCTCCCGTAATGTCCATTCGAAGTCAATGGTCTAAATTCGCGAACTGCCGCAGCGCGGCATGTTCTATTCAGGCCATTATATATTATATCTATAATATATATAATATATATCTCGTCGATTTCTTTTTAAAACGAATTTTATAAATTGTTTTAAATTCCTTTTCAAATCGATTTCAACTTCTTATTTCAAATTCAAATCAAAATTGAATTTTCTATTATAAATCCTTTTTACTTTCATTTCTATTTTATTTCAATTCAAATCGATTTTAATTCGATTCGAATTCATTTTCTTTTCAATTCAATTCGGATTCATTTTCTATTCAATTCAATTCGGATTCATTTTCTATTCAATTCAATTCGAATTCATTTTCTATTCAATTCAATTCGAATTCATTTTCTATTCTATTCAATTCGAATTCATATTCTATTCTATTCTATTCGAATTCATTTTCTATTCTATTCAATTCGAATTCATTTTCTATTCAGTTCAATTCGAATTCATTTTCTATTTTATATCAATTCGAATTCATTTTCTATTCTATTCAATTCGAATTCATTTTCTATTCAGTTCAATTCGAATTCATTTTCTATTCAGTAATTCGAATTCATTTTCTATTCAGTTCAATTCGAATTCATTTTCTATTCAGTTAAATTCGAATTCATTTTCTATTCAGTTCAATTCGAATTCATTTTCTATTCAGTTCAATTCGAATTCATTTTCTATTCTATTCAATTCGAATTCATTTTCTATTCTATTCAATTCGAATTCATTTTCTATTCAGTTCAATTCGAATTCATTTTCTATTCAGTTCAATTCGAATTCATTTTCTATTCAGTTCAATTCGAATTCATTTTCTATTCAGTTCAATTCGAATTCATTTTCTATTTTATATCAATTCGAATTCATTTTCTATTCTATTCAATTCGAATTCATTTTCTATTCAGTTCAATTCGAATTCATTTTCTATTCAGTTCAATTCGAATTCATTTTCTATTCAGTTCAATTCGAATTCATTTTCTATTCAGTTCAATTCGAATTCATTTTCTATTCAGTTCAATTCGAATTCATTTTCTTTTCTATTCAATTCGAATTCATTTTCTATTCAGTTCAATTTGAATTCATTTCATATACATCGTTTTCAATTCGAATATTTCATATACATCGTTTTCAATTCGAATATTTCATATACATCGTTTTCAATTCATATATATATATTCACTTTTCAATATATACGATATTTTCACTTTCAATATATACGATATTTTCATTTTTCAATATATATGATATTTTCCCTTTCAATATATATGATATATATATTTTTTAATATATACGATATTTTCATTTTCAATATATACGATATTTTTATTTTCAATATATACGATATTTTCACCTTTCATTATATATATTTCATACACTTCTAATATATATAATATATTTTTTCACATCAATTTTCACATAGAATACAACCAAACAAACAAGTCGTCTATGGTCTGTGGACGACGGGGAATAGTTCATATATGCAGTTATGAAATAAACAACTGAACAGAAAATTTAAAGTGAGAGAATTCTCACTGTGGTCTTTATTTCTGAATTCTGCTCTGTTTTGATTCGAATTTGCCTAAAATTCTGACGTGCTCTGTTTTCGTTCTGGTCAGTTCCATTGTGTAGTTCGCTTCACCACGATTCCAACGGACCTGGGTTTGTAATTTTCTGACATCATATGAAAGAGATATGAATTTTATTACATTTCATTACAATTCGAAATAATTAATAAATTAATATTTCCTTAATTACTTCATTAGGCTTAATTAAGCCTTCTTCTTCTTCGTGATGTTCTGGATAAACCAAACCCATCCGTCGACTTCCAACTTCCTCCATCGCGCCTTCATCAGACCGCCAGACTCCGATCATCTGCCACCACGCTGAGCGCCGAAGCGCTGCCATCCACCTCCGCCGGTGGGGCCCAAATCGCAGCCACCCGTCCCCTTGAATTTCCGTTCAAAATCGCACGCTTTAAGCCCAAAAATCGAACCCTTTACCAGATAATAATCGATCACTACCGTTGGTTGTATAGATCCTAGTGAGATCTACAAGATTGCTTTGGAGGGTCTCGATTTAAATTCTTGGATTGTGACAATTTTTGAGATTGAAATGGGAAAAATCGGGCCTTCAAACTGATGGTGGCGGCTGCGTTCTGAATATAGGAGATAAGGGTTTAGAAATTTCCCTTTATACCCTTATATTTTAATTTATTTAATATTTAATTCTAATTTTACTTGTTTAATATCACGAACTTCAAATAAAACCCAACGACTGTCGCCCCCAGCTAATTACCCTCATTCCGAACACAATGGGATATGTATCGTAGGCTGGTTCGGCTGTTACAATCAGTTTCCGTTAAAATCAACATATAACTCTATATATTGAATTTGAACGCGCATTTCAATTTACCGGGGTCACATACGAACTCGAAAAATTCCCGAAAAATATTTTCTAGCTTCGTATTGACGATACGGTCCTAACAAAACTAGTTTCGTCAAATTCTGAGACTGTTGGAATAATGGCCAATTTCCAGTCGATTAAAATCAACTAAAACTAGTCAAACGCGTTTTCCTTTGCCACGCTCACATATTGATTCGAAAAATTATGAAATTTGAAACCTAGCAATAATTTGACATCACGGACCCAACAAAAGTGGTTTCGTCGAAATCCAAGATTGTTTGCAAAATTCCCATTTTTAAGGGCCTGAATTCCATAGCGACTATTTAGAATTTTCAACTGGACATATCTTTTGATTCCCGCTATGAAATTTTGATTATTCGGATTCGTTGGAAAGATATCATCAATTAGATCCTAATGTTTTTGGTTTCGCTAAAATCCGGATTGTTTTGCACCCGGTACATTCAATTGAAGTTTGAAATCGAATTATCGAACTACCGCGCCATTTTCAATTCTATTTATAATTATATATAATTATTTATATTCTAACGACGACGCGTATAAATATATACGTTTCAATTATATTCAAAATAAATTTCTCGTCGATATTATTTAAAATAATTCATTTTAAATATTCAAAATTCGTTAAAATCGCCAAAATAAAAATTTTAAACTGGCCCAGATTTTCGGGTTGTTACAAGAATGGTGTCTTGACTAACACTGTTCTTGAACCCAGTCGAGAAAAGATTAAATCTTTTTATTTAGATTTAATGAAGTGTACCAATTAAATAATATTTAATTGGAATTGAATTGATATTGATTTTTGGGTTTATTGTGGACAGTGTTTTAAATAACACTCGTTCTTTAACCCGATAATTAATGGAATGTGATTTTAGGTTTATCGTGAACCGTGTTTTAAACGACACTGATTCTTTAACCCAGTTAACGATTAAAACTAAGTGGAGTTCTAATGAATCTTTAATTAGATTGAAAAGATCGAGAATGGAGTATCACCAGTTTTGCTCCAGGTGATAGTTAAATCTTTAATTAGATTTAAACGTGAAATGGTAATTAAATTTACCGATAACATTGTGGTGTTAGATAAGAAGTATTACCAGTTTTACTTCATGGGATGAATAGGTGGGGATTGGGAAATAAAATAAATGATTATTCCGGTGTGATTCGCTAATCCCGACTAGTTTGAATTGATATTCAAAGGAAGATTAAAGAATAAATTTAAAGAATTTATCTTTGATAAAATTAATGGGAACCTTTCCCAAAGTATAAGATTATTTGAATAAAGGGATATTCTGAATTGGAATGAGGCATATGTTGTGTTTGTGTAACACGTGTTTATTATATACGCGAGTTATTCGGAAAGACCGGGTTTATCCCATTCTGAATAACTGATACGACGATAAGTCGAAGATGAAGACGGTGGTCGAAGACCGGAAGTTTTCACGTCGTTTGGATAATTACTGATGATCTTGATTGGGCTGTACACCCAAGAAGATGGAAACAGTTGGTGATCGTCCAGACGTACTTGGAGATCGATGGATATGCGGGGTACTAGGTGCCTCCGGTTTCATTCAGACCCAGAACGGACTTGTAAATGGACTGTGTGTCTGACATTGGATTTTAGTCCGTGTGATTGATTTCTATTAAATATATATCTGTTTGGCGGCGGAGAATTTATTCTCTTGCTTAACGCCCTTCTCTGAGACGTACGAGCTCAGGGGTTATATATTGATGGATATCAATCGCATGGAGTGAATTTCCTGTGTGGCATGCCTAAGTGGCAATTGATCAAGGCTTCTGTTGGAAAGCAAAGTCTTGTGGTTGATGATCAAAGCACGGCCTGTGTGGCATAGCTTTGTGTAACGTGAATTCGCGAGCCTCACACCCCGGTTGTGAACCAAAAATGGGAGAGGACCTCAGGGAGGGCATGCGTTTCCTTCTAGCTAGGGTGGTGTCAGTGACCTACCAGCCCTGACATTTATATACTTTTCACCTGTGTGGTTGTTGCTGTTGCGAGGCGCCTCGGTTAGATCGGACGATCCGGGTCCGATGGAGCCATTTATTGGCTCATTTACGCCCCAAAGGGCGGGGAAACGCAGTGTTCAGGCATTTTAATCCACATCGGTGGACCGGCCCTGACGATCCAAAGGCTTGACTGAGCACTTGCCTGAGGCTCGGGCAAGAGAATCTCGAATTCGGTGAGGACTATCTTTTGCCTCGGTTCATAGATGGAAATCCAACTTCCAAATACGTGACATTTGCGGTTTTATTTGTAGAGCCTAGTATGGCGACATAGTGGGATGGGGCACTTATGCCGTCTATGATTGATACTTATGATTTGAAGTTGTTTTATACACTATGCACTTATAATAGTATCAAATAATCTGCTTTAAACGTATCAAGCATTCTTGGCTATTATAAGGTAAAAACCCTATCCTCCGGCTTGCGTTGCATTGTGTGATGGGAACTGGGTCTTATAATAGCTTCATTGTTCTTTATTTAGCATTGCGCTGTTGTTTTATGCACTGGTATTCTTGGGAGGAAACCCGTTCCGTGTTATACGGCGTGGTCCCTTGATTTACCTAATTTTAAAATAAAGATTTACAACTGTTTTAGTTCTCACACCAGTCACATGACTGACCTGGATTTTATTGTTTTAACCTAAACTCTGGGTGCCCTTATTTTTGATACGGGCAGCTAGTAGTTTTGGTTTTGCAGATTTATATTCACAGGATCCTGGTTTACAGCTGGAATGATATCCGGAAAGCTTTGTATCCGTATATCTCTTCTAGTTGTGTATTGTATTATTTTGCGCTGCTATGTAATGTATTGTAATCTCTGATATTTTCTATTGTAGAATATTTGTTTATACTCTGTATATTCTTGTATTCTGATGGAATTGTGTAATTAACAATGAAATGTTCTCCCGTCTGCGTTCTGTTATGGCTTGTTCTCAAAACAATCAGTTCTTTCTCTTCTCTTCGGGGACCGGGGAAGTTCGGGTCGTTTCGCTACGCCACACAGGCAGTGCTTTGATCATCACCACAAGACTTTGATTTTCAACAGAAGCCCTGATCATTTGCCACTTAGGCATGCCACACTAGCAATTCATGCCATGCGACTGATGTCCATCGATATACAACCTCTGAGCTCGTGCGTTTCAGAGAAGGGCGTTACAAAAGAATGAATTCTCCACCACCAAACAGATGTATATTTAATAGAGATCAATCAACACAGAATAAAATCCAATGTCAGACACACAGTCCATTTACAAGTCCGTTCTGGGTCTGAACGAAACCGGAGGCACTATACACCTCGCAAACCCATCGACCACCACGTACGTTTGGACGATCACCACTCATTATCCATATTTCGGGATGCCTCCCAATCAGGACCTCGGTTACCATCCAAACGAGGTGGATATCTCCGGTCTTCGACCACCGTCTTCATCTTCGATTTCTTATCGTCGACTCAATTATTCAGAATGGGATAAACTCGGTCTTTCTGAACAACTCGCGTATATAATAAACAAGTGCAACACTAACATACACATGCATCATTTCAATTCATTAGTCACTAACCGTCAATCAGTAAGAGAACGATTTCCCAAATATTAACCCCGAAGGCCGAAACCAACATCAGATCAACACCCAGGAAACCATTCAGCTTTGCCAACCTTCATTTAATTTCTAAATTTCACATCCATATCATTTAAATTTTTACAATGATTAATCGCTATTTTTATTTATTTTAAAATAGCCAATTTATTCAAAACGACGCTTCGGGCCATAACACGGCCGTGGCGCTGTTTTTCTCCAGATTTGATTTACACATATCTGAAAATCTAACTGTTGGATCCTCACAAAATTTACATCATTAGAAAGATCTTTTCAAAACGAATCCAACGGTTCCAGTTTCGGGAAAATCCGACGGTCGGATCTCCCGGTACAATCGTTTGAAGTTTCGATTTCAAAATACGAACTGCAGCGTCGTTATTCGATTAAATATAATTATATATATATATATAAATATAATCGATTCTGGCACTGTTTTTCTTCAGATTTGAATTAAACATTCCAGACAATCCAACCGTTGGATTTTTACAAAGTTGGTGCCGTTGGAAAGATATTTCCAAAGCGAACCCAACGGTTGCGGTTTCGGGAAAATCCGATGGTCGGATCTCCCACACTAATCATTTGAAATCACGATTTCAAAATACGAACTGTAGCGTTGTTATTCGATATATTTCAATTCTATTTATATATATATCGATTCTTCGATTTCAAAGCTATATTCTTTTCATACATTTGATAAAAATGATATTTTTATCTAACTGTCTTCTATTTCAACACTTCACTATATTTAACAATTCATGTATATAATAAAAATGTGATTTTTATTGTAAAACAATTCATTTCAAAACACTATTATTTTATATAGTTCATATTGGTAATAAAAATAGGATTTTTATTATAAAACAATTTCTTTCAAAACAAGATTATTTTATATAGTTCATATAGATGATAAAAATGTGATTTTTATATTTAAAACACGAATACCATTCAACACATGAATTTCTATCCAACGAATGAATATCGACTCAACACATGAAGGCTTTCTATTCAACGAATAAATATAGTTTCAACAAATGAAAATAATTCAAACACATGAATATTATTCAAAATTTCGGCAGCATAACGGCAGGGTAGTTAAAACCGGGACCGTCCCTAGTACGGCTCCTCGCTCTACCTTAAAACCTCGCGGTTTTTGACAATGGGGAATCATGCATCTAGTTCGCACGCAGGCGGCATGTATATTTATTTCATTTCCACAAACTAATCCTATGTGGTTTCAACCAAATATTTCTCAACCACAAATGGGTATTTTTCAACCACAAACAATTCCAATCAACCATTCGCTATCAATCAATTTTCACACCAATCACAACCAATAAATATCGTCCATGGTTTGTGGACGAGGGGTGTGTATATATATATATTTAAATATAGCAATTCACTTCTATTTCACACATATATAATTTTTACAATGCATATATATCTTATACATCGAACGTGCAACTTATACAACGCTTATACATGAGGTGTACAATGCTTATATAACCCATACATCGACCATATAATTTATACATCGTCGTTTTCCATATCGTTTATAAATTAGAAATCTCACCTTAGGTTCCACTCCACCAAAAATAGCAGAAGGCTCAGAAAAATATGCGGTCTCTTCTAAAATGTAGAAGACGTTCACATGGTCACAATGTTTCCTGTTTCATCCAATTTCGTCAAGAAACGAAAAAGATATGATTTTTACAGTGAAATCAAAAACGGTAGCGCTTTAAACTACTATAGAATAGTTTTAATATAATTTACATCGTACCTCCACTGTTTTGTTCGAAACTAGGTTTCGGTCTCTCGCGAAATCCGTTGCGTTAGGGGCTGATCGGGGTTGACCACGACCTCCACCTACGAGAGGGCTTCCCGACGAGGTGGGTCTAGCTCAGCTCGAGCTACAGGTGGCGGTGGAATAACGTTCGACGTCCTCGAAGTTTGCGAGCTCTTTTCTCGACAAAGACCAGGCGAGGGAGGTCGAAACAAGGATGGATTGGAAGAGGGAGGAAGGATCTTCAAAAAGTTCAACTGGAGGGGGTGGCGAAAAAGCCTGTGGCGGCGGCGATCGGGCTGGGAAGCTTCGACTGTGTTTCCGTCGTTCGTTGGGGAGAGAGAAAGACTTTTTTTTATAAAAATTATGATTGGCCGGTGGGTTTTAAAGGGGTTTTCTGAAACGACCACCAATCTAAACCTAACGACTGTCGTCCCCAGCGTTTTACCCCCATTTCGAACACAATGGGATATGTTTCATAGGCCCATTCGACTATTTCAGTCAGTTTTCCTTCAAATTAAAATATAGAATATTCAATATTTGATTTAAACGTACATTTCAATTTGATAGGGCCACAAATTGATTCGAAAAATTCCAGAAAAATAAATCTAGCTATGTTTTGACGATACGGTCCCAACAAAACTAGTTTCGTCGAATTCTGAGACTGCTTGCAAAAAGGCCCATTTCTGGTCGATTCAATTTAACTATAATTGACAAAAACACGTTTTCATTTGCCACGCTCACATACTAGCTTCAAAAATTATGAAATTTGAAACCTAGCAATAACTTCACATCCCGGATCCAACAAAAGTGGTTTCGTCGAATTCTGAGGTCGTTTGCAAAATGGCCAATTTCACGGGCTATATAATTTCCATAGCGACCTTTCTGAAAATTCATTTGGCCATAACTTTTGCTTTCCGCTATGAAACTTTGATTTGTCAGATTCATTGGAAAGGTATTCACTAACAGATTTAAATATTTTTGGTTTCACTCAAATCCGTTTTGTTTTGCACCCGGTACAGTCAGTCAACGTTTGAATTCAAATTTTGAAACTACCACGCCATTTCAGGCCTTGTTTATAATTCAAAGTGATTATATTTATTTTCAAACGTCAATTCAAACTCACTTTTCATTGCTACTATTTAAAATATTTATTTTAAATATTTAAAATCCATTATTTTAGGCAATTTAAAATTTTTAAATTGGTTCAGATTTTCCGGGTCATTACAACCATGGACGACTTATTTGATTTTGTTGTGTGGAGAAAATTGATTGTGATGTGGAATGAATGGAAATATATTCATGCGTTGAAATAAATTGTTTATCGTTAAAAATATAAATTTAACGTGAATGTAAATAAATAAATATTCATTTACAAATCAGACGATTTGTTTATGTACACTGATTTAACTGATATTGATTGGGACGATAAATTTTACACGTCGCCCAACTGCACAAATAAAAATCTGTGTTTGTTGACTGAAACCCACTTGGGTATTGGATGATATTTGACGTACACTAATCCAGATTGTTTAGTTATATGTCAATCGATAGGTTGATAGACAGTTGTGTAGTGCACTTTGGATGCTGGTTGATTATTTATCATTGCTATTATATACATGTGTTGTATAGAATCCATATAAATAACATTATATGGTAATTGAGTGGGTCTCAATCCAATTTAGAAAATAAATTACATTCATGTTTTGAATAAACAAAATAGTCATGTGTTGACGATACTCATGTGTTGAGAATATTCATGTGTTTAAACTTATCATGTGTTGAATAAATTATTTATACAATAAAATTCACATTTTTATTGTAAGTAAGAACTAATAAATATTCGTGTGTTGAATAAAATATATATTCATGTGTTGAAGAAAATATTCATTTGTTGAATAGAATAACGAAGTTATTGAAATATATAAAGCCGTGTTGATTAGATATGCGCCATTTTGACGCGAACGATATTTATATCGATTATATTCGTTTTTATAATGAATATAGAAAAGGAAGTGATTTCAGAATCTAATATTTTGAAAATATTATCATTTATATATTAATGATATAAAATATTCAATTTTGATTTAAAATTGAATATGAAGTTGAAATCATTTTTAAAACGAATTCAAACGAATTATAAAATACGTTTAGAATTGAAATCGATGAAATATATATATTATATATATTAAATCGCCTGAATAGAACGCACCGCGCTGCGGCAGTTCGCGAATTTCGACCATTGACTTCGAGTTGACGTTACGGAAGATCCGACCGTCGGATTCTCCTGAACCGGAACCGTTGGGTTCATATCGAAAAGAGCTTTCCAATGAATATTAGAAATTTGAAATCTAATGGATGGATTTGGAATCATGTCCAAATCAAATTTGGGAAAGGTCGCTGCAAGTGTAGTTCGACGACCGTTATTGGAAATCGACTGTACGGGCCTTGATATAATTATTAAAAATATCAATAATTTGTGTAAAATAATAATAAATGATTAAGAAAGAATTGGGGTGAAAAATCCCATATTTAAAAAGGATAAAAATATATTTTTATCGAAATGAACTAGTTATGAACTCGAATTATAATCCAGTATTTTTGAATAAATAAATTGGATTTGAAGTGGTTTTAAAAATAATCAGAATTTCCAATATACGAATTGGAATGGATTTGAATCGAAATTATCTTCGGAATATTTTGATGTTGGATTTCGTGATTATACAGATATGGTTGTGGTGATTTGAAAGATATATTTATATCGTTATTTCCAATACGATATTTGTTGGTTTCAGAATTTGATATTGAATATAAGATGATATATTTTCTATTCAGAGCCTTGTATTCAATATCAAATGGGATTTTGGGTTCGTCGTGAATGGTGTCTTAAATAAAACTGTTCTTGAACCCAGTTTAGAAAAGAATAAATATTTTAATTAAGATTTAGTGAAATTGTCCAGTTAATTGGTATTTAATTGGAATTGGATTTAAATTGGTTTTGGGTTTATCGTGAGCGGTGTTTTGAATAACATCTGTTCTTTAACCCGATTAACAATGGAATGTGATTTTGGGTTTATCGTGAACCATGTTTTAGATGACATTGGTTCTTTAACCCAGTTAAAGACATGGTATTGATTTTTGGGAAGATTAAAACTAAGTGGTGTTTTAATGAATCTTTAGTTAGATTGAAATAATCGAGAATGGAGTATCACTAGTTTTTCTCCAAAGTGATAGTTAAATCTTTAATTAGATTCGAACGTGAAATGGTAATTAATATTTACCGATAACACCATGGTGTTAGATATGGAGTATTACCAGTTTTGCTCCATGGGATGAATAGGTTGGGATTGGGAAATAAAATGTATAATTACTTTGGTGTGGTTCGCTAATCCCGACTAGGTTGGAAAACCTTAACATGGTTTGAAATGATATCCAAAGGAAGATTAAAGAATAAATTTAGAAGAATTTATCTTTGATAAAATTAATGGGAACCTTTCCCTAAGAATGTGAATATTTGAATAAAAGAATATTCTGAATTGGAATAAGGCCTATGTTGTGCTTGTGTAACGCTTGTTTATTATATACTTGGGTTATTCGGAAAGGCCGGTTTTATATCCATTCTGAATAACTGATTCAATGGTAGGTCGAAGATGAAGACAGTGGTTGAAGACCGGAGGTCTCAATATCGTTTGGATGATTATTGATGATCTTGATTGGGCTGTACACCCAAGAGGAGGGAATCAGTTGGTGATCGTCCAGACGTACTTGGAGATTGATGGATATGCAAGGAATAAGGTTCCCCCGGTTTCGTTCAGACCCAGAACGAACTTGTAAATGGACTGTGCATATGACATTGGATTTTATTCTGTGTGATTGATTTTTATTAAATATATATCTGTTTGGCAGCGGAGAATTTATTCTCTTGCTTGACGCCCTTCTTTGAGACGTACGATCTCAGAGGTTATATATTGATGGATATCAATCGCATGGAATGAATTGCCTGTGTGGCATGCCTAAGTGGAAAATGATCAAGGCTTCTGTTGAAAAGAAAAGTCTTGTAGTTGATGATCAAAGCATGGCCTATGTGGCATAGCTTTGTGTATGGCGTTAATTCGCGAGCCTCACACCTCGGTATAAGTCAAAAACGGGATCGGACTGCAGGGAGAACACGACGTTTCTTTCTAGCTATGGGTGGTGTCAGTGACCTACCAGCCCTGACATTTACATTATTTTTCACCAGTGTGGTTGTTGGAATGCGAGGCGCCTCGGATATAGGTCTGTTAGGACCGGGAAACGTGTGTTCAGGAATAATTAATCCTCAAAAGTAAGAGAGGACCGGCCCTGAAGCATCCAGGATCGTTGTGTGTGGTCCTGAGACATTTGCTAGAGTGTCTCGAACGGAGAGGAGCTTGCCCCTTGCCTCGACTCATGATGGAATCCAATTTCCAATACGTAATAATTCGTTTTATTTGTAGAACCTAGTATGGCGACATAGTAGATGCTAGCTATGCCGTCTATGATTGAAACTTATGATTGAAATTGTTTTGACACTATACACTTATAGTAATATCAAAATAATATGTTTTTAAACGTATCAAGTATTATTTGGCTATTATAAGATAAAACCTATCCTACGGCTTGCGTTGCATTGTGTGATGGGAACTGGGTCTTATAGTAGCCTCATTTTTCTTTATTTAGCATTGCGCTGTTTGTTTTATGCACTGGTATTCTTGGGAGGAAACCCGTTCCTTGTTATACGACGTGGTCCCTTGATTTAACTACTTTAAAAATAAAGATTGATAACTGTTTTTAGTTCTCACACCAGTCACATGACTGACCTGGAGTTTATTGTTTTAACCTAAACTCTGGGTGCCCTTATTTTCCACCCGGGCAGCTAGTAGTTTTGGTTATGCAGATTTATATTCACAGGATCCTGGTTTACAGTTGGAACGATACTCGGAAAGCTCTATATCCGTGTATTTCTTTCAGTTGTGCTTTGTATTATTTTTCCGCTGCTATGTATTTAAATGTAATTTAAATCTCTGATATTTATCAAATGTGTAATATTTATTCATACTCTGTATATTCTTGTTTTCTGATGAAATTGTTGTAATAAGCAATGAAATGTTTTTTGTTTGCGTTCCGATGTGTGTTGTTTTCAAAGCAATCCATTCTTTCCTTCACGGGAAAGTTACGGGTTCTTACAATGGTATCAGAGCTTTGGTTTACAGAGCTCGAGAACAAGACACATTAGAACCAAACGAAAGAATTCATCAGAGGTTGGATTAGAAATATCCATTAAGAATAACTCGTCAGAGATGGGATCAGTAGTATCCTATAACGAGTGTGAAGAGTATATTTTTGAAATAAAATTTTGAAAACAAATTTTGTTTAGAAAATTTAAACCATTTTATACGTATTTGAATATTTTATTTATATTGATCTTGGACAATCAAGTATATAGAGATTTTGCATATACGCATCATGAACATATATTCGAAGTTTTAAATATAACTGATAGATATAGAATCACACTCTAGTCACCCGGAGATGATTCTACTAATGACGTACGACATCTGTAGTTTATCTTCGAGTTTCGATGGTGGGATATCTATATATTTCCATTAGACTGGTGTGAGAACCAAAACTAGATAGGATTATTGTTTTGTATTGGCATCAAAAACATGATTTTCTCTGTATATATATCAAAATTATGAATTTGAAACGATAATCCACTAATTGATTGATGGTTGTGTTGGTTGATTATTGGTTTCATTTATTAAAATTTTGAACCATTTAGCTTAATGGAACCAAATTTAGAACTGAATTGAAAATTGGTTGCATTCGCATATATGTACATGTACATACATTGAACATGTCATAGCAAGGAGGCTAGAGCAGAGGAATAAAATTGTTTGCCCGACAAATAGGTACATGTTTATTGTATTTCTTGGGGATTTGATGATTTTATGAGCCGATTGGCTTTTTATTTTTCTTTTGGATTGGTGAGGGCCATGGGAGGCTATTTAAAATACCCCGATGCTCCCGGTGCAGGGGAGGTAATGGCAAAAAATTTCAAAAATTTAGGGTGTTAGCCAAATTTTTGAAAAATTTGAAAAGTTCTTAGAAACTGAAAAGTTGAAGAACTTAAGCCGTAAAGAAAATAATGAAAGTTGAGTTGGTTAGTTAAACAACTTTCAGCTTTGTTCCTTTTCGAGGACGAAAAGATTTTAAGTGGGGGAGATTGTAATAACACGGAAATCTGAGTCAATTTAATTTTTATTATTTTGGCAATTTTAATGAATTTTGAATATTTAAAATTAATTATTTTAAATAATGATGACGAGAAATTTAATTTGAATAGAATTAGAACGTATATATTTATATAGATCGTCGTTAGAATATAAATATTTTATTTTAAATATAAAAGGAATTGAAAATGGCGCGGTAGTTCGAAAATTTGATTTCAAATTTCAAATGAATGTGCAGGATTCAAAATAAACCGGATTTTGGCAAAACAAAAAATATTAGAATCTATTTGAAAATACGAATCCGAAAAATCAAAACTTCATAGTGGGAATAAAAAGTTGTGTCCAGTTGAAAATTCAGAATAGTCACTATGGAATTCTGGCTCTTTAAAATGGCCATTTTTCAAACAGTCTCAGAATTCGATGAAATTAGTTTTCTTGGTACCGTATCGTCAATGCGAAGTCAGAAATAATTTTTCTAGAATTTTTAGAGTCCGTGTGTGGGCCCAGTAGATTAAAATGTACGTTATAATCAATATTAATCGTTCTATTTTTTTATATTTTAATTTTGATGTAAACTAATCGAATTGACTCACGATACATATCCCATTGCGTTCGGAATGAGGGTAATTAGCTAGGGACGACAGTCGTTGGGTCTCGTTTGGAGTTCGAAATTAAAAGTTACTTTTTTGAATTAATTAAATAGTTAAAAAAATAGGTATAAAAGGATTTAACCCTAACTCCTCAACACAGAAAACCGTGACTCCCTCTATTTCAAAACCCATCGACCTAGGTCAGCCGCTGCCGTTGCCTTGGGACCCCACGCCGCCACCGCACCTCGCCACATGCATTGCTGGAGCTCCCCTTCGCCGCGGCCACCACAAACAGCCGCCGACCTCCATCCTCCGTCCCCTTTCCTCCTCACGCCCAAATAGAACGGAAATCACTTAAAGCTGCGCCGCCACCCACATCCACGACCACCGCCTGTCAACCCCACCACCCACGACCACCTGCGCCCTATCCCGCCCCACCAGCACCTCCTGTGGCCCCCTCGACGTGAAAAACTACGCCTAATCCTCCCTTTCCACCCAAAACCGATGCCATTGCCGCAATGGGGCCCATGCCGACCATCAGAGCACTTCCATCGCGGCTGCCTCCTCCCCCGACCGCCACTCCACCTCCCGCTCGAACCGCGCACCCCTGTAAGATTCTTTATTTATTTATTTATTTTCTAGGAAATCGGGTATATAAAATATAAAGAAAGGATTTTTATCAATGTATATAAACTATAAAGAAAGGATTTTTATTTATATATAGCAAGAATAAAGATTTGATTTTGTCATGAAGTAGTGTATATAAAGATTCGATTTTTATTGTTGAAATGGCGAAGTAAAAATATAATTTTTAGCTATGTAAAAATATGATTTTTATATAGTATAGATAACAAAAATATGATTTTTATGTATTATAGATAATAAAAATATGATTTTTATATAGTATTAACAATAAAAATATGATTTTTATATAGTATAGATAATAAAAATATGATTTTTATATATGAAGCAATGATGTAAAAATATAATTTTTATATACATGAAGTGATATCATAAAAATACAATTTTTATACATGTAGATATGAAATAAAAATGAGATTTTTAATGTAAACTGCGTGAAACAGATCTCGTTAGAAGGACGGCGAAGATTTCCTACATATGAAGATTCGCGGCGTTTGGTTTAGCTCTCGGTGAGAACTTCTCACTTTAATTCTTGTTTTCTAGTTAAAAATATATACTAGGATGCAGATGGTGCTTAGCAGCACCCGACACCCGTTGTCCACTGACCATGGACGACTTGTTTGATTTTATTATGTGGTGAGAATTGATTGTGATGTCATGTGTTGAAATAAATTATTTATCGTTAAAAATATAAATTTAACGTGAATGTGAATAAATAAATATCCATCTACAAATCAGACGATTTGTTTATGTACACTGATTTGACTGATATTGATTGGGATGATAAATTTTACACGTCGCCAAGCTGCATAAATAAAAATCTGTGTTTGTTGACCGAAACCCCACACGGGTATTGGGATGATATTTGACGTACACTAATCCCGATTGTTTAGTTGTATGTCAATCGATAGGTTAACGACAGTTGTGTAGTGCACTTTGGATGCTGGTTGATTATTTATCAATGCTATTATATACATGTGTTGTATGAAATCCATATAAATAACATTATATGGTAATTGAGTGGTCTCATTCCAATTTAGAAAATGTGTTGAATAAAAAAATAGTCATGTGTTGACAATATTCATGCGTTGAGAATATTCATGTGTTGAATAAAATATTTATACAATAAAATTCACATTTTTATTGTAAGTAAGAATTAATAAATATTCATGTGTTGAATAAAATATATATTCATGTGTTGAAGAAAATATTCATTTGTTGAATAGAATAACGAAGTTATTGAAATATTTAAAGCCGTGTTGATTAGATATGCGCCATTTTGACGCGAACGATATTTATATCGATTATATTCGTTTTTATAATGAATATAGAAAAGGAAGTGATTTTAGGATCTAATATTTTGAAAATATTATCATTTATATATTAATGATATGAAATATTCAATTTTGATTTAAAATTGAATATGAAGTTGAAATCGTTTTTAAAACGAATTTAAACGAATTATAAAATATGTTTTGAATTGAAATCTACAAAATATATATAATATTAAATGGCCTGAATAGAACGCGCCGCGCCGCGGTAGTTCGCGAATTTCGACCATTGACTTCGAGTTGACGTTACGGGAGATCCGACCGTCGGATTCTCCTAAAACCGGAACTGTTGGGTTCGTATCGAAAAGAGCTTTCCAATGAATATTAGAAATTTGAAATCTAATGGTTGGATTTGGAATTATGTCCAAATCAAATTTGGGAAAGTTTGTTGTAAGTGCAGTTTGACGACCGTTATTGGAAATCGACTCTACGGGCCTTGATAAAATTATTAAAAATATCAATAATTTGTGAAAAATCATAATAAATGATTTAGAAAGATTTAGGGTGAAAAATCCCATATTTAAAAAGGATAAATATTTATTTTTACCGAAATGAACTAGAATTATAATCCAATATTTTTGAATAAATAAATTGGATTTGAAGTGGTTTTAAAAATAATCAGAATTTCCAATATACGAATTGGAATGGATTTGAATCGAAATTATCTTGGGAATATTTCGATGTTGGATTTCGTGATTATACAGATATGGTTGTGGAAATTTGAAAGATATATTTATATCGTTATTTCCAATACGATATTTGTTGTTTTCAGAATTTGATATTGAATATAAGCCGATATATTTTCTATTCAGAGCCTTGTATTTAATACCAAATGGGATTTTGGGTTCGTCGTGAATGGTGTCTTAAATAACACTGTTCTTAAACATAGTTTAGAGAAAAATAAATCTTTTAATTAAGATTTAGTGAAATTGTCCAGTTAATTGGTAGTTAATTGGAATTGGATTTAAATTGGTTTTTGGGTTTATCGTGAGCAGTGTTTTGAATAACACATGTTCTTTAACTCGATTAACAATGGAATGTGATTTTGGGTTTATCGTGAACCGTGTTTTAGATGACATTGGTTCTTTAACCCAGTTAAAGACATGATATTGATTTTTGGGAAGATTAAAACTAAGTGGAGTTTTAACGAATCTTTAATCAGATTGAAATAATCGAGAATGGAATATCACCAGTTTTACTCCAAAGCGATAGTTAAATCTTTAATTAGATTTGAACGTGAAATGGTAATTAATATTTACTGATAACACCGTGCTGTCAGTTATGGAGTATTACCAGTTTTGCTGCATGGGATGAATAGGCTGGGATTGGGAAATAAAATAAATAATTACTTCGGTGTGGTTCGCTAATCCCGACTAGTTTGGAAAACATTAACATGGATTGAAATGATATCCAAAGGAAGATTAAAGAATAAATTTAGAAGAATTTGTCTTTGATAAAATTAATGGGAACCTTTCCCAAAGAACATGAATATTTGAATAAAAGAATAGTCTGAATTGGAATGAGGCGTATGTTGTGCTTGTGTAACACTTGTTTATTATATATGCGGCTTATTCAGAAAGGCCGGGTTTATATCCATTCTAAATATCCGATTCGACGGTAATTCGAAGATGAAGACGGTGGTTGAAGACCGGAGGTCTCCACATCATTTGGATGATTATTGATGATCTTGATTGGGTTGTACACCCAAGAGGAGGGAATCAGTTGGTGATCGTCCAGACGTACTTGGAGATCGATGGGTATGCGAGGAATAAGGTTCCTCCAGTTTCGTTTAGACCCAGAACGAATTTGTAAATGGACTGTGTGTCTAACATTGGATTTTATTTTGTGTGATTGATTTCTATTAAATATATATCTGTTTGGAGGCAAAGAATTTATTCTCTTGCTTAACGCCCTTCTCTGAGACGTACAAGCTCAGAGGTTATATATTGATGGATATATATCGCATGGCATGAATTGCCTGTGTGGCATGCCTAAGTGGCAAATGATCAAGATTTCTATTGAAAAGCAAAGTCTTATAGTTGATGATCAAAGCACGGCCTGTGTATCATAGCTTTGTGTATGACGTTAATTCGCGATCCTCACACCTCGGTATGAGTCAAAAACGGGATCGGACTGCAGGGAGAATACGACGTTTCTTTCTAGCTATGGGTGGTGTCAGTGACCTACCAGTCCTGACATTTACATTTTTTTTCACTTGTGTGGTTGTTTGAATGCGAGGCGCCTTGGATATAGGTCTAATAGGATCGGGAAAGTGTGTTCAGGAATAATTAATCCTCAAAAGTAAGAGAGGACTGGCCCCGAAGCATCCAGGATCGCTGTGTGTGTTCCTGAGACATTTGCTAGAGTGTCTTGAACGGAGAGGAGCTTGCCCCTTACCTTGACTCATGATAGAATCCAATTTCCAATACGTGATAATTCGGTTTTATTTGTAGAACCTAGTATGGCGGCATTGTAGATGATTGCTATGCCGTCTAAGATTGACACTTATGATTGAAATTGTTTTAGTAATATCAAAATAATCTGTTTTTAAATGTATCAAGCATTATTTGGCTATTATAAGGTAAAACCCTATCCTCCTGTGACGACCCCAAATCCCGTACTGACGGTGACAAGGGTAATCTTTGGAATATAACACATAAACAGAAAATAGCAGAACAGAAATAAATAAATACACCAGATAATGTACAAATAATACACTGGATAAAGATAATCATCAGAGTTACATAGTATACAGGATCATACTTAGTACAAATACAGTTCAGCTATACATAAATGTCTATAGCGGAAAACAAACATAATATGTACAATAGGAGCTGAACAGCATAAAAAGAGATAAATGGTAGAATCCATCTTCAGCTCTAGCTATCCAGAAAGAGCCAGATAAAACCTAAACACAAGGCTACCCATGTAGAAAAAGGGGCAGCCGAGTTTGCAAGTGAAACAAACTACGAGTCAGTCATGGGACTGGTATGAGAAATCTACTTAACACACTATACAATTGGCTAATCATAGGACCACGCCACTTTCGCAGAACGGGTTTACTCCATTGGATTGACAGTGCTTTAAAACAAGTAAATCTTTAAAACATCGCAATGCTTTTTATAAAAATGAAGCCATTATAAGACTCAGTTCCCATCACACAATGCAACACAAACCGGAGGATAGAGTTTTTACCTTATAATGGCCAAAATATGCTTGATATGAATAAAACAAAAGAATTTGATATTATTACTAGTGTTTATATGTTTCAAAAACAACTTCAAATCATAAGTATCAATCATAGACGACATTAATGCCCCATACCACTATGTCGCCATATATAGGTATACAATCAAAACAACACAATAACATATCTGGAAATTGGATTTCCGTCATGAACCGAGGCAAGGGATCGTCCTCGCTGAATTCGAGACGCTCTAGCCCGTGTCTCAGGACCCAGACACAGGTGGGCCCTTGGAGCGACAGGGACGGTCCACCGTTGTGGATTAAAATTCCTGAACACTGCGTTTCCCCGCCCTTTGGGCCGTAAGTGAGCCAACGAATGACTCCATTGGTCCCGAATCGACCGATATAACCGAGGCGCCTTGTAACACCCCACGTCCATTAATGTAACTCACAAAGGGAATGCATTAACATCCATGGAGTTTTTAAGTGAATATAGAACAGAAAAATTACAACAAGACAGATAATAAGTAGTACTTGGAAATCTAAAACTTTATTTCATTGCAGCGGAAATTAAACATGTTTGTTACATCATAAAATCATAAATCAGAGTCAAGTACAATATCCATCTTGATAAAACAAAATACATAATCCCATTACATAAATAGCCATTAAAGAAGATAACAAGCTGGACTTTACTTCAGCGGTCCAAGCTTTCCAAAAGAGAGAATAAGCAATTCAATCAGACTCCACTAGAGCTGGGTCCACCCTGAGGACCTGGAGGGGGAAAAAAGATAGAAATAGAGGGGGTCAGACATAAAGTCTGGTGAGTATGATAATTCTAACAATACTATTATCAAAATAACTAGACTAAGGCATAAGCTGGAAAACAAGGAAATGTCTATGAACTATTGGGTATGGAAGAGCAGATAAAGATAACGTTAAAGGCACACCTAATACTAACGAATAATTACTACACTGCACCACACCAGTCACCCTAAAGGTTGATCCCACTTGCTTCACTTAGAAATTTTATAAATAACTTCGTATGCCCCTAGCTGACTACATAGGTGCCGCCTGCCCCTATCTCCGCTAGGTGTACCCCACTACCCACTTTCGATCGGCTCCCTACTCGTAGATACCCGTACTGGTCCCACAGTGGGGTGTATCACTCCCCTAAAGTGGCAACCCGATACAGCCTAAGGATGCACGGGTTATACCTACACGATGCAACAACGTTTTACCTACCAGCCCGGGTCCACACAGGCATATGAAACCTGTTGGACTTGCGTTGCCACCGCTAACCCGTTTGGCCTCTTATAGTCAAGCCCAGTATGCGTGTCCCGTTCTCGACTTGGGTCGAGCCCACAAAGATACGTTTGGGTTACTGGTTGAAATGGGCCCCCAATTACTTACCACAAGCTATCCACCTAAGCTTGTCCCCACTAGTATATCCCACTTAACCCTCCTCTTAGTCATGTTCATTTACATGTGTGTTTGGTTAAGTCTTACTAATCGTATTTCAAATGCCACTAAAGGCACCCACTAGATTCCTCATGCCACCCAAGGCACCTACTTAACCCCCATGTCCCACTTCACATGTTTATTTGGTTAAGTATTTCTTAATTCATTCAGGCCATAACCTCATAAAGACCTCTCACATTAGACTGGCATTTATGGCAACTGGATTTGCCGGGCGGGTCCGGGCAGTCTTACACCATAAAAGAGTCTAACCTCGTGTCTTTACAACTGTTATGCTTTAATTTGGGCCTAGGACCTCTCACATTGGGCTGACATTTGTCACTATTGGATTCGCCGGGCGGGTCCGGGCAGTTTTACGTCACAAACGAGTCCAACCTCGTGTCCTAAACATTGATTAACACTTATAATCTTTTACCCTAGTTTTAAATATATCCCTATTCAAATCATTAATTAATTCCAATTTATTGATGTCCATAATTGACTCAATTATGGCCATCCACTTACGGTATGCAAAATCATATCAATTGCACCCCAATTTCTTAATATTAAATCCTTAATATTACCCCTACCCCACGTTATACGTTCGGTTATTCAACGCAAAATATACGTTAGACTCGAATAGTCTAACTCATAGCACAAAGATAAATTATCACAACATATAGACAAATAAAATATATCTAATCATAATAGGGGTGAAACTTGCATAAATCTACACATGTCATGGATCTAAAGGTGTCAACTTGTTTGGTTAAATGTCACAACTTACATAATATGATCATAACCCAAGTTCATGTATAAACTTGTATATGTGGTTTATGCAACATAATGATGGTGTGAACTAGCATCTAACACATAGAACTCACACATGTCATAACATAATTCTAGATCTAAATAGATGTCATAATTCTAGATCTAAATAGATGTCATACAATATGTGAGATTATACATACTAATAAATCTAAACTTGCATAGGTACATGTGATTTATCATGTGAATCATCATAGCCCAAATATATATAATCAACATCATGATTCATAAGCTAACTACAACATAAAAACATCATGGCTTTGTAACATCGCAACTTAGCATAGAAACTTGCAACATATATAATATCATCATAGCATGATTTACAACATATAGGATATCATCATCACATAACATAGGATTTACAACATACATGATAGCATAAGGTTTACAACAACATATATGACAATTCACATCATTTTCTTATGATCCATATCACATCTTAATCTAATTAGTTTGCTAATAATCTTATTAAGATCATCATACTCACAATTATAGAAGAAAGAGAGTCTTGATTTCCTTTAGAGTTGAATAGAATTAGTTTAGATTAGCTTTCTTCCTTCTTAGTTGGCGGCGGCTACACTGAGTTCCATGGCGATGGCATGACGGCGGCTATTCTATTTTTCATGTGAATTTAGAGTGAGAGACTACCTAGGTATATATAGAGTTTAGGATTTATTTAGACCGTCAGATCAACTCAGAACTAACCTGAACCGTCAAATTAGCCAACTCAGCCATAAAGACACATCTATTGAGTATAACAATGTGATTTTTGTTTGATGATAACAAACATATATATATATATATATTTTAAAAATGTGTTTGTAAATAGTACTATTCTATATTTTACACACAGAAATAAATATTTATTGAATAGAACACTACTATACAGAATTGAATGTCCAAACAGTGTTTTTATTCGAATAAATATTTTATTTCCAACATTTTAAATAGTACATATACAACACTCCACTATTTACACATTCAAATATCTTTGTCATGACACATTTAACACATCACAGATATGGTACTATTAAAAGATTCAAACACAATAAAAATAGATAGATTGAATTGAACAACAAATATAATATTTTATTTCAATCAAATCTGTTTACCACAAATAGTGGTACAATTTTTATTCACATCAATAATCAATACAGAAACTCCTCATTACATATTCTTTCAGTTGTACAAACACTGTTTCTTTCATATACACACACTAACGCTGTTCTTGTCTTCATCTTCAGTCTTCTGTCTTCCCAGCTTTCAGTCGGTCCATCTTCATACCTGTCACATACAGAAGAACACACACAGTAGACTGCAACAAAAATAAAATTAAATAAAAGCAAATAAAAAATTTATTTTTAAATTTTATTTGCCTCAGATTTGCGGTGTGTTTCTCATCATTTTTTCTAGACATTGTTTGATATGCAGGGACAGAAAAATCTCGTCTGATGGCTGCATATACACACGTGTATACACGTGTGCACTGCCACGCCAATCAGTAAGCAACTGAGGAGTAGCCACGAGGACCATCTCAACTCAGTACATGTGAATTAGACCAAGCAAAGTTCAAATCAAAATGGTCAAGAACAAAGCAGAGCATGCAAATGAAAGTGATTAACATACTAATGCAGGTGGTGTTTCGTGCTATTAGTTCAAGTATGTAAATGGTGCAACCCAAAATTCAAAGATGGTCAAAGCAATTGGATATGTAAGCACAATGCTAAGCAACAGCATATAGGATTTCATTCAAGTTCAGCCTACATGAAATCAAAGTAGTGTAGTACAAATGACACAGGCAGCATGGGCAAATGGTCGAGCACAAGTCAATATGATAGCGAAGTTGTTTACAAGTTCAAGCAGATTCAACTATGTTCATGGACAAAGGCAAGTGTAGACAAGATAGCTCAAGTGGGTCAGGTTGAAAACAAGGCAGTGAACAACATGATGAAGTTTATGCAGTGTTGAAATTCATATATACATGTAATGTACACAGCATGTTCTAAGGGGAAGTGACATGCAAGAGTAGTCCTATATGTGCTAATACATATACACAAACATAAATGGAAACAAACAATTGGCACAATGGCGCAGTGGCAAGTCTCGATCAATTTAACCACAGTTTCACATGCACAAGTCAGAGGTCCCAAAGTGATACATATGAAATAAAGTCCAAATTAAAAGCATTGATCAGACAAGAAAAAGGAACATTACAACGCAAAATAAGAAAAAAACAAGCTAAATGGTTCAGCCCAGTATTTCAGGCACACTACAAAGCATTTGGATATAGTACATGTAACAACAATAATAAAGCAGTTCTGTACACTGAATGGAAGTGCAGGCTCAAATGGCCAGATCAACATTGATCAGCATCAAGTTAGTATACATGTACCAAATCAGGATGGCATCTGTTCTTATCAGTGTTCTATGGAGCAGAAGCATCAAATAGTCGAATTCGAAATTTACTCTAGAACTGGTCAACCAGGAAATATAAATGTGCCTCCAGAAAAAAATTGTTCTAAGTTAAATTCGACATTGACCAATTCTAAGGCCAGAATCTAACTCGCAAAATATTCCACAATTTATCTCGTCAGTTTGAAAATTTCCAAATATTATCAAGTCAAAATCCAGAAGTCACGAAAAAATTCATTCAAGAACAAATCAAAGAAACCCCAAAAATAGAGAAAGGTTTTCAAGCCCAAAAATTTACCACTACCAAGTCAAACGAATAAGAAATCAGAGCATATATCTCGGATTTCCAATCTTATATAAACACCAATCATCATTGGCTATCATAATCCAAGTTCGAACAAGCAAAAATCAAAAATCCGAATTAAATTCATACCAGTAAAAAGGAGATTACTTGGATCCAGTTCTACACTCATCAACGTTCGATCGAAGAAGAGGATAGCTACTGAATAACTCGAAATCATCACACAAGAAAGTGGCGACCTCAAGTTGAATAGAATCGAAACCCTAGAGCCGTCGAAGTTGAGTTTAACGAGAAGCAAAAACCCTAGATAAAGCGCCAGCCTCCAGAGATCGAAGCTAAACAGACTCGAGCATCATAGAATGAATCATACACTTGCGATTTAGGGATTTAAAGAAACCCTAGGAATCTCTCAAGAGCCGCCGCCATTTTTAAGGAAAGAGGTCGAGAAAAATAAAGTGGTGAAGCAAATACAAGGGGTCGGCCAAGCCTATATCAAAAACTAAGTGTTTTTTTTAAGAAGGATCTTATAAAACAAAACTAGGGTTTTGTTTTAAACTAGGGTTTCCATTTTAATTTTTTTGTTTTCAACTTTGTAATCAGTCTAGAGTTTTCTAGTTTGTCTCTAAAACTAGGGAGACGAATTACAGGGATTGTAATTCGGGGAAAATCTGGTTTTGGGGATAAAAACCAGTGCAGGGTTTTGAGCGTAGGGTTAAGAACAGTTGGGAGCGAGTGTCGCGAGTTTACAGGGGATTGTAAGCGTAGAGATTGTTTTAACTCCTAGTAGAAACCTTGGGGAATGCAGCAGTAGGCAGGGTTTTGCCGAAGCTGGGTATATCTGTGTGTTATTTATTTTCCGCATTTATTCTGATTATTATCTGTGCTGTTTTTATT
Source organism: Allium sativum (assembly GCA_030737875.1). Classification (NCBI taxonomy): domain Eukaryota; kingdom Viridiplantae; phylum Streptophyta; class Magnoliopsida; order Asparagales; family Amaryllidaceae; genus Allium; species Allium sativum. The sequence continues at coordinate 459,087,057 of CM060909.1, forward strand.
TAATTATTCTGCAAAAATCTGCGATAAACCCTATTCACCCCCCCTCTAGGGTTAATTTAGATCCTACAAGTGGTATCAGAGCAGGTATTTTTTTTTAACTCTAGAGTCATGAATTTGTCAAACAACGCTTTTTCTGAGGGTCAGTCCATAGCTAGGCCACCAATGTTTAATGGAACTGATTATGCATATTGGAAAGCTAGGATGAAAATTTATTTGAGCTCAGTCGACTATGATGTATGGGATATTATTGAAACGGGTTATAGATCTCCCACTGTTATAGTTAGTGGTGTTGAAATACCTAAATCAAAAGACAGGTGGGATGCTAATGATAAAAAATTATTTTCAACTAATGCCAAAGCGATGAATACTTTAATCTGTGCTCTTGATAAAACTGAATTTAATCGAATTTCTCATTGTGAGACTGCGCAGGAAATATGGCATACGTTGGAGGTTACACATGAAGGTACATCTCAAGTGAAGGAATCTCGTCTCGCTCTTCTCAGCAACGAATATGAAAATTTCTCTATGCAAAAAGACGAAGATATAAAAGAGATGTATGGACGCTTCTCATCACTGGTCTACAATGCAAAAGCTCTTGGCAAAACCTATACCGAAGTGGAATTGATCAGAAAAATACTGAGAGTGCTACCGATGAATTTTGAAGCAAAGGTGACAGCGATTCAAGAATCAAAAGATCTGAATAAAGTAAGCATGGAAGAGTTGATCGGAAATCTGATTACTTACGAGATGGAGTTGAAAGCAAGAGAAGAACGAAAAGATTCTGAATCAAAGAAGAAGACGATCGCTCTAAATAATTCTGTTGAAAGTAATGATGATGATCCCGTTGAAGAGCTAGCCATGGTTTTGAGAAAGTGGGCCAAAGGAAAATACAAGCCACAAAAGAAGAAAACTGTCAAATCCGAAAATTCTGAAAGTTCAGACGATGAAGTATTTTGCTACAACTGCAAGAAACCCGGACATATCAAACCAAATTGTCCACAGCTCAAAAATGAAAAGAAGAAGAAGTTCAGAAGAAAGAAGAAAGCTTTTGCTGCTACATGGGATGATGAAGAAGGAGAAGAAGTTTCTGTAAGTGAAGAAGAGGAAGCTAATTTGTGTCTTATGGCTCAATCTGATTCAGAAAGTAGTGAAGAGGATTCAAGTGAGGTATCGAATTTTACTTATAAAGAATTAATTTTAATGTGTCATGATCTCACAAAAACCGTTGATTCTCTTGAACTAAAAGTTAAGAAATTGAAATCAGATAGGTCAAAACTAGTTCAAGAAAATAACAATTTAGAAAGAAAACTTGAAAAGGGTAAGAATTCACCGTTTTCAGAATGTGAAAAATGTCAATTTTTGAGTAACGATTTTTTGAAATTAAAAACTGATCTTGAGTTACTTAAAAGTGAAAACATGAATTTGAAAAATGAAAATCATGATTTTGAAAAGGTGATTGAAAAGTTTAGAGAATCTGAAAAACTTGATTTTGAAAAGCGAAAACAATTTGAAATTGAAATTTCCAAGTCCGATGCTAGAATCAAAGCACTTGAAAACGAAAATTTGATTTTAAAACAAACTGACGCTGAAAAAAGGAAAATTGCTATTAATCGTTGTTCAAATTTAATGAAAGAAAATAGCGATCTTAAATTTAAAATTCAACGACTTGAGTCAGCTTTGACTAAATTTTCTAAAGGAGAGAAATCGTTGAATATGTTGTTAAAAAATCAATTTTTTGTTCAGAATAAAAAGGGACTTGGATTTGAATCTAATCAAATTGAAAAACAAAATTTTAATGATTTTAAAAATCCTTTAATTGGCTTTGAAAACGATCAAATTGAATTTTTGAAATATAATAATTTCAAAGGGTTTTTAAATCATAAACAAATTGATAACTCATTTAAAAACAATTCATTTAAATCTGTTTGGATTCCAAAAATTAACAAAATAAATTTAAGCAAATCTAAACAAATTTGGATTCCAAAGGGTACGCTAGTGAATAGTAATGGATTGTTATATAAACGGGTTTGGGTACCAAAACGTGTAAACGAAGATAAGAGTGGTAAAACAACTTTTGTTATACCACTCGATCATATAAACATTTAGGTACTGTGAGAGGCTGAGGAACAACTGTGCTTAAGTTAGATAAAATTCAAGTTGATTCATATATCAAATTATTTGGAGTTCCTTAGCCATAGATTCAGAGTTGGAGATTCATTGCATCACGTTGATTATGGTAAGTCAGGTATGATCTCTAAACTCGTACTTTTATTCCTTTTAGTTTATTTTTACTTGGCGGTTTTTGAAATCATTCATTATGGATTGTTGAAATTCTTGGATTATAAAAAAATTGATTTTTTTGGTGATTTCAAACAATTATCTTCAGATTTGATAAGTTGACTGTTTCTTGAGTTTGCCTAAAAATTCTCTGAGGATGTCACTTGTGATTCTTGCTTTGAAAATGATCTTGTGCTGCTCTGATAAGGAAATTGATTTGATTCATTTTAAGTGTGTTGGTGATTAAATGATAAGTTGGAAAATCAGTAACTGGATTTAGTTAAAATTCATAGACAATTTGAATTAAATATATAAGTTGTTTTCAAAATTGTCTAGAAACAATCAGCATTAGAAAAATTAGATAATTTTATATTCTACTGATTGATTTTTGAAACTGATTTTCAAACTTGCATTGATTTTTTTTTCAAAAAACTCCTCTTGAAATTGATATTTTCAATTTTAAAATTATTTTTGATTATTTATTCAAAAATTGAAATTATTGATTAATTTGAACCGTTTTGGGACTCATCAAAATTATTGATAGATTTATGAAACTGTGATGAGTTGCGACTATGGTATAATTCATAACTAGAAGAGATATTATTTTAAATCTCATAATGATTAGACAGATTTTATAATATCTTTGAATTAGAGCTTATTTCACGACCATCTTCTATATCTACCATATTTCTGTCATTCATCATGGTTTTATTTAATTTGGGGAGTTCTAATTATTCTTGAAATTAAAAAATTAAATAAATAAATAAATAAATAATTTGTCCTTGGTATTCACTCCCATTTAAAAATCCTTGCGGTCATGCGTGGGTGAATTACCTTAATTTCTATGTGCTTCCATTCTCACTTAAAAGACCTTCGGGCTGTGCATGGATGGAACTCATTAGAGAGGATAAAGTTAAGTTACTACTAACCCCATTTAAAAGACCTTTGGGCTATGCGTGGTTAGAAAGTGCTTAACATTTTTTTTTTGCATATTTAAAATCTTTAAAATTTATATTCAAATATTCAATTTTTATTGAACTCTCCTCATTCGATAAAATCCATCGTAAATCCATTCATTCTGAAAGTGAAATTTGCTTCTGATTTAAAGATTATTATGATTTTTGTTTGATTAAATGGGTTTTACGATATATATTTTCTCTCTTGATTTGAATTTATATTTTTAGTCCATATTCATCATTGTTTCAATTTCTGTTATCCTTTTGATGATAACAAAAGGGGGAGAATGGTCAAGATTTTGATTGATGAGTACTCAATTCAAAAATATTTTAATATTGGAAATTAAATATCTAGAGGGAGAATGGTCAATTGGATTTCATCGTCATATTTTCCACATATATAGGGGGAGTTCAGTTGTAGGGGGAGCATACAAATAGGGGGAGTAATATATTTCACGTTCAAACACATTCAAAATCTTTTATTTGTTTGTCATCATCAAAAGGGGGAGATTGTTGAGTATAACAATGTGATTTTTGTTTGATGATAACAAACATATATATATATATATATATTTTAAAAATGTGTTTGTAAATAGTACTATTCTATATTTTACACAGAGAAATAAATATTTATTGAATAGAACACTACTATACAGAAATGAATGTCCAAACAGTGTTTTTATTCGAATAAATATTTTATTTCCAACATTTTAAATAGTACATATACAACACTCCACTATTTACACATTCAAATATCTTTGTCATGACACATTTAACACATCACAGACATGGTACTATTAAAAGATTCAAACACAATAAAAATAGATAGATTGAATTGAACAACAAATATAATATTTTATTTCAATCAAATCTGTTTAGTACAAATAGTGGTACAATTTTTATTCACATCAATAATCAATACAGAAACTCCTCATTACATATTCTTTCAGTTGTACAAACACTGTTTCTTTCATATACACACACTAACGCTGTTCTTGTCTTCATCTTCAGTCTTCCCAGCTTTCAGTCGGTCCATCTTCATACCTGTCACATACAGAAGAACACACACAGTAGACTGCAACAAAAATAAAATTAAATAAAAGCAAATAAAAAATTTATTTTTAAATTTTATTTGCCTCAGATTTGCGGTGTGTTTCTCATCAATTTTTCTAGACATTGTTTGATATGCAGGGACAGAAAAATCTCGTCTGATGGCTGCATATACACACGTGTATACACGTGTGCACTGCCACGCCAATCAGTAAGCAACTGAGGAGTAGCCACGAGGACCATCTCAACTCAGTACATGTGAATTAGACCAAGCAAAGTTCAAATCAAAATGGTCAAGAACAAAGCAGAGCATGCAAATGAAAGTGATTAACATACTAATGCAGGTGGTGTTTCGTGCTATTAGTTCAAGTATGTAAATGGTGCAACCCAAAATTCAAAGATGGTCAAAGCAATTGGATATGTAAGCACAATGCTAAGCAACAGCATATAGGATTTCATTCAAGTTCAGCCTACATGAAATCAAAGTAGCGTAGTACAAATGACACAGGCAACATGGGCAAATGGTCGAGCACAAGTCAATATGATAGCAAAGTTGTTTACAAGTTCAAGCAGATTCAACTATGTTCATGGACAAAGGCAAGTGTAGACAAGATAGCTCAAGTGGGTCAGGTTGAAAACAAGGCAGTGAACAACATGATGAAGTTTATGCAGTGTTGAAATTCATATATACATGTAATGTACACAGCATGTTCTAAGGGGAAGTGACATGCAAGAGTAGTCCTATATGTGCTAATACATATACACAAACATAAATGGAAACAAACAATTGGCACAATGGCGCAGTGGCAAGTCTCGATCAATTTAACCACAGTTTCACATGCACAAGTCAGAGGTCCCAAAGTAATACATATGAAATAAAGTCCAAATTAAAAGCATTGATCAGACAAGAAAAAGGAACAGTACAACGCAAAATAAGAAAAAAACAAGCTAAATGGTTCAGCCCAGTATTTCAGGCACACTACAAAGCATTTGGATATAGTACATGTAACAACAATAATAAAGCAGTTCTGTACACTGAATGGAAGTGCAGGCTCAAATGGCCAGATCAACATTGATCAGCATCAAGTTAGTATACATGTACCAAATCAGGATGGCATCTGTTCTTATCAGTGTTCTATGGAGCAGAAGCATCAAATAGTCGAATTCGAAATTTACTCTAGAACTGGTCAACCAGGAAATATAAATGTGCCTCCAGAAAAAAATTGTTCTAAGTTAAATTCGACATTGACCAATTCTAAGGCCAGAATCTAACTCGCAAAATATTCCACAATTTATCTCGTCAGTTTGAAAATTTCCAAATATTATCAAGTCAAAATCCAGAAGTCACGAAAAAATTCATTCAAGAACAAATCAAAGAAACCCCAAAAATAGAGAAAGGTTTTCAAGCCCAAAAATTTACCACTACCAAGTCAAACGAATAAGAAATCAGAGCATATATCTCGGATTTACAATCTTATATAAACACCAATCATCATCGGCTATCATAATCCAAGTTCGAACAAGCAAAAAGCAAAAATCCGAATTAAATTCATACCAGTAAAAAGGAGATTACTTGGATCCAGTTCTACACTCATCAGCGTTCGATCGAAGAAGAGGATAGCTACTGAATAACTCGAAATCATCACACAAGAAAGTGGCGACCTCAAGTTGAATAGAATCGAAACCCTAGAGCCGTCGAAGTCGAGTTTAACGAGAAGCAAAAACCCTAGATAAAGCGCCAGCCTCCAGAGATCGAAGCTAAACAGACTCGAGCATCATAGAATGAATGATACACTCGCGATTTAGGGATTTAAAGAAACCCTAGGAATCTCTCAAGAGCCGCCGCCATTTTTAAGGAAAGAGGTCGAGAAAAATAAAGTGGTGAAGCAAATACAAGGGGTCGGCCAAGCCTATATCAAAAACTAAGAGTTTTTTTTAAGAAGGATCTTATAAAACAAAACTAGGGTTTTGTTTTAAACTAGGGTTTCCATTTTAATTTTTTGTTTTCAACTTTGTAATCAGTCTAGAGTTTTCTAGTTTGTCTCTAAAACTAGGGAGACGAATTACAGGGATTGTAATTCGGGGAAAATCTGGTTTTGGGGATAAAAACCAGTGCAGAGTTTTGAGCGTAGGGTTAAGAACAGTTGGGAGCGAGTGTCGCGAGTTTACAGGGGATTGTAAGCGTAGAGATTGTTTTAACTCCTAGTAGAAACCTTGGGGAATGCAGCAGTAGGCAGGGTTTTGCCGAAGCTGGGTATATCTGTGTGTTATTTATTTTCCGCATTTATTCTGATTATTATCTGTGCTGTTTTTATTTAATTATTCTGTAAAAATCCGCGATAAACCCTATTCACCCCTCCTCTAGGGTTAATTTAGATCCTACAACATCAGCAGCTCAAAATTGGGCTCAGCCAAAACCTGGCCGACTGGACCAGGTCGACACCCAAGTCGACTGCGCAGTCGACCTGGTCCTGGGGGTGTCGACTGCCTAGTCGACTCCCCAGTCGACCTGGGGTGCTGGGCGGGAAATTTCCCACCTGGCCTGTTTGACTTCGAATTTTGAATTTTGAATTTTTTGAAACTTCCGATGGCCATATCTCATTCATACGAAGTCCAAATCACGCAAACTCGGACTCTATTTCAACCAGAATTCCGAGACGAACACAATGGCGCAACCCGTTTCCCACAACTCTCACGTCTGAGATTTGTTATTATTTAATTTGTGAATATTAATATTAACAGAATTACGGGGTGTTACATTCTCCCCTCCTTAAAGGATTTCGACCCCGAAATCTTCAAGTCAAGAAGAATGTATATCCTAACATCCAATCGTCCATCTACTCAACCATCAAACACAGGCATACATTGTCCTTATAGACTTCTAATGCTTTCATGTTTAAATGCACAGTGTGTGTATATGTCCATATCTAATGCAAAATCAGGCGGTCCACTGATTCAGTTGACCTCCTTAATGCAAATCATGATAGTGCCATGCGCCCATTATGTATGCAAAAGTTCCTTAATGCTACATATTATCTCTATATGCGTGCACAATCATCATCTGAATGCAGCATCCATATGATAAAAAAATCCTCATACATCCATTTTACTAAATACATCCATATATATGCAATATGCAATATGAAGTGACTGAGCCGATCTAGTGCCTAATAGTGTGTGTATATGCGTCCACGAGCAACCACTAGCAAACTCTTGCATCCACTTTGCATCCATCATACATAACATGTCTCAAACACGCGTTTCAACCATAGGATTATCCTAACTAAAGGTCAAAGATACTAGCGAGAGGACATACTAAAGATAAGATAAGTACAAGCTAAGCGATAAAGGAGAAATTAAAAGACATACCCTCAAAAAGAAAATGGTACAACGAACGCATCTTCGCTTCTGTCTCCCAAGTAGCGTTGCTCTCATCATCTCCCCATTACACTTTGACTAGTCTGACCTCTCGATTCCTCAACTTCTTGATCTCCGACCCAAGAATGCATGTAGGAGCTCGTCGAAACGTCGCATCACGCTCTATCTCCACCTCTCTAAGCAAGCTCGGCTCTACCACTTCCGCGGTCTCGTGCAAGCACTTCCTCAAATGTGACACATGGAATACGTCGTGTACACCACTAAGTCTCTCAGGCAACTCCACTCTATACGCCATCTGTCCAATCTTCTCCTTAATAGGAAACGACCTTACAAACCTTGGTGCTAATTTCACAAAGGACCCAAAGCGAACAACATTCCGTAATGGAGACACTTTGATAAAGACCATGTCCCCAACATCAAACTCAAGATCTGTCCTACTTTTGTCTGCATAAGATTTTTGCCTATCTTGCGCCGTCTTCATCCTCCTTCGAATCAAGTCGATCTTTTCCGAAGTCTCTCTAATCATATCAGGCCCAAGTAAGATCTTATCCGTAGATTCCCACTAACATGTTGGTGAACGACAAGGTCATCCATAAAGAGCTTCGAAAGGTGCCATGCCAATGCTGGACTGAAAGCTATTATTATATGCGAACTCCACCAATGGAAGATGCTCTTCCCATGTACCCCCAAAGTCTAGGATACATAGCCTCAAAATGTCCTCTAGAATACGGTTCATCCTCTCGGTTTGGCCGTCCGTCTGAGGATGATATGCGGTGCTCAAACATAACTGAGTCCCTACCGCCTCTTGCAAGCTCTTCCAAAATTCGCTAGTGAAGATAGGATCACGTTCGCTTACTTTGTTCAAAGGAACACCATGCAAACGAACTATCTCTCGAACGTATACAGAAGCTAACCATGGAGCAGTCCTCTTACTCTTCACGGGAATGAAATGGGCGCTCTTAGTAAGTCTGTCTACTATAACCCAAATCCCCGTATTACCCTTTTTTGATCTTGGTAATCCATCCACAAAGTCCATCGAGACACTTTCCCACTTCCATAGTGGAACCTCCAATGGGTGAAGCAACCCACCGGGTTTCCTTTGCTCCGCTTTTACTTATTGGCACACCAAGCATCTAGCAACATACTCGGCCACATCCCTCTTCATACCGGCCCAAAAGAAAACTCGCTTCATGTCTTTGTACTTCTTGTCCCCGCCGGGATGAATGGTCATCTTCGAATGATGTGCTTCGTCAAGAATAGCCTTCCTCAAACCTTCGTCTCGAGGTACACAAAGTCTACTATCCCTACGTAACCATCCCTTATCATCCAGGGTATACCTACGGAGATGGCTTGATGACTCCCCTCTTTTGAGCTTTTCTACTAACTCAACCAACTGTGGGTCGTCTCGCTGTGCATCACCAATCCGTCCCAAAAGCGTAGGTCTGACCTCCAAGGATGCTAGCAAACCGGGTACAAAGTCAACGGAAGGTCTAAAATCAAACATAGAGATGAATTCTAAGTTTCGCCGTTCAACAAACAACGGACTCAAGGACAGCCTTTTCCTACTTAAGGCGTCTGCCACCACGTTACCCTTGCCAGGGGTATATGTTATTTCGAAATCGTAGGACGCTAAGAATTCCATCCACCTTTGCTGTCTTAAATTCAAGTCCTTCTGAGAGAATAAGTATTTTAAAGATTTGTGGTCAGTGAATAATTCGAATTTCTCGCCAAGAAGGTAATGACGCCAAGACTTAAGCGCGAAAACAATTGCGGCTAACTCTAGGTCATGTGTAGGGTAATTTTTCTCATGCACCCTTAACTGCCTTCCACCATAGGCTATTACCCTACCCTCTTGCATTAAGACCGCGCCTAGACCTGTCCCACAAGCATCGGTATAAACAGTAAATGGCTTACTCGCGTCTGGCAGCACTCACTACAAGAAAAATACCCTATTGCAACTAGCTATTTGCAAGAGGCTTCAAATGACAGTTGCAGTAAATGATATTTAGCAATAGGCCTTTTGTTGCTGTTGCAATAGATAAGATTTAACAACAGGCTTATTCTTCCTGTTGCGAAAAGCATATTTTTCGCAACAGCGATTTCGTGCCTGTTGCAAAAACATACTTTTAGCAACTGGACTTCCATTCCTGTTGCAATAGGAATATTATTTGCAACTACACTTTCAAACTAGTTGCAAGAAATATATATTTAGCAACTGTCTTTACCAGTTGCGATAACTGTAATTTTTTTGCAAGTGGTAAAGCCTGTTGCGAATAATGTACTTTTGAAAATTATTTTTTCTCCAAGTAATATTCGGTTGTAATATAAGAAGTATAAGCATAATAGTTTATATATATATATGTGTGTATATATTTGAAAATTATATGATTAACATAATATTTATGAGTTATATTATATGAGTTATAATATTTGAAAATTATTTGAACATTATATGATTAACATAATAGTTCCGAAATAACAAGTAATCAATAAAAATTAGTAAATAATGAGTTATATTTTACTAAGTAATCAGCATAAAATTTATTAATGTATGATATTTGATAATCATAATTTAGTTCCACTAAGTAATAAAAATTAGTAAATTAAATGATTCCATTCCTATGCAATTAGTCACGCCGTCCAGGAGCACTACAGCAACTCAATTTCAAAAGTATATACTTAACGTATTATTGAATTTCAAAAGTATATACGCCATCCAGGAGCACTCCACTAAGTAATAACGGGTTTAAGTTTTTAACCCTTCTGTTTCGTGAAACTTTATCAATCTATCCGTAATCCTAAAAGCTTTCCACTTCGTAACCTTAGTTTGCGATCCCACGTTTCCTCCGTCTTCAATCGATCGGCCGCCATTCGACATCTCATTCAATCGATCCGTCCAGGAGCTCTCAGTTCGTGCCAACGTTCAATCTCCAGTCTCAAAATCAATCCACTTCGTGTCGGCGTTCTGGTATCAGGTAAAATTCAAACCCTACGTTTCCTTCATTGTAATTGTTTGCTCGATGTAAAAACCCGTAACTTCCCCGTAAAGGAAAGCGCGGATAGTTCGAGAACAAGCCACAACATAATACATACAGAAGAACATTTCATTGTATATTACAACAATACACCAGAATATAAGGATATACAAAGTACAAATGAATATTACACAGAAATATCAGAGATTCAAATTACATTTAAATACATCGCAGCGGAAAATAATACAATACACAACTAGAAGAGATATACGGATACAAAGCTTTCCGGATATCATTCCAGCTGTAAACCAGGATCCTGTGAATATAAATCTGCAAAACCAAAACTACTAGCTGCCCGTGTCGAAAATAAGGGAACCCAGAGTTTAGGTTAAAACAATAAACTCCAGGTCAGTCATGTGACTGGTGTGAGAACTAAAACAGTTAATCTTTATTTTAAAGTTAGGTAAATCAAGGGACCACGCCGTATAACACGGAACGGGTTTCCTCCCAAGAATACCAGTGCATAAAACAAACAACGCAATGCTAAATAAAGAAAGATGAAGCTGTTATAAGACCCAGGTCCTATCACACAATGCAACGCAAGCCAGGGGATAGGGTTTTCCCTTATAACAGCCAAAGAATGCTTGATACGTTTAAAACCAATCATTTTGATAGTACTATAATAAGTGCATAGTGTATAAAACAACTTCAAATCATAAGTATCAATCATAGGTGGCATGAATGACCCATACCACTATGTCGCCATATATAAGTTTACAATCAAAACCGCAAGACGTCGTATTGGAAGTTGGGTTATCATTTATGGTATGAAATGAGGCTAGGGGCAAGATCCTCACCGATTCGAGACGCTCTAGCCCGTGTCTCAGGAACAACCGCAACTGCCCCTTGGATCGTCAGGGCCGGTCCACCGATGTGGATTATTATGCCTGAACACTACGTTTCCCCGCCCTTTGGGGCGTAAATCTGGCCCGTCAGCCGACCAGAAGCATCGGCCGAAACCGATATCACGAGACGCCTCGCTTTTCAGCAAGTAATAATAAGCAACATCCACATGAGTCAAACTCGTCAGCCAGTTCAAGCACTGACGCCACTCCTAACTAGAAAGAAACACATGTCCTCTCTGATGTCCGTCTCCCGTTTTTGGTTCATACCGGGTGTGATGCTCACGAATCAACGTTACACAAAGCTACGCCACACAAGGCCGTGCTTTGATCATCAACCACAAGACTTTGCTTTTCAACAGAAGCCTCGATCAATTGCCACTTAGGCATGCCACACAGGCAATTCACTCCATGCGTTTGATATCCATCAATATATAACCCCTGAGCTCGTACGTCTCAGAAAAGGGAGTTAAGCAAGAGAATAAATTCTCCGCCGCCAAACAGATATATATTTAATAGAGATCAATCACATGGACTAAAATCCAATGTCAGACACACCGTTCATTTACAAGTCCGTTCTGGGTCTGAACGAAACCGGAGGCACCTAGTACCCCGCATATCCATCGATCTCCAAGTACGTCTGGACGATCACCAACTGTTTCCATCTTCTTGGGTGTACAACCCAATCAAGATCATCAGTAATCACCCAAACGATGTGAAGACTTCTATTCTTCGACCACCGTCTTCATCTTCAACTTATCGTCGTATCAGTTATTCAGAATGGGATAAACCCGGTCTTCCCGAATAACTCGCGTATATTTTAAATAAGTGTTACACAAACACAACATACGCCTCATTCCAATTCATCAGTCACTAACCGTAAATTAATCAAGAGAATAATTGCCCAAATATTAACCCCGAAGGCCGAAACCAACATCAGATCAATATCCAGAAAACCATTCTGCTTGGCTAACCGATAGTTAGTTTCTAAATTTCACATTCATAGGGAAAGGTTCCCATTAATTTTATCCAAGATAAATTCCTTGAATTTGTTCTTTACTCTATTTTTGAATCTCAATTCAAACTAGTCGGGATTAGCGAACCTTACCGAAGTAATCATTTATTTTAATTTCCCAATCCCAACCTATTCATCCCATGAAGTAAAACTGGTAATACTTCATATCTAACACCACAGTGTTATCGGTAAATTCAATTACCATTTCACGTTCAAATCTAATTAAAGATTTAACTATCGCCTGGAGCAAAACTGGTGATACTCCATTTTTGATCATTTCAATCTAATTAAAGATTCATTAAAACTCCACTTAGTTTTAATCTTCGACTGGGTTAAAGAATTAGTGTCATTTAAAACACGGTTCACGATAAACCCAAAATCACATTCCATTAATTATCGGGTTAAAGAACAAGTGTTATTTAAAACACTGTTCACGATAAACCCAAAAATCAATACTAATGCGATTCCAATTAAATATCATTTAATTGGTACACTTCATTAAATCTAAATAAAAAAAGATTTAATCTTTTCTCAACTGGGTTCAAGAACAGTGTTAGTGAAGACACCATTCACGACAAACCCAAATCACATTTGATATTCAATACAAGGCTCTGAATAGAAAATATCCCGGCTTATATTCAATATCAAATTCTGCGGCCAACAAAGATCGTATGGGAAATAACGATATATATATCTATATCTTTCAAATTTCCATAACAACATTTGTATAATCACGAAATCCAACATCGAAATATTCCGAAGACAATTTCGATTCAAATCCATTCCAATGCAATCATTGGAAATTCTGGTTATTATCAAAACCATTTCAAATTCAATTTATTTAAAAATAAATAGAATTGTAATTCTAGTTCAAAACTAGTTCATTTCGATAAAAATCTATTTTTATCTTTTCAAATATGGAGTTTTACATCCCAATTTTTCCCAAATCATTTCTTATGATTTTACACAAATTATTACTATTTTTGATAATTTTATCAAAGCCTGTACAGTCGATTTCCATCAATGGCCATCGAACTGCACTTACAGCGACCTTTTTCAAATTTGATTTGGACATAAGTCCAAATCCAACCGTTAGATTTCTAATTTCTAATATTCGTTTGAAAACTCTTTTTGATACGAACCCAACGGTTTCGGTTTTAGGAGAATCCGACGGTCGGATCTCCCGCAATATCCGTTCGAAGTCAATGGTCGAAATTCGCGAACTGTCGCGGCGCGACGCGTTCTATTCAGGCCATTATATTATATATATAATATATATAATATATACTTCGTCGATTTCCTTTCGAAATGAATTTTATAAATCGTTTTAAATTCGTTTTCAAAACGGTTTCAACTTCATATTCAATTTCAAATTAAAATTGAATATTCCAATTTAAATTCATTTTATATTCATTTCAAATTGATTTCAATTCAAATTGATTTCTAATTCAATTTCAGTTCATTTTCAATTCAATTCAATTTCAATTCGAATTTATTTCTATTCTATTTCAATTCGAATTCGTTTATATTCAATTTCAATTCGAATTCGTTTATATTCAATTCTTTTCAAAGTATCAGATTTTGAAATCACTTTCGATATTCATTATAAAATGAATAAAATCGATATAAATATCGTTCACGTCAAAATGGCGTCAATCTAATCAATACGGCTTCATATATTCCTATTTTCAAATATTCTATTTCAAATATTTCCTATTATCAAAATATTTGTTATTATCAAAATATTTCGTTCAACACATGACTAATCTCAACGGATGAGTACAGTCAACACATGAACCTTTATTTTATAATATTCTTTATTTTCTAAATTGGAATGAGGCCCAATCAATCACCATATAATGTTAATTATATGGATTTTCATACATCACACATATATAATAGCATTGAAAAATAATCAACCATCAACCAAAGTGCACTACACTATATAAGCATCAAATATAGATATCTAACGCTCATAACAGCCTGTCAATCAATCGATTGACATATTTAATCAATCAGGATGAGTGAACTTCAAATTTCATCCCAACACCCGTGTGGGGTTTCAAACAATCAAACACAGATTTTTATTCGTGCAGTTGGGCGATGTGTAAAATTTATCGACCCAATCAATATCAGTCAAATCAGTGCATATAAACAAATCGGCCGATTTGTCTATAAATATCTATTTATTCACTTTCAATATTCATTATAAATGTTCTATTCAGTTCATTTATTCAATAAAATGATATTTTTATTTTTCTAACATATTTTAGGAAATTTCGGCGGCATAACGGCACGATACTAGAAACGGGACAAGGCCTAGCCTTATCCCCGGTCTAGTGAAGGCCCACGCCATTCACATATCAATCAAATCAATTTCAATTCACCCAACAGTTCAATTCAAACCAAATAATCTAACTAATTTTTGCAATCAAACAAACAAGTCCATGGTCTGTGGACGATTGTGTCGGGTGCTACTAGGCACCGTCTGCATCCTAGTATATATATATAACTAGAATAGAATTGAAGAGTGAGAAGTTCTCACCGATAGCTATCCCATCATCTTGACTCTTCCTCGATAGAAATCTTCATTGCTATCGCATTTTCGTCATCTTCGTTGCTGTAGCCACTACATATTGTTGTTCTATATATAAAAATCGAATTTTTTCTATGCTATTCAATGTATAAAAATCGAATTTTTACTTCGTTGTTCAATATATAAAAATCACATTTTTACTTCGTTGTTCAATATATAAAAATCACATTTTTACTTCGCTATTCAATATATAAAAATCACATTTTTACTTCAAAGTTATTCTATTAAAAATCACATCTTTGCCTCAATAAAAATATAATCTTTATAATGAACAAAATCTCGTCTTTTACATAATCAAAATACATACTCGATTTAAATAAATAAAATAAAAAATCCCATCTTTAATTTCATATAATAATTCAGTTTCTAAGACAAGGCTAATTTCGGTTTTTATTAAATAAATAATCTTCAGTTTTAATAAATAAAGAAAGAAGAGGGAAGTGAGAAAACTAATTGCGTTGGATTGAAGGGGGGAATGGCGTTGCGCGCTGAAGTGGTGGTTCGAAGGGGGTGGACACGGCGGCGGATCTGGGTCAGAGGGGGTGCGGCGGCTTCCTCGATGGGTTTGGGTCTTGAGTGGCTCGGTTTTTGATGGAGCAGAGGAGCGAGGGGATGCAGTCTGGTGCGCCGTCGCGCTGAAGGGAGGAGGGGAAGAAGTAGGGGCGGCTGCGGAGCGATGGCGGCGATGGTCCGGTGACCGGTGGAGGTTGAACGACGGTCTGTCGTTTTTTTTTCTTCGAATGATTTTCTGATTTAGGTTTGAAATAGAAGGGGGGCCAGAATGATTAAAGGAAGAGAGAGGGAGGGTTTGACTTTCTCCTTTCATTTTATTATTTAATTTCAAAAAGCCACTTTTTCATATGACCTCCAAACGAGGCCCACTGCCTGTCGTCCATAGCGTTTCACCCCCATTCCGAACACAATGGGATATGTATCGTAAGCTGATTTGATCGTTTGAATCAGTTTCCGTTAAATTTATATTTAAATCGCTATATTGAATTTTAAACGTACATTTCGAATTACCGGGGTCACATACTAACTAGAAAAATTCCTGAAAAATATTTTCTAGTTTCGTATTGACGAAACAGTCCTAACAAAACTAGTTTCATCGAATTCTGAGACCGTTTGAAAAATGGCCAATTTCCAGTCGATTAAAATCAACTGTAACTAGTCAAACGCGTTTTCCTTTGCCACGCCCACATATTGATTCGAAAAATTATGAAATTCGGAATCTAGCAATAACTTGACACTGCGGACCCAACAAAAGTGGTTTCGTCGTAATCCGAGGTCGTTTGCAAAATTCCCATTTTTAAGGGCCTGAATTCCATAGCGACTATTCAGAATTTTCATCTGGACATATCTTTTGATTCCCGCTATGAAATTTCGATTTTTCGGATTCGTTGGAAAGATATTATCAATTAGATCCTAATGTTTTTGGTTTCACTAAAATCCGGATTGTTTTGCACCCGGTGCATTCAATTGAAGTTTGAAATCGAATTATCGAACTACCGCGCCATTTTCAATTCCTTTTATAAATATAAATAAATATTTATATTCTATCGACGATCTATATAATATATACGTTTGAATTATATTCAAAATAAATTTCTCGTCGCTATTATTTAAAATAATTCATTTTAAATAATCAAAATTCGCTAAAATTGCCAAAATAAAAATTTTAAACTGGCCCAGATTTTCGGGTTGTTACAATCTCCCCCACTTAAAACTTTTCGTCCCCGAAAAGGAACAAAGTCGAAAGTAGTTTGATCAATCAACTCTACGTTCGATCCGGCTTCCATTCTCCAACTTTTCAGTTTCTGAGAATTTTCAAAATTTCAAAAATTTGGCTAACACCCGGAATTTTCGAAAAATTTCGCCATAACCTCCCCTGCTCCGGGAGCCACGGGAAAATCCCGAAATTGCCATATAGGCCTTCTGATCTCAAAAAGAAAAAGAAAAAGCCAATAGGCTCATAAAATCATCATCACCCAAACAAAACAGTAAATTGTAGTAAACATGTACCTATTTGTCGGGCAAACAAATTTTATTCTCTGGCTCTAGCCTCCTTGCTATGACCTGTTCAATGTAAGTACAAGTATATGCAAGAAAATGCGACTAAATTCAATACAATTCACTATTTGGTTCAATTAGGCGTAATGGTTAAAAATTATCAAACAAATGAACAAACAACACAAACATCAATCAATTAGTGAATTATCATTTGAAATTCATAACTTTGATATATAGTCAAAAAATCTCATTTTTGATGCCAAATCACAACAAATAAATCTATCTATATAAGTTTTGGTTCTCACACCAGTCTAATGGAAATATATAGATATCACACCTTCGTCACTCGAATATAAGTGCTAGTAACGCTGCAGCATTATCAGAACCATCCCCGGGCAACTAGAGTGTGATCCTATATCTATCCAATATATTGAAACTTTGAATATACGTTTGCAAGGCGTATATGCAAATTCTTTATATACCGAATTGTCCATATTCAAAAATAAATAAATATTCAAATACGTATAAAATGGTTTAAATTTTCAAAACAAAATTGTTTTCATTTGAAAAATATACTCTTCACACTCGTTCTAGGATACTACTGATCCTATCTCTAACGAGTCATTCTAATTGGATATTACTAATCCAATATCTGATGGATTCTTTCGTATGGTTCTAATGTGTCTTGTTCTCGAGCTCTGTAAACCAAAGCTCTGATACCAACTGTAAAAACCCGTAACTTCCCCGTAAAGGAAAGCGCGGATAGTTCGAGAACAAGCCACAGCAGAATACATACAGAAGAACATTTCATTGTATATTACAACAATGCACCAGAATATAAGGATATACAGAGTACAAATGAATATTACACAGAAATATCAGAGATTCAAATTACATTTAAATACATCGCAGCGGAAAATAATACAATACACAACTAGAAGAGATATATGGATACAAAGCTTTCCGGATATCATTCCAGCTGTAAACCAGGATCCTGTGAATATAAATCTGCAAAACCAAAACTACTAGCTGCCCGTGTCGAAAATAAGGGCACCCAGAGTTTAGGTTAAAACAATAAACTCCAGGTCAGTCATGTGACTGGTGTGAGAACTAAAACAGTTAATCTTTATTTTAAAGTTAGGTAAATCAAGGGACCACGCCGTATAACACGGAACGGGTTTCCTCCCAAGAATACCAGTGCATAAAACAAACAGTGCAATGCTAAATAAAGAAAGATGAAGCTGGTATAAGACCCAGGTCCTATCACACAATGCAACGCAAGCCGGGGGATAGGGTTTTCCCTTATAACAGCCAAAGAATGCTTGATACGTTTAAAACCAATCATTTTGATAGTACTATAATAAGTGCATAGTGTATAAAACAACTTCAAATCATAAGTATCAATCATAGGCGGCATGAATGACCCATACCACTATGTCGCCATATATAAGTTTACAATCAAAACCGCAAGACGTCGTATTGGAAGTTGGGTTATCATTTATGGTATGAACCGAGGCTAGGGGCAAGATCCTCACCGATTCGAGACGCTCTAGCCCGTGTCTCAGGAACAGCCGCAACTGCCCCTTGGATCGTCAGGGCCGGTCCACCGATGTGGATTATTATGCCTGAACACTACGTTTCCCCGCCCTTTGGGGCGTAAATCTGGCCCGTCAGCCGACCAGAAGCATCAGCCGAAACCGATATCACGAGGCGCCTCGCTTTTCAGCAAGTAATAATAAGCAACATCCACATGAGTCAAACTCGTCAGCCAGTTCAAGCACCGACGCCACTCCTAACTAGAAAGAAACGCATGTCCTCCCTGATGTCCGTCTCCCGTTTTTGGTTCATACCGGGTGTGATGCTCGCGAATCAACGTTACACAAAGCTACGCCACACAAGACCGTGCTTTGATCATCAACCACAAGACTTTGCTTTTCAACAGAAGCCTCGATCAATTGCCACTTAGGCATGCCACACAGGCAATTCACTCCATGCGTTTGATATCCATCAATATATAACCCCTGAGCTCGTACGTCTCAGAAAAGGGCGTTAAGCAAGAGAATAAATTCTCCGCCTCCAAACAGATATATATTTAATAGAGATCAATCACACGGACTAAAATCCAATGTCAGACACACCGTCCATTTACAAGTCCGTTCTGGGTCTGAACGAAACCGGAGGCACCTAGTACCCCGCATATCCATCGATCTCCAAGTACGTCTGGACGATCACCAACTGTTTCCATCTTCTTGGGTGTACGGCCCAATCAAGATCATCAGTAATCACCCAAACAACGTGAAGACTTCTGGTCTTCGACCACCATCTTCATCTTCGACTTATCGTCGTATCAGTTATTCAGAATGGGATAAACCCGGTCTTCCCGAATAACTCGCGTATATTTTAAATAAGTGTTACACAAACACAACATACGCCTCATTCCAATTCATCAGTCACTAACCGTAAATTAATCAAGAGAATAATTTCCCAAATATTAACCCCGAAGGCCGAAACCAACATCAGATCAATATCCAGAAAACCATTCTGCTTGGCTAACCGATAGTTAGTTTCTAAATTTCACATTCATAGGGAAAGGTTCCCATTAATTTTATCCAAGATAAATTCCTTGAATTTATTCTTTACTCTATTTTTGAATCTCAATTCAAACTAGTCGGGATTAGCGAACCTTACCGAAGTAATCATTTATTTTAATTTCCCAATCCCAACCTATTCATCCCATGAAGTAAAACTGGTAATACTTCATATCTAACACCACAGTTTTATCGGTAAATTCAATTACCATTTCACGTTCAAATCTAATTAAAGATTTAACTATCGCCTGGAGCAAAACTGGTGATACTCCATTTTCGATCATTTCAATCTAATTAAAGATTCATTAAAACTCCACTTAGTTTTAATCTTCGACTGGGTTAAAGAATTAGTGTCATTTAAAACACGGTTCACGATAAACCCAAAATCACATTCCATTAATTATCGGGTTAAAGAACAAGTGTTATTTAAAACACTGTTCACGATAAACCCAAAAATCAATACTAATGCGATTCCAATTAAATATCATTTAATTGGTACACTTCATTAAATCTAAATAAAAAAAAAGATTTATTCTTTTCTCAACTGGGTTCAAGAACAGTGTTAGTGAAGATACCATTCACGACAAAGCCAAATCACATTTGATATTCAATACAAGGCTCTGAATAGAAAATATCCCGGCTTATATTCAATATCAAATTCTGCGGCCAACAAAGATCGTATGGGAAATAACGATATATATATCTATATCTTTCAAATTTCCATAACAACATTTGTATAATCACGAAATCCAACATCGAAATATTCCGAAGACAATTTCGATTCAAATCCATTCCAATGCAATCATTGGAAATTCTGGTTATTATCAAAACCATTTCAAATTCAATTTATTTAAAAATAAATAGAATTGTAATTCTAGTTCAAAACTAGTTCATTTCGATAAAAATCTATTTTTATCTTTTCAAATATGGAGTTTTACATCCCAATTTTTCCCAAATTATTTCTTATGATTTTACACAAATTATTACTATTTTTGATAATTTTATCAAGGCCTGTACAGTCGATTTCCATCAATGGCCATCGAACTGCACTTACAGCGACCTTTTTCAAATTTTGATTTGGACATAATTCCAAATCCAACCGTTAGATTTCTAATTTCTAATATTCGTTAGAAAGCTCTTTTTGATACGAACCCAATGGTTTCGGTTTTAGGAGAATCCGACGGTCGGATCTCCCGCAATATCCGTTCGAAGTCAATGGTCGAAATTCGCGAACTGCCGCGGCGCGGCGCTTTCTATTCAGGCCATTATATTATATATATAATATATATAATATATACTTCGTCGATTTCCTTTCGAAATGAATTTTATAAATCGTTTTAAATTCGTTTTCAAAACGGTTTCAAC
This sequence comes from Allium sativum, assembly GCA_030737875.1. NCBI lineage: Eukaryota > Viridiplantae > Streptophyta > Magnoliopsida > Asparagales > Amaryllidaceae > Allium > Allium sativum. Next base: position 459,108,169 of record CM060909.1, read on the forward strand.
TTCATATCCAATTTCAAATTAAAATTGAATATTCCAATTTAAATTCATTTTATATTCATTTCAAATTGATTTCAATTCAAATTGATTTCTAATTCAATTTCAGTTCGTTTTCAATTCAATTCAATTTCAATTTGAATTTATTTCTATTCTATTTCAATTCGAATTCGTTTATATTCAATTTCAATTCGAATTCGTTTATATTCAATTCTTTTCAAAGTATCAGATTTTGAAATCATTTTCGATATTCATTATAAAATGAATAAAATCGATATAAATATCGTTCACGTCAAAATGGCGTCAATCTAATCAATACGGCTTCATATATTCCTATTTTCAAATATTCTATTTCAAATATTTCCTATTATCAAAATATTTGTTATTATCAAAATATTTCGTTCAACACATGACTAATCTCAACGGATGAGTACAGTCAACACATGAACCTTTATTTTATAATATTCTTTATTTTCTAAATTGGAATGAGGCCCAATCAATCACCATATAATGTTAATTATATGGATTTTCATACATCACACGTATATAATAGCATTGAAAAATAATCAACCATCAACCAAAGTGCAATACATTGTACAAGCATCAAATATAGATATCTAACGCTCATAACAGCTTGTCAATCAATCGATTGACATATTTAATCAATCAGGATGAGTGAACTTCAAATTTCATCCCAACACCCGTGTGGGGTTTCAAACAATCAAACACAGATTTTTATTCGTGCAGTTGGGCGATGTGTAAAATTTATCGACCCAATCAATATCAGTCAAATCAGTGCATATAAACAAATCGGCCGATTTGTCTATAAATATCTATTTATTCACTTTCAATATTCATTATAAATGTTCTATTCAGTTCATTTATTCAATAAAATGATATTTTTATTTTTCTAACATATTTTAGGAAATTTCGGCGGCATAACGGCACGATACTAGAAACGGGACAAGGCCTAGCCTTATCCCCGGTCTAGTGAAGGCCCACGCCATTCACATATCAATCAAATCAATTTCAATTCACCCAACAGTTCAATTCAAACCAAATAATCTAACTAATTTTTGCAATCAAACAAACAAGTCCATGGTCTGTGGACGATTGTGTCGGGTGCTACTAAGCGTCGTCTGCATCCTAGTATATATATATAACTAGAATAGAATTGAAGAGTGAGAAGTTCTCACCGATAGCTATCCCATCATCTTGACTCTTCCTCGATAGAAATCTTCATTGCTATCGCATTTTCGTCATCTTCGTTGCTGTAGCCACTACATATGTAAAAATCGAATTTTTACTTTGTTGTTCTATATATAAAAATCGAATTTTTCTATGCTATTCAATATATAAAAATCAAATTTTTACTTCGTTGTTCAATATATAAAACTCACATTTTTACTTCGCTATTCAATATATAAAAATCACATTTTTACTTCGCTATTCAATATATAAAAATCACATTTTTACTTCGAAGTTATTCTATTAAAAATCACATCTTTGCCTCAATAAAAATATAATCTTTATAATGAACAAAATCTCGTCTTTTACATAATCAAAATACATACTCGATTTAAATAAATAAAATAAAAAATCCCAGCTTTAATTTCATATAATAATTCAGTTTCTAAGACAAGGCTAATTTCGGTTTTTATTAAATAAATAATCTTCAGTTTTAATAAATAAAGAAAGAAGAGGGAAGCGAGAAAACTTACTGCGTTGGATTGAAGGGGGGAATGGCGTTGCGCGCTGAAGTGGTGGTTCGAAGGGGGTGGACACGGCGGCGGATCTGGGTCAGAGGGGGTGCGGCGGCTTCCTCGATGGGTTTGGGTCTTGAGTGGCTCGGTTTTTGATGCAGCAGAGGAGCGAGGGGATGCGGTCTGGTGCGCCGTCGCGCTGAAGGGAGGAGGGGAAGAAGTAGGGGCGGTTGCGGAGCGATGGCGGCGATGGTGCGGTGACCGGTGGAGGTTGAACGACGGTCTGTCGTTTTTTTTCTTTGAATGATTTTCTGATTTAGGTTTGAAATAGAGGGGGGGCCAGAATGATTAAAGGAAGAGAGAGGGAGGGTTTGACTTTCTCCTTTTATTTTATTATTTAATTTCAAAAAGCCACTTTTTCATATAACCTCCAAACGAGGCCCACTGCCTGTCGTCCATAGCGTTTCACCCCCATTCCGAACACAATGGGATATGTATCGTAGGCTGATTTGATCGTTTGAATCAGTTTCCGTTAAATTTACATTTAAATCACTATATTGACTTTTAAACGTACATTTCAAATTACCGGGGTCACATACTAACTAGAAAAATTCCTGAAAAATATTTTCTAGCTTCGTATTGACGATACGGTCCTAACAAAACTAGTTTCGTCGAATTCTGAGACCGTTTGAAAAATGGCCAATTTCCAGTCGATTAAAATCAACTATAACTGGTCAAACGCGTTTTCCTTTGCCACGCCCACATATTGATTCGAAAAATTATGAAATTCGGAATCTAGCAATAACTTGACACTGCGGACCCAACAAAAGTGGTTTCGTCGTAATCCGAGGTCGTTTGCAAAATTCCCATTTTTAAGGGCCCGAATTCCATAGCGACTATTCAGAATTTTCATCTGGACATATCTTTTGATTCCCGCAATGAAATTTCGATTTTTCGGATTCGTTGGAAAGATATTATCAATTAGATCCTAATGTTTTTGGTTTCACTAAAATCCGGATTGTTTTGCACCTGGTGCATTCAATTGAAGTTTGAAATCGAATTATCGAACTACCGCGCCATTTTCAATTCCTTTTATAAATATAAATAAATATTTATATTCTATCGACGATCTATATAATATATACGTTTGAATTATATTCAAAATAAATTTCTCGTCGCTATTATTTAAAATAATTCATTTTAAATACTCAAAATTCGCTAAAATTGCCAAAATAAAAATTTTAAACTGGCCCAGATTTTCGGGTTGTTACACTCGATTTCGATTAATCCCCATCCTGTTTAAATCTGTGATGAAACGAATTTAAGATTCAATTTTGTTTTACTGTAGAAGGTGTTCTCAAATCAGTATGAAACTATTATTTATGAAACTGTTTTGTTTTAATGTAGAAGTTGTTCTCAATTTTGTTTTAATGTAGAAGTTATTTTAATGTCGGTCAAATAAATTACTATGGCAGTGGCTGAACTAGAGCACAGACATTTCATGGAATTTGTAATTAGCTTTGCATATATTCATAAACTAAAATCATCAGAAGATTCAAAACTAAGGCCTATATTATTAGTTCAAATATAAATGCAAACCTTTTTGGAAAATAATCGGAGACCCTTACTGTTTAACATGTTTTTTGGGACCATATCAGCAGAGATTGGTCTCTGCGAGAGTTTTATTAACCTTTTGCTAGATATAACTTGAAAGGAAAGAGTACTCTTGAGCTAATGAAGTTAAATACTCTTTACTGTTAGCATGTTATATAAGCATCTTGATTCCTGATATGGAATGGAGTTTTGCTTCCACTTAACAGTAGTAGGAAGTTCCGTGTTCCTATTGTGTGCAATGTTCAACAAGATAATCTTTGGGAGGCATGACAATTAGTCTGTATGAGAAACTAATTTCACTGAAATGTAGGCCTGCCAAAATGCAAACTGAAATATTGCTAGCTGATCATTGTACTACTAATATATTTACTTAGACTCGTCTTCCCAGGATCAAACAAAACACTGTAACCATTTTTCTTTCCAATAATACACTATTATCATAACACACTCTAATATATGATATCCACCTTGATTTTATTTCATTTTTTGAGACATTTTAGTTAATAGTTGTAAATATGCTTTAACGACTACAAAATTATGTAAATTTAAAATCACATTCTAAAATTAAAAATAGCATCCGTGCATGTAAATTTGAGTTTTATGTGTATCTTTCTCCATTGTTCTATCTTATGTAGCTTAAAACAAATTGTTACCATCGTAATCTTTTATTTAACAAACACGTTCATCCATGTAGATAGTCATAATTCATATGTTCTTAATTATATTTTGCAAACTTGCACAATCAACTGGATAAACTATTGCTAGATCTGTTAGAACACATGAGCTTGATACATCTTATATCAACTATGACTTGAATATACTCAGTGCACATTTAACTATCAATTTGAACTACTCTTCTGTTCACAACACATCTTTAATTTTGCTACATTTTTTAAAGATTATCACAGCTGCATCAAACATGTCTGCTTGTATCTTCAGTTGCTAATGTGGGTGAGTGTATATTATTCAACTATTAATTTATAAATTAAAATGAAAAAAGTGTTATATAAGGAGAGGTGAAACTATATATCTAAGCAGTGACCTAACCCAGGTAAAAATGAAAAATTAATTATGTGATCATGGTATAAATTAATACTTATACTTTTCCAATCTTTATTTCAATCCCGCTTGAACATCAAATGGAAAACATCAAAGAGATTATGTGTGTGCATCATGGTTTATGAACCAGAATTCAACATAAATACGTAATGTGCAAGTTCTACTGGTCTCCCTAATATTAATAGTATTCAAAGAGGCTATGACTTGGAGTGAATTTAACTAGCATAGGAGGTTTTCCATAAAGATGGAAAGAAAAATTTGTAGGTAGTTTGCTTACGTGCATAATCAACTAAACCAAAGTTTGATATTCTTTAGTTAGAAACCAAGAATTAGTTTTTTTTTTAAATTTAGTCGGATTAGGTTTCAAGTACAAAATATAAACATTCTAGGCTGTAGGCAAAACATGGCTCGTTTTAGGGGTTGAAAGGGTTTTAGGTTCCGACTACCCACTTATCACTCACACCATTGATCGATTTTGGGAATTTCAGGTTTTTAGGAAAGGCTAAGATATTAGAGGATCGTCAAGATGGACAAAACATGGATCTATCTACCAAGGTTTAGTTAGTTTTGGTTATTAATTTCATAGTTGCAATTATTTAAGATTGATTACCAATATCTTCATGTTTTATAGAATGACAGAAGAATATAAGCAAGCTGTTTGGAATTTTGTATATGGGCATGCAGAAAGGGAGGGAAATCCGGAGAAAATTATTTGTCCTTGCTTAGAATGTCGGAATCTTAACAGGGAATCGCCAAGGAATGTCATGTCACACTTGATTTGTTATGGATTTGACCCAACATATGATGTTTGGATTTTTCACGGGGAAGAACGTCCTTCACAAAATGAAGGTAATCAAGGTAATGAAGTGTCAGATGCATATAGAATGTACTTGGATACACAAATATGTAATGAGGAGATGGAAGGTCATGCTAATGTAAGACATGGAGAAGGGATTAATGAGATCCTGAAGAATGTTGAAATTCCTTTGTATCCCGGGTGTGCAAGCTACACAAAGCTATCAGCTACAATACTTCTTTATAAACACAAAGCTCGAAATGGTTTAACTGACACAGCATTTACGGAACTTCTTAAACTTTTGAAGGATATGTTGCCTATAGAAAACATGCTTCCTGATTCCACGTATGAAACAAAGAAGCTGCTTAAATCATTTGGTTTAGGCTATAAGAAAATACATGCATGTGTGAATGATTGTTGTCTATTTCGAAAAGAGCTTGCACATAGTGATTTTTGTCCTAAATGTGGTAAGTCTCGTTGGAAAAAAAGCAAGACAAAGACAGACGAAAAGGATGCCAAAATACCTATGAAGATTTTGAGATACTTTCCAATAATACCTAGATTGAAAAGAATGTTCACGTCCTTAGAAACATCAGAGCAATTGAGATGGCATAGCAACCATAAGAGTGAAGATGATAAATTACGTCATCCAGTGGATTCTTCTCAGTGGGCTATAATTGATAGGATGTATCCATCTTTTGCATCTGATTCACGAAATTTAAGGCTTGGTCTTGCAAGTGATGGCTTTAATCCCTTTGGCATTTGGAACAGTAAATATAGTTGCTGGCCTGTGTTTCTTGTTGCGTACAACTTTCCTCCATGGCTTTGTATGCACAAAGACAATATGATGTTATCTTTATTAATTCCTGGGCCACGACAACCAGGAAATGACATCGATGTGTATCTGCAACCACTTATTGATGATCTAAAAAAATTATGGGACAAAGGGGTAAAGACTTATGATGCATATAGTCGTAGTGAATTCAAATTAAAAGCCATTTTAATGTGGACAATAAGTGATTTTCCAGCTTATGGAAATCTAGCAGGTTGCACAATAAAGGGTAAGAAAGCATGTCCTGTTTGTAGCGTCAATACTTGCTTGACATGGTTGCCGTTTAGTAGGAAGTGTGCTTACTTGGGTCATAGGAGATTCCTTGACCTTAATCATGAGTATCGTCAACGGAAAAACTTGTTTGATGGAACTGTAGAGAATAGACAAAAGCCTCCAGTACAAACCGGTACTCAAATCTTCGATTGTATTAAACATATTTGTAATGAATGGGGAAAAAAGCCAAAGGAGGAAAAGAAAGGGAAAGAAATAAAGAAAAGGAAAAGGGGAGATGGGAAGAAAAACCGAAGTCAAATATGGAAGAAGAAGTCGATATTTTTTGATTTGCCTTATTGGGAGGTAAATTTTAGTTTAAAATTTTTATCTATCAAAGTATCTAGTACTTTTTCGTTAGGTATTTACATGAAATTATTTTTATTTTTTCAAGCACTTCCTTTGCGTCACAATCTAGATGTAATGCATGTTGAAAAAAAAATTGGTGAGAGCATTCTTAGCACGTTACTTGATATTAAAGGGAAAACAAAAGATGACATCAATGCACGTAGAGATCTAGAAGTAATGGGTATTAGAAAAAAGTTGCATCCCACAGATATAGGAAGCAAAGTGTTACTTCCAGCTGCACCATGCACTTTAACTGACCAAGAAAAAGAGATATTTTACTATAGAATGAGTAATTTAAAAGTACCTGATGGATATAGCTCCAATATTGGAAATTGCTTTGCAAAACAAGATAAAATTTCAAATTTGAAGTCTCATGATTATCATGTTTTGATGCAACAACTATTATCTGTATCACTGCGAGGACTTCTACCCAAAGCAACAAGGAATGCAATACTTCGATTATGTTCTTTTTACAACGACATTTGTCAAAGAGTGATTGATAGAGATAAATTAGAATTCGCCGAGAATCAGGTTGCTGTTACACTATGCGATCTTGAGAGATTCTTCCCTCCTTCCTTTTTTGATATCATGGTTCACTTGACGGTACATTTAGGGAGAGAAGCAAGAATTTGTGGTCCAGTACAATATCGATGGATGTATCCGTTTGAGAGGTAAGTTTTTAACATGAGTATATAAAGTAGTTAATGGTGTATGTATTTATGAGGGCATTTTATGTATGCATCTTGATTATAGGTATATGAAAACATTGAAAGCATATGTTAAAAATCAAGCTCGGGTCGAAGGGTGCATAGCTGAGCGCCATTCTTCCGAAGAATGCATGAAATATTGTGCTGAATATATTAAAGATGGTTAGAAATTGGGAAAAAAAGAAATAGAAATGAAGTGCAACAAAGTGATTCTATACTTGAGGGACGCCCTATCTCCAAAGGAAAACCTATGGTAGTCACCAAGGATGTGATTAATGCTGCTCATCGGTATGTGTTGTTCAATACCGAAGAAGTGGAGCCGTATATAGAGTAAGTATAAAGTTAATACAACTATTATATTTGAAACAACTTAATTTTTGATTCATGCATTTTCGTGTACAGAATGCACAAATAAGAGCTAAAATGTTTGTATTCTCGGCTTTCACGAGATGATGTAGAACTTTCAAAGCTGCATTCAAAGACATTTAGCGATTGGTTTGAAAAAAAGGTTGAAAGTGTTATAAATTTTGTTTGAGATAAATAACTTTGAGGTAGAAGTATTTTTTATATACTATTATGTTTTTTTCAGGTTAAAGATGACAGACAAACATCGAATGTTAGCAAAATAGTACATTGGCTTTCTTATGGACCTCGCCATCAAATAATATCTTATACCGGCTATGTTATTAACGGTCGACGTTTTCATACAAAAGAGTATGAGAAGTCTACACAAAATAGTGGTGTTTCTATCGAGGCAAGTACTATTCATGAAGATGGGTCCATTGAGAAAATAATTTACTATGGGGTTCTACGTGAGATTTTATTACTAGACTACCGCCGATTTCAACTTGTCCTGTTTAAGTGTGACTGGGCAAATATTAATCGTGGAGTGAAGGTTGAAGATGGATTCACATTAGTCAATTTACACCAGTTCCAAAATTAATTTGCAAGTGACCCTTTCATTTTAGCTACGCAAGCTACACAAGTATTTTTTTGTAAAGAAAGCAACTCATCAAATTGGTATGTTGTATTGAAAGCACCACCTCGAGGTTTTAATGAGTTAGAAAACTATGATGAGGATGAAGGATCAACTAGTAACCCTGTAGATGAGTCACAAATTGTTGATAGAGATGTAGACAATGGAGACGAAAGTTACATAAGAAAGGATTGTGATGGCATTTTGGTATGAAATAAACATCTTTTATTGCTTTTTGTCATATAACCAATTTCAATTCTAGAAAAGTATTTCTGTTTATTATTTTCAATAATTACCAATATATATGATTTTTATATATAAGATTCAAAATTTGGGAATGAACTTACACTGATATGCAACTAGACCTAGACATGAAAATCCAATATTGTGTCACCTTTTTTCAACGGATTAGGCACTAGTAAATAGACAAGGCATGCTATTTTGACGTGTATTCTATTTAGCTGACATTTGCATGCTGTATTCTATTTAGCTGACATTTGCATGATGTATTCTATTTAGCTGACATGCATGCTGGATTCTATTTTGACGTGAAAATCCAAGTACCGTCACTTAGTTGACATTTGCATGCTGTATTCTATTTAGCTTCTAATTGTTATGGCATAACACAATTTCTCCTTTTATTGTTATTTGTGGCAATATGTATACTGGTATTTTTTATTGTTGTTTATTAAACCGTTTGTGTATTTCAGATAAATTCTTCCGTACTGGTAATATGCTATTTCTAACACTTTGTATACTGATTTTTCTTTTTCTTTTTTTTAGGTTGAAGATAACTGAACAAGAAGTATCAATGGGGAAAAAGGACCAAGACTTAACAGAGGTAAGATATTTAGAAACATGCAAGTAATCAATTTTTATGTAGGAATTCCTGTCAAAACTTGTTATGTGCACTTTTTCTCTTTATCATTTATGTCTTTTATTGCGTGATACAGTGTGCATACAAACAAAATTAGCTTCAACTTTTAAAATATTGACAAAAACTTACTAGATGAGGCTGCTTAGATTGCACTGTCCAAAACAAATGAAGCACAAGTTTGGAATGTCGTCATGAATGTAAACAAAATGTAAACTGGTTTGCCAAAATTAGTGATAAAACGTTGCGTGAAAATGATATTGAACTTAACATCTTTTCGACCATGCACACCGGAAAACATCTTTTGCTCGGTATACGTTGCGTAAAAAATTAGATTGCATTGTCCAGTACCTCAAATACCTCAAAGACACCTCAAAGAAGCTAAAATAATATTTGCAGCTGCTACATATATGTGTGTATATGTGTGTACATATATATGTATATGTATATGTATATGTATGCCTGTCTGAACACCCAAGAGCTATAGTTCTTTGTTTTTCTATATCTGACCAGGGTATTGAACTGTTGGTAGACCTTGCTTGGATTAAAAACAACAGAAAAAGGGTAAACTGTTTTACATATAGTTAGGTTTATTTTGCACTAACATCTAACCTGATGTTGTGTATGTTATTGCTACGTAGTTGCTTCTAGTTTGACAATTGTATATGTTTGTAATTCTCTTTTATTTATTCCTAAGCGCAAGTGATGATATGCGTGCTCTTGCTTGTTAATTCCAATAATGTATCATCATCATCGTAACATGCAGAGATCAACTGCTTATAAATAAAAGATGTTTGTGACAAATTCGCATAATATACATAATCATTTTATAATTGTGAACAAGTTGAAGCATATACATGTATGGTTTTGTTATGCTGGCATGTTATGTGCACACGTGTTTGCTGAAATAGACGTTGCTAAAATGAAGATAGCTTTTGATAAACTTATCCGGAATTAGCAATCTAATACTTTCCGGGAGAGCTTAGAATTTATGCTACAGCTTAGTATTTATATGATCCCAAAATTATAAAGTTGAAGCTTATTTATTAATTCTTTTTGTTGCATCAGCTAACCATATTCCTTTTAGCTAACCTTGTTTGTTGTATGCTAATTTCAGAGCTCAATTGCAGCACTTAGATGATCAAAAAGGCAGAGTTTAGCTGCACTTATAGCTTCGCGTGCATTCGACGATAATAAAGTTAAGAACAGTGGTGTAAAAATAAAAGAAAAGGGTGATGTTGAAGTTGAAGCTGCTCAAATTTTAAACACTAATGTTAGAAGATCTCCTCGCAAGCGTCCTTTTCAGCCTTGTGATGTTGAAGTTGAAGCTGCTTAGATTTTAAACACTAATGTTAGAAGGTCTCCTCGCAAGCGTCCTGTTCAGCCTCAACCCGAGGAAATTCAGCATCAACCCGAGGAAATTCAGCCTTTTTCTGTTTCTCCTGGCCCTAATTCAAACCCTTCTCCGAATATTACTCCAAACTCAGCTGACACGCCTACTGGCATGGACCCGGATGTTTGCAATGAAGATTGTCGACTAGAGCCAGCCAAGAAAAAAAGAGGAAGGACGACGATGAAGAAATTTTCCTTGATTCCTGACGACAAGCCTGAAATGGAATTCAATGATTTAGGTCAACCGGTAGGTGTCAATTCTCGTCACTTGTCATCTTACACCGGTATACTAGTAAGGGAAATGGTTCCTATGACCATTAGTGAGTGGAAAAAAGTCGACAAGCACCTAAAGGATGATTTATGGACTTGTATACAGGTATGACCATTGTGATTTCTGTTTTTATATTTTTATTTGTTTCTGTCAAATTTTTGTATTTTACCTTAATTGATTTCTTTTTGTAGAAACTATGTTAGATAAACCATTAAATCGAAAATTCTAAACAATTATTGCTGTTTTTATATTTTTATTTGTTTTTGTTTATTTTCAGTTTGTTTTCAATACTTAGTTCCAACTTTGATACTCATTTTGTTCTTCTATTTGTCATTGTATCTCTATGCTGTCTAATTGTACAATGTGCTCTTTCATATATAAGACATTAACCACTTGATACGTTAGCTGTGCTATTCTAATTTCGCATTCGTTCATCATATCAGCATTGTCTATGGAACAGACCTTGTGTTTCATTTTTTAAATTTCACCCTTGCATATGTCATTTAAGTGGCTAGGGGATTACTATTCTACAGGATTCCACTTATTCTAATATGATACATACTTCCTTGATAACTACATGATTTTTGTATGAACCGCTTCACATAAAAAGTGCCATGAAATATATATATGGTGAAATGTGTGCTTTAATATTCCACACTTTGTGCCACTAATTCCCCCTTGTGCAAAGCAAGAGTACTGTCCTCAAAGACATTAAAAGATTATGATATATTTGATTCTAAATGTATGTTTATCAGTTTATTGAAAGGGTATGGTATACTAAATGTATTTGAATAAGTGAAGTGTTTTCTTACCTCACAATTCAAGGAATGCACATATATATAGGTATTTACCCCTGTGAAACCTGCATAAATCATTTGGCTACCACTTGCGGATGAATAAATTAAATCATTGTTATTTTAATATGTATTATTAATAGCAATTGTTTGGTTATTTAGTGGTTGGGAGACAATCCAAATAGATTAGCGGGTAAAAAGTTCCATCTTCCTTTCTTAATTTATAGTTACCATAAAGACGAATACAATTTTAATACATGCATATTTCGTAATTTCAAGTTTTTGTGTGATATCGAGTGGGTGAAGATTCTTCATTCAAGCTTAAGCTAATAGAATTTTCACATATCATGCATCTATCATTTTAATTTGGCTTATGATAGAATCTGCAGCAGTGCATGAAAGTACAATTAGATATTGTCCTTTTGATTTACACAATAGCAATGAAATGAAAAAAAAACTAACTCTTATATGCAAATAGGCCAATTTTATTTCATCTTGATGTGCAGGATTAAATAGTAATATACCAAAACATGGATTAAATTCAAACCTTGATCCTTTGATCAACGATCCGATACATAATCAATTTGTTTCTTATATCTACTTGGATAATAAACTATAAACTGGTTCAAAATGCCGCTTTGCTTGGTATCAATTCTGTATGCTATATGTATATGAAGATCTACTGATCTCGCTTGTCATTTATTTCACCCATGTACAATCATTAAGGAGCTGTCTTTTCAATTTCTTTTTTCCCTTTTTCTACTTTCGGTTTTTTCTAATATGTTATTTATTATGATTGTCAATCTTATTGAACATGTTTCAGTGTAATTTTGTTTATTTCGGTCAAAGTAATTTTGTTTTTATCCAAATCTTTATATATATCTAAATATTTCTCCTTCAAAGAAACCCCACCTGTATTTAGAGAATTCCTTGGATGGATAATATGTATTGAATATAGTTGGCTTGGCCTTTTGCGTATTTAGTTTGCATATAGTCGATCAATATATTTTTTTACTGGCATGTTGTTTCCCTTTGTGTAGGCGGTGTATCTACGCATTTGTTATCAATGGCATTAGAAGATTAAATCTAACGAACATGCAAAGCAATTCGTTAGTTATACATTTTTTTTTAAATTTTTTTCTAAAGGAAACTATGAATACATCATGAAGTCTTTCAATAATATGATGTTGTTTTATTGCTGTTTCTGCTGTGCAGACGAGATTCAAGGTAGATGCAGTTTACAAGGACTTGCTGTTTCAGATGATGGGAGCACGATGGAAAGAGTCAAAATCGAGATTGGTTTTTGCTATTAAATTGGCGTCTACTTCTCCCGACTCTTCTTCTAGGTTAGCCATGCTAAAACCAGTTAACATAAAGAGTGATGAAGAGTGGAATGACTTTGTAAAGGAAAAACTGTCAGAAAACTTTGAGGTAATAAGATTTATCGGTTATAAATTCAAATGTAAATTACATTTTACTAACGAAATTGTCTTGTGTAGCAAACCAGCAATAGATTCAAAGCAATTAGAGAAAAGAACAAAACTCCACACACAACGGGTAGAAAGGGCTACGCAAGGTTAGCAGAAGAAATGGTAAGAAAATGCATGTTTGGGTTATGTTTACATCCATTATATATATATATATATATTTTCTTCATTTCTTACTCTTTTTTTTGGGTAGAAAATGGAAAGTGGAACATCGGATGTTAGCCGAGACGATCTATGGTGCAAAGCCCACATCAAAAAAAAAATGGAAAGCCGCCGAATTCTGTTGTGGCTAACTGCATTGTAAGAATTTATTTATATTAATATTGTAACTTTGTTACATACATGCTTCCGTTTTCTTTTTTTGTGATGAAGATGATGATTATGGAGGTGAATAATTGATACCATAATTAGTTTTTATTAGTTGGAAATACTTTATGATCATATGAATAAGAGTGTCAAAGGATTTTCAGCAATTCCAACAATATAGTCTCTGTTATAGTGTACCCATTAGTTTACTGGATTACATGCCAATCTAGATAGTTAGCAGCAGTACATATTTCATTTATTAATGTTTTTTTTTTACAAAAATCTGCAGGATAAGATAGAAGAGCATAAGAGTAGCACTCATAGCTCTCAGGGAGTGTCATCGATAGGTGAAGATGGAGTGTCGAAGGTTTTTGGCACCGAGCATAAGGGAAGAGTGAGAGGACTAGGCTTTGGCATTGTACCATCTCGAATTGGTATTCGTGCAAGCAATTCAAAAAAGGTGTCTGTATTGGAAAACCAAGTTGCTAGCTTGACGGCTAAAGTAGAAGAGTTAACTAAATTGGTCATTACAGTAAGTTATAGATAGTTAGCCATATGTATGAATATATGATATGTTACAGTAAATTATAGTCTCTAACATTATACATTTTACAGAACACGAATGGAAAGAGGATCGATAATGCATCACATTCAGAGACTCCTCGTGCTCATACGACACAGGTAATATATGATTTGATTTCGAAAAATATTTTGATGGTTCTATTCTAATGATGTTTGGCTTGGTTATGGGATAAGACCATCAAAACAGCCGTTTAGAGCCTTCAGTCACGTATTGTTGATGACTAAGCTAATTTGCGTTTAGACTGGCTTTGGATTGGGTAACCTATGATGCATCATATGCGTTATTTACATTTTACAAATTAGTTGATGACTAAGCTAATTTGCGTTTAGACTGGCTACAACACCATATATTTTTGTCCTTTTTTTCCTTGAAGCTGACGACTCAACAATATAGTTGCATGCAAATATAAGATACCATATATATAACATGTAGCAATGCATTGAAACCAAAACCGTTCCCAAAATTTTAGAGTTGTCTACTTTAGTATTTATTCAGAAACATTATCATGGAGTAAAGAGAAAATTGGTATCATATAGATCCTGAATGACATTGACAGTATCAATGTTAAAAATTTATCCAAGTTCATTGTAAGAACTTATTGATGAAAATGGCAGATCTAGAGTTGTCTACTTTAGTATTTATTCGGAAACATTATCATGGAGAAAAGAGAAAATTGCTGTCTTAGATCCTGAATGACATTGACAATACCAATGTTAAAAATTCATCCAAGTTCATTATAAGAACGTATTGATGAAAATGGAAGATTATTAGAAAATGGTAGGGTTGAAAAGATCAAAGTTTGACTACTATAAAAACAAAGGTTTTGTTTTCTTTTAAAAAAAAGTTCATGCAGAAACATTGTTGGCTTGACATTGATATGAATGGATTTCCTTTAAAAATGGCATCTAACAAATCAATATATGCTACATATTAAATTATAATTGATGATTAATTATAGTAAGGATTATTGATTCAAAACTGCTACTTTAGCACATAAGGGATAGAATCAAGTCACCTTATATAGAGCAAACTGCTGCTTTAGCACATAAGGGCCAGAATCAAGTCACTTTAGCACATAAGAGCAAACTGTGCATGCTACTGCAATAAAACATTAAATTTCTTTAAGTTTTTTTCTGTATCTTTCCTTAAACATAGAAACCAATAGATAGTGGCTTCAACCGTATCCATAACCATTGATTCCAATATATGATTTTCATCATTTTCAATAATAGATGAGTCAGTCATAAAATCAGTGTTGAAGAAATCGGTAGACTCGTGCTTAAAAGTTATGAGAACAAACATTGAGTTCAAAGTTAACAAAAAAACAAATAAAATTAAACAAAAATTTATAAGACAGCATATTTTAGATATATTTTTTAAGAATTTTGATATAAAATTGCGTAACTTTGGCCAAATCATCTCAGTACAAATGTAGGCATTTGCATATGACAGAAGATGCCCGCTTCATGTATGTTCATAGCATGAAAAATGAGATTAGCACCCCAAAATGATTTGGCAAAATATATAAGGCAAATACTTCTTTTCTTTCAAATGAGAAGCATCAAAACAATATAAATATTTTTTCAGGTGAGAGCAAAAATAAAATTACATTAGAGTAAAAAAAAACAGTCGCATGATGCACAAAAAAATTTTAACGTTTCATTTTGGGGCAAAAAACAATGCTCTTCACACCCTTGGTTTATTTGAATATTTGATCATCTATTTTTGAATTTAGAAGTTCCAAGAAATCGATTGTAGTATAAATAAACGATGAACATATGATTTGAAAACCATAAATATCATCAACTGCTTCTTTATAGGTTAAGAGATGAATACACTAATTGTAGAACCATTTACAAAAAAGTGTGTGGATATATGTAATCAAGCATATTATAAAACAAACAGCAAAAAAAATGAAATGCTTCACAACCTTGGTTTATTGAATATTCGATCGACGACTTTTGAATAAACACTTATCTTTTTAGTCAATAACATTACGATTTGAAAATTATAGATATCATCAACTGCATCTGTATAGGTCAAGTGATAAATACAAAAATTATACAAATATTATTTAAAAAAGGAACAATTTATTAGTGCAACCTTATCATGACATAGTTTGGCCTTCCTTGAAAATATAACTTGCTATTTCCCCAAACTATAGGCAGAGGTTTTTAACCATAGTCCATGGGCTGAAAATCATTAATGTTTCGATAAAAATTGAAAACTTCCAACCTTTAAATGCCAATAATTTTATTAACTGTTGCTATTTCACTCCTAAATACATAAAATGAAATAGGCAAAATAAGAGTCATTAAATTGTTAAATCATTTATTTCCATTAATTTAGCAATAACAGTAATGAGTGATTCGGCCTGACATATATGTTATACACATATTTATCATTGTTCTAAATAGTAATAGTTAAATTAATCTACAATCAAATATGTATTTATTGTCATCTTTATGCACATACAGAAATTTAACACTTAAACTATGCACTTATTAAGACTTTAATCCATCAAAAATAATTCCAAATTTTGTGGCAAATACACTAAGAAAATGATAGTGGTACATCTCTTCGGCATAATAAGTTTCTATTATATGATCTATATCAAAGGAGACATGAATTGTTTAAATACAAACAATTAAGATGTATAATCTAATTCGTTTTATTCTTTTTAAAACAATTCCAGTTCACATAACGATCAGATGTAATTTCGGGTAGAAGGGCTTGTGAACGTATCAGGTGGGAGTTAGGGATCGAGTAGGAATTACGAAAAGGAGAGACGGTTTAGTTTTAAATAAGGGGAAAATGATCTGGAGGCTTGTGAGAGCTCCATTGTATACCCAGTAATTATAATATAGTATAAATTTTAAAAGATTAAAATAAAAGAAACCAATTCCTCCAACTCCAATGTTGGATTGGAAGAAATTAAGAAGCAACCTTCAACTTATATTATAATACCTTGCAGCTGGTTAGAATCCATTATATTTAAGATTCCATTTTCAGTTTACAAGATGCACATGGAGATTATGAAAATGGTCGGTGTAAGATAACTAAATGATTTAGCTGAATTCTTGATGATCATAGCGAGTTATATGTTTGTGAATTTATAAACTACTTCAATGTTCAAAACGTTTGTGAGCTTGAAATGCTAATTTTGAAGATGAGAATTTCAGTGAGTTCAAATGGTTGTCGGAATATTACAACATAAACTTAGGTTCATTAGTATTCTAGTTGAAATCTTAATTTTACTTTAAATTGAAGAATGTAAGAATATGTGTGTTTTCAAACTTACAAACGATATGAATTTAGTATATGTTGTTAAAACATGAAACCTAAGGAGAAACCCCTAATAAATAAATAAAATCATGCTGGTTTATTTGAGCAAACAAGATAACTAAACGTTGTTTCAAGCTACCAGCGTATTCTTTACGTACAAATGCCCATCATGAAAAGGGCGTGGGCACAGCCAAAAGTAAGAAACTTATACCCATTTTAAAAGGACTGAACAGAAAACAAGAGATGGGTTGAGTGGCACTGCCACTGAAAGCAGCGGCCGCAAGACTGCTGCCGCCAGCAACGGTGGCTGCAGCAGCAGCTGCAGTATCCGAGGCAGCAGCGGCTGCCGTTACAGTGCTAAAAATATTTTAAAATAGTATATCGATTCTATAAATAGAAATTTTCATGGAATTTACAAATAAGCACATTGATGACAAATGAATTATATGAAGATGAACAAATAGATAAAGACTAACTTGATAAATGCAGATTTAAAGAGCATAATCTGAAAGAAAATTGAAAATTTTATTTATGTTCATTAGAGCTCAATCCAAAGTGTTTTGAAGAAAATATTTAACTTGAGAAGTTATATTAACGGAAAGTTAAACCTGTGATAATTAAAATAATAAGTAGGTGAATCCAACCAATCTTAGTTGAAATGGATACACAAAGTTTAAATAGCATGGTGATCTGTATTTCAGGAGGAACTGGTTATTAAAACTTTTATGAGAATGAGTCTTGGATGCATACTAAAATGAAATGAAGATGTAAGCTTTGAGTAATTGAAAGGGGTGATTCAGGAATTTGAGAATAGTAGAAATAAAAGCCTTGCTGCAAATAGATCCTCATTTCCAGAACTTAAGCTTTGTACATACCCATTTTTTCACTAATTTACTTCTTGATATGATTAGTATGACTTTGGATTTAATCAAACTATGTAAAAACTTTATCAATAAAAGTTTTCTGTCAGTTCAATTTATGTGTATGGGAAAAGGGGGTTAGGATATTGTTATATGAAGATTTTACATGCAACTTATGAAATTTAAGCGAATTGAGAACTCCAGACATGGATGGAAAGCTGATTTGCTAAGTAATAATGTGTAACAGTCCATATTCTTACATTTTTGATTTATATACGTTTAGATTTGCAATCCCAAATAAAGTCAAGTGGTGAGAAGACTATTTTTTTTCTTTTTGGAACTGTATAGAAGAAATTGAATGTGAATTCGCTATAATTTAACAAAAATTGTCGCTTGCATTAATAGTGAAATGAATTCTTAGAGAAATAAATCTTACTTGGAGAAATACTGAATATACCAGATAATGATATTAAGTTGTAGTGATTATAATTGAAAATGATAAGGCATACATAAACTACTCCAAGAAGTAACATTAGAGGAATCCGTCAACTGTCAATCGATCATCGTTTTATCGATATGCAAATCCAAACTGAGTCAGTAAATGGCATTCCTGGGAAAACTCGCTTTGCCCTTATGCTGCCCCATGTTGTACGATCATGATTGATCGACAACTACATTGGGTAAGGCTGCCGCAACAACTACAGCAGTGTCTACTACCAAAACAGCGAAAACAATGTGTGTATATATATATATATATATATATATATATATATATATATATATATATATATAAGTAAAAACTGAAAAAAAAGAAAAGGGGAAGAATAGCGCAACAGCATGGTCGCTGCTGCTACAAGTCTGCTGCCACGAAGACAGCAGCAATTTAGAGAAAAAAAGAAGATAAAATAAAACCTGCACTAGAAGGAAAGGAGGGCTGTACTTGGATATGCAACATCATGGTTCTAATATTAGCAAGTACATAGAATATACATAGAAGCCAATTCATAGTTTCCATTGTTTTATGGATAAACAGTAAGTTCATGCATAGTTTATCTTGCTTTCCTCACTAAAATAGACTTTGGCCTTAATGTTACATTACAAAAATAAACAATAAGGGGCTGTTACATTACAAAGTCATAAACTTCAAGTTTATGGCTTCAAGTTCACAGTTAACGCCATAAACAAAAATAAACATTGTTGATTTCTTGGTTTCTGACATAATTGTTGATGTCTTGGCCACATGCAGTGCATTACAGCATAGTGCTGGCACTGTTACATTACAAAATGATGAAGTCAAAAGTGGGTAGGCAGAACAATAAGGGACCAGATGTTAATTATGACAGTGATCCTATTCTTATCATTATTTGCAGTACAGATTATTATTAGTTTTCTGAATAATCAAATGCTTATCATTATTTGTGTCTATTATGTGGATTCTATTCTTCCAAAGGCATGGCAGCAACTAGGATTTGGTTGTAGGAAACACAAATTAGGTATAAATGCTACTTGAATGTTTGTTTTACCAGGAGAAAGCAAATTAGTGTACCCAAGCATCCAGCCAATTTTTTCAGCTCTGTTTCAACTCTGTTTCTGTTTCAGCCATTTTTTTTTGTAGTCGCACCGTGAAAGTAATAATGTGCAAATTGAAGATCGTCAAAATAGCAAAAGTCCCGAAAGTTTGCTTAAAAGGAAGTGCAAGCTATTGGGTTTGAGCAAGAACATAGTTGCAGAAGGAACGATTGCAAGCACCGGTCCGAATGCTACGGTACACTTTATGAAACTTGGGCACGACTTCTGGAAGGTATGGGTTAATAATGTGATATCACCTTGATCTTAGTGTTCTGGGTAGTAAGTGGTTTTATTAAGAAAAATTGGAATTTGTACAGTTACTCATACCGTAAGATATAAGCTCGTCAAATAAGTGTTCCGGTTTTTTATGCTTGCAAGTTAAAAGCTTGTCATGTTAATATAGCTTACAGTTTGTTTATTATATTATCATTAGTTGACAGAACATGTACAAAAAATTCAACTGCAAGTCGAAAAAAAAAATCTTTACAAACATTTGAACATGTCTGTAACGACCCAGAATTTTAGGGCCAATTTAAATTTTTTATTTTAATGAGTTTAAAGTATTTTTAATGATTTATTTATTTTAATCGAAGTTAAAACAAGAAAATTTAATAAATATATAAGAGGAGTTTAAATTAAGCACTGCAGTTTGGAAATTTAATTTTAAACTTTGATTGAATGTACAGGATCCAAATGGAAACGAATTTTGGTGAAATCAAAAATATTTAAATCTGTTTCAGAATATCTTTCTAATGAATCCGAAAAATTGAAATTTCACTTTATAATTTATAAGTTATGTCAAAATTAAAATTTTGAAAAGTCGCTAGGAAATGAATATATATAATATATAAAGGTCAGAATGGCCACTTTTTACATACGAAGGAATCGGAACTCGAAACCACTTCCATTGAGTTCGAAATGACGTTTCTGCATTGAAAAACAGTAAACACTTATATGTTTCGAGTTTCAGAAAATATTTGTTTAAAAATGTATTTTTAATATTAAATATATTCGCCTTGAAAATAGCCATTTTTCAAAAAGTCTCAGAATCGAACGAAATAAATTTTGTTGGGTTCGTATCATCAAAACAAAGCTAAAAATGATTTTTTGGTAATTTTTAGAATTAATATATAATTATAATTGATTTTTCAGCATAAACGGGCAAATTTTTGACTTTAAAAATTCATTAAAAATTCAAACGGGCTCAGAATTGAACGAAATTAATTTTCATAGGTCCACAGCATCAAAACATAGCTAAGTATATTTTTCGAGAATTTTTGAAGTTAATTTGAGACCTCGGTGAATTTTCACGTACGGTACACATTAAAATATTAATAAAATAATGTATTTATTCCAAAACTCATAGCATACCTCGGAACTGGACCCCGGGACATAGCCCATTGTGTTCAGAAGGCCTCAAAACCTTAAGAACGACAGTAAGCGGGCCTAAATCGGAGTTCGGACCAAAACGGGCCTTAACGGGCTAATTACATAATTAGTTAACCCTAATATAATATTATAAAATTCGGATTTTACTGTTCATCCTCCATCTTCAGCCGACACCTCTTCATGCTGAACCCATCATGGCTGAAAACTTCAAACCCTCATAACTCTTTCATTTCTCAACGAAAATTAGCGTGTGAGTACACGTTTCGAAGCTCTCGCCGAGCTCTTCGATCTCCGACAAGTCCCGTCCCTTTCCGTCGCCTGAGCCGCCCGCACCGAAGCCTCAAAGCCGCCGCCGTTTTCTGTCCGCCGCCCCCTGTAGGTCCCGCCGCACCTCACCACCTTCTGGCCGTGCATAGACCTCTCGTAGCCGGTCCTTCTCCAACAAACGGCGTCCAAAACCGTTCAGTAAATCAAAAGTTATCGGGATTTGAAGTTTTGAACAAATTCTGAAATGAGGTATGCTTCAGATTTTGCGACGCTTTTAAGCGTTGCTGCAGCAGTTGTTAAAAGTCTGTTTGATTTAAAACATTGATAACTTATGCATACGAACCCCGTTTCTGAAAATTTCAGATCCGACATGACCGTGAGGACGAGTAGTATTTGCTGAGACCAATTGGAGCGTTCTGAAAATTTATTTGGATTTATTTTAATTATTATCCAATCAAAGGTGAGAGTTCTATTTATTTATTTATTTATTTAAATAAAAATAATTAACTGTGATTGTGATTTTCCTTTGATCCGTTGCTGAACGCTAATTGATTATCGTATGTGATTGATCCTGAATTGTCATTGATACGTAGATCTATTTGTTTGATAATCGTCGTGTTGATAATAATGATATCATATTTGTTAAGAATAATCACATCATGATTGTTAAGGTAGGATTGTTGAAAACACATATATCACTTTATATGTCCTTGTTGAAATAAAACTGGCGACATAAACAAAGTTATTCTTTTTATTTGTTTTGATTAGGTATTAGAAATGTTTTAACATAAAATATCCTTATATGTTAATGTGAAACGTTAGAAAGGAAGCAACATAAAAATCATATTTTTATGTTAATATGAACCAATAGGAAAGAGTGTAAGTAAAAAGGATATATTTATTGAAATATGAACCATTAGGAAAAAAAAAGGGGTAGAAAATAAGGATTTCATTATTATTGTAATGGGAATCACTTTCGTTGACATAGAATAGAGGTAACAAGAATACTATTTTTGTTAAGTAGAAATGTTTAGCAAATAAAACTTTCATTTTATTTGTAAAGTTAAAATAAGAAAATAAACACCGTATGTTGATTGACATTTTTGTCAATATTTTAAAATAGAATTTGTCGCCATTTGAGATAAGTATATTTTTGTTCATTTACAAAATAGAATTGGCCGCTATATGTAATGAACTAATATTTTGTTCATTATCAAAATAAGAAAACATCGTATGTAAGTGAATATATTTTGTGTTATTTCAAAATAAAGAGCACCGTATGTTAATGAACAATTTTTGTTCATATTTGAATAGAATTTACACACCGTATGTTAATGAACAATATTTTGTTCATTATTAAAATAAGAAAAGCACCGTATGTTAATGAACAATATTTTTTTCATTATTAAAATAAGAAAAGCACCGTATGTTAATGAACAATATTTTGTTCATTATTAAAATAAGAAAAGCACCATATGTTAATGAACAATATTTTGTTCATTATTAAAATAAGAAAAGCACCGTATGTTAATGAATAATATTTTGTTCATTATTAAAATAAGAAAAGCACCGTATGTTAATGAATAATATTTTGTTCATTATTAAAAATAAGAATATGGCACTATATGAAATGAACTAATTTTTGTTCATTATAAATTATAGAATATGCCACCGTATGTTGATGAACGCTATTTTTGTATCATTATTAAAATAGTATTATACACCGTAGGTTGATGAACGCTATTTTGTTCATTATTAAATTAGTATTACACACTGTATGTAAGAATGACAAATTTTGTCAATATTAAAAGTAAAATTTGCCACTGTAGGTTAATTGACAAATTTTGTCAATATTAAAAATAGGATTTGTCACTATATGTTAAATGACAAATTTTGTCAATATTGAAATAGAAATTATTCACCGTATGTTAATGAGCAACTTTGTTAATATAATGTTCACCGTATGAAATTAACATTTTTATTTAATGTTATTATAAAGAATGGTCATCTTATGATAATGACATTTGTGTCAAATGTTGATAGGTAAGAATATAAAATGATATTGTATGTAAATAGTATTTTTGGCAAATAAAAATACAAAATGGTCATTGTATGAAAATATTATACTTGTCATGTTAGAAAATAAGGAAATGCATGGTATGTAAAAATAGTATTTTTGTTATTGTAAATAAATAGAAAGAGTTAAAATGTGGCATTATGTAAACTTACATTTTCTAAATGTGAAGTGAAGAAAACAGAGATTTACATTTTCTAATGCAAAAGATATAGTAATAATATTGGGAAATCTATATTTTCTAATAATATTGGGAAAAATATATTTTCTAATAATATATTTTCAATGTTATAAAAGGGAAAATGAAGTGTATGTACAATTTAACATCATTCACAATGTTAAATAAAAGGAAAATTCCACCGTATGATAGTTACACTATTTTATAATGTTAAGAGTTAAAGAACTTGACCGTAGGAAGTATATACATTATTTATAATGTAAAATAAAAGGAGAATTTGCATTGTAAGATCATATACATTATTTATAATGTAAAATAAAAAGAGAATTTACATTGTAAGATAATAAACATTTTTTTTTATGTATATAAAAAGGGAATTTACCTCGTAGGAAAAGAATTAACATTATTTATAATGTTAAATAAAAGAAATGAAACTGTATGTAAGGTTTAACATTATTTATAATGTTAAATAAAAGAAATGAAACTGTATGTAAGGTTTAACATTATTTATAATGTTAAATAAAAGAAATGAAACTGTATGTAAGGTTTAACATTATTTATAATGTAAATAAAAGGAATGAAACGTATGTAAGAATAACATTATTTATAATGTTAAATGAAAGGTAAGGAACTGTATTGAAACATTAACATTATTTATAATGTAGATAAAAGGGAACTTACACCATAGGAAAGTGTTCATTATTCATAATGAAATTGGAAAAGAAATATATAAAGAAATGAATGGGATGGCACATTATAATTTACATTCTTAAATGAAAATTATAAAGTATAAAATAAATAATAATGAATTAAAAAGGGAAGAATTATCGTCTAATCCTAAACTACATTGTCAGGTAAGTAGAAAGGTGAAAGTTAAGAGAAATGTAAGCTGCACGTAGGGACGACAAACTAAACGAATTATATATATATATTTATATATATAATTAAAATATAACGAATCGAGCGCGGTAGTTCGCGTTTTGAAATCGAACTTTTAAATGATTATACCGGAAGATCCGACCGTCGGATTTTCCCAAAACTGAAACCACTAGGACCGTCTTGGAAAAATCTTTCCAACGATATATGCTACGTTAAAATCCAACGGTTAGATTTTGAGGAAAGTGAAAAAACAAAATTGATTGAAAACAGCGCCAAGGTCGCCCTTGACCTGAAGCGTCGTTAAATAAGGAAATTAATTATATTAAAATAATTAAGGCAAGAATTAATCGTTATAAAATAAAATAACAATATAAAATATGTTTTTCTCAAAATATATGAATGCGAGATTATTTGGAAAGACCGGGTTAATCCCATTCCAAATGATCGTACGATTTCAAGAATTCAAGTATGAAGACGGCGTATGAAGACCGTAAATCTCCCCTCGAATGGACAACGATCAAGACTCTGAATTGGTTTGATCCCAATTCAAGGGTCGGGATAATTGCCCAAACGTACGTGTTGATTTCACGGGTTTGACCCTAGTTCAGACCTAGAGCATGGGTATAAATGGATAGTGTGTCTGACATCGTACCCCACAAAATATTATGTTGTTGATATTCAGTTAATATATAAACGATTGGTGGCAGAGAATTTATTCTCTACTTAACACCCGTTTATATAGTGACGGAAGATCAATAGTACGGTATGGAGTGACGGTGTGGCATACTAAGATGCAATGATCAGGGTTACTTGTTGAAAAGCAGAACCTTGTGGTATGAAGAACATGACTTCACGAGCCTCACAAACCGGTAGAGTCTAAAAAGGGGGAAGGGAACGCAGGGAAAGTAGCACGTTTCTTTCTAGTTAGTAGTCATTTTACTTTTGGAGGATGATGAAATGAGGCGCCTCGGATAGGTCCTATAGGACCGGGGAACGTGTGCTTAGGAATTGCCAATCCTCTAAGCTGTATGTGAGGACCGGCCCTGCAGGATCCAAGGGTTAACTGCGGGTAATCCTGAGACGTTAACTAGAGCGTCTCGAATCGGTAAGGAGTCCTCCCTAGCCTGGACTCATGATGGAAACCCAAATTTCCAATACGACCCCGACGGATTTGATTGTATTACTAGTATTGGAGGCATAATATATGGTACCTATGCTTCCTAGGATTGATACTTATAATTTGAATTGTTTTGAAACCTTATACACTAATAATAGTATTAGTTACGTATTTGGCGTATTTAGCATGTTTAACCACCATAAGGTAAAACTCTATCCTCTTGGTGTGCGTTGCATTGTGTGATGGGACCTGAGTCTTATGGTGGTTCCATTTTTCAAAAGACATTGCGTTTTGTTACGTTTTACTTATCTGTATTGACACTATAGTTATGCACGGCAATCCATTGGTACAACCCGTTCCGCGTTAGCGGCGTGGTCTTTGGATTTGCCTTATTAGTATAAGTTATTTAAGAATTCTCACACCAGTCCCACGACTGACCCATAGTTTGTTTCACCTTTTTGCAAACTTGGGTGCCCTCTCTTCTACACGGGCAGCCAAGTAGACAGGTTCATTCTTTGCTTGGAGCTTTTCTTTGAAGCTACTTATTTTCTCTCTCTTGGATTCTGCTTGGGAGAAGAGGTGATGACTTGGAGCTTGAAGACTTTTTGTTTCTATTGGCATCTATTCTTTTCTTTTTAGACATCAAATTTATTTCTTTTCTGCAAACTTGTTGTAATAACTTAGATTCTGTGACTGTGGATTTTCTGTGATTGATGACATTATATTTTTCCGCTGCTATAATGTTATTACTCTATGAATCTCCTTTGCTATATTGTATCTGTGTTCTGTTTTATTGTATTTATGTTGTATTCCAAAAATGATTTCTCCTGCTTTCACTTGTGGAAGTTTGGGGTTATCACAGTTGGTATCAGAGCTTTGGTTTACAAAGCGGAGTACAACATATTTATAATAATTCGTTTACATAGAATCACTATATTCTATGGCGAACAGTTCATGAGATACATAATAGCCAGTCACTTTATCATCATCCTTTCCTTTATCCTTCGATCTTCTCTATCCCTTAGAATCACCTTTACCATTGTTTTGACTCTTTCCTTGATCATACGTTCGAAGAAGACTAAGAGAAGTAGCGATGCTCAAGTGGCCCATGTGTATAAAGGAGCGAAAGGACCAACTTCTTCAGTAGCAGCTTTTACTGAAGGAGGAGGAAAGCCTGATGTTATAGACGGTACCATCTCTGTTAAAAACATTCCCTGTGTTTATTCTTCCTCTTCTCCTCTTCTATTTTTCTTTTTCCTTTTCGGGGACGAAAAGTTCTTAAGTGGGGGAGATTGTAACGACCCAGAATTTTAGGGCCAATTTAAATTTTTTATTTTAATGAGTTTAAAGTATTTTTAATGATTTATTTATTTTAATCGAAGTTAAAACAAGAAAATTTAATAAATATATAAGAGGAGTTTAAATTAAGCACTGCAGTTTGGAAATTTAATTTTAAACTTTGATTGAATGTACAGGATCCAAATGGAAACGAATTTTGGTGAAATCAAAAATATTTAAATCTGTTTCAGAATATCTTTCTAATGAATCCGAAAAATTGAAATTTCACTTTATAATTTATAAGTTATGTCAAAATTAAAATTTAGAAAAGTCGCTAGGAAATGAATATATATAATATATAAAGGTCAGAATGGCCACTTTTTACATACGAAGGAATCAGAACTCGAAACCACTTCCATTGAGTTCGAAATGACGTTTCTGCATTGGAAAACAGTAAACACTTATATGTTTCGAGTTTCAGAAAATATTTGTTTAAAAATATATTTTTAATATTAAATATATTCGCCTTGAAAATAGCCATTTTTCAAAAAGTCTCAGAATCGAACGAAATAAATTTTGTTGGGTTCGTATCATCAAAACAAAGCTAAAAATGATTTTTTGGTAATTTTTAGAATTAATATATAATTATAATTGATTTTTCAGCATAAACGGGCAAATTTTTGACTTTAAAAATTCATTAAAAATTCAAACGGGCTCAGAATTGAACGAAATTAATTTTCATAGGTCCACAGCATCAAAACATAGCTAAGTATATTTTTCGAGAATTTTTGAAGTTAATTTGAGACCTCGGTGAATTTTCACGTACGGTACACATTAAAATATTAATAAAATAATGTATTTATTCCAAAACTCATAGCATACCTCGGAACTGGACCCCGGGACATAGCCCATTGTGTTCAGAAGGCCTCAAAACCTTAAGAACGACAGTAAGCGGGCCTAAATCGGAGTTCGGACCA
This sequence comes from Allium sativum, assembly GCA_030737875.1. Taxonomy (NCBI): domain Eukaryota; kingdom Viridiplantae; phylum Streptophyta; class Magnoliopsida; order Asparagales; family Amaryllidaceae; genus Allium; species Allium sativum. Next base: position 459,136,048 of record CM060909.1, read on the forward strand.
AAACGGGCCTTAACGGGCTAATTACATAATTAGTTAACCCTAATATAATATTATAAAATTCGGATTTTACTGTTCATCCTCCATCTTCAGCCGACACCTCTTCATGCTGAACCCATCATGGCTGAAAACTTCAAACCCTCATAACTCTTTCATTTCTCAACGAAAATTAGCGTGTGAGTACACGTTTCGAAGCTCTCGCCGAGCTCTTCGATCTCCGACAAGTCCCGTCCCTTTCCGTCGCCTGAGCCGCCCGCACCGAAGCCTCAAAGCCGCCGCCGTTTTCTGTCCGCCGCCCCCTGTAGGTCCCGCCGCACCTCACCACCTTCTGGCCGTGCATAGACCTCTCGTAGCCGGTCCTTCTCCAACAAACGGCGTCCAAAACCGTTCAGTAAATCAAAAGTTATCGGGATTTGAAGTTTTGAACAAATTCTGAAATGAGGTATGCTTCAGATTTTGCGACGCTTTTAAGCGTTGCTGCAGCAGTTGTTAAAAATCTGTTTGATTTAAAACATTGATAACTTATGCATACGAACCCCGTTTCTGAAAATTTCAGATCCGACATGACCGTGAGGACGAGTAGTATTTGCTGAGACCAATTGGAGCGTTCTGAAAATTTATTTGGATTTATTTTAATTATTATCCAATCAAAGGTGAGAGTTCTATTTATTTATTTATTTATTTAAATAAAAATAATTAATTGTGATTGTGATTTTCCTTTGATCCGTTGCTGAACGCTAATTGATTATCGTATGTGATTGATCCTGAATTGTCATTGATACGTAGATCTATTTGTTTGATAATCGTCGTGTTGATAATAATGATATCATATTTGTTAAGAATAATTACATCATGATTGTTAAGGTAGGATTGTTGAAAACACATATATCACTTTATATGTCCTTGTTGAAATAAAACTGGCGACATAAACAAAGTTATTCTTTTTATTTGTTTTGATTAGGTATTAGAAATGTTTTAACATAAAATATCCTTATATGTTAATGTGAAACGTTAGAAAGGAAGCAACATAAAAATCATATTTTTATGTTAATATGAACCAATAGGAAAGAGTGTAAGTAAAAAGGATATATTTATTGAAATATGAACCATTAGGAAAAAAAAAGGGGTAGAAAATAAGGATTTCATTATTATTGTAATGGGAATCACTTTCGTTGACATAGAATAGAGGTAACAAGAATACTATTTTTGTTAAGTAGAAATGTTTAGCAAATAAAACTTTCATTTTATTTGTAAAGTTAAAATAAGAAAATAAACACCGTATGTTGATTGACATTTTTGTCAATATTTTAAAATAGAATTTGTCGCCATTTGAGATAAGTATATTTTTGTTCATTTACAAAATAGAATTGGCCGCTATATGTAATGAACTAATATTTTGTTCATTATCAAAATAAGAAAACATCGTATGTAAGTGAATATATTTTGTGTTATTTCAAAATAAAGAGCACCGTATGTTAATGAACAATTTTTGTTCATATTTGAATAGAATTTACACACCGTATGTTAATGAACAATATTTTGTTCATTATTAAAATAAGAAAAGCACCGTATGTTAATGAACAATATTTTTTTCATTATTAAAATAAGAAAAGCACCGTATGTTAATGAACAATATTTTGTTCATTATTAAAATAAGAAAAGCACCATATGTTAATGAACAATATTTTGTTCATTATTAAAATAAGAAAAGCACCGTATGTTAATGAATAATATTTTGTTCATTATTAAAATAAGAAAAGCACCGTATGTTAATGAATAATATTTTGTTCATTATTAAAAATAAGAATATGGCACTATATGAAATGAACTAATTTTTGTTCATTATAAATTATAGAATATGCCACCGTATGTTGATGAACGCTATTTTTGTATCATTATTAAAATAGTATTATACACCGTAGGTTGATGAACGCTATTTTGTTCATTATTAAATTAGTATTACACACTGTATGTAAGAATGACAAATTTTGTCAATATTAAAAGTAAAATTTGCCACTGTAGGTTAATTGACAAATTTTGTCAATATTAAAAATAGGATTTGTCACTATATGTTAAATGACAAATTTTGTCAATATTGAAATAGAAATTATTCACCGTATGTTAATGAGCAACTTTGTTAATATAATGTTCACCGTATGAAATTAACATTTTTATTTAATGTTATTATAAAGAATGGTCATCTTATGATAATGACATTTGTGTCAAATGTTGATAGGTAAGAATATAAAATGATATTGTATGTAAATAGTATTTTTGGCAAACAAAAATACAAAATGGTCATTGTATGAAAATATTATACTTGTCATGTTAGAAAATAAGGAAATGCATGGTATGTAAAAATAGTATTTTTGTTATTGTAAATAAATAGAAAGAGTTAAAATGTGGCATTATGTAAACTTACATTTTCTAAATGTGAAGTGAAGAAAACAGAGATTTACATTTTCTAATGCAAAAGATATAGTAATAATATTGGGAAATCTATATTTTCTAATAATATTGGGAAAAATATATTTTCTAATAATATATTTTCAATGTTATAAAAGGGAAAATGAAGTGTATGTACAATTTAACATCATTCACAATGTTAAATAAAAGGAAAATTCCACCGTATGATAGTTACACTATTTTATAATGTTAAGAGTTAAAGAACTTGACCGTAGGAAGTATATACATTATTTATAATGTAAAATAAAAGGAGAATTTGCATTGTAAGATCATATACATTATTTATAATGTAAAATAAAAAGAGAATTTACATTGTAAGATAATAAACATTTTTTTTATGTATATAAAAAGGGAATTTACCTCGTAGGAAAAGAATTAACATTATTTATAATGTTAAATAAAAGAAATGAAACTGTATGTAAGGTTTAACATTATTTATAATGTTAAATAAAAGAAATGAAACTGTATGTAAGGTTTAACATTATTTATAATGTTAAATAAAAGAAATGAAACTGTATGTAAGGTTTAACATTATTTATAATGTAAATAAAAGGAATGAAACGTATGTAAGAATAACATTATTTATAATGTTAAATGAAAGGTAAGGAACTGTATTGAAACATTAACATTATTTATAATGTAGATAAAAGGGAACTTACACCATAGGAAAGTGTTCATTATTCATAATGAAATTGGAAAAGAAATATATAAAGAAATGAATGGGATGGCACATTATAATTTACATTCTTAAATGAAAATTATAAAGTATAAAATAAATAATAATGAATTAAAAAGGGAAGAATTATCGTCTAATCCTAAACTACATTGTCAGGTAAGTAGAAAGGTGAAAGTTAAGAGAAATGTAAGCTGCACGTAGGGACGACAAACTAAACGAATTATATATATATATATATATTTATATATATAATTAAAATATAACGAATCGAGCGCGGTAGTTCGCGTTTTGAAATCGAACTTTTAAATGATTATACCGGAAGATCCGACCGTCGGATTTTCCCAAAACTGAAACCACTAGGACCGTCTTGGAAAAATCTTTCCAACGATATATGCTACGTTAAAATCCAACGGTTAGATTTTGAGGAAAGTGAAAAAACAAAATTGATTGAAAACAGCGCCAAGGTCGCCCTTGACCTGAAGCGTCGTTAAATAAGGAAATTAATTATATTAAAATAATTAAGGCAAGAATTAATCGTTATAAAATAAAATAACGATATAAAATATGTTTTTCTCAAAATATATGAATGCGAGATTATTTGGAAAGACCGGGTTAATCCCATTCCAAATGATCGTACGATTTCAAGAATTCAAGTATGAAGACGGCGTATGAAGACCGTAAATCTCCCCTCGAATGGACAACGATCAAGACTCTGAATTGGTTTGATCCCAATTCAAGGGTCGGGATAATTGCCCAAACGTACGTGTTGATTTCACGGGTTTGACCCTAGTTCAGACCTAGAGCATGGGTATAACTGGATAGTGTGTCTGACATCGTACCCCACAAAATATTATGTTGTTGATATTCAGTTAATATATAAACGATTGGTGGCAGAGAATTTATTCTCTACTTAACACCCGTTTATATAGTGACGGAAGATCAATAGTACGGTATGGAGTGACGGTGTGGCATACTAAGATGCAATGATCAGGGTTACTTGTTGAAAAGCAGAACCTTGTGGTATGAAGAACATGACTTCACGAGCCTCACAAACCGGTAGAGTCTAAAAAGGGGGAAGGGAACGCAGGGAAAGTAGCACGTTTCTTTCTAGTTAGTAGTCATTTTACTTTTGGAGGATGATGAAATGAGGCGCCTCGGATAGGTCCTATAGGACCGGGGAACGTGTGCTTAGGAATTGCCAATCCTCTAAGCTGTATGTGAGGACCGGCCCTGCAGGATCCAAGGGTTAACTGCGGGTAATCCTGAGACGTTAACTAGAGCGTCTCGAATCGGTAAGGAGTCCTCCCTAGCCTGGACTCATGATGGAAACTCAAATTTCCAATACGACCCCGACGGATTTGATTGTATTACTAGTATTGGAGGCATAATATATGGTACCTATGCTTCCTAGGATTGATACTTATAATTTGAATTGTTTTGAAACCATATACACTAATAATAGTATTAGTTACGTATTTGGCGTATTTAGCATGTTTAACCACCATAAGGTAAAACTCTATCCTCTTGGTGTGCGTTGCATTGTGTGATGGGACCTGAGTCTTATGGTGGTTCCATTTTTCAAAAGACATTGCGTTTTGTTACGTTTTACTTATCTGTATTGACACTATAGTTATGCACGGCAATCCATTGGTACAACCCGTTCCGCGTTAGCGGCGTGGTCTTTGGATTTGCCTTATTAGTATAAGTTATTTAAGAATTCTCACACCAGTCCCACGACTGACCCATAGTTTGTTTCACCTTTTTGCAAACTTGGGTGCCCTCTCTTCTACACGGGCAGCCAAGTAGACAGGTTCATTCTTTGCTTGGAGCTTTTCTTTGAAGCTACTTATTTTCTCTCTCTTGGATTCTGCTTGGGAGAAGAGGTGATGACTTGGAGCTTGAAGACTTTTTGTTTCTATTGGCATCTATTCTTTTCTTTTTAGACATCAAATTTATTTCTTTTCTGCAAACTTGTTGTAATAACTTAGATTCTGTGACTGTGGATTTTCTGTGATTGATGACATTATATTTTTCCGCTGCTATAATGTTATTACTATATGAATCTCCTTTGCTATATTGTATCTGTGTTCTGTTTTATTGTATTTATGTTGTATTCCAAAAATGATTTCTCCTGCTTTCACTTGTGGAAGTTTGGGGTTATCACAGTTGGTATCAGAGCTTTGGTTTACAAAGCGGAGTACAACATATTTATAATAATTCGTTTACATAGAATCACTATATTCTATGGCGAACAGTTCATGAGATACATAATAGCCAGTCACTTTATCATCATCCTTTCCTTTATCCTTCGATCTTCTCTATCCCTTAGAATCACCTTTACCATTGTTTTGACTCTTTCCTTGATCATACGTTCGAAGAAGACTAAGAGAAGTAGCGATGCTCAAGTGGCCCATGTGTATAAAGGAGCGAAAGGACCAACTTCTTCAGTAGCAGCTTTTACTGAAGGAGGAGGAAAGCCTGATGTTATAGACGGTACCATCTCTGTTAAAAACATTCCCTGTGTTTATTCTTCCTCTTCTCCTCTTCTATTTTTCTTTTTCCTTTTCGGGGACGAAAAGTTCTTAAGTGGGGGAGATTGTAACGACCCAGAATTTTAGGGCCAATTTAAATTTTTTATTTTAATGAGTTTAAAGTATTTTTAATGATTTATTTATTTTAATCGAAGTTAAAACAAGAAAATTTAATAAATATATAAGAGGAGTTTAAATTAAGCACTGCAGTTTGGAAATTTAATTTTAAACTTTGATTGAATGTACAGGATCCAAATGGAAACGAATTTTGGTGAAATCAAAAATATTTAAATCTGTTTCAGAATATCTTTCTAATGAATCCGAAAAATTGAAATTTCACTTTATAATTTATAAGTTATGTCAAAATTAAAATTTAGAAAAGTCGCTAGGAAATGAATATATATAATATATAAAGGTCAGAATGGCCACTTTTTACATACGAAGGAATCGGAACTCGAAACCACTTCCATTGAGTTCGAAATGACGTTTCTGCATTGGAAAACAGTAAACACTTATATGTTTCGAGTTTCAGAAAATATTTGTTTAAAAATATATTTTTAATATTAAATATATTCGCCTTGAAAATAGCCATTTTTCAAAAAGTCTCAGAATCGAACGAAATAAATTTTGTTGGGTTCGTATCATCAAAACAAAGCTAAAAATGATTTTTTGGTAATTTTTAGAATTAATATATAATTATAATTGATTTTTCAGCATAAACGGGCAAATTTTTGACTTTAAAAATTCATTAAAAATTCAAACGGGCTCAGAATTGAACGAAATTAATTTTCATAGGTCCACAGCATCAAAACATAGCTAAGTATATTTTTCGAGAATTTTTGAAGTTAATTTGAGACCTCGGTGAATTTTCACGTACGGTACACATTAAAATATTAATAAAATAATGTATTTATTCCAAAACTCATAGCATACCTCGGAACTGGACCCCGGGACATAGCCCATTGTGTTCAGAAGGCCTCAAAACCTTAAGAACGACAGTAAGCGGGCCTAAATCGGAGTTCGGACCAAAACGGGCCTTAACGGGCTAATTACATAATTAGTTAACCCTAATATAATATTATAAAATTCGGATTTTACTGTTCATCCTCCATCTTCAGCCGACACCTCTTCATGCTGAACCCATCATGGCTGAAAACTTCAAACCCTCATAACTCTTTCATTTCTCAACGAAAATTAGCGTGTGAGTACACGTTTCGAAGCTCTCGCCGAGCTCTTCGATCTCCGACAAGTCCCGTCCCTTTCCGTCGCCTGAGCCGCCCGCACCGAAGCCTCAAAGCCGCCGCCGTTTTCTGTCCGTCGCCCCCTGTAGGTCCCGCCGCACCTCACCACCTTCTGGCCGTGCATAGACCTCTCGTAGCCGGTCCTTCTCCAACAAACGGCGTCCAAAACCGTTCAGTAAATCAAAAGTTATCGGGATTTGAAGTTTTGAACAAATTCTGAAATGAGGTATGCTTCAGATTTTGCGACGCTTTTAAGCGTTGCTGCAGCAGTTGTTAAAAGTCTGTTTGATTTAAAACATTGATAACTTATGCATACGAACCCCGTTTCTGAAAATTTCAGATCCGACATGACCGTGAGGACGAGTAGTATTTGCTGAGACCAATTGGAGCGTTCTGAAAATTTATTTGGATTTATTTTAATTATTATCCAATCAAAGGTGAGAGTTCTATTTATTTATTTATTTATTTAAATAAAAATAATTAACTGTGATTGTGATTTTCCTTTGATCCGTTGCTGAACGCTAATTGATTATCGTATGTGATTGATCCTGAATTGTCATTGATACGTAGATCTATTTGTTTGATAATCGTCGTGTTGATAATAATGATATCATATTTGTTAAGAATAATCACATCATGATTGTTAAGGTAGGATTGTTGAAAACACATATATCACTTTATATGTCCTTGTTGAAATAAAACTGGCGACATAAACAAAGTTATTCTTTTTATTTGTTTTGATTAGGTATTAGAAATGTTTTAACATAAAATATCCTTATATGTTAATGTGAAACGTTAGAAAGGAAGCAACATAAAAATCATATTTTTATGTTAATATGAACCAATAGGAAAGAGTGTAAGTAAAAAGGATATATTTATTGAAATATGAACCATTAGGAAAAAAAAAGGGGTAGAAAATAAGGATTTCATTATTATTGTAATGGGAATCACTTTCGTTGACATAGAATAGAGGTAACAAGAATACTATTTTTGTTAAGTAGAAATGTTTAGCAAATAAAACTTTCATTTTATTTGTAAAGTTAAAATAAGAAAATAAACACCGTATGTTGATTGATATTTTTGTCAATATTTTAAAATAGAATTTGTCGCCATTTGAGATAAGTATATTTTTGTTCATTTACAAAATAGAATTGGCCGCTATATGTAATGAACTAATATTTTGTTCATTATCAAAATAAGAAAACATCGTATGTAAGTGAATATATTTTGTGTTATTTCAAAATAAAGAGCACCGTATGTTAATGAACAATTTTTGTTCATATTTGAATAGAATTTACACACCGTATGTTAATGAACAATATTTTGTTCATTATTAAAATAAGAAAAGCACCGTATGTTAATGAACAATATTTTTTTCATTATTAAAATAAGAAAAGCACCGTATGTTAATGAACAATATTTTGTTCATTATTAAAATAAGAAAAGCACCATATGTTAATGAACAATATTTTGTTCATTATTAAAATAAGAAAAGCACCGTATGTTAATGAATAATATTTTGTTCATTATTAAAATAAGAAAAGCACCGTATGTTAATGAATAATATTTTGTTCATTATTAAAAATAAGAATATGACACTATATGAAATGAACTAATTTTTGTTCATTATAAATTATAGAATATGCCACCGTATGTTGATGAACGCTATTTTTGTATCATTATTAAAATAGTATTATACACCGTAGGTTGATGAACGCTATTTTGTTCATTATTAAATTAGTATTACACACTGTATGTAAGAATGACAAATTTTGTCAATATTAAAAGTAAAATTTGCCACTGTAGGTTAATTGACAAATTTTGTCAATATTAAAAATAGGATTTGTCACTATATGTTAAATGACAAATTTTGTCAATATTGAAATAGAAATTATTCACCGTATGTTAATGAGCAACTTTGTTAATATAATGTTCACCGTATGAAATTAACATTTTTATTTAATGTTATTATAAAGAATGGTCATCTTATGATAATGACATTTGTGTCAAATGTTGATAGGTAAGAATATAAAATGATATTGTATGTAAATAGTATTTTTGGCAAATAAAAATACAAAATGGTCATTGTATGAAAATATTATACTTGTCATGTTAGAAAATAAGGAAATGCATGGTATGTAAAAATAGTATTTTTGTTATTGTAAATAAATAGAAAGAGTTAAAATGTGGCATTATGTAAACTTACATTTTCTAAATGTGAAGTGAAGAAAACAGAGATTTACATTTTCTAATGCAAAAGATATAGTAATAATATTGGGAAATCTATATTTTCTAATAATATTGGGAAAAATATATTTTCTAATAATATATTTTCAATGTTATAAAAGGGAAAATGAAGTGTATGTACAATTTAACATCATTCACAATGTTAAATAAAAGGAAAATTCCACCGTATGATAGTTACACTATTTTATAATGTTAAGAGTTAAAGAACTTGACCGTAGGAAGTATATACATTATTTATAATGTAAAATAAAAGGAGAATTTGCATTGTAAGATCATATACATTATTTATAATGTAAAATAAAAAGAGAATTTACATTGTAAGATAATAAACATTTTTTTTTATGTATATAAAAAGGGAATTTACCTCGTAGGAAAAGAATTAACATTATTTATAATGTTAAATAAAAGAAATGAAACTGTATGTAAGGTTTAACATTATTTATAATGTTAAATAAAAGAAATGAAACTGTATGTAAGGTTTAACATTATTTATAATGTTAAATAAAAGAAATGAAACTGTATGTAAGGTTTAACATTATTTATAATGTAAATAAAAGGAATGAAACGTATGTAAGAATAACATTATTTATAATGTTAAATGAAAGGTAAGGAACTGTATTGAAACATTAACATTATTTATAATGTAGATAAAAGGGAACTTACACCATAGGAAAGTGTTCATTATTCATAATGAAATTGGAAAAGAAATATATAAAGAAATGAATGGGATGGCACATTATAATTTACATTCTTAAATGAAAATTATAAAGTATAAAATAAATAATAATGAATTAAAAAGGGAAGAATTATCGTCTAATCCTAAACTACATTGTCAGGTAAGTAGAAAGGTGAAAGTTAAGAGAAATGTAAGCTGCACGTAGGGACGACAAACTAAACGAATTATATATATATATTTATATATATAATTAAAATATAACGAATCGAGCGCGGTAGTTCGCGTTTTGAAATCGAACTTTTAAATGATTATACCGGAAGATCCGACCGTCGGATTTTCCCAAAACTGAAACCACTAGGACCGTCTTGGAAAAATCTTTCCAACGATATATGCTACGTTAAAATCCAACGGTTAGATTTTGAGGAAAGTGAAAAAACAAAATTGATTGAAAACAGCGCCAAGGTCGCCCTTGACCTGAAGCGTCGTTAAATAAGGAAATTAATTATATTAAAATAATTAAGGCAAGAATTAATCGTTATAAAATAAAATAACAATATAAAATATGTTTTTCTCAAAATATATGAATGCGAGATTATTTGGAAAGACCGGGTTAATCCCATTCCAAATGATCGTACGATTTCAAGAATTCAAGTATGAAGACGGCGTATGAAGACCGTAAATCTCCCCTCGAATGGACAACGATCAAGACTCTGAATTGGTTTGATCCCAATTCAAGGGTCGGGATAATTGCCCAAACGTACGTGTTGATTTCACGGGTTTGACCCTAGTTCAGACCTAGAGCATGGGTATAAATGGATAGTGTGTCTGACATCGTACCCCACAAAATATTATGTTGTTGATATTCAGTTAATATATAAACGATTGGTGGCAGAGAATTTATTCTCTACTTAACACCCGTTTATATAGTGACGGAAGATCAATAGTACGGTATGGAGTGACGGTGTGGCATACTAAGATGCAATGATCAGGGTTACTTGTTGAAAAGCAGAACCTTGTGGTATGAAGAACATGACTTCACGAGCCTCACAAACCGGTAGAGTCTAAAAAGGGGGAAGGGAACGCAGGGAAAGTAGCACGTTTCTTTCTAGTTAGTAGTCATTTTACTTTTGGAGGATGATGAAATGAGGCGCCTCGGATAGGTCCTATAGGACCGGGGAACGTGTGCTTAGGAATTGCCAATCCTCTAAGCTGTATGTGAGGACTGGCCCTGCAGGATCCAAGGGTTAACTGCGGGTAATCCTGAGACGTTAACTAGAGCGTCTCGAATCGGTAAGGAGTCCTCCCTAGCCTGGACTCATGATGGAAACCCAAATTTCCAATACGACCCCGACGGATTTGATTGTATTACTAGTATTGGAGGCATAATATATGGTACCTATGCTTCCTAGGATTGATACTTATAATTTGAATTGTTTTGAAACCATATACACTAATAATAGTATTAGTTACGTATTTGGCGTATTTAGCATGTTTAACCACCATAAGGTAAAACTCTATCCTCTTGGTGTGCGTTGCATTGTGTGATGGGACCTGAGTCTTATGGTGGTTCCATTTTTCAAAAGACATTGCGTTTTGTTACGTTTTACTTATCTGTATTGACACTATAGTTATGCACGGCAATCCATTGGTACAACCCGTTCCGCGTTAGCGGCGTGGTCTTTGGATTTTCCTTATTAGTATAAGTTATTTAAGAATTCTCACACCAGTCCCACGACTGACCCATAGTTTGTTTCACCTTTTTGCAAACTTGGGTGCCCTCTCTTCTACACGGGCAGCCAAGTAGACAGGTTCATTCTTTGCTTGGAGCTTTTCTTTGAAGCTGCTTATTTTCTCTCTCTTGGATTCTGCTTGGGAGAAGAGGTGATGACTTGGAGCTTGAAGACTTTTTGTTTCTATTGGCATCTATTCTTTTCTTTTTAGACATCAAATTTATTTCTTTTCTGCAAACTTGTTGTAATAGCTTAGATTCTGTGACTGTGGATTTTCTGTGATTGATGACATTATATTTTTCCGCTGCTATAATGTTATTACTCTATGAATCTCCTTTGCTATATTGTATCTGTGTTCTGTTTTATTGTATTTATGTTGTATTCCAAAAATGATTTCTCCTGCTTTCACTTGTGGAAGTTTGGGGTTATCACAATGTCACATATGGAGGAGAACCGAAGCATTTTTCTATTTGATGTGGCACAACTGCACTAACAAATCAAGTGCATATATACTTCATTATCAATGGGTTAACCCTTCATTATCAGAGCAGAGATGATCCAAGACCTTCATAACTATAGTATGATTATCGATTAATATTAATTAATCGTCTGAAACGCTATAAGCAAGTATATATGCAGCAATATTATATGTTTATCCTCTACAAATTGTGTGCAAGCTGTATTGTTTTTGCTAGTTAAACTATTTATGGTTTTCAGGTTTCTTTTGTGATATTTTTCTTGTATTGCTCAACTTAAATTATAAATAAGAAGATGCGAGACACAAAGCAACTTTCAGAGCTGCTATCTTTCTAATCCACTTTTTTTCCAGTATGTTGGTCTTTGCTTTCACTATTTGCGTTAAAATTAGAATTTTAATGTGTATTGTATTGCTTTTGGAAGGTATGGGTTAACGTAGCCGTGGATCCTGAAGCTTTTCTACTTAGGCCTAATTCGGAGATAAACACTATTAAAGAGGCCGTTGGAACAACCGTGCCGTGGCACAAAGACTTCATTTCACTAGAGTAATATGTGCTGCTTAGCTTTTAGATGTTATGTTATGCTATATTTTGGAATTGTTGGTACGGTGTAACGGTATGCATTTATATTATGTATGGATCATGTTTGTTACTATGCTAATTTTGGAATGTAACTTCAACTAATGTTTTGGAATGTTCTAAAGTTATTGAATCTATTGTTTTGTCAATGTCTTTTCGAATGTACGTGTATTTGTTTGTAATGTCTTATCGTTACTACAGTAAATTATCGAATTTAGATATTGATGAATTGAATGTAGCATCTGCAAATGCCAGTTGCAGTTGAGTCATTAGCAATAGTAAATAGCAGTTGTATTTGAACTTATTGCAACGGTCAAAAACAGTTGTGGTATCACTATCTGCTAAAAATTAAAATTACCTATTGCTTGTGGTATCACTATCTGCTAAAAATTAAAATTACCTATTGCAACGGTTAATAACTATTGTAATTTGATATACTGCAACTATCAAAAATAGTTGTGGTATCTTGTTTGTTGATACTTAATATGGACTATACAACGGTCATTTGTTATTGCAAAAGAAGATATTGCAACAACAAAAGTCCGTTGCAAAAAGATATACCGCAACATCTTATTGCAACGGGCAAAAACTGTTGCAGACCTTTGGCAACTTCGGCTATACCAACAGGCGCTGGCCTGTTGCAATAGGCCTACCGCAACAGATTTTGCCTGTTGCAATAGGTTATTTTTCTTGTAGTGACTAAGACTGGAGCTGAGGTCAAAGCTCTCTTTAAACGTTGGAACGCATCATCACAATCTACGTCCTACGCGAAGACTAGGTTCTTCTTCGTCAGGCGTGTCAATGGAGCTGATATTTTTGCGAAGTCTTTGATAAACTTCTTATAGTAGCCAGCCAACCCTAAGAAACTCCTTACTTCGGTAGCATTTTTAGGGACCTTCCAATCTTGGATGACCACCACCTTCGCGGGATCCACAACTATCCCTTCTTTGGAAACCACGTGCCCTAAGAATATCACTTCCTCTCTCCAGAAGTGACACTTAGTAAATTTAGCTTTAAGGTTATGCGCTCGTAGAGTCTCCAACACTTCCCTAAGATGTAGGGCATGCTCTTCTTCATTCTTAGAAAAGATCAAGATGTCATCTACAAAGACCACCACGAATTTATTAAGGTACTCCCTAAACACCCTACTCATCAAATCAACAAAGTATGCGGGGGCGTTTGTCAAACCGAAGGGCATCACTAGCCATTCATAGAAACCGTCCGGAGTCCTAAAGGCAGTCTTGTCAATGCTATCCTCAGCCACTCTCAACTGATGGAAACCAGTGGCTAAGTCCAACTGCGAAAACACTGAGGCGCCAACTAACTGATCGAAGAGATCGTCAATCCTCGGCAGTGGGTGTCTGTTCTTCTTAGTAAGTTTATTAAGTTCTCTATAATCCACACAAAGTCTAAGGGACCCATCCGCCTTCATGGAAAATACTACTGGAGCACCCCACTCTGATATACTTCGTCTTATAAACCCCTTCTCAAGCAACTCCTTCACTTGCTTATTGATTTCCCTCCTTTCACGAGGAGCCGTGTGGCGTACTGGCAAAGATACTGGTTTTGCATTATCCACGAGATATATTCGAAAATCTATCTCCCGCTTTGGAGGCAAGCCCTTCACTTCCTCAAACACGTCCGAATATTCTTGGACTACTTTAACAGATCGTAGATTTTCCACCGACGCGTCAAGCGATTCTAGATAACTTAGCATAACTGAATTTATGGGATTACAAAAGATTTCGAGAGTGTTGCCAAGGCGAGTCATGAGCCTAACTACTCTCCTTTCACAATCAAGAACGGCCCCATTTTTAGATAACCAATCCATTCCTAAAATTAGCCCATAGCCCGTGAAGCCCAAAACATAAGCATCACATCTAAACCCAACGCTAAGTATAGAAATTTTCAAATCCAAACATATCATGGACAAATAAGCTGAGCCCCCAATTGGATTCGAAACAACTAAGGGATCCTCTATTAAACTGGTGTTTAAGTGCAGTGATTCAACTAATGATGTAGAGATAAACGAATGCGATGCGCCCGAATCGAATAAGGTACGGACATGATGACCAAACAGAAAAACTAAGCTTTCAACAGAAATGGTTCTACCTCGTTCTTGCAGCGGTGGGACCGCGAGAGCCTGAACTTGTCCCCTTGCCTGCCCTGGTGCCATAAGAGCCTGCACCTGTCCTCCCGAGGTAGACCCTGCCCTCTGCCCCTTCTTTGGGCAGTCCTTCACTAGATGTCCCGCTTCACCACAGTGAAAATAGCCAGTCTTCTTTTTCTTTCTGCAATCCTTGCTGAGATGGCCTGGTATCCCACAGTTAAAGCATCTTTTCTTTCCTTTGCCATTATTGTCCTTACCACCCTTCTTGTTTTGCTTTTATGGTTTCTTCTGATCCCCTTTCTTCTCGGGTGCCTTATTAGCAATAGCGCCTTTCTCCTCGTGCATGAGTGCCATGTCTACTAGCTTCTCAAAGGTGGCCCCCATAGGGATGTGGGTCATAGACAACCCCTGCAATGGCTCATTCAAGCCATTAACGAACCTCAGAGCCTTCTTCTCCTGCGTGTTCACCAAATCTAAGCCAAACCTTGCCAATTGGTTAAATTTGTTGACGTACTCTTTCACTGATAGATTTCCCTGCTTCAATGTCAAGAACCTTTCCATGTATAGATTCTCTTCTGCCCTTGAGAGAAACTTTGCCTCAAACCTACGTCTCAAATCCCCCCAAGAATCAATAGGACGCTCCCCATTAGTGACCTCCCACCAAAACGTGGCCTCTCCCTTCATTAACCAAGCTGCTAATTTGACTTTCCTCCCTTCTTCTACTTCAAAGGTTTCTAGCAATTCTTCCACCGCCTTAAGCCAATCTCTAGCTTCCACAAACGTTTCTGACCCTTGAAAAGGTTTTCCACCCATAGCCTTAAATTCCTTGCAAGTCTTTGCAAAAGTATCAACGCGAGGAGGAGGAGGAGGAGCGGGTGCAACTGGTGGTGGAGGAACATTGGCTGGACCTGCAGCGGCCCTAGCCTCTAATAACCTCCTATACCATCCTGGTATCGTTACACCCTCCGGAAGGTTAAGATCTTCAGCCATGCTGAAACAAAAAAGGAAAGATTCAAAATGGAGAATTCGAAAGATAAAGATATATGGCTATTGGGGATGATGTTTTTCATAAAAACTTTCCTCTTTAAATTACTCATCAAGACATGTTTTTGAAAACACTTCTTCCAAAAATACTTTAGAAAAATAGTTTTTCTAAAAATTTTATCTGTTCTGGTAACCTCAAGCTCTGATACCACGTGTTACACCCCACGTCCATTAATGTCACTCACAAAGGGAATGCATTAACTTCCATGGAGGTTTTAAGTGAATATAGAACAAAAAAATTACAACAAGACAGATAATAAGTAGTACTTGGAAATCTAAAACTTTATTCATTGCAGCGGAAATTAAACATGTTTGTAACATCATAAAACCATAAATCAGAGTCAAGTACAATATCCATCTTGATAAAACAAAATACATAATCCCATTACATAAATAGCCATTAAAGAAGATAACAAGCTGGACTTTACTTCAACGGTCCAAGCTTTCCAAAAGAGAGAATAAGTAATTCAATCAGACTCCACTAGAGCTGGGTCCACCCTGAGGACTTGGAGAGGGAAAAAAAGATAGAAATAGAGGGGGTCAGACATAAAGTCTGGCGAGTATGATAATTCTAACAATACTATTATCAAAATAACTAGACTAAAGCATAAGCTGGAAAACAAGGAAATGTCTATGAACTATTGGATATGGAAGAGCAGATAAAGATAACGTTAAAGGCACACCTAATACTAACGATTAATTACTACATTGCACCACACCAGTCACCCTAAAGACTGATCCCACTTGCTTCACTTAGAAATTTTATAAATAACTTCGTGTACCCCTAGCTGACTACATAGGTGCCGCCTGCCCCTATCTCCGCTAGGTGTACCCCACTACCCACTTTCGATCGGCTCCCTACTCGTAGATACCCGTGCTGGTCCAACAGTGGGGTGTATCACTCCCCTAAAGTGGCAACCCGATACAGCCTAAGGATGCACGGCTTATACCTACACGATGCAACAACGTCTTACCTACCAGCCCGGGTCCACACACGCATGAAACCCGTTGGACTTGCGTGGCCACCGCTAACCCGTTTGGCCTCTTTTAGTCAATCCCAGTATGCGTGTCCCATCCTCGACTTGGGTCGAGCCCACAAAGATACGTTTGGGTTACTGGTTGAAATGGGCCCCCAATTACTTACCACAAGCTATCCACCTAAGCTTGTCCCCACTAGTATATCCCACTTAACCCTCTTCTTAGTCATGTTCATTTACATGTGTGTTTGGTTAAGTCTTACTTATCGTATTTCAAATTCCACTAAAGGCAACCACTAGATTCCTCATGCCACCCAAGGCACCTACTTAACCCCCATGTCCCACTTCACATGTTTATCTAGTTAAGTATTTCTTAATTCATTCAGGCCATAACCTCATAAAGACCTCTCACATTAGACTGGCATTTATGGCAGCTGGATTCGCCGGGCGGGTCCGGGCAGTCTTACACCATAAAAGAGTCTAACCTCGTGTCTTTACAACTGTTATGCTTTAATTTGGGCCTAGGACCTCTCACATTGGGCTGACATTTGTGACTACTGGATTCGCCGGGCGGGTCCGGGCAGTTTGACATCACAAACGAGTCCAACCTCGTGTCCTAAGCATTGATTAACACTTATAATCTTTTACCCCAGTTTTAAATATATCCCTATTCAAATCATTAATTAATTCCAATTTAATGATGTCCATAATTGACTCAATTATGGCCATCCACTTACGGTATGCAAAATCATATCAATTGCACCCCAATTTCTTAATATTAAATCCTTAATATTACCCCTACCCCACGTTATACATTCGCTTATTCAACGCAAAATATACGTTAGACTCGAATAGTCTAACTCATAGCACAAAGATAAATTATCACAACATATAAACAAATAAAATAGATCTAATCATAATAGGGGTGAAACTTGCATAAAACTACACATGTCATGGATCTAAAGGTGTCCACTTGTTTGGTTAAATGTCACAACTTACATAATATGATCATAACCCAAGTTCATGTATAAACTTGTATATGTGGTTTATGCAACATAATGATGGTGTGAACTAGCATCTAACACATAGAACTCACACATGTCATAGCATAATTCTAGATCTAAATAGATGTCATAATCCTAGATCTAAATAGATGTCATACAATATGTGAGATTATACATACTAATAAATCTAAACTTGCATAGGTACATGTGATTTATCATGTGAATCATCATAGCCCAAATATATATAATCAACATCATGATACATAAGCTAACTAAACATAATAACATCATGGCTTTGTAACATCGCAACTTAGCATAGAAACTTGCAACATATATAATATCATCATAGCATGATTTACAACATATAGGATATCATCATCACATAACATAGGATTTACAACATACATGATAGCATAAGGTTTACAACAACATATATGACAATTCACATCATTTTCTTATGATACATATCACATCTTAATCTAATTAGTTTGCTAATAATCTTATTAAGATCATCATACTCACAATTATAGAAGAAAGAGAGTCTTGATTTCCTTTAGAGTTGAATAGAATTAGTTTAGATTAGCTTTCTTCCTTCTTAGTTGGCGGCGGCTACACTGAGTTCCATGGCGATGGCATGACGGCGGCTATTCTATTTTTCATGTGAATTTAGAGTGAGAGACTACCTAGGTATATATAGAGTTTAGGATTTATTTAGACCGTCAGATCAACTCAGAACTAACCTGACCCGTCAAATTAGCCAACTCAGCCCTAAAGACACATCAGCAGCTCAAAATTGGGCTCAGCCAAAACCTGGCCGACTGGACCAGGTCGACACCCAAGTCGACTGCGCAGTCGACCTGGTCCTGGGGGTGTCGACTGCCCAGTCGACTCCCCAGTCGACCTGGGGTGCTGGGCGGGAAATTTCCCGCCTGGCCTGTTTGACTTCGAATTTTGAATTTTGAAATTTATGAAACTTCCGATGGCCATATCTCCTTCATACGAAGTCCAAATCACGCAAACTCGGACTCTATTTCAACCAGAATTTCGAGACGAACACAATGGCGCAACCCGTTTCCCACAATTCTCACGTCTGAGATTAGTTATTCTTTAATTTGTGAATATTAATATTAACAGAATTACGGGGTGTTACCCGCCTCGCAACAGCAACAACCACATAGGTGAAAATAATATAAATGTCAGCCAGTTCAAGCACCGACACCACCTCTAACTAGAAGGAAACGCATGCCCTCCCTGAGGTCCTCTCCCGTTTCTGGTTCATACCGGGGTGTGAGGTTTGCGAATTCACGTTATACACAAGGCTACGCCACACAGGCGGTGCTTTGATCATCAACCACAAGACTTTTCTTTTCAACAGAAGCCCTAATCACTGCATCTTAGCATGCCACACAGGCAATTCACGCCATGTAACTGATGGCTATCAATCACACAGAATGAATTCCAATGTCAGACACACAGTCCATTTGCAAGTCCGTTCTGGGTCTGAACGAAATCGGAGGCACTATATACCTCGCATACCCATCGATCTCCACGTACGTCTGGATGATCACCACTCATTATCCATATTTTGGGATGCCTCCCAATCAGGACATCAGTTACCATCCATACGTGGTGAAGATCTCCGGTCTTCAACCACCGTCTTTATCCTCGAATTCCTATCGTCGATTCAGTTATTCAAAATGGGATAAACCCGGTCTTTCTGAGCAACTCGCGTATATAAATAACTAGTGCTACACAAACACAACATACGCCTCATTCCAATTTATTAGTCACTAACCGTCAATCAGTAAGAGAACGATTTCACAAATATTAACCCCGAAGGCCGAAACCAACATCAGATCAAAACCCAGGAAACCATTCGACTTAGCTAACCTTCAGTTAATTTCTAAATTTCACATTCCATAATGTTTATAATATTTTATAACGATTTATCGCTATTTTTATTTATTTATTTTAAAATAGACAATTTATTCAACTGACGCTTCGGGCCATAACGCGGCCGCGGCGCTGTTTTTCTTCAGATTTGATTTACACATATCCGAAAATCTAACCGTTGGATCTTCACAAATTATATATCATTAGAAAGATCTTTTCAAAACGAATCCAATGGTTCCAGCTTTGGGAAAATCTAACGATCGGGTCTCCCAGTACAATCGTTTGAAGTTTCGATTTCAAAATACGAACTACAGCGTCGTTATTCGATTTAATTTAATTATATTTATATATATAATCGATTCTGGCGCTGTTTTTCTTCAGATTTGAATTAAACATTGCAGACAATCCTACCGTTGGATCTTTACAATGTTAGTGTCGTTGGAAAGATATTCCCAAAGCGAACCCAACGGTTTCGGTTTTGGGAAAATCCGATGGTCGGATCTCCCGCACTAATCGTTTGAAATCACGGTTTCAAAACACGAACTGCAGCTTCGTTATTCGATATATTTTAATTATATTTATATATATGATTATAAATATAATCGATTCTTCGATTTCAAAACTATTTTCTTTTCATACATTTGATAAAAATGATATTTTTATCCAACCGACATTCACTTCGACACTTCACTATTTTTAACAATTCATGTTTATAGTAAAAATGTGATGTTTATTGTAAAACAATTTATTTCAAAACACGACAATTTTATATAGTTCATATAGATGATAAAAATATGATTTTTATTATAAAACAATTTATTTCAAAACACGAATACCATTCAACACATGAATTTCTATTCAACACATGAAGGTTTTCTATAGTTTGTATATATATAGTAAAAATGTGATTTTTATCGCAAAACAATTTATTCCAAAACACGACTATTTTATATAATTCATATATATGATAAAAATAGGATTTTTATTTTAAAACAATTTATTTCAAAACACGAATACCATTCAACACATGAATTTCTATTCAACGAATGAATTTCTATTCAACACATGAAGGTTTTCTATTCAACACACGAATACAGTTTCAACACATGAAAATAATTCTAACACATGAATATTATTCAAAATTTCTGCAGCATAACGACAGGGTAGTTAAAACCAGGTCCGTCCCTAGTACGGCTCCTCGCTCTACCTTATAGCCTCGCAGCTTTTGACAATGGGGATTTCATGCATCAAGTTCGCACGCAGGCGGCATGTATATTTTTTCTCATTTCCACAAACTAATCCTATGTGGTTTCAACCAAATAATTCTCAACCACAAACGGGTATTTTTCAACCACAATCAATCAATTTCAACCACAAACAATTTTAATCAACCATTCGCTATCAACCAATTTCCACACCAATCACAACCAATAAATATCGTCCATGGTTTGTGGACGAGGGGCGTATATATATATATATATATATATATATTTATATAAGCATTTCACTTCTATTTCAACACATATATAATTTTTACAATGCATATATAACTTATATATCGAACGTACAACTTATACAACGCTTATACAAGAGGTGTACAACGCTTATATAACTCATACATCGACTATATAACTTATACATCGTCGTTTTCCATATCATTTATAAATTAGAAATCTCATATTGGGTTCCACTCCACCAAAAATAGCAGAAGGCTCAGAAAAATACGCGGTCTCTTCTAGAATGTAGAAGACATCCACACGAGTCCACTGTCTCTTGTTTCACTGAATTTCGTCAAGAAACGAAAAAGATATGATTTTTACAGTGAAATCAAAAACTGTAGCGCTTTAAACTGCTAGTAAATAGTTTAGTATAATATTAGCCGTTACCTCACAAAAGGGTTCGAAACTAGGTCACGCGATTTCTTGAAATCCGTGAATCGATAGGACGATCGGGCTACGCAACGTCGAAGAGGGGAGAGAGGCACTCAGGCGCGTGGTGGAGGGGGCCCACTCGATCGTGGCAGGAGGTGGCGGCGACGAGTTGAAGTCGCCAACTTCTAGGCGTCGATCCGCGCGCTACAGGCCACGAAAAAATCCAATCTTTATATGGATGCGAAGATCTCGTGATGCTCTTCAAAATCTTCAACTGGAGCTCGGCCTAATTTCACGTGGATTGATCAGGAAATGAATGGGAAGCTTTTGAAGCTTTTCCTTCGTCGATCGGGTGAAGAGAGAGAGGATTTTTCTTTTTTTTTTATAAAATTCTGATAGGCCGAGAGCTTTTAAAAGAGGGTTTTTTAGCACGAACTCTAATCCAAACCCAACGACTGTCGACCCTAGCGTTTTAGCCCCATTCCGAACACAATGGGATATGTTTCGTAGGCCCATTCGACTGTTTCTGTCAGTTTTCCTTCAAATTAAAATATAAAACATTCAATATTTAATTTGAACGTACATTTCAATTTGACGGGGCCACATACTGATTCTAAAAATTCCCAAAAAATAAATCTAGCTCTGTTTTGACGATACGGTCCCAAAAAAACTAGTTTCGTCGAATTATGAGAATGTTTGAAAAATGGCCCATTTCTGGTCGATCCAATTTAACTGTAATTGACCAAAACACGTTTTCCTTTGCCACGCTCACATACTAACTTCAAAAATTATGAAATTTGAAACCTAGCAAAAGTTTAACATCCCGGATCCAACAAAAGTGGTTTCGTCAAATTCCGAGGTCGTTTGCAAAATGGTCATTTTCACGGGCTATATAAACTCTATATCGACCTTTCTGAAAATTCATTTGACCATAACTTTTGCTTCCCGCTATGAAACTTCAAATTTTCAGATTCGTTAGAAAGGTATTCACTAACAGATTAAAATATTTTTGGTTTCACCCAAATCCGTTTTATTTTGCACCCGGAACAATCAGTCAAAGTTTGAATTCAAATTTTGAAACTACCGCGCCATTTCAGGCCTTGTTTATAATTAGAAATAATTATATTCATTTTCAATGTCGATTCAAACTTACTTTTCGTCGTTATTATTTAAAATATTTATTTTAAATATTTAAAATCTACTAAAATAGCCAATTTAAAAATTTTAAATTGGTTCGGATTTTTCGGGTCGTTACACCTCCAGCTTGTGTTGCATTGTGTGATGGGACCTGGCTCTTATAATAGCTTCATTTATCTTTATTTAGCATTGTGCTGTTTGTTTTATGCACTGGTATTCTTTGGAGGAAACCCGTTCCATGTCATACGGCATGGTCCCTTAATTTACCTAACTTTAAAAATAAAGATTAATAACTGTTTTTAGTTCTCACACCACTCGCATGACTGACCTGGAGTTTATTGTTTTAACCTAAACTCTGGGTGCCCTTATTTACCACACGGGCAACTAGTAGTTTTGGTTTTGCAGATTTATATTCACATGATCCTGTTTTATAGTTGGAATGATACTCGGAAAGCTCTGTATCCGTGTATTTCTTTCAGTTGTGCTTTATATTATTTTTCCGCTACTATGTATTTAAATGTAATTTAAATCTCTTATATTTATAAAATGTGTAATATTTATTTGATACTTTGTATATTCTTGTATTCTGATGGAATTGTTGTAATAAGCAATGAAATGTTCTTCTGTTTTTGTTCTGATGTGTGTTATTTTCAAAGCAATCCGTTCTTTCCTTCACGAGGAAGTTACGGGTTCTTACATAAAAATATGACTGTTATATTATAGAAATAATAAAAATATGATTTTTATAATATATAGATAATAAAATTTTGATCTTTATATATGTAGTAGAGATATAAAAGTATGATTTTTATATATGAAGTGACGATATAAAAATGTGATTTTTATCATATATGTAGCAAAGTAAAAATATGATTTTTATCGTCTGAATGGCAATGTAAAAACGTGATTTTTTATATGTTCATTGACGATAGAAAGATTCGATTTTTATATATGTAGAATGGCGATAAAAATATAATTTTTATTTTGTAGGAAGAATTATAAAAATGTGATTTTTATAATGTTTTCATTATGATAAAGATACGATCTTTATGTAGATATCATTAAGATAAAAATTCGATTTTTATTATAAATGAAGCGAAATAAAAAATTCGATCTTTATATAAGAGGTAGAAACATAAAAATATAATTTCTATATAGAAAGAAGCATTGTAAAAATATATGAAGTAGAAATAAAAATGTGATTTTTATTTATTGGAATGAAGAGTTAAAAATGTGATTTTTAATGTGAACAGCGTGAAAAGATCGCATTGGAATTTTGGGCGTATCCGAACCGTTTAGAAATAGATAATGGCAGAGTGGATCCTAAAGGTGAGAACTACTCATTTTTATTTTATTTTCTAGTTAAAATATATACTAGGATATAAAGGTTGCTGTGATGTGGACGGTGCTTAGCAGCACCCTACACCCATCGTCCACGGACCATGGATGACTTGCTTGTTTGTTTGATTTTGTTGTGAAAGTTGATTGTGTGGTATGGAATGGAAAAAAATAGTTAATAGTTAAAAATATAATTTTTAACATGTATATGAATTAAATAAATATTTATAAACAAATCGGACGATTTGTTTATGTACACACATTTGACTGATATTGATTGGGCCGATAAATTTTACACATCGCCCAACTGCACAAATAAATCTATGTTTGTTGTTTGAAAACCCCACACGGGTATTGGATGATATTAGACATATACTAATCCTAAAATTAGCTATATGTCGATCGATCGATTGACAGGCTGTTGTAAGCGTTAAATATTAATATTTGATGCTTATGCAGTGTAGAATGCACTTTGGATGATGGTCGACTGTGTTTGATTGTTGTTGTGTATATGTATTGTATGAAATCCATATAATCAAATTATATGGTAATTGACTGTGTCTAATTCCAGTTCAAAATTATCGAATATTTTAAAATAATATTTAGTGAATATTGAAATGTGAAGCCGTGTTAAGTAGTTAAACGCCATTTTAACACGAACGGGAATTTTGTCGATTTTATTCGTTTTATTATGAATATCGAAAAGTGATTTCAAAAACGAATATTTTGAAAATATTATCATTTTAATATTGAAATGATATGGAAAATTTAATTTTGACTTGAATTTGAAAATAGAATTGGAAATAGAATTGAAATTCGAATTAAATAGAAATAGAATTGAAGTTCGAATTAAATTCGAGTTGAACTGAAATCGATTTAAAATGAATTCAAATTGAATTAAAATGGAATTGAATTGAAATCGATTTAAAATGAATTCAAATTGAATTGAAATGGAATACAATTGAAATCGATTTAAAATGAATTCAAATTGAATTGAAATGGAATTGAATTGAAATCGATTTGAAATAAAATCCAAAGCGGCTTGAAATGGAATTGAATTGAAATCGATTTAAAATGAATTCAAATTGAGTTGATATGGAATTGAATTGAAATCAATTTGAAATAAAACTCAAAACGGTTTGAAATGGAATTGAAATCGATTTGAAATGAATTTAAAACGAATTTATATTGGACTATTCAATTTTGATTTGAAATTGAAATGGAAGTTGAAATTGTTTTTGAAACGATTTATAAAATTCGTTTTTATCGACGAAATATTTAATATATATATATATATATTATATATAATATAATGGTCTGAATAGAATGCGCCGCGCAGCGGTAGTTCGCAAATTTCGACCATTAACTTCAAATGGACGTTACGGGAGATCCGACCATTGGATTCTCCTAAAACTGGAATCGATGGGTTCGTATCGAAAAGAGATTTCCAATGAATACAAGAGATTTGAAATCTAACAGTTGGATTTGGAAATATGTCCAAATCAATTTCAGAAAAGGTCGCTATGGATGCAGTTCGGTGGCCATTATTAAAAACCGACTGTATGTGCGATAATAAAATTATTAAAAATAGGGAAAAATTATGTAAAATCATAATAAATGATTTGGAAAGAGTTTGGATGAAAAATTCCACATTTGTAAAGATAAAAATATATTTTTATCAAAATGTACTAGTTATTAACTAGAATAATGATTTATTTATTAATAAATAAATTGGAATTGAAATGATTTTTAAAAATAGCCAGAATTCCCAATATACGAATTGAAATGGATTTGAATCGAAATTATCGTCGGATATTTCAATATTGGATTCCGTGATTATACAGATGTTGTGGAGGAATTTGGAAGATATATATATATCGTTATTCCAATACGATACTTGTTGATTTCAGAATTTGATATTGAATATAAGCCGATATATTTTCTATTCAGAGCCTTGTATTTGATATCGAATGGGATTTTGGGTTTGTCGTGAATGTTGTCTTCATTAACACTGTCCTTAAACCCAGTTGCGAAAAGATTAAATCTTTTTATTTAGATTAATGAAGTTTACCAATTAATTAATATTTAATTGTAATGGAATAAAAGAATTGGATTTTTGGGTTTATCGTGAATGGTGTTTTAAATAACACTTGTTCTTTAACCCAATTAACAGTGAAGAATATGATTTGGAATTTATAATCTTTTAATTAAGATTTATGGGATTTTCCAAAGTAAAGATTTCCAATTTAATATATTAAATTGGAATTGAACGGAACTCGATTTGGTAATAATCAAAGTGAGTTTCTGTGGAGGAAGACTGTTAATATATATGGAATTTAAAAGGCTTTGTCGTTACTCCATTTATATTATTGGTCGAATACGGAAATTGATATCGATTATATATTGATTTGTTTTACCGTGAAGATTCCATAATTAATAGAATGTGATTTTGGGTTTATCGTGAACCGTGTTTTAAATGACATTGGTTCTTTAACCCAGTTGAAGATAAGATTAATTTCTTAGCGTTGAATAATCATTAATATTGATTTTTGGGAAGATTAAAACAAAAGGGGTTTTAATGAATCTTTGATTAGATTGAAAAGTGAATGTGATAATTAAAATTATCAATTCAAGAAAATGATCGAGAGTGGAGTATCACCAGTTTTACTCCTAGCGATAGTTAAATCTTTAATTAGATTTGAACGTGAAATGGTAATTAAATTTATCGATAACACCGTGGTGTTAGATAGGGAGTATTACCAGTTTTTCTCCATGGGATGAATAGGTTGGGATTGGAAAATAAAACAAATGATTACTTCGGTGTGGTTCTCTAATCCCGACTAGTTTGGAAAACCTTAATATGGTTTGATATCCAAAGGAAGATTAAAGAATAAATTTAAAGAATTTATCTTTGATAAAATTAATGGGAACCTTTCCCAAAGGAAAAGAATATCTGGATGAAAGAATATTCTGGATTGGAATGAGGCGTATGATGTGTTGTTATAACACTTGATTACAAGATACACGAGTTATTCGGAAAGACTGGGTTTATACCCATTCTGAATAACTGATTCGACGATGAGTCGAAGAGATGGAAGACGGTGCATGACCGAAGATCTTCACGTCGAATGGATGGGTGCTACTAATAATCACGATTGGAGTAGCTACCTTGAAGGGGGCTGAAGTGGTAGCCGTCCGGACGTACTTGTTGATTGTACGGATATGCGAGGAATAAGGTGCCTCCGGTTTCGTTCAGACCCAGAACGGACTTGTAAATGGATGGTGTGTCTGACATTGTATTCCTTTAATCTGTATTCGTTGATCTCTGCTAAATATATATCTGTTTGGTGGCGGAGAATTTATTCTCTTTCTTAACACCCTTCTCTGAGACGTACGAGCTCAGAGGTTATATATTGGTAGAAATCAGTGGTACTGTATGGATTGATAGTGTGGCATGCTGAGATGCAGTGATCCAAACTTTTGTTGAAAAGCAAGGTTTGGTGGATGATGATCAAAGCACAAATATAATATAGCACGACTTTGTGTAGCGTTAATTCGCGAGTCTCACCACCCCGGTATGGTGGTAAACCGATGATTAGATCAGTATGCTTTTTAGAGGATAGGCACCTTCGTGGTGTCGTGGATTAGGCCGACCGAGGTAAGGGATAGGGCACACCCCCCGATTTCTTTGATGGATAGAGTTAGCGGTGTTTTCGCATGCCTGCGACGTAAACCGCGGTAACTTGTTTTCCTAGATGGTGCGGATGTGCATTACGGTGTTTTCGCATGCCTGCGACGTAAACTGTGGTGAATTGCACTACGCGATCGATCTTTCGAACCACTAACCACCAGTATGGAAATCCAATTTACAAATACGACACTTTTTGGTTTTGATTGTATACTATACATGGCGACATAGTGGGATGGGGCGCTCATGCCGCCTAGGATTGAAACATTTATATTTGAAGTTGTTTTCTTCACTTATAGTAATAATAAAAGATGAAATTTCACGTTTCAAGCATATTTGGCTATTATAAGGGAAAACCCTATCCTCCGGCTTGCGTTGCATTGTGTGATGGGACCTGGGTCTTATAATAGCTTCATTGTTTTTTATTTAGCATTGCGCTGTTTGTTTTATGCACTGGTATTCTTGGGAGGAAACCCGTTCCATGTTATACGGCGTGGTCCCTCGATTTACCCAACTTTAAAATAAAGATTAATACCTGTTTTAGTTCTCACACCAGCCACATGACTGACCTAGAGTTTATTGTTTTAACCTAAACTCTGGGTGCCCCTATTTTCCACACAGGCAGCTAGTAGTTTTGGTTTTGCAGATTTATATTCACAGGATCTTGGTTTACAACTGAAGTGATATTCGAAAAGCTCTGTATCCGTGTATCTGTTTTTAGTTGTGCTTTGTATTGTTTTTCCCCTGCTTTGTATTTAAATATAATTTAAAATTCTGATATTTCCTATTGTATAATATTTATTTATTCATACTCTATTATATTCTTGTATTCTAATGGAATTGTTGTAAAAAAGCAATGAAATGTTCTTCTGTCTGTGTTCTGATTTGTCGTGTCCTTGAAGCAATCCGGGCCTTCCTTGAAACGACCCGCAACTTCCCCGTAAAGGAAAGCGTCGGATAGTTCGAGAACAAGCCACAACAGAACGCATATAAAAGAACATTTCATTGTATATTACAACAATGCATCAGATTACAAGATTATACAGAGTATAAATGAATATTACACAGAAATATCAGAGATTTAAATTACATTTAAATACATAGCAGCGGAAAATAATATAATACACAACTAGAAGAAGATATACAGATACAAAGCTTTCCGGATATCGTTCCAGCTGTAAACCAGGATCCTGTGAATATAAATCTGCAAAACCAAAACTACTAGCTGCCCGTGTCAAAATAAGGGCACCCAGAGTTTAGGTTAAAACAATAAACTCCAGGTCAGTCATGTGACTGGTGTGAGAACTAAAACAGTTATTATTCTTTATTTTAAAAGTTAGGTAAATCAAGGGACCACGCCGTATAACACGGAACGGGTTTCCTCCCAAGAATACCAGTGCATAAAACAACAGCGCAATGCTAAATAAGGAAAAATGAAGCTGTTATAAGACCCAGGTCCCATCACACAATGCAACACAGCCGAGGATAGGGTTTTCCCTTATAACAGCCAAAGAATGCTTGATACGGTTAAAACAAATCATTTGATACTATTATAAGTGCATAGTGTATAAAACAACTTCAAATCATAAGTATCAATCATAGGCGGCATGAGCGTCCCATGCCACTATGTCGCCATATATAGGTTTACAAATAAAACCGCAAACCGAGGCGCCTCGCAACAGCAACAACCACACAGGTGAAAAGTATATAAATGTCAGGGCTGGTAGGTCACTGACACCACCCTAGCTAGAAAGAAACGCATGCCCTCCCTGATGTCCTCTCCCGTTTCTGGTTCACAACCGGGGTGTGAGGCTCGCGAATTCACGTTACACAAAGCTGTGCCACACAGGCTGTGCTTTGATCATCACCACAAGACTTTGCTTTTCAACAGAAGCCTTGATCACTTGCCACTTAGGCATGCCACACAGGCAATTCACTCCATGCGTTTGATATCCATCAATATATAACCCCTGAGCTCGTACGTCTCAGAGAAGGGCGTTAAGCAAGAGAATAAATTCTCCGCCGCCAAACAGATATATATTTAATGGAGATCGATCACACGGACTAAAATCCAATGTCAGACACACAGTCCATTTACAAGTCCGTTCTGGGTCTGAACGAAACCGGAGGCACCTAGTACCCCGCATATCCATCGATCTCCAAGTACGTCTGGACGATCACCAACTGTTTCCATCTTCTTGGGTGTACAGCCCAATCAAGATCATCAGTTATCACCCAAACGACGTGAAGACTTCCGGTCTTCGACCACCGTCTTCATCTTCGACACCACGTCGAATCAGTTATTCAGAATGGGATAAACCCGGTCTTTCTGAATAACTCGCGTATATTTTATAAAAGTGTTACACAAACACAACATACGCCTCATTCCAATTCAGAATATTCTTTTATTCAAATATTCCTATACTTTGGGAAAAGTTCCCATTAATTTTATCCAAGATAAATTCTTTAAATTTATTCTTTAATCTCCTTTGAATATCAATTCAAACTAGTCGGGATTAGCGAACCACACCGAAGTAATCATTTATTTTATTTCCCAATCCCAACCTATTCATCCCATGAAGTAAAACTGGTTATACTTCATATCTAACACCACGGTGTTATCGGTAAATTCAATTACCATTTCACGTTCAAATCTAATTAAAGATTTAACCATCGCCTGGAGCAAAACTGGTGATACTCCATTTTCGATCATTTCAATCTAATTAAAGATTCATTAAAACTCCACTTAGTTTTAATCTTTAACTGGATTAAAGAACCAGTGTCATTTAAAACACGGTTCACGATAAACCCAAAATCACATTCCATTAATTATCGGGTTAAAGAACAAGTGTTATTTAAAACACTGTTCACGATAAACCCAAAAATCAATACCAATTCAATTCCAATTAAATATCGTTTAATTGGTACACTTCATTAAATCTAAATAAAAAGATTTAATCTTTTCTCAACTGGGTTCAAGAACAGTGTTAGTGAAGACACCATTCACGACAAACCCAAATCACATTCCATTAATTATCGGGTTAAAGAACAAGTGTTATTTAAAACACTGTTCACGATAAACCCAAAAATCAATACCAATTCAATTCCAATTAAATATCGTTTAATTGGTACACTTCATTAAATCTAAATAAAAAGATTTAATCTTTTCTCAACTGGGTTCAAGAACAGTGTTAGTGAAGACACCATTCACGACAAACCCAAATCACATTTGATATTCAATACAAGGCTCTGAATAGAAAATATCCCGGCTTATATTCAATATCAAATTCTACGATTAACAAATGTCATATTGGAAATAACGATATAAATATGTATCTTTCAAATTTCCATAACACATCTGTATAATCACGAATTCCAACATCGAAATATTCCAAAGACAATTTCGATTCAAATCCACTCCAATGCAATCATTGGAAATTTTGGTTATTTTCAAAACCCTTTTCAAATTCAATTTATTTATTTAAAAATGAATAGAATTATATTTCTAGTTCAAAACTAGTTCATTTCGATAAAAATCTATTTTTATCTTTTCAAACATGAAGTTTTTCATCCCAAATCTTCACAAATCATTTCTTATGATTTTACACAAATTATTACTATTTTTAATAATTTTATCAAGGCCCGTACAGTCGATTTCCATCAACGGCCATCGAACTGCACTTACAGCGACCTTTTTCAAATTTGATTTGGACATAATTCCAAATCCAACCGTTAGATTTCAAATTTCTAATATCCGTTAGAAAGCTCTTTTCGATACGAACCCAACGGTTCCGGTTTTAGGAGAATCCGACGGTCGGATCTCCCGTAATGTCAGTTTGAAATAAATGGTCGAAATTCGCGAACTGCCGCGGCGCGGCGCGTTCTATTCAGGCCATTATATTATATATATAATATATATAATATATATATATCGTCGATTTCTATTTAAAACGAATTATATAAATAGTTTTAAATTCGTTTCAAAAGCAATTTCAACTTCCATTTCAATTCAAATCGAAATTGAATTCTTCTTTATAAATTCGTTTTAAAATTCATTTCTATTCAATTCAAATTTCAATTCAATTTGAATTCATTTCAATTCGCTTTCAATTCAATTTGAATTCGTTTTCAATTCATTTCCTTTCGAAATCGTTTTCAATTCAATTCATTTCGAAATCGTTTTCAATTCAATTCATTTCGAAATCGTTTTCAATTCAATTCATTTCGAAATCGTTTTCAATTCAATTCATTTCGAAATCGTTTTCAATTCAATTCATTTCGAAATCGTTTTCAATTCAATTCATTTCGAAATCGTTTTCAATTCAATTCATTTCGAAATCGTTTTCAATTCAATTCATTTCGAAATGAATAAAATCGATATAAATATCGTTCACGTCAAAATGGCGTCAATCTAATCAACACGGCTTCATATATTGATATTTTCAAATATTCCATTTCGAATATTTCTATTTCAAATATTTCTATTTTAAAACTGGAATGAGGCCCAATCAATTACCATATAAAGTTAATTATATGGATTTTCATACAACACATGTACATAATAGCAACGATAAATAATCAACCATCAACCAAAGTGCACTACACCGTATAAGCATCAAATATAGATATCTAATGCTTATAACAGCCTGTCAATCAATCGATTGACATATTTAATCAATCAGGACGAGTGAACTTCAAATTTCATCCCAACACCCGTGTGGGGTTTCAAACAATCAAACACAGATTTTTATTCGTGCAGTTGGGCGATGTGTAAAATTTATCGACCCAATCAATGTCCTTCAAATAGGTGTACATAAACAAACCGTCTGGTTTGTAAATGAATATTTTATTTTATTCACTTTCACTATATTCATATTCACGTTAAAAATTATATTTTTAACGATAAAACATTTTATTCCAACATATGAATTTCTATTATTCATTTACACAATAAAATGATATTTTTATTTTCTAACATATTTTAGAAAATTTCGGCGGCATAACGGCACGATACTAGAAACGGGACGAGGCCTAGCCTTATCCCCGGTCTAGTGAAGGCCCACGCCATTCACACATCAATCAAAATCACCAAACAACCAAATTCAAATCAAATCATATAACTAATCTATGCAACCAAACAAACAAGTCCATGGTCTGTGGACGATTGTGTCGGGTGCTACTAAGCACCGTCTGCATCCTAGTATATATATATAATTAGAAAAGAAATTGAAAGGTGAGAAATTCTCACTGATAGCTATCCTAGCTCCACGGCACTTCATTGATAGAAATCTTCATTGCTATCGCATGTTCGTCATCTTCGTTGTCCGCTTTCACTACCTATGTAAAAATCGAATTTTTACTTCGCTATTCCATATATAAAAATTGAATTTTTTTATTTCGAAGTTCAATATATAAAAATCATATTTTTATTTCGAAGTTCAATATATAAAAATCATATTTTTATTTCGAAGTTCAATATATAAAAATCATATTTTTATTTCGAAGTTCAATATATAAAAATCATATTTTTATTTCAAAGTTCAATATATAAAAATCATATTTTTATTTCAAAGTTCAATATATAAAAATCATATTTTTACTTGACTGTTCAATATATAAAAATCGAATTTTTACATCGATGTTCATATCGTAAAGATTATATTTTTATCACGCCATTCTTCATATAAAGATTTCGCCTTTTCAATTTCATCACTATAAAAATCACATTTTTATTTTGCTACCTATATAAAGATGATATTTTTAATATTCCTATCATGTAAAAATTATATTTTTACTTCTTCAAAAATATAAAAAATCATATTTTTAAAATCGCTATATAGTAAAGACTATATTTTAATACTTTAAAAATATAAAAATCATATTTTCATTCTTTCTATCATATGATAAAAGCCATATTTTTATACCTTTAAAAACCACATCCGCTTGCTAACAAAACTCCAATCTGCTCGCTAAACAAAATCATAGCTTTGTTGAGTTAAAAAATCTCATTTATATTGTTTTAAAAATCCAAAATTTCCTATATTAAAAATCTAAACTTGCTATTGCTTAAAAATCTAAACTTTATAAACTGAAAATCAAAATAAAATAGAAATCAAAATGGAAGTAAAGTAGGTCAAAACTTACAGCGGGAGGGGGGGGGGGAAGACTGGGCTTGCGGCAGCAGCAAGGTCGGGGGGGGGGGGGGGGTCGCAGGCGAAGGGAGGGGAGGGAAGGAGGAGGAGAAGGCGGCGTGGTGGAGGAAGAGGAAGAAGAAGCCGCGACGGCAGCGGGGGGGCCCGCGAGAAGGGGGGGCCCACGCCTGAAGCGGCGCGGTGGGTCATGCGAGGTTGGGGGGGGTCGGACTGAGGCGGCGGCGCCACCTAGGGCGCGGCGGCAGTCACCAAGGCGGGCGCGAGCTCCTCCGTCTCTCTTTTTTTTTTATTCTGAATTTTATTTGTGAACCGGGGGGGGGGGGGGCAGGAGGATAAAAGGGGAGAGAGGTATGTATGTTTTTTTTTTATTAATTTAATTGCATAAAGTTGACTTTTCCCTATGACCTCGAAACGAGGCCCACCGCCCGTCGTCCTTAGCATTTTACCCCCATTCCGAACACAATGGGATATGTATCGTAGGCTGATTCGACTGTTTGAATCAGTTTCCGTTAAATTTAAATCATTATATTGAATTTTAAACGTACATTTCAAATTACTGGGGTCACATGCTAACTTTAAAAATTCCAGAAAAATATTTTCTAGCTTCGTATTGACGATACGGTCCTAACAAAACTAGTTTCGTCGAATTCTGAGACCATTTGAAAAATGGCCAATTTCCAGTCGATTAAATTCAACTGAAACTGGTCGAACGCGTTTTCCTTTGCCACGCTCACATATTGATTCGAAAAATTATGAAATTTGGAATCTAGCAATAACTTAACATCACGGACCCAACAAAACTGGCTTCGTCGAAATCCGAGGTTGTTTGCAAAATGTCCATTTTTAAGGGCCTGAATTCCATAGCGACTATTCAGAATTTTCAACTGGACATATCTTTTGATTCCCGCTACGAAATTTTGATTATTCGGATTCGTTGGAAAGATATTCACTATTAGATTCCATTATTTTTGGTTTCACTAAAATCTGGATTGTTTTGCACCCGGTACATTCAATTGAAGTTTGAAATCGAATTATCGAACTACCGCGCCATTTTCAATTCTATTTATAATTATATATAATTATTTATATTCTAACGACGACGCGTATATAATATATACGTCGAATTCAATTCAAAATAAACTTCTCGTCGATATTATTTAAAATAATTCATTTTAAATATTCAAAATTCTCTAAAATTGCCAAAATAAAAATTTCAAACTGGCTCGCATTTTACGGGTTGTTACAATCTCCCCCACTTAAAACTTTTCGTCCCCGAAAAGGAACAAAGTCGAAAGTGGTTTGATTAATCAACTCTACGTTCGATCTGGCTTCCATTCTCCAACTTTTCAGTTTCTGAGAATTTTCAAAATTTCAAAAATTTGGCTAACACCCTAAATTTTCGAAAAATTTCGCCATAACCTCCCCTGCACCGGGAGCATCGGGGAATTTCAAATAGCTTCCCCGGTCCTTCAGATCTCAAAAAGAAAAAGCCAAGCGGCTAGCCAATAGGCTCACAAAATCATCATCACCCAAACAAAACAGGAAATTATGTAGTAAACAAGTACCTATTTGTCGGGCAAACAAATTTTATTCTCTGGCTCTAGCCTCCTTGCTATGACCTGTTCAATATATACTTGTATATGCAAGCAAATGCGACCAATTTTCAATATAATTCAATATTCGGTTCTATAAGGCTAATGGTTCAAAATTATCAAACAATTAAACAAACAACACAAACATCAATCAATTAGTTGATTAGAGTTTCAAATTCATAATTTTGATACATATACAAAAATCATGTTTTGATGCCAAATCACAACAATGTATTCTAGCTATATTAGTTTTGGTTCTCACACCAGTCTAATGGAAATATATAGGTATCACACCTTCGTCACTCGAAAATAAATGCTGATGATGTTTCGAACCACCATCAGAACATCTCCGGGCTACTAGAGTGCGGTCCTATATCTATCCAGTATATTAAAATTTCAAATATACGTTTGCAAGGCGTATATGCAAAATCTTTATATACTGGACTGTCCAAAATCAATATTAAATAAATAATCAAATACGAATAGTTGATTTAAATTTTCAAAACAAAATTGTTTTCATTTGAAAAATATACCCTTCACACTCGTTCTAGGATACTACTGATCCTATCTCTAACGAGTCATTCTAATTGGATATTACTAATCCAATATCTGATGAATTCTTTCATATGGTTCTAATGTGCCTTGTTCTCTGCTTTGTAAACCAAAGCTCTGATACCAAATGAAACGACCCGCAACTTCCCCGTAAAGGAAAGCGTCGGATAGTTCGAGAACAAGCCACAACAGAACGCATATAAAAGAACATTTCATTGTATATTACAACAATGCATCAGATTACAAGATTATACAGAGTATAAATGAATATTACACAGAAATATCAGAGATTTAAATTACATTTAAATACATAGCAGCGGAAAATAATATAATACACAACTAGAAGAAGATATACAGATACAAAGCTTTCCGGATATCGTTCCAGCTGTAAACCAGGATCCTGTGAATATAAATCTGCAAAACCAAAACTACTAGCTGCCCGTGTCAAAATAAGGGCACCCAGAGTTTAGGTTAAAACAATAAACTCCAGGTCAGTCATGTGACTGGTGTGAGAACTAAAACAGTTATTATTCTTTATTTTAAAAGTTAGGTAAATCAAGGGACCACGCCGTATAACACGGAACGGGTTTCCTCCCAAGAATACCAGTGCATAAAACAACAGCGCAATGCTAAATAAGGAAAAATGAAGCTGTTATAAGACCCAGGTCCCATCACACAATGCAACACAGCCGAGGATAGGGTTTTCCCTTATAACAGCCAAAGAATGCTTGATACGGTTAAAACAAATCATTTGATACTATTATAAGTGCATAGTGTATAAAACAACTTCAAATCATAAGTATCAATCATAGGCGGCATGAGCGTCCCATGCCACTATGTCGCCATATATAGGTTTACAAATAAAACCGCAAATGTCACGTATTTGGAAATTGGATTTCCATCTATGAACCGAGGCAAAAGATAGTCCTCAACCGATTCGTGACTCTCTAGCCCGAGCCACAGGATCAGAACGCATCAACCCTTTGGATCGTCAGGGCCGGTCCACCGATGTGGATTATTATGCCTGAACACTACGTTTCCCCGCCCTTTGGGGCGTAAATGAGCCAACGAATGACCCCATCGGACCCGGATCGTCCGATCAAACCGAGGCGCCTCGCAACAGCAACAACCACACAGGTGAAAAGTATATAAATGTCAGGGCTGGTAGGTCACTGACACCACCCTAGCTAGAAAGAAACGCATGCCCTCCCTGATGTCCTCTCCCGTTTCTGGTTCACAACCGGGGTGTGAGGCTCGCGAATTCACGTTACACAAAGCTGTGCCACACAGGCTGTGCTTTGATCATCACCACAAGACTTTGCTTTTCAACAGAAGCCTTGATCACTTGCCACTTAGGCATGCCACACAGGCAATTCACTCCATGCGTTTGATATCCATCAATATATAACCCCTAAGCTCGTACGTCTCAGAGAAGGGCGTTAAGCAAGAGAATAAATTCTCCGCCGCCAAACAGATATATATTTAATAGAGATCGATCACACGAACTAAAATCCAATGTCAGACACACAGTCCATTTACAAGTCCGTTCTGGGTCTGAACGAAACCGGAGGCACCTAGTACCCCGCATATCCATCGATCTCCAAGTACGTCTGGACGATCACCAACTGTTTCCAACTTCTTGGGTGTACAGCCCAATCAAGATCATCAGTTATCACCCAAACGACGTGAAGACTTCCGGTCTTCGACCACCGTCTTCATCTTCGACACCACGTCGAATCAGTTATTCAGAATGGGATAAACCCGGTCTTTCTGAATAACTCGCGTATATTTTATAAAAGTGTTACACAAACACAACATACGCCTCATTCCAATTCAGAATATTCTTTTATTCAAATATTCCTATACTTTGGGAAAAGTTCCCATTAATTTTATCCAAGATAAATTCTTTAAATTTATTCTTTAATCTCCTTTGAATATCAATTCAAACTAGTCGGGATTAGCGAACCACACCGAAGTAATCATTTATTTTATTTCCCAATCCCAACCTATTCATCCCATGAAGTAAAACTGGTTATACTTCATATCTAACACCACGGTGTTATCGGTAAATTCAATTACCATTTCACGTTCAAATCTAATTAAAGATTTAACCATCGCCTGGAGCAAAACTGGTGATACTCCATTTTCGATCATTTCAATCTAATTAAAGATTCATTAAAACTCCACTTAGTTTTAATCTTTAACTGGATTAAAGAACCAGTGTCATTTAAAACACGGTTCACGATAAACCCAAAATCACATTCCATTAATTATCGGGTTAAAGAACAAGTGTTATTTAAAACACTGTTCACGATAAACCCAAAAATCAATACCAATTCAATTCCAATTAAATATCGTTTAATTGGTACACTTCATTAAATCTAAATAAAAAGATTTAATCTTTTCTCAACTGGGTTCAAGAACAGTGTTAGTGAAGACACCATTCACGACAAACCCAAATCACATTCCATTAATTATCGGGTTAAAGAACAAGTGTTATTTAAAACACTGTTCACGATAAACCCAAAAATCAATACCAATTCAATTCCAATTAAATATCGTTTAATTGGTACACTTCATTAAATCTAAATAAAAAGATTTAATCTTTTCTCAACTGGGTTCAAGAACAGTGTTAGTGAAGACACCATTCACGACAAACCCAAATCACATTTGATATTCAATACAAGGCTCTGAATAGAAAATATCCCGGCTTATATTCAATATCAAATTCTACGATTAACAAATGTCATATTGGAAATAACGATATAAATATGTATCTTTCAAATTTCCATAACACATCTGTATAATCACGAATTCCAACATCGAAATATTCCAAAGACAATTTCGATTCAAATCCACTCCAATGCAATCATTGGAAATTTTGGTTATTTTCAAAACCCTTTTCAAATTCAATTTATTTATTTAAAAATGAATAGAATTATATTTCTAGTTCAAAACTAGTTCATTTCGATAAAAATCTATTTTTATCTTTTCAAACATGAAGTTTTTCATCCCAAATCTTCACAAATCATTTCTTATGATTTTACACAAATTATTACTATTTTTAATAATTTTATCAAGGCCCGTACAGTCGATTTCCATCAACGGCCATCGAACTGCACTTACAGCGACCTTTTTCAAATTTGATTTGGACATAATTCCAAATCCAACCGTTAGATTTCAAATTTCTAATATCCGTTAGAAAGCTCTTTTCGATACGAACCCAACGGTTCCGGTTTTAGGAGAATCCGACGGTCGGATCTCCCGTATTGTCAGTTTGAAATAAATGGTCGAAATTCGCGAACTGCCGCGGCGCGGCGCGTTCTATTCAGGCCATTATATTATATATATAATATATATAATATATATATCGTCGATTTCTATTTAAAACGAATTATATAAATAGTTTTAAATTCGTTTCAAAAGCAATTTCAACTTCCATTTCAATTCAAATCGAAATTGAATTCTTCTTTATAAATTTGTTTTAAAATTCATTTCTATTCAATTCAAATTTCAATTCAATTTGAATTCATTTCAATTCGCTTTCAATTCAATTTGAATTCGTTTTCAATTCATTTCCTTTCGAAATCGTTTTCAATTCATTTCCTTTCGAAATCGTTTTCAATTCAATTCATTTCGAAATCGTTTTCAATTCAATTCATTTCGAAATCGTTTTCAATTCAATTCATTTCGAAATCGTTTTCAATTCAATTCATTTCGAAATCGTTTTCAATTCAATTCATTTCGAAATCGTTTTCAATTCAATTCATTTCGAAATCGTTTTCAATTCAATTCATTTCGAAATCGTTTTCAATTCAATTCATTTCGAAATCGTTTTCAATTCAATTCATTTCGAAATGAATAAAATCGATATAAATATCGTTCACGTCAAAATGGCGTCAATCTAATCAACACGGCTTCATATATTGATATTTTCAAATATTCCATTTCGAATATTTCTATTTCAAATATTTCTATTTTAAAACTGGAATGAGGCCCAATCAATTACCATATAAAGTTAATTATATGGATTTTCATACAACACATGTACATAATAGCAACGATAAATAATCAACCATCAACCAAAGTGCACTACACCGTATAAGCATCAAATATAGATATCTAATGCTTATAACAGCCTGTCAATCAATCGATTGACATATTTAATCAATCAGGACGAGTGAACTTCAAATTTCATCCCAACACCCGTGTGGGGTTTCAAACAATCAAACACAGATTTTTATTCGTGCAGTTGGGCGATGTGTAAAATTTATCGACCCAATCAATGTCCTTCAAATAGGTGTACATAAACAAACCGTCTGGTTTGTAAATGAATATTTTATTTTATTCACTTTCACTATATTCATATTCACGTTAAAAATTATATTTTTAACGATAAAACATTTTATTCCAACATATGAATTTCTATTATTCATTTACACAATAAAATGATATTTTTATTTTCTAACATATTTTAGAAAATTTCGGCGGCATAACGGCACGATACTAGAAACGGGACGAGGCCTAGCCTTATCCCCGGTCTAGTGAAGGCCCACGCCATTCACACATCAATCAAAATCACCAAACAACCAAATTCAAATCAAATCATATAACTAATCTATGCAACCAAACAAACAAGTCCATGGTCTGTGGACGATTGTGTCGGGTGCTACTAAGCACCGTCTGCATCCTAGTATATATATATAATTAGAAAAGAAATTGAAAGGTGAGAAATTCTCACTGATAGCTATCCTAGCTCCACGGCACTTCATTGATAGAAATCTTCATTGCTATCGCATGTTCGTCATCTTCGTTGTCCGCTTTCACTACCTATGTAAAAATCGAATTTTTACTTCGCTATTCCATATATAAAAATTGAATTTTTTTATTTCGAAGTTCAATATATAAAAATCATATTTTTATTTCGAAGTTCAATATATAAAAATCATATTTTTATTTCGAAGTTCAATATATAAAAATCATATTTTTATTTCGAAGTTCAATATATAAAAATCATATTTTTATTTCAAAGTTCAATATATAAAAATCATATTTTTATTTCAAAGTTCAATATATAAAAATCATATTTTTATTTCAAAGTTCAATATATAAAAATCATATTTTTATTTCAAAGTTCAATATATAAAAATCATATTTTTACTTCACTGTTCAATATATAAAAATCGAATTTTTACATCGATGTTCATATCGTAAAGATTATATTTTTATCACGCCATTCTTCATATAAAGATTTCGCCTTTTCAATTTCATCACTATAAAAATCACATTTTTATTTTGCTACCTATATAAAGATGATATTTTTAATATTCCTATCATGTAAAAATTATATTTTTACTTCTTTAAAAATATAAAAAATCATATTTTTAAAATCGCTATATAGTAAAGACTATATTTTAATACTTTAAAAATATAAAAATCATATTTTCATTCTTTCTATCATATGATAAAAGCCATATTTTTATACCTTTAAAAACCACATCCGCTTGCTAACAAAACTCCAATCTGCTCGCTAAACAAAATCATAGCTTTGTTGAGTTAAAAAATCTCATTTTTATTGTTTTAAAAATCCAAAATTTCCTATATTAAAAATCTAAACTTGCTATTGCTTAAAAATCTAAACTTTATAAACTGAAAATCAAAATAAAATAGAAATCAAAATGGAAGTAAAGTAGGTCAAAACTTACAGCGGGAGGGGGGGGGGGGAAGACTGGGCTTGCGGCAGCAGCAAGGTCGGGGGGGGGGGGGGGGGGTCGCAGGCGAAGGGAGGGGAGGGAAGGAGGAGAAGGCGGCGTGGTGGAGGAAGAGGAAGCCGCGACGGCAGCGGGGGGGCTCGCGAGAAGGGGGGGCCCACGCCTGAAGCGGCGCGGTGGGTCATGCGAGGTTGGGGGGGGTCGGACTGAGGCGGCGGCGCCACCTAGGGCGCGGCGGCAGTCACCAAGGCGGGCGCGAGCTCCTCCGTCTCTCTTTTTTTTTTTTTTATTCTGAATTTTATTTGTGAACGGGGGGGGGGGGGGGCAGGAGGATAAAAGGGGAGAGAGGTATGTATGTTTTTTTTTTTATTAATTTAATTGCATAAAGTTGACTTTTACCTATGACCTCGAAACGAGGCCCACCGCCCGTCGTCCTTAGCATTTTACCCCCATTCCGAACACAATGGGATATGTATCGTAGGCTGATTCGACTGTTTGAATCAGTTTTCGTTAAATTTAATTTTAAATCATTATATTGAATTTTAAACGTAGATTTCAAATTACTGGGGTCACATGCTAACTTTAAAAATTCCAGAAAAATATTTTCTAGCTTCGTATTGACGATACGGTCCTAACAAAACTAGTTTCGTCGAATTCTGAGACCATTTGAAAAATGGCCAATTTCCAGTCGATTAAATTCAACTGAAACTGGTCGAACGCGTTTTCCTTTGCCACGCTCACATATTGATTCGAAAAATTATGAAATTTGGAATCTAGCAATAACTTAACATCACGGACCCAACAAAACTGGCTTCGTCGAAATCCGAGGTTGTTTGCAAAATGTCCATTTTTAAGGGCCTGAATTCCATAGCGACTATTCAGAATTTTCAACTGGACATATCTTTTGATTCCCGCTACGAAATTTTGATTATTCGGATTCGTTGGAAAGATATTCACTATTAGATTCCATTATTTTTGGTTTCACTAAAATCCGGATTGTTTTGCACCCGGTACATTCAATTGAAGTTTGAAATTGAATTATCGAACTACCGCGCCATTTTCAATTCTATTTATAATTATATATAATTATTTATATTCTAACGACGACGCGTATATAATATATACGTCGAATTCAATTCAAAATAAACTTCTCGTCGATATTATTTAAAATAATTCATTTTAAATATTCAAAATTCTCTAAAATTGCCAAAATAAAAATTTCAAACTGGCTCGCATTTTACGGGTTGTTACATTCCTTCACGGGGAAGTTTGGGTTGCCACACTAAGAATTCTCGAAAATCAAAGATCTGGAATCCAGAAACAAGAGACATAAATAAATAACTCCAGGAGCAACAGACATCGGTTATTTATTTACTCAAAGAAAAGATTCAAGATAATTTCTAATTAAAAATCTTGAACCACTCAAATTCTTGGAATTGCTCCAAGGAAATCTAGAAATAAATTATCCAAAAAATAACAAATGATTATGAAATCGCAAAAGTACGAAATATTATTATTTTGATTAACTTATTAGGAAAATTTTAATTTTGGGAATCACTTCGAATGTCGGATTGTCACATAATGGTGTTTAAGAATTCCGAACTACAACATGGCGTCCCATATCTCGTTCGAGATCCTTAACGCACCCAATGGACAAGTTAACACAAGAAAGCCCTCATAATTTCTAATGTTCACGCCTATCTCGTGAAAATATAAAAAAATCAATAAATCATTCGGGATGGCAAAAAGGAAATAAAATTCCTTTATCAACTTACGAAATAAAACACAAATGATATCTTTTGATAACGAAGAACACGGTCGACGTATAACAAAAGAACATAAATAAAATAATCTCTGAACAAGGTAAATGACATTAAGGAATTAATGACAAGTACCATGACTCAAGAAGAGGGATCACAAGAAGCAGGATGCTTTCCCTCATTCTTAATCTAGAGTTTGGAATGCAACGATACATTTTTTGAGTTAACATAGCACAAATGCTTGGTGACTCACACCGGCACAACGAGGTAACAAATGAGTTGTTTTAGCCTGAAGGCTTGGTGATCTCAGACCGAACTAGAACTATATAGCTGACAACAAGGGAGTAGATTTAGTCACAAAGACATGGTATCTCCATACGACTGACAAGTGATCAATAGACCATGCTAGGTACGTAACGACGTACAAAACAATCTTAACTAGAAATCGAGAAATATCAGGATCAAAGACGCTTGCCACATGTGTAACAACGCATGGGAAAGATATCCAATGATCAATCAACTAAAAGGATCATAAATGATCAACATGATAAGTGTGATACACAATAGGCCAAACAGACATCGATTAGCAACCCGAGTCAAAGAATGAAACAGAAGCACCACAAGAGCACACGGGCCCTAGATGGACTATAGAAATCAATCCGAAAGGGACAAGTCGATAACTATTCTAAAAGACTAAAAATAGGCCGATTGAGACATAATCACCCCTCCCGTAGGAGGTACATTGGGTGAACCGGCACTTGAACGGCTATGACCAACTA
The DNA here is from genome assembly GCA_030737875.1 of Allium sativum. NCBI lineage: Eukaryota > Viridiplantae > Streptophyta > Magnoliopsida > Asparagales > Amaryllidaceae > Allium > Allium sativum. Next base: position 459,180,275 of record CM060909.1, read on the forward strand.
TTTCACCTTTTTAACGAAAAAGTAGGAATAAAAAGTTAGTCTCAAGTTGAATTCAAACGATGCGAATTCAATCAAAATGGAATTGTATAGGAAGATAAGCTATTACGAATCTTAAGACTCTAACTAAAATCCTAAAGCACGATTCCCGAGAGAGGCTTAGGACAATACCATCGTCATACTATCTTACATTGTTCCGGAAAGTAGCTCTGATACCAACTGTAGCGCCCCGCCTCTATACCCACTATTGTCCATTTTATTTTAGAGAAATGTCATAGACCATAACAGAGAATGAGGTTTTTGAAGTGCGACCAATTGTATAATTATCCATATGAGGAATGCATATCAAAATCTGATACCGATTTAAATTTTGACATGAGCATTCGGCACATAGGGCAACTACACAATGGCTATATGCAATCCGGAAAGCAGTATAAAATAGACAACAACAATAATATAAATATGGTATATCTCAAAGGCAGACACAGAATAATCATATTACAAAGGCGGAATAAATATGAATAAACCAAGGATGTGTACAACAAGATAGTGGTCAACAAAGATCCACTAATCCCAAAATGATAGATACATACACCAAGATCTAAATAAAAGAATATGTATACAACGGTAGATAATTTCATAGGTACAAAAGTACATAAAACTGCAGAGACAGAGTAGCAAGCAGAAAACGGAAGAACAATCCTGTGAGAAGTCTCAAAGGAGTACCTAAAATGACTCGGCCTAACCCGAGTATTAGTAATAAGAAAATAAACAATAAATGGATTAGTCTAGTTGTACTTATCAAATAAACTGAGATAGTGAGAGATATAACGCAGGATGACATGATTCTAATAATAAGATCCAATCATAAATAAATATGAAATATGGCATGTCAACACAATCAGGAAATGACAATGGAATGTCAGCACATAATTATCTCAACATAACCTCCTAGCTAATGTAGAATGCAACATTCAAATAATAGCACTCAAAAGGACATGATAGTGGAAATGAATCTCATGACATTGAGCATACAACAATAATAAGAATCTAGAAATCACTAGAAATCCAAAAAACATCATAAAAAGTGGTACTCCCCAGATGAAAAATGATCCAGAAAACATCATAAAAAGTGGATACCCCCCAAATGAGATACGATCTCTAGAAAACATCAAAAAAAGTGGATACCTCCCAGATGAGATACGATCTCTAGAAAACATCATAAAAATTGGTACTCCCCAGATAAGATACGATCCAGAAAACATCATAAAAAGTGGTAGTTTCCAGATGAGATACGATCTCTAAGTAATGAACCCATTTGTTTGAGCCGAAGCTCCGCCACGGAGCCGGGTCATGACCCCGGACGATGAAAATACATAAATCATAGAAAATCATAGAAATTGGACCGAAGTCCCATAGATGAAGGTCACAAATCGTAAATTCCCACTCGGGCGATTGCAAACAAAACAACTATGTCGGGAGCCGGATACCAATGATCCGGGTGAGTATGAATTACACCGAGATAGTTAACATAAGAAAATAGCTAAATGTACGATAACCACTCGCTATTCTCGAATATTTACGAACCCGTTGTTATTTCATTCTCAAAACCCCAAGGACAATCATAAAACGGATCACATCGATCTGGGTGAATAGAAATTACTCCGAGCTAGTTAACATAAGAAAATAGTGACATGTCCCATAACCACATGCTATTCTTGAATATTTACGAACCCATAATTGGTTTCTATTCAAAACAGAGATAATCACCACACATTTTCGAATGCAAGAGTCCAAGAGTTATTCGCCAAAGTAAACATATAAGGGGTCATAGTCCTTAGTTTTACTAATGTAAATAAACTAAATTTCTAGTCCGATCGATAGGATAAGGAATCATATATAAATCAATAGAATCAGAACCGGGTTTAAAAACTGAATTTATTTTAAAAGGATTTGAATTTAAAAACTGATTAAACGTTGGTTCGATGCCCATTGACAATATAAAACCCCATTATCCATTGTGGTTCAATTATTCATGAAGACCATCGCCGTAGCGAATAGAACACAAACATCATAAAACATAAACTCACATTACAGTGACATATAGGAAATCAAGGGATAACGGCTGTAATTTCGGTCAACGAATGAATAGAAATCCCAAACTAGAACTCAAAGGTTTAAACTATATCGGAATGGACTCGAAGGAAATCGAGTCGATAATTCACGTTTTAGAGTCGTGAATCATATTAACAAGAGTATCGAATAAATTCGATGTACAAAATAGAGCGTATGAGCTCTAGAACGATTTCTAAGTGTAAATTACTCCAAAATTAGTTTCATTTCGAAACTCTCGTCGATACGGTTCCAACGCATCTTGTTTCGTTGAATTCCGAGTTCGTATGAAAAAGTTATGATCGTTTTAAAGTAAATTAATTATTTCACCCTTTGTTTTTCACTGTTCGTTATTTTCATTGGATGTTTTCTTCCACCAAAAATTATCGTGAACTCCAAATCACTCCAAATTAGTTTTATTGGAAATCTCTCGTCGAAATGGTTCCAACGCACCTGATTTCGCTCAATTCCAAGTTGTACGAAAAAGTTATGGCTGTTTAAAGATTGAATATTTTTTTATATACTATTCAGCCATTAATGGCCGAACATTTGGTTGGCCATTAATGGCCAAACAGCTGTTAAACGCCCCAAAAATTTACATTTTTGCCTACGAAACATCTCCAATATGATATCGGCCAATGCCGAAGGCCTAAAACACATGCAAATGAGGCATCTATAACTCACCGAAGCAACTGATAACACCAAATTCACATGCACAAACATTCACACAAGAGATTTGCAATGATTCTTGATTATAAATTCAAATGTGAACCAAATTCCAAATCAAGGCATGCAAAAGCGATTCAAGCGACTTGTGAAGACTTAGAACTTTGCCGGGGGACAACGGTGCTTCACAATGTCACCAAACCAACTCATAGCATATGCATAGATCGTATAAACAATCCTTATCATAATTTCAACACAATGAAACATAAATACAAGAAATCGGCTAAGTCACACTAGCCTAACCAATTCACAAGCACATGCAAACTCATATGAACACTAAATTACACTTGTACAAGCCAATGGCCTGTGGCATAGATGTGAGTTCATAAAGAACTCACCTTTGGCTCCCTGGTGGATAAATGAAGGATCTTTAAGCTTGAAAATGAATGAGAGGCTCTTAGACAAGGCAAGAACACCTTCTCTTCAACCAAAACATAAGAATCATCAATCTATGATCATATCAACATGATTTCTAAGAATCAGGTCATAGGAATTATAAAGAATTGAAGTGGAATAGGGTTGGAGAAGATAGATATGGAGCTTACCTCTCTTTTGTAATAACCCGGAAATTTTGAGCCAATTAAAATTTTTTATTTTGGCAATTTTGATGAATTTTGATTATTTAAAATGAATTATTTTAAATAATAACGACGAGAAATTTATTTTGAATAGAATTTAAACGTATATATTTATATGAATCGTCATTAGAATATAAATAATTATTTATAATTATAAAAGGAATTGAAAATGGCACGGTAGTTCGATAATTCGATTTCAAATTTCAAATGAATGTACAGGATTCAAAATAAACCGGATTTTAACGAAACCAAAAATATTTGAATCTAATTGAGAATATCTTTCCAAAGAATCCGAAAAATTGAAAGTCCATAGTAGGGATAAAAAGTTACGTCCAGTTGAAAATTCAAAATAGTCGTTATGGAATTCTGGCCCTTAAAAATAGCAATTTTGCAAACGTCATCGGTTTTCAACAAAACCACTTTTGTTGGATCCGTGATGTCAAGTTATTGCTAGACTCTAATATTTGTAATTTTTCGAATCAATATGTGAGCGTGGCAAAGGAAAACACGGTTGGCCAGTTTCAGTTGATTTTAATCGACTGGAAAATGGCCGTTTTTCAAATGGTCACGGAATTTGACGAAATTAGTTTTGTTAGGACCGTATCATCAATACGAAGCTAGAAAATATTTTTCGGGAATTTTTCTAGTTAGTATGTGGCCCCGGTAAATTGAAATGTGCGTTCAAATTCAACATACAGATATATATTTTGATTTTAGCGAAAACTGATCGAAATAGTCGAATCAGCCTGCGATACCTATCCCATTGTGTTCGGAATGGGGGTAATTAGCTGTGGACGACAGGCGGTGGGTCTCATTTCGAGGTCAGAATAAAAAGCACCTTTTTGAAATAATTAAATAATTAAATAACATATATTATAACACCTCACCCCTCTTTCCTTTCTCTTAGCCCCCCTCATTCACTTCGAATTCAGAGAAAAAAAAGAAAAAAAAAGGGATGGGCGTCGTGCCCTAGCCCTGACATCGCGCCGCCAGGGGGCCACCGCCGCCGCCAGAGCAGGCGCGCCCACCCCCTCCTCCACCGACATGAGCTCCCTTCCTCCACTCCTTCCCCTTCGTCTCCAACTCTCTCCTCGAATTAAACCGCGACCCCCTATTTCCCCCAAAACCCACGAACCCGCACCACCATCGCCTGAGCACACCACCGCCTCGCCCTCCCCTTCTACCGGAGCTCCGACGCGAAGCTGACCCCTCCTACTGTAAGTCTCCTCTTTATTTTATTTTATTTTTATTTTTGTTTCCTTTTATGTAATTTGATTTCTTTTTATTTTATTTATAAACATGAAAGATAGTTTTTTTATATATAAATATAAACCATAGGTTTTTATAAGTATACAACATAGATTTTCCTAAATGAAAAAGATTCGATTTTTAATAAACAAAAAGATTTGATTTTTTACGGTTTAAAAATATGATCTTTATATTAGGAAAGCTACAATTTTTATATTAAGAAAGATAGTATTTTTACGTGAATGTAGAAAGATCGTATTTTTATGTGAAGGTAGAAAATAGAAAGGTCGGATTTTTATATAGTTAATCACATAAGAAAGGTCGGATTTTTATATAGTTAATCACATAAGAAAGGTCAGATTTTTATATATGATGTTAGCGAAGTAAAAATATAATCTTTATTATATGAACACCGATGTAAAAATAGAATTTTTATCTATATATTAGCGATGTAAGAATAGAATTTTTATCTATATAGTAGCAGTGTAAAAATAGAATTTTTACCTATATAGTAGCGATGTAAAAATAGTATTTTTATCTATATAGTAGCGATGATAAAAATAGAATTTTTATCTATATAATAGCGGTATAAAAATAGAATTTTTATCTATATAATAGCAGTGTAAAAATGTGATTTTTATATACATAGCAACAATATAAAAATGTGATTTTTATATATGTAGTGGCTACGGACAATGAAAGTGACAAAAGGCGAGCACGACGAAGATTTTCTACATATGAAGAGTCGCGGCGTTTGATTTAGCTCTTGGTGAGAACTTCTCACTTTAAATCTTGTTTTCTAGTTAAAAATATATACTAGGATGCAGACGGTGCTTAGCAGCACCCGACACCCATCGTCCACAGACCATGGACGACTTGTATGCTTGTTTGATGTGTTGTGAAGTTAGTTTGTGATGTTGATGTGAAATGGAAAAAAATATATTCATGTGCTGAATAGGAAATATAGATTCATGTGTCGAATAAGAAAAATATTCATAAGTTGAAATAAATTATTTATCGTTAAAAATATAATTTTTAACGTGAATGTGATTAAATAAATATTCATTTACAAACCGGACGGTTTGTTTATGTACACCTATTTGAAGGATATTTATTGGGACGATAAATTTTATACGTCTCCCAACTGCACAAATAATATTCAGTGTTTGCGGATTGAAACCCCACACGGGTGTTGGGATGATATTTGACGTACACCAATCCCAATTGTTTAGTGGTATGTCGATCGTTGATTGACAAACTGTATGAGCGTTAATTAGTTATATTTAATGCTTATGCCGTTGTGTGGTGCACTTTGGATGATGGTTGATTATTTATCGTTTCTATTATATACATGTGTTGTATGGAATCCATATAATTAACATTATATGGTAATTGATTGGGTCTCATTCCAATTGGGAAAATAAAGAATATTATAAAATATAGATTCATGTGTTGAATAGAATAAATAGTCATGTGTTGACGATGCTCATGTGTTGAGAGTATTCATGTGTTGAAACTTATCATGTGTTGAGTAAAATATTTTAACAATAAAATTTACATCTTTGTCATAATTTTATAAAATATATTAAATAATAAAAATAGTCATGTGTTGACGATGCTCATGTGTTGAGAATATTCATGTGTTGAAAGAAAAATATATATTCATGTGTTGAAGAATAAATATTCATTAATACCTAATAACAATGATTGAGATCATTCAACACACTAATCAACAACAGATTATATATCACATCATATATCATAATATATGAAACAGAACAGTAAAATAAATGTTGAGGAATCCCGTTGGATTACTGCGACCTGTTTCCTTGCATCCACAGATGTTAAAAAATAAAATTAACATCAATTTCATTCCACTATAAAATATTCTGCTAAACAGAATCAATTTATATATATACATTTATATATATATATATATATGTATATATATATATAACCAGATCTTTAATTTCAACCAATTACTTAACAGTTTAACCAAATAGTCAATACACAGAAATCAATCATCATTTATCAGTTCTAAATATACGTTATAAAAATATGAACTGATAGAGTTGATGAGTTTTACTCACATTGGACGATCATCGTTAATAACGATGGCCATCGCTTGACTCAGACGGACAATTTATTTCATTATAAATTGTAACTAGCCCCAATCCACTCCCAGTCAGTTCTGTCGTGTAGTGTTCGTCCCTACGATCCCAAAGAATTTGACTGTTCAAAATTCTGATCACGTATGAAGATGTTATGATATTAAGAAGTTAATATACATTTTAATTTAGAATTAAACTAACTTTTTAATAAAACTAATTGGGCTTAACTTAATTAATTCCTCCAACCCATTAGAACAAATACCGGCCTAACCCGCTGAACTCCTTCCTCCAGAATTACACAACGCAATCTCATGTACCTTAATGCTCCAGTAAACAACACCATGGCCGATTCTTTAATTCACTCCCTCTTATTCCACACGCTACGAAGTCACAAACTCAAATCACCGAAATACTCCCTGAAAAATTCTGCTTACCTCAATTACCATCTCATTCAGCTTGACGCACTCCTTCTCCTCTAGAACTTTAGACCTCTCTCGCACCCAACACAGAAGTCGCGGCTTTTAAATCTCCAAAACACTACATAAATACTCCTCTGATACTCTACGAACTCCCAAACCAAGACCAGCGTTGAACCCCTGTTTCTAAGCTCGACTTCTCCCTCTCCATTTTCGATGACTCGCACCCCTCCTACGTCATTTCGTCAACGTCTTCCATTGCATAACTACAAGAAGTAGCATAAAAAAATGTCGCTAAAACCCATGAATTTCACACACTAGAATCTCCTTGATGTCCTGATCATGAATACTTCATCAAAGCGTTGCATTGATCTACCTTTCCCCCAAGATTATAAACCCTGGGTCACCCTGGAGTCATTACAACGAGCAAAGATAGATGTCGAGCCTTTCAAAACTTAGTCAAGGTTGAGGCTCTTCCTCTTGCGAATCCAAATATATTTACGTTTTGGTTTATGGGATTTTGTATGATTTTATTTGGATTTATGAAGCTTGCTATTTTGTATTGAGAAAGAAAAGGCTGTCGACTGGAAATGTTTTTGATCAAGGAAGGAATAAATTAGGTTTAGGTAGGATAGGAGTATTTATATAGAAAAAGTTTAGCATTTACCAGTATATTCTATTTCTCACTCGTATTGAACGTTTTTAAATTCCTCTGATCACACAAAATATCCAAAAATCATGAAAATTGACATATAACTAGAGTTCGACATTATGGACCCAACGAAACTGGTTTTGTCGAATTCCGACTCCGTTTTCTAACACAACGTATTTTTAATCGTCAAAATACCGATTGTTTTTTACATTAAAATCCGTCCGGCCACATACTGACTCCAAAAATCACGAAACTTGAAATCTAAAAAAAATCAATATTACGGATCCAACAAAATTAGTTTCGTCGAAAACGGAGGTTGTTTGCAAAACTTGCTATTTTTAAAGCTCTAAACAACACATTTAAATATATAAATATATTTAAAAACAATTAAATTAAATATAAATAAATATATTATTGTATATATATTCACACAGAATATCGTATAACTCCAATTGGATTTATAACTCGATATTCAAATCCCGGTTGAATCGATATTCAAATTATATTGAAAAATCCTTTTATAATATAAATAAATCACTATAATTTATAAAGGAATTCCATAGCGACTTTTCGAAAATTTGATTTGGACATAAATCAAAATCTACACAATGAAATCCCGATTTTTCTCTTCCACTAGAAAAATATACTTCACCAGCTCCATACGTTACTTGTTTCACAGAAATCCGATTTAAAACGAGCCCTGTACATTCAGTTGAAGTTCAAATCGCCAAATAGCGAACTGCCGCGACGTTACGGGCTCGATTATAATTATAATATAATTATACGTTCAAACTTCATTTAAATAATATATTCTTTATTATAATTCAACTCTAAACTGAATTAAATATTTTAAATTGTCCAGTTCACATTATATTGTCAATTCAGCTAATTCTGATTATTCCAAAATTAAATTTATTATTTAATTATTATATTAATTAAATATCCAAAGTTATTTAATTAAACAACCATAAAATCCTAAAAATCGCTATTTAAATAATTAAATAGATTAATTATAATACCGTAAAAATTACGGGATATTACAATACAGATGCTCAGATCCTTCGTGCACACAAATCAACAAATACAAATTAAAAAGAAAGCAGCGCTGATCTAAATCAGATTCAAGAATTATGCACAGTCAGGTGAGTAGATTAAATTATATTTTCAATAACAGTATTTTTATGCCGTTTGATTCCTGCTGAAATCTACAATATGTTCATCTTCTTCTTCTTTCTGTTTTCTATGTCAAAATATAATGTTTATGTTAAATTTTGGTTATGTGTGGAAATTGGATAAAATTGTGGTTATGCCCAAAATTGATTAACTGAATTGTGGATAAATGCAAAATTATTGAATTGCAGTTATGCATAGATAAATTTAAAATTATGAGCAAAAAAGGGGAAATTTTGGTGATTGGGGCTAAAAGGACATAATGCGTTGATGTTGTAATAAGTGAAAAGATCTGTGAATTTACATATTATTTGTAAGAAATCCCTTTTTAGATTTAAATGGAAATAGTACAAAAAATTGTAGAAAAAGATGTAAATCCAATTACGTCAAACTTTATTGTAATTGTGCAAAGCAAAAAGAATGAAACAAGTTAGAGACAGTAATTAATATATATATTATTAATCAAATATTAAATTTAATAATAGCCTAGGTTGATTGGTTAGGGAAGAAGGAATATATTTGCATATTTTGGGGGTAAATATTGAAAAATGGGAAACATGATTTCAAACTAAAATTATGAGTAAATAAAGATCAGTGTGGAATATGGAGATAACCGTTTTGGTATTGGAAATGGATTTTATTAATTACCTATTATATTTTGCAAAATAAGGAAAGGACTGTTTTGCAATCATGAGTTCCTATTATATTAATTACTTAAAACTATGAAAATGGATTTTATTACAGTTTTGGTAACCAATCGATTTGGAATATGCCTAACTTCCTAGGTAAAGATGGAAAAAGAAAAGCAACATAGCTGAAAGAAGTTATAGAAAGAAAAAAGGCTTATTGTCAACTTATAACTAGAATAATAAGCACCGTTCAGTGGAAATAATATGTAAGAAAGATTATAACATAAAGGTTATAATTTGAAAAGTGAAAAGTAAGGAACAACACTTATTATAAATAAACATGAAATTGGAAATTAAGTTTAATAAGCCTAAAGAAATTCTATGGTGGCCTTGTAATTATGCAATATTCTTTGGCAACCAGTAATGTTGATTTATAAATAAATAATGTTCAGTTGAATAGACTAGTGAATACTGTAAATCAATGAAAAAGGAAAAGTAAGTAAAACGCATACGAATAAATTGGACATAGGGTCTAATAAAATAACGATATGCATTTGGTCCAGTCCATAAGATGAAGAACCCAACGAGGTAGATATTTGAAGGTGTCAGCGGACATGGTGGGAGCACGTCCAACTTATTCGAGGGATTGGAGGAAAGTGCGAGACTTATATGGGACGTGATGATACTCCGTGATGGCCCTCTATGGTAGCCTAATGAAGTTATACCAATAAAGGCATGGTATATACGGTTCCATCCAGCGAGTATGCCTTAGCTGCATCTTGGATGATGGACAGTCAAATAATGATAAGAGGGTTGCTTTAGGATGATTTGGAGGCTACCTCTAGGATGGAAGCTTTGTGGTCAGGACCCAATAAGGATATGGGTCGTCGGATACATGTCCCCGTTAATTGGATGAGGAACAACATGTTTGTTTAGATTGGATGGTAGGGCGGCCATTTTTCTCTTTTGAATAGTCTTTCATTAGATTGGAGGTAGGCCGGAATAGAGCCTTGGAGAACCACCAAAGAGACAGACCTAAATTTGGATATCTGTATTGTAGGCCTAACGAGGCTGTCCTTTACAGATATATGTAAAGCCCCCGACTGATTTTCATGGGAAAACTTAGGGATTAGGTCTCCCTTATGGCGCAACGATAGAGGCTTATTTGTTTCCGCAGCATTGCTTAGTATGCTTCCATGGCATGACGTTAAAGACTTGGTATGCCTTTGTAGCATAGTCTAGTACGCTTTTGTAGCTTGGAGATGGAGGTCCAATAATTTTTCATAGTACGATGATGGGGACCACTCAAGGAGGGTACAGTGGGAAGTACTTCGATATGGGGTATATATCTACATATATTTGTTAGGTTAATCTACTGGGAAGTCGATGGGTACGATTTATGCAGAGAAATCAAAAGTATATTGTGGAATAGACCCAAGCAACTTAATAAATAAAAACCAGTGACAAACAGTATACATAGTGTTATTTGTAGCAAGTACAATTTATCGATATAGCAGAGCTTTTTCTGGCCCCCTCCTCATAACCAACCAACAGATTAGACAGTTGGTTGAGATTCTGCAGCTTAGAGACACTTGTTATGTAGTGTCATTATATTAGTGAGTATTTACTTACTATTATATTTTATTCTCTTCCACTGTTAGATTTCTATTATGAGCTCTAATAATTTATCTTTGACTTTCTGTAGGATACCGATAAACCATCTCGGGTTTCTATAGATTCAATTTTTTTTAAAAAAAATTGTTCTGTCGAAATTCGGGTTGTTACATATGGTATAATAGTATAGGTTTAGGATTCCTAAATAGATAATGAGTGAGCGTATTTGTATTTTTGAAAACATAAATATTATCTATCCATATAGGAATCCACTAAGTAAGTGAACGACACATGTAGGAAGTTGGATGTCAATTTTGTACACTTAGGAAATGGTTATGGAAGTTAGATGATTATAGACCGAGGAGTGGCTAAGGTGGACAGAAAGTGTACAAAATGTTTAAAAAAATTCCATGCGTTAATAATTTAAATTTGGTATATTAGATTATTGGATTGGGCAGTAAGACATTGTAAATTGAGAAAAGACTAAGAAGGAGAAAAATGGATCTGGAATATATATACACACACACACACACACACACACACACACATATATGTGGCACAAAAGTGACGTTAGTCTTATTCTTTAGTTTAGACATAGTTTGGAAGAAATTTAGGACAAAGAAATGTAATTTCGTTCAAAGAGTTTGAAAGATGCAAAAGTTAGAAATCACTTTGTAATTATCCCCGCAGTTAGAACTTTTAAAAAGAACTTGAAAAGAATGTAAATGTAGAAGAATATTTATAGAAAAAGTTTTCAAAGTTTCAAAAATATAGAAGTCTATAATTTTATAAATTTACTGGTTTGTAATATTAAGAGTTGCGTTAAAATCATTTTTGAGGAAGTTATGCAAACTTGTTTCCAAAAAAATATTGAAATGCATAAGCAAGTTGTGGGGTTAAGCGACATAAGTAGTTAAGAGAAAGCATGAATAAATGAATTGGCCATATGGGATGCATATGATGACCTTGACTGAAATAAAACATAAAATTTTCTTAAATGACAGATTTGTGACACACTTTGACTTGTCGGGATAAGAAAAATTATTAGATTTGTTTTTTTTGTGAATCATTAGGCTTGTAAGTGAACCTGTTTGTTTAAAGTGGTAAGGAAAAGTGCAATGAAAGAGATGTACAAAATATAGGTCAAAAGGTTCATAGAAACTTAATCTTATAAAAAAATTAGTAAGAAAGGGTCCTATTAGCGGCATAAATAGTTAGTAAAGGACTGAGGAAATTTCGAAAGGATGTTTCAAGTGGTTACTGTTCAAAGAAGTAAAAAGGTAAAATTTTAATACTTGCATGATTTAAGAGAAGAGGACAATGAGGAAATGGATAAGTATAAGCAAGTTTAGATTTTTATAAGTAAAATTATGACATAGTTAGTAATTAATAGAAATGCTTTTTAGCACCCATTGAGGAAATAGGAAAGTTTTATTTTAGTATAGATTTGCGTTCTTATGCAGTATTCTATTATAGAAAAATAGAATAGTTTAGTGGGATATTTTCTTCCTAAGTGTTTGTGGTGATCTATAGGTAAAAACAAAAACATAGGATATTGTGAATAAAATGAAAGGGAAGGTAAAAGATGAACAACTAAAAGAAAAACAAACAAAGATGGCAACTACAAAATTGGGGAAGAATGAAAGAAAATGAATTCTTCTAAAGTAAATTTGGGAAACTGAAAAGAAACTTTTCTTATGTAAACTGTACTTGGAATAGAAAATAGGAATTTTTGTATGAGTAGCAATTTTTGTTTCCTAATATGGAGAAAAGGTGCGTAAAAGTCGATGGAAAATATGTATTTTTTCATTTTCTACCTCTTTTTAACATAAGAAATCAAATTTAGAAAATTAGACTTTTTTGAAATTCGCAAATTTAAAGTTCGTTGGTAGGGTTTGGATGCAAAAATTGGATAAACTACGCTCTTACTCTGTGAGAGCGTGGGAAAATTAGACAAAAATTTTCAAAATATTGCATTCATATAGAAATTGCCGGTATACTTAGGATGTGTGCATCATGTTTTCAAAATATTTTCGAGAAAATTCCGATTCATATAGGAGGTACAGCTTAGGCATTCATTCCATTCATGTATTTTTTTTGTTGTGTTACACTTTGTACAAGTGCACAAATGATTGCAAAAATTGGATGTACACATGATGATTGTAAATTATATAAGGAATTAATTAATTTCACCCTTACTAGATTTCGGGGATGAAATTTTCTAAGGGTAGGAGGATGTAACACTTGGCATTTTCATAATATTAATTCAATTAAATAATTATAGAAAACTATGACTGGAAAACGAAACTTTTTGAAATTGCCAGAATTGGGATTCGGAACATGTACCAATGCATTCGTTGCATTTCTCTAATAAATCTACATATATAATATGTTCCAAATTTAGTTCATACGACAAATTTATGAACGTACGAAGTTTAGCGTCAGAAAATACTTGTATGTAAATGTGTGCAAATATAATTTATGTTTTTAAAAAATTATTTATGTACATAAATTCCCAAGAAAATGGTCGTTTGAAATTGAAACAAATGGACAATCGGAAAGAGGGAAGTAATTGACATAAAGATTGAAACATTCCTATTAATTGATAGCGCATGTCATAATTGAAATTAACAAAGAAATAATATTTATATATAAATTGTGGAAGAAATACGTATATTAACGTATTAATGGTGCGCATTTGAAATGGAATTAATACGCGTCGAAAATGGCGTGTAACATAATGGAAGAAATTGTTAAAGATAACGTTCGTTAAATTAAAAAGGGAATAAACATGCAAAAACATAAAATGAGAAAAATTATATGCACGTATTTATTTTGCGTTTGAAATTTGAAATGGATAAGACTAAAGAATAGGGAAAGAAATTAAATAATAACGTTAAGAATTGTAATGTTAATAATAATGTTATTGCACAGCTATTAATGAAAAAAAAATTATGAAGTTGTGCATGAATATATACGCACAAAATTAAGTTTGAAATCTAAAATATATGTTATAAATTGAAGTAATTTATACTGAGAAGAATATAAAGTGAGAAAAGGAACATTGTAGTGCAATGCTAAACAAAAATTTAATAGGAACGAAATTAATGTTCGTGACCCAGTAAATGGGTCGACCTAGGCCATATGTGGGTCGGCCCGCCCTAGTACTGGGTCGGCACGGGAATAACCCACCTATTTCTCGGGTAAACCCAATGCTGCGTAGAGTGATGTGGATTTAAGTTTTCTATGTATTTGATTTTATTTATTTCAATTCAATGGGCGAGATCGTTCTGAGCACCTATAAATAGACCACCAGGGCCTAACCTTCAACTCATATTTTCTAAGAAGGCATTAGAGCTCTATCATTTCTTTTCTCCTTCAATTTTTTTAGAAAATAAATATATTAATTTTAGGATTTTTGATTCAAGATTTTGGGATAAAGATTATACACTTAGGCTATAGATTCTTAGATCCTCCATGCAACAAATCAGCTAATCCAAATTAAAAAAAGCAACGTATATCCAAGTCAGAATCAAGAATTGTGCACAGTCAAGTGAGTGGATCAAATTATATTTTTCAATAAAAGTATTTTTGTATCGATTGATTCCTGCTGAAATCTACAATATATTCATCTTCTTCTTCTTTCCCTTTTCTACATCAAAATATGTCGTTTATGTCAAATTTTGGTTATACGCGAAAATTGGATAAACTTGTGGTTATGTGCAAAATTGAATAACTGAATTGTGCATATGCACAAAATTATTGAATTGCAGTTAGGCGTAGATAAAATTAAAATTATGAGCAAAAGAGGGGTAAATTTAGTGATTGGGGCTAAAAGAACATATTGAGTCGATGTTGTAATAAATGGAAAGATTTATGAATTTACATACTATTGTATGAAATCCCTTTTTAGATTTAAATGGAAATAGTACAAAAAATTGTGGAAACATATGTAAAGCCAATTACGTCAAACTTTACTGTAATTGTGCAAAGCAAAAAAGAAGAAAACAAGTTAGAGACAGTAACTGATATAATTATTAATCAAATATGAAAGTTAGTAGCAGCCAAGGTTGATTGGTTAGGAAAAAAAGAAAGGTTTTGTAGTTGTGGGTTTCTATTTTATTAATTAACTAAAACTACGGAAATGAATTTTATTACAGTTTTGGTAACCAATCAACTTGGAATATGCCTAACTTCCTAAAAGAGTAAATGGTATAGTTGGAAAAAGAAAAGTAACATAACTAAAAGAAGTTATGGAAAGAATAAGGCATAATGTCAGCTTAAACTGGAATATAACAAGCACCATTCAGTGATAATAATATGTAAGAAAGATTATAACATAAAGGTTATAATTTAAAATGTGAAAAGTAAGGAATGACACTTCTTATAAATAAACATGAAATTGGAAATTAAGTTTAATAAGCCTAAAGACATTCTGTGGTGGCTTTGTAATTAGGAAATATTCTTTGGTAATCAGCAAAGTTGATTTATAAATAAATAATATTCAATTGAATAGACTAGTGAATATTTTAAATCAATGAAAAAGGAAAAGTAAGCAAATCACAAAAGAATAAATTAGATATTGGGTCCACTAAAATAATGATATGCATTTGGTACAGTCCGTAAGGATAAAGACCCCAACGGGGTAGATCATCGAAGGTGTTGGGAGACATGGTGGGAGCACATCCAACTTTTTCGATGGGACTGGAGGGAAGCGCAGGACTTCTGCGGGTGAGGATACTCCATGATGGCCCTTTGTGGCAGGCCTAATGAAGTTGTACCCATAGAGACATATTCTATACGGTTCCATCAGTGAGCATGCCTTGGCTGCATCTTGGATGATGGACAGTCTAAAGACTGATAAGAGGGTGGCTTTAGGATGATTCCGCGGTTGCCTCAAGAATGGAGGCTTCGTGGTCAGGCCCAACAAGGATAGTAGGTCATCAGATACTTATCATCATCAATTCGGGCGTGTGCAGAAATGACTGGAGCTAAACCAATAGGCCTGCGATCTTCACTATCGGATCATTGGATGAGGGACCACGTGTTTGTTTATATTAGATGGTCATACATCCATTTAGCTCTTTTGAATAGTCTTTCATTAGATTAGGGAAGATGGAATGGGGACTTAGAGAACACCGAAGAGATAGACCTAAATTTGGATATCTGTACTGTAGGCCTAACGAGGCTGTCCTTTACAGATATGTGTAAAGCTCCTGACTGACTTTCTGTAAAAACTCAGGGATTAGGGCACCCTTGTGGCTCAATGATAGAGGCTTATTCTCTTTTGCAGTATAGACTAGTACACTTTTGTGGTGTGGCGTTGGAGACTTTGTATGCTTTCGTAGCACAGTCTAGTATGCTTTCGTAGCATGGAGATGGAGGTCCAATATGTTTTTCATAGTACGGCGATGGGACCACTCAAAGAGGGTACTGTGGGAAATACTTCGATATTGGGTATACAGCTACATATATATATATATTTGTTTAATGTACTAAGGAGTAGATGGGTATGATTTATGCGTAGAAATCAAAAAGTGTATTGTGGAATAAACCCGAACAACTTAATAAAAATAAACCAGTCATAAAACGATATTATAACGACCCGGGTTTCACCCGACCCTAATCGATCGCAAAATCGACCTAGACCGTTCAAAACCCGAATACGTTAACTTTGGGAATACAGCACATTAGAACAAAAGCAACAGACTTTTATAAACATTACAGTAATGTTACATCAGAGTACTGAACATATCAGAGTACATCGATTAAAAATTACAGCGGAAGATAAATTACAATAAATTATAATACAATACAGTGCAGCGGAAATAAAATAACTCAGATCTGGACACAGCTTTAGGCTTCAATCCAGAATCCTGCTCGAGATAAGAACCTATAGACAAACTACTCGACTGCCCATGTGGAAAAGAGGGCACCTGAGTTTGCAAAGGTGGAAACAAACAACGGGTCAGTCATGGGACTGGTGTGAGAATTCTTAACTAACCTATTTAATAATAAGGCAAATCCAAGGACCACGCCGCTAACGCGGAACGGGTTTACTCCATTGGATTGCCAGTGCATAAATAAAGTAAATCGTTAAACAACGCAATGCTTTTTTTAAAAAAAAATGAAACCATTATAAGACTCAAGTCCCATCACACAATGCAACGCAAACCGGAGGATAGAGTTTTACCTTATAATGGTTAAAAATGCTTGATACGTTAAAAACGGATTGGATATTATTATTAGTGTATATATGTTTCAAAAACATTTCAATCATAATGTATCATTCATAGACGGCATAGTACCCCATCCTACTATGTCGCCATACTGGTTCTACAATCAAAACCGCATGAGGTCGTAATGGAAATTTGGTTTTCCATCATGAGTCAAGGCTAGGGAGGAGCTCCTTACCGATTCGAGACACTCTAGCTAATGTCTCAGGATCCCCCGCAGTGAACCCTTGGAAAGCTGCAGGGCCGGTCCACACATACAACTTCGTGGATTGGCAATTCCTGAACACACATTTCCCAGTCCTATAGGACCTATCATCCGAGGCGCCTCATTCCATCATCCACATAAGTAAATATCAGCCAGTTTAAGCACCGACACCACTTCTAGCTAGAAAAAAACGTGTTGCTCTCCCTGCGTTCCCTTCTCCCGTTTTAGACTCAACCGGGTTGTGAGGCTCGCGAAGTCACACTATACACAAAGCTTTGCCTAAACAGGCTATGCGTTGATCATCAACCACAAGGCCCTGCTTTTCAACAAAAAGCCTTGATCCATGCATCTTGGCATGCCACATTGTCAGATCATACCGTATCATTGATCATCTACCAATATATATAACCTCTAAGCTCATACATCTTAGAGAAGGGTGTTAAGCAAAGGATAAATCCTCCGCCACCAAACAGAAATATATAATTAGTAGCGTTCAACGATACAGTATAAATGAATACAATGTCAGGCATACAATCCATTTACAAGTCCACTCTGGGTCTGAACGAAACAACGTGTTCGCCGATCTCCAAATGCGTTTAGATGATCATTACTACATATCTTGCCTTGGAAGGCCAATCCCAATTCAAGATACCAGTCATCATCATCCCAACGATGTGAAAACCTTCGGTCTTCAACCGCCGCCTTCATCTCCAACTCTTGGTCATCGTGACGATTATTCAGAATGGGTTAAACCTGGTCTTTTTGAGTAACTCGCGTATTTTGTGATTAAAAAGCAAATATTGGAAAATCACACATTACGCTACATTCCGACTCCGGATATTCTTTTAATAAGATATTCATATTAAAAGGTTCTCATTAATTTTATCAAAGATAAATTTGAAAATAAAATCTTAAATCTTCCTTAAAAGATTTATTAAAACTCCAGTTTTGATTTGATATCAAAAATCATTATTACAAGATCATTTATTTTAAGGAATAAATCTTGTCTTAAACAGGTTAAAGAACTAGTGTCCTTTAAACACAGTTCACGATAAATCCACAATTCAATTTCCAAAATATGGAATTCCACAGAAATCAAATCAATACATAATCGATATAAATTTCTGTATCGGACTAATAATATAAATGGAATAACGACAAGGCCTCTTAAATTCCATATATAATATCGGTCTTCTTTTACAGAAGCCCATCTTGATTATTACCAATCGAACTTCCACTTAATTCCAATTTAATATATTAAATTGGGAAAGCTTGATTTTTAGAAAATGTTTTTTTAAAATCTATAAAATAGGTTTATAAATTCCAAATAATAATTTCAATGTAAATTGGATTAAAGGACTAATGTCGTTTAAAAACACCGTCCACGGTAAATCCAACCCATAAATCATTTTATTTCAATCATAGAATATAATTAGAAATGTTAATGATCTTAAATAAAAGATTTTCTCTTTAAATATTTATTCATTACTATAAAACATATTTTAAAATAATTATTAAAAATTATTCTTCATATAAAAAGATTTTAAATGAAAATATTCTCTTTTAAAAGAAAACCTGAATCAGAATGCGACTCAACATGCACCATATAATTTGAATTATACGGATTTCACACATCTCATATATATGACAATAAGTGATAAATACTCATCAAATCATCCATTCACATCTATTACATCCAGAGTGCAATTTCCCACTGTGTGAGCATTAAAATGAAATAATAACGCTCATCGCAGCCTGTCGATCTATCGATAGACATACAATTAAACCTTGGAATTTGTGTCAATCAAATATCGTCCTAATATCCGTGTGGGGTTTTCAGCCAACAACAGTTCATATAGATATACAAATAAATAATTGGTTAATGGATTTAACCAATTTCTATTCTACTAACAAGTTGATGTTAATAAATCAAACAAGTCATTTATTTCTAATGTCGAGTAAAAATATATTTTGCTCAAATAATTTCTCTATACATATTTCTAATGTCTAATAAATCTAATTTATCTATGTGACATTATTTCTAATGACAAAAGTAAGATGATTTTCATTTTCCTTTATAGGTGTGCAAGTTTCTATCGTAAACTTTTAACAATAAAATGTCCTTAAAGTTATGCCCAATTCAAATATATGATTTTGACAAAGAAAAATGATCCTTTAAATTTACACCAAATCTTGATGTATATTATGCAAATAAAAGTGGTTATTACCATTGCACATAAATTTTCAATATACGTTATGCAAATAAAATGGTTTTCATATCTGCCTATAAATTCAATCGTATGATATGCAATTCAAAATGATTATTATTATTGCAAACTTATCCTACTGTTCATTATGCGAATAAAAATGATTATTACCTTGGCATATAAATTTTCAATATACGTTATGCAAATCAAATTGGTTATCATATTTGCATATAGATTCCATCTCAAACAAAAGGTGTAAAAGTGATATATACATTTTGTTGACAATTCTATTTCAACAAAATGATTTAAAGAGTAAAATTTCATTTTGTCAACGATTCTATATTAAAAAGTAGTGATACATCTTTTCAGTGCTTTTATTTCTATTGTATATAAGATGTCAATAAAAAAAATACTACCTTTACATCTTTTATTTTGTAAATAATAGCAATAGAAATGTGATTCTTAAATCTTTCCTTTTTATTGTGTATAAAATGACAATAAAATATTACCCTTTCAATTTACCAATTTTTATTTTATATAAAATGACAACAAAATTGTCCCTCTTAAATTCCAACACTATTTCATTTCAACTAATTGAAAAATTAAAATGAAATTCTTTATTCCAATTCTAACCTTTGAAAATGATTTAAAATAAAAATGAAATCTTTTATTTACAATTAAATTGTAAATAAAAAGGTAACTCTTTAATGTATTCTTTTATTTACACCTACAATGTAAATAAAATATAACTTTTCACTCAATGTATTTATTTCTAAGGTAACATTTGTTAACAAAAATGTTATTTTAATCCTGATACCACATTTTATAGCCAAGTGTTATTTTAATCCTCAATGTAACATTTTATAAACAAATGTTCTTTTTTTTCTCATGTACATTTTCTAATGAAAATGTTAATTTTCTCTACTGCTACCATTTATAATGAAAATGTAAATTTTCCCTACTGCTACATCTTATACTACAATGTCATTTTCATTTCTAATATACATCTTATAAAAATGTCAATTTATTCTAATGAACATTTTAAAACATAAACATAATCTTCTCATAAAATGGTATTACATAAAAATGTAATTTCAATGTCCTATCTTTTATTGAACAAATTCCAAGAAAAATGTTAAATCTTTTATTGTAACAATTTGTCAATAAAAGATAGTCTTTTAAAGTTCAATCTTTTTATAATGAACAAATTCTAAATAAAAGTGCAGTCTTAACGGTCTATTTCTTTTATTGCAATAAATCGACAATAAAAGTATGAACCTTTAATATCATTTTCCTTATTGTACAAATTGGAAATAAAAATATGATATTTTATTTAAAAAGAAATTTACACAAAAATAGGTTCTTACATATATATAAAAATGTGAACTAAAACTACCACTCTTAAATGTGTATATTTATTTACAAATAAAATGTAAATACTTATGTGTTTTCCCAACATTACCCTTAATTTAACAAATACAATGTAAACAAAGTTTTGTTCTACAAACATGTTGTTAATATCAACAATAAAATTTAATATTTTATCGCTATTCTAATTTTATAACATCCCATGTTTAAGGTGACAGTAAAAAGAATTTTTTTACTGTAATTCACAAATCTTGTTCTCAATGTAAACAAATAAAAGTAAAATTTTATTTGTTAGCCAAATTCTGTTGTAAAGTAAACAAATAAAAATAAGGTTTTATTTGTTGTTCAAATTCTATTGTTATGTAAACAAATAAAAATAAGATTTCATTTGTTAACCAATTTCTGTTGTTTATTTTCAGATAAAAATAATATTTTAACAATATAAAATAAATTAGAACAACTAGATCCAATCGCAAATAAAATTCAACAATATATGTGAGACGACCCGAACTTCCCCGTGAAGGAAAGCACGGATAGAATTGAGGACAAGACAAAATAGAACGCATACAGAAGAACATTTCATTGTTATTACAACAATTCCATCAGATATAAGAATATACAGAGTATAAATGAATAAATTACATTCGACAAATATCAGAGATTGCAATAAATTACATAGCAGCGGAAAAATATACAAAACACAACTGAAAGTGATACACGGATACAGAGCTTTCCGAGCATCGTTCCAGCTGTAAATCAGGATCCTGCGAAAATAAATCTGCAAAACCAAAACTACTAGCTGCCCGTGTCGAAAATAAGGGCACCCAGAGTTTAGGTTAAAAAAATAAACTCCAGGTCAGTCATGTGACTGGTGTGAGAACTAAAACAGTTATTTAAAATTTTACTTTAAAAGAGAGTGATTCAAGGGACCACGCCGTATAACACGGAACGGGTTTCCTCCCAAGAACACTAGTGCACATAACAAACAGCGCAATGCTAAATAAAGACAAATGAAGCTGTTATAAGACCCAGGTCCCATCACACAATGCAACGCAAGCCGGAGGATAGGGTTTTCCCTTATAACAGCCAAACATGCTTGGTACATTTAAAACAAATCACTTGATACTATTATAGGTGTATAGTGTCAAAACAATTTCAATCATAAATATCAATCATAGACGGCATGGGTACCATATATCATGTCGCCATACTAGTTCTACAATTAAAACCGCAATATTACGTATTGGAAATTGGATTCCATCATGAGTCGAGGCAAGGGGCAAGCTCCTCTCCGCGTTCGAGACACTCTAGCAATGCCTCAGGACCCCACTATGATCCTTTGGAACCTCCAAGGCCGGTCCTCTCTTACTTTTGAGGATTGGCAATTCCTGAACACACGTTTCCCGGTCCTTACAGACCTATATCCAAGGCGCCTCGTATCCAACAACCACACCGGTGAAAAGTATAAAAATGTCAGGGCTGGTAGGTCACTGACACCACCCTAGCTAGAAAGAAACGTCGTGCACTCCTTGGGTCCGTATCCCGTTTTTAACTCATACCGAGGTGTGAGGCTCGCGGATTCACGTTATACACAAAGCTACGCCACACAGGCCGTGCTTTGACCATCAACCACAAGACTTTGCTTTTCAACAGAAGCCTTGATCAATTGCCACTTACGCGTGCCACACTGGCAATTCACTCCATGCGACTGATGTCCATCGATATACAACCTCTGAGCTCGTGCGTCTCAGAGAAGGGCGTTAAGCAAGAGAATAAATTCTCTGCCGCCAAACAGATGTATATTTAATGCAGATCAATCAACACAGAATAAAATCCAATGTCAGACACACAATCCATTTACAAGTTCGTTCTGGGTCTGAACGAAACCGGAGGCACTTTCCTCGCATATCCATCCATCTCCAAGTACGTCTGGACGATCACCAACTGATTCCCTCATCTCGGGTGTACAGCCCAATCAAGATCATCAGTAATCACCCAAACGATGTGAAGACTTCCGGTCTTCAACCACCGTCTTCATCTTCGACATCTCGTCGAATTGGTTATTCAGAATGGGTATAACCCGGCCTTTCTGAATAACCCACGTATATAATAAACAAATGTTACACAACCACAACGAACGCCTCATTCCAATTCAAAATATTCTTTTATTCACAAAATCACATTCTTAGGGAAAGGTTCCCATTAATTTTATCCAAGATAAATTCTTCTAAATTTATTCTTTAATCTTCCTTTGGATATCATTTCAAACTAGTCGGGATTAGCGAACCACACCGAAGTAATTATTTATTTTATTTCCCAATCCCAACCTATATCCCATGGAGCAAAACTGGTGATACTCCATTCCTAACACCACGGTGTTATCGGTAAAATTAATTACCATTTCATGTTCAAATCTAATTACAGATTTAACTACCGCTTTGGAGCAAAACTGGTGATACTCCGTTCTCGATCACCTTTCAAATTTGATAATTCAAATTATCAATTCACATTTTAATCTAATTAAAGATTTATTAAAACTCCACTTAGTTTTAATCTTCTCAAAAATCAATATTCTGTCTTTAACTGGGTTAAAGAACCAATGTCTTCTAAAACACGATTCACGACAAACCCAAATCACATTTGATATTAAATACAAGGCTCTGAATAGAAAATATACCGGCTTGTATTCAATATCAAATTCTGAAACCAACAAATATCGTATTGGAAATAACGATATAAAATATATCTTTCAAATTCCCATAACAATATCTGTTTAGTCACGAAATCCAACATCGAAATATTCCGAAGATAATTTCGATTCAACTCCAGTCCAATCCACGTATTGGGAATATTGATTATTTTTAAAATCACTTTCAAATTCAATTTATTTAATTCAAAAATAAATTGATTTTAATTCTAGTTCAAAACTAGTTCATTTCGATAAAAATCTATTTTTATCTTTTCAAAAATGGAGTTTTTCATCCCAGTTCTTTCCAATTTATATATTATGATTTTACACAAATTATTGATATTTTTAATAATTTTATCAAGGCCCGTACAGTCGATTTCCAACAACGGCCATCGAACTACACTTACAACGACCCTTTTTAAATTTGATTTGGACATAATTCCAAATCCAACCGTTAGATTTCAAATTTCAAATATTCATTGGAAAGCTATTTTCGATACGAACCCAACGGTTCCGATTTTAGGAGAATCCGACGGTCGGATCTCCCGTAATGTCTATTCGAAGTCAATGGTCGAAATTCACGAACTGCCGCGGCGCGGCGCGTTCTATTCAGGCCATTATATATATATATATTATATATATATTATATATATTTCGTCGATTTCCTTTTTAAAACGTATTTTACAAATCGTTTTAAATTCGTTTTCAAAACCATTTCAACACTATATTCAATTTCAAATCGATTTGATTTCAATTCAATTCGTTTCAAATTTATTTCAATTCAATTTCAGTTCGTTTTAAATTCCATTCAAGACGATTTCAATTCGTTTTAATTCAATTCAATTTAATTCAATTTAATTTAATTCAATTTGAATTCATTTCTATTTTATTCGAATTCAAATTCACTTTCTATTCAATTCAAATTGATTCAATAAAATTTCTATTTGAAATTTTATCTAATTGAATTTGAATTTCATTTCAAAATATCAGATTTTGAAATCACTTTTCAATATTCATTGTAAAACGAATAAAATCGATATAAATATCGTTCACGTCAAAATAGCGCATCTCTAATCCACACGGCTTTATGTTTTTCAAAAACTTCTTTATTCTATTCAACAAATGAATATTTATTCTATTCAACACATGAATCTATATTTCTTTCAGCACACGACTATTTTTGTTATGTAAAATATTTTATAAAACTATGGTATCTATCGTTTGATTTTAATTAGACTCCATCGCAAAGTAGTTCTAATTTTAAATATGATAAAGATGTGAAGTTTATTATTAAAATATTTTACTCAACACATAAATATTTTACTCAACACAGGAACATCGTCAACACATGACTATTTTTATATTCAACACATGAATCTATATTTTATAATATTCATTATTTTCCCGATTGGAATGAGGCCCAATCAATTACCATATAACGTCAATTATATGGATCCCATACAACACATGTATATAATAGCAACGATAAACCATCAACCATCATCCAAAGTGCACAACACAACTGCATAAGCATCAAATAAAAATAATCGACGCTTACACAGCCTGTCGACCAATCGATCGACATACAATTAAATAATTGGGATTAGTGTACTCAAATATCATCCCAACACCCGTGCGGGGTTTCAAATCAACAAACACAGATTTTTATTTGTGCAGTTGGGCGATGTGTAAAATTTATCGTCCCAATCAATATCAGTCAAATCAGTGTATATAAACAAATCGGCCGATTTGTTTATAAATATTCATTTATTCACTTTCACGTTAAAAATTATATTTTTAACGATAATTAATTTATTTCAACACACGACTAATCTCAACACATGAATCTCTTTATCTATTTCACATCAATTTCACAAACAAATTTTCACAACATATCAATCAAACAAACAAGTCATCCATGGTCTGTGGATGACGGGTGTCGGGTGCTACTAAGCACCGTCTGCATCCTAGTATATATATATCTAGAAAAAGGAATTTAGAGTGAGAAGTTCTCACCACAGCTATCCCAACTCCACGACACTTCTGTGTAGGAAATCTTCGTCGTTCTCGCCTTTTGTCACTTTCGTTGCCCGTAGCCACTACATATATAAAAAACGAATTTTCACTTCACTATTCAATATAGAAAAATCGAATTTTTACTTCGCTGTTCAATATAGAAAAATCGAATTTTTACTTCGCTATTCAATATAGAAAAATCGAATTTTTACTTCGCTATTCAATATAGAAAAATCGAATTTTTACTTCGCTACTATATAGATAAATCGAATTTTTACTTCGCTACTATATAGATAAAAATTCCATTTTTACACGCTATTCTCTATATAAAGATTTCGCCTTTTTCCATTTAAAAAATCTAATCTTTTCTATTTTAAAAATCTAATCTTTTCTATTTTAAAAATCTAATCTTTTCTATTTTAAAAATCTAATCTTTTCTATTTTAAAAATCTAATCTTTTCTAGTCTTTCATATTATAAAAATCCCACCTTTTTATTTTAACTCCTATCATATAACAAAAATTTGATTTTTATTTAAATTAATGACTTTCACACAAGAAAACTGATTTGAAAACATTAAATAAAAATAAATAGAAGAACTTACAGAAGGTGGAGAAGAAGGCGGGGTGGCGCTGCGTCTAGTGGCAGGAGGGGTTCGGCGAGGGTGGTCAGGTGGCGGTGGAGGTCGGTGCAGGCGGTTGCGGTGGCTGCGTCGCTGGGATGAGGGGGTTTGGAGCTGGGGTTTTCGCAGGAAGGAGGAGAGAGAGATGGAGGAGGAGAAGGGGAGGGGGAAGGAAGAAGCGGCGATGGCACATCTGGGGAGCGGTGGCGCGTTGATCGGCGAGGGTGGTGGAGCGATTTGTTTTTTTTTTCTTTTTCAATTTCTGTTGAATCGAATGTGAACGGGGGGGCCAGAGGGGAAGATAAAGGTAGGAGGGAGGTTTTATTTTATTTTATTATATTTATTATTTTAATTTCAAAAAGTTGACTTTTACATACGACCTCTAAACGAGGCCCACCGCCTGTCGTCCATAGCGTTTCACCCCCATTCCGAACACAATGGGATATGTACTATAAGCTGATTCGACCGTTTCAATCAGTTTCCGTTAAAATCAACATATAACTCTATATATTGAATTTGAACGCGCATTTCAATTCACCGGGGTCACATACTAACTAGAAAAATTCCAGAAAAATATTTTCCAGCTTCGTATTGACAATACGGTCCTAACAAAACTAGTTTTATCGAATTCTGAGACCGTATGAAAAATGGCCAATTTCCAGTCGATTAAAATCAACTGAAACTGGTCAAACGCGTTTTCCTTTGCCATGCTCACATATTGATTCGAAAAATTATGAAATTTGGAATCTAGCAATAACTAGACATCCCGGATCCAACGAAAGTGGTTTCGTGGAAATCCGAGGTCGTTTGCAAAATTTCTATTTTTAAGGGCCTGAATTCCATAGCGACTATTCAGAATTTTCAACTGGACATATCTTTTGATTCCCGCTATGAAATCTTGATTTTTCGGATTCGTTGGAAAGATATTATCGATTAGATCCTAACGTTTTTGGTTTCACTAAAATCCGGATTGTTTTGCACCCGATATGTTCAATTGAAGTTTGAAATCGAATTATCGAACTACCGCGCCATTTTCAATTCTATTTATAATTATATATATAATTATTATATTCTAACGACGACGCGTATAAATATATACGTTCGAATTATATTCAAAATAAATTTCTCGTCGATATTATTTAAAATAATCTATTTTAAATATTCAAAATTCGTTAAATTGCCAAAATAAAAATTTTAAACTGGCCCAGAATTTCCGGGTTATTACAATCTCCCCCACTTAAAACTTTTCGTCCCCGAAAAGGAACGAAGTCGAAAGTGGTTTGATTAATCAACTCTACGTTCGATCTGGCTTGCATTCTCCAACTTTTCAGTTTCTGAGAATTTTCAAAAATTTCAAAAATTTGGCTAACACCCTAAATTTTCGAAAAATTTCGCCATAACCTCCCCTGTACCGGGAGCCACGGGAAAATCCCGAAATTGCCATAAAGGCCTTCTGATCTCAAAAAGAAAAAGAAAAAGCCAAGCGGCTAGCCAATAGGCTCATAAAATCATCATCACCCAAGCAAAACAGTAAATTATAGTAAACATGTACCTATTTGTCGGGCAAACAAATTTTATTCTCTGCTCTAGCCTCCTTGCTATGACTTGTTTAATTGTAAGTACATATATATGCAAGCAAATGTGACCAATTTCAATATAGTTCAATATTTGATTCAATTAGGCATAGTGGTTCAAAATTATCAAACAAATAAACAAACAACACAAACATCAATCAATTAGTGGATTAGAGTTTCAAATTCATAATTTTGAAATATATACTGAAAAATCATGTTTTTGATGCCAATTCACAACAAAAAATCTCGCTATATTAGTTTTGGTTCTCACACCAGTCTAATGGAAATATATAGATATCACACCTTCGAAACTCGAACATAAGTATTGATGATGCCATGGTCATTATCAACATCATCTCCGGGCGACTAGAGTGTAATTCTATATCTATCCAGTATATTAAAACTTCGAATATACGTTCATGACGCGTATATGCAAAACCTTTATATACTGGATTGTCCAAATTCAAAATAAATAAATATTCAAATACGTATAAAATGGTTTAAATTTTCAAAACAAAATTGTCTTCATTTGAAAAATATACTCTTCACACTCGTTCTAGGATACTACTGATCCTATCTCTAACGAGTCATTCTAATTGGATACTACTAATCCAATATCTGATGAATTCTTTCGTATGGTTCTAATGTGTCTTGTTCTCGAGCTCTGTAAACCAAAGCTCTGATACCAAACTGAGATGACCCGAACTTCCCCGTGAAGGAAAGCACGGATAGAATTGAGGAAAAGACAAAATAGAACGCATACAGAAGAACATTTCATTGTTATTACAACAATTCCATCAGATACTAGAATATACAGAGTATAAATGAATAAATTACATTCGACAAATATCAGAGATTACAATAAATTACATAGCAGCGGAAAAATATACAAAATACAACTGAAAGTGATACACGGATACAGAGCTTTCCGAGCATCGTTCCAGCTGTAAATCAGGATCCTGCGAAAATAAATCTGCAAAACCAAAACTACTAGCTGCCCGTGTCGAAAATAAGGGCACCCAGAGTTTAGGTTAAAACAATAAACTCCAGGTCAGTCATGTGAGTGGTGTGAGAACTAAAACAGTTATTAAAACTTTATTTTAAAAGAGAGTAATTCAAGGGACCACGCCGTATAACACGAAACGGGTTTCCTCCCAAGAACACTAGTGCACATAACAAACAGCGCAATGCTAAATAAAGAAAAATGAAGCTGTTATAAGACCCAGGTCCCATCACACAATGCAACGCAAGCCGGAGGATAGGGTTTTCCCTTATAACAGCCAAACATGCTTGGTACGTTTAAAACAAATCACTTGATACTATTATAGGTGTATAGTGTCAAAACAATTTCAATCATAAATATCAATCATAGACGGCATGGGTACCATATATCATGTCGCCATACTAGTTCTACAATTAAAACCGCAATATCACGTATTGGAAATTGGATTCCATCATGAGTCGAGGCAAGGGGCAAGCTCCTCTCCGCGTTCGAGACACTCTAGCAATGCCTTAGGACCCCACTATGATCCTTTGGAACCTCCAAGGCCTGTCCTCTCTTACTTTTGAGGATTGGCAATTCCTGAACACACGTTTCCCGGTCCTTACAGACCTATATCCGAGGCGCCTCGTATCCAACAACCACACAGGTGAAAAGTACATAAATGTCAGGGCTGGTAGGTCACTGACACCACCCTAGCTAGAAAGAAACGTCGTGCACTCCTTGGGTCCGTATCCCGTTTTTAACTCATACCGAGGTGTGAGGTTCGCAGATTCACGTTATACACAAAGCTACGCCACACAGGCCGTTCTTTGACCATCAACCACAAGACTTTGCTTTTCAACAGAAGCCTTGATCAATTGCCACTTACGCGTGCCACACTGGCAATTCACTCCATGCGACTGATGTCCATCGATATACAACCTCTGAGCTCGTGCGTCTCAGAGAAGGGCGTTAAGCAAGAGAATAAATTCTCTGCCGCCAAATAGATGTATATTTAATACAGATCAATCAACACAGAATAAAATCCAATGTCAGACACACAATCCATTTACAAGTTCGTTCTGGGTCTGAACGAAACCGGAGGCACTTTCCTCGCATATCCATCCATCTCCAAGTACGTCTGGACGATCACCAACTGATTCCCTCATCTCGGGTGTACAGCCCAATCAAGATCATCAGTAATCACCCAAACGATGTGAAGACTTCTGGTCTTCAACCACCGTCTTCATCTTCGACATCTCGTCGAATTGGTTATTCAGAATGGGTATAACCCGGCCTTTCTGAATAACCCACGTATATAATAAACAAATGTTACACAACCACAACGAACGCCTCATTCCAATTCAGAATATTCTTTTATTCACAAAATCACATTCTTAGGGAAAGGTTCCCATTAATTTTATCCAAGATAAATTCTTCTAAATTTATTCTTTAATCTTCCTTTGGATATCATTTCAAACTAGTCGGGATTAGCGAACCACACCGAAGTAATTATTTATTTTATTTCCCAATCCCAACCTATATCCCATGGAGCAAAACTGGTGATACTCCATTCCTAACACCACGGTGTTATCGGTAAAATTAATTACCATTTCACGTTCAAATCTAATTACAGATTTAACTACCGCTTTGGAGCAAAACTGGTGATACTCCATTCTCGATCACCTTTCAAATTTGATAATTCAAATTATCAATTCACATTTTAATCTAATTAAAGATTTATTAAAACTCCACTTAGTTTTAATCTTCTCAAAAATCAATATTCTGTCTTTAACTGGGTTAAAGAACCATTGTCTTCTAAAACACGATTCACGACAAACCCAAATCACATTTGATATTAAATACAAGGCTCTGAATAGAAAATATACCGGCTTATATTCAATATCAAATTCTAAAACCAACAAATATCGTATTGGAAATAACGATATAAAATATATCTTTCAAATTCCCATAACAATATCTGTTTAGTCACGAAATCCAACATCGAAATATTCCGAAGATAATTTCGATTCAACTCCAGTCCAATCCACGTATTGGGAATATTGATTATTTTTAAAATCACTTTCAAATTCAATTTATTTAATTCAAAAATATTGATTTTAATTCTAGTTCAAAACTAGTTCATTTCGATAAAAATCTATTTTTATCTTTTCAAATATGGAGTTTTTCATCCCAGTTCTTTCCAATTCATATACTATGATTTTACACAAATTATTGATATTTTTAATAATTTTATCAAGGCCCGTACAGTCGATTTCCAACAACGGCCATCGAACTGCACTTACAACGACCCTTTTTAAATTTGATTTGGACATAATTCCAAATCCAACCGTTAGATTTCAAATTTCAAATATTTATTGGAAAGCTATTTTCGATACGAACCCAACGGTTCCGGTTTTAGGAGAATCCGACGGTCGGATCTCCCGTAATGTCTATTCGAAGTCAATGGTCGAAATTCACGAACTGCCGCGGCGCGGCGCGTTCTATTCAGGCCATTATATATATATAATATATATATATATATTATATATATTTCGTCGATTTCCTTTTTAAAACGTATTTTATAAATCGTTTTAAATTCGTTTTCAAAACCATTTCAACACTATATTCAATTTCAAATCGATTTGATTTCAATTCAATTCGTTTCAAATTGATTTTAACTCAATTTCAGTTCGTTTTAAATTCCATTCAAGACGATTTCAATTCGTTTTAATTCAATTCAATTTAATTCAATTAAATTTAATTCAATTTGAATTCATTTCTATTTTATTCGAATTCAAATTCACTTTCTATTCAATTCAAATTGATTCAATAAAATTTCTATTTTAATTTTTATCTAATTCAATTTGAATTTCATTTCAAAATATCAGATTTTGAAATCACTTCTCAATATTCATTGTAAAACGAATAAAATCGATATAAATATCGTTCACGTCAAAATAGCGCATCTCTAATCCACACGGCTTTATGTTTTTCAAAAACTTCTTTATTCTATTCAACTAATGAATATTTATTCTATTCAACACATGAATCTATATTTCTTTCAGCACACGACTATTTTTGTTATGTAAAATATTTTATAAAACTATGGTATCTATCGTTTGATTTTAATTAGACTCCATCGCAAAGTAGTTCTAATTTTAAATATGATAAAGATGTGAATTTTATTATTAAAATATTTTACTCAACACATAAATATTTTACTCAACACAGGAACATCGTCAACACATGACTATTTTTATATTCAACACATGAATCTATATTTTATAATATTCATTATTTTACCGATTGGAATGAGGCCCAATCAATTACCATATAACGTCAATTATATGGATCCCATACAACACATGTATATAATAGCAACGATAAACCATCAACCATCATCCAAAGTGCACAACACAACTGTATAAGCATCAAATAAAAATAATCGACGCTTACACAGCCTGTCGACCAATCGATCGACATACAATTAAATAATTGGGATTAGTGTACTCAAATATCATCCCAACACCCGTGCGGGGTTTCAAATCAACAAACACAGATTTTTATTTGTACAGTAGGGCGATGTGTAAAATTTATCGTCCCAATCAATATCAGTCAAATCAGTGTATATAAACAAATCGGCTGATTTGTTTATAAATATTCATTTATTCACTTTCATGTTAAAAATTATATTTTTAACGATAATTAATTTATTTCAACACATGACTAATCTCAACACATGAATCTCTTTATCTATTTCACATCAATTTCACAAACAAATTTTCACAACATATCAATCAAACAAACAAGCCATCCATGGTCTGTGGATGACGGGTGTCGGGTGCTACTAAGCACCGTCTGCATCCTAGTATATATATATATATATATATATATATATATATCTAGAAAAAGGAATTTAGAGTGAGAAGTTCTCACCAAAGCTATCCCAACTCCACGACACTTCTATGTAGGAAATCTTCGTCGTTCTCGCCTTTTGTCACTTTCGTTGCCCGTAGCCACTACATATATAAAAATCGAATTTTCACTTCGCTATTCAATATAGAAAAATCGAATTTTTACTTTGCTATTCAATATAGAAAAATCGAATTTTTACTTCGCTATTTAATATAGAAAAATCAAATTTTTACTTCGCTACTATATAGATAAATCGAATTTTTACTTCGCTATTCAATATAGAAAAATCGAATTTTTACTTCGCTATTCAATATAGAAAAATCGAATTTTTACTTCGCTACTATATAGATAAATCGAATTTTTACTTCGCTACTATATAGATAAAAATTCCATTTTTACACGCTATTCTCTATATAAAGATTTCGCCTTTTTCCATTTCAAAAATCTAATCTTTTCTATTTTAAAAATCTAATCTTTTCTATTTTAAAAATCTAATCTTTTCTAGTCTTTCATATTATAAAAATCCCACCTTTTTATTTTAACTCCTATCATATAACAAAAAATTGATTTGTATTTAAATTAATGACTTTCACACAAGAAAACTGATTTGAAAACATTAAATAAAAATAAATAGAAGAACTTACAGAAGGTGGAGAAGAAGGCGGGGTGGCGCTGCGTCTAGGTGGCAGGAGGGGTTCGGCGAGGGTGGTCAGGTGGCGGTGGAGGTCGGTGCAGGCAGTTGCGGTGGCTGCGTCGTTGGGATGAGGGGGTTTTGAGCTGGGGTTTTCACAGGAAGGAGGAGAGAGAGATGGAGGAGGAGAAGGGGAGCGGGGAAGGAAGAAGCGGCGGTGGCACATCTGGGGAGCGGCGGCGCGTTGATCGGCGAGGGTGGTGGAACGATTTGTTTTTTTTCTTTTTCAATTTCTGTTGAATCGAATGTGAACGGGGGGGCCAGAGGGGAAGATAAAGGTAGGAGGGAGGTTTTATTTTATTTTATTATATTTATTATTTTAATTTCAAAAAGTTGACTTTTACATACGACCTCTAAACGAGGCCCACCGCCTGTCGTCCATAGCGTTTCACCCCCATTCCGAACACAATGGGATATGTACTATAAGCTGATTCGAAGGTTTCAATCAGTTTCCGTTAAAATCAACATATAACTCTATATATTGAATTTGAACGCGCATTTCAATTCACCGGGGTCACATACTAACTAGAAAAATTCCAGAAAAATATTTTCCAGCTTCGTATTGACGATACGGTCCTAACAAAACTAGTTTCGTCGAATTCTAAGACCGTATGAAAAATGGCCAATTTCCAGTCGATTAAAATCAACTGAAACTGGTCAAACGTGTTTTCCTTTGCCACGCTCACATATTGATTCGAAAAATTATGAAATTTGGAATCTAGCAATAACTAGACATCCCGGATCCAACAAAAGTGGTTTCGTTGAAATCCGAGGTCGTTTGCAAAATTTCTATTTTTAAGGGCCTGAATTCCATAGCGACTATTCAGAATTTTCAACTGGACATATCTTTTGATTCCCGTTATGAAATCTTGATTTTTCGGATTCGTTGGAAAGATATTATCGATTAGATCCTAATTTTTTTGGTTTCACTAAAATCCGAATTGTTTTGCACCCGGTATGTTCAATTGAAGTTTGAAATCGAATTATCGAACTACCGCGCCATTTTCAATTCTATTTATAATTTTATATATATAATTATTATATTCTAACGACGACGCGTATAAATATATACGTTCGAATTATATTCAAAATAAATTTCTCGTCGATATTATTTAAAATAATCTATTTAAAATATTCAAAATTCGCTAAAATTGCCAAAATAAAAATTTTAAACTGGCCCAGAATTTCCGGGTTATTACAATATGAAATTTTAACCATGGACAACAGAACACACCACAAGCGACAATCAACAATTTATACAACACAGAACATTTCAGATCTGAACTAATATCACAATACAATCATTTTAAAGCGAGAAAAATAATTAATAATTAATTAAATAATAAAAATTAGAGTTCTCACATTGGTTTGGCTGATTTTCAACTGTCTCAGTTTCAGCTGTGGTTGGTTCCATCGCGTAGATCTCGACCTTGTGATTCCAACACAATTTACGGTTCGAAAAACGGACCTCGTATGAGAGAGTTACGAATGTTTAAAGTTTTGGAATTTTAAATAATAAATTAAATAATTAACTAATTTCTTAATTAAGGTTTTACCCCTTAATCCTTCTTCTTTTCGTTTTTGGTCTGAACAAAACCGAACCCATCGTCGCTCCCTCCCTCTTCCAATCGCGCGCAACTCGAGGGTCTAGGACCCGATCAGACTCCGCCACGCCATTGACCTTGGAACCACCACCCTGCGCCCAGAGCCTCGCCCTGCTCGTCGCCTCCATGGTGGCGCGATTTGAACCTGAACGCCACCCCTTTGGGCGCTAATTTCTCATGACCTATTGAACGATTTTTGATCTTATCCGTATGGATTGAAAGGTCTTGAAAATCTCTTCGATTTGTATATGGTTTGTTGATTTTCATTGAGCGGATTGGAAAATATTGAGATTTGAATTTCAGAGATTTTCGGCCATCGAATTAGATGGTGGCGACTGAACTAGATATTAGGGTTTTGTTTTATTATTTAATAATATAATTTCTCGAAAAACGTGTTTTAAAGGTGGATTTTCGGACTGTCTCCAAATCAGGCCCAATTAGTGTCAAACTTAAGGTTTTGACGCCTTTTGAGCGCGATGGGCTATGCCCCATGGCCAATTCTGAAGTCTGTTGCGTGTTTTATTAAAATTGCTATATTAAATTAATAATTTAATTTCTACCGTACATTTAAATACACCGAGGCCACATACGGACTCCGAAAATTCCAGAAAAAATATTTCTAGCTTTATATTGACGATACGGTTCCAACGAGACTAATTTCATCGAATTCTGAGACCGTTTGAAAAATGGCTATTTTTTAGTCGATTAAATTTGACTGAAACTGGCAAGACACATTTTCTTTTGCCATGCTCACGTATTGATTCGAAAAATTCTGGAAAATTAAACTTAACAATAATTTGACATTCCGGTTCCAACAAAAGTGGTTTCGTCAAAAACCGAGGTCATTTGCAAAATGGCTATTTTTAAGGCTAATATATTTAATTAAAAATATATAAATTCTACAGCGACTTTTCTAAATTTTAAAATGGACATAACTTACAATTTTTAAAGTGAAATTTCAATTTTTCAAATTCGTTAGAAAGATATTCTTAAACAGATTTAAATAATTTTGGTTTCACTAAAATCTGATTTATTTTGAATCTTGTACATCCAGTTAAAGTTTGAAATCGAATTTTTGAACTGCCGTGCCATTTCAAACTCCTTTTATAATTAAATTAAATTCATTTGTTATTATTTAAAATAAATTACTTTAAATTTCAAAAATCCATTAAAATAACTTAAAATAAAATTTTAAATTGGCCCCAAAATTCAGGATTGTTACAGATATATGTAGTGTTACTTGTAGAAAGTATAATTTATCCATTCAACAAAATTTTTGTTTTAATCCCCTCCTCTTAGCAAACCCATATGTTAGACAGGTGGTTGAGATTATGCAGCTTAAAGACACTTGTTAGATAGTGTCATTATATTTATGAGTGTTTATAACTATTATATTTTATTCCCATTCGCTGTGAGATATCTATTATGAGCTCTAATACATTTATCTTTGACTTTCTGTAGGATACCAGATGAACTAGCTCGGGTGTCGATAGATTCAAATTTTTGAGAAAAAACCGGTTTTTCGAAATTTGGGGTATTACAGTACCATCCAGAATTACTAACACCGGTGCACTGGTAAGGGCTTCCTTAAGCATCTCAATGGAATCCTCTCAATCATTGTCGCAAAAAAATTCTAGATTCTTCTTGGTGAGATGGGTTAGTGGTACGGTGATATTCGCGAAATCCTCAATAAACTTATGATAGTAACCCGCTAAACCAAAAAGCTTTTGACCTCGTCAACATTCTTGGGGTTTTTTCAAATCTTGCACCTCTATCACCTTGGTAAAATCTACATTGAAACGCTCTCTAGATATTATATGCACCCAAGAAATATACTTCTTCCTTTAAAAATCACACTCCGAGATTTTAGCTTTTGGCCCATGCACCCATAGAGTATGGAGAACCTCCTCTAAGTTCATGGCATGCTCCCCCTCACTCTTCGAGAAAACTAGAATGTTGTCAACAAAAACTACAACAAATTTATTTACAACATCTCGGAAAACTCAACTCATTATGTCTACGAAGTACTCCGATCATTGGTTATCCCAAAGGGCATAACCAACCACTCAAAGAATCCATCTAACATTCAAAATGTCATATTATCTATGTCTTCCTCCGCTACCCTAAGCTGATGAAAACTAGTAGCCAAATCCAACTGAGAAAATACCATAACACCTACCAGCTGGTGAAAGAAATCGTATATTCGAGAGAGTGGGTAGAGATTCTTCTTCGTGATACTATTTACTCGATAATCAACACAAAGTCTCAGGGAACCATCTGTCTTTGTAGCAAAGACGACCGGTGCCCCCACTTAGAAAGATATTTTACTCAACACAGTCTCAGGGAACCATAGCACCTACCAGCTGTTGAACTCTTTCCTTTCCCTCAGAGCTATGTGTCTCATAGATAACACCATTTGTTTGGCATTGTCAGAAAGATAAATCCAAAAATCGTTCTCTCTCTTAGGGGCGGCCCTCTTAACTCCTCGAATACGTCAGGGAAATCTCGAACCATAGGAAATAAATAAATCTTGTCTAGGTATACATCAAGAAAATACAAGTAACTCAACATGACAGACCCACTTGGGTCGTAAGAAATGTCAAGGGTTCGTCCACTGCTTGTTCCTATCTTAACAGCCCTCCTCTAGCAATCTAAAATAGCCTCATAAGTGGCTAACCAATACATTCCCAAAATTATCCCATAACTCAAACATCACAAAACGTATGCCTTACAGTCAAATTCTACCCTAGAATCATAAATTTCAAACCCTAACATATCATAGAAAATGCGTCGATCCATTTATAGGGTTTGAGACAATTATATGATCCGCGTCTAGGGAAATATCTAAGTGTAAACAATCTGTTAGTGAACTGGAAATGAAGGAGTGTGACCCTTCTTAATCAAACCGTGTTTGGATAGAAAAATCAAAAATGGAAATCAGACCTTCTACGGTAACTTTTCTACCTCTATCCGGTCCGCTACTAAATGATGGAACTACATCCCAAACCAGAAACTGAGTTGATTGAGGGTCAGTCCTCTACACCACTTTTGCCCTTTAAGGGATGTCCTGCTATTACGCTATGGCTACTCGCATATGAAACACATTCCCTTCATTAACCATGTCTTATAATCTTTATCATAATGACCAAACATCCAACAATCATGGAACTTCATCTCTTTCCTAATTTGATCCTTTTGAGGTCCTCCGATTTTATTCTTGTTCTTCCATCAAGCCTTCTTAGAGTATGTCGCATATAGAGATTCCTTGACTTCTTCCTTGTATAACTCTGACATGAGATCCATCTCCTTTACAGGCAAAAACATAGCTCCCCATGGTACATGAGTAAGTGCCAACCATTGCAAGGGTTGGTCCAATACCTCGACGAATTCTAGTGCATACTTGTTTTGAGTATTGATAAATTCTAGACCAAATCTCGATAACATATTTAAGTGGTTGATATATTCCTTGACCATTGAATCTCTTTGTTTCAAATTGATAAATCTCTCCAACAATATACCCTCCTCTTGGGATAGAAAATTCCTTTCAAAACTCTTACGAAAACTGTCCCAGCATAAATCCCAATCCTAGGTATCAATCACCTCTTACCAATAATAAGCCTCTCTGTAACGTCCTGTATTTTATCACTTAAGTTTGAATATTTAATTTAGTTAAATATTGTATCCGTAATATAAATGGAATTTTATATTAATTAAAATTTGTGACGGCAAAGAATTTCGCTCGGTCCGAACCAGTCGCTAAACCGACCCAGACCGTTCGAAACGCCCTATCGTTTGAGAACACGACAAATCAGAATGCATACAAAAGAACATTTCATTGTATATTACAACAATGCATCAGATTACAAGAATATACAGAGTATAAATGAATATTACACAGAAATATCAGAGATTTAAATTACATTTAAATACATAGCAGCGGAAAATAATACAATACACAACTAGAATGAGATATACGGATACAAAGCTTTCCGGATATCGTTCCAGCTGTAAACCAGGATCCTGTGAATATAAATCTACAAAACCGAAACTACTAGCTGCCCGTGTCAAAATAAGGGCACCCAGAGTTTAGGTTAAAACAATAAACTCCAGGTCAGTCATGTGACTGGTGTGAGAACTAAAACAGTTAATCTTTATTTTTAAAGCTTTGTAAATCAAGGGACCACGCCGTATAGCACGGAACGGGTTTCCTCCCAAGAATACCAGTGCATAAAACAACAGCGCAATGCTAAATAAAGAAAAATGAAGCTGTTATAAGACCCAGGTCCCATCACACAATGCAACGCAGCCGAGGATAGGGTTTTCCCTTATAACAGCCAAAGAATGCTTGATACGTTTTAAAACAAATCTTTTGATACAACTATAAGTGCATAGTGTAGAAAACATCTTCAAATCATAAGTATCAATCATAGGCGGCATGAATGGCCCATAACACTATGTCGCCATATATAAGTTTACAATCAAAACCGCAATGTCGTATTGGAAGTTGGGTTATCATTTATGGTATGAACCGAGGCTAGGGGCAAGATCCTCTCCGAT
This sequence comes from Allium sativum, assembly GCA_030737875.1. Lineage (NCBI taxonomy): Eukaryota > Viridiplantae > Streptophyta > Magnoliopsida > Asparagales > Amaryllidaceae > Allium > Allium sativum. Next base: position 459,220,196 of record CM060909.1, read on the forward strand.
TCGAGACGCTCTAGTCCGCCCCTCAGGCAAGTACTCAGTCAAGCCTTTGGATCGTCAGGGCCGGTCCACCGATGTGGATTAAAATTCCTGAACACTGCGTTTCCCCGCCCTTTGGGGCGTAAGCCTGGCCCGTCAGCCGACCAGAAGCATCGGCCGAAACCGATATCACGAGGCGCCTCGCTTTTCAGCAAGTAATAATAAGTAACATCCACATGAGTCAAACTCGTCAGCCAGTTCAAGCACTGACGCCACTCCTAACTAGAAAGAAACGCATGTCCTCCCTGATGTCCGTCTCCCGTTTTTGATTCATACCGGGTGTGATACTCGCGAATCAACGTTACACAAAGCTACGCCACAAAGGCCGTGCTTCGATCATCAACCACAAGACTTTGCTTTTCAACAGAAGCCTTGATCATTTGCATCTTAGCATGCCACACAGGCAATTCACTCCATGCGATTGATATCCATCAATATATAACCCCTGAGCTCGTACGTCTCGGAGAAGGGCGTTAAGCAAGAGAATAAATTCTCCGCCGCCAAACAGATATATATTTAATAGAGATCAATCACACGGACTAAAATCCAATGTCAGACACACAGTCCATTTACAAGTCCGTTCTGGGTCTGAACGAAACCGGAGGCACCTAGTACCCCGCCTATCCATCGATCTCCAAGTACGTCTGGACGATCACTAACTGTTTCCATCTTCTTGGGTGTACAGCCCAATCAAGATCATCAGTAATTACCCAAACGACGTGAAGACCTCCGGTCTTCGACCACCGTCTTCATCTTCGACTTATCGTCGTATCAATTATTCAGAATGGGATAAACCCGGTCTTTCCGAATAACTCGCGTATATATTATAAAAGTGTTACACAAACACAACATACGCCTCATTCCAATTCATCAGTCACTAACCGTAAATTAATCAAGAGAATAACTTCCCAAATATTAACCCCGAAGGCCGAAACCAACATCAGATCAATATCCAGAAAACCATTCTGCTTGGCCAACCGACAGTTAGTTTCTAAATTTCACATTCATAGGGAAATGTTCCCATTAATTTTATCCAAGATAAATTCTTTGAATTTATTCTTTATTCTATTTTTGAATCTCAATTCAAACTAGTCGGGATTAGCGAACCTTACCGAAGTAATCATTTATTTTAATTTCCCCATCCCAACCTACTTATCCCATGAAGTAAAACTGGTAATACTTCATATCTAACACCACAGTGTTATCGGTAAATTCAATTACCATTTCACGTTCAAATCTAATTAAAGATTTAACTATCGCCTGGAGCAAAACTGGTGATACTCCATTTCGATTATTTCAATCTAATTAAAGATTCATTAAAACTCCACTTAGTTTTAATCTTTGACTGGGTTAAAGAACCAGTGTCATTTAAAAACACGGTTCACGATAAACCCAAAATCACATTCATTAATTATCGGGTTAAAGAACGAGTGTTGTTTAAAAACACTGTTCACGATAAACCCAAAAATCAATATCAATTCAATTTCCAATTAAATATCATTTAATTGGTACACTTCATTAAATCTAAAATAAAAAGATTTAATCTTTTCTCAACAGGGTTCAAGAACAGTGTTAGTGAAGACACCATTCACGACAAACCCAAATCACATTTGATATTCAATATAAGGCTCTGAATAGAAAATATATCGGCTTATATTCAATATCAAATTCTACGATTAACAAATGTCGTATTGGAAATAACGATATAAATATCTACATCTTTCAAATTTCCATAACAACATCTGTATAATCCCGAATTCCAACATCGAAATATACCGAAGACAATTTCGATTAAAATCCACTCCAATGCAATCATTGGAAATTTTGGTTATTTTCAAAACCCTTTTTTAATTCCATTTATTTATTTAAAAATAAATAGAATTATATTTCTAGTTCAAAACTAGTTCATTTCGATAAAAATCTATTTTTATCTTTTCAAATATGGAGTTTTTCATCCCAATTTTTCCCAAATCATTTCTTATGATTTTACACAAATTATTACTATTTTTAATAATTTTATCAAGGCCCGTACAGTCGATTTCCATCAACGGCCATCGAACTGCACTTACAGCGACCTTTTTCGAATTTGATTTGGACATAATTCCAAATCCAACCGTTAGATTTCAAATTTCTAATATTCGTTAGAAAGATCTTTTCGATACGAACCCAACGGTTCCGGTTTTAGGAGAATCCGACGGTCGGATCTCCCGCAATGTCCGTTTGAAATAAATGGTCGAAATTCACGAACTGCCGCGGCGCGGCGCGTTCTATTCAGGCCATTATATTATATATATAATATATATAATATATACTTCGTCGATTTCTATTTAAAACGAATTATAAATCGTTTTCAACTCATTTTCAAAACGGTTTCAACTTCATATTCAATTTCAAATCAAAATTGAATTCTTCTTTATAAATTCGTTTCAAAATTCATTTCTATTCAATTCAAATTTCAATTCAATTTGAATTCATTTCAATTTGTTTTCAATTCAATTTGAATTCGTTTCAATTCGCTTTCCATTCCATTCGAAATCGTTTTCAATTCAATTCATTTCGAAATCGTTTTCAATTCAATTCATTTCGAAATCGTTTTCAATTCAATTCATTTCGAAATCGTTTTCAATTCAATTCATTTCGAAATCGTTTTCAATTCAATTCATTTCGAAATCGTTTTCAATTCATTTCATTTCGAAATCGTTTTCAATTCAATTCATTTCGAAATCGTTTTCAATTCAATTCATTTCGAAATCGTTTTCAATTCATTTCATTTCGAAATCGTTTTCAATTCATTTCATTTCGAAATCGTTTTCAATTCAATTCATTTCGAAATCGTTTTCAATTCATTTCATTTCGAAATCGTTTTCAATTCAATTCATTTCGAAATCGTTTTCAATTCAATTCATTTCGAAATCGTTTAAAATCGATAAAAATATCGTTCACGTCAAAATGGCGTCAAACTAATCAACACGACTTCATAAATTTCTATTTTCAAATATTCTATTTCAAATATTTCTATTTCAAATATTTCCATTTCTAAACTGGAATGAGGCCCAATCAATTACCATATAAAATTAATTATATGGATTTTCACACAACACATGTATATAATAGCATTGAAAAATGATCAACCATCAACCAAAGTGCACTACACTGTATAAGCATCAAATATAGATATCTAACGCTTATAACAGCCTGTCAATCGATCGATCGACATATTTAATCAATTAGGATGAGTGAACTTCAAATTTCATCCCAACACCCGTGTGGGGTTTTCAAACAATCAAACACAGATTTTAGTTGTGCAGTTGGGCGATGTGTAAAATTTATCGTCCCAATCAATGTCAGTCAAATCAGTGTATATAAACAAACCGTCCGGTTTGTAAATGAATATTTTATTTTGTTCACTTCACTATTTTCATATTCACGTTAAAAATTATATTTTTAACGATAAAACATTTTATTTCAACCTATGAATTTCTATTCAATTCATTTATTCAATAAAATGATATTTTTATTTTTCTAACATATTTTAGAAAATTTCGGCGGCATAACGGCACGATACTAGGAACGGGACAAGGCCTAGCCTAATCCCCGGTCTAGTGAAGGCCCACGCCATTCACACATCAATCATATCAATTTTATTATGCAAACCACAAAATTTGGAATAAGAGTCTAACCTAGCCTTACTCCTTCGCCTTATAACGGCGCACGTCTAATCCTAACCAATTTATCGATTCGATTTTTCACACCACAAACCACATTCAAACTAATATCACAATCAATAACCAAACAGCCAAACAAACAAGTCCATGGTCTGTGGACGATTGTGTCGGGTGCTACTAAACACCGTCTGCATCCTAGTATATATATATATATATAACTAGAAAAGAAATTGAAAGGTGAGAAATTCTCACTTATAGCTATCCTAGCTCCACGGCTCTTCATTTGCAGAAGTCTTCGTCGTTTCGCCTTCTTGTCACCTTCGTTGCCCGCTTTCACTACATATGTAAAAATCGAATTTTTACTTCGCTATTCAATATATAAAAATCGTATTTTTATTTCGAAGTTCAACATATAAAAATCCTATTTTTATTACGAAGTTCAATATATAAAAATCATATTTTTATTTCGAAGTTCACTATATAAAAATCCTATTTTTATTACGAAGTTCAATATATAAAAATCATATTTTTATTTCGAAGTTCACTATATAAAAATCCTATTTTTATTACGAAGTTCAATATATAAAAATCATATTTTTATTTCGAAGTTCACTATATAAAAATCCTATTTTTATTTACATTAGAAATCAAGTCTTTTTCTATGAACTAGAAATCAAATTTTTCTATAAGTTTTTATTAGCAAATCATATATTTTTATAACATAAAAAAGATCTAATCTTTTCATGTGTTCAAAAATCCAATCTTTCTCAGTTTTAAACCAAACAAAAATCAGTTTTTCACATAACCAAAAATCAGTTTTTTTCTTTTTCTAAAATCAGTTTTTTTTCTTTTTATAAAATCAGTTTTTTTCTTTTTATAAAATCAGTTTTTATGCTTTATATAATTCAGTTTTTATGCTTTATATAATTCAGTTTTAAATCTTTTTTTTTTTAACAGAATTAAACCCTTAATTAAAATAAATCAGTTTCTTTTTAAAATCAAAATCAGTTTCTAAATCTAAAATCGAAATTAAAAATAAAAATAAAGAAAAAAATAAAATAAAGAAAAAAACTTACTGTATTCGAAGAAAAAAAAAGGGGGGCATCGACTTCGTCGGCGGCAGCTTCTAGGGGGGGGGGGGACATCGACTTCGTCGGCGGCAGGAGGAGGCGGAGGGTTGGGGCGGCCTTCAGTTCGTCGGCGGTCATCTAGAGGATGCGGGGTTTGGCTCGATATAGTAGAGGACGGGGAGGAGAACGGGGTCAGGGGGGAGCGTCGTTGGCTGGGGGCGTGACAGGGTTCGGAGGGGGTTCGGAGGTTGGCGCGGAGGTGGGTGATTGCCAGGAGGCGGCGATGGAGCGGGTTGATTTGGGGATGGGTCTGGGTATCGGGGTCAACGGGTGGGCTTTTGCTTTTTTTTTTTTTTTTTTTAATCTCGTTTCTGAAATGATACAGGGGGGGCCAGAGAGGATGTAGGAGAAGGGATTATTATTATTTTTTTATTTAATTAATTTAATTTTCCACCCAAAAAGCAACTTTTATTTTCGACCTCGAAACGGGGCTCACCGCCTGTCGTCCATAGCGTTTTACCCCCATTCCGAACACAATGGGATATGTATCGCAAGCCGATTCGACTGTTTCGATCAGTTTCCGTCTAATTTACATTTAAATCACTATATTGAATTTTAAACGTACATTTCAAATTACCGGGGTCACATACGAACTTTAAAAATTCCGGAAAAATATTTTCTAGCTTCGTATTGACGATACGGTCCTAACAAAACTAGTTTCGTCGAATTCTGAGACCGTTGGAAAAATGGCCAATTTCCAGTCGATTAAAATCAACTGAAACTGGTCAAACGCGTTTTCCTTTGCCACGCTCACATTTTGATTCGAAAAATTATGGAATTTGGAACCTAGCAATAACTTGACACCACGGACCCAACAAAACTGGTTTCGTCGAAATCCGAGGTCATTTGCAAAATGTCCATTTTTAAGGGCCTTATATATATAAAAATATATATAAATTCCACAGCGACTATTTCTAATTTTAAACTGGACATATCTTATCATTTCTAAGATGAAATCTCAGTTTGTTAACTTCGTTACAAAGACATAGTTATACAGATTCAAATATTTCTTGTTTCGTTCAATTCTGACTTATATTGAATTCTGTATATTCATTTGAAATTAGAAATCGAATTTTCGAACTACCGCGCCATTTTCAATTCTATTTATAATTATATATAAATATTTATATTCTAACGACGACGCGTATAAATATATACGTTCGCATTCTATTCAAAATAAATTTCACGTCGATATTATTTAAAATAATTCATTTTAAATAATCAAAATTCGCTATAATTGCCAAAATAAAAATTTTAAACTGGCCCAGAATTTGCGGGTTGTTACAATCTCCCCCACTTAAAACTTTTCGTCCCCGAAAAGGAACAAAGTCGAAAGTGGTTTGATTAATCAACTCTACGATCGATCAGGCTTCCATTCTCCAACTCTTTAGTTTCTGAGAATTTTCAAAATTTCAAAAATTTGGCTAACACCCTAAATTTTTGAAAAATTTCGCCATAACCTCCCCTGCACCGGGAGCATCGGGGAATTTCAAATAGCTTCCCCGGTCCTTCAGATCTCAAAAAGAAAAAGAAAAAGCCAAGCGGCTAGCCAATAGGCTCACAAAATCATCATCACCCAAACAAAACAGTAAATTATGTAGTAAACATGTACCTATTTGTCGGGCAAACAAATTTTATTCTCTGGCTCTAGCCTCCTTGCTATGACCTGCTCAATATAAGTATATGTATATGCAAGCAAATGCGACCAATTTTCAATATAATCCAATATTTGATTCAATTAGGCTAAATGGTTCAAAATTAGCAAACAAATGAACAAACAACACAAACATCAATCAATTAGTGAATTTAACGTTTCAAATTCATAATTTTGATATATATACTGAAAATCTTGTTTTTGATGCCAATTCACAACAAAGTGTTCTAGCTATATAAGATTTGGTTCTCACACCAGTCTAATGGAAATATATAGATATCACACTTTCGTTACTCGAAAATAAATGCTGGTGATGGTATACTTCATCATCAGGACCATGTCCGGGCGACTAGAGTGCGACTCTATATCTATCCAATATATTAAAACTTCGAATACACGCGGATCAGACGTATACGCAAAATCTATATATACTGGATTGTCCACATCAATATAAATAAATAATCAAATACGAATAATTGATTTTTAATTTTCAAAACAAAAATTGTTTTCATTTGAAAAATATACTCTTCACACTCGTTCTAGGATACTACTGATCCTATCTCTAACGAGTCATTCTCATTGGATATTGCTAATCCAATATCTGATGAATTCTTTCATATGGTTCTAATGTGTCTTGTTCTCTAGCTTTGTAAACCAAAGCTCTGATACCAACTGTGACGGCAAAGAATTTCGCTTGGTCCGAACCAGTCGCTAAACCGACCCAGACCGTTCGAAACGCCCTATCGTTTGAGAACACGACAAATCAGAATGCATACAAAAGAACATTTCATTGTATATTACAACAATGCATCAGATTACAAGAATATACAGAGTATAAATGAATATTACACAGAAATATCAGAGATTTAAATTACATTTAAATACATAGCAGCGGAAAATAATACAATACACAACTAGAATGAGATATACGGATACAAAGCTTTCCGGATATCGTTCCAGCTGTAAACCAGGATCCTGTGAATATAAATCTGCAAAACCGAAACTACTAGCTGCCCGTGTCAAAATAAGGGCACCCAGAGTTTAGGTTAAAACAATAAACTCCAGGTCAGTCATGTGACTGGTGTGAGAACTAAAACAGTTAATCTTTATTTTTAAAGCTTTGTAAATCAAGGGACCACGCCATATAGCACGGAACGGGATTCCTCCCAAGAATACCAGTGCATAAAACAACAGCGCAATGCTAAATAAAGAAAAATGAAGCTGTTATAAGACCCAGGTCCCATCACACAATGCAACGCAGCCGAGGATAGGGTTTTCCCTTATAACAGTCAAAGAATGCTTGATACGTTTTAAAACAAATCTTTTGATACAACTATAAGTGCATAGTGTAGAAAACATCTTCAAATCATAAGTATCAATCATAGGCGGCATGAATGGCCCATAACACTATGTCGCCATATATAAGTTTACAATCAAAACCGCAATGTCGTATTGGAAGTTGGGTTATCATTTATGGTATGAACCGAGGCTAGGGGCAAGATCCTCTCCGATTCGAGACGCTCTAGTCCGCCCCTCAGGCAAGTACTCAGTCAAGCCTTTGGATCGTCAGGGCCGGTCCACCGATGTGGATTAAAATTCCTGAACACTGCGTTTCCCCGCCCTTTGGGGCGTAAGCCTGGCCCGTCAGCCGACCAGAAGCATCGGCCGAAACCGATATCACGAGGCGCCTCGCTTTTCAGCAAGTAATAATAAGTAACATCCACATGAGTCAAACTCGTCAGCCAGTTCAAGCACTGACGCCACTCCTAACTAGAAAGAAACGCATGTCCTCCCTGATGTCCGTCTCCCGTTTTTGATTCATACCGGGTGTGATACTCGCGAATCAACGTTACACAAAGCTACGCCACAAAGGCCGTGCTTCGATCATCAACCACAAGACTTTGCTTTTCAACAGAAGCCTTGATCATTTGCATCTTAGCATGCCACACAGGCAATTCACTCCATGCGATTGATATCCATCAATATATAACCCCTGAGCTCGTACGTCTCGGAGAAGGGCGTTAAGCAAGAGAATAAATTCTCCGCCGCCAAACAGATATATATTTAATAGAGATCAATCACACGGACTAAAATCCAATGTCAGACACACAGTCCATTTACAAGTCCGTTCTGGGTCTGAACGAAACCGGAGGCACCTAGTACCCCGCCTATCCATCGATCTCCAAGTACGTCTGGACGATCACTAACTGTTTCCATCTTCTTGGGTGTACAGCCCAATCAAGATCATCAGTAATTACCCAAACGACGTGAAGACCTCCGGTCTTCGACCACCGTCTTCATCTTCGACTTATCGTCGTATCAATTATTCAGAATGGGATAAACCCGGTCTTTCCGAATAACTCGCGTATATATTATAAAAGTGTTACACAAACACAACATACGCCTCATTCCAATTCATCAGTCACTAACCGTAAATTAATCAAGAGAATAACTTCCCAAATATTAACCCCGAAGGCCGAAACCAACATCAGATCAATATCCAGAAAACCATTCTGCTTGGCCAACCGACAGTTAGTTTCTAAATTTCACATTCATAGGGAAATGTTCCCATTAATTTTATCCAAGATAAATTCTTTGAATTTATTCTTTATTCTATTTTTGAATCTCAATTCAAACTAGTCGGGATTAGCGAACCTTACCGAAGTAATCATTTATTTTAATTTCCCCATCCCAACCTACTTATCCCATGAAGTAAAACTGGTAATACTTCATATCTAACACCACAGTGTTATCGGTAAATTCAATTACCATTTCACGTTCAAATCTAATTAAAGATTTAACTATCGCCTGGAGCAAAACTGGTGATACTCCATTTCGATTATTTCAATCTAATTAAAGATTCATTAAAACTCCACTTAGTTTTAATCTTTGACTGGGTTAAAGAACCAGTGTCATTTAAAAACACGGTTCACGATAAACCCAAAATCACATTCATTAATTATCGGGTTAAAGAACGAGTGTTGTTTAAAAACACTGTTCACGATAAACCCAAAAATCAATATCAATTCAATTTCCAATTAAATATCATTTAATTGGTACACTTCATTAAATCTAAAATAAAAAGATTTAATCTTTTCTCAACAGGGTTCAAGAACAGTGTTAGTGAAGACACCATTCACGACAAACCCAAATCACATTTGATATTCAATATAAGGCTCTGAATAGAAAATATATCGGCTTATATTCAATATCAAATTCTACGATTAACAAATGTCGTATTGGAAATAACGATATAAATATCTACATCTTTCAAATTTCCATAACAACATCTGTATAATCCCGAATTCCAACATCGAAATATACCGAAGACAATTTCGATTCAAATCCACTCCAATGCAATCATTGGAAATTTTGGTTATTTTCAAAACCCTTTTTTAATTCCATTTATTTATTTAAAAATAAATAGAATTATATTTCTAGTTCAAAACTAGTTCATTTCGATAAAAATCTATTTTTATCTTTTCAAATATGGAGTTTTTCATCCCAATTTTTCCCAAATCATTTCTTATGATTTTACACAAATTATTACTATTTTTAATAATTTTATCAAGGCCCGTACAGTCGATTTCCATCAACGGCCATCGAACTGCACTTACAGCGACCTTTTTCGAATTTGATTTGGACATAATTCCAAATCCAACCGTTAGATTTCAAATTTCTAATATTCGTTAGAAAGCTCTTTTCGATACGAACCCAACGGTTCCGGTTTTAGGAGAATCCGACGGTCGGATCTCCCGCAATGTCCGTTTGAAATAAATGGTCGAAATTCACGAACTGCCGCGGCGCGGCGCGTTCTATTCAGGCCATTATATTATATATATAATATATATAATATATACTTCGTCGATTTCTATTTAAAACGAATTATAAATCGTTTTCAACTCATTTTCAAAACGGTTTCAACTTCATATTCAATTTCAAATCAAAATTGAATTCTTCTTTATAAATTCGTTTCAAAATTCATTTCTATTCAATTCAAATTTCAATTCAATTTGAATTCATTTCAATTTGTTTTCAATTCAATTTGAATTCGTTTCAATTCGCTTTCCATTCCATTCGAAATCGTTTTCAATTCAATTCATTTCGAAATCGTTTTCAATTCAATTCATTTCGAAATCGTTTTCAATTCAATTCATTTCGAAATCGTTTTCAATTCAATTCATTTCGAAATCGTTTTCAATTCAATTCATTTCGAAATCGTTTTCAATTCAATTCATTTCGAAATCGTTTTCAATTCAATTCATTTCGAAATCGTTTTCAATTCATTTCATTTCGAAATCGTTTTCAATTCATTTCATTTCGAAATCGTTTTCAATTCAATTCATTTCGAAATCGTTTTCAATTCATTTCATTTCGAAATCGTTTTCAATTCAATTCATTTCGAAATCGTTTTCAATTCAATTCATTTCGAAATCGTTTAAAATCGATAAAAATATCGTTCACGTCAAAATGGCGTCAAACTAATCAACACGACTTCATAAATTTCTATTTTCAAATATTCTATTTCAAATATTTCCATTTCTAAACTGGAATGAGGCCCAATCAATTACCATATAAAATTAATTATTTGGATTTTCACACAACACATGTATATAATAGCATTGAAAAATGATCAACCATCAACCAAAGTGCACTACACTGTATAAGCATCAAATATAGATATCTAACGCTTATAACAGCCTGTCAATCGATCGATCGACATATTTAATCAATTAGGATGAGTGAACTTCAAATTTCATCCCAACACCCGTGTGGGGTTTTCAAACAATCAAACACAGATTTTAGTTGTGCAGTTGGGCGATGTGTAAAATTTATCGTCCCAATCAATGTCAGTCAAATCAGTGTATATAAACAAACCGTCCGGTTTGTAAATGAATATTTTATTTTGTTCACTTCACTATTTTCATATTCACGTTAAAAATTATATTTTTAACGATAAAACATTTTATTTCAACCTATGAATTTCTATTCAATTCATTTATTCAATAAAATGATATTTTTATTTTTCTAACATATTTTAGAAAATTTCGGCGGCATAACGGCACGATACTAGGAACGGGACAAGGCCTAGCCTAATCCCCGGTCTAGTGAAGGCCCACGCCATTCACACATCAATCATATCAATTTTATTATGCAAACCACAAAATTTGGAGTAAGAGTCTAACCTAGCCTTACTCCTTCGCCTTATAACGGCGCACGTCTAATCCTAACCAATTTATCGATTCGATTTTTCACACCACAAACCACATTCAAACTAATATCACAATCAATAACCAAACAGCCAAACAAACAAGTCCATGGTCTGTGGACGATTGTGTCGGGTGCTACTAAACACCGTCTGCATCCTAGTATATATATATATATAACTAGAAAAGAAATTGAAAGGTGAGAAATTCTCACTTATAGCTATCCTAGCTCCACGGCTCTTCATTTGCAGAAGTCTTCGTCGTTTCGCCTTCTTGTCACCTTCGTTGCCCGCTTTCACTACATATGTAAAAATCGAATTTTTACTTCCCTATTCAATATATAAAAATCGTATTTTTATTTCGAAGTTCAACATATAAAAATCCTATTTTTATTACGAAGTTCAATATATAAAAATCATATTTTTATTTCGAAGTTCACTATATAAAAATCCTATTTTTATTACGAAGTTCAATATATAAAAATCATATTTTTATTTCGAAGTTCACTATATAAAAATCCTATTTTTATTACGAAGTTCAATATATAAAAATCATATTTTTATTTCGAAGTTCAATATATAAAAATCCTATTTTTATTTACATTAGAAATCAAGTCTTTTTCTATGAACTAGAAATCAAATTTTTCTATAAGTTTTTATTAGCAAATCATATATTTTTATAACATAAAAAAGATCTAATCTTTTCATGTGTTCAAAAATCCAATCTTTCTCAGTTTTAAACCAAACAAAAATCAGTTTTTCACATAACCAAAAATCAGTTTTTTTCTTTTTCTAAAATCAGTTTTTTTTCTTTTTATAAAATCAGTTTTTTTCTTTTTATAAAATCAGTTTTTATGCTTTATATAATTCAGTTTTTATGCTCTGAATTATGCTTTATATAATTCAGTTTTTATGCTTTATATAATTCAGTTTTAAATCTTTTTTTTTTAACAGAATTAAACCCTTAATTAAAATAAATCAGTTTCTTTTTAAAATCAAAATCAGTTTCTAAATCTAAAATCGAAATCAGTTTCTAAATCTAAAATCGAAATTAAAAATAAAAATAAAAAAAAAATAAAATAAAGAAAAAAAACTTACTGTATTCGAAGAAAAAAAAAGGGGGGCATCGACTTCGTCGGCGGCAGCTTCTAGGGGGGGGGACATCGACTTCGTCGGCGGCAGGAGGAGGCGGAGGTTTGGGGCGGCCTTCAGTTCGTCGGCGGTCATCTAGAGGATGCGGGGTTTGGCTCGATATAGTAGAGGACGGGGAGGAGAACGGGGTCAGGGGGGAGCGTCGTTGGCTGGGGGCGTGACAGGGTTCGGAGGGGGTTCGGAGGTTGGCGCGGAGGTGGGTGATTGCCAGGAGGCGGCGATGGAGCGGGTTGATTTGGGGATGGGTCTGGGTATCGGGGTCAACGGGTGGGCTTTTGCTTTTTTTTTTTTTTTTTAATCTCGTTTCTGAAATGATACAGGGGGGGGGGGGCAGAGAGGATGTAGGAGAAGGGATTATTATTATTTTTTTATTTAATTAATTTAATTTTCCACCCAAAAAGCAACTTTTATTTTCGACCTCGAAACGGGGCTCACCGCCTGTCGTCCATAGCGTTTTACCCCCATTCCGAACACAATGGGATATGTATCGCAAGCCGATTCGACTGTTTCGATCAGTTTCCGTCTAATTTACATTTAAATCACTATATTGAATTTTAAACGTACATTTCAAATTACCGGGGTCACATACGAACTTTAAAAATTCCGGAAAAATATTTTCTAGCTTCGTATTGACGATACGGTCCTAACAAAACTAGTTTCGTCGAATTCTGAGACCGTTGGAAAAATGGCCAATTTCCAGTCGATTAAAATCAACTGAAACTGGTCAAACGCGTTTTCCTTTGCCACGCTCACATTTTGATTCGAAAAATTATGGAATTTGGAACCTAGCAATAACTTGACACCACGGACCCAACAAAACTGGTTTCGTCGAAATCCGAGGTCATTTGCAAAATGTCCATTTTTAAGGGCCTTATATATATAAAAATATATATAAATTCCACAGCGACTATTTCTAATTTTAAACTGGACATATCTTATCATTTCTAAGATGAAATCTCAGTTTGTTAACTTCGTTACAAAGACATAGTTATACAGATTCAAATATTTCTTGTTTCGTTCAATTCTGACTTATATTGAATTCTGTATATTCATTTGAAATTAGAAATCGAATTTTCGAACTACCGCGCCATTTTCAATTCTATTTATAATTATATATAAATATTTATATTCTAACGACGACGCGTATAAATATATACGTTCGCATTCTATTCAAAATAAATTTCACGTCGATATTATTTAAAATAATTCATTTTAAATAATCAAAATTCGCTATAATTGCCAAAATAAAAATTTTAAACTGGCCCAGAATTTGCGGGTTGTTACAAAATTGGAGTTTAAAATGTATAAATATATATTAAATCGAATTTGAGGTTAAATCATTAATTTAATTTAATATCTTCTTTATATGGTCGAATTAAACGATGGAAACCATTCCAGTATGTTCAGAATAGTGGTATAATCTTAGGAATGTCTTTTGTTGCATTCTAATAGGGGTCGATAATGCAGGATATTTTAATTGAATACACCGTATAAAATAAAATAAAATAAAATAAACATAAAAAAATATAGGGGATGACTTTTTAACTAGCACAGACTATTCTGTAAGCTATATTCCCATCTTCTCTTTTCAATTTCACATCAAAGCCATTCCTTCTCCATGAAGCTTCACAACAACGTACACTAGAGCCATGCCAATTCTAACTCCTACTGAAAGACTTCGTCCTTACCTTCTTTTTTTGCTTCTATAAATTGATTAGCGCGTTAATCATTTTTTCCATCCTAAAAACCAGCGAAAAACCAATATCTAATCCTCAATGTTAATTTCTTTTTCCAGTCGCAGTCAATTGAAACCAATTCAATTTCTTTCCATTCCTCATTCCAGAAAATAGCGTAACCCAAATCCATTGATTCACAAAATAAAATAATAAGGGAAATCGAGATTAAAGGCAGAAAATTGCGATTTAAAATCAATTGAAGGCCACACATTCATCTGAATTCGACGATGTTGTAGACTTTCATGAATGGGGCGAAACGATGGAATAAGTCCGGTAAATGAATTGCGGCTTCAAAAGTGAAACTAGGGTGAAGTTCGAGGATGGTCTGGGTTGAACTGGAGATCGAATTGAGGTATGCGAGTTGCTGGAGGGAACTCTATAATTTTAGGGGAGATTTGGGGTTCGATGTTGAGTAGCGACTATCGTGGTTTTGCGGATCGAAGAAGAAGAATTCGACGTTGAGGGAGGAGCGCGATTGAATGAGAGATTGATGTCAGTAGAGGCTAACGAATGTGAACGCGAACTGGAGATTCTACGTTGTGCTGAAAATGGGTAAAGTCAAATCTGTTTGTGGAGAATTCAACAGCTTTGTTGGAAGGTACGGTTGTTTACATTTGAAGAGGAGAACCACAGTTTAATGAAGAAGCCGACGCTGGGTTGAAACGATGGTAATTGAGGCGTTAGGGGTCTGTAAATTTCGAGTTGACAGTGGATGGGGAGTGTGGATTCGGTAGTAATATGATGGAGGATTTCGAATCTTATGTGTTCTAAAAATGTGGTTGCAAGATCTTGTCTAGTGAGGGATGAATGTGATCTGGGGTTGAACATAGTTGAACTGGATGTGATGACCGAGGAATTCAACGTTGGAGTTAAAAAGTCCAATCTGTGTTTGTGATGCATGTTACGGGAGTGAGACAATTAAAGGAAAAAGAAGTGTTGATTTGTGATTGTGTGGCATTGGAGTTGAATGTGAATTTGGGAGTTTGGCATTGACGTACAGCGAGGTGGGTTAAATTTGGGGGTACGACAGTGGTGTGTGATGTTAGAAGATGGAATTGTCAGTATGATAGTCGATGAAATGCCATAATGGACTAACGGCAAGTTCTGGGGCTAATGGGAATGGTGGAGCTGTTAAAGGTTTGATTAGGGATTGGCCGAAGTTTGCGAGGCATCGAGGTAAACGTTGTTTCAAATGTAAATTACATATGAAATTTACTTAAGTAGTTCATGTAGAATAAATAAATATTTAATCGATAAATACACATAGGATAATTTATTTTAATAATTAGTTTAGGTTAATAATTGTTAACCAATTAATAAATTTTAAATTTAATCATAGGTGAAAATTAAATTGTATTCAAGACAACTCAAGTAGATGAGCAGTTGAGACGATATGGAGTTTTAAACAGATATTCATCAAAGAAAATCGAGGTGAGTTAAACTCACTCAGTTAATTATTGGGAACTATTTTTAATAGTTCAAATTTATTTTATTGCTTGTTGGTTGCAAAACTGATTGATATAAAGTAATTATATTATATAATAATAATATATAAAAATAATATTGGTGATAGGTGATTGGTTATTCCCGCAGTACCATTAGCGGATGCCCGCGATATCATTAGCGGATGATTTCACTATGCGCCCCACAATGTATATAGTGGATGATCTTTATACCGCGATATCCTGCCTCATAGCAGGATGGGTGTTATTATTGTTGACAAGCATATGTGGATGCAGGAAAACAGGTTGGAGGGATCCAACTGGATTCCTCAATATTCATTTATTTGTTTTCATATGTATGCTGATATATTATGTGATTATAACATGTGTTTGTTTATGGTATATTTGGATGTGTTAGTGACACTGATCGTTGATTTCGGATATTAAAATGATATGTGGATTTCAAAATAGATATTGAAATAAAATAAGAAGTGTAAAAGGAAATATTCGTTTCCAAATAAAGATGGTTATTGAGAATTCAAATTAAATAGAATTTAGTATTAAATATTTGTTTAAACCAAATATTTTAAAAGGGCAATTTTATAAGCAATATTATAAGAAGTGGAATTATTATTATTTTTATTATTTGGGAAATTGGGAAAAATGCAAACTGTGTGTGAATTTGGAAGAAATGGAAATTGTATAATAAGCTAATATTTTAGGATAATTATAGACTAGATCATACGAAATAAATATAAAATTAGAGGTTATAAATAGAGTTCAACTTGAAGTTGCAAGTATGAATTCAGGTCGACTAATTAAATCAAGGATGAACTTGTATTAAAGAATATCATCTATGGTTGGGGTGAATAAAAGGTAAAAAGCAATATTTTTGGAAAATGGGAATCGTTAGAGGAAAATTAAAAAGGGTTTTAATTTATGAATGCTAATGGAATTTAAGTCGAATAATAATATAGATTGTATTAAATAATTTTATATGCAATTATAGATAATAAATATTAATAGTAAGAAAATACAAAAGGATTTATATACGAATATTTTATTTTATATACGAATATATTATCAAGCGGTGTTATTGAAATAAATTGAGATAAGTTATAATAAAACTATAAAGGTGTTTATAAAGAATATTTTTGGAATATTTGATGATGGTTTTGTAAATCATATCTTTAAGAGAAACATTTGGAATAATGATAAAGTTGAGATAAATATCTCGCTCAAAGTGATAATGAATAAATTGGAATTTTTATTCATTCGAAGTTAAGAAATGGAAAATAACTATAGATATTTAAATAAGTTGGAATTTCCAGTTATAAGGAAAATATAAAAGAAATTATATAACTCTACAATTTGAAGTTATAAATAGATTGGAACTCGAAGTTTCAAGTAGAAATCGAATTTGACTAAACAAGTCAACTATGGATTTGCATTGAGAAATATCATTCACGGGTGAGGTGAATAGGTGTTAAAGCAAATGAGAAGAGAATGGAAATTCGTCAAAAAGAAAGTTAGGAAGATTTTTTAATTTATAAATTCTAATTGAATTTAAGTCGAACTGATTTGAATAATGTAATATAGATTTTATCAAAGGATTTTATGTAATATTTATAGATAATGAGTATGAATAGTAAGAATTGGCAAATGATATTTATGTACGTGTATTTTAGATATAGAATGCAGTTTATTGAAATAAAGTTGAGTTGAATTAAGGTTATTGGTATAAACCCTTGTTTTTACGAAGAGGTAATTAATGAAGTAATATCATTATGAGAAAATTATTATTCCAATTTAGAAATAAATGAAAAAATATTTAGCAAACGTTTTTGCAAATCATATCTTTAAATGGAGTATTCGACAGTAGTCGTAGCAATGTGTTGAAAATCGTGGTTGTGAGTAGGATATTTGAAATATTGAAAAGGAAGAGAAGTTTTGAATTAACAAATGGTCAATCAATAGGAGGCTAGATGAAAAATGGATATTTAATCAGTGAATTCAATTTTCTTTTGTGGATGAATGGTTGTTTTATTTGATAGTTTAATAACCGACTATCAAATCTGCCCAAATACGATGGCTGGTACGGAAAGACCGGGATCAAATTTATTCGAAAACTATTCCGAACTAACAAATACGTAAACGTAGAATATACGGATTGAAGATGAAACAGTGAAGACCGTAGATCTCAAAAGCGAAAGGATTACGCCGAATTCTCTGGAGTCGCGCCCAAAGATATTCCAATAGTGATCCTATAGTGGTTGAAATCGACAGAGTGCAAGGACTACTCGCTACCGATCTGTAAAGTGATTCCTAGGATGCGGTAGGAGAGTGCCTTCAGTTTGTCCAGTCCCAGGACAACTTGTATGGATTGATGTCTGACAGAGTATTTCCAAAGGAGCACGTACGTTGATTTCCGTAAATGTATTTCAGTTGATGGCGGAGAAGGGCACTTCTCTTAGCTTAACACCAGAATATTTTTGTGAACGTCAATTAGTGATATCTGGAGGATTTGACGATGTGGCATTCAAAATGAATGATGGACAAATGACCTGAAATGTAATTTTAGACCTCAAGCCTCACAACCGGAAAAACACAAAAATCGGGCAGCCAGTATGGCTATGTGGGTCGCACCCATTAGGGTGTATTGTCACCATCTAGAGAATATTCATATTTGTTACTTCTTTTCGCTTCTGTATCTCCCAGGAATGGTTATCTTGCTTGCAACTGTAGGTGACAATATATTCGATACACTCAAGAGAAATGAGTGGTCGGTCATGTGTGGGCCGAGTTGCAAGACGTTCTTGTTGAACAAGGTGTATTCCCCTCTAGAGATACACTATCGGCAGGTGGTCCCATACCTTGTCATAGTTGGAAATCCAATTCACAGTAAGCGCCCATGGTTTTTATTGTATACTATATATGTAGAGCGTGATATGCAAGCGTTCTGCTAGATTGATATTTATTTGTATTTAAACACTATCATAATATCAAATTAATTATGATTTCAAAATTGGTTTGGGTTATCGTAAGGTAAAAACCATCTGTGTTTATGTGTGGGCTGGTCTTACGATTATCTTTTCCTTTCGAAAATGATTTTTAATTTTAAAATCAAGATGGTTGATACCAATAATTAATGGGTTTTTCACACGCTGGTTCACCAGACTGACCTATGGCGTTTGTAATGCTCGGGTCAGACCGAGTTCGGTCTGACCGAGTTTACATGTTCAAGGTAAGATGATATGGACTTCAGGAGACAAGATGGAGGAGTAGACGTATCATATATATATAGTATTCCGCTGTGTGTTTTAAATGAGGACAGACTGTTATAACTGTCCAAATGAATTAAATGGCTGCTGTACTCTAATGAATTGTAAGTATTATTTCAAATTTTCAATACATAGTTTTTTCTGTATTATATTTTATTCATTGCGATGTGAGTTGTACTTCTTCTTTTTCTTCTATTCTATTCTTTCTTTCTTATCTTTTCTCACCCTCTAACTTCTTTCTCTGATGTTCTGGATTTTCGGTACTCGAGTTTTGGACACGGGTGTATTTGTGTCGGAAAATTCGAGCATCGAATTTTCTGGTTCATTATAGTGGTATCATAGCAATGGTTTAGGAATAACCTTGGCTCTATGGCGTAACTCGATAGAGATGGGGTTAGTTATACCATTGATGGAGTTTGAGTGTATATATATGAGAGTGTGTATTTGTATATTTTGTAAAAAATGTTTTGTATTGTGTCCCTTTATGGGTTCAAATTTTGAACTGGAAGCTAATGCAATATTATTTTGAAAAGCGGGTAAATGAAATAATTTTGCCCAAATTATATTTTTAAATAAAAAAAAGAAATTGTTTTCTTAAATTGTGTGGTACTTGATTTCTTTGAATATATGTCAAATGAAATTATGGAATTGAAATGGTTAATTATAAATAAAAGATAAAAGGAACGATTTTTGAAATAAAAATCAATACTGGGGGATGGTGGGAGGCTAAGGAAAACAAAGTAGTTGCTGAAATTTTACTGATTTGGTTGTATATGATTGATTCATTCTTTGGCTATTCCTGATTTACCGAAAAGATTTGAATTTAATTTGCAATTGAACAAGTATGACAATTCCGCATTTTATACTCGGGATTCAGTAGTTGGGTACAGATTATACATTTCTCGAATCTACAGCTTAAGCTTTACATTGGAGTATACACTGCATAGAGGTCTACATGTCAAATTGTGTGGTTTCATCTTTAATACAGTTCTTTGTTTTCAGTAAATTTACAGAAAGTAGCATTCATTTCTGGGTTTTCGTGCTATCATCCTAAATTTTTAGGTGCACGTCTTACTGTCATATAATTTACTGCATATGGAACTCGTTTTCAACATTGTTTGTTATCATGACTAACCAAATGGCTTGTACTAAAAGAGTTGCCAGTTTTCACCATTAATTTGAAATTATTATTTTTGTGGTTCATAACTTTATAATGATTCCAGTTTTTACTGCTACTCCCGCTCACGTGAGTTGATGCTGCTACCATGGGATGTCTTAATTGACAAAATTAGCATGTAACCTCCAATCTTAATTCAAAACAAAAATGAAAGTAAGAATACTTGTTTTTATAATATTCAACATACTTATCATATTGATTAAATTCAAATTGACTAGAAATATCCAGTTCATTCTCACTATGGTTAAGCCCTCTGGAGTTTTAGAAACCATGTTGCCTGACCATTGAGAAGAGAGTAGATATTAAGTTATTAACTACAGGAACCGACATTTAATAACACTTGAACCAGTTCATATGTCTGGTATTAATTCACTTTCACATGTAGGCATATTCCGTGAACTGTTAATCCATGGTACCTCATTTGGTCACTGAGGACTAACTGGTGTAAAGTTTTAAAGGTAACACTTGAACCAAACCATGTTGACCAAGTTATCTTTTCTTCAAAAAAAAACATTGAATAGCACTGGAATACGCAGCCACTGCACATGTCAACCAATTTTAGCAAGATTGACTTGTTATTAATTCTCTGCTTTAGTTCACTTTTTAATCAAAGTCAAGTAAGGGAGAGTGATACACAGTTATTTTACCCAAAATTATAAATTGGAAGCTAAGATAACAAAATCCAGTTTAAAGAATTGTATGGATTGAAACTATATTGGAAGTAAGTTAAATTGAATTGGATTGAAATTGAAACCATATTAAACTAAAAATGAATTATTGAATAAATATGGAATAATAACCCTTAACTTCAAGTTGAAATAGCAATTAATTGAATGTTGATAATCTAAGTATAGCTCGATGTATATTGTTTGAATGTGTCGATTGAAATGAGAAGTGAATGAAAATAAATTCATTTGAGTAGTGATAATTGAATATGACTCAAAATGTTATTCAGGTTGGTTAAACTGAGTCTTGAAATAGAAGAGTATGTGTATGGTGAATAATGAATATAAACTCAGATTATATAAAATGAATCAAATTAAGAACTCAAGTGTAAATTTAATTGAAAGTGTAAATTAAAAATAAAAACCTAGAACTTGAGTTATAAATGAAACTCGACTTGCTTGTAAGCAAATGTATATATATTTGAATATGCTTGTTTTTAAGTATCATGATTTGAGCAAGAAAACCAATTAATGGATAAATTGTCATATTGGAAGTAAAAAAGTTAAAATGGATTATGATCGAATAGAAAGGGATATGTATATGATTATACAGGTTTAGTGGATAGAAGCAAGTGCGAAGAATAGATATGACATGCCCTACAAAAAGGTACTTGTTTAATTCAATATGGGATTTCCTGAGCCTATTTGGCTAGCCTCTTGGCTTTTTGATTTTCTTTTTGAATATGAAGTGCCTAGAGAGGCGAGTTGAGGTTTGAACTATTGACCCGTACAAGGGAGGCGCTGGCAAAAAATTTCAAAAATTTAGGGAGTTAGAAAAATTTCCAACATTTTGGAATTTTTTTGTTTAACTTATGGTAAGGATTTTGCTGTGAAATTGGAACTAGTGAGTTGGTTGAGTAGTAACGACATTGATGTGAGTGTTGAGTTACACGAGTGGGTTAGGGGAAGTGAATAAGGTATAGCTATTTTTCCTACTTAGTAATTTCGGGGATGAAACTCTTTTAAGGGGGAAGGAATGTAACGTCCCGTATTTTATCACTTAAGTTTGAATATTTAATTTAGTTAAATATTGTATCCATAATATAAATGGAATTTTATATTAATTAAAAATGAAGTTTAAAATGTACAAATATATATATTAAATTGAATTTGAGGTTAAATCATTAATTTAATTTAATATCTTCTTTATATGGTCGAATTAGACCATGGAAATCGTTCCAGTATGTTCAGAATAGTGGTATAACCCTAGGAATGTCTTTTGTTGCATTCAAATAGGGGTCGATAATGCAGGATATTTTAATTGAATACACCGTATAAAATAAAATAAAATAAAATAAAAATTATAGGGGATGACTTTTTAACTAGCACAGACTATTCTGTAAGCTATACTCCCATCTTCTCTTTTCAATTTCACATCAAAGCCATTCCTTCTCCATGAAGCTCCACAACAACGTACACTAGAGCCATGCCTATTCTAACTCCTACCGAAAGACTTCATCTTTATCTTTTTTGTCGCTTCTATAAATTGAGTAGCGCATTGGCCATTTCTTCCATCATAAAAACCAGCGAAATACCAATATCTAATCCTAAGTGTTAATTTCTTTTTCCAGTCGCAGTTAACTGAAACCAATTCACTTTCTTTCCATTCCTCATTCCAAAAAATAGCGAAACCCAAATCCATTGATTCGCAAAATAAAATAAAGAGGGAAATCGAAATTAAAGGCAGAAAATCGCGATTTAAAATCAATTGAAGGCCACGCATTCATCTAAACTCGACCATGCTGTAGACATTCATGAATGGGTCGAAACGATGTAATAAGGCCGGTAAATGAATTGCGGTTTCAAAAGGGAAAGTAGGGTGAACTTCGAGGATGGTCTGGGTTGAACTGGAGATCGAATTGAGGTATGCGAGTTGCTGGAGGGAACGCTGTAATTTTTGGGGAGATTGGGGTTCGATGTTGAGCAACGTCTGTCGTGGTTTTTACGGATCGAAGAAGAAGACTTCGAAGTTGAGGGAGGAGCGCGATTGGATGAGAGGTTGATGTTAGTAGAGGCCAACAAATGTGAACGCGAACAGGATATTCTGTGTTGTACTGAAAATGGGTAAAGTCGGATCTGTTTGTGGAGAATTCAATAGCTTTGTTGGAAGGTACGGTTGTTTACATTTGAAGAGGGGAACCACAGTTTAATGAAGAAGCCAACGCTGGGTTGAAACGATGGTAATTGAGGCGTTAGGGGTCTGTAAATTTCGAGTTGATAGTGGATGGGGAGTGTGGATTTGGCAGTAATATGATGGAGGAGTTCGAATCTTGTGTGTTCTAAGAATGCGGTTGTAGGATCTTGTCTAGTGAGGGATGAACGTGATCTGGGTTTGAACTGAGTTGAACTGGATGTGATGACTGGGGAATTCAACGGTGGAGTTAAGAAGTCCAATCTGTGTTTGTGATGCTTGTTCCGGGAGTGAGACAAGTAAAGGAAAAAGAAGTGTTGATTTACGATTGTGTGGCATTGGAGTTGAACATGAATTTGGGAGTTTGGCATTGACGTACAGTGAGGTGGGTTAAATTTGGGGGTACGACAATGGTGTGTGATGTTAGAAGATGGAATTGTCAGTATGATAGTCGATGAAATGCCATAATGGACTAACGGCAAGTTTTGGGGCTAATGGGAATTATGGAGCTGTTAAAGGTTTGATCAGGGATTGGCCGAAGTTTGCGAGGCATCTAGGTAAACGTTGTTTCAAATTTAAATTACATATGAAATTTACTTAAGTAGTTAATCTAGAATAAATAATTATTTAATCGATAAATACACATAAGATAGTTTATTTTAATAATTAGTTTAGATTAATAATTGTTAACCAATTAATAAAATTTAAATTTAATCATAGGTGAAAATTAAATTGTATTCAAGATAACTCAAGTAGATGAGAAGTTGAGACGATATGCAGTTTTTAAACGGATATTCATCAAAGAAAATCGAGATGAGTTAAACTCACTCAGTTAATTATTGGGAACTATTTTTAATAGTTCAAATTTATTTTATTGCTTGTTGGTTGCAAAATTGATTGATATAAAGTAATTATTTTATATAATAATAATATATCAAAATAATATTGGTGATTGGTTATTCCCGCAGTGCCATTAGCGGATGTACGCAGTATCATTAGCGGATGATTTCACTATGCACCCCACAATGTATATAGTGGATGATCTTTATACTGCGATATCCTGCCTCAAAGCAGGATGGGTTTAATCTGTTGACTAACATCTGTGGATGCAAGAAAACAGGTTGGAGAGATCCAGCTGGATTCCTCAACATTTATTTATTTGTTTTCGTATGTATGCCGATATATTATGTGATTATAACTTGTGTCTGTTTATGGTATATTTGGATGTGTTAGTGACACTGATCATTGATTTTTGAAAATTTTAGACATCCTAAAATGATATATGGATTTCAAAATCGATATTGAAATAAAATAAGAAGTTTAAGAGGAAATATTCATTTTCGAATAAAGTCGGTTATTTAGAATTCAAATTAAACAGAATTTAGTATTAAATATTTGTATAAACCAAATATTTTAAAAGGGAAATTTTATAAGCAATATTATAAGAAGTGGAATTATTATTATTTTTATTGTTTGGGAAATTGGGAAAAATGCAAACTGTGTGTGAATTTGGAAGAAATGGAAATTGTATAATAAGCTGATATTTTAGGATAATTATCGACTAGATTATACGAAATTAATATAAAATTAGAAGTTATAAGTAGAGTTCAAATTGAAGTTAAAGGTATGAATTAAGATCGACTGATTAAATCAAGGATGAACTTGTATTAAAGAATATCATCTATGGTTGGGATGAATAAAAGGTAAAAAGAAATATTTTTGGAAAATGGGAATCGTTATAGGTAAATTAAAAAGGGTTTTAATTTATGAATGCTAATGGAATTTAAGTCGAATAATAATATAGATTGTATTAAATAATTTTATATGCAATTACAGATAATAAATATTAATAGTAAGAATTTACAAAAGGATTTATATACGAATATTTTATTTTATATACAAATATTTTATCATGTGGAGTAATTGAAATAAATTGAGATAAGCTATAATAAAACTATAAAGGTGTTTATAAAGAATATTTGTGGAATATTTGATGATGGTTTTGTAAATCATATCTTTAAGAGAAACATTTGGAATAATGATAAAGTTGAGATAAATATCTCGCTCAAAGTGATAATGAATAAATTGGAATTTTTATTCGTTCGAAGTTAAGAAATGGAAAACAACTATTGATATTTAAATAAGTTGGAATTTCCGGTTATAAGGAAAATATAAAAGAAATTATATAACTCTACAATTTGAAGTTATAAATAGATTGAAACTCGAAGTTTCAAGTAGAAATCGAATTTGACTAAACAAGTCAACTATGGATTTGCATTGAGAAATATCATTCACGTGTGAGGTGAATTGGTGTTAAAGCAAATGAGATGAGAATGGAAATTCGTCAGAATGAAAGTTAGGAAGATTTTTTAATTTATAAATTCTAATTGAATTTAAGTCGAACTGATTTGAATAATGTGATATAGATTTTATCAAAGGATTTTATATAAGATTTATAGATAATGATTATGAATTGTAAGAATTGGTAAATGATATTTATGTACGTATATTTTAGATATAGAATGCAGTTTATTGAAATAAAGTTGAGATGAATAAAGGTTATTGGTATAAACCCTTGTTTTTACGAAGAGGTAGTTAATGAAGTAATATCGCTACAAGAAAATTATAATTCAATTTTGGAAATAAATGAATAAATATTTAGCAAATGTTTTTGCAAATCACTTCTTTAAATGGAGTATCCGACAATAGTCGTAGCAATGTGTTGGAAATCGTGGTTGTGAGTAGGATATTTGAAATATTGAAAAGGAAGAGAAGTTTTGAATTAACAAATGGAAAATCAAAAGGTGGCGAGATGAAAAATGGATATTTAATTAGTGAATTCAATTTTCTTTTATGGATGAATGGTTGTTTTATTTGATAGTTTAATAACCGACTATCAAATCTGCCCAAATACGATGGTTGGTACGGAAAGACCGGGATCGAATTTATTCGAAAACCATTCCGAACCAATAAATACGTAAATGTAGAATATACGGATTGAAGATGAAATAATGAATACCATAGATCTCATAAGCGAAAGGAGTACGCCGAATTCTCTGGAGTCGCGCCCGGGGATATTCTAATAGTGATCCTATCGTGGTTGAAATCGACGGAGTGCAAGGACTACTCGCTACCGATCTGTAGGGTGATTCCTAGGATGCGGCAGGAGAGTGCCTTCGGTTTGTCTAGTCCTAGGACAAATTTTACGGATGAATGTCTAACAGAGTATTTCCAAAGGAGCACGTACGTTAATTTCCTCAAACATATTTCGGTTGATGGCGGAGAAGGGCACTTCTCTTAGCTTAACACCAGAATATTTTTGTGAATGTCAATTAGTGATATCTGGAGGATTTGACGATGCGGCATTCAAAGTGAATGATGGCCAAATGATCTGAAATGTAATTTTAGACCTCAAGCCTCACAATTGGAAAATGACAAAAATCGGGCAGGCAGCATGACTATGTGGGTCACACCCATTAGGGTGTATTGTCACCATCTAGAGAATATTCATATTTGTTTCTTCTTTTCGCTTCTGTATCTGCCGAGAATGGTTATGTTGCTAGCAACCATAAGTGACAATATATTCGATGCACTCAAGAGAAATGAGTGGTCGGTCGTGTGTGGGCCAGGTTGCAAGACATTCTTGTTGAACCCAGTGTATTCCTCTCTAGAGATACACTATCGGCAGGTGGTCCCATACCTTGTCATAGTTGGAAATCCAATTCACATTTAGCGCCCACAGTTTTGATTGTATACTATATATGTAGAGCGTGAGATGCAAGCGTTCTGCTAGATTGATATTTATTTGTATTTAAACACTATCATAATATCAGATAGATTATGATTTCAAAAATGGTTTGGGTTATCGTAAGGTAAAAATCGTCCGTGTTTATGCGTGGGTTGGTCTTACGATTATCTTTTTCTTTCAAAAATGATTTTTAACTTTAAAATCAAGATGGGTGATACCAATAATTAGTTGGTTTTTCTCACGCTTGTTCACCAGACTGACCTGTGGCGTTTGTAATGCTCGGGTCAGACCGAGTTGGATCTGACTGAGTTTGTAACACCCCACCTCCGCTAGGGTCACTCACAAAGGGAATGCACTAGGTTTGGTGAAGCATTATCGAGGTAAACATGCACAGAAATATTACAAGACAGAACATATATAAAACAGCGTAAGTAAAACAAATTTCATTACCTTATAAAATAAGGTCTAAAGACTTTTACATCAGAATACATCAAAACCTGTCTTGCAACAGTAAAGAAGCATAAAACGTTTTCATAAATCATTCCCCAAAATAAAGCGGTGAAGCAGCCATAGCCAAGAGAAGACCAAGCTATACATGATGACCTTCAAGCATAAGAGGTCCGAACTAAATAACATCATTCCCTCCCTGAAAACCTTGGGGGGGGGGGGAACGGAAGACAAAGAGGCGAAACAAAACGGGGTCAGTCATAAAGACTGGTAAGTCCTATCTACTTCCAGTATAAAAACAGGTAAAGGTAACATGACATGCATAAACTAAAAGTAAACATAAGGATGATGACAAGATAGATAAGCTAAACCAAGATAACTGGATGAACTACTGTAGCAAGATAAACTAAGGTATCATGATAAACTACGGTGTCAAGATAAATCAAGGTATCACATCGTCAGGTTTCTATCAAGTCTACCATCCCAAGGTATCTATCATGTATAACATCCCACGGTATTTATCATGTATATTTGCTCTGCACCTCTCGTACTAGTATCCCAACCCGCGTCATGTGTTAACTATGAATGTCCCTTGCCCAATGTCATGTAATGGTCCATGTCAACCTAATATATAGCATATGTAGGTTTTCCCCACTCGTATGTTTCTTTCCATGTATAAGTTCAGTCCTTTGCTGTAGGCCGTACGGGCTTTCCCATGTAAATCTATACCACCTCAACGTAGTACCATTTTATCCTTGAGGTTGTTTTGGACTGCTTCCCTTGATCTTGTTAGGTTTTCTTACCATGAACTATCGCGTGTTCACTTAGGATTTATGCCACCTAGGACCACTAGGGATTATGCTACCTAATGAACGTTTCCGTGTCTCGGTTTGGGTTCAAGCCACCTAGGGCCACAAGGGATTATGCCACCCGTCAACCACGCCCTCTATCCCGCGTAAGTATCGTGAATCGTTTTACATGTCTAGACGCATATGTTCCTCAATGTGCCATCCGAGTTCCGTGCCAGGGCAAATCAAGAAATACGGAACTCGGTCGGGAGCTTTAAGTCGTCTGCTGATGCAGATATCAAGGTCTGTTTTTGTATCCGTGGCTATGGTCCCACGTGACCCCTCCCTCAACTACTGAAAGGAAATCCAAGAAAAATCATGTATGAGAACCACATCCCGACCCCACTATAGCCCCACTTTCCTATGGGCCAACCTCACCCATGACTCGATAGCAAGAACATGGTCTGTTGGGGGTTCTCTGCCTTTCCGTTCGTACACGATTGACTAAAGATGGTAGGTAGTCGACGACGTGCTATCCAGGGCAAAAACAAGTATCGTCGACTCCACGCTAATCCATCCCAGCCTTTAGGTCGCTCGCATAGCAACCAAGGCATACTCTTGGCTCTTCTACCGCAGACCTTAACCTCTGTGAGGCCAGGTTTCATGGACCATCTGCCACCTCACAGAGGGATACCAAGAGTACCCTCACGTCCCCCGAAGCTACCTCTTCGTCACCCAGTTCGTTGGAGCCTTTATCCAAGTCGGATAATTTGCTCCTCCTCGTGTGTTTAAGCGATGACCTACCGTATCGGGTTACTCATCTATCTGTGAACTGGTCCAAATCTCTTGACTAAGAATTATTACTTAGTTTCCTAAACTAAGGTTTACCACTTAGTCTCCTTTCCCGTTATCCTTGTTAATCCCGGTTTTCCACCTAGTCCCCTGAACTAGGGATTTGTCTGATGGGTTAAGTGTTGTCATTTAAGTTCATGACTTAACCTGCCTACAAATCATGTCAAGATTTGGCTAAGTATTCAAGTCCAAGACCTAGCCCTACAAGTTGGTTAAGTATACCAAGAAGCTCATGACTTAACCCTATTCAATCATCAAGTCAAATTGGTTAAGTATTTGTTTATCTTAACCCTATCCGATTATCGTGTTGGATTGGTTAAGCATGGATTATCTTAACCTCATCGGATTATCGAGTCGGATTTGGTTAAGTATTGGTTAACCTAACCCCATCCACTAGTCGTATTAAAATGGTTAAGTATATTTAAACGGTCTTGTGACTTAACCCTATCAAGTTCTCATATTAGATTGGTTAAGTATGGTTGCTTAACCTCATCAAATCATCATGTATAATTGGTTAAGTACAAGTTACTTAACCCCATTAAATTATCATGTTAAGTTGGTTAAGTATTGGTTACTTAACCACATTGAATTACCAAGTTTAGATTGGTTAAGTGTTTAACTTAACCCCATCGAATTACCGTGTTTAGATTAGTTAAGTGTAGGTTACTTAACCCCATCTAATTACCGTGTTTAGATTAGTTAAGTGTAAATTACTTAACCCCATCCCCTAATTGTCTTGTATGGTTAAGTGTCATTAAGAAATCAAGCCCGGTCCCACTTAACCTACCCATTCGTGTCATATCGGTTAAGTGTCATTAGTCAAATTTACTTAACCTTATCATGTGGCACTAATTTAATTAATGCACTCTCAACCTCTCACATTAGACCTTGTTGTGGTTACTAGTTAAGCCGGGCGGGTCCGGGTAGTTTTACACCACAACCTAGTCTAACCTCGGGTCTTAAGCGCGACATGACCAACTTCTCACATTGGATCCTATTGTTTGTAGCCACTAGTTAAGCCGGGCGGGTCCGGGTAGATTTATGCTACAAACTAAACCCAACCTCGAGTTGGCCACTTTCATGTTTGGTCTAGCGTCATATTACACTTACAACCCACACGTGTCTAGTTTCAAGTCCCATGTTTACCCCACATGTCATGCCCACATTTAAGTGTATCATAAGCGCCATATTTTCAAGAAATCCCATGTCAAATTATCATGTCA
Organism: Allium sativum; assembly: GCA_030737875.1. Classification (NCBI taxonomy): domain Eukaryota; kingdom Viridiplantae; phylum Streptophyta; class Magnoliopsida; order Asparagales; family Amaryllidaceae; genus Allium; species Allium sativum. The sequence goes on from CM060909.1 coordinate 459,250,589, forward strand.
TAATCACGCATGTCTAAACTACCCCAAAGCGTGTTTCCAACCCAAGTAAAAGCGAGTCAACATAGTAAGGGTACTATGCTACATATTGGCCTCACAACATGCACGATGTCAAAAAGGGATTGGCCACGAGCATGCATAGTATCATAAGGGAATTTGGCCACAAATATGCATAGCATCATAAGAGAATTTGGCCACAAGCATGCATAGTATCATAAGGGAATTTGGCCACAAACATGCATAGTATCATAAGGGAATTTGGCCACAAACATGCATAGCATCATAAGGGAATTTGGCCACAAGCATGCATAGTATCATAAGGGAATTTGGCCATAAACATGCATAGTATCATAAGGGAATTTGTCCACAAACATGCATGATATCATAAGGGAATTTGGCCACAAACATGCATGATAATATAAGGGGTTTGGGTTCATTTACATGCATAAGCCCCAAAGTCAAATCTTTGCCAATGTTTCACAAGTCAAATGGTTCCCAAAGGTTCATGCTAGCATTCCATAGATAAAGATTCAAACTTGCAAGATAAACTAGGTTAATCATAACATGAATAGCATGATTTAGTCACTACGCATAGCTAAAAGTCATAGGTTCAAGCAAAAGAGGCATGACAAGGTTCATATAGGCTAGCATACTTAGTTTAATCTCGTTTCATTCCATGCCATCATTAAAACTACCGTTTAGATCTACAAGTAGCTAGAACTTACATAGTGTGGCAAGAGATTTAGGAGCATGAATCGTCTTGTAGAAGAATCCATGTTGAGATGATGATCAAAACCCTTGATTTGGTGTAGAAAGCTTGCACCTTTGTCTTGAATCTAGTTTGCAAGCACAAGCTCTTGAATTTGGGGATGGAGGCCATGATCAATGTAGATTTGGGCAGCACTTCGTTGCAAGAGTGATTTGTGAGGGTTTAGGGTAGGCTTAGGGGTCTTTTTATAGATATTAGGAGTAGTTTAGGCCATATGATAAACCCTAGGATAGATCTGAACCCTCAAAATCCGTCACAAACCTCTCAAACATGTCTTGAGGAGCAAGTCAGGTGCACCCAGGCCAACCTGGTCGACCACCCAAGTCGACAGGGGTGTCAACTGGGCAGTCGACACCAGCTTGGGTGTGTCGACTCCCAAGTCGACTCCCCAGTCGACTTGGGGGTGGCGGGAATTTTTCCCGCCTCTTCTGCTTGGCTGAATTTGAAATCTGAATTCAAATTTGAACTGTTTTTGGACTTGAAATTTTCTGAAAACTTTGACGGGCCATAACTTTGTCATACGGACTCCGATTTTCGAAAACTCGGACTCTATTTCGCGTATTTTTCCGAGACGAACGCAATGGCATAGCCCGTTTCCCTTGATTCAGATTTTATAATTAAATTCTGCCTTGATTCTCGTCTTAGCATGTTGTAAAAATCCGGGTTGTTACATCCTCCCCAACTTAAAGGATTTCGTCCCCGAAATCTCCAAGTTAGGAAGAACGTATCCTACCATCCATCATCCATCTACTCAAAACATCATCCACAGGCAACCATTGTCCTTAGACGATTTCTAATGCCATATGAACATATGCAGAACGTGTGTGTATATGCTCCTTAGCTAATGCTAATGATCAGGCATGTTTAGTGCCATGAGTCCAATCATGTATGCAAATAGTCCTAGTCATATAAGTACTATATGTGTGCACAAACATTCATCCATATGCAACATCCGCATGACAACACATTCAATTTCATCCATAAACAAGTATAAATACTCGTGCATATGCAACATGAAACGTGACCGCGTCAATCTAGTACCTAATGTGTATTCGCGCATCCACGAGCAACCACTTGCAACCATTTGCAACCATATCAATCATAACATGTTTCAAATACATGTTTACATCCATAGAGTTCTATCTAAGGTTCCCAAGGTAGGATCGAGAAGATAAACAAGACAAACTCCTTACGGGGTTTGCACCAGAAACAGGACCGAGAGGATGTCCACTAAGCGATAGTATGCAAGTAAGCTCTACAAGTGAACCAAGGATCAACGATATACTCTTAAAAAGAGACATGATGCGTGCGTCTAAGCCGCATTTCCTTGAGCTTAATTCCATTGTGCCTTGTCCGCCTTTGTCTTCATGATTTCGTAGCTCCTTGATTCCTATTTCCAAGGTATGCGTTGGAACTCATTTCACTGTCGCCTCTCGTTTCACTTCCACTTATTCTTTCCCTAGTATGCTCGGCCCAAACATATCTGCGTACTCATGCAGCTCTCCAAAATTCACTAGTGAATTCTGGATCTCGTTTACCGATGTCAATCCATGTTACCAAGCGTACCTACTAGGGTGATTCCTATAACCAATGCTTAAGCGGAATGAACCATCCGCCTTATTGGCGAACGTTACTTGATCGGATCAGAGATTTCCGATAAATACATCAAGTGATTCTAGGTAACTAACCATGACAAAGCCCAACATGTTACATGAGACTTCGAGGGTATTACCAAAGCAAGCCAAGAGTCTGACTACTCTCTTTTCAAAACCGAGAATGGTATCCCTTACTGGATAACCACTTTACCCCCAGAATCCATCCATAGCTCAACAATAGAAGCATTGCTTCTAATCTCAACACTTGGCATAGACGTTCTCAAATCCAAACAAGTCATAAATAAATGGACCGACTCTCCAACTAGACTTTTGGGACAAAAATGGGATCCTCTACCATGCTAGTACTAAGGTGCAGAGACTTAACTATCGAAGCAGAATTAAATGATGTGATGATCAAAACAAAATCTAGACAGGATGATAGAAAAGAAAGGCTAAGCCTTTAACAGAAACGGTACCATTCCTCTTAGGTACGCTAGAGATGAGAGCATACAATTGTCCTCTCGCTGATCTTGTCCTTATCTTCCTTTGTGGATCAAGCCATACCAACAAGTTGCATATTCTTAAGCTCGTGTCCTTTATCCTTGCTCTTATTATCCCTTCTTATAACTTCGGTAACAGGTCTCTCGAGAACTTCCTCCATCGCACGGGAAAACACTTACGTAGCTAGACAAGGATTAGTCGCAGTTAAAACTATTGTGACTACAGATGGAGGAAAGAAAGGAAAAGAGATTCAATCAAGGAAACAAAGGATAGTGCTAATGGCTTTTGGGGAATAGCCTTTAAAGACTTTTCTTGAAAAATGCTTCTTTCTAAACGGTTTCTCAAATAGTTTTCATAAGGTTTTAAAAACTTTTGCCCAGTCGGGTAACCTTCTGCTCTGATACCAAATGTAACACCCCACCTCCGCTAGGGTCACTCACAAAGGGAATGCACTAGGTTTGGTGAAGCATTATCGAGGTAAACATGCAAAGAAATATTACAAGACATAACATATATAAAACAGCGGAAGTAAAACAAATTTCATTACCTTATAAAATTAGGTCTAAAGCCTTTTACATCAGAATACATCAAAACCTGTCTTGCAATAGTAAAGAAGAATAAAACCTTTTCATAAATCATTCCCCAAAATAAAGCGGTGAAGCAGCCATAGCCAAGAGAAGACCAAGCTATACATGATGACCTTCAAGCATAAGAGGTCCGAACTAAATAACATCATTCCCTCCCTGAAAACTTGGGGGGGGGGGACGGAAGACAAAGAGGCGAAACAAAACGGGGTCAGTCATAAAGACTGGTAAGTCCTATCTACTTCCAGTATAAAAACAGGTAAAGGTAACATGACATCCATAAACTGAAAGTAAACATAAGGATGATGACAAGATAGATAAGCTAAACCAAGATAACTGGATGAACTACTGTAGCAAGATAAACTAAGGTATCATGATAAACTATGTTGTCAAGATAAATCAAGGTATCACATCGTCAGGTTTCTATCAAGTCTACCATCCCAAGGTATCTATCATGTATAACATCCCACGGTATTTATCATGTATATTTGCTCTGCACCTCTCGTACTAGTATCCCAACCCGCGTCATGTGTTAACTATGAATGTCCCTTGCCCAATGTCATGTAATGGTCCATGTCAACCTAATATATAGCATATGTAGGTTTTCCCCACTCGTATTTTTCTTTCCATGTATAAGTTCAGTCCTTTGCTGTAGGCTGTACGGGCTTTCCCATGTAAATCTATACCACCTCAACGTAGTACCATTTTATCCTTGAGGTTGTGTTGGACTGCTTCCCTTGATCTTGTTAGGTTTTCTTACCATGAACTATCTCGTGTTCACTTAGGATTTATGCCACCTAGGACCACTAGGGATTATGCTACCTAATGAACGTTTCCGTGTCTCGGTTTGGGTTCAAGCCACCTAGGGCCACTAGGGATTATGCCACCCGTCAACCGCGCCCTCTATCCCGCGTAAGTATCGTGAATCGTTTTACATGTCTAGACGCACATGTTCCTCAATGTGCCATCCGAGTTCCGTGCCAGGGCAAATCAAGAAATACGGAACTCGGTCGGGAGCTTTAAGTCGTCTGCTGATGCAGATATCAAGGTCTGTTTTTGTATCCGTGGCTATGGTCCCACGTGACCCCTCCCTCAACTACTGAAAGGCAATCCAAGAAAAATCATGTATGAGAACCACATCTCGACCCCACTATAGCCCCACTTTCCTATGGGCCAACCTCACCCATGACTCGATAGCAAGAACATGGTCTGTTGGGGGTTTTCTGCCTTTCCGTTCGTACACGATTGACTAAAGATGGTAGGTAGTCGACGACGTGCTATCCAGGGCAAAAACAAGTATCGTCGACTCCACGCTAATCCATCCCAGCCTTTAGGTCGCTCGCATAGCAACCAAGGCATACTCTTGGCTCTTCTACCGCAGACCTTAACCTCTGTGAGGCCAGGTTTCATGGACCATCTGCCACCTCATAGAGGGATACCAAGAGTACCCTCACGTCCCCCGAAGCTACCGCTTCGTCACCCAGTTCGTTGGAGCCTTTATCCAAGTCGGATAATTTGCTCCTCCTCGTGTGTTTAAGCGATGACCTACCGTATCGGGTTACTCATCTATCTGTGAACTGGTCCAAATCTCTTGACTAAGAATTATTACTTAGTTTCCTAAACTAAGGTTTACCACTTAGTCTCCTTTCCCGTTATCCTTGTTAATCCCGGTTTTCCACCTAGTCCCCTGAACTAGGGTTTTGTCTGATGGGTTAAGTGTTATCATTTAAGTTCATGACTTAACCTGCCTACGAATCATGTCAAGATTTGGCTAAGTATTCAAGTCCAAGACCTAGCCCTACAAGTTGGTTAAGTATACCAAGAAGCTCATGACTTAACCCTATTCAATCATCAAGTCAAATTGGTTAAGTATTTGTTTATCTTAACCCTATCCGATTATCGTGTTAGATTGGTTAAGCATGGATTATCTTAACCTCATCGGATTATCGAGTCGGATTTGGTTAAGTATAGGTTAACCTAACCCCATCCACTAGTCGTATTAAAATGGTTAAGTATATTTAAACGGTCTTGTGACTTAACCCTATCAAGTTCTCATATTAGATTGGTTAAGTATGGTTGCTTAACCTCATCAAATCATCATGTATAATTGGTTAAGTACAAGTTACTTAACCCCATTAAATTATCATGTTAAGTTGGTTAAGTATTGGTTACTTAACCACATTGAATTACCAAGTTTAGATTGGTTAAGTGTTTAACTTAACCCCATCGAATTACCGTGTTTAGATTAGTTAAGTGTAGGTTACTTAACCCCATCTAATTACCGTGTTTAGATTAGTTAAGTGTAAATTACTTAACCCCATCCCCTAATTGTCTTGTATGGTTAAGTGTCATTAAGAAATCAAGCCCGGTCCCACTTAACCTACCCATTCGTGTCATATCGGTTAAGTGTCATTAGTCAAATTTACTTAACCTTATCATGTGGCATTAATTTAATTAATGCACTCTCAACCTCTCACATTAGACCTTGTTGTGGTTACTAGTTAAGCCGGGCGGGTCCGGGTAGTTTTACACCACAACCTAGTCTAACCTCGGGTCTTAAGCGCGACATGACCAACTTCTCACATTGGATCCTATAGTTTGTAGCCACTAGTTAAGCCGGGCGGGTCCGGGTAGATTTATGCTACAAACTCAACCCAACCTCGAGTTGGCCACTTTCATGTTTGGTCTAGCGTCATATTACACTTACAACCCACACGTGTCTAGTTTCAAGTCCCATGTTTACCCCACATGTCATGCCCACATTTAGGTGTATCATAAGCGCTATATTTTCAAGAAATCCCATGTCAAATTATCATGTCATAATCACGCATGTCTAACCTACCCCAAAGCGTGTTTCCAACCCAAGTAAAAGCGAGTCAACATAGTAAGGGTACTATGCTACATATTGGCCTCACAACATGCACGATGTCAAAAAGGGATTGGCCACGAGCATGCATAGTATCATAAGGGAATTTGGCCACAAATATGCATAGCATCATAAGAGAATTTGGCCACAAGCATGCATAGTATCATAAGGGAATTTGGCCACAAACATGCATAGTATCATAAGGGAATTTGGCCACAAACATGCATAGCATCATAAGAGAATTTGGCCACAAGCATGCATAGTATCATAAGGGAATTTGGCCACAAACATGCATAGTATCATAAGGGAATTTGGCCACAAACATGCATGATATCATAAGGGAATTTGGCCACAAACATGCATGATAACATAAGGGGTTTGGGTTCATTTACATGCATAAGCCCCAAAATCAAATCTTTGCCAATGTTTCACAAGTCAAATGGTTCCCAAAGGTTCATGCTAGCATTCCATAGATAAAGATTCAAACTTGCAAGACAAACTAGGTTAATCATAACATGAATAGCATGATTTAGTCACTACGCATAGCTAAAAGTCATAGGTTCAAGCAAAAGAGGCACGACAAGGTTCATATAGGCTAGCATACTTAGTTTAATCTCGTTTCATTCCATGCCATCATTAAAACTACCGTTTAGATCTACAAGTAGCTAGAACTTACATAGCGTGGCAAGAGATTTAGGAGCATGAATCGTCTTGTCGAAGAATCCATGTTGAGATGATGATCAAAACCCTTGATTTGGTGTAGAAAGCTTGCACCTTTGTCTTGAATCTAGTTTGCAAGCACAAGCTCTTGAATTTGGGGATGAAGTCCATGATCAATGTAGATTTGGGCAGCACTTCGTTGCAAGAGTGATTTGTGAGGGTTTAGGGTAGGCTTAGGGGTCTTTTATAGAGATTCGGAGTAGTTTAGGCCATAGGATAAACCATAGGATAGATCTGAACCCTCAAAATCCGTCACAAACCTCTCAAACATGTCTTGAGGAGCAAGTCAGGTGCACCCATGCCAACCTGGTCGACCACCCAAGTCGACAGGGGTGTCGACTGGGCAGTCGACACCAGCTTGGGTGTGTTGACTCCCAAGTCGACTCCCCAGTCGACTTGGGGGTGGCGGGAATTTTTCCCGCCTCTTCTGCTTGGCTGAATTTGAAATCTGAATTCAAATTTGAACTGTTTTTGGACTTGAAATTTTCTGAAAACTTTGACGGGCCATAACTTGGTCATACGGACTCCGATTTTTGAAAACTCGGACTCTATTTCGCATATTTTTCCGAGACGAACGCAATGGCATAGCCCGTTTCCCTTGATTCAGATTTTATAATTAAATTCTGCCTTGATTCTCGTCTTAGCATGTTGTAAAAATCCGGGTTGTTACAGAGTTTACAGGTTCAAGGTAAGATGATATGGACTTCAGGAGACAAGATGGAGGAATTCAGATGTATCATATATATAGTATTCCGCTATGTGTTGTAAATGAGGACAGACTGTATAACTGTCCAGATAAACTAAATGGTCGTTGTACTCTGCTGAATTGTAAGTATTATTTCTAGTTTCCAATACAGAGTTATTTCTGTATTATATTTTATTCCGTTGCGAAGTGAGTTGTTCTTCTTCTTTTTCTTCTATTCTATTCTTTCTTTCTTATCTTTTCTCACCTTCTAACTTCTTTCTTTGATGTTCTGGATTTTCGGTACACGAGTTTTGGGCACGGGTGTATTTGTGTCGGAAAATTCGAGCATCAAATTTTCTGGTTCGTTACAGTGGTATCGGAGCAATGGTTTAGGAATAATCTTGGCTCTGTGGCGTAACTCGATAGAGATGGGGTTAGTAATACCCTTGATTGAGTTTGAGTGTATATATATGAGAGTGCGTATTTGTATATTTTGTAAAAAATGTTTTGTATTGTGTCCCTTCATGGGTTCATATTTTGAACTGGAAGCTGATGCAATATAATTTTGAAAAGCGCGTAAATGAATTTTTTTTGCCCAAATTAAATTTTTATATATAAAAAAGAAATAGTTTTCTTAAATTGTGTGGTACTTGATTTCTTGATTTCTTCAAATATATGTCAAATGAAATTATGGAATTGAAATGGTTAATTATGAATAAAAGATAAACGGAACGATTTTTGAAATAAAAATCAATACTGGGGTATGATGGGAGGCTAAGGAAAACAAAGTAGTTGCTGAAATTTTACTGATTTGGTTGTATATGATTGATTCATTCTTTGGCTAATCTTGATTTTCCGAAAAGATTTGAATTTAATTTGCAATTGAACAAGTATGACAATACCACATTTTATACTCAGGATCCAGTAGTTGGGTACAGATTATACGTTTCTCGAATCTACACCTTAAGCTTTACATTGGAGTATACACTGCATAGAGGTATGCATGTCAAATTGTGTGGTATCATCTTTAATACAGTTCTTTGTTTTCAGTAAATTTGCAGAAAGTAGCATTTATTTCTGAGTATTCGTGCTGTCATTCCTAAATTGTTAGGTGCATGTCTTGCTGTCATATAATTTACTGCATATGGAACCTGTTTTCACCATTGTTTGTTAACATGACTAACCAAATGGCTTGTACTAGAAGAGTTGCCAGTTTTCACCATTAGTTTGAAATTATTATTTTTGTGGTTCATAACTTTATAACGATTCCAGTTTTTACTGCTACTCCCGCTCATGTGAGTTGATGCTACTACCATGGGATGTCTTAATTGACAAAATTAGCATGTAACCTCCAATCTTAGTTCAAAACAAAAATGAAAGTAAGAATACTTGTTTCTATAATATTTAACATACTTGTCATATTGAGTAAATTCAAACTGACTGGAAATATCCATTTCATTCTCACTATTGTTAAGCCCTCTGGAATTTTAGAAACCATGTCACCTAGCCATTGAGAAGAGAGTACATATTAAGTTATTAACTACATGGAACCAACATTTAATAACACTTGAACCAATTCATATGTCTAGTATTTATTCACTTTCACATGTAGTCATATTCCTTGAACTATTAATCCATGGTACCTCATTTTGGTCACTGAGGACTAACTGGTAAAGGTTTAAAGGTAACACTTGAACCAAACCATGTTGACCAAGTTATCTTTTCTTCAAAAAAAAAACATTGAATAGCAATGGAATACGCAGCCACCGCATATGTCAACCAATTGTAGCAAGATTGACTTGTTATTAATGCTCTGCTTTAGTTCACTTTTTAATCAAAGTCAAGCTAGGGAGAGTGATACATAGTTATTTTACCCAAAATTATAAATTAGAAGCTAAGATAATAAATTCCGGTTTAAAGAATTGCATGGATTGAAACTAAATTGGAAGTAAGTTAAATTGATTTGGATTGAAATTGAAACCATATTAAACTAAAAACGAATTATTGAATAAATATGGAATAATAACCCTTAACTTCAAGTTGAAATAGCAATTAATTGAATGTTGATAATCTAAGTATAGCTCGATGTATATTGTTTGAATGTGTCGATTGAAATGATAAGTGAATGAAAATAAATTCATTTGAGTAGTGATAATTGAATATGACTTAAAATGTTATTCAGGTTAGTTAAACTGAATCTTGAAATAGAAGAGTATGCGTATGTTGAATAATGAATATAAACTCAGATTATATAAAATGAATCAAATTAAGAACTCAAGTGTAAATTTAATTGAAAGTGTAAATTAAATATAAAAAACCTAGAACTTGAGTTATAAATGAAACTCGACTTGCTTGTAAGCAAATGTATATATATTTGAATATGCTTGTTTTTAAGTATCATGATTTGAGCAAGAAAACCAATTAATGGATAAATTGTCATATTGGAAGTAAGAAGTTAACATGGATTATGATCGAATAGAAAGGAATATGTATATGATTATACAGGTTTAGTGGATAGAAGCAAGTGCGAAGAATAAATATGAGATGCCCAACAAAAAGGTACATGTTTAATTCAATATGGGATTTCCTGAGCCTATTTGGCTAGCCACTTGGCTTTTTGATTTTCTTTTTGAATAAGAAGGGCCTAGAGAGTCGAGTTGAGGTTTGAACTATATTGACCCGTACCATGGAGGTGCTGGCAAAAAATTTCAAAATTTTAGGGAGTTAGAAATTTTTTCAACATTTTGGAAAATTTTTGTTTAACAAAAGTTAATCGAATGGCAAGGATTTTTGCAGTGAAATTGGAACTAGTGAGTTAGTTGAGTAGTATCCACATTGAAGTGAGTGTTGAGTTACATGAGTTGGTTGGGAGAAGTGAATAAGGTATAGCTATTTTTCCCACTTAGTAATTTCGGGGACGAAATTCATTTAAGGGGGAAGGAATGTAACGTCCCGTATTTTGTCACTTAAGTTTGAATTTTTAATTTAGTTAAATATTGTATCCGTAATATAAATGGAATTTTATATTAATTTAAAATGGAGTTTAAAATGTATATATATAAATATATACATATTAAATTGAATTTGAGGTTAAATCATTAATTTAATTTAATGTCTTCTTTATATGGTCGAATTAGACTATGGAAACCGTTCTCGTATGTTCAGAATAGTGGTATAACCCTAGGATGTCTTTTGTTGCGTTCAAATAGGGGTCGATAACGCAGGATATTTAAATTGAATGCACCATATAAAATAAAATAAAATAAATAAAAATAAAAAAATTAAAGGGGATGACTTTTTAACTAGCACAGACTATTCTTTAAGTTATACTCCCATCTTCTCTTTTCAATTTCACATCAAAGCCATTCCTTCTCCATGAAGCTTCACAACAACGTACACTAGAGCCATGCCTATTCTAACTCCTACTGAAAGACTTCATCCTTATCTTTTTTCGCTTCTATAAATTGAGTAGCGCATTGATCATTTCTTCCATCCTAAAAACTAGCGAAAAACCAATATCTAATCCTTAGTGTTAATTTTTTTTCCAGTCGTAGTCAATTGAAACAAATTCAATTTCTTTCCATTCCTCATTCCAGAAAATAGCGAAACCCAAATCCATTGATTCGCAAAATAAAATAAGGAGCGAAATCGAAATTAAAGGCAGAAAATCGCGATTTAAAATCAATTGAAGGCCACGCATTCATCTTAACTCGACGATGCTGTAGACATTCATGAATGGGGAGAAACAATGGAATAAGGCCAGTAAATGAATTGCGGTTTCAAAAGGGAAACTAGGGTGAAGTTCGAGGACGGTATGGGTTGAACTGGAGATCGAACTGAGGTATGCGAGTTGCTGGAGGGATCGTTGTAATTTTAGGGGAGATTTGGGGTTCAATGTTGAGCAGCGACTGTCGTGGTTTTTGCGGATCGAAGAAGAAGACTTCTACGTTGAGGGAGGAGCGCGATTGGATGAGAGGTTGATGTCAGTAGAGGCCAACGAATGTGAACGCGAACTAGAGATTCTGTGTTGTACTGAAAATGGGTAAAATCGGATCTGTTTGTGGAGAATTCAACAACTTTGTTGGAAGGTACGGTTGTTTACATTTGAAGAAGGGAACCACAGTTTAATGAAGAAGCCAACGCTGGGTTGAAACGATGGTAATTGAGGCGTTAGGGGTCTGTAAATTTCTAGTTGACAGTGGATGGGGAGTATAAATTCGGCGGTAATATGATGGAGGAGTTCGAATCTTGTGTGTTCTAAGAATGTGGTTATAGGTCTTGTCTAGTGAGGGATGAACGTGATCTGGGTTTGAACTGAGTTGAACTAGATGTGATGACTGGGGAATTCAACGGTGGAGTTAAGAAGTCCAATCTGTGTTTGTGATGCATGTTCCGGGAGTGAGACAAGTAAAGGAAAAAGAAGTGTTGATTTGTGATAGTGTGGCATTGGAGTTGAACGTGAATTTGGGAGTTTGGCATTGAAGAACAGTGAGGTGGGTTAAATTTGGGGGTGCGACAGTGGTGTGTAATGTTAGAAGATGGAATTGTCTGTATGATAGTCGATGAAATGCCATAATGGACTAACGACAAGTTTTGGGGCTAATGAGAATTATGGAGCTGTTAAAGGTTTGATCAGGGATTGGCCGAAGTTTGCGAGGCATCGTGGTAAACGTTGTTTCAAATTTAAATTACATATGAAATTTACTTAAGTAGTTCATTTAGAATAAATAAATATTTAATCGATAAATACACATGGAGTTTTTAAATGGATATTCATCAAAGAAAATCGAGGTGAGTTAAACTCACTCAGTTAATTATTGGGAACTATTTTTAATAGTTCGAATTTATTTTATTGCTTGTTGGTTGCTAAATTGATTGATATAAAGTAATTATACTATATAATAATAATATATAAAAATAATATTGGTGATTGGTTATTCCCGCAGTATCATTAGCGGATGATTTCACTATGCGCCCCACAATGTATATAATGGATGACCTTTATACCGCGACATCCTGCCTTGAAGCTGAATGTGTATTATTATTGTTGACTAACATCTGTGGGTGCAGGAAAACAGGTTAGAGGGATCCAACTGGATTCCTCAACGTTTATATATTTGTTTTCATATGTATGCCGATATATTATGTGATTATAACCTGTGTTTATTTATGGTATATTTGGATATGGTAGTGACACTGATCGTTGATTTTGGATATTTTAGATATCCTAAAATGATATATGGATTTCAAAATAGATATTGAAATAAAATAAGAAGTTTAAAAGGAAATATTCATTTCCAAACAAAGATGGTTATTTAGAATTCAAATTAAATAGAATTTAGTATTAAATATTTGTTTAAACCAAATATTTTAAAAGGGCAATTTTATAAGCAATATTATAAGAAGTGGAATTATTTTTATTTTTATTATTTGGGAAAGTGGAAAAAAAGAAAACTGTGTGTGAATTTGGAAGAAATGGAAATTATATAATAAGCTGATATTTTAGGATAATTATAGACTAGATTATACGAAATAAATATAAAATTAGAGGTTATAAATAGAGTTCAACTTGAAGTTACAAGTATGAATTCAGGTCGACTAATTAAATCAAGGATGAACTTGTTTTAAAGAATATCATCTGTGGTTGGGATGAATAAAAGGTAAATTTTTTTTGGAAAATGGGAATCCTTAGAGTTAAATTAAAAAGAGTTTTAATTTATGAATGCTAATGGAATTTAAGTCGAATAATAATATAGATTGTACTAAATAATTTTATATGCAATTATAGATAACAAATATTAATAGTAAGAATTTAAAAAAGGATTTATATACGAATATTTTATTTTATATATGAATATTTTATCAAGTGGAGTTATTGAAATAAATTGAGATAAGTTATAATGAAACTATAAATGTGTTTATGAAGAATATTTGTGGAATATTCGATGATGGTTTTGTAAATCATATATTTAAGAAAAACATTTGGAATAATGATAAAGTTGAGATAAATATCTCACTTAAAGTAATAATGAATAAATTAGAATTTTTATTCATTCGAAGTTAAGAAATGGAAAACAACTATTGATATTTAAATAAGTTGGAATTTCCAGTTATAAGGAAAATATAAAAGAAATTATACAACTCTACAATTTTAAGTTATAAATAGATTGGAACTCGAAGTTTCAAGCAGAAATCGAATTTGACTAAACAAGTCAACTATGGATTTGCATTGAGAAATATCGTTCACGGGTGAGGTGAATAGGTGTTAAAGCAAATGAGATGAGAATGGAAATTCATCAGAAAGAAAGTTAGGAAGAGTTTTTAATTTATAAATTCTAATTGAATTTAAGTCGAACTAATTTGAATAATGTAATATAGATTTTATCAAAGGATTTTGTATAAGATTTCTAGATAATGATGATGAATAGTAAGAATTGGCAAATGATATTTATGTACATACATTTTAGATATAGAATGCAGTTTTTTGAAATAAAGTTGAGATGAATAAAGGTTATTGGTATAAACCCTTGTTTTTATGAAGAGGTAATTAATGAAGTAATATCATTATAAGAAAATTATTATTCCAATTTAGCAATAAATGAATAAATATTTAGCAAATATTTTTGCAAATCATATCTTTAAATGGAGTATTTGACAATAATCGTAGCAATGTACTGAAAATCGTGGTTGTGAGTAGGATATTTGAAATATTGAAAAGGAAGAGAAGTTTTGAATTAACAAATGGTCAATCAAAAGGAGGCTAGATGAAAAATGGTTATTTAATCAGTGAATTCAATTTTCTTTTATGGATGAATGGTTGTTTTATTTGACAGTTTAATAACCAACTATCAAATCTGCCCAAATACGATGGTTGGTACGGAAAGACCGGGATCGAATTTATTCGAAAACCATTCCAAACCAATAAATTTGTAAATGTAGAATATACGGATTGAAGATGAAACAATGAAGACCGTAGATCTCATAAGCGAAAGGACTACGCTGAATTCTCTGGAGTCGCGCCCGGAGATATTCTAATAGTGATCCTGTCGTGGTTGAAATCGACGGAGTGCAAGGACTACTCGCTACCGATCTATAGGGTGATTCCTAGGATGCGATAGGAAAGTGCCTTTGGTTTGTCTAGTCCCAGGACAACTTTTATGGATGAATGTCTAACAGAATATTTCCAAAGGAGCACGTACGTTAATTTCCTCAAACATATTTCGGTTGATGGCGGAGAAGGGCACTTCTCTTAGCTTAACACCAGAATATTTTTGTGAATGTCAATTAGTGATATCTGGAGGATTTGACGATGCGGCATTCAAAGTGAATGATGGCCAAATGATCTGAAACGTAATTTTAGACCTCAAGCCTCACAATCGGAAAATGACAAAAATCGGGCAGGCAGCATGGCTATATGGATCGCACCCATTATGTATTGTCACCATCTAGATAATATTCATATTTGTTACTTCTTTTCGCTTCTGTATCTGCTGGGAATGGTTATGTTGCTAGCAACCATAGGTGACAATATATTCGATACACTCAAGAGAAATGAGTGGTCGGTCGTGTGTGGGCCAGGTTGCAAGACATTCTTGTTGAACCCAGTGTATTCCCCTCTAGAGATACTGAAAAACTCCATATTTGAAAAGATAAAAATAGATTTTTATCGAAATGAACTAGTTTTGAACTGAAATTAAAACCCATTTATTTTTAAATAAATAAATTGGATTTGAAATGGGTTTAAATAGAACTGATTCATGGGTTTATCGTGAACTGTGTTTAAATAACACTAGTTCTTTAACCCGATAATAAATAGAATGTGATTTGGGTTTATCGTGAACTGTGTTTTAAATGACACTAGTTCTTTAACCCAGTAAAGGAGTTTTAATGAATCTGCAATAAAATTGAAATGTGAATTGATAATTTAAATTATCAAATTTAGAAAGTGAGCGAGGATGGAGTATCACCAGTTTTGCTCCAAAGCGATAGTTAAATCTTTAATCAGATTTGAACGTGAAATGGTATTTAATTTTACCGATAACGCTGTGGTGTTAGATGTGGAGTATTACCAGTTTTGCTTCATGGGATGAATAGGTTGGGATTGGGAAATAAAATAAATAATTACTTTGGTGTGGTTCGCTAATCTCGACTAGTTCGGAAAACCATAATTTGGTTTGAAATGACATCCAAAGGAAGATTAAAGGATAAATTTTAAAGAATTTATCTTGGATAAAATTAATGGGAACCTTTCCCTAAGAATATGAAATTTGCGGTTAGTGGCTGCTGAATTGGAATGAGGCGTATGTTGAGTTTGTATAACACTTGTTTTTAATATACGCGGGTTGTTCGGAAAGGCCGGGTTTATACCCGTTCTGAATAACCGATCCGACGATAAGTCGAAGCTGAAGTCGGTGGTTGAAGACCGGAAGTCTTCACATCGTTTGGGTGATTACTGATGATCTTGATTAGGCTGTACACCCAAGATGAGGGAATCAGTTGGTGGTCGTCCAGACGTACTTGGAGATCGATGGATATGCGAGGAAAGTGCCTCCGGTTTCGTTCAGATCCAGAACGAACTAGTAAATGGATTGTGTGTCTGACATTGGGTTTTATTCTGTGTTGATTGATTTCTGTTAAATATATATCTGTTTGGCAGCGGAGAATTTATTCTCTTGCTTAACGCCCTTCTCTGAGACGTACGAGCTTAGAGGTTATATATCGATAGATATCAATCGCATGGCATGAATTGCCTTTGTGGCACGCTGAGTTGCATTGATCAAGGCTTCTGTTGAAAAGCAAAGTCTTGTGGTTGATGATCAAAGCACGGCCTACGTGGCAGCTTTGTGTATAACGTGAATTCGCGAGCCTCACTCCTCGGTATGAGTTAAAAACGGGATACGGACTGCAGGGAGAGCACGACGTTTCTTTCTAGCTTTGGTGGTATCAGTGACTTACCAGCCCTGACATTTATATACTTTTCACCTTTGTGGTTGTTGGATGAGGCGCCTCGATTATTGGTTTGTAAGGACCAGGAAACGTGTGTTCAGGAATAAATAATCCTCTAACGTAAGTGAGGACCGGCCCTGAAGATCCAGGATTGCCCAGAGTGTGTAGTCCTGAGACATTTGCTAGAGTGTCTCGAAAGCGGAGAGGAGCTTGCCCCTTGCCTCGACTCATGACGGAAATCCAATCTCCAATACGTGTATTTCGGCTTTATTTGTAGAGCCTAGTATGGCGACATAGTAGCATGGGATGCTATGACGTCTATGATTGATATTTATGATTGAAATTGTTTTGACACTATACACTTATTATAGTATCAAAGGATTTGTTTTAAACATACCAAGCATGTTTGGCTGTTATAAGGTAAAACCCTATCCTCCGGCTTGCGTTGCATTGTGTGATGGGACCTGGGTCTTATAATAGCTTCATTTTTCGAAAAAGCATTGCGCCGTTTATTCTATACACTGGTATTCTTGGGAGGAAACCCGTTCCGTGTTATACGGCGTGGTCCCTTGAATTACTCTCTTTTAAAGTAAAGTTTTAAATAACTATTTTAGTTCTCACACCAGTCACATGACTGACCTGGAGTTTATTGTTTTAACCTAAACTCTGGGTGCCCTTATTTTCGACACCGGCAGCTAATAGTTTTGGTTTTGCAGATTTATATTCACAGGATCCTGATTTACAGCTGGAACGATGCTCGGAAAGCTCTGTATCCGTGTATTACTTTCAGTTGTGCTTTGTATTATTTTCCGCTGCTATGTAATTTATTGCAATCTCTGATATTTATCGAATGTAATTTATTCATTTATACTCTGTATATTCTTGTATCTGATGGAATTGTTGTAATAACAATGAAATGTTCTTCCGTCTGCGTTCATTTGTGTGTTGTTCTCAAAGCATCCGCTCTTTCCTTCACGGGGAAGAAACGGGTTCTTACAGATACACTATCGGCAGGTGGTCCCATACCTTGTCATAGTTGGAAATCCAATTCACATTTAGCGCCCACAGTTTTGATTGTATACTATATATGTAGAGCGAGAGATACAAGCGTTCTGCTAGATTGATATTTATTTGTATTTAAACACTATCATAATATCAGATAGATTATGATTTCAAAAATGGTTTGGGTTATCGTAAGGTTAAAACCGTCCGTGTTTATGTGTGGGCTGGTCTTACGATTATCTTTTTCTTTCAAAAATGATTTTTAACTTTAAAATCAAGATGAGTGATACCAATAATTAGTGGGTTTTTCTCACGCTGGTTCACCAGACTGACCTGTGGCGTTTGTAATGCTCGGGTCAGACCGAGTTGGGTCTGACCGAGTTTATAGGTTCAAGGTAAGATGATATGGACTTCAGGAGACAAGATGGAGGAGTTCAGACTTATCATATATATAGTATTCCGTTGTGTGTTATAAATGAGGACAGACTGTTACAACTGTCCAGATGAATTAAATGGCCGCTGCACTTTGATGAATTGTAAGTATTATTTCAAGTTTTCAATACAGAGTTATTTCTATATTATATTTTATTCCGTTGTGATGTGAGTTGTTCTTTTTCTTTTTCTTCTATTCTATTCTTTCTTTCTTATATTTTCTCACTCTTTAACTTCTTTCTTTGACATTCTGGATTTTCGTTACTCGAGTTTTGGACATGGGTTTATTTGTGTCAGAAAATTTGAGCATCGAATTTTCCGGTTCGTTACACTCTCCTTTCAGCTACCAAGTGGCAACCTGTACTCTCTCCCAATCTCCAAGTCGCATCAAGCCAAATATTGCCTTAGAGCTCCTCAACCCGCATGCGGTCAGCCTATGGGTGCTTAACCTTGCATGTTTTCTTGGGGCTCACTGATGTCATAGCTTGAAGATACCTACAAAACCAAGCAGGCATTGTGATTCCAGGATCTCTGGGATATTTGGGGCCTCCTCCATGTTGTGCAAGAGAGAGATAGAGATATAGATTCGAAGGAAGGTTTTATTGGACTTAAGGGGATTATTGTAAATCTTTTATATTGTTCAAAAAACTTTTATTATGAAAATTTATTTTCCTTGGAAAATTAATTTACTTTTAAAACTTGTTTTTAGGAATTATGTAAGCTTAGGACCTTACACCAAGTGTGACACCCCACACCCTTTAGCACACCCCAAACAAGTCATATCAAGAAATGTCGAGCGTCGAGGTATAATAAAAACTAGTTACAAAAAATAATATCCATAAGACATGAAAATAATTATAAAGGAAACAAATTTTATTCAAAACCAAATTATATCTAAAACAAACCATAATATCTCAGGTGTCATACAATCTTAGTCTCAATGACCATATCAGAGTAAATAACAAGAATCCCCTCTCAAGTTCAAATATAAACTAAAAACATATATAATGACAAAAAGAAGAAGAAAATACATAGACATAAACAGAATAAGAACTCCAAGATGAACTTCTAAGCTGCCTGGGTCATTCTCTGCCCTATGAGCCTAATGGGGAAAAGAACTGGAATAGACATAAGGTCCGGTAAACGGAAGTGATTGTTAGGGTTTGAAAAATTAAGAGATAGTAGACCTGAGAATAGTTCTAGTGTTACGACGGTAAAGTGTATGTGCATTATCTAGGGTAGTTACTTAGACTGTTTGACTAGTTGATTGTTCAAGCTGATTGTTTGCACTATAAGAAATATTATTTGGAATGATTCCTACTTCTACCCAATTGGAAGACCTTCCCTATCAACCATCAAACTAGAAATGGTAGTGTTGCCTTATATTGGTTGAAAACCAGCTCGAACATGAAACTTCACCATATGAATTACCATCTGCAGATCCATCAAATGGCATCTATCTAGCGCTAAACGCAACAACGAATTATTTATCTATGTGTGTCTCTTCTGCCGTATGGGTCCACCATTTTATTTACCCTATTTGATACGGGTGTTTGATGTGATACCAGTACGGGCCCCTACAAACAATTATTTAATGGTGCTTCCATCTCATTCCCATAACCTGATTATTATCTATTGCCTCAGTCCTCTTGACTAAGTCTTATACATTTGCCCCTTATTTACCTTATTCAGTATGCATGTCTACTACAGATTATGGACCTAACAATACATTATATTACGATATCCTAACTCCCGGTGGCAGTTTTCCACATCGTATAGGTTGTGTTATTTTTCTTTTTATAACACATGTTATAATTTATTTGCAAGTATCCAAGGCTTGCTCTCTTCAGTCCATTTTCTTTCTATAACCAATCTACATGTTTTAGGTTTTTTTATTGTAAATTATATCCATTAATTTTTATTTCAAATCTACATGTTTTACATGTGTTTTTCTGTAAATTTAGTGTTTCCTATTTAATATGTATTTCATGGAAACCGCTTTATATTCGTTACTTTTTAGGTAAGTTAAAGGATTAAATATACTCTTCAAATCCATTATTTATATAATATTTAATTATATTAACATGTATAAAAGAAATATAGATAATTGCAGATAAACTGTAAAATCTAGAATAAATATAAAGAAATAGGCTAAAAATGTACTTGTATTGAATATATAATTTAGAAAGCTAAAAATTGTAAACTACAACTATTTTAAACCATGTGACTTTAATAATTCAAATTTTAAATAATAATTCCTTTGCACTTGTTGTCCTAAGCCGCTGCCTAGGTCCTCATAGATCTCTGTTTTGTAGGCCTTCTAATGTTTTTAATTTATTCTTCTTCTTGAAAAATATATAGTTTTAGGTCCCACCTCAGTCAAGAGGGAAACCAGAGGAAGATGAAATGGGTGAAATGAAATGATTAGACTAGAGTCCTATTTATAGATATGTTAGGATATCTCACACCATAGACTAACTTAATTTGATTTAGGTTAGTCATATTATAAGCTCAAATCTAACCTCACAAATCAAAAATAAATGTTCCAAATAAAATGTTTTCAGTCTAATAACCTCGGCATACACTTAGTCATATTTCAGGCCAGGTCGCACATGATGGTCTACCCATCGCCCTTATGCAGTTGACCACCTAGTTGACCGACCTCTATGGTGGGTCGATCCATGTCGAGTCTATATTTTTTTCCTTACCCATGTTGGGTCTATATTTTTTCCTTATGTTTTGAAGTTAGTTTCTAAATATGTTTTTTCTTGTAACTTTTTTGTTTTAATTCAGACCACCCATTCATAATGAGTTTGGACCATTCCATAACCCCGTTGGAGCAGTCCAAAACCATTCCAAAATGATGTTTTTGGTGCAATGATAATCCTTAGTTGATATTCAAACCACTAAGAGTACTAAATATATGACATGATGTCATGTGCAAATATGATTGATTTCAAGGACATTATCATGATTTTGAAAGTTGTACCCAAAGCATATAATCCACTAGCTACAATGTTTCTTTAAGGAAAAGACAAACGTTGAACATAATGAGCCACATTAATAAGAATAATATCTTAAATTTTAGTTGCTGAAATTAACAAAATAGATTCACCATTCGTTTTACAGAATTAGGAGCGGATATGACTCATAAAATTATCACATAATATGACTTCATGAGTATGTATATGTTGAAATGGAAAATTATTAATAATGATTTAGAGCTCACTGTTTACACGTGATAACCAGAATTTATCGAAGTTGATGTGAGCAACATTGGGCATGCAAGTTTTGGGATATGATGTGAGAACGAATATGAAAGTATCATTCATAAAAGTACCAAACTTGAACAAGTATTTTGATAGAAATATCAAACAGTTTAATTGTAACGACCCGCTATGCTTTAAGCCGGTAATTAAACCAACTCGAACTACTCAAAATGACAAAATGTCATTAGCTTCTGAGGTAAATTGAATAAATCATAGATCACAGATACAAATACAAATACAGAGGAATGTAATATATCGCAGCGAAAAACAAATAATACAATAGTAATTCATGAATCTACTAAATAAAATTCAAAACTTACACATAATATCAAAGTTAAAAAATGAAACACAATGGAAGTATAAATATAAGAATTTCTAATACAAAGGAGAAATACCTTGAATCAACAGATAGAGGTGATGTCTTCAATAGTCACCAACTACAAAAGTTGAAATCGCAACACTGCAATACTTGATCTATTAAGTTTGTTATTAAAGTTTATAAAATATAAGTTATAAATTTATAAAATCTAAAACAAACTAGAAAATATATTATAAACATATATAAGTATAAAACAATATAGAATAGGTTTAAGATAAATATTTATTATAATATAAAAGTTTAAAATAATCATGTGATAAATTATATGGTTTAAAATAAATAAAATTATAAGTTAAAATCTTAAATAAATATTTAAATCCATATTTATTCATAAAATCATTTTAAAGCATATAATTTAAAATTTACAAAATTTAAGTTTTAAAATCTTTAAAGTATAAAATCTTAAGTTATTATATTAAAATCAAATTCCAAATCATTTTACTTCGAAAACATGACCAACGGTGTCCGCATATAGTTTTCTACCCTATTGTCAAGTGATACAGATATTTATCATTTCAACCTGCAATCCTAGATTCAGTAAAAATCGTTGAGGTCTATCATTTCAACCCATAATGATTTTTTCCTAATCTAGTTTCCTTTCAGGTATGTATCATTTCAACCCTTAGTGATTTTTCCTAAACTAGGGAAATTAACAACATAACAAATCACAACATAACATCAATCACATCATAACTCATATATCGTCAGTGCACCCCACATGTCATATAAATATATCGTGTCATATATGAAATGTGCATGCATATCAAATAAAGCAATTTCTACTAGGAATTCTTATACATTTCACAATAGTTCATTTATGCTGAATTTAAATCCATGAATAATGTAGGTTAAGTGTGAGATAAACTCACCTTTTGTGGCATAGATTGGAGACAGCAAATGAATTGACACTGAATAAAACGATGACTTCCAGGCACGATCCAGAATGGATTTTAACTCGATGATCACTCAGTATTTTATTTTATTTTATAAGAGGAGGCTAGGGAATTTTCAATGGATCGGTACGACTATTTGGGTTTTGGGACAGACTAGGAATTCTTATACATTTCACAATAGTTCATTTATGCTGAATTTAAATCCATGAATAATGTAGGTTAAGTGTGAGATAAACTCACCTTTTGTGGCATAGATTGGAGACAGCAAATGAATTGACACTGAATAAAACGATGACTTCCAGGCACGATCCAGAATGGATTTTAACTCGATGATCACTCAGTATTTTATTTTATAAGAGGAGGCTAGGGAATTTTCAATGGATCGGTACGACTATTTGGGTTTTGGGACAGTTTTCGGAACTCAACACCAGCTCAACACAAAATAAACACAACACTAACTTAATATGCAATAATTCTTTACAAAAACTATTATATATTTTTATATATATACGAGCATATAGAAAATTGTAACGACCTGGATTTCAGCCGTTGAATTCTGAATATTTAAATTTTTTATTTGAATTATATATAGGAATTTATAAGAATTTATTTAATAAAACGATATTTAAACGTGTAATTTATAATATAATTTAAAATGAGCTCGTAAAGTCGCGGCAGTTCGTAATTTAACGTTTTGAACTTTAATTAGATATACAAGATTCAAAATAAGTCGGATTTCTTTGAAATAAGAAACGCTCAGTTCTGTTTAACTGTATCTTTCTAATGGAAGTGAAAAATCGAGATTTTGTTTTATATATTGTGAATTACGTCCAAATCAATTTTTTTAAAGTCGTTGTGAAATCATATATAGGCCATGATGGTTATTTGAATATATTTAAATATCGGTCTTGAATTTAAACAAGATTCTTTTGAGGCGTAGTTATAATTTAATTTTTAGAATTTTTTTGTAATTTTTAATTAATTAAATACGCTACTTTTTATTTGGAGTATTTCGCACCCAATATCAATAATTTGGGGTTTCACAATATAAGTTAACCTACCGATATTATTATATTTTTGGGATCATGGCACATCGCTTGACACGTTCGTACTTTTATTTTTGTTGTAGTGGCTCGTACGCAAACAGAAATTTATATGACCGAGTACACTACACTTTATAACTTAAAACATATTTTAATATGCATGTTACCTCTCCGTCCATGCATGATATCAACCTCATGGTCCATGTTAAATATCCTTGCACACCCATTTGTCACCAACGATGGTATATTTCCAAAAGAAAAAAATAAATACCTTATAAGATCCAAGCGTATGCAATAATTAGGTGCATGTCAATACTTGGTTGTTCCGTTCTTGCATCTTGGTCAGGCATGGGTACTATTGTGAACCAAGCTCCAAACTAAAACATTTAAAACTAAAATAAATAAATAAAAAAATCAAGAGAAAATCTTGGCACATGGGATCAAAAGAAAATTCATAGCTGTACACAGAAACGTGACTACCAAACTTGAGAACAACGTGACTGCCAAGGAAACTCGTTTTCGTGCGTGCCAAGCTTTTTATATCCGTGCTACCCAAGGTGTTGTTTTCCTTTAAATACTGTACCTCTCCTTCCCATTCCCCAATAGAAAAATCAAAACGCAAATGAAAGGAAAAACAAAACCATACGAAATCAAACAGTCATTTAAGCTGACTGAAACTAGATCCATTCAACTCGCAAAGCCTCAAGCTCCTCCCTAGGACTCCTAAAATTTGGTGAGATATCTACTGTGAATACTGACTTTGAACTTGCGACAACATCGGACTCGGGTTCCGTGACAATGGGGAAGAGCTGGGTCATGGCAAGAGTAGCATTGGACTGCTGAAGGAAGTGAAGCATGGAAGGTGGTGGTTCGAACTGGCGGTGAGTGGAAAATAGCATAGGACTGAGGGTGAGGGCGTGATTAACGTTTGGCTAGGTTGAAGCGTGTTCAACACGGTTGCGGGATTCATAAGAAAACGAGAAGGAAGATAAAAATAAAACATGTCTTAAAGGTTGAAGGGGACGTTTGCATGATATGCAAGAAGGGAACGGAATGGGAGATTGAGTTGTAGCAAAAGGTTGGGTGTTTTTGTTGTTTGTTTTTCCAGGAAGTGTTAAAGGAATTTAAAAGGGAGAATGTAAGGATGTACTAGTACGTTCTGTAGCTTTTGGGTAATATAATGGATGTTAGTGGAAAGGAAATTCAGTCACGTTTGTGGAAAAATGGTGCGGTGAAGTTTAGTGGGATCGGGAGTGGTACTGGACTTGGAGGTCACGTGTATGGCTTTGGAAAGCACCATGGATGGGATGGACTTGTTTTAACATGGGGGAAGTGGGATTAAACGAATGGGGAATGGATGAGAAAGACGGTGTAGTGATTTAAGTGTGTTTTGCAGAAGGAGGAGGTTCAACCGTAACTTTTTAATTTAATAAGCGTAATTCGTGATTTGGAGCTAAGCACGATCATTAGTTTTAACAATGGTTAGGTGGATGATTCGGGTTTACCGCTGTAGATTGGATTGATTTTTGGGTGGTCGAATTTAAACTGCAGACATGGGTAACCAGGTGAATTAAAAGAATATTGTTAGAATGATGCAGATGTAGGTGTTGCTGTTTTTTTGTGGGTTGGAGAAGGTGATGCTGTTGGGGTTTGTATCGCTATTCCTGGGGGATAGCGGGTTATATTATTTGAGGAAGACAGGTGAACGAAAACTTTTAATGCAATACTCAATTTATTTGCAATATTAATGAAAGTGAGGAGGTGTTATAGTTTAGCCATGTTGAATTGCTACAGGTAGTTGGGCAGAAAATCCAAATTGGGGAAAATACAGGGGTTTGAACATTTTATGGGAGGAAGGATTAGCATGGCTAATCATGGTTTAAGTGGCTGCATTATTTGAAGATAAAATGGTAATTAAAGGATTAAAAATGTGATTGGTAACTTAATTAATTATATTTTATATCGTTAACTTATAATATATGTTTTTGGTTCATCCTTGATCAGAATCCGACAAAACCAGTCACGTTGGGATCGCAACGAAGAAATCTATGTTGCGGAACTATTTTGATTGAAAAGAAAGCTATTGGAATTTCATGATAAAATCAAACGTGGTTTGATTTTAAAATGAAATAAACGCAGAATCATCAACTGCGAACCAAGGTGACTAAACTCACTAACTCTGCCTTGTTATATTTTTATAAACGAGTTTTAAATTTTATACTCTGCAATGGTTGTTTGGTTGAATAGTTGGTAAATTTGGTTGATATGATTACATCGTTGATCGGTTATTAGTTCTGATATTTCATATTAATGTGAAATAATATTATTTATGTTAATTAACACCTGTGGATGCAGGGAAACAGGTGGGAAGAATCCAACTGGATTCCTCAACATTTTATTTACTGTTTTATTCATTTATTGTGATATATGATGTGATATTTGATCGGTGATTGATCATG
This sequence comes from Allium sativum, assembly GCA_030737875.1. Lineage (NCBI taxonomy): Eukaryota > Viridiplantae > Streptophyta > Magnoliopsida > Asparagales > Amaryllidaceae > Allium > Allium sativum. Next base: position 459,276,729 of record CM060909.1, read on the forward strand.
TTGTGTTTGAATTACCCTGGCCTAGAAATTTGGTATTTAGAATACCGTAGAGTACTAGAAAATAGAAAAGGAGTTTGAGACTTTAAAAGGAAAATTATTTACAAAAACAGATATATAATTTTAGATAGAGTTGGGATTAGAAACCTGTCAAATGGATAAAACAAGAAGTCGTTTATAAACTAGAGTGTAAATTAAGTGAATAAACTTACAATTGGATAAATTGAAATGTAAATTCAAATTTGAATTTATATGAAAAGTGAAAATCGGATTTGAAACCAATATTTGAAATGAGATTTGAACTTTGCTAATTATAAACGAAATTATAAATGTTTGAAATTAATAATAAGATTTTCAATAAAATATTGTAAATAGAAGTTATAAATGGAATTTGAATTTGATATGGTAAAGTAAAATGGATCTGATTATGTAAAAAGAAATATTATTCACGATTAAAGTGAATAATCATTTAGAGCAGATATTTTGCAATGAAAGCATCTATAAAAGAAATCTGGGTTGGAAATGTGAATTCAAATGGAAATTTGAATGATAAGGAAAATGGAAATCGTTTTCAAAAGGAAACGTTGGATTTTATTCCAAAGTTCGGAATATAAAACAAACTGAAATAAAATTTAAGGGATTATAATTATAGTTGGACTAGATCGAAGTTCGTTATAATGGTTTAATTCGGGAAGGATATTTGAATTCTATTTAGTACAAAACTATAATACAAATGTTTTGTAAATCTAAACAGCGACCTTAAACGTTGTTGTCATAATAAATGTTTTGTAAATCTAAACAGCGATCCTAAAAGCTATTGTCATAATAAATGTTTTGTAAATCTAAATAGCGATCTTAAATGCAATTGTTATAAGGAAATGTTCTATAATTCTAGACAGCGATTGTAACGCTGTTGTTAAAAGCGATGTTTTATAAATCAAATATTTGGAAACAGCGATTATAACGCTACCGTTATAATCAATATTTTTCTGTAAAAGAAGTGGATCTTTTGGATTCGAGAGTCACGTAAGCGAGGTTTTGTTTAAAGTTGTGAGCTTTGAACATTTCGAGGTTAGAACGGTCGTTCAGTTAAGGACTGAGAGGTAATTATACCCCAACTTGATTGACTTCAGTTTTAACTAAGGAATGGTTAAAGTTCGATAGTGAAAATTAGTGGTAAGTGAATTTAAGAGATAAATGAATGATGATTGATCGATAGAATTTCCATCTGGAAATAATATCGTTGTTTGCACACATATTTTTCTTTGATAGTTAAATCACCGACTATCGAAGTTTTGACCATTTTTCCGTCGTCAATACGGGGAGACTGGGATCAGATCCAGTATCTGAAAACCACTCTGTATGGACGTTAGCGTTGCGATCGAATATGATGAAGAAAATTGAAGACGGAGTTATGCAATGGCTATCCTGTTTATAGAATAGTGTTTTCGGTTTGTCCAGTCCCAGGACAACGTGAATGAACGAATGTCTGACAGAGTATATCTAACGGATCATATAAGTTGATCTCTTCAAATGTACTTACGTTTGGTGGCGGAGGAATTTGTTTCTCTTAGCTTTATACCCGTGGTATTTTTGGGGAAAACAATTTATGATTTGGCGGGTATGACGATGTGGCATTCAAAGTGAATGGTGGCTAGATGTTCTGGAAGATAATTCAAACCTCAAGCCTCACAACCGGGAATTGACAAAAATCGGGCAGGTAGCATGGCTATGTGGGTCACTCCCATTAGGATGTATAATCACCTATCTAGAGAAATTCAATTTACTTCTTTAATCTATCGATGATGTCCCTTTCGGGAAACGGTTGCTGATCCCAACCATTGGTGATATACATTCGATACACTCAAGCGAAATTAGTGGTCGGTCATGTGAGGGCCGGGTTGCAAGATGTTCTTGTTGAACCCAGTGTATTCATCTCTAGAGATACACCATCGGAAGGTGGTCCCATACCTTGTCATGTTGGAAATCCAATCTCCAATAAGCGCCCTACGGTTTTTGATTTTATGTTATATATGGAGCATGAGATGCAAGCGTTCCGCTAGATTCTATTTATTTGTTGTAGACATTATTATAATATCACTGGATTTGATATCAAATATTTTTGGTTATCGTAAGGTAAAAACCATCCATGTTTATGTGTGGATCGGTCTTACGATTATCATTTCTTTCAAAAGGATTTTGAAAGTTAAACAAATGGTTGGAGTTTACTCACACTAGTCCCATGACTGACCCAGAGTTTATTTTGTTTGTTTTCCCTAAACTCTTGGGTGCTCAAATTTGTACGGGCAGTCAAGTAGTTGGGATTTTTCAGATTCACTTGGAGGAGCTGGAAGCAGGAGGCTTCACCAGTTAGATATAGACTATCATATTTCCACTGTGTACTATGTTGTATCGGGAAACAGGTGTTTATAACTGTTCCAGAGATAACCGTTGTGCTCTGATAATGGTATGTATATACACTTACCGATTTGTATTTCAAAAGTTATATTATCTAATATATTTTATTCGTTCCGCTGTGAGTTTGTGATCTCCATTTTCTTCTATTCTAATATTTCTTTCTATTTCTCATCCTCTAACTTCTTTCTTCTTATGATTCGTATTTCTGTGCAATTTGGGTTGGACGTGTGGTGTAATTGGTCGACTCAAAGTGTACGGATTTGCGGGTCATTACAAAAAAATATAATATATATATATTAAAATTTAACGGACACTGAAACTATATATATAATATAAATTATACATATATATAAACACAACGCGAATACACACAAAATCGTATACACATGTATACATATTTTCTTTTAAAAAAAATCAACACATACACCAAAACTATTATATAAATATATTCATATATAAACACACACACACCAAGCAAAACAGTATAAATGTATATATAAACATTTTTTTTTTGAAAATTGGTTCACTTTATTATTAACTAGCAAGAATTACAAGAAAGTGGTTAGCATACTAACCAGTACATAGGAAAAAACAAAAGAAATACATGGAAATAGAAGTTACTATAAACCTAAACTAGAATATATTAGCCCATGATGAGGCCAAAATCCTACTGGCGTGCGTCTAACTGCACTTCACCCGAGCCCAAGGCTCCACTTCTACATCCAAAATGTTATCCATACAAAATATCTTCCAATACAACAGATTACTTCTGTAACATCCCCTGAAATTCATAACATCCCAGTCCTAAGAATCTTCAACAGCAAAACATCCCAGTCCTAAGAATCTTCAATTTCATACATTAAATCTGGTTGACGACTCACAGACGCCTGTGAGTCAGTCTTTATGCAAGAAACAATCGTATTACACTGTCATGTTATGCTTGTTGTACTTCAAATGCAAACTGGAAACAGGCGATGAACTGCAAAACTTTGTACTTAAAAATATTTTACCATACTGAGGAACGATCAACCAGAACATATAAATCCATGAACCCAAATCGAAGTAAATGAAGTCTCGAAGAAATCTGAAGAAACCCAATTTGGTATTATAGCCAGTGGCTTGATCTCGCAATTTCCAACAAACTCGCATCCGTGCTCGTCAGTATTATGGGTCGACAATTAAGTTTGGGAAGCCGATGTGGTGCGTAGTGAATCCGGAAGTAGATCTAGTTGTAGGAAAAATTGATCTGCTGTAGAAAACTGAAGTTGGAGATGGATTTCTCGAGGAAGCGGATCTGATATCGGTGCTTGTGATTCTCCGCGATACGTAGATGGTTTTGCTGTTTAAAGTAGATCTGAGATCTGGAATGAAACTTTGGTTGTAGCTTAGATCTGGTATTTCAAATGGCTTAGTAACGAAGAGGATAACCTTTTAAGAAGATTGATTGACGGAAATCTGGAATAAAAGGTAAAACAGACGCTTTGTGGTACTCGGATCTGGAAAAAATACCAGATCTAACTAGGGTTTAAAAAGCGAAATAAAAATTTGCAGATCTGATTGAAAGTGTGAAAAAACGAATGGAAAACCAGTGGAAAGCGGTAGGAATCAAATCGAAAACATATTGAAAGCTGATGGAACGGAGAGAAGGAAAGACTCACACATGAACGAAAGCAGGCGATAAGCCTGTCGCCATGGACAAGTTTTCCTTATATATATGTATATATAAACATTTAAACAGATATATATGTATACATATTTTTTTCAAAATAATTAAATTTCAATGTAACTCACATACACATAAAACATTAACATACAAACATAATATACCTACACAAATAAATACACTTAAAACTGAGGTTATTACAGTCTTCCCCACTCAAACCTTTTCGTCCCCGAAAATGATTGATACTCGAACGGAAAATGGATTAGGGAAAAATCGTTACGGGTTGAAATGACATACCTCAGTGATTTTTTACTGAATTTGGGATTGCGAGTTGAAATGATAGACCCGTAGAAATTTTATAAATTGCGAGTTGAAATGATAAATATCTGTATCACTTGACCATAGGGTAGTAAACTATATAAGGATGTCGTTGGTTATGTTTTCGAAGTAAAATGAGTTGGAATTTGATTTTAAAATAATAACTTTGGATACTTAAACTTAAATTTTGTAAATTTTAAGTTATATGTTTTAAAATGATTTTATGAGTAAATATGGATTTAAATATTTATTTAAGATTTTTACTTATAATGTTATTTATTTTAAACCATATAATTTAATCACATGATTATTATAAACTTTTATATTATAATAAATATTTCTTTTAAACCTATTCTATATTGTTTTAAACTTATATATGTTTATAATCTATTTTCTAGTTTGTTTTAAAATTTTGTAAATTTAAAACTTATATTTGATAAACTTTAATAATAAATTCAATAGATCGAGTATTGCAATGTTGCGATTTCACCTTTTGGAGCTGGAGACTACTGAAGACATCACCTCTATCTGTTGATTCCGGTTATTTCTCCTTTGTGTTATAAATTCTTATTTAGAATTCCGTTGTATTTCATTTTCTAACTCTGATATTGTGTATAAATTTTGAATTTTATTTAGTAGCTTCATGAATTACTATTGTATTATTTATTTTCCACTGCGTGATATTATATTTCTCTGTATCTGTGTCTGTGATCTACGATTTATTCTATTTATCTTAGAAGCTAATAACAATATGTCATTTCGAGTTGGTTTAATTACCAGCTTAAAGCGATTGAAAAGGCAGGTCACTACATTGATTATGCATCAAAATGCGGAGGCATCATGTGTTTATAAGAAAGAAAGTTAAATAAGTATACATATATTTCTAAATCATAAGAAAACAACACACTGTTGATTATTAACGATGTACTTGTGTTAAAATTTGCTTTTGTTACGATACTTAACATTGAAATTTAAATAATAAATGATCTCTTTTACAGTAAGTACAAAAGATAATAGGAACGTCCTAAAATGATATGCAAGGACTCCTTATTAAAATGTTTGATATGTACGTTAAGATTGATTCCTTTTGCATTGGTATTAGGAATTATTATGCGTTAAGATTGATACCACTAAATAGCTATTTGAAGTGTTATTTTTTCAATTTACGGAAAGTTATATAATTGTTTATAGAAACAATAAACTCATTATTGGGGTGTTTAGACCCAAACTTTATAGGTGATATATAGTATAACATGCCCATTATAAATTCAAGTTAAGAATCTTTAATTTGAAAATGTTCCAAATGAAAGACTATAGCTCGTTCAATGGAAAATGCCTAGTACATCCTCTTGAATAAGAAATGATATAGGAAAGTATATAAATTTATAATCAATCTGGTTCCAAATGTTGAGAATCTGTAACATTGTTATATGATAATGATGCCATGATATAGTCCATAAACAAACTAAGTGCTTTTCAAAAGTCGAGAGACATACTCCGAATTGTTCTAAATGATAAAATAGTTTATCACCATCTAAGAGAGTTGATTGACGGAGTATAATAGCATACCCCATTTACTAAAGGATTAACCTAACTGGTTTTGAGGAAACCGAATGGAGAAGTTGGAATAAGATTTTATAATTGATCCCAAATGCCAGTGAGAGATTAATAGAGTTAGAGGTATGGCCTAGAGGAAATTATGTAATTTGTCACATGTATCTAACTCGTTTACCAATCTTGTTCAAAATAAAAGGTGTTTTCTTTCTATTAAGTACTTGATATAATGTGTTGTATCAATCAATTAATTAATTCAATTAAAAGTACATTTAATAGAAAATCCAGAAATGTTATGTTTTATGGTAATAGGTGTAAAGCATTGTATCATGAACAATTTATCAAAATAGAAGTTAATATACAATTTTAAATATTTCTAGTAAAGACATATCGAGATTGGATATTGATACACCCACTGAGACTACATAATTCTCTCTGAATGTTGGGTAGTGCATTACTCAGGGATGTTAGGTGAACCAAGGGGTTGCATATTGGTAGTTATTGGAAAACTATGGAATGATTAACTCGACAGTTTTCTGCTGGTTAACACAACTAATGTCAAGTAGAAAATATAGATATGACTAATTTATATAGTTCTCTCAACCTGAGAATATTATTAATTTTCAATGTAGAAGCTCTTCTTTGATTATAACTACATCACGGAATGTCGACGTCCATCGAACGATTATAATTGATTCGAATGGAAACAATGGAAACGAAACCCTATTCAAAAAAGGACTTGTCTTCTCAATGTATGAGGTTAGTATCACGGTTTAGTAAAGTCAACTCAAAGTCAAAAGCCTCTAGCTAAAGTATTTCAGTTCATAATTATGACAATCCCAAATTCCGAGGGGCGGTATTAAGGATAATCATTGGAATATAACACATTAATCATCATAGCAGAGTACAGATAATAGCAGAAACAATAAATAGAATAATTTTACATGGATATGACAGCGGAATCACAACATGTGACAACATCAGAATAGCACAGCGTAGGATGTAACTTAGTAATTAAAAGGGAAGTGATCAGTCATCATCGCCAGAGGCGGAATACATACATGCAGTGAGACATAATAAGGGTATCAGTCTACATCGCTGAAAGCGGTACATATACATACAATAAGAAGTACTGAAAGTAAAGCAGTCTGCATCGCCAGTGGCGGAATCATAATATAAGTACAATAATGGCGGAAAATGTCAAAGTCGTCTCTGTGAAGTCAGCCTCGCCATGAGCCAAAATGCATTCTATGCAACAGTGCAGAGCCAAAAACAACCTGTCACCTGTGAACTAGGCTGCCCGTGTGAAAATAAGGGCACCCGCGTTTGCAAAGTGAAACAAACAACGAGTCAGTCATGGGGACTGGTATGAGGAATCTATTTAACAGTTAAACAACAGTAATAAGCAAATCATAGGACCACGCCACTTTCGTGGAACGGGTTTACTCCAGTGATTGCTAGTGCATTTAAAACAAAGTAAATTCTTTTAAAACAACGCAATGCTTAAAAAGAATGAAGCCATTATAAGACTCAGGTCCCATCATACAATGCAACGCAAGCCGGAGGATAGAGTTTTACCTTATAATGGCCAAATATGCTTAATACGTATAAAACAAAATCATTTGATATTATTACTAGTTCATATATGTTTCAAAAACGAATAGCATCATAAATATCAATCATAGACGGCATAAGTGCCCCATACCACTATGTCGCCATACTAGTTCTACAATCGAGTCCGTTATTTCGTATTGGAAATTGGATTTCCGTCATGAGTCGAGGCAAGGGGCAAGCTCCTCTCCGCTTCGAGACACTCTAGCAAATGTCTCAGGACTACACACTCTGGGTAACCCTGGATGCTTCAGGGTCGGTCCTCTCTTACGTTTGAGGATTGGCAATTCCTAAACACACGTTTCCCGGTCCTTACAGACCTATAATCGAGGCGCCTCGCATTCCAACAACCACAAAGGTGAAAAGTAGATATAAATGTCAGGGCTGGTAAGTCACTGACACCACCATAGCTAGAAAGAAACGTCGTGCTCTCCCTACAGTCTGTATCCCGTTTTTAACTCATACCAGGGTGTGAGGCTCGCGAATCTACGAAATACACAAAGCTAGGCCACGTAGACTGTGCTTTGATCATCATCCACAAGACTTTGCTTTGCAACAGAAGCCTTGATCACAGCATCTTGGCATGCCACATAGGCAGTCCACTCCATACGATTGATTTCCATCGATATATAACCTCTGAGCTCGTACGTCTCAGAGAAGGGCGTTAAGCAAAAGAACAAATTCTCCGCCGCCAAACAGATATATATTTAACAGAGATCAATCAGTATAGAACAAAATCCAATGTCAGACACAAAGTCCATTTACAAGTCCGTTCTGGGTCTGAACGAAACCGGAGGCGTCAAATTCCTCGTATATCCGTACAATCAACACATACGTTCAGACGGCTACTACTTCCGTCCCTTTCCGGTAGCTACTCCGGTCAGGAACCTCAGCAGCGCCCATCCAACCGATACGAAGATCATCGGTCTTGAATCATCCTTGTATTTTCCAATTCGAATCGCTTGAGAAATTATTTGAAATGAGGGTTAGCTCGGCCTTTTTAAATAATTCACGTAATTAGAATTTAAATCGATTCTTTCCATGGTTATATTATTCAACATCCATCTTTCAGTTCTTTAGTGTTATTTTCGTGTCAAGCACATACAACCATCAAATATCAAACAATTCAAGCCCAATTGGTTTATTTGCAATCTATGTTGCTTATAATATTTTATAACGATTTTTCGCCATTTTTATTTATTTAAAAATGGCCATATTTAATTAAACGACGTTTCAGGTCGTGTCGTGGCACTGGCGCTGTTTTCCCCTAATTTGTTTCACACATATAGGAAAATCTAACCGTTGGATTTTTACAAAGTCTATATCAGTGGGAAGATATTCCCAAAGCGAACCCAACGGTTCCAGTTTCGTGAAAATCCGACGGTCGGATCTCCCACACTAGTCGTTTGAAGTTACGGTTTCAAAATTCGAACTGCAGCGTCGTTATTCGATTAAATTTAATTATATTTATATTTATATATAAATATAAACGATTCTGGCGCTGTTTTTCTTCAGATTTGAATTAAACATTCCGGACAATCCAACCATTGGATTTTTACAAGGTTGGTGCCGTTGCGAAGATATTTCCAAGGCGAACCCAGCGGTTGCGTTTTCGGGAAAATCCGATGGTCGGATTTCTCGTACTAATCGTTTCAAATTACGATTCCAAAACACGAACTGCACGGCTTCGATTCCTTTTAATTTTATTTATATTTATATATATAAATATAGTTCATTCTATAATTCCAACTATAGTTCATTCTATATTTTCAACTTCGTTCTCACTTCAAATATTTCACTAACGCCTTAATATTTCGAAAATTTTCGCCATAACCTCCTTTGTACGGGGAGGGGTTTGGAAATTTATTGGGCCGTGTTAGGTACCCAATAAATCCTAAAAAGCATTCACATATTTATAGTGATATATTCTGATGTTTACGGGGGAGCATGTATAGATAATCACTCCAGAGAATAAATTCTCGTCACCCCGTTTCCGTGTGGAAATAAATAGTCCATGTGCCGTATCTAATAACTAGAGAGACGTGATTATTGTCAACTCCAGACCCGTGTGGGGTTTTTATTAATCTGGCAATTTATCGTTATATTTTATATAGTCCATATCAGTCATCAGTTCAACCTGTAGTATAAAATCATCGCCATACAAGCCTCTCGCTCGTATGGTAAAACTTCCACCTCGTCACACAAGCTCCAATTGCTTATGTGGAATATGATGAAGTATGCCTATCGTCAAGAAGTATGCCATGTAGTGTAGTTCAAAATTAATTGTTACTATCCTATGGCGACGTTTATTATTTCACACAGAATAACCAGCACTCCGCATCCAATGGCATTCACAGGAGTTGATATAAAAATAAAATTGCGCAGCCAACTCATTAAGGTTTACCTATTTGTCGGGCACGCAAATAATTTCTTTACTCTACAGCTAATCCATTTTTTCTGTTCAACACATGTATATATATGCAGAACAAAGCTAATAATAATATTTCTAGCAAACTATTATTTATTTCAACACGTGTGTATTTTTATCAAAGCGTATACATGATAAAAGAAATATTTTTATCATCAAAAATATTTATTCAACACGTGAATGTTTTTAACACTTCATATTCACAAAAAAAATGTAGTTTTTATTGTCGATTCATTTTATTTTTAAAATACGATAACATTCAACACACGAATTTCTACTCGACGAACGAATTGCAACTCAACACATGAATATTCTATATAGTTTGTATATATATAAAAATGTGATTTTTATCGCTAAAGCTATTTGTTTAAATTCAAATAATATTCAACACATGAATTTCAACTCAACGAATGAATTGCCACTCAACACATGAATATTCGCTATGGTTTGTATATATATATAAAAATGTGATTTTTACCGTTAAAGCTATTTGTTTAAATTCAAATAATATTCAACACATGAATTTCAACTCAACGAACGAATTTCCATTCAACACATGAATATTCTCTATAGTTTGTATATATATAAAAATGTGATTTTTATCGCTAAAACTATTTGTTTAAATTCAAATAATATTCAACACATGAATTTCAACTCAACGAACGAATTTCCATTCAACACATGAATATTCTCTATAGTTTGTATATATATAAAAATGTGATTTTTATCGCTAAAACTATTTGTTTAAATTCAAATAATATTCAACACATGAATTTCAACTCAACGAATGAATTGCAACTCAACACATGAATATTTGTTATCAACATATGTAATTTATTTCAACGAATGGAAATTATTCTAACACATGTATATTTCAGAAAATTTCGGCAGCATAACGGCAGGGTAGTTAAAACCGGGACCGTCCCTAGTACGGCTCCTCGCTCTACCTTAAAACCTCGCGGTTTTTGACAATGGGGATCATGCATCTAGTTCGCACGCAGGCGACATGTTTTATTTTCAATTCCACAATCCTATTCTAATTTGTTTCAACCACAAGAGGGTATTTTTCAACCACAAAGGTATTTTTCAACCATCATATCAACCACAAACAATTATTTCCAACCATTCGTCATACCATATAATATCACGTCAATCACAAGCAATAAATATCGTCCATGGTCTGTGGACGAGGGGAGTATATATATATATATATATTATAATTCACTTGCATTTCATCACAATTCAAGGTATATATGTTTCATTCAACGCTTGTATAATTTATACATCGCTAATATAACTTATACAACACATGTACATGAGGTATACAATGCGTATATAATTTACACTTCGCTTATATAATTTATACAACGCGATTCCATTCACACAATTTAGTTTAGATTCCTCACATTGGTTATTGCAGTGCTAAAAATCGTAGGAAGATCAGAAAAATCCGCGGCTTCTTCTAGAATGTAGAGAGCCTCCTTGCGGTCACGGTGTCTCCTGTTTCATCGAATTTAGTTAACGAATGAAAAAGATATTATTTTTCAAAGTTTTGCAACGCTTTATAGTGTTATTTTCATTTCAGAATTTCGAAGCAGAAAGGTTTTTAAACCTTCAAAACTAGGTTTTGATTTTAAAATCAAACCGTACCTTGTTGCCCCGATCAGGCCCTGCGACGTTGAAGGGCTACGAATCAGCTCTCGATCGATGGTGGTGGCGTCTGACTCGGCGGCTCCAGCAGGTCGCGGCGGCGCTCCAAAGGGGCTGACTTCCTCCTGGAAATTCGACGCGTACGATCAATGGTTTACGACGAGGCTTGTTCTGATTTGAAGAGGGGAGGGAGGCGATCAGAATCTTCAACTGGAGGTGGCGGCGAAACTGGCTGTGTCGGCGGCAAAATCGATGAGAAGCTTCGAGCTCGATGAACCGTCGATAACGCCTGGCGGCTAGGTTTTTTTAGATATTTTCTGAAAATAAAATAATAAAAGAAAAAATGTGTTTGGGCAATGGTTTTATAGGAAATTTTAAATAGTGTTTTCACAAACGGACTCGAAATCAAACCCAACAACTGTCGCCCCTAGCTAAATACCCCCATTCCGGACACAATGGGATATGTTTCGTTGGCCAATTCGACTGTTACAGTCAGTTATTTTTCAAATTAAAATATAAAACATTCAATATTTCATTTGAATGTACATTTCAATTTGCCAGGGCCACAAACTGAATCGAAAAATTCCAGAAAAATAAATCTAGCTTTGTTTTGACGATACGGTCCTAACAAAACCAGTTTCGTCGAATTCTGAGCTCGTTTGAAAAACGGCCATTTTTAGGTCGACCCATTTTAACAGAAATTGACCAATCACATTTTCTTTTGCCCCGCTCACATACTAGCTTCAAAAATTATGAAATTTGAAACTTAGCAATAGTTTGACATCCCGGACCCAACAAAAGTGGTTTCGTCGAATTCCGAGGTCGTATGCAAAATATAAATTTTCAGGGGCTATATATGCTATATAGCGACCTTTCTGATAATTCATTTGGCCATAACTTTTGATTCTCGCTATGAAACTTCGATTTTTCAGATTCGTTAGAAAGGTATTCATAAACAAATTTAAATATTTTCAGTTTCGCTAAAATCCGTTATATTTTTCACCCGGTACAGTCAGACAAGGTTTGTATTCAAAATTTCAAACTGCCTTACTATACCCAATTCTTTATTTTATTGAAATATGCTATTTCAATTATTCAAATTCTTTGGTAATAACCAATTTTAAAAATTTTAAATTGGTTCACATTTTCCGGGTTATTACAATCTCCCCCACTTAAAACTTTTCGTCCTCGAAAAGGAAATAACAGCTAAGTAGGAAATAAAATGTAAATGCAAAGTATTGTAAAGGTACCTTGCACCGGAGTTAGTCAGAGATGTCCACTCTGCATTTGGGGTAGGCTTGTTTAATGCTTTCCTCAGTCTCCCAAGTACAGTCTCTAGGATCACTACTCCACTGCACTTTGACTAAATGAATCTTTTTGCTCCTTAGCTCTCTAGTTTCTTTGCCAACAATCTTTAATGGCTCTCTTCTGAGTGCTAATTCTGGAGTTATGTATATATCATGTTGCGCTGCTTCTTCCACAACAAGATCTGGATCATGAACATGTTTTCTGAGTTGAGATACGTGGAACACATCATGTACACCAGGCAACCAATCAGGTAATGAAACCCTATATGCAAGAGTTCCAATCCGTTCAAGTATAGGAAAGGGACCAATAAATCTCGGTGCCAACTTTCCAGTCTTGCCAAATCTGATTACTCCCCGCATTTGAGAAACTCTTAAATAAACATAATCGCCAACGGCAAATGATAAGTCTCTTCTTCTCGCATCAGCATAACTTTTCTGTCGGCTCTGTGCAGTTTTCAATCGCTTCTTAATGAAATCGACCTTATCTGATGCCTCTTGAATCATATCGGGCCCTAACACATGTTTGTTGCCAGTATCTACCCAACATGCGGGAGATCTGCACGGTCTACCATATAATGCTTCAAATGGAGACATTCCCAAACTTGTTTGATAGCTATTGTTGTAAGAGAATTCGGCTAAATGTAAGTGATCTTCCCATGAGCCTCCAAAATCAATAACGCAAGCCCGCAGTAAATCTTCTAGAATTCTATTCACCCGCTCAGTTTGGCCGTCTGTCTGAGGGTGATAAGCGGTGCTTAGATTCAATTTGGATCCCAATTCTGTCTGGAATGCTTCCCAGAATTTACTAGTAAATAGGGGTTCTCTATCACTGACTATATTGAGCGGCACTCCATGCAGTTTAACTATTTCTTTGAAGTAAATCTGTGCTAAACTTTGGGCCGTTCTGTTGGATCGGACAGGTATGAAATAGGCAGTCTTCGTGAAGCGATCTACAATTACCCATATAATGTCGTTTCCTTTCCTAGTTCGAGGCAAGCCATCAATGAAGTCCATCAAAATTTGCTCCCACTTCCATCATGGAATTTCTAAGGGTTGTAATAATCCAGCCAATTTCTGCTGATCGCTCTTAACTAGCTGACAAGTGGGGCATCTGCTAACATATAATGAGATATCTCTTTTCATCGCCTTCCACCAGAATGTGCGCTTGATGTCGTTATACATTTTGCTCACTCCGGGATGGATAATTAATTTGGACTTGTGGCATTCATCAAGCACTTCTCTCTTTATCTCGGAGATGTCGGGAACACAAATTCTTCCTTTTAATCTCAGAACCCCCTCACTATCCACTTGGAAGCTGGAGTCTATGCCCTTTTTGATTCTTTTGATCATCTCCTTTACAAAATTATCCTCTTTTTGAAGGGTCGAGATCCTGTCAATTAAAGAAGACGTAATGATAAAACTGGCGATGATTTCATTCTTTCTGCTGAGCGCATCTGCTACAACATTGGCCTTCCCCGGAGTGTACAGAATTTCAAAATCGTATGCTGCAAGGAATTCTAACCAACACTGTTGTCTCAAATTTAGATCCTTCTGAGTGAATAGATATTTCAAGGATTGATGATCGGTAAATAGTTCGAACTTCTCGCCCAATAAATAATGCCTCCAGATTCTCAAAGCAAACACGATAGCTAATAACTCAAGATCATGAGTTGCATAATTTCTTTCACGCGGCTTCAGTTGACGGCTTGCATAAGCGACCACTTGGCCTTTTTGCATTAATACTGCGCCTAGCCCTCTAATAGAAGCGTATGTCCATACAGTCAAGTCTTGGTTGCCTTCTATAATTGTCAACACTGGAGCGGTTGTCAACTTCAGTTTCAACTCCTGGAAAGCTTCTTCACATTCGGGAGTCCATTTGAATTTCTCATGCTTCTTTGTAAGCTTCGTCGATACACCAGATATCTTTGAAAAATCCTGAACGAACTTCCGATAGTAACTAGCCAATCCAAGGAAACTTCGAACTTCTGTGGGGGTAGTAGGTTGTTTCCAGTTCTGAATCGCTGTAATTTTGCTTGGGTCTACAGCAATCCCTTCTTTTGATACGACATGGCCTAGGAACTTAACTTCATCTTGCCAGAAGACACATTTAGAAAATTTAGCTTTCAAGACATTTCTCCTTAGAATTTTCAACACTTGTTCTAAATGTTTTGCATGCTCGTCTTCCGACTTGGAGTAGATTAAAATGTCATCGATGAAGACTAGAACAAATTTATTCAATACACCCAGGAACACTCTGTTCATAAGATCGACGAAGTATTCCGGAGCGTTACACAAGCCGAACGACATTACTAACCATTCGTAGAATAAATCGGGACCCCTGAAGGCTGTCAAAGGAACACAATCTTCTGCTATACGTAATTGGTGGAAACCTGTAGCTAGGTCCATTCTGGAGAATACTGTTGCTCCATTTAATTGATCTAACAGATCGTCTATACGGGGCAAGGGATATTTGTTCTTCAGTGTCTGCTTATTGAGATCTCGGTAATCAACATAAAGTGTTAGAGTACCGTCTGATTTCGGGACAAATACTACTGCTGCTCCCCACTCTGAAAAGCTCGGTCTGATCAGACCTTTCCAAAGCAATTCTCGGGTTTGACTACCCAATTCTTCTTTTTCTTTCGGGGCCATTCTTCTAATTGGATGTACTACTGGTCGGGCATTCGGAATTAGATCTATTCTAAATTCAATTTCTCTTTGCGGTGGTAAGTTTTCTACTTCTTCGAACACATCCGCATAGTTTTTAACGACCGGTATCTTTTCTAATGAAGGGGGAGTAACTTCTAAAGAAGACCAAAATTCTGTTCTATTAATTTCTGAGCCATGGCATGGTATATATATAGGTCCAAGCTTCGTTTTAACTTTAATGATTCGTTCGGCACATCTAACTTCGGCCTTATATTTTGTCAACCAATCAAGTCCCAGAATAATGTCGAATTCGGAAAGGTCCATGATGATCAAATCAAAAGAGAACTTATAGCAAAAATATGAGATAGGCGCTCTACAATATGAACTGAGACTAACAGAACCTCCTATCGGGTTTTGAACTTTAATTGGTTCTTTAAGTTTTCTTTGTTTCAATTTTAACTTGTGAACAATGTTACCAGAAATGAAGCTACGTGATGCACCAGTATCAAAAAGTACAGAAACAGGAATATTTTTAATGGTAAGGGTACCTCCCAAGACGTCGGGTTTGCCTGATCCATCAGTGGTAGATGGCGGGGTCTTCCCGTCATACACATGAGCCACTTGTGCATTCTGCTTCAGAGGACAATTCCTGCTATAGTGCCCCTTCTTATGGCAGTTGTAGCATTCGGCTGAGTCTGGATTTGCCTTTGGTTTCCTCGGGGCTTTGCACACATTAGAAAAATGTCCTGGCTTCCCGCAGTTGTAGCAATTTCCTTTGGGGATCTTCCCAGGTTTTTGAGTAGCGGCCGCTGTAATGCTAGACTCGGGCTGATCTGCTGAAGCCTTGCGCTTATTTCCAGCTTGGCTTTTGGCGCGGTCTTAGCTGGCGTGCCTTTCACCCATATCTTCATAGTTGCAAGCCATTTCCACCAATTATGAAAAGGAGAGTTTGATGTTACTCATAGCTCTGTCATGGTACTTGCGCTTTAGCCCAAATATAAATCTCTTGTTCTTTGCTTTGTTAGTCATAATAAGCTCTGGAGCATAGCGCGACAACTGGGTGAATTTATTGAGGTAATCCTGGATAGAGAGATCTCCTTGCTAGAGATTAGAAAACTGCTCTCGCATCCTCTCTAAAGCCTGTTCAAGTACAAACTTCTCGTTGAACATGGTTTTGAATTGCTCCCAGGTTCTGACAGTACCTGCTGCATCCTCTGAGGTGATGGCATCCCACCACAGCTCTGCTTCCTCCTATAGGAGCCAAATACCTAGTCGTGCTTTATTGTTGGTCCCCAATCCCATTCCTTCAAAGATCTTTTCACAGGTCTTTAACCAAGAAATAGCTTCTGTCACTGTACCAGTGCCAGAAAAAGGTTTTCCCCCAAGGTTCCTATACCTCTTCGCTACTCTGTCTAGCTCGAAGTCCTCGGGTGCTGGTGGCTGAACAATAGGGTCTCCCTCAACTACGGGGATATTCCCCCGTCCTCCTACTACTCCTGCTCGGCCTCAATGGCCTCCTCTAGCTGCTGCTGCTCGTGTAGCCATCAAAGAGAGTACTGTATAAGCAAGAATATAGTCAAGCTCACAGATTTGAAAATTTTCATATATGATAAAGCAGGGGAACATAATGAAAGGTAATGATGTACTGATCAAATTGTTTTGCTAATCTGCTTTGCTCACTCTAGGACATTGCTAATCCTATCTCTAATGAGCTACTCGCCTTAGAACACTACTTATTCTATTCTGACGAGGTGTTTAATGTGTTAGATCCCGGAACTAAGGTTAACCAAAGCTCTGATACCAACTATGACAATCCCAAATTCCGAGGGGCGGTATTAAGGATAATCATTGGAATATAACACATTAATCATCATAGCAGAGTACAGATAATAGCAGAAACAATAAATAGAATAATTTTACATGGATATGACAGCGGAATCACAACATGTGACAACATCAGAATAGCACAGCGTAGGATATAACTTAGTAATTAAAAGGGAAGTGATCAGTCATCATCGCCAGAGGCGGAATACATACATGCAGTGAGACATAATAAGGGTATCAGTCTACATCGCCGAAAGCGGTACATATACATACAATAAGAAGTACTGAAAGTAAAGCAGTCTGCATCGCCAGTGGCGGAATCATAATATAAGTACAATAATTGTGGAAAATGTCAAAGTCGTCTCTGTGAAGTCAGCCTCGCCATGAGCCAAAATGCACTCTATGCAACAGTGCAGAGCCAAAAACAACCTATCACCTGTGAACTAGGCTGCCCGTGTGAAAATAAGGGCACCCGCTTTTGCAAAGTGAAACAAACAACGAGTCAGTCATGGGGACTGGTATGAGGAATCTATTTAACAGTTAAACAACAGTAATAAGCAAATCATAGGACCACGCCACTTTCGCGGAACGGGTTTACTCCAGTTATTGCTAGTGCATTTAAAACAAAGTAAATTCTTTTAAAACAACGCAATGCTTTTAAAAAGAATGAAGCCATTATAAGACTCAGGTCCCATTATACAATGCAACGCAAGCCGGAGGATAGAGTTTTACCTTATAGTGGCCAAATATGCTTAATACGTAAAAAACAAAATCATTTGATATTATTACTAGTGCATATATGTTTCAAAAACGAATAGCATCATAAATATCAATCATAGACGGCATAAGTGCCCCATACCACTATGTCGCCATACTAGTTCTACAATCGATTCCGTTATTTCGTATTGGAAATTGGATTTCCGTCATGAGTCGAGGCAAGGGGCAAGCTCCTCTCCGCTTCGAGACACTCTAGCAAATGTCTCAGGACTACACACTCTGGGTAACCCTGGATGCTTCAGGGCCGGTCCTCTCTTACGTTTGAGGATTGGCAATTCCTGAACACACGTTTCCCGGTCCTTACAGACCTATAATCGAGGCGCCTCGCATTCCAACAACCACAAAGGTGAAAAGTAGATATAAATGTCAGGGCTGGTAAGTCACTGACACCACCATAGCTAGAAAGAAACGTCGTGCTCTCCCTGTAGTCCGTGTCCCGTTTTTAACTCATACCGGGGTGTGAGGCTCGCGAATCTACGAAATACACAAAGCTAGGCCACGTAGACTGTGCTTTGATCATCATCCACAAGACTTTGCTTTGCAACAGAAGCCTTGATCACAGCATCTTGGCATGCCACATAGGCAGTCCACTCCATACGATTGATTTCCATCGATATATAACCTTTGAGCTCGTACATCTCAGAGAAGGGCGTTAAGCAAAAGAATAAATTCTCCGCCGCCAAACAGATATATATTTAACAGAGATCAATCAGTATAGAACAAAATCCAATGTCAGACACACAGTCCATTTACAAGTCCGTTCTGGGTCTGAACGAAACCGGAGGCGTCAAATTCCTCGTATATCCGTACAATCAACACATACGTTCAGACGGCTACTACTTCCGTCCCTTTCCGGTAGCTACTCCGGTCAGGAACCTCAGCAGCGCCCATCCAACCGATACGAAGATCGTCGGTCTTGAATCGTCCTTGTATTTTCCAATTCGAATCGCTTGAGAAATTATTAGAAATGAGGGTTAGCTCGGCCTTTTCAAATAATTCACGTAATTAGAATTTAAATCGATTCTTTCCGTGGTTATATTATTCGACATCCATCTTTCAGTTCTTTAGTGTTATTTTCGTGTTAAGCACATACAACCATCAAATATCAAACAATTCAAGCCCAATTGGTTTATTTGCAATCTATGTTGCTTATAATATTTATAACGATTTTTTGCCATTTTTATTTATTTAAAAATGGCCATATTTAATTAAACGACGTTTCAGGTCGTGTCGTGGCACTGGCGCTGTTTTTCCCCTAATTTGTTTCAAACATATCGGAAAATCTAACCGTTGGATTTCTACAAAGTCTATATCAGTGGGAAGATATTCCCAAAGCGAACCCAACGGTTCCAGTTTCGTGAAAATCCGACGGTCGGATCTCCCACACTAGTCGTTTGAAGTTACGGTTTCAAAATTCGAACTGCAGCGTCGTTATTCGATTAAATTTAATTATATTTATATTTATATATAAATATAAACGATTCTGGCGCTATTTTTCTTCAGATTTGAATTAAACATTCCGGACAATCCAACCGTTGGATTTTTACAAGGTTGGTGCCGTTGCGAAGATATTTCCAAGGCGAACCCAGCGGTTGCGTTTTCGGGAAAATCCGATGGTCGGATTTCTCGTACTAATCGTTTCAAATTACGATTCCGAAACACGAACTGAACGGCTTCGATTCCTTTTAATTTTATTTATATTTATATATATAAATATAGTTCATTCTATAATTCCAACTATAGTTCATTCTATATTTTCAACTTCGTTCTCACTTCAAATATTTCACTAACGCCTTAATATTTCGAAAAATTTCGCCATAACCTCCTTTGTTCGGGGAGAGGTTTGGAAATTTATTGGGTCGTGTTAGGTACCCAATAAATCCTAAAAAGCATTCACATATTTATAGTGATATATTCTGATGTTTACGGGGGAGCATGTATAGATAATCACTCCAGAGAATAAATTCTCGTCACCCCCGTTTCCGTGTGGAAATAAATAGTCCATGTGCCGTATCTAATAACTAGAGAGACATGATTATTGTCAACTCCAGACCCGTGTGGGGTTTTTATTAATCTGGCAATTTATCGTTATATTTTATATAGTCCATATCAGTCATCAGTTCAACCTGTAGTATAAAATCATCGCCATACAAGCCTCTCGCTCGTATGGTAAAACTTCCACCTCGTCACACAAGCTCCAATTGCTTATGTGGAATATGATGAAGTATGCCTATCGTCAAGAAGTATGCCATGTAGTGTAGTTCAAAATTAATTGTTACTATCCTATGGCGACGTTTATTATTTCACACAGAATAACCAGCACTCCGCATCCAATGGCATTCACAGGAGTTGATATAAAAATAAAATTGCGCAGCCAACTCATTAAGGTTTACCTATTTGTCGGGCACGCAAATAATTTCTTTACTCTACAGCTAATCCATTTTTCCTGTTCAACACATGTATATATATGCAGAACAAAGCTAATAATAATATTTCTAGCAAACTATTATTTATTTCAACACGTGTGTATTTTTATCAAAGCGTATACATGATAAAAGAAATATTTTTATCATCAAAAATATTTATTCAACACGTGAATGTTTTTAACACTTCATATTCACAATAAAAATGTAGTTTTTATTGTCGATTCATTTTATTTTTAAAATACGATAACATTCAACACATGAATTTCAACTCGACAAACGAATTGCAACTCAACACATGAATATTCTATATAGTTTGTATATATATATAAATGTGATTTTTATCGCTAAAGCTATTTGTTTAAATTCAAATAATATTCAACAAATGAATTTCAACTCAACGAATGAATTGCCACTCAACACATGAATATTCGCTATGGTTTGTATATATATAAAAATGTGATTTTTATCGCTAAAGCTATTTGTTTAAATTCAAATAATATTCAACACATGAATTTCAACTCAACGAACGAATTTCCATTCAACACATGAATATTCTCTATAGTTTGTATATATATAAAAATGTGATTTTTATCGCTAAAACTATTTGTTTAAATTCAAATAACATTCAACACATGAATTTCAACTCAACGAACGAATTTCCATTCAACACATGAATATTCTCTATAGTTTGTATATATATAAAAATGTGATTTTTATCGCTAAAACTATTTGTTTAAATTCAAATAATATTCAACACATGAATTTCAACTCAACGAATGAATTGCAACTCAACACATGAATATTTGTTATCAACATATGTAATTTATTTCAACCAATGGAAATTATTCTAACACATGTATATTTCAGAAAATTTCGGCAGCATAACGGCAGGGTAGTTAAAACCGGGACCGTCCCTAGTACGGGTCCTCGCTCTACCTTAAAACCTCGCGGTTTTTGACAATGGGGATCATGCATCTAGTTCGCACGCAGGCGGCATGTTTTATTTTCAATTCCACAATCCTATTCTAATTTGTTTCAACCACAAGAGGGTATTTTTCAACCACAAAGGTATTTTTCAACCATCATATCAACCACAAACAATTATTTCCAACCATTCGTCATACCATATAATATCACGTCAATCACAAGCAATAAATATCGTCCATGGTCTGTGGACGAGGGGAGTATATATATATATATATTATATTATAATTCACTTGCATTTCATCATAATTCAAAGCATATATGTTTCATTCAACGCTTGTATAATTTATACATCGCTAATATAACTTATACAACACATGTACATGAGGTATACAATGCGTATATAATTTACACTTCGCTTATATAATTTATACAACGCGATTCAATTCACACAATTTAGTTTAGATTCCTCACATTGGTTATTGCAGTGCTAAAAATCGTAGGAAGATCAGAAAAATCCGCGGCTTCTTCTAGAATGTAGAGAGCCTCCTTGCGGTCACGGTGTCTCCTGTTTCATCGAATTTCGTTAACGAATGAAAAAAATATTATTTTTCAAAGTTTTGCAACGCTTTATAGTGTTATTTTCATTTCAGAATTTCGAAGCAGAAAGGTTTTTAAACCTTTAAAACTAGGTTTTGATTTTAAAATCAAACCGTACCTTGTTGCTCCGATCAGGCCCTTCGACGTTGAAGGGCTACGAATCAGCTGTCGATCGGTGGTGGCGTCTGACTCGGCGGCTCCAGCAGGTCGTGGCGGCGCTCTAAAGGGGCTGACTTCCTCCTGGAAATTCGACGTGTACGATCAATGGTTTTCGACGAGGCTTGTTCTTATTTGAAGAGGGGAGGGAGGCGATCAGAATCTTCAACTGGAGGAGGCGGCGAAACTGGCTGTGGCGGCGGCAAAATCGATGGGAAGCTTCGAGCTCGATGAACCGTCGATAACGCCTGGCGGCTAGGTTTTTTTAGATATTTTCTGAAAATAAAATAATAAAAGAAAAAATGTGATTGGCCAATGGTTTTATTGGAAATTTTAAATAGTGTTTTCACAAACGGACTCGAAATCAAACCCAACAACTGTCGCCCCTAGCTAAATACCCCCATTCCGGACACAATGGGATATGTTTCGTTGGCCAATTCGACTGTTACAGTCAGTTATTTTTCAAATTAAAATATAAAACATTCAATATTTCATTTGAACGTACATTTCAATTTGCCAGGGCCACAAACTGAATCGAAAAATTCCAGAAAAATAAATCTAGCTTTGTTTTGACGATACGGTCCTAACAAAACCAGTTTCGTCGAATTCTGAGCTCGTTTGAAAAACGGCCATTTTTAGGTCGACCCATTTTAACAGAAATTGACCAATCACATTTTCTTTTTCCCCGCTCACATACTAGCTTCAAAAATTATGAAATTTGAAACTTAGCAATAGTTTGACATCCCGGACCCAACAAAAGTGGTTTCGTCGAATTCCGAGTTCGTATGCAAAATATAAATTTTCAGGGGCTATATATGCTATATAACGACCTTTCTGAAAATTCATTTGGCCATAACTTTTGATTCCCGCTATGAAACTTCGATTTTTCAGATTCGTTAGAAAGGTATTCATAAACAGATTTAAATATTTTCAGTTTCGCTAAAATCCGTTATATTTTCCACCCGGTACAGTCAGACAAGGTTTGTATTCAAAATTTCAAACTGCCTTACTATACCCAATTCTTTATTTTATTGTAATATGCTATTTCAATTATTCAAATTCTTTGGTAATAACCAATTTTAAAAATTTTAAATTGGTTCATATTTTTTGGGTTATTACAATAATACTTGTTATTATTAAATCAAGGACTTTATATTTGAACTATAAAGTTAAATGTGAATGATATTAGAATTTTGACCATTACCAAATCCCATAAGTCTAAAGTGATATAGTTTTCAGGAAGAGAATTGGTGTAAATAATCGTCAATAAAAGGTGCCGCTTAAGTATTTGTGAAATTTTATTTTACAAAAAAAAATTTAAACGATGAACTCAGCCTAAGTATCGCACCACCTACTAAGTGATGTATGAATATTAATATTTGAAATGTTCAATAGAGACCGTTAAATGTATTCACACCTCTGAGTCGCACAATTATGTTTGTGATTTCATATGTAAACCCCTTTGTTAATTAATTTAAAATTGTTTAAAATGGAGTAAATTATACGTATGTATTTTTGTAAATAAAAAAATGCACATTATACAAGATTTAACAGCAACATGTTTCTTTTATAACCATATTGTTTCATCTATTTTGGTGATTAGATTAAACTAAATTTTTATTTGATTACTGTGAGCATCTTGGACTATTATAATATATTAGCATCTTGTACTACTGCAATATACATTTATTATTATAAATTATATTCATGTGTTAAACAATCATTACTCTTATAATGCATTCATTCTTGGTTGGATTTTGAAATGAAACGGTTCTATTAAATGAAATTAATGGCTCAATTAATCATCACATTAACTCACTCTCTCTCTCTCTCTCGAATGTAATCTAGTCATTCATTTCAAACATGCTTTAAAACTGATTTTCAAGGTATGGGCCCTTATTTAATAAACGAGTATATTTTATAAAGCTTTTCCTTAATTTTATTAGTATGTCCACAAATATCTTTGTTTGGAAATAAAGAGGACATGTAAGTTATAAAGAGCATTGATCACTACATTAATTTCTCTTTATTTGTTATGAATAAAACTTTCATTTCTCAAACTTAAATAATTGCTTCATTCTTATACAAGCTTTGTTTATATATATTTACATTTAGACATTAACCATATATGTATAGGAATTCTATAGACTATTTGATATAATGACTTCTAATATACATATATATTTTTAATGTGAAAATTAGGAAGGAATCCCTATTATACTTTCGTATTGTAAAGCCGGTCTCTGTCAAGGTTTCATTGTAAATCCAATCTGTAACAACCCGAAATTTTGGAGCCAATTTAAAATTTATTTTTAATTGATTTAATGGATTTTAATATTTAATAGGATTTATTTTGAGAATTAACGATTTAAAATTTATTTAGATCAAAGTTAGAACATATAAATTTAAAATTTAATTAAAACGAGCCTGAAATGACGCAGTAGTTTGAAAATTCTATTTTTATTTTCAAATGAGTATATAGAATTCATAATAAACCAGAACTGGATAGAAAAAGAAACGTTGGAATATTTTGAATTGTAATTTTCTAACGAAGGTAAGAAACTGAGATTTTACTTTATAAAAATAAGTTATGTCCAGTTTAAACATTAAAATAGTCATTGTGGAATTTATATATAATTTATTATAATATATATCCCTTGGAAATAGTCATTTTGCAAAGGACCTTCGTTTTCGATGAAACCACTTTTGTTGCGTCCGGAATGTCAAATTATTGTTAGGATTAAAAATTCATATTTTTTGGAATTAATATGTGAGCATAGAAAATTTAAACGCATTTGGTAATTTCAGTTTAAATTTATTCGACTAGAAAAGGCCATTTTTCATACGGCTTCCAAATTAGATGAAATTAATTTTGTTAAAACCGTATCGTAAAAACTTAGCTAGATTTCAAAATTCATAATTTTTGGAGTCAGTATGTGGCCCTGGTAAATTAAAATGTACGTTGAAATTCCATACTTAATGTTATACTAATTTATATTTTAATTTTGATAAAAACTGATCGAAATGATCGAATTGACTTACGAAACATATCCCATTGTGTCCGAAATGGGGATATTTGGTTAGGAACGACAGTCGTTGGGTTTGATTTGGATTCGGATTGATAAACACGTGTTACTGGAATTAAATAATAATAAATATAGTATATATACCTCTTTATCCCCTCAAAACCCTAACCCTTAATAGTAGCCGCCGCCAGTTACGATTCAAGGGCGGAAAATGCTCGAAGCTTTGATCCCAAAATTCTTCCAATCCGTTGCAGATTACTTCAAACATTTTGAACGAAAATTGTAAAGAAATCAGAGAGCTTCCAATCCATACTAATATGGTCATTTTTCGTGAAGTATACAGAGTGGAATTCGATCTCAAAGGTCATCTGTTTGAGTCCTTTTTTGACGATGGGGGCTGTAACAACCCGCTCATTTGACGATTTTAGATTTAAATATTTTATTTAAATATATCATCGTATCTTATGTGTCACTTAAAATGTCGCTTTTCACAAATGATAAAATTAGGATTCGGGACCACTTCCATTAAGTCTGGATCATCGTTTACAACCTTTTTGACTATAAACATCGATATGTTCGGAGTTAATGAAATTTGGGACTTTGGTTAGGTCGTGGTTTGGCTAACCTAGCCTACCTTAAAACACCCCCAATAGCTCTCTCCACTTCATTCATTCAACTCTTCATCAAAGAAATAGAAAATGTGGAATGGAATGGGAAATCAAAATTCCTAAGTCCTAGTTCATCTTAGGAATCCAATTTGTGAAGGAAATCAAGTGTAAATTCATAGAGAAGATGTAGTAACCCGTAACCTCCCCGGTAAGGAAAGCATGAATTGCTTTGAGGACAAGACCAATCGGAACACAAACAGAAGAACATTTCATTGTTTATTACAACAATTCCATCAGAATACAAGAATATATACAGAGTAATGAATAAATATTACACATTTACTAAATATCAGAGATTACAATTAATTACATAGTAGCGGAAAATAATACAAAACACAACTGAAAGGAGATACACGGATACAGAGCTTTCCGAGTATCGTTCCAGCTGTAAATCAGGATCCTGTGAATATAAATCTGCAAAACCCAAAACTACTAGCTGCCTGTGTGGAAAATAGGGGCACCCAGAGTTTAGGTTAAAACAATAAACTCTAGGTCAGTCATGTGACTGGTGTGAGAACTAAAATAGTTATTAATCTTTATTTTAAAGTTCGGTAAATCAAGGGACCACGCCGTATAACACGGAACGGGTTTCCTCCCAAGAATACCAGAGAATAAAACAAACAGCGCAATGCTAAATAAAGAAAAATGAAGCTATTATAAGACCCAGGTCCCATCACACAATGCAATGCAAGCCAAAGGATAGGGTTTTTACCTTATAATAGACAAAAATGCTTGGTACGTGAAATTTCATATTTTATTATTACTATAAGTGAAGAAAACAACTTCAATCATAATGTATAAATCATAGACGGCATAAGTGACCCATACCACTATGTCGTCGTACTAGGCTCTACAAATAAAACTGAAAGTCACGTATTGGAAATTGGATTCCATCATGAGTCGAGGCAAGGGCAAGCTCCTCTCCAATTCGAGACACTCTAGCAAATGTCTCAGAACCACACACAGCGATCCCTTGGAACCTCCAAGGCCAGTCCTCTCTTACTTTTGAGGATTAGTTATTCCTGAACGCACATTTCCCGGTCCTATAGGACCTATATAATGGTCTGTACGTCGGCTCACATAGTGCCAGTTATCGACCATATATTCGAGGCGCCTCGCGTTCTAACAACCACACAGGTAAAAAGTATATAAATGTCAGGGCTGGTAGGTCACTGACATCACCCATAGATTGAAAGAAACGTTGTGCACTCCTTGGGTCCTTATCCCGTTTTTGACTCATACCGAGGTGTGATGCTCGCGAATTAACGCCATACACAAAGCTATGCCACACAGGCCGTGCTTTGATCATCAACCACAAGACTTTGCTTTTCAACAAAAGCCTTGATCATTTGCCACTTAGGCATGCCACACAGGCAATTCACTCCATGCGACTGATGTCCATCAATATACAACCTCTGAGCTCGTATGTCTCAGAGAAGGGCGTTAAGCAAGAGAATAAATTCTCTGTCGCCAAACAGATGTATATTAAATAGAGATCAATCAACACAGAATAAAATCCAATGTCAGACACACAGTCCATTTACAAGTTCGTTGTGGGTCTGAACGAAACCGAAGGCACTTTCCTCGCATATCCATCGATCTCCAAGTACGTCTGGACGATCACCAACTGATTCCCTCCTCTTTGGTGTACAGCCCAATCAAGATCATCAATAATCATCCAAACGATGTGAAGACTTCCGGTCTTCAACCACCGTCTTCATCTTCGACTTATCGTCGAATTGGTTATTCAGAATGGGTATAAACCCAGCCTTTCTGGATAACCCGCGTATATAATAAGCACGTGTTACACAAACACAACATACGCCTCATTTTAATTTAGAATATTCTTTTATTCAAATTTTCACATTCTTAGGGAAAGTTTCCCATTAATTTTATCAAAGATAAATTCTTCTAAATTTATTCTTTAATCTTCCTTTGGATATCACTTCAAACCAAATTATGGTTTTCCAAACTAGTCGGGATTAGCGAACCACACCGAAGTGATTATTTATTTTATTTCCCAATCCCCATCTATTCATCCCATGGAGCAAAACTGGTAATACTCCATATCTAACACCATGGTGTTATCGGTAAATATTAATTACCATTTCACGTTCAAATCTAATTAAAAATTAAAGTATCGCTTGGAGAAAAACTGGTGATACTCCATTCTCGATCACTTTAACCTAATTAACGATTCATTAAAACTCCACTTAGTTTTAATCTTGCCAAAAATCAATATCTCGTCTTTAACTGGGTTAAAGAACCAATGTCACCTAAAACACGATTCACGATAAACCCAAAATCACATTCTATTGTTAATCGGGTTAAAGAACAGGTGTTATTCAAAACACCGCTCACGATAAACCCAAAAACCAATTTAAATTCAATTCCAATTAAATACTAATTAACTGGACAATTTCACTAAATTTTAATTAAAAGATTTATTCTTTTTCTAAACTGGGTTCAAGAACAGTGTTATTCAAGACACCATTCACGACGAACCCAAAATCCCATTTGATATTAAATACAAGGCTCTGAATAGAAAATATACCGGCTTATATTCAGTATCAAATTCTAAAACCAACAAATATCGTATTGGAAATAATGATATAAATATATCTTTCAAATTTCCACAACCATACCTGTATAATCACGAAATCCAATATCGAAATATTCCAAAGATAATTTCGATTCAAATCCACTCCAATTCACATATTGGAAATTCTGATTATTTTCAAATCTAGTTCAAAACTAGTTCATTTCGATAAAATTATATTTTTATCCTTTCAAATGTGGAATTTTTCATCCCAGTTCTTTCCAATTCATATATTATGATTTTACACAAATTATTAATATTTTTAATAATTTTATCAAGGCCCGTACAGTCGGTTTTCAATAACGGCCACCGAACTGCACTTACAGCGACCTTTTTCAAATTTGATTTGGACATAATTCCAAATCCAACCGTTAGGTTTCAAATTTCTAATATTCATTGGAAAGCTCTTTTTGATACGAACCCAAGGTTCCGGTTTTAGGAGAATCCAACGGTTGGATCTCCCGCAACGTCAATTCGAAGTCAATGGTCGAAATTCGAGAACTGCCGCGGTGCGACGCGTTCTATTCAGGCCTTTTAATATATATATATATATTATATATACTTCGCCGATTTCAATTCAAAACGTATTTTATAAATCGTTTTAAATTCGTTTTTGAAATGATTTCAACTTCATATTCAATTTCGAATCAAAATTGAATATTCCACATCATCGATATACAAATGATAATATTTTCAAAACGTTATATTTTGAAATCACTTCTTTTTCTATATTCATTATAAAAACGAATATAATTGATATAAATATCGTTCGCGTCAAAATGGCGCATCTCTAATCAACACGGCTTTATATATTTCAATAACTTCGTTATTCTATTCAACAAATGAATATTTATTCTTCAACACATGAATATATATTTTTCTTTCAACACATGAATATTCTCAACACATGAGCATCATCAACACATGACTATTTTTGTTATCTAATATATTTTATAAAATTATGAAAAAGATGTAAATTTTATTGTTAAAATATTTTACTCAACACATGATAAGTTTTAACACATGAGCATTGTCAACACATGACTATTTATTCTATTCAACACATGAATCTATATTTTATAATATTCTTTATTTTCCCAATTGGAATGAGGCCCAATCAATTACCATATAATGTTAATTATATGGATTCCATACAACACATGTATATAATAGCAACGATAAATAATCAACCATCATCCAAAGTGCACCACACAACTGCATAAGCATTAAATATAACTAATTAACGCTCATACAGTTTTTCAATCAAACGATCGACATACCACTAAACAATTGAGATTGGTGTACGTCAAATATCATCCCACCACCCGTGTGGGGTTTCAATCCACAAACACTGAATATTATTTGTGCAGTTGGGCGACGTGTAAAATTTATCGTCCCAATAAATATCCTTCAAATAGGTGTACATAAACAAACCGTCCGGTTTGTAAATGAATATTTATTTAATCACATTCACGTTAAAAATTATATTTTTAACGATATTAATTTATTTCAACTTATGAATATTTTTCCTGTTCAACACATAAATCTATATTTCCTATTCAACACATGAATATTTTTTTTCCATTTCACATCAACATCACAAACTAACTTCAAAACACATCAAACAAGCATACAAGTCGTCCATGGCCTGTGGACGACGGGTGTCGGGTGCTGCTAAGCACCGTCTGCATCCTAGTATATATTTTTAACTAAAAAACAAGATTTAAAGTGAGAAGTTCTCACCAAGAGCTAAATCAAATGCCGCAACTCTTCATATGTAGAAAATCTTCGTCGTGCTCGCCTTTTGTCACTTTCATTGTCCGTAGCCACTACATATATAAAAATCACATTTTTATATTATTGCTATGTATATAAAAATCACATTTTTACACTGTTATTATATAGATAAAAATTCTATTTTTATACCGCTATTATATAGATAAAAATTCTATTTTTATCATCGCTACTATATAGATAAAAATTCTATTTTTACATCGCTACTATATAGATAAAAATTCTATTTTTACAGTGCTACTATATAGATAAAAATTCTATTTTTACATCGCTACTATATAGATAAAAAATCTATTTTTACATCGGTGTTCATATAATAAAGATTATATTTTTACTTCGCTAACATCATATATAAAAGTCTGACCTTTCTTATGTGATTAACTATATAAAAATCCAACCTTTCTTATGTGATTAACTATATAAAAATCCGACCTTTCTATTTTCTACCTTCACACAAAAATACGATCTTTCAACATTCACATAAAAATATGATCTTTCTTTATATAAAAATCGTAGCTTTCCTAATATAAAGATCATATTTTTAAACCGTAAAAAATCAAATCTTTTTGTTTATTAAAAATCGAATCTTTTTCATTTATAAAAATCTCTGCTGTATACTTATAAAAACCTATGGTTTATATTTATATATAAAAAAACAATCTTTCATGTTTATAAACAAAATGAAAAGAAATCAAATTACATAAAACGAAATAAAAATAAAATAAAATAAAGAGGAGACTTACAGCAAGGGGGGTCAGCTGCGCGTCGGAGCTTCGGTAGGGGGGCAGGGTGAGGCGGTGGTGTGCTCAGGCGGTGGTGGTGCGGGTTCGTGGGTTTTGGGGGAAATGGGGGGCCGCGTTTTAATTTGAGGAGAGAGTAGGAGACGAAAGGGGAAGGAAGAGTGGAGGAAGGGGGCTCACGTCGGTGGAGGAGGGGGTGGGCGCGCCTGCTCCGGTGGCGGCGGTGGCCCCCTGGCGGCGCGATGTCAGGGCTATGGCACGACGCTCATCCCCTTTTTTTATTTTCTTTTTTTCCTCTGAATTCGAAATGAAAGGGGGGGGGGGCTGAGAGAAAGGAAAGAGGGGTGAGGTGTTATAATATATATTATTTAATTATTTCAAAAAGGTGCTTTTTTATTTTGACCTCGAAACGAGACCCAACGCCTGTCGTCCATAGCTAATTACCCCCATTCCGAACACAATGGGATAGGTATCGCAGGCTGATTCGACTGTTTCGATCAGTTTCCGCTAAAATCAAAATATATATCTATATATTGAATTTGAACGCACATTTCAATTTACCGGGGCCACATACTAACTAGAAAAAATCCCAAAAAATATTTTCTAGCTTCGTATTGACGATACGGTCCTAACAAAACTAATTTAGTCAAATTCCGAGACCATTTGAAAAACGACCATTTTTCGGTCGATAAAAATCAACTGAAACTGGTCAACCGCGTTTTCCTTTTCCATGCTCACATATTGATTCGAAAAATTACGAATTTTGGAATCTAGCAATAACTTGACATCACGGATCCAACCAAAGTGGTTTCATCAAAAACTGAGGACGTTTGCAAAATTGCTATTTTTAAGGGCCAGAATTCCATAGCGACTATTCTGAATTTTCAACTGGACGTAACTTTTTATCCCCGTTATGAAATTTCAATTTTTTGGATTCGTTGGAAAGATATTCTCAATTAGATTCAAATATTTTTGGTTTCGTTTAAATCGGTTTATTTTGAATCCTGTACATTCATTTGAAATTCGAAATCGAATTATCGAACTACCAC
Organism: Allium sativum; assembly: GCA_030737875.1. NCBI lineage: Eukaryota > Viridiplantae > Streptophyta > Magnoliopsida > Asparagales > Amaryllidaceae > Allium > Allium sativum. The sequence goes on from CM060909.1 coordinate 459,308,904, forward strand.
GCCATTTTCAATTCCTTTTATAATTATAAATAATTATTTATATTCTAACGACGATTCATATAAATATATACGTTCAAATTCTATTCAAAATAAATTTCTCGTCGTTATTATTTAAAATAATTCATTTTAAATAATCAAAATTCATCAAAATTTCCAAAATAAAAATTTTAAATTGGCTAAGAATTTCCGGGTTATTACAATCTCCCCTACTTAAAACTTTTCGTCCCCGAAAAGGAATGAAGCTGAAAGTTGTTTAACTAATCAACTCAACTTCCATTATTTTCTTCGCGGCTTAAGTTCTTCGACTTTTCAGTTTCTAAGAACTTTTCTAATATTTCAAAAATTTGGCTAACACCCTAAATTTTCGAAAAATTTCGCCATAACCTCCCCTGCACCGGGACTTCGGGATATTTCGAATAGCCTCCCATGGCCCTCATAATCCAAAAAGAAAAAGAAACAGCCAATCGGCTCATAAAATCATCAATTTCCCGAGAAATACAATAAACATGTACCTACTTTTTGGGCAAACAATTTTATTCTTCTTCTCTAGCCAACTTGCTATGACCTGTTCAATGTAAGTATATGTATATGCATGCAATTTCAAACAATTTTCAATATAGTTCACTTTTTGGTACAATTTGGCTAAATGGTTCAAAATTTTCAAACAAATAAACAAACAACACAACCATCAATCAATTAGCAGATTAACGTTTCAAATTTATAACTTTGATATATATACAGAAAATCATGTTTTTGGTGCCAAATCACAACAATAAACCTATATAGTTTTCGTTCTCACACCAGTCTAATGGAAATATATAGATATCACACATTCAAAACTCGAACATAAACTACTGATGTCATACGTCATCAGTAGAATCATCTCCGGGCGACTAGAGTGTGATTCCATATCTATCTAGTATATTAAAACTTTGAATATACGTTCATGACGCGTATATGCAAAACCTTTATATACTCGATTGCCCAAAATCAATATAAATAAAATATTCAAATATGTGTACTTGAATTTAATTTTCAAAACAAAGTTTGTTTTCAAATTTTTATTTCAAAATTTTCACTCTTTCCACTCGTTCTAGGACTCTATCGATCCTATCTCTAACGAGTCATTCTAATTGGATATTACTAATCCAATATCTGATGAATTCTTTCGTATGGTTCTAATGTGTCTTGTTCTCGAGCTCTGTAAACCAAAGCTCTGGCACCAAATGTAGTAACCCGTAACCTCCCCGGTAAGGAAAGCACGAATTGCTTTGAGGATAAGACCAATCGGAACACAAACAGAAGAACATTTCATTGTTTATTACAACAATTCCATCAGAATACAAGAATATACAGAGTAATGAATAAATAGTACACATTTACTAAATATCAAAGATTATAATTAAATAATAGCAGCGGAAAATAATACAAAACACAACTGAAAGGAGATACACGAATACAGAGCTTTCCGAGTATTGTTCCAGTTGTAAACCAGGATCCTGTGAATATAAATCTGCAAAACCCAAAACTACTAGCTGCCCGTGTGGAAAATAAGGGCACCCAGAGTTTAGGTTAAAATAATAATCTCCAGGTTAGTCATGTAACTGGTGTGAGAACTAAAACAGTTATTAATCTTTATTTTAAAGTTCGGTAAATCAAGGGACCACGCCGTATAACATGGAACAGGTTTCCTCCCAAGAATACCAGTGCATAAAACAAACAGCGCAATGCTAAATAAAGAAAAATGAAGCTATTATAAGACCCAGGTCCCATCACACAATGCAACGCAAGCCGGAGGATAGGATTTTACCTTATAATAGCAAAAAATCCTTGGTACGTGAAGTTTCATATTTTATTATTACTATAAGTGAAGAAAACAACTTTAATCATAATGTATAAATCATAGATGGCATAAGTGACCCATGCCATTATGTCGTCGTACTAGGCTTTACAAATAAAACCGAAAGTCATGTATTGGAAATTGGATTCCATCATGAGTCGAGGCAAGGGGCAAGCTCCTCTCCGATTTAAGACACTCTAGAAAATGTCTCAGGACCACACACAGCGATCCCTTGGAACCTCCAAGGCCGGTCCTCTCTTACTTTTGAGAATTAGTTATTCCTGAACACACATTTCCCGATCCTATAGGACCTATATAATGGTATGTACGTCGGCTTACATAGTGCCAGTTATCGATAATATATTCGAGACGCCTCGCATTCCAACAACCACACAGGTAAAAAGTATATAAATTTCAGGGCTGGTAGGTCACTGACATCACCCATAGCTAGAAAGAAACGGCGTGCACTCCTAGGGTCCTTATCCCGTTTTTTACTCATACCGAGGTGTGAGGCTCGCGAATTAACGCCATACACAAAGCTATGCCACATAGGTCGTGCTTTGATCATCAACCACAAGACTTTGCTTTTCAACAAAGCCTTGATCATTTGCCACTTAGGCATGCCACACAGGCAATTCACTCCATGCGACTGATGTCCATCAATATACAACCTCTGAGCTCGTATGTCTCAGAGAAGGGCGTTAAGCAAGATAATAAATTCTCTGCCGCCAAACAGATGTATATTTAATAGAGATCAATCAACACAGAATAAAATCCAATGTCAGACACACAGTCCATTTACAAGTTCGTTCTGGGTCTGAACGAAACCGAAGGCACTTTCCTCGCATATCCATCGATCTCCAAGTACGTCTGGACGATCACCAACTGATTCCCTCCTCTTTGGTGTACAGCCCAATCAAGTTCATCAATAATCATCCAAACGATGTGAAGACTTCCGGTCTTCAACCACCGTCTTCATCTTCGACTTATCGTCGAATTGGTTATTCAGAATGGGTATAAACCCAGCCTTTCTGGATAACCCGCGTATATAATAAGCACGTGTTACACAAACACAACATACGCCTCAATTTAATTTAGAATATTCTTTTATTCAAATTTTCACATTCTTAGGGAAAGTTTCCCATTAATTTTATCAAAGATAAATTCTTCTAAATTTATTCTTTAATCTTCCTTTGGATATCACTTCAAACCAAATTATGGTTTTCCAAACTAGTCGGGATTAGCGAACCACACCGAAGTAATTATTTATTTTATTTCCCAATCCCCACCTATTCATTGAGACGACCCCAAACCCCGTACTGACGGTGGCAAGGGTAATCCTTGAAATATAACACAGAAACAGATAACAACAGAACAGAATTAAATAAATACACCAGATAATGCACAATAGAATATACTGGATAAACGTAATCATCAGAGTTACACAGTATACAGGATCATACTTAGTACAAATACAGTTCAGCTATACATAAATGTCTACAGCGGAAAAACAAACATAATGTACAATAGGAGCTGAACAACATAAAAAGAGATAAATGATAGAATCCATCTTCAGCTCCAGCTATCCAGAGAAAGCCAGCTAAAACCTGAATACAAGGCTGCCCGTGTAGAAAAAGGGGCAACCGGGTTTGAAAGTGAAACAAACTACGAGTCAGTCATGGGACTGGTATGAGAAATCCACTCAACACATTCAAAATATGGCCAATCACAGGACCACGCCACTTTCGTGGAACGGGTTTACTCCATTGGATTGCTAGTGCTTTAAAACAAATCATTCTTTTAAACATCGCAATGCTCTTTATAAAAATGAAGCCATTATAAGAGTTAGTTCCCATCACACAATGCAACGCAAACCGGGGATAGAGTTTTACCTTATAATGGCCAAAATATGCTTGATACGAATAAAACAAAAGCATTTGATATTATTACTAGTGTTTATAAGTTTCAAAAACAATTTCAATCAAAACTATTGATCATAGATGGCATGGATACCATATATCATGTCGCCATATATATATTTACAAACAAAACCGCACAGTCACGTATTTGGAAATTGGATTTCCGTCATGAACCAAGGCAAAAGATAGTCCTTACCGACTTCGAGACAATCTAGCCCATGTCTCAGGGTCAGAGCGCATCGACCCTTGGATCGTCAGGGCCGGTCCACCGATGTGGATTAAAATTCCTGAACACTATTTTTTCCCCGCCCTATGGGGCGAAAATGAGCCAACGAATGACTCCATCGGTCCCGGATCGACCGATATATCCGAGGCGCCTTGCTATCCATCATCCACATAAGTAAAATGTCGGGACGTGTAAAAACACCGACACAACTCCTAGCTAGAAGGAAACGCATGCCCTCCCTCAGGTCCTTATCCCGTTTCTGATTCATACCGGGGTGTGAGGCTCGCGAATCCACGTTATACACAAAGCTACGCCACACAGGCGGTGCTTTGATCATCACCACAAGACTTTGCTTTTCAACAGAAGCCCTGATCACTGCATCTTAGCATGCCACAAAGGCAATTCACACCACGCCACTGATGGTTATCAATCGCACAGAATGAATTCCAATGTCAGACACACAGTCCATTTGCAAGTCCGTTCTGGGTCTGAACGAAACCGGAGGCACTAAATACCTCGCATATTCATCGATCCCCACGTACGTCTAGACGATTACCACTCATTATCCATATTTCGGGATGCCTCCCAATCAGGACCTCAGTGACCATCCAAACGAGGTGAAGATCGGTCTTCAACCCCTGTCTTCATCTTCGACTTCTTATCGTCGATTCAATTATTCAGAATATGTGTTGAAATACAAGTGCAACATTAACATAGATACGCATCATTTCAATTCATTAGTCACTAACCGTTAATCAGTAAGAGAACGATTTCCCAAATATTAACCCCGAAGGCTGAAACCAACATCAGATCAACACCCAGGAAACCATTTGGCTTAGCCAACCTTCAGTTAATTTCTAAATTTCACATCCATATCGTTTATAATATTTTATAACGATTTATCGCTATTTTTATTTATTTTAAAATAGCCAATTTATTCAAACCGACGCTTCGGGCCATAACGCGGCCATGGCGCTGTTTTTCTTCAAATTTGATTTACACATATCTGAAAATCTAACCGTTGGATCTTCACAAAATTTACATCATTAAAAAGTTCTTTTCAAAATGAATCCCACGGTTCCAGTTTCGGGAAAATCCGAAGGTCGGATCTTCCGGTATAATCGTTTGAATTTTCGATTTCAAAATACGAACTGCAGCGTCGTTATTTGATTAAATATAATTATATATATATATATAATCGATTCTGGCACTGTTTTTCTTCAGAATTGAATTAAACATTCCAGACAATCCAAGCGTTGGATTTTTACAAAGTTGGTGCCGTTGGAAAGATATTTCCAAAGCGAACCCAACGGTTGCGATTTCGGGAAAATCCGATGGTCGGATCTCCCACACTAATCGTTTGAAATCACAGTTTCAAAATACGAACTGCAGCTTCGTTATTCAATATATTTTAATTCTATATATATATATATATCGATTCTTCGATTCCAAAGCTATATTCTTTTCATACATTTGATAAAAATGATATTTTTATCTAACTGTCTTCTATTTCAACACTTCACTATTTTTAACAATTCATGTATATAATAAAAAAGTGATTTTTAACGTAAAACAATTTATTTCAAAACCAGATTATTTTTTATAGTTCATATTGATGATAAAAATGGGATTTTTATATTATAAAACAATTTATTTCAAAACACGACTATTTTATATAGTTCATATAGATGATAAAAATATGATTTTTTATTATAAAACAATTTATTTCAAAATATGAATACCATTCAACACATGAATTTCAATTCAACGAATGAATATTGATTCAACACATGAAGGTTTTCTATAGTTTGTATATATAGATAAAAAGGTGATTTTTATATTTAAAACACGAATACCATTCAACACATGAATTTCTATCCAACGAATGAATATCGATTCAACACATGAAGGTTTTCTATAGTTTATATATATATATATATATAAAGGTGATTTTTATATTTAAAACACGAATAACATTCAACACATGAATTCTATTCAACGAATGAATATCGATTCAACACATGAAGGTTTTCTATAGTTTGTATATATCGATAAAAATGTGATTTTTATTGTTAAAACAATTTATTCAAAACACGAATTCCACTCAACACATGAATATGATTCTACGAATGAATTTCTATTCAACACATGAAGGTTTTCTATTCAACAGATGAATATAATTTCAACACAGGAAAATAATTCTAACACATGAATATTATTCAAAATTTCGGTAGCATAACGGCAGGGTAGTTAAAACCGGGACCGTCCCTAGTACGGCTCCTCGCTCTACCTTAAAACCTCGCGGTTTTTGACAATGGGGAATCATGCATCTAGTTCGCACGCAGGCGACATGTATATAATTTTCATTGCCACAAACTAATCCTATGTGGTTTCAACCAAATATTTCTCAACCACAGATGGGTATTTTTCAACCACAATCAATCAATTCCAACCACAAACAATTTCTATCAACCATTCGCTATCAATCAATTTTCACACCAATCACAACCAATAAATATCGTCCATGGTTTGTGGACGAGGGGCGTATATATATATATATATTTATATATAGCATTTCACTTCTATTTCAACACATATATAATTTTTACAATGCATATACAACTTATACATCGAGCGTACAACTTATACAACGCTTATACAAGAGGTGTACAACGCTTATATAACTCATACATCGACTATATAATTTATGCATCGTCGTTTTCCATATCGTTTATAAATTAGAAATCTCACATTGGGTTCCACTCCACCAAAAATAGCAGAAGGTTCAGAAAAACATGCGATCTCTTCTAAAATGTAGAAGATGTCCACACAGTTACGATGTTTCCTGTTTCATCGAATTTCGTCAACACATGAAAAAGATATGATTTTTCAAAGCTTGCAACACTTTAAAGTGTTATTTTCTATTCAAAAATTACAAAGCCGATACCTTTCCTTCTAGCTCGAAAGTAGGGTTCGATTTTTTTGTAAAATCCGTAGCACTTCACTGAAATCCAATGGTACCACGTCGAAGAGCTTCCAGAGGCGCGCAGAACAGTGGGTCCCACGTCCAGTTCGGTCGCCTGAATAGGCAGCAGCGGCGTCACGAAGTGGTGGACTTCGTGGGGCTCAATCTCGAAGAACGTGCAATGGGGAGAGGTGCAACCAGTATAGATTGGAAGAGGAGGAGATGGCCTTTGAAGATCGGGTGGTGGCACGGTGTAATTCGCCGAGAATAGGCTGGAAAATGCTTGGGAAGGGGCGAAGTATATTTCCGTCGAGAGCAAAGGAGGGAGGCGGGTTTTGACTGGGTCAAAGGGAATGAGAGAGAAGAGAGATGAGTGGCTAGGATTATTTAATTTTTTATTTATTTTAAATTCAAAAATATCTTCTTATCTAAACGAACACCAATTCAAACCCAACGACTGTCGTCCCTAGCGTTTTGCCCCCATCCCGAACACAATGGGATATGTTTCGAAGGACCATTCGAATGTTTCAGTCAGTTTTCCTTCAAATTAAAATATAGAATATTCAATATTCGATTTGAACGTACATTTCAATTTGCCGGGGCCACAAACTGATTCGAAAAATTCCAGAAAAATAAATCTAGCTATGTTTTGACGATACGGTCCCAACAAAACTAGTTTCGTCGAATTCTGAGACCGTTTGCAAAAAGGCCCATTTCTGGTCGATCCAATTTAACTGTAATTGACCAAAACACGTTTTCCTTTGCCACGCTCACATACTAGCTTCAAAAATTATGAAATTTGAAACTTAGCAATAACTCCACATCTCGGATCCAACAAAAGTGGTTTCGTCGAATTCCGAGGTCGTATGCAAAATGGCCATTTTGACGGGCTATATAAATTCCATAGCGACCTTTCTGAAAATTCATTTGGCCATAACTTTTGCTTTCCGCTATGAAACTTCGATTTTTCAGATTCGTTAGAAAGGTATTCACTAACAGATTTAAATATTTTTGGTTTCACTCAAATCCGTTTTGTTTTGCACCCGGTGCAGTCAGTCAAAGTTTGAATTCAAATTTTGAAACTACCGCGCCATTTCAGGCCTTGTTTATAATTAGAATTAATTATATTCCTTTTCAATTGTCGATTCAAACTCAGTTTTCATCGTTATTATTTAAAATATTTATTTTAAATATTTAAAATCTATTATTTTAGCCAATTTAAAATTTTTAAATTGGTTCAAATTTTCCGGGTCGTTACAATCTCCCCCACTTAAAACTTTTCGTCCCCGAAAAGGAACAAAGTCGAAAGTGGTTTGATTAATCAACTCTACGTTAAATCTGGCTTCAATTCTCCAACTTTTCAGTTTTTGAGAATTTTCAAATTCTTCAAAAATTTGGCTAACACCCCGAATTTTCGAAAAATTTCGCCATAACCTCCTTTGTACGGGGAGAGGTTTGGAAATTTATTGGGCCGTATTAGGTACCCAATAAATCCTAATAAGCATACACATATTTATAGTGATATATTCTGGTGTTTACAGGGGAGCGTGTATAGATAATAACTCCAGAGAATATATTCTCGTCACCCTGTCAAAGCCTGAGGGAGTGTGTATTTTAAATGCTCCAGAGGATAAATCCTCGTCACCTCGTCCCGTGTGGGAAATAAATAGTCCATGTGCCGTATCTAATAACTAGAGAGACGTGATTATTGTCAACTCCAGACTCGTGTGGGGTTTTTATTAATCTGGCAAATTTATCGTTACAATTTAAATAGTCCATATCAGTCATCAGTTCAACCTGTAAAATATAGTCATCGCCATACAAGCCTCTCGCTCGTATGGTAAATCTTCCACATCGTCACACAAGCTCCAAATGCTTATGTGGTATCTGATGAAGTATGCCTATCTTCAGAAGTATGCCATGCAGTGTAGTTCAAAATTAATTGTTACTATCCTATGGCGACATTTATTCTTACACACAGAATAACCAGCACTCCACATCCAATGGCATTCACAGGAGTTGATATAATAATATTTCGCATCCAACTCATTAAGGTTTACCTATTTATCGGGCACGCAAATAAAATCTTTACTCAACAGCTATCCATTCACCTATTCAAACATATATAATGCACACGTATATATTTCTATCTATTTTCTAATCAGTTCAATGTGTGATTTAAATGAATATATTCTACCATTCATTATATTATTGACTAAATTAACTATCGTTTCAATAAATTAATTAATCAAATCTACTATCACACCACACAAACAATAATCAAATTTGTTTTTAACTTTTCAAAAATATACTTTTTTTTATATATTCAAAAATTATATTTCTAAAACCAGACTACATATATATAATAACAAATACGTTATTTAAAAACATATTACTCTCGACTCGTTCTGGGGCACTTCTGACCCTATCTCTAACGAGTTGTTCTGATGCTGCTATACCCATAGTAGGATATTGCTGATCCTATCTGTAATGAGTTATTAGTCCTAGAACACTACTAGTTCTATCTCTGACGAGTTAGTTAATATGTTATATACCGGAGCTAAGCTTAACCAAAGCTTTGATACCAAATGAGACGTTACCGCCAACCCCGTACTGGCGGTGGCAAGGGTAATCCTTGGAATATAACACAGAAACAGATAACAACAGAACAGAATTAAATAAATACACCAGATAATGCACAATAGAATATACTGGATAAACGTAATCATCAGAGTTACACAGTATACAGGATCATACTTAGTACAAATACAGTTCAGCTATACATAAATGTCTACAGCGGAAAAACAAACATAATGTACAATATGAGCTGAACAGCATAAAAAGAGATAAATGATAGAATCCATCTTCAGCTCCAGCTATCCAGAGAAAGCCAGCTAAAACCTGAATACAAGGCTGCCAGTGTAGAAAAAGGGGCACCCGAGTTTGAAAGTGAAACAAACTACGAGTCAGTCATGAGACTGGTATGAGAAATCCACTCAACACATTCAAAATATGGCCAATCACAGGACCACGCCACTTTCGTGGAACTTGTTTACTCCATTGGATTGCCAGTGCTTTAAAACCAATCATTCTTTTAAACATCGCAATGCTCTTTATAAAAATGAAGCCATTATAAGACTCAGTTCCCATCACACAATGCAATGCAAACGGGAGGATAGAGTTTTACCTTATAATGGCCAAAATATGCTTGATACGAATAAAACAAAAGCATTTGATATTATTACTAGTGTTTATAAGTTTCAAAAATAATTTCAATCATAACTATCGATCATAGCCGACATGGGTACCATATATCATGTCGCCATATATATATTTACAATCAAAACCGCACAGTCACGTATTTGGAAATTGGATTTCCGTCATGAACCAAGGCAAAAGATAGTCCTTACCGACTTCGAGACAATCTAGCCCATGTCTCAGGGTCAGAGCGCATCGACCCTTGGATCGTCAGGGCCGGTCCACCGATGTGGATTAAAATTCCTGAACACTACATTTCCCCGCCCTAGCTATGGGGCATAAATGAGCCAACGAATGACTCCGTCGGTCCCGGATCGACCGATATATCCGAGGCGCCTCGCTATCCGTTATCCACATAAGTAAATTGTCAGGCCGTGTAAAAACACCGACACAACTCCTAGCTAGTAGGAAACGCATGCCCTCCCTGAGGTCCTTATCCCGTTTCTGATTCATACCGGGGTGTGAGGCTCGCGAATTCACGTTATACACAAAGCTACGCCACACAGGCGGTGCTTTGATCATCACCACAAGACTTTGCTTCAACAGAAGCCCTGGTCACTGAATCTTAGCATGCCACAAAGGCAATTCACACCACGCCACTGATGGTTATCAATCGCACAGAATGAATTCCAATGTCAGACACACAGTCCATTTGCAAGTCCGTTCTGGGTCTGAACGAAACCGAAGGCACTAAATACCTCGCATATTCATCGATCCCCACGTACGTCTGGACGATTACCACTCATTATCCATATTTCGGGATGCCTCCCAATCAGGACCTCGGTGACCATCCAAACGAGGTGAAGATCGGTCTTCAACCCCCGTCTTCATCTTCGACTTCTTATCGTCGATTCAGTTATTCAGAATGGGATAAACCCAGTCTTTCTGAGCAACTCGCGTATATAATAAACAAGTGCAACACTAACATACATACGCATCATTTCAATTCATTAGTCACTAACCGTTAATCAGTAAGAGAACGATTTCCCAAATATTAACCCCGAAGGCCGAAACCAACATCAGATCAACACCCAGGAAACCATTCGACTTAGCCAACCTTTAGTTAATTTCTAAATTTCACATCCATATCGTTTATAATATTTTATAATGATTTATCGCTATTTTTATTTATTTTAAAATAGCCAATTTATTCAAAACGACGCTTCGGGCCATAACGCGGCCGTAGCGCTGTTTTTCTTCAGATTTGATTTACACATATCTGAAAATCTAACCATTGGATCTTCACAAAATTTACATCATTAGAATGATCTTTTCAAAACGAATCCAACGGTTCCAGTTTCGGGAAAATCCGACGGTCGGATCTCCCTGTATAATCGTTTGAAGTTTCGATTTCAAAATACGAACTGCAGCGTCGTTATTCGATTAAATATAATTATATATATATATATAAATATAATCGATTCTGGCACTGTTTTTCTTCAGAATTGAATTAAACATTCCAGACAATCCAACCGTTGGATTTTTACAAAGTTGGTGCCGTTGGAAAGATATTTCCAAAGCGAACCCAACGGTTGCGATTTCGGGAAAATCCGATGGTCGGATCTCCCGCACTAATAGTTTGAAATCACGGTTTCAAAATACGAACTGCAGCTTCATTATTCGATATATTTTAATTCTATTTATATATATATATATATATCGATTCTTCGATTCCAAAGCTATATTCTTTTCATACATTTGATAAAAATGATATTTTTATCTAACTGTCTTCTATTTCAACACTTCACTATTTTTAACAATTCATGTATATAATAAAAATGTGTTTTTTAATGTAAAACAATTTATTTCAAAACCAGCTTATTTTATATAGTTCAAATTGATGATAAAAGTGGGATTTTTATATTATAAAACAATTTATTTCAAAACACGACTATTTTATATAGTTCATATAGATGATAAAAATATGATTTTTTATTATAAAACAATTTATTTCAAAATTTGAATACCATTCAACACATGAATTTCTATCCAACGAATGAATATCGATTCAACACATGAAGGTTTTCTATAGTTTATATATATAGATAAAAAGGTGATTTTTATATTTAAAACACGAATACCATTCAACACATGAATTCTATTCAATGAATGAATATCGATTCAACACATGAAGGTTTTCTATAGTTTGTATATATCGATAAAAATGTGATTTTTATTGTTAAAACGATATATTCAAAACACGAATTCCACTCAACACATGAATATGATTCAACGAATGAATATCGATTCAACACATGAAGGTTTTCTATAGTTTGTATATATAGATAAAAAGGTGATTTTTATATTTAAAACACGAATACCATTCAACACATGAATTTCTATCCAATGAATGAATATCGATTCAATGGAGTAAACCCGTTCCATGAAAGTGGCGTGGTCCTGTGATTGGCCATATTTTGAATGTGTTGAGTGGATTTCTCATACCAGTCTCATGACTGACTCATAGTTTGTTTCACTTTCAAACTCGGGTGCCCCTTTTTCTACACGAGTAGCCTTGTATTCAGGTTTTAGCTGGCTTTCTCTGGATAGCTGGAGCTGAAGATGGATTCTATCATTTATCTCTTTTTATGCTGCTCAGCTCCTATTGTACATTATGTTTGTTTTTCCGCTGTAGACATTTATGTATAGCAGAACTGTATTTGTACTAAGTATGATCCTGTATACTGTGTAACTCTGATGATTACGTTTATCTAGTATATTCTATTGTGCATTATCTGGTGTATTTATTTAATTCTGTTCTGCTGTTATCTATTTCTGTGTTATATTCCAAGGATTACCCTTGCCACCGTCAGTACGGGGTTTGGGGTCGTCTCATTTTTCTATAGTTTATATATATCGAAAAAAAAGTGATTTTTATATTTAAAACACGAATACCATTCAACACATGAATTCTATTCAACGAATGAATATCGATTCAACACATGATGGTTTTCTATAGTTTGTTATATCGATAAAAATGTGATTTTTATTGTTAAAGCAATTTATTCAAAACACGAATTCCACTCAACACATGAATATGATTCAACGAATGAATTTCTATTCAGCACATGAAGGTTTTCTATTCAACAGACGAATATAATTTCAACACAGGAAAATAATTCTAACACATGAATATTATTCAAAATTTCGGCAGCATAACGGCAGGGTAGTTAAAACCGGGACCGTCCCTAGTACGGCTCCTAGCTCTACCTTAAAACCTCGCGGTTTTTGACAATGGGGAATCATGCATCTAGTTCGCATGCAGGCGGCATGTATATATTTTTCATTTCCACAAACCAATCCTATGTGGTTTCAACCAAATATTTCTCAACCACAAATGGGTATTTTTCAACCACAATCAAACAATTTCAACCACAAACAATTTCTATCAAACTTTTGCTATCAATCAATTTTCACACCAATCACAACCAATAAATATCGTCCATGGTTTGTAGACGAGGGGCGTATATATATATATATATATAGCATTTCACTTCTATTTCAACACATATATAATTTTTACAACGCATATACAACTTATACATCGAGCGTACAACTTATACAACGCTTATACAAGAGGTGTACAATGCTTATATAACTCATACATCGACTATATAATTTATACATCGCCGTTTTCCATATCGTTTATAAATTAGAAATCTCACATTGGGTTCCACTCCACCAAAAATAGCAGAAGGCTCATAAAAATATGCGGTCTCTTCTAAAATGTAGAAGATGTCCACACGGTCACGATGTTTCCTGTTTCATCGAATTTCGTCAACACATGAAAAAGATATGATTTTTCAAATCTTGCAACACTTAAAAGTGTTATTTTCTATTCAAAAATTACACAGCCGATACCTTTCCTTCTAGCTCGAAAATAGGGTTCGATTTTTTTGCAAAATCCGTAGCATTTCACTGAAATCCAATGGTACCACGTCGAAGAGCTTCCAGAGGCGCGCAGAACAGTGGGTCCCACGTCCAGTTCGGTCGCCTGAATAGGCGGCGGTGGCATCACGGAGTGGCGGACTTCGTGGGTCTTAATCTCGAAGAACGTGCAATGGGGAGAGGTGTAACCAGTATAGATTGGAAGAGGAGGAGATGGCCTTTGAAGATCGGGTGGTGGCGCGGTGTAATTCGCCGAGAATCGGCCGGAAAATGCTTGGGAAGGGGCGAAGTATATTTCCGTCGAGAGCAAAGGAGGGAGGCGGGTTTTGACTGGGTCAAAGGGAATGAGAGAGAAGAGAGATGATTGGCTAGGATTTTTTTTATTTATTTATTTTAAATTCAAAAATATCTTCTTATCCAAACGAACACCAATTCAAACCCAACGACTGTCGTCCCTAGCATTTTGCCCCCATCCTGAACACAATGGGATATGTTTCGAAGGCCCATTCGAATGTTTCAGTCAGTTTTCCTTCAAATTAAAATATAGAATATTCAATATTCGATTTGAATGTACATTTAAATTGCCGGGGCCACAAACTGATTCGAAAAATTCCATAAAAATAAATCTAGCTATGTTTTGACGATACGGTCCCAACAAAACTAGTTTCGTCGAATTCTGAGATCGTTTGCAAAAAGGCCCATTTCTGGTCGATCCAATTTAACTGTAATTGACCAAAACACGTTTTCCTTTGCCACGCTCACATACTAGCTTCAAAAAATATGAAATTTGAAATTTAGCAATAACTTCACATCTCGGATCCAACAAAAGTGGTTTCGTCGAATTCCGAAGTCGTATGCAAAATGGCCATTTTGACGGGCTATATAAATTCCATAGCGACCTTTCTGAAAATTCATTTGGCCATAACTTTTGCTTTCCGCTATGAAACTTTGATTTTTCAGATTCGTTAGAAAGGTATTCACTAACAGATTTAAATATTTTTGGTTTCACTCAAATCCGTTTTGTTTTGCACCCGGTGCAGTCAGTCAAAGTTTGAATTCAAATTTTGAAATTACCGCGCCATTTCAGGCCTTGTTTATAATTAGAATTAATTATATTCCTTTTCAATTGTCGATTCAAACTCAGTTTTCATCGTTATTATTTAAAATATTTATTTTAAATATTTTAAATATATTATTTTAGCCAATTAAATTTTTTTTAATTGGTTCAGATTTTCCGAGTCGTTACATTCATCCCATGGAACAAAACTGGTAATACTCCATATCTAACACCACGGTGTTATCGGTAAATTTTAATTACCATTTCACGTTCAAATCTAATTAAAGATTTAACTATCGCTTGGAGCAAAACTGATGATACTCCATTCTAGATCACTTTAACCTAATTAACGATTCATTAAAACTCCACTTAGTTTTAATCTTCCCAAAAATCAATATCCTGTCTTTAACTGGGTTAAAGAACCAATGTCACCTAAAACACGATTCACGATAAACCCAAAATCACATTCTATTATTAATCGGGTTAAAGAACAGGTGTTATTCAAAACACCGCTCACGATAAACCCAAAAACCAATTTAAATTCAATTCCAATTAAATACTAATTAACTAGACAATTTCACTAAATCTTAATTAAAAGATTTATTCTTTTTCTAAACTGGGTTCAAGAACAGTGCTATTCAAGACACCATTCACGACGAACCCAAAATCCCATTTGATATTAAATACAAGGCTCTGAATAGAAAATATACAGGCTTATATTCAATATCAAATTCTGAAACCAACAAATGTCGTATTGGAAATAACGATATAAATATATTTTTCAAATTTCCACAGCCATACCTGTATAATCACGAATCCAATATCGAAATATTCCAAAGATAATTTTGATTCAAATCCACTCCAATTCACGTATTGGAAATTCTGATTATTTTCAAAACCATTTCAAATCTAGTTCAAAACTAGTTCATTTCGATAAAAATATATTTTTATCCTTTCAAATGTGGAATTTTTCATCCTAGTTCTTTCCAATTCATATATTTTGATTTTACACAAATTATTAATATTTTTAATAATTTTATCAAGGCCCGTACAGTCGGTTTTCAATAACGGCCACCGAACTGCACTTACACAAATTTGATTTGGACATAATTCCAAATCCAACCGTTAGATTTCAAATTTATAATATTCATTGGAAAGCTCTTTTCGATACAAACCCAAAAGTTCCAGTTTCAGGAGAATCCAACGGTCGGATCTCCCGCAACGTCAATTCGAAGTCAATGGTCGAAATTCGCGAACTACCGCGGTGCGGCGCGTTCTATTCAGGCCATTTAATATATATATTGTATATATTACATATATTTCGCCGATTTCAATTCAAAACGTATTTTATAAATCATTTTAAATTCGTTTTCGAAATGATTTCAACTTCATATTCAATTTCGAATCAAAATTGAATATTCCACATCATCGATATACAAATGATAATATCTTCAAAACGTTATATTTTGAAATCACTTCTTTTTCTATATTCATTATAAAAACGAATATAATTGATATAAATATCGTTCGCGTCAAAATGGCGCATCTCTAATCAACACGGCTTTATATATTTCAATAACTTCGTTATTCTGGGATGTAGAAAAGGGGATTTTCAAAGTGTATTTTGAAAATAAATTATTTATATAAAATCAATAGATTTTATATATAAATTGAAAAGGGAATATTTGTAAACCATTTACAAATAGAATTGAAAAGGGAATATTTGTAAACCATTTACAAATAGATTTGAAAAGGAAATATTTGTAAACCATTTACAAATAGAATTGATAAGGGAATATCTGTAAACCATTTACAAATAGATTTGTAAAGGAGATATTTGTAAAACATTTACAAATAGATTTGGAAAGGGAATATCTGTAAAACATTTACAAATAGAAATGAAAAAGAATATTTATTTGTTAATTAAATAGAGAGATGAAAAAAGAAATATTTATTTGTTAAATAAAGAGAGTTATAGAAAGGAAATATTTATTTATGAAATAAATAGAGTTATAAAAGGAAATTTTAAATGGGATTTAAGTGTTAGAAATAAAAGGAGATTTCGTATGAATAATTCTATAAATAGAAGTATAAATAGAATTTGGAAATGGGATACTATTTTGAAGTCAAACTTAATGGAGTTAATCTATTAGAGTTAATCGAATTAGAGTAATTGAATTAGAGTTAATCGATTAGAGTTAATCGAATTAGAGTAATTGAATTTGAGTTAATCGATTTAGAATAATTGAATTAGAGTTAATCGTATTAGAGTTAATCGATTAGAGTTAATTGATTAGAGTTAATTGAATTAGAGTAATTGAATTAGAGTTAATTGAAAGGAGTTAATCGAATATAGTTTATTTGAAGAAAGAGTTATCAATTATAGTTATTCAAAGAAAGATTTTCGAAAATTGGTTATTCGAAAAGAATTTGTCGAATATTAGTTATTCGAAGTGAGTTATCGAATATTAGTTATTCGAAGTGAGTTATCGAATATTAGTTATTCAAAGTAAGTTATCGAATATTAGTTATTAGAAGTGATTTATCGAATATTAGTTATTCGAAGTGAGTTAATCGAATATTAGTTATTCAAAGAGAGTTAATCGAATATAGAGTTATTCGAAAAGGAAATAATCGAATAGAGTTTATTCGAATAGAGTTAATGGAGTTAATCGAATATAGTTTATTCGAAAGGAGTAAATTGATAAGGAGTTAATTGATAGGAGTTAATTGATAAGAGTTAATTGATTAGAGTTAATCCAATAGAGTTAATCGATTAGGGTTAATCAAATAGAGTTAATCCAATAGTGTTAAATCAATGGAGTTAATAGAATAGAGTTAATCAAATAGAGCTAACTGATAAGAGTAAATCGATTAGAGTTAATTGAATAGTGTTAATTGAATAGAGTTAATCAAATATGGCTATTCAAAGAGAGTTAATCGAGCATAGTTTATTCGAAGGAAAGAGTTATCGAATAGAGATTTATTCGAAAGAGAGTTACATAAGGAAGTTTGTTAAAGGCTTAAAAGGTGAAACTTGTCTGTTTCGAAGTTAGAAATGTTGTTCAGTTATGGTCTGAGAGGTAGTTATACCCCAACTTGATTGGCTTCATTTTTAACAAAGGAATGGTTAAGGTTCGATAGTGAAGGTTGGTTAAGTAAATTTAGTTAACGAGTATAATGGTTTGAGTTGGCATAGCGATGTTTGATTTAAACATCTGTTTAAATCCAATGTAGGAGTTTTGGAAATGTTTTCCAACTAAAAATTAGAAATGTTTTCTAATATAGAAAATAAGAAATGGAAATGTTTTCCAATGTTGATAACATGTATTTTCTAAATTTAGAAAATAAGAAATGTTGAATATATGGAAATAGGAATAGGAAAATGGATAATTGAGTGGCAAATTGAATTAAGGGGAATCATTGATGATTAATGATTTGCTCGGTCAGATTTCCATTTGGAGATACAACCATTGTTTGCACACGTGTTTTTCTTCGATAGTTAGCTCACGGACTATCGAAGTTTTTTGACCATTTTCCCGTTGTCAATACGGAGAGACCGGGATCAGATTCATTATCTGAAAACCACTCTGTATGGGAGTGTAAGAACCCGTAACTTCCCCGTGAGGGAAAGAGCGGATACTTTGAGAACAACACACAAATGAACGCAGACGGAAGAACATTTCATTGTATATTACAACAATTCCATCAGAATACAAGAATATACAGAGTATAAATGAATAAATTACATTCGATAAATATCAGAGATTACAATAAATTACATAGCAGCGGAAAATAATACAAAGCACAACTGAAGGTGATATACGGATACAGAGCTTTCCGGATATCATTCCAGCTGTAAACCAGGATCCTGTGAATATAAATCTGCAAAACCAAAACTACTAGCTGCCCGTGCGGAAAATAGGGGCACCCAGGGTTTAGGTTAAAACAATAAACTCCAGGTCAGTCATGTGACTGGTGTGAGAACTAAAACAGTTATTTAAAACTTTACTTTAAAAGAGAGTAATTCAAGGGACCACGCCATATAACACGGAACGGGTTTCCTCCCAAGAATACCTGTGCATATAGATAAACAACGCAATGCTTTTTCGAAAAATGAAGCTGTTATAAGACCCAGGTCCCATCACACAATGCAACGCAAGCCGGAGGATAGGGTTTTACCTTATAACAGCCAAACATGCTTGATACGTTTAAAACAAATCATTTGATACTATAATAAGTGTATAGTGTCAAAACAATTTCAATCATAAATATAAATCATAGACGGCATAGCATCCCATGCTACTATGTCGCCATACTAGTTCTACAATTAAAACCGCAATACACGTATTGGAAATTGGATTTCCGTCATGAGTCGAGGCAAGGGGCAAGCTCCTCTCCGCTTCGAGACACTCTAGCAAATGCTCAGGACTACACACTCTGGGCAGCCACTTGGATCGGTTGGGCCGGTCCTCACTTACGTTAGAGGATTGGCAATTCCTGAACACACGTTTCCCGGTCCTTACAGACCTATATCGAGGCGCCTCATTCCAACAACCACAAAGGTGAAAAGTATATAAATGTCAGGGCTGCTAAGTCACTGACACCACCAAAGCTAGAAAGAAACGTCGTGTTCTCCCAACGGCCCGTATCCCGTTTTTAACTCATACCGAGGTGTGAGGCTCGCGAATTCACGTTATACACAAAGATGCCACAAAGGCTGTGCTTTGATCATCAACCACAAGACTTTGCTTTTCAACAGAAGCCTTGATCCATGCAACTCAGCGTGCCACAGTGGCAATTCATGCCATGCGATTGATATCTATCGATATATAACCTCTAAGCTCGTACGTCTCAGAGAAGGGCGTTAAGCAAGAGAATAATTTCTCCGCCGCCAAACAGATATATATTTAACAGAAATCAATCAACACAGAATAAAATCCAATGTCAGACACACAATCCATTTTCAAGTTCGTTCTGGGTCTGAACGAAACCGGAGGCACTTTCCTCGCATATCCATCCATCTCCAAGTACGTCTGGACGACCACCAACTATTTCCATCCTCTTGGGTGTACTGCCCAATCAGGATCGTCAGTAGTTATCCAAACGATGTGAAGACTTCCGGTCTTCAACCACCGTCTTCATTTTCGACTTATCGTCGAATCGGTTATTCAGAATAGGTATAAACCCGGACTTTCCGAACAACCCGCATATATTAAAACAAATGTTACATAAACACAACATACGCCTTATTCCAATTCATTAGTCACTAACCGCAAATTAGCAAGAGAACAATTTCCCAAACTGTAACACCCCGTGTATCTATAACTGTGAAATTCACAAATTAAAGTATAATTAATTTCAAATCAAAGAATTAAGGGAAACGGGATACGCCATTGCGTTCGTCTCGGAAAAATACGCGAAATAGAGTCCGAGTTTTCGAAAAACGGAGTCCGTATGAAGAAGATATGGCCTCCGGAAGTTTCTGAATTAAGTTTAAAATTCGAACCTAAGAAAAACAGCTCAGAAAAACAATTCAAAATTCAAATTCGGGCCCAATTGGCCAGGGCGGGAAAATTCCCGCCTAAGGCACCCAGGTCGACTGGGCTGTCGACCTGGGCTAGCCATGTCGACAGGGCTGTCGACAGGGCTGTCGACCTGGTCCAGAGCCAGGTCGAACCCAGCCCACCCTGGCTGGCCTAGTCTAGGTTTGGTCGATTTTCAGAAGCCTGCTTTGTCACTAGGGCTAGGTGGCAGCTCCTGATTGGTCTCTCTTTCGAATGAATGGCTACGATCAATACAAGCAACATCGATGGTCCTAATCAGTTCATAAACTCTATAAAAATGACCCTAGACTCTACCTAATCTATTCATTCAAAAATAAGAACGAGGCCATCATGCTGCTGAGGAACGACTAGGAGTAGCCACCAATTTGAGAGACGATTAGGAGGCAAATTCTAAAGCATAAAGCAACTTAAACAAATCAAATCAACGCCTACGTCAAGGGAGTCGCATCTCCAAATTCCTGAATTGGAGAATTCATCACACGATTGTAAGTAGAGTATTATTCCGGTATGAACAAATAATTGTGTTTGGTTTGTACACTTGATTTGGGGTGATAGTAATTCATATTTGTGCGGTAGTTTTATGCAAGTATACGATTGGATATTCGCAAAGTATGTAATTCATGTTGAAGCTACATGTTTGTAGTTGTTTAATTTAGATTCATGCAAGTATGTGGTTTTGCTACTATGCCAACATAATGTATATTTTTGTACAAAAATCACTTTTTGCGTAATTGGATTAAATTTGGGGTTCATATGAAAGTATGTTGGGAATGGCATCATGATTTATGTATAGAACCATACTAGAAACAAAAGTAAGCCTCTTTGTGAACCTATGTTAATTTTATAAATATGAATAGGCCATGTTTGTTATTATGCCTAATTGAAAAACATGTTAGGCCTATATTGTTAACAAGAACTATATGATAATACCATGATTTCATGTTTAGGAGTATTTAGCCATGATTACATGAATAAGTATATTTGTGCCATGGTTATGCGAATAGATTAAAAATCATGATTAAGTTGGAATAATACTTTTGTATTAGTAGCAAAAGTAGGCACCTTTGTAACATGTAGTAATTTTATAAACATGACTTGCTTATGTTTGACATTATGCCTAAGTAAAAATATAGGTTTATGTTGTAGTTAAGACTATGTGGCAATAATGATATCTAATTTAGTTAGATTCTTAACTTAACTACAAGTTTACATGGTTTAATTCATGTCACTTATGCTTTATGACCAAAGTATATGTTACCACTATGCAAGTACACCAGTTTCTATTTTGTAGTTCCAACGTTATGCTGCAAGTTCATGCGTTCACATTCCCCTTTAGTATGTAATCACGTTTTAAGCCTCCCCTTTTTCGCGTGGCTAAGTTGGGCTTAAAAGGCTAAGCCCAACATATATTATAATAAACGAGCGTATTAAACGGGGGAAAATAGCGTTGGGCCAAATTAATTAATAAATGAAAATATAAAGTAGAAGGGCCCAAATTCAAGTATGGGTTGGGCCCATGATTGGTGTAAACCTTTACACCATTAGCTTAAATTGATTTTGAATAATGGGCCGCAAATATTTACATATAAGAAAATAAAGAAGAAAGACAAAATATGTAAATGTAGAAAATACGATGTGTTTAACCCGAGGTTGGATTGAGTTGTGATGTAAACCTGCCCGGAACCGCCCGGCTGTCCAGTAGTCACAACAATACCTATCCAATGTGGGTGGTTAAACATGGAGCCCAATAAAGACCCGAGGTTAGACTGAGTTGTGGCGTAAGACTGCCCGGAACCAACCGGCAACAGGCAGCCACAACAATACCTGTCTAATGTGAGAGGTCAAGGCTTTAATAAGACAATTAAGGCTGAGTCAGGATTGTTAGGATTAAGTGAACTAAAGACTTAATCAAAATGGAACATGCTAAACTAAACAGATTGATTGGGGGTTAGGTTTATAAAACACTTAACCAACTTAGCATGTTGGCTAGAAATAGAAAACCTAGTAGCGGGGGACCCTTTTCAGCAGTAACCCTATAAGGTGTATCATGATACCCTGAAACTAGGCAGGGTGGGGCACGATTACTGGGCTGACTGTAAGAGGTCAAATCGACGGCGGTGGTGCAGCAGTGTAGGTTCTAACGGGGTGTGGGCGTGCACTCACTCCGGCGCAGAAAAATAAGGCACTGGGCACCAGTAGCATACCTGTGCATTCTAAGATTGTGTCGGGCCGCCACCATGGGACTTGATACACCCCATGGTGGGACCGGCATAGGTAACTACAACATCGGGGGCCGTAAGACACATGTAACTATGCGAGTAGGAGCCGATCATCATAAGATGGATCACTTCGCCCTGGTTATGGGGTGCCATTTGGGAACTAGTTTATATGGGTTCAGAGATTGATATGGGGTACGATAGTATATTCGACCCTAGACAACTTAACTAAGTTTATGGTGCTTTCCCCATTTCTAGTTTATACTTATCATACCCAGTTCTTTATTCATAGACTGAATAGTCCTAGACTTACTCAGGCTTTATGTCTGACTCTACTTTTCTTTCGTCTTCTTTTCTTCCGTTTCCCCCCCCCCCCAGGTCCACAGGGAGGGAATACCGCAGCTTGACCAGCCTTCATACCCAGCTTGAGGAGAAAGAATGTATTGCTTGGATCTTTTCGTTTTGGACTATGGCTTTGGACATCAACTTTGGGACTTTTGCAGTTTACTTATGTTTTCTTTATGCTTCTTTAAATAATGTAATCAAGACAGTTATGAACATGTTATGTTTTTGGAAATATTGTAAGACAATTATGGTATGTTGTTGTAACACGTACTTTTATATGAAATAAAGTTTGTTGTTTTTCCGCTGTTCAAAAATATGTGTTCTTATATCTGTCTTGTATATCTGTGACTTATACTTATAAACCTCCACCAAAATTAGGGCATTCCCTTTGAGAGTGACTCTAACGGAGGTGGGGTGTTTCACAAACATTAACCCCGGAGGCCGAAACCAACATCAGATCAATACCCAGGAAACCATTCTTCTTTGCCAACCTACAGCTAGTTTCTAAATTCCACATTCTTAGGGAAAGGTTCCCATTAATTTTATCCAAGATAAATTCTTTAAAATTTATCCTGTAATCTTCCTTTGGATGTCGTTTCAAACCAAATTATGGTTTTCTAAACTAGTCGAGATTAGCGAACCGTAACGAAGTAATTATTTATTTTATTTCCCAATCCCAACCTATTCATCCCATGAAGCAAAACTGGTAATACTCCATTTCTAACACCACAGTGTTGTTGGTAAAATTAATTACCATTTCACGTTCAAATCTGATTTAAAGATTTAACTATCGCTTTGGAGCAAAACTGGTGATACTCCATTCTCGCTCATTTTCTAAAGTTGATAATTTAAATTATCAATCCACCTTTTAATCTAATTGCAGATTCGTTAAAACTCCTTTTACTGGGTTAAAGAACTAGGTGTTATTTAAAACACAGTTCACGACAAACCCAAATCACATTCTATTTGTTATCGGGTTAAAGAACTAGTGTTGTTTAAAACACAGTTCACGATAAACCCACAAATCAATTCTAGTTCAACTCAAATCAAATATATTAGGAATTCTGATTATTTAAAACCCCTTTTTAAATCTAATTTATTTATTTAAAAACAAAAAAAAATCGGGTTTTAAATTGAGTTCAAACTAGTTCATTTCGATAAAAATCCATTTTTATCTTTTCAAATATGGAGTTTTTCATCCCAAATTTTCCCAAATCATTTCTAATGATTTTACACAAATTATTGATAATTTTATCAAGGCCCGTACAGTCGATTTCCAACAACGGCCATCGAACTGCACTTACAGCGACCTTTTTCGAATTTGATTTGGACGTATCTCCAAATCCAACCGTTAGATTTTGAATTTCTAATATTCGTTAGAAAGCTCTTTTCGATACGAACCCAACGGTTCCGGTTTTAGGAGAATCCGACGGTCGGATCTCTAGTAATCTTCGTTTGAAATAAATGGTCGAAATTTATGAACTGCCGCGGCGCGTTCTATTCAGGCCATTATATTATATATATATAATATATATAATATATTTTTCGTCGATTTCTATTTAAAAAGAATTTTATAAATGGTTTTGAATTTGTTTTAAAAACATTTCCACTTCCATGTCAATTCAAAGCAGAATTGAATTCTTCTTTATAATTTCGTTTTAAAATTCATTTCTATTCAATTCAAATTTCAATTCAATTTGAATTCATTTCAGTTCGCTTTCAATTCAATTTGAATTCGTTTTCAATTCAATTCGATTTCAAAGTCGTTTTCTATTCGATTCAATTCAAATTGGTTTTCTATTCGATTCAATTCAAATTGGTTTTCTATTCGATTCAATTCAAATTGGTTTTCTATTCGAATCAAATTCGTTATATATTCCATTGAAATCAAATTCGTTATATATTCAATTCATTTCGAAATCGTTTTATATTCAATTCAAATCGAAATCGTTATATATTCAATTCATTTCGAAATCGTTATATATTCAATTCCAAATGTAATCGATATAAATATCGTTCGCGTCAAAATGGCGCATCACTAATCAACACGGCTTTATATATTCTATTTCAAATATTTCTTTTTGTCAACACACGACTAATCTCAACGAATGAGTACCGTCCACGTGTGACTATTTTTGTTAAAATATTTCGTTCAACACATGACTAATCTCAACGGATGAGTACAGTCAACACATGAACCTTTATTTTATATTGATAAAGATGTAAATTTTATTATTAAAATATTCGTTCAACACATGACTATTCTCAACGGATGAGTACAGTCAACACATGAACCTTTATTTGATATTGATAAAGATGTATATTTTATTATAAAAATATTTCGTTCAACACATGACTAATCTCAACGGATGAATACAGTCAACACATGAACCTTTATTTTGATATATTCTTTATCTTCTAAATTGGAATGAGACCCAATCAATCACCATATAACGTTAATTATATGGATTTTCATACAACACATGTATATAATAGCATTGAAAAATAATCAACCATCAACCAAAGTGCACTACACTGTATAAGCATCAAATATAGATATCTAACGCTTATAACAGCCTGTCAATCAATCGATCGACATATTTAATCAATCAGGATGAGTGAACTTCATATTTCATCCCAACACCCGTGTGGGGTTTCAAACAATCAAACACAGATTTTATTTGTGCAGTTGGGCGATGTGTAAAATTTATCGACCCAATCAATGTCCTTCAAATAGGTGTACATAAACAAACCGTCCGGTTTGTAAATGAATATTTATTTATTCACATTCACTATATTCATATTCACGTTAAAAATTATATTTTTAACGATAAAACATTTTATTTTAACATATGAATTTCTATTCAGTTCATTCTTTAAATAAAATGATATTTCTATTTTTCTAACTTATTTTAGAAAATTTCGGCGGCATAACGGCACGATACTAGAAACAGGACAAGGCCTAGCCTTATCCCCGGTCTAGTGAAGGCCCACGTCATTCACACATTAATCAAATTCACCAAACAACCAAATTCAAATCAAATCATCCAACTAATTCATGCAACCAAACAAACAAGTCCATGGTCTGTGGACGATTGTGTCGGGTGCTACTAAGCACCGTCTGCATCCTAGTATATATATATAACTAGAAAAAAAAATTGAAGAGTGAGAAGTTCTCACCAACTAGCTAATCCAATACCACGACTCTTTTTATGTAGAAAATCTTGTCGTTCTCGCATTTTGTCACTTTCGTTGCCCGTAGCCACTACATGTATAAAAATCACATTTTTATTATCTACATTATATAAAAATCTCATCTTTATATCTTCTATAAGTTAAAAATCGGATTTTTATCCTCTCTATAATATAAAGATCATATTTTTATTTACTTCATATGTCAAAAACTGTAGAAGCTTTAAAATGGAGAAAAATCACTTTTTTTCTAACGCACGGATTCACTGTTCGGGTCCTAGACTTTGCAAACGAGTTTCAATCTTCACACCATCTTTTTTCTAGCTTAAACGCGCCATTCCGGACAACTTTCGCCTAAGGGCCTTTTTGCCGAAAATGCTCCAATTCGCCAGAATTCGCGAAAGTACACGAATTTTACCGCTTTTGAACAGCAGACTTCGAACGCGTTTTTCGAGCAGCTCCGAGCTCCAAAACATCACTTCCATATAGCCAAATCGAAGAGAATTTCGTGCTCTACAACTTTGGTTTAGAGGGACTTTGGCCAAAAGCGCACCGTTTGGGAGTTATTGGTGAAATACGGTTAGGGGCTTATTTGCAAAACGGGCGATTTTGGTGAAAATGAGTTTTTGAGCGTAGCGGGGCCCACGGCCGGAGTTGGGTGGCTAGGGTTGGGCGTCGGACCTGATGTGGCGTGGGGAGTCGGCTAAGGGGCGGCGGCAGTGGTGGTGGGGCCCGTGGTGGTGGTGGTGGCTTAGGGTTTTGCAAAACAAAGAGGGAAAGAG
Organism: Allium sativum; assembly: GCA_030737875.1. Lineage (NCBI taxonomy): Eukaryota > Viridiplantae > Streptophyta > Magnoliopsida > Asparagales > Amaryllidaceae > Allium > Allium sativum. The sequence goes on from CM060909.1 coordinate 459,336,159, forward strand.
TAGGAGAGAGAGAGGAGGAGGGGCGGCCGGCGGTGGAGGGGCTGGGGAGGCGGCGGTGGAGGTGGGGGCAGCGGGTTTTGGGGAGCGGTGGCCATTAATGAGTTTTTTTGAAGAAAGAGGAAGAGGAAGAAAGTGAAGAAGAAAAGGAAGTAAAAGTGTTTATATGCTAGTTTCTCGCGTATCGCCTGATTGCTAACGATCTCCAATCGCCGCGGATTTCGGACACGAGATAGTAGACGTGAAGACGAGTCCAACGAAACAAGTTTCGTCGAATTCCGAGTTCGTTTGACCATTCAAAAAAAAATGCTCAGATAAGCTCTAAAAATGCTATTTTGGCGCACCTTTTCTTCTCGCACGCTCACATGCTAACTTCAAAAATCATGCCCTTTTGGATTTAACCATTTTTAGACGATACGAATCCATAAAAAAAAACGAAATCGAATTCTGAGGTCGTATCAATAATGTTCCTTTGTAAAATGACTGCTCGCTTTACCCGGAACTGTTTCAGCTCGCACGGCCACATATTAACTCCGTTCGACGCGCCATTTGGAACTCAACAATGATTTGTCATTATGAATCCATAAAAATTTATCTCGTCGAATTCTGAGCTCGTATGCAAAATTTCACTTTTTAAGGGCTATGTTATGTTAACCGAACAACTCCAGCCCATTGCCACTATTTCGGATATCGGAATATATCGAAGCTTATACTTTTCGGAGTTCTAAACGATATTTTGAACTCAATGAAAGTGGTTTCGAGTCCAAATTCATTCATATGCAAAATTTGACTTTTTGGGCCATGTAATTTTACATAACGACTATTCTGAATTTTCAACTGGGCATAACTTTTGATTCCCGCTATGAAATTTCGATTTTTCGGATTCGTTGGAAAGATATCATCAATTAGATCCTATGATTTTTGGTTTCACTAAAATCCGGATTGTTTTGCACCCGGTACATTCAATTGAAGTTTGAAATCGAATTATCGAACTACCGCGCCATTCTCAATTCTATTTATAGTTATATATAAATATTTATATTCTAACGACGACGTGTATAAATATATACGTTCTAAATATATTCAAAATAAATTTTCGTCGATATTATTTAAAATAATTCATTTTAAATATTCAAAATTCGCTAAAATTGCCAAAATAAAAATTTTAAACTGGCTCAGATTTTCGGGTTGTTACAATCTCCCCCACTTAAAACTTTTCGTCCCCGAAAAGGAACAAAGTCGAAAGTGGTTTGATTAATCAACTCTACGTTCATTCTGGCTTTCATTCTCCAACTTTTCAGTTTCTGAGAATTTCCAAATTCTTCAAAAATTTGGCTAACACCCGGAATTTTCGAAAAATTTCGCCATAACCTCCTTTGTACGGGGAGCACGGGAAAATCCCGAAATTGCCATATAGGCCTTCTGATCTCAAAAAGAAAAAGAAAAAGCCAAGCGGCTAGCCAATAGGCTCATAAAATTATCATCACCCAAACAAAACAATAAATTATGTAGTAAACATGTACCTATTTGTCGGGCAAACAAATTTTATTCTCTGGCTCTAGCCTCCTTGCTATGACCTGTTCAATGTAAGTATATGTATATGCAAGCAAATGCGACCAATTCTCAATATAAGTCAATACTTGATTCAATTAGGCTAAATGGTTCAAAATTAACAAACAAATAGACAAACAACACAAACATCAATCAATTAGTGGATTAGAGTTTCAAATCCATAATTTTGATATATATACTGAAAATCTTGTTTTTGATGCCAATTCACAACAATGTGTTCTAGCTATATTGGTTTTGGTTCTCACACCAGTCTAATGGAAATATATAGATATCACACCTTCGAAACACGAACATAAATACTGATGACGTCATGACAATCATCAGTATCATCTTCGGGCCACTAGAGTATCACTCTATATCTATCCAGTATATTAAAACTTCGAATATACGTTCATGACGCGTATATGCAAAATCTTTACATACTCGATTGTCCATATTCAAAATAAATAAATATTCAAATACGTATAAAATGGTTTAAATTTTCAAAACAAAAATTGTTTTCATTTGAAAAATATACTCTTCACACTCGTTCTAGGATACTACTGATCCTATCTCTAACGAGTCATTCTAATTGGATATTACTAATCCAATATCTGATGAATTCTTTCGTATGGTTCTAATGTGTCTTGTTCTCGAGCTCTGTAAACCAAAGCTCTGATACCACTGTAAGAACCCGTAACTTCCCCGTGAGGGAAAGAGCGGATACTTTGAGAACAACACACAAATGAACGCAGACGGAAGAACATTTCATTGTATATTACAACAATTCCATCATAATACAAGAATATACAGAGTATAAATGAATAAATTACATTCGATAAATATCAGAGATTACAATAAATTACATAGTAGCGGAAAATAATACAAAGCACAACTGAAGGTGATATACGGATACAGAGCTTTCCGGATATCATTCCAGCTGTAAACCAGGATCCTTTGAATATAAATCTGCAAAACCAAAACTACTAGCTGCCCGTGCGGAAAATAGGGGCACCCAGAGTTTAGGTTAAAACAATAAACTCCAGGTCAGTCATGTGACTGGTGTGAGAACTAAAACAGTTATTTAAAACTTTACTTTAAAAGAGAGTAATTCAAGGGACCACGCCGTATAACACGGAACGGGTTTCCTCCCAAGAATACCTGTGCATATAGATAAACAACGCAATGCTTTTTCGAAAAATGAAGCTGTTATAAGACCCAGGTCCCATCACACAATGCAACACAAGCCGGAGGATAGGGTTTTACCTTATAACAGCCAAACATGCTTGATACATTTAAAACAAATCATTTGATACTATAATATGTGTATAGTGTCAAAACAATTTCAATCATAAATATAAATCATAGACGACATAGCATCCCATGCTACTATGTCGCCATACTAGTTCTACAATTAAAACCGCAATACACGTATTGGAAATTGGATTTCCGTCATGAGTCGAGGCAAGGGGCAAGCTCCTCTCCGCTTCGAGACACTCTAGCAAATGCTCAGGACTACACACTCTGGGCAGCCACTTGGATCGGTTGGGCCGGTCCTCACTTACGTTAGAGGATTGGCAATTCCTGAACACACGTTTCCCGGTCCTTACAGACCTATATCGAGGCGCCTCATTCCAACAACCACAAAGGTGAAAAGTATATAAATGTCAGGGCTGGTAAGTCACTAACACCACCAAAGCTAGAAAGAAACGTCGTGTTCTCCCAACGGCCCGTATCCCGTTTTTAACTCATACCGAGGTGTGAGGCTCGCGAATTCATGTTATACACAAAGCTGCCACAAAGGCTGTGCTTTGATCATCAACCACAAGACTTTGCTTTTCAACAGAAGCCTTGATCCATGCAACTCAGCGTGCCACAGTGGCAATTCATGCCATGCGATTGATATCTATCGATATATAACCTCTAAGCTCGTACGTCTCAGAGAAGGGCGTTAAGCAAGAGAATAAATTCTCCGCCGCCAAACAGATATATATTTAACAGAAATCAATCAACACAGAATAAAATCCAATGTCAGACACACAATCCATTTTCAAGTTCGTTCTGGGTCTGAACGAAACCGGAGGCACTTTCCTCGCATATCCATCCATCTCCAAGTACGTCTGGACGACCACCAACTATTTCCATCCTCTTGGGTGTACTGCCCAATCAGGATCGTCAGTAGTTATCCAAACGATGTGAAGACTTCCGGTCTTCAACCACCGTCTTCATTTTCGACTTATCGTCGAATCGGTTATTCAGAATGGGTATAAACCCGGACTTTCCGAACAACCCGCGTATATTAAAACAAATGTTACATAAACACAACATACGCCTCATTCCAATTCATTAGTCACTAACCACAAATTAGCAAGAGAACAATTTTCCAAACATTAACCCCGGAGGCCGAAACCAACATCAGATCAATACCCAGGAAACCATTCTTCTTAGCCAACCTACAGCTAGTTTCTAAATTCCACATTCTTAGGGAAAGGTTCCCATTAATTTTATCCAAGATAAATTCTTTAAAATTTATCCTGTAATCTTCCTTTGGATGTCGTTTCAAACCAAATTATGGTTTTCTAAACTAGTCGAGATTAGCGAACCGTAACGAAGTAATTATTTATTTTATTTCCCAATCCCAACCTATTCATCCCATGAAGCAAAACTGGTAATACTCCATTTCTAACACCACAGTGTTGTTGGTAAAATTAATTACCATTTCACGTTCAAATCTGATTTAAAGATTTAACTATCGCTTTGGAGCAAAACTGGTGATACTCCATTCTCGCTCATTTTCTAAAGTTGATAATTTAAATTATCAATCCACCTTTTAATCTAATTGCAGATTCGTTAAAACTCCTTTTACTGGGTTAAAGAACTAGGTGTTATTTAAAACACAGTTCACGATAAACCCAAATCACATTCTATTTGTTATCGGGTTAAAGAACTAGTGTTGTTTAAAACACAGTTCACGATAAACCCACAAATCAATTCTAGTTCAACTCAAATCAAATATATTAGGAATTCTGATTATTTAAAACCCCTTTTTAAATCTAATTTATTTATTTAAAAACAAAAAAAAATCGGGTTTTAAATTGAGTTCAAACTAGTTCATTTCGATAAAAATCCATTTTTATCTTTTCAAATATGGAGTTTTTCATCCCAAATTTTCCCAAATCATTTCTAATGATTTTACACAAATTATTGATATTTTTGATAATTTTATCAAGGCCCGTACAGTCGATTTCCAACAACGGCCATCGAACTGCACTTACAGCGACCTTTTTCGAATTTGATTTGGACGTATCTCCAAATCCAACTGTTAGATTTTGAATTTCTAATATTCGTTAGAAAGCTCTTTTCGATACGAACCCAACGGTTCCGGTTTTAGGAGAATCCGACGGTTGGATATCCCGTAATGTTCGTTTGAAATAAATGGTCGAAATTTATGAACTGCCGCGGCGCGACGCGTTCTATTCAGGCCATTATATTATATATATAATATATATAATATATTTTTCGTCGATTTCTATTTAAAAAGAATTTTATAAATGGTTTTGAATTCGTTTTAAAAACATTTCCACTTCCATGTCAATTCAAAGCAGAATTGAATTCTTCTTTATAATTTCGTTTTAAAATTCATTTCTATTCAATTCAAATTTCAATTCAATTTGAATTCATTTCAGTTCGCTTTCAATTCAATTTGAATTTGTTTTCAATTCAATTCGATTTCAAAGTCTTTTTCTATTCGATTCAATTCAAATTGGTTTTCTATTCGATTCAATTCAAATTGGTTTTCTATTCGATTCAATTCAAATTGGTTTTCTATTCGAATCAAAGTCGTTATATATTCCATTGAAATCAAATTCGTTATATATTCAATTCATTTCGAAATCGTTTTATATTCAATTCAAATCGAAATCGTTATATATTCAATTCATTTCGAAATCGTTATATATTCAATTCCAAATGTAATCGATATAAATATCGTTCGCGTCAAAATGGCGCATCACTAATCAACACGGCTTTATATATTCTATTTCAAATATTTCTTTTTGTCAACACACGACTAATCTCAACGAATGAGTACCGTCCACGTGTGACTATTTTTGTTAAAATATTTCGTTCAACACATGACTAATCTCAACGGATGAGTACAGTCAACACATGAACCTTTATTTTATATTGATAAAGATGTAAATTTTATTATTAAAATATTCGTTCAACACATGACTAATCTCAACGGATGAGTACAGTCAACACATGAACCTTTATTTGATATTGATAAAGATGTATATTTTATTATAAAAATATTTCGTTCAACACATGACTAATCTCAACGGATGAGTACAGTCAACACATGAACCTTTATTTTGATATATTCTTTATCTTCTAAATTGGAATGAGACCCAATCAATCACCATATAACGTTAATTATATGGATTTTCATACAACACATGTATATAATAGCATTGAAAAATAATCAACCATCAACCAAAGTGCACTACACCGTATAAGCATCAAATATAGATATCTAACGCTTATAACAGCCTGTCAATCAATCGATCGACATATTTAATCAATCAGGATGAGTGAACTTCATATTTCATCCCAACACCCGTGTGGGGTTTCAAACAATCAAACACAGATTTTATTTGTGCAGTTGGGCGATGTGTAAAATTTATCGACCCAATCAATGTCCTTCAAATAGGTGTACATAAACAAACCGTCCGGTTTGTAAATGAATATTTATTTATTCACATTCACTATATTCATATTCACGTTAAAAATTATATTTTTAACGATAAAACATTTTATTTTAACATATGAATTTCTATTCAGTTCATTCTTTAAATAAAATGATATTTCTATTTTTCTAACTTATTTTAGAAAATTTCGGCGGCATAACGGCACGATACTAGAAACAGGACAAGGCCTAGCCTTATCCCCGGTCTAGTGAAGGCCCACGTCATTCACACATTAATCAAATTCACCAAACAACCAAATTCAAATCAAATCATCCAACTAATTCATGCAACCAAACAAACAAGTCCATGGTCTATGGACGATTGTGTCGGGTGCTACTAAGCACCGTCTGCATCCTAGTATATATATATAACTAGAAAAAAAAAATTTGAAGAGTGAGAAGTTCTCACCAACTAGCTAATCCAATACCACGACTCTTCTTATGTAGAAAATCTTGTCGTTCTCGCCTTTTGTCACTTTCGTTGCCCGTAGCCACTACATGTATAAAAATCACATTTTTATTATCTACATTATATAAAAATCTCATCTTTATATCTTCTATAAGTTAAAAATCGGATTTTTATCCTCTCTATAATATAAAGATCATATTTTTATTTACTTCATATGTCAAAAACTGTAGAAGCTTTAAAATGGAGAAAAATCACTTTTTTTCTAACGCCCGGATTCACTGTTCGGGTCCTAGACTTTGCAAACGAGTTTCAATCTTCACACCATCTTTTTTCTAGCTTAAACGCGCCATTCCGGACAACTTTCTCCTAAGGGCCTTTTTGCCGAAAATGCTCCAATTCGCCAGAATTCGCGAAAGTACACGAATTTTACCGCTTTTGAACAGCAGACTTCGAACGCGTTTTCCGAGTAGCTCCGAGCTCCAAAACATGACTTCCATATAGCCAAATCGAAGAGAATTTCGTGCTCTACAACTTTGGTCTAGAGGGACTTTGGCCAAAAGCGCACCGTTTGGGAGTTATTGGTGAAATACGGTCAGGGGCTTATTTGCAAAACGGGCGATTTTGGTGAAAATGAGTTTTTGAGCGTAGCGGGGCCCACGGCCGGAGTTGGGTGGCTAGGGTTGGGCGTCGGACCTGATGTGGCGTGGGGAGTCGGCTAAGGGGCGGCGGCGGTGGTGGTGGGGCCCGTGGTGGTGGTGGTGGCTTAGGGTTTTGCAAAACAAAGAGGGAAAGAGGAGGAGAGAGAGAGGAGGAGGAAGAGGAGGAGGAGGAGGGGCGGCCGGCGGTGGAGGGGCTAGGGAGGCGGCGGTGTAGGTGGGGGCAGCGGGTTTTGGGGAGCGGTGGCCATTAATGAGTTTTTTTTAAGAAAGAGGAAGAGGAAGAAAGTGAAGAAGAAAAGGAAGTAAAAGTGTTTATATGCTAGTTTCTCGCGTATCGTCTGAATGCTAACGATCTTCAATCGACGCGGATTTCGGACACGAGATAGTAGACGTGAAGACGAGTCCAACGAAACAAGTTTCGTCGAATTCCGAGTTCGTTTGACCATTCAAAAAAAAAATCACAAAAATGCTCAGATAAGCTCTAAAAATGCGATTTTGGCGCACCTTTTCTTCTCGCACGCTCACATGCTAACTTCAAAAATCATGCCCTTTTGGATTTAACCATTTTTAGACGATACGAATCCATAAAAAAAACGAAATCGAATTCTGAGGTCGTATCAATAATGTTCCTTTGTAAAATGACTGCTCGCTTTACCCGGAACTGTTTCAGCTCGCACGGCCACATATTAACTCCGTTCGACGCGCCATTTGGAACTCAACAATGATTTGTCATTATGAATCCATAAAAATTTATCTCGTCGAATTCTGAGCTCGTATGCAAAATTTCACTTTTTAAGGGCTATGTTTTGTTAACCGAACAACTCCAGCCCATTGCCACTATTTCGGATATCGGAATATATCGAAGCTTATACTTTTCGGAGTTCTAAACGATATTTTGAACTCAATGGAAGTGGTTTCGAGTCCAAATTCATTCATATGCAAAATTTGACTTTTTGGGCCATGTAATTTTACACAGCGACTATTCTGAATTTTCAACTGGGCATAACTTTTGATTCCCGCTATGAAATTTCGATTTTTCGGATTCGTTGGAAAGATATCATCAATTAGATCCTATGATTTTTGGTTTCACTAAAATCCAGATTGTTTTGCACCCGGTACATTCAATTGAAGTTTGAAATCGAATTATCGAACTACCGCGCCATTCTCAATTCTATTTATAGTTATATATAAATATTTATATTCTAACGACGACGTGTATAAATATATACGTTCTAAATATATTCAAAATAAATTTTCGTCGATATTATTTAAAATAATTCATTTTAAATATTCAAAATTCGCTAAAATTGCCAAAATAAAAAATTTAAACTGGCTCAGATTTTCGGGTCGTTACAGGGAGTTAGCGTTGCAATCAAATATGATGAAGATAATTGATGACGGAGTTATGCAAGGGTTGCCCTACTTACGGAATAGTGCCTTCGGTTTGTCCAATCCCAGGACGACCTGTATGGAAGAATGTCTGACAGAGTATATTTAATAGATCACGTAAGTTGATCTTTAAACGTATGTACGTTTGGTGGCGGAGGGATTCGTTTCTCTTAGCTGTATACGCGTAGTATTTTGGGGAAAAAATTTGTGATTTGGCGGGTATGACGATGTGACATTCCAAGTGAATAAATGTGTGATATGTCAGAGATGAGCGCGGTCTCTAGCCTCGCAACCGGGAAATGACAAAAATCGAGCAGGCAGCATGGCTATGTGGTTGGCTGCCAACTAGTGTGTATTATCACCTATCTAGAGGTATTCATTTCATTCTATAATCTATTGTCGATGCTGTCCCATTTGGGAAACGGTTTCTGATCCCAACTGTTGGTGATATACATTCGATACACTCAAGCGAAATGAGTGGTCGGTGATGTATGGCCAGGTTGCAAGATGTTCTTATTGAACCCAGTGTATTCCTCTCTAGAGGTACACTATCGGAAGGTGGTTCAATACCTTGCCATAGTTGGTAATCTATTATCCAATAAGTGCTCGTAGTTTTGATTGTTATATGTAGAACGTGAGATGAAAGCATTTCTGCTAGATGATTATTTAGTTGTGGTTGATAGACATTATTATAATATCAAAAGAGTTTGATATAAGGTTTATTGTTTCTTTCAAAAGGATTTTGAAAGTTAAATCAAATGTTTTGGATCCTCATAAGGGTAAAGCCCGTTCTGTTATACGGCGTGGTCTTATGAGATATCGTTTAATTGCTAAAATTGTTTTAAACAGCTTTACTCACACCAGTCACATGACTGACCCAGAGTTTATTTTGTTTTGTTTTCCCTAAACTCTTGGGTGCCCAAATTTGTATGGGCAGTCAAGTAGTCAGGATTTTACAGATATACTTGGAGAGCTTAAAGTAGGAGGCTTCAGGATTTTTTAGCTATTGTTATTTCCGCTGGGTTTTAAGTGTTGTACTCTGAAAATGTTACTGTACATATACTGATTTTATTTCAAAGATATGTCATCTATTATATGTTGTTCGTTCCGCTGTGAGATTCGTGTTACTCTGACGTTGTATGTTCTTCTTCTTCTTCTTCTTCAATTCTAAGTTTATATCTTATCTATTCTCACCCTCTAATTTCTTTCATGGACTATCCAGTGTTTCTGATGCTTAAATAGTCATCATAGTGTTGTTGATATCCAGGATCGCAAATTCCCCGGGTCGTTACATATATCCTAAATCTATAATCTTTATCTCCAAATCATCTATCAGAAATCCTTAAAAATATAATATTTTTTGGAGAATTTCAAGGAGAAAAGAAATGGTAGAGCTCTAGCGCCCTCTCAGAAAGTGTGAGTTGGAGGCTAGTCCCTACTGATCTATTCAGAGGTGCTCAGAAGGACCTCGTCCGTTGGATTGAAATACGTAAAATCAGAACCATAGAAAATTTTAAATCCACGTCACTCTGCCTTGCATTGGATCGACCCCTGTTTCGACCAAGTACTTGGGAGGGTCGACCCCTGGGTCGACCCACTTATTGCCTAGGCTTACTTATTTACTAGGTCATGAACGTTAATTTCGTTCCTATTAAATTTTCATTTAACGTTGCACTGCAACGTTCCATTTCTTACCTAATATTCTTCTTTATATTAATTGCTTCAATTTATAATGTATGTTTTAGATTTCAAACTTAAATTTATGTGTATATATTCACGCACAACTTCATAAACTTTATTAATAGCTGTGCAATAAACATTATTATTACGGTGACAATTCTTAACGTTATTATTTAATTTAATTCTCTATTCTTTAGTCTTATCCATTTCAAATTTCAAAAGAAAAATAAATACATGTATATAAGTTTTTTCGTTTTAATTTTCTATGCATTTATTCCCGTTTTAGTTCAATGAACCTTATCTTTAACGTTTATTTCCATTATGTTACACGCCATTTTTTATGTGCATTAATTCCGTTTCATGTGCTCAACATTAATACATTAATACGTGCATTTCTTCTGCAATTTATATATAAATATTATTTCTTTGTTAATGTCAATTATGACATACATTATCAATTAATAGGAATATTTCATTTTTTATGTCAATTACATTCCTTTTTCTGACTGTCTATTTATTTCAATTTCAAATGACCATTTTTTCTAGGAATTCATGTTCAAACATAATTTCAAATGTCGTTAGTAATTCAATCTACCCTTATTAACCCGATCAGTTCGAGCTGAAGGGAGGATATGGAATTTATCGATAACATTGATAGGATTAGAAGATGAGAGGCCTCTGAGAATCTCTAACGTTATTCCATGAACATTAAGGGGTGGATGAGGAGATATGAGAGGCTTTGTGTTCCTGCAGAGGTTATTTGGTAAGTGCAGTATGATCGGAGGCACAACATTCATGGATGATCATCCATCCAGGTGGTGATAAAATGGAGTCTTATTTTGGAATGAGATGAAGAACGATATGGCCAAGTGTTTGTCTTGCCAAAGGTTCAAGGTGAAGCAACGAAAAGCTAGGGGATTATTTCAGCCTTTGGAAGTGCCACAATGGAAGTGAGAAAGAATATTGGTGGATTTCATAGGTGGCTTTCCATAACCTAGAAGGAGAAACATTAGTATTTAGGTGTTTATTGATAGGTTGACTAAGAGTGCCTACTTCATATCTATTTGGAGTAAGTGGTCTGCAACTTCATTGACATCCTTGTCTGTTCGAGAGATAGTCTGACTTCATGGAGTCCTGTCCAGTGTTGTTAGTTATAGAGATCCAATCTTCACAAGTGAATTTTGGAAAAGTCTTCTGGAGGCATTGGGTACACAACTGAGATTAAACACGCCTTATCACCCTCAGATGGATGGCCAAACAGAAAGGGTGACTATAATCTTAGAGGATCATTTAAAGATGTACATACTTGACTTCAGAAGGACTTGGAGGAGCACCTATCATTAATGGAGTTTGACTATAACAATAGTTTCCAAACAAGTATCAGAATGACTCCTTTTGAGGTCCTCTAAGAAAGTCCATGTAGATCATCTTCTTATTGGTAGGGGACCACATATTTACTCCTAACTGGCCCCGACATAATTCAAGAGACTTCAGATAAGATCGACCTGATTAGGAAAATAATGAATGAGGCTCAGTATTGAAAAAATTCATATGTCGACAAGGGAAGGACATATATAGAATTTGAGGCTAGGGACTTGGTCTTTGTCATGGTATCACCATTAAGGAATGTAATGAAATTTGGATCAGTAGAAAAATTCTCCCTTGGATTTGTAGGACATTTACGCATAATCAGAAGAGTAAAGGAAATGGCTTTTAAGGTAAAGCCACCAAAGAAGCTTGCGGGGGTACATGATTTCTTTCTTGTCTCTCACTTCAGAAAGTTTTTGCATGATTTGATGCAGGTAATGAAGACTACTTAGCTTGAGTAGGTTGAGATCGAGAGAGAGAGGTGTCATTCCATCGTATTTCTACTCGGATCATAGGGCATCATGTTAAGCAACTAAGGAATAAAGAGATTCGACTTGTAAGGATGCGATGGGGAGACAATGTGGTGGATGTGACTTAGCAAGCCGAGGATAAGATGCATACCTCTTATCCTTATCTTTTTGATGGTATGTATTTGAATTTTTCTGTCTTGAATTTTTCTGTCTTGTGTTTTTCCTTTATTAGGATCTTCTCTTTTGAATCATTTGGGAAGGGTGGACCTTAGGAATAAGCTTATGGATGGTAGGATTGGTTGTAAACATATCACTAGAACATGTTATGTATGATTGATGAAAGTTGTCGCAAGTATTTGCTAGTGGATGCAAACAGAAGCATATAAACATATTAGACGCTGGTGTATTTTAGGGATTGACCAAATTAGGTCATAAAGATATGCGTATGGATGTGTGTTGAATTTTTATTATTTATTTCATGGTTATCATAAATGGATGAGCATGTGGATGATGGTTGTAGCATGCATATAGAACTATCGGTCTTTATTAGGATTTTTTGCATATAATTGGATAAACATCATGAGCATCTTTGCATAAACAAGGGGTCGACTAAATTATAGTCCGTCTAAACTTTTGCATTGGTTAAGGGAATATACACCATAAGATTGCACAACAACATAAATTTAATTAGAGACCTTAAGCATAATGGATGCACTGGATAATGGTTGTGAAGATGTTTGTAGACTTTGGTTGTGATTGATTATTACATTTTTCTATCCTTAGAGATTTCGGGGATGAATCTTTCAAGAAAGGGAGAATGCAACACTCCAATATTTAGGTAATAAAGATTAATTAAGAAATTAACAAAATAATAAAATAATCTCAGGGAATTGCCCGAATGTGGCTATGAGAGTTTCACCATTGAGTCCATGGCGATTTTCTGGATAAATTTGCACCACACCACCTAACATACCCCAAAAGCAATCATGTTAAGAGATGTGGAGCGTCTCGGTATAATGAAGCAGTCACAAAAATTAAGATTCACGATACATAAAAATAATTATACCAACTTTTTTTAAAATAAAATAACTTGTTTTTCAAAATAAGTCATAATAAGAAACAAGCCAAGTGTCTCGAATAATCTTAGCCTTAAATACTAAATCAGAGTACAAAACAATTAATGATAAAGCCTTCCCCTCTCAAATGCCAAATCAAATTAACACAAATTAAAAGACATAAAGTAAAAGAAAGAACATTGGTAAAAAGAAATGTAAGATCTTCGGAATGTATATCCCAAGCTTCTGAATTGAGCAATCTCTGTTATGGGAGCATAAGGAGGGAAAAAGAAAGAAAGGGGAGTAGATTAGACATAAAGTACAGTAAATGAAAGTAATTACTAGAATATTATGTAATTAAAAGATAATAAATTTGATAGTAGTTCGAGTATTACAAAGGTAATGTGTCTATGCACAACTTAAGGTGATTTCTGAGGTTGTTAGACTGTTTAAATTGATTATTTGTATAATAATTTCTACCATAGGAATATTTTAAGAACTATTTCCTATTTCTAACCATTCGGTCGACCTTTCCCAACTACCATCAAACTAGCATTGTAGCATACCCCTTATGTTGACCGAAACCTGCTCGGACAATGAACCGGAACCATACCTTATCTTCACTCATCTGAACAGATGAACATTATCTAGCACATGGACTGTAGTGATTTATTTACCCCAACCGATTATCACCAGTACACACTAACTGTCATCCACCATTTTGACCACTTACTTACCTAATTAACATAGCATCCATTCACAATCCTCATGAAGTAATATCACAGTCTTTCAATCTGAACAGTATAACATCGACACGGGTCCTAATAAACAATATTATATTTGTGAATTTCCCCATACCCGGTCCCAATTATCTGAGTCTTATTTATTGACCTAGTCCCAATGATCTGAGTCTTTCCTATGATAATCTACTTTCACCAAGACAAGTTTAATATTATAATATGTTTTATTCTTTCTATTCCTTTTTAAATTATAATGTTTGTCATAATTTATATGCAAGTTTTCCAGGCTTTCACTTTTTTAGTCCTGGTTCTTTTTATTGAAATCTACATGTTCCATAGTGTTTTTCTATAAAATTAGTCTGTCACCTTCTTATTTTAGAACAACATGTTTTACAGTGTTCCTCTGTAAATTTAATATTTTCTTATTTAACTAATATTTCATGAAAATCGCTATTTTTCATTATTTTTCACATTTGTAAAAGGATTAAATTTACATTTCAAAAATAACATTTATATAAATATTAACACATAAAAAAGAAAGATAAGTAAAATTAATTGAAAAAAATAAGACTAACTGTAAACAATAAGGAAAAAAAATACTTTACAAAAAATAATGTGTAAAGAAAACTATCAACTACAACTATTTGCCACCATATTATTTTAATTACTAAAAATAAAAAATAATAATTATGACCCATCCGCCATCCTCAACCAAAGCCTGTAGGACTTCTAGATCCCAGCTTCTAGGCTGTTTACTATTTTTATTTCTAAAATCTTCTCCCATAAAATATTTAGATTTAGGTCACTCCTCAGACAAGGGGGACCCCAGAGAGAGAAGAATTAAGGGTACGAAAATGGTTTGGCTTAGGGTCCTATTCATAGGTGGGTTATGGGACCTTAGACCATAGGATTACCTTGATTAGATCTAGACTAGCCACATCACATTACCAGATCTAACCATTCGATTTGGAAACATACACCCTAAATTTTAGGAATATAATCTTTAAAATAATATGCTCATACCTAGACGATATTACGTCTTGGATTTTTGTGGGTCGACCTATCCCCCATGACAGGTCAACCCATATAGGCCATTTTTTCCTTTTCTATTATTTTGAAATTATTTCTTGATTTTTTTGAAAATGGGTATAGCTTAATTTAAGACTTTTCAGTCCAAGAGAAGCCCAAACATGAAAAGTGATTACAACTAAACATGCCAATAAAAATAATGTTATGTTAATAAATTACATCAACTCAACATAACTCGACAACGCAACACTTAAAACTCTTTCTTCCCAAAAATAGTGTTAACTGATGAAATCATGGTAGCGTTAGGTTTCAACTATCAGTATTCCATTCCAACCTTTCCGCTTGATCCGCTTCATCCCTACCAGGTTGTAGTGCTTCCCCAGATACAGTAAGCTTCTTTCCTCCCGTTTTTATAATGATTTTGATTTTGATTTCCACTAGCTTGATGGTTTCCAGCACCATCTTTGATTTCTGCTGAAAATGTCTGTTGTTTCGTTCTTTCCAAATCCACCACAACGCAGCTATGATAGAAATATTATGCAATGCTCTTATTGAGTCTTTTCTGCTCCAGCCATCACATAGGTAAGTAAATACATCATCGATTTTCCTTTCTCTATTTATTTCATAATTCTTTAATAGCTCTTTCATATGAGCTCGGATTTTGACTGGTTATATATGGAAATCGTCCAGAAAATTACCACATATTCAACCATGCAACTCTTGTAGCCAAATCCACAAAATTTCACAAGCTTATTTTATTATTTAATCAATTCCTTAATTAATTATTATTACTTAAATATCTAGGTGTTACATTCTCTCTTCCTTAAAGAATATCATCCCTGAAACCTCCAAGAATAGAAAAATGTAATCAACAATCACGTCCTAAGTCTACACCTATTGTAACAACCCAAATTTTAATACATAATGATCAATGAAAAATAAATAAATAAACAAAAAAGTTGTAAATTTTGCAAAACTTGACAGTGAGGATTACACCATTGAGTCCTTTACAATTTTCTGGTTCAGATACATATATGATTCTTGGAAAACGGACGTAAAATGAAGGAGTTACGAGGACTCGAAGCTCGAAATTCAAATAAAAAAATCATTGACATGGGGAATTGTCGCCGATTCGTGCACGCCAACCCCCGAATGTACGTTTAGTAGAAACGCAGTAATCCAAGTTCAAAGTAATGAAATGCAGGGAGAACACTGCTTTTTATAGTGGTTCGGCATTAACGCCTATGTCCACTACATAGTAATAATTCATCATCGAATAGATGATTACAAGAGTTGTATGAATTCGGACAACATTTGTGTACAAAGCGTTATAATAGAACAATAAAACAATTGTTAATTCTAAACTTTGACCAAAATGTCCTCCTTTTTCACTGGGTGAAAAATATGTTGACGTGGTCAACAATGTCCAAAAAGAAACTTCAATATTCAAGAAATCAAAAAATTATCCAAGAACAGTCAAAACTGCGAAAAAGTCCTTGTGAATGTCCAATAGTTGAAGGAAAACATTTGAGCAACATTTTATAGGTCCATGCTATGCCCAATAGTATTGGAGAAGAAGATGGAAGCCATTATTGATGCTTGAGGGCTTTCAAAGTGTCCAAAATCCAACCCCTTTGAAGAATGAGGTAGGGGTATTTATTTGTAGTGAGTTAGGTAGGAGTAGGTGAGATTTGAGGTCCACAACATGAAATTTTGCATCCTTAGGAGGCGAGATATGAAATTTCGTATCCCTCAAACTCGCATCCAAAAAATTGCAATACTTATGCCAAAAAACCACACACCTTGAAAATAAGTGAAAAACATGTGTAGATTAGTGGAGATTGGGTGATCCACACAGTCAAGTTCTCATGTGAAGACATTTGTTCTGATCCCTCCTCATAACAATTCACAAGTTAGATGGTCGATGGAGATTATGTAGCTTAGAGACATTTGTTTAGATAGTGTCAATATTTTGGTAAGTATTTAACTATTATTATATTTTTATAATTTCCATTGTGAGTTTCTTAACTATCCACTGATTTATTTATCTTTTCCTGTTTGCAGGATACCCGATACCAACTCAAGATTCAATAGACTTGGATTTTAGCATTTTACGAAAAATTCGAGCATGTTGGGTTTGGCTTGTTACACTATCGGTTTGAGGGTGATAGTGTATACTTAATCTCAAATGCATCCCTAACACTTCTATTAAAATTTCCAAAATTCACTTGTAAAGATTGGATCTCTATCACTAAAAATGCTGGAGGGAACTCCATGAAGTCTGACTACCTCACTAATATACAACAATGCTAATGAAGCTGCAGACCTGTTACCCCGTATAGGTTCGAAGTAGGCGCACGTGATCTTTGTATCTACAATTACCCAAATACAAGTGTTTCCCGTTCTAGATTAGGGTACACCATCAATGTAATCCAGACCATCAATGGAATCCATCGACATACTTTTTCGCTTCCATATAAGTACTTCCAATGGCTGGAGAAACCCTTTGGACTTCCATTGCTCTGTCTTGACCCTTTGGCAATTCAATAACTTAGCCACAAACTCGAGTACATATTTCTTTGTCCATTCTAATAGAAAACTCAATTTTGTATCTATACATCTTATCACCACTAGGATGGTGGTCATCCATGAATGATGTACTTCGACAACACTGCACTTAACAAATCAACAGTGATGGGAACATATAGTCTATCATCTCTCTTAAGCCACCCCTTAATGTCTATGGAATAACATTGGAGATGCCCTATGACCTCTCCTTGGCTTATTCTATCCAAAATATCTACGAGCTCTGAATCCTATCATTATCTGGAGATAATTTGATCAATAAAGGATGCTGAATATCTAACACCACTAGTAATCGTCGATTGAAATCCATAGAGGGATCGAAATCGCAAGTAGAAATAAATTCCAAACCCTCCCACTCTATGAATAAAGTTATCGTGTTCTTTTATGACTCACCACATCTGCAACCATGTCGCCCTTACCGAGGGTATAAGAAAACTCAAAATCATAGGATGTTAAGAATTCCATCCAACATTGTTGTCTCAAGTTCAAATCCTTCCGAAAAATTAGGCATTTCAATGACTTGTGTTCCATGGATAACTCAACCCTTTGTTCAAGAATATAGTATCACCAAGAATTAAGTGCAAATACAATAGCAGCCAATTCCTAATCATGGGTAGGGTGTCTTCAATTGTCCACTTCTATAACTTACTACCCCTCCCTTCTTGCATCTAAACGGCTACTATGCCAGTACAACATATGACAATGTAGACTGTAATAGACTTATTACCATCCAGAAGTACTAACATTGGTGCACTGGTAAGGGTTCCCTTAAGCCTTCGGAAGGAATCTTCACAATCTTCATCCTATACGAATGTTAGGTTCCTCTTGGGATTACAGGTCACTGGTACGTAAACCTTTGCAAAATCCTTAATAAACTTCCAATAGTACCCCATTAAACCAAGAAAGCTTCTGACTTGTATAGCATTCTTAGGAGTTTTTAAACCTTTCTATAGCACTTCCTTGGTGGGATCCACAATAAATCCTCTTTATAGACCATATCCTCTAAGAAATGTGCCACCTTACGCCAAAAATGACACTTTGAGAACTTTGCCTTAAGCCTATAAACTCGGGAAGTGTGAAGAACCTCCTCCAAGTTTATGGCATGCTCCTCTTCACTCCTCAAGAAAACAATAATTTATCAATAAACACCATGACAAACTTATTAAGGACATCTCAGAAAAATCTAGTAATCAAGTCCACTAAGTACGCCATAGCATTAGTTAGCTCGAAGGGCATGACCAACCACTCAATGAATCCATCTGGCATTTAAAATGTCATATTTTCGATGTTGTCCTTAGCTACCTAAAGCTGATAAAACTAGTGGCCAAATGCAACATAGAAAATACTAAATCTCCCACTAACTAGTTAAAGAGATTGCCTACCAAGGTTGGGTAACAGTTATTTTTAGTGAGCATACTTAACTCTCGGTAGTCAACAAAAATCTGAGGGAACCATCAACCGTTGTTGTAGCACCCCGTATTTTTAAGATAATAAAATAAGAATAACTTAATTAAATATTCAGAATTGAGTAAAACGATCTAAGCCATTGCGTCCATCTCAAAATTCTAGTCAAGATAGACACCTAGTTTGCGTAAAATGGACATCGTATGAAGAAGTTATTAAGCCTAGAAGTTTGTATACGCGCAAGAGAGTTATATATATACAAACAAATAAAAATATTAAAAAATAAAAAAAATTCAAAACTAGCAAACGGAAGCTCCTATAGCCAAACCGCCCAATTTTGGGGGTCGACCCGAGACTCGCTGGGTCGACCCAGGTCGATCCCCTTACAGATCTGGGCAGAATTCGGTTTTGTGAATGTGGATTCATTTCTTGACCAAATACATTATTGAGAACCTATAAATAAGCCTATAGAGCCTACCCTAAGTCTCATATTTCTAAGGCTATGCTGAAGCTCCGCCTGAAACGACCCAAACTTCCCAGTAAAGGAAAGCCTGGATTGCTTTGAGAACAACACACATCAGAACACAAAATAAAGAACATTTTATTGCCGATTACAACAATTACATCAGAGTACAAGAATATAACATAGTATGAATACTTATTACACAATAGAAATACAATAATATCAGAGGTTTAAATTACATTTAAATAGCAGTGGAGAAATATTACAAATACACAACCGAAAGGAATACACGGATACAGAGCTTTCCGAATATCGCTTCAGCTGTAGACCAGGATCCTGTAAATATCTGCAAAAGGCTACTCGACAGCCCGTGTTGAAAATATAGGCACCCGAGTTTGCCAGTGAAACAAACTACAGGTCAGTCATGGGACTATTATGAGAAATCTTAACTTAACTATCTAATAATAAGGCTAATCACAGGACCATGCCGCTAACGCGGAACGGGTTTACTCCATTGGATTGCCAGTGCATAAAATGAAGTAAATCGTTAAACAACGCAATGCTTTTTAGAAAAATGAAACCATTATAAGACCCAAGTCCCATCACACAATGCAACGCAAACCAGAGGATAGGGTTTTACCTTATAATGGTCAAAAGATGCTTGATACAATAAAACGGATTTAGTACTAGTGTGTATATCTATGGGTATATATATATTTCAAAAACAATTTCAATCATAATGTATTAATCATAGACGGCAAGGTACCCCATCCAACTATGTCGCCATACTAGTTCTACAATCAAAACCGCAAGGTCGTATTGGAAATTGGATTTCCATCATGAGTCGAGGCTAGGGGCAAGCTCCTCTCTGATTCGAGACACTCTAGCAAATGCCTCAGGATCCCCCGTAGTGAACCCTTGGAGCGGTAGGGCCGGTCCCCGCCTATCGGCAGTGGATTAGTTATGCCTGAACACACGCTTCCCGGTTCCTTTGAACCTATAGTATGACCACTAACGGCCTATAAAAATCCAAGGCGCCTCAAAATCCATCATCCACATAAGTAAAATGCCAGCCAGTTTAAGCACTGACACTACCACTAGCTAGAAAGAAACGTGTGCACTCCCTACGGTCCATATCCCGTTTTTGACTCATACCGGGGTGTGAGGCTCGCGAAGTCACGATATACACAAAGCTATGCCGTAATAGGCTATGCTTTGATCATCCCACAAGGCCCTGCTTTTCAACAAAAGCCTTGATCATTTGCATCTTGGCGTGCCACATTGACAATTCACGCCATGCGATCAATCACTATTAATATATACCAGGGTGTTAAGTAGAGAATAAATCCTCCACCACCAAACAGACATACATTAACAGAGATCGATTTAATTCACATGGAACAAAATCCAATGTCAGACACGCATCCATTTACTAGCTTATGCTCTGGGTCTGAGCGAAAACCAAATCTGAACAATCAACAATAGTCCGGACGGTCACTACTGAAGCCCCTTCAAGGTAGCTACTCCCATCAAGGGTCTCTGTAGCAACACATCCATTCGATGTGAAGATCGTCGGTCTTCAACCACCGTCTTCATCATCGACTCTTCATCGTCGTAGTAATTATTCGGAATGGGTTAAACCTGGTCTTTCCGAATAACTCACATATTTTAAAATTAAAAATCAAGTACTATAAAAACACATCCAACGCCTCATTCCAATTCACAGTATTCTTTTAAATAAAATATTCACCTTATTTTATCAAAGATAAATTCTTCAAATTATTCTTAAATCTTTCTTTAAAGATTTATTAAAACACAATTTGGTTTTAAATATCACACAAATCATTATTCAATGATTATTTGAATTTAAGAAATTAACCTTATCTTTAACTGGGTTAAAGAACTAATGCCATCTAAAACATAGTTCACGATAAAACCAAAATCATCTTCCATGAAATATGGAATCTTCACAGAAATCAAATCAGTATATAATCGCTATAAATTTCTGTATCTGACCAATAATATAAATGGAATAATGGCAAAGCCTCTTAAATTCCATATGTAGTATCGGTCTTCTTTTACAGAAGCTTATCTCGGTTGTTATAAATTCGAATTCCATTCAACTCCAATTTAATATATTAAATTGGAAAACTTTACTTTTGCAAAATTTCCATTTAAATCTTAATAAAAGATTTATAAATTCCAAATCATACTTTCACTATCAGTTGGGTTAAAGAACATATGTCACTTAAAAACACAGTTCACAATAAACCCAACCCACATTTCATCTTATTCTAATTACTAAATATAATTGAAAACTTTAATAATCTAAATTAAAAGATTATTCTTTTCATACGGGGTTTAAGAACAGTGTTATTTAAGACACTATTCACGACAAACCCTAAATCCCAATTTATTCAATTTAACTTCAATTAAATATTAACGAATTGGAAGTCCTCATTAAATCTAAATTTAATGAATAACTCTAGTTAATAACTAGTTCATTTCAATAAAAGATATTTTCCTAAAATATATTCTTTTCTCTAAAATATATTCTTTTCTAAGATATTTCCTAAAATATTCTTTTCTAGAATATTCTTTATTGGAATGCGACTCAATCAACAGCCATATTGTCTATAATCAACAATCATGATAAATAATTATTACACATCCAAATGAAGACCAGAGTGGAATTTACAACTGTGTGAGCATTAAAGTAAATAAATAACGCTCCTCACATACTGTCAATCCATCGATTGACATATAACTAAATATTGGGATTAGTGTGTCCAGTATCATCCCAATACCCGTGTGGGGTTTCATCCATCAAACAAATAATAAATTATTTGTGCACTTGGGCGATGTGTGAAAATTATCGTCCCAATCACATAAACAAGTCGGGTAACTTGTAAATGGGAGTGTAATATTCAATTTGAATATTCAAACATTATAATTAACATATCACACATTTCAACGTCACAGACATATATCTCTATTCTTCTTATTACATATAAATAACATTACAAATGCCACTATTAAAACTATTCTTTTAATTGTCTCTAAAATGATAGTAAAAATGCTTCTTTTAATTTTATACTGTTTATTGAACATAAAATGTCAATAAAAATGTCGCTTTAAATCTACTCTTTTTATTTGTTTTTAAAGTGACAATAAAAATACAAGTTTTTCATCTACTCATTTATTTACATTTAAAATGTAAATCAAAACGTAACTTTTAATCTAATCTTTTTATCGCATCTAAAATGACGATAAAAATATCACTTTTTAATCCATGGTTCTATTTATATCTGAAATGTAAACATAAATGTACTTTTTATCCTATTTAACATTTTCTAAACTAAATGCTAATCATGATCTAATTCTTTTCAATGACCAAAAAATGGATATTTTGGTGTAACTCTTTTTAATGACCAAAAAGGTATATTTTGGTTTAATCATTTTAAGTGACCAAAAATGTATATTTTGGTTTAACCATTTTAAATGACAAAACCAAATGTTTGTACTTCATTCCTATTAAATGACCAAAAATGAATGTTTTTAATTCATTTTATTTAATTTGCAAAAATGAACATTTCCAATTCATGACCAAACCTGATAATTTTGTCTAATTCTTTTCGTGTAAACAAAATGGGAATATTTTGTCTAATCCTTTATATGTAAACAAAATGTGAATATTTTGTCTAATCCTTTTAAAAATGTGAGTTCTTGTCTAATCTTTTTAAATAAACAAAATATGATATTTTTCTTCACTAATCATGTTTTACACAAAATGATATTTTAATTTGCAAAACCCATTTCTAACAAAAATGTTGTTTTTATTTTTATAACAACTTTCAAATCAAAATGTCATTTTTACATGCATAATACATTTCAAATAAAAATGTTGATTTTATTTACATAACAAGTTTCAAATCAAAAGTGTCATTTTGTTTGCATAACACATTTCAAATAAAAAGATTGTTTTTATTTAACAAACATTTTCTAACAAAAATGTACTTTTAGTTCTAATTCTTTTAAAGTGACAAAAATTGTAATTTTGTCTAATTCCTTTTAATGTACAAAATAAGGTACTTTTGTTAAATCCTTTTCAATGTAACAAAATATGATAATCTTGTCTAATCTTTTCAATGTAAACACAAATGTCATTTTTGTCTTCATTCTTTTAAAGTAAACAAAAATGCTAATTTTCTTTAATCCTTCTTAATGACCAAAATGTGTAAAAACCCGTAACTTCCCCGGTGAAGGAAAGCGCGGATAGTTCAAGAACAAGCCACAACAGAACGCAGACGGAAGAACATTTCATTGTATATTACAACAATGCATCAGATTACAAGAATATACAGAGTATAAATGAATCAATATTACACAGAAATATCAGAGATTTAAATTACATTTAAATACATAGCAGCGGAAAATAATACAATACACAACTAGAAGATATATACAGATACAAAGCTTTCCGGATATCGTTCCAACTGTAAATCAGGATCCTGTGAATATAAATCTGCAAAACCAAAACTACTAGCTGCCCATGTCAAAATAAGGGCACCCAGAGTTTAGGTTAAAACAATAAAATCCAGGTTAGTTATGAGACTGGTGTGAGAACTAAAACAATTGTAAATCTTTATTTAAAGTTAGGTAAATCAAGGGACCACGCCGTATAACACGGAACGGGTTTCCTTCCAAGAACACCAGTGCATAAAACAACAGCGCAATGCTAAACAAAGAAAAATGAAGCTATTATAAGACCCAGGTCCCATCACACAATGCAACGCAAGCCGGAGGATAGGGTTTTTACCTTATAATAGCCAAGAATGCTTGATACGTTTAAAACAAATCATCTGATACTATTATAAGTGCATAGTGTATAAAACAACTCCAAATCATAAGTATCAATCATAGACGGCATAAGCGCCCCATCCCACTATGTCGCCATACTAGGCTCTACAAATAAAACTGCAAATGTCACGTATTTGGAAGTTGGATTCCCATCTATGAACCGAGGCAAAAGATAGTCCTCAACTGATTCGAGACTCTCTAGCCCGAGCCTCAGGATCAGAACGCATCAACCCTTTGGATCGTCAGGGCCGGTCCACCGATGTGGATTATTATGTCTGAACACTACGTTTCCCCGCCCTTTGCGGCGTAAATGAGCCAACGAATGACTCCATCGGACCCGGATCGTCCGATCAAACCAAGGCGCCTCGCAACAGCAACAACCACACAGGTGAAAAGTATATAAATGTCAGGGCTGGTAGGTCACTGACACCACCCTAGCTAGAATGAAACGCATGCCCTCTCTGAGGTCCTTCTCCCATTTTTGGTTCACAACCGGGGTGCGAGGCTCGCGAATCAACGCTACACAAAGCTATGCCACACATGCCTTGCTTTGATCATCATCCACAAGACTTTGCTTTTCAACAGAAGCCTTGATCAATTGCCACTTATGCATGCCACACAGGCAATTCACTCCATGCGTTTGATATCCATCAGTAAATAACCCCTGAGCTCGTACGTCTCAAAGAAGGGCGTTAAGCAAGAGAATAAATTCTCCGCTGCCAAACAGATATATATTTAATAGAAATCAATCACACAGACTAAAATCCAATGTCAGACACACAGTCCATTTACAAGTCCGTTCTGGGTCTGAACGAAACCGGAGGCACTTTCCTCGCATATCCATCGATCTCCAAGCACATCTGGACGACCACCGACTGATTCCCTCATCTTGGGTGTACAGCCCAATCAAGATCATCAGTAACCTCCCAAACGACGTGAAGACCTCCGGTCTTCAACCACCGTCTTCATCTTCGACACCACGTCGAATCAGTTATTCAGAATGGGATAAACCTGGTCTTTCTGAATAACTCTCGTATATATTATAAAAGTGTTACACAAACACAACATACGCCTCATTCCACTTCAGAATATTCTTTTTATTCAAATATTCTTATATTTTGGGTAAGGTTCCCATTAATTTTATCAAAGATAAATTCTTTAATCACCTTTTTGAATATCAATTCAAACTAGTTGGGATTAGCGAACCACATCGAAGTAATCATTTATTTTAATTTCCCAATCCCAACCTATTCATCCCATGAAGTAAAACTGGTAATACTTCATATCTAACACCACGGTGTTATCGGTAAATTCAATTACCATTTCACGTTCAAATCTAATTAAAGATTTAACTATCGCCTGGAGCAAAACTGGTGGTACTCCATTTTCGATCTTTTCAATCTAATTAAAGATTCATTAAAACTCCACTTAGTTTTAATCTTTGACTGGGTTAAAGAATTAGTGTCATTTAAAACATGGTTCACGATAAACCCAAAATCACATTCCATTAATTATCGGGTTAAAGAACGAGTGTTATTTAAAACACTGTCCACGATAAACCCAAAAATCAATATCAATTCAATTCCAATTAAATATTATTTAATTGGTGCACTTCATTAAATCTAAATAAAAAGATTTAATCTTTTCTCAACTAGGTTCAAGAACAGTGTTAGTCAAGACACCATTCACGACAACCCAAATCACATTTGACATTAAATACAAGGCTCTGAATAGAAAATATACCGGCTTATATTCAATATCAAATTCTACGACCAACAAATATCGTATTGGAAATAACGATATATATATATATATCTTTAAAATTCCCATAACAATATCTGTATCCTCACGAAATCCAACATCGAAATATTCCGAAGACCATTTCGATGCCAATCCATTTCAATTCAATTACTGGAATTTCTGGTTATATTTCAAAACCATTTCAAATTCACTTTATTTATTTCAAAAATAAATGAATTATAATTCTAGTTCTAAACTAGTTCATTTCGATAAAAATCTATTTTTATCTTTTCAAATATGGAGTTTTTCATCCCGATTCTTCCCAAATCATTTCTTATGATTTTACACAAATTATTGATATTTTTAATAATTTTATCAAGGCCTGTACAGTCGATTTCCATCAACAGCCATCGAACTGCACTTACATCGACCTTTTTCAAATTTGATTTGAACATAATTCCAAATCCAACCGTTAGATTTATAATTTCTCACATTCGTTAGAAAGCTCTTTTCAATACGAACCCAACGGTTCCGGTTTTAGGAGAATCCGACGGTCAGATCTTCCGCAATATCCATTCGAAGTCAATGGTCGAAATTCGCGAACTGCCGCGGCGCGGCGCGTTTTATTCAGGTCATTATATTATATATATAATATATGTAATATATACTTCGTCGATTTTCTTTTCAAAACGATTTTTAATTCAATTTCCATTCGTTTTCAATTTGAATGTCAAATTTATTCAATTCAAATTCATTTCTATTCAATTTCTATTCGAATTCATTTCAAAACGATTTCAATTCTATTTCAATTCTATTCGAATTCATTTCAAAACGATTTCAATTCTATTTCAATTCTATTTCAATTCTATTCGAATTCATTTCAAAACGATTTCAATTCTATTTCAATTCTATTCGAATTTCAAACCATTTCAGTTTATTTCGAATTTTAAATCAATTCAATTAAATTTGAATTTCAATTCACTTTAATATTCACTTCAATTTGAATAAAATCGATATAAATATCGTTCACGTCAAAATGGCGTCAATCTATCAACGCGGCTTCATATATTTCGATTTTCAAATATTCAACTTCAAATATTTCTTTTTCAAATATTTCTATTCAAATATTTCTATTTCTAATATTTCTATTCAAATATTTCTATTTTGAATATTTCTATTTCAAAACTGGAATGAGGCCCAATCAATTTCCATAGATTTTATTTCTATGGATTTCCATACAACGCATGTATATATCAACAATGACAAATAATCAACCATCATCCAAAGTGCATTCTACTCTGTATAAGCATCAAATATAAATATTCAACGCTTATAACAGTCTGTCAATCAATCGATCAACATACAACTAATTATTGGGATTAGTGTATATCATATATCACCCCAATCCCCGTGTGGGGTTTCAAACAATCAAACACAGATTTTATTTGTGCAGTTGGGCGATGTGTAAAATTTATCGTCCCAATCAATATCAGTCAAATATGTGTATATAAACAAATCGTCCGATCTGTTTATTTTTATTTCATTTCATATACACATTAAAAATTCTATTTTTAACTATAAAATATTTTCCACTACAAAATATTTTATTTTATTTCACATCACATCACACAATCAACTACACATCAAAATCAAACAAACAAGCATACAAGCCGTCCATGGTCTGTGGACGACGGGTGTCGGGTGCTACTAAACACCGTCTGCATCCTAGTATATATTTATAACTAGAAAAAAATTAAATTGAAAGGTGAGAAGTTCTCACCAACTAGCTAATCCAATCATCTCGACTCTTCTTATGTAGAAGTAATCGCTGTTTTCGCCTTTTGTCACTTTCGTTGCCCGTAGCCACTACATATATAAAAATCACATTTTTATATTCTTGCTATGTATATAAAAATCATATTTTTACTTCGCTATTCAATATATAAAAATCGAATTTTTACTTCGCTATTCAATATGTAAAAATCGAATTTTTACTTCGCTATTCAATATATAAAAATCGAATTTTTACTTCGCTACTATATATAAAAATCGAATTTTTACTTTGCTATTCAATATATAAAAATCGAATTTTTACTTCGCTACTATATAGATAAAAACTCTATTTTTACATCGTTACTATATAGATAAAAATTCTATTTTTACATCGCTACTATATAGATAAAAATTCTATTTTTACATCGCTACTATATAGATAAAAATTCTATTTTTACATCGCTACTATATAGATAAAAATTCTATTTTTACATCGCTACTATATAGAGATTTCGCCTTTTCAATTATAAAGATTTCGCCTTTTCAAATATAAAGATTTCGCCTATTCAAATATAAAGATTTCGCCTTTTCAAATATAAAGATTTCGCCTTTATTTCTCTACATATATAAAGGTGATATTTTTACTATCTTACCTATATAAAAATTATATTTTTATACTTCTACATCAATGAAAATCCTACTTTTATCGAAGTAAAAATCGTATTTTTACTTCACTACTTAATTAAAAATTATATTTTTAATTTTCACATCATATAAAAATATCGTCTTTCCTAGATTAAAAATCACTTCTTTATATCATTAAAAATCTACTCCTTACACGAATAAAATTCTATCTTTTTCTTTGTTGTAAAATCAAATCTTTTCTTTGTTTAAAAATTCTATTTTTATTTTACTGCTATATAAATAAAAAAATCTTTCCTTATCTCTTTTAAAAATCTATGTTTTATAATTTAAACAAAATCAGATTTTTTTATTAAATAAGCTACACCAAATATTTAAAACAAATTAAAACAAAAGGAAACAAAAAAAAAACTTACAGCGAATCGATGGGGTTTTCAGGGATTAAGGGCTGGAAGGAGGGGAGAGGAGTCGTTGGTCGAGGAGGAGGCAGATGGCAGGGCGGGGCGGTGATCGGAGAGAGGGGTCTGGGGTGGTCGGGTTCGTGTGGAGCGAGGAGGGAAACGGGAAGGAGAAGAGGAGGAGGGAGGGATCGACAGAAGAGGAGGGGGCGAGGTGCGAGCTCGGGGAAGGCGGCGGTGGCCCACCCCCTGGCGGCGCGGTGTGCTAGGGCTCTACCCTTCTCTTCTTCTTTTTTTCTTTTTTTTATTTTAAATCGAAATTGAAAATGACGGGGAGCTGAAGGCTTATAAGGGGAGAGAGAGTGAGGAATTTTATTTTTAATTTATTTAATTGTTTAATTTCAAAAAGCAACTTTTATTTTCGAACCCGAAATCGAACCCACCGCCTGTCGTCCATAGCTAATTACCCCCATTCCGAACACAATGGGATATATATCGTAGGATGATTCGACTGTTTCAATCAGTTTTCGTCAAAATCAACATATAACTCTATATATTGAATTTGAACGCGCATTTCAATTTACCGGGGTCACATACGAACTCTATAAATTGCAGAAAAATATTTTCTAGCTTCGTATTGACGATACGGTCCTAACAAAACTAATTTCGTCGAATTCTGAGACCGTTGGAAAAATGGCCATTTTCCAGTCGATTAAAATCAACTGAAACTGGTCAAATGCGTTTTCCATTGCCACGCTCACATATTGATTCGAAAAATTATGAAATTTGAAACCTAGCAATAACTTGACATCACGGATCCAACAAAAGTGGTTTCGTAGAAATCCGAGGTCGTTTGCAAAAATTCCATTTTTAAGGGCTTGAATTCTATAGCGACTATTTAGAATTTTCAAATGGGCATATCTTTTGATTCCCGCTATGAAATTTTGATTTTTCGGATTCGTTGGAAAGATATTCCCTATTAGATTCTATTATTTTTGGTTTCGCTAAAATCCGGTTTATTTTGCACCCGGTACATTCATTTGAATTTTGAAATCGAATTATCGAACTACCGCCCCATTTTCAATTCCTTTTATAATTTAAAATAAATATATATATTCTAACGACGATCTATATAATATATACGTTCGAATTCTATTCAAAATAAATTTTTCGTCGTTATTATTTAAAATAATTCATTTTATATATGCAAAATTCGCTAAAATTGCCAAAATAAAAATTTTAAACTGGCCCAGATTTCCGAGTTATTACAAAATGCGATCTCTCTTCTAAATGAACAAAAATGCATATTTTTGATTTAATCCTTATTAATGACAAAAATGTGATTTTTACTTCGTTCTTTTAATATGACAAAAATGTCCATTTTAATCATATTAACATGTTATAAACAAAATGTTCTTTTTAATCATATTAACATTTTATCAACAAAATTGCTGATTTAACAAATTATCAAAATTCTGTGTTACATGTATGTTGAAAATTTCTACTTCAACATATTTACAACATTTGGGGTGATACTCATTTGATTCTTTTTATATAAACAAAAATGGTGTATTTTTGTTTAAACCAATTTCTAATTTACAGAAATGTTTCAATTTCGATAGTACAACAAACAAAATGATAATTTTGTTTAGTCTAATTCAAATTAACAAGAAAGTTAATTTTAACAATAAAATGAATAAAATAATAAATTTGTTCAATCTAATTCTAATCACCAGAAATGTAACTTTTAACAATTCTATCGCCACAATCATCATCAAACAAATAGATGTGTGTTTACAATTAACACAGAATAATAACAGTATGAATTAACTGCAAATTTTTAACAATAATTTCAGAATTTATTTCAATTATAAAGGAAAGAAATAAAATAGATTTCTCATAGTGGTTTTATTCTTTTTGAATTTGAAACTAGCTCTGTTTCAGATCTGCTCTGCTCCAAGGCGTAGTATTTTCCATCACGGTTCCAACGCAACTGACGGTTCTTCAATCCGATATCGTATGAGAAAGCTACGGTATTTTAAACAATAAATAGTTATAAAAAGTATTTAACACTAATTAATTATTAATTAAATTAAGGACAACGTTTACCCTTCCTTAACCCTTTCTTCCTCAATAACCAGTAACACGTAAAACAACCGAAACCCAACTCAAGTCCTAGGGTTAAAATCGCAGCCCCCAATACATCATCAGAATCCAATCAGGCTCCTCCCCGTCGACGCCGTACTCGAGCCCCACCATCGTCATGAACCGCAGCCACCTCGGTGCTCCGCCTGGCGCCAAAATCGAGGCCAAACCGCTCGACTTTGAGTCGAAAATCCCGCCACCACACTCCTCGAACAAAGATCACCACCCTCCTCGAACAAAGATCACCACCGTCAGTTAGATAGGGCTCGACAAGCTGAGGGTTTTCCCCTTTGGATGATTTGATTTTATTTAGTGGATTTAGAGAATGGAGAGGAAGAACACGAGAGCGTATCAGCCATTGAACAGGGAAATACGGCGGCTGTAGTATGATTCCTAGGGTTTGAGCGTATTGCGTATCTCCTAGTGTATTTATAGTGTATTCTCTTTTTTATTTTATACATTTATTTCATAAATTCATGTTTATAAATACAAACTCCAATTCAAACCCAACGAAAGTCATCCCTAGGCAAATACCCACGTTCCGGATGCAATGGAACACGTTTCGTAATCCAATTCGGCTGTTACCATATGTTTTTCTTTAAATTAAAATATAAAACATTTAATTATTAAATTTGATTGTACATTTAAATTCACCGGGGCTACATACGGACTCTAAAAATTACAGAAAAATTATTTCTAGTTATGTTTTGACGATACAGATCTAACAAGACTAATTTCGTCGAATTCTGAGATCGTTTAAAAATGGCCATTTTCAAGTCGATTAAATTTGACTAAAACTAACAAAACACGTTTTCTTTCACCGCGCTCACATATTAATTCGAAAAATTATGAAAATTGAAACTCAGCAATAATTTGACATTCCGGTTCCAACAAAAGTGGTTTCGTCGAAAACCGAGGCCGTTTGAAAAATGGCTATTTTTAAGGCCAATATACTTAATTAAAACATATATAAATTCTACAGCGACTTTTCTATATTTTAAACTGGACATAACTTTCTAACTATAAAGTGAAATTTCAGTTTTTCAGATTCTTTAGAAAGATATTATTAAATAGATTTAAATATTTCTGGTTTCGCTCAATTCTGATTTATAATGAATCCTGTACATTCAGTCAAAGTTCTAATTCAAAATTTCAAACTGCAGCGCTGTTTTAAACTCCTTTTATAATTAAATTAAATTTATTCGTTTTAAAATAAATTTTTAGTCGTTATTATTTCAAATATATTATTTTAAATGATTAAAATCCATTAAAATTTCTAAAATAAAATTTTTAAATTGGCCCCAAAATTCCGGGTCGTTACAATCGCCCCCACTTAAAATCTTTTCGTCCCCGAAAAGGAACAAAGCTAAAAGTTGTTTAATTTAACCAACTCAACTTTATTGGTTTCCATAATTTTGTTAGTTAAATTAATTATCATTTCTATACTTTTATTAGTTAAACTAATAATCAAACATCACAACCAGCAATCAATTAGTTGATTAACTTTTTAAATATATATATATATCTTTTATATATAGTCAAAAATCATATTTCAGTGCAAATCACAGCAATGTGTACAAACTAAGTTTTGGTTATCATACCAGTCAATGGAAATATATAGATATACCACTTTCGAAACTCGAACATAAACACTGATGATGCGGTTGCATTACCAGAATTACCCCCGGGCGACTAGAGTGTGATTCTATATCTACCCAGTATATTAAAACTTCGAATATCCGTTAATTACTCGTATAATAGAAATCTTTATATACTCGATTGTCCACATGAAAATATAATAATATACTCAAGTACGTATTTAGATAAAATTTTCAAAACTAAATTTGTTTTCATTTTTATTTTAAAGAAAATAATACTCTTCATACTCGTTCTAGGATACTGCTGATCCCATCTCTAACGAGTTATTCTCATTGGATACTACTAATCCAATCTCTGATGAATTCTTTCGTTCGATTCTAATGTGTCTTGTTCTCGAGCTCTTTAAACCAAAGCTCTGATACCAACTGAAACGACCCAAACTTCCCAGTAAAGGAAAGCCTGGATTGCTTTGAGAACAACACACATCAGAACACAAACTGAAGAACATTTTTTGGCCGATTACAACAATTACATCAGAGTACAAGAATATAACAGAGTATGAATACTTATTACACAATAGAAATACAATAATATCAGAGGTTTAAATTACATTTAAATAGCAGCAAAGAAATATTACAAATACACAACCGAAAGGAATACACGGATACAGAGCTTTCCGAATATCGCTTCAGCTGTAGACCAGGATCCTGTAAATATCTGCAAAAGGCTACTCGACTGCCCGTGTAGAAAATATGGGCACCCGAGTTTGCCAGTGAAACAAACTACAGGTCAGTCATGGGACTGGTATGAGAAATCTTAACTTAACTATCTAATAATAAGGCTAATCATAGGACCACGCCGCTAACGCGGAACGGGTTTACTCCATTGGATTGCCAGTGCATAAAATGAAGTAAATCGTTAAACAATGCAATGCTTTTTATAAAAATGAAACCATTATAAGACCCAAGTCCCATCACACAATGCAACGCAAACCGAAGGATAGGCTTTTACCTTATAATGGTCAAAAGATGCTTGATACGATAAAACAGATTTAGTATTAGTGTTTATATCTATGGGTATATATATATTTCAAAAACAATTTCAATCATAATGTATTAATCATAGACGGCATAGTACCCCATCCTACTATGTCGCCATACTAGTTCTACAATCAAAACCGCAAGGTCGTATTGGAAATTGGATTTCCATCATGAGTCGAGGCTAGGGGCAAGCTCCTCTCCAATTCGAGACACTCTAGCAAATGCCTCAGGATCCCCCGCAGTGAACCCTTGGAGCGGTAGGGCCGGTCCCCACCTATCGGCAGTGGATTAGTTATGCCTGAACACACGCTTCCCGGTTCCTTTGAACCTATAGTATGACCACTAACGGCCTATAAAAATCCGAGGCGCCTCAAAATCCATCATCCACATAAGTAAAATGCCAACCAGTTTAAGCACTGACACTACCACTAGCTAGAAAGAAACGTGTGCACTCCCTACGGTCCATATCCCGTTTTTGACTCATACCGGGGTGTGAGGCTCGCAAAGTCACGATATACACAAAGCTATGCCGTAATAGACTATGCTTTGATCATCCCACAAGGCCCTGCTTTTCAACAAAAGCCTTGATCATTTGCATCTTGGCGTGCCACATTGACAATTCACGCCATGCGATCAATCACTATTAATATATACCAGGGTGTTAAGTAGAGAATAAATCCTCCACCACCAAACAGACATACATTAACAGAGATCGATTTAATTCACATGGAACGAAATCCAATGTCAGACACGCATCCATTTACTAGCTTATGCTCTGGGTCTGAGCGAAAACCAAATCCAAACAATCAACAATAGTCCGGACGGTCACTACTAAAGCCCCTTTAAGGTAGCTACTTCCATCAAGGGTCTCTGTAGCAACACATCCATTCGATGTGAAGATCGTCGGTCTTCAACCACCGTCTTCATCTTCGACTCTTCATCGTCATAGTAATTATTTGGAATGGGTTAAACCTGGTCTTTCCGAATAACTCACGTATTTTAAAATTAAAAATCAAGTACTATAAAAACACATCCAACGCCTCATTCCAATTCAGAGTATTCTTTTAAATAAAATATTCACCTTATTTTATCAAAGATAAATTCTTCTAATTATTCTTAAATCTTTCTTTAAAGATTTATTAAAACACAATTTGGTTTTAAATATCACACAAATCATTATTCAATGATTATTTAAATTTAAGAAATTAACCTTATCTTTAACTGGGTTAAAGAACTAATGCCATCTAAAACATAGTTCACGGTAAAACCAAAATCATCTTCTATGAAATATGGAATCTTCACAGAAATCAAATAAGTATATAATCACTATAAATTTCTGTATCTGAACAATAATATAAAAGGAATAATGGCAAATCCTCTTAAATTCCATATGTAGTATCGCTCTTCTTTTACAGAAGCTTATCTCGGTTATTATAAATTCGAATTCCATTCAACTCCAATTTAATATATTAAATTGGAAAACTTTACTTTTGGAAAATTTCCATTTAAATCTTAATAAAAGATTTATAAATTCCAAATCATACTTTCACTGTCAGTTGGGTTAAAGAACATATGTCACTTAAAAACACAGTTCACAATAAACCCAACCCACATTTCATCTTATTCTAATTACTAAATATAATTGAAAATTTTAATAATCTAAATTAAAAGATTATTCTTTTCATACGGGGTTTAAGAACAGTGTTATTTAAGACACTATTCACGACAAACCCCAAATCCCAATTTATTCAATTTAACTTCAATTAAATATTAACGAATTGGAAGTCCTCATTAAATCTAAATTTGATGAATAACTCTAGTTAATAACTAGTTCATTTCAATAAAAGATATTTTCCTAAAATATATTCTTTTCTCTAAAATATATTCTTTTCTAAGATATTTCCTAAAATATTCTTTTCTAGAATATTCTTTATTGGAATGCGACTCACTCAACAGCCATATTGTCTATAATCAACAATCATGATAAATAATTATTACACATCCAAATGATGACCAGAGTGGAATTTACAACTGTGTGAGCATTAAGGTAAATAAATAACGCTCCTCACATACTGTCAATCCATCGATTGACATATAACTAAATATTGGGATTAGTGTGTCCAGTATCATCCCAATACCCGTGTGGGGTTTCATCCATCAAACAAATAATAAATTATTTGTGCACTTGGGCGATATGTGAAAATTATCGTCCCAATCACATAAACAAGTCGGGTAACTTGTAAATGGGAGTGTAATATTCAATTTGAATATTCAAACATTATAATTAACATATCACACATTTCAACGTCACAGACATATATCTCTATTCTTCTTATTACATATAAATAACATTACAAATGCCACTATTAAAACTATTCTTTTAATTATCTCTAAAATGATAGTAAAATTGCTTCTTTTAATTTTATACTTTTTATTGAACATAAAATGTCAATAAAAATGTCGCTTTAAATCTACTCTTTTTATTTGTTTTTAAAGTGACAATAAAAATACAAGTTTTTCATCTACTCATTTATTTACATTTAAAATGTAAATCAAAACGTAACTTTTAATCTAATCTTTTTATCGCATCTAAAATGACGATAAAAATACCACTTTTCAATCCATGGTTCTATTTATATCTGAAAAGTAAACATAAATGTACTTTTTATCCTATTTAACATTTCTAAACAAAATGCTAATCTTGATCTAATTCTTTTCAATGACCAAAAAATGGATATTTTGGTGTAACTCTTTTTAATGACCAAAAAGGTATATTTTGGTTTAATCATTTTAAGTGACCAAAAATTTATATTTTGGTTTAACCATTTTAAATGACAAAACCAAATGTTTATACTTCATTCCTATAAAATGACCAAGAATGAATGTTTTTAATTCATTCTATTTAATTTGCAAAAATGAACATTTCCAATTCATGACCAAAACTGATAATTTTGTCTAATTCTTTTCGTGTAAACAAAATTGGAATATTTTGTCTAATCCTTTATATGTAAACAAAATGTGAATATTTTGTCTAATCCTTTTAAAAATGTGAGTTCTTGTCTAATCTTTTTAAATAAACAAAATATGATATTTTTCTTCACTAATCATGTTTTACGCAAAATGATATTTTAATTTGCAAAACCCATTTCTAACAAAAATGTGGTTTTTATTTATATAACAACTTTCAAATCAAAATGTCATTTTTACATGCATAATACATTTCAAATAAAAATGTTGATTTTATTTACATAACAAGTTTCAAATCAAAAGTGTCATTTTGTTTGCATAACACATTTCAAATAAAAAGATTGTTTTTATTTAAAAACATTTTCTAACAAAAATGTACTTTTAGTTCTAATTCTTTTAAAGTGACAAAAATTGTAATTTTGTCTAATTCCTTTTAATGTACAAAATAAGGTACTTTTGTTAAATCCTTTTCAATGTAATAAAATATGATAATCTTGTCTAATCTTTTCAATGTAAACACAAATGTCATTTTTGTCTTCATTCTTTTAAAGTAAACAAAAATGCTAATTTTCTTTTATCCTTTTTAATGACCAAAATGTGATCTCTCTTCTAAATGAACAAAAATTCATATTTTTGATTTAATCCTTATTAATGAAAAAAATGTGATTTTTACTTCGTTCTTTTAATATGACAAAAATGTCCATTTTAATCATATTAACATTTTATAAACAAAATGTTCTTTTTAATCATATTAACATTTTATCAACAAAATTGCTGATTTAACAAATTATCAAAATTCTGTGTTACATGTATGTTGAAAATTTCTACTTCAACATATTTACAACATTTGGGGTGATACTCATTTGATTCTTTTTATATAAACAAAAATGGTGTATTTTTGATTAAACCAAATTCTAATTTACAGAAATGTTTCAATTTCGATAGTACAACAAACAAAATGATAATTTTGTTTAGTCTAATTCAACTTAACAAGAAAGTTAATTTTAACAATAAAATGAACAAAATAATAAATTTTTTCAATCTAATTCTAATCAACATAAATGTAACTTTTAACAATTCTATCGCCACAATCATCATCAAACAAATAGATGTGTGTTTACAATTAACACAGAATAATAACAATATGAATTAACTGCAAATTTATAACAATAATTTCAGAATTTATTTCAATTTTAAAGGAAAGAAATAAAATAGATTTCTCACAGTGGTTTTATTCTTTTTGAATTTGAAACTAGCTCTGTTTCAGATCTGGTCTGCTCCAAGGCTGAGTATTTTCCATCACGGTTCCAACGCAACTGACGGTTCTTCAATCCGATGTCGTATGAGAAAGCTACGGTATTTTAAACAATAAATAGTTATAAAAAGTAATTAACACTAATTAATTATTAATTAAATTAAGGACAACGTTTACCCTTCCTTAACCCTTTCTTCCTCAATAACCAGTAACACGTAAAACAACCGAAACCCAACTCAAGTCCTAGGGTTAAAATCACAGCCCCAGTACATCGTCAGAATCCAATCAGGCTCCTCCCCGTTGACGCCGTACTCGAGCCCCACCATCGCCATGAACCGCAGCCAACTCGGTGCTCCGCCTGGCGCAAAAATCGAGGCCAAACCGCTCGACTTTGAGTCAAAAATCCCGCCACCACACTCCTCGAACAAAGATCACCACCGTCAGTTAGATAGGTCTCGACAAGCTGAGGGTTTTCCGCTTTGGATGATTCGATTTTGTTTAGTGGATTTAGAGAACGGAGTGGAAGAACACGAGAGCGTGTCAGCCATTGAACAGGGAAATACGGCGGCTGTAGTATGATTCCTAGGGTTTGAGCGTATTGCGTATCTCCTAGTGTATTTATAGTGTATTCTCTTTTTTTATTTTATTCATTTATTTCATAAATTCATGTTTATAAATACAAACTCCAATTCAAACCCAACGAAAGTCGTCCCCAAGCAAATACCCACGTTCCGGATGCAATGGAACGCGTTTGGTAATCCAATTCGGCTGTTACGATATGATTTTCTTTAAATTAAAATATAAAACATTTAATTATTAAATTTGATCATACATTTAAATTCATCGGGGCTACATACGGACTCTAAAAATTACAGAAAAATTATTTCTAGTTATGTTTTGACGATACGGACCTAACAAGACTAATTTCGTCGAATTCTGAGATCGTTTGAAAAATGGCCATTTTCAAGTCGATTAAATTTGACTGAAACTGACAAAACACGTTTTCTTTCACTGCGCTCACATATTAATTCGAAAAATTATGAAAATTGAAACTTAGCAATAATTTGACATTCCGGTTCCAACAAAAGTGGTTTCGTCGAAAACCGAGGCCGTTTGAAAATGGCTATTTTTAAGGCCAATATACTTAATTAAAACATATATAAATTCTACAGCGACTTTTCTATATTTTAAACTGGACATAACTTTCTAAATATAAAGTGAAATTTCAGTTTTTTAGATTCTTTAGAAAGATATTATTAAACAGATTTAAATATTTCTGGTTTCGCTCAATTATGATTTATAATGAATCCTGTACATTTAGTCAAAGTTCAAATTCAAATTTTCAAATTGCAGCGCTGTTTTAAACTCCTTTTATAATTAAATTAAATTTATTCGTTTTAAAATAAATTTTTAGTCGTTATTATTTCAAATATATTATTTTAAATGATTAAAATCCATTAAAATTTCTAAAATAAAAAATTTAAATTGGCCCCAAAATTCCGGGTCGTTACACCGCCATTCCTTTCCCTCTCCTGAAATCTATTCGTAAAATTAAGATTATTAGTTTAGGAAAAATTCTGAATCCAGATCTGAAGGAAAGGAACGTGTGTTTGTAAATAGGTATTCAGATCTCTTATCAAAGTGAGGTAATTTTCTAGATCTGTTCTATTTCAATTCTCTTTACTTTCTCTCCTTTTTCTTTTGGTAAAAATAGTCAATCCATGGTTATTAGGTTCTGAATCCAATTAGGGGAAAACCATGGAAGATTAGATTTGGACCAGATCCAGGATTTGGAAAGCTTATAAGATGAGTGGGTTTAAGCTATAGCATTTTAGATAATAATATGTTATCATTTACCATTCCCCATTTTGTATAATTGATTTTGCTAGAATAATTAAGAATTACTGTTATAACAAGTTGAGATGTTAATATGAATACACTACAACAAAAACACCATATTACAACTTTAATTTTACAACGGTGCACAAAGCACCGTTGTAATAGATCCTTTTTTACAACGGTGCAAAACGCACTGTTGTAATAAATGTTTTTTACAACGGTAAAATAATCACTATTGTAAAGAACATATATATTACCATATCACAACTTCAATTTTACAACGGTGCAATAAGCACCGTTGTAATAGATTCTTTTTTACAACGGTGCAATAAGCACCGTTGTAATAGATTCTAATTATATAAATATTTAATTATAATTAATAATAAATAATAAACTTAGGAATCAATAATATTTATTAATTATTATTAAATAATTAGTAAATAATATTTTTAACAAGTCTTTTTCCTTGTCAGTTAATTATGAATAAATTAAAAATAATTACAAAATGTTTAATTATAGATAATAGTTACTTTTAAATAAAAGAACTAATAATTAATATATAATAAATTCTTTATTTTTTAGACAATAATTATTTAAATAATAATCAAAATTTAATAATCAATATTAAATAATATATAAAAGTTAAAAATAAATATTAAATAATTAAAATAAATATAAAAACAATTAATAATTAAATAAAATAGTATTAATTAATAATCGATGTAAAATTAATATCTAACACATAATACCAAAGTAATTTTGATTAAATATTAATAAGTACCATTAAGTTGTAATAATTAATAATTAAATTTGAAATATGGAATAATTCCTATTAATAATTCGTAACTAATAATTCATTACTAATTAGTAGTTACTCATTAATTAGTAATCAATAATCAATTAACAAAAATAAAACAAAATTCGTGTTTAAATAAACATTTTTTTAATTAATAGTTTATGCATAATTCACTATCTCTTTCATAGCTTCAAAAACGAATTTTGCTTTGGCTCCAAAATTGAATTTGGTCTCCAGACCAAAAATTTCAGCGACTCTTTAACGATATGCAGTTGTAAATATATGTTTCTTTTGCCACTGAACGTTGTAAACAAATCAGGGCCCTAACCTTAAATTTACGTTTAGCTCCAAAATCAAATTTAAATTCCATTCCTCCAAAATTTTGGGTCCATTACTCAAAATTTTGGCTCCATTCCTCAAAATTTTGGCTCCATTCCCCAAAATTTTGGCTCCATTCCTCAAAATTTTGGCTCCATTCCTCAAAATTTTGGCTCCTGCTCGAAATTTCCCCCTTTCGCTGACTTTTTTTTTGTCCACTCGTTTTCTTCTTTACAGTATCTTCTCAAAATATTGGTGCCACTTTAATCTCCAATTTTTCTTTCTACTTGTTTTCGATTAGTAATTCAATTAATGGCGTCCTTCACAGGTGACTAATTTCTCTTCCTCCCTGCATAACCTGTCCACCCGACCCTCCTTTGAGTGCTCTCGCTTCCCTTTTGCCCATCAATTCCCGAAATTACTCGCCCCACTAATCAAGATTCCGACTTTGTGCCGACTTCAACAACCACGGCGGATCCAGATCGGCAAGAGGTGGAGGCGACACCAACTCGGCAACGACATGAGGGGACTGACGACGACAGGCACCGCTTCAGCGCGACAAGGGACAGCGCTGAGCAAAATGCGAAGCCATTAATTTGTAAGTTCAATTTGATTTCCATTTTGCAATTTTGATTATGCTGGAAAAATAGCAAATGAATTGGGTTGATTTATGCTGCAAATTGCCTAATTGCATAGTTGGCAGAGGAGGATTACGCTGTGCCAAAACGGATTATGTTGATTTTGGGAAGTGGAAACTCAAATTCTGTTTTTATTGCCAATTACAATTTGCAACAATTTGCAAAATTGCAAAATGAAAAAAAATTGAATATGTCAGTTTTTAATTGGCACCAATTGCCAATTATATTGCAAAATTGCAAAATGAAAAAAATTGAATATGTCAGGTTTTTAATTTACAGTAGGGTGATTAAATATGAGTTTGTTCATTATTTACAGAACTTCATTTGCAGGAACATTGTTGGAGAAGGACTTCACTTGTTCAGCTGAAGAAATGGATATATATTTTGGCATCTTTATGAAAGCACATAACTTGTTCGACTTAATGCCTCAACAGTTCCTGTTTCTAAATCTTGTAATCATTATTTGTAATGTAATGAAGCATTGATATATTACCGTGATGATGTATGATTCAGTTTTTGTATTTTGAATATAAAGTTGTAATATTTTTTGTATGAATGGATCCGTTGCTTTGAATTTATATCAATTTGTTTTCTGTTTATTCAGCTTTTGTTGCATTTGCAAAATTTATTTTTTTTAAAACCCAAAAGTCAATCACAACGGTGGAAAAAAGTTGTAAAATATACATATTACAACGGTGGAAAAAAGTTGTAAAATATACATATTACAACGGTGTTGCAACAGTGCAAAAAAGTTGTAAAAGATATTAGTCTATTACAACTTCTTAATACACGACGGTTTGCCCACCGTTGTAAAATGTATATTACAACGGTGTTCCACCGTTGTAATAGGGTCATTTTGTTGTAGTGATAATTCATATGTTGAATCAGTTAAAGCATTGGAATGATTACACGTTGAAAACAAATTTGTTAGAAAATGGGTATTGACTATCATTGTTATAATCGCATAATTCACTCGTGGTATATTATTGAGTAAATGACATGTTTAACTTGTTGGATTTGAACAATTACCCGATTAAATAGACATGTCAAAATAGAATTAAACACATGTTAAAAGGACATGCGACAAAATATAGGCATAATTGATGATATGTTAATTGGATTGCAGTAAACATATGAAAAGGGCAATATGCCTAAAATTTACATGAAATAGGAATAATTGTTAAAGAACAAACATGCCTAGATTCACAATAATTTGATACTGTAACCTCTTAGACACGAGGTTAGATTGCACTTGTGATAGAAGTCTAGCCGGAACCGCCCTTCATATCCCGCATTCACAAGTGGTAAATCACATGTGAGGGGTTTAAGTGCATAATTAAAACATGCAATGGTACTAAGACACGAGGTTAAGTCAGCTTATGGTACAAGTCTTCCCGGACCCGCCCGGCAAATCCAGTGTGCACAAGTTAGGCTTAATGTGAGAGGTCTAGCGCATATATATAACACAAGATATGAATAAATGGCAATGACGGTAATTAAAGGTCTAACTTAGAAAATAAGAAAGTAAGGGATGTAATGGGCTGAGTTATTGTGATGCGAAGGAAAAGCGATGCATTTCCCTAAATGACCTATTTCTGAGAATGTAATGGCAAGTAAGCCACAATGAATAAAGTAAGAGAGAGGAAAGAAATTACTTGGCACCACAAATTTAGATGGAAATATGTTTTGAAAATAAATCATTGATTCCTTCTATAAATCAAACTGATAAGGTGCAAGAAGTGTTTTCCTTAATAAAATAAGGAAAAATATTACAGTAAATGAAGAATAATGGATTACAATTGTAATTGGTTTAAACGGGGAATGATAATAGCCTATTATAAAAAAATAACATTAATGAAAATGTTGTATAATTGGTAGACTTGTCCTAGGGACAAGTGAATATTATAACTTAGGTTATAATAAATAAATATGGAAATGGGATAACTGGTGTAATGAGAAAAGGGATGCTTAATTGTAAAATTAAGCAATCAGTAAATGGGGAAAAACTAAAACCAGTTGAGAAAAGGGGGGAAATTTGTGAAATATTAGAAGTTGTGCTTAATTATAAATTAAGTAATCTGTAACCTTGGAAGTTTGAGACCAGCTGATAAGAATAACATGTTTAGACTTGTCTTAGTGACAAGAGAAAATTATAACATAGGTCATAATAAATGGGTAGAGAAACTTATTAATGGGCCTTAGTTAAGGGAGCTAAGCTAATAAGTAAACAACGATAAGTTGTAGTGATGGTATAAATTGAATTTATGATTAAATGAGAAAGAATGAGGAAAACTTATGAAATAAGTTATATACAATCATAAATAATGACTGACATGTTAACCAGAAAACATGTGAATTGAGATATACTTAATCACATCTTAAGTAGAATATGTTATAGTAATGATGAAATCAAGCAAGAATATAAAAGAGAATGTGGATTACAGACCTTGGACCATAATATAGAAAATAACATGTTGTGGGCTTATCAATGAACTTAAATTGGTTAAGTTATATAACTGAAATTAATAAGCAAGAGGAACTAGGTAACCTGATTAAGAATTCAATATGAATGAGAATAACCAAGTTAAATGGAAACCTGGTTAGGTAAGGCAAGCGCGTAAAAGAATGTTTAGACATAGGGTCTAACAACATATTAAAGTGAGGCACAAGGACCAGTCTGCACGTTTGAGGGTAAATAACCCAACGGGGTAGATCATCGTGGTGTTATAAGGCACGAGGGGAGCACACATTTATCTGATTATTCTGTCGGCTCTAAAGGACTAGAAGGGGAAGCACGCGGCTTTCTGAGATATGTAAGGTGCTCCAATAGTCCTCTGTGTGGTGGCAGAATTAGGCTGTGCTCGCAGAGGTTGGGTCTGCACGTAACTACTAGTGGGTGGGCCCTGACTGCAAAATTAGCTATGCAGTCAGAATGCTGTGACGCGGTGACACCAGGGTGATTCGGCAGTCACCTCAATGGGGAGGCGAAGGGTCATGACCAACAAGGATAGTGATCGTCGGATACCCGTCATCGGCAGCCATTGGGATGCGAAAAGACTAGAACTAAAACAAACAGACCA
Source organism: Allium sativum (assembly GCA_030737875.1). NCBI lineage: Eukaryota > Viridiplantae > Streptophyta > Magnoliopsida > Asparagales > Amaryllidaceae > Allium > Allium sativum. Next base: position 459,380,796 of record CM060909.1, read on the forward strand.
TTCACCTTTCGTTATCGGGGTATGGTGGTTGAGGGAAGAGGCCAAATGGATGTTTAGATTGTTTATTTAGGGGTAGTCATTTAGCTTTTGTATTCTTTACTAGACGAGGGAGGGGCCAAGTTGGGGCCATAGCCACTGTGAAAACAAACTCTAAGAATATCTGTATATAGAGGCTCTTAAAGACAAGCCTGTACAGATATGGAAAAGCTCCCGACCGAGTTCCGTATTTCTTGTATCACCCTACCATGGAACTCGGTGCACATTAAAGGACGTACGGTTAAGGCATCAAGCTACAGTTGAAGATATGTATGTGGGACAATCTAGATTCATGCATGTCGACTCTGGATGGTGTATTGTAAACTTGAGGGCATTACTCCAGTATGAATTTTGATTCGATTGACAATGGCAGTCCGTACGCTTATGTAGCGTAGTAATGACAGATATATGCAGAATGTAACGTTGTTATGTAGAGATCCATATGTCACTCCGGCATAGAATGAGGGACTGCGTTCACTTCTGTGGCATTACGGTGGAGACCGTACGAGTGGGGTACCATGGGGTGTACCTCAGTATTGAGGGGTAGATACATATATATGTATTAGGTTAATCCATCGGGAATTAAATGGGTATGACGCGTGTGTAAGCCTTGAGTGCTATCAACCAACGTAACTTAATAAATTAGAAAATGTGATTGAACAATATATGTAGGATTATCCAAAGTGTATAATTTAAATCCAGTCACCAGAACTTGTGTTATGACCCCCTCCTCATCACATACTCGCAAGTTAGATTTGTGGCAGAGACATGATAGCCTTGGATACTGGTTAGGAAGTATTATTAATATGGTAAGGTTATATTTTGATTATATTATATTTTATCCATTCCTCTGTGAGATATTTTCTAAGCTCTGACATATTTTATGTCTCTGTCTTTTCTGCAGGATCAGAGCACAACAACTTGAGTTTCGATAGACTGGAATTTTGAAAAGAAATCAGTCTGTCAGAATTCGGGTTGTTACATCTGGTATCAAAACTTAGGTTTAGGATTCCTGTATAAATAGTGAGCGAACGCATTGGTATTTTAAAAAATATATTATATATATCTCTAGATCTAGAGAGAGACCCACTAAATAGAAAGAGTATAATATGGTAAGAAATGGGATGTTTGTTTTGTACACTAGAGGAATGAATATGGAAATTTGAGACCCTTAGGAAATTAGGGTGAGAAGTGTACAATATATTTTGAAATAGAGAAAGGAGAATCCCGTATGATTAGTATTCTGGATTAGTGGGTTTGGCGGTAAAACCTTATACATTGGAAAAGATTGAAGAGAGGAAAATGGATTAGGAATATGTATAGTTGAGAGAATTGACCTTGGGGAGTGTCTAGGAAAGCCTAGAAAATTGGAAACCCGCTTTGAGTCTAACCCCATTGTTAACTTTTAATAACTTGAAGTTATAAAAGTTTTGGGAAAATAGTTTATGGTGTGTTCAAGTTTTAATCATAAAATTTATAGTTTTAAATATGTAAAGTATACATACTGGGTTTAGTACTAGCTGTTTAGGGTGTTTGTTCTCCTGTTTTAGTTAAAGGACTAGTAGGCTAAATTAAATTTAAACTTAGACAGAAAATTAAATAAGCTGAGAAAAGAGAAAAGTACAACTAAAAAGGAAACAGCAAATTCAGTAAAGAAACAAACATGATAAGTTATATGGAAAGATGGCAAAAGATAAAGATTTCCAAGATAAAATGAAAAGAAAATCAGTAACAAAAGAAAATTTTCTTATGTGGAGTGTGCTTGGATAGGAAAATTGGGAATCTTTATAAACAGTTGCATAAAATCCAAGTACGGTTGATAAAGGGTACATAAAAGAAAAACGGAAGATGTGAAATTTTCCGTTTTCCACCTTTTTGTAACATAAGAAATTGAATTTAGAAAATTAGATTTTTCTGAAAGTCGAAAAATAAAGTTGGTTGGCAGGGTTATGGATGCAACAATTGGATGAACTACGCTCTTACCCAGTAGAGTAAGGGAAAATTTGGATGAAAATGTATGATTTTCAAAATATTGCATTCATGTAGAACTGCTAGTATATTTAGGATGTGAGCATCATGCTTTTAAAAGGATTTTTGAAAAATTTGCATACACATAGGAGGTACCGCTTAGGCATACATGCATTATTATGTTGTACTTCACTTTGCACAAGTGCATAATGTTTGCAAAAATTGGATGCACACATGATAGATGTATATTATGTGAGGGGTTAATTGATTTTTACCCTTATCAAATTTCGGGATGAAATTTCCTAAGGGTGGGGGAATGTAACACCCCGTATTTTTAAGATAATAAAATAACAGTAATTTAATTAAATATTCAAACGAACTGTGCCATTGCGTCCGTCTCGAAATTTTGGCTAAGATAGGCACCTGATTTGCGTAAAACGAACATCAAATGAAGAAGTTATTAAGCCTAGAAGTTTGTATACGCGTAAGAGAGTTATATACATACAAACAAATAAAAAAAATATTAAAAAATCAAAACAAAAATTTCAAAACCAACAAATAGAAGCCCCTACAGCCGAAACGCCCCATTTTGGGGGTCGACCCGAGACTCGCTGGGTCGACCTAGGCTCTTTGGGGTCGACCCCCATACAGATCTTGGCAGAATTCGGTTTTGTGAATGTGGATTCGTTTCTTGACCAAATACATTGCTGAACACCTATAAATAAGCCTATAGAGCCTACCCTAAGTCTCATATTTCTGAGGCTACGCTGAAGCTCCGCCATTCCTTTCCCTCTCCCCAAACCTATTCAGAAAATTAGGATTATTAATTTAGGAAAAATTCTGAATCCAGATCTGAAGGAAAGGAACATGTGTTTGTAAATAGGTGTTCAGATCTCTTATCAAAGTGAGGTAATTTTCTAGATCTGTTCTATTCAATTCTCTTTTCTTTCTCTTCTTTTTCTTTTAGTAAAAATAGTCAATCCATGGTTGTTAGGTTCTGAATCCAATTAGGCGAAAACCATGGAAGATTAAATATGGACTAGATCCAGGATTTGGAAAGCTAACAAGGTGATTGGGTTTAAGCTATAACATTTTAGATAGTAATATGTTATCGTTAACCATTCCTCATTTTGTATAATTGAATTTGCTAGAATAATTAAGAATTACTGTTATAACAAGTTGAAATGTTAATATGAATAATTCATATGTTGAATCAGTTAAAGCGTTGGAATGATTACATGTTGAAAACAAACATGTTAGAAAATGGGTACTGACTACCGTTATAATCGTATAATTCACTTGTGGTATATTATTGAGTAAATGACATGTTTAACCTGTTGGATTAGAACAATTACCCGATTAAATATTTACATATCAAAATAGAATTAAACACATGTTAAAAGGACATGCGACAAAATATAGGCGTAATTTGATGACATGTAAATTGGATTACAGTAAACATATGAAAAGGACAATATGCCTAAAATTTACATGAAATAGGAATAATTGTTAAAGAACGAACATGCCTAGATTCACAGTAATTTGACAGTGTAACACCCTTAGACACGAGGTTAGATTGTACTTGTGATAAAAGTCTACCCAGAACCACCCGGCATATCCAGCATTCACAAGTGGTAAATCTAATGTGAGGGGTCTAAGTGCATAATTAAAACATGCAATGGTACTTAGCCATGAGGTTAAGTCAACTTATGGTAGAAATCTGCCCGGACCCACTCGGCAAATCCAGCGTCCACAAGTGTAGGCTTAATGTTAGAGGTCTAGTGCATATATATATAACAAGATATGAATAAATGGCAACGATGGTAATTAAAGGCCTAACTCAGAAAATAAGAAAGGAAGGGATGTAATGGGCTGAGTTATTGTGATGCGAAGGAAAAGTTATGTATTTCCCTAAATGACCTATTTCTGAGAACGTGGTTGCAAGTAAGCCACAGTGAATAATGTAAGAGAGAGGAAAGAAATTACTTGCCAACATGAATTTAGATGGGAATACGTTATGAAAATATATCACTGATTCCTTCTATAAATCAAATTGATAAGGTGCATGAAGTGTTTTCCTTAATAAAATACAGAACAAATATTACAGTGAATGAAGAATAACGGATTACAACACTAAATGGTTTAAACGGGGAATGATAATAACCTATTATAAAAAAATAACATTAATGAAAATGTTGTAAAATTAGTAGACTTGTCCTAGGGACAAGTGAAGATTATAGCTTAGGTTATAATAAACTAATATGGAAATGGGATAACTAGTGAAATGAGATAAGGGACACTTAATTGTAAAATTAGGTAATCAGTAAATGGGGAAAAACTAAAACCAGTTGAGAAAAGGGGGGAAATTTGTGAAATATAAGAAGTTGTACTTAATTATAAATTAAGTAATATGTAAACTTGTAAGTCTGAGACCCGTTGATAAGAATAACATGTCTAGACTTGTCCTAAGGACAAGAGGAAAGTATAATATAGGTTATAATAAATGGGTAGAGAAACTTATTAATGGGCCTTAGTTAAGAGAGCTAAGTTAATAAGTAAACAACGATAAGTTGTAGTGATAGTATAAATTGAATTTATGATCAAATGAAAAAGAATGAGGAAAACTTATGAAATAAGTTATATTTAATCATAAATAATGACTGACATGTTAACCATAAAACATGCGAATTGAGATATACATAATTACATATTAAGTAGAACATGTTATTGTAATGATGAAATCAAGCAAGAATATAAAAGAGATTGTGGATTACAGACCTTGGACCACAATCTAGAGAGTAACATGTTGTGGGCTTATTAATGAACTTAAATGGGTTAAGTTATATAACTAAAATTAATAAGCAAGAGGAACTTGGTAACTTGATTAAGAATTCAATATGAATGAGAATAACAAAGTTAAAAGAAAACCTGATGAGGTAAGGACCAATCCGCACGTTTGAGGGTGAATAACCCAACGGGGTAGATCATCGTGGTGTTATAAGGCACGAGGGGAGCGCACATTTATCTTTTATTCTGTCAGCTCTGAAGGACTAGAAGGGGAAGCACACGACTTCCTAAGTACGTAAGGTGCTCCTAGTAGTCCTCTGTGTGGTGGCAGATGTTTAGGCTATGCTCGCAGAGTATGGGTCTACGCGTAACTACTAGGTGGGTGGGCCTTGACTGCAAAAGTAGCTATGCAGTCAGAATGTTGTGACGCAGTGACACCAGAGTTATTCGGTAGTCGCCTCAACGGGGAGGCAAAAGGTCACGACCAATAAGGATAGTAGATCGTCGGATACCCGTCATCGGCATCAAGTGGGATGCGAAAAGACTAAAGCTAAAACCAATAGACCATTCACCTTTCACTATCGGGTACGGTGGTTGAGGGAAGACGCCAAATGGATGTTTAAATTATCTTTTTAGGGGCAGTCGTTTAGCTCTTGTAGTCTTTACTAGTTGAGGGAGGGGCTGAGGTGGGGTCATAGCCACCGTGAAAACAGACCCTAGGAAAATCTGTATATAGAGGCTCTTAAAGAAGGGCCTGTACAGATATGGAAAAGCTTCCGACTGAGTTCCGTGTTTCTTGTATCGCCCTGCCACAGAACTCGGTGCACATTAGAGGAAGTGCGGTTAAGTCATCGAGCTACAATTGAAGATACGTATGTGGGACAGTCTAGATACATGCATGTCGGCTCTGGGTGGTGTATCGTAGACTTGAGGGCATTACTCCAGCATGAATTTTGATTCAATCGACGATGGCAGTCCGTACGCTTACGTAGTGTAGTAATGATAGATATATGCAGAACGTAACATTGTTATGTAGAGATCCGTATGTCACTCCAGCTTAGGATGAGGGACTGCATTCACTTCTTTGGCATTACGGTGGAGACCGTGCGAGTGGGGTACCATGGGGTGTACCTCAGTATTGAGGGGTAGCTACATATAAACTGTATTAGGTTAATCCACTGGAAAGTAAATGGGTACGACGTGTGTGTATGCTTTGAGTACTGTTAACCCATGTAACCTAATAAATTAGAAAATGTGATGTAATGGTATATGTAGGATTATCCAAAGTGTATCATAATTTGGATAAGTATGTCGATCCTCCTTCGGGGTTTAAAACAAATATGGATCTGTAACCCGGGATACTTCAAAGAGCAAACAATATATAAGTGAACTGGAAATGAAGGAGTGTGATCCTCATAAATCAAAAAGAGTGTGAATAGAAAAATCAGAAATGAAAATCAAATCTTCCACGGTAACCCTCCAACCTCTGTTTGGTCTGCTACTAAACGATAAAATTTGTTACAACCCAAACTTCCCCGTAAAGGAAAGCATGGATTGGTTTGAGGACAAGCCACATCAGAACACAAACAGAAGAACATTTCATTGTTAATTTTAACAATTTCACCAGATTAGAAGAATATACAGAGTATAAAAAAACAATATACATTTGATAAATATCAGTGATTACAATACATTACATAGCAGCGGAAAAATAATACAAAACACAACTGAACGAGATATATGGATACAGAGCTTTTCGAATATCGTTCCAGCTGTAAATCAGGATCCTATGAATATAAATCTGCAAAACCAAAACTACTAGCTGCCCGTGTCAAAATAAGGGCACCTAGAGATTAGGTTAAAACAATAAACTCCAGGTTAGTCATGTGACTGGTGTGAGAACTAAAACAGTTATTAATCTTTATTTTAAAGTTAGGTAAATCAAGGGACCACGCCGTATAACACGGAACGGGTTTTCTCCTAAGAATACCAGTGTATAAAACAACAGCGCAATGCTAAATAAAGAACAATGAAGCTATTATAAGACCCAAGTCCCATCACGTAATGCAACACAAGCCGGAAGATAAGGTTTTACCTTATAATAGCCAAAGAATGCTTGATACGCTAAATTTCGTCTTTTATTATTACTTTAAGTGTATAGTGTCAAACCAATTTCAATCATAAGTATCAATCATAGATGGCATAAGTGCCCCATACCACTACGTCGCCATATATAGGTTTACAATCAAAACCGCAAAGTCACGTATTGGAAGTTGGATTTCCATCATGAACCAAGGCAAAAGATAGTCCTTACCGAATTCGAGACGCTCTAGCCCGCCTCTCGGGCATGTACTCAGTCAAGCCTTTGGATCGTCAGGGCCGATCCACCGATGTGGATTAAAACACCTGAACACTGCGTTTCCCCGCCCTTTGGGGCGTAAATGAGTCCTATGACTCCATCGGCTCCACATAGTCATCGATATATGTAACACCCCACCTCCGCCAGGGTGGCTCTTGCAAGCACTCTGACTTTGGAGGGGCGTTTGAATCAGGTAAACATGCATAATGATATATCAAGGCAGAACAAGAACATATGTATATATGTAAACAGAGTAAATAACATAGATAAAACAGCGGAAGATTTCAAACCATTTCAAAACAAGTCTGGTACAACATAATGTCAACTTTCCAAATAAACAAGTCTAGATAAAAACAACATCATCTGAAAAACTGAAATACATAAGTACTATCCCCAATATAAGTGATAACCATAGCTAGCTTCATGTCAAATCGTACATGAGCTAAATCCCACAAGCAAGCGATCAGAAATCCAAGCTAAGCTCCAATATTCCCTCCCTGAGAACCTGGGGGGGGGGGGGAAACGGAAGAAAAGAGGCGAAAGAAAACAGGTCAGTCAAAAAGACTGAGTAAGCCCTACTACAATCAATGTAAACTGATAAAGTTAACAGGCATGAGAAGCAGGGATGATCATAAGGATAACAACATACTAGCATGATGATTAACTAACAAGGTAGCTAAAGGTTTCATCGCATAATCAGGTTCTAGGTTTTTCACCATAGGTGTACCAGCATTCTAACATGTCATGTATAATCAAGAATTTATCCCTTGGCCTAAACTTGGCCCAGTATCAGGTATTTGACTTAAATCAAGATCCAACTTCTTGGTACCAATTCTAGTATAACAGGATTAGGTGTTACCCCAATGTTCACATCGAAACAGGACGGAACAGAATGGTCCATACAGAAATAGAGTTTGGGAAAAATGGGCATTTACCATCCTAACAGATAAAATACAGAAACGAAATGCTAACAATAATGGGCCTTAACCACCCTAACAGATAAAGTACAGAAACGGAATGCTAACAATAATGGGCCTTAACCACCCTAACAGATAAAGTACAGAAACGGAATGCTAACAATAATGGGCCTTTACCACCCTAACAGAACGGTACCACGCAGAAACAGACGGGTGTTGCCACCCAACAAAACAGACGGTACCAACAGAATCAGACAGAGCTAAGTGTACCCTAAATCCTACCCAAGCGATCGGCTCCCTAATACATAAATACCCTGTGTCGGCCCCACGATAGGGTGTATCACTCCCTAAAGTGGCAACCAATTGGCACAGGCATATTTACAGATGTCAAGGCGTCTTACATCCTCAGAGGCAGACCGGGATCCATGCACGCACATGACCCGGTTGGAACGCACCATCAGCACCCATCGCCATTATCAGAATGAACCACTTATAATTAGTTCAGTAAGCGTGCCCGGACCCTACCTACAGTTGGGTCAAAGTTTTGATACCAGAAAGGGTTACTGACTAATATGGGTCCCAAACAACAAATGACACAAGTATTCCCCCTTGTGTCCCCAGACTATCAGATTCAGATTAACTTATTAACAGAGTTCAGACATACAAAGTTCAGACGATTAGTTTTCAGACTAACGGATCAGATAATAGATTTACAAACTTGCCTAACTTAGTGTGGGTCCTACAGATCCGCAAAACAGGTTCGTTTAATTTATCAATCAAGTTAGTTTATCCAGACCAGGTATCAAATTGGTTCTCAGCCTTACCAAATTACTGAGTTGATTTGGTTAAGTATAGTTCATCTTAACCCCGTTAAATTACCGAGTTCAGATTGGTTAAGTGTAGGTTAACTTAACCCCGTTAATTTACCGAGTTCAGATTGGTTAAGTGTCATAAGTCAAATTTACTTAACCTTATCATGTAGCATTAATTAATTAATGCGCCTTAACCTCTCACATTAGACTTTGTTGCGGTTAATAGTTAAGCCGGTCGGTTCCGGGTAGCTTTACACCACAACTTGGTCTAACCTCGGGTTCAAGGTACCACATGACCAACTTCTCACATTGGGTCCTATTGTTTGTAGCAACTAGTTAAGCCGGTCGGTTCCGGGTAGGTTTACGCTACAAACTCAACCTAACCTCGAGTTGGTCACACTTATCTTTTCTAAGTGTCATGTCCATCATGTTTCCAAAACATATTACAAATTTTCAAGCAATTGGGTAGACCTAACTTAATAGGTAAATTGAAACGACCCGAACTTCCCCGGTCTCCGAAGAGAAGAGAAAGAACGAATTGTTTTGAGAACAGGACAAAATAGAACGCGTACAAAAGAACATTTCACTTTATATTACAACAATGCATCAGATCACAAGAATATACAGAGTATAAAAGAATAAATAATACACAGAATTATCAGAGATTTAAATTACAGTTAAATACATCGCAGCGGAAAATAATACAATACACAACTAGAAGGAGATATACGGATACAAAGCTTTCCGGATATCGTTCCAGCTGTAAATCAGGATCCTGTGAATGTAAATCTGCAAAACCAAAACTACTAGCTGCCCGTGTCAAAATAAGGGCACCCAGAGTTTAGGTTAAAACAATAAACTCCAGGTCAGTCATGTGACTGGTGTGAGAACTAAAACAGTTATTAATCTTTATTTTTAAAGTTAGGCAAATCAAGGGACCACGCCGTATAACACGGAACGGGTTTCCTCCCAAGAATACCAGTGCATAAAACAAACAGCGCAATGCTAAATAAAGAAAAATGAAGCTGTTATAAGACCCAGGTCCCATCACACAATGCAACGCAGCCGAGGATAGGGTTTTCCCTTATAACAGCCAAAGAATGCTTGATACGGTTAAAACAAATCGTTTGATACTATTATAAGTGCATAGTGTATAAAACGACTTCAAATCATAAATATCAATCATAGACGGCATGAGCGCCCCATCCCACTATGTCGCCATACTAGTTCTACAATTAAAACCGCAAATGTCACGTAATTGGAAATTGGATTTCCGTCTATGAACCGAGGCAAAAGATAGTCCTCAACCGATTCGAGACAATCTAGCACATGTCTCAGGTCCCAGACTCAGGTGGGCCTTGGATCGTCAGGGCCGGTCCACCGATGTGGATTATTATGCCTGAACAATACGTCTCTCCGCCCTATGGGGCGTAAATGAGCCAACAAATGACTCCATCGGACCCGGATCGTCCGATCAAACCGAGGCGCCTCGCAACAGCAACAACAACATAAGTCAAACTCGTCAGGGCGTGTAAAACCACTGACGCCACTTCTAGCTAGAAAGAAACGCAAGTCCTCCCTGAGGTCCGTCTCCCGTTTTTGGTTCATACCGGGTGTGAAACTCGCGAATCAAACGTTACACAAAGCTACGCCACACAGGCCTTGCTTTGATCATCACCACAAGACTTTGCTTTTCAACAGAAGCCTCGATCAATTGCCACTTAGGCATGCCACACAGGCAATTCACTCCATGCGTTTGATATCCATCAACATATAACCCCTGAGCTCGTACGTCTCAGAGAAGGGCGTTAAGCAAGAGAATAAATTCTCCGCCGCCAAACAGATATATATTTAATAGAGATCAATCACACGGACTAAAATCCAATGTCAGACACACAGTCCATTTACAAGTCCGTTCTGGGTCTGAACGAAACCGGAGGCACCTAGTACCCCGCATGTCCATCGATCTCCAAGTACGTCTGGACGATCACTAACTGTTTCCATCTTCTTGGGTGTACAGCCCAATCAAGATCATCAGTAATTACCCAAACGACGTGAAGACTTCTGGTCTTCGACCACCGTCTTCATCTTCGACACCACGTCGAATCAGTTATTCAGAATGGGATAAACCCGGTCTTTCTGAATAACTCGCGTATATATTATAAAAGTGTTACACAAACACGACATACGCCTCATTCCAATTCAGAATATTCTTTTATTCAAATATTCCTATACTTTGGGAAAAGTTCCCATTAATTTTATCCAAGATAAATTCTTTAAATTTATTCTTTAATCTCCTTTGAATATCAATTCAAACTAGTCGGGATTAGCGAACCACACCGAAGTAATCATTTATTTTATTTCCCAATCCCAACCTATTTATCCCATGAAGTACAACTGGTTATACTTCATCTCTAACACCACGGTGTTATCGGTAAATTCAATTACCATTTCACGTTCAAATCTAATTAAAGATTTAACTATCGCCTGGAGCAAAACTGGTGATACTCCATTTTCGATCATTTCAATCTAATTAAAGATTCATTAAAACTCCACAGTTTTAATCGTTAACTGGGTTAAAGAATCAGTGTCATTTAAAACACGGTTCACGATAAACCCAAAATCACCTTCCATTAATTATCGGGTTAAAGAACGAGTGTTATTTAAAACACTGTTCACGATAAACCCAAAAATCAATACCAATTCAATTAAATATCATTTAATTAGTACACTTCATTAAATCTAAATAAAAAGATTTAATCTTTTCTCAACTGGGTTCAAGAACAGTGTTAGTGAAGACACCATTCACGACAAACCCAAATCACATTCGATATTCAATACAAGGCTCTGAATAGAAAATATATCGGCTTATATTCAATATCAAATTCTACGACTAACAAATGTCGTATTGGAAATAACGATATAAATATATATCTTTCAAATTTCCATAACAACACCTGTATAATCACGAATTCCAACATCGAAATATTCCAAAGACAATTTCGATTCAAATCCACTCCAATGCAATCATTGGAAATTCTGGTTATTTTTAAAACCCTTTTCAAATTCAATTTATTTACTTAAAAATAAATAGAATTATAATTCTAGTTCAAAACTAGTTTATTTCGATAAAAATCTATTTTTATCTTTTCAAATATGGAGTTTTTCATCCCAAACTTTCACAAATCATTTCTTATGATTTTACACAAATTATTACTATTTTTAATAATTTTATCAAGGTCCGTACAGTCGATTTCCATCAACGGCCATCGAACTGCACTTACAGCGACCTTTTTCAAATTTGATTTGGACATAATTCCAAATCCAACCGTTAGATTTCAAATTTCTAATATTCGTTAGAAAGCTCTTTTCGATACGAACCCAACGGTTCCGGTTTTAGGAGAATCCGATGGTCGGATCTCCCGTAATGTCCGTTTGAAATAAATGGTCGAAATTCACGAACTGCCGCGGCGCGGCGCGTTCTATTCAGGCCATTATATTATATATAATATATATAATATATATTTCGTCGATTTCCATTTAAAACGAATTATATAAATAGTTTTAAAATTCGTTTCAAAAGCAATTTCAACTTCCATTTCAATTCAAATTAAAATTGAATTCTCCTTTATAAATTCGTTTTAAAATTCATTTCTATTCAATTCAAATTTCAATTCAATTTGAATTCATTTCAATTCGCTTTCAATTCATTTCGAATTCGTTTTCAATTCAATTCATTTCGAAATCGTTTTCAATTCAATTCATTTTCGAAATCGTTTTCAATCGATTCATTTCGAAATCGTTTTCAATTCAATTCATTTTCGAAATCGTTTTCAATTCAATTCATTTTCGAAATCGTTTTCAATTCAATTCATTTTCGAAATCGTTTTCAATTCAATTCATTTCGAAATCGTTTTCAATTCAATTCATTTCGAAATCGTTTTCAATTCAATTCATTTTCGAAATCGTTTTCAATTCAATTCATTTTCGAAATCGTTTTCAATTCAATTCATTTCGAAATCGTTTTCAATTCAATTCATTTTCGAAATCGTTTTCAATTCAATTCATTTTCGAAATCGTTTTCAATTCAATTCATTTTCGAAATCGTTTTCAATTCAATTCATTTCGAAATCGTTTTCAATTCAATTCATTTCGAAATCGTTTTCAATCGATATAAATATCGTTCACGTCAAAATGGCGTCAATCTAATCAACACGGCTTCATATATTCCTATTTTCAAATATTCTATTTCAAATATTTCTTTTTCAAATATTTCTTTTTCAAAACTGGAATGAGGCCCAATCAATTACCATATAATGTTAATTATATGGATTTTCTACAACACATGTATATAATAGCATTGAAAAATAATCAACCATCAACCAAAGTGCACTACACTGTATAAGCATCAAATATAGTTATCTAACGCTTATAACAGCCTGTCAATCGATCGATCGACATATTTAATCAATCAGGATGAGTGAACTTCAAATTTCATCCTAACACCCGTGTGGGGTTTCAAACAATCAAACACATATTTTATTTGTGCTGTTGGGCGATGTGTAAAATTTATCGTCCCAATCAATGTCCTTCAAATAGGTGTACATAAACAAACCGTCTGGTTTGTAAATGAATATTTTATTTTATTGGCTTTCACTATATTCATATTCACGTTAAAAATTATATTTTTAACGATAAAACATTTTATTCCAACATATGAATTTCTATTATTCATTTACACAATAAAATGATATTTTTATTTTCTAACATATTTTAGAAAATTTTGGCGGCATAACGGCACGATACTAGAAACGGGACGAGGCCTAGCCTTATCCCCGGTCTAGTGAAGGCCCACGCCATTCACACATCAATCAAAATCACCAAACCATTCAATTCAAACCAAATAATTTAACCAACTACACAACCAAACAATTTAACAAACAAGCCATCCATGGTCTGTGGATGACGGGTGTCAGGTGCTACTAAGCACCGTCTGCATCCTAGTATATATATATATATAACTAGAAAATTTAAATTGAAAGGTGAGAAGTTCTCACCGATAGCTATCCTAGCTCCACGGCACTTCATTGATAGAAATCTTCATCGCTATCGCATCTTCGTCATCTTCGTTTCCCGTAGCCACTACATATGTAAAAATCGAATTTTTACTTCGCTATTCCATATATAAAAATCATATTTTTATTTCGAAGTTCAATATATAAAAATCATATTTTTATTTCGAAGTTCAATATATAAAAATCACATTTTTATTTCGAAGTTCAATATATAAAAATCACATTTTCAAAAATATAGATTTCATCAATATAAAAATCATCACTTTATTTCAACGTATATAAAATAAAAATCAGATCTTTATTTTGCTACATATGCAAAGATGATATTTTTAATATTCCTATCATGTAAAAATTATATTTTTAATACTTTAAAAATATAAAAATCATATTTTTACTACTCTACATAACCAAAAATCATATTTTTACATCTTCTACTTAATAAAGATTATATTTTTAATACTTTAAAAATATAAAAATCATATTTTTAATTCTTTAAAAATATAAAAATCATACCTTTACCTAATAAAAATCAAATCTTGCCCTTTTTTAAAAAAAAATCAAACCTTTCTATTTAAAAATCTAAACTTTCTCTATTTTTAAAAATCTATACTTTCGCATTTAAAAAATCTTTCTTTACTGATTTAAATAAACTAAATAAACTAATTATTTTAAATAAATTACTAAATGAAATAAATATAAAACTTACAGTCAAATCAGAAAAGGGGTTTGCTGTCGAGGTACGGCGCTCGCTGGAGGTGGAGAGGGCTTCCAGGCGGCAGGAGCGTGGTGCTGGTGGCGCATCCGACTGGAGGAGGCGGAGGCTGGGGATACGGTGGCGGCAGAAGGTTCGGTGGCGTCTCGAGGTTGGTGGAGATTGGGGCTTTGTCGAGTTGGGGGTTGCGGGACCTCAAGGTCGCGATGGAGCGGAGGGGACCGGTGGCGGCACGAGGCGGAGCACCTGGAGGGCGGCGCGACTTCGACTTCTTCGATCCCCTTTATTTTTTCTTTTTTTTTTCTGTTTGAAGAACGGGGGGGGGGCAGAAGATAAAAGGGGGAAAGGTTTTTTTATTATTATTATTATTATTTTAATTTCAAAAAAAAGTACTTTTCCATACGACCTCGAAACGAGGTCCACCGCCTGTCGCCCATAGCGTTTTACCCCCATTCCGAACACAATGGGATATGTATCGCAAGCTGATGTGATCGTTTCGATTAGTTTTGATTTAAATTAAAATATAATTCTCTATATATTCAATTTAAACGCACATCTCAAATTACCGGGGCCACATACGGATTCAGAAAATTATGAAATTTGGAATCTAGCAATAACTTGACATCACGGACCCAACAAAACTAGTTTCGTCGAAATCCGAGGTCATTTGCAAAATGTCCATTTTTAAGGGCCTGAATTCCATAGCGACTATTCAGAATTTTCAACTGGACATATCTTTTGATCCCCGCTATGAAAATTTGATTATTCGGATTCGTTGGAAAGATATTATCAATTAGATCCTATTATTTTTGGTTTCACTAAAATCCGGATTGTTTTGCACCCGGTACATTCAATTGAAGTTTGAAATCGAATTATCGAACTACCGCGCCATTTTCAATTCTATTTATAATTATATATAAATGTTTATATTCTAACGACGACGTATATAATATATACGTTCTAATTATATTCAAAATAGATTTCTCGTCGATATTATTTAAAATAATTCATTTTAAATAATCAAAATTCGCTAAAATGGCCAAAATAAAAATTTTAAACTGGCCCAGATTTTCGGGTTGTTACAATCTCCCCCACTTAAAACTTTTCGTCCCCGAAAAGGAACAAAGTCGAAAGTGGTTTGATTAATCAACTCTATGTTCGATCTGGCTTTCATCCTCCAACTTTTCAGTTTCTGAGAATTTTCAAAAATTTCAAAAATTTGGCTAACACCCTAAATTTTTGAAAAATTTCGCCATAACCTCCCCTGCACCGGGAGCATCGGGGAATTTCAAATAGCTTCCCCGGTCCTTCAGATCTCAAAAAGAAAAAGAAAAAGCCAAGCGGCTAGCCAATAGGCTCATAAAATCATCATCACCCAAACAAAACAGGAAATTATGTAGTAAACATGTACCTATTTGTCGGGCAAACAAATTTTATTCTCTGCTCTAGCCTCCTTGCTATGACCTGTTCAATGTAAGTACAAGTATACGCAAGCAAATGCGACCAACTTTCAATATAATTCAATATTTGGTTCAATTAGGCATAATGGTTCAAAATTAGCAAACAAATGAACAAACAACACAAACATCAATCAATTAGTGAATTTAACGTTTCAAATTCATAATTTTGATATATATAAAGAAAAACACGTTTTGATGCCAAATCACAACAATGTATTCTAGCTATATTAGTTTTGGTTCTCACACCAGTCTAATGGAAATATATAGAAAATCACACCTTCGAAACTCGAACATAAATGTTGATGATGCGATCGCTATCATCAATACCATCTCCGGGCGACTACAGTGTAATCCTATATCTATCCAGTATATTAAAACTTCGAATATACGTTCATGACGCGTATATACAAAACCTTTATATATTGGATTGTCCATATTCAAAATAAATAAATAATCAAATACGAATAGTTGATTTAAATTTTCAAAACAAAAATGTTTTCATTTGAAAAATATACTCTTCACACCCGTTCTAGGATACTACTGATCCTATCTCTAACGAGTCATTCTAATTGGATATTACTAATCCACTATCTGATGAATTCTTTCGTAAGGTTCTAATGTGCCTTGTTCTCGAGCTCTGTAAACCAAAGCTCTGATACCAAATGAAACGACCCGAACTTCCCCGGTCTCCGAAGAGAAGAGAAAGAACGAATTGTTTTGAGAACAGGACAAAATAGAATGCGTACAAAAGAACATTTCACTTTATATTACAACAATGCATCAGATCACAAGAATATACAGAGTATAAAAGAATAAATAATACACAGAATTATCAGAGATTTAAATTACAGTTAAATACATCGCAGCGGAAAATAATACAATACACAACTAGAAGGAGATATACGGATACAAAGCTTTCCGGATATCGTTCCAGCTGTAAATCAGGATCCTGTGAATGTAAATCTGCAAAACCAAAACTACTAGCTGCCCGTGTCAAAATAAGGGCACCCAGAGTTTAGGTTAAAACAATAAACTCCAGGTCAGTCATGTGACTGGTGTGAGAACTAAAACAGTTATTAATCTTTATTTTTAAAGTTAGGCAAATCAAGGGACCACGCCGTATAACACGGAACGGGTTTCCTCCCAAGAATACCAGTGCATAAAACAAACAGCGCAATGCTAAATAAAGAAAAATGAAGCTGTTATAAGACCCAGGTCCCATTACACAATGCAACGCAGCCGAGGATAGGGTTTTCCCTTATAACAGCCAAAGAATGCTTGATACGGTTAAAACAAATCGTTTGATACTATTATAAGTGCATAGTGTATAAAACGACTTCAAATCATAAATATCAATCATAGACGGCATGAGCGCCCCATCCCACTATGTCGCCATACTAGTTCTACAATTAAAACCGCAAATGTCACGTAATTGGAAATTGGATTTCCGTCTATGAACCGAGCCAAAAGATAGTCCTCAATCGATTCGAGACAATCTAGCCCATGTCTCAGGTCCCAGACTCAGGTGGGCCTTGGATCGTCAGGGCCGGTCCACCGATGTGGATTATTATGCCTGAACAATACGTCTCTCCGCCCTATGGGGCGTAAATGAGCCAACAAATGACTCCATCGGACCCGGATCGTCCGATCAAACCGAGGCGCCTCGCAACAGCAACAACAACATAAGTCAAACTCGTCAGGGCGTGTAAAACCACTGACGCCACTTCTAGCTAGAAAGAAACGCAAGTCCTCCCTGAGGTCCGTCTCCCGTTTTTGGTTCATACCGGGTGTGAAACTCGCGAATCAAACGTTACACAAAGCTACGCCACACAGGCCTTGCTTTGATCATCACCACAAGACTTTGCTTTTCAACAGAAGCCTCGATCAATTGCCACTTAGGCATGCCACACAGGCAATTCACTCCATGTGTTTGATATCCATCAACATATAACCCCTGAGCTCGTACGTCTCAGAGAAGGGCGTTAAGCAAGAGAATAAATTCTCCGCCGCCAAACAGATATATATTTAATAGAGATCAATCACACGGACTAAAATCCAATGTCAGACACACAGTCCATTTACAAGTCCGTTCTGGGTCTGAACGAAACCGGAGGCACCTAGTACCCCGCATGTCCATCGATCTCCAAGTACGTCTGGACGATCACTAACTGTTTCCATCTTCTTGGGTGTACAGCCCAATCAAGATCATCAGTAATTACCCAAACGACGTGAAGACTTCTGGTCTTCGACCACCGTCTTCATCTTCGACACCACGTCGAATCAATTATTCAGAATGGGATAAACCCGGTCTTTCTGAATAACTCGCGTATATATTATAAAAGTGTTACACAAACACGACATACGCCTCATTCCAATTCAGAATATTCTTTTATTCAAATATTCCTATACTTTGGGAAAAGTTCCCATTAATTTTATCCAAGATAAATTCTTTAAATTTATTCTTTAATCTCCTTTGAATATCAATTCAAACTAGTCGGGATTAGCGAACCACACCGAAGTAATCATTTATTTTATTTCCCAATCCCAACCTATTTATCCCATGAAGTACAACTGGTTATACTTCATCTCTAACACCACGGTGTTATCGGTAAATTCAATTAACATTTCACGTTCAAATCTAATTAAAGATTTAACTATCGCCTGGAGCAAAACTGGTGATACTCCATTTTTGATCATTTCAATCTAATTAAAGATTCATTAAAACTCCACTTAGTTTTAACCGTTAACTGGGTTAAAGAATCAGTGTCATTTAAAACACGGTTCACGATAAACCCAAAATCACCTTCCATTAATTATCGGGTTAAAGAACGAGTGTTATTTAAAACACTGTTCACGATAAACCCAAAAATCAATACCAATTCAATTAAATATCATTTAATTAGTACACTTCATTAAATCTAAATAAAAAGATTTAATCTTTTCTCAACTGGGTTCAAGAACAGTGTTAGTGAAGACACCATTCACGACAAACCCAAATCACATTCGATATTCAATACAAGGCTCTGAATAGAAAATATATCGGCTTATATTCAATATCAAATTCTACGACTAACAAATGTCGTATTGGAAATAACGATATAAATATATATCTTTCAAATTTCCATAACAACACCTGTATAATCACGAATTCCAACATCGAAATATTCCAAAGACAATTTCGATTCAAATCCACTCCAATGCAATCATTGGAAATTCTGGTTATTTTTAAAACCCTTTTCAAATTCAATTTATTTACTTAAAAATAAATAGAATTATAATTCTAGTTCAAAACTAGTTTATTTCGATAAAAATCTATTTTTATCTTTTCAAATATGGAGTTTTTCATCCCAAACTTTCACAAATCATTTCTTATGATTTTACACAAATTATTACTATTTTTAATAATTTTATCAAGGTCCGTACAGTCGATTTCCATCAACGGCCATCGAACTGCACTTACAGCGACCTTTTTCAAATTTGATTTGGACATAATTCCAAATCCAACCGTTAGATTTCAAATTTCTAATATTCGTTAGAAAGCTCTTTTCGATACGAACCCAACGGTTCCAGTTTTAGGAGAATCCGACGGTCGGATCTCCCGTAATGTCCGTTTGAAATAAATGGTCGAAATTCACGAACTGCCGCGGCGCGGCGCGTTCTATTCAGGCCATTATATTATATATAATATATATAATATATATTTCGTCGATTTCCATTTAAAACGAATTATATAAATAGTTTTAAAATTCGTTTCAAAAGCAATTTCAACTTCCATTTCAATTCAAATTAAAATTGAATTCTCCTTTATAAATTCGTTTTAAAATTCATTTCTATTCAATTCAAATTTCAATTCAATTTGAATTCATTTCAATTCGCTTTCAATTCATTTCGAATTCGTTTTCAATTCAATTCATTTCGAAATCGTTTTCAATTCAATTCATTTTCGAAATCGTTTTCAATCGATTCATTTCGAAATCGTTTTCAATTCAATTCATTTTCGAAATCGTTTTCAATTCAATTCATTTTCGAAATCGTTTTCAATTCAATTCATTTTCGAAATCGTTTTCAATTCAATTAATTTCGAAATCGTTTTCAATTCAATTCATTTCGAAATCGTTTTCAATTCAATTCATTTTCGAAATCGTTTTCAATTCAATTCATTTTCGAAATCGTTTTCAATTCAATTCAATTCATTTCGAAATCGTTTTCAATTCAATTCATTTTCGAAATCGTTTTCAATTCAATTCATTTTCGAAATCGTTTTCAATTCAATTCATTTTCGAAATCGTTTTCAATTCAATTCATTTTCGAAATCGTTTTCAATTCAATTCATTTCGAAATCGTTTTCAATCGATATAAATATCGTTCACGTCAAAATGGCGTCAATCTAATCAACACGGCTTCATATATTCCTATTTTCAAATATTCTATTTCAAATATTTCTTTTTCAAATATTTCTTTTTCAAAACTGGAATGAGGCCCAATCAATTACCATATAATGTTAATTATATGGATTTTCTACAACACATGTATATAATAGCATTGAAAAATAATCAACCATCAACCAAAGTGCACTACACTGTATAAGCATCAAATATAGTTATCTAACGCTTATAACAGCCTGTCAATCGATCGATCGACATATTTAATCAATCAGGATGAGTGAACTTCAAATTTCATCCTAACACTCGTGTGGGGTTTCAAACAATCAAACACATATTTTATTTGTGCTGTTGGGCGATGTGTAAAATTTATCGTCCCAATCAATGTCCTTCAAATAGGTGTACATAAACAAACCGTCTGGTTTGTAAATGAATATTTTATTTTATTGGCTTTCACTGTATTCATATTCACGTTAAAAATTATATTTTTAACGATAAAACATTTTATTCCAACATATGAATTTCTATTATTCATTTACACAATAAAATGATATTTTTATTTTCTAACATATTTTAGAAAATTTTGGCGGCATAACGGCACGATACTAGAAACGGGACGAGGCCTAGCCTTATCCCCGGTCTAGTGAAGGCCCACGCCATTCACACATCAATCAAAATCACCAAACCATTCAATTCAAACCAAATAATTTAACCAACTACACAACCAAACAATTTAACAAACAAGCCATCCATGATCTGTGGATGACGGGTGTCAGGTGCTACTAAGCACCGTCTGCATCCTAGTATATATATATATAACTAGAAAATTTAAGTTGAAAGGTGAGAAGTTCTCACCGATAGCTATCCTAGCTCCACGGCACTTCATTGATAGAAATCTTCATCGCTATCGCATCTTCGTCATCTTCGTTTCCCGTAGCCACTACATATGTAAAAATCGAATTTTTACTTCGCTATTCCATATATAAAAATCATATTTTTATTTCGAAGTTCAATATATAAAAATCATATTTTTATTTCGAAGTTCAATATATAAAAATCACATTTTTATTTCGAAGTTCAATATATAAAAATCACATTTTCAAAAATATAGATTTCATCAATATAAAAATCATCACTTTATTTCAACGTATATAAAATAAAAATCAGATCTTTATTTTGCTACATATGCAAAGATGATATTTTTAATATTCCTATCATGTAAAAATTATATTTTTAATACTTTAAAAATATAAAAATCATATTTTTACTACTCTACATAACCAAAAATCATATTTTTACATCTTCTACTTAATAAAGATTATATTTTTAATACTTTAAAAATATAAAAATCATATTTTTAATTCTTTAAAAATATAAAAATCATACCTTTACCTAATAAAAATCAAATCTTGCCCTTTTTTTAAAAAAAATCAAACCTTTCTATTTAAAAATCTAAACTTTCTCTATTTTTAAAAATCTATACTTTCGCATTTAAAAAATCTTTCTTTACTGATTTAAATAAACTAAATAAACTAATTATTTTAAATAAATTACTAAATGAAATAAATATAAAACTTACAGTCAAATCAGAAAAGGGGTTTGCTGTCGAGGTACGGCGCTCGTTGGAGGTGGAGAGGGCTTCCAGGCGGCCGGAGCGTGGTGCTGGTGGCGCATCCGACTGGAGGAGGCGGAGGCTGGGGATGCGGTGGCGGCAGAAGGTTCGGTGGCATCTCGAGGTTGGTGGAGATTGGGGCTTTGTCGAGTTGGGGGTTGCGGGACCTCAAGGTCGCGATGGAGCGGAGGGGACCGGTGGCGGCACGAGGCGGAGCACCTGGAGGGCGGCGCGACTTCGACTTCTTCGATCCCCTTTTTTTTTCTTTTTTTTTTCTGTTTGAAGAACGGGGGGGGGGGGCAGAAGATAAAAGGGGGAAAGGTTTTTTTTTTTATTATTATTATTTTAATTTCAAAAAAAAGTACTTTTCCATACGACCTCGAAACGAGGTCCACCGCCTGTCGCCCATAGCGTTTTACCCCCATTCTGAACACAATGGGATATGTATCGCAAGCTGATGTGATCGTTTCGATTAGTTTTGATTTAAATTAAAATATAATTCTCTATATATTCAATTTAAACGCACATCTCAAATTACCGGGGCCACATACGGATTCAGAAAATTATGAAATTTGGAATCTAGCAATAACTTGACATCACGGACCCAACAAAACTGGTTTCGTCGAAATCCGAGGTCATTTGCAAAATGTCCATTTTTAAGGGCCTGAATTCCATAGCGACTATTCAGAATTTTCAACTGGACATATCTTTTGATCCCCGCTATGAAAATTTGATTATTTGGATTCGTTGGAAAGATATTATCAATTAGATCCTATTATTTTTGGTTTCACTAAAATCCGGATTGTTTTGCACCCGGTACATTCAATTGAAGTTTGAAATCGAATTATCGAACTACCGCGCCATTTTCAATTCTATTTATAATTATATATAAATGTTTATATTCTAACGACGACGTATATAATATATACGTTCTAATTATATTCAAAATAGATTTCTCGTCGATATTATTTAAAATAATTCATTTTAAATAATCAAAATTCGCTAAAATGGCCAAAATAAAAATTTTAAACTGGCCCAGATTTTCGGGTTGTTACATAAATTCCCAATGGGTAGACCTAACTTAATAGGTAAATTCCCAATCTTGTGTTTTTATGTCTTTTAAGTTTACCCAACCCCAAACGCAATCCCATCGCTTACATATCGCAATAGCGCATAAAGGATAGAAAGAGGGAACTTGGCATAATCATGACATAAAGGTGTTGAAGCCACAAGTTTAACATGGTGGCATATGAAATGTACATATGTTCATATACTTGCATATTACATTTCTAGGCCTCAAAAGCATGCATAAAACCAAACTTAGCATATTGGTGATACATGGTGATAAATGACATGTAGAAATGGCCATCAGTTCGCATTTAGCCTCACATGCAAGTTATCATAAGAGATATGATAATCCTACATGTTACCAAAATGCAACCTTTAGCATAAAGCTTGAAGCTTTATGTTCATATACTCAAGGTAAGCTTGCATAACATGATAACATGAGTAAAACGATCAACCCAAACTTGCATAACATACATGGCAAACTTGCATATCATAACATAGCAAACTTGCATAACATAACATGGCAACCTTGCATATAAACTTGCATATCATAGCATGATAAACTTACATATCATAACATGGCAAACTTGCATAACATAACATGATTAACTTGCATATCATAACATGGCAAACTTGCATAACATAACATGATTAACTTGCATATCATAACATGGCAAACTTGCATAACATAACATGATTAATTTGCATATCATAACATGGCAAACTTGCATAACATAACATGATAAACTTGCATATCATATCATAATGATCAAACACAACTTGCATCATTCATTAACTTTAGAGTTCAAATATGAAAGTAGAAAAGGGCTTAAAATGCTTATGAAGACACAAAAATATGACAAAGCCCTTATGCAATCAATTTAACCCAAAATGCAAGCTCTAATAGAAAAACCCTTTAGCCAAAATGATCAAAACTCTTTCTTTTTGATGCAAATATAGAAACTTGACTTGAATGCAAGCTAATGATGCTCATACAAGCTTGAAAACACTTGTATGCATGGAAAATCTCTCATAGAAATGACTTAGGAATTTTATGAAGAGAGGCCATGAGAGGAATGATTTTGCCATAGTTTAGTTACTTGATTGAATAATGATGATTTAGGGTTAGGTTAGGGCCTTATTTATAGAGATTAGGATTAGTATTAGCCCTAGGATTAAACCCTAGTTCCAATCTCAGCCCTCAAAACCGAATCTGGCCCCCAAACTCAACACAAACCCAAAATGGTGCACCAGGCAAAACTGCCCGGCTGGACCAAGTCGACAGCCAAGTCAACAGGGCTGTCGACTTGGGTCCAACCAAGTCGACTCCCAAGTCGACAGGGCTGTCGACTTGGGTGCTCTGGCGGGAATTTTCCCGCCTAGCCCAATCTGACCTAATTTCCAAATTCAAACTTGAATTTGAAATCTGTTTTTACTTTGAAATTTTCTGAAAACTTCGTTGGGCCTTAATCGGGTCATACGGACTCCCATTTTCGAAAACTCGGACTCTATTTCGCGTATTTTTCCGAGACGAACGCAATGACATAGCCCGTTTCCCTTGATTCAGATTTATAAATTAAATTCTGCCTCGATTTACGTTATAACTGGTTATCAGAAATACGGGTTGTTACATTCTCCCCTCCTTAAAGGATTTCGTCCCCGAAATCTTCAAGTTAGGAAGAACGTGTCCTACCATCCAATCATCCATCTACTCAAAACATCATCCATGAGCAATCATTGTCCTTACAAGATTCTAATGCGGTATGAACATATGCAAAAGGTGTGTGTATATGTTCTTATCTAATGCAAAGATCATCAATGCAAAGTATGTTAGTGAAATGAATCCGTTATGTATGCAAATAGTCCTAATTATATAATACTATATGTGTGCACAAACATTCGTCCATATGCAACACCTATGTGCTGAATTAACCATCTTGCAACCATAAGAATTGAAAATGTACACACGTCCATATGCAATATGAGAGTGTATTTCAAGCCGATCTATTGCCTAGTGTGTGTTTATGCATCCACGAGCAACCACTAGCAACCACTTGCATCCACTTGCAACCATCAAACATAACATGTCTCAAACACATGTTTACATCCATAGGATTCCTATCTCAACAAGATACAGTCGAGTGATGGAAGCGAGTACAGATAAAACAAAAACTTGGTACATATTCTTACAGACTACTAGTACAGATCAGATTTCCCCAATTGATTCTTAGGAAACTAAGCATGGTAGAAACCCAGAATGTATTCGTCATAGTCACCCTTATGCCCAACACAGATACTCTCAAATCCCAATTTATCACAAACAGATGAGTTATAACTCTCAGGGAGTTTGAGACTATTACCAGATCAGAAGCAAGACTAGCATTAAAGTACTGAGTTTCCATTACAGAATCAAAATACCAGAAAAAGAGTTTCAAACTAAAAATCAGACAAGGAAAATTAAACATCCTACAGACAAATTATTCTAGCCCTAATCTATTCACCCGCCATGCGAGTATTCACCGTTCCTTCCGATGTAGTCCCTTTCTTCTTCGGGCAGTCCCTAGTGAAGTGTCCCATCTCTCCACAGTTAAAGCAAGTGCCCTTCCTCTTACTGCAATCCTTGTTTAGATGAGTTGAGCTTCCACAAGTAAAGCACTTCTTTTCCTTCTTATCTTCAGACTTCTCCTCCTTCTTTTGCATTTCCTTTTTGGGCCCCGTTTTCTTGTTTTGAGACTCATTCACCTTGACCTCCTTCTTTGCACTCTTGTTCTCTTCATTGAGTAGGGCCATATCTGCCAAACTCTCAAACGTGGCCCCCATGGGCACATGAGACATAGCTAACTCCTATAACGGCTCATTCAATCCTCTAGCAAAACGAAGAGCCTTCTTCTGAGTAGTACTCACCATATCCAAGCCAAAACGAGCTAACTGATTGAACTTGTTCACATATTCTTTGACAGACATGTCTCCTTGCTTCAAAGCAATAAACCTTTCCATTTGCAAATTCTCTTCAGTAGAAGACAGAAACTTAAGCCCGAATCTTGTCCTGAAATCGGCCCAAGTCTCAACGGGCCTAGTCGCGGTGGTGATCTCCCACCAATAAGCGGCTTCATCCTTCATAAGCCAAACCGCCAACAAGATCTTTCTCTGATCATCTAATCCAAAGATAGCGAATAAATCCTCGGTCTCTTTCAACCAATTCCGGGCCTCTACAAAAGTCTCAGTGCCTTGAAAGTTCTTGCCACCCATTGCTTTGAAATCTTTGCAAGTCTTTGCGAAGTCAGCTTGAGGATGCTGAGGGGGAGGAGGAAGAGGAACCTTAGCGACAGGAGGAGGAACATTAACTACCGGAGGAGGAGGAACATCTGCGGGACCGGCTTCGGTCGCCCTAGCCTCCAAAAGTCTCCTATACCAAATAGGTACGTGTACTCCCTCCGGAATAGCAAAGTTATCGGCCATACTGAAAACGAAGTAAAAGACAGATTCAGAATAGAGAAAAACGAAGGAATTTTGCTAATGGCTTTTTGGGGAATAGCCTTTAAAATAAACTAAACTTTTCTTTGGAAAATACTTTATACTTGGTTTTGAAAATAGTTTTCCAAAAGTTTTAAAAACCTTTTTGTCCCTTCTCGTAAACCATATGCTCTGATAACAAATGTAACACCCCACCTCCGCCAGGGTGGCTCTTGCAAGCACTCTGACTTTGGAGGGGCGTTTGAATCAGGTAAACATGCATAATGATATATCAAGGCAGAACAAGAACATATGTATATATGTAAACAGAGTAAATAACATAGATATAACAGCGGAAGATTTCAAACCATTTCAAAACAAGTCTGGTACAACATAATGTCAACTTTCCAAATAAACAAGTCTAGATAAAAACAACATCATCTGAAAAACTGAAATACATAAGTACTATCCCCAATATAAGTGATAACCATAGCTAGCTTCATGTCAAATCGTACATGAGCTAAATCCCACAAGCAAGCGATCAGAAATCCAAGCTAAGCTCCAATATTCCCTCCCTGAGAACCTGGGGGGGGGGGGGGGGGAACGGAAGAAAAGAGGCGAAAGAAAACAGGTCAGTCAAAAAGACTGAGTAAGCCCTACTACAATCAATGTAAACTAATAAAGTTAACAGGCATGAGAAGCAGGGATGATCATAAGGATAACAACATACTAGCATGATGATTAACTAACAAGGTAGCTAAAGGTGTCATCGCATAATCAGGTTCTAGGTTTTTCACCACAGGTGTACCAGCATTCTAACATGTCATGTATAATCAAGAATTTATCCCTTGGCCTAAACTTGGCCCAGTATCAGGTGTTTGACTTAAATCAAGATCCAACTTCTTGGTACCAATTCTAGTATAACAGGATTAGGTGTTACCCCAATGTTCACATCGAAACAGGACGGAACAGAATGGTCCATACAGAAATAGAGTTTGGAAAAAATGGGCTTTTACCATCCTAACAGATAAAATACAGAAACGAAATGCTAACAATAATGGGCCTTAACCACCCTAACAGATAAAGTACAGAAATGGAATGCTAACAATAATGGGCCTTAACCACCCTAACAGATAAAGTACAGAAATGGAATGCTAACAATAATGGGCCTTTACCACCCTAACAGAACGGTACCACGCAGAAACAGACGGGTGTTGCCACCCAACAAAACAGACGGTACCAACAGAATCAGACAGAGCTAAGTGTACCCTAAATCCTACCCAAGCGATCGGCTCCCTAATACATAAATACCCTGTGTCGGCCCCACGATAGGGTGTATCACTCCCTAAAGTGGCAACCAATTGGCACAAGCATATTTACAGATGTCACGGCGTCTTACATCCTCAGAGGCAGACCGGGATCCATGCACGCACATGACCCGGTTGGAACGCACCATCAACACCCATCGCCATTATCAGAATGAACCACTTATAATTAGTTCAGTAAGCGTGCCCGGACCCTACCTACAGTTGGGTCAAAGTTTTGATACCAGAAAGGGTTATTGACTAATATGGGTCCCAAACAACAAATGACACAAGTATTCCCCCTTGTGTCCCCAGACTATCAGATTCAGATTAACTTATTAACAGAGTTCAGACATACAAAGTTCAGACGGTTAGTTTTCAGACTAACAGATCAGATAACAGATTTACAAACTTGCCTAACTTAGTGTGGGTCCTACAGATCCGCAAAACAGGTTCGTTTAATTTATCAATCAAGTTAGTTTATCCAGACCAGGTATCAAATTGGTTCTCAGCCTTACCAAATTACTGAGTTGATTTGGTTAAGTATAGTTCATCTTAACCCCGTTAAATTACCGAGTTCAGATTGGTTAAGTGTAGGTTAACTTAACCCCGTTAATTTACCGAGTTCAGATTGGTTAAGTGTCATAAGTCAAATTTACTTAACCTTATCATGTAGCATTAATTAATTAATGCGCCTTAACCTCTCACATTAGACTTTGTTGCGGTTACTAGTTAAGCCGGTCGGTTCCGGGTAGCTTTACACCACAACTTGGTCTAACCTCGGGTTCAAGGTACCACATGACCAACTTCTCACATTGGGTCCTATTGTTTGTAGCAACTAGTTAAGTCGGTCGGTTCCGGGTAGGTTTACGCTACAAACTCAACCTAACCTCGAGTTGGTCACACTTATCTATTCTAAGTGTCATGTCCATCATGTTTCCAAAACATATTACATTTTTTCAAGCAATTGGGTAGACCTAACTTAATAGGTAAATTCCCAATGGGTAGA
Organism: Allium sativum; assembly: GCA_030737875.1. Taxonomy (NCBI): domain Eukaryota; kingdom Viridiplantae; phylum Streptophyta; class Magnoliopsida; order Asparagales; family Amaryllidaceae; genus Allium; species Allium sativum. Next base: position 459,409,750 of record CM060909.1, read on the forward strand.
CCAAACTTAATAGGTAAATTCCCAATCTTGTGTTTTTATGTCTTTTAAGTTTACCCAACCCCAAACGCAATCCCATCGCTTACATATCGCAAGAGCGCATAAAGTATAGAAAGATGGAACTTGGCATAATCATGACATAAAGGTGTTGAAGCCACAAGTTTAACATGGTGGCATATGAAATGTACATATGTTCATATACTTGCATATAACATTTCTAGGACTCAAAAGCATGCATAAAACCAAACTTAGCATATTGGTGATACATGGTGATAAATGACATGTAGAAATGGCCATAAGTTCGCATTTAGCCTCACATGCAAGTTATCATAAGAGATATGATAATCCTACATGTTGCCAAAATGCAACCTTTAGCATAAAGCTTGAAGCTTTATGTTCATATACTCAAGGTAAGCTTGCATAACATGATAACATGAGTAAAACGATCAACCCAAACTTGCATAACATACATGGCAAACTTGCATATCATAACATAGCAAACTTGCATAACATAACATGGCAACCTTGCATATAAACTTGCATATCATAGCATGATAAACTTACATATCATAACATGGCAAACTTGCATAACATAACATGATTAACTTGCATATCATAACATGGCAAACTTGCATAACATAACATGATTAACTTGCATATCATAACATGGCAAACTTGCATAACATAACATGATTAACTTGCATATCATAACATGGCAAACTTGCATAACATAACATGATTAACTTGCATATCATAACATGGCAAACTTGCATAACATGATAAACTTGCATATCATATCATAATGATCAAACACAACTTGCATCATTCATTAACTTTAGAGTTCAAATATGAAAGTAGAAAAGGGCTTACAATGCTTATGAAGACACAAAAATATGACAAAGCCCTTATGCAATCAATTTAACCCAAAATGCAAGCTCTAATAGAAAAACCCTTGAGCCAAAATGATCAAAACTCTTTCTTTTTGATGCAAATATAGAAACTTGACTTGAATGCAAGCTAATGATGCTCATACAAGCTTGAAAACACTTGTATGCATGGAAAATCTCTCATAGAAATGACTTAGGAATTTTATGAAGAGAGTGGAGGCCATGAGAGGAATGATTTTGCCATAGTTTAGTTACTTGAGTGAATAATGATGATTTAGGGTTAGGTTAGGGCCTTATTTATAGAGATTAGGATTAGTATTAGCCCTAGGATTAAACCCTAGTTCCAATCTCAGCCCTCAAAACCGATTCTGGCCCCCAAACTCAACACAAACCCAAAATGGTGCACCAGGCAAAACTGCCCGGCTGGACCAAGTCGACAGCCAAGTCGACAGGGCTGTCGACTTGGGTCCAACCAAGTCGACTCCCAAGTCGACAGGTCTGTCGACTTGGGTGCTCTGGCGGGAATTTTCCCGCCTAGCCCAATCTGACCTAATTTCCAAATTCAAACTTAAATTTGAAATCTGTTTTTACTTTGAAATTTTCTGAAAACTTCGTTGGGCCTTAATCGGGTCATACGGACTCCGATTTTCGAAAACTCGGACTCTATTTCGCGTATTTTTCTGAGACGAACGCAATGACATAGCCCGTTTCCCTTGATTCAGATTTATAAATTAAATTCTGCCTCGATTTACATTATAACTGGTTATCAGAAATACGGGTTGTTACAATATATCTGAGGCGCCTCGCAATCCAACCACCACATAGGTGAAAATAATATAAATGTCAGGGCTAGTAGGTCACTGACACCACCCTAGCTAGAAGGAAACGTGTAACACCCCGTAATTCTGTAACACTAAGATTCAAAAATCAAGGCAGAATTATAATTTAACATCAAAATCAAGGGAAACGGGCAGCGCCATTGAGTTTGTCTCGGAATTCTGCATGAAAACTAGTCCGAGTTTGCGTAAATCGGAGTCCGTATGAGGAAGATATGGCCTCCGGAAGATTCAGCAAAGTTCAAATTTCAAAACAGGTTAGGTTCAAAATTCAAATCGGACCCAGAATGGGCTGGGCGGAAATTTTCCCGCCCAAGGCACCCAGGTCGACTGGGTAGTCGACCTGGGGGTCGACCCCCCCTGCTTTTTCCTGTTTTCTGCACCTGGTTCGTTCTTCTGTATTCGGACGCCATCCTGACCAGATTCATTGACTTCTACACTATATAAACAGCCCAAGACTCCTTCTCTATTCACAATTCTTCTCTACCCTTATGCTGCAAAGATTCTTAGTGAACATGGCTTCCTCTCCTCCTCTTAATCAAATAATAAATAAAATAATATATAAAAAATAAATCAAGACGAGGAGGTTCTGCTCAAAGACTTTCAAAGAGGAGATTCAAGCTAGAATTCAAGTGAAGATTCGAACGACTGCAATGACTGTTTTTTTTATACGAATCATAGCAACGCCATCTTTCTATTCTGATCTAATCTCTATAAGTCGGTTACTTTTTAGATTTGAACGTTTCTCTCTGTTCGTGACATGAATTAAAGGAATAAAAGAATAAGCCAAATCTTTCTATTTGAATCTGTGCCTACATCTTTGGACTTAATTAAGAACTGTTATGATTTGATGACCGATAAGACTGTGACTATGAAATTATGGACCTTAGAACCATATGCCTCTTTGACTATGAACATTTCCTATGACTATGAACATTGCCTATGACTATGGACATTGCCTATGACTATGACTGTGACTATGAGAATTATTTCCATGACTATGAACACAAGCCTATACCTTTGATTTGGAAGCAAAACTATTGTCTATGACATAAATGGGACAACTGTGATTAAGCACCTATGGTTCATGACTAGGAAAGTGTTTAAGTTTTGTGACTATAAAATTGGGTCTAAACCCGATTATCTATCCCGTCTGTTCTTTGTTTTCTTTGGTTTTATACCTTGGGAATTTACCTATAAAGTTAGGTCTACCCATGTTCTTGAACCTACGCCTTTATTCTGTCTATTCTTGGTTTTAGACCTTGGGAATTTACCTATTAAGTTAGGTCTACCCATGTTCTTGAACCGACGTCGTTATTCAACCCTTTTTATGCCAGTTAGTATGTCTATCCTTTGCATAGCATCTTTGGTTCATTCCCTATTTTCTACGAACCTAGCTTTATTTATAATCTAGAATGAATCACGATTATACGAACGGTGGGAATGCGGTTTGGGCAAAATATGAAATTTACTAAAAACGTAGTTTAACTTGGAAATTGGCATAAATTGGGAACATGTATAATGGCATGTTCATAGAAATGCAAATTGGATAAATTTGACATGAATTATAGATGTGTAATTTGAATCTAGTATTGACATGTAAATCTAGCATTTACATGAATAGTGAACTAGAGTAATAAGTCTAGTTTGACGTGAATTAGAATGTTGAATCGGAATTGGATTAGCTAATTGGGCACGGTAAGTATATTGGCATAAATGTGAAATTGGCCATAATTGAGAATAACTGTCAGGTTTAGAAAAATCATGGTTAGTGACACTTAATTTGGTATAGTTTACATACCAAAAAGCATAAATATGATTTAGGAAGGGAAATGGGCCATAGAAATAAATGTAGACAATTTACATTAAAAGAGTAATTGGGAAATAAGTAAATTAGGAATAATTTACCTATAGAATCTGGCCTAAATGAGAAAATATGAATTTATACAAATTAAAGGTTTATTAACGACATCTCTTTTAATAATAAGCCAGAAAGTTCTAGAGTGACAGAGAGGATAGTGTCTAGGCTTGAGTTTGGAAAATACAAGTTTCCTGCTCTCCCTAACTGATCCGACGGACGGGATGGTTACTTTCAAAACCTGATTTGAAAACTAATCAAAATCCCTTTGAACTTAGAAAACACGAATATGCCTAACCCGAGGTTAGACTGAGTTGCGATGTAAACCTGCCCGGAACCAACCGGCACATCCAGTAATCGCAACAATACCTGTCTAATGTGAGTGGTAGCGACTTTAATTTATTTAGTTAAAGCTAGAACAAGAATGGTAGGGTTAAGTTAACTAAGATACTTAACCAGTTCAACATGATAACTAGACTGATGGGTGGGGCTAGGTTCAGACTGACACTTAACACAATTAAGCTAGAATGGGAGGGTTAAGTCCATAGGAACACTTAACCAACTTAACATAGTTAAGTTAGAATGAGAGGGCTAAGTCCATAGAGACACTTAACCAAACTCAAGGTAGCAAAACGAGACTTGTAGGGGTTAAGTAAAGTTAATACACTTTGCCAAATTAATATGTTGACTAGACTAGAGGTTGGGGTTAAGTAAAATCTAATACACTTAGCCAATTTTGATATGTTAGCTGGGCTAGACCGTAGGGTTAAGTAAACTTGAACACTTAACCATCAGATTTGATAAAAAAATAGGGTTAAGTCTAAACATGAAGGGATAATACTTAACCATTAATAGCATGTTAGTTAAGACAGACGGGCAAGGTTAAGTTAAAAAGGAACACTTAACCAATACAGGGTGAATGGGTAGGGTTAAGTAATAAGAAATACTTAACCAATATAACTTGGTTTGTGGTGGGGTTAAGTCAACATGAATTACTGATAACACTTAACCAGTTTAACAGGATGAATGAAGAGGGTTAAGTTTGCTTGAATTGACTAATGACACTTAACCAATCCAAATTGACGGGAAAGAGAACTAAGTAGAAACCTTAGTTAAGAAAACAACGATTCTGGTAACTAAGTGGTAAACCTTAGTTGACAAAACTAAGTAGTAATTCTTAGTATAATACGAGGAAGAGCGAACGTCCGTCTGATTAAAAAGAAGGCTCCAACGAATTGGGTTACGAAGCCCGAGGCTTCGAGGGGACGTGAGGGTACTCTTGGTATCCCTCTGTGAGGCAGCAGATGATCCGCCTGGGCCCACAGAGGTTAAGGTCTGCGTAGAAGAACCAGGGGTATGCCTTGGTTGCGATACATGGCAACCTAAAGACTAGGATGGACCGGCGTGATTCGGTGAGCAAACGGTAGCCCTGTGATAGCGACTCGTCGTCTACCATCCATCTTGAGTCAATCGAGATACGTGAAGCGGAAAGGCGGAGAACTCCAAAAGACCATATACTTGCTATCTAGTTATGGTTGAGGATGGCCATAGGATAGTGGGGCACCGGGGGCCGGCGTATAGTTCTCATTTTACAAGGTGTGCCTTTCATTAGTTGAGGGAGGGGTCAAGTGGGACCATAGCCACTGGAATAAAAACAGACCTTAGCATCTGCATCGGCAGATATCTGAAAGCTCCCGACCGAGTTCTGTATTCCTTGATTTGCCCTGTCACAGGACTCGGTCGCACGTTACAGGACATGTGCATCTAGACAAGCGATAACGATTCGCGAAACATGCATGGGGAAGTATAGGAACATATACCACTCTAGGTAGTTTGTCCTAGACTTGGGGGCATCGTTCGACAGGTAGCATAATCCCTAGTTGAACAAGGTGGCATAAATCCTGAATCCGAGAAGCGTTCAGCAGATAGCGTAAACTCTAGTTGAATCTAGAAAGCACTTGATAGAAAACCATAGATTAGATCTGGGTAATAACTAATAAATGGATGCCCGAAGGCAAAGGAAAATACAGGGATTGGGATCACGTTATCGTTACTAGTTGGAACACTAGTTAGGTGGTGCAGAGATATAGAAACCAGTATAACAAGGAAATAGCGAAGCGGCGAAAGTATTAGAGCGTATCCAGTTTATCTTATCTTAGCATATCTTGTGATTACCTTGTCTAATCTTGTTGACCCTATCGTCATGGTGTAATCTTGTATTCATTTAATTCATGTCGTTTTGTTTTTCCATGTTCACATGCTAGAAGTTACTGAACTTACTCAGGCTTTATGTCTGACTCTGTTTTTCTTTCGTCTTCTTTTCTTCCATTTACCCCCCCCAGGTAGATAAAGGAGGGAATAGTTTAGCTCAGGTTAAGTTGGACTGCCACTCTTTCCCAGCTTGAAGATTTATCGAAGTTTGCTTGGATTCTCTTTTCAGATGCTATGGCTGGCTCTTGTTAAAATCGGGGAATATAAATGTTGTTTTTATGCTTCTTTATTTTGTAAGACAGATGATACTCTGATATTGCAAAGAAACCATTGTACAAACTATTTTATCAATAAAGAAAAGTTTTATTTTCCGATGTTTAAATTCTGTCTGTCTTGTAATTTATCTGCACCTTTTACCCTAAATGCTCCACAGAACTTAGTGCATTCCCTTTGTGAGTGACACTAATGGATGTGGGGTGTTACAAAACGCATGTCCTTCCTGAGGTCCTCTCCCATTTCGGGTTCATACCAGGGTGTGAGGCTCGCGAATTAACGTTATACACAAAGCTATGCCACACAGGCGGTGCTTTGATCATCATCCACAAGACTTTGCTTTTCAACAGAAGTCTTGATCATTTGCATCTTAGCATGCCACACAGGCAATCCACTCCATGCAACCGATACCCATCAATCACACAGAATGATATCCAATGTCAGACACACAGTCCATTTACAAGTCCGTTCTGGGTCTAAACGAAAATGGAGGCACCTTGTACCTCGCATATCCATCTATCTCTAAGTAAGTGTGGATGATCAACAACTGATTCTGTAACACCTCGCATTTTTAATATAATTAAAAATGAATTTTTTTATTAAAATATGCTTGTATAGGTAATAATGGTGATGTATAATGAGAATTAATTAATACATGGAAGGGAAGAAAAAATTAATTCGATAATAGTGTGTGTAACGGAGAAGATAGTAAAATAAGTATATTTAATTTAAATATTAGGAATTAAGTAAAATGGACATAACCATTGCGTTCCTCTCGAAATTTAACATGAAATAGAGTCCGAGTTTTCGAAAATCGGAGTCCATATGAAGGAGTTATGACCTTCCGAAATTTCAGCGAAAAATCAGAAAACAGCCCAGCCCAGAACAGAAAAAAAATGACTAGGTCAACCATGGGCTCGATGGGAGGTCGACCATAGTTTCGACCCCCCCCTGGGGAGGTCGACCTGTAGCGATCTGGAGCGGGAATTTTGGTCCAGAAGCGGGAAATTCGCCCCAGAAGCTGTCCAGGTTCATTTTTGAGCACCTGGATGAGTTTTTGGGCCTGGTACGTTGGTTAACACCTATATAAACATCCTAGGCTCATTGTAAACTCCACAACAATTCATGGCAAGGCCATGGCTCTCTTCTAACTTGATTTCTTCTTCCTCCTCAAGCTATTGATCTAAATAAATCTTAGATCTATTCTTCTCTCTTTTCTCTCCAACATCTATTCTTAAAATTAAAAAGAATGAGATCTAGAATTACTACAACCATGAATAAAAAGAAAAGAGGCTTAGATCTAAATCACTGCGCAAAGAGAAGGAATTCAGATCTGCAACCTACGCCGAATATGAAATCAAAGATAAATTGAATTGGACATGAAATCAATCAAAGATGAATCAAAGGCAACAAAAAGGGGGAAATCAGTTCGAAGATTAATCTCGTTCTGTAATGACCCGGGATTTTGTCGACTTTGGTTATCGCCATAAACTCAATGATGACTAACCAAACATCGAAAAATACTGGACATTAATGAAAGAAGTTAGAGGGTGAGAATAGATAAGATAGAAACTTAGAATAGAAGAAGAAGAAGAACACAATATCAGAGTAACACGAATCTCACAGCGGAACGAATAAATATATTTCATAACATAACTTTGAAATACAAATCTGTACTTGTATATACATATCATTGTCAAAGTACAACACTTACAACACAGTGGAAATAACTATAACAATATGATCCTAAAGCCTCCTGCTCCAAGCTCTTCCAGTATATCTGTAAAATCCCGACTACTTGACTGCCCGTACAAATTTAGGCACCCAAGAGTTTAGGGAAAACAACAAAATAAACTCCGGGTCAGTCATGGGACTGGTATGAGTAAAATAGTTTAAAACAGTTTGAACAAGTAAACGATATCTCATAAGACCACGCCGTATAACGGAACGGGTTTTTCCCTTATGAGAATCCAAATATCTTTATATCAAAACCTTTTGATATTATAATAATGTCTATTAACACAATATAATAATCATCTAGCAGAAACGCTTTCATCTCACGTTCTACATATATAGTATACAATCAAAACCGCAAGCACGTATTGGGTAATGGATTTCCAACTATGACAAGGTATAGAACCACCTTTCCTCTAGGGAGGAATACACTGGATTCAACAAGAACATCTTGCAACCCAGCCACACATGACCGACCACTCATTTCGCTTGAGTGTATCGAATGTATATCACCAACGGTTGAGATCAGCAACCGTTTCCCGAATGGGACAGCATCAACAATAGATTTTTAGAAGTAAATGAAACTCTAGATCAGGTGATTATACACCCTACTTCGGTGCGACCGACTTAGCCATGCTGCCTGCCCGATTTCTGTCATTTACCGGATGTGAGGCTAGAAGCTACGCTTTATCATCACACCACATCATCAAATCCATCAAATCACCGATTGACGTCCTCAACCATACATTATGTGTTAGCTAAAAGAAGTTTCCTTCTCCGCTTCCACTCTTGGTACGGTTGGAGAAATCAATATGCGTGATCGTCTGGAAATACTCTGTCAGACATCCGTCCATACAAGTCATCCAGGAACAGGATGAACCGAAGGCACTATTCTGTAAACAGGATAGCCCTTGCATAACTCCGTCTTCAATTTCCTTTGGCATATATGATTCGCAACGCTTATGCCAATACAGAGTGGTTCTTTGGATAATAATCCAACCGGTCTCTCCATATTAACAACGTTAAAATGGTCAAACTTCGATAGTCTGTGATTTAACTATCGAATAAAACAAGTGTGCAAACAACGATATTATTTCCAAATGGAAATTTATATCGATCAAACATCATTCAACATTTATCTTTTTATTTCATTAATTTACTTATCTCCTGTTTCCTTATATTCAATATTTCTTATTTTCTAAATTTGGAAAATATATGTTATTAACAATTGAAAACATTTCCATTTCTTGTTTTCTTTATTAGAAAACATTTCTGGTTTCTTATTTGGAAAACATTTCCAAAGCTTCTTCATTGGACTTAGACAGATGTTTAAACAAACCATCGCGATGCCAACTCAAACCATTTCCTTTAATTACTAAATTCACTTAACCGCCCTTTACTATTGAACCTTAACCATTCCTTAGTTAAAAATGAAGTCAATCAAGTTGGGGTAATACTACCTCTCAGACCTTAACTGAACAACGTTTCTAACCTTGAAATAGACAAAGTTCACCCTTCTAATTCTTTAACAAACTTCCTTATGTAACTCTCTTTCAAATCTTTTCTATTCGATAATTCTTTCCTTCTATAAGGTATATTCGATAACTCTATTCAATTTATTCTATTCACTTAACTCTTTTGATTTAACTTTAACTCTATTCACTTAACTCCTATCGAATAAACTATATTCGATAACTCTTTTAATTCTATTTGAATAAACTATATATTCGATTAACTCCTTTTTCCCTATTCAAATAAACTATATTCGATTAACTCCTCTAGTTTCATTCGAATAAACTATATTCGATTAACTCATTTTCTTTAACTCTAATTGATTAAACTAACATCGATTAACTCCTTTTGATTTAAACTAACATCGACTAACTCCTTTCGATTAAACTAACATCAATTAACTCCTTTCGATTAAACTAACATCGATTAACTCCTTTTAACTCGGTTTAAGTAACATCGATTAACTCCTTTCGATTAAACTACCATCGATTAACTACTTTTAACTCGATTTAACTAACATCGATTAACTCCTTTTAACTCGATTTAACTAACATCGATTAACTCCTTTTAACTCGATTTAACTAACATCGATTAACTCCTTTTAACTCGATTAAACTATTCATTTATAAAGATTTACTTTTAGTAACGGTTCTTCACTTTACAATGATTTCCTTCTTATAACAGTTTCCATTTTTATAATGCTTATTCATTTTCTAAATATCTCCTATTTATAAATATTCCAATTTATAAATATTTCTTAATTATAAATATTCCATTTATAAATATTTTATTTTCAAATATCACTTTGAAAATATTCCCTTATCAACATTTCGGTATGTTATGGGATTCAACATATCAAATATCGATGATCAGTATCGTCCAAACACATATAATCGACAACAGATTATATATCACATCATATATCACAATATATGAAAAACAGTAAAACAAATGTTGAGGAATCCAGTTGGATTCCTCCAACCTGTTTCCCTGCATCACAGATGTTAAGCAATATAGATAACATCACTTTCAGTTCCATATGATATATTCTGTTAAACAGAATCAATATAGAAATTCAACTAACTGACTAGCAGTTCAATCAAACAGTCAACACACAGTCAATCCGCCAATATTAAACAGTTCTACAAATTCAACATGAAATTATAAACTATTCAGAGTGAGTGAGATTTACTCACATTACGCGTTAACTGTTAAATAATGATTTGCGTTAGCTGATTCTGATCAGACAATTTATTTCGCCATAAATTGTAACAAGCTCCGATGGACTTCCAGTCAGTTCCATGACGTAGTCACCATCCATACGATCCTAACGCAACTGACTGTTCTCGATTCTGACCTCGTATGGATGAGATATCACATTTATAAGTTGGTGTACTATTTTACTTTAAATAAAACATAAATATTAAAACTCAATGGGCTTAACTATATTTTCCGGCCCATGAACCAACGGTGTAAACCCGACCCGCCTTCTATTTCTTCCTCAAACACTCAGGACCCGTCGCTCCTCATTCACCAAAACACGATGGCCATTACTAAACTTCCAGCACTCCTTCCTCCTTCGAAAACCCACCATTCTCCAAAGTAAATACTCCAAACCACTCCCCTTCATACCAGCTTCGACCTCATCCCCTAAATGTTCAACCCGAACTACCCCCATGAACCGTGACACAGCTCGCCCCACTACAGGTAGCGACACCTACCTCCACCGATTCACCCCAAAGTTGAATACAAGGTGCTAAATCACTTCGCGATCCCAAAACCCAACTCAAAAACTCGGATAAATCCATCAATTTCGAGAATCGACTAACCCTACTCGCGCTATGTAAAAACCAGCGAACTAACGCCATCGTCGAACACTGCAAAATGGATGCCAGTGTGAGGAGAAACTCCTACTGATTCTCAATACATATGTCTTTTGATTTTAGGGGTTTTATTGAGTTTTATTTTGATTTTCTTTGCTACCATTTTGCTGCATTTTTATTTGTGGCGGCGGATTTATTTTGGCTGAGGGAATTAGGTTTTAAGAATGGTTAGGGGGGGTATTTATAAGGGAAAAAGTTTAGATATTTTATTTTAGATATTTGTTTAGATATTTTATTTTAGATATTCGTTTTTGTCTTCTAAAAATTCCTGTGATCACACATGATACCCAAAAATCATGAAAATTGACATGTAGTTACAGTTCGACATTACGGTCCCAACGAAATTGGTATCGTCGAATTCCGACTTCGTATGCTCACACAACGTATTTTTAACTGTCGAAATACTGATTGTTTCTCACTCTAAAAATCCATATGACCACACAGTGACTCTAAAAATCACGAAACTGGAAATCTAACAACTATTTGACATTGTGGATCCAATAAAATTAGTTTCGTCGAATTCCGACTTCGTTTGCAAAAGCGGCTATTTTTAAAGCTTTGGATAACCCATTTAAATATATAAATATATTTAAATATAATTAAATTAAATATAAATAAATTTATATTATCGTATGTATTCTCAACAGAATATCATACAACTCCACTGGGATTTATAACTCGATATTTCAAATCTGGGTCAACCTGATATTCGATTGATATTGAAATTCCTTTTTAAAATATAAATAATTCCTTTATAAATTATAAAGGAATTCCACAGCGACTTTTCTAAAATTTGATTTGGACATAAATCAAAATCTACACGACGAAATCCCGATTTTTCTCTTCCACTAGAAAGATATACTTCACCAGCTCCTAACGTTTCTTGTTTCACAGAAATCCGTCTTAAAACGAATCCTGTACATTCAGTTGAAGTTTGAATCACCAATTTACAAACTGCAGCGCCATTTCAAGCTCGATTTATAATTATAATATAATTCTACGTTCAAACTATTGTTTATATAATATATTCGTTATTCAAATTCAAATTCCAAGCTGAATTAAATATCGTAGATGATCCAGTTCACACCATATCGTCATTTCGGCCAATTCTGATTATTTCATAATTAAATATATTATTTAATTTATTATTTTAATTAAATATTCATCATTATTTAATTCCATGACCATTAATTTCTCTAAACCACCATTTATATAATTAAATAAATTAATTATAATACCTCTGCCAATGCGGGTCATTACAATCTTTCCCACTTAAAATAATTTCGTCCTCGAAATTGCTAAAAGGTAGAGGACGACCCTATCGACTGGTTAGAACATATTTGTTCACTCCTTAACTTCAGTTTCAACTGAACCAATTTAATTTAAATTAAATATTATTAATTAATTCTTATCAACGAAAATTTTCAAAAATCCTGAAAAAATTTAACGCCTTAACTTTTCGAAAAATTTCGCCAGCACATCCTTTGTACTGGTCAATACGTCAAACTCCAACTGGCCTCTCTGGGCCATCTCCGACCCAAAAGAAAATCAAACAGCCAAGCGGCTTGCCAATTTGGCTTATCAAAAATCTCATACCGTATGAAATATAAACTTGTACCTTTTGTCGGCATATCAACTCTATCACTTCCATATGCTATCAACTCAGCATATACCAATGTTATCCCAATCAAATTCTGAAATCACTTTCATCTCCAACACAACCATTCGCCTTTTTACCAAGCCAAATATCATTTTAACTCGAGTTTCTTCTCGATTTCCAACTCTTAACTTGATTATCACATTACACTTCAAATTTGAATCTCACAATCCAATTTGTCTTGATATCATTCTAATTCAATCCCAGTTACCACTTTACTGGCTTTACTTTAATTCAATTTTGTTTTCACAAATTTCTGTTAAATTTGTTTTTTTTTAATTCAAACAGTCTTTCCCTGGGAGTTTTCAAACAATTTACCCTTTTCAAAAATCAAATTTTCTTTTTGAACATGTCATTGAGCCCTTAATTAATATTCCATTAGTTAAACCACTTCTCTATTTCTTTATCAATATTTGTTAACCAAATATTTTCAATAACTATATTGGCCTTTTATGTTATTTGGAAAACATTTCCTTATATCGCCTTCCTTTATTTTCTAAACTTTAGAAAATATATGCTATTTATAATTGGAAAATATTCCAATTACTTATCTCTTTTTCGATCTCGTTTATTTCTATACTTAGAAAATATTCTTTACTATATATCCAAGCTTACACTTATTTGGGTTAAAACGGATGTTGTGTAAAACATCGTTACGGCAACCCAAATATTATATTCAACTAGCTCTTATTCAATATTGATCTTCGAGCCTGAAATCTTACTATTTATTTGTTAATAATGAAATCAATCAAGTTGGGGTATATAACTACCTCTCAGACCTTGACTGAATAACATTTATAACGTCAAAACAGATATGACTACTTACTCGAATAATCAATACCATACAACTACTTATTCACTTTTAAACACGTATACGCTTCCTCTATCTATTCTTACTAAATTTTTTTCTTAGTTTACCTTTTTGATTTTACTATTCTATTTCTAAGTTCGCTTCCTTATCGACTTCTATATATATATATCGATACGTTGATTTCTATCTATCAAATTATCTTAAAAATATTATAACTCCTTAAATTCCCGGAAAAATTCGCCATAACCTCCTTTGTACCAGGAGCATCGGGATATTTCAAATAGCCTCCCATGGCCCTCACCAATCCAAAAGAAAAAGAAAAAGCCAAGCGGCTAGTCGATACGGCGCATAAAATCTCATATATGAATTAAATACATACCTTTTCGTCGAGCATTCTATTTATATACCTTCATACCTTATCCATACCTATCTCATGTATATTTATACATGCCCAATCTATTTTACTATATCTGATTGTTTTAACTCAATTCGTTAATTAATTTGTTAATTAACTCTTTAGTCTATTTCACTTTTATATTTGAACATGACATGTTCAAATATATTTTAACTTGCTTATTAACTAATTTGAATCCAAATTTCAAATTTAAGTTCTATATTCGATTTCGAATATCCATTTACAAATCCAATTCACCTTTCAAAGTTCAACTTCAAATTCAAAACTCGATTAACTAATTCCTCTTCGACTTTGTTAATTCTATTCAATTTTTATATCACTTCTATTATTCAACTTCTATATATTCAAATTCTATAGTTTAAATTCCATTTGAATTCTATATTCAAATTCCATTAGAATTTCTATATTCAAATCTATTTTCAAACTCCATTGAATTATATATTTCAATTCCCATTTCAACTCTATTTGAATTCTATATTCAAATTCCTATTTCAAATTCTATTTTGAAACTCTATTTTCAAATTCCATTTCAATCTATTTGAATTCTATATTCAAATTCCTATTTCAAATTCTATTTTGAAACTCTATTTTCAAATTCCATTTCAATCTATTTGAATTCTATATTCAAATTTCATTTCAAACTATTTGAATTCTATATTCAAATTTCATTTGAATTTCTATATTCAAACTCTATTTCAATTTCATTGAATTTCATATATTCAAACTCCCTTTGAATTTCTATATTCAATTCTATTTGAATTCTCTTTATTCAAATTCTGTATTCAATTCTATATTATAAATCCTATTTTTGAAATTCAACACAACTTGTCTTTCCCAAAACAAATTCAAAACAGTACCTCTGGTAGTAATTCGTCACTTACAACTCGAAATTGAATACTAATGATGCAGCTGTCATCATCAGAATCTATTTTCCAGCGATCGAAGTGAGTTCAATACTATAAAACCATTTTTAAACATTTCCACCTTGAAATTCATTTCAAAATATAATTCACACTGCTTGTAAAACAATTTAAAATCTCCCAGGATCTTAAATTTTCCTTATTTTTAATCCAAATCCATTTACAAACACTTATCCAATTCTCCAGAGTTTTTAACTCAATTTCTGGTTTAAATTTCAGATTTAACTCATCTGATTCCACGTATTTCACTTATATGAATTCTAATTGGTTATTTACATAACCATTTAATTTATAATCTTACTCGATTATAATCACATCCAATATATCCAATATATTAAAATTTTGATATATATATCTTCTCTATATCAAGATATTGAGACGACCCCAAACCCCGTACGGACGGCGGCAAGGGTAATCTTTGGAATATAACACAGAAACAGATAATAGCAGAACATGATTAAATAGATACACCAGGTAATGTACAATAGAATACACTGGATAAACGTAATCATCAGAGTTACACAGTATACAGGATCATACTTAGTACAAATACAGTTCAGCTATACATAAATGTCTACAGCGGAAACAAACAAAATATGTACAATAGGAGATGAACAGCATAAAAAGAGATAAATAATAGAATCCATCTTCAGCTCCAGCTATCCAGAAAGAGCCAGCTAAACCTGAATACAAGGCTGCCCGTGTAGAAAAAGGGGCATCCGAGTTTGAAAGTGAAACAAACTACGAGTCAGTCATGGGACTGGTATGAGAAATCTACTCAACACATTTATAATATGGCTAATCACAGGACCACGCCACTTTCGTGAAACGGGTTTACTCCATTGGTTGCCAGTGCTTTAAAAACAAATCTTTCTTTTAAACATCGCATTGCTTTTTATAAAAATGAAGCCATTATAAGACTCAGTTCCCATCACATAATGCAACGCAAACCAGAGGATAGAGTTTTTACCTTATAATGGCCAAGATATGCTTGATACGATTAAAACAAAAGCATTTGATATTACTACTAGTGTTTATATGTTTCGAGAACAATTTCAAATCATAACTATCAATCATAGACGACATGAGCGTCTCATGCCACTATGTCGCCAAATATATATATACAATCGAAACCGCATAGTCACGTATTTGGAAATTGGATTTCCGTCATGAACCAAGGCAAAAGATAGTCATTACTGAATTCGAGACAATCTAGCCCATGTCTCAGGGCCCAGACTCAGGTGGGCCCTTGGAGCGATAGGGCCGGTCCACCGATGTGGATTAAAATTCCTGAACACTACGTTTCTCCGCCCTATGTGGTGTAAACGAGCCAACTAATGACTCCATCGGTCCCGGATCGACCGATATATCCGAGGCGCCTCGCTATCCATCATCCACATAAGTAAAATGTCAGGCCGTGTAAAAACACCGATACAACTCCTAGCTAGAAAGAAACGCATGCCCTCCCTGAGGTCCTTCTCCCGTTTCTGGTTCATACCGGCGTGTGAGGCTCGCGAATTCACGTTATACACAAAGCTACGCCACACAGGCGGTGCTTTGATCATCACCACAAGACATTGCTTTTCAACAGAAGCTCTGATCATTTGCCACTTAGGCATGCCACACTAGAAATTCATGCCATACGACTGATATCCATCGATATACAACCTCTGAGCTCGTGCGTTTCAGAGAAGGGCGTTAAGCAAAAGAATAAATTCTCCGCTGCCAAACAGATGTATATTTAATAGAGATCAATCAACATAGAATAAAATCCAATGTTAGACATACAGTCCATTTACAACTCCGTTCTGGGTCTGAACGAAACCGGAGGCACTATATACCTTGCAAACCCATCGATCACCACGTACGTCTGGACGATCACCACTCATTATCCATATTTCGGGATGCCTCCCAATCAGGACCTCGGTTACCATCCAAACGAGGTGAAGATCTCCGGTCTTCGACCACCTTCTTCATATTCGATTTCTTATCGTCGATTCAGTTATTCAGAATGGGATAAACCCGGTCTTTCTGAGCAACTCGCGTATATAATAAACAAGTGCAACACTAACATACACACGCATCATTTCAATTCATTAGTCACTAACCTTCAATCAGTACGAAAACGATTTCCCAAATATTAACCTCGAAGGCCGAAACCAACATCAGATCAACACCCAGGAAACCATTCGACTTAGCCAACCTTCAGTTAGTTTCTAAATCACATCCATATCATTTGTAATATTTTATAACAATTTATCGCTATTTTTATTTATTTTAAAATAGCCAATTTATTCAAAACGACGCTTCGGGCCATAACGCGGCCGTGGCACTGTTTTTCTTCAGATTTGATTTACACATATCTGAAAATCTAACCGTTGGATCTTCACAAAATTTACATCATTAGAAAGATCTTTTCAAAATGAATCCAACGGTTCCAGTTTCGGGAAATTCCGACAGTCGGATCTCCCGGTATAATCGTTTGAAGTTTCGATTTCAAAATACGAACTGCAGCGTCGTTATTCGATTAAATATAATTATATTTATATATATATATAAATATAATCGATTCTGGCGCTGTTTTTCTTCCGATTTGAATTAAACATTCCAGACAATCCAACCGTTGGATTTTTACAAAATTGGTGCCATTGGAAAGATATTTCCAAAGCGAACCCAACGGTTGCGATTTCAGGAAAATCCGATGGTTGGATCTCCCGTACTAATCGTTTGAAATCACGGTTTCAAAATACGAACTGCAGCTTCGTTATTCGATATATTTTAATTCTATTTATATATATATATCGATTCTTCGATTTCAAAACTATATTCTTTTCATACATTTGATAAAAATGATATTTTTATCTAACTGTCTTCTATTTCAACACTTCACTATTTTTAACAATTCATTTATATAATAAAAATGTGATTTTTATTGTGAAGCAATTCATTTCAAAACACTATTAATTTATATAGTTCATATGGGTAATAAAAATAGGATTTTTATAATAAAACAATTTATTTCAAAACAAGATGATTTTATACATTTCATATTGATGTTAAAAACGGGATTTTTATTATAAAACAATTTCTTTCAAAATATGAATACCATTCAACACATGAATTTCAATTCAATGGACAAATTTCGATTCAACACATGAAGGTTTTCTATAGTTTTATATAAATAGATAAAAAGGTGTTTTTTTATATTTAAAACACGAATACCATTCAACACATGAATTTCAATTCAACGAATGAATATCGATTCAACACATGAAGGTTTTCTATAGTTTGTATATATCGATAAAAAGGTGACTTTTATATTTAAAACACGAATACCATTCAACACATGAATTTCAATTCAACGAATGAATATCGATTCAACACATGAAGGTTTTCTATAGTTTATATATATAGATAAAAATGTGATTTTTATATTTAAAACACGAACACCATTCAACAAATGAATTTCAATTCAACGAACGAATATCGATTCAACACATGAAGGTTTTCTATAGTTTATATATATAGATAAAAATGTGAATTTTATATTTAAAACACGAATACCATTCAACACATGAATTTCAATTCAACGAATTAATATCGATTCAACACATGAAGGTTTTCTATACAACGAATAAATATAGTTTCAACAAATGAAAATAATTCTAACACATGAATATTATTCAAAATTTCGGCAGCATAATGGTAGGGTAGTTAAAACCGGGACCGTCCCTAGTAAGGCTCCTCGCTCTACCTTAAAACCTCGTGGTTTTTGACAATGGGGAATCATGCATCTAGTTCGCACGCAGGCGGCATGTATATTTATTTCATTTCCACGAACTAATCCTATGTGGTTTCAAACAAATATTTCTCAACCACAAACGGGTATTTTTCAACCACAATCAATCAATATCAACCACAAACAATTCCAATCAACCATTCGCTATCAATCAATTTTCACACCAATCACAACCAATAAATATCGTCCATGGTTTGTGGACGAGGGGTGTATATATATATTTATATATAGCATTTCACTTCTATTTCAACACATATATAATTTTTACAATGCATATACAACTTATACATCGAACGTACAACTTATACAACGCTTAAACAAGAGGTGTACAACGCTTATATAACTCATACATCGACTATATAATTTATACATCGTCGTTTTCCATATCGTTTATAAATTATAAATCTCACATTGGGTTTCACTCCACCAAAAATAGCAGAAGGCTCAGAAAAATATGCGGTCTCTTCTAGAAGGTAGAAGGTGTCAACACGAGTCCACTGTCTCTTGTTTCACTGAATTTCGTCAACACACGAAAAAGATATGATTTTTCAAAGTTTGCAACGGTTTAAAGGTGTTAAAAAAGTTGAAAATAAAACAAGCCGTACCTTTCAGAAATCGTTCAAAACTAGGTTTTGAATTTGCGATCTAACGGAGTAACGGTTTCAGGATCGGGTTGCGCGAGGTCGAAGGGGGAGGTAGGGCGCTGGTTCGCCGGAGGTGGGCCCCAGCTCGGTGGCGGTAGGCGCGAGAAACGGTGGTGGAAACCTACGAATTTCCCGAGCTCGATTCTCCCAAACCACTCAATGAAAAAATCCAAACTTTATATGGATTTGAAGATCTCGAGAAGATCTTCAAAAAGTTCAACTGTGGCACGAGCTAATTCGGCGTGGATTGATCGGAAAATGAGGGGGAAGGTTTGAACGTGTTTCCGCCTTCAGTCGACGTCGGGGAGAGAGAAAATTCCTTTTTTTTATTAAATTCTGATTGGCCGGGAAATATTAATAATTTTTAAAAGAGGGTTTTCTAACACGACCTCCAATCCAAACCCAACGACTGTTGTCCCTAGCGCTTTACCCCCCTTCCGAACACAATGGGATGTGTTTCGTTGGCCCATTCGACTGTTTCAGTCAGTTTTCATTCAAATTAAAATATAAAACATTCAATATTTAATTTGAACGTACATTTCAATTTGCCGGGGCCGCAAACTGATTCTAAAAATTCCCGAAAAATAAATCTAGCTATATTTTGACGATACTGTCCCAACAAAACTAGTTTCGTCAAATTCTGAGACCGTTTGCAAAAAGGCCCATTTCTGGTCGATCCAATTTAACTGTAATTGACCAAAACACGTTTTCCTTTGCCACACTCACATATTAGCTTCAAAAATTATGAAATTTGAAACCTAGCAATAACTTCACATCTTGGATCCAACAAAAGTGGTTTCGTCGAATTCCGAGGTCGTTTGCAAAATGGCCAATTTCACGGGCTATATAAATTCTATAGCGACCTTTCTGAAAATTCATTTGGCCATAACTTTTGCTTTCCGCTATGAAACTTTGATTTTTCAGATTCGTTAGAAAGGTATTCACTAACATATTTAAGTATTTTTGGTTTCACACAAATCCATTTTGTTTTGCACCCGGTACAGTCCGACAAAGTTTGAATTCAATTTTTGAAACTACAGCGCCATTTGAGGCCTTGTTTATAATTGGAATTAATTATATTTTTTTCAATTGTCGATTCAAACTCAGTTTTCATTGCTATTATTTAAAATATTTATTTTAAATATTTAAAATCCACTATTTTAACCAATTTAAAAATTTTAAATTGGTTCAGATTTTCCGGGTCGTTACAATCTCCCCCACTTAAAACTTTTCGTCCCCGAAAAGGAACAAATTCGAAAGTGGTTTGATTAATCAACTCTACGTCCAATCTGGCTTCAATTCTCCAGCTTTTCAGTTTCTGAGAATTTTCAAATTCTTCAAAAATTTGGCTAACACCCGGAATTTTCGAAAAATTTCGCCATAACCTCCTTTGTATGGGGAGAGGTTTGGAAATTTATTGGGCCGTATTAGGTACCTAATAAATCCTAATAAGCATACACATATTTATAGTGATATATTCTGGTGTTTACAGGGGAGCGTGTATAGATAATAACTCCAGAGAATAAATTCTCGTCATCCTGTCAAAGCCTGAGGGAGTGTGTATTTTAAATGCTCCAAAGGATAAATCCTAGTCACCTCGTCCCATGTGGGAAATAAATAGTCCATGTGTCGTATCTAATAACTAGAGAGACGTGATTATTGTCAACTCCAGACCCGTGTAGGGTTTTTATTAATCTGGCAATTTTATCTTTACAATTTAAATAGTCCATATCAGTCATCAGTTCAACCTGTAAAATATAGTCATCGCCATATAAGACTCTCGCTCGTATGGTAAATCTTCCACCTCGTCACACTAGCTCCAAATGCTTATGTGGTATATGATGAAGTATGCATATCTTCAAGAAGTATGCCATGTAATGTAGTTCAAAATTAATTGTTACTATCCTATGGCGACGTTTATTATTACACATAGAATAACCAGCACTCCGCATCCAATGGCATTCACAGGAGTTGATATAATAATATTTTGCATCCATCTCATTAAGGTTTACCTATTTGTCGGGCACGCAAATAAAATCTTTACTCAACAGCTAATCCATTTACCTGTTCAAACATATATAATGCACATGTATATATTTCTATTTATTTTCTAATCAGTTCAATGTGTGAGTTAATCGAATAAATCCTACCATTCATTCTCTTATTAATTAAATTAACTATCGTTTCAATAATTTAATTAATCTAATTTACTATCACACAACACAAACAATAATCAAATTGTTTTTAACTTTTCAAAATCATACAAATCAATTTCTATATTCTTTTAAAATAATTTAGACTATAGAATTAAAAGTGCACATCCATGGAAAGAAAATAACAACAGAGTAGAGAACTAATTGGTAATGCAAAGTATGGTAAATGTACCTTGCACCGGAGTCAATCAGAGATATCCACTCGGCATCTAGGATAGGCTTTCTGAATGCTCTCCTCAGTTTCCCAAGTACAATCTCGCGGATCTCCACTCCATTGCACTTTGACTAAGTGAACCTTCTTGTTCCTCAGTTCTTTGGTTTCTTTGCTAATGATCTTGAGAGGCTCCCTTCTCACAGCTAATTCTGGAGTAATTTCAATATCATGTTGAGCTGCTTCTTCCACGATCAAGTCTGGATCATGAACGTGCTTTCGAACTTGCGATATGTGAAATACATCATGTACCCCAGGCAACCAATCAGGCAATTTGACCCTATAGGCGAGAGTTCCGATCCGTTCCAGAATAGGAAACGGACAAATGAATTTGGGCGCCAACTTTCCAGTTTTACCAAGCCGGATAACTCCTCTCATCGGCGATACTTTCAGATATACATAGTCGCCAACCGCAAATGATATATCTCTTCTTCTCCTATCGGCATAACTCTTTTGTCGGCTTTGAGCGGCCAGTAATCGTTTCTTAATAAAATCGACTTTGTCGGCAGCTTCTCGGATCATATCAGGCCCTAACACAAGTCTATTTCTGGGTTCGACCCAACAAGCAGGAGATCGGCACGGTCTACCATATAATGCTTCGAATGGCGACATTGTCAGGCTCGCCTGGTAGCTGTTATTATATGAGAATTCAGCCAAATGCAGATGGTCTTCCCATGATCCACCGAAATCTAGAACACAAGCCCGCAATAGATCTTCTAATATACGATTCACCCTCTCAGTCTGACCATCTGTCTGAGGATGATAAGCGGTGCTCAAGTTCAGCTTCGTTCCCAGCTCTACTTGAAATGCCTCCCAGAATTTGCAATTGAATATTGTATCTCTATCACTGACTATACTGAGCGGCACTCCATGTAATCTAACAATTTCCTTGAAATATATTTGCGCCAGACTCTGAGCAGTTCTGTTTGATCTGACAAGTATGAAATGGGCGGTCTTCGTCAAGCGATCTACGACCACCCAAATATTGTCATTTCCTTTTCTAGTTCTGGGCAAACCATCAATGAAGTCCATGGAAATATGTTCCCACTTCCAACCAGGAACGTCTAGCGGTTGTAACAATCCAGCCAGTTTCTGTTGGTCGCTCTTGACTAGCTGGCAAGTAGGGCATTGGCTAACATATATCGAGATGTCTCTTTTTAACGACTTCCACCAGAATGTTCGCTTGATATCGTTATACATTTTACTCATACCCGGATGGATACTGATCTTAGATTTGTGGCATTCATCAAGCACATCTCTTCTGAGTTCAGGAATTTCTGGAACACAAATTCGTCCTTCTAACCTCAGAATCCCTTCGCTGTCGAGCTGGAAATCCGAAGCATTGCCTTCACGAATTCGCTGACTCATTCCTTTGATAAATTGGTCGTCTTTTTGGAGAGCCGATATCTTGTCAATCAACGAAGTCGCAATGATAAAACTGGCGATCATTTCATTCTTTCGTCTTAACGCATCGACCACGACATTGGCTTTCCCTGGAGTGTATAGAATCTCAAAATCATATGCTGCAAGGAACTCTAGCTAACGTTGCTGCCTCAGATTCAGGTCTTTCTGAGTGAACAGATACTTCAACGAATGGTGATCTGTAAACAGATCAAATCTCTCACCCAGAAGATAGTGTCTCCAGATTTTCAAAGCGAATACTATAGCCAATAACTCAAGATCATGAGTTACGTAGTTCTTTTCATGTGGCTTCAGCTGACGGCTAGCATAAGCAATCACTTGACCCCTTTGCATTAACACTGCGCCAAGGCCTTCTCTAGAAGCATCAGTCCAGACTTTTAAATCCTGATTGCCATCGATGATGGTTAACACTGGAGCTGTCGTTAATCTTAACTTTAGCCCTTCAAAAATCTCCTCACTTTCTGGAGTCCATTTGAATTTTGAGTGCTTCTTTGTAAGCTTCGTTAATTGACCGGATATCTTCGAAAAGTTTTTAACGAACTTCCGGTAATAACTAGCCAATCTGAGGAAACTGCGGACTTCATTGGGGGTACTGGGCTGTTTCCAATTCTGAATAGCTGTGATTTTACTTGGATCCACAGCAATTCCTTCTTTTGATACGACATGGCCCAGAAATTTTACTTCCTCTTGCCAGAATATACATTTGGACAGTTTGGCTTTTAATACATTCCTTTTGAGGATTTCCAGAACCTGTTCCAAATGTTTTTCATGTTCGGCCTTTGATTTAGAGAAGATTATAATATCGTCAATAAAAACCAGAACAAATTTATTCAAAACTCCTCTGAACACTCTATTCATCAAATCGACGAAGTATGCTGGAGCGTTACATAAGCCGAACGACATTACTAACCACTCGTAGAATAAGTCTGGACCTCTGAATGCTGTCATTGGAACACACTCTTCGGCAATTCGAAGTTGATGGAAGCCTGTAGCTAGGTCCATTCTTGAGAATACTTGTGCTCCATTCAGACGATCCAATAAATCATCAATTCGCGGCAATGGATATTTGTTCTTTATTGTTTGCTTGTTCAAATCACGATAATCCACACATAGACGGAGAGTACTGTCAAATTTTGGGACAAACACCACTGCTGCTCCCCAATCAGAGAAACTAGGCCTGATCAGACCCTTCCGTACGAGCTGTCATGTTTGATTGTCTAATTCCTCTTTCTCTTTCAAGGACATTCTTCGAATAGCGTGAACTACCGGCCTTGCATTCAGAATTAAAGCAATCTTGAAATCTATTTCTCTCTGCGGAGGCAAGCGAACAACTTCTTCAAACACATCCGCATAGTTCTGGACGACAGGAATATCTTTTATGAGGTTGGGAATATTCTCTGTGACTTCAGGGATATTTTCTATTTGGGCTGGAGAAACATCCAAAGCTGCCCAGAAGTCCTTTCTATTTGAAGTCGGGCCTTCACATGGTATGGTTATATAATTCCCCGATTGGGCCTTTGCCTTAACAACTCTCTCGGCGCATCTAACCTCTGCTTCATATTTGGTTAGCCAATCCAATCCCAGAATAAGATCGAATTCATTAAAATTCATGACGATAGAGAGAGTAGGGAATTTATAGCAGGAAAAAGAGACAGGTACTGCACAAACCCAACTGAGATTGGTGGAACCCCCAACTGGATTTTGGACAGTCATTGGCTCTTTGAGCTTCTTCAATTTCGAATCCAACTTCTTGACTGCACTCTTTGCAATAAAGCTTCGTGACGCACCTGTATCAAACAGTACTTTAACTGGAATGTTCTTGACATTGAGCGTGCCTTCTAAAACATCAGACCTTTCCTGAGCAGACGAAGATGTAGGCACTTCTGCCACTTCATTTACTTGTACTGCTTCAGGTTTTATGAACAACGGGCAATTTTTCGCAATATGACCGGTCTGGTGGCACTTATGGCATCCTCTGCCCTCATGAACCCTCTTATTAGATTTGGATCCTTCCTTTCTTTGCTTCTTTAAAGATTTGCATTTCCCTTGCAGATGACCTTGCTTATGGCAGTTATTGCATATGGCAGTTGTTACTGGCTCTTTCTCAGATCTGGCACTTTTCCGATTATCCTTGGGCTTCTTGCTCACCTTAGACATCGTACTGGCCTCAGGACGATCAGTATCAGACTCAACTTTATTACTAGAACTGACTTCCTCTTCGTCGCGCAACATGCCTTTCTTGTTGAGATCCTCGTACTGGTACGCCATGTATATCATTTCAGAAAAGGGGAGCTTCACATTCCTCATTACATTGTTCTGATATTTTCTTTGAAGCCCGTTGATAAATCTCAAATTCTTCCTCTTCGGATTTTCAATTAGATGAGGGGCAAAGTGAGAAAATTCGTTGAATTTCTTATGATATTCTGGAATGGTCATATCTCCTTGTATCAGATAAGAAAATTCATCACATAGTCGCTCAATGGCTTCAGGAGGAGTAAATTTTTCCAGGAAAATCACTTTGAACCTATCCCAGGTGATATCACCTTCTGGATTATCCTTAATAACTGAATCCCACCAGAACAAAGCTTCGTCTTCGAGTGCCCAGGAGGCCAGTAATCTTTTCTGGTCATCTCTTAGCTTTAATCCTTCAAAGATTTTCTCAGCCGAACGAATCCAGGCTTGTGTTTTCATAATTGATTCTTCACTCGAGAATGGCTTTCCACCCAGATTTCTATATTTCTTAAATAGGGCTTCAATATCCGGGTCAGTATTACTTCTTCTGTTTCGTGCACTCATTTTCTAGAGCGTCTGCAAAAAGCAGATCAAGTGTTAGGTCACATAAAAGATATTTCAAAATATAGAGACAAATACTTGAATGTAAATGTGTCTACCTAGGTGTTATTTCATTCTGCTACTCATACTAGGATATTACTGATCCTATCTGTAATGAGTTACCCGTCCTAGAACACTACTGGCTCTATTTCTGACGAGTTCGTTAATATGTTGTATTCCAGAACTAAGCTTAACCAAAGCTCTGATACCAAATGCGACGACCCCAAACCCCGTACGGACGACGGCAAGGGTAATCATTGGAATATAACACAACAACAGATAATAGCAGAACAGGATTAAATAGATACACCAGATAATGTACAATAGAATACACTGGATAAACGTAATCATCAGAGTTACACAGTATACAGGATCATACTTAGTACAAATACAGTTCAGCTATACATAAATGTCTACAGCGGAAACAAACAAAATATGTACAATAGGAGCTGAACAGCATAAAAAGAGATAAATAATAGAATCCATCTTCAGCTCCAGCTATCCAGAAAGAGCTAGCTAAACCTGAATACAAGGCTGCCCGTGTAGAAAAAGGGGCACCCGAGTTTGAAAGTGAAACAAATTACGAGTCAGTCATGGGACTGGTATGAGAAATCCACTCAACACATTTATAATATGGCTAATCACAGGACCACGCCACTTTCGTGGAACGGATTTACTCCATTGGATTGCCAGTGCTTTAAAAACAAATCTTTCTTTTAAACATCGCAATGCTTTTTATAAAAATGAAGCCATTATAAGACTCAGTTCCCATCACACAATGCAACGCAAACCGGAGGATAGAGTTTTTACCTTATAATGGCCAAGATATGCTTGATACGATTAAAACAAAAGCATTTGATATTACTACTAGTGTTTATATGTTTCAAAAACAATTTCAAATCATAACTATCAATAATAGACGACATGAGCGTCCCATGCCACTATGTCGCCAAATATATATACAATCGAAACCGCACAGTCACGTATTTGGAAATTGGATTTCCGTCATAAACCAAGGCAAAAGATAGTCCTTACCGAATTCGATACAATCTAGCCCATGTCTCAGGGCCCAGACTCAGGTGGGCCCTTGGAGCGACAGGGCCGGTCCACCGATGTGGATTAAAATTCCTGAACAATACGTTTCTCCGCCCTATGGGGCGTAAACGAGCCAACTAATGACTCCATCGGTCCCGGATCGACCGATATATCCGAGGCGCCTCGCTATCCATCATCCACATAAGTAAAATGTCAGGCCGTGTAAAAACACCGACACAACTCCTAGCTAGAAAGAAACGCATGCCCTCCCTGAGGTCCTTCTCCCGTTTCTGGTTCATACTGGGGTGTGAGGCTCGCGAATTCACGTTATACACAAAGCTATGCCACACAGGCGGTGCTTTGATCATCACCACAAGACTTTGCTTTTCAACAGAAGCCCTGATCATTTGCCACTTAGGCATGCCACACTAGCAATTCATGCCATACGACTGATATCCATCGATATACAACCTCTGAGCTCGTGCGTTTCAGATAAGGGCGTTAAGCAAAAGAATACATTCTCCACCGCCAAACAGATGTACGTTTAATAGAGATCAATCAACATAGAATAAAATCCAATGTTAGACACATAGTCCATTTAAAAGTCCATTCTGGGTCTGAACGAAAGCGGAGGCACTATATACCTCGCAAACCCATCGATCACCACGTACGTCTGGACGATCACCACTCATTATCCATATTTCGGGATGCCTCCCAATCAGGACCTCGGTTACCATCCAAACGAGGTGAAGATCTCCGGTCTTCGACCACCGTCTTCATCTTCGATTTCTTATCGTCGATTCAGTTATTCAGAATGGGATAAACCCGGTCTTTCTGAGAAACTCGCGTATATAATAAACAAGTGCAACACTAACATACACACGCATCATTTCAATTCATTAGTCACTAACCGTCAATCAGTAAGAGAACGATTTCCCAAATATTAACCCCGAAGGCCGAAACCTACATCAGATCAACACCCAGGAAACCATTCGACTTAGCCAACCTTCAGTTAGTCTCTAAATCACATCCATATCATTTGTAATATTTTATAATGATTTATCGCTATTTTTATTTATTTTAAAATAGCCAATTTATTCAAAATGACGCTTCGGGCCATAACGCGACCGTGGCGCTGTTTTTCTTCAGATTTGATTTACACATATCTGAAAATCTAACCGTTGGATCTTCACAAAAATTACACCAATTGAAAGATCTTTTCAAAAGGAATCCAACGGTTCCAGTTTCGGGAAATTCCGACGGTCGGATCTCCCGGTATAATCGTTTGAAGTTTCGATTTCAAAATACGAACTGCAGCGTCGTTATTCGATTAAATATAATTATATATATATATATATATATATAAATATAATCGATTCTGGCGCTGTTTTTCTTTAGATTTGAATTAAACATTCCAGACAATCCAACCGTTGGATTTTTAAAAAGTTGGTGCCGTTGGAGAGATATTTCCAAAGCGAACCCAACGGTTGCGATTTCAGGAAAATCCGATGGTCGGGTCTCCCGTACTAATCGTTTGAAATCACGGTTTCAAAATACGAAGTGCAGCTTCGTTATTCAATATATTTTAATTCTATTTATATATATATATATATATATATATATATATATATCGATTCTTCGATTTCAAAACTATATTCTTTTCATACATTTGATAAAAATGATATTTTTATCTAACTGTCTTCTATTTCAACACTTCACTATTTTTAACAATTCATTTATATAATAAAAATGTGATTTTTATTGTGAAACAATTCATTTCAAAACATTATTAATTTATATAGTTCATATGGGTAATAAAAATAGGATTTTTATTATAAAACAATTTATTTCAAAACAAGATGATTTTATACATTTCATATTGATGTGAAAAACGGGATTTTTATTATAAAACAATTTCTTTCAAAATATGAATACCATTCAACACATGAATTTCAATTCAACGGATGAATTTCGATTCAACACATGAAGGTTTTCTATAGTTTTATATAAATAGATAAAAAGGTGTTTTTTATATTTAAAACAGAATACCATTCAACACATGAATTTCAATTCAACGAATGAATATCGATTCAACACATGAAGGATTTCTATAGTTTGTATATATCGATAAAAAGGTGATTTTTATATTTAAAACACTAATACCATTCAACACATGAATTTCAATCCAACGAATGAATATCGATTCAACACATGAAGATTTTCTATAGTTTATAGATATAGATAAAAATGTGATTTTTATATTTAAAACACGAATACCATTCAACACATGAATTTCAATTCAACGAATGAATATTGGTTCAACACATGAAGGTTTTCTATAGTTTATATATATATATATAAATGTGATTTTTATATTTAAAACACGAATACCATTCAACACATGAATTTCAATTCAACGAATGAATATCGATTCAACACATGAAGGTTTTCTATTCAGCGAATAAATATAGTTTCAACAAATGAAAATAATTCTAACACATGAATATTATTCAAAATTTCGGCTGCATAACGGCAGGGTAGTTAAAACCGGGACCGTCCCTAGTACGGCTCCCCGCTCTACCTTAAAACCTCGTGTTTTTGACAATGGGGAATCATGCATCTAGTACGCACGCAGGCGGCATGTATATTTATTTCATTTCCACAAACTAATCCTATGTGGTTTCAACCAAATATTTCTCACCCACAAACGGGTATTTTTCAACCACAATCAATCAATATCAACCACAAACAATTCCAATCAACCATTAGCTATCAATTAATTTTCACACCAATCACAACCAATAAATATCGTCCATGGTTTGTGGACGAGGGGCGTATATATATATATATATATATATATTTATATTTATATATATATTTATATATTTATATATATTTATATATACCATTTCACTTCTATTTCAACACATATATAATTTTTACAACGCATATACAACTTATACATCGAACGTACAACTTATACAATGCTTATACAAGAGGTGTACAATGCTTATATAACTCATACATCAACTATATAATTTATACATCGTCGTTTTCCATATCGTTTATAAATTAGAAATCTCACATTGGGTTCCACTCCACCAAAAATAGCAGAAGGCTCAGAAAAATATGCGGTCTCTTCTAGAAGGTAGAAATCGTCCACACGAGTCCACTGTCTCTTGTTTCACTGAATTTCGTCAACACACGAAAAAGATATGATTTTTCAAAGTTTGCAGCGGTTTAAAGGTGTTAAAACAGTTGAAAATAAAACAAGCCGTACCTTTCAGAAATCGTTCAAAACTAGGTTTTGAATTTGCGATCAAACGGAGTAACGGTTTCACGATTGGGTTGCGCGAGGTCGAAGGGGGAGGTGGGGCGCTGGTTCGCCAGAGGTGGGCCCTAGCTCGGTGGCGGCAGGCGCGAGAAACGGCGGTGGAAACCTCTGAACTTCCCGAGCTCGATTCTCCCAAACCACTCAATGAAAAAAATCCAAACTTTATATGGATTTGAAGATCTCAAGAAGATCTTCAAAAAGTTCAACTGTGGCACGAGCTAATTCGGCGTGGATTGATCGGAAAATGAGGGGGAAGGTTTGAATGTATTTCCGCCTTCAGTCGACGTCGGGGAGAGAGAAAATTCCTTTTTTTTTTATTAAATTCTGATTGGCCGGGAGATATTTATAATTTTTAAAAGAGGGTTTTCTAACACGACCTCCAATCCAAACCCAACGACTGTCGTCCCCAGCGTTTTACCCCCCTTCCGAACACAATGGGATATGTTTCGTAGGCCCATTCGACTGTTTCAGTCAGTTTTCATTCAAATTAAAATATAAAAATTCAATACTTAATTTGAATGTACATTTCAATTTGCCGGGGCTACAAACTGATTCTAAAAATTCCCGAGAAAGAAATCTAGCTATGTTTTGACGATACGGTCCCAACAAAACTAATTTCGTCGAATTCTGAGACCGTTTGCAAAAAGGCCCATTTCTGGTCGATGCAATTTAACTGTAATTGACCAAAACACGTTTTCCTTTGCCACGCTCACATACTAGCTTCAAAAATTATGAAATTTGAAACCTAGCAATAACTTCACATCCCAGATCCAACAAAAGTGGTTTCGTCGAATTCCGAGGTCGTTTGCAAAATGGCCAATTTCACGGGCTATATAAATTCCATAGCGACCTTTCTGAAAATTCATTTGGCCATAACTTCTGCTTTCCGCTATGAAACTTCGATTATTCAGATTCGTTAGAAAGGTATTCACTAACAGATTTAAATATTTTTGGTTTCACTCAAATCCGTTTTGTTTTGCACCCGGTATAGTCCGACAAAGTTTGAATTCAATTTTTGAAACTGCAGCGCCATTTCAGGCCTTGTTTATAATTGGAATTAATTATATTCGTTTTCAATTGTCGATTCAAACTCAGTTTTCATTGCTATTATTTTAAATATTTATTTTAAATATTTAAAATCCATTATTTTAGCCAATTTAAAATTTTTAAATTGGTTCAGATTTTCCGGGTCGTTACATATATACCTTAGGTAAACTTATTTTAATTTACCCTCTTTCAAAACATACCATGACGGTTCATCATATTCGAGTGTTTAGTAACTCCTACCGATACAGTGGATCAAACTGATCGACCAGAACTCATAAATGACTCAACCAATAAATCTCCACAATAAAAAACAATTTTTATATCAATAACAAATACGCTCACTCGTATATATATACTCAACTCAATATAGGGTATTACTAACCCTATCCCTACCGAGTCACGCCACAGAGCCAAGGTATTAACTAAACCTTTGCTCTGATACCAACTGTAATGACCCGGGATTTTGTCGACTTTGGTTATCGCCATAAACTCAATGATGACTAACCAAACATCGAAAAATACCTGTCATTAATGAAAGAAGTTAGAGGGTGAGAATAGATAAGATAGAAACTTAGAATAGAAGAAGAAGAAGAACACAATATCAGAGTAACACGAATCTCACAGCGGAACGAATAAATATATTTCATAACATAACTTTGAAATAAAAATCTGTACTTGTATATACATATCATTGTCAAAGTACAACACTTACAACACAGCGGAAATAACTATAGCTATATGATCCTAAAGCCTCCTGCTCCAAGCTCTTCCAGTATATCTGTAAAATCCCGACTACTTGACTTCCCGTAAAAATTTAGGCACCCAAGAGTTTAGGGAAAACAACAAAATAAACTCTGGGTCAGTCATGGGACTGGTATGAGTAAAACAGTTTAAAACAGTTTGAACAAGTAAACGATATCTTATAAGACCACGCCGTATAACGGAACGGGTTTTTCCCTTATGAGAATCCAAATATCTTTATATCAAAACCTTTTGATATTATAATAATGTCTATCAACACAATATAATAATCATCTAGCAGAAACGCTTTCATCTCACGTTCTACATATATAGTATACAATCAAAACTGCAAGCACGTATTGGGTAATGGATTTCCAATTATGACAAGGTATAGAACCACCTTTCCTCTAGAGAGGAATACACTGGATTCAACAAGAACATCTTGCAACCCGGCCACACATGACCGACCACTCATTTCGCTTGAGTGTATCGAATGTATATCACCAACGGTTAGGATCAGCAACCATTTCCCGAATAGGACAGCATCAACAATAGATTTTTAGAAGTAAATGAAACTCTAGATCAGGTGATTATACACCCTACTTCGATGCGACCGACTTAGCCATGCTGCCTGCCCGATTTCTGTCATTTACCGGATGTGAGGCTAGAAGCTAAGCTTTATCATCACACCAGATTCACTTTGAATGCCACATCATCAAATCCATCAAATCACCGATTGACGGCCTCAACCATACATTATGTGTTAGCTAAAATAAGTTTCCTTCTCCGCTTCCACTCTTGGTACGGTTAGAGAAATCAATATACGTGATCGTCTGGAAATACTCTGTCAGACATCCGTCCATACAAGTCATCCAGGAACAGGATGAACCGAAGGCACTATTCTGTAAACAGGATAGCCCTTTCATAACTCCGTCTTCAATTTCCTTTGGCATATATGATTCGCAACGCTTATGCCAATATAGAGTGGTTCTTTGGATAATAATCCAACCGGTCTCTCCATATTAACAACGTTAAAATGGTCAAACTTCGATAGTCTGTGATTTAACTATTGAATAAAACAAGTGTACAAACAACGATATTATTTCCAAATGGAAATTTATATCGATCAAACATCATTCAACATTTATCTTTTTATTTCATTAATTTACTTATCTCCTGTTTCCCTATATTCAATATTTCTTATTTTCTAAATTTGGAAAATATATGTTATTAACAATGGAAAACATTTCCATTTCTTGTTTTCTTTGTTAGAAAACATTTCTGGTTTCTTGTTTGGAAAACATATCCAAAGCTTCTTCATTGGACTTAGACAGATGTTCAAACAAACCATCGTGATGCCAGCTCAAACCATTTCCTTTAATTACTAAATTCACTTAACCTTCCTTTACTATCGAACCTTAACCATTCCTTAGTTAAAAATGAAGTCAATCAAGTTGGGGTAATACTACCTCTCAGACCTTAACTGAACAACGTTTCTAACCTTGAAATAGACAAAGTTCACCCTTCTAATTCTTTAACAAACTTCCTTACGTAACTCTCTTTCAAATCTTTTCTATTCGATAATTCTTTCCTTCGATAAGGTATATTCGATAACTCTATTCAATTTATTCTATTCACTTAACTCTTTTGATTTAACTTTAACTCTATTCACTTAACTCCTATCGAATAAACTATATTCGATAACTCTTTTAATTCTATTTGAATAAACTATATATTCGATTAACTCCTTTTTCTCTATTCGAATAAACTATATTCGATTAACTCCTCTAATTTCATGTAACAACCCGGAAAATCTGGGCCAGTTTAAAATTTTTATTTTGGCAATTTTAGCGAATTTAGATTATTTAAAATGAATTATTCTAAATAATATCGACGAGAAATTTATTTTGAATATAATTCGAACGTATATATTTATACGCGTCGTCGTTAGAATATAAATATTTATATATAATTATAAATAGAATTGAAAATGGCGCGGTAGTTCGAAAATTCGATTTCTAATTTCAAATGAATATACAGAATTCAATATAAGTCAGAATTGAACGAAACAAGAAATATTTGAATCTGTATAACTATATCTTTGTAACGAAGTTAACAAACTGGGATTTCATCTTAGAAATGATAAGATATGTCCAGTTTAAAATTAGAAATAGTCGCTGTGGAATTTATATATATTTTTATATATATAAGGCCCTTAAAAATAGCAATTTTGCAAACGACCTCGGATTTCGACGAAACCAGTTTTGTTGGGTCCGTGATGTTAAGTTATTGCTAGATTCCAAATTTCATAATTTTTCGAATCGATATGTGAGCGTGGAAAAGGAAAACGCGTTTGACCAGTTTCAGTTGATTTTAATCGACTGGAAAATGGCCATTTTTCTAACGGTCTCAGAATTCGACGAAACTAGTTTTATTAGGACCGTATCGTCAATACGAAGCTAGAAAATATTTTTCGGGAATTTTTCTAGTTAGTATGTGACCCCGGTAAATCGAAATGTACGTTTAAAATTCAATATAGTGATTTAAATGAAAATTCAAAAGGAAACTGATTGTAACAATCGAATCAGCTTGCGATACATATCCCATTGTGTTTGGAATGGGGGTAAAACGCTATGGGCGACAGGCGGTGGGCCTCGTTTCGAGGTCGTATGTAAAAGTCAACCCTTTTGCAAATTTAAATAATAAAATAATAATTAAAAAAAAAAAACTCTTCCCTCCCTCCTTATCTCCTGCTTGGCCCCCCCCCTCATTCGATTATAACCAGAGAAAAAAAAAAGAAAAAAAAAACAACAAAAAAACCCTAGCAATCGATTCGACGCCACCGCCCCCCCGACAGCCCACGACCGCCGAACCCCCCATCGCACGCCCTCCGATCTTCTCCCCCCCCTAAAGCGAAGCCGCCGCCCTCACCGTACCCCCCCTCCCTCGTACTTCGAACCCCCCCCTGAAGCGTCGCCTTGTCGCCGAGAGCCGCCGACGAAGGCGAGTCGCCCCCCCCCCCTTCGCTCCTTCAGCCGCAAGTTCCCCCCCTGTAAGTTTACAGATTTTTCTTTTTTTATTTATGTTTAAAACTGTTTTTTTTATTATTATTTTAATACTGATTTTAGTTATGTTAAAATACTGATTTTAGTTATGTTAAAATACTGATTTTAGTTATGTTAAAATACTGATTTTAGTTATGTTAAAATACTGATTTTAGTTATGTTAAAATACTGATTTTTATTATGTTAAAATACTGATTTTTGTTATGTGAAAATACTGAAATTACATATTTAATTGTATATAAAGGATTAAATTGTTTAAAGTTTTGTTAGAAAATAAATATAAAAAGCATTGTGTTTAAAAATAAAATTTCGCTTTGTCTACAAATAAAACAGCTTTGTTTTTGAAAAATAAGATAGAATAGACTTTAAGAATAAAAAATGGAATTTTTATATATTGAACTTCGATAGAAAAATATGATTTTTATATATTGAACATCGAAGTAAAAATTCGATTTTTATATATTGAATAGCAAAGTAAAAATGTGATTTTTACGTATGTAGTGAAAGCAGCAACGAAGGTGACAGAAAGGCGAAACGACGAAGACTTCTGCAAAAGAAGAGCCGTGGAGCTAGGATAGCTATAGGTGAGAATTTCTCACCTTTCAATTTCTTTTCTAATTATATATATATACTAGGATGCAGACGGTGCTTAGTAGCACCCGACACAATCGTCCACAGACCATGGACTTGTTTGTTTGGTTGCATAGATTAGTTATATGATTTGATTTGAATTTGGTTGTTTGGTGATGTTGATTGATGTGTGAATGGCGTGGGCCTTCACTAGACCGGGGATAAGGCTAGGCCTTGTCCCGTTTCTAGTATCGTGCCGTTATGCCGCCGAAATTTTCTAAAATATGTTAGAAAAATAAAAATATCGTTTTATTTAAAGAATGAACTGAATAGAAATTCATATGTTGGAATAAAATGTTTTATCGTTAAAAATATAATTTTTAACGTGAGAATGAATATAGTGAAAGTGAATAAAATAAAATATTCATTTACAAACCAGACGGTTTGTTTATGTACACCTATTTGAAGGACATTGATTGGGTCGATAAATTTTACACATCGCCCAACAGCACAAATAAAAAATGTGTTTGATTGTTTGAAACCCCACACGGGTGTTGGGATGAAATTTGAAGTTCACTCATCCTGATTGATTAAATATGTCGATCGATTGATTGACAGGCTGTTATAAGCGTTGAATATCTATATTTGATGCTTATACAGTGTAGTGCACTTTGGTTGATGGTTGATTATTTTCAATGCTATTATATACATGTGTTGTATGAAAATCCATATAATTAATTTTATATGGTAATTGATTGGGCCTCATTCCAGTTTTGAAAAAGAAATATTTGAAAAGAAATATTTGAAAAAGAAATATTTGAAATAGAATATTTGAAAATAAAGGAATATATGAAGCCGTGTTGATTAGATTGACGCCATTTTGACGTGAACGATATTTATATCGATTTTGAAAACGATTTCGAAATGAATTGAATTGAAAACGAATTCAAAGTGAATTGAATTGAAAACGAATTCAAAGTGAATTGAATTGAAAGTGATTTCAAAGTGAATTGAAGTGAAAACGAATTCAAAGTGAATTGAATTGAAAGTAATCTCGAAATCGAATATTTCGAAATGAATTGAATTGAAAACGATTTCGAAATGAATTGAATTGAAAACGATTTCGAAATGAATTGAATTGAAAACGATTTCGAAATGAACTGAATTGAAAACGATTTCGAAATGAATTGAATTGAAAACGATTTCGAAATGAATTGAATTGAAAACGATTTCGAAATGAATTGAATTGAAAACGATTTCGAAATGAATTGAATTGAAAACGATTTCGAAATGAATTGAATTGAAAACGATTTCGAAATGAATTGAATTGAAAACGAATTCAAATTGAATTGAAATTGAATTGAAAATGAATTCAAATTGAATTGAAATTTGAATTGAATAGAAATGAAATTTAAAACGAATTTATAAAGAAGAATTCAATTTTGATTTGAATTGAAAAGAAAGTTGAAATAGCTTTTGAAACGGTTTTAAAACTATTTATATAATTCGTTTTAAATAGAAATCGACGAAGTATATATTATATATATAATATAATGGCCTGAATAGAACGCGCCGCGCCGCGACAGTTCGTGAATTTCGACCATTTATTTCAAACGGACATTACGGGAGATCCGACCGTCGGATTCTCCTAAAACCGGAACCGTTGGGTTCGTATCGAAAAGAGCTTTCTAACGAATATTAGAAATTAGAAATCTAACGGTTGGATTTGGAGATACGTCCAAATCAAATTCGAAAAAGGTCGCTGTATGTGCAGTTCGATGGCCATTGATGGAAATCGACTGTACGGGCCTTGATAAAATTATTAAAAATAGTAATAATTTGTGTAAAATCATAAGAAATGATTTAGAAAGAATTGGGATGAAAAACTCCATATTTGAAAAGATAAAAATAGATTTTTATCGAAATGAACTAGTTTTGAACTAGAATTATAATTCTATTTATTTTTAAATAAATAAATTGAATTCGAAAAGGGTTTTAAAAATAACCAAAATTTCCAATGATTGCATTGGAGTGGATTTGAATCGAAATTGTCTTCGGAATATTTTGATGTTGTAATTCGTGATTATACAGGTGTTGTTATGGAAATTTGAAAGATATATATTTATATCGTTATTTCCAATACGACATTTGTTAGTCGTAGAATTCGATATTGAATATAAGCCGATATATTTTATATTCAGAGCCTTGTATTGAATATCGAATGTGATTTGGGTTTGTCGTGAATGGTGTCTTCACTAACACTGTTCTTGAACCCAGTTGAGGAAAGATTAAATCTTTTTATTTAGATTTAATGAAGTGTACCAATTAAATAATATTTAATTGGAATTGAATTGATATTGATTTTTGGGTTTATCGTGAACAGTGTTTTAAATAACACTCGTTCTTTAACCCGATAATTAATGAATGTGATTTTGGGTTTATCGTGAACCGTGTTTTTAAATGACACTGATTCTTTAACCCAGTCGAAGATTAAAACTAAGTGGAGTTTTAATGAATCTTTAATTAGATTTGAACGTGAAATGGTAATTGAATTTACCGATAACACTGTGGTGTTAGATATGAAGTATTACCAGTTTTACTTCATGGGATAAATAGGTTGGGATGGGAAAATTAAAATAAATGATTACTTCGGTAAGGTTCGCTAATCCCGACTAGTTTGAATTGAGATTCAAAAATGGAATAAAGAATAAATTCAAGAAATTTATCTTGGATAAAATTAATGGGAATTTTTCCCTATGAATGTGAAATTTAGAAACTAACTGTCGGTTAGCCAAGCAGAATGGTTTTCTGGATATTGATCTGATGTTGGTTTCGGCCTTCGGGGTTAATATTTGGGGAATTATTCTCTTGATTAATTTACGGTTAGTGACTAATGAATTGGAATGAGGCGTATGTTGTGTTTGTGTAACACTTATTTAAAATATACGCGAGTTATTCGGAAAGACCGGGTTTATCCCATTCTGAATAACTGATACGACGATAAGTCGAAGATGAAGACGATGGTCGAAGACCGGAAGTCTTCACGTCGTTTGGGTGATAACTGATGATCTTGATTGGGCTGTACACCCAAGAAGATGGAAACAGTTGGTGATCGTCCAGACGTACTTGGAGATCGATGGATATGCGGGGTACTAGGTGCCTCCGGTTTCGTTCGGCCCCAGAACGGACTTGTAAATGGACTGTGTGTCTGACATCGGATTTCATTCTGTGTGACTGATATCGGTTGCATAGGATGGTTTGCCTGTGTGGCATGCTAAGATGCAAATGATCGAGGCTTCTGTTGAAAAGCAAAGTCTTGTGGTGATGATCAAAGCACGGCCTTTGTGGCGTAGCTTTGTGTAATGTTTACCTCGCGTGTTTCACACCAGGTATGAACCAAAAACGGGAGACGGACCTCAGGGAGGGCATGCGTTTCCTTCTAGATAAAAAGTGGCGTCAGTGGTTTTACACGCCCTGACGAGTTTGACTTATGTGGTTGTTGCTGTTGCGAGGCGCCTCGGATTGATCGGTCGTTCTCGAACCGATGGAGCCATTCGTTGGCTCGTTTACGCCCCAAAGGGCGGGGGAACGCATGTTCAGGGTTTAAGTTTAATCCACATCGGTGGACCGGCCCTGTCGCTCCAAGGTCACTCGAGCTCTGACCTGAGACATGGGCTAGATTGTCTCGAATCGGTTGAGGACTATCTTTTGCCTCGGTTCATAGACGGAAATCCAATTTCCAAATACGTGACTTTGCGATTTTGATTGTATAACCTATATACGGCGACATAGTGGTATGGGGCATTCATGCCGCCTATGATTGATACTTATGATTTGAAGTGTTTTATACACTATGCACTTATAATAGTATCAAATGATTTGTTTTAAAACGTATCAAGCATTCTTTGGCTGTTATAAGGGAAAACCCTATCCTCGACTGCGTTGCATTGTGTGATGGGACCTGGGTCTTATAACAGCTTCATTCTTCTTTATTTAGCATTGCGCTGTTTGTTTTATGCACTGGTATTCTTGGGAGGAAACCCGTTCCGTGTTATACGGCGTGGTCCCTTGATTTACCTAACTTTGAAAATAAAAATTAATAACTGTTTTAGTTCTCACACCAGTCACATGACTGACCTGGAGTTTATTTTTTTAACCTAAACTCTGGGTGCCCTTATTTTCGACACGGGCAGCTAGTAGTTTTGGTTTTGCAGATTTATATTCACAGGATCCTGGTTTACAGCTGGAATGATATCCGGAAAGCTTTGTATCCGTATATCTCTTCTAGTTGTGTATTGTATTATTTTCCGCTGCTATGTATTTAAATGTAATTTAAATCTCTGATATTTCTGTGTAATATTCTTTTATACTCTGTATATTCTTGTAATCTGATGCATTGTTGTTATATACAATGAAATGTTCTTCTGTATGCGTTCTGTTGTGTCGTGTTCTCAAACGATAGGGCGTTTCGAACGGCCTGGGTCGGTTTAGCGACTGGTTCAGACCGAGCGAAATTCCTTGCCGTCACATTTGGTATCAGAGCTTTGGTTTACAGAGCTCGAGAACAAGACACATTAGAACCATACGAAAGAATTCATCAGATATTGGATTAGTAATATCCAATTAGAATGACTCGTTAGAGATAGGATCAGTAGTATCCTAGAACGAGTGTGAAGAGTATATTTTTGAAAATGAAAACAAATTTTGTTTTGAAAATTTAAATCAACTATTCGTATTTGATTATCTATTTATATTGATGTGGACAATCCAGTATATATAGATTTTGCGTATACGTCTGATCCGCGTGTATTCGAAATTTTAATATACTGGATAGATATAGAATTACACTCTAATCGCCCGGAGAGGATTTTGATGATGGAGCTCCATCATTAGAATTTATGTTCGAGTGACGAAAGTGGGCTTTCTATATATTTCCTATTGACTGGTGTGAGAACCAAAATTAGATAGGGCCTATTGTTGTGATTTGGCATCAAAAATCTGATTTTTGACTATGTATCATAATTATCAATTTGAAAAGCTAATCAACTAATTGATTGATGTTTGTGTTGTTTGTTTATTTGTTTGCTAATTTTGAACCATTTAGCCTATTTGAATCAAATATTGAATTGCATTGAAAATTGGTCGCATTTGCTTGCATATACATGTATATCATTGAACAGGTCATAGCAAGGAGGCTAGAGCCAGAGAATAAAATTTGTTTGCCCGACAAATAGGTACATGTTTACTACATAATTTCCTGTTTTGTTTGGGTGATGATGATTTTGTGAGCCTATTGGCTAGCCGCTTGGCTTTTTCTTTTTCTTTTTGAGATCTGAAGGACCGGGGAAGCTATTTGAAATTCCCCGATGCTCCCGGTGCAGGGGAGGTTATGGCGAAATTTTTCAAAAATTTAGGGTGTTAGCCAAATTTTTGAAATTTTGAAAATTCTCAGAAACTGAAAAGTTGGAGAATGGAAGCCAGATCGAACGTAGAGCTGAATAATCAAACCACTTTCGACTTTGTTCCTTTTCGGGGACGAAAAGTTTTAAGTGGGGGAGATTGTAACAACCCGGAAAATCTGGGCCAGTTTAAAATTTTTATTTTGGCAATTTTAGCGAATTTAGATTATTTAAAATGAATTATTCTAAATAATATCGACAAGAAATTTATTTTGAATATAATTCGAACGTATATATTTATACGCGTCGTCGTTAGAATATAAATATTTATATATAATTATAAATAGAATTGAAAATGGCGCGGTAGTTCGAAAATTCGATTTCTAATTTCAAATGAATATACAGAATTCAATATAAGTCAGAATTGAACGAAACAAGAAATATTTGAATCTGTATAACTATATCTTTGTAACGAAGTTAACAAACTGGGATTTCATCTTAGAAATGATAAGATATGTCCAGTTTAAAATTAGAAATAGTCGCTGTGGAATTTATATATATTTTTATATATATAAGGCCCTTAAAAATAGCAATTTTGCAAACGACCTCGGATTTCGACGAAACCAGTTTTGTTGGGTCCGTGATGTTAAGTTATTGCTAGATTCCAAATTTCATAATTTTTCGAATCGATATGTGAGTGTGGCAAAGGAAAACGCGTTTGACCAGTTTCAGTTGATTTTAATCGACTGGAAAATGGCCATTTTTCTAACGGTCTCAGAATTCGACGAAACTAGTTTTATTAGGACCGTATCGTCAATACGAAGCTAGAAAATATTTTTCGGGAATTTTTCTAGTTAGTATGTGACCCCGGTAAATCGAAATGTACGTTTAAAATTCAATATAGTGATTTAAATGAAAATTCAAAAGGAAACTGATTGTAACAATCGAATCAGCTTGCGATACATATCCCATTGTGTTCGGAATGGGGGTAAAACGCTATGGGCGACAGGCGGTGGGCCTCGTTTCGAGGTCGTATGTAAAAGTCAACCCTTTTGCAAATTTAAATAATAAAATAATAATAAAAAAAAAAACACTTCCCTCCCTCCTTATCTCCTGCTTGGCCCCCCCCCTCATTCGATTATAACCAGAGAAAAAAAAAAAAAAAAACAACAAAAAAACCCTAGCAATCGATTCGACGCCACCGCCCCCCCGACAGCCCACGACCGCCGAACCCCCCATCGCACGCCCTCCGATCTTCTCCCCCCCCCCTGAAGCGAAGCCGCCGCCCTCACCGTACCCCCCTCCCTCGTACTTCGAACCCCCCCTGAAGCGTCGCCTTGCCGCCGAGAGCCGCCGACGAAGGCGAGTCGCCCCCCCCCCCTTCGCTCCTTCAGCCGCAAGTTCCCCCCCTGTAAGTTTACAGATTTTTCTTTTTTTATTTATGTTTAAAACTGTTTTTTTTTATTATTATTTTAATACTGATTTTAGTTATGTTAAAATACTGATTTTAGTTATGTTAAAATACTGATTTTAGTTATGTTAAAATACTGATTTTAGTTATGTTAAAATACTGATTTTAGTTATGTTAAAATACTGATTTTTATTATGTTAAAATACTGATTTTTGTTATGTGAAAATACTGAAATTACATATTTAATTGTATATAAAGGATTAAATTGTTTAAAGTTTTGTTAGAAAATAAATATAAAAAGCATTGTGTTTAAAAATAAAATTTCGCTTTGTCTACAAATAAAACAGCTTTGTTTTTGAAAAATAAGATAGAATAGACTTTAAGAATAAAAAATGGAATTTTTATATATTGAACTTCGATAGAAAAATATGATTTTTATATATTGAACATCGAAGTAAAAATTCGATTTTTATATATTGAATAGCAAAGTAAAAATGTGATTTTTACGTATGTAGTGAAAGCAGCAACGAAGGTGACAGAAAGGCGAAACGACGAAGACTTCTGCAAAAGAAGAGCCGTGGAGCTAGGATAGCTATAGGTGAGAATTTCTCACCTTTCAATTTCTTTTCTAATTATATATATATACTAGGATGCAGACGGTGCTTAGTAGCACCCGACACAATCGTCCACAGACCATGGACTTGTTTGTTTGGTTGCATAGATTAGTTATATGATTTGATTTGAATTTGGTTGTTTGGTGATGTTGATTGATGTGTGAATGGCGTGGGCCTTCACTAGACCGGGGATAAGGCTAGGCCTTGTCCCGTTTCTAGTATCGTGCCGTTATGCCGCCGAAATTTTCTAAAATATGTTAGAAAAATAAAAATATCGTTTTATTTAAAGAATGAACTGAATAGAAATTCATATGTTGGAATAAAATGTTTTATCGTTAAAAATATAATTTTTAACGTGAGAATGAATATAGTGAAAGTGAATAAAATAAAATATTCATTTACAAACCAGACGGTTTGTTTATGTACACCTATTTGAAGGACATTGATTGGGTCGATAAATTTTACACATCGCCCAACAGCACAAATAAAATATGTGTTTGATTGTTTGAAACCCCACACGGGTGTTGGGATGAAATTTGAAGTTCACTCATCCTGATTGATTAAATATGTCGATCGATTGATTGACAGGCTGTTATAAGCGTTGAATATCTATATTTGATGCTTATACAGTGTAGTGCACTTTGGTTGATGGTTGATTATTTTCAATGCTATTATATACATGTGTTGTATGAAAATCCATATAATTAATTTTATATGGTAATTGATTGGGCCTCATTCCAGTTTTGAAAAAGAAATATTTGAAAAGAAATATTTGAAAAAGAAATATTTGAAATAGAATATTTGAAAATAAAGGAATATATGAAGCCGTGTTGATTAGATTGACGCCATTTTGACGTGAACGATATTTATATCGATTTTGAAAACGATTTCGAAATGAATTGAATTGAAAACAAATTCAAAGTGAATTGAATTGAAAACGAATTCAAAGTGAATTGAATTGAAAGTGATTTCAAAGTGAATTGAAGTGAAAATGAATTCAAAGTGAATTGAATTGAAAGTAATCTCGAAATCGAATATTTCGAAATGAATTGAATTGAAAACGATTTCGAAATGAATTGAATTGAAAACGATTTCGAAATGAATTGAATTGAAAACGATTTCGAAATGAACTGAATTGAAAACGATTTCGAAATGAATTGAATTGAAAACGATTTCGAAATGAATTGAATTGAAAACGATTTCGAAATGAATTGAATTGAAAACGATTTCGAAATGAATTGAATTGAAAACGATTTCGAAATGAATTGAATTGAAAACGATTTCGAAATGAATTGAATTGAAAACGATTTCGAAATGAATTGAATTGAAAACGAATTCAAATTGAATTGAAATTGAATTGAAAATGAATTCAAATTGAATTGAAATTTGAATTGAATAGAAATGAAATTTAAAACGAATTTATAAAGAAGAATTCAATTTTGATTTGAATTGAAAAGAAAGTTGAAATAGCTTTTGAAACGGTTTTAAAACTATTTATATAATTCGTTTTAAATAGAAATCGACGAAGTATATATTATATATATTATATATATAATATAATGGCCTGAATAGAACGCGCCGCGCCGCGGCAGTTCGTGAATTTCGACCATTTATTTCAAACGGACATTACGGGAGATCCGACCGTCGGATTCTCCTAAAACCG
The DNA here is from genome assembly GCA_030737875.1 of Allium sativum. NCBI lineage: Eukaryota > Viridiplantae > Streptophyta > Magnoliopsida > Asparagales > Amaryllidaceae > Allium > Allium sativum. Next base: position 459,454,744 of record CM060909.1, read on the forward strand.
GAACCGTTGGGTTCGTATCGAAAAGAGCTTTCTAACGAATATTAGAAATTAGAAATCTAACGGTTGGATTTGGAGATACGTCCAAATCAAATTCGAAAAAGGTCGCTGTAAGTGCAGTTCGATGGCCATTGATGGAAATCGACTGTACGGGCCTTGATAAAATTATTAAAAATAGTAATAATTTGTGTAAAATCATAAGAAATGATTTAGAAAGAATTGGGATGAAAAACTCCATATTTGAAAAGATAAAAATAGATTTTTATCGAAATGAACTAGTTTTGAACTAGAATTATAATTCTATTTATTTTTAAATAAATAAATTGAATTCGAAAAGGGTTTTAAAAATAACCAAAATTTCCAATGATTGCATTGGAGTGGATTTGAATCGAAATTGTCTTCGGAATATTTTGATGTTGTAATTCGTGATTATACAGGTGTTGTTATGGAAATTTGAAAGATATATATTTATATCGTTATTTCCAATACGACATTTGTTAGTCGTAGAATTCGATATTGAATATAAGCCGATATATTTTATATTCAGAGCCTTGTATTGAATATCGAATGTGATTTGGGTTTGTCGTGAATGGTGTCTTCACTAACACTGTTCTTGAACCCAGTTGAGGAAAGATTAAATCTTTTTATTTAGATTTAATGAAGTGTACCAATTAAATAATATTTAATTGGAATTGAATTGATATTGATTTTTGGGTTTATCGTGAACAGTGTTTTAAATAACACTCGTTCTTTAACCCGATAATTAATGAATGTGATTTTGGGTTTATCGTGAACCGTGTTTTTAAATGACACTGATTCTTTAACCCAGTCGAAGATTAAAACTAAGTGGAGTTTTAATGAATCTTTAATTAGATTTGAACGTGAAATGGTAATTGAATTTACCGATAACACTGTGGTGTTAGATATGAAGTATTACCAGTTTTACTTCATGGGATAAATAGGTTGGGATGGGAAAATTAAAATAAATGATTACTTCGGTAAGGTTCGCTAATCCCGACTAGTTTGAATTGAGATTCAAAAATGGAATAAAGAATAAATTCAAGAAATTTATCTTGGATAAAATTAATGGGAATTTTTCCCTATGAATGTGAAATTTAGAAACTAACTGTCGGTTAGCCAAGCAGAATGGTTTTCTGGATATTGATCTGATGTTGGTTTCGGCCTTCGGGGTTAATATTTGGGGAATTATTCTCTTGATTAATTTACGGTTAGTGACTAATGAATTGGAATGAGGCGTATGTTGTGTTTGTGTAACACTTATTTAAAATATACGCGAGTTATTCGGAAAGACCGGGTTTATCCCATTCTGAATAACTGATACGACGATAAGTCGAAGATGAAGACGATGGTCGAAGACCGGAAGTCTTCACGTCGTTTGGGTGATAACTGATGATCTTGATTGGGCTGTACACCCAAGAAGATGGAAACAGTTGGTGATCGTCCAGACGTACTTGGAGATCGATGGATATGCGGGGTACTAGGTGCCTCCGGTTTCGTTCGGCCCCAGAACGGACTTGTAAATGGACTGTGTGTCTGACATCGGATTTCATTCTGTGTGACTGATATCGGTTGCATAGGATGGTTTGCCTGTGTGGCATGCTAAGATGCAAATGATCGAGGCTTCTGTTGAAAAGCAAAGTCTTGTGGTGATGATCAAAGCACGGCCTTTGTGGCGTAGCTTTGTGTAATGTTTACCTCGCGTGTTTCACACCAGGTATGAACCAAAAACGGGAGACGGACCTCAGGGAGGGCATGCGTTTCCTTCTAGATAAAAAGTGGCGTCAGTGGTTTTACACGCCCTGACGAGTTTGACTTATGTGGTTGTTGCTGTTGCGAGGCGCCTCGGATTGATCGGTCGTTCTCGAACCGATGGAGCCATTCGTTGGCTCGTTTACGCCCCAAAGGGCGGGGGAACGCATGTTCAGGGTTTAAGTTTAATCCACATCGGTGGACCGGCCCTGTCGCTCCAAGGTCACTCGAGCTCTGACCTGAGACATGGGCTAGATTGTCTCGAATCGGTTGAGGACTATCTTTTGCCTCGGTTCATAGACGGAAATCCAATTTCCAAATACGTGACTTTGCGATTTTGATTGTATAACCTATATACGGCGACATAGTGGTATGGGGCATTCATGCCGCCTATGATTGATACTTATGATTTGAAGTGTTTTATACACTATGCACTTATAATAGTATCAAATGATTTGTTTTAAAACGTATCAAGCATTCTTTGGCTGTTATAAGGGAAAACCCTATCCTCGACTGCGTTGCATTGTGTGATGGGACCTGGGTCTTATAACAGCTTCATTCTTCTTTATTTAGCATTGCGCTGTTTGTTTTATGCACTGGTATTCTTGGGAGGAAACCCGTTCCGTGTTATACGGCGTGGTCCCTTGATTTACCTAACTTTGAAAATAAAAATTAATAACTGTTTTAGTTCTCACACCAGTCACATGACTGACCTGGAGTTTATTGTTTTAACCTAAACTCTGGGTGCCCTTATTTTTGACACGGGCAGCTAGTAGTTTTGGTTTTGCAGATTTATATTCACAGGATCCTGGTTTACAGCTGGAATGATATCCGGAAAGCTTTGTATCCGTATATCTCTTCTAGTTGTGTATTGTATTATTTTCCGCTGCTATGTATTTAAATGTAATTTAAATCTCTGATATTTCTGTGTAATATTCTTTTATACTCTGTATATTCTTGTAATCTGATGCATTGTTGTTATATACAATGAAATGTTCTTCTGTATGCGTTCTGTTGTGTCGTGTTCTCAAACGATAGGGCGTTTCGAACGGCCTGGGTCGGTTTAGCGACTGGTTCAGACCGAGCGAAATTCCTTGCCGTCACATTTCATTCGAATAAACTATATTCGATTAACTCATTTTCTTTAACTCTAATTGATTAAATTAACATCGATTAACTCCTTTTGATTTAAACTAACATCGATTAACTCCTTTCGGTTAAACTAACATCGATGAACTCCTTTCGATTAAACTAACATTGATTAACTCGATTTAACTAACATCGATTAACTCCTTTCGATTAAACTAACATCGATTAACTCCTTTTAACTCGATTTAACTGACATCGATTAACTCCTTTTAACTCGATTTAACTAACATCGATTAACTCCTTTTAACTTGATTTAACTAACATCAATTAACTCCTTTTAACTCGATTAAACTATTCATTTATAAAGATTTACTTTTAGTAATGGTTCTTCACTTTACAATGATTTCCTTCTTATAACAGTTTCCATTTTTATAATGCTTATTCATTTTCTAAATATCTCCTATTTATAAATATTCCAATTTATAAATATTTCTTATTTATAAATATTCCATTTATAAATATTTTATTTTCAAATATCACTTTGAAAATATTCCCTTATCAACATTTTGGTATGTTATGGGATTCAACATATCAAATCACGATGATCAGTATCGTCCAAACACATATAATCAACAACAGATTATATATCACAATATATGAAAAACAGTTAAATAAATGTTGGGGAATCCAGTTGGATTCCTCCAACCTGTTTCCCTGCATCACAGATGTTAAACAATATAGATAACATCACTTTCAATTCCATATGATATATTCTGTTAAACAGAATCAATATAGAAATTCAACTAACTGACTAGCAGTTCAATCAAACAGTCAACACACAGCCAATCCACCAATATTTAACAGTTATACAAATTCAACATGAAATTATAAACTGTTCAGAGTGAGTGAGATTTACTCACATTACGCGTTAACCGTTAAATAACAATTTGCGTTAGTTGATTCTGATCAGACAATTTATTTCACCATAAATTGTAACAAGCTCCGATCGACTTCCAGTCAGTTCCATGACGTAGTCACCATCCATACGATCCTAACACAACTTACGGTTCTCGATTCTGACCTCGTATGGATGAGATATCACATTTATAAGTTGGCGTATTATTTTAATTTAAATAAAACTTAAATATTAAAACTCAATGGGCTTAACTATATTTTCCGGCCCATGAACCAACGGTGTAAACCCGACCCGCCTTCTATTTCTTCCTCAAACACTCAAGACCCGTGGCTCCTCATTCACCAAAACACGATGGCCATTACTAAACTTCCAGCACTCCTTCCTCCTTCGAAAACCCACCATTATCCAAAGTAAATACTCCAAACCACTCCACTTCGTACCAGCTTTGACCTCATCCCCTAAATGTTCAACCCGAACTACCCCCTGAACTGCGACACAACTCGCCCCCTACAGGTAGCAACACCTACCTCCACCGATTCACCCCAAAGTTGAATACAAGGTGCTAAATCACTTCGCGATCCCAAAAACCAACTCAAAAACTCGGATAAATCCATCAATTTCGAGAATCGACTAACCCTACTCGCGTTGTGTAAAAACCAGCGAACTAACCCCTGCGTCGAACACTGCAAAACAGATGCCAGTGTGAAGAGAAACTCCTACTGATTCTCAATACATATGTCTTTCGATTTTAGGAGTTTTATTGAGTTATATTTTGATTTTCTTTGCTACCATTTTGCTGCATTTTTATTTGTGGCGGCGGATTTATTTTGGCTGAGGGAATTAGGTTTTAAGAATGGTTAGGGGGGTATTTATAAGGGAAAAAGTTTAGATATTTGTTTAGATATTTTATTTTAGATATTCGTTTTTATCTTCTAAAAATCCCTGTGATCACACATGATACCCAAAAATCATGAAAATTGACATGCGGTTACAGTTCGACATTACGGTCCCAACGAAATTGGTTTCGTCAAATTCCGACTTCGTATGCTCACACAACGTATTTTTAACTGTCGAAATACTGATTGTTTCTCACTCTAAAAATCCATACGACCACACAGTGACTCTAAAAATCACGAAACTGGAAATCTAAAAACTATTTGACATTGCGGATCCAATAAAATTAGTTTCTTGAATTCCGACTTCGTTTGCAAAAGCGGCTATTTTTAAAGCTTTGGATAACCCATTTAGATATATAAATATATTTAAATATAATTAAATTAAATATAAATAAATTTATATTATCATATATATTCTCAACAGAATATCATACAGCTCCACTGGGATTTATAACTCGATATTTCAAATCTGGGTCAACCCGATATTCGATTGATATTGAAATTCCTTTTTAAAATATAAATAATTCCTTTATAAATTATAAAGGAATTCCACAGCGACTTTTCTAAAATTTGATTTGGACATAAATCAAAATCTACACGACGAAATCCCGATTTTTCTCTTCTACTAGAAAGGTATACTTCACCAGCTCCTAACGTTTCTTGTTTCACAGAAATCCGGCTTAAAACGAATCCTGTACATTCAGTTGAAGTTCGAATCGCCAATTTACAAACTGCAGCGCCATTTCAAGCTCGATTTATAATTATAATATAATTCTACGTTCAAACTATCGTTTATATAATATATTCGTTATTCAAATTCAAATTCCAAGCTGAATTAAATATCGCAGATGATCCAGTTCACACCATATCGTCATTTCGGCCAATTCTGATTATTTCAGAATTAAATATATTATTTAATTTATTATTTTAATTAAATATTCATCATTATTTAATTCCATGACCATTAATTTCTCTAAACCACCATTTATATAATTAAATAAATTAATTATAACACCTCTGCCAATGCAGGTCATTACACGTTCCTATTTTGAAGATGACAAACACTATGAGTGGAGTTATAATACACTTTTTGTGTTAAATTATGATTTATCATTCAAACATTCCCTATGTAAACGCGAAATGAAATTATTGTGGAAATTGGATCTGTAATGTTTAATATTGTCATGTGTTCGCTTTTAATTATTATGCCTACGATTATGTCCTCTTTTATTCTCCCTCTTTTATCTTTTTATGACTAGGCTATCACGAGCCTAGCTTTATTATGAAATGAATACGACGGAATGATTATTGCGAACTAAAAGGGGAACGCTTGGTTTTGGGCTATGACATGAACTGGAGGGTGTGGTTATAAATTACAAAGGGGGTTGGGCGTAATATAACATTGACAAAACCTGAATGCGTAAACCAAATTTAGAATTATACGCATGAACATGATTTGGGGTTTGGCGTAGAATTGACATCATTGATTTAAGCATAAAATTGACTTATGGATTTGTTAATGGACACATGTCTCTAGAATAAAACCTGTATTATAACTTGAATTTGGATAAGAACACAAACTTGATATTAATTGACATCTGGAATTTGACATGAAGTTTACATCTAGAACTTGAACATGAAATTGACATGAATATGAATTATGAATTTAATGATAAACGTAACCTGTTACTGGGATTACAAACATGAATATAAATTGGGGGTTTTTAGGTAAAGCTTGGATTTGGGGAATTGACACTTGACATCTAGATTGAACTTGATACTCGAATTTTGGCACTATTGAAATGCATTGAACATGAATATGGTTGAGTAATTTATGTAATGTAAATAGGGACAAAATTATGAAACTTGAAATATGACATTTAGAATATGCTTATGAACTTGACATCTAAAGCGAACACGAACATGGCATAAATTGGTAGTTAACATTTATAAGAACATGCTTGTAAGTTGGGTAATTGGCATAACATGAACTTAATATTTCTGACATGATTATGAACTTGACATATGCCAATTAGAATAGACATGAACCAAACATGAAACGTGGCTAACTCGAGGTTAGGATGAGTTTGCGATGTAATCCTGCCCGGAACCGCCCGGCCTAACCAGTGGTTACAAACAATAGGTCCTAATGTGAGAAGTTAGTCATATCGCGCTTGAAACCCGAGGTTAGACTGAGTTGTGGTGTAATTCTACCCGGAACCGCCCGACATAACCAGTGACCATAACAACAGGTCTAATGTGAGAGGTTGTGGTGCATTAATAATTAATGGCACATGATTCGTAGTGTTAAGTCATGAATTCAAAGACAACACTTAACCAAATTTGTGAATGAACGTTATAAGGAGATGGGGTTAAGTCGGTATGAACATATGAACAAAACTTAACCAAAAACGGAAATAGGGAATGTTAACTACCTATTATAGATCGAAGTTGAAATAGTCGAAGGGTTAATTAGGGGGTAAACCTGTCCTAGGGACAGAGAAAGATTATGACTTAAGATGTAATGTAAGACCTGAAGGGTGGGATAACCTATAATATGGGGGTAAGCTAAGCAAGAACTGTGGGAAAACACCCATGCGCTATCACCGAATAAAAGAGAACTTAAGTTATGCTTGAATTCATGGGAAAACCTTAGTCAGCAAGTTGAATTATAAAGCGAGAATATGTGGTCTGATGTCTAAGGTAATGAGAATTGACTAAGTAAAACAACGAGAATGATAACTAAGTAACAAGCCTTAGTTAATAGGAACTAAGCAGTAAACCTTAGTTAAGAAAACGGCCGAGAACGGGAACTAAGTTGTAATCCTTAGTTAAGGGGACTAAGTGGTAAACCTTAGTTAACAAGATTAACGGGAAAGGAAACTAATTGGTAAACCTTAGTTAAGAACAACTAAGTAATAATTCTTAGTCAAGGAAACCGAGCCAGTCCATAAATAGATGAATAACGCGATACGGTAGATCATCGCTTAACAAAAACATGAGGAGGAGCGAACGTTTATCTGATTTCGAAAATGGCTTCAGCGGACTGGGTTACGAAACACGTAGCTTCGGGGAACGTGAGGGTACTCTTGGTATCCCTCTATGAGGTTGCAGATGATCCGCCTGGGCTCACAGAGGTTAAGGTCTGCGGCAGGAGAACCAAGAGTATGCCTTGGTTGCAATATAAGGCAACCTAATGACTAGGATGGACCAGCGTAAGGCGGCGATATCTTGTTTAGCCCTGTGATAGCACTCGTCGTCAACCTACCATCTTCAGTCAATCGTAGTACGTATACGGAAAGGCAGAGAACTCCCAACAGACCATATACTAGCTATCTAGTCATGGGTGAGGCTGGCCAATAGGAAAGTGAGGCACAGGTGGCAGGAGTACAGTTCTCGTGCTTGATTTTCTTGGATTGCCTTTCATTAGTTGAGGGAGGGGTCACATGGGACCATAACCACTGGTAGAAAAATAGACCTTAGCATATGCATCGGCAGATAACTTAAAGCTCCCGACCGAGTTCCGTATTTCTTGATTTAGCCCTGTCATGGGACTCGGGCCGCACATATAGTGTATATGTGCACCTAGACATCGGAAACGATTCGCGATACATACGTGGGAAAAGGGCGCTGTTCGACAGGTAGCATAATCCCTAGTAGTCCTAGGTGGCGTAAACCCTAATCGAATCTAGAAAACGTTCAATAGGTAGCATAATCCCTAATGGTCCTAGGTGGCATAAATCCTAGTTGAACACTTGATAGTTCATGATAAGGAAACCTATCCAGATCAAGGGTGGCAGTCCAAACGATTTCAAGAATGGTGGCACTACGTTGAAGTAGTATAGAATTACGTGATAAAGCCAGTACGATATACGGCAAGGGACTGTACGTATACATGGAAAGGATTATACGAGTTGGGAAAAATTACATATACGATGTATTAGGTTAAGTCTACTAGTAAGTGGACGAGAATGACATGGGTTTGGCCTTGGGTGCTAATATTGTGAATAACCTAATAAACAAGAAGTTATAACTGAACGGTATATGTAGGGTTACACAAGATGTTTATTATAGTCCAGTCACACAGAACTTATGTTCTGACCCCTTCCTCACAACATGTGCAGGTTAGGTTCATGACAGGGATAGTATTGCTTGACTACTGGCTTGGCAGTATTATTATTAAGGTAATGCTATTTTGAATAAATTATATTTTATTCCTTCCGCTGTGAGCTGCTTTTCGAACTCTGACATGTTTCTTTCTCTCTGTCTTTTCTGCAGCATACCAGAGCACCCAACTCGGGGTCCGATGGATTGGATTTTGAAAAATTCGGTCTGTCGAAACCCGGGTTGTTACATCTAGTATCAGAGATTCGGTTTAGTGGCCTTAGGGCGATAATGAGTGAACGTATTTGTATTTTCTAAAATATAAATATATTATATATATAAACCTAAATCCATATAGTAGCCAACTAGACATGTAAAGAGTTGGGATATTGGTTTGTACACTAAAGGCATGGACATAGAAATTTTGGAAACCATTAGGTGGTTGGGAAAGTGTACAATATGACTTGGAGCTAGAAGGTATCCCATGGAATGGAAACTGAAATATTAGTATCTCAGAGTAGTGGGTCTAGAAGTAAAACCTTAGAAATTAGAAAAAAAGGTTAAAGTGTGAAAATGGATTAGGAATATATATAGTCGAGAAAATTGAATTTGTGAAAGTACCTAGGAAAGCCTAGTTGAGTGGAAAACCCGCTTTGAGTTTGACCCAATAATAAACTTTTAAGAACTTGAATTTGTTAAAGAGTTTGTGGTATTTTATGAGTTTTGATCTTAAAAGTATCTTGATGTTTGAAAAGTGCATATTGGCTTTTAAAATAAAGTGGGGTGTATTATGTAAAACAACGATTTCTTGTTTTGAAAGAATTCTCTCATGAAAAGGAGCATATATATATAGCTCACTAGTTCTCATATATGAAAATCTTGAAAGGAAAATGTTGTATTTTGTAAAAGGAGTTTTTGATATCTCTATTCTATTAAATTTTGATTATTATTAAAATTTTGGGTAAACAAATTTCCCGTAGAATGCATAAGCATTGAGACCTAGAATTGTTGCTTGAGAAAAAGAAAAGGATAGGCTAGTAATACACAACATGGACTAGTAGTGACTACTAGGTGATGAAGGGCAAGCAATTATATAAACCCTATTAGGTGGACTCGCGATTGTCAGAGGTAATAAAGTCTTAAGATCCTTGGCCCATAGTTGTAGCTGTGTAGGATACTGTTTGACTAGAAAACGGAAAAGCTTATTTGAAAAGATAAATAAATAATATAAACATGAGAAACTGGACTAAGCCAAATAAGCTAAAGAATAGCCTAACTAACAAGAAAATAATAAATTTAGTAAAGCAACAAAACAAGATGGGGGAAAGAAAATGAAAATCTCAAGAAAAAGATGAATAAATATGAAATTATTTCAAGATAAAGTCGAAAATACGAGAAAGAAATTTTCTTATGTGGTTGTGCTTGGATAAGAAAATAGGAAATCTTAATAGAATAGTTATATAAAAATCCAAGTACAATTAGAAAAGAAAAACGGAGGATGTGATTTTTTTCATTTTTCGTAACATAAGAAATCGAATTTGGAAAATTAGTTTTTTCTAAATCTCGAATTAAAAGATGGTTGGTAGGGTTTTGGATGCGATAATTGGATGAACTATGCTCTTATTCTATAAGAGTATGGGAAAATTTGAATGGAAAATGTTTTGACTTTTCAAAAATATTGCATCCATATAGAACTGCAAGTATATTTAGGATGTGAGCATCATGTTTTGAAAAGTTTTTTTAAGTTTGCATACATATAGGTGGATCCAAATTAGGCATGCATGCTTTACTATAATGTACTTCACTTTGCACATGAGCACAATGTTGCAACAATTGGATGAACACTAATTGGATGTTGCGAGGGATTATCTATTTTACTCTTATCGAATTTCAGGGATGAAATTCTTTAAGGGTGGGAGAATGTAACAACCCGCATTATTAATATAATTAAAAATGAAAAAAAATATACGAAAATATGCTTATATAGGTAAATAAAGGTGATATATAATGAGAATTAATTAATACATGGAAGGGAAGAAAAAATTAATTCGATAATACTGTGTGTAACGGAGAAGATAGTAAAATAAGGATATTTAATTTAAATATCAGGAATTAAGTAAAATGGACATCACCATTGCGTTCCTCTCGAAATTTTACATGAAATAGAGTCCGAGTTTTCGAAAATCGGAGTCCGTATGAAGGAGTTATGACCTCCCGAAGTTTCAGCGAAAAATCAGAAAACAGCCCAGCCCAGAACAGAAAAAAAAATTGAACAGGTCGACCCCCAGGTCGACCATAGGGTCGACCATAGTGCCGACCCCCCTTGGGGAGGTCGACCTGTAGCGACCTGGAGCGGGAATTTTGGTCCAGAAGCAGGAAATTCGCCCCAGAAGCTGTCCAGGTTCATTTTTGAGCACCTGGATGAGTTTTTGGGCCTGGTACGTTGGTCTAACACCTATATAAACATCCTAGGCTCATTGTAAACTCCACAACAATTCATGGCAAGGCCATGGCTCTCTTCTAACTTGATTTCTTCTTCCTCCTCAAGCTATTGATCTAAATAAATCTTAGATCTATTCTTCTCTCTTTTCTCTACAACATTTATTCTTAAAATTAAAAAGAATGAGATCTAGAATTACAACAACCATGAATAAAAAGAAAAGAGGCTTAGATCTAAATCACTGCGCAAAGAGAAGAAATTCATATCTGCAACCTACGCCACATATGAAATCAAAGATAAATTGAATTGGACATGAAATCAATCAAAGATGAATCAAAAGCAACAAAAATGGGGAATCATTTCGGAGATTAATCTCGTTCCTATTTTGAAGATGACAAACACTGTGAGTGGAGTTATAATACACTTTTTGTGTAAAATTATGATTTATCGTTCAAACATTCCCTATGTAAACGCAAAATGAAATTATTGTGGAAATTGGATCTGTAATGTTTAATATTGTCATGTGTTTCGCTTTTAATTATTATGCCTATGATTATGTCCTCTTTTATTCTCCCTCTTTTATCTTTTTATGACTAGGCTATCACGAGCCTAGCTTTATTATGAAATGAATACGACGGAATGATTATTCCAAACTAAAAAGGGGAACGCTTGGTTTTGGGCTATGACATGAACTGGAGGGTGTGGTTATAAATTACAAAGGGGGTTGGGCGTAATATAACATTGACAAAACCTGAATGCGTAAACCAAATTTAGAATTATACGCATGAACATGATTTGGGGTTTGGCGTAGAATTGAAATCATTGATTTAAGCATAAAATTGACTTATTGATTTGTTAATGGGCACATGTCTCTAGAATAAAACCTGTATTATAACTTGAATTTGGATAAGAACACAAACTTGATATGAATTGACATCTGGAATTTGACATGAAGTTTACATCTAGAACTTGAACATGAAATTGACATGAATATGAATTATGAATTTAATGATAGACGTAACCTGTTAATGGGATTACAAGCATGAATATAAATTGGGGGTTTTAGGTAAAGCTTGGATTTGGGGAATTGACACTTGACATCTAGATTGAACTTGATACTCGAATTTTGGCCCTATTGAAATGCATTGAACATGAATATGGTTGAGTAATTTATGTAATGTAAATAGGGACAAAATTATGAAACTTGAAATATGACATTTAGAATATGCTTATGAACTTGACATCTAAAGCGAACACGAACCTGGCATAAATTGGTAGTTGACATTTATAAGAACATGCTTGTAAGTTGGGTAATTGGCATAACATGAACTTAATATTTCTGACATGATTATGAACTTGACATATGCCAATTATAATAGACATGAAACAAACATGAAACGTGGCTAACTCGAGGTTAGGATGAGTTTGCGATGTAATTCTGCCCGGAACCGCCCGGCCTAACCAGTGGTTGCAAATAATAGGTCCTAATGTGAGAAGTTAGTCATATCGCGCTTGAAACCCGAGGTTAGACTGAGTTGTGGTGTAATTTTGCCCGGAACTTCCCGGCAAAACCAGTGACCACAACAACAGTTCTAATGTGAGAGGTTGTGGTGCATTAATAATTAAAGGCACATGATTTGTAGGGTTAAGTCATGAATTCAAAGACAACACTTAACCAAATTTGTGAATGAACGTTATAAGGAGATGGGGTTAAGTCGACACGAACATATGAACAAAACTTAACCAAAAACGGAAATAGGGAATGTTAACTACCTATTATAAATCGAAGTTGAAATAGTTGAAGGGTTAATTATGGGCTAAACCTGTCCTAGGGATAGAGAAAGATTATGACTTAGATGTAATGTAAGACCTGAAGGGTGGGATAACCTATAATATGGGGTAAGCTAAGCAAGAACTTTGGGAAAACACCCATGCGCTATCACCGAATAAAAGAGAACTTAAGTTATGCTTGAATTCATGGGAAAACCTTAGTCAACAAGTTGAATTATAAAGCGAGAATATGTGGTCTGATGTCTAAGGTAAAGAGAATTGACTAAGTAAAACAACGAGAATGATAACTAAGTAACAAGCCTTAGTTAATAGGAACTAAGCAGTAAACCTTAGTTAAGAAAATGGTCGAGAATGGGAACTAAGTTGTAATCCTTAGTTAAGGGGACTAAGTGGTAAAGCTAGTTAACAAGATTAACGGGAAAGGAAACTGAGTGGTAAACCTTAGTTAAGAACAACTAAGTAATAATTCTTAGTCAAGGAAACTGAGACAGTCCATAAATAGATGAATAACCCGATACGGTAGATCATCGCTTAACAAACACATAAGGAGGAGCGAGTGTTTATCTGATTTCGAAAAAGGCTCCAGCGGACTGGGTTACGAAGCACGTAGCTTCGGGGAACGTGAGTGTACTCTTGGTATCCCTCTGTGAGGTTGCAGATGATCCGCCTGGGCTCACAGAGGTTAAGGTCTGCAGTAGGAGAACCAAGAGTATGCCTTGGTAGCTATATAAGGCAACCTAAAGACTAGGATAGACCAGCGTGAGGCGGCGATATCTTGTTTGGCCCTGTGATAGTACTCGTCGTCTACCTACCATCTTCAGTCAATCGTAGTACGTATACGGAAAGGCAGAGAACTCTCAACAGACCATATACTTGCTATCTAGTTACGGGTGAGGCTGACCAATAGGAAAGTGGGGCATAGGTGGCAGGAGTACAGTTCTCGTGCTTGATTTTCTTGGATTGCCTTTCATTAGTTGAGGGAGGGGTCATGTGGGACCATAACCACTGGTAGAAAAACAGACCTTAGCATCTGCATCGGCAGATAACTTAAAGCTCCCGACCGAGTTCCGTATTTCTTGATTTAGCCCTGTCATGGGACTCGGGCCGCACATATAGTGTACATGTGCACCTAGACATTGGAAGCGATTCGCGATACATACGTGGGAAAAAGGCGTTGTTCGACAGGTAGCATAATCCCTAGTAGTCCTAGGTGGCATAAACCCTAATCGAATCTAGAAAACGTTCAATAGGTAGCATAATCCCTAGTGGTCCTAGGTGGCATAAATCCTAGTTGAACACTCGATAGTTCATGATAAGGAAATCTATCCAGATCAAGGGTGGCAGTCCAAACGATTTCAAGAATGGTGGCTCTACGTTGAAGTAGTATAGAATTACGTGATAAAGCCAGTACGATATACGGCAAGGGACTGTACGTATACGTGGAAAGGATTATACGAGTTGGGGAAAAATTACATATACGATGTATTAGGTTAAGTCTACTAGTAAGTAGACGAGAATGACATGGGTTTGGCCTTGGCTGCTAATATTGTGAATAAACTAATAAACAAGAAATTATAAGTGAACGGTATATGTAGGGTTACACAAGAGTTTATTATAGTCCAGTCACACAGAACTTATGTTTTGACCCCCTCCTCACAACATGCGCAGGTTAGGTTCATGACAGAGATAGTATTGCTTGACTACTGGCTTGGCAGTATTATTATTAAGGTAATGCTATTTTGAATAAATTATATTTTATTCCTTCCGCGGTGAGCTGCTTTTCGAACTCTGACATGTTTCTTTCTGTAACGGCTGGAAATTTTCGACTCCTCGAGGGTTGAATACTCCGAGACGTTAGTGAAAGAAAGTAGAGGGTGAGGAAGAAAAGATAGAACTAATAGAATAGAAGAAGAAGAAGAACTTGCATCATCAGAGTAAACACGAATCTCACAGCGGAACGAATAAAATATAACATAACTTTGAAATACAAATCAGTACTCGTATATACATACCATTTCAAAGTACAACACTTAACAACACAGCGGAATAATAATAGCTATAATCCTGAAGTCTCCTGCTCCAAGCTCTCCAAGTGTATCTGTAAAATCCCAACTACTTGACTGCCCGTACAAATTTAGGCACCCAAGAGTTTAGGGAAAACAAACAAAATAAACTCCGGGTCAGTCATGGGACTGGTGTGAATAAAACTCCAACACTTGGTTAAATAAAGGATATCTTTCTGATATTATAATAATGTCTAAATACAAATAGATATCAATCTAGCAGAACGCTTGCATCTCACATTCCACATACGTAGTATACAAATAAAACCGTGAGCGCTTATTGGAGATTGGATTCCTACAGACAAGGTATGGGAGCACCTTCCGATCAGTGTACTCTAGAGGAGATACACTAGGGTTCAACAAGAACGTCTTGCAACCCGGCCACACATGACCGTCCACTCATTTAGCTTGAGTGTAACGAATATATTATCACCGATGGTTGGGATCAGCAACCATCCTTCCCGATAAGGGACAACATTGAAATAGATTATAAAGAAGTACAATTGAATATTCTCTAGATGGTGATAATACACCCTGCTTGGGTATGGCCCAACTAGCCATGCTGCCTAGCCCAACTTCTGTTATTTCCCGGTGGTGAGGTTTGAGGTCACGTTTATCACTTTGACAGATTATTGCTTCAATTACTTTGAATGCCACATCGTCATACCCACCAAATCATTATCGATTTCTCAAGGCATCACGGGTATAAAAGCTAAGAGAAACGAATTTCTCCGCCACCCAATGTAATACGTTTGAAGAGATCAACATATATGATTCATTAAGAATACTTTGTCAGACACTCGTCCATATACGTTGTCCTGGGACTGAACAAACCGAAGGCACTATTCAGTGAATCCATCCTACCTAGGCTTTTCACAATAGCCCTTGCACTTCACTCCGTCTTCAATTATCTTCAGCGTACTTGATTCACAACGCTTATGCTAATACGGAGTGGTTCTTCGGATAATAATCCAACCGGTCTCTCCATATTTACAACGTAAATATGGTCAAAACTTTGATAGTCTGTGATTCAACTATCAAATGAAAACATGTCGGTGTACAAACAACGATCTTATTTCCAAATGGAAATTCGATCGATCAATCATCATATGTTCATATTTCCTTATTTCATATATTTAGAAAATATCTGTTATTAATCATTGGAAAACATTTCCTTAGCTTATTTTCACATCACTATTATTTCGCAACTATCAGTCCCTAACTGTAACTAGTATGAGAACAATTCTCTAAGTATCAATTGGGAAGGTCGAAACCAACATCAGATCGTCACTTAGAAAACCGTTCAACTTACCCTCTCCAGTCAGTTTCTGAATTTGCTTAACTCTATTTCTTAAATTCTTATCATGAAAACATTTCATTTTCTATGTTTAGAAAACATATCTGACTATATTTGGAAAACGTTTCCAAAACTCATTTACGGATTTCCAATGAACGTTGTATAAAACATCGTTTCGCTTAATCCATTTATCGCTTATTCCTTAACTTTATTCCTAATCAACCTTTTAGATCGAACCACAACTATTCCTTTGTCAATTCTGAAGTCAATCAAGTTGGGGTATAATTACCTCGCAGACCTTAATTGAACAACGTCCTTTACTGTGAAATAGATGAAGCTCATCACTCACTTTTTACAATCATCTGTTTACGCAAATTCTCGGATTCAGGTTACGAATCCACTTATTATATGACAACGTTTGATTATAACTATAACGTTATAATTCCTACCCTTAAAATATCTAACCTAAATTATAAATTTATTTCCTAACTCGAATAATTTAACAGACACCTAATTTCTAAATCAATAACTAAATCTTGATTTAAACCCTGGAAAGTAAATAGTACTTTCCCGAATTCGCTATAATCGAATTCGACGTATAACTCTCTTTCGAGTAATCTCTATTCGATTAACTCTCCCTTTTTAATAACTTATATTCGATAAACTCTATTTCGATTAACTCCTATCGAATAACTAATATTCGAATAACTCTTCTTGGTTGGCTCTATTTCATTAACTCTTATCGAATAACAAATATTCGATTTTCTTAAATGTGTCAATTCTTATCGAATAACTAACATCCGATTTAACTTAAATGGATTTACTCTTATCGAATAACTTATTCGATTAACTCAACTTGATTTTCTTAACTCGATTATCTCAACTCGATTTCTTAACTCGATTACTTAACTCGATAAATCTTAACTCGATTACTTAACTCGATAACTTAACTTAACCCAAATCGATTAACTCAATTCTTATCGATTAACTTAATTTGATTTACTCCTTAGGATAACTCATTCGAATAACTTAATTGATTAACTCCTTCGAATAACTAATTCGAATAACTTACCTTCGGATAAATAATATTCGATTTACTCTAACTCGATTAACTTAATTCTAATCGATTTACTCCATTTCGATCCAACTTAATTCAAATCGATTAACTTAACTCAAATTGATTAACTCCTTTTGAATAACTAAATTCGATTAACTCAAATTGAATAACTAATATTCAATTAACTCTTACGTGTTTAACTCTATTCGAATAACTAATTCGAATAACTTAATTGATAAATTATATTCACTTCTATCCTATCGAATAAACTATATTCGATATCTCCTCCAACACTATTCGAATGAACTATATTCGATTAACTTCTCTAACTCTATTCGAATAAATTATATTCGATTAACTCTTTTAACTTTACTCGAATAACTATATTCGATTAACACTTTCTTTCGAATAACTATATTCGATTAACTCTTCGACTAACTCCTTTGGATTAACTAACTTCGAATAACTCCTTTGGATTACTAACTTCGAATAACTCCTTTGGATTAACTAACTTCGAATAACTCCTTTGGATTACTAACTTCGAATAACTCCTTTGGATTAACTAACTTCGAATAACTCCTTTGGATTAACTAACTTCGAATAAATAATATTCGGTTACTCTTCTCAAATGAATAACATTTGATTTCTCCACTCGAATAAACTATATTCGATTACTCTTCCCTCGAATACACTATATTCGATAACTCTACTTCGAATAAGTGATATTCGACAACTCTACTCGATTAACTCCACTTGGATAACTCTAACTGGTCAACTCTAACTGGTCAACTCTAACTGAGTAACTCTAACTGATCAACTCTAACTGGTCAACTTTAACTGGTCAACTTTAACTGGTCAACTCTAACTGTTTATCTTTAACTGGTAAACTTTAACTGGTTAACTCAAATGGTTTAACCTAACTGGTTAACTCAAATGGTTTAACCTAACTTGATTTACTTGTCTCGATTAACTGAACTAATCCACTTAGTTTAACTTAGTTAATTCACTTTGATTAACTCTAACCGATTTACTTAGTTTAACTCAGCTAATTCACTTTGATTAACCCAACTAATTTACTTCGATTAACCAATTAGTTTAACTTGACTAATTCACTTAGTTTGACGCAACTAATTCACTTTGATTTACAAATTAGTTTAACTTAACTAAGTCAGTTAGTTTGACGCAACTAATTCACTTTGATTTACCAATTAGTTTAACTTAACTAATTCACTTCGATTAACCGCTTAGTTTATCTTAAATAATTTACTTTGGTTAACTTAACCAATTACTTTGATTAACTCGACTAACTTGCTTTGGTTAATCTAACAAATTACTTTGTTTAACTCGACTAACTTGCTTTGGTTAACCTAACCAATTACTTTGTTTAATCCTTTTATCACACTCTGGTTATAATTCCTACTTCTACAATATCTCCTTAAAATCCATATCGTGTTATACTTGTGTGCGAAGCACGTGTTTAAATCTATCCTTGTATAATTCTATTTATTTTCCGAACAAGTGTTCCTTTATTTATTCCCTAAATAAATATTCCTTTATTCCATTTATTTATAATCTAAATAAATGTTCCTTTATTTATTTCCTAAATAAATATTCCTTTATTCCATTTATTTATAATCTAAATAAATGTTCCTTTATTCCATTTATTTTCTAAATAAATGTTTCCTTTTTCATTTATTTATTTCCTAATTAAATAAATGTTTTCCTTTTATAAAATCCTATCGATTTTATAAATAAGATTCATTTTCAATATAAACATTGAAAATCCCCTTATCAACATTTCGGTATGTTATGGTATTCAATCATATCAAATCACGATGTTCAATATCGTCCAAGCACATATAATTTCCCACAGATTTTATAACATATCATATAACAATATATGAAAAACAATAAAATAACTGTTGAGGAATCCATTCGGATTCCTCCAACCTGTTTCCCTGCATCACAGATGTTAGACAATATAGATAACATCACTTTCAGTTCCATATGATATATTATGTTAAACAGAATCAATATAGAAATTTAACTAACTGACTAGCAGTTCAATCAAACAATCAACACACAGTCAAACAGACAATTTTAACAGTTCTAGCAATACAACATGAAATTATAAACTGTTCAGAGTTAGTGAGTTTTACTCACATTGGCGCGTTAACCGTCAAATAACGGTTTGCGTTATTTGATTGCGACGGACAATTTATTTCGCCATAAATTGTAACGAGCTCGGATGGACTTCCAGTCAGTCCCATCGTGTAGTGTCCGTCCATACAATCCCAACGCAACTTACGGTTCGTCCATCTGATATCGTATGAAATAGATATACAGTTTTAAAGTACAATACATTTTTAATTTAAATTAAAACTTAATAATATTAATTAGATTGGGCCTCACATTCCTTATTTCTCGGCCCACCTTCCTCCTATAGCCCGTAACCCTTTTGAACCCGTCTTCCTCAATGACACTATTGGCTCCAGGTACTCAAAAGAAAACCACGGCCATTACCCCCTCTTTACCCTGTACCGCAACCTTCATCTCACCATAAATCCGAAAACGAACACCACCATTAAGCTTCTCTCGACACTCTCTTCACCTCAGACCCTACACTCTTGAACTCGCACCCCCATTTCAAAACCTGTCTGCTACTGGAAAACGCACCACCACAGTTTACACCACCAACTTTGAACCTCCATCGCGCCTTCACCTTTCCACTAACACCCGAACTGAAATCACCATTCATCTCCTTGCTTCGAGATTGTCAACCCTGATGCCATCATTCCTTGCTCGAGTTCATCCCTGACATCGCGATAGCCGGCTTCTCGTTCGTCTACAGTACGAGCTCGACACCCAAAAGGCACCGCATACACCAATACTTTGACCGACCATGCTGTTTCACTCCCTTAACTCAAATCTAACATCGAAAACAAGTAACGATGCCTAAATCATCCACCATATCCAACCCTAACACTGCTGTTGTTTTGTTTCCAGCGAATGGAGCTCGTCTAACCCATTAAAACTACTCACGATTGAAAAATCCAACTCATACGATTCCATATACATGAGTATACGATTTTATTTTACTTCTTTTGATTTTTAAAACTTGGATCATTTACGTTTTCTTCCTGGAGAAATAAAAAGGAAAGTGACGGCTTAGAAAAATTGCTCTCGTGTTTATATATGAGGGTTGTTGTGTTGTGTGGTTGAGAAGGATGATTGGAGGCTTCGCTTTGACCACAAATCAGATTAGGATATTTTTATTTATTTATTTTATATTAATTTTTGCACTCAAAAAATCCGTGTGATCACACACGATACCCAAAAATCACGAAACTGGACATGCACCTTCAGTTCGACATTACGGTCCCAACGAAACTGGTTTCGTCGAATTCCGACTCCGTATGCTCACACAGCGTATTTTTAACTGTCAAAATACTGACTGTTTCACACTCTAAAAATCCGTACTGCCCCACAGTGACTCTAAAAATCACGAAACTGGAAATCTAACAACTATTTGATATTGTGGATCCAACAAAACTGGTTTCGTCGAATTCCGACTTCGTATGCAAAAGTGGCTATTTTTAACGCTCTAAATAGCCTATTTAAATATATAAATATATTTAAATATAATAATTAAATTAAATATAAATAAATTTATATTATCGTATATATTCACATATGATATCGTACAGCTCCAGAATATCATATCAGAATATACAGTTTGATATTTCAGATTCCAGATTATCCCGGTATTCAGTTTATACTGAAAATCTCTTTTATAACGTATATAAAGCGTCGCAAATTATAAAGGAATTCTACAGCGACTTTTCTGAAATTTGATTTGGACGTACATCAAAATCTACACGACGAAATCCCGATTTTTCTCTTCCACTAGAAAGATATACTCCACCAGCTCCACACGTTTCTTGTTTCACAGAAATCCGGCTTAAAATGAATCATGTACATTCTGTTGAAGTTCAACTCGCCAAATAACGAACTGCCGCGTCGTTACGGGCTCGATTAAAATTATTATTATAATTTATACGTTCAACTATCGTTTATTTAATATATTCGTTATTTAAATAATTAAATAACTTAATTATTATACCTTACAAAACGCGCCATTACACTTTCTCTCTGTCTTTTCTGCAGGATACCCGAGCACCCAACTCGGGGTCCGATGGATTGGATTTTGAAAAATTCGGTCTGTCGAAACCCGGGTTGTTACAGATTCCCTCCTCTTGGGTGTATAGCCCAATCAAGATCATCAGTAATTATCCAAACAATGTGAAGACCTCTGGTCTTCGACCACCGTCTTCATCCTCGACACATCATCGAATCTGTTATTCAGAATGGGATAAACCCGGTCTTGCTGAATAACTCGCGTATAAAATCAACAAGTGTTACACAAACACAAAATACGCCTTATTCCAATTTAGAATATTCTTTTATTAAAATATTCTTATACTTTGGGAAATGTTCCCATTAATTTTATCAAAGATAAATTCTTTAAATTTATTCTTTAATCTTCTTTTGAAAATCAATTCAAACCAAATTATGGTTTATCCAAACTAGTCGGGATTAGCGAACCTTACCGAAGTAATCACTTGTTAAATTTCCCAACCCCAACCTATCCATGAAGTAAAACTGGTCATACTTCATATCTAACACCACAGTGTTATCGGTAAATTCAATTACCATTTAACGTTCAAATCTAATTAAAGATTTAACTATCGCCTAAAGCAAAACTGGTGATACTCCATTCTCGATCATTTCAATCTAATTAAAGATTCACTATAACTCCACTTGGTTTTAGTCTTACCAAAAATCAATATTAATGATTGTTTAACTTGGGAAATTATATCCTGTCTTTAACTGGGTTAAATAACCAATGTCATTTAAAACACAGTTCACGATAAACCCAAAATCACATTCTATTCCATCAGCCTTTAACCGTTAATTAGCAAGTGAACAATTCCCTAAGTAATAACCCCGAAGGCCGAAACCAACATCAGATCAATACCCAGGAAACCATTCAACTTAACTAGGTTAGTTTCTGATATTCTTAACTCCGTTGGATCTAAGAACAGTATTATTAAAGATACCGTTCACGACAACCCAAAATCACATTCCATTTACAATGGAATCTTCATGGAAAACAAATCGATTTATATATAATCGGTATAAACTTCCATATCCATAAATGAAATAACGGCAAAGCCTTTTAAATTCCAGATATATTAGTTGTCTTCCCTCATAGAAACTCACTTCGATTATTACCAAATCGAATTCCATTCCATTCCAATTTATTTTATTAAATTGGAAAACTTTACTTTGGAAAATCTCCTTTAAATCTTAACAAAATATTTATATATTCCAAATCACATTCACTGTAAATCGGGTTAAAGAACGAATGTCGTTAAAACACAGTTCACGATAAACCCAATTCACATTCCATTAATTATCGGGTTAAAGATCAAGTGTTATTTAAAACACCGTTCACAATAAACCCAAAAATCAATTCAAATTCAATTCCAATTAAATACCATTTAATCGGTATACTTCATTAAATCAAAATAAAAAGAATTAATCTTTCTCTCAACTGGGTTTAAGAACAGTGTTAATGAAGGCACCATTCACGACAAACACAAATCCCATTTGATATTAAATACAAGGCTCTGAATAGAAAATATATCGGCTTATATTCAATATCAAATTCTATGACCAACAAGTATCGTATTGGAAATAATGATATAAATATATCTTTAAAATTTCCATAACAATATCTGTATAATCACGAAATCCAACATCGAAATATTCCAATGACAATTTCGATTCAAATCCATTTCCACTTTATATGTTGGAAATTCTGGTTATTTTTAAAACCCTTTCAAATCCAACTTATTTATTTCAAAAATAAATGGATTATAATTCTAGTTCAAAACTAGTTCATTTCGATAAAAATATATTTTTATCTTTTCAAATATGAAATTTTCCATCCCAATTCTTTCCAAATCATTTTTTATAATTTTACACAAATTATTGCTATTTTTAATAATTTTATCAAGGCCTGTACAGTCGATTTCCATAAACGGCCATCGAACTGCACTTACAGCGACCTTTTCCCAATTTCATTTGGACATAATTCCAAATCCAACCATTAGATTTCAAATCTCTAATATTCGTTAGAAAGATCTTTTCGATACGAACCTAACAGTTTCGGTTTTAGGAGAATCCGACAGTCGGATCTCTCGTAATGTCTATTCGAAGTCAATGGTCGAAATTCGCGAACTGCAGCAGCGCGACGCATTTTATTCAGACCATTATATATATAATATATATTATATATATTTCATCGATTTCCTTTTAAAACGTACTTTATAAATCGTTTTAAATTCGTTTTCAAAACGATTTCAACTTCATATTCAATTTCAAATCAAAGTTGAATATTCCATACTATCGATATATAAATGATAATATTTTCAAAACATTATATTTTGAAATCAATTCCTTTTCGATATTCATTATAAAAATTAATAAAATCGATATAGATATTGTTCACGTCAAAATGGCGTCAATCTAATCGACATGGCTATATATACTTAAATATATTCGTGTCCATCCCAAATCGGACATCAAAATCAAATTTTGATTCCTTTCTGAATATTATTTGAAAATATTCGTTCTTTTAAAATAATCGTTATTTTAAAATATTCTTTTCTTCTGCACTGGAATCAGACACAGTCAATTACCATATAATATGATTATTTGGATTTCACACAACAAATGTGTATAACCACAATGTAAACAACAATCCATCATTCAGAGTGCATTCTACACTGTATAAGCTTCAAATATAAACATTTAACGCTTATAACAGCCAGTCAATCAATCGATCGACATACAAATAATTATTGGGATTAGCGTATGTCCAATATCATCCTAATACCCGTGCGGGGTTTCAAACAATCAAACATGGGTTTTATTTGTGCAGTGGGGCGATGTGTAAAATTCATCGTCCCAATCAATATCAGTCAAATGTGTGTATATAAACAAATCGTCCAATTTGTTTATAAATATTTATTTTATATACACGTTAAAAATTATATTTTTAACTATAAAATATTTTCAACTATAAAATATTTTATTTCATCCCACATCACACAATCAACTTTCACAACACATCAATTAAACAAACAATTCATCCATTGGTCTGTGGACAACGGGTGTCGGGTGCTGCTAAGCACCGTCTGCATCCTAGTATATATTTCAACTAGAAAACAAATTAAGAGTGAGAAGTTCTCACTGTTTAGCTAAACCAAACACTGTGACTCTTCATATGTAGAAAATCTTACCGTGTTTCCTTTTGTCACTTTCGTTGTCCGTATTCACTACATATATAAAAATCACATTTTTATATGGTTTAAAAAATTCTTACCTTTGCTTAATTAAAAATCAAATCTTTTTATATTTAAAAATATAAAGTTTTCTAAATTAAAGATCTAATCTTTCTATTTCAAAAATATAATCTTTTCCTTTCATAAAAATATGGTCTTTTCTTTTGTAAAGATATAACCTTTCTATAAATAGAAATCATTCCTTTTCACTTATAAAAATCCTACCTTTCACGTATATAAAAATCAAATTTTCACTTCACTATTATATATATATAAAAATCGTATTTTTAATCGCTAACAATCCTATATTTTTCAGGCTATCCATACAAGTAAAGATCATATTTTTATATATGATTTTTATAAGTAAAAATCGCATTTTTAATTACTTAAACAAATAGAAATGAAAGTAAACGCTCACCACGTTCGGAGGATGCTCGGTTGGCCAGCAACAGCGAAATGGTGGTGTCGACGGAGAGTTTCAGTGGGTTTCCACACGTAGAAAATATAAAAATTACATTCTTATTGAAGAGGGGGCCTCGGAGTCGGAGATGGGGGTGAGGGAGGCGCGCCAGGGGTCAGGGAAGGTGGTAGGGGGTGCGGATGTTGGCTATTGCTGGATCGTTTTCAGGCGTGGGAGCTTAGGGGTTCGCTGGTGGAAGAGGAGAGGAAAGAGAAGAGGGGAGGAGGAAGGAGAGGGGGCGCCAACCATCAGGGGCCGCGGCGGCGACGCCTCCGACAACCTGGAGCGGCCGTGCCTCAGAGAAGGAGGCTGGATCGGGGAAACTAAGGAGGGCACGGGTTTTGGGATCTGGAGAAATAAAAGGGAAGGGGGTGTATATGTAAAGGTTTATATATATATATATATTCGATTTCAAAAACTATGTTTTTATTTTGAACCCCAACTCGAGCCCAACGATTGTCGCCTCTAACTAATTACCCCCATTCCGAACACAATGGGCTATGTATCGTAAGCCAATTAGATCGTTTCGATCAGTTTTCATCAAAATCAAAATATAAGTCTATATATTGAATTTGAATGCACATTTTAATTTACCGGGGTCGAGCGCTAACTCTATAAATTTCAAAAAAATTATTTCTAGATTCAGATTGGCGATACGGTCCTAAAAAAACCAATTTCGTCAAATTCTGAGACCATTTGAAAAATGGCCATTTTCTATTCGATCGAAATTGACTGAAACAGTCAAAACACGTTTTACTTCACCACGCTCACATATCGCTTCAGAAAATTACGAATTTTGGAATCTAGCTATAACTTGACATCACGGATCCAACAAAAGTGGTTTCGTCAAAAACTGAGGTCATTTGCAAAATTTCCATTTTTGAGGGCCAGAATTCCATAGCGACTATTCTGAATTTTCGACTGGACATAACTTTTGATTCCCACATGAAATTTTGATTTTTCGGATTCGTTGGAAAGATATTCTCAAATAGATTCTAATAATTTTGGTTTCACTAAAATCCGGTTTATTTTGAATCCTGTACATTCATTTGAACTTTGAATTCAAAATTTCAAACTTCCCCGCCATTTTCAATTCCTTTTAAAATTAAAAATTAATATTTATATTCTAACGTCGATTCAAATAAAAATATATGTTATAATTCTACTCAAGATAAATTTCTTGTCGTTATTATTTAAAATAATTCATTTTAAATATTCAAAATTCAATAAAATTGCCAAAATAAAAATTTTAAATTGGCTCGGATTTCCGGGTTATTACAATCTCCCCCACTTAAAACTTTTCGTCCCCGAAAAGGAACGAAGCAGAAAGTTGTTTAACTAATCAACTCAACTTTCATTATTTTCATTATGGCTTAAGTTCTTCAACTTTTCAGTTTCTAAGAACTTTTCAAATTTTTCAAAAAATTTGGCTAACACCCAAAATTTTCGCCATAACGTCCCCTGCACGGGAGCACTGGGAAAATCCCGAAATTGCCATACAGGCCTCTCCAATCCAAAAAGAAAAAGAAACCGCCAAGCGACTAGCCAATCAACTCATAAAATCATCAAAACCCCCAAGAAATACAATAAACATGTACCTATTTGTCGGGCAAACAATTTTATTCCTCTGCTTAGCTTCCCTGCTATGACCTGTTCAATGGATACACATGTATATGCATGCAATTTCAAACAATTTTCAATTCATTTCAATATTTGATCAATTTGGTTATATGGTTCAAATTCTAATTAATCAAAACAATAATCAAACAACACAATCATTAGACAATTAGTTGATTGTCTTTTCGAATTAATAACGTTCATATATAGTCAAAAATCACATTTTTGGTGCCAAATCACAACAATAGGCCCTATATAGTTTTGATTCTCACACCAGTCAATTGGAAATATATAAATATCACACCTTCGAAACTCGAGCACAAACTGCTGATGCTACGTAGTCATCAACATAATCATCTCCGGGCGAATAGAGTGTAATTCTACATCTATCTAGTTTAATAAAACTTCAAATACACGTGGATCAGACGTATATGCAAAGTCTTTATATATCGGATTGTCCAAACCAATATAAAAATGATATTCAAATACGAATAATTGATTTAAATTTTCAAAACAAAAATTGTTTTCATTTTAAAAATATACTCTTCTGACTCATTCTAGGATACTACTGATCCCATCTCTAATAAATCATTCCTATTGGATATTACTAGTCCAATCTCTGATGAATTCTTTCGTTTGGTTCTAACGTGTCTTATTTTCGTGCTTTGTAAACCAAAGCTCTGATACCAAAGTGTTACGACCCGAACTTCCCCGTGAAGGAAAGCACGGATTGCTTTGAGGACAAGCCACATTAGAACACAAACAAAAGAACATTTCATTGTTAATTACAACAATTTCATCATATTACAAGAATATACAGAGTATAAACAAACAATATACATTTGATAAATATCAGAGATTACAATACATTAGATAGCAGCGGAAAAATAATACAAAACACAACTGAAGGAGACATACGGATACAGAGCTTTCTGAATATCGTTCCAGCTGTAAATCAGGATCCTATGAATGTAAATCTGCAAAACCAAAACTACTAGCTGCCCGTGTCAAAATAAGGGCACCCAAAGTTTAGGTTAAAACAGTAAATTCCAGGTCAGTCATGTGTCTGGTGTGAGAACTAAAACAGTTATTAATCTTTATTTTAAAGTTAGGTAAATCAAGGGACCACACCATATAACACGGAACGGGTTTCCTCCCAAGAATACCAATGTATAAAACAACAGCGCAATGCTAAATAAAGAACAATGAAGTTATTATAAGACCCAGTTCCCATCACACAATGCAACACAAGCCGGAGGATAGGGTTTTACCTTATAATAGCCAAAGAATTCTTGATACGCTAAATTTCATCTTTTATTATTACTATAAGTGTATAGTGTCGAAAGAATTTCAATCATAAGTATCAATCATAGACGACATAAGTGCCTCATACCACTATGTCGCAATATATAGGTTTACAATCAAAACTGCAAAGTCATGTATTGGAAGTTGGATTTCCATCATGAACCAAGGCAAAAGATAGTCCTTACTGAATTCGAGACGCTCTAGCCCGCCCCTCAGGCAAGTACTCAGTCAAGCCTTTGGATCGTCAGGGCCGGTCCACCGATATGGATTAAAATGCCTAAACACTGCATTTCCCTGCCCTTTGGAGCGTAAATGAGTCCTATGACTCCATCGGCTCTACATAGTCTCCGATATATCCGAGGTGCATCGCAATCCAACAACCACACAAGTTAAAATAATATAAATGTCAGGGATGGTAGATCACTGACACCACCCTAGCTAGAAGAAAACGTATGTCCTCCCTGAGGTATTCTGCCGTTTCTAGTTTATACCGGGGTGTGAGGCTCGCGAATTAACGTTATACACAAAGCTATGCCACAAAGGCGGTGCTTTGATCATCAACCACAAGACTTTTCTTTTCAACAGAAGCCTTGATCATTTGCATCTTAGCATGCCACACAGGCAAACCACACCATGCAACCGATATCTATCAATCACACAGAATGATATCCAATGTCAGACACATAGTCCATTTACAAGTCCGTTCTGGGTCTGAGCAAAACCGGAGGCACCTTGTACCTCGCATATCCATCGACCTCCAAGTACGCCAGGACGATCACCAACTGATTCCCTCCTCTTGGGTGTATAGCCCAATGAAGATCATCAGTAATTATCCAGACGATGTGAAGACCTCCGGTCTTCGACCACCGTCTTCATCCTCGACACAAACACAACATACGCCTCATTCCAATTCAGAATATTATTTTATTCAAAAATTCTTATACTTTGGGAAAGGTTCCCGTTAATTTTATCAAAGATAAATTCTTTAAATTTATTCTTTAATCTTCTTTTGAATATCAATTCAAACCAAATTATGATTTATCCAAACTACTCGGGATTAGCGAACCTTACCGAAGTAATCACTTGTTAAATTTCCCAACCCCAACTTATTCATCCCATGAAGTAAAAGTAGTCATACTTCATATCTAACACCATGGTGTTATCGGTAAATTCAATTACCTTTTCATGTTCAAATCAAATTAAAGATTTAAATATCGCATGGAGAAAAACTGGTGATACTCCATTCTCAATCATTTCAATCTAATTAAAGATTCATTAAAACTCCACTTGGTTTTAATCTTCCTAAAAATCAATATTAATGATTGTTTAACTTGGGAAATCATATCCTATCTTCAACTGGGTTAAAGAACCAATGTCATTTAAAACACGGTTCACGATAAACCCAAAATCACATTCTATTCCATCAGCCGTTAACCGTAAATTAGCAAGTGAACAATTCCCTAAGTAATAACACCGAAGGCTGAAACCAACATCAGATCAATACCCAGGAAACCATTCAACTTAACTAATCTTCAGTTAGTTTCTGATTTTCTTAACTCCGTTAGGTCTAAGAACAGTATTACTAAAGATACCGTTCACGACAACCCAAAATCACATTCCATTTAGAATGGAATCTTCATGGAAAACAAATCGATATATACATAATCGATATAAACTTCCTTATCCGATTAATAATATAAATGGAATAACGGCAAAGCCTTTTAAATTTCAAATATATTAGTTGTTTTCCTCCACAGAAATTCACTTCGATTATTACCAAATCGAATTCCATTCCATTCCAATTTATTTTATTAAATTGGAAAACCTTACTTTGGAAAATCTCCATTAAATCTTAACAAAAGATTTATAAATTCCAAATCACATTTCACTGTAAATCGGGTTAAAGAACGAATGTCGTTAAAACACAGTTCACAATAAAACCAATTCACATTCCATTAATTATCGGGTTAAAGATCAAGTGTTATTTAAAACACCGTTCACGATAAACCCAAAAATCAATTTAAATTCAAATTCAATTCCAATTAAATACCATTTAATTGGTATACTTTATTAAATCTAAATAAAAAGATTTAATCTTTTTCTCAACTGGGTTTAAGAGCAGTGATAATGAAGACACCATTCACGACAAACCCAAATCCCATTTGATATTAAATACAAGGCTCTGAATAGAAAATATATCGGCTTATTTTCAATATCAAAATCTACGACCAAAAAATATCGTATTGGAAATAACGATATAAATATATCTTTCAAATTTCCATAACAATATATGTATAATCACGAAATCCAACATTGAAATATTCCAAAGACAATTTCGATTCAAATCCATTTCCACTTTATATATTGGAAATTCTGGTTATTTTTAAAACCCTTTCAAATCTAATTTATTTATTTCAAAAATAAATGGATTATAATTCTAGTTCAAAACTAGTTCATTTCGATAAAAATCTATTTTTATCTTTTCAAATATGGAAATTTCCATCCTAATTCTTTCCAAATCATTTCTTATGATTTTACACAAATTATTGCTATTTTTTAATAATTTTATCAAGGCCCATATAGTCGATTTCCATAAACGGCCATCGAACTGCACTTACAACGACCTTTTCCAAATTTGATTAGGACATAATTCCAAATCCAACCGTTTGATTTCAAATCTCTAATATTCGTTAGAAAGCTCTTTTCGATACGAACCCAAGGTTCCGGTTTTAGGAGAATCCTACGGTCTTATCTCCCGTAATGTCCATTCGAAGTAAATGGTCGAAATTCGCGAACTGCCGCAGCGCGGCGCGTTCTATTCAGGCCATTATGTATATATATAATATATATATTATATATATTTCATTGATTTCCTTTTAAAACGTATTTTATAAATTGTTTTAAATTCGTTTTCAAAATGATTTCAACTTCATATTCAATTTCAAATCAAAGTAAAATATTCCATACCATCGATATATAAATGATAATATTTCCAAAACATTGTATTTTGAAATCAATTCCTTTTCAATATTCATTATAAAAATGAATAAAATCGATTTAGATATCGTTCACGTCAAAATGGCGTCAATATAATTGACACGGCTATATATACTTAAATATATTCTATCCATCCCAAATCGGACATCAAAATCAAATTTTGATTCTTTTCTGAATATTATTTGAAAATATTCGTTATTTTAAATTAAACGTTATTTTAAAATATTCTTTTCTTCTGAACTGGAATCAGACACAGTCAATTACCATATAATATGATTATATGGATTTCACACAACAAATGTGTATAACCACAATGTAAACAGCAATCCATCATCCAGAGTGCATTTTACACTGTATAAGTATCAAATATAAATATTTAACACATATAACAGCCTGTCAATCAATCGATCAACATACAACTAATTATTGGGATTAGTGTATGTCCAATATCATCCCAATACCCATGTGGGGTTTCAAACAATCAAACACAGGTTTTATTTGTGCAGTTGGGCGATGTGTAAAATTTATCATCCCAATCAATATCAGTCAAATGTGTGTATATAAACAAATCATCTGATTTGTTTATAAATATTTATTTTATATACACATTAAAAATTATATTTTTAACTATAAAATATTTTCAACTATAAGATATTTTATTCCATCCCATATCACACAATCAACTTTCACAATACATCAATTAAACAAAAAAGTCATCCATGGTCTGTGGACAACGGGTGTCGGGTGCTGCTAAGCACCGTCTGCATCCTAGTATATATTTCAAGCAGAAAACAAATTAAGAGTGGGAAGTTCTCACCGATTAGGTAAAACAAACACTGCGACTCTTCATATGTAGAAAATCTTGCCGTGTTTCCTTTTGTCACTTTCGTTGTCCGTATTCACAACATATATAAAAATCACATTTTTATATGGTTTAAAAAATCTTACCTTTGCTTAATTAAAAATAAAACCTTTTTATATTTACAAATATAACCTTTTCTAAATCAAAGATCTAATCTTTCTATTTCAAAAATATAATCTTTTCCTTTCATAAAAATATGGCATTTTCTTTTGTAATGATATAACCTTTCTATAAATAGAAATCATTCCTTTTCACTTATAAAAATCCTACCTTTCATGTATATAAAAATCAAAATTTTAATTCTCTATTATATATATAAAAATCGTATTTTTAATCGCTAACAATCCTATATTTTTCATGCTATCCATATAAATAAAAATTATATTTTTATATACGATTTTTATAAGTAAAAATCGCATTTTTAATTACTTAAACAAATAGAAATGAAAGTAAACGCTCACCACGATTGGAGGATGCTCGGTTGGCCAGCAACAGCGAGATGGTGGTGTCGGCAGAGAGTTTCAGCGGGTTTCCACACGTAGAAAATATAAAAATTACATTTTTATTGAAGAGGGGGCCTCGGGGTCGGAGATGGGGGTGAGGGAGGCGCGTCAGGGGTCAGGGAAGGTGGCAGGGGGGTGCGGTCGTCGGCTAGTGGGGGATCGTTTTCGGGCGTGGGAGCTTGAGGGTTCGCTGGTGGAAGATGAGAGGAAAGAGAAGAGGGGAGGAGGAAGGAGAGGGGGCGCCAACCATCAGGGGCGGCGGCGACGCCTCCGACCACCTGGAGCGGCGTGTGCCTCGGAGAAGGGGGCTGGATCGGGGAAACTAGGGAGGGTATGGGTTTTGGGATCTGGAGAAATAAAAGGGAAGGGGGGTGTATATGTAAAGGTTTTTATATTTTTTTTTATATATATATTTTTCCTTTCGATTTCAGAAAGTATGTTTTTATTTCCAATCCCAATTTGAGCCCAACGACTGCCGCCCCTAACTAATTACCCCCATTTCGAACACAGTGGGCTATGTATCGTAAGCCAATTCGATCATTTCAATCAGTTTTCATCAAAATCAAAATATAAATCTATATACTGAATTTGAATGCACATTTCAATTTACCGGGGTCACGCACTAACTCTATAAATTCCAGAAAAATTATTTCTTGCTTCGGATTGACGATACGGTCCTAACAAAACTAATTTCGTCAAATTCTGAGACCATTTGAATGGCCATTTTCAGGTCGATCGAAATTGACTGAAACTGTCAAAACACGTTTTACTTCACCACGCTCACATAACGCTTCAGAAAATTACGAATTTTGGAATCTAGTAATAAATTGACATCACGGATCCAACAAATGTAGTTTCGTCAAAAACCAAGGTCATTTGCAAAATTTCCATTTTTAAGGGCCAGAATTCCATTGCGACTATTCTGAATTTTCAACTGGACGTAACTTTTGATTCCCGCTATGAAATTTTCATTTTTCGGACTCGTTTGAAAGATATTCTAAAACAGATTCCAATATTTTTGGTTTCGCTAAAATCCGTTTATTTTGAATCCTAAACATTCATTTGAACTTTTAAATCGAAATTTCAAACTACCCCGCCATTTTCAATTCCTTTTAAAATTAAAATTAAATATTTATATTCTAACGTCGATTCAAATAAAAATATACATTCTAATTCTATTCAAGATAAATATCTTGTCATTATTATTTAAAATAATTCATTTTAAATATTCAAAATTCAATAAAATTGCCAAAATAAAATTTTTAAATTGGCTCGTATTTCCGGATTATTACAAAATTGCTTCAAAAAATGAATCTGAGTTGACCGGGTATTATCCCTCTGAGGGAAAGTTCTGTTATAATGCCCAGGCTGGTCACAAATGAAACACTTTCCCTTTGCCGCTTCCTTCTTATAGTCCATAGAATAGTGAGAAATCATCCCATAACTATATCACTTGACATATTTCTGAGTACAGTCCTTTTGGGGTCCACTGACCTTCTACTTGTTATTTCCCTTCATGTTCTTCCACCAAGCTTTCTTCAAGCCACTACCAATGGAGTTTCCTTAACCTCTTCCTTATCAACCCTTAACATGAAAGCCTTACATAATCTTAACCTTATACTAAATCACAGTACAAAACAAATACGAACAAAACATTCCCCTCTCAAGTGACAAATCCAACCAACACAGAAAAAATGGCCATAAAGTAGAAGAAAGAACACCAAAAGAAAGAGATATAAGATCTCCAGAATGAATCTCCCAAGTTGTTTGAATTAATCAATCTTTTCCATGTGATTCTAATAGGGGGAAAATGAAGGAGAGTGAGTTAGAGATAAAGTGTAACGAATGGAAGTAATTAGTAGAATTTTAAGCAACTAAAAGATAATAGGCTTCATAATAATTTTAGTGTTACAAGGGTAATATGTCCATGCACAACTTAAGTTAATTTACGAGATTGTTAGATTATGTGCACAATAATTCCTACCATAGAAGTATTTTAAGGACTGGTTCCTATTTCTACCCAGTCGATCGACCTTTCCAAAACTTCAAAATACTGACATTAGCTAGTTTAATGAAAACGACCTTTATATTATCCAAAACTACAAAATTTCAACATAAATCACTTTTAAATAATCAATTATGATTTTATAAAAAAACTATTTTTAAAACATTTAAAATAGCTGTTAATAGTTACGGTCGACAAACTACGCTTACATCGACCTTTTTCAGAACTGTTTTGAACATAACTTGAAAATTTTATAATGAAATCTGAAAATTCTTTTTTAATTGAAAGCTAATATAATTTGGGACTAAACATTTCCGGTTTCAGGAATATCGATTTAATTTGTTCAAGTTAAAGCTTTTTAAAGTTAGCATTCAAAAACGCGAACTACGCTGTGTGACACGCCCTATTTTGACAGTAATATAACTTAATATAAAAATTATTCTGAAATACTTTAGAAAACCGTTATATACTGATATAAACCGTATTAAAACATTTTAAACAATATTTCAACTTTTCAAATTTCATCTTACATTTAAATGGATAAAATATTCATTTACAATACCGGGTTGGTCTTAGACTTAAACGATACCCGCATAAATCCACATATGTCTGTATAACATGTGTAGTGAACATATAATCACCAATAACAACCACGATGCAACTATTTATCCATCACACAAGGATATATAACAAAATGTATGTGTATATATATGTATGTATATGTGTTTTGTCAATAAATACACTACAATAACTATTGATTAACCACATAATTAACAACCATTCACACAACATCAAAAGTGAACTAATATAAGTGTCGAGTTCTCACCTTGGGGTTCCACTATGCCAACCTTTATTGCTATGCTGCTAGACTGACTACAGCTATCCTGGATGGACTGTTTGACGTCACCGACTTTTCAATATATATATATGCACACACACACACACTAGACAATAGTTTCTTCTTATTTTTATTAGAGGAGGTGGTGGAGGCCGAACTTGGGGAGGAGGGTGGTAGAGGCTGAGGTGGGGTGACATGGATGGGATGATGAGGTTGCGGGTTGGTGAGCCGTGGGAGGGAGGGTGGCGGTGGCGTAGAAGGGGGAGGAGGAGGGGAAGTTTTGGCATGGCAAGGAGGAGGAAAGGGGAGGCTAAGGGGGGCCGAAATGCAAGGAGAAAGAGGGGAGAAAAATGGAGGAAGAAGAAGGGAATTAGGAGGCCATGGACACCATCATTAGCTTAAGAAGAAGGTAGAAAAAGAAGAAAGAGAGGCAAATGAAAATAAAGGAGAAAGGGGGCTTATTTGTAGTAGTGAAGGAAGGGAAAAACATAATTTTCTAAGGGGGATAGGCTTAATTTTCCAAGGCAAAACCATAGGCTTAGGAAAAAACCATGTGCCTTTGTATTTTAAAATCAGAGACTAATGTACATGATTTTGCTAAGGTATTAGCATTGCTTATTTATTGTATTTTGAAGCATTACAGAATGGTTATGCTTACGTATATCAATATATTTCAATTCTACTCAACTTTTGAAAATTCCATTCGAACAACTAGCGATGCTAACACATCCCGACCTTATTATCAATCGCTTTAAACTTCGAATATGACTCCAATTTATTCTCTCTCTATATATATATACTTATTAAACTTAAAATTTTAAATTGGGACCAAATCCTGATTTACTAACTGGTAAAATTCGGGAATGTTACAGCCAGCTGTTGAGCGGAAGATTCATCTTAAGTTAATTAGATTATATTTTCTTTTTCATATGCATATATAAACTGTTATGAGCAATGATGCAGGTGAATAGGTTGGCAGGATCCAACAGGATTCCTAAATGTTTTGGATGTTGCTTGCTTTCATATTTGACTGATATGAATTGTCTAACATAAGTAACATTTATAATCTGATATGAATGATGATCGTTGAAATAAATTCAACGTTGATGTGATAATAATCAATGAACAACATTGGTTAAGTGATTGACAACTGTTGGCCTAAAATCCATCTTTTTAAGAAGTTGATTAGCCATAAGGCGAATTGATGAAGTTAAAGTTATAAATTTTACTTTTATAACAAAAGCAAGGTTTTGGATTTATTTTATACAAGTTATATAAAACAATGGTTTTATAAATGGATCAATATTTATAGTTGGATTTTATATTTGAATTCTAAAATATATTGTGAAGTGAAATCCTTGTTTTAAAATGAAGTTTTATGAAGTTAAAAAACCTTGTTTTATCATTGAGTTTATAATTTATTTTTAGTTGTTTGAAGAAGTTTTTAATAAATAGTTTTGTTGAACTTGTAAATCGATGCAAAATTTGATATTGGAATTCAAAATTTAAATTTTTGAAAAGTAGATATTCATAGAAAGTTTTTAAATATTTAAATTGATTTTAAGCTAAGTTTAAATGATTAATTTTAAAATCAAAGCAAGATTGATAAGATTTGAAGTTTATAAGAAAAGGAAATCGAGTTTCCAATAAGATTTTAACTGAACTTTTATAAGGGATTTTATAATAGTGAAAATTAGGAAGACATCCCTATTATACTTTCATATTGTAAAGCCGGTCTCAGTCAAAGTTTCATAAATCCGGTCCCTATTTTTTAGAAATAAAGAAAATTATTGCGATATGTCAACAACTTTTATAAATAATTATTGATATCTCAGCATCTTTCACTGGTAAAGTTTCATTGTAAATCTGCCTCATGTTTTCCAGAAATAAAGGAAAAATTATTGCTGAAATGTCAGCAACTTTTATATATAATTGCTGATATGTCAGCAACTTTTATACAATGTACAGAAAAGTGAAAAAATGTTGCTGAAATGTTAGTAACTTTTGTAAATAATTGCTAATATGTCAACAACTTTTATATCGTGTACAGAAAAGTTGCTGATATGTTAGCGACTTTTATGAAGTCTTATTGATATGTCAGCAACTTTTATGAAATGTTGTTGATATGTTTACGACAATCGAGGATAAAAAAACAAGGACCTAATTTACACTGAAATTTAGTGAAGGCCTTTTCGTGTATTTTAAACCTTAATAAGGACATGTGCTAAAAGTACCCTTTATAATAAATCCAAGTTTTATAATCAAGGTTTATAAAAGAGATTTAAAACTAAGGTATGGTTTTAATGATGGTTTACTTAATAATTGGATTATGTAAAATTGGTTGTAATTGAAATGATATTTTCAAATATAGGAAGCGATTTTCAAGACTTGTTTGAATGGAATAGAAATAAAACTTATTATGATATTTACTTGATATTAGATTTGGTGTTGACAAACTTCTAATTATCTTGAAGATAAGAATGTTATCAAGTTAAGGCCTGGGAGGTAAATAAAGTACCCCAACTTGAAAAACTTCATTGTTATCCAAGAGATGATATTGATTTGAAAACGGCAGAGAAATGCTGGAAATTAAATTATTTTTTCCATAAGTAATGTTATAAACTTTAATTTACAAAGTTTAGTAATTAAATAAAACCATTTGGGTTTTATAGTAAAACAATGTATCGTACGATATTGTTTGGTCCAGATATGAATTGTGACTGTGCTTATACCATTTGGTGAAGTATATAGCAGTATTTTCTAAGTATTGAAAATAGTGTTTTTTTGTAAATACACTTATTCCAAGAAATAAGTGTATGGCTATGGTTTTCAAAGTGATGAAAACGAGAGATTTATGAATATACTTATTCTATTGAGATAAGTATATGATTTTTTTTTAAGAATCGATGAATTGGTTTTAATGAATGGTTTAAGTTACAAGGGTATATGTTGTTGATGTACTTAACCACATTGTTTATGATTTGATAATTAAAGAACCGACTATCTATAAATTCCCTTTTAACTTATAATGTGTTAGTCCCAGGAACCAGGATAGGAACTGGATCCAAATCCACTTCGAACTGATGGTGTGTTCAAACTAGAATTTGAAGGTATGCTTGTGCAATTAACAAAGTATTTTAGTGTGCAAGGGTTACTTCCTACTAATTCTATGGACGTGGTAGAGGTAATGCCTTCGGTTTTTTCTATTCTTGAATGACTTGTATGGATGAATGTTATCAATACATTACCGGTGTAGGGCGACGAACATTCAAAGATGGAAATGTGCCATGTGTAAAAGGTAAAAACATAGCCTTTAGCCTCATCAACCGGGAACGACTAAAATCAGGGAAGATGCAGTAGGGCTATGTGGGTCGCTCCCATTTGGATATGTTTACCACCAACCTAGAACAGTTGACCTTTTGATTATTTTTATGCTATGTACGGTTGCTTATCATAACCATGGTGGTGACATATTTAGTACTATCAAGTTAGGGTAGGTCGGTTCTGTGTTGGTAGAAAGCTATAAGTTGACTCTCAGTATGCTTGTTTAGAAAGGTACTATGACGGGTGGTACCCCAGTGCCCAGTCATTATACGGAATCCAAACTCCAAACGAGCATGTATGATTTTATTAGCTATATTTCTATTTTATTTTAAGATGATTTAATATAGATTATTATAATATCATTGGATTTGATATAAAAGTGTTTTGGGTTATTGTAAGGGAAAAACACATGTCATGTTTATGTGTGGTCATGTCTTACAAGAGTTTCATTATTTAAAGGATTTATAGAATTAAGCAAGCTGACTGTGATGTGTGTTTTCTCACTGCTAAGTATTCAAGACTGATACGGGTGGTCTTTTCCTCAAAACGTGCTCGGTTAGACCAAGTATAATTTCCAGGTTGCAATTTGTTTGGAGCTAAAAGAGAGGCGCTGAAGTTGAGACGTATTCTCATATTTCTCATATTAATCTATTCCCGTTGTGTGTGTTACATTTACTAGTTGTTGTACATATAGATTGTTATGACCGTATATGCTAATTTATTATGTACTCTGATGATCAATGTATGTATGTATGTATATAGTTATCTCTTGTGTAAATAGTATTGGTATATTATATTTTATTCATTCCGCTGTGAGATTCCAATCTTTTCTGATTCTGATATGTTCATGTGTTAATGTTATATTTATCAACATTTCTTTGTCACTTTTCATATGTTTTGAGCAACCACTGTGGATTATCAATTTTCCTCTCTTCTTAAATGGGACCTGCAAAAAAATGTAATGACGATGATGCCCACTTCCTCGTTAGTGTCCTAAGAGTTAGGTCATAGGAAACAAAACCCAAGAGGGTTCAGTGTCCCTTTTATAAATATAATTTTTATTTTTATGAATAGTTTCTAAGAATAATTTTATATATTTATTCCAAATCAAAAAAGTTTTGTTTTAGGAACCCATTTGTAATAACCCGGAAAATCCGAACCAATTTAAAAAATTTATTTTGACAATTTTGATGAATTTTGAATATTTAAAATGAATTATTTTAAATAATAACGACGAGAAATCTATTACGAATAGAATTGGAATGTACATATTTATTTGAATCGACGTTAGAAAATAAATATTTTATTTTGATTATAGAAGGAATTGAAAATGGCGTGGTAGTTCGAAAATTCGATTTCAAAATTCAAATGAATGTACAGGATTCAAAATAAACCCGATTTTAGCGAAATCAAAAATATTTGAATCTATTTGGGAATATCTTCCCAACGAATCCAAAAAATCAAAATTTCATAGCAGGAATCAAAAGATATGTCCAGTTGAAATTTTAGAATAGTCGCTATGGAATTATGGCCCTTAAAAATGGAAATTTTGCAAACGACCTCTGTTTTTGATGAAGCCGCTTTTCTTGGATCCGGGATGTCGAATTTTTGCTAAATTCCAAAATTCATAATTTTTTAAATCAATATGTTAGCGTGGCGAAGCAAAACGTGTTTTGACAGTTTCAATCAACTTCGATCGACCAGAAAATGGCCATTTTTCAAACGGTCTCAGAATTTGATGAAATTAGTTTTGTTAGAACTGTATCATCAATACGAAGCTAGAAACTAATTTTCGGGAAATTTTAGAGTCCGTATATGGCTCCGGTAAATTGAAATGTGTGTTCAAATTCAATATACATTGATTTATATTTTGATTTTGACGGAAATCGATCGAAACGATCGGATCAGCTTATGATACATATCCCATTGTGTTCAGAATGGGGGTAATTAGTTATAGACGACAGTCGGTGGGTTTCGCTTGGAGGTCGAAATAAAAACTTACTTTTTGAAGATAAATTAAAAAATATATTTAATTATATATTCCCATTCCCTCTCTCTCCTTCTATTTACAGTCACCCCCCCCCCCCCCGTTCATTTTAAAAATCAAAAGAAAAAAAAGAAGAGGGCGATGGGGGGGAACCGCAGCTGCCATCTCCCCCTAGGCGGCCCCGCGCACGCACCCTCCCAGTCAACGGCGCCTCTGACTGCTCCCCCTCCGTTCAACCCCGCACCCTCCTCAGATGAAAACAGATTTACGGTAAGTTTTTTTTTTATATTTTTGCTTATATAAATCTGATTTTATTTAATATAAATTTTGTATTTTTATAACAATAAAATAAGATTTGCAAGTGTTTAAAGTTATGATTTTTTTTTAGTGTTTAAAAATATGATTTTTAAGCGTATAGAAATTTGATTTTTAGGTGAGTAGCGTTGAAAAAAAAATTGATTTTTATAACGCAAACAAAGTTGTAAAGTTATGATTTTTATTTGATAATAAAAATATAATTTTTAAGATAATAAAAATATGATTTTTATTATTTGTGTAGCACTATAAAAATACGATTTTTATGTATGAAGCGACGATATAAAAATGTGATTTTTATCATATATGTAGCAAAGTAAAAATATTATTTTTATTGTTTGAATGGTGATGTAGAAATGTGATTTTTATAGCGTCGAAATAAAAATTCGATCTTTATATAAGGAGCAGGAATATAAAAATATAATTTTTATATAGAAAGAAGCGTTGTAAAAATATATGAAGTAGAAATAAAAATATGATTTTTATTTATTGGAATGAAACAATAAAAATATAATTTTTATTATTATGAACAGCGTGGTAAGGACTGCATTGGAATTTCAAACAAATCCAAACGGTTCAGAAATTTAGAAGTAGAACTGGCGGAGTGGAACCCAAAGGTGAGAATTCCTCATTTTAATTTATTTTTCTAGTTGAAATATATCCTAGGATGCAGACGGTGCTTAGCAGCACCCGATACTCGTCGTCCACAGACCATGGATGACTTGTTTGTTTGATTGTATGTTGTTGTGAAAATTGTTTGTGATGAGGGATAGATAAATAAAATATTCACAAATGGGAATAAATATTTTATCATTAAAAATAGAATTTTTAACGTGTATATGAAATAAATAAATAATTATAAACAAATCGAATGATTTGTTTATGTATACACATTTGACTGAAATGGATTGGGACAATAAATTTTACACATCGCCCAACTGCACAAATGAAATTCATTATTTGTTGATTGAAACCCCACACGGATATTGGGATGATATATGACATACACTAATCCCAATAATTAGCTGTATGTCGACCGATTGATTGACAGACTGTTATAAGCATTAAATATTTATATTTGATGCTTATGCAGTGTGAATGCACTATGGATGATGGTTGATTGTTTATCGTCATTGTTGTATATATGTATTGGTTGAAATCCATATAACTGAAATTATATGGTAATTAACTGTGTCTGATTCCAGTTCAGAAAATAATGAATATTTTAAAATAACGAATATTTTAAAATGATGAATATTTTAAAATAATATTCAGTAACAATCAAAATGTGATTTTGATGTCCGATTTGGGATGGACACGAATATATTTAAATATATAAAGTCATGTTGATTAGATTAACGCCATTTTGACGTGAACGATATATTTATCGATTTTATTCATTTTTATAATGAATATCGAAAAGGAATTGATTTCAAAATATATTGTTTTGAAAATATTATCATTTATATATCGATGATATGGAACATTCAATTTTGATTTGAAATTGAATATGGAATTGAAATCGTTTTGAAAACGAATTTAAAACAATTTATAAAATACGTTTTAAAAGGAAATCGACGAAATATAATATATATATATATATATATAATGGATTGAATAGAACCCGCCGCGATGCGGCAGTTTGCGAATTTCGACCTTTGACTTCGAACGTATATTATGGGAGATCCGACCGTTGGATTCTCCTAAAAACGGAACCTTGGGTTCGTATCGAAAAGTGCTTTCTAAGGAATATGAGAAAATATAAATCTAATGGTTGGATTTGGAGATACGTCCAAATCAATTTCAGAAAAGGTCGCTATAAGTGCAGTTCGATGGCAGTTAATGGAAATCGACTGTACAGGCCTTAATAAAATTATTAAAAATATCAATAATTTGTGTAAAATCATAAGAAATGATATGGAAAGAATTGGGATGAAAAATTCCATATTTGAAAAGATAAAAATATATTTTTATCCAAATGAACTAGTTTTGAACTAGAATTATAATCAATTATTATTTTTAAAATAAATAAATTGGATTTGAAATGGATTCAAAAACAACCAGAATTTCCAATATATGAATTGGAATGGATTTGAATCGAAATTATCATCGGAATATTTCGATGTTTGGTTCGGGATTATACGGATATTGTTATGGAAATTTGGAAGATATATTTTATGTCGTTATTTCCAAAGCGATATTTGTTGGTTTCAGAATTTGATATTGAATATAAGCCAATATATTTTCTATTCAGAGCCTTGTATTTAATATCAAATAAGATTTGGGTTTGTCGTGAATGGTGTCTTCATTAACACTATTCTTAAACCCAGTTGAGGAAAAGATTAAATCTTTTTATTTAGATTTAACGAAGTATACCAATTAACTAATATATTTAATTGGAATTGAATTAGAATTGATTTTTGGGTTTATCGTGAACTGTGTTTTAAATAACACTTGTTCTTTAACCCGATTATAAATAGAATGTGAATTGGGTTTATTGTGAACTGTGTTTTTAATGACATTCGTTCTTTAACCCAATTTACGGTGAAATATGATTTGGAATTTATAAATCTTTTTATAAAGATTTAACAGGAATTTTCCAAAGTAAAGTTTTGCAGTTTAATATATTGAATTGGAATTGAATGGAGTTCGATTTGATAATAACTGAAATGAAATTCTATGGAGGAAGACTGTTAATACATATGGAATTTAAAAGGTTTTGCCGTTATTTCATTTATATTAATGGTCGGATACGGAAATTGATATCGATTATATATATTGATTTGTTTTTCCGTGAATATTCCATAATTAATGGAATGTGATTTGGGTTTTATCGTGAACTGTGTTTTAAATGACATTAGTTCTTTAATCCAGTAAAAGTCAGGATTTTGTGTTTGTCATTGTATTTCGAACTGTATGGTTGATCTCTGCTTAATATATATCTGTATGGCGGCGGAGAATTTATTCTCTTGCTTAACGCCCTTCTCTGAGACGTACGAGCTCTGAGGTTATATATCTGCAGAAATCAATACTATGGTGTAGATTGTCGATGTGACATGTTTGTGTTTCCAAAGTTAAATAATCATTAATATTGATTTTTGGGAAGATTAAAACTAAGTGGAGTTTTATTGAATCTTTAATTAGATTGAAAGGTGGATTGATAATTTAAATTATCAAATTTGGAAAATGATCGAGAGTGGAGTATCGCCAGTTTTGCTCCAAGCGATAGTTAAATCTTTAATTAGATTTGATCGGAATATGGTAATTAAATTTACCGATAACACTATAGTGTTAGTTATGGGGTAATAACAATTCTGCTCCATGGGATGAATAGGTTGGGATTGGAAAATAAAATAAATGATTACTTCGGTATGGTTCATTTATCCTGACTAGTTCGGAAAACCATAATATGGTTTGAAATGATATCCAAAGGAAGGTTAAAGAATAAATTTTAAAGAATTTATCTTTGATAAAATTAATGGGAACAAATCCCTAAAGATGTGGATATTTAAATAAAAGAATATTCAGAATTGGAATGAGGCGTATGTTGCGTTCTTATAACACTTGTTTATTATATACATGAGTTATTTGGAAAGGCCAGGTTTATACCCATTCTGAATAACTCTTTCGACGATAAGACGACGATGAAGATGGTGGTTGAAGACAGGAGGTCTTCACATCGTTTGGACGATTACTGGTGATCTTGATTGGGTTGTACACCCAAGAGGAGGGAAGTAGTTGGTGATCTTCCAGACTACTTGGAGATCGATGGATATGCGAGGAATAAGGTTCCTC
This sequence comes from Allium sativum, assembly GCA_030737875.1. Lineage (NCBI taxonomy): Eukaryota > Viridiplantae > Streptophyta > Magnoliopsida > Asparagales > Amaryllidaceae > Allium > Allium sativum. The sequence continues at coordinate 459,499,584 of CM060909.1, forward strand.
CAGTTTCGTTCAGACCCAGAACGGACTTGTAAATGGATTGTGTGTCTGACATTGGATTTTATTCTGCGTTGATTGATTTCTATTAAATATATATCTTTTTGGCGGCGGAGAAATTGTTCTCTTGCTTAACGCCCTTCTCTGAGACGTACAAGCTCAGAGGTTATATATTGATGGATATCAATCGCATGGCATGATTGCCTGTGTGGCATGCCTAAGTGGCAAATGATCAAGGCTTCGGTTGAAAAGTAGAGTCTTGTGGTTGATGATCAAAGCACGGCTTTAATACAGCGCAGCTTTGTGTATAGCATTGATTCGCGAGTCTCACACCTCGGTATGAGTCAAAAACGGGATCGTGATTGCAGGGAGTGCACGGCGTTTCTTTCTAGCAATGGGTAGTGTCAGCGTTTTACTCGCCCTGACATCGTTGTTATTTTACCTATGTAGTTGTTGGATTTCGAGGCGCCTCAGATATATCGGTCTCTTCGGAGCCGATGGATATAGGTCCGATAGGACCGGGAAATGTGTGTTCAGGAATAACCAATCCTCAAACGTAAGAGATGACCGACCCTGAAGATCCAGGGGTTTTCTGTGGGAGATCCTGAGGCATTTGCTAGAGTGTCTCGAATCAGTGAGGAGCCATCCCTGGCCTCGACTCATGACGGAAATCCAATTTCCAATACGTGACATTTCGGTTTTATTTGTAGAGCCTAGTATGGCGACATAGTGGGATGGGGCACTATGCCGTCTATGATTGATACATTTATATTTGAATTTGTTTTCATACACTTTACATTATAATAGTATCAAAATGATTCGTATTAAACGTACCAAGCATGTTTGGCTATTATAAGGTTAAATTCTATCCTCCGGCTTGCGTTGCATTTTGTGATGGGACCTGAGTCTTATAATAGCTTCATTTCTCAAAAAGCATTGCGTTGTTTATAGCTGTTCATGCACTGGAATTCTCGGGAGGAAACCCGTTTCATGTTATACGGCGTGGTCCCTTGATTTACCTTATTTGTAAAGTAAAGTTTTAAGTAACTGTTTTAGTTCTCACACCAGTCACATGACTGACCTGGAGTTTATTGATTTAACCTAAACTCTGGGTGCCCCTATTTTCCACACCGGCAGATAGTAGTTTTGGTTTTGCAGATTTATATTCACAAGAACCTGGTTTACAGCTAGAACGATATTCGTAAAGCTCTGTATCCGTATATCTCTTTCAGTTGTGTTTGTTATTATTTTCCGCTGCTATGTAATGTAATTTAAATCTCTGATATTTTTCTGATGTATAATACTCATTCATACTCTTTATATTCTTGTATTCTGATGGAATTGTTGTAATAAGTAATGAAATGTTCTACTATTTGTGTTCTGATTCGTTTTGTTCTCGACTCAATCCGTGCTTTCCTTCACGGGGAAGTTCGGGTCGTCTCAGCTGGTATCAGAGCTCTGGTTTACAGAGCTCGAGAACAAGACACATTAGAACCATACGAAAGAATTCATCAGAGATTGGATTAGTAATATCCAATGAGAATGACTCTTCAGAGATAGGATCAGCGGTATCCTAGAATGAGTCCGAAGAGTGTGTTTTTATAAATAAAAATGAAAACAATTTTTTGTTTTGAAAATTTAAATCGTATTATACGTATATGAATATTTATTTTAAATTGATTTGGATAATTCAATATATAAAGATTTTGCATATACGCCTTGCAAACATGTATTCGAAGTTTTAATATACTGGTTAGATATAGAATCACACTCTAGTCGCCCGGGGATAATTATGGTGATGGTGCACCATCGCCGGTATTTATTTTCGAGTTCAAAAGTGGGATATTTATATATTTCCAATTGACTGGTGTGAGAACCAAAACTAGATAGGGCTTATTCTTGTAATTTGGCATCAAAAACATGATTTTCTGTATATGTATCAAGATTATGAATTTGAAAAGCTAATCAACTAATTGATTGATGATAGTGTTATGTGATTATTCATTTAAACCATTATGTGAATGAAAGGTAAATTTAGGCCAGATTGAACCCAAAATTGAACTGTATTGAAAATTATTTGCAATTGCATGCATGCATGTATATACATTGAACAGGTCATTACAAGGAGGCTAGAGCAGAGGAATAAAATTGTATGCCCGACAAATAAGTACATCTTTATTGTATATCTTACGGTTTTTGATGATTTTATGAGCCGATTGGCTAGCCGTTTGGCTGTTTCTTTTTCTTTTTGGAATGGAGAGGCCTGTATGGAAATTTCGGGATTTTCCTGGTGCTCCCGTGCAGGGGAGGTTATGGCGAAATTTTTCAAAAATTTAGGGTGTTTGCCAAATTCTTGAAAGAATTGGAAAGTTCTTAGAAACTGAAAAGTAGAAGAACTTAAGCCATAATGAAAATAATGAAAGTTGAGTTGGTTGGTTAAACATGTTTCAGCTCCATTCCTTTTCGAGGACAAAAAGATTTTAAGTGGGGGAGATTGTAATAACCCAGAATATCTGAACCAATTTAAAAATTTTATTTTGACAATTTTGATGAATTTTGAATATTTAAAATGAATTATTTTAAATAATAACGACGGGAAATTTATTACGAATAGAATTGGAATGTATATATTTCTTTGAATCGACATTAGAATATAAATATTTTATTTTAATTATAAAAGGAATTGAAAATGGCGCGGTAGTTCGAAAATTCAATTTCAAAATTCAAATGATTGTACAGGATTCAAAATAAACCGGATTTTAGCGAAACCAAAAATATTTGAATCAATTTGAGAATATATTTCCAATGAATCCGAAAAATAAAAATTTCATAGCCGGAATCAAAAGATATGTCCAGCTGAAATTTCAGAATAGTCACTATGGAATTCTGGCCCTTGAAAATGGAAATTTTGCAAGCGACCTCTGTTTTCGACGAAACCACTTTTGTTGGATCCGGGATGTCGAATTTTTGCTAAATTCCAAAATTCATAATTTTTCGAATCAATATGTAAGTGTGGCGAAGTAAAACGTGTTTTGACAGTTTTAGTCAATTTCGATCGACCAGAAAATGGTCATTTTTCAAACGGTCTTAGAATTTGACAAAATTAGTTTTGTTAGAACTGTATCGTCAATATGAAGCTAGATATTATTTTTCGGGAATTTTTAGATTCCGTATGTGGCCCCGGTAAATTGAAATGTGCGTTCAAATTCAATATACATTGATTTATATTTTGATTTTGATGGAAACTGATAGAATCAGCTTATGATACATATCCCATTGTGTTCGGAATGGGGGTAATTATTTACAGACGACAGTCGGTGGGTTTCGTTTGGAGGTCGAAATAAGAACTTACTTTCTGAAGATAAATTAAAAATATATTTAATTATATATTCCCATTCCCTCTCTCTCCCTCTATTTACAGTCAACCCCCCTCCCCCGTGTTCATTTTAAAAATCAAAAGAAAAAAGAAGAAGAGAGCGACGGGGGGAAGCGCCGCTACCATCGCCCCCAGGTGGCGCCGCGCACTACCGTGACCCCCCTCCCCGCCGCAAACCCCAGCTCCTAACTCGCGAGCCCCCCTCCAACCACCGTGAAGCACAGCCGCCGTTACCCCACCTAGGTCCCACCGCACCCTCCCAGTCAACGGTGCCTCCGACTTCTCCCCCTCCTACTCTCTCGCGAACCTCCCCCTCCGTTCAATCCCGTACACTCCTCAGATGAAAACCGATTTATAGTAAGTTTTTTTTTAAATATTTTTGCTTATATAAATCTGATTTTATTTATTATAAATTTTGTATTTTTATAATAATAAAATAAGATTTGCAAGTGTTTAAAGTTATGATTTTTTTAGTGTTTAAAAATATGATTTTTAAACGTATAGAAATTTGATTTTTAGGTGAGTAGCATTGAATTTTTTTTAATTTTTATAATGTAAACGAAGTTGTAAAGTTATGATTTTTATTTGATAATAAAAATATAATTTTTAAGATAATAAAAAAATGATTTTTATTATGTGTGTAGCGCTATAAAAATTCGAATTTTATGTATGAAGCGATGATATAAAAATGTGATTTTTATCATATATGTAGCAAAGTAAAAATATTATTTTTATCGTTCGAATGGCGATGTAGAAATGTGATTTTATAACATCAAAATAAAAATTCGATCTTTATATAAGGAGCAGGAATATAAAAATATAATTTTTATATAGAAAGAAGCATCGTAAAAATATATGAAGTAGAAATAAAAATATGATTTTTATTTATTGGAATGAAGCAATAAAAATATATTTTTTATTATTATGAACAGCGTGGTAAGGACTGCATTGGAATTTAAAACAAATCCAAACGGTTCAGAAGTTCAGAAGTAGAACTGACGGTGTGGAACCCAAAGGTGAGAATTCCTCACTTTAACTTATTTTTCTAGTTGAAATATATACTAGGATGCAGACGGTGCTTAGCAACACCCGACACCCGTCGTCCACAGACCATGGACGACTTGTTTGTTTGATTGTATGTTGTTGTGAAAATTGTTTGTGATGTGGTATAGATAAATAAAATATCCACCAATGGGAATAAATATTTTATCGTTAAAAATAGAATTTTTAACGTGTATATGAAATAAATAAATAATTATAAACAAATCGAATGATTTGTTTATGCATACACATTTGACTGAAATGGATTGGGACGATAAATTTTACACATCACCCAACTGCACAAATGAAAATCATTATTTGTTGATTGAAATCCCACACGGGTATTGGGATGATATATGACATACACTAATCCTAATAATTAGCTGTATGTTGATCGATTGATTGACAGACTGTTATAAGTATTAAATATTTATATTTGATGCTTATGCAGTGTGAACGCACTTTGGATGATGGTTGATTATTTATCGTCACTGTTGTATATATGTATTGGATGAAATCCATATAACTGAAATTATATGGTAATTGACTGTGTCTGATTCATGTTCAGAAAATAATGAATATTTTAAAATAACGAATATTTTAAAATGATGAATATTTTAAAATAATATTCAATAACAGTCAAAATGTGATTTTGATGTCCGATTTGGGATGGACACGAATATATTTAAATATATAAAGCCGTGTTGATTAGATTAATGCCATTTTGATGTGAACGATATAAATATCAATTTTATTCCTTTTTATAATGAATATCGAAAAGAATTGATTTCAAAATATTTTTTTTTGAAAATACTATCATTTGTACATCGATGATATGGAACATTCAATTTTGATTTGAAATTGAATATGAAATTGAAATCGTTTTGAAAATGAATTTAAAACAATTTATAAAATACGTTTTAAAATGAAATCGATGAAATATAATATATATATATATATTATATATATAATGGCCTGAATAGAACGCGCCGCGCTGCAGCAGTTCACGTATTTCGACCATTGACTTCGAACGGATATTACGTGAGATCCGACCGTCGGATTCTCCTAAAACCAGAACCGTTGGATTCGTATCGAAAATATCTTTCTAACGAATATGAGAAATTAGAAATCTAACGTTTGGATTTGGAGATATGTGAATTTCAGAAAAGGTCGTTGTAAGTGCAGTTCGATGGCCGTTAATGGAAATCGACTGTACGGGCCTTGATAAAATTATTAAAAATATCAATAATTTGTGTAAAATCATAAGAAATGATTTGGAAACAACTGGGATGGAAAATTTCATATTTGAAAAGATAAAAATATATATTTATCGAAATAAACTAGTTTTGAACTAGAATTATAATTCAATTATTATTTTTAAAATAAATAAATTGGATTTGAAATGGTTTCAAAAATAACCAAAATTTACAATATATGAATTGGTATGGATTTGAATCGAAATTATCATCGGAATATTTCGATGTTGGGTTCGGGATTATATGGATATTGTTATGGAAATTTGGAAGATATATCTATATCGTTATTTCCAAAACGATATTTGTTGGTTTCAGGATTTGATATTGAATATAAGCCGATATATTTTCTATTCAGAGCCTTGTATTTAATATCAAATGAGATTTGGGTTTGTCGTGAATGGTATCTTCATTAACACTGTTCTTAAACCCAGTTGAGGAAAAGATTAAATCTTTTTATTTAGATTTGATGAAGTATACCAATCAATTAATATATTTAATTGGAATTGAATTAGAATTGATTTTTGGGTTTATCGTGAATGGTGTTTTAAATAACACTTGTTCTTTAACCCGATTATAAATAGAATGTGAATTGGGTTTATTGTGAACTGTGTTTTTAATGACATTCGTTCTTTAACCCGATTTACGGTGAAATATGATTTGGAATTTATAAGTCTTTTTATAAAGATTTAACAGCAATTTTCCGAAGTAAAGTTTTCCAGTGTAATATATTGAATTGGAATTGAATGGAATTCAATTTGATAATAATCGAAATTAAATTCTGTGGAGGAAGACTGTTAATACATATGGAATTTAAAAGGCTTTGCCATTATTTCATTTATATTACTGGTCGGATATGGAAATCGAAATCGATTATATATATTGATTTGTTTTTCCATGAATATTCCATGATTAATGGAATGTGATTTGGGTTTATCGTGAACTGTGTTTTAAATGACATTAGTTCTTTAATCCAGTAAAAGTCAGGATTTCATGTTTGCCATTGTATTTCGAACTGTATGGTTGATCTCTGCTTAATATATATCTGTTTGGCGGTGGAGAATTTATTCTCTTGCTTAACGCCCTTCTCTGAGACGTACGAGCTCAGAGGTTATATATCGGCAGAAATCAATAATATGGTGTAGATTGTCGATGCGACAAGTTTGTGTTTCCAAAGTTAAATAATCATTAATATTGATTTTTTGGGAAGATTAAAACTAAGTGGAGTTTTAGTGAATCTTTAATTAGATTGAAAGGTGGATTGATAATTTAAATTATCAAATTTGGAAAATGATCGAGAGTGGAGTATCACCAGTTTTACTCCTAGCGATAGTTAAATCTTTAATTAGATTTGATTGGAAAATGGTAACTAAATTTACCGATAACACTGTGGTGTTAGTTATGGGGTAATAACAGTTCTGCTCCGTGGGATAAATAGGTTGGGATTGGAAAATAAAATAAATGATTACATCGGTATGGCTCGTTAATCCCGACTAGTTTGGAAAATCGTAATATGGTTTGAAATGATATCCAAAGGAAGATTAAAGAAGAAATTTTAAAGAATTTATCTTTGATAAAATTAATGGGAACAAATCCCTAAAGATGTGGATATTTAAATAAAAGAATACTTAGAATTGGAATGAGGCGTATGTTGTGTTTTTATAACACTTGTTTGTTATATACGCGAGTTATTCGGAAAGGCCGGGTTATACCCATTCTGAATAACTGTTTCGACGATAAGTCGACGATGAAGATGGTGGTTGAAGACTGGAGGTCTTCACATTGTTTGGACGATTACTGGTGATCTTGATTGGGTTGTATACCCAAAAGGAGGGAAATAGTTGGTGATCATCCAGACGTACTTGGAGATCAATGGATATGCGAGGAATAAGGTTGCTCCGGTTTCGTTCAGACCCAGAACGGACTTGCAAATGGATTGTGTGTTTGACATTTGATTTTATTCTGTGTTGATTGATTTCTATTAAATATATATCTATTTGGCGGCGGAGAATTTATTCTCTTGCTTAACACCCTTCTCTGATACGTATGAGCTTAGAGGCTATATATCAATAGATATCAGTCGCATGGCATGAATTGCCTGTGTGGCATGCTGAGATGCAATGATAAAGACTTCTGTTGAAAAGCAAAGTCTTGTGGTTAATGATCAAAGCACGGCTTTAATACAGCGTAGCTTTGTGTATAGCGTTGATTCGCGAGCCTCACACCTCGGTATGAGTCAAAAACGGGATCGTGACTACAGGGAGTGCACGACGTTTCTTTCTAGTAATGGGTGGTGTCAGTGTTTTACTCGCCCTGACGTCGTTGTTATTTTACCTATGTGGTTGTTAGATTGCGAGGCGCCTCGGATATATCGGCCTTTTCGGAGCCGATGGATATAGGTCCGATAGGACCGGGAAATGTGTGTTTAGGAATAACTAATCCTCAAACGTAAGAGATGACCGACCCTGAAGATCCATGGGTTTTCTGCGGGAGATCCTGAATCATTTGCTAGAGTGTCTCGAGACGGTGTAACGACCCGGATTTTCGGCGACTTTGGTTATCGACGTAAGCACGACGTCGATAACCAAAACGTCGAGAAATCCTGGTAATTAGTGAAAGAAATTAGAGGGTGAGGAAGGATAAGATAGAAACTTAGAATAGAAGAAGAAGAACACCATAACATCAGAGTAACACGAATCTCACAACGGAACGAATAAATATATTTCATAACATAACTTTGAAATACAAACTTGGTACTTGAATATACATATCATTATCAAAGTACAACACTTACAACACAGCGGAAATAACTATAGCTATATGATCCTGAAGCCTCCTGCTCCAGCTCTTCAAGTGTATCTGTAAAATCCCGACTACTTGACTGCCCGTACAAATTTAGGCACCCAAGAGTTTAGGGAAAACAACAAAGTAAACTCCGGGTCAGTCATGGGACCGGTGTGAGTAAAACAGTTTAAAACAGTTATACAGGTATATGGTATCTCATAAGACCACGCCGCATAACGGAACGGGTTTTTCCCTTATGAGAATCCAAATTATCTTTATATCAAAAACCTTTTGATATTATGATAATGTCTATCAACCACAGTATATATAATCATCTAGCAGAAACGCTTTCATCTCACGTTCTACATATATAGTATACAATCAAAACCGCAAGCACGTATTGGGTAATGGGTTTCCAACTATGACAAGGTATGGATCCACCTTTCGCTCGTGTACCTCTAGAGAGGAATACACTGGGTTCAACAAGAACATCTTGCAACCCGGCCACACATGACCGACCACTCATTTCGCTTGAGCGTATCGAATGTATATCACCAACAGTTGGGATCAACAACCGTTTCCCGAATGGGACAGCATCAACAATAGATTTTTAGAAGTAAATGAAACTCTAGATCAGGTGATTATACACCCTACTTCGGTGCGACCGACTTAGCCATGCTGCCTGCCCGATTTCTGTCATTTACCGGATGATGAGGCTAGAAGCTATGCTTTAACATCATATCAGATTCACTTTGAATGTCACATCGTCAAATCCATCAAATCACCGATTGACGTCCTCAACCATACATTATGTGTTAGCTAAAAGAAGTTTCCTTCTCCGCTTCCACTCTTGGTACAGTTGGAGAAATCAATATACGTGATCGTCTGGAAATACTCTGTCAGACATCCGTCCATACAAGTCATCCAGGAACAGGATGAACCGAAGGCACTATTCTGTAAACAGGATAGCCCTTGCATAACTCCGTCTTCAATTTCCTTTGGCATATATGATTCGCAACACTTATGCCAATACAGAGTGGTTCTTTGGATAATAATCCAACCGGTCTCTCTATATTAACAACGTTAAAATGGTCAAAACTTTGATAGTCTGTGATTTAACTATCGAATAAAAACAAGTGTGCAAACAACGATAATATTTCCAAATGGAAATTATATCGATCAAACATCATTCAACATTCATCTCTTTATTTCATTAATTTACTTATCTCCTGTTTCCCTACGTTCAATATTCCTTATTTTCTAAATTGGGAAAATATACGTTATTAACAAATGGAAAACATTTCCATTTCCTGTTTCTTTATTAGAAAACATTTCTGGTTTCTTATTTGGAAAACATTTCCAAAGCTTCTTCATTGGACTTAGACAGATGTTTAAACAAACATTGCTATGCCAACTCAAACCATTTCCTTTACTGCCGAACCTTAACTATTCCTTAGTTAAAAATGAAGTCAATCAAGTTGGGGTAGAACTACCTCTCAGACCTTAACTGAACAATATTTCTAACTTTGAAATAAGCAAAGTTCACTTTATATCCCTTTTTACTAACTTCCTTACTTAACCCTCCTTCGAATAGCTATATTCGATTGACTCTTTTTACTTAACTCTATTCGATTAACCCTTATCAATTACTTTATTGGACTAACACTATTGGATTAACTCTATTTGACTAGTGCTATTGATTTACTCATTTCACTTAACTCCTTTCGAATAAACTATATTCGATAACTCCTTTTACTTTTCTTCGGATAAACTATATTCGATTAACTCATTCTACTTTAACTCTATTCGATTAAACTAACATCGATTAGCTCCTTTGCTTTAACTCTAATCGATTAAACTAACATCGATTAACTACTTTCCTTTTACTCTAATTGAATAACTAACATCGATTAACTTCTTTTGCTTTATCTCTAATCGAATAACTAACATTGATTAACTTCTTTTGCTTTATCTCTAATCGAATAACTAACATCGATTAACTTCTTTTGCTTTATCTCTAATCGAATAACTACCATCGATTAACTTCTTTTGCTTTATCTCTAATCGAATAACTAACATCGATTAACTTCTTTTGCTTTATCTCTAATCGAATAACTAACATCGATTAACTTCTTTTTACTTTATCTCTAATCGATTAACTAACATCGATTTACTCTTTTTAACTTTATCTCTAATCGATTAGCTCCTTTTGATAAACTACGTTTTCCGTTACAACTATTTCCTTTTTATAACGTTTACTTACCGTTACAAATATTTCCTATTTATAACGTTTACTTACTGTTACAAATATTTCCTATTTATAACTTCTATTTACCGTTACAAATATTTCCTATTTATAACTTCTATTTACCGTTACAAATATTTCCTATTTATAACTTCTATTTACCTTCTAAATAAATATTTCTTTTATAAAACCGTGTTCGTTTTATAAATATTTCCTTTTATAAAATCCTGTGATTCTATAAAATTCCTTTATTTCAATATACATTGAAATACTTCTTTTTACATCCCAGGGTCTTTTATGATATTTACAATATCGAATAACAATGATCAACATCATTCCCACACACATAATCCATAACTGATTATATAACACATCATATATCACAATATATGAAAACAGTAAAATAAATATTGAGGAATCCAGTTGGATTCCTCCAACCTGTTTCCCTGCATCACAGATGTTAAACAATATAATATAACATCACTTTCAGTTCCATATGATATATTCTGTTAAACAGAATCAATATAGAAAATTTTAACTAACTGACTAGCAGTTCAATCAAACGGTCAACATACAGTAAATCAGCCAATATCTAACAGTTCTAAAAATATAACATGAAATTACAAACTGTTAAGAGTTAGTGAGATTTACTCACCTTATTTTTGATTTGCCGAATATCCAGTTTAATGCCATCTCATTGTGAGGTCTCATTGTCGCTATCCCATCGAAATTCGTTTTTGTGAAATTCTTAATTTAAAATCACCCGAGTTCTAACAGCACAAGAGGACGACATCCTTTGCAATAACTTTGGAATTCCATCTCCATACAATTCAATAACCCAGTCTGAAGTCATGAAGCGAGAAAAACCCCTTTTTCCATTTCTATTTATAGCCTCACATCCCAACATCATTTATCACCACTTCTCATCCACCTGTATAAGCCAAAAAAATCCACTTAACCTCACCAAACTCTTCAGCAAGGTCCCATCTTCATTGCGAGATTCCATCAACAGACCCGAATTGTCGAACAATAACTCCTCAAGACCCATCTCCTCCAAATCGCACTTGATCACGTCATCCTTCTAGATATGCGAGACCTTCAGCTCTATATCAAGCCTCAGTTCCATCGCGGCCACCAAAATCCAACTCCATCGCTACTACCATTCCCTACAGGATAACGCGACTGCTTACCACCTGAGAATCACGACTCCTGATTCGTGATTTCGAATCTGCCAAAAATCCAATAATAGATGCGCTTTACCCTAAAATCCTCAATCACCTTGTCTTGGACCGACTCCCTTTGTAACTTGCTTGCGCTTCAATTCTACTGTCGAGATGTCGACCTTATTAAGACAACATCGCACGAAACTGGAGGGTACCAGAACGAAATCCGCGATTATATGCTCGCGAAGAAACTAAGATTAAACGGTTTTATGGAGGGATCGAATTTTAATTGAATTGAAGAAAAGGGGGCTTACAGCTTATTTTCCTCTGAGCAACTGTAAGTAAGAAAAGTGATTGGCAAGGGGAACTCGCGTATTTAAAATGGTAAAGAGGATAGTTACGGCAGAATGGAAGTTTGACTAATGAAAGTGGAAATTAGGTCTTAACGATGGTGTCAAATTTTTATTTATAGGCAAAAAGTTTAGATATTTGTATGAACATGGACCTTCCACGTTTGATAAATAATTTGGCTGGAAAGACAATCACGTGGCTCCCTAACTTACGCTACCACATCGTCCTTCTTTGTATGGATCACGCATGTAAAGCTTTGAATGATCCTGGACCTTTATAACCATCATACAATTCATATACACTTGCGTTTCACATGTTACATGGGATTAGCTGAACAAAACGACCCTCAATGGATCGTTCAAGAGTTCGTGGTCAGGTGGCTCATCTCTTGGGTCATTCACCGTATGCTTGAATCGTGAGTTGTTATTTACCGGGACACACGTACACAAACGCGGCAAACCAAGTTGTTAAAATTACTTGTATTTTATAAAGGTGAAATACACTCAGTGGAATGTAGTGCTGCTTATACCTTTTTAGTGTTTAATCTCTTTTAAATTAAGCGTATCGTGTTACAAAAAATTGCGTTCATACCCGAGCCACTTAGGACAGAAATGAGAACACAGTCGTGTCCAGCGAGGTACCACGATCCCAAAAATATAATAATATCGGTAGGTGGACTCATATTTTGAAACTTAAAAATGTTGATTTCAGGGTGCGAAATACTTCAAATAAAAAGTCGCTTATTAAATTAATTAAAAATTACAATAAAATTCTAAAAATTAAATTATCACTATATCCCAAAAGAACCTTGTTTAAATTCAAACCCGATATCTAGTTATTTTGAAATAACCGTTATGGTCGATAAACGATTCTATAGCGACTATTCTGAAATTTGATTTGGACATATCTCAAAATCTACACAATGAAATCCCGCATTTTCTCTTCCACTAGAAAGATATACTTCACCAGCTCCACACGTTTCTTGTTTCACAGAAATCCGGCTTCAAACGAATCATGTACATTCAGTTGAAGTTCAAATCGCCAACTAGCGAACTACAGCGCCATTTCGAGTTCGATTATAATTATAATATAATTATACTTTCAAACTGTCGTTATTTAAATATATTCGTTATTCAAATTCAATTCCAAGCTGAATTAAATATCACAGATGATCCAGTTCACAACATATCGTCATTTCAGCCAATTCTGTTTATTTCAGAATTAAATATATTATTTTAATTAAATATTCATCATTATTTAATTCCACGACCATTAAATTCACTAACCTACCATTTATACAATTAAATAAATTAATCATAATACCCCTACCAATGCGGGTCATTACAATCTTCCCCACTTAAAATAATTTCGTCCTCGAAATTGCTAAAAGGTAGAGGACGACCCTATCGATTAGTTAGAACATATTTGTTCACTTCTTATCTTCAGTTTCAACAGAACCAATTTAATTTCAATTAAATTGTAATTAATTCTTATCAACGAAAATTTTCAAAAATCCTGAAAATTTTCTAACACCTTAACTTTTTTGAAAAATTTCGCCAGCACCTCCTTTGTACTGGTCAATACGTCAAACCACCAACTCGCCTCTCTGGGCCATCTCCAACCCAAAAGAAAATCAAACAGCCAAGCGGCTTGCCAATTCGGCTCATAAATCTCATGCTTATATCGAATATAAACTTGTACCTTTTCGTCGGGCATATCAACTCTATCACTTCCATATGCTATCAACTCAGCATATACCAGTGTTATCCCAATCAAATTCTGAAATCACTTTTATCTCCAACACAACCATTCTCTTTTTACCAAGCCAAATTTTCATTTCAACTCGAGTTTTCTTCTCTTGATTTTCAATTCCTTAACTCCTCAATCCAATACCATTTCGGATTATAATTTCACAAATCCAATCTTATTCGATTTCAATTCAACTTCAGTTACCACTTAACTGAATTTTCTTTCATTCAAATCTGCTTTCACAAATCTTTTTGTTAAATTTGTTTTTAATTCAAACAGTCTTTCCCCGGGAGTTTTCAAACAGTCTACTCTTTTCAAAAATCAAATTTTCCTTTTTGAAATTCAACTGAGCCCATAATCAATAATCCATTAGTTAAATCACTTCTCTATTTCTTTATCAATATTTGTTAACCAAATATTTTCAATACCCATATTGGCCTTTTATGTTATTTGGAAAACATTTCCGAATATCGCCTTCCTTTATTTTCTAAACTTTAGAAAATACATGCTATTTAAAATTGGAAAATATTCCAATTTCTTATCTCTTTTCCCATCTCGTTTATTTCTATACTTAGGAAATATTTATTATTCTATTTCCAAGTTCACACTTATTAAGGTTAAAATGGATGTTGTGTAAAACATCGTTACGACAACCCAAATACTATATTCAACTAACTCTTATTCAACATTGATCTTCGAGCCTGAAATCTTACTATTTATTTGTTAATAATGAAATCAATCAAGTTGGGGTATAACTACCTCTCAGACCTTGACTGAATAACATTTATAACGTCAAAACAGATATGACTACTTACTCGAATAATCAATACCATCCAACTACTTATGCACTTTTAAACACGTATACGCTTCCTCTTTCTATTCTTACTAGATTTAATTCTTATACTTCCTTTTTGATTATACTATTCTATTTCTAAGTTCGTTTTCTTATCGACTTCTATATATATCAATACGTTGATTTCTAACTATCAAATTATCTTAAAAATATTCTAACTCCTTAAATTCCCGGAAAAATTTGCCATAACCTCCTTTGTACTAGGAGCATCGGGAAAATCCCCAAACTGCCACACAGGCCTTCTCCAATCAAAAGAAAAAGAAAAGCCAAGCGGCTAGCCGATACGGCACATAAAATCTCATATGGAAATTAAATACATACCTTTTCGTCGGGCATTCTATGTATATACCTTCATACCTTTTCCATACCTATCTCATGTATATCCATACATTTCTAATTCATTTCAACTTAATCCAATCGTTTTAACTTATTTCGTTAAGTGATTTTCAAATTACTAGTTTTCCCATTTCACCTTCATATTTGAGTATAACATGTTCAAATATATGTTTAACTTGTTTATCAACTAATTGAATTCCATTTCAAATTTTATTTGAATTTCCTATATTCAAATTCCATTTCGATTCTCTTATTCAAATTCTATACTTGAATTCCATTATTCAAATCTATTTTCAAACTCCATTTGAATTCCTATATTCAAATCTATTTGAATTCTCTTTATTTCATTTTAATTCCCTTTGAATCTTCTATATTCAAATTTCAAATTCAATACTATTTGAATCCTCTACATTCAAATTTCATTTCACTTTCGATATTCAAATCCTATATTTGAATCCCTTTATATTTTCTATATTCAAATTCTGTATTTGAATTCCATTTGAATTTCTATATTCAAATTCTATTTCAATTCCATTGAATTTCATATATTCAAACTCCTTTGAATTTCTATATTCAATTTCTATTATTACTCTACATGAATTTTATATTCACTTTTCTTATTTCAAATTTTATTTTGAAATTCTATATTCACTTTTCCATTATTTAAATCTTCTTTATTCAAATCTCATTTGAATTTCTATATTCAAATCCCCTTTTGAAGCTTTCTTTATTTATTCTTTAAATAAGCCTTGATTTCAATTCCTTTTGAAATCGATATTTCTACCTTTGGAAGATAGATTTCCCTTTCAATTTCACACTTGTATTTTATTTCTGAATCATCCAATGATAATTCTTTTCACTTCATTTATAAACTTCGTTTATAAAAGAACTATTTATAAACTTCGTTTATAAAAGAACTATTTATAAACTTCGTTTATAAAGGAACTTCTCGTTTTATTTCTTTTAAAACAAGTTAATATTTCAAATCTATTTAAAAATTTCAATTCTATATTTTAAATCCCATTTTGAAATTCAACACTACTTGTCTTTCCCAAAACAAATTCAAAACAGTATCTCTGGTAGTAATTCGTCACTTACAACTCGAAAATGAATACTGATGATGCAGCTGTCATCATCAGAATCTATTTTCCGGCGATCGAAGTGAGTTCAATACTATAAAACCATTTCTAAACATTTCCACTTTGAAATTCATTTCAAAATATAATTCACACTGTTTGTAAAACAATTTAAAATCTCCCAGGATCTTAAATTTTCCTTACTATTAATCCAAATCCATTTACAAACACTTATCAAATTTTCCATAATTTTAATTCAATTTCTGGTTTAAATTTCAGATTTAACTCATCTGATTTCACGTATTTCACTTATATGAATTCTGATTGGTTATTTACATAACCATTTAATTTATAATCTTACTCGATTATAATAACAACCAATATATCCAATATGTATCAAATATACTTTTGGGTAAAATTATTTTTATTTACCCTTTTTTCAAAACATATCGTGCCGACCCATCGTATTCGAGTGTTTAGTAACTCCTACCGATACAGTGGATCAAACTGATCGACCAGAACTCATAAACGACTCAACCAATGAATCTCCACAATATAAAACAAATTTTTATATCAATAACAAATACGTTCACTCGTATATATACACTCAATCTCAGTCTAGGGTATTACTAACCCTATCTCTACCGAGTCACGCCACAGAGCCAAGTAATTCTTTTAACCTTCTGCTCTGATACCAACTGTAACGACCCGGATTTTCGGCGACTTTGGTTATCGACGTAAGCACGACGTCGATAACCAAAACGTCGAGAAATCCTGGTAATTAGTGAAAGAAATTAGAGGGTGAGGAAGGATAAGATAGAAACTTAGAATAGAAGAAGAAGAACACCATAACATCAGAGTAACACGAATCTCACAACGGAACGAATAAATATATTTCATAACATAACTTTGAAATACAAACTTGGTACTTGAATATACATATCATTATCAAAGTACAACACTTACAACACAGCGGAAATAACTATAGCTATATGATCCTGAAGCCTCCTGCTCCAGCTCTTCAAGTGTATCTGTAAAATCCCGACAACTTGACTGCCCGTACAAATTTAGGCACCCAAGAGTTTAGGGAAAACAACAAAGTAAACTCCGGGTCAGTCATGGGACTGGTGTGAGTAAAACAGTTTAAAACAGTTATACAGGTATATGATATCTCATAAGACCACGCCGCATAACGGAACGGGTTTTTCCCTTATGAGAATCCAAATTATCTTTATATCAAAAACCTTTTGATATTATGATAATGTCTATCAACCACAGTATATATAATCATCTAGCAGAAACGCTTTCATCTCACGTTCTACATATATAGTATACAATCAAAACCACAAGCACGTATTGGGTAATGGGTTTCCAACTATGACAAGGTATGGATCCACCTTTCGCTCGTGTACCTCTAGAGAGGAATACACTGGGTTCAACAAGAACATCTTGCAACCCGGCCACACATGACCGACCACTCATTTCGCTTGAGCGTATCGAATGTATATCACCAACAGTTGGGATCAGCAACCGTTTCCCGAATGGGACAGCATCAACAATAGATTTTTAGAAGTAAATGAAACTCTAGATCAGGTGATTATACACCCTACTTCGGTGCGACCGACTTAGCCATGCTGCCTGCCCGATTTCTGTCATTTACCGGATGATGAGGCTAGAAGCTACGCTTTAACATCATATCAGATTCACTTTGAATGTCACATCGTCAAATCCATCAAATCACCGATTGACGTCCTCAACCATACATTATGTGTTAGCTAAAAGAAGTTTCCTTCTCCGCTTCCACTCTTGGTACAGTTGGAGAAATCAATATACGTGATCGTCTGGAAATACTCTGTCAGACATCCGTCCATACAAGTCATCCAGGAACAGGATGAACCGAAGGCACTATTCTGTAAACAGGATAGCCCTTGCATAACTCCGTCTTCAATTTCCTTTGGCATATATGATTCGCAACACTTATGCCAATACAGAGTGGTTCTTTGGATAATAATCCAACCGGTCTCTCCATATTAACAACGTTAAAATGGTCAAAACTTTGATAGTCTGTGATTTAACTATCGAATAAAAACAAGTGTGCAAACAACGATAATATTTCCAAATGGAAATTATATCGATCAAACATCATTCAACATTCATCTCTTTATTTCATTAATTTACTTATCTCCTGTTTCCCTACGTTCAATATTCCTTATTTTCTAAATTGGGAAAATATACGTTATTAACAAATGGAAAACATTTCCATTTCCTGTTTCTTTATTAGAAAACATTTCTGGTTTCTTATTTGGAAAACATTTCCAAAGCTTCTTCATTGGACTTAGACAGATGTTTAAACAAACATTGCTATGCCAACTCAAACCATTTCCTTTACTGCCGAACCTTAACTATTCCTTAGTTAAAAATGAAGTCAATCAAGTTGGGGTAGAACTACCTCTCAGACCTTAACTGAACAATATTTCTAACTTTGAAATAAGCAAAGTTCACTTTATATCCCTTTTTACTAACTTCCTTACTTAACCCTCCTTCGAATAGCTATATTCGATTGACTCTTTTTACTTAACTCTATTCGATTAACCCTTATCAATTACTTTATTGGACTAACACTATTGGATTAACTCTATTTGACTAGTGCTATTGATTTACTCATTTCACTTAACTCCTTTCGAATAAACTATATTCGATAACTCCTTTTACTTTTCTTCGGATAAACTATATTCGATTAACTCATTCTACTTTAACTCTATTCGATTAAACTAACATCGATTAGCTCCTTTGCTTTAACTCTAATCGATTAAACTAACATCGATTAACTACTTTCCTTTTACTCTAATTGAATAACTAACATCGATTAACTTCTTTTGCTTTATCTCTAATCGAATAACTAACATTGATTAACTTCTTTTGCTTTATCTCTAATCGAATAACTAACATCGATTAACTTCTTTTGCTTTATCTCTAATCGAATAACTACCATCGATTAACTTCTTTTGCTTTATCTCTAATCGAATAACTAACATCGATTAACTTCTTTTGCTTTATCTCTAATCGAATAACTAACATCGATTAACTTCTTTTTACTTTATCTCTAATCGATTAACTAACATCGATTTACTCTTTTTAACTTTATCTCTAATCGATTAGCTCCTTTTGATAAACTACGTTTTCCGTTACAACTATTTCCTTTTTATAACGTTTACTTACCGTTACAAATATTTCCTATTTATAACGTTTACTTACTGTTACAAATATTTCCTATTTATAACTTCTATTTACCGTTACAAATATTTCCTATTTATAACTTCTATTTACCGTTACAAATATTTCCTATTTATAACTTCTATTTACCTTCTAAATAAATATTTCTTTTATAAAACCGTGTTCGTTTTATAAATATTTCCTTTTATAAAATCCTGTGATTCTATAAAATTCCTTTATTTCAATATACATTGAAATACTTCTTTTTACATCCCAGGGTCTTTTATGATATTTACAATATCGAATAACAATGATCAACATCATTCCCACACACATAATCCATAACTGATTATATAACACATCATATATCACAATATATGAAAACAGTAAAATAAATATTGAGGAATCCAGTTGGATTCCTCCAACCTGTTTCCCTGCATCACAGATGTTAAACAATATAATATAACATCACTTTCAGTTCCATATGATATATTCTGTTAAACAGAATCAATATAGAAAATTTTAACTAACTGACTAGCAGTTCAATCAAACGGTCAACATACAGTAAATCAGCCAATATCTAACAGTTCTAAAAATATAACATGAAATTACAAACTGTTAAGAGTTAGTGAGATTTACTCACCTTATTTTTGATTTGCCGAATATCCAGTTTAATGCCATCTCATTGTGAGGTCTCATTGTCGCTATCCCATCGAAATTCGTTTTTGTGAAATTCTTAATTTAAAATCACCCGAGTTCTAACAGCACAAGAGGACGACATCCTTTGCAATAACTTTGGAATTCCATCTCCATACAATTCAATAACCCAGTCTGAAGTCATGAAGCGAGAAAAACCCCTTTTTCCATTTCTATTTATAGCCTCACATCCCAACATCATTTATCACCACTTCTCATCCACCTGTATAAGCCAAAAAAATCCACTTAACCTCACCAAACTCTTCAGCAAGGTCCCATCTTCATTGCGAGATTCCATCAACAGACCCGAATTGTCGAACAATAACTCCTCAAGACCCATCTCCTCCAAATCGCACTTGATCACGTCATCCTTCTAGATATGCGAGACCTTCAGCTCTATATCAAGCCTCAGTTCCATCGCGGCCACCAAAATCCAACTCCATCGCTACTACCATTCCCTACAGGATAACGCGACTGCTTACCACCTGAGAATCACGACTCCTGATTCGTGATTTCGAATCTGCCAAAAATCCAATAATAGACGCGCTTTACCCTAAAATCCTCAATCACCTTGTCTTGGACCGACTCCCTTTGTAACTTGCTTGCGCTTCAATTCTACTGTCGAGATGTCGACCTTATTAAGACAACATCGCACGAAACTGGAGGGTACCAGAACGAAATCCGCGATTATATGCTCGCGAAGAAACTAAGATTAAACGGTTTTATGGAGGGATCGAATTTTAATTGAATTGAAGAAAAGGGGGCTTACAGCTTATTTTCCTCTGAGCAACTGTAAGTAAGAAAAGTGATTGGCAAGGGGAACTCGCGTATTTAAAATGGTAAAGAGGATAGTTACGGCAGAATGGAAGTTTGACTAATGAAAGTGGAAATTAGGTCTTAACGATGGTGTCAAATTTTTATTTATAGGCAAAAAGTTTAGATATTTGTATGAACATGGACCTTCCACGTTTGATAAATAATTTGGCTGGAAAGACAATCACGTGGCTCCCTAACTTACGCTACCACATCGTCCTTCTTTGTATGGATCACGCATGTAAAGCTTTGAATGATCCTGGACCTTTATAACCATCATACAATTCATATACACTTGCGTTTCACATGTTACATGGGATTAGCTGAACAAAACGACCCTCAATGGATCGTTCAAGAGTTCGTGGTCAGGTGGCTCATCTCTTGGGTCATTCACCGTATGCTTGAATCGTGAGTTGTTATTTACCGGGACACACGTACACAAACGCGGCAAACCAAGTTGTTAAAATTACTTGTATTTTATAAAGGTGAAATACACTCAGTGGAATGTAGTGCTGCTTATACCTTTTTAGTGTTTAATCTCTTTTAAATTAAGCGTATCGTGTTACAAAAAATTGCGTTCATACCCGAGCCACTTAGGACAGAAATGAGATG
Organism: Allium sativum; assembly: GCA_030737875.1. Taxonomy (NCBI): domain Eukaryota; kingdom Viridiplantae; phylum Streptophyta; class Magnoliopsida; order Asparagales; family Amaryllidaceae; genus Allium; species Allium sativum. The sequence continues at coordinate 459,521,139 of CM060909.1, forward strand.
ACAGTCGTGTCCAGCGAGGTACCACGATCCCAAAAATATAATAATATCGGTAGGTGGACTCATATTTTGAAACTTAAAAATGTTGATTTCAGGGTGCGAAATACTTCAAATAAAAAGTCGCTTATTAAATTAATTAAAAATTACAATAAAATTCTAAAAATTAAATTATCACTATATCCCAAAAGAACCTTGTTTAAATTCAAACCCGATATCTAGTTATTTTGAAATAACCGTTATGGTCGATAAACGATTCTATAGCGACTATTCTGAAATTTGATTTGGACATATCTCAAAATCTACACAATGAAATCCCGCATTTTCTCTTCCACTAGAAAGATATACTTCACCAGCTCCACACGTTTCTTGTTTCACAGAAATCCGGCTTCAAACGAATCATGTACATTCAGTTGAAGTTCAAATCGCCAACTAGCGAACTACAGCGCCATTTCGAGTTCGATTATAATTATAATATAATTATACTTTCAAACTGTCGTTATTTAAATATATTCGTTATTCAAATTCAATTCCAAGCTGAATTAAATATCACAGATGATCCAGTTCACAACATATCGTCATTTCAGCCAATTCTGTTTATTTCAGAATTAAATATATTATTTTAATTAAATATTCATCATTATTTAATTCCACGACCATTAAATTCACTAACCTACCATTTATACAATTAAATAAATTAATCATAATACCCCTACCAATGCGGGTCATTACAGTCGGTGAGGAGCCATCCATGGCCTCGACTCATGACGGAAATCCAATTTCCAATACGTGACACTTCGGTTTTATTTGTAGAGCCTAGTATGGCGACATAGTGGGATGGGGCACTATGCCGTCTACGATTGATGCATTTATATTTGAAGTAGTTTTCATACACTTTACATTATAGTAGTATCAAAAATGATTTGTTTTAAACGTACCAAGCATGTTTGGCTATTATAAGGTAAAACTCTATCCTCCTGCTTGCGTTGCATTGTGTGATGGGACCTGAGTCTTATAATAGCTTCATTTTTCAAAAAGCATTGCGTTGTTTATAACTGTTCATGCACTGGAATTCTCGAGAGGAAACCCGTTCCGTGTTATATGGCGTGGTCTCTTGATTTACCTTATTTGTAAAGTAAAGTTTTAAGTAAATGTTTTAGTTCTCACACCAGTCACATGACTGACCTGGAGTTTATTGTTTTAACCTAAACTCTGGGTGCCCCTATTTTCAACTAGTAGTTTTGGCTTTGCAAATTTATATTCACAGGAACCTGGTTTACGAATGGAACGATATTCGGAAAGCTCTGTATCCGTATATCTCTTTCAGTTGTGTTTTGTATTATTTCCCGCTGCTATGTAATGTAATTTAAATCTCTGATATTTTTCTGATGTATAATACTCATTCATACTCTGTATATTCTTGTATTCTGATGGAATTGTTGTAATAAGCAATGAAATGTTCTTCTGTTTGTGTTCTGATTCGTTTTGTTCTCAACTCAATCCGTGCTTTCCTTCAGGGGGAAGTTCGCGTCGTCTCACCATTTGTTAATAGTTTTAGAACCTGTTTTTGTAACAGGTTTTTCTGAGTTACTAGATTTGACTCTTCTATTCAATTTCTTCCTACATTGAATATCAGCCTTCTTTTTATAACTTAATCCTTTTTTACTAGATGTAGGTTAAGAATTTTATAAAACTTTAGATAAATTCTATCTTCCTGTGTTAAAATTATAGATTTTTTTTAATAATATCATCTAATTTTATTTTAAAACTAGAACCATCCAATTCTACTATTTTAATCCTAGTTCTCAACTCATGATTTTCAACAATAAGTATGCTATTCTTTTCCTTTTGAGTTTCAAATTTTTATCTCAACAAAGAAAGTTGAAAATTAGCATTATAAAGAGATTCTTGAAGTTTTCTAATTTATTCTTATAATATTTCTTTTTCTTCTTTCAGCATCTCTTTTGAATTCTTCCTTTTTCTGATCCTCATACCAGTTTGTTTATATTTTCTTTTGAAATTATTTCTTGATTCTAATAATTTTGAATTTATTTCTACCTTATCTTCACTTAAAAAATCACTATTATCTCATTATATTTAGCCATGAAGCATATGTTAGCTTGTTTAGTGTCACTGTCACTATCTGATGATGTTGATGATGAGCCAGAATCATCCCATGTTATAAACAAAGCATTCTTCTTGGATATATCTTTCTTGTTTTGATATTCTTTCTTTTTCTTTCGACGATACTTCTACATATGGCCTTTCTTTCCACGATTATAGCATTCCAATGTCATGGCTGATGGTTTTGATGAATTCTTATTGCTGGATTTTCTTTTGAAGATATCCTTATTTCCTTTTGTATGTTTCAAGAATTTCTTGTAATTTTTATCAATAAAAGCTAGATATGCATCATTGTCAGAATCTAAATCTTTTTCTTTTTCTGCATGAAATGAAAGATTCTTTTTGTCTTGTGCATGAACTCTTTTTGCTTGCAAATTCACTTCATATGACATTAGATTTCCTATTAACTCTTCTGGTTTCATACTTGAGAGATCATTAGCTTCTTCGATAGCCAAGACCTTCCTTTCCCAATCTTTCATTGACGAGTTTAGGATTTTTAACACTTTATCAAAATCAGAATACATTTCTCCTAAGCCCAGTAATGAATGATAAATATCCTAAAATCTAGAATACATGCCATTAATAGATTCATTTTCATTCATTCTAAAATTGTGAAACTGAAACATGGATAGCTTTCTTTATTTAGCCTTGTTAGTTCCTTCATGAGTTATTTTGAATGTTCTCCATATTTCATATGTTGTATTTCACATGCAGATACGGTTAAACGCATTTCTATCCAAGGCACAATGCAACATATTCATAGCTTTAGTATTTGCAGTAGCATCTAGTTTTTCAATATTTGATCACTCAGAATAATAGGTAGCAGGAGGTGTATATTCTTTTTCAGTAATATTCCATGACTCAAATTCAGTTGTTTGCATATAGATTCTTATGTAGCCCAATAACAATAGTTTAATTTAATAAAAAGTGGAGGACGTGAAGTGGATTGACCTTATGTGAAACTAGTGGTAGTGTTGTTTTCAATATTATTGAGATATCAAATACTTTTTTATAGTTATATGATAACCTGCTCTGATATCAAATGAAAAAATGAATAGGATCGACTAATATGGAAATGAGAGTAATGTCACAAATGCGGAAGTTCTAATAGATGATATACTAAATGTGACATATGCAAGTGAAAACTTAATGACATAAATATATAGAAATGATATCACAAATAACCAGTATAAAACTGCAAATAAAGGTAAAGAACACTAGGAATTTTTATACTAGTTCGGAGCACCGTTCTATGCCCAGTCCCTAAGATAACTTTAGGCCTTTCACTATAAAACTCTCACTTCACCCGGAGGAATAAGTCTCTACTGCCGTTGTAGGACTTATTTCCACCTAGACTGTACCAGTTAGGTTTTTCCGCCTGGATGTTCTTATAGGAATTCGCCACTTGAATTACCTATAGGATTTTCTACTGCTTTTGCAGGACTTTTTCACAAGGGAATAAGTGACTTGTTTGAGTTCTAGTAGAACACGGATGTAACACCCCACTTCCGTTAAGGTCACACGCAAAGGGAATGCCTTAACTTTGGTGGAGCATTTTTAGTTGACAGAACAGAATATTACGAGACATATAAGTAGTACTTGAAAAATTATAACTTTATTACAACAGAAATAAGTTTGGTTACATCTTTCAAAATCACAATATCGGAATTCAAGTACATAAATATCGGTATTGTACAAAAGCCTTCAGAATGCATAGTTTTTAAATCCATAATCCCCAATATAAACTGCCACGGAAAGATAGAGCCAAAGCCAAGCAATACTTCAAACACTTCAAGCAGAGAGAATCTGAATCAAGCTACTATGTTTCCACCCTGAAAACCCAGGGGGAGGGGAACGGAAAGGAAAGAGGCGAAACAAACTAGGTCAAACATAAGTCTGGTGAGTCCAGTGACTTTCAGCATATAAACAGATAATAGTATCATGATATGTAAATAAAACTGGATGAGAGATAACCATAACAGGAATAGCAGGTTAACAGAAGAAACATAATGATATAGGCTAAGCTTTTCACTTCTCTGCACTAATACTAGTATAACAGGATTAGGTGTTACCCTAATGTCTAAACAGAAACGGAAACAGAATAATCTCTGCAGAAATAGAATGCTAGTAATGGGCCTTTACCACCCGAATAGACAAAAGGTACAGAAGCAGAATACTAATAATGGTCCTTTACTACCCAACTAATGGGCCTTTACCACCCCAACAGACAGAAGGTATGGAAATAGAATCGGAAGCGGAATCAGAGACGGAAACAGAATAATCCCTACAGAAACAGAATGTTAGAATTAGGTGTACACTAGTAATGGGCATTTACCACCCCAACAGACGGTACCATGAAGAAACAGACAGGTGTTACCACCCAACAGAAACAGACGGTACCAACAGAAGACAAAACTAAGTGTACCCTAAGTCCTACCCCCAAGCGATCGGCTCCCTAACACATAAATACCCTGTCTCAGCCCCACAGTAGAGTGTATCACTCCCTAAAGTGGCAACATGTTGGAACAGACCTATTTACAGATGTCACGGTGTCTTACATCCTCAGAGCAGACCGGATCCATGCACGCACATGACCCGGTTGGAACGCGCCATCAACACCCCTCGCCATTATCAGAATGAACCGCTTATAATTAGTTTAGTAAGCATGCCCGGACCCCTACATAGTGTGGGGTCAAAGTTTTGATACCAGAAAGGGTTACTGACTAATATGGGTCCCAAATAACAGATGACACAAGTATTTCCCCTCCTAACCTTGTGTCCCCAAACTAGCAGATTTCAGATTAACTTTTTTACAAGTTTCAAACATAGTTCAGATTTCTAATTCATAGATCAGACAATCAGGTTAACAAGTTTTCAGATTAACAAATCAGATGTACGGATTTAACAAACTTGCAGATTGTCTAACTATGTATTGGGCCTACAGATTCACGAAACGAGTTTATTAGATTTCAGTTGGTTTAACCCCATCCACCCAACACGTTTTTAAACACCACATTTCTCTTAAATTTGCATTAATTAAATATTAATGCATAGACCTCTCACATTAGATCATTAGCTTGTGGCCGCTGGATGTGCCAGGCGGTTCCAGGCAGACTTCTGCCACAAGCCAGATCTAACCTCGTGTCTAAGCATATTTTAGTTATGCCTACGACCTCTCACATTAGACTGATAGTTTGCGGTTGCTGGTTAAGCTGGTTGGTTCCGGGCAGGCTTCTACCGCAAACAGAGTCTAACCTCCTGTCATAATCAATTTATTCCAATACAGATTATACAAATATCAGACTAATTATGTCCATTTAACAGATTAAACTTCTTTACAGGTTACAACAGATTAATCAAATTTCCATGTTTTACTCAATCTTAGATCGAGCCTACGGATTTTCATACCCAAATTACAGTTATTTAGCTTTCAACAGATTAGGCAATTTAACAGATCTAGCAGATTAAACAAATTTAGAAGATTAGGCAATTCAATAGATTTAGCAGATAAAAGATTTAGCAGATTAGGAAATTCAACAGATTTAGTAAATAACAGATTTAGCAGATTAGGCAATTCAACAGATTAAACATTTCTAAAATTCTATTTACATATCTTGCCTAATCATAAATTAAGCCTAAACTTACATGCCTAAATCTTGGTCATAATTCATAATACAACATATGCCCAAATTTTCGTTAAGCTTTGCACAGTACAGAATACTCTCTAAAAGCCACAAATCATGATATAAAATAAGAATTATGCCAAATTATAGCCTTTAATGCCAAATATCCAAAAATCCACTTCTATGCGTATTCACATTGATAGTTATCCTATTATAATATAGGTCTCTACGCCTAAGTCACATAATCCTTTTTCAAGTCATGAATCATTACATAAAATTTACCCCAAAAGTCAAGATCTTTAAATTATAACATCTCAAAATCAGATCTTAATTTTTATATGCATTATGTCCCCAAGTTTCAAGTCACATGTTATCATACAATGATTTCTCTTCTTCCAAATTACAGAGTATACACAGATCTAGATCTAATTTTCAACATATGTCCATTTCTTAAATCAGTCAAAGATCGGTCATGTCCAATTATGCATTATCCATTATTTGTCCTGAAATTTAGCGTTCGTGCGTTAATCTCTTATGAGATTTGGCACAGGCTCGTGGTAGCCTTGCTACAAACAAAAAGGAAGAAAAGAGGGAACAGATACAGAACAACCACAATAATATTAACAAGATAGATCCACAGAAAAGTATGCATAACCTCAGATCCAGATTCACAAAAATATCAAGATAATTATTAAATTTCATATCTGAAAATAACTGTACTCACAAAAAGGAACGATTCTTGTATCCTGGAATCTGTATTCTGAAACCAAAATGCTCGCCTTTGATGTAGACTAATCGTTTTTAGATTTGAAAATAGTTGTTCTCTTTTAATTCTATTCAGATTGGAAGAAGATGCACTAGTTCTAGTTTTGATTCCAACAGAGTAGCGACGCCATTTTTATTTTTTATTTAGAATAGTAGCAGAGTATAGGCCGAATGAAATTGTGTGGAGAGAAAGTTAGGTTTGGGGGTGTTTAAATAGGTTAGAGCTCACGAATCCGGTCAGAAAGGCGTACAGGTGCAGAAAAATGGATCTGTCTCCAAATCTGGAAAAGTGGGGGGGGGGAGGGGGAGGTCGACCCTGGTGTTGACTTGTTACCCAGGTCAACCCCCAGGTCGACCCTAGTGTCGATCTGGGTCCTGGGCGGGAATTTTCCCACCCAGCCTGGGTGTTTGTTTTGAATTTCGAAATCTGAATTTTGAATTTCGGGCTGGTTTTAATTGAAACTTTCGAAGGCCATATCTTCTTCATATGGAATCCGATTTAGGCAAACTTGGACTCTACTCCAAGAATAATTTCGAGACGAACGCAATGGCATAACCCATTTCCCTTAATTATTTTGTTACAATTTAATTATTCTCTGATTTGTTACTCTTATGTTCATAAAAAATATGGGGTGTTACAACGGGTTTGTCATGAATAAAGTACAATTTCCTATAATCTTCTCCTCGAGTTTAAAGTGTAATAAATGTAAGTAAGTGGAGACAGAATAAGTTTTTGATCTCTTCTGAATTCAAACGAAGTTTGAATTATAATAGTAAAATCCAAAGTGATCTAGAATGCAAGAATAGGCGATTAGAATGAGTATGAACTTGATTTCAATAGAATAGAAAAGAATGAGATTGATTAAGTTCTTTGAGATGTTATTCTTGCATATATTTATAGTGATTCAAGAGTTACCATAGCTTGTGAACTTTTATGATCGATGTAGCGACCTGAACTTCCCCGTCGGCCTAAACAGAACAAGAAGGCGGACTGCTTTGAGAACAAGACTAATCGGAATGCAAACAGTAGAACATTTCATTGCTTATTACAACAATTTCATCAGAGTACAAGAATATAACAGAGTATGAATAAATAATATACATAAGAAAAATATCAAAGATTAAAATACATTACATAGTAGCGGAAAAATAATACATAACACAACTGAAAGAGATACACGGATACAAAGCTTTACGAATATAGCTCCAGCTGTAAATCAGGATCACGGGAAAAGAAATATCTGCGAAAACCAAAACTACTAGCTGCTCATGTGGAAAATAGGGGAACCCAGAGTTTAGGTTAAAACAATAAACTCCAGCTCAGTCATGGGATTGGTGTGAGAAATAAAACAGTTATTAAAAGTTTACTTTAGAAATAAAGTAAATCAAGGGACCACGCTGCATAACACGGAACGGGTATCCTCCCAAGAATACCAGTGCATAAAACAAATATCGCAATGCTTTCAGAGAAATGAAGCTATTATAAGAGTCAGGTCCCATCACAAAATGCAAAGCCAGCCAAAGGATACAGTTTTACCTTATAATAGCCAAACATGCTTGGTACGTTTAAAACAAACCATTTTGATATTACTAGAAGTGTATAGTGTTAAAAACAACTTCAAATATAAATGTTTTAATCATAGACGACATAGTATCTCACGCTACTATGTCGCCATACTAGTTCTGCAATTAATACCAAAATGTCACATATTGGAAATTGGATTTCCGTGATGACTCAAGGCAAGGGATGTACTCCTCGTCGGCTTTGAGACACTCTAGCAAATGCCTCAGGGTTCCCCACAGTGAACCCTTGGATCCTCCAAGGTCGGTCCTTGCTTAGTTTGAGGATTAGTTATTCCTGATCACACATTTCCCGGTGTTATAGACCTATCCATCAGTCCTGTAGTGACTGATATATCCGAGGTGCCTCGCTATTCATCATCCACATAGGTAAAAATAAATAAATGTTTGGGCTCCATACCATGACACCACCCATAGCTAGAAGGGAATGTCATGCACTCCTTGGGTCCCTTATCCCGTTTTTGACTCATACCGAGGTGTGAGGTTCGCGAATTAACGTTATACACAAAGCTATTCTATTTAAAGATGTGCTTTGTTCATCAACCACAAGACTCTGCTTTTCAACAGAAGCCTTGATCACTTGCATCTCAACATGCCACATTGACAATTCACGCCATGCAACCGATGTCTATCGATATATAACCTCTAAGCTCATACGTTTTAGAGAAGGGTGTTAAGCAAGAGAATAAATTCTCCATTACCAAACAGATATATATATTCAATAAAGATCAATCAACATAGAATAAAATCCAACGTCAGATACACATCCATTTACTAGTTCATTCTAGGTCTGAACGAAACTAGAGGCACCTTATTCCTCATCCCATATGTCCAATACAGGAGAGAGGTCCTCACATATCCGGTCGATCTCCAAGTACGTCTAGATGATCACCACTTATTACCTTGTCTTGGGTATACGGCCCAATCAAGACTTTAGTAATCATCCAAACGATATGAAGAACTCCGGTGTTCAACCACCGTCTTCATCGTCGACTTATCGTCGAATCAATTATTCAAAATGGGTATAAACCCGGCCTTTCCAAATAAGTCACGTATCTTATAATCAAGTGCTATAAAAACACAACGTACGCCTAATTCCAATCCAGAATATTCTTTTATTCAAATATTCATATCCTTTGGGAAAGGTTCCCATTAATTTTATCAAATATAAATTCTTCTAAATGTGTACTTTAATCTTCCTTTGGATATCAATTCAAAACCTGATTAGGGTTTATTAACTAGTCGGGATTATCGAGCCTTACCGAAGTAATCATTTATTCATTAATCCCAATCCCAACTATTCATCTCATGGAGAAAAAGTGGTAATACTCCATATCTAACACCACGGTTTTATCGGTAAATTTAATTACCATTTTACATTCAAATCTAATTAAAGATTTTAACTATCGCTGGGAGTAAAACTGGTGGTACTCCATTTTGAATCATTTCCCAAATTTGATAGTTTAAATTATCACATTCACATTTTAATCTAATTAAAGATTCATTAAAACTGCACTTAGTTTTAATCTTCCAACAATCATTATCAATGATTATTTAACTTTGGGAAATCAAACATGTCGCAATGACAATCTACACCGTACCATTGATTTCTGCCAGTATATAACCTCTAAGCTCATACGTCTCAGAGAAGGGTGTTAAGCAAGAGAATAAATTCTCCGCCACCGAACAGATATATATTTAGCAGAGATCAACAATACGGTTCGAAATACAATGTTAGACATGTAATCCTGTCTTTAACTGGGTTAAAGAACCAATGTCATTTAAAACACAGTTCACGATAAACTCAAAATCACATTCCATTAACCATGGATACTTCACGGAAAACAGATCAATATATAATCGATATCAATTTCCGTATTCGACTAATAATATAAATGGAATAACGACAATGCCTTTTAAATTCCATATATATTAACAGTCTTCCTCCACAGAAGCTCACTTCGATTATTACCAAATCGGATTCCATTCGATCCCAATTTATTTTATTAAATAAGAAAACTTTACTTTGGAAATTTTCCATTAAATCTTAATAAAAAGATTTATAAATTCCAAATCACATTTCATTGCTAATCGGGTTAAAGAACGAATGTCGTTAAAAAATCAGTTCACAATAAACCTAATTAACATTCCATTTTATTCCAACTACTAAATATAATTAGAAACTCTAATAATCTTAATTAAAAGATTTATTCTTTTCACACGGGGTTTAAAAACAGTGTTACTGAAAACACTATTCACGACAAACCCAAAATCCAATTTAATATTGAATATAAGGCTCTGAATAGAAATTTTATCAGCTTATATTAAATATCAAATTCTGAAACCAACACATATCGTATGGGGAATAACAATATATATATATATATCTTCCAAATTCCTCCACAATATCCGTATAGTCACGGAATCCAATATCGAAATCTCCCGAAGATGATTTCTATTCAAATCCATTCCAATTTATATATTGGAAATTCCTTGTTAGATTAAAACCATTCACAAATCCAATTTATTTATTTAAAAATTATTGGATTTCAAATCTAGTTAATAACTAGTTCATTTTGATAAAAACATATTTTTATCTTTACAAACATGAAATTTTTCATCCAATTCTTTCCAAATCGTTTTAAACAAATTATTAATATTTTTAATAATTTTATTAAGGCTCTTTCCGTCGATTTCCATAAATGGTCATCAAACTGCATTTACAATGACCTTTTCCAAATTTGATTTGGACATAATTCCAAATCCAACCGTTAGATTTCTAGTCTCTTATATTCGTTGGAAAGCTCTTTTTGATACGAACCCAACGGTTCCGTTTTAGGAGAATCCGACGGTCGGATCTCCCGTAATGTCTATTCGAAGTCAATGGTCGAAATTCACGAACGGTAGCAGCGTGTTCTATTCAGGCCATTATATTATATATATAATATATATTTCACTCAAAATGTATTTTATAAATTTGTTTTAAAAACGATTCCCATTTTCACTTCAATTTTAAGTCAAAATTGAATACTCCTTATCATTATAATATTTAAATGATAATATTTTCAAAATATCAGATTTTGAAATAATTTCCTTTTCGATATTCATTATAAAATGAATAAAATTGATATAAATATCGTTCACTTTAAAATGGCGTAAATCTAATCAACACGGCTTCACATATTTCAATATTCTCATGTCCATCCAAAATTGAACATCAAATTCACATTTTAATCCTTTATGGAATATTATTATAAAATATTCATTATTTTAAAATATTCATTATTTTAAAATATTCACTATTTCTAAATTGGAATCAGACCCAACCAATTACCATATGATTATTTATATGGATTTCATACAACCAATTTATACAACAACAATGATAAATAATCAACCATCATCCGGAGTGCATTACATAAATGCATAAGCATTAAATATAAATAATTAACGCTTACAACAGTCTATCAACCAACTGATTGACATACAACCAAAGAATTAGGATTAGTGTACGCCAAATATCATCCCAATACCCGTGTGGGGTATCAACCAACAAATACAATATATTATTTGTTCAGTTGGGCGATGTGTAAAATTTATCGTCCCAATCCATATCAGATATATAGGTGTACATAAACAAATCATCCGATTTGTAAATGAATATTTATTTTTATTTTAGGAGAATTTTATGCCATTCGTATATAGGTTAAAAATTATATTTTTTAACGATAAAATATTTATTTCAACACTTGAATATTTTCTATAGTTCATATATTCAATAAAAATAATATTTTTATTGTTCAAACATTTTATTTAGCACATGAATATTTTATACAGTTCATATACACATTAAAAATTATATTTATAATGAATAAATATTTATTTCATAAAATTTCGGCATTATGACAGCGTGATATTAAAACCGGAGTAATGTCTAGCATTAACCATCTCCTGATACTGGCTCGCGCTATACACAATAATCAGCCAAACCACAAAACCATAATACAGCCAATTACACCGCAATTCAATCCAAATAAACAAATATAGTTTGTACGATAAACAGTGTCTGGGGTTATTAAGCCCCGTCTGCATCCTAGTATATATTGAACTATATAATAAATTGAGTGAGAAGGAGTTGTCACCTTTGGTTTCCACTTCGCCATTCTTTAATGGACGATTTGGATCCCATTCTGCTTCCAGTCAGTTCCGTCGCAATCTGCTTCATGCAGTATATATATTAAAAATCACATTTTTGCAGCGCTATATATATATATATTGAAAATCACATTTTTAACAATGATATTTATATTAAAAATAACATTTCTATTCAAAGCCATATATATAAAAATCACATTTTTATCCTATGGTATTTTATATAAAAATTACATTTTTAAAACTATGCTATATATATTTAAAATTTCATTTTTAATACAAAGCTATTTTATTAAAACAAAACACATTTTTTTTATTAACGCTTTATATATAGTAAAAATCATATTTTTGCTACTACGCTGTCTATATAAAAATCATATTTTTTTAATGCTATATATTTAATAAAAATCACATTTTTATAACGCTACCTATATAATAAAAATCATATTTTTATAATGCTATCTATATAATAAAGATCATATTTTATAATGCTATATGTATAATAAAGATCATATTTTTATAATGCAATATATATAATAAAGAAACATATTTTTATACAATGTTACTTAATTACAAAATTAAATAAACCATTTATATATTAAAAAAACTCACTATTCATCGTTTTGGAGCCTCCAAAGTCTGTAACCCGTTCTTCGATCGAAAACCGCCACTGTGCCGGAGTCCGCAAGTCAGGGGGAGGCGGCGGTGGCTAGGGGCCCACGACGGCAGATTTGGATCAGATTTGGGGATTATGATGGAGAGAGGGGAGAGGAGGGGGTGGCCAGGGAGGCGGCGGTCGATGCTGGAGTGGGCGGAGGGGTGGGGCGTAGGCGACTGAAGTGGGAGGGGCTGACGAGATCGATCGACGACGACTTCATTTCTTTTTTTCTTTCTTCTGAGATGAACAACGAGGTAGGGGAGAGAGATAAAGGAGGGTTGACCAAATACAATAATATATATATATATATATTTAAGTGAAAATTAGGCACACATCCCTAAAACGAAACTTAATTAGGCTCACATCCGGTCTAACTTTTCATGTAAATTATGTCCCTATTTTTCAAAAACATATAAAAAATATAAAAAAATCACGAAAATTCATTATTAAATAAAACATGTTCACGCCAAAAAAATCAGGTGGAAAAACAATTGATAAACAAGTCAAAATTAAAAAATTCACAACATAGTAGAATATGCAGCAAAATGCACGAAGACATGCACGTATTTCAAATATTTGCATACATGTATGCACATATTGCCATGCCCTATGCCTATCAACGCATTACTGTATACAAGTATGCAGCTATTCTGAATAGCAGCATATTTGTATGTAAATATTCAGCAGGTTTGAGGTTATTTTTTGCGTGTGTATTTAAACAGTTGCATACATGTATGCAACTTTTTTTTTTTGATTTGCGTGGACTGAGGGGAATATTTCTAGATTTTAGAATTTTTTTTTAATGCAAGAGCGCATTTTTTTTTGTGAAAAAATGGAAGAGGAGAAGTGGAAGGAGGTGGAAGGCGGAAGGGACAAAACATATTAGGCAGCAGCTCAAAAAGAGGGGGCGGAAACGAATTGGAAATTTTGTCCCTTTTTTTTATTCCGCCTTTTCTTTATATTTAAAAAAATGCGCTACAATGTAAAAAAAAAAATTCTAAAATCTGGAAATATTAATAGAAGTTCACGGAAATTAAAAAAAGAACTTGCATACATGTAAGCAACTATTTGAAATACTTGCACACATGTATGCAATTATTGCATGTAAGAATATGAAGTGAAAATTTTGCTTGAAGATTGTTGCACACTTGTATGCAAGAATCTGTTTACCTTGCATACATGTATGCAAAAAAATAAACGCAAATTCAACATTTGAAATACTTGCACAGGTGAATGCAAGTATTGCAAATATGTGCATGATTTGATGCAAATTACTGCATTTTTCGCTGTTTTATAGTATTTTTTGATTTTGATGCATTTTTGATTTTTTTTACAGCTGTTTTTTGGGTGAGTACATGTTTGATTTAAATTCAAATTTTCGTGATTTTTTTATATATCTTTTTGTTTTTAGTGTATTTTTGAAAAATAGGGACTAAATTTACATGAAAAGTTGGACCGGATGTGAGCCTAATTTAGAAACTCAATAGGGAACTGTGCCAAATGGACCATATATTTAATTTATTTTAAATTTCCAAAAAGTAACTTTTTAATTCGAACTCCAAATCAAACCCAACAACTGTCGCCCCTAGCTGATTACCCTCATTCCGAACACAATGGCACATGTTTCGTAAGCCAATTTGACTATTTCGATCAGTTTTCCTATAAATTAAAATATAAATCTATATAATTTGAATTTAAACATACATTTTAATTTACTGGGGCCACATATTGGCTCCAAAAATTCCAGAAAAATAAATCTAGTTATGTTTTGACGATGCGGTCCTAATAAAACTAATTTCGTCGAATTTGGAGGCCGTTTGAATAATGGTCATTTTCCAGTTGATTAAATTCAAACTGAAATTACCAAACACGTTTAAATTTACCACGCTCACACATTAATTCCAAAAATTATGAAAATTGGAATCTAGTAATAATTTGACATTCTAGATCCAACAAAAGTGGTTTCATCAAAAACGGAGTTCATTTACAAAATGGCTATTTTTAAGGGCTATATATTATATATATATATTTGTATATATATATCAATATATATATATATATTCCATAGCGACTATTTTAAATTTTAAAATGGACATAACTTTCAATCCTCGTTATGAATTCTGAATTTTTAACATTTGTTAGAAAGATATTGTTAAGCAGATTCTAACGTATTTGGTTTTACTGAAATCCGATTTATTTTGAATTCTATACATTCATTTGAAATTTGAAATCGAATTTTCAAATTACCGCACCATTTCAGGCTCGTTTTATAACTAAAATAAATTTATACGTTCTAACTTTAATTAAAATTAATTTTTAGTCGTTATTATTTAAAATAAACCATTTTAAGTAAACAAAATCCATTAAAATAGCTAAAATAAAAATTTTAAATTGGTTTTGAAAATCGAGGTTGTTACAGTCGAACTCCAAGAGATACAACAATTAGAGATCAAGAGAACTCTTGATAAATAGTCATGTCTCTTTAGAGTATGACAGTTGAAACTCTGTTCAGTCGACTGAATATTCTTAGTCAGTCAATTGAATTGGAAGTCAAATAAAAGTTTTGTATTCAACCAGATTCAATCGACTGATTAAGAATATTTAGTCGACTAAATCTGTAACATGAACACAACTTTTATGTGTACACAGATTT
This sequence comes from Allium sativum, assembly GCA_030737875.1. Lineage (NCBI taxonomy): Eukaryota > Viridiplantae > Streptophyta > Magnoliopsida > Asparagales > Amaryllidaceae > Allium > Allium sativum. The sequence goes on from CM060909.1 coordinate 459,536,689, forward strand.
AGTCGACTAAACTAGTTAATCTGATCGACGGAATTGTGTAATTTCCAGATACACTTAAATACATGAAGTTTTATTGAGAATTCTGGAGAAAAAAAACTTAAAGGAGAGACTTTACCATCATAATCTAAAACTAGACTATACTAATATAAAATAGCTAGCGTACTTCTAGAGCCTTTGACATGTTTGCGAGACATCTTGTTTGTGATATGTTGAATTGATCTTTCATCTTTTCATTGATTAAAACTCGTTATTTAAAATTCTCCCCCATTTTGAATGATGACAACACCTGAACAGGATATGAGAAAACGTTGATAATCTCCTCTTGAGTTTATGCTTTCTCCCCTTGAATCTTTGTTGCATTCTTTATTCAGTTGTTAGCATGCATATGATTTCTCCCCCTTTGTCATCGACAAAATGGAGATACTTATGATATAATTTTAACATATTTTTTTTGGATAGCATGTACACACCATACATTCAAAATATATATCGAACCATGCATATGTGAGCATATGTGCTATAGTTGAGTAATTATATAGTAGTGAACATATATGGTTTTAAGTTAAGTCATAAACATAACGTTCACACATCTTAAGTACAAACCCATCATAGCACCCATGAAAGAATATTTACATGCGCATTGTTTTAAATCAAAATACTAATCAAAGAGTTTCAAGTAATAAAAGCCAAAATAAAGTACTGGTAAAATGAAATCATTCCTTTGGATCATCCCCACCATCTTTAGCTATTTCATCTCCTTCCTTAGAAACTCCATCTCCTTTCTTATTGCCAGCATCCTCATCTGTGTCATAATCATCGGATCCCCAAGCTATGCCACGGAAGGGATCAAAATCTATTATCATAGTAGATTTAGAGGAGGATGGAAGACTATAGATAATGTCATCAAACTTTGAAATAATTTTGTCTTGTTTGATATCTGAAAGACCATTTTTGCTTCGATCATGGACAAGCGTTGATTACACATTATAGCTATGACCTTTTTATTCTTTGCAAGAGAAATAAGAATTTGTTTAATTGGACCATCAGGATCTATCTCTTCATATTCAGGAATTGATGGAAATTGAGTTCCCAGTTCAGTTTGTTGACTGAAAGAAGGACCTTGTGGAGTTTTTGATTGGGTTGGTTGAGTAGAATGAGTTTCAATAAAGCGATGGTAGTGTGGCACATTGTCTTCCTTACGTTTCTTCCATTGTTCAAACGTTTGAATGCATTGAGGCATTAGCAACTCAAAGGAAGACGCATTAGACTTAATGTTTTTGTACCCAAATATCCTATAGTGAGTTTCTCGAATTCGGAAGATGGAATATGTGGATGAGTAAGGATGTAAGAGATGTAAGCTCTATAGTGCATAGTCCATAGCCGAGATTGGTTAAAGCAAAGAAATTTTTACATAATGTGTTGTGCCTAATTTATCTTCTTATTTCCCCGTATTGCATATAACGCTTGAAAATCTATATGATATACATGGTCGTAGCCTCTAGTACGAGGATTAATTGTATAGGTTAAAGCACGATGAATCACCTGATCTTTTGGTCGTAGATTAATATCTTTAAGTTAGGTGAGATCATCAGAGAGACATTGACGGCTAATCTCATCACGTCCCAATCTATCACTCTCTATTTCAAATAATTCTTATTCTTTGGACGGGTATTGAAGGATGTGACCAAGTCTAGCCAGTGTGAGATAAATACGTACTCCACATACATTTTTACGCAAAGTATTTTCATAATGGGTTCTTGTTGCTCAATATTCATATTAGCAAAGAATATTTTAAGTAACAAAGGATATATATTAAGATTGTTAGTGTTGTAAGAGTGGAGAGACTCAAGACCACTATTTTGAATCATTGGTAATATATGATAGGATTCAAAGTTAGAAAATTTCATTAATTAACCTTCAAGTATACAAGTGTTCTTAATCTATCTGAACATATCCTTAGCTTTTTGGCTGAGAAGCCTTGAATCAGTTTACGATTTTGATAGTCCGCATGATAAAGAAGCTTCTGTTTGTCCTTTAGATGCCATATTATGATTGATTTTGAGTTTGGATTTATGAAATAAGAAATTTTTGGAGCTAGGGTTATTTGGGATTTTGTAAATTTTAAGTGAAATGAGTTAAAGTGAGGAGGAAAGAAGGAGGGCCAAAACATGTGTGTGTGTGTGTGTGTATATATATATATATATATATATATATTAGTTTTTCAACCGGTCCATTTGATTAGGTTGGAGGATTCAGTCGACTGAATGTTCCAGAATTATAACCCGAGGCCAGGTTTGACTATTTAGTCGTCTGAATTCTCAAGGTCAATCGACTGAGTTGTAGAAAAATTTATCCTGAGAGATTGTCCTTGAATATAGTCGACAGGTTAAAGAGTTGTAGTCGGCTGTTTTAGGATGATCCTGAACCCGAGAGTTGATATCAGTTTTTATTCGACTGGTAATAGAGTTTTAGTTGATTGAAAACTTGAAAGTTTTTTTTTGTTAACTAGAAATAATTCATTCTTTCTTATGTTCTAACATTATGTTTATCTTAAAGGTTATCATTCATTTTATGCAACAGAGAAATAATTTATTGATAAACAATTGTGCACACATAAAAACATAAAGAATAGATATTTCTGTACAATCCAAAAAATTTGTTAAAAGAAATTTTATTTAGATGATGATGAGTTAGACTTTCTTGGAGTTTTACTTTTATCCTTGTTAGCTCCTTCATTAGTATTTTTTATCCCAAGAAGTTGGTCAATAGGGAGGTCATTCTGGTATTGAATTCCATGGAGTCCAAGATGAGAAAGGATGAGAAAAAGGTTCTTGAACATCAGGTTCGATTGATCCCCAAACTTTTATCGCGAATTGTTCAAAAAAGCTTAAACGTCATGCTGTAACATTTTTCTCAAAATAGAGCTCATACTGAAGCTCCAATTGTTGTCATTGATAATGGTGGATATCGTCTATCTTTTCTTTAATGGATGAAGAGATCATCATAGTTTGTTTTAATTTTTTACTATCCCGATGTATAACCGATATGATAGTTTGACCCTTTATAGATTGGATCATGTTGTGGTGTTGGAGTTTGAATCCTTGGTGAGGTTGGTGATGACGGTGAAGATTTGGTTATTGGTGGAGTAAAATCAATTGAGGATAATTGATTGCTTGAAGAAATTTTCTTTATGATTTTTAATGATATAAGTTTATCTTTGTTTTTTTTCAACATAAGTGTAAAGCTTTATTTATAGTAGCCTATATCTTAAATTCAGGAATTTGTTCTGTGGTTCAGGGATAACTTAGAATATGAACCTGTAATTAAGTATATAAATAGATTTTTAAGAATTAGTGGTTTAAAATTGTTAATACGAAGAATTGCAATATAAGTATATTATAGTTTCCTCGTAACAAAGAAATAACAAATTGTCAAATGAAAAGATTAGGTGAAATGTATTCAAGCCACCATGGTTCGAATCCCAATTGATGCAAAAGTTTAAATTTTTGTTCTTAATTATTTTTTGTATAAATTTTTAAACAATACTATTTGTAGTTCTTGTGACGAAAAGGAATTTCGCTCGGTCAGAACCGGTCGCTAAACCGACCCAGACCGTTTGAAGCGCCCTATCGTTTGAGAACACGACAAATCAGAACGCAGACGGAAGAACATTTCATTGTATATTACAACAATGCATCAGATTACATGAATATACAGAGTATAAACAAATAAATATTACACAGAAATATCAGAGATTCAAATTATTTAAATACATCGCAGCGGAAAATAATACAATACACAACTAGAAGAGATATACGGATACAAAGCTTTCCGGATATCATTCCAGCTGTAAACCAGGATCCTGTGAATATAAATCTGCAAAACCAAAACTACTAGCTGCCCGTTTCGAAAATAAGGGCACCCAGAGTTTAGGTTAAAACAATAAACTCCAAGTCAGTCATGTGACTGGTGTGAGAACTAAAACAGTTATTTATCTTTATTTTCAAAGTTAGGTAAATCAAGGGACCACGCCGTATAACACGGAACGGGTTTCCTCCCAAGGACACCAGTGCATATAAGTAAACAACGCAATGCTTTTCTAAAAATGAAGCTATTATAAGACCCAGGTCCCATCACACAATGCAACGCAGCCGAGGATAGGGTTTTCCCTTATAATAGCCAAACATGCTTGGTACGTTTACAACAAATCATTTGATACTACTATAAGTGTATAGTGTCAAAACAATTTCAATCATAAATATCAATCATAGACGGCATGGGTACCATATATCATGTCGCCATACTAGTTCTACAATTAAAACCGCAGAATCACGTATTTGGAAATTGGGTTTCCATCTATGAACCGAGGCAAAAGATAGTCCTCAACCGATTCGAGACTGTCTAGCCCGAGCCTCAGGATCAGAGCTCGAGTGACCTTTGGATCCTCAGGGCCGGTCCACACGGAGTGGATTAAAATGCCTGAACATGCGTTTCCCCGCCCTATGGGGCGTAAACGAGCCAACTAAATGACTCCATCGGTTCGAGAACGACCGATCAATCCGAGGCGCCTCGCAACAGCAACAACCACATAAGTCAAACTCGTCAGGGCGTGTAAAACCACTGACGCCACTTCTAGCTAGAAAGAAACGCATGCCCTCCCTGACGTCCTCTCCCGTTTTTGGTTCATACCGGGTGTGAAGCTCGCGAATCAACGTTACACAAAGCTATGCCACAAAGGCCGTGCTTTGATCATCAACCACAAGACTTTGCTTTTCAACAGAAGCCTCGATCAATTGCCACTTAGGCATGCCACACAGGCAATTCACTCCATGCGTTTGATATCCATCAATATATAACCCCTGAGCTCGTACGTCTCAGAGAAGGGCGTTAAGCAAGAGAATAAATTCTCCGCCGCCAAACAGATATATATTTAATAGAGATCAATCACACAGACTAAAATCCAATGTCAGACACGCAGTCCATTTAAAAGTCCGTTCTGGGTCTGAACGAAACCGGAGGCACCTAGTACCCCGCATATCCATCGATCTCCAAGTACGTCTGGACGATCACCAACTGTTTCCATCTTCTTGGGTGTACAGCCCAATCAAGATCATCAGTAATCACCCAAACGACATGAAGACTTCCGGTCTTCGACCACCGTCTTCATCTTCGACTTATCGTCGTATCAGTTATTCAGAATGGGATAAACCCGGTCTTTCTGAATAAATCGCGTATATATTATAAAAGTGTTACACAAACACAACATACGCCTCATTCCAATTCATTAGTCACTAACCGTAAATTAATCAAGAGAATAATTCCCCAAATATTAACCCCGAAGGCCGAAACCAACATCAGATCAATATCCAGAAAACCATTCTGCTTAGCTAACCGACAGTTAGTTTCTAAATTTCACATTCATAGGGAAAGGTTCCCCTTAATTTTATCCAAGATAAATCCCATGAATTTATTCTTTAATCTTCTTTTGAATTTCGATTCAACTAGTCGGGATTAACGAACCTTACCGAAGTAATCATTGGTTTTAATTTTCCAATCCCAACCTATTCATCCCATGAAGTAAAACTGGTGGTACTTCATATCTAACACCACGGTGTTATCGGTAAATTCAATTACCATTTCACGTTCAAATCTAATTAAAGATTTAACTATCGCCTGGAGAAAAACTGGTGATACTCCATTTCGATTATTTCAATCTAATTAAAGATTCATTAAAACTCCACTTAGTTTTAATCTTTAACTGGGTTAAAGAATCAGTGTCATTTAAAACACAGTTCACGATAAACCCAAAATCACATTCCATTAATTATCGGGTTAAAGAACGAGTGTTATTTAAAACACTGTCCACGATAAACCCAAAAACCAATATCAATTCCATTAATTATCGGGTTAAAGAACAAGTGTTATTTAAAACACTGTTCACGATAAACCCAAAAATCATTCCATTAATTATCGGGTTAAAGAATGAGTGTTATTTAAAACACTGTCCACGATAAACCCAAAAACCAATATCAATTCCATTAATTATCGGGTTAAAGAACAAGTGTTATTTAAGACACCATTCACGACAAGCCCAAATCACATTTGATATTAAATACAAGGCTCTGAATAGAAAATATCCCGGCTTATATTCAATATCAAATTCTACGACCAACAGATATCATATTGGAAATAACGATATATAAATATCTTTCAAATTTCCATAACAACACCTGTATAATCACGAAATTCGACATCGAAATGTTCCGAAGACAATTTCGATTCAAATCCATTCCAATGCAATTATTGGAAATTCTGGTTATTTTCAAAACCATTTCAATATTCAATTTATTTATTTAAAAATAAATAGAATTGTAATTCTAGTTCAAAACTAGTTCATTTCGATAAAAATCTATTTTTATCTTTTCAAATATGGAGTTTTTTCATCCCAATTCTTTCTAAATCATTTCTTATGATTTTACACAAATTATTAATATTTTTAATAATTTTATCAAGGTCCGTACAGTCGATTTCCATCAACGGTCATCGAACTGCACTTACAGCGACCTTTTTCGAATTTGATTTGGACGTATCTCCAAATCCAACCGTTAGATTTCAAATTTCTAATATTCGTTAGAAAGCTCTTTTCGATACGAACCCAACAGTTCCGGTTTTAGGAGAATCCGACGGTCGGATCTCCCGTAATGTCCGTTTGAAATAAATGGTCGAAATTTACGAACTGCCGCGGCGCGGCGCGTTCTATTCAGGCCATTATATTTTATATATAATATATATCTCGTCGATTTCTATTAAAAACAAATTATATAAATAGTTTTAAAATTCGATTCAAAAGCAATTTCAACTTCCATTTCAATTCAAATCAAAATTGAATTCTTCTTTATAAATTTGTTTTAAAATTCATTTCTATTCAATTCAAATTTCAATTCAATTTGAATTCATTTCAATTCGCTTTCAATTCAATTTGAATTCGTTTTCAATTCAATTCATTTCGAAATCGTTTTCAATTCAGTTTATTTCGAAATCGTTTTCAATTCAGTTTATTTCGAAATCGTTTTCAATTCAGTTTATTTCGAAATCGTTTTCAATTCAATTCATTTCGAAACCGTTTTCAATTCAATTCATTTCGAAACCGTTTTCAGTTCAATTCATTTCGAAACCGTTTTCAATTCAATTCATTTCGAAATCGTTTTCAATTCAATTCATTTCGAAATCGTTTTCAATTCAGTTCATTTCGAAATCGTTTTCAATTCAATTCATTTCGAAACCGTTTTCAATTCAATTCATTTCGAAACCGTTTTCAATTCAATTCGAATTGATTTTATATTCAATTCAATTCAAATTCGTTTTCTAATCAAATCAAATTCAATTCATTTTCTAATCAAATCAAATTCAATTCATTTTTCATTTCAAAATATTCGATTTAAAAATCATTGTTTCTTTCCAATATTCATTTTAAAATGAATAAAATCGATATAAATATCGTTCACGTCAAAATGGCGTCAATCTAATCAACACGGCTTCATAAATTTCTACTTCAAAATATTTTATTTCAAATATTTCTTTTTCAAAATAGTTGTTATTATCAAAATATTTCGTTCAACACATGACCAATCTCAATGGATGAGTACTGTCAACACATGAATCTTTATTTTATATTGATAAAGATGTAAATTTTATTACTAAAATATTTCGTTCAACACATGACCAATCTCAATGGATGAGTACTGTCAACACATGAACCTTTATTTTATATTGATAAAGATGTAAATTTTATTACTAAAATATCGTTCAACACATGACCAATCTCAATGGATGAGTACTGTCAACACATGAACCTTTATTTTATATTATTCTTTATTTTCTAATTGGAATGAGGCCCAATCAATCACCATATAATGTTAATTATATGGATTTTCATACATTACACACATATATTAGCATTGCAAAATAATCAACCATCAACCAAAGTGCACTACACTGTATAAGCATCAAATATAGATATCTAACGCTTATAACAGCCTGTCAATCAATCGATCGACATATTTAATCAATCAGGATGAGTGAACTTCAAATTTCATCCCAACACCCGTGTGGGGTTTCAAACAATCAAACACAGATTTTATTTGTGCAGTTGGGCGATGTGTAAAATTTATCGACCCAATCAATGTCCTTCAAATAGGTGTACATAAACAAACCGTCTGGTTTGTAAATGAATATTTATTTATTCACATTCACGTTAAAAATTATATTTTTAACGATAAAACATTTTATTCCAACATATGAATTTCTATTCAGTTCATTCTTTAAATAAAATGATATTTTTATTTATCTAACTTATTTTAGAAAATTTCGGCGGCATAACGGCACGATACTAGAAACGGGACGAGGCCTAGCCTTATCCCCGGTCCAGTGAAGGCCCACGCCATTCACACATCAATCAATCCATTCATTTCACCAAACAATTCAATTTCAATCAAATGATCTAACTAATTTTTGTAATCAAACAAACAAGTCCATGGTCTGTGGACGATTGTGTCGGGTGCTACTAAACACCGTCTGCATCCTAGTATATATATATAACTAGAAAAATTAAATTGAAAGGTGAGAAATTCTCACCGATAGCTATCCAATCATTTTGACTCATCTTTGATAGAAATCTTCATCGTCATCGCATCTTCGTCATCTTCGTTGCCCGTAGCCACTACATATGTAAAAATCGAATTTTTATTTCGCTATTCAGTATATAAAAATCGAATTTTTACTTCGATGTTCAATATATAAAAATCATATTTTTACTTCGATGTTCAATATATAAAAACCATATTTTTACTTCGATGTTCAATATATAAAAATCATATTTTTACTTCGATGTTCAATATATAAAAATCATATTTTTACTTCGATGTTCAATATATAAAAATCATATTTTTACTTCGATGTTCAATATATAAAAATCATATTTTTACTTCGATGTTCAATATATAAAAATCATATTTTTACTTGCCAAGAATATTTTCTTTATAGCGATAAAAATCATGTCTTTATAGCGATAAAAATCCTTTCTTTTTGGCGATAAAAATCCAATCTTTTAACTATAAAAATATAATCTTTCTAATAATAAAAAAATAATCAGATTTTTGTTTATATATATATACATACATATATATATATATATATATATATATATATATATAACAACCTATCACAAAATCAAAAAAGAAAAGAGGCTTACAGTTTACTCGAAGGGGGTGCTCGCCGTCGGGGGGAGGTGCTGGCGCGGTCAGAGGTGGTGCAGTCGACTGTCTGGTGGCGCAGGCAGGCAGCGGCGTCGCTCGATTTGGAGGAGGTCGGGGGTAGTCGACAGTGGCGGCGGCCGTGGCCTGGTGGTGGGCCAGAGGGGTAGCGACGCGGTTTCATCCGGGTTTGGGGCTGTTCGATCCTCGAATTGGCGTGGGGGGGGCTGCTTGCATCGCGATTGCTGAAACGAAGGGGGGGGGGGTTCTTCGTCGCGATCGACTTCATGGAGAGGGGGGTTTCCGTTCTGACGAGGAGGAGGGAGGTCTTCGCACGGCGTCGGCAGCGCAGCAGCGCAGCTCTTCTTTTTTTTTTTTTGACTGTCGATTTAAAATCAGAAAGGGGGAGGGCCAGAGAGATTTAAGGGGAGAGGAGAGAGGATTCCAATTTTTAATTATTTTAATTATGAAAAAGTTGACTTTTACATATGACCTCAAAACGAGGCCCACCGCCTGTCGTCCATAGCGTTTTACCCCTATTCCGAACACAATGGGACATGTATCGCAAGTTGATTTATTCGTCTCGATCAGTTTCCGTTGAATTTTCATTTAAATCATTATATTGTATTTTAAACGTACATTTCAAATTACCGGGCTCACATACTAACTAGAAACATTCCAGAAAAATATTTTCTAGCTTCGTATTGACGATACGGTCCTAACAAAACTAGTTTCGTCGAATTCTGAGACCGTTGGAAAAATGGCCAATTTCCAGTCGATTAAAATCAACTGAAACTGGTCAAACGCGTTTTCCTTTCCCACGCTCACATATTGATTCGAAAAATTATGAAATTCGAACCCTAGCAATAACTTGACATCACGGACCCAACAAAACTGGTTTCGTCGAAATCCGAGGTCATTTGCAAAATCCCCATTTTTAAGGGCCTGAATTCCATAGCGACTATTCAGAATTTTCAACTGGACATATCTTTTGATTCGCGCTATGAAATCTTGATTTTTCTGATTCATTGGAAAGATATCATCAATTAGATCCTATTGTTTTTGGTTTCACTAAAATCCGGATTGTTTTGCACCCGGCACATTCAATTGAAGTTTGAAATCGAATTATCGAACTACCGCGCCATTTTCAATTCTATTATAATTATATATATAATTATTTATATTCTAACGACGACGCATATAATATATACGTCGAATTATATTCAAAATAAATTTCTCGTCGATATTATTTAAAATAATTCATTTTAAATAATCAAAATTCGTTAAAATTGCCAAAATAAAAATTTTAAACTGGCCCAGATTTTCGGGTTATTACAATCTCCCCCACTTAAAACTTTTCGTCCCCGAAAAGGAACAAAGTCGAAAGTGGTTTGATCAATCAACTCTACGTTCGATCTGGCTTCCATTCTCCAACTTTTTAGTTTCTGAGAATTTTCAAATTTTCAAAAATTTGGCTAACACCCTAAATTTTTGAAAAATTTCGCCATAACCTCCCCTGCACCGGGAGCATCGGGGAATTTCAAATAGCTTCCCCGGTCCTTCTAATCTCAAAAAGAAAAAGAAAAAGCCAAGCGGCTAGCCAATAGGCTCATAAAATCATCATCACCCAAACAAAACAGTAAATTATATAGTAAACATGTACCTATTTGTCGGGCAAACAAATTTTATTCTCTGCTCTAGCCTCCTTGCTATGACCTGTTCAATGTAAGTATATGTATATGCAAGAAAATGCGACCAATTTTCAATACAATTCAATATTTGATTCTATTAGGCTAAATGGCTAAGAATTAGCAAACAAATAAACAAACAACTCAAACATCAATCAATTAGTGAATTAGAGTTTCAAATTCATAATTTTGATACATATACAAAAATCATGTTTTTGATGCCAAATCACAACAATAAACCCTATCTAATTTTGGTTCTCACACCAGTCTAATGGAAATAAATAGATATCACACCTTCAACACTCGAACACTAATTCTGATGATGTAGCTACAATCATCAGAATCATCTTCGGGCGACTAGAGTGTGATTCTATATCTATCCAGTATATTAAAATTTCAAATATACGTTTGCAAGGCGTATATGCAAAATCTTTATATACTGGACTGTCCAAATCAATATAAACTAAATAATCAAATACGAATAATTGATTTTAAATTTTCAAAAACTAAATTTGTTTTCATTTGAAAAATATACTCTTCACACTCGTTCTAGGATACTACTGATCCCATCTCTAACGAGTCATTCCCATTGGATATTACTAACCCAATATCTGATGAATTCTTTCATATAGTTCTAATGTGTCTTGTTCTCTGAGCTTTGTAAACCAAAGCTCTGATACCAACTGTGACGAAAAGGAATTTCGCTCGGTCCGAACCGGTCGCTAAACCGACCCAGACCGTTCGAAGCGCCCTATCGTTTGAGAACACGACAAATCAGAACGCAGACGGAAGAACATTTCATTGTATATTACAACAATGCATCAGATTACATGAATATACAGAGTATAAACAAATAAATATTACACAGAAATATCAGAGATTCAAATTATTTAAATACATCGCAGCGGAAAATAATACAATACACAACTAGAAGAGATATACGGATACAAAGCTTTCCGGATATCATTCCAGCTGTAAACCAGGATCCTGTGAATATAAATCTGCAAAACCAAAACTACTAGCTGCCCGTGTCGAAAATAAGGGCACCCAGAGTTTAGGTTAAAACAATAAACTCCAGGTCAGTCATGTGACTGGTGTGAGAACTAAAACAGTTATTTATCTTTATTTTCAAAGTTAGGTAAATCAAGGGACCACGCCGTATAACACGGAACGGGTTTCCTCCCAAGGACACCAGTGCATATAAGTAAACAACGCAATGCTTTTCTAAAAATGAAGCTATTATAAGACCCAGGTCCCATCACACAATGCAACGCAGCCGAGGATAGGGTTTTCCCTTATAATAGCCAAACATGCTTGGTACATTTACAACAAATCATTTGATACTACTATAAGTGTATAGTGTCAAAACAATTTCAATCATAAATATCAATCATAGACGGCATGGGTACCATATATCATGTCGCCATACTAGTTCTACAATTAAAACCGCAGAATCACGTATTTGGAAATTGGGTTTCCATCTATGAACCGAGGCAAAAGATAGTCCTCAACCGATTCGAGACTGTCTAGCCCGAGCCTCAGGATCAGAGCTCGAGTGACCCTTGGATCCTCAGGGCCGGTCCACACGGAGTGGATTAAAATGCCTGAACATGCGTTTCCCCGCCCTATGGGGCGTAAACGAGCCAACTAAATGACTCCATCGGTTCGAGAACGACCGATCAATCCGAGGCGCCTCGCAACAGCAACAACCACATAAGTCAAACTCGTCAGGGCGTGTAAAACCATTGACGCCACTTCTAGCTAGAAAGAAACGCATTCCCTCCCTGACGTCCTCTCCCGTTTTTGGTTCATACCGGGTGTGAAGCTCGCGAATCAACGGTACACAAAGCTATGCCACAAAGGCCGTGCTTTGATCATCAACCACAAGACTTTGCTTTTCAACAGAAGCCTCGATCAATTGCCACTTAGGCATGCCACACAGGCAATTCACTCCATGCGTTTGATATCCATCAATATATAACCCCTGAGCTCGTACGTCTCAGAGAAGGGCGTTAAGCAAGAGAATAAATTCTCCGCCGCCAAACAGATATATATTTAATAGAGATCAATCACACAGACTAAAATCCAATGTCAGACACGCAGTCCATTTACAAGTCCGTTCTGGGTCTGAACGAAACCGGAGGCACCTAGTACCCCGCATATCCATCGATCTCCAAGTACGTCTGGACGATCACCAACTGTTTCCATCTTCTTGGGTGTACAGCCCAATCAAGATCATCAGTAATCACCCAAACGACGTGAAGACTTCCGGTCTTCGACCACCGTCTTCATCTTCGACTTATCGTCGTATCAGTTATTCAGAATGGGATAAACCCGGTCTTTCTGAATAACTCGCGTATATATTATAAAAGTGTTACACAAACACAACATACGCCTCATTCCAATTCATTAGTCACTAACCGTAAATTAATCAAGAGAATAATTCCCAAATATTAACCCCGAAGGCCGAAACCAACATCAGATCAATATCCAGAAAACCATTCTGCTTAGCTAACCGACAGTTAGTTTCTAAATTTCACATTCATAGGGAAAGGTTCCCCTTAATTTTATCCAAGATAAATCCCTTGAATTTATTCTTTAATCTTCTTTTGAATTTCGATTCAACTAGTCGGGATTAACGAACCTTACCGAAGTAATCATTGGTTTTAATTTTCCAATCCCAACCTATTCATCCCATGAAGTAAAACTGGTGGTACTTCATATCTAACACCACGGTGTTATCGGTAAATTCAATTACCATTTCACGTTCAAATCTAATTAAAGATTTAACTATCGCTTGGAGCAAAACTGGTGATACTCCATTTCGATTATTTCAATCTAATTAAAGATTCATTAAAACTCCACTTAGTTTTAATCTTTAACTGGGTTAAAGAATCAGTGTCATTTAAAACACAGTTCACGATAAACCCAAAATCACATTCCATTAATTATCGGGTTAAAGAACGAGTGTTATTTAAAACACTGTCCACGATAAACCCAAAAACCAATATCAATTCCATTAATTATCAGGTTAAAGAACAAGTGTTATTTAAAACACTGTTCACGATAAACCCAAAAATCATTCCATTAATTATCGGGTTAAAGAACGAGTGTTATTTAAAACACTGTCCACGATAAACCCAAAAACCAATATCAATTCCATTAATTATCGGGTTAAAGAACAAGTGTTATTTAAGACACCATTCACGACAAGCCCAAATCACATTTGATATTAAATACAAGGCTCTGAATAGAAAATATCCCGGCTTATATTCAATATCAAATTCTACGACCAACAGATATCGTATTGGAAATAACGATATATAAATATCTTTCAAATTTCCATAACAACACCTTTATAATCACGAAATTCGACATCGAAATGTTCCGAAGACAATTTCGATTCAAATCCATTCCAATGCAATTATTGGAAATTCTGGTTATTTTCAAAACCATTTCAATATTCAATTTATTTATTTAAAAATAAATAGAATTGTAATTCTAGTTCAAAACTAGTTCATTTCGATAAAAATCTATTTTTATCTTTTCAAATATGGAGTTTTTTCATCCCAATTCTTTCTAAATCATTTCTTATGATTTTACACAAATTATTAATATTTTTAATAATTTTATCAAGGTCCGTACAGTCGATTTCCATCAACGGTCATCGAACTGCACTTACAACGACCTTTTTTGAATTTGATTTGGACGTATCTCCAAATCCAACCATTAGATTTCAAATTTCTAATATTTGTTAGAAAGCTCTTTTCGATACGAACCCAACGGTTCCGGTTTTAGGAGAATCTGACGGTCGGATCTCCCGTAATGTCCGTTTGAAATAAATGGTCGAAATTTACGAACTAAATGGTCGAAATCGTTTTCAATTCAATTCATTTCGAAACCGTTTTCAATTCAATTCATTTCGAAACCGTTTTCAGTTCAATTCATTTCGAAACCGTTTTCAATTCAATTCATTTCGAAATCGTTTTCAATTCAATTCATTTCGAAATCGTTTTCAATTCAGTTCATTTCGAAATCGTTTTCAATTCAATTCATTTCGAAACCGTTTTCAATTCAATTCATTTCGAAACCGTTTTCAATTCAATTCGAATTGATTTTATATTCAATTCAATTCAAATTCGTTTTCTAATCAAATCAAATTCAATTCATTTTCTAATCAAATCAATTTCAATTCATTTTTCATTTCAAAATATTCGATTTAAAAATCATTTTTTCTTTCCAATATTCATTTTAAAATGAATAAAATCGATATAAATATCGTTCACGTCAAAATGGCATCAATCTAATCAACACGGCTTCATAAATTTCTACTTCAAAATATTTTATTTCAAATATTTCTTTTTCAAAATAGTTGTTATTATCAAAATATTTCGTTCAACACATGACCAATCTCAATGGATGAGTACCGTCAACACATGAATCTTTATTTTATATTGATAAAGATGTAAATTTTATTACTAAAATATTTCGTTCAACACATGACCAATCTCAATGGATGAGTACTGTCAACACATGAACCTTTATTTTATATTGATAAAGATGTAAATTTTATTACTAAAATATCGTTCAACACATGACCAATCTCAATGGATGAGTACTGTCAACACATGAACCTTTATTTTATATTATTCTTTATTTTCTAAATTGGAATGAGGCCCAATCAATCACCATATAATGTTAATTATATGGATTTTCATACATTACACACATATATTAGCATTGCAAAATAATCAACCATCAACCAAAGTGCACTACACTGTATAAGCATCAAATATAGATATCTAACGCTTATAACAGCCTGTCAATCAATCGATCGACATATTTAATCAATCAGGATGAGTGAACTTCAAATTTCATCCCAACACCCGTGTGGGGTTTCAAACAATCAAACACAGATTTTATTTGTGCAGTTGGGCGATGTGTAAAATTTATCGACCCAATCAATGTCCTTCAAATAGGTGTACATAAACAAACCGTCTGGTTTGTAAATGAATATTTATTTATTCACATTCACGTTAAAAATTATATTTTTAACGATAAAACATTTTATTCCAACATATGAATTTTTATTCAGTTCATTCTTTAAATAAAATGAAATTTTTATTTATCTAACTTATTTTAGAAAATTTCGGCGGCATAACGGCACGATACTAGAAACGGGACGAGGCCTAGCCTTATCCCCGGTCCAGTGAAGGCCCACGCCATTCACACATCAATCAATCCATTCATTTCACCAAACAATTCAATTTCAATCAAATGATCTAACTAATTTTTGCAATCAAACAAACAAGTCCATGGTCTGTGGACGATTGTGTCGGGTGCTACTAAACACCGTCTGCATCCTAGTATATATATATATAACTAGAAAAATTAAATTGAAAGGTGAGAAATTCTCACCGATAGCTATCCAATCATTTTGACTCATCTTTGATAGAAATCTTCATCGTCATCGCATCTTCGTCATCTTCGTTGCCCGTAGCCACTACATATGTAAAAATCGAATTTTTATTTCGCTATTCAGTATATAAAAATCGAATTTTTACTTCGATGTTCAATATATAAAAATCATATTTTTACTTCGATGTTCAATATATAAAAACCATATTTTTACTTCGATGTTCAATATATAAAAATCATATTTTTACTTCGATGTTCAATATATAAAAATCATATTTTTACTTCGATGTTCAATATATAAAAATCATATTTTTACTTCGATGTTCAATATATAAAAATCATATTTTTACTTCGATGTTCAATATATAAAAATCATATTTTTACTTCGATGTTCAATATATAAAAATCATATTTTTACTTGCCAAGAATATTTTCTTTATAGCGATAAAAATCATGTCTTTATAGCGATAAAAATCCTTTCTTTTTGGCGATAAAAATCCAATCTTTTAACTATAAAAATATAATCTTTCTAATAATAAAAAAAAATCAAATTTTTGTTTATATATATACATATATATATATATATAACAACCTATCACAAAATCAAAAAAGAAAAGAGGCTTACAGTTTACTAGAAGGGGGTGCTCGCCGTCGGGGGGAGGTGCTGGCGCGGTCGGAGGTGGTGAAGTCGACTGTCTGGTGGCGCAGGCAGGCAGCGGCGTCGCTCGATTTGGAGGAGGTCGGGGGATAGTCGACAGTGGCGGCGGCCGTGGCCTGGTGGTGGGCCAGAGGGGTAGCGACGCGGTTTCATCCGGGTTTGGGGCTGTTCGATCCTCGAATTGGCGTGGGGGGGGGGGCTGCTTGCATCGCGATTGCTGAAATGAGGGGGGGGGGTTCTTCGTCGCGATCGACTTCATGGAGAGGGGGGGTTTCCGTTCTGACGAGGAGGAGGGAGGTCTTCGCACGGCGTCGGCAGCGCAGCAGCGCTGCTCTTCTTCTTCTTCTTTTTTGTTTTTTGTTTTGTTTGACTGTCGATTTAAAATCAGAAAGGGGGAGGGCCAGAGAGATTTAAGGGGAGAGGAGAGAGGATTCCAATTTTTAATTATTTTAATTATGAAAAAGTTGACTTTTACATATGACCTCAAAACGAGGCCCACCGCCTGTCGTCCATAGCGTTTTACCCCTATTCCGAACACAATGGGACATGTATCGCAAGTTGATTTATTCGTCTCGATCAGTTTCTGTTGAATTTTCATTTAAATCATTATATTGTATTTTAAACGTACATTTCAAATTACCGGGCTCACATACTAACTAGAAAAATTCCAGAAAAATATTTTCTAGCTTCGTATTGACGATACGGTCCTAACAAAACTAGTTTCGTCGAATTCTGAGACCGTTGGAAAAATGGCCAATTTCCAGTCGATTAAAATCAACTGAAACTGGTCAAACGCGTCTTCCTTTGCCACGCTCACATATTGATTCGAAAAATTATGAAATTCGAACCCTAGCAATAACTTGACATCACGGACCCAACAAAAATGGTTTCGTCGAAATCCGAGGTCATTTGCAAAATCCCCATTTTTAAGGGCCTGAATTCCATAGCGACTATTCAGAATTTTCAACTGGACATATCTTTTGATTCCCGCTATGAAATCTTGATTTTTCTGATTCGTTGGAAAGATATCATCAATTAGATCCTATTGTTTTTGGTTTCACTAAAATCCGGATTGTTTTGCACCCGGCACATTCAATTGAAGTTTGAAATCGAATTATCGAACTACCGCGCCATTTTCAATTCTATTATAATTATATATATAATTATTTATATTCTAACGACGACGCATATAATATATACGTCGAATTATATTCAAAATAAATTTCTCGTCGATATTATTTAAAATAATTCATTTTAAATAATCAAAATTCGTTAAAATTGCCAAAATAAAAAATTTAAACTGGCCCAGATTTTCGGGTTGTTACAGTTCTCGTCTTAGTATTATAAATATATTCTCGAGTAACAGTTTTGTAATGATATCTGCTATTTAGTTTTATAATGAACAAATTCAAAGTTTATTATTTCTTTTTCAATATTGTCATGTAAAAAGTGATGACGCATGTAATGTCCCGTATTTTTACGGCATAATAATCGATTTATTTAATTATTTAAATAATGATTTAGAGATTTAAATGGTTGTTTAATTAAATAATATTGAATATTTAATTAATATAAATAATAGAATAATATATTTAAATCTAAAATAATCAGAATTAACATAATTCAGAATATTGAGTGAATTGGACAATTTAAAATATTTAATTCAGTTTGGAATTGAATTCAATAATGAATAGATTATATAAACGAAGTTTGAACGTAAAATTATAATATAATTATAATCGAGCTCGAAATGGCACGGTAGTTCGTTATTTGGCGATTCGAACTTCAACTGAATATACCGGGTCCGTTTTAAATCGGATTTCTATGAAATAAGAAACGTATGGAGTTGGTGAAGTATATTTTTCTAGTGGAAGAGAAAAATCAGGATTTCGTCAAGTAGATTTTGATTTATGTCCAAATCAAATTTTAGAAAAATCGCTATGAAATTCCTTTATAATTTATAGCGACTTATTTATATTATAAATGGATTTTTTCCAATATAAATTGAATATCGATTCAACCGGGATTTGAATATCAAGTTATAAATCCAATTGGAGTTGTATGATATTCTAGTGTGGACATATATGATAATATTTATTTTTAAATATTTAATTTAATTATTTTTAGATATATTTATATATTTAAATGGGTAATTTAGAGCTTTAAAAATAGCCAGTTTTGCAAACGACATCCGTTTTCGACGAAACCAATTTTGTTGGATCCATAATGTTAAATTATTGTTAGATTTCAAATTTCGTGATTTTTGAAGTTAGTATGTGGCCGTACGGATTTTTAATGTGAAAAACAGTCAGTATTTTGACGGTTAAAAATATGTTATATGAGGAAACAGAGTCGGAATTCGACGAAACCAGTTTCGTTGGGTCCGTAATGTCAAACTACAGTTGTATGTCCATTTTCATCAAATTTAGATATCGTATGTGATCACAAGGATTTTCAAACATCAAATGAAGGCAACTGTTCAATAAAAATCAATATAAAATTGATTATAAAAATATTATAAATTCCTTATATGTACTCCTTACATCTTCTGACCCTAATATGATTTTTCTTCTGGTCAAAAGCAAGAGCGCCACTGTTATTCCTCCCAAACCCCATTTCATGATCTTTCAAAAATGAAATCAATTCAAAGAAAAATCCTAAATTCCTAAATCAAGTTGCTTGGAGTAGCTTATTAGGAGAACTTTCATCCTATGCTATTTTTATGGAGTGCGATTCATTTCTGGGTACGTGGTCTGGACGGCAAAGCTAAGGGAAGCTTCTGTTCGGTACCCTGGGAAGGTGTCACGGTCGCTGTCTGTAGGGTTGAAGGGGCGGAAATGGCTTCTGAGAATATGCAGGGTTCGGTAATTTTATTATAGGAGGAAAAAGGGCTCCTGTAGCACTGCGAGCTGGGTTGAGGATGTTGCTGGAGATGCGGTCTTCAGGAGGAAGAGTCGAGTTTGGTTAATAGGGTGGAGATGGTAGGGCAGATGACGAGGAGCATCACGGTGTATTTTGTTTCGAAATTAAAGGGGGTATTAGAGGAGGACGTTGTTGGGTATTCTCACAGGAAACGGGATGTTCTCGAACATTAGGAGTATGGAGTGTTGGAGTTGGATTAGGAGAAGGGTACTGGTTATTTATTGGTGATTTAATGCGTGAAGGGGAAAGGTTCTTTGATGACTGGAGCGTGAATTTCAAGATGGAGAGGGAAGGTGTATGTATGGTCCAACGTCGGGCCTGAGCAAATAAGGGGAGGCGTGGAGTATAATGGATCCGAAAATGGCCATCTAAAAATACAAAGCGAGCTGTCTGTCTTCCTGAATGAGAAGATAGAGGAGCAACTGGTCACAGCGAGTTTCAACGGTTTTGGGCTTAAGGTAAAAGTCCAAGGCCCATTTGAAAATAATGGATTTAAATAATGTAAATGCTTATTTAAAACTTGTCAACGTGATAACTTTGTCATACATTGTCCAAATTGGAAAAAACAGGATCCGATGGGATCGTATTGACGGGGGCTACACCGTGGAACTAACTGGGAGTAGATTGGAGTCCGTTACAATTTATAGCAAAATAAATTGTCCGATCTAAATTGACAATGGTTATCGATATTTAACGATAAACCGCCAATGTGAGTAAAACTCACCAACTCTACCAGTTCATATTTTTATAACGTATATCTAGAATTAGTAAATGATGGCTGATATCTGTGTGTTGATTGTTTGGTTGAATTGCTTATGTATTGGTTGAAATTATAGATAACGATATATATATATATATATAAATCGTTAATCAAATATCGATTCTGTTTATCAGAATATTTCATAATGAAACGAAGTTGATGTTAATTATACTGTTTAACATCTATGGATGCAGGGAAACGGGTTGGAGGGACCCAACAGGGTTCCTCAATATATAAAATACTATTTTGTTTCATATGGTGATATATGATGTGATATATAATCTGCTATTGATTATGTGAGTTTGCAAATATTGATCATTCTTATTTGGTAATTTAAATACCGTAAGAAATACTGGGATGTAGAAAAGGGGATTTTCAAAGTGTATTTTGAAAACGAATTATTTATATAAAATGTAACAACCCGGAAAATCTGAGCCAATTTAAAATTTTTAATTTGGCTATTTTAGTGAATTTAAAATATTTTAAATAATAATGACGAAAAGTAAGTTTGAATCGATGTTTGAAAATAAATGTGAAGACCCGTAACTTCCCCGTAAAGGAAAGTGTCGGATAGTTCGAGAACAAGCCACAACAGAACGCATACAGAAGAACATTTCATTGTATATTACAACAATGCACTAGATTACAAGAATATACAGAGTATAAATGAATATTACACAGAAATATCAGAGATTTAAATTACATTTAAATACATCGCAGCGGAAAATAATACAATACGCAACTAGAAGTAGATATACGGATACAAAGCTTTCCGGATATCGTTCCAGCTGTAAACCAGGATCCTGTGAATATAAATCTGCAAAACCAAAACTACTAGCTGCCCGTGTCAAAATAAGGGCACCCAGAGTTTAGGTTAAAACAATAAACTCCAGGTCAGTCATGTGACTGGTGTGAGAACTAAAACAGTTATTAATCTTTATTTTCAAAGGTAAATCAAGGGACCACGCCGTATAACACGGAACGGGTTTCCTCCCAAGAATACCAGTGCATAAAACAAACAGCGCAATGCTAAATAAAGAAAAATGTAGCTGTTATAAGACCCAGGTCCTATCACACAATGCAACGCAAGCCGGGGGATAGGGTTTTTACCTTATAACAGCCAAAGAATGCTTGATACGTTTAAAACAAATCGTTTGATACTATTATAAGTGCATAGTGTATAAAACAACTTCGAATCATAAGTATCAATCATAGGCGACATGAGCGTCCCATGCCACTATGTCGCCATAAATAGGTTTACAAATAAAACCGCAAATGGCACGTATTTGGAAATTGGATTTCCGTCTATGAACCGAGGCAAAAGATAGTCCTCAACCGATTCGTGACTCTCTAGCCCGAGCCACAGGAACAGCCGCAACTGCCCCTTGGATCGTCAGGGCCGGTCCACACGGAGTGGATTATTATGCCTGAACAATACGTCTCCCCACCCTATGGGGTGTAAGTCTGGTCCGTCAGCCGACCAGAATGCATTCGGCCGAAACCGATATAACCGAGGCGCCTCGCAACCGCAACAACCACATAAGTCAAACTCGTCAGGGCGTGTAAAACCACTGACGCCACTTCTAGCTAGAAAGAAACGCATGCCCTCCCTGAGGTCCGTCTCCCGTTTTTGGTTCATACCGGGTGAGAAACACGCGAGGTAAACGTTACACAAAGCTACGCCACAAAGGCCGTGCTTTGATCATCAACACAAGACTTTGCTTTTCAACAGAAGCCTTGATCACTTGCATCTTAGCATGCCACACAGGCAAACCATCCTATGCAACCGATATCAGTCACACAGAATGAAATCCGATGTCAGACACACAGTCCATTTACAAGTCCGTTCTGGGTCTGAACGAAACCGGAGGCACCTAGTACCCCGCATATCCATCAATCTCCAAGTACGTCTGGACGATCACTAACTGTTTCCATCTTCTTGGGTGTACAGCCCAATCAAGATCATCAGTAATTACCCAAACGACGTGAAGACCTCCGGTCTTCGACCATCGTCTTCATCTTCGACTTATCGTCGTATCAGTTACTCAGAATGGGATAAACCCGGTCTTTCCAAATAACTCGCGTATATTTTAAATAAGTGTTACACAAACACAACATACGCCTCATTCCAATTCATTAGTCACTAACCGTAAATTAATCAAGAGAATAATTCCCCAAATATTAACCCCGAAGGCCGAAACCAACATCAGATCAATATCCAGAAAACCATTCTGCTTGGCTAACCGCCAGTTAGTTTCTAAATTTCACATTCAAATCTAATTAAAGATTTAACTATCGCCTGGAGCAAAACTGGTGATACTCCATTCTCGATCTTTTCAATCTAATTAAAGATTCATTAAAACTCCACTTAGTTTTAATCTGTGACTGGGTTAAAGAATCAGTGTCATTTAAAACACGGTTCACGATAAACCCAAAGTCACATCCCATTAATTATCGGGTTAAAGAACAAGTGTTATTTAAAACACTGTTCACGATAAACCCAAAAATCAATATCCATTCAATTCCAATTAAATATTATTTAATTGGTACTCTTCATTAAATCTAAATCAAAAGATTTAATCTTTTCTCAGCTGGGTTCAAGAACGGTGTTAGTGAAGACACCATTCACGACAAACCCAAATCACATTCATTAATTATCGGGTTAAAGAACAAGTGTTATTTAAAACACTGTTCACGATAAACCCAAAAATCAATATCAATTCAATTCCAATTAAATATCATTTAATTGGTACTCTTCATTAAATCTAAATCAAAAGATTTAATCTTTTCTCAGCTGGGTTCAAGAACGGTGTTAGTGAAGACACCATTCACGACAAACCCAAATCACATTCATTAATTATCGGGTTAAAGAACAAGTGTTATTTAAAACACTGTTCACGATAAACCCAAAAATCAATATCAATTCAATTCCAATTAAATATCATTTAATTGGTACACTTCATTAAATCTAAATAAAAAGATTTAATCTTTTCTCAACTGGGTTCAAGAACAGTGTTAGTGAAGACACCATTCACGACAAACCCAAATCACATTCGATATTCAATACAAGGCTCGGAATAGAAAATATATCGGCTTATATTCAATATCGAATTCTACGACTAACAAATGTCGTATTGGAAATAACGATACAAATATATATCTTTCAAATTTCCATAACAACACCTGTAATATCACGAATTCCAACATCGAAATATTCCGAAGACAATTTCGATTCAAATCCACTCCAATGCAATCATTGGAAATTTTGGTTATTTTTAAAACCCTTTTCGAATTCAATTTATTTATTTAAAAATAAATAGAATTATAATTCTAGTTCAAAACTAGTTCATTTCGATAAAAATCTATTTTTATCTTTTCTAATATGGAATTTTTCATCCCAATTCTTTCTAAATCATTTCTTATGATTTTACACAAATTATTACTATTTTTAATAATTTTATCAAGGCACGTACAGTCGATTTCTATCAATGGCCATCGAACTGCACTTATAGCGACCTTTTTCGAATTTGATTTGGACATAATTCCAAATCCAACCGTTAGATTTCAAATTTCTAACATTCATTAGAAAGCTCTTTTCGATACGAACCCAACGGTTCCGGTTTTAGGAGAATCCGACGGTCGGATCTCCCGTAATGTCCGTTTGAAATAAATGGTCGAAATTCACGAACTGCCGCGGCGCGGCGCGTTCTATTCAGGCCATTATATTATATATATAATATATATAATATATATTTCGTCGATTTCTATTTAAAACGAATTATATAAATAGTTTTGAATTCGTTTCAAAAACAATTTCAACTTCCTTTTCAATTCAAATCAAAATTGAATTCTTCTTGATAAATTCGTTTTTAAAATTCATTTCTATTCAATTCAAATTTCAATTCAATTTGAATTCATTTCAATTTACTTTCAATTCAATTCGAAATCGTTTTCAATTCAATTCATTTCGAAATCGTTTTCAATTCAATTCATTTCGAAATCGTTTTCAATTCAATTCATTTCGAAATCGTTTTCAATTCAATTCATTTCGAAATCGTTTTCAATTCAATTCATTTCGAAATCGTTTTCAATTCAATTCATTTCGAAATCGTTTTCAATTCAATTCATTTCGAAATCGTTTTCAATTCAATTCATTTCGAAATCGTTTTCAATTCAATTCATTTCGAAATCGTCGATTTCAAAATTACTTTTTAATATTCATTTTAAAATGAATAAAACCGATATAAATATCGTTCACGTCAAAATGGCGTCAATCTAATCAACACGGCTTCATATATTGATATTTTCAAATATTCCCTTTCGAATATTTCTATTTCAAATATTTCTATTTTAAAACTGGAATGAGGCCCAATCAATTACCATATAAAGTTAATTATATGGATTTTCATACAACACATGTATAATAGCATTGAAAAATAATCAACCATCAACCAAAGTGCACTACACTGTATAAGCATCAAATATAAATATCTAACGCTTATAACAGCCTGTCAATCAATCGATCGACATATTTAATCAATCAGGATGAGTGAACTTCAAATTTCATCCCAACACCCGTGTGGGGTTTCAAACAATCAAACACAGATTTTATTTGTGCAGTTGGGCAATGTGTGAAATTTATCGACCCAATCAATATCAGTCAAATCAGTGTATATACAAACAAATCGGCCGATTTGTTTATAACTATTTATTTATTCACATTCACGTTAAAAATTATATTTTTAACGATAAAACATTTTATTTCAACCTATGAATTTCTATTCAATTCATTTATTCAATAAAATGATATTTTTATTTTTCTAACATGTTTTTAGAAAATTTCGGCGGCATAACGGCACGATACTAGAAACGGGACGAGGCCTAGCCTTATCCCCGGTCTAGTGAAGGCCCACGCCATTCACATATCAATCAAATCCATTCATCTCACCAAACAATTTAATTTCAATCAAATAATCTAACCAACTACACAACCAATCAAACAAGTCCATGGTCTGTGGACGGGTGTCGGGTGCTTCTAATAAGCACCGTCTGCATCCTAGTATATATATATATAACTAGAAATAAAATTGAAAGGTGAGAAATTCTCACATATAGCTATCCTAGCTCCACGGCTCTTCATTTGCAGAAGCCTTCGTCGTTTCGCCTTTTTGTCACCTTCGTTGCTGCTTTCACTACATATAAAAATCGAATTTTTATTTCAAAGTTCAATATATAAAAATCGAATTTTTATTTCAAGGTTCAATATATAAAAATCGAATTTTTATTTCCAAGTTCAATATATAAAAATCGAATTTTTATTTCAAAGTTCAATATATAAAAATCGAATTTTTATTTCAAAGTTCAATACATAAAAATCGAATTTTTATTTCCAAGTTCAATATATAAACATCGAATTTTTATTTCAAAGTTCAATATATAAAAATCGAATTTTTATTTCAAAGTTCAATATATAAAAATCGAATTTTTATTTCAACTCCATTATAAAAACCCAATGCTAAATTAAATTTTAAAACAATGTACATTTTTATATTTCTAAACAAGGTATATATATTTTTCTTAGCAAAGTTTATATTTTTCTTTAACAAATTTATATATTTCTTTCTTAGCAAAGTTTATATTTTACTTTAACAAATTTATATATCTCTTTATCAATGCTATATATAAATTTTAAAAACCAATTCTAATTTTATTTTCAAAAGAGTTCAAATTTTATTTTTAACCTCCTAGCTTTACAACATAAATAAAAACCCAGTTTTTAATATCATTTTCAAATCAGTTTTATAATCTTTTTAAATCAGTTTTAAAATCTTTTTAAATCAGTTTTAAAATCTTTATAGAAATCAGTTTTCAACTTATTTAGAAATCAGTTTTCAAACTTATTTTAGAAATCAGTTTTCAACTTATTTTAGAAATCAGTTTTCAAACTTAAATAAGAAAAAAAAACTTACAGGGGGGCTCGGGGTTGGTGGCGGTCTCGAATCTGGGGGGGGTCTCATCGTCTTCGGAGTGGGAGAGGAGGTCGGCTGTCAGGGGCTTCGAACTTGGGGTGCCGACGGGATGGCCTCGCGCGTTTCAGGAGGGGGAAGAGGGTTCGAGGGGGAGTTGCGGCGGTGTGAGGTGGTGGGTGGTTTCGTGGGTTCTGGAACTCGCGACAGGGAGAGGCCCGATCGCCTGAGGTGTAAGGGGGGGGGGCAAAAGATCGTCGGCGCGAAGGGAGGGGGGCGGTGGCTTGCGGTACGGAGAGGCGGAGGGACGATTTCGAGACCCGACTTCCTCCTTTTTTTTTTTTTTTTTTTAGATCTGGAAAACTGACGGGGGGGGGGGCCTGGAGGGGTTATAGGAGAGGAAGGAATATTTTTTTTTTTTATATATATATTATTTAATTTCTAAAAGTTGACTTTCCCATACGACCTCGAAACGAGGCCCACCGCCTGTCGCCCATAGCGTTTCACCCCCATTCCGAACACAATGGGATATGTTTCATAGCCCAATTCGGCTGTTACGCTAAGTTTCCATTGAATTTAAAATATAAATCTTTTCATATTTAATTTAAACGCACATTTCAATTTATCGGGGTCACATACGGACTCTAAAAATTCTACAAAAATTATTTCTAGCTTCCTATTGACGATACGGTCCTAACAAAACTAATTTCGTCGAATTCTGAGACCGTTTGAAAAATGGCCAATTTCCAGTCGATTAAAATCAACTGAAACTGGTCAAACGCGTTTTCCTTTGCCACGCTCACATATTGATTCGAAAAATTATGAAATTTGGAATCTAGCAATAATTTGACACTGCGGACCCAACAAAAGTGGTTTCGTCGAAATCCGAGGTCATTTGCAAAATGTCCATTTTTAAGGGCCTTATATATATAAAAATATATATAAATTCCACAGCGACTATTTCTAATTTTAAACTGGACATATCTTATCATTTCTAAAATGAAATCTCAGTTTGTTAACTTCGTTACAAAGATATAGTTATACAGATCCAAATATTTCTTGTTTCGTTCAATTCTGACTTATATTGAATTCTGTATATTCATTTGAAATTAGAAATCGAATTTTCGAACTACCGCGCCATTTTCAATTCCTTTTATAATTATATATAATTATTATATATTCTAACGACGACGCGTATAATATATACGTTCGAATTATATTCAAAATAAATTTCTCGTCTATATTATTTAAAATAATTCATTTTAAATAATCAAAATTCACTAAAATTGCCAAAATAAAAATTTTAAACTGGCCCAGATTTTCCGGGTTGTTACAATCTCCCCCACTTAAAACTTTTCGTCCCCGAAAAGGAACAAAGTCGAAAGTGGTTTGATTATTCAGCTCTACGCTCGATCTGGCTTCCATTCTCCAACTCTTTAGTTTCTGAGAATTTTCAAAATTTCAAAAATTTGGCTAACACCCTAAATTTTTGAAAAATTTCGCCATAACCTCCCCTGCAATGGGAGCATCGGGGAATTTCAAATAGCTTCCCCGGTCCTTCAGATCTCAAAAAGAAAAAGAAAAAGCCAAGCGGCTAGCCAATAGGCTCACAAAATCATCATCACCCAAACAAAACAGGGAATTATGTAGTAAACATGTACCTATTTGTCGGGCAAACAAATTTTATTCTCTGGCTCTAGCCTCCTTGCTATGACCTGTTCAATATAAGTATATGTATATGCAAGCAAATGCAACCAATTTTCAATACAATTCAATATTCGGTTCAATTAGGCTAAATGGCTAAAAATTAGCAAACAAATAAACAAACAACACAAACATCAATCAATTAGTGAATTTAACGTTTCAAATTCATAATTTTGATACATATACAAAAATCAGATTTTTGATGCCAAATCACAACAATAAATCTATCTATATTAGTTTTGGTTCTCACACCAGTCTAATGGAAATATATAGATATCACACCTTCGAAACACGAATATAAATAATGATAATGCGGCCGCATTACCAAAATTATCTCCGGGCGACTAGAGTGTGATTCTATATCTATCCAGTATATTAAAATTTCAAATACACGCGGATCAGACGTATACGCAAAATCTATATATACTGGATTGTCCACATCAATATAAATAAATAATCAAATACGAATAATTGATTTAAATTTTCAAAACAAAAATTTGTTTTATTTTAAAAGTAAACTCTTCACACTCGTTCTAGGATACTACTGATCCTATCTCTAACGAGTCATTCTCATTGGATATTACTAATCCAATATCTGATGAATTCTTTCGTATAGTTCTAATGTGCCTTGTTCTCTGAGCTTTGTAAACCAAAGCTCTGATACCAACTGTGAAGACCCGTAACTTCACCGTAAAGGAAAGTGTCGGATAGTTCGAGAACAAGCCACAACAGAACGCATACAGAAGAACATTTCATTGTATATTACAACAATGCACTAGATTACAAGAATATACAGAGTATAAATGAATATTACACAGAAATATCAGAGATTTAAATTACATTTAAATACATCGCAGCGGGAAATAATACAATACGCAACTAGAAGTAGATATACGGATACAAAGCTTTCCGGATATCGTTCCAGCTGTAAACCAGGATCCTGTGAATATAAATCTGCAAAACCAAAACTACTAGCTGCCCGTGTCAAAATAAGGGCACCCAGAGTTTAGGTTAAAACAATAAACTCCAGGTCAGTCATGTGACTGGTGTGAGAACTAAAACAGTTATTAATCTTTATTTTCAAAGGTAAATCAAGGGACCACGCCGTATAACACGGAACGGGTTTCCTCCCAAGAATACCAGTGCATAAAACAAACAGCGCAATGCTAAATAAAGAAAAATGTAGCTGTTATAAGACCCAGGTCCTATCACACAATGCAACGCAAGCCGGGGGATAGGGTTTTTACCTTATAACAGCCAAAGAATGCTTGATACGTTTAAAACAAATCGTTTGATACTATTATAAGTGCATAGTGTATAAAACAACTTCGAATCATAAGTATCAATCATAGGCGACATGAGCGTCCCATGCCACTATGTCGCCATAAATAGGTTTACAAATAAAACCGCAAATGGCACGTATTTGGAAATTGGATTTCCGTCTATGAACCGAGGCAAAAGATAGTCCTCAACCGATTCGTGACTCTCTAGCCCGAGCCACAGGAACAGCCGCAACTGCCCCTTGGATCGTCAGGGCCGGTCCACACGGAGTGGATTATTATGCCTGAACAATACGTCTCCCCACCCTATGGGGTGTAAGTCTGGTCCGTCAGCCGACCAGAATGCATTCGGCCGAAACCGATATAACCGAGGCGCCTCGCAACCGCAACAACCACATAAGTCAAACTCGTCAGGGCGTGTAAAACCACTGACGCCACTTCTAGCTAGAAAGAAACGCATGCCCTCCCTGAGGTCCGTCTCCCGTTTTTGGTTCATACCGGGTGAGAAACACGCGAGGTAAACGTTACACAAAGCTACGCCACAAAGGCCGTGCTTTGATCATCAACACAAGACTTTGCTTTTCAACAGAAGCCTTGATCACTTGCATCTTAGCATGCCACACAGGCAAACCATCCTATGCAACCGATATCAGTCACACAGAATGAAATCCGATGTCAGACACACAGTCCATTTACAAGTCCGTTCTGGGTCTGAACGAAACCGGAGGCACCTAGTACCCCGCATATCCATCGATCTCCAAGTACGTCTGGACGATCACTAACTGTTTCCATCTTCTTGGGTGTACAGCCCAATCAAGATCATCAGTAATTACCCAAACGACGTGAAGACCTCCGGTCTTCGACCATCGTCTTCATCTTCGACTTATCGTCGTATCAGTTACTCAGAATGGGATAAACCCGGTCTTTCCAAATAACTCGCGTATATTTTAAATAAGTGTTACACAAACACAACATACGCCTCATTCCAATTCATTAGTCACTAACCGTAAATTAATCAAGAGAATAATTCCCCAAATATTAACCCCGAAGGCCGAAACCAACATCAGATCAATATCCAGAAAACCATTCTGCTTGGCTAACCGCCAGTTAGTTTCTAAATTTCACATTCAAATCTAATTAAAGATTTAACTATCGCCTGGAGCAAAACTGGTGATACTCCATTCTCGATCTTTTCAATCTAATTAAAGATTCATTAAAACTCCACTTAGTTTTAATCTGTGACTGGGTTAAAGAATAAGTGTCATTTAAAACACGGTTCACGATAAACCCAAAGTCACATCCCATTAATTATCGGGTTAAAGAACAAGTGTTATTTAAAACACTGTTCACGATAAACCCAAAAATCAATATCCATTCAATTCCAATTAAATATTATTTAATTGGTACTCTTCATTAAATCTAAATCAAAAGATTTAATCTTTTCTCAGCTGGGTTCAAGAACGGTGTTAGTGAAGACACCATTCACGACAAACCCAAATCACATTCATTAATTATCGGGTTAAAGAACAAGTGTTATTTAAAACACTGTTCACGATAAACCCAAAAATCAATATCAATTCAATTCCAATTAAATATCATTTAATTGGTACTCTTCATTAAATCTAAATCAAAAGATTTAATCTTTTCTCAGCTGGGTTCAAGAACGGTGTTAGTGAAGACACCATTCACGACAAACCCAAATCACATTCATTAATTATCGGGTTAAAGAACAAGTGTTATTTAAAACACTGTTCACGATAAACCCAAAAATCAATATCAATTCAATTCCAATTAAATATCATTTAATTGGTACACTTCATTAAATCTAAATAAAAAGATTTAATCTTTTCTCAACTGGGTTCAAGAACAGTGTTAGTGAAGACACCATTCACGACAAACCCAAATCACATTCGATATTCAATACAAGGCTCGGAATAGAAAATATATCGGCTTATATTCAATATCGAATTCTACGACTAACAAATGTCGTATTGGAAATAACGATACAAATATATATCTTTCAAATTTCCATAACAACACCTGTAATATCACGAATTCCAACATCGAAATATTCCGAAGACAATTTCGATTCAAATCCACTCCAATGCAATCATTGGAAATTTTGGTTATTTTTAAAACCCTTTTCGAATTCAATTTATTTATTTAAAAATAAATAGAATTATAATTCTAGTTCAAAACTAGTTCATTTCGATAAAAATCTATTTTTATCTTTTCTAATATGGAATTTTTCATCCCAATTCTTTCTAAATCATTTCTTATGATTTTACACAAATTATTACTATTTTTAATAATTTTATCAAGGCACGTACAGTCGATTTCTATCAATGGCCATCGAACTGCACTTATAGCGACCTTTTTCGAATTTGATTTGGACATAATTCCAAATCCAACCGTTAGATTTCAAATTTCTAACATTCATTAGAAAGCTCTTTTCGATACGAACCCAACGGTTCCGGTTTTAGGAGAATCCGACGGTCGGATCTCCCGTAATGTCCGTTTGAAATAAATGGTCGAAATTCACGAACTGCCGCGGCGCGGCGCGTTCTATTCAGGCCATTATATTATATATATAATATATATAATATATATTTCGTCGATTTCTATTTAAAACGAATTATATAAATAGTTTTGAATTCGTTTCAAAAACAATTTCAACTTCCTTTTCAATTCAAATCAAAATTGAATTCTTCTTGATAAATTCGTTTTTAAAATTCATTTCTATTCAATTCAAATTTCAATTCAATTTGAATTCATTTCAATTTACTTTCAATTCAATTCGAAATCGTTTTGAATTCAATTCATTTCGAAATCGTTTTCAATTCAATTCATTTCGAAATCGTTTTCAATTCAATTCATTTCGAAATCGTTTTCAATTCAATTCATTTCGAAATCGTTTTCAATTCAATTCATTTCGAAATCGTTTTCAATTCAATTCATTTCGAAATTGTTTTCAATTCAATTCATTTCGAAATCGTTTTCAATTCAATTCATTTCGAAATCGTTTTCAATTCAATTCATTTCGAAATCGTCGATTTCAAAATTACTTTTTAATATTCATTTTAAAATGAATAAAACCGATATAAATATCGTTCACGTCAAAATGGCGTCAATCTAATCAACACGGCTTCATATATTGATATTTTCAAATATTCCCTTTCGAATATTTCTATTTCAAATATTTCTATTTTAAAACTGGAATGAGGCCCAATCAATTACCATATAAAGTTAATTATATGGATTTTCATACAACACATGTATAATAGCATTGAAAAATAATCAACCATCAACCAAAGTGCACTACACTGTATAAGCATCAAATATAAATATCTAACGCTTATAACAGCCTGTCAATCAATCGATCGACATATTTAATCAATCAGGATGAGTGAACTTCAAATTTCATCCCAACACCCGTGTGGGGTTTCAAACAATCAAACACAGATTTTATTTGTGCAGTTGGGCAATGTGTGAAATTTATCGACCCAATCAATATCAGTCAAATCAGTGTATATACAAACAAATCGGCCGATTTGTTTATAACTATTTATTTATTCACATTCACGTTAAAAATTATATTTTTAACGATAAAACATTTTATTTCAACCTATGAATTTCTATTCAATTCATTTATTCAATAAAATGATATTTTTATTTTTCTAACATGTTTTTAGAAAATTTCGGCGGCATAACGGCACGATACTAGAAACGGGACGAGGCCTAGCCTTATCCCCGGTCTAGTGAAGGCCCACGCCATTCACATATCAATCAAATCCATTCATCTCACCAAACAATTTAATTTCAATCAAATAATCTAACCAACTACACAACCAATCAAACAAGTCCATGGTCTGTGGACGGGTGTCGGGTGCTTCTAATAAGCACCGTCTGCATCCTAGTATATATATATATAACTAGAAATAAAATTGAAAGGTGAGAAATTCTCACATATAGCTATCCTAGCTCCACGGCTCTTCATTTGCAGAAGCCTTCGTCGTTTCGCCTTTTTGTCACCTTCGTTGCTGCTTTCACTACATATAAAAATCGAATTTTTATTTCAAAGTTCAATATATAAAAATCGAATTTTTATTTCAAGGTTCAATATATAAAAATCGAATTTTTATTTCCAAGTTCAATATATAAAAATCGAATTTTTATTTCAAAGTTCAATATATAAAAATCGAATTTTTATTTCAAAGTTCAATACATAAAAATCGAATTTTTATTTCCAAGTTCAATATATAAAAATCGAATTTTTATTTCAAAGTTCAATATATAAAAATCGAATTTTTATTTCAAAGTTCAATATATAAAAATCGAATTTTTATTTCAACTCCATTATAAAAACCCAATGCTAAATTAAATTTTAAAACAATGTACATTTTTATATTTCTAAACAAGGTATATATATTTTTCTTAGCAAAGTTTATATTTTTCTTTAACAAATTTATATATTTCTTTCTTAGCAAAGTTTATATTTTACTTTAACAAATTTATATATCTCTTTATCAATGCTATATATAAATTTTAAAAACCAATTCTAATTTTATTTTCAAAAGAGTTCAAATTTTATTTTTAACCTCCTAGCTTTACAACATAAATAAAAACCCAGTTTTTAATATCATTTTCAAATCAGTTTTATAATCTTTTTAAATCAGTTTTAAAATCTTTTTAAATCAGTTTTAAAATCTTTATAGAAATCAGTTTTCAACTTATTTAGAAATCAGTTTTCAAACTTATTTTAGAAATCAGTTTTCAACTTATTTTAGAAATCAGTTTTCAAACTTAAATAAGAAAAAAAAACTTACAGGGGGGCTCGGGGTTGGTGGCGGTCTCGAATCTGGGGGGGGTCTCATCGTCTTCGGAGTGGGAGAGGAGGTCGGCTGTCAGGGGCTTCGAACTTGGGGTGCCGACGGGATGGCCTCGCGCGTTTCAGGAGGGGGAAGAGGGTTCGAGGGGGAGTTGCGGCGGTGTGAGGTGGTGGGTGGTTTCGTGGGTTCTGGAACTCGCGACAGGGAGAGGCCCGATCGCCTGAGGTGTAAGGGGGGGGGGCAAAAGATCGTCGGCGCGAAGGGAGGGGGGCGGTGGCTTGCGGTACGGAGAGGCGGAGGGACGATTTCGAGACCCGACTTCCTCCTTTTTTTTTTTTTTTTTATTTTAGATCTGGAAAACTGACGGGGGGGGGCCTGGAGGGGTTATAGGAGAGGAAGGAATATTATTTTTTTTTTATATATATTATTTAATTTCTAAAAGTTGACTTTCCCATACGACCTCGAAACGAGGCCCACCGCCTGTCGCCCATAGCGTTTTACCCCCATTCCGAACACAATGGGATATGTTTCATAGCCCAATTCGGCTGTTACGCTAAGTTTCCATTGAATTTAAAATATAAATCTTTTCATATTTAATTTAAACGCACATTTCAATTTATCGGGGTCACATACGGACTCTAAAAATTCTACAAAAATTATTTCTAGCTTCCTATTGACGATACGGTCCTAACAAAACTAATTTCGTCGAATTCTGAGACCGTTTGAAAAATGGCCAATTTCCAGTCGATTAAAATCAACTGAAACTGGTCAAACGCGTTTTCCTTTGCCACGCTCACATATTGATTCGAAAAATTATGAAATTTGGAATCTAGCAATAATTTGACACTGCGGACCCAACAAAAGTGGTTTCGTCGAAATCCGAGGTCATTTGCAAAATGTCCATTTTTAAGGGCCTTATATATATAAAAATATATATAAATTCCACAGCGACTATTTCTAATTTTAAACTGGACATATCTTATCATTTCTAAAATGAAATCTCAGTTTGTTAACTTCGTTACAAAGATATAGTTATACAGATCCAAATATTTCTTGTTTCGTTCAATTCTGACTTATATTGAATTCTGTATATTCATTTGAAATTAGAAATCGAATTTTCGAACTACCGCGCCATTTTCAATTCCTTTTATAATTATATATAATTATTATATATTCTAACGACGACGCGTATAATATATACGTTCGAATTATATTCAAAATAAATTTCTCGTCTATATTATTTAAAATAATTCATTTTAAATAATCAAAATTCACTAAAATTGCCAAAATAAAAATTTTAAACTGGCCCAGATTTTCCGGGTTGTTACAATAAATATAATTATTTTAAATTATAAACAAGGCCAGAAATGGCGCGGTAGTTTCAAAATTTCAATTCAAACTTTGACTGACTGTACCGGGAGCAAAACAAAACGGATTTTAGTGAAACCAAAAACATTTATATCTGTTAGTGAATATCTTTCTAAAAATCTGAAAAATCGAAGTTTCATAGTGGGAAGCAAAAGTTATGGCCAAATGAATTTTCAGAAAGTCGCTATAGAGTTTATATAGCCCGTGAAAATGGCCATTTTGCAAACGACCTCAGAATTCGACGAAACCACTTTTGTTGGATCCGGGATGTCAAATTATTGCTAGGTTTCAAATTTCATAATTTTTAAGATAGAATGTGAGCGTGGCAAAGGAAAATGTGTGTGGTCGATTTCTGTTAAATTGGATCGACTAGAAAAGGGCCATTTTTCAAACGATCTCAGAACTCCACGAAACTAGTTTTGTTGGGACCGTATCATCAAAATATAGCTAGATTTATTTTTCTGGAATTTTGGGGATCAATATGTGGCCCCAGCAAATTGAAATGTACGTTCAAATTAAATATTGAATGTGTTATATTTTAATTTGAAGGAAAACTAACTGAAACAGTCGAATGGGCCTACGAGACATATCCCATTGTGTTTGGAATGGGGGTAATTGGCTAGGAACGACAGTCATTGGATTTGGATTGGAGTTCGTGTGAGGGAAGGGGTATTTTTGGATTTTTAAAAATATATAAATAAAATAAAAAAATCCTATTGGCTAACACATTCTCTCTCTCCCCGTAAGCACCTGAAACGATCGACGGCTGCTTGTTCTTCCTTCTCTCCTCTTTTTCTCCTCCCACACTCATCGAAACTCAACGCTCCTTTGGAGTATTTTGAAAAGCTCCTCAAGGCCTTCAAATCCATACCTGATTTGGTATTTATAGTGGCGGATTGAGATCGATTGAGGCCTGGGAAGTCTCGCTGTTTGGAGCGCCGCCACGTCCAAGATCCGCTGTCGATCAAAACCGCACCACCCTCGATCCGCGTGCCCTTCGACCCCCTACGGCGTGGTACAACTCGATTTCCACCTAGTGCTACGGATTGGGATTAAAATCAAAACCTAGTTCTGAACGAAATCAGAAAGGTACGATTTAAATTATGTTAAATTGTTTAATAGCACTTTAAAGCGCTACGGTTTTTGATTTCACGATAAAAATAATATCTTTTTCGTTTGTTGATGAAATCCAGTGAAACAAGAGACAGTGGACTCGTGTGGACGCCTTCTACATTCTAGAAGAGACCGGATATTTTTTTGAGCCTTCTGCAATTTTTGGTGGAGTGGAACCCAATGTGAGATTTCTAAATTATAAACGATATGGAAAACGACGATGTATAAATTATATAGTCAATGTATGAGTTATATAAGCGTTGTACACATCATGTATAAGTGTTGTATAAGTTGTACGTTCGATGTATAAGTTATATATGCATTGTAAAAATTATATATGTGTTAAAATAGAAGTGAAATATACTTATATATATACACGCCCCTCGTCCACAAACCATGGACGATATTTATTAGTTGTGATTAGTGTGAAAAATTGGTAGATAGCGAATGGTTGATTAGAATTGTTTGTGGTTGGGATTGATTGATTGTGGTTGAAAAATACTCGTTTGTGGTTGAGAATTATTTGGTTGAAACCACATAGGATTAGTTTGTGGAAAAGAAAAATAAACATGCTCATCTGCGTACGAATTAGATGCATGAAATCCCCATTGTCAAAAGCTACGAGGCTTTAAGGTAGAGCGAGGAGTCGTACTAGGGACGGTCCCGGTTTTAACTACCCTGCCGTTATGCTGCCGAAATTAAATATTTCTGTGTTTGATTGATATTCATGAGTTAAAATAAATTCATGTGTTGAATGGAGTTCGTGTATTGAATAAATTCTTTGAAAGATAAAAATAACAGTTTTATCATATATATAGACTATATAAAATATTAGTGGTTTAAATAAATTTTTTTAACACCAAAAATAACATTTTTACCTTATATATGAAATATATAAAATAATCGTGTTTTGAAATAAATTGTTTTGCAGTAAAAATCACATTTTTACTATATATATAAACTATAGAAAATATTTACGTGTTGAATGTTGAAACAAAATTCATGTGTTGAATGTTGAAACGAAATTCATGTGTTGAATAGAAATTCATGGGGTGAATAGAAATTCCTGTGTGGAAATAAAATAAGCAAAATTCATGTGTTGAAATAAATATCTGTTGGATAAAAATATCGTTTTTATCAAATATGTGAAGTGAAAATGGTTTTGAAATCGAAGAATCGATTATATATATATATATATAATTAAAATATATCGAATAACGAAGCTGTAGTTCGTGTTTTGAAACCGTGATTTAAAACGATTAGTGCGGGAGATCCGACCATCGGATTTTCCCGAAACCGAAACCCTTGGGTTCGCTTTGGAAATATCTTTCCAACGATACCCGCTTTGTGAAAATCCAACGGTTGGATTGTCTGGAATGTTTAATTCAAATTTGAAGAAAAACAGCGCCAGAATCGATTATATATATATATATAATTAAATTAAATCGAATAACGACGCTGCAGTTCGTATTTTGAAATCGAAACTTCAAACGAGTGTACCGGGAGATCCGACCGTCGGATTTTCCCAAAATTGAAACCGTTGGATTTGTTTTGAAAAGATCTTTCTAATGATATAAAATTTATGAAGATCCAACGGTTAGATTTTCAGATACGTGTAAATCAAATCTGAAGAAAAACAGCGCCATGGCCGCGTTATGGCCTGAAGCGTCGTTTGAATGAAATGGCTATTTTTAAAATAAATAAAAATAGCGATAAATCATGATAAAATATTATAAACAATATGGAATGGAAATAAACTGAATTTGCTCGGTTTATGTGATATTTGATGGTTGAATGTGTTTGGCGTGAATTGTTGTCGAATAATTTAACCATTGAAATGAATTGATTATAATTTTAAATATACGTGAATTATTTAAAGAGGCCGAGTTAAATCTCATTACAAATATTTGATCGACATAAGAGGTCGATGATGAAGACGATGGTTGAAGACCGGAGATCTTCACCTTGGTTGGATGATAATTGATGTCTTTATTGGGAGGCATCCTGAAATATAGATAATAAGTGGTGATCGTCCAGACGTACGTGGAGATCGATGGGTATGCAAGGTATATTGTGCCACCGGTTACGTTCAGATCCAGAACGAACTTGTAAATGGACTGTATGTCTGGCATTGGATTTTGTTCTATGCTGATTGATCTCTATTAAATATATATCTGTTTGGCGGCGGAGAAATTATTCCTTTGCTTAATGCCCTTCTCTGAGACGTACGAGCTCAGAGGTTATATATCAATAGAAATCAGTCGCATAGAGTGAATTGCCTATGTGGCATGCCTGAGTAGCAAATGATCAAGGCTTCTGTTGAAAAGTGAAGTCTTGTGGTTGATGATCAAAGCACGGCCTGTATGACATAGCTTTGTGTATAGCATGGATTCGCGAGCCTCACACCCCGGTATGAGCCAGAAACGGGAGAGGACCTTAGGGAGGACATGCGTTTCTTTCTAGCTAGAGGTGGTGTCAGTGCTTAAACTGGATGACATATATATTATTTTCACCTGTGTGGTTGTTGCTGTTGCGAGGCGCCTCGGTTATATCGATCGATTGGGGACCGATGGAGTCATTCGTTGGCTCATTTACGCCACAAAGGGCGGGAAAACGCAGTGTTAAGGCATTTTAATCCAAATCGGTGGACCGGCCCTAACGATCCAAGGGCTCACCTGTGTCTGGGTCCTGAGGCTCGGGATAGACAGTCTCGAAATTGGTAAGGACTATCTTTTGCCTTGGTTCATGAAGGAATTCCAATTTCCAAATACGATATCGTGCGGTTTTGATTGTAAACCTATATTTGGTGACATAGTGGCATGGGACGCTCATGTCGTCTATGATTGATATTTATGATTGTATATAAAATTAGAAACTAACTGGAAACGAGCTAAGATGGGCGGTTTCCTGGGTATTGGTCTGATGTTGGTTTCGGCCTTCGGGGTTAATACTTAGGGAATCGTTCTCTTACTAATTTACGGTTGGAGTCTGATTAAGAATTAAACGACAAAATTTACATTTTAAGTGATTTTACTTTACACGTATTAAGCATATCTTGGTTGATATAAGGTAAAACTCTATCCTCCGGTTTGCATTGCATTGTGTGATAGGACTTGAGTCTTATATCGGCTTCATTCTTTCTAAAAATCATTGCGTTGTTAAAAGATTTGCTTTGTTACTTGCACTGTTAATCATTGGAGTAAACCCGTTCCGCAAAAGTGGCGTAGTCCTATGATTTGCCTTGTTATTATTGTTTAACTAATTAAGTAGATTTCTCATACCAGTCCCATGACTGACTCGTAGTTTTTTCACTTGCAAACTCGGGTGCCCTTATTTCTACATGGGCAGCCTTGTGTTCAGGTTTTAGCAGGCTCTCTCTGGATAGCTGGAGATGAAGATGGATTCTATCATTTATCTCTTTTTATGCTATTCAGCTCCTATTGTACATATTATGTTTGTTTTTCCGCTGTAGACATTTATGTATAGCTAAACTGTATCTGTACTAAGTATGATCCTGTATACCGTGTAACCCTGATGATTATGTTTACCCAGTGTATTATTTGTACATTATCTGGTGTATGTATTTAATTCTGTTCTGCAATTATCTGTTTATGTGTTATATTCCAAAGATTACCCTTGCCACCGTGGATACGGGGTTTGGGGTCTTCACAATGTGGTATCAGAGCTTTGGTTAAGCTTAGTGCTGGAATATAACATATTAATGAACTCGTCAGAAATAGAACCAGTAGTGTTCTAGGACGAAGAACTCATTACAGATAGGATCAACAATATCCTAGTATGAGTATAGCAGAATGAAATAACACCTTGATAGATGCATTTTCATTCAAGTATATGTCTCTATGCTTTAAAATATCTTTTCTGTTGACCTAACACTTGATCTGCTATTTGTAGAAGTACTAGAAAATGAGTGTCAGAAACAGAAGGAATGCAGAACCAGATATTGAGGCTTTATTAATTAAGTATCGAAATATGGGTGGAATACCGTTCTTGGGTGAAGAATCTATTATGAAAACACAAGCTTGGATTCGTTCTGCTGAGAAAATCTTTGAAGGTTTAAAGCTGAGAGATGACCAGAAAAGATTACTGGCATCTTGGGCACTCAAAGACGAAGCCTTGTTCTGGTGGGATTCGATTATTTAGGATAATCCAGAAGGTAATATTACCTGAGATTGATTTAAAGAGATTTTCCTAGAAAGATTTACTCCTCCTGAAGCAACTGAGCGGTTATGTGATGAATTTTCTTATCTGATACAAGGAGATATGACCATTCCAGAATATCATAAGAAATTCAATGAACTTTCTCATTTTGCCCCGCATCTAATTCAAGATCCAAAGAGAAAGAATCTGAGGTTTATTTATGGTCTTCGAAGAAGATACCAGAATAGTGTAATGGGTCATGTGAAGCTTCCTTTTTCTAAAATGATATACATGGCTTACCAGTATGAGGATCTCGACAAGAAAGGTATGTTGCGCTACGAAGAGGAAGTCTATTCTAGTAATAAAGGGGAGTCTGAAACTGATTATCCTGAGGCCAGTACGATGTCTGAGGCCAGTAAGAAGCCTAAAGTCAATCGGAAAAGGGCCAGATCTGAGAAAGAACCCATAACGACGGCCACATGCTCTAACTGCAAGAAGCAAGGGCATTTGACCAAGAATTGTAGATCCTTGAAGGAAGATGGATTTAAACC
Source organism: Allium sativum (assembly GCA_030737875.1). Lineage (NCBI taxonomy): Eukaryota > Viridiplantae > Streptophyta > Magnoliopsida > Asparagales > Amaryllidaceae > Allium > Allium sativum. The sequence continues at coordinate 459,578,355 of CM060909.1, forward strand.
CGGTAGGAGGTCTCGAGAGATTAAGAAATGTCAGAAGTGTCACCAGGCCGGTTATATTGCGAAAAATTGCCAACTATCACAGAAATCTGAAGCAGTACATGTAAATGAAGTGGCAGAAGTGCCTGCATCTTCATCTGGTCGGGAAAGGTCTGATGTTTTAGAAGGCACGCTTACTGTCAAAAATATTCTAGTTAAAGTATTGTTTGATACAGGTGCATCACGAAGATTTATTGCAAAGAATGCAGTTAAGAAGTTGGATTTGAAATTGAAAAAGCTCAAAAACCCATCACTGTCCATAATCCGGTTGGGGGTTCTCTCGATCTTAGCTGGATTTGTGGGGTGCCTGTCTCTTTTTCCAGATATCAGTTTCCAACCATCTCGATCGTCATGAATTTTACAGAGTTTGATCTTATCCTGGGGTTAGACTAGTTAACCAAATATGAAGCGGAGGTTAAATGTGCCGAGAGAGTTGTTAGGGCAAAGAATAAATCAGGTGATTATATCACCATACCATGTGAAGGTCTGAATTCAGATAGAAAAGACTTTTGGTCAGCTCTTGATGTTTCTCCTACTCAAATAGAAAATATCCCTGTAGTCACAGAGAATATTCCGGACCTCATAAAAGATATTCTTTTTGTAAAGAATTACGCAGATGTGTTCGAAGAAGTTGTTAGCTTACCTCCGAAGAGAGAAATTGATTTCAAGATCGCTTTAATTCCAAATGCAAGGCCAGTAGTGCACGCTATTCGGAGGATGACTCTAAAGGAGAAAGATGAACTAGACAATCAAACTTGACAGCTTGTATGGAAGGGTCTGATCAGGCCTAGTTTCTCTGATTGGGGGGGGGGGGGGGCAGTAGTGGTGTTTGTCCCAAAGTCAGACGGTACTCTTTGACTATGTGTGGATTATCGTGACTTGAATAAACAGACCTTGAAAAATAAATATCCATTGCCGCGGATTGATTATTTATTGGATCGTCTGAATGGAGCACAGGTATTTTCAAGGATGGACCTAGCTACAGGCTTCCATCAGCTTCGTATTGCCGAAGAGTGTGTTCCTATGACAGCATTCAGAGGTCCTGATTTGTTCTATGAGTGGTTAGTAATGTCGTTCGGCTTATGTAACGCTCCAGCTTACTTCGTCGATTTAATGAATAGAGTATTCAGAGGAGTCTTGAATAAGTTTGTTCTAGTTTTTATTGACGATATTCTAATCTTCTCTAAGTCAAAAGCCGAACATGAAAAACATTTGGAACAAGTTCTAGAAATTCTGAGAAAGAATGTATTGAAAGCTAAACTTTCCAAATGTATATTTTGGCAAGATGAAGTAAAGTTTCTTGGCCACAACGTATCAAAAGAGGGAATTGCTGTGGATCCAAGTAAAATCACCGCTATTCAAAATTGAAACAGCCTAGTACTCCCACAGAAGTCCGAAGTTTTCTTGGATTGGCTAGTTATTACCGGAAGTTCATTAAAGATTTTTCGAAGATATCTAGTTACTTAACAAAGCTTACAAAGAAGCACGCAAAATTCAAGTGGACTCCAGAATGTGAGGAGGATTTTGAGGAGCTAAAATTAAGATTAGCAACTGCTCCAGTGTTAACAATTATTGACGGCAATCAAGACTTGAAAGTCTGGACAGATGCCTCTAGAGAAGGCCTTGGTGCAGTACTAATGCAAAGAGGCCAAGTTGTTGCTTATGCAAGCCGTCAGCTGAAGCCACATGAAAAGAATTACGTTACTCATGATCTTGAGTTGTTGGCTATCATATTCTCTTTGAAAATCTGGAGACATTATCTTTTGGGTGAGAAGTTCGAATTGTATATGGATCATCAGTCGCTAAAGTATATGTTCACCCAAAAAGACTTGAATCTGAGACAGCAGCGTTGGCTAGAATTTCTTGCTGCATACGATTTTGAGATTTTGTACACTCCCGGGAAAGCCAATGTTGTGCTGATGCGCTAAGTAGAAATAATGTGATCATCGCCAGTTTTATAGTTGCGACTTCTTTGATTGATAAGATATCTGCTCTCCAAAAAGACGACAAATTTATTAAAGGAATCAGCCAGCGGATTCTTGAACGCAATGCTTCAGATTTCCATCTCAATAGCGAAGGGATTCTGAGGTTACAAGGAAGAATTTGTGTTCTAGGAGTTCTTGAACTCAGAAGAGAGGTACTTGATGAATGCCAAAAATTTAAGCTCAGTATCCATCCGGGTGTGAGTAAAATGTATAATGATATCAAGCGAATATTCTGGTGGAAATCGTTGAGAAGAGACATCTCTATATATGTTAGAAGGTTCCCTACTTGCCAACTAGTCAAAACGACCAACAGAAACTTGCTGGATTGTTGCAACCGCTGGACATTCCAGGTTGGAAGTGGGAACATATTTCCATGGACTTCATAGATGGTTTTCCTAGAACCAAGAAAGGAAACGACAGTATATGGGTGATCGTAGATCGCTTCACGAAGACCGCCCATTTTATACCTGTCAGATCCAATAGAACTGCTCAAAAGTCTAGCACAGATTTATTTCAAGGAAATTGTTAGGCTACATGGAGTGCCGATCAGTATAGTTAGTGATAGAGATCCAATATTTACTAGCAAATTCTGGGAGGCATTTCAAGTAGAACTAGGAACGAAGCAGAATCTAAGCACCGCCTATTATCCTCAAACAGATGGTTAGACTGAGAGGGTGAATCGTATACTAGAAGATTTATTACGGGCTTGTGTTCTTGGCTTTGGTGGATCATGGGAAGACCATTTACATTTAGCTAAGTTCTCATACAACAACAACTACCAAGTGAGCCTGACAATGTCACCATTCGAAGCAATGTATGGTAGACCGTGCCGATCTCCTGCTTGTTGGGTCAAACCTGGTAATAGACTTGTATTGGGACCTGATATGATCCGTGAAGCTACAGACAAAGTCGATTTCGTTAAGAAACGATTACTTGCCGTTCAAAGTTGACAGAAGAGCTATGCTGATTCGAGAAGAAGAGATTTGGCTTTTTCTGTTGGTGATTATGTGTATCTAAGGGTTTCTCCGATGAGAGGAGTAATTCGATTTGGCAGAACTGGGAAGTTGGTGCCCAGATTTATTGGTCCGTTTCCTATTCTTGAACGGGTTGGAACTCTCGCTTATAGAGTTCAATTACCTGATTGGTTGCCTGGAGTGCATGATGTATTTCACGTATCTCAACTTCGAAAGCATGTTCATGATCCAGACTTGGTTGTGGAAGAAGCCACACAACAGGATATAGAAATTGCTCCAGAATTGGCTGTGAGAAGAGAGCCGCTAAAGATTATTGGCAAAGAAACCAAAGAACTAAGGAAAAAGAAGGTTCACTTAGTCAAAGTGCAATGGAGTGGAGATCTGCGAGATTGTACTTGGGAAATAGAGGAAAGCATTAAGAAAGCCTATCCTAAGTGCAGGGTGGATATCTCTGATTGACTCTGGTGCAAGGTACATTTACCATATTTTGAAATTTCCATTATGTTCTCTACTTTGTTGTTATTTTCTTTTCATGGATGTAAACTTTTAATTCTATAGTCTGATTATTTTAAAAGAATATATGAATCAATTAGTATATTTTTGAAAGGTTAAAAACAAATTGATTGTTGTTTGTGTGGTGTGATAGTGGATTTGACTAATTAAATTATTAGAATTATAGTTAATTTAATCAATGAATGAAGGGTAAATCTATGAAATTAAATCAAGTATTGAACTGATTTAAAAATAGATAGAAATATATACATGTGCATTATATATGTTTGAACAAGTAAAAGGATTAGCTGTAGAGTAAAGAATTTATTTGCATGCCTGACAAATAGGTAAACCTTAATGAGTTGGATGTGCAAATTTTACTATTATATCAACTCCTGTGAATGTCATTAGATGCGGAGTGCTGGTTATTCTGTGCGTAATAATAAACGTCGCCATAGGATAGTAACAATTAATTTTGAACTACACTACATGGCATACTTCTTGAAGATAGGCATACTTCATCATATACCATATAAGCATTTGGAGCTTGTGTGACGAGGTAGAAGATTTACCATACGAGCGAGAGGCTTGTATGGCGATGACTATATATTCCAGGTTGAACTGATGACAGATATGGACCATATAAAATGTAACGGTAAATTGCAAGATTAATAAAAACTCCACACGGGTTTGGAGATGACAATAAAAACGTCTCTCTGGTCATTAAGGCACAAAAACAATTTATAGGGTGACGAGAATTTATTCTCTGGAGTTATGATCTATACACACTCCCTATGGACACCGGAATATATCACTATAAATATGTGTATCCTTATTAGGATTTATTGGGTACCTAATACGGCCTAATAAATTTCCAAACCCCTCCCCGTATAAAGGAGGTTATGGCGAAATTTTTCGAAAATTTAGGGTTTTAGCCAAATTTTTGAAGAATTTGAAAATTCTTAGAAACTGAAAAGTTGAAGAATGGAAGCCAGATTGAAAGTAGAGTTGGTTAATGAATCCACTTTCGACTTCGTTCCGTTTCGAGGACGAAAAGTTTTAAGTGGGGGAGATTGTAACAACCCGGAAAATCTTAGCCAATTTAAAATCTTTAATTTGGCTATTTTAGTGAATTTAAATTATTTAAAATAAATATTTCAAATAATAACGATGAAAAGTAAGTTTGAATCAATGTTTGAAAATAAATATAATTATTTTAAATTATAAACAAGGCCAGAAATGGCGCGGTAGTTTCAAAATTTCAATTCAAACTTTGAATGACTGTACCAGGAGCAAAACAAAACGGATTTTAGTGAAACCAAAAATATTTAAATCTGTTAATGAATATCTTTCTAACGAATCTGAAAAATCGAAGTTTCGTAGCGGGAAGCAAAAGTTATGGCCAAATGAATTTTCAGAAAGGTCGCTATAGAGTTTATATAACCCGTGAAAATGGCCATTTTGCAAACGACCTCAGAATTCGACGAAACCACTTTGTTGGATCCGGGATGTCAAATTATTACTAGGTTTCAAATTTCATAATTTTTGAAGCTAGTATGTGAGCGTGGCAAAGGAAAATGTGTGTGGTCGATTTCTGTTAAATTGGATCGACCAGAAAAGGGCCATTTTTCAAATGGTCTCAGAATTCGACGAAACTAGTTTTGTTGGGACCATATCGTTAAAACATAGCTAGATTTATTTTTCTGGAATTTTTGGGATCAGTATGTGGCCCCGGAAAATTGAAATGTACGTTCAAATTAAATATTGAATGTGTTATATTTTAATTTGAAGGAAAACTGACTGAAACAGTCAAATGGGCCTATGAAACATACCCATTGTGTTCGGAATGGGGGTAATTAGCTAGGGACGACAGTCGTTGGGTTTGGATTGGAGCTCGTGTGAGGCAAGGGGTATTTTTGGATTTTTAAAAATATATAAAAAAAATAAAAAAAATCCTATTAGCTAACACAATCTCTCTCTGCCCGTAAGCACCTGAAACGATCGGCAGCTGCTTCTTCTTCCTTCTCTCCTCTTTTTCTCCTCCCACACTCAACGAAACCCAATGCTCCTTTGGAGTATTTTGAAGAGCTCCTCAAGGCCTTCAAATCCATACCTGATTTGGTATTTATCGCGGCAGATTGAGATCGATTGAGGCCCGGGAAGTCCCGCTGTTTGGAGTGTCGCCACGTCCAGGATCCGCCGTCGATCAGAACCGCACCACCCTCGATCCGTGCGCCCTTCGACCCCCTACGGCGTGTTACAACTCGATTTCCACCTAGTGCTACGGATTAGGATTAAAATCAAAACCTAGTTCTGAACGAAATCAGAAAGGTACGATATAAATTATATTAAATTGTTTAATAGCACTTTAAAGCGCTACGGTTTTTGATTTCACGATAAAAATCATATGTTTTTCGTTTATTGACGAAATCCAGTGAAACAAGAGACAGTGGACTCGTGTGGACGCCTTCTACATTCTAAAAGAGACCGGATATTTTTCTGAGCCTTCTGCAATTTTTGGTGGAGTGGAACCCAATATGAGATTTCTAAATTATAAATGATATGGAAAGCGACGATGTATAAATTATATAGTTAATGTATGAGTTATATAACCATTGTACACCTCATGTATAAGCGTTGTATAAGTTGTACGTTCGATGTATAAGTTATATATACATTGTAAAAATTATATATGTGTTAAAATAGAAGTGAAATATACTTATATAAATATAAATATATATATATATACGCCCCTCGTCACAAACCATGGACGATATTTATTGGTTGTGATTGGTGTGAAAAATTGGTTGATAGCGAATGGTTGATTAGAATTGTTTGTGGTTGGAATTGATTGATTGTGGTTGAAAAATACCCGTTTGTGGTTGCGAATTATTTGGTTGAAACCACATAGGATTAGTTTGTGGAAAAGAAAAATAAACATGCTCATCTGCATACGAATTAGATGCATGAAATCCCCATTGTCAAAAGCTGCGAGGCTTTAAGGTAGAGCGAGGAGCCGTACTAGGGACGGTCTCGGTTTTAACTACCCTACCGTTATGCTGCCGAAATTTTCTGAAATATTTTTGTGTTTGATTTATATTCATGTGTTGAATATAAACTCATGTGCTGAAATAAATTCATGTGTTGAATGGAGTTCGTGTATTGAATAAATTCTTTGAAAGATAAAAATAACATTTTTATCATATATATATAGACTATATAAAATGTTAGTGGTTTAAATAAATTGTTTTAATACCAAAAGTAACATTTTTACCTTATATATAAAATATATAAAATAATCGTGTTTTGAAATAAATTGTTTTGCAATAAAAATCACATTTTTACTATATATATAAACTATAGAAAATATTCACATGTTGAATGTTGAAACAAAATTCATGTGTTGAATGTTGAAACGAAATTCATGTGTTGAATAAAAATTCATGTGTTGAATAGAAATTCCTGTGTGGAAATAAAATAAGAAAAATTCATGTGTTGAAATAAATATCTGTTGGATAAAAAAATTGTTTTTATCAAATATGTGAAGTGAATATGGTTTTGAAATCGAAGAATCGATTATATTTGTATATATATATATATAAATATAATTAAAATATATCAAATAACGAAGCTGCAGTTCATGTTTTGAAACGGTGATTTCAAACGATTAGTGCGGGAGATCCAACCATCGGATTTTCCCGAAACCGAAACTTTTGGGTTCGCTTTGGAAATATCTTTCCAACGATACCCACTTTGCGAAAATCCAACGGTTGGATTGTCTTGAATGTTTAATTCAAATTTGAAGAAAAACAGCGCCAGAATCGATTATATATATATATATATAATTAAATTAAATCTAATAACGACGCTGCAGTTCGTATTTTGAAATCGAAACTTCAAACGAGTGTACCAGGAGATCCGACAGTCGGATTTTCCCAAAACTGAAACCGTTGGATTCATTTTGAAAAGATCTATCTAATGATATAAAATTTGTGAAGATCCAACGGTTAGATTTTCAGATATGTGTAAATCAAATCTGAAGAAAAGCAGCGCTACGGCCGCGTTATGGCCTGAAGCGTCGTTTGAATGAAATGGCTATTTTTAAAATAAATAAAAATAGCGATAAATCGTGATAAAATGTTATAAACGATATGGAATGGAAACAAACTGAATTTGCTCGGTTTACGTGATATTTGATGGTTGAATGTGTTTGGCGTGAATTGTTGTCGAATAATTTAACCATTGAAATGAATTGATTTAAATTCTAAATATACGTGAATTATTTGAAAAGGCCGAGTTAAATCTCATTTCAAATAATTGATCGACGATAAGAGGTCGATGATGAAGACGGTGGTTGAAGACCGGAGATCTTCACCTCAGTTGGATGATAACTGATGTCGTGATTGGGAGGCATCCCGAAATATAGATAATAAGTGGTGATTGTCCAGACGTACATGGAGATCGATGGGTATGCGAGGTACATTGTGCCTCCGGTTTCGTTCAGACCCAGAACGAACTTGTAAATGGACTATGTGTCTGACATTGGATTTTTTTCTGTGCTGATTGATCTCTATTAAATATATATCTGTTTGGCGGCGGAGAAATTATTCTCTTGCTTAACACCCTTCTCTGAGACCTATGAGCTAAGAGGTTATATATCGATAGAAATCAGCCGCATAGAGTGAATTGCCTGTGTGGCGTGCCTGAGTGGAAAATGATCAAGGCTTCTATTGAAAAGCAAAGTCTTGTGGTTGATGATCAAAGCACGGCTTGTGTGGCATAGCTTTGTGTATAGCGTGGATTCGCGAGCCTCACATCCCGGTATGAGCTGGAAACGGGAGAGGACCTCAGGGAGGACATGCGTTTCTTTCTAGCTAGAGGTGGTGTCAGTACTTAAACTGGATGACAAATATATTATTTTCACCTGTCATCCACTAATCATAGCGTGGGGCGTATAGGGTAATCATCCGCTATAAAACTGCGGGCATCCGCTAATGAGACTGCGGGAATCCAACCAATCAATCAACCCAATATATATATATATATAATAGCCTAAATAACTAATATATATAAAGCAAGCAGAAAGCATTCACACAAGCAACAAAACAATTATTTTTAATGGAATAAAAATAATTCTAAAGGTGAGTGAGATTTACTCACCAGATTTCGTTTGTGCTGAATATCCACTGAAGCCAACTATATAGATTTCACAGTGATATCCCCAACCGTCTGTTTTTCATTGTAAAACAATATAAATAAAATTCCAATTATTGAATTAGACTAATTAATTTAATTAATTACCATAAGTTCCAATTTAACCATAGATTTTTCTAACATGATTAGTATATAAATTTTATTCCTTTACTAACAAATTTCCTTTTTAATAAACTAACTACATAAATTGGTTTGCCTTTTATAAATACTAATTTCCTTTTAAAATTTCAACTTTGAAAAATAAAATTACCTTAATCCCTTTAATAAAATCATAGCCAAGCCTTCTTCTCTACATCGAACTGCTTCTGAGCCCTACGACCCCCTTTCAATGCACTTGACGCATCAAATCCCTAGAGCAAACCATCGACTTCGCTACCTCTCCTTGAATCGCGATAGCTTGCATGGAAATGCTACAGGGTAGCGACACCTTTTACCATCGCAAAAGTTAATCCCCTCATCAACGAAGATTAGTGCTTCCGCCCTTGAATCGAAGCCTCCAATCGAACCTCCTCTACTGAGCGGTCACCGCACCCAAACCAGAGGCGGCGCCTCCTCCCTGATCGATCCCAACCTTGCTTGCATAGTTCGAACCATTGAATTACGATGATTTCCCCCTTTTCCCCATGTGCGAGCGCTTCATGACCCCCTATAATACCATCGCGATCCCACCGTTCCACCTCAGTCTCGCTGTCGAGCTTCAGAAAAGCCCAGGGTTTATCGCGATATGATTTCAAGCTCTGATGGACTACTGGCATCAATTGCGATTCGGGGTTTTCAATTTCTGGTTTTGTTTGGGGAATTTTATTTCGTGGAATGGCTGAGGAAAGTGAGTAAAAGAAGAGAGAGGTAGCGGCTTTAAATATACACAGTGGGAACAAGTATTGCTGCTCGAGGTAGGGAGAAAAAGGTCGGCCATTAAATTTATGTTTCCCTGACGTTGAAGCTTGGGAACAAAGTTTTCTGCTCGAGAAGAAAATAACATGTGCGATGTAAATGGTTTAGGTCTGCGCTGAGAAGAAGAGGTCGGCTTATATGAATATAGGGTGGCTTTTAAAATGATAGGTCTGCTAATTTGATTTGATATAGATTTCGTTTTTAAAAAAAAACATAATATCTCGTGTCCCTTAACTCGCCGTACCGAACCACTGTTGTGACGACCGATTTCCTAGATTAAAATGTTATTTTGTACTCAACGGGACCGGTCCTGAAATTTAGTTCAACTGTATAAAAGAGATAATAATTTAAATTAACGATTAAAAATAAATTCAATTTAAAATATAAGTTGATTTCAAACAATTTAATTCATCGAAAATAAATTATTATTATCGTTCTATTTCAACAGAATTTATATTAATCGACTGTATTGTTTCGATTCAGTTTTAAATCTGAATTATATCCCATATTGATTATTTAATCGATAAATTCAATATAAAAATTCTTTTATATTATCAACACAATATTTAAAACGATATTAAATATTTAAAATTAATTGACGAAAAATCTGGGTCGTTACATTCTTTCCCCCTTAAAATAATTTCGTCCTCGAAATTGCTAAGGTAGGAAACATGGTACAAACCTCATTACTTTTCACAACTTCTTTATGTTGAAACTCACCTCCTTACATTTCAACAATATTTAATTCCACCAAACTTTTGGTCTTCCTTCGAATGATCTACGATCAATCCATTTATATCCAATCTATATTCCAATAACCTATTCAAATTGATTCTAATCAATTCACTCCCTTCGGCCCATTTAACTTGTTTAAGTTAAATTTCAATTTCAGAATTCAAATCCCTGGGTTTTCTTTTCAAATCCTTCTGAAATCACATAAATATATACATATATTTATTTTCATTTCAAATTCAAAACATTTGAATTCTTCCCAAAATAACTTGTTTTCTTTCAAACAAATTTCCATCAAAACTTTTTCTAAGGTAGCAATTCATCACCTAGAAACTCGAAAATGAACCCTGATGAGGCTGCAGTCATCATCAGAATAATTTCCCAGCCACTGAAGTGAGTTTAGTGCCTTGTTATTTCAAAATCCATGATTTTCTTTCAAATCCTTTAAAACAAATCTATATTATTTTAATATACTTTGAAAAATATTTTTCAATTTCCCAGGATTTTGAATTCTTAATTCTGGTTTGAATTTAATTCTAATTCATCTCATTTGTATGTATTTAATCCCTATACAAATTCAGTTTGGTTATAAATAACCATTTCAATTTTATAATCTCATTTGATTATAAAGTCAACATCCAACACATCCATATAATAATAATAATTCTAGAAAATTATTCTTTCTATATCAAAATAGAATTTTGGGTAAAATTATTTCATTCACCCACTTAAAACAATACTGTGTCGGTTCTTCTGTCCAAGTGTTTACAAACTCCTATCGACGTCGTAGCGTCCCACGATTCGACCAGAATTCATAAACTACTCAACAGACAAGCCAACACAATATAAAACAAATTTTATATCAACTTACAAATACGCTCTCTCATATATACACTCAACTCATTCTAGGGTACTACTGACCCTATCTCTAATGAGCACATGCCACACAAGCCTAGGTATTCGCTCAACCTAAGCTCTGATACCAACTGTAATGACCCGCAAATCCGAGCTACCTGAGTTGACTAAAAACACCACACGTCCAACTCAAATAACACAGAAATACGACTCATTTTTAGAAAGAAGTTAGAGGATGAGAAATAGAAAGAAAGAAATATTAGAATAGAAGAAAACGAAGATCACAAACTCACAGCGGAACGAATAAAATATATTATATAACATAAGCTTTGAAATACAAATCTGTTTTGTACATACATACATACCATCATCAGAGTACACATAACATTTGATCCAGCGGAAGTAACTCTAAATAACTAACGTTGAAGCCTCCTTCTTCAAGCTCCTCCGAGTGTATCTGTAAAAGCCTGAAACACTTGACTGCCCGTACAAATTTGGGCACCCAAGAGTTTAGGGAAAACAAAACAAAATAAACTCTGGGTCAGTCGTGGGACTGGTGTGAGTAAACTCCAACCACTTGTTTAACTTTCAAAATCTTTTTCGAAAGAAAAGATAATAGTAAGACCAGCCCACACATAAACACGGACGGTTTTTACCTTACTATAACCCAAAACCCTTTGATATCAAATCCAGTGATATTATAATAATGTCTACATCAAGTAAATAACCAAATAGCAGAACGCTTGCATCTCACGCTCCACATATATAGTATAAAATCAAAAACCGCATGGCGCTTATTGGAGATTGGATTTCCAACACGACAAGGTATGGGACCACCTTCCGACAGTGCATCTCTAGAGGCAAATACACCTGGGTTCAACAAGAACGTCTTGCAACCCGGCCCACACATGACCGACCACTCATTTCGCTTGAGTGTATCGAATGTATATCACCAACGGTTGGACTCAAACCACCGTTTCCCGAATGGGCAGAATCGATAGATTTAGAACAAAAGGAATTTCTCTAGATAGGTGATTATACACCCTAATGGGTGCGACCCACATAGCCATGCTGCCTGCCCGATTTTTGTCCTTTCCCGGTTGTTGAGGCCTGAGGCTACGCATACTTACCATTCATTGATAACACCATCACTTTGAATGCCACATCGTCAGATCCGTTAATCACTAGTTGAGTTTGCACAAATATTCTGGATATTATGCTAAGGGATAAATCCGTTGCAACCATATACATTTATACAGACCAACCCATTTGATCATTGGAAATACTTTGTCAGACATTCGTCCATTTACGTTCGTTCTGGGACTGAACGAAACCGAAGGCACTATTTCTATAAATAGAAAAGCCCTTGCACTTTACTCCGTCTTCAATATATTCAGCATACTTGGTTCGCAATGCTTATGCCGATACGGAGTGGTTCTTTGGATAATAATCCAACCGGTCTCTCCATATTGACAACGATGGTCAAAAACTTCGATAGTCTGTGATTTAACTATCGAATAAAACAAGTGTTCAATCAACATATCAAACAAATCACTGGGCTCTTTAATTAATATTTCATTAATTAAATCTCTTTTCCATTTCCTTATCAATATTTGTTTACCAAATATTTCAATAATCAATCTTGGCCCTTTACGCTATCTTTGATTTCGTTTCCTTATCGAATTCTATATATATCGATATATAGATTTCTAATTGTCAAATTTTCTTAAAAATATTCTAACTCCTTAAATTCCCGGAAAAAATTCGCCATAACCTCCCCTGTATCGGGAGCATCGGGAAATTTCAAATAGCATCCCGGTATCTTCTAATTTCAAAAAGAAAAAGAAAAAGCCAAGCGGCTTGCCGATACGGCGCATAAAATCTCATATATGAATTAAACATGTACCTTTTTGTCGAGCATTACGTTTATAAACTTCATATACCTCAACCCATACCTGTCTAACACCTGTTCACCTGTTTTCAATTCAATTCAATACCATCTAATCGTTTGAATTCAGTTTCGCCCATTTATTCTTTAAATCGGCCATTTGGCCTATTTCACTTCTTCGTTTGAACGTAACACATTCAAATAAAATGTTTAACTTGCTCACAACCAAATTGAATTTCAATTTCAATTCTAGTTCCCTTTTTGATTTCGAATAAATTTTCAAATTGAATTTACTTATTCAAAGCTCAATATTCATTCGAAACCCCCTTAACTAATTTCTATTCAAAATTAGTTAATTCCATTCAATAAATCAAAATCTGGTTTCTGGTTCAAAAATCATATTCATTTACACAACTTGAATTCGCACATATTTTGCAACTCAACTCGGAGATTTTCTAAATAGAACATTTGGATTTTTCCCTTTAAAATCCTTTTATAACATGAAATAAACCGTTATGGTTTTTAAATAGTTTTGGCGCTGTTTTTCTGAAAATTTGATTTTGACATAACTCAAAATCTATACGACGAAATCCCGATTTTTCTCCTTCATTAGAAAACTATTATCAAATCGGTCCTGACGTTTCTTGTTTCAAAGAATTTCGACTTCAATTGAGTTCTGTATATTCGATTGAAGTTCGAATCGCTATTTTACGAACTGCAGCGCTGCGGCGAGTTCGTTTTAATTATATTTATAAATATAAACGTTAAACTTCTTTAAAATGAATTCAACTTCATTTAACTCCATTTGAATTCCTTGATTCAAATTCCAATCTCACTTTTATTTGAATTCTATATTCAAAATCCCAATTCCTTTTCTATTTGATATTCAAATTCAACACTTGAATTTCCATTTGAATTCCCTATATTCAAATTCGATACTCGAATTCATTTGAATTCTTTTATTCAACTTTATACTTAAATTCCATTGGAACTTCTATATTCAAATTTCTATATTTGAATTCTATTGAAATTCAAATATTCAAACTCCTTTTTAAATTCTATATTCAAAATTCCATGGTTTTAAAATTCCATTTGAATTTCATATTCAAATCCCATAGATTAAATCTTATTTGAATTCAATTTGAATTTCTTACATTCAAATTCCATTTTCCTTTTCCATTTGAATTCTAATATTCAAATTCATCTCCAACCCCATTTGAATTCTAATATTCAAACTTATTTTTAACACCATTTGAATTTCTTCACTCAAACCCATTTGAATTCCCCTGAATTCAAATCCCATTTCAAAACCGTTTGGATTTCTTATTTTGAAATCCTAATTTGAAATTTCTATTTCCAATTCTACTTCGAAAATCCTATTTTCAAAGTTTATTTCAAATTCTATTTTGAAATCTCATATTCGAATTTCTACTTGGATTTCTATATTCAATTCCATGTTCAAATTCAATACTCGAATTTCTATTTCAAATCTCAATTCAAATTTCATATCTAAATTCCATTCAAATCTCTATTCACATTTCACATTTTGAATTCTTCTTTGAAATACTATAATTCAAATTCTATTCAAATTCTTCTTTGAAATTCTATATTTCAAATTTTATTTTGAAATTCTTCTTTGAAATTCTATATTTCAAATCTTATTTTGAAATTCTTCTTTGAAATTCTATATTTCAAATCTATTTGAAAATTCTTTATTCGAATTCCTTTGAATTCAAATTATATTTTAATTCCTTGAATTCAAATTCTATTTTCATTCAAATTTCGTCTATTCAAATTCTATTTGAACTTCTATTTGAATTTCTAATATTCAATCTTCTTTTAAAATTCAAATATTTAAACTCCTTTTAAAATTCAAATGTTATACTCAAATTTCATTTGAGTTATATATTTAAAAATTCCATTTCAAATCCTATTTTGAAATTTCATTTCAAATCCCAATTTCACGCTTTTATTTCTATTTCTGAATTATCAAGTGATAATTCTTTTCACTTCATTTATAACTTCGTTATAAAAGAACTATTTATAAACTTCGTTTAAAAAGAAACTACTTGTTTTATTTTTCAAAACAAGTTTATATCTTTTATTTCCCTTAAAAATTCAAATTCCATTTAAAAATAGAATTTCCCCTTTTTTTTTTTTTTAAATCTCCAATATCCTTTCACGATATTTTAAATATCATTATTTACGCCCAGTGATATTTAAACACACAAAGCAACGAATTATTTATTTTTCTAACACATCATATATAAAAATATATATGCAATCAAACAAACAAACAGATAATATATTTTTGAGGAATCCAGTTGGATTCCTCCAACCTGTTTTCCTGCATCCACAGATGTTAGCACATAAATAATACCAATTCTGCTTCGTGGCAGAATATCGCGGTATAGAAGGTCATCCACTAATCATAGCGTGGGGCGTATAGGGTAATCATCCGCTATAAAACTGCGGGCATCCGCTAATGAGACTGCGGGAATCCAACCAATCAATCAACCCAATATATATATATATAATAGCCTAAATAACTAATATATATAAAGCAAGCAGAAAGCATTCACACAAGCAACAAAACAATTATTTTTAATGGAATAAAAATATTTCTAAAGGTGAGTGAGATTTACTCACCAGATTTCGTTTGTGCTGAATATCCACTGAAGCCAACTATATAGATTTCACAGTGATATCCCCAACCGTCTGTTTTTCATTGTAAAACAATATAAATAAAATTCCAATTATTGAATTAGACTAATTAATTTAATTAATTACCATAAGTTCCAATTTAACCATAGATTTTTCTAACATGATTAGTATATAAATTTTATTCCTTTACTAACAAATTTCCTTTTTAATAAACTAACTACATAAATTGGTTTGCCTTTTATAAATACTAATTTCCTTTTAAAATTTCAACTTTGAAAAATAAAATTACCTTAATCCCTTTAATAAAATCATAGCCAAGCCTTCTTCTCTACATCGAACTGCTTCTGAGCCCTACGACCCCCTTTCAATGCACTTGACGCATCAAATCCCTAGAGCAAACCATCGACTTCGCTACCTCTCCTTGAATCGCGATAGCTTGCATGGAAATGCTACAGGGTAGCGACACCTTTTACCATCGCAAAAGTTAATCCCCTCATCAACGAAGATTAGTGCTTCCGCCCTTGAATCGAAGCCTCCAATCGAACCTCCTCTACTGAGCGGTCACCGCACCCAAACCAGAGGCGGCGCCTCCTCCCTGATCGATCCCAACCTTGCTTGCATAGTTCGAACCATTGAATTACGATGATTTCCCCCTTTTCCCCATGTGCGAGCGCTTCATGACCCCCTATAATACCATCGCGATCCCACCGTTCCACCTCAGTCTCGCTGTCGAGCTTCAGAAAAGCCCAGGGTTTATCGCGATATGATTTCAAGCTCTGATGGACTACTGGCATCAATTGCGATTCGGGGTTTTCAATTTCTGGTTTTGTTTGGGGAATTTTATTTCGTGGAATGGCTGAGGAAAGTGAGTAAAAGAAGAGAGAGGTAGCGGCTTTAAATATACACAGTGGGAACAAGTATTGCTGCTCGAGGTAGGGAGAAAAAGGTCGGCCATTAAATTTATGTTTCCCTGACGTTGAAGCTTGGGAACAAAGTTTTCTGCTCGAGAAGAAAATAACATGTGCGATGTAAATGGTTTAGGTCTGCGCTGAGAAGAAGAGGTCGGCTTATATGAATATAGGGTGGCTTTTAAAATGATAGGTCTGCTAATTTGATTTGATATAGATTTCGTTTTTAAAAAAAAACATAATATCTCGTGTCCCTTAACTCGCCGTACCGAACCACTGTTGTGACGACCGATTTCCTAGATTAAAATGTTATTTTGTACTCAACGGGACCGGTCCTGAAATTTAGTTCAACTGTATAAAAGAGATAATAATTTAAATTAACGATTAAAAATAAATTCAATTTAAAATATAAGTTGATTTCAAACAATTTAATTCATCGAAAATAAATTATTATTATCGTTCTATTTCAACAGAATTTATATTAATCGACTGTATTGTTTCGATTCAGTTTTAAATCTGAATTATATCCCATATTGATTATTTAATCGATAAATTCAATATAAAAATTCTTTTATATTATCAACACAATATTTAAAACGATATTAAATATTTAAAATTAATTGACGAAAAATCTGGGTCGTTACATTCTTTCCCCCTTAAAATAATTTCGTCCTCGAAATTGCTAAGGTAGGAAACATGGTACAAACCTCATTACTTTTCACAACTTCTTTATGTTGAAACTCACCTCCTTACATTTCAACAATATTTAATTCCACCAAACTTTTGGTCTTCCTTCGAATGATCTACGATCAATCCATTTATATCCAATCTATATTCCAATAACCTATTCAAATTGATTCTAATCAATTCACTCCCTTCGGCCCATTTAACTTGTTTAAGTTAAATTTCAATTTCAGAATTCAAATCCCTGGGTTTTCTTTTCAAATCCTTCTGAAATCACATAAATATATACATATATTTATTTTCATTTCAAATTCAAAACATTTGAATTCTTCCCAAAATAACTTGTTTTCTTTCAAACAAATTTCCATCAAAACTTTTTCTAAGGTAGCAATTCATCACCTAGAAACTCGAAAATGAACCCTGATGAGGCTGCAGTCATCATCAGAATAATTTCCCAGCCACTGAAGTGAGTTTAGTGCCTTGTTATTTCAAAATCCATGATTTTCTTTCAAATCCTTTAAAACAAATCTATATTATTTTAATATACTTTGAAAAATATTTTTCAATTTCCCAGGATTTTGAATTCTTAATTCTGGTTTGAATTTAATTCTAATTCATCTCATTTGTATGTATTTAATCCCTATACAAATTCAGTTTGGTTATAAATAACCATTTCAATTTTATAATCTCATTTGATTATAAAGTCAACATCCAACACATCCATATAATAATAATAATTCTAGAAAATTATTCTTTCTATATCAAAATAGAATTTTGGGTAAAATTATTTCATTCACCCACTTAAAACAATACTGTGTCGGTTCTTCTGTCCAAGTGTTTACAAACTCCTATCGACGTCGTAGCGTCCCACGATTCGACCAGAATTCATAAACTACTCAACAGACAAGCCAACACAATATAAAACAAATTTTATATCAACTTACAAATACGCTCTCTCATATATACACTCAACTCATTCTAGGGTACTACTGACCCTATCTCTAATGAGCACATGCCACACAAGCCTAGGTATTCGCTCAACCTAAGCTCTGATACCAACTGTAATGACCCGCAAATCCGAGCTACCTGAGTTGACTAAAAACACCACACGTCCAACTCAAATAACACAGAAATACGACTCATTTTTAGAAAGAAGTTAGAGGATGAGAAATAGAAAGAAAGAAATATTAGAATAGAAGAAAACGAAGATCACAAACTCACAGCGGAACGAATAAAATATATTATATAACATAAGCTTTGAAATACAAATCTGTTTTGTACATACATACATACCATCATCAGAGTACACATAACATTTGATCCAGCGGAAGTAACTCTAAATAACTAACGTTGAAGCCTCCTTCTTCAAGCTCCTCCGAGTGTATCTGTAAAAGCCTGAAACACTTGACTGCCCGTACAAATTTGGGCACCCAAGAGTTTAGGGAAAACAAAACAAAATAAACTCTGGGTCAGTCGTGGGACTGGTGTGAGTAAACTCCAACCACTTGTTTAACTTTCAAAATCTTTTTCGAAAGAAAAGATAATAGTAAGACCAGCCCACACATAAACACGGACGGTTTTTACCTTACTATAACCCAAAACCCTTTGATATCAAATCCAGTGATATTATAATAATGTCTACATCAAGTAAATAACCAAATAGCAGAACGCTTGCATCTCACGCTCCACATATATAGTATAAAATCAAAAACCGCATGGCGCTTATTGGAGATTGGATTTCCAACACGACAAGGTATGGGACCACCTTCCGACAGTGCATCTCTAGAGGCAAATACACCTGGGTTCAACAAGAACGTCTTGCAACCCGGCCCACACATGACCGACCACTCATTTCGCTTGAGTGTATCGAATGTATATCACCAACGGTTGGACTCAAACCACCGTTTCCCGAATGGGCAGAATCGATAGATTTAGAACAAAAGGAATTTCTCTAGATAGGTGATTATACACCCTAATGGGTGCGACCCACATAGCCATGCTGCCTGCCCGATTTTTGTCCTTTCCCGGTTGTTGAGGCTTGAGGCTACGCATACTTACCATTCATTGATAACACCATCACTTTGAATGCCACATCGTCAGATCCGTTAATCACTAGTTGAGTTTGCACAAATATTCTGGATATTATGCTAAGGGATAAATCCGTTGCAACCATATACATTTATACAGACCAACCCATTTGATCATTGGAAATACTTTGTCAGACATTCGTCCATTTACGTTCGTTCTGGGACTGAACGAAACCGAAGGCACTATTTCTATAAATAGAAAAGCCCTTGCACTTTACTCCGTCTTCAATATATTCAGCATACTTGGTTCGCAATGCTTATGCCGATACGGAGTGGTTCTTTGGATAATAATCCAACCGGTCTCTCCATATTGACAACGATGGTCAAAAACTTCGATAGTCTGTGATTTAACTATCGAATAAAACAAGTGTTCAATCAACATATCAAACAAATCACTGGGCTCTTTAATTAATATTTCATTAATTAAATCTCTTTTCCATTTCCTTATCAATATTTGTTTACCAAATATTTCAATAATCAATCTTGGCCCTTTACGCTATCTTTGATTTCGTTTCCTTATCGAATTCTATATATATCGATATATAGATTTCTAATTGTCAAATTTTCTTAAAAATATTCTAACTCCTTAAATTCCCGGAAAAAATTCGCCATAACCTCCCCTGTATCGGGAGCATCGGGAAATTTCAAATAGCATCCCGGTATCTTCTAATTTCAAAAAGAAAAAGAAAAAGCCAAGCGGCTTGCCGATACGGCGCATAAAATCTCATATATGAATTAAACATGTACCTTTTTGTCGAGCATTACGTTTATAAACTTCATATACCTCAACCCATACCTGTCTAACACCTGTTCACCTGTTTTCAATTCAATTCAATACCATCTAATCGTTTGAATTCAGTTTCGCCCATTTATTCTTTAAATCGGCCATTTGGCCTATTTCACTTCTTCGTTTGAACG
The DNA here is from genome assembly GCA_030737875.1 of Allium sativum. Taxonomy (NCBI): domain Eukaryota; kingdom Viridiplantae; phylum Streptophyta; class Magnoliopsida; order Asparagales; family Amaryllidaceae; genus Allium; species Allium sativum. The sequence goes on from CM060909.1 coordinate 459,598,686, forward strand.
TAACACATTCAAATAAAATGTTTAACTTGCTCACAACCAAATTGAATTTCAATTTCAATTCTAGTTCCCTTTTTGATTTCGAATAAATTTTCAAATTGAATTTACTTATTCAAAGCTCAATATTCATTCGAAACCCCCTTAACTAATTTCTATTCAAAATTAGTTAATTCCATTCAATAAATCAAAATCTGGTTTCTGGTTCAAAAATCATATTCATTTACACAACTTGAATTCGCACATATTTTGCAACTCAACTCGGAGATTTTCTAAATAGAACATTTGGATTTTTCCCTTTAAAATCCTTTTATAACATGAAATAAACCGTTATGGTTTTTAAATAGTTTTGGCGCTGTTTTTCTGAAAATTTGATTTTGACATAACTCAAAATCTATACGACGAAATCCCGATTTTTCTCCTTCATTAGAAAACTATTATCAAATCGGTCCTGACGTTTCTTGTTTCAAAGAATTTCGACTTCAATTGAGTTCTGTATATTCGATTGAAGTTCGAATCGCTATTTTACGAACTGCAGCGCTGCGGCGAGTTCGTTTTAATTATATTTATAAATATAAACGTTAAACTTCTTTAAAATGAATTCAACTTCATTTAACTCCATTTGAATTCCTTGATTCAAATTCCAATCTCACTTTTATTTGAATTCTATATTCAAAATCCCAATTCCTTTTCTATTTGATATTCAAATTCAACACTTGAATTTCCATTTGAATTCCCTATATTCAAATTCGATACTCGAATTCATTTGAATTCTTTTATTCAACTTTATACTTAAATTCCATTGGAACTTCTATATTCAAATTTCTATATTTGAATTCTATTGAAATTCAAATATTCAAACTCCTTTTTAAATTCTATATTCAAAATTCCATGGTTTTAAAATTCCATTTGAATTTCATATTCAAATCCCATAGATTAAATCTTATTTGAATTCAATTTGAATTTCTTACATTCAAATTCCATTTTCCTTTTCCATTTGAATTCTAATATTCAAATTCATCTCCAACCCCATTTGAATTCTAATATTCAAACTTATTTTTAACACCATTTGAATTTCTTCACTCAAACCCATTTGAATTCCCCTGAATTCAAATCCCATTTCAAAACCGTTTGGATTTCTTATTTTGAAATCCTAATTTGAAATTTCTATTTCCAATTCTACTTCGAAAATCCTATTTTCAAAGTTTATTTCAAATTCTATTTTGAAATCTCATATTCGAATTTCTACTTGGATTTCTATATTCAATTCCATGTTCAAATTCAATACTCGAATTTCTATTTCAAATCTCAATTCAAATTTCATATCTAAATTCCATTCAAATCTCTATTCACATTTCACATTTTGAATTCTTCTTTGAAATACTATAATTCAAATTCTATTCAAATTCTTCTTTGAAATTCTATATTTCAAATTTTATTTTGAAATTCTTCTTTGAAATTCTATATTTCAAATCTTATTTTGAAATTCTTCTTTGAAATTCTATATTTCAAATCTATTTGAAAATTCTTTATTCGAATTCCTTTGAATTCAAATTATATTTTAATTCCTTGAATTCAAATTCTATTTTCATTCAAATTTCGTCTATTCAAATTCTATTTGAACTTCTATTTGAATTTCTAATATTCAATCTTCTTTTAAAATTCAAATATTTAAACTCCTTTTAAAATTCAAATGTTATACTCAAATTTCATTTGAGTTATATATTTAAAAATTCCATTTCAAATCCTATTTTGAAATTTCATTTCAAATCCCAATTTCACGCTTTTATTTCTATTTCTGAATTATCAAGTGATAATTCTTTTCACTTCATTTATAACTTCGTTATAAAAGAACTATTTATAAACTTCGTTTAAAAAGAAACTACTTGTTTTATTTTTCAAAACAAGTTTATATCTTTTATTTCCCTTAAAAATTCAAATTCCATTTAAAAATAGAATTTCCCCTTTTTTTTTTTTTAAATCTCCAATATCCTTTCACGATATTTTAAATATCATTATTTACGCCCAGTGATATTTAAACACACAAAGCAACGAATTATTTATTTTTCTAACACATCATATATAAAAATATATATGCAATCAAACAAACAAACAGATAATATATTTTTGAGGAATCCAGTTGGATTCCTCCAACCTGTTTTCCTGCATCCACAGATGTTAGCACATAAATAATACCAATTCTGCTTCGTGGCAGAATATCGCGGTATAGAAGGTCATCCACTAATCATAGCGTGGGGCGTATAGGGTAATCATCCGCTATAAAACTGCGGGCATCCGCTAATGAGACTGCGGGAATCCAACCAATCAATCAACCCAATATATATATATATATAATAGCCTAAATAACTAATATATATAAAGCAAGCAGAAAGCATTCACACAAGCAACAAAACAATTATTTTTAATGGAATAAAAATATTTCTAAAGGTGAGTGAGATTTACTCACCAGATTTCGTTTGTGCTGAATATCCACTGAAGCCAACTATATAGATTTCACAGTGATATCCCCAACCGTCTGTTTTTCATTGTAAAACAATATAAATAAAATTCCAATTATTGAATTAGACTAATTAATTTAATTAATTACCATAAGTTCCAATTTAACCATAGATTTTTCTAACATGATTAGTATATAAATTTTATTCCTTTACTAACAAATTTCCTTTTTAATAAACTAACTACATAAATTGGTTTGCCTTTTATAAATACTAATTTCCTTTTAAAATTTCAACTTTGAAAAATAAAATTACCTTAATCCCTTTAATAAAATCATAGCCAAGCCTTCTTCTCTACATCGAACTGCTTCTGAGCCCTACGACCCCCTTTCAATGCACTTGACGCATCAAATCCCTAGAGCAAACCATCGACTTCGCTACCTCTCCTTGAATCGCGATAGCTTGCATGGAAATGCTACAGGGTAGCGACACCTTTTACCATCGCAAAAGTTAATCCCCTCATCAACGAAGATTAGTGCTTCCGCCCTTGAATCGAAGCCTCCAATCGAACCTCCTCTACTGAGCGGTCACCGCACCCAAACCAGAGGCGGCGCCTCCTCCCTGATCGATCCCAACCTTGCTTGCATAGTTCGAACCATTGAATTACGATGATTTCCCCCTTTTCCCCATGTGCGAGCGCTTCATGACCCCCTCTAATACCATCGCGATCCCACCGTTCCACCTCAGTCTCGCTGTCGAGCTTCAGAAAAGCCCAGGGTTTATCGCGATATGATTTCAAGCTCTGATGGACTACTGGCATCAATTGCGATTCGGGGTTTTCAATTTCTGGTTTTGTTTGGGGAATTTTATTTCGTGGAATGGCTGAGGAAAGTGAGTAAAAGAAGAGAGAGGTAGCGGCTTTAAATATACACAGTGGGAACAAGTATTGCTGCTCGAGGTAGGGAGAAAAAGGTCGGCCATTAAATTTATGTTTCCCTGACGTTGAAGCTTGGGAACAAAGTTTTCTGCTCGAGAAGAAAATAACATGTGCGATGTAAATGGTTTAGGTCTGCGCTGAGAAGAAGAGGTCGGCTTATATGAATATAGGGTGGCTTTTAAAATGATAGGTCTGCTAATTTGATTTGATATAGATTTCGTTTTTAAAAAAAAACATAATATCTCGTGTCCCTTAACTCGCCGTACCGAACCACTGTTGTGACGACCGATTTCCTAGATTAAAATGTTATTTTGTACTCAACGGGACCGGTCCTGAAATTTAGTTCAACTGTATAAAAGAGATAATAATTTAAATTAACGATTTAAAATAAATTCAATTTAAAATATAAGTTGATTTCAAACAATTTAATTCATCGAAAATAAATTATTATTATCGTTCTATTTCAACAGAATTTATATTAATCGACTGTATTGTTTCGATTCAGTTTTAAATCTGAATTATATCCCATATTGATTATTTAATCGATAAATTCAATATAAAAATTCTTTTATATTATCAACACAATATTTAAAACGATATTAAATATTTAAAATTAATTGACGAAAAATCTGGGTCGTTACAGATTTTACTTTACACGTATTAAGTATATATTGGTCGATGTAAGGTAAAACTCTATCCTCCGGTTTGCGTTGCATTGTGTGATAGGACTTGAGTCTTATGTCGGCTTCATTCTTTCTAAAAATCATTGCGTTGTTTAAAAGATTTGCTTTGTTACTTGCACTGTCAATCACTGGAGTAAACTCGTTCCGTGAAAGTGGCGTGGTCCTATGATTTGCCTTGTTATTATTATTTAACTAATTAAGTAGATTTCTCATATCAGTCCCTTGACTGACTCGTAGTTTGTTTCACTTGCAAACTCGGATGCCCATATTTCAACACGGGCAGCCTTGTGTTCAGGTTTTAGCTAGCTCTCTCTGGATAGCTGGAGATGAAGATGGATTCTATCATTTATCTCTTTTTATGATGTTCAGCTCCTTTGTACATATTATGTTTGTTTTTCCGCTGTAGACATTTATGTATAGTTGAACTGTATCTGTACTAAGTATGATCCTGTATACTGTGTAATTCTGGTGATTATGTTTACCTTGTGTATTATTTGTACATTATCTAGTGTATGTATTTAATTCTGTTCTGCTATTATCTGTTTATGTGTTATATTCCAAAGATTACACTTTCCACCATGGATACGGGGTTTGGGGTCATCACATAAAATCAATGGATTTTATATATAAAAGGAAAAGAATTTTATAAACGAAAATTATAAAATCAAAGAAGAATTGAAAAGGAAAATATTTATGAAATAAAATAGAAAGTGATATATTTGTAAAACATTAACAAATAAAATAGAAAAGGAAATATTTGTAAAACATTTACAAATAAAATTGAAAAGGAAATATGTAGAAAGTAAATAGAAAGATAAAAGGAAATATTTATTTGTTAAATAAATAGAATTGAAAAGGAAATATTTATTTGTTAAATAAAAAAATAGAAAAGGTAATATTTGTAAAACCAATAGAAAAGGAAATATTTGTATAAACAAATAGAAAAGGAAGTATTTGTAATTAAATAGTGTTAGTTGAATTAGAGTTATCGAATATTGGTTATTCGAAAAGAGTTATCAAATATTGGTTATTCGAAAAGAGTTAACGAATATTAGTTATTCGAAGAGAGATTATCGAATATTAGTTATTCAAAAGGAGTTATCGAGTATTAGTTATTCGAAAGAAGGATTATCGAATATTAGTTATTCGAAAGGGGTTATCGAATATAGTTTATTCGAATAGAGTAAAAGAGTTAATCGAATATAGTTTATTCGAATAGAGTTAAAGGAGTAAATCGAATATAGTTTATTTGAAAGGAGATAATTGATGGGAGTAAATTGATAAGAGTTAATTGATTAGAGTTAATCCAATACAGATAAGGAATGGTTAAGTATCGACAGTGAAGATTGGTTAAGTGAATTTAGTCAACAAGTAAATGGTTTGAGTTGGCATAGCAATGTTTGATTTAAACATCTGTTTAAATCAAAGGAAGATGTTTTGGAAATGTTTTCCAAATAAGAATTAGAAATGTTTTCAAATATAAGAAATTAGAAATGAGCGTAGAAATTGAAATGTTTTGCAATGTTAATAACGTATATTTTCTAAATTTAGAAAATCAGAAATGTTGAATATATGGAAACAGGAATAGGGAAATGGATAATTGAATGACAAATTAAATTAAAGTGGATCAGTGTTGATTGATGATTTGCTCGGTAAGATTTCCATTTGGAAATACGATCGTTGTTTGTACACATGTTTTTCTTTGGTAGTTAACTCACCGACTATCGAAGTTTTTGACCCTTTTTCCGTCGTTAATACGGAGAGATCGGGATCTGATTCATTATCTGAAAACCACTCCGTATGGGCATTAACGTTGCAAATCAAATATGATGAAGATAATTGAAGACGGAGTTATGCAAGGGCTGTCCTGTTTACAGAATAGTGCCTTCGGTTTGTCCCGTCCTAGGATGACCTGTATGGAAGAATGTCCGACAGAGTATATTTAATGGATCATGTAAGTTGATCTCTTAAAACGTATCTATGTTTGGTGGCGGAGGAATTCGTTTCTCTTAGCTGTATACCCGTTGTATTTTTTGGGAAATCAATTTGTGATTTGGCGGGTATGACGGTGTGACATTCAAAGTGAATAAATGTGTGATCTGACAAAGATAAGCGTGGCCTCTAGCCTCACAACCAGGAAATGACAAAAATCGGGCAGGCAGCATGGCTAAGTGGTTGGCTGCCAATTAGGGTGTATTATCACCTATCTAGAGATATTCCTTTCATTCTATAATCTATTCAATGCTATCCCATTCAGGAAACGGTTGCCGATCCCAACCGTTGGTGATATACATTCGATACACTCAAGCGAAATGAGTGGTCGGTAATGTGTGGCCGGGTTGCAAGATGTTCTTGTTGAACCCAGTGTATTCCTCTCTAGAGGTACACTATCGGAAGGTGGTTCCATACCTTGTCATAGTTGGAAATCCATTATCCAATAAGTGCATGCGATGCTGATTGTATACTATATATGTAGAATGTGAGATGAAAGTGTTTCTGCTAGATGATTATTATATTGTAGTTGGTAGACATTATTATAATATCAATGAGTTTTGATATAAAGTTTATCATTTCGTTCAAAAGGATTTTTGATGTTAAACCAAATGCTTTGGATTCTCATAAGGGAAAAACCCGTTCCGTTATACGGCATGGTCTTATGAGATATCATTTAATTGTTCAAACTGTTTTAAATTGTTTTACTCGCACCAGCCCCATGACTGACCCAGAGTTTATTTTGTTTTGTTTTCACTAAACTCTTGGGTGCCCAATTTTGTACGGGCGGTCAAGTTGTCAGGATTTTACAGATGTATTTGGAGAGCTTGGAGCAGGAGGCTTCAGGATTATATAACTATTGTTTATTTCCGCTATGTTGTAAGTGTTGTACTCTGATAATGTTACTGCATACATATACTGATTTTATTCCAAAGATATGTTATCTATTATATGTTGTTCGTTCCCCTGTGAGATTCGTGTTACTTTGATGTTATATCTTCTTCTATTCTAAGTTTCTATCTTATCTATTCTCACTTTCTGTTTACTTTCTATTAGTTTCTCTGGTTTCCAGTGTAATTTGGGTTGGACTTGTGTTATTTGGTCAGTTCAAATTGTACCGGAATTTCGGATCGTTACAGTGGTATCAGAGCTTAAGGTTAAGTAATTACCTTGGCTCTGTGGCATGACTCAATAGAGATAGGGTTAGTAATGCCCTAGATTGAGTTGAGTTTATATATACGAGTGAACGTATTTGCTATTTGATATAAAAATGGTTTTATATTGAGTAAATTTATTGGTTGAGTTGTTTATGGGTTCTGGTCGATCTGTTTGATCCACTGTATAGGTAGGAGTTTCTAAACACTCGAATACGATGAACCGACACTGTATGTTTTGAAAAGAGGGTAAATGAAATAATTTTACCCAAAATATATTTTGTTATAAAAGGAATCTATATATTGGAGTTATTATAATATATAGGATGTATTGGTTGTTATCATAATCAGATGAGATTATAATTGGAATGGTTATATAAATAGCCAATTAGAATTCATATAAGTGTTGTATATGAAATCAGATGAATTAAATCTGAATTTAACTCTGATTTGAAATTTAAAACTCTGGGGTTTGGAAAGGTGTTTGTAAATGAAATTGAATTGAATATATGAGAATTTTAAAATCCTAGGAGATTTTAAATTGGTTACAAGCATTGAAAAGGATAATTTGAAATGGATTTCAAAATGAAAGTGTTTAGAAATGGTTTTGAAAGTGATATAGTATTAAACTCACTTCGATAGCTAGAAATAGATTCCGATGATGATCATGACATCATCGGTGTTCATTTTCTAGTTGTAAGTGACAGATTACTAACAATTTTTTTTTTTGGAAATCTTTTGCGAAAACAAGTTGTTTGAATTTTGAAAAGGATTATTTGATTTTTGAGAAAAGCGAAATCGAAATGATATTGGATTGATGAGTTAAGAATTTGAAAATCGAGAATGGAACTTCGATTTGAATTCGAATTTGGCTTGGATAAACAAATGGTTGGTTTGGAGATAAAAGTGATTTGAGTTTGATTGGGATGATATTGGTATATGTTGAATTGGCAGCAAATGGAAAGAATACAATGATATGCCCGACAAAAAGATAACTGTTTATATTTATAATGGGCATGAGATTTATGAGCCGAATTGGCAAGACACTTGGCTGTTTGATTTTCTTTTGGGTTGGAGAAGGCCAAGGGAGGCGAGTTGGAGTTTGAGCTATTGACCAGTACAAGGGAGGTGCTGGCGAAATTTTTCGAAAAGTAAAGGTGTTAGAAAATTTTCAGGATTTTTGAAAACATTCGTTAATGAGAATGAAGTAATATTTTAGTTGAAATTAATTAGTTCAGTTGAAACTGAAGTTAAATAAGTAAACAAATAATTTTTAACCAGTTAATAGGGTTAGTTTTCTACCTTAGCAATTTCGAGGACGAAATTATTTTAAGGGGGGAAGAATGTAATGTCCCATATATTTACGACATAATAATTGATTTATTTAACTATTTAAATAATGATTTCGATATTTAAATCGTTGTTTAATTAAATAATATTTAATATTTAATTAATATAAATAATAGAATAATTTATTTAATTATAAAATAATCAGAATTAACAGAATTCACAATATTGAGTGAATTGGACAATTTAAAATATTTAATTCAGCTTGGAATTGAATTCGATGACGAATAGATTATATAAACGAAGTTTGAACGTAGAATTATAATATAATAATAATCGAGCTTGAAATGGCGCGGCAGTTCGTTATTTGGCGATTTGAACTTCAACTGAATATACAGGGTCCGTTTTAAATCGGATTTCTGTGAATGAAGAAATGTATGGAGTTGGTGAAGTATATTTTCTAGTGGAAGAGAAAAATCGGGATTTCGTCGGGTAGATTTTGATTTATGTCCAAATCAAATTCTAGAAAAGTCGCTATGGAATTCCTTTATAATTTATAGCGATTTATTTATATTATAAACAGATTTTTTTTCAATATAAATTGAATATCGATTCAACCGGGATTCGAAAATCGTGTTATAAATCCAGTTGGAGTTGTATGATATTCTAGTGTGGATATATACGATAATATTTATTTTTAAATATTTAATTTAATTATTTTTAAATATATTTATATATTTAAATGGGTTATTTAGAGCTTTAAAAATAGCCAGTTTTGCAAACGACCTCCATTTTCGACGAAACCAATTTTGTTGGATCCGTAATATTAAATTATTGTTAGATTTCAAGTTTCGTTATTTTTGAAGTCAGTATGTGGCCATATGGATTTTTAATGTGAAAAATAGTCAGTATTTTGATAGTTAAAAATATGTTGTGTGAGCAAACAGAGTCGGAATTCGACGAAACCAGTTTCGTTGGGTCTGTAATGTCAAACTGTAGTTATATGTCCATTTCCATCAAATTCAGATATCGTATGTGATCACAAGGATTTTTAAACATCGAATGAAGGCAATAGTTTTATAAAAATCAATATAAAATTGATTATAAAAATATTATATATTTCCTATATATGCTCCTTACATCTTCTAACCCTAATATGATTTTTCTTCTGGTCAAAGGCAAGAGCGCCACTGTTATTCCATCCAAACCCCATTTCATGATCTTTTAAAAATGAAATCAATTCAAAGAAAAATCCTAAATTCCTAAATCAAGTTGCTTAGAATAGCTTATTAGGAGAGCTTTCATCCTATGCTATTTTTATGGAGTGCGATTCATTTCCGGGTACGCGGTCTGGACGGCAAAGCTAAGGGAAGCTTCTGTTTGGTACCGTGGGAAGGTGTCGCAGTCGTTGTTTGGAGGGTTAGAAGCGACGGAAATGGCTACTGAGAATATGCAGGGTTCGGCCGTTTTATTGTAGTAGGAAAAAGGGCTCCAGTAGCACTGTGAGCTGGGTTGAGGATGTTTCTAGAGATGCGGTCTTCAGGAGGAAGAGTCGAGTTTGGTTAATGGGGTGGAGATGGTAGGGAAGATGACGAGGAGCATCACGGTGTATTTGTTTCAAAATTAAAGGGGGTAGTAGAGGAGGACGTTGTTGGGTACTGGTTATTTGCTGATGTTTAATGCGTGAAGAGGAAAGGTTCTTTGATGACTGGAGCGCGAATTTCAAGCTGGAGAGGGAAGGTGTTGAGACGACCCAAAATCCCGTTCAGACGGAAACAAGGGTTATCTTTGGAATATAACACAGAAACATATAATAGCAGAACAAAAATTAATTAATTACACCAGATAATGAACAATAGAATATACTGGATAAAAATAATCATCAGAGTTACACAGTATACAGGATCTTACTTAGTACAAATACAGTTCAGCTATACATAAAAGTCTACAGCGGAAATAAACAAAATATGTACAATAGGAGCTGAACAGCATAAAAAGAGATAAATGATAGAATCCATCTTTAGCTCCAGCTATCCAGAAAGAACCAGCTAAACCTGAACACAAGGCTGCCCGTGTAGAAAAAGGGGCACCCGAGTTTGAGAGTGAAACAAACTACGAGTCAGTCATGGGACTGGTATGAGAAATCTACTCAACACATATATAATATGGCAAATCACAGGACCACGCCACTTTCGTGGAACGGGTTTACTCCATTGGAATGCCAGTGCTTTAAAACAAATCTTTCTTTTAAACATCGCTATGCTTTTAACAAAAATGAAGCCATTATAAGACTCAGTTCCCATCACACAATGCAACGCAAACCGGAGGATAGAGTTTTTACCTTATAACGGCCAAAATATGCTTGATACGAATAAAACAAAGGCATTTGATATTATTGCTAGTGTTTATATGTTTTGAAAACAATTTCAAATCATAACTATCAATCATAGACGACATGAGCGTCCCATGCCACTATGTCGCCAAATATATATATACAATCGAAACCGCACGATCACGTATTTGGAAATCGGATTTCCGTCATGAACCAAGGCAAAAGATAGTCCTTACCGAATTCGAGACTGTCTAGCCCGAGTCTCAGGTACAGCCGCAACCATACCCTGGATCGTCAGGGCCGGTCCACACGAAGTGGATTATAATGCCTGAACAATGCGTTTCTCCACCCTTTGGGGTGTAAATGAGCCAACGAATGACTCCATCGGACCCGGATCGTCCGATCAAACCGAGGCGCCTCGCAACAGCAACAACCACATAGGTGAAAAGTATATAAATGTCAGGGCTGGTAGGTCACTGACACCACCCTAGCTAGAAAGAAACGCATGCCCTCCCTGATGTCCTCTCCCGTTTTAGGTTCATACCGGGGTGTGAGGCTCGCGAATTCACGTTATACACAAAGCTACGCCCCACAGGCGGTGCTTTGATCATCACTACAAGACTTTGCTTTTCAACAGAAGCCCTGATCACTGCATCTTAGCATGCCACACAGGCAATTCATGCCATGCGACTGATGTCCATCGATATACAACCTCTGAGCTCGTGCGTCTCAGAGAAGGGCGTTAAGCAAAAGAATAAATTCTCCGCCGCCAAACAGATGTATATTTAACAGAAATCAATCAACACAGAATAAATTCCAATGTCAGACACACAGTTCATTTACAAGTCCGTTCTGGGTCTGAACGAAACCGGAGGCACTAAATACCTCGAAAACCCATCGATCACCACGTACGTCTGGACGATCACCACTCATTATCCATATTTCGGGATGCCTCCCAATCAGGACCTCGGTTACCATCCTGTTGACCCGCTTTTTAGTCAAAGCAGTCACACATGGAATCTCTTCTCAACAATACACTCAAGCGTTGGGAATATCGTCAGAAGACATGAAGTGATTTGGTTGAAATCGCATCACAAACAAAGAATGGCCCGAAACTCCTACCAGATGACCTTTTTTAGGCCCGAAAACAGCGATTATGGAGCTGAGCTCTATAACTCTTGTAGATCTCTGAATTAGCTTCAGTTTGAGCTTTGGTTTGGCTCAATCGGACTTACGGTTTGAAAGTTATGCCCGTTTCCGTGAACGCATGCAGAACCGGAAACTTAGACTTGGAAATTTGATATCACCTCTAACCGGATCGGATCGGACTATCAGAACCCGACCCGGCTTGCACTCAGCTCAGAAGTATACATCATAACTCCGGTTCGGAGCCTCCTCCTCGGTTCGGTTCGGAGCCGAACCGATCCGACCTCCATCACACTAACCTGGCACATGAAGTCTTCGGATTGAAGACACCAGCTCGGTTCGGGTCGGACCCGAACCGATCCCCCTGTACCTGCTCAGACGCAGCAAGTTTGATCGCTTCTTAAGGGATAACAACCTCCTACTAATCCGGATCGGCCGCCACCTGTATGCACACGATCTGAAGGCCCCTTCTCCACTCTCTCCGAGATGTCCTCTCCGCTCACCACGTCACACCCGATCCGACCCGGATCAGAGCTCCCATCAGCACCTCTACGCCTATAAATACACCACGAGATGGTCATTTCAAGGGAGGGAGCCGGCACTAACACCTCCCGACCTCCATTACCAAGTATTCAAGGACTTTGGATACTCCTCAACTCAATCAAACACGAGGCTTTCGTGCATAAATTCAATCTCTTTTCTCCTCTTCTTCATTACAACACAAGGCTACTGTGTATAATCGAATCTCACGGATTGTGAGACACCATTGTAATTGTAATTCCTCAGGATATGAGAAACTATAAAGTGGACGTAGGCTTGGATTGAGCCGAACCACTATAAAAATCTCGTGTGTTCCCTGTTTTTACTACTTTTTTATCTGTAATCTGTGATTTGTGAGGATTTCACATAGAGTTTGGGTGTTAGGCCCAAATTTCGGTCTAACACATCCAAATGAGGTGAAGATCTCCGGTCTTCGACCATCGTCTTCATCTTCGAATTTCAATCGTCGGTCAATTATTTGAAATGAGAATTAACTCGGCCTTTTCAAATAATTCACTTATATTTAGAATTTCAAATCAATTTATTTCAATGGTTAAATTATTCGACAACACTAATTTTGTTGTTTAATGTAATTTTCACACCAAACACATTCAACCATCAAATACAACATAAATCGAGCAAATTCAGTTTATTTCTATTCCATATCGTTTATGATATTTTATAACGATTTATCGCTATTTTTATTTATTTTAAAATAGCTCATTTATTCAAAACGACGCTTCGGGCCATAACGTGGCCATGGCGCTGTTTTTCTTCAGAATTGAGTTACACATATCTGAAAATCTAACCGTTGGATCTTCACAAAATTTACATCATTAGAAAGGTCTTTTCAAAACGAATCCAACGGTTCCAGTTTCGGGAAAATCCGACGGTCGGATCTCCCGGTACAATCGTTTGAAATTTCGATTTCAAAATACGAACTGCAGCGTCGTTATTTGATTAAATATATAATTATATTTATATATATATATAAATATAATCGCTTCTGGCGCTGTTTTTCTTCAGATTTGAATTAAACATTCCAGACAATCCAACCGTTGGATTTTTACAAGGTTGGTGCCGTTGGAAAGATTATTCCAAGGCGAACCCGACGGTTGAGGTTTCGGGAAAATCCAATGGTCGGATTTCCCGCATTAGTTGTTTGAAATCACGGTTTCAAAATACGAACTGCACGGCCTCGTTTCGTTTTAATTTTATTTATATTTATATATTTATATAAATATAGTTCATTCAATGATTTCAATATCGTTTTCACTTCAAATATTTCACTAACGCCTTAAAATTTTGGAAAATTTCGCCATAACCTCCCCTGTACCGGGAGCATCGGGAAATCGCAAATAGCTTTCACGGTCCTTCTAATCTCAAAAAGAAAAAGAAAAAGCCAAGCGGCTAGCCAACAGGCTCATAAAATCATCACCCAAACAAAACAGTAAATGTGTACCTATTTGTCGGGCACAAAATTTTATTCCTCTTCTCTAGCCCCTTTGCTATAACCTGTTCAATGAATATGCATGTACATATATATACAGTTCTTATCATTTATCATTTTCTATTCAACTTCATATTTGATTTCTATTTGGTTTAAAAACACCATTCATTCTAATGTTACATACATAGGTGCAAATCATTTCATTAGCTAGTTAATGAATATTTCAACTCATATATGTTTATTTTGAACAAGTGGCTATTTTTAACACTTCACATTTCAACGATTTATGCAAACAATAAAAATGTGATTTTTATTGTAAAACAATTCATTTCAAAACACTATTTTTCTATATAGTTCATATAGGTGACAAAAATAGGATTTTTATCATAAAACATTTTCTTTTAAAACGAGATTATTTTACACAGTTCATATAGTCGATAAAAGGTGATTTTTATTATCAAACAATTTATTTCAAAATATGAATACCATTCAACACATGAATTTCTAGTCAACGAATGAATATCAATTCAACACATGAATGTTTTCTATAGTTTTTATATATAGATAAAAGGTGATTTTTATTATCAAACAATTTATTTCAAAATATGAATACCATTCAACACATGAATGTTTTCTATAGTTTTTATATATAGATAAAAGGTGATTTTTATTATCAAACAATTTATTTCAAAATATGAATACCATTCAACACAAGAATTTCTAATCAACGAATGAATATCAATTCAACACATGAAGATTTTCTATAGTTTCTATATATAGATAAAAATGTGATTTTTATATTATCAAACAATTTATTTCAAAATATGAATACCATTCAACACATGAATTTCTAATCAACGAATGAATATCAATTCAACACATGAAGGTTTTCTATAGTTTCTATATATAGATAAAAATGTGATTTTTATATTTAAAACGCGAATACCATTCAACACATGAATTTCTAATCAACGAATGAATATCAATTCAACACATGAAGGTTTTCTATTCATTGAATAAATATAATTTAAGCAGATGAAAATAATTCAAACACACGAATATTATTCAAAATTTCGGCAGCATAACGGCAGGGTAGTTAAAACCGGGACCGTCCCTAGTACGGCTCCTCGCTCTACCTTAAAACCTAGCGGTTTTTGACAATGGGGATCATGCATCTAGTTCGCACGCAGGCGGCATGTATATATTTATTTCATTTCCACAAACTAATCCTATGTGGTTTCAACCCAATATTTCTCAACCACAAACGGGTATTTTTCAACCTCAATCAATCAATATCAACCATAAACAATTCCAAACAATCATTCGCTATCAATCAATTTCCACAACAATTTCAACCAATAAATATCGTCCATGGTTTGTGGACGAGGGGGCGTATATATATATATATATTTATATATAGCAATTCACTTTAAATTTCACACATATATATATAGCTAGGAAAAGAAATTGAAGAGCGAGAAATTCTCACCAATAGCTATCCAACTTCACGACTCTTCTTTGCATAAAATCTTCACCGATCTTGCCTTTTTGTCGCTTTCGCCCGTAGCCACTACATATGTAAAGATCGAATTTTTACCATGTTATTCAATATATAAAAATCGAATTTTTATTATGCTTCGATGTTCAAATCTTTTCCTTTTTAAATCTCAAATCTTTTTCTTTTTAAATCTCAAATCTTTTTCTTTTTCTTTTTAAATCTCAAATCTTTTTCTTTTTAAATCTCAAAATAAAATCAGTTTTTAAATCTTTTCAAAAGTCAGTTTTAAATCTTTGAAAAAAATCAGTTTTTAAATCCTTAAAAAAATCAGTTTTTAAATCCTTAAAAAAAATCAGTTTTTCTTCCTTAAAAAAATCAGTTTTAAATCTTTGAAAAAAAATCAGTTTTTAAATCCTTAAAAAAAATCAGTTTTTAAATCCTTAAAAAAAAATCAGTTTTTCTTCCTTAAAAAAATCAGTTTTTCTTCCTTTCAAAAGTCAGTTTTAAATCTTTGAAAAAATCAGTTTTTAAATCCTTAAAAAAATCAGTTTTTAAATCCTTAAAAAAAATCAGTTTTTCTTCCTTTCAAAAGTCAGTTTTAAATCTTTGAAAAAATCAGTTTTTAAATCCTTAAAAAAATCAGTTTTAACCTTTTAAAAATCAGTTTTAACCTAAAAAAAAAAATCAGTTTTAACCTTATAAAAAATCAGTTTTTACAGAATAATAAAAAATAAAAAAAGCGACTCACTGCAACCTGCGAAGAAGGGGGGGCGGTCGTCAGGGTCGGCGCTGGCTTCGTGGTGGGCGGCGGCTTCAGTGTCTCGAACGGGGGGGGGCTCGCGAATTGGGCAGGGAGGGGGTTTCGCGGTCGCCGTCTAGGAGGGGAGCGGGATCGGAGCGTGGTGGGGTCACGGCGGTCGTGGGTGGTCTTCGGTGGAGGCGGCGGCTGCTGCTGCTCCTTTCTTTTTTTTTTTTTTTTTTTTTCTGTTTAATGAAATCGGGGGGGGGGGGGCAGAAAGAGAAGAGGGAGGGAAATATATATATATTCTTTTTTTATTATTAATTAATTTATTTGCATAAAGTTGACTTTTACCCACGACCTCGAAACGAGGCCTACCGCCTGTCGTCCATAGCGGTTTACCCCCATTCCGAACACAATGGGATATGTATCGCAAGCTGATTTGATCGTTACAATCAGTTTCCGTTGAATTTACATTTAAATCACTATATTGAATTTTAAACGTACATTTCAAATTACCGGGGTCACATACTAACTAGAAAAATTCTAGAAAAATATTTTCTAGCTTCGTATTGACGATACGGTCCTAACAAAACTAGTTTCGTCAATTTCTGAGACCGTTTAAAAAAAGGTCAATTTCCAGTCGATTAAAATCAACTAAAACCGGTCAAACGCGTTTTCCTTTGCCACGCTCACATATTGATTCGAAAAATTATGAAATTTGAAACCTAGCAATAACTTGACACTGCGGATCCAACAAAAGTGGTTTCATCGAAATCCGAGGTCGTTTGCAAAATGTCCATTTTTAAGGGCCTGAATTCCATAGCGACTATTCAGAATTTTCAACTGGACATATCTTTTGATTCCCGCTATCAAATTTCGATTTGTCAGATTCGTTGGAAAGGTATTCCCTAACAGATTCCAATATTTTTGGTTTCACTAAAATCCGGATTGTTTTGCACCCGGTACAGTCCGACAAAGTTTGAATTCAATTTTTGAAACTGCCACGCCATTTCAGGCCTTGTTTATAATTATAATTAATTATATTCGTTTTCAATTATCGATTCAAACTCAGTTTTCATCGCCATTATTGAAAATATTTATTTTAAATATTGAAAATCCATTATTTTAGCCAATTTAAAATTTTTAAATTGGTTCAGATTTTCTGGGTCGTTACAATCTCCCCCACTTAAAACTTTTCGTCCCCGAAAAGGAACAAAGTGGAAAGTGGTTTGATAAATCTACAATCATACAACAACCAATTTGTTTTTACCCTTCAAAAATATACTAATCAAATCCTATACCCTTTAAAGATCATTCAGACTATATAATTAAAAGTGTACATCTATGAAAAGAAAATAACAATAGAGTAGAGAATTGAATGGTAGTGTAAAGTAGGGTAAATGTACCTTGCACCAGGGTCACTCAGAGATATCCACTCGGCATCTAGGATAAGCTTTCTGAATGCTCTCCTCAGTTTCCCAAGTACAATCTCGCGGATCTCCACTCCATTGCACTTTGACTAAGTGAACCTTCTTGTTCCTCAGCTCTTTGGTTTCTTTGCCTATTATCTTTAGCGGCTCTCTTCTCACAACTAATTCTGGGGTTATTTCAATGTCATGCTGAGCTGCTTCTTCCACGATCAAGTCTGGATCATGAACGTGCTTTCGAAGTTGAGATATGTGAAATACATCATGAATTTCAGGCAACCAATTAGGCAGTTTGACCCTATAAGCGAGAGTTCCGATCCGTTCCAGAATAGGAAACGGACCAATGAATTTGGGTGCCAACTTTCCAGTTTTACCGAACCGGATAACTCCTCTCATCGGCGATACTTTCAAATATACATAGTCGCCAACTTCAAAGGATATATCTCTTCTTCTTCTATCGGCATAGCTCTTTTGTCGGCTTTGAGCGGCGAGTAATCGCTTTTTAATAAAATCGACTTTGTCGGCAGATTCTCGAATCATATCAGGACCTAACACAAGTCTATTTCCAGGCTCGACCCAACAAGCAGGAGATCGGCACGGTCTACCATATAATGCATCGAATGGCGACATTGTCAGACTCGCCTGGTAGCTGTTGTTATAAGAGAATTCAGCCAAATGCAGATGGTCTTCCCATGATCCACCGAAATCTAGAACACAAGCCCGCAATAGATCTTCTAAAATGCGATTCACCCTCTCAGTCTGACCGTCTGTCTGAGGATGATAAGCGGTGCTCAAGTTTAACTTAGTTCCCAGCTCCACTTGAAATGCTTCCCAGAATTTGCTAGTGAATATTGTATCTCTATCACTGACTATACTGAGCGGCACTCCATGTAGTCTAACTATTTCCCTGAAGTAAATCTGCGCCAGACTCTGAGCGGTTCTATTTGATCTGACAGGTATGAAATGGGCGGTCTTCGTGAAGCGATCTACGATCACACAAATACTGTCATTTCCTTTTCTTGTTCTGGGCAAACCGTCAATGAAATCCATTGAAATATGTTCCCACTTCCAGCCAGGAACTTCTAGCGGTTGTAATAATCCAGCCAATTTCTGTTGGTCGCTCTTGACTAGTTGGCAAGTAGGGCATCGACTAACATAAATTGAGATGTCTCTTTTTAACGACTTCCACCAGAATGTGCGTTTGATATCGTTATACATTTTATTCACACCTGGATGGATACTGAGCTTAGATTTGTGGCATTCATCAAGCACATCTCTTCTGAGTTCAGGAATTTCTGGAACGCAAATTCGTCCTTCTAACCTCAGAATCCCTTCGCTGTCTAACTGGAAATCCGAAGCATTGCCTTCACGAATTCGCTGACTTATTCCTTTGATAAATTGGTCGTCTTCTTGGAGAGCCGATATCTTATCAATCAACGAAGTCGCAATGATGAAGCTGGCGATCATTTCATTCTTTCGGCTTAACGCATCGGCCACGACATTGGCTTTCCCTGGAGTGTATAGAATTTCAAAATCATATGCTGTAAGGAACTCCAGCCAACGTTGCTGCCTCAGGTTCAAGTCTTTCTGAGTGAACAGATACTTTAACGACTGGTGGTCTGTAAACAGTTCAAATCTCTCTCCCAGAAGATAGTGTCTCTAGATTTTCAAAGCGAATACTATTGCCAATAACTCAAGATCATGAGTTACGTAGTTCTTCTCGTGCGGCTTCAGTTGACGGCTAGCATAAGCAATCACTTGGCCTCTTTGCATTAACACTGCGCCAAGGCCTTCTCTAGAAGCATTTGTCCAGACTTTCAAATCTTGGTTGCCATCGATGATGGTTAGCACTGGAGCAGTCGTTAGTCTCAACTTTAGCTCTTCGAAAGCCTCCTCACTTTCTGGAGTCCATTTGAATTTAGAATGCTTCTTGGTAAGCTTCGTTAAGTGACCTGATATCTTCGAAAAGTCTTTAACGAATTTCCGGTAATAACTAGCCAATCCTAGAAAACTGCGGACTTCAGTGGGGGTGCTGGGCTGTTTCCAATTTTGAATAGCCGTGATTTTGCTTGGATCCACAGCAATTCCTTCTTTCGATACAACGTGGCCCAGAAATTTTACTTCATCTTGCCAGAAGGTACATTTGGAAAATTTGGCTTTTAATACATTCCGTCTGAGAATTTCCAAAACCTGTTCCAGATGCTTTTCATGTTCGGCTTTTGATTTAGAGAAGATTAAAATATCGTCAATAAAAACCAGAACAAATTTATTCAATACTCCTCTGAATACTCTGTTCATTAGATCGACGAAATAGGCTGGAGCGTTACATAAGCCGAACGGCATTACTAACCACTCGTAGAATAAGCCGGGGCCTCTGAACGCTGTCATTGGAACACACTCTTCGGCAATTCGAAGTTGATGGAAGCCTGTAGCTAGGTCCATTCGTGAAAATACTTGTGCTCCATTTAATCGATCCAACAAATCATCAATCCGCGGCAATGGATACTTGTTCTTTATTGTCTGTTTGTTCAGATCATGATAATCCACGCATAGACGTAGAGTACCGTCAGATTTTGGGACAAATACCACTGCTGCACCCCAATCAGAGAAACTAGGCCTGATCAGACCTTTCCATACTAGCTGTCGTGTTTGATTGTCTAATTCCTCCTTCTCTTTCAAGGACATTCTTCGAATAGCGTGAACTACCGGCCTTGCATTCGGAATTAAAGCAATTTTGAAATCTATCTCTCTCTGCGGAGGTAAGTGAACAACTTCCTCGAACACATCCGCATAGTTCTTGACGACAGGAATATCTTTAATGAGGTCAGGAATATTCTCAGTGATTTCAGGGATATTTTCTATTTGAGCTGGAGAAACATTCAAAGCTGCCCAGAAATCTTTTCTATTTGCTTTCTGACCTTCACACAGTATGGTTATATAACTCCCTGATTTACTCTTAGCTTTAACAACTCTCTCTGCGCATCTAACCTCTGCTTCATATTTGGTTAACCAATCCAATCCCAGAATAAGATCGAATTCATCAAAATTCATGACGACAAAGATAATAGGGAATTTATAGCAAGAAAAAGAGACGGGTACTGCACAAACCCAACTGAGATTGATGGAACCTCCCACGGGATTTTGGACAGTCATTGGTTCTTTGAGCTTCTTCAAATTCAAATCCAACTTCTTGACTGCACTCTTTGCAATAAAGCTTCGTGACGCGCCAGTATCAAACAGTACTTTAACTGGAATGTTCTTGACATTGAGCGTGCCTTCTAAAACATCTGGCCTTTCTTGAATAGCTGAGGGCCCAGAAGTTTCTGCTACTTCATTTACCTGAGCTTCTTTGGTCGTTTTTAACAGCCGGCAATCTTGCTTTACATGACCAAACCGATGGCATTGATTACATCTTTTACTTTCCCGGAGCTTCTTGCCGGATTTAAACCGATCCTCCTTACGTTTCTTCGAGGATTTACACTTCCTAGTCAGATGCCCCTGTTTATTGCAGTTAGAGCACGTGGCAGTTGTTACGGGTTCCTTCTTAGATTTAGCCCTTTTTCTCTTGGCACTGGGTTTCTTACTGGCTTCAGGAATATCAGTTTCTGACTTTTCTTTGTCACTAGAACAGACTTCTTCTTCGTCGCGTAACATTCCTTTCTTATGGAGATCTTCATACTGATAAGCCATGTATATCATTTCTGAAAAAGGAAGCTTCACATTCCTCATTACACTATTCTGATATCTCCTTTGCAGGCCATGGATAAATCTCAGATTTTTCCTCTTAGGGTCTTGAATTAGATGAGGAGCAAAGTGAGCAAGTTCATTGAATTTCTTATGATATTCTGGGATGGTCATATCGCCTTGAATTAGATAGGAAAATTCATCACATAATCTCTCGGTTGCTTCGGGAGGAGTAAATCTATCTAAGAAAATCACTTTGAATCTGTCCCAGGTGATATCACCTTCTGGATTATCCTTAACAACAGAATCCCACCAGAACAAAGCTTCTTCTTTGAGTGCCCAGGAGGCCAGTAATCTTTTCTGGTCATCCCTAAGCTTTAATGCTTCGAAGATTTTCTCAGCCGAACGAATCCAAGCTTGCGTCTTCATAATAGATTCTTCACCAAAGAACGGTATTCCACCCATATTTCGATATTTGATTAATAAGGCCTCAATATCCGGTTCTGCATTCCTTCTGCTTCTGACACTCATTTTTCTAGTACTTCTGCAAATGGCAGATTAAGTGTCAGGTCACAGAAAAGATATTTTAAAACATAGAGACAAATACTTTAATGTAAATGTGTCTACTGGGGTGTAATTTCATTCTGCTTTACTCATACTAGGATATTGCTGATCCTATCTGTATAGAGTTACCCGTCCTAGAACACTACTGGCTCTATTTCTGACGAGTTCGTTCAAATGTTATATTCCAGAACTAAGCTTAACCAAAGCTCTGATACCACGTTGAGACGACCCAAAATCCCGTTCAGACGGAAACAAGGGTTATCTTTGGAATATAACACAGAAACATATAATAGCAGAACAAAAATTAAATAATTACACCAGATAATGAACAATAGAATATACTGGATAAAAATAATCATCAGAGTTACACAGTATACAGGATCTTACTTAGTACAAATACAGTTCAGCTATACATAAAAGTCTACAGCGGAAATAAACAAAATATGTACAATAGGAGCTGAACAGCATAAAAAGAGATAAATGATAGAATCCATCTTCAGCTCCGGCTATCCAGAAAGAACCAGCTAAACCTGAACACAAGGCTGCCCGTGTAGAAAAAGGGGCACCCGAGTTTGAGAGTGAAACAAACTACGAGTCAGTCATGGGACTGGTATGAGAAATCTACTCAACACATATATAATATGGCAAATCACAGGACCACGCCACTTTCGTGGAACGGGTTTACTCCATTGGATTGCCAGTGCTTTAAAACAAATCTTTCTTTTAAACATCGCTATGCTTTTAACAAAAATGAAGCCATTATAAGACTCAGTTCCCATCACACAATGCAACGCAAACCGGAGGATAGAGTTTTTACCTTATAACGGCCAAAATATGCTTGATACGAATAAAACAAAGGCATTTGATATTATTGCTAGTGTTTATATGTTTTGAAAACAATTTCAAATCATAACTATCAATCATAGACGACATGAGCGTCCCATGCCACTATGTCGCCAAATATATATATATATACAATCGAAACCGCACGATCACGTATTTGGAAATCGGATTTCCGTCATGAACCAAGGCAAAAGATAATCCTTACCGAATTCGAGACTGTCTAGCCCGAGTCTCAGGTACAGCCGCAACCATACCCTGGATCGTCAGGGCCGGTCCACACGAAGTGGATTATAATGCCTGAACAATGCGTTTCTCCACCCTTTGGGGTGTAAATGAGCCAACGAATGACTCCATCGGACCCGGATCGTCCGATCAAACCGAGGCGCCTCGCAACAGCAACAACCACATAGGTGAAAAGTATATAAATGTCAGGGCTGGTAGGTCACTGACACCACCCTAGCTAGAAAGAAACGCATGCCCTCCCTGATGTCCTCTCCCGTTTTAGGTTCATACCGGGGTGTGAGGCTCGCGAATTCACGTTATACACAAAGCTACGCCCCACAGGCGGTGCTTTGATCATCACTACAAGACTTTGCTTTTCAACAGAAGCCCTGATCACTGCATCTTAGCATGCCACACAGGCAATTCATGCCATGCGACTGATGTCCATCGATATACAACCTCTGAGCTCGTGCGTCTCAGAGAAGGGCGTTAAGCAAAAGAATAAATTCTCCGTCGCCAAACAGATGTATATTTAACAGAAATCAATCAACACAGAATAAATTCCAATGTCAGACACACAGTCCATTTACAAGTCCGTTCTGGGTCTGAACGAAACCGGAGGCACTAAATACCTCGCAAACCCATCGATCACCACGTACGTCTGGACGATCACCACTCATTATCCATATTTCGGGATGCCTCCCAATCAGGACCTCGGTTACCATCCAAACGAGGTGAAGATCTCCGGTCTTCGACCATCGTCTTCATCTTCGAATTTCAATCGTCGGTCAATTATTTGAAATGAGAATTAACTCGGCCTTTTCAAATAATTCACTTATATTTAGAATTTCAAATCAATTTATTTCAATGGTTAAATTATTCGACAACACTAATTTTGTTGTTTAATGTAATTTTCACACCAAACACATTCAACCATCAAATACAACATAAATCGAGCAAATTCAGTTTATTTCTATTCCATATCGTTTATGATATTTTATAACGATTTATCGCTATTTTTATTTATTTTAAAATAGCTCATTTATTCAAAACGACGCTTCGGGCCATAACGTGGCCGTGGCGCTGTTTTTCTTCAGAATTGATTTACACATATCTGAAAATCTAACCGTTGGATCTTCACAAAATTTACATCATTAGAAAGGTCTTTTCAAAACGAATTCAACGGTTCCAGTTTCGGGAAAATCCGACGGTCGGATCTCCCGGTACAATCGTTTGAAATTTCGATTTCAAAATACGAACTGCAGCGTCGTTATTCGATTAAATATATAATTATATTTATATATATATAAATATAATCGCTTCTGGCACTGTTTTTCTTCAGATTTGAATTAAACATTCCAGACAATCCAACCGTTGGATTTTTACAAGGTTGGTGCCGTTGGAAAGATTATTCCAAGGCGAACCCGACGGTTGAGGTTGCGGGAAAATCCAATGGTCGGATTTCCCGCATTAGTTGTTTGAAATCACGGTTTCAAAATACGAATTGCACGGCCTCGTTTCGTTTTAATTTTATTTATATTTATATATTTATATAAATATAGTTCATTCAATGATTTCAATATCGTTTTCACTTCAAATATTTCACTAACGCCTTAAAATTTTGGAAAATTTCTCCATAACCTCCCCTGCACCGGGAGCATCGGGAAATCGCAAATAGCTTTCCCGGTCCTTCTAATCTCAAAAAGAAAAAGAAAAAGCCAAGCGGCTAGCCAACAGGCTCATAAAATCATCACCCAAACAAAACAGTAAATGTGTACCTATTTGTTGGGCACAAAATTTTATTCCTCTTCTCTAGCCCCTTTGCTATAACCTGTTCAATGAATATGCATGTACATATATATACAGTTCTTATCATTTATCATTTTCTATTCAACTTCATATTTGATTTCTATTTGGTTTAAAAACACCATTCATTCTAATGTTACATACATAGGTGCAAATCATTTCATTAGCTAGTTAATGAATATTTCAACTCATATATGTTTATTTTGAACAAGTGGCTATTTTTAACACTTCACATTTCAACGATTTATGCAAACAATAAAAATGTGATTTTTATTGTAAAACAATTCATTTCAAAACACTATTTTTCTATATAGTTCATATAGGTGACAAAAATAGGATTTTATCATAAAACAATTTCTTTTAAAACGAGATTATTTTACATAGTTCATATAGTCGATAAAAGGTGATTTTTATTATCAAACAATTTATTTCAAAATATGAATACCATTCAACACATGAATTTCTAGTCAACGAATGAATATCAATTCAACACATGAATGTTTTCTATAGTTTTTATATATAGATAAAAGGTGATTTTTATTATCAAACAATTTATTTCAAAATATGAATACCATTCAACACATGAATGTTTTCTATAGTTTTTATATATAGATAAAAGGTGATTTTTATTATCAACCAATTTATTTCGAAATATGAATACCATTCAACACATGAATTTCTAATCAACGAATGAATATCAATTCAACACATGAAGGTTTTCTATAGTTTCTATATATAGATAAAAATGTGATTTTTATATTATCAAACAATTTATTTCAAAATATGAATACCATTCAACACATGAATTTCTAATCAACGAATGAATATCAATTCAACACATGAAGGTTTTCTATAGTTTCTATATATAGATAAAAATGTGATTTTTATATTTAAAACGCGAATACCATTCAACACATGAATTTCTAATCAACGAATGAATATCAATTCAACACATGAAGGTTTTCTATTCATTGAATAAATATAATTTAAGCAGATGAAAATAATTCAAACACACGAATATTATTCAAAATTTCGGCAGCATAACGGCAGGGTAGTTAAAACCGGGACCGTCCCTAGTACGGCTCCTCGCTCTACCTTAAAACCTCGCGGTTTTTGACAATGGGGATCATGCATCTAGTTCGCACGCAGGCGGCATGTATATATTTATTTCATTTCCACAAACTAATCCTATGTGGTTTCAACCCAATATTTCTCAACCACAAACGGGTATTTTTCAACCTCAATCAATCAATATCAACCATAAACAATTCCAAACAATCATTCGCTATCAATCAATTTCCACAACAATTTCAACCAATAAATATCGTCCATGGTTTGTGGACGAGGGGGCGTATATATATATATATATTTATATATAGCAATTCACTTTAAATTTCACACATATATATATAGCTAGGAAAAGAAATTGAAGAGCGAGAAATTCTCACCAATAGCTATCCAACTTCACGACTCTTCTTTGCATAAAATCTTCACCGATCTTGCCTTTTTGTCGCTTTCGCCCGTAGCCACTACATATGTAAAGATCGAATTTTTACCATGTTATTCAATATATAAAAATCGAATTTTTATTATGCTTCGATGTTCAAATCTTTTCCTTTTTAAATCTCAAATCTTTTTCTTTTTAAATCTCAAATCTTTTTCTTTTTCTTTTTAAATCTCAAATCTTTTTCTTTTTAAATCTCAAAATAAAATCAGTTTTTAAATCTTTTCAAAAGTCAGTTTTAAATCTTTGAAAAAAATCAGTTTTTAAATCCTTAAAAAAATCAGTTTTTAAATCCTTAAAAAAAATCAGTTTTTCTTCCTTAAAAAAATCAGTTTTAAATCTTTGAAAAAAAATCAGTTTTTAAATCCTTAAAAAAAATCAGTTTTTAAATCCTTAAAAAAAATCAGTTTTTCTTCCTTAAAAAAATCAGTTTTTCTTCCTTTCAAAAGTCAGTTTTAAATCTTTGAAAAAATCAGTTTTTAAATCCTTAAAAAAATCAGTTTTTAAATCCTTAAAAAAAATCAGTTTTTCTTCCTTTCAAAAGTCAGTTTTAAATCTTTGAAAAAATCATTTTTTAAATCCTTAAAAAAATCAGTTTTAACCTTTTAAAAATCAGTTTTAACCTAAAAAAAAAATCAGTTTTAACCTTATAAAAAATCAGTTTTTACAGAATAATAAAAAATAAAAAAAGCGACTCACTGCAACCTGCGAAGAAGGGGGGGCGGTCGTCAGGGTCGGCGCTGGCTTCGTGGTGGGCGGCGGCTTCAGTGTCTCGAACGGGGGGGGGGCTCGCGAATTGGGCAGGGAGGGGGTTTCGCGGTCGCCGTCTAGGAGGGGAGCGGGATCGGAGCGTGGTGGGGTCACGGCGGTCGTGGGTGGTCTTCGGTGGAGGCGGCGGCTGCTGCTGCTCCTTTCTTCTTTTTTTGTTTTTGTTTTCTGTTTAATGAAATCGGGGGGGGGGGGCAGAAAGAGAAGAGGGAGGGAAATATATATATATTCTTTTTTTTATTATTAATTAATTTAATTGCATAAAGTTGACTTTTACCCACGACCTCGAAACGAGGCCCACCGCCTGTCGTCCATAGCGTTTTACCCCCGTTCCGAACACAATGGGATATGTATCGCAAGCTGATTTGATCGTTACAATCAGTTTCCGTTGAATTTACATTTAAATCACTATATTGAATTTTAAACGTACATTTCAAATTACCGGGGTCATATACTAACTAGAAAAATTCTAGAAAAATAATTTCTAGCTTCGTATTGACGATACGGTCCTAACAAAACTAGTTTCGTCAAATTCTGAGACCGTTTAAAAAAAGGTCAATTTCCAGTCGATTAAAATCAACTGAAACCGGTCAAACGCGTTTTCCTTTGCCACGCTCACATATTGATTCGAAAAATTATGAAATTTGAAACCTAGCAATAACTTGACACTGCGGATCCAACAAAAGTGGTTTCGTCGAAATCCGAGGTCGTTTGCAAAATGTCCATTTTTAAGGGCCTGAATTCCATAGCGACTATTCAGAATTTTCAACTGGACATATCTTTTGATTCCCGCTATCAAATTTCGATTTGTCAGATTCGTTGGAAAGGTATTCCCTAACAGATTCCATTATTTTTGGTTTCACTAAAATCCGGATTGTTTTGCACCCGGTACAGTCCGACAAAGTTTGAATTCAATTTTTGAAACTGCCACGCCATTTCAGGCCTTGTTTATAATTAATTATATTCGTTTTCAATTGTCGATTCAAACTCAGTTTTCATCGCCATTATTGAAAATATTTATTTTAAATATTGAAAATCCATTATTTTAGCCAATTTAAAAAATTTAAATTGGTTCAGATTTTCTGGGTCGTTACAGGTGTATGTATGGGTTCAAAGTCGGGCCTAATAAAATAAGGGGAGGCATGGAGTATGATGGATCCGACAATGGCCATCTAAAAATACAAAGCGAGCTATCTGTTTTCGTGAATGAGAAGATAGAGGAGCAATTGGTCACAGCGGGTTTCAACGGTTTTGGGCTTGAGGTAAAAGGCCAAGGCCCATTTGAAAATAATGGATTTAAATAATGTAAATGCTTTTTTAAAACTTATCAACGTAATAACTTTGTCCTACATTGTTCAAATTGGACAAAATAGGATCCGATGGGATCGTATGGACAGGGGCTACAACGTGAAACTGACTGGGAGTGGATTGGAGTCTGTTACAATTTATAGCAAAATAATTTGTCCGATTTAAATCGATAATGGTTATCGATATTTAACGATAAACCGCCAATTTGGGTAAAACTCACTAACTCTACCAGTTCATATTTCTATAACGTATATTTAGAATTGTTAAATGATGACTGATATCTATGTGTTGATTGTTTGGTTGAATTGCTTATGTATTGGTTGAAATTAAAGATAACGATATATATATATATATAAATCATTAATCAAATATTGATTCTGTTTACCAGAGTATTTCATAGTGAAACGAAGTTGATGTTAATTATATTGTTTAACATCTATGGATGTAGGGAAACAGGTGGGAGGGACCTAACTGTGTTTCTGAATATATAAAAACTGTTTTGTTTCATGTATGGCGATATATGATGTGATATATAATCTGCTGTTGATTATGTGTATTTGATGATATTGATCATTGTTATTTGGTATTTTAAATACCATATGAAATACTAGGATGTAGAAAAGGGGATTTTCAAAGTGTATTTTGAAAATGAATTATATATATAAAATCAATGGATTTTATATATAAAAGGAAAAGAATTTTATAAAAGAAAATTATGAAATCAAAGAAAAATTGAAAAGGAAAATATTTATGAAATAAAATAGAAAGGGATATATTTGTAAAACATTTACAAATAAAATAGAAAGGGAAATATTTGTAAAACATTTACAAATAAAATTGAAAAGGAAATATGTAGAAAATAAATAGAAAGATAAAAGGAAATATTTTATTTGTCAAATAAATAGAATTGAAAAGGAAATATTTATTTGTTAAATAAAAAAATAGAAAAGGGAATATTTGTAAAACCAATAGAAAAGGAAATATTTGTATAAACAAATAGAAAAGGAAGTATTTGTAATCAAATAGTGTTAGTCGATTTAGAGTTATCGAATATTGGTTATTCGAAAAGAGTTATCGAATATTAGTTATTCGAAGAGAGATTATCGAATATTAGTTATTCGAAAGGAGTTATCAAATATTAGTTATTCGAAGGAAGGATTATCGAATATTAGTTATTCGAAAGGGGTTATCGAATATAGTTTATTCGAAAGTAAAAGAGTTAATAAAATATAGTTTATTCGAATAGAGTTAAAGGAGTAAATCAAATATAGTTTATTCGAATGGAGAAAATTGATGAGAGTAAATTGATAAGAGTTAATTGATTATAGTTTATCCAATAGAGGTAACCGTTTAGGGTTAATCAAATAAAGTTAATCCAATAGAGTTAATAGAATAGAGTTAATCGAATAGAGTTATCAAATAGAGATTTATTCAAAAGAGAGTTACGTAAGGAAGTTTGTTAAAGGTTTAAATGTGAACCTTGTCTGTTTCGAAGTTAGAAATGTTGTTTAATTAAGGTCTGAGAGGTGGTTATACCCCAACTTGATTGGCTTCGTTTTTAACTAAGGAATGGTTAAGGTTCGACAGTGAAGATTGGTTAAGTGAATTTAATCAACGAGTAAATGGTCTGAGTTGGCATAGCGATGTTTGATTTAAACATCTGTTTAAATCCAAGGAAGGAGTTTTGGAAATGTTTTCCAGATAAGAATTAGAAATGTTTTCAAATATAAGAAAATAGAAATGAGAGTAGAAATGGAAATGTTTTCCAATGTTAATAATGTGTATTTTCTAAATTTAGAAAATCAGAAATGTTGAATATATGGAAACAGGAATAGGGAAATGGATAATTGAATGACAAATTAAATTAAAGTGGATCAGTGTTGATTGATGATTTGCTCGGTAAGATTTCCATTTGGAAATATGACCGTTGTTTGTACACATGTTCTTCTTTGATAGTTAACTCACCGACTATCGAAGTTTTTGACCCTTTTTCCGTCGTCAGTACGGAGAGACTGGGATCAGATTCATTATCCGAAAACCACTCCGTATGGGCATAAACATTGCAAATCAAATATGATGAAGATAATTAAAGGCGGAGTTATGCAAGGGCTGTCCTGTTTACAGAATAGTGCCTTCGGTTTGTCCAGTCCCAGGACGACCTGTATGGAAGAATGTCTGACAGAGTATATTTAATGGATCACGTAAGTTATCTCTTCAAATGTATCTACATTTGGTGGCGGAGGAATTCGTTTCTCTTAGCTGTATACCCGTTGTATTTTTTGGGGAAATCAATTTGTGATTTGGCGGGTATGACGATGTGACATTCAAAGTGAATAAATATGTGATCTGTCAGAGATAAGCGTGGCCTCTAGCCTCACAGCCGGGAAATGACAAAAATCGGGAAGGCAACATGGCTAAGTGGTTGGTTGCCAATTAGGGTGTATTATCACTTTTCTAGAGATATTCATTTCATTATATAATCTATTCGATGTTGTCCCATTCGAGAAACGGTTGTTGATCCCAACTTGGTGATATACATTCGATACACTCAAGCGAAATGAGTGGTCGGTCATGTGTGGTCGGGTTACAAGATGTTCTTGTTGAACCTAGTGTATTCCTCTTTAGAGGTACACTTTCGGAAGGTGGTTCCATACCTTCTCATAGTTGGAAATCCATTATCCAGTAAGTGCTTACGATTTTGATTGTATACTATATATGTAGAACGTGAGATGAAAGCGTTTCTGCTAGATGATTATTATATTGTGGTTGATAGACATTATTATAATATCAATGAGTTTTGATATAAAGTTTACCATTTCATTCAAAAGGATTTTTGATGTTAAATCAAATGCTTTGGATTCTCATAGGGGAAAAACCTGTTCTGTTAAACGACGTGGTCTTATGAGATATCGTTTAATTACTCAAACTGTTTTAAACTGTTTTACTCACACTAGTCCCATGACTGACCCAGAGTTTATTTTGTTTTGTTTTCCCTAAACTCTTGGGTGCCCAATTCTGTACGGGCAATCAAGTAGTCAGGATTTTAAAGATTTACTTGGAGAGCTTGGAGCAGGAGGCTTCAGGATTATATAACTATTATTTATTTCCGTTGTGTTGTAAGTGTTGTACTCTGATAATGTTACTGTATACGTATACTGATTTTATTTCAAAGACATGTTATCTATTATATGTTGTTTGTTCCGCTGTGAGATTCGTGTTACTCTGATGTTGTATGTTCTTCTTCTTCTTATATTCTAAGTTTCTATTTTATCTATTCTAACCCTCTAATTTCTCTCAAGGACTATCCGGTGTTTCCGATGCTTGAATAGTCGACATAATGTTTTATGCCGACATCCAGGATCGCAAATTTCCCGGATTGTTACAACGTATATCAATATGCTTAGTTCAAGAATGATTAACTGGAATTTTAGATAAATATATTACACTAGTATTATCACAATAGATTGTTGATTTGATAAATTTACATTAAAATCTTTAAGTGTTTGTTGCATATATGTAACCCGAGCACAAGCCAAAGCTGAAAATATATATTCAGCTTCACACATAGATAATGAAACACAATTTTGTTTATTCCTAAACCAAGAGACAGTGATTTTCCAATAAAATGACAAATACCACTTGTACTTTTTCAATAAATCTATGAGCCTTCGAAATCAGCATCCCTATAGGATACTAGTTCGAGAGAACAATCTTTTGGATAGAAAAGTCCATGATCCTTAGTATTGCTTAGATAACACAATATATGTTGTACGGCTTGTAAATGTTATTCCTTTGGTTTCGACTGAAAATGTGCACATAAACAAACACTCATTATATCTGGTCAAGTAGCTGTTAAATATAATAAAGACTCTATTATACTACGGTATAATTTTTGGTCAACACTGTTGCCATTTTCATCTTTATCAAGATGTGTTGTTGTACTCATAGGAGTTGGTTTTGTAGAAGTATTTTCCATTCCAAAGCGTTTAATTAAATTATTACAAAAAATTTCTTGATTTATAAAGATACCATTAGATATTTGTTTAATTTTCAGACCAAGAAAATAAGATAATTCTCGCATATGGGACATTTCAAACTCCTTAGTCATAATTTTCGAAAATTCATGGTATAGTTTTTCATTAGTAGAACTGATAATAATATTGTCTACATATATCTGAATTATATATATATATCCTTTTTAGTTCATTTTATAATAATATTTGATCAACCTTTCCAATTTATAGTTCTGAACTTATTAGATAATTCTTAACACATTCATACTAAGCATAGGGTGCTTGTTTTAGACCATATAAGGCCTTTTTAACTTATATACATAATCAAGATATTTTTCATGTGTAAATAAAGGAAATTGTTCAACATAAACATTTTCTTTAATATTCCCATTTAGAAATGCGTTTTTTTGCGTCCATTTGATATAATTTAAAATTGTGAAAATACGCTTAGGCTAGTAAGATACGAATTGCTTCTAATCCAGTGACCAGAGCAAAAGTTTCTTCGTAGTCTATTTGTTCTTCTTGATTATATCCTTATGCAATTAATCTTGCTTTATTTCTAGTTATATTTCCTAATTCGTCAACTTTATTTTTATAAACTCATTTCGTACCAATGACAGCTTGATCACTTGGTCTAGGAACTAATTCCCAAACATAATTGTGTTCAAATTGGTTTAGATTTTCCTGCATAGCTTTGATCCAATTGTTATCAGTAGAGGCTTCTTTTTCACTTTTGGGTTCTATATTAGAAAGAAATGCAACGTAACTTACTAGATTTAATCGATTTCTGGTTCTTTTCTTAAAAATGGGATAATCTTTGCATCGATCATAATATCCTAGGTGTATTCCTTCAACGGATTTTGAATCAAATTTTCCGAGCTTATCTTTGGTGTTTAAAATAAAACATTTTGAACCAAAAATCTTAAAATATGAAATATTTGGTTTCCTATTGTTAAATAGTTCGTATGGAGTATTTTTCATAAGCATCCAAATAGAAACACGATTTAAAACATAATAGGATGTTGCAACGGCTTCTACCAGGAAACGTTTAGGCAATATGCTTTGTTTTGGCACATTCTTGTAATGCTCTATTTTTTCGTTATGCAACTCAATTTTTTTGTGGAGTTCTAGGAAATGAAAAATTGTGAAAACTACCTTTCTTTTTACAATATTGATCAAATATTTCACTTTTGAATTCTCCTCCATGGTCACTTCTTATATTTTTTATTTTAAATTCTTTTAGAATTTGAGTTTATTTAACAGAGTTTTTAAAATGTTCAAAAGTATCACTTTTATTTTTCATAAATATTGTCCAAGTATATCTAGAAAAATCATCAACTATTACAAACACATATCTATTACGATTAATGGATTGAACTTAGGTTGGCCCAAATAAATCCATATGCAGTAATTCCAATGGTTGTAATGAACTTTTTAGATTTAAATGAAGTTTTCGCTAATTTACTCAATTATCAGGCATCATAAAGGTTATCGACTTTAAAATTCAATTTTGGTAATCCCTTTACTAATTCATTTTTCAAAATTTTATTTATTATTTTAAATTTTTTATGAAAAAAATCTTTTGTGTCATAGCCAAGGATCAATTTATTTGGCTAATAAACATTAATCTGGATTATTATTAATTTTCATATTCATAATGTAAATATTTTTATCTCTATTTCCTTCAAAAATCATATTTTTATTTTTATTGGAAATACTACATTCATTTTCTGGAAAAAAATATTTTAAAACCCCTATCACATAATTGGCTAATACTAAGCAAATTACGTTTTAATTTTCTAATTAACAAAACATCAATACAAAGTGGTAAATTAGATGTACCGTAATTGATCACATCGCCTTTGTCGATGACATGTCCCCTAGAATTGTCTTTAAAAGTGACAATTCCTCCTTTCGAGTAGATAATATTTATCAACATTTCTTTGTCTCATGTCATATGTTTTGAGTATCCATTGTCGATTATCCTTTTTTTCTCTCTTCTTAAGTGGGATCTGCAAAAAATGTGTAATGACGTTGGTACACACTTCCTCCGTTAGTGTCCTAAGAGTTAGGTCTTAGGAAACTAAACCCAAGAGGTTCGGTTTCCCCTTTCAAATATATTCTTATTTTAATGAGTAGTTTCTAAGAATAATTTTATATAATTTATTCCTAATCAAAAAAGTTTTGTTTTAGGAACCCATATATTAATAGTTTTAGAACCTGTTTTTGTAACAGGTTTTCTAATTTACTAGATTTGACCTTTCTATTCAATTTCTTCCTAGGTTGAATATCTGCCTTCTATTTATAACCTGATCCTTTCTTACTAGATGTAGATTTAGAATTTTCTAAAATTTAGATAAATTCTCTCTTCTTTTGTTAAAATTAGAGATATTTTAAGTAATATCATCTAATTCTATTTTAAGACTAGAATTATCTAATTCTATTATTTTAATCCTAGTTTTCAACTCATGATTTTCAGAAATAAGTGCGTTATTCTTTTCTTTTTGAGTTTCAATTTCTTGACTTAATAAAGAAAGTTGAGAATTAACATCATAAAGAGATTCTTGAAATTTTTTAATTTCTTATTCTAATATATCTTTTTCATCTTTTAGCATATCTCTTTCTAATTCTGCCTTT
Organism: Allium sativum; assembly: GCA_030737875.1. Taxonomy (NCBI): domain Eukaryota; kingdom Viridiplantae; phylum Streptophyta; class Magnoliopsida; order Asparagales; family Amaryllidaceae; genus Allium; species Allium sativum. The sequence goes on from CM060909.1 coordinate 459,633,673, forward strand.
TTCTGATCCTCACTAGGTTGTTTATATTTCCTTTTGAAATTATTTCTATATTCTAATAATTCTGAATTTATTTCTACCATATCCTCATAAGAAAAATCACTTACTTCATTATCTTTAGCCATGAAGCATATGTTAGCTTGATTAGTGCTACTATCACTTTCACTATCTGATGATGATGAGTCAGAATAATCCCATGTTACAGAGAAAGCTTTCTTGTTGGATCTATTTTTTTGTTTTGTTATTCTTTCTTTTTCTTTGGACTGTAATTCTTTATGTGGCCTTTCTTTCCATAATTATGGTATTCTAATGTCATGGTTCATGGTTTTGATGAATTGCTATTGCTGGATTTTCTTTCGAAGATAATCTTTTTTTCCTTTTCTATATTTCAAGAATTTCTTGTAATTTTTAGCAATAAAAGTTAGATCTTCATCAATTTCAGGATCTTAATCTTCTTCTTTTTCAACATGAAATGTAAGATTCTTTTTTCCTATGCATGAACTCTTTTTTCTTGCAAATTCACTTCATATGATATTATATTTCCTATTAACTCTTTTGGTTTCATGGCTGAGAGAACATTAGCTTCTTCGAAAGCCAAGATCATCCTTTCCTAATCTTCCGTTAATGAGTTTAGGATTTTCGATACTATATCAAAATTAGAATACTTTTCTCCTAAGCCTTGTAATGAATGATGGATATCCTAAAATCTAGAATACATGTCATTAATAGAATCATTTTCATTCATTCTAAAATTATGAAACCGATTTTAAACATGGATATCTTGCTTTGTTTAGCCTCGTTAGTTCCTTCATGAGTTACTATGAGTGTTCACCATATTTCATACGATGTATTGCACATGCAGATACCGCTAAACTCATTTATATTCAAGGCACAATGCAACATATTCATAGCTTTAGCATTTGCATCTAGTTTTTCTACATTTGACCACTCAAAATAATTAGTAGTATGATGTGTATATTCTTATTGAGTAATAATCCATTTGCTTTCATATGGATTCTCTTATAGCCCAATAACTGTAGTCTACTCCATTAAAAAGAGGAGGTTGTGCAGTGGATTGACCTTCTGTGAAGCTAGCGTTAGTTATTATGTTAGTGTTGTTTTCAATATTATCGAGATATCAAATAATTGACTATAAGATAACTTGCTCTTATACCAAATGAAAAACGAGCAGGATCGACTAATATGCAAATGAGAGTAATGTATTGAATGCGGAAGCTATAATATATGTAACAACCCGGAAAATCAGAACCAATTTAAAAATTTTATAGTGGCAATTTTAATGAATTTTAAATATTTAAAATGATTTATTTTAAATAATAACGAATAAAAATTTATTTAAATCGAAGTTAGAAAGAATAAATTTATTTTAATTATATAATGAGCCTGAAATAGCGTAGCAATTTGAAAATTCGATTTCAAATTTCAAATGAATGTACAGGATTCAAAATAAAACGGAATTTAGTAAAACAAGAAATATTTGAATCTGTTTAAAAATAGATTTCTAACGAATGTGAAAAATCTAGATTTCAAAAAGAGAGAAAAAAGTTATGCCCAATTGAAAATTGGAAATAGTCGCTATGAAATTTATATACATTTTACATAATATATGGTCCTTAAAAATAGCCATTTTGCAAATGACCTCCGTTTTTGATGAAACCACTTTTGTAGGATCCGGAATGTCTAATTATTGCTAGATTCCAATTTTTTTAATTTTTGTAATTAATATGTGAGCGTGGTGAATTTAAATGTGTTTGGTCAATTCAGTTTGAATTTAATCCACTGGAAAATGACCGTTTTTCAAATGGTCTCCAAATTTAATGAAATTAGTTTTGTTAGGACCGTATTATCAAAACATAACTAGAATTGTTTTTTGGAATTTTTGGAGTCGGTACGTGGCCCCAGTAAATTAAAATGTATGTTCAAATTAGAAATATGCTGATTTATATTTTAATTTAAATGAAAACTTATCGTAACAATCGAACTGGCTTACCAGACATACCCCACTTTCCCTTCCCCCTTATGCCACCGCGAGCTCCTCCACCCAACACGAGGCCGACGTCGAACCAAGCCCCCTCCTCCGATGAAGAACAGTAAGTTTTTATTTTTATTTAAGGTAATTAGCTTTAAAAAAATCAGTTTTTTTATGGTGAGAATAAAAATATGATTTTTATGTAGGCAACTTAGAAATAAAAATGCCACTTATATATAGATTTGAAATAAAATAATTTTTATAAAAATATGATTTTTTTTATTTAGATTATTGATTTTTAAAAATTCGATTTTTATATATGTATTAGCAATATAAAAATGCGATTTTTATACATGTAGTGATATAATAAAAATGCGATTTTTATACATGTAGTGATATAATAAAAATGCGATTTTTATAGATATAGAGGCAAGATGAAAATATGATTTTTATTACGTGAATAGCGAGATAAAAATATGATTTTTATTATCGATGTAGCGTTATAAAAATATGGTTTTATTATATGAATAACATTATAGAAACATGATTTATATTGTATGAACTGATTCATAAAAATGTGATTTTTATATATGAAGTAGCGGTATAAAAATGTGATTTTTTTATGAGTGGCATTATAAAAATGTGAGTTAAATAAATAGCACTGTATTAAAAATACGATTTTTGATATAAAACCGCGTGGAACAGATTGCAATGGAATCGACTGGAATCAAATCCAAATCCAAACCGTTCAGAAATAAAGAATGGAGGATTGAAAACCAAAGGTGAGAACTTCTCTCTTTAACTTTGTTTACAGTTAAATATATATATACTATGATGTAGACGGTGCTTAGTAGCACCTGACACCTTTGATTGAAACCATGGATGTTTGGTTGTTTGTTTGATTGATAAATTGGCTGAATTTGATTTGGTAGGTGAATTGAATTGATTAGAATTGGTATGTGTATGGCGCGAGCCAGTATTAGGCGAGGGATAAGGCTAGACCTTATTCCGGTTCTAGTATCGCGCCGTTATGCTGCCAAAATTTTCTAAAATAAAATGTGTTAGTTAAAAATAACATTTTATTGTGTATATGAATTGTATAAAATATTCATATGTTTTTATAGTTAAAAATATAATTTTTAATGAGTATATTAATGAAAATAAATATTCATTTACAAATCGGGAGATTTGTTTATATACACTCACTTGACTAATATTGATTGGGACGATATATTTTCCACATCGCCCAACGACACAAATAAAATTTGTGTGTGTTGATTGAAACCCCACATGGGTATTGGGATGATATTTGATGAAACACCCCACCTCCGTTAAGGTCACTCACAAAGGGAATGCTTAAACTTCGGTGGAGCATTTTTAGTACAAGATGGAGAAAAATTACAAGACAGACAAATAAAGCAGCGGCAAATAAATAAAACTTTATTTCATTGATAAACATCTTGTACAAAGATTGTTTTACAATACCAAAGTATCCTGTCTTGTTTAACAAAAATAAAAAAGCATAAAATGATTTCCCTAAATAAAGCATGAGCCAACCATAGCAGTAGAAGAGAGTGTCCAAGGCAACACGTCAAAGAGTTTTCAAGCTTGGAAAGAGTAATGGTCCATACAAACCTGAGTTATTCCCTCCCTGACTACCTGAGGAGAAACGGGAGAAAAGAAGACGAGAGAAAATGGGACAGACAATAAGTCTGGTAAGTTCAGTGATTACTAGCATTTAAACAAGGAAAAGGGATCATGACAGGAGTAACAGAACATATGACAATACCCTGATATAAGATAAGACAGGTTCAACATGTGATCGCACTCATTACTATAATCTCTGCACCACCTAACTCGTGTCTCAACTAGTAATCTGTATAATACGATCCTAATCCCCGCAGTGGTGGTAGCCTGAAGCGACCCGAACTTCCCCGGTCTCCGAAGAGATGAGAAAGAACGAATTACTGTGAGGACAAGACAAATCAGAACGCAGACGGAAGAACATTTCATTGCATATTTACAACAATTCCATCAGAATACAATAATATACAGAGTATGAATAAATATTACACAGAAATATCAGAGATTTAAATTACATTTAAATACATAGCAGCGGAAACTAATACAAAATACAACTATAAGGGATATACGGATACAAAGCTTTCCGGATATCGTTCCAGCTTTAAACCAGGATCCTGTGAATATAAATCTGCAAAACCAAAACTACTAGCTGCCCGTGTCAAAATAAGGGCACCCAGAGTTTAGGTTAAAACAATAAACTCCAGGTCAGTCATGGGACTGGTGTGAGAACTAAAACAGTTATTAATCTTTATTTTAAAATTAGGTAAATCAAGGGACCACGCCGTATAACACGGAACGGGTTTCCTCCCAAGAACACCAGTGCATAAAACAACAGCGCAATACTAAATAAGGAAAAATGAAGCTATTATAAGACCCAGGTCCCATCACACAATGCAACGCAAGCCGGAGGATAGGGTTTTTACCTTATAATAGCCAAAGAATGCTTGATACGTTTCAAACAGGTGATTTGATACTATTATAAGTGCATAGTGTATAAAACAATTTCGAATCATAAGTATCAATCATAGACGGCATAAGCGCCCCATTCCACTATGTCGCCATACTAGGCTCTACAAATAAAACCGCAAATGTCACGTATTTGGAAGTTGGATTTCCATCTATGAACCGAGGCCAGGGATCGTCCTCTACCGATTCGAGACTCTCTAGCCCGAGCCTCAGGCAAGCGCGCAGGCAAGCCTTGGATCGTCAGGGCCGGTCCACCGATGTGGATTATTATGCCTGAACACTACGTTTCCCCGCCCTTTGGGGCGTAAATGGGCCAACGAATGGCTCCATCGGACCCGGATCGTCCGATCTAACCGAGGCGCCTCGCAACCGCAACAACCACACAGGTGAAAAGTATATAAATGTCAGGGCTGGTAGGTCATTGACACCACCCTAGCTAGAAAGAAACGCATGCCCTCCCTGAGGTCCTCTCCCGTTTCTGGTTCACAACCGTGGTGTGAGGCTTGCGAATTCACGTTACACAAAGCTATGCCACACAGGCGGTGCTTTGATCATCAACCACAAGACTTTGCATTTCAACAGAAGCCTTGATCATTTGCCACTTAGGCATGCCTCACAGGCAATTCACTTTATGCATTTGATATCCATCAGTATATAACCCCTGAGCTCGTACGTCTCAGAGAAGGGTGTTAAGCAAGAGAATAAATTCTCCGCCGCCAAACAGATATATATTTAATAGAAATCAACCACACAGACTAAAATCCAATGTCAGACACACAGTCCATTTACAAGTTCGTTCTGGGTCTGAACGAAACCGGAGGCACCTAGTACCCCGCATATCCATCCATCTCCAAGTACGTCTGGACGATCACCAACTGTTTCCATCTTCTTGGGTGTACAGCCCAATCAAGATCATCAGTTATTACCCAAACGACGTGAAGAGCTCCGGTCTACGACCACCGTCTTCATCTTCGACACCACGTCGAATCAGTTATTCAGAATGGGATAAACCCGGTCTTCCTGAATAACTCGCGTATATATTATAAAAGTGTTACACGAACACAACATACGCCTCATTCCACTTCAGAATATTCTTTTTATTCAAATATTCTTATATTTTGGGAAAGGTTCCCATTAATTTTATCAAAGATAAATTCTTTAAATCTATTCTTTAATCTTCTTTGAATATCAATTCAAACTAGTCGGAATTAGCGAACCACACTGAAGTAATCATTTATTTTATTTCCCAATCCCAACCTATTAATCCCATGAAGTAAAACTGGTCATACTTCATATTTAACACCACGGTGTTATCGGTAAATTCTATTACCATTTCACGTTCAAATCTAATTAAAGATTTAACTATCGCCTGGAGTAAAACTGGTGATACTCCATTCTCGATCTTTTCAATCTAATTAAAGATTCATTAAAACTCCACTTAGTTTTAATCTTTAACTGGGTTAAAGAATCAGTGTCATTTAAAACATGGTTCACGATAAACCCAAAATCACATTCCATTCATTATCGGGTTAAAGAACAAGTGTTATTTAAAACACTGTTCACGATAAACCCAAAAATCAATACCAATTCAATTCCAATTAAATATTATTTAATTGGTACACTTCATTAAATTTAAATAAAAAGATTTAATCTTTTCTCAACTGGGCTTAAGAACGGAGTTAATAAAGACACCATTCACGACAAACCCAAATCACATTTGATATTAAATACAAGGCTCTGAATAGAAAATATATCGGCTTATATTCAACATCAAATTCTATGACCAACAAATATCGTATTGGAAATAACGATATATATATATCTTTCAAATTTCCATAACAACATCTGTATAATCACGAAATCCAACATCGAAATATTCCAAAGACAATTTCGATTCAAATCCGTTCCAATTCAATTATGGGAAATTCTGGTTATATTTCAAAACCATTTCAAACTCACTTTATTTATTTTAAAAATAAATAAATTACTATTCTAGTTCAAAACTAGTTCATTTCGATAAAAATCTATTTTTATCTTTTCAAATATGGAGTTTTTCATCCCAATTCTTCACAAATCATTTCTTATGATTTTACACAAATTATTACTATTTTTAATAATTTCATCAAGGCCCGTACAGTCGATTTCCATCAATGGCCATCGAACTGCACTTACAGCGACCTTTTCCAAATTTGATTTGGACATAATTCCAAATCCAACCATTAGATATCAAATTTCTAATATTCGTTAGAAAGCTCTTTTAGATACGAACCCAACGGTTCCGGTTTTAGGAGAATCCGACGGTCGGATCTCCCGCAATATCCATTCGAAGTCAATGGTCGAAATTCGCGAACTGCCGCGGCGCGTTCTATTCAGGCCATTATATTATATATATATAATATATACTTCGTCGATTTCAATTCAAAACGTGCTTTATAAATCATTTTAAATTCATTTTCAAAACGGTTTCAACTTCATATTCAATTTCAAATCAAAATTGAATATTCCAATATAAATTCGTTTTAAATTCATTTCAAATTGATTTCAATTCAATTTCAATTTAATTCGAATGCAATTCCTTTCGATTTCAATTCGAATTCAATTCTATTCAATTTCAATTCGAATTCACTTCTATTCAATTTAATTCTAATTTCAATTCTTTTCAAAATTTCACATTTTGAAATCACTTTCGATATTCGTTATAAAATGAATAAAATCGATATAAATATCGTTCACGTCAAAATGGCGTAAATCTAATCAACACGGCTTCATATATTCATAATTTCAAATATTCTATTTCGAATATTTCTATTTCGAATATTTCTATTCAAATATTTCTATTTCAAATATTCTATTTCAAATATTTCTACTTCAAATATTCTATTTCAAATACTCTATTTCAAATATTCTATTTCAAATATTTCTACTTCTAAACTGGAATGAGGCCCAATCAATTACCATATAATGTTAATTATATGGATTTTCTACAACACATGTATACAATAACAACGATGAATAATCAACCAGCATCCAAAGTGCATTCTACACTGTATAAGCATCAAATATAAATATTCAACGCTTATAACAGCCTGTTAATCAATCGATCAACATACAACTAAACAATCGGGATTAGTGTACGTCAAATATCATCCCAATACCCGTGTGGGGTTTCAAACAATGGAACACAGATTTTATTTGTGCAGTTGGGCGATGTGTAAAATTTATCGTCCCAATCAATATCAGTCAAATGTGTGTGTATAATCAAATCATCCGATTTGTTTATTTTTATTTCATTTCATATACACGTTAAAAATTCTATTTTTAACTATATAAATATTTTATTTCATATCACATCACACAATCAACTACAAATCAAAATCAAACAAACAAGCATACAAGCCGTCCATGGTCTGTGGACGACGGGTGTCGGGTGCTACTAAACACCGTCTGCATCCTAGTATATATTTATAACTAGAAAAATAAAATTAAAGGTGAGAAGTTCTCACCTTGATTTTTCTCTAACACGTTTTCTGACTTGCTGAATTGTTGTTTGAGCTCCAGGCTTCGCAAACAAGCTCTAATCTTCAATCCATCCTTTTTTCTAGCATAAGCACGCCATTCTGAACAACTTTCGCCTAAGGGGCTTTTTGCAAAAAATGCTCCAATTCGCCAGAATTCGTGAAAGCACACGATTTTTACAGCTTTTGGACAGCAGACTTTGGACGCGTTTTCCGAGCATCTCCAAACTCCAAAACACGACTTCCATATATCCAAATCGAAGAGAAAATCGTTCTCTACAACTTTGGTCTGGAGAAGTTTTGGCTAAAAACGCACGGTTTGGGAGTTATGGGGCAAAACAGATCTGGCTGTTTTTCTACAAATGGGATTTTTTGTGAAAAAGAGGGATTTTGGATTTGTGGGGCCCACGGCCAAGGGAAGGGCGGCCAGAGGCGGAGGCGGACCTGATGGGGCATGGGGAGACTGCAGCTAGGTGGTGGAGGCGCTGGAGGGGCCCCCGGTGGTGGTGGGTTGTAATTTGGGGCTTAGGGTTTAGGATTGAGAAGGGAGAGAAGGAGGAGGAGAGAAGAGGAGGAGGAGGCCGGCGGCGCGCAAAGGGGGGGGGGGGCGGTGGTGGGAGCGACGTGAAGGGGGGGGCTGGAGCTGCAGCGTATTTTTTTTTCCTTTTGCTTTGAACGATAAAGAGGAGAGAAAGGTAAGGGTTGACTTTATATAATAATATATATATAATTTAATTTATTCCCAAAAAGTTACTTTTTCATTCGAGCTCCAAATCGACCCCAACGACTGTCGCCCCTTGCTAAATACCCTCATTCCGGACACAATGAAATATGTCCTGTAAGCCCATTCGACTGTTTCGATCAGTTTTCATCCACATTAAAATATAAATAAATAGAACAGTCTATATTGATTTTAACGTACATTTCAATTTACCGGGGCCACATACGAACTCTAAAAATTCTAGAAAAATATTTTCTAGCTTCGTATTGACGATATGGTCCTAACAAAACTAGTTTCGTCAAATTCTGAGATCGTTTGAAAAATGATCATTTTCCAGTCGATTAAAATCAATTGAAACTGGTCAAACACATTTTCCTTTGCCACGCTCACATATTGATTCGAAAAATTATGAAATTTGAAACCTAGCAATAATTTGACATCGCGGATCCAACAAAAGTGGTTTCGTCGAAAACCGAGGTCGTTTGAAAATTTCCATTTTTAAGGGCCCGAATTCCATAGTTACTATTCTGAAAATTCAACTGGACATAACTTTTGATTCCCGCTATGAAATCTCAATTTTTCGGATTCGTTGGAAAGATATTCTCAATTAGATTCTAATATTTTTAGTTTCACTAAAATCCGGTTTATTTTGCACCCGGTATGTTCAATTGAAATTTGAAATCGAATTATCGAACTACCACGCCATTTTCAATTCCTTTTATAATTTAAAATAAATTTTTATATTCTAACGACGATCTATATAATATATACGTTCGAATTTTATTTAACATAAATTTCTCGTTGCTATTATTTAAAATAATTCATTTTAAATATTCAAAATTCGCTAGAATTGCCAAAATAAAAAATTTAAACTGGCTCAGATTTTCCGGGTTGTTACATTCTCCCCCACTTAAAACTTTTCATCCCCGAAAAGGAACGAAGCCGAAAGTTGTTTAACAATTCAACTCAACTTCCAGTATTTTCACTACGGCTTAAGTTCTTCAACTTTTCAAATTTTTCAAAAATTTGGCTAACACCCTAAATTTTCGAAAAATTTCACCATAACCTCCCCTGCACCAGGAGCACGGGAAAATCCCGAAATTGCCATATAGGCCTTGTGATCTCAAAAAGAAAAAGAAAAAGCCAAGCGGCTAGCCAATCGGCTCATAAAATCATCATCACCCAAACAAAACAGTAAATTATAGTAAACATGTACCTATTTGTCGGGCAAACAAATTTTATTCTTCTGCTCTAGCCTCCTTGCTATGACCTGTTCAATGAAAATACATGTATGTGCAAGCAAATGCGACCAAATTTCCAATACAACTCACTATTTGATCAAATTGGCTATATGGTTAAAATTTCAACTAATCAAAACAGTAATCAAACAACACAACCTTCAATCAATTAGTTGATTAGCATTTCAAACACATAATTTTGCTATATAGTCAAAAATCACATTTTTGATGCCAAATCACAACAATAAGCCCTATCTAATTTTGGTTCACACACCAGTCAATAGGAAATATATAGAAAGCCCACTTTCGTCACTCGAATATAAATTCTAATGATGGAGCTCCATCATCAAAATCATCTCCGGGCTATTAGAGTGTAATTCTATATCTATCCAGTATATTAAAATTTCAAATACACGTGGATCAGACGTATACGCAAAAATCTTTATATACTGGACTGTCCAAATCAATATAAATAGATAATCAAATACGAATAATTGATTTAAATTTTCAAAACAAAATTTGTTTTCACTTTCAAAAATACTCTTCACACTCGTTCTAGGATACTACTGATCCCATCTCTAACGAGTCACTCTCATTGGATATTACTAATCCAATATCTGATGAATTCTTTCGTATGGTTCTAATGTGCCTTGTTCTCTGAGCTTTGTAAGCCAAAGCTCTGATACCAAAATGAAGCGACCCGAACTTCCCCGGTCTCCGAAGAGATGAGAAAGAACGAATTACTGTGAGGACAAGACAAATCAGAACGCAGACGGAAGAACATTTCATTGCATATTTACAGCAATTCCATCAGAATACAGAATATACAGAGTATGAATAAATATTACACAGAAATATCAGAGATTTAAATTACATTTAAATACATAGCAGCGGAAACTAATACAAAATACAACTAGAAGGGATATACGGATACAAAGCTTTCCGGATATCGTTCCAGCTGTAAACCAGGATCCTGTGAATATAAATCTGCAAAACCAAAACTACTAGCTGCCCGTGTCAAAATAAGGGCACCCAGAGTTTAGGTTAAAACAATAAACTCCAGGTCAGTCATGGGACTGGTGTGAGAACTAAAACAGTTATTAATCTTTATTTTAAAATTAGGTAAATCAAGGGACCACGCCGTATAACACGGAACGGGTTTCCTCCCAAGAACACCAGTGCATAAAACAACAGCGCAATGCTAAATAAGGAAAAATGAAGCTATTATAAGACCCAGGTCCCATCACACAATGCAACGCAAGCCGGAGGATGGGGTTTTTACCTTATAATAGCCAAAGAATGCTTGATACGTTTCAAACAGGTGATTTGATACTATTATAAGTGCATAGTGTATAAAACAATTTCGAATCATAAGTATCAATCATAGACGGCATAAGCGCCCCATCCCACTATGTCGCCATACTAGGCTCTACAAATAAAACCGCAAATGTCACGTATTTGGAAGTTGGATTTCCATCTATGAACCGAGGCCAGGGATCGTCCTCTACCGATTCGAGACTCTCTAGCCCGAGCCTCAGGCAAGCGCGCAGGCAAGCCTTGGATCGTCAGGGCCGGTCCACCGATGTGGATTATTATGCCTGAACACTACGTTTCCCCGCCCTTTGGGGCGTAAATGAGCCAACGAATGGATCCATCGGACCCGGATCGTCTGATCTAACCGAGGCGCCTCGCAACAGCAACAACCACACAGGTGAAAAGTATATAAATGTCAGGGCTGGTAGGTCACTGACACCACCCTAGCTAGAAAGAAACGCATGCCCTCCCTGAGGTCCTCTCCCGTTTCTGGTTCATAACCGGGGTGGGAGGCTCGCGAATTCACGTTACACAAAGCTATGCCACACAGGCGGTGCTTTGGTCATCAACCACAAGACTTTGCTTTTCAACAGAAGCCTTGATCATTTGCTACTTAGGCATGCCACACAGGCAATTCACTCTATGCGTTTGATATCCATCAGTATATAACCCCTGAGCTCGTACGTCTCAGAGAAGGGCGTTAAGCAAGAGAATAAATTCTCCGCCGCGAAACAGATATATATTTAATAGAAATCAACCACACAGACTAAAATCCAATGTCAGACACACATTCCATTTACAAGTTCGTTCTGGGTCTGAACGAAACCGGAGGCACCTAGTACGCCGCATATCCATCGATCTCCAAGTACGTCTGGATGATCACCAACTGTTTCCATCTTCTTGGGCGTACAGCCCAATCAAGATCATCAGTAATTACCCATACGACATGAAGACCTCCGGTCTTCGACCACCGTCTTCATCTTCGACACCACGTCGAATCAGTTATTCAGAATCGGATAAACCCGGTCTTCCTGAATAACTCGCGTATATATTATAAAAGTGTTACACAAACACAACATACGCCTCATTCCACTTCAGAATAATCTTTTTATTCAAATATTCTTATATTTTGGGAAAGGTTCCCATTAATTTTATCAAAGATAAATTCTTTAAATTTATTCTTTAATCTTCTTTGAATATCAATTCAAACTAGTCGAAATTAGCGAACCACACTGAAGTAATCATTTATTTTATTTCCCAATCCCAACCTATTAATCCCATGAAGTAAAACTGGTCATACTTCATATTTAACACCACGGTGTTATCGGTAAATTCTATTACCATTTCACGTTCAAATCTAATTAAAGATTTAACTATCTCCTGGAGTAAAACTGGTGATACTCCATTCTCGATCTTTTCAATCTAATTAAAGATTCATTAAAACTCCACTTAGTTTTAATCTTTAACTGGGTTAAAGAATCAGTGTCATTTAAAACACAGTTCACGATAAACCCAAAATCACATTCCATTAATTATCGGGTTAAAGAACAAGTGTTATTTAAAACACTATTCACGATAAACCCAAAAATCAATACCAATTCAATTCCAATTAAATATTATTTAATTGGTACACTTCATTAAATTTAAATAAAAAGATTTAATCTTTTCTCAACTGGTCTTAAGAACGGTGTTAATAAAGACACCATTCACGACAAACCCAAATCACATTTGATATTAAATACAAGGCTCTGAATAGAAAATATATCGGCTTATATTCAACATCAAATTCTACGACCAACAAATATCGTATTGGAAATAACGATATATATATATATATATCTTTCAAATTTCCATAACAACATCTGTATAATCACGAAATCCAACATCGAAATATTCCAAAGACAATTTCGATTCAAATCCGTTCCAATTCAATTATTGGAAATTCTGGTTATATTTCAATACCATTTCAAACTCACTTTATTTATTTTAAAATTAAATAAATTACTATTCTAGTTCAAAACTAGTTCATTTCGATAAAAATCTATTTTTATCTTTTCAAATATGGAGTTTTTCATCCCAATTCTTCACAAATCATTTCTTATGATTTTTCACAAATTATTACTATTTTTAATAATTTCTTCAAGGCCCGTACAGTCGATTTCCATCAATGGCCATCGAACTGCACTTACAACGACCTTTTCCAAATTTAATTTGGACATAATTCCAAATCCAACCGTTAGATTTCAAATTTCTAATATTCGTTAGAAAGCTCTTTTCGATACGAACCCAACGGTTCCAGTTTTAGGAGAATCTGACGGTCGGATCTCTCGCAATATCCATTCGAAGTCAATGGTCGAAATTCGTGAACTGCCGCGGCGCGGTGCGTTCTATTCAGGCCATTATATTATATATATATAATATATACTTCATCGATTTCAATTCAAAACGTGCTTTATAAATCGTTTTAAATTCATTTTCAAAACGGTTTCAACTTCATATTCAATTTCAAATCAAAATTGAATATTCCAATATAAATTCGTTTTAAATTCATTTCAAATTGATTTCAATTTAATTCGAATGCAATTCCTTTCGATTTCAATTCGAATTCAATTCTATTCAATTTCAACTCGAATTCACTTCTATTCAATTTAATTCGAATTTCAATTCTTTTCAAAATTTCAGATTTTGAAATCACTTTCGATATTCGTTATAAAATGAATAAAATCGATATAAATATCGTTCACGTCAAAATGGCGTAAATCTAATCAATACGGCTTCATATATTCATAATTTCAAATATTCTATTTCGAATATTTCTATTTCGAATATTTCTATTCAAATATTTCTATTTCAAATATTCTATTTCAAATATTCTATTTAATATTTCTACTTCAAATATTCTATTTCAAATATTCTATTTCAAATATTTCTACTTCTAAACTGGAATGAGGCCCAATCAATTACCATATAATGTTAATTATATGGATTTTCTACAACACATGTATACAATAACAACGATGAATAATCAACCAGCATCCAAAGTGCATTCTACACTGTATAAGCATCAAATATAAATATTCAACGCTTATAACAGCCTGTCAATCAATCGATCAACATACAACTAAACAATCGGGATTAGTGTACGTCAAATATCATTCCAATACCCTTGTGGGGTTTCAAACAATCAAACACAGATTTTATTTGTGCAGTTGGGCGATGTGTAAAATTTATCGTCCCAATCAATATCAGTCAAATGTGTGTGTATAATCAAATCATCCGATTTGTTTATTTTTATTTCATTTCATATACACATTAAAAATTCTATTTTTAACTATAAAATATTTTTAACTATATAAATATTTTATTTCATTTCATATCACATCACACAATCAACTACACATCAAAATCAAACAAACAAGCATACAAGCCGTCCATGGTCTGTGGACGACGGGTGTCGGGTGCTACTAAACACCGTCTACATCCTAGTATATATTTATAACTAGAAAAATAAAATTAAAGGTGAGAAGTTCTCACCTTGATTTTTCTCTAACACGTTTTCTGACTTGCTGAATTGTTGTTCGAGCTCCAGGCTTCGCAAACAAGCTCTAATCTTCAATCCATCTTTTTTTCTAGCATAAGCACGCCATTCTGAACAACTTTCGCCTAAGGGACTTTTTTGCCAAAAATGCTCCAATTCGCCAGAATTCGTGAAAGCACACGATTTTTACAGCTTTTGGACAGCAGACTTTGGACGCGTTTTCCGAGCAGCTCCGAACTCTTAAACACGACTTTCATATATCCAAATCGAAGAGAAAATCGTGCTCTACAACTTTGGTCTAGAGAAGTTTTGGCTAAAAACGCACGGTTTGGGAGTTATGGGGCAATAGAGATCTGGCTGTTTTTCTACATACGGGAATTTTTGTGAAAAAGAGGGATTTTGGATTTGTGGGGCCCACGGCCAAGGGGAGGGCGGCCAGAGGCGGACCTGATGGGGCATGGGGAGACTGCAGTGAGGTGGTGGAGGCGCTGGAGGAGCCCCCTGTGGTGGTGGCTTGTAATTTGGGGCTTAGGGTTTAGGATTGAGAAGGGAGAGAAGGAGGAGGAGAGAAGAGGAGGAGGAGGTCGGCGGCGCGCAAAGGAGGGGGCGGTGGTGGCAGCGACGTGAAGGGGGGGGCTGGAGCGTCTTTTTTTTCCTTTTGCTTTGAACGATAAAGAGGAGAGAAAGGTAAGGGTTGACTTTATATAATAATATATATTTAATTTAATTTATTCCCAAAAAGTTACTTTTTCATTCGAGCTCTAAATCGACCCCAACGACTGTCGCCCCTAGCTAAATACCCTCATTCCGGACACAATGAAATATGTCCCGTAAGCCAATTCGACTGTTTCGATCAGTTTTCATCCACATTAAAATATAAATAAATAGAACAGTCAATATTGATTTTAACGTACATTTCAATTTACCGGGGCCACATACGAACTCTAAAAATTCTAGAAAAATATTTTCTAGCTTCGTATTGACGATATGGTCCTAACAAAACTAGTTTCGTCAAATTCTGAGACCGTTTGAAAAATGACCATTTTCCAGACGATTAAAATCAACTAAAACTGGTCAAACGCGTTTTCCTTTGCCACGCTCACATGTTGATTCGAAAAATTATGAAATTTGAAACCTAGCAATAATTTGACATCGCGGATCCAACAAGAGTGGTTTCGTCGAAAACCGAGGTCGTTTGCAAAATTTCCATTTTTAAGGGCCCGAATTCCATAGTGACTATTCTGAAAATTCAACTGGACATAACTTTTGATTCCCGCTATGAAATCTCGATTTTTCGGATTTGTTGGAAAGATATTCTCAATTAGATTCTAATATTTTTGGTTTCACTAAAATCCGGTTTATTTTGCACCCGGTATGTTCAATTGAAATTTGAAATCGAATTATCGAAGTACCACGCCATTTTCATTCCTTTTATAATTTAAAATAAAATTTTATATTCTAACGACGATCTATATAATATATACGTTCGAATTCTATTTAACATAAATTTCTCGTCGCTATTATTTAAAATAATTCATTTTAAATATTCAAAATTCGCTAGAATTGCCAAAATAAAAAATTTAAACTGGCTCAGATTTTCCGGGTTGTTACATAGCCTTCAGGTGTACATCTATATTTGAGGATTCCACCTCAATCAGCCCAATTGCCATGAATATGTTAGATGTATCCTTACTACCCTATCGATCGGCTCCGTACCTGTGTTAACTTGCCATGTGTCTATGTCAATTGACCCTCTCTTGCATGTAGCTACCCTGTGCTGGTCCCACCATAAGGTGTATCAATCCTTATGATAGCGACCCCGACACGATTCAAGAATGCACAGTGTAAAACTACTGGCACCTAGTGCCTGCTTTTTCCACTCCGAAGTATGTGCACGCCCGTAATCCGCCGGAACCTACACTGACGTACCCCCAACCGCTATATCGACCGCTTATAATCATCCCAGTAATCATGCCCCACCCTGCCTAGCTCAGGGTATCGTGATACATCTATGTGGGTTACTGGTAAAATGGGTCCCCGTTGCTAGGTTTTCCTGCTGGTTAAGTTTATGGGCCTATATTTACTAATATTACCCACCACCCCGATATGTACTTAACTTTCCCACCGATTCAAGCATGTTTATATAATGGTTAAGTTTTGTGGGCCTATATTTACTAATATTGCCCACCAACCCGACATGTACTTAACCTTCCGACGGATCCAAGCATGTTTATATAATGGTTATTTTTTTGTGGGCCTATATTTACTAATATTACCCACCAACCCGACATGTACTTAACCTTCCCACGGATTCAAGCATGTTTATAGAATGGTTAAGTTTTTGTGGGCCTATATTTACTAATATTACCCACCAACCTAACATGTACTTAACCTTCCTACTCGTCATGTCATGTTGGTTAACTTGTTCTTATTAACTTAACCTTTCTCACTTATCATGTTGGATTTGTTAAGTGTGACTTATTAACTTAACTCTGTTCATTCATCAGGTTATATTGGTTAAGTATTTCCCATTTAACTTAACCCCATTCGCTCATCAAGTTATATTGTTCAAGTGTCATTAATCAATTCAAGTTAACTTAACCCATCCGTCCGTCACGTCATGTTGGTTAAGTGTTTCCTCCTGGTGTTGACATGACTCTACCTCAAATCATGTTATATTGGTTAAGTGTTGCCCTCTCGTGTTAACTTAACCCTTCCCATACATCATGTTATATAATTGGTTAAGTGTTTTCCTCTTGTATTACTTAACCCCACTACATATCATTATATATTTTGGTTAAGTGTCACCTTAGTTAACTTAACCCAATCATCTTCTTAATTAACATGTTACAACGATTAAGTGTTCTAAATTTATTTAACCTCACCCACTTGTCTAATTAACATGTTGTAATGGTTAAGTGTTCTAATTTTACTTAACCTCACCCACTTGCCTAGTTAACATGTTATTACGGTTAAGTGTTCTAAATTTACTTAACGTCACCCACTTGTCTAATTAACATGTTATTATGGTTAAGCATTCTAAATTTACTTAACCTTACCACAACTTTTGCCTTAGCATAGGTTTAGTCATTAAAGCACCAACCACTCACATTAGAAAGGTATTATTGCGGTCACTGGATGTGTCGGTCGGTTCCGGGCAGTTTTACACCGCAACTCAGTCTAACCTCGGATTTTTATTGGGCTCAATGCCCTAACCTCTCACATTTGATAGGTATTGTTGTGGTCACTGGACAACCAGGCGGTTCCGGGCAGTTTTACACCACAACTCAATCAAACCTCGGGTTAGGCATAATCGTCTTTTCTACAATTTACATATTTCTTATTTATAACAAATTCCATATGTAAATTATTCCCAATTTAATTATGCCATAATTATCCTTTTAATTATGCTCACAATTAATCGTATGCTAAATATACCATTTCATGAACCAATCTATACCATGTAATTTTCATGTTTATCCTTCATATTTATTTGTAAATTATAAATCAATTATTGTCATGGCCCACTTTCCCCCGAAATATGTTCATAATCTTTGGTACATAAAAATTATGCCATTTAAATTCCACTAATCATTGGCATGTGCCAAACATGCCAATTACATATAATTTCATGTTTACCCCAACGATATCCCCCGTTTGTACGTTCGAAAATTACAAGGAATGTTAGGCTCGATATTTTAGCCTAACTTATAACCACAAAAGGGAAAAGCGAAGAACATGAAATATTCTAATAGCATAAAACTATGTGACATATAGATTTGGCATAGGATAATGAACTTGCAAAATTTAGATTCGATTAACATGAATCATAGCATATGAATTTACATAGAACTTACACAAATTAAACTTGTCATATAAAGGGGAACTTGTGACTAAGTTGGATCTAATTATCATGTAAGCATGGAGGTTTAACATATAAACACAATTTTAAACCACAACTTAGCATATTAACTTATGTATGTCAAAACATAAGAAAGCTACTATAAACATATTTAAATCACAACTTAGCATGATAACTTATGTGTGTTAAACATAAGAGAGCTATTATAAACATATTTAAATCACAACTTAGCATGATAACTTATGTGTTAAAACATAAGTGAGCTACAAATCCAATCTTGCAACATAAATAGATTCAACTTAACATGGTTCTAAATATACATGAACGTTGGTCTAACATGTAAGCATGTGCTTTAGATCATAAACTTGCAAGTAACCACCAAATTATAACATGACATGTTTCACCACTTAGTTAGCATAATACGTTCATTTCCCAATCATAATAGATCCTAATATATAAAATATGGTATGTTCATCACCACAAGCATATAGACATGATCAATCGCAACGGTAATTTAAGATAAATGAGAAACAAACTTTATTTATCTTATACATAAGCATCATTCTATATTCGAATTACAACATGTCATGATTCAATTAAAAGAGCGTTTAAATCTACGTAATAAACAACTTACAAACTTAAAAGGAATTCTTGATTTCTGAAATCTGAATTTTGAAGTTGGTAAGCTCGCCTTTGATGTAGATCGTTGAATTTGATTACTTTTAATTTGATTTTGATTTTGGTTTTTATCTTGTCTTTGAATTGAAAGCGGTGACGGCTGCTCCAAGTTCTCTATTAACGGCAAGATAGTTCCAGGATTATTTTTGTGTGATTTTTAGGTTGAGCATTATGTTGTTTATATAGAATTTCAATTTAATTAGAGCCGTCGGATGATCCTAGAGTTAACCACAACCATTCAGTTAGGATAGGGTGACACCTCAGCCCTAATGACTCAGCAATGACTCACTGTATGGATCAGATCACACCAGAAAGCTGTGCAGGCTCTCATCTCGGCTTGGGCGCACTTGGCAGGTGGGCCAGTGCAATTTTTGTACTGGCGCACTTGGGAAGTGCGCCAGTGCATTTTTTTTCTCTTCTGGTTTTTCTGCCTAACTTCATTCGTCCTTATCTCCTTCATAGTTTCCGTTTTACGCAAACTCGGACTCTATCTCAAGCAGAATTCCAAGGTGAACGCAATGGCATAATCCGTTTCCCTTAACTCTCACATTCAAAATTAATTATTCATTGATTCGTTACTATAACGTTAACAGAAAATACAGGGTGTTACATTCTCCCCTCCTTTTAGGATTTCATCCCTGAAATCTTTAAGTCGAGAAGAACTTATATCCTACCATCCAATCACCCATCTACTCAACCATCAAACACAGGCGTCTATTGTCCTTAAAAGATTTCTAATGCTTCATGATCATATGCATAGTGATGTGTACATGTCCTTATCTAATGCAAAATCTGGCGGTCTACTGATTCAGTTGACCTCCTTAATGCAAATTATGCCAATGCCATGAGTTCATCATGTATGCAATTATTCCTAATCGTACTTTATAACTTCTACATGAGTGCATAATCATTCATACAAATGCAATATCCATATGATAACACATCAAGTTTCAATTCATAGGTATAAAAATTCACTCATGCATATGCAATATGAAAGTGACTGAGCTACTCTAGTGCCTAATGTGTGTATATGTATCCACGAGCAACCACTAGCAAACACTTGCAACCACTTGCATCCACCAAACATAACATGTCTCAAACACATGTTTACATCCATTAGCTTCTACCTAAGGATTGAGGATAGGACCGAGAGGATATACTTAAAAGCTAAAGACTAGCATGCAAATAGATTTGATAGAAAAAGAGGAATCAAGGATATACCCTAAAAAAAAGGTAAGATGCGCATATCTAGTCTTCAGTCTTCTAAGTCACATCTTCTTGAGCATCACTCCACTGTACCTTATCTAACTTAACTTCATGGTTGCGAAGCTTCTTGACTTCCATTTCCAAAACCCACCAGTAAAGATAGGCCTTCAACCACTTACTATGTTAGAGGGTATCCAATGTAGTCGAACTATCTTTCCAAGATAAACAGATATTAACCATGATATCAAGTGTATATCTTAAGATGATTAGAGGTCTCCCCTCTACTTAACTTATCCATCATGCTGCAAATCTGAGGGTCTAAAGCTGATGGTTACTATGTGCTTATTACCTCTCTTAAGGTCAGTCTAACTTAGGGTGCCAGCCCCAACCAGTTATTTCTCACGCAAACCATCCTAGTCGAACACGACATCCCTCAAGTACAAACCCCAAAGGCCTAAACCAATATCAGACAAGCACCCAAGGGATACCTCCTCCGAATTTGGACGATCTATGTGAGATGATACTAACAAAACAACCAAGCAATTGAGCAATTTACCTACTCTGGCTATCCTCGCCAATCTTGCTCCAGAATTATCGTTGATCGCATAACTGGCTTTGCAGTTTCATTTAGATACATGCGGAAGTCTGTCTCGAATTTTAGGGGGAAAACCCCTACCCTAATCAAAACATCTTGCATACTCATGGACTACTCCAACGGATCGAAATCGTCGATAGATAAATAAAGTGATTCTAGGTAGCTAAGACAAACCGATCCCTTCGGATCGTATGAAATCTCAAGGGTATTCTCGAGGCAAGTAGAAAGTCTAACTACCCTTGTTTCACAATTACGAGCTAACCAATCAATGCCTAGAATCAACCCATAGCCCAAAAACATAAGCATAAATATAGCTATTCTCAAATCCTCACAAGTCAAAGATAAATGGGCCGAGCCAGCAATTGGATTTGAGACTATAATGGGATCCTCTACTATACAATATCTAGGGTGAAGAGACCCAACTATGGAAGCAGATATATACGAACGTGAAGCGCTAAAATCAGAACAAGTACTAATAGGATAGTCAAAATGGAAAAACTCTTTCAATGGAAATCTTACTGCCTCTCTCTCAGGTATGCTGAGCATGCACTTGCCTTCTGGAAATCCTGTCCCTTGTTCTTGCCCTTGCCCTTAATTATACGACCCGTTATACCAAAATAAAGATACTTCCTCTTGTTTTAGGTTTTACTATTCTTTCCTCCCCTCCTTTGTGAATCAAGTCCATATCTATGGGTTCTTCATCCTTGTGTTGTGCTCCTTGCCAAACCCCCTCATTCTTAATTTTTCCATCCTTGTGTAACTTGTCGACATGTCTCTCGAAAGCTGCCTCCATCGCACAGAGAATCCTCCAAAGCTCGAAAGAAAATTATGGCTACAGATGGAAGTTAGGCACTTAGTTTCCCTTGACAAGTGTTGTAGTCTCATCAAGCCTACGGAACCATGCAGCGATGAGGTTACCTCCCAGAAAGCCAGGAGCCCCGGAGACTCAAGAAAGAAGGAAACAAGGATTCAAGCAGAGGGTCAAAAGATAGTGCATATGGCTTTGGGGGATATGCCTTTAAAACAAAACTTTTCTTTCGAAAATGCTTCTTTTAAAACTGTTTGAAAATATTTTTTCAAATCTTTTTATCTGATCCGGTAACCTTCAACTCTGATACCAAGTGTAGCAACCCACCTCCATTAAGGTCACTCACAAAGGGAATGCCTTAACTTTAGTGGAGCGTTTTTGGTAAACAGACACAGAATATCACAAGACAGATATAAATTTTTTTTTACAGCGGAAACAAATAACTTTATTAAATCTCCAAAATACTTTGTTACATAATACCATGAGTCATAAAACCCTTACAACAAAACACTTCTATCTTACATTATCAGAGTACATAGGTATTTAAAAGAAAATATCATTCCCCGTATTAAAGAGCAAGCCATATAGGAGACCGAGACTCGAGCCATACTTCAAAAATAGCTCCTAGAAGATGATATCCAATTCCTGACTAAACCTGGGTGTTTCCTCCCTGAGAACCTGGGGGGAACGGAAGAAAAGAGGCGAAACAAACTAGGTCAGACATACGTCTGATGAGTCCAGTAACTTTTAGCCAGTAAATAAATAAAGGTAAACATGACAGGCATACAAAGTGGATAAGAGGATCACGGTACAGATGACAGGTATGACAGGACAAAAAAGGTAAGGTGTACGCATGATTCACTACTAACTACTCTGCAATATTACTAGTCAAATCAAGATGGGATGATCCCTTCCGCTAATGATAACGATGGTGGTAGTTTCGTGTATTCCTATCTGCTGCCATAGGTGCCGTCTGCTCCTATCTCAACTAGTCGTACCCACTACCCTCCTACTATAAATTGGTAGACTTAGGGCATATGTCCGGATATACCCTAACCACTACCTAATCGATCGGCTCCCTACTCTGTAGATACCTTGTGATGGTCCCACAACTAGGGGGTATCACTTCCCTAAAGTGGCAACCTAAGGTGTGCATAGTTATACCTACTGGTGTCACGGTCGTCTTGTCCCCCTCTGCCCGGCCCATGCACGCACATGTCCCCGGTCGGTTTGCGCCGCCGACACCATCCCTCTTATTTAGGATCTCTTACAATCAATCAGTAACCGTGCCCCTTCGCCGCCTAGTACGGAGATTTTTTACTTTGATACCCCCCCGGGTTACTAACTGAAATGAGTCCCACACAACGTGATACAAGCTCTCCCCAATGTCTTGTATCCCCACTAGGTTTTCTACTGACTATGTATACCCCGAGGTGTCTTTAATTACGTAGCCCTCAATCAGTTATGCGTACCTATAGGTGTCTTTAATACATAACCCATATTCTACCTATCGGTTATGCGTACCTATAGGTGTCTTTAATACATAACTTTACCTACTCCCATTAGTTATGCGTACCCCTGAGGGTGTCTTTAATACATAACTTTACCTATTCCCATTAGTTATGTGTACCCCTAAGGTTGTCTTTAATACATAACTTTACCTACTCCCATTAGTTATGCGTACCCCTAAGGGTGTCTTTAATACATAACTTTACCTACTCCCATTAGTTATGCGTACCCCTAAGGGTGTCTTTAATACATAACTTTACCTACTCCCATTAGTTAGGCGTACCCCTGAGGGTGTCTTTAATACATAACTTTACTATTCTGCCCCGGTTATGTATACCATTAGGTGTCTTTAATTACATAACCCTTTTTTATCCGGTTAAGTTTGTGGGCCTATATGTATTGATATTACCCACCTACCCTTCAGTTGTACTTAACCCTCCCACTGATTTAATCCTATTATTTAATGGTTAAGTTTGTGGGCCTATACATATTAATATTACCCACCTACCCATCAGTTGTACTTAACCCACCCACAATGCAATTCGTTTAACTTAACCCTAACTTATGTCTATCATCATACAGTCCATATGTATTAAGTTTGGTTAAGTAGTCTTTAATCAGCATTAATTAATTATTGAAATATCTAATCGTATTTCACATGCCACCCCAGGCACCCACTTAATTCCACATGCCACCCAAGGCACCCACTTAATTGCACATGCCACCCAAGGCACCCACTTAACCCCCTCATGTCCCACTACATGCTTATCTGGTTAAGTGTTTCTTAATTCATTAAGGCCGTAACCTTATAAAGACCTCTCACATTAGACTGGCATTTGTGGCAGCTGGATTTGCCGGGCGGGTCCGGGCAGTCTTACACCACAAAAGAGCCTAATCTCATGTCTTTACAACAATTACGTATTTAATTTATGCCTAAGACCTCCGACAATAGACTGGCATTTGTGGTAGCTGGATTTGCCGGGCGGGTCCGGGCAGTGTTACACCACAAAAAAGCATAACCTCGTGTCTTAGACGATTAATTACTCCTAATTAATCATCCCCCAATTTGAATTACTTTCCCTATTCAAATTATCAATTAATTCCAAATTTCACTATGGCCATAGTTGACTCAATTATGTCCATCTATTTATGGTATGAAAAATCATACCAATTTGATCACAAATTTATTTTATGCTAATTCTCAATATTAAATCTTCAGGCTTAAACATTCCTCTTTTGATTAATTAAGTTAATTAATTAATCCTTTCCTTTTCATAGGTGTCAATACCTATCTTATTAACAATTTGGATTTCTTAACCATAAATGGTTATAGTCAAATTTTACCATTTTTACCCACTTTTACCCATGTCATAATAGGTAATTATTTATATGTTTCCCTACTAGAATCATGTGTCCAATTTACATAATCACTATGTAAATTATGCCTATTACAAATTCCCCTTTTCCCCGTTTCTTAACTAGCGTAACCGTTTGCGTTTTTGGCGTCATTGAGGCTACAAAATAGCCTCGCCACAACAATAAAATTAAGGGAATGACAAGGTGATTGTTTCAGTACAATTTTTGGCCTAAGCATGAAACTAGGGAAAATGACATGATAACTTCTCATATAATTATGATTCACCACATAATTAACAATTTGCATAGATTCAGAACAACTTGCATAGGTTTATGAATTAACAACATAATTAACAACCAACATAGGTTCATGATTCTCAACATAGTCAACAACTTATATGGGTTCATAATTCATAACATAACTTCTTGCACAGGTGACTTACATAGATTCATGATCCACAACATAACAACTTGTAATTACCCGGACTCTTAGGGGTTAATTTTAAAATATTTAATCTGGATTTAAATATTGAGTTAAGTAGATAAATCAATTTTTATAGGGAGTTATCGATTTAAAAATCAATTTCAATTTAATATTGAAATTATTAAATTATCAGAATAAGAAAATGGATTTAGTTGAATTCAAATTTTAATTTGAATTGAAAACAGTTCAAATAATTAATATGAAATTTTAACGGTAATAATATTTGAATATTATTGAGGAGAATAAATAGTTTGAAATTTAATTTATTGTTTTAAAATTTAATTTATATCAATTTATATTAATATCTTCCACAGACGATCGAATTGGACTTCGTGACCTATCCCAGTGTGTCCGGAACATGGGTATTACCCTAGGATTGACAATTGTTGGGTTCAAAAAGGAGTTCGGCATCATGGGTATTTTAAATTAAAGGATATCGGTTTAAGTTAAATTTAAATTAAAATAAAATATGGTGTTGGGTGGACAAAAACCAAACTATGGTTGCTCCTCCCTCTCCACGAAAACAAAACAACGGTGGGTTCTTTATCTCCACGAACCAAAGCAGAACGATGGCCTTCTCTCCTCCTCATTTCATTCGGCCTTGCTGTTCAATTCTAAAACCACTCCCTTCTTTATAAAAGGCCCGCACCCCTTAAGCTTTTCACAGTCGTTTCCTAATAGAGAGAGAGCATGGAAATCAGAAATCAAATTGGATTATTACTTTCAAACTCCAAAGCCACTGTCGTTCGTTTCTTGTGTTCAAATCACGTCTGATACTGGCAACTGGGATTGTTCGAGTTCAACATCTCGTGGAGCTCGTGATTCAAGGAAGAGAGAGCTCGATTCAGATCTGGTTTCGCAACCTGTAGGTTCGATTAGAATGGTGAAGTCGCGATGGGTATATGGACTTGAAATTGCGATATTTCCTGGAGCATGAAATCGCTCGCGAGTTAGAAGAAAACGAGAGAGTGGCTCACGATTTTTGGTGTAGAAGTCAGAGACTGTTTTGCGTTCGTGATGAAGAGGATCAATGGAGGTGAAGGTGGAACTATGTTCGGTGGCATTGTCTGGAGGTGGAGAAGTTCCAGTACATAAGTAAAGTTGAAGGGCCGAAGTGGAATGGTGTTGTTTTTGGAGTTGTTCAGGAAATTGTTTCAGAGATTTGATCGAGTAATTCACAAGGAAGCAAGGTATACATTTATTGAAAAATACAAATAGGATAATTTATTTATTTAAGTTAATTTAAATAAATAATCGTTTAATCGTCAAATTAAATTAAATAATCGTAGGATCAAGATAAATGAATTGATTGGATTCGAGGCGAGACGCTAATGATTTTTAAAGGAGTATTCGCCAAAGAAAGATTACGGTGAGTAAATCTCACTTTGTTTTATTTAGAATTATTTTTATCAGTTAAAAATAATTGTTTTGTTGATTGTTGGATGCTTTAAATATTTATTTATTGCTGTTAAAAATATATTAGTTATCTAGGATTGGTTGACTATTATATATATATATATATATATATATTGGGTTGATGATTGGTTGGATTCCCGCAGTCTCATTAGCGGATGCCCGCAGTTTCATAGCGGATGATTACCCTATACGCCCCACGCTATGATAGTGGATGACCTTCTATACCGCGATATCCTGCCTCGAAGCAGGATGGGTATATTACTATGTTGACTAACGTCTGTGAATGCAGGAAAACAGGTTGGAGGAATCCAACTGGATTCCTCAAAAATATATTATCTGTTGTTGTTTGTTTGATTTCATATATATTCATATATGATGTGTTAAAAATCAAATGATTGAAAATTGGTTGATTTGATTATTTAAATATCACTGGGGCTTGAATATTGATTTATAAAAATATCGAGAAAGGGTATTTAAGATTTTTAAAGGGAGTTCTATTTTTATAAATAGAATTTAAATTTTAAATGAACTATAGGAAATATTAACTTGTATTGAATTTATAAACTTTGTTTATAAATGAAAAGGTGGGTTTTGAATCGAATTTATAAACTCTGTTTATAAAGGAAAATATGGGATTTGAATTGAATTTATAAACTTTGTTTATAAATGAAAAGGTGGGTTTTGAATCGAATTTATAAACTCTGTTTATAAAGGAAAATATGGGATTTGAATTGAATTTATAAACTTTGTTTATAAATAAATAATGGGGGATTTTAAGTAAAGTTATAAACGTTGTTTATAAATAATGCAGAGATATTCAAATAGATTTGAATATAGAATTTGAAAAGAGAATTCAAATAGACTTTGAATGTAGAATTTGAAAAGAGAATTCAAATAGATTTGAATATAGAATTTGAATAATAGAATTCAAATGGAGTTTAACTATAGAATTTGAATATAGAATTCAAATGGAGTTTAACTATAGAATTTGAATTTAGAATTCAAATGGGGTTTATAGAATTTGAATATAGAATTCAAATGGGGTTTATAATATAGAATTTGAATATAGAAATTCAAATGGGATTTTTATTATAGGATTTGAATAATAGAAGATAATAGATTTGGATAAATAGAAGTGGAACAGACTAAGAAGTTAATTTAATTTAATTAACAAATTGGGGTAAAACGATTGGTATAGTTAAAATAGATTGGGCAGGTATAGATATACAGGAGACGGGTTTGGAATAAAGTATAGAAGTGAAATAAATAGAATGCCCGACAAAAAGGTATGTATTTAATTC
This sequence comes from Allium sativum, assembly GCA_030737875.1. Taxonomy (NCBI): domain Eukaryota; kingdom Viridiplantae; phylum Streptophyta; class Magnoliopsida; order Asparagales; family Amaryllidaceae; genus Allium; species Allium sativum. The sequence goes on from CM060909.1 coordinate 459,661,751, forward strand.
ACATATGAGATTTTATGCGCCGTATCGGCTAGCCGCTTGGCTTTTCTTCTTCTTTTTGATTGGAAAAGGGCCGTGTGGCAGTTTGGGGATTTTCCCGAGGCTCTCGGTACAAAGGAGGTATTGGCGAATTTTTCCGAGAATTTAAGGAGTTAGAATATTTTTAAGATAATTTGATAGTTGGAAATCAATATATCAATATATATAGAAGTCGATAAGGAAGCGAACTTTAAAGTAGAATAGTATAATAAAAAAGGAAGTCTAGGAATAAAATCTCGTAGGAATAGAAAGAGAAAGTGTATATGTGTTTAAAGGTGAATAATCAGTTGTATGGTATTGATTATTCGAGTAAGTAGTCTTATCTGTTTTGACGTTATAAATGTTATTCAGTCAAGGTCTGAGAGGTAGTTATACCCCAACTCGATTGATTTCATTATTAACAAATAAATAGTAAGATTTCAGGCTTGAAGATCAATGTTAGGTAAGAGTTAGTTGAATATAGTATTTGGGTTGTCGTAACGATGTTTTACACAACATCCGTTTTAACCCAAATAAATGTAAGTTGGGAAATAGATGTTAAATATTTCCTAAGTATAGGAATAAACGAGATTGGGAAAGAGATAAGTAATTGGAATATTTTCCAATTATAAATAGCATATATTTTCTAAAGTTTAGAAAATAAAGGAAGGCGATATTCGGAAATGTTTTCCAAATAACGTAAAAGGCCAATATGGTTATTGAAAATATTTGGTTAACAAATATTGATAAATAAATAGAGAAGAGATTTAATTTATGGAATATTAATTAAGGGCTTAGTGATTGTTTGATAATTGGATGAACACTTGTTTTCTTCGATAGTTAAATTATCGACTATCGAAACACTTGTTTTTATTCGATAGTTAAATCAAAGACTATCGGAGTTTTGACCATCGTTGTCAATATGGAGAGACCGGTTGGATTATTATACGAAGAACCACTCCGTATTGGCAGTAGCGTGCGAATCAAATTATGTAAAGATAATCGAAGACGGAGTAGAGTGCAAGGACTTTTTCTATTAATAGAAATTGTGCCTTCGGTTCATCCTGTTCCTGGGTGACTTGTATGGATGAATGTCTGACAGTGTATTTCCAGAAAGGTCACGTACATTGATTTCTTCAACCGTACCAAGAGTGGAAGCGGATAAGGAAACTTCTTTTAGCTAACACGTAATGTACTGTTGAGGACGTCAATCTGTGATTTGATGGATTTGACGATGTGGCATTCGAAGTGAATCTGGTGTGATGATAAAGCGTAGCTTCTAGCCTCACATCCAGTAAATGACAGAAATCGGGCAAGCATCATGGCTATGTAGGTCGCACCTATTAGGGTGTATAATCGCCTGATCTAGAGTTTCATTTACTTCTAAAAATCTATTGTCGATGCTGTCCCATTCGGGAAACGGTTGCTGATCCCAACCGTTGGTGATATACATTCGATACACTCAAGCCAAATGAGTGGTCGGTCATGTGTGGCTGAGTTGCAAGATGTTCTTGTTGAACTCGGTGTATTCTCCTCTAGAGATATACCAGCGGAAGGTGGTTCCATACCTTGTCATAGTTGGAAATCCATTAACCAATACGTGCTTGCGGTTTATGATTTGTATATATGTGTGGAACGTGAGATGCAAACGTTCCACTAGATTGTTATCTACTTGATTTAGACATTATTATATTATCAAAGGAGTTTTGATATAAAGATTATCATTCCTTTGAAAAGGGATTTTGAAAGTTAAATCAAGTGTTTGGATTCTCATAAGGGAAAAATCCGTTCCGTGTTATACGGCGTGGTCTTATGAGATATCATTTAGTTTCTGAAACTGTTTTAAACTGTTTACTCATACCATTCCATGTTGCATGCTTAGGTGTGTGTCGCATGATAGGTGGTTCTCGCTTTTCGTTAGGTGGCGAACGGGAGACTCTTACTCCTACACGTCCCTTTGGTAGGGTTGGTTGTGAAGTCGAAAGGCTGGCCGTAAAATATGGTATTGGGGTACCAGTGTAAGCCACAGTGGGTTTTACCTGCTGCTTTGGAGGATGGGGAGAGGACAGTTGCAAAGCCTACTTAACTCAAAATCCGGGTCGTTACAGTTGGTATCAGAGCTTAGGTTGAGCGAATAACTAGGCTTGTTGGAATGTGCTCATTAGAGATAGGGTCAGTAGTACCCTAGAATGAGTTAAGTATATATATATATACGAGAGAGCGTATTTGTTAATTGATATAAAAACTTTTTTATATTGTGTCGACTAGTCTGTTGAGTGAATTATGAATTCTGATCGAATCGTGGGACGCCACGATGTCGATAGGAGTTTATAAACACTTGAACAGAAGATTGGACACGATATCCTTTTAAATGGTTGAATTGATTGTTAGGATTATAATCAAATGAGATTATAAAATTAAATAGTTATATATATAACCAATGGAATTTGTATACGAAATCAAATATACAAATGTGATAAATTGAAATTGAATTCCAACCAGAATTAAGAATTTAAAATCCTGGGTGTTTGGAAAATATTTTTCTAAATGGAGTTTGAAAGAAATATAGTACTGAACTTATTCAGTAGCTGGGAAATAATTCTGATGATGTTCGCAACATCATCAGTGTTCATTTTCGAGTTTCTAAGTGATGAATTGCTGCCTTAGAAAAGTTTTTGATGGAAATTTGTTTGAAAAGAAACAAGTTGTTTGAAAATTCAAATGTTTTGAATTTGGGATAGATATAAATATATGTATATATTTATATTACTACAAAGGAATTTTGAAATGGGAATTGGAATATAGATTTCAAATAGAAGTAAAATATAGTAATTCAAATAGGATTTGAAATGGAATTTTAAATAAAAGGAGTTTAAATAGAATTTGAATTCAAAGGAGTTAAAATAGAATTTGAACAAAGGATTTCAAATAGAAATTGAACAAAGGATTTCAAATGGAATTTTAATAAAGAATTTGAAATGGGTTTTGAATAAAGGATTTCAAATAGAAATTGAAGATAAGAAATTCAAATGGAATTTGAATATTGCAAATATAAAGGAAATTCAAATATAGAGTTTGAATAAAGATATTCAAATGGAATTTGAATATTGTAAATATATAGGATTTGAATATTAGAAGTGAAATAGATCGGGAATATTATGTTGAAATGGAAAAATGGTTTTGATATATATTAAAAATATATCAGAATGGAGTTGAATTTATTATAAATAAAGTTAAAACGTTTATATTTATAAATATAATTAAAACGAGCTCGCCGTAGCGCGGTAGTTCGTAATTTGGCGATTCGAACTTCAATTTAGTATACAGAACTCAATTGAAGTCGGAATTCTTTGAAACAAGAATCGTCGGGACCGGCTGAACAATAATTTTCTAATGAAAGAGAAAAATCTGGATTTCGCCGTATAGATTTTGAGTTATGTCAAAATCAAATTTTTAGAAAAGCAGCGCCAGAACCATTATAAAACCATAACGGTTTAATTAAATAAATAAAAGGATTTTTAGGAAATAAAATCCGAATTGGCATTAGAAAAATCCAGACTGGAGATATAAAATAAATATGAACTCTAGTGAAGTAAGTGAAATGATTTTTAAGACAAAAATCGTATTTTAAATAGTTAAATAGAATTAACTAAATTGGAAACTAATTAGTTAAAGGAAATTTAATTCGAAATTGGGTTTTTGGATAAGTGAAAGAGATTGAGAATTTATATTCGAAATCGAATATATAACTCGAGTTGAAAATATAATTAGATTAGTTTATAATTAAGTTGACATATATTTGAACAAGTTATATTCAAATAAAAAGGGTGAAATAGGCAAAACGGTTAATTAGCAACTAGTTAATGGGAATTTGAAGGATTGAAAATTAAATTTAACTTAAGTATGTTAAATGGATCGAATAAATAAATTGAGTAAAATCAATGTGAATGAAATATGAATTGGATGTGAATAAAGGAAAAACCAAAAGAGTTAAAAAGAAAATATATTTGTAAAACAAATACAAAGGAAGTTATGTGCAAACAAATAAAAGGAGGAATATTTGTAAAAACATTTATAAATAGAATTTAAAAAGGGAATATTTGTAAAACATTTACAAATAGATTAAATGGAAATATTTATTTATAGAAAATAAATAGAATGTTATAAATGAGATATTTATTTGTTAAATAAATAGAATTTAATCAAAGGAATATTTAGAAGATGAATAGAAAATGGAAACCTGTTTTAACGGATAAATAGAAAGGATTAATTTATAAATAACAGTTTATAAATTAAATTAAATATTTATCATTCGATAAATGGAATATATAAGTCTGAACTTATATAGAGAGGAGATATTGGTTTTTAGCACCGATAGTTTTAAATAGAAGGGGTACACAACACTTGTATAAGTGAAGTAAAGTTATTAAAGAGAACCTTTATAAAGTGAAGAACCGTTACTAAAAGTAAATCTTTATAAATGAATAAACGTTATCCAATAGGTGTTATTAGAATAGGAGAAGTCGATTAGAGTTAGAATAAATCGATTAGAGTAAGAATTAACCAGTTAGAGTTAATCAGTTAAGGTTAATCCGTAGATTTAATTGAATATTAGTTATTCAATTAGAATTTATCGAATATTTGTTATTCAATTTAAGAGTTAACCAGATAGAGTAAATTGAACATAGCTAATCGAATTAGGATTTAATTGAATGTTAGTTATTCAATAAAAATTGATCGAATATAGTTATTGAGATAGAGTTAGTCAAACGTAGTTACTCAGGATAAGTTGCCATTTCGTATGACTGCTAGCGAAATTCACAGGGCTGCAGATAGCCTAGGGTGGTCGGATGTTTCCTGGGGGAATCAGGCATAACCATTGTGATCGCTGCGATCTAGAGTCCAGCGAATGGAGTTATATCGAATATAGTTTATTCGAATAGAGTTAAAGGAGTTATCTAATATAGTTTATTCGAATAGAGTTAAAGGAGTTATCGAATATAGCTTATTCGGAAGGAGTTAAGTGAAAAGAGCTAATCAAATAGAGTTAATTGATAAGAGTAAATTGAATAGAGTAAATCGAATATAGTTTATTCGAAGAAAGGTTTTCGAATCTAGTTATTCCAAAGAGAGATTATCGAATATAGTTATTCGAAGGGAGGAGTTATCGAATAGGGATTTATTCGAAAGAGAGTTACGTAAGGAAGTTTGAAATGTTGAGTATCAACATAAAAGGAGTTTTGAAAAGAAAATGGGTTTGTAGCACTTTTTCTACCTTAGCAATTTCGAGGACGAAATTATTTTAAGTGGGGAAGATTGTAATGACCCGGACTCTTAGGGGTTAATTTTAAAATATTTAATCTGGATTTAAATATTGAGTTAAGTAAATAAATCAATTTTTATAGGGAGTTATCGATTTAAAAATCAATTTCAATTTAATATTGAAAATATTAAATTATCAGAATAAGAAAATGGATTTAGTTGAATTCAAATTTTAATTTGAATTGAAAACAGTTCAAATAATTAATATGAAATTTTAACGGTAATAATATTTGAATATTATCGAGGAGAATAAATAGTTTGAAATTTAATTTATTGTTTTAAAATTTAATTTATATTAATTTATATTAATATCTTCCACAGACGATCGAATTGGACTTCGTGACCTATCCCAGTGTGTCCGAAACAGGGGTATTACCCTAGGATTGACAATTGTTGGGTTAAGAAAGGAGTTCGGCATCATGGGTATTTTAAATTAAAGGATATCGGTTTAAGTTAAATTTAAATTAAAATAAAATATGGTGTTGGGTGGACCAAAACCAAACGATGGTGGCTCCTCCGTCTCCAAAAAACAAAACAACGGTGGGTTCTTTATCTCCACGAACCAAAGCAGAACGATGGCTTCTCTCCTCCTCATTTCATTCGGCCTTGCTGTTCAATTTTAAACCACTCCCTTCTTTATAAAAGGCCCGCACCCCTTAAGCTTTTCACAGTCGTTTCCTAATAGAGAGAGAGCATGGAAATCAGAAATCAAATTGGATTATTACTTTCAAACTCCAAAGCCACTGTCGTTCGTTTCTTGTGTTCAAATCACGTCTGATACTGGCAACTGGGATTGTTCGAGTTCAACATCTCGTGGAGCTCGTGATTCAAGGAAGAGAGAGCTCGATTCAGATCTGGTTTCGCAACCTATAGGTTCGATTAGAATGGTGAAGTCGCGATGGGTATATGGACTTGAAATTGCGATATTTCCTGGAGCATGAAATCGCTCGCGAGTTAGAAGAAAACGAGAGAGTGGCTCACGATTTTTGGTGTAGAAGTCAGAGGCTGTTTTGCGTTCGTGATGAAGAGGATCAATGGAGGTGAAGGTGGAACTCTGTTCGGTGGCATTGTCTGGAGGTGGAGAAGTTCCAGTACACAAGTAAAGTTGAAGGGTCGAAGTGGAATGGTGTTGTTTTTGGAGTTGTTCGGGAAATTGTTTCAGAGATTTGATCGAGTAATTCTCAAGGAAGCAAGGTATACATTTATTGAAAAATACACATAGGATAATTTATTTATTTAAGTTAATTTAAATAAATAATCGTTTAATCGTCAAATTAAATTAAATAATCGTAGGATCAAGATAAATGATTTGATTGGATTCGAGGCGAGACGCTAATGATTTTTAAAGGGGTATTCGCCAAAGAAAGATCACGGTGAGTAAATATCACTTTGTTTTATTTAGAATTATTTTTATCAGTTAAAAATAATTGTTTTGTTGATTGTTGGATGCTTTAAATATTTATTTGTTGCTGTTAAAAATATATTAGTTATCTATGATTGGTTGACTATTATATATATATATATTGGGTTGATGATTGGTTGGATTCCCGCAGTCTCATTAGCGGATGCCCGCAGTTTCATAGCGGATGATTACCCTATACGCCCCACGCTATGATAGTGGATGACCTTCTATACTGCGATATCCTGCCTCGAAGCAGGATGGGTATATTACTATGTTGACTAACGTCTGTGGATGCAGGAAAACAGGTTGGAGGAATCCAACTGGATTCCTCAAAAATATATTATCTGTTGTTGTTTGTTTGATTTCATATATATTCATATATGATGTGTTAAAAATCAAATGATTGAAAATTGGTTGATTTGATTATTTAAATATCACTGGGGCTTGAATATTGATTTATAAAAATATCGAGAAAGGGTATTTAAGATTTTTAAAGGGAATTCTATTTTTATAAATAGAATTTAAATTTTAAATGAACTATAGGAAATATTAACTTGTATTGAATTTATAAACTTTGTTTATAAATGAAAAGGTGGGTTTTGAATCGAATTTATAAACTCTGTTTATAAAGGAAAATATGGGATTTGAATTGAATTTATAAACTTTGTTTATAAATGAAAAGGTGGGTTTTGAATCGAATTTATAAACTCTGTTTATAAAGGAAAATATGGGATTTGAATTGAATTTATAAACTTTGTTTATAAATAAATAATGGGGGATTTTAAGTAAAGTTATAAACGTTGTTTATAAATAATGCATAGATATTCAAATAGATTTGAATATAGAATTTGAAAAGAGAATTCAAATAGACTTTGAATGTAGAATTTGAAAAGAGAATTCAAATAGATTTGAATATAGAATTTGAATAATAGAATTCAAATGGAGTTTAACTATAGAATTTGAATATAGAATTCAAATGGAGTTTAACTATAGAATTTGAATTTAGAATTCAAATGGGGTTTATAGAATTTGAATATAGAATTCAAATGGGGTTTATAATATAGAATTTGAATATAGAAATTCAAATGGGATTTTTATTATAGGATTTGAATAATAGAAGATAATAGATTTGGATAAATAGAAGTGGAATAGACTAAGAAGTTAATTAAATTTAATTAAGAAATTGGGGTAAAACGATAAGTATAGTTAAAATAGATTGGGCAGGTATAGATATACAGGAGACGGGTTTGGAATAAAGTATAGAAGTGAAATAAATAGAATGCCCGACAAAAAGGTATGTATTTAATTCACATATGAGATTTTATGCGCCGTATCGGCTAGCCGCTTGGCTTTTCTTTTTCTTTTTGATTGGAAAAGGCCTGTGTGGCAGTTTGGTTATTTTCCCGAGGCTCCCGGTACAAAGGAAGTTATGGCGAATTTTTCCGGGAATTTAAGGAGTTAGAATATTTTTAAGATAATTTGATAGTTGGAAATCAATATATCAATATATATAGAAGTCGATAAGGAAGCGAACTTTAAAGTAGAATAGTATAATAAAAAAGGAAGTCTAGGAATAAAATCTCGTAGGAATAGAAAGAGAAAGTGTATATGTGTTTAAAGGTGAATAATCAGTTGTATGGTATTGATTATTCGAGTAAGTAGTCTTATCTGTTTTGACGTTATAAATGTTATTCAGTCAAGGTCTGAGAGGTAGTTATACCCCAACTTGATTGATTTCATTATTCACAAATAAATAGTAAGATTTCAGGCTCGAAGGTCAATGTTAGATAAGAGTTAGTTGAATATAGTATTTGGGTTGTCTCAACGATGTTTTACACAACATCCGTTTTAACCCAAATAAATGTAAGCTGGGAAATAGATGTTAAATATTTCCTAAGTATAGGAATAAACGAGATTGGGATAGAGATAAGTAATTGGAATATTTTCCAATTATAAATAGCATATATTTTCTAAAGTTTAGAAAATAAAGGAAGGCGATATTCGGAATTTTTTTCCAAATAACGTAAAAGGCCAATATGGTTATTGAAAATATTTGGTTAACAAATATTGATAAAGAAATAGAGAAGAGATTTAATTTATGGAATATTAATTAAGGGCTTAGTGATTGTTTGATAATTGGATGAACACTTGTTTTCTTCGATAGTTAAATCATCGACTATCGAAACACTTGTTTTTATTCGATAGTTAAATCAAAGACTATCGGAGTTTTGACCATCGTTGTCAATATGGAGAGACCGGTTGGATTATTATCCGAAGAACCACTCCGTATTGGCAGTAGCGTGCGAATCAGATTATGTAAAGATAATCGAAGACGGAGTAGAGTGCAAGGACTTTTTCTATTAATAGAAATTGTGCCTTCGGTTCATCCTATTCCTGGGTGACTTGTATGGATGAATGTCTGACAGAGTATTTCCAGAAAGGTCACGTACATTGATTTCTTCAACCGTACCAAGAGTGGAAGCGGAGAAGGAAACTTCTTTTAGCTAACACGTAATGTACTGTTGAGGACGTCAATCGGTGATTTGATGGATTTGACGATGTGGCATTCGAAGTGAATCTGGTGTGATGATAAAGCGTAGCTTCTAGCCTCACATCCGGTAAATGACAGAAATCGGGCAAGCAGCATGGCTATGTAGGTCGCACCTATTAGGGTGTATAATCGCCTGATCTAGAGTTTCATTTACTTCTAAAAATCTATTGTCGATGCTGTCCCATTCGGGAAACGGTTGCTGATCCCAACCGTTGGTGATATACATTCGATACACTCAAGCCAAATGAGTGGTCGGTCATGTGTGGCTGAGTTGCAAGATGTTCTTGTTGAACTCGGTGTATTCTCTTCTAGAGATATACCAGCGGAAGGTGGTTCCATACCTTGTCATAGTTGGAAATCCATTTACTAATACATGCTTGCGGTTTATGATTTGTATATATATGTGGAACGTGAGATGCGAACGTTCCACTAGATTGTTATCTACTTGATTTAGACATTATTATAATATCAAAGGAGTTTTGATATAAAGATTATAGTTCCTTTGAAAAGGGATTTTGAAAGTTAAATAAAGTGTTTGGATTCTCATAAGGGAAAAACCCGTTCCGTGTTATACGGCGTGGTCTTATGAGATATCATTTAGTTTCTGAAACTGTTTTAAACTGTTTACACATGCCAGTCCCATGACTGACCCGGAGTTTATTTGTTTTGTTCTACCTAAACTCTTGGGTGCCTAAATTTGTACGGACAGTCAAGTAGTTCAGGATTTTTCAGATCTATCTAAAGGAGCTTGGAGCAGGAGGCTTCAGCGTTAGTTATATAGAGTTTTGTTCCGCTGTGTTGTAAGTGTTGTACTCTGATAAGTATATGTTATACAGTTGAGATTTTGTATTTCAAAGATATGATATATTATATTTTGTTCCGCTGCGATGTGAGATTCTGTGTTGTTATTTTTGTTCTTCTTCTATCTCTTTCTTCTAAAAAAAATGTTCCGTATTTTCGTGATATTTGGGTTGGACGTATGATGTATATAGTCAACTCTGATGTTACGGATTTGCGGGTCATTACACAACTAGTATAGGTTCATGAATTAACAACTTATCAACTTGCATAGGTTCATGGTTCATAACATAACAACTAGCATAGATTCATGAATTCATCACACAATAACTTGCATAGGTAACTTGCATGATCTCATAACAATTTGCATAGATTCATGATAACAACTTGCATAATAACGACTTGCACAGATTCATGATAACAACTTGCATAGATTCATAATAACCACTTGCATAGGTTCATGATAACGACTTGCATAGATTCATGATAACCACTTGCATAGATTCATGATAACAACTTGCATAGATTCATAGTTTCTTAACATAATAACTTGCATAACTTCATGATTCACAACGATAATGAACTTGCATCATTTCATGATTCACAACAATAATGAACTTGCATCATTTCATGATTCACAACAATTAACTTGCATAACTACAAACAACATATACCCAAATCATAATCTACCACGATTCACTTTTATTTATTTAAACCTAAAAGTGACTAGAACTCACCGAATAAGGGGTCTTGAGTTCTGGGTTCTGAATTCTGTAATTGATTAGCGTTCCCTTGTTGTAGACAATTTCGTTGTTGTAGTTTTAGGCTTGATTTGAATTGAATTGTTATCTTTAATTTGCTTCCAGTTGGTGGCGGCTACCCTAGGGTTTGGAGTGACAACATGACAGCTACTGATCTAATTTTTGATTTGATTCTAGGGTTTGGGTCTACACAGGTTTATATAGAATTTCAATTTAATTATAGCCGTCGGATGATCTTAGGGTTAATCAAAACCACTCAGTTGGGATAGGGTGACACCTCAGCCCTAATGACTCAGCAAGGAGTCAGAAAGGACTCAGCAATGGGTCAGAACATGGGTCAGACTGAACCAGAAGGCTGTGCAGGTTTTCTCTCGGCCTGGGCACACTTGGGAAGTGCACCAATGTAAATTTGTACTGGCGCACTTCTCAAGTGCGCCATTGCAATCTCTTTTTTTTTTATTTTTGCCACCAAACTTCATTCGTCCATAACTCCTTCATCCGGTACCCGTTTTACGCAAACTCAGACTCTATCTCAAGCAGAATTCCGAGACGAATGCAATGGAATGACCCGTTTCCCTTAATTCCCACATTTGAAATTAAGTATTCTGAAATTTAGTTAATCTGATTATTCGAAAATTCGGGGTGTTACATTCTCCCCTACTTAAAGGATTTCGTCCCCGAAATCTTCAAGTTAAGAAGAATGTGTCCTACCATCCAATCACCCATCAACTCAACCATCATCCACAAGCATCCATTGTCCTTAGAAAACTCCTAATGTTGTATAAACATATGCAAAAAGTGTGTGTATATGTTCCTTATCTAATGCAAAATCAGGTGGTCTACTGATTCAGTTGGCCTCCTTAATGCAAACCGTGATAGTGCCATGCGTCCATTATGTATGCAAAAGAATACTATCGATACATATTATTTCTACATGTGTGCTCAATTGTTCATCAAAATGCATCATCCATATGATAACAAAACCACTGTTCATCCATTAACCTAAATATGCACACACATTTATATGCAATATGAAAGTGATTTGAGCCGATCTAGTGCCTAATGTGTGTGTAAATGCATCCACGAGCAACCACTAACAAACACTTGCAACCACCAAACATAACATGTCCCAAGCACATGTTTACATCCATGGATTTCCTATCTAAAGGTCGAAGATTCGGTTGATGGAATACAAACAAATGATATAACTAAAACAAAATCTCTGTTCCTATTTGACATCGATTAAGAGAATAATTCCCTAAGTCTCAGCCCCGAAGACCGAAATCAACATCAGACTGACACCCAAAGAATTACCCCCATTAAACAATGTCAAAACTGGAGATCTACTTCATGCTTTGAGTAGAAACCCTTCGCCTTTAGAAATATCCAGATACTTACAGACCACTGGTACAGATCAGATTACAGAATGGTTCTCAGAAAGCTAAGCATAACAGACCCTTGCGGGTCACAAGAAACTTTGGGGGTCTTCTCATGACAAGTTAGAAACTCAACGACCCTCCTCTCAAAATCTAGAATGACCCTTTACATAGAAAGCTGGTCCATTTAGACCCAACCCATAGCCCATAAAGTTGAGCACACAAATGTCACATTAAAATTTTTGACGCCTAACACAGATAATTTCAAACCCCTACAAACCACTAACAATTGAGCCGAACCACAAATGGGGTTTGAAACAACTACGGGATCAGAAACAAGACTAGTACTAAAGTGCAGAGTCTCAATGCCAGAATCCAAAAGAGTCTTAACTTCATAACTAGATAAGGAAATTAAACCTTTTATATAAATTTTCCTATCCCTATCCTATCCATCAGCCGTGAGAGCATTTGCCTATCCTATCAAGGAAGAGATTCTAGACAAAGGACCGAAGGATACTACATATGGCTTTTCGGGGAATGTTTTTCAAAACAAGCTTTCCTTTTTGAAAATACTTTCTTTTAAAACCCTTTTTGAAAAATATTTTCAAAACTTTTATCCAATCTGGTAACCTTCAGCTCTGATACCAAGTGTAACACCCCACCTCCATTAAGGTCACTCACAAAGGGAATGCCTTAACTTCAGTGGAGCGTTTTTGGTAAACAGACACAGAATATCACAAGACAGATATAAAAAAAATTATAGCGGAAACAAATAACTTTATTAAATCTCCAAAATACTTTGTTACATAATACCATGAGTCATAAAACCCTTACAACAAAACACTTTTGTCTTATATTATCATCGTACATAGGTATTTAAAAGAAAACATCATTCCCTATATTAAAGAGCTAGCCATATAGGAGACCGAGACTCGAGCCATACTTCAGAAATAGCTCCTAGAAGATGATATCCAATTCCTGACTAAACCTGGGTGTTTCCTCCCTAAGAACCTGGGGGGTGGGGGGAAAACGGAAGAAAAGAGGCGAAACAAACTAGGTCTGACATACGTCTGGTGAGTCCAGTAACTTTTAGCCAATAAATAAATAAAGGTAAACATGACAGGCATACAAAGTGGATAAGAGGACCACGGTACAGATGACAGGTATGACAGGACAAATGAGGTAAGGTGTACGCATGATTCACTACTAGCTACTCTTCAAAATTACTAGTCAAATCAAGATGGGATGATCCCTTCCGCTAATGATAACGATGGTGGTAGTTTCGTGTATTCCTAGCTGCTGCCATAGGTGCCACCTGCTCCTATCTCAACTAGTCGTACCCACTACCCTCCTACTATAAATTGGTAGACTTAGGGCATATGTTCGGATATACCCTAACCACTACCCTAATCGATCGGCTCCCTACTCTGTAGATACCCTGTGCTGGTCCCACAACTAGGAGGTATCACTTCCCTAAAGTGGCAACCTAAGGTGTGCACAGTTATACCTACTGGTGTCACGGTCGTCTTGTCCCCCTCTGCCCGGCCCATGCACGCACATGTCCCCGGTCGATTTGCGCCGCCCACACCATCCGTCTTGTTTTGGATCTCTTACAATCAATCAGTAAGCGTGCCCCTTCCCCGCCTAGTACAGAGATTTTTACTTTGATACCCCTCCGGGTTACTGACTGAAATGGGTCCCACACAACGTGATACAAGCTCTCCCCTATGTCTTGTATCCCCACTAGGTTTTCTACTGACTATGTATACCCTGAGGTATCTTTAATTACATAGCCCTCAATCAGTTATGCATACCTATAGGTGTCTTTAATACATAACCCTTATTCTACCTATCGGTTATGCGTACCTATAGGTGTCTTTAATACATAACTTTATCTACTCCCATTAGTTATGCGTACCCCTGAGGGTGTCTTTAATACATAACTTTACCTATTCCCATTATTTATGCGTACCCCTAAGGGTGTGTTTAATACATAACTTTACCTACTCCCATTAGTTATGCGTACCCCTAAGAGTGTCTTTAATACATAATTTTACCCACTCCCATTAGTTATGCGTACCCCTAAGGGTGTCTTTAATACATAACTTTACCCACTCCCATTAGTTAGGCATACCCCTGAGGGTGTCTTTAATACATAACTTTACTATTCTGGCCCGGTTATGTATACCATTAGGTGTCTTTAATTACATAACCCTTTTTTATTCGGTTAAGTTTGTGGGCCTATATGTATTGATATTACCCACCTACCCTTCAGTTGTACTTAACCCTCCCACTGATTTAATCTTACTTATTTAATGGTTAAGTTTGTGGGCCTATATATATTAATATTACCCACCTACTCATCAGTTGTACTTAACCCACCCACAATGCAATTCGTTTTACTTAACCCTAACTTATGTCTATCATCATACAGTCCATATGTATTAAGTTAGGTTAAGTAGTCTTTAATCAGCATTAATTAATTATTGAAATATCTAATCGTATTTCACATGCCACCCCAGGCACCCACTTAATTCCACATGCCACCCAAGGCACCCACTTAATTCCACATGCCACCCAAGGCACCCACTTAACCCCCTTATGTCCCACTACATGCTTATCTGGTTAAGTGTTTCTTAATTCATTAAGGTCGTAACCTTATAAAGACCTCTCACATTAGACTGGCATTTGTGGCAGCTGGATTTGCCGGGCGGGTCCGGGCAGTCTTACACCACAAAAGAGCCTAACCTTGTGTTTTTACAACTGTTACGTATTTAATTTATGTCTAAGACCTCCGACAATAGACTGGCTTTTGTGGCAGCTGGATTTGCCGGGCGGGTCCGGGCAGTGTTACACTACAAAAGAGCACAACCTCGTGTCTTAGACGATTAATTACTCCTAATTAATCATCCCCCAATTTGAATTACTTTCCCTATTCAAATTATCAATTAATTCCAAATTTCACTATGGCCATAATTGACTCAATTATGTCCATCTATTTATGGTTTGAAAAATCTTACCAGTTTCATCATAAATTTATTTTATGCTAATTCTCAATATTAAATCTTCAGGCTTAAACATTCCCCTTTTGATTAATTAAGTTAATTAATTAATCCTTTCCTTTTCATAGGTGTCAATACCTATCTTATTAACAATTTGGATTTCTTATCCATAAATGGTTATAGTCAAATTATACCATTTTTACCCACTTTTACCCATGTCATAATAGGTAATTATTTATGTGTTTCCCTACTAGAATCATGTGTCCAATTTACATAATCACTATGTAAATTATGCCTATTACAAATTCCCCTTTTCCCCGTTTCTTAACTAGCGTAACCGTTTGTGTTTTGGCGTCATTGAGGCTACAAAATAGCCTCGCCACAACAATAAAATAAAGGGAATGACAAGGTGATTGTTTCAATACAATTTTTGGCCTAAGCATGACAACTAGGGAAAATGACATGATAACTTCTCATATAATTATGATTCACCACATAATTAACAATTTGCACAGATTCAGAACAACTTGCATAGGTTTATGAATTAACAACATAATTAACAACCAACATAGGTTCATGATTCTCAACATAGTCAACAACTTATATGGGTTCATGATTCACAATATAACAACTTGCATAATTCATAATATAACTTCTTGCACAGGTGACTTACATAGATTCATGATCCACAACATAACAACTAGCATAGGTTCATGAATTAACAACTTATCAACTTGCATAGGTTCATGGTTCATAACTTAACAACTAGCATAGATTCATGAATTCATCACACAATAACTTACATAGGTAACTTGCATGATCTCATAACAATTTGCATAGATTCATGATAACAACTTGCATAATAACGACTTGCATAAATTCATGATAACAATTTGCATAGATTCATAATAACCACTTGCATAGGTTCATGATAACGACTTGCATAGATTCGTGATAACCACTTGCATAGATTCATGATAACGACTTGCATAGATTCATAGTTTCTCAACATAATAACTTGCATAACTTCATGATTCGCAATGATAATGAACTTACATCATTTCATGATTCACAACAATAATGAACTTGCATCATTTCATGATTCATAGCAGCTTTAAAGATGTTTTGATAAAAGATATCTATAGTGGGAATTCAGATCGCCTATGGATGTTTTCATTTGAAAATATTTTGGAAGGAGAAATGTTAAGACAATTAGCTTTACTTAAAGCTAAGCTGGCCTTATATCATATAGATGAGAATAGTGATTTAATTTGTTGGTGTTGGGATAAAAGTTCAGTCTACTCCACTAATTCTATGTATAATTTCATTAATTTTTCGGGGGTCTCTCTTCATCATTTCGAGTTTATATGGAAATCTAATTCCCCTCCTAAAGCAAAGTTTCTTATGTGGTTGATTACTCATAAGAAATTAAATACGGTAGAACTTTTAAAAAGAAAGAATATTATTTTTGATGTTAAGTGTTGCTTTTGTAATCTTTTTAACGAGGATGTAGACCATCTATTTTTCAATTGCAAAATTACAAATTTTGTTTTTAATACGATTTTAAGAATTTTTGTGTTTGATAGTTATAATTCTCATAGTAGTTGTGTAGACTATTGGGTCTTTTATAGATTTAATTATAAGCCTAAACAAAGATATGTGCTTGACTCTTTAATCATCATTATAAGCTGGTTTATTTGGTTGAAGAGAAATTATAAGTTTTTTCATTCTACCATAGATAACCCGGATAATTTAATTATTAGAATAGTTCATTACTGCCTGGATTGGATGTCAAATTCACAATACAAGTTGTTTAGAGAATTGTGCTTTGTCAGTTTTTTGGTTAAGGTTAGATCCAAATTGAAATTGTTTATTAGAATTAACAGATATTTTAACAATAGAGCTCGGCTTTGTTACTAATCTCATTTAGTCGATTACGTATGTTATCCTTTTTCCTTTATTTTATTTCTCTGTTACACATACATGTATGGTTAAGAGTATGTATATTCATATATATATATATATATATTATTTGATATATATATACACATATACACATACAAATAATCATATATATGTTGTCAAACTAATTGATTGTCTAGTACTGTGCAGATTCCAGGTTGCGGATATAGTAGAAGAGTTTAGTAGATAGAAGGAGATTTGGACGCAGTTTCATTATTTGATATTTTTTAGCGGATGATGTAGTGATTATTGGGTGTTCGTTCTATTTTAGCTACATTTTGATTGTAACGGCTATTATTTGTATTGGAGTAGATATACTCAATATCGGGTGGTGGCTCTGCCAGAATTCGATATTAGAGTATGATGGGCAGTGGTTTATCCGGAGCTCATCCATCTACTTTTCTGTACACTTATACATAGCCGTGTGTCATTGTATTGTTTTCCTTCTGGGTTTATAATTGGACTTTATAGCATTTTAGATATATATTATATATGTGTGCTCTCTTCCTTACAGAAGATCACACATTTTTTGTTTCAAAAAAATAATAAGGGACTTGCATCATTTCATGATTCACAACAATAAACTTGCATAACTACAAACAACATATACCCAAATCATAGTCTACCACGATTCACTTTTATTTATTTAAACCTAAAAGTGACTAGAACTCACCGAATAAGGGGTCTTGAGTTCTGGGTTCTGAATTCTTTAATTGATTAGCGTTCCCTTGTTGTAGACAATTTCGTTGTTGTAGTTTTAGGCTTGATTTGAATTGAATTGTTATCTTTAATTTGCGTCCAATTAGTGGCGGCTACCCTAGGGTTCGGGGTGACAACATGACGGCTACTGATCTAATTTTTGATTTGATTCTAGGGTTTGGGTCTACATAGATTTATGTAGAATTTCAATTTAATTATAGCCATCGGATGATCTAAGGGTTAATCAAAACCACTCAGTCGGGATACAGTGACACCTCAGCCCTAATGACTCAGCAAGGAGTCAGAAAGGACTCAGCAATGGGTCAGAACATGAGTCCGACTGAACCAGGAGGCTGTGCAGGTTTTCTGTCGGCGTGGGCGCACTTGGGAAGTGCGCCAATGTAAAATTGCACTGGCGCTTTTCCCAAGTGTGCCAGTGCAATCTCTTTTTTTCTATTTTTGCCACCAAACTTCGTTCGTCCATAACTCCTTCATACGGTACCCGTTTTACGCAAACTCGGACTCTATCTCAAGCAGAATTCCGAGACGAACGCAATGGAATGACCTGTTTCCTTTAATTCCCACATTTCAAATTAAGTATTCTGAAATTTGGTTAATCTAATTATTCGAAAATTCGGGGTGTTACACCAAGTGAAACACCCCACCTCCGTTAAGGTCACTCACAAAGGGATCGCCTTAACTTCGGTGGAGCATTTTTAGTACAAGATGCAGAAAAATTACAAGATAGACAAATAAAGCAGCGGCAAATAAATAAAACTTTATTTCATTGATAAATAACTTGTACAAAGATTGTTTTACAATACCAAAGTATCCAGTCTCGTTTAACAAATATAAACAAGCATAAAATGATTTCCCCAAATAAAGCATGAGCCAGCCATAGCAGTAGAAGAGAGAGTCCAAGGCAACACGTCAAAGAGTCTTCAAGCTTGGAAAGAGTAACGGTCCAAACAAACCTGAGCTATTCCCTCCCTGACTACCTGGGGGGAACGGAAGAAAAGAAGATGAGAGAAAACGGGTCAGACAATAAGTCTGGTAAGTTCAATGATTACTAGCATTTAAACAAGGAAAAGGGATCATGACAGGAGTAACAAACATAGGACAATACCCTAACATAAGATAAGATAGGTTGAACATGTGATCGCACCCATTACTATAATCTCTGCACCACCTAACTCGTGTCTCAACTAGTAATCTGTATAATACGATCCCAATCCCCGCAGTGGTGGTAGCCTTCAGGTGTACATCTATATTTGAGGATTCCACCTCAATCAGCCCAATTGCCATGAATATGTTAGATGTACCCTTACTACCCTATCGATCGACTCCCTACCTGTGTTAACTTGCCATGTGTTTGTGTCAATCGGCCCTCTTTTGCGTGTAGCTACCCTTTTCTAGTCCCACCATAAGGTGTATCAATCCTTGTGATAGCGATCCCAACACGATTCAACAATGCACAATGTAAAACTACTGGTACCCAGTGCCTGCTTTTTCCACTCCGGAGTACGGGCACGCCCGTAATCCGCCGGAACCTACACTGACGTACCCCCAGCCGCTATATCGACCGCTTATAATCAGCCCAGTAATCGTGCCCCACCCTGCCTAGCTCAGGGTATCGTGATACATCTATGTGGGTTACTGCTGAAATGGGTCCCCATTGCTAGAGTTTCCTACTGGTTAAGTTTATGGGCCTATATTTACTAATATTACCCACCACCCCGATATGTACTTAACCTTCCTACCGATTCAAGCATGTTTATATAACGGTTAAGTTTTGTGGGTCTATATTTACTAATATTACCCACCAACCCGACATGTACTTAACCTTCCCATGGATTTAAGCATGTTTATATAACGGTTAAGTTTTTGTGGGCCTGTATTTACTAATATTACCCACCAACCCGACATGTACTTAACCTTCCCACGGATTCAAGCGTGTTTATATAATGGTTAAGTTTTTGTAGGCCTATATTTACTAATATTGCCCACCAACCCGACATGTACTTAACCTTCCTACTCGTCATGTCAAGTTGGTTAAGTGGTTCTTATTAACTTAACCTTGCTCACTGATCATGTTGGATTGGTTAAGTGTGACTTATTAACTTAACCCTGTTCATTCATTAGGTTATATTGGTTAAGTATTTCCCATTTAACTTAACCTCATTCGCTCATCAAGTTATATTGGTCAAGTGTCATTAATCAATTCAAGTTAACTTAACCCATCCACCCGTCACGTCATGTTGGTTAAGTGTTTCCTTCTGGTGTTGACTTGACCCTACCTCAAATCATGTTATATTGGTTAAATGTTGCCCTCTCGTGTTAACTTAACCCTTCCCATACATCATGTTATATAATTGGTTAAGTATTTTCTTCTTGTATTACTTAACCCCATTAGATGTCATTATATATTTTGGTTAAGTGTTACCTTAGTTAACTTAACTCTATCATCTGCTTAATTAACATGTTACAACGGTTAAGTGTTCTAAATTTACTTAACCTCACCCACTTGTCTAATTAACATGTTGTAACGGTTAAGTGTTCTAACTTTACTTAACCTCACCCACTTTCCTAGTTAACATATTATTACGGTTAAGTGTTCTAAATTTACTTAACCTCACCTACTTGCCTATTTAACATGTTATTACGGTTAAGTGTTCTAAATTTACTTAACCTCACCCACTTGTCTAATTAACATGTTATTACGGTTAAGTGTTCTAAATTTACTTAACCTCACCCACTTGTCTAATTAACATGTTATTACGGTTAAGCGTTCTAAATTTACTTAACCCTACCACAACTCTTGTCTTAGCATTAATTTATTCATTAAAGCACCAACCACTCACATTAGACAAGTATTGTTGTGGTCAATGGATATGCCGATCGGTTCCGGGCAGTTTTACACCGCAACTCAATCTAACCTCGGGTTTTTATTGGGCTCAATGACCTAATCTCTCACATTAGATAGGTATTGTTGTGGTCACTGGACAGTCGGGCGGTTCCGGGCAGTTTTACACCACAACGCAATCTAACCTCGGGTTAGGCATAATCATCTTTTCTACAATTTACATATTTCTTATTTATAACAAATTCCATATGTAAATTATTCCCAATTTAATTATGCCATAATTATCCTTTTAATTAAGCTCACAATTAATCGTATACTAAATATACCATTTCATGAACCAATCTATACCATATAATTTTCATGTTTATGCTTCATATTTATTTTTAAATTATAAATCAATTATTGTCATGGCCCACTTTCCCCCTAAATCATGTTCATAATCTTAGGTACATAAAAATTATGCCATTTAATTTCCACTAATCATTGGCATGTGCCAAACATACCAATTACATATAATTTCATGTTTACCCCAACGATATCCCCCGTTTGTACGTTCGCAAAATTATAAGGAATGTTAGGCTCGATATTTTAGCCTAACTTATAACCACAAAAGCGAAAAGTGAAGAACATGAAATATTCTAACAGCATAAAAATATGTGACATATATATTTGGCATATGATAATGAACTTGCAAAATTTAGATCCGATTAACATGAATCATAGCATATGAATTTACATAGAACTTACACAAATTAAACTTGCCATATAAAGGGGAACTTGTGACTAAGTTGGATCTAATTATCATGTAATCATGGAGGTTTAACATATAAACACAATTTTAAACCACAACTTAGCATATTAACTTATGTATGTCAAAACATAAGAAAGCTACCATAAACATATTTAAATCACAACTTAGCATGATAACTTATGTGTGTTAAACATAAGAGAGCTATTATAAACATATTTAAATCACAATTTATGTAAGGACCCGTAACTTTCCCGGTACGGAAAAAGCGGATACATTGAGAACAACTCACAAAAGAATGCAGACAGAAGAACATTTCATTGTATATTACAACAATTCATCAGAATACAAGAATATACCGAGTATAAACAAATAATATACATCCGAAAAATATCAGAGATTACAATACATTACATAGCAGCGGAAAAATAATACAATACACAACTAGAAGAGATATACGGATACAGAGCTTTACGGATATCATTCCAGTTGTCAATCAGGATCCTGTGAATATAAATCTGCAAAACCAAAACTACTAGCTGCCCGTGTCAAAAATAAGGGCACCCAGAGTTTAGGTTAAAACAATAAACTCCAGGTCAGTCATGTGACTGGTGTGAGAACTAAACAGTTATTAATCTTTATTTTAAAGTTAGGTAAATCCAGGGACCACGCCGTATAACACGGAACGGGTTTCCTCCCAAGAATACCAGTGCATTAAAACAACAGCGCAATGCTAAATAAAGAACAATGATGCTATTATAAGACCCAGGTCCCATCACACAATGCAACGCAAGCCGGAGGATAGGCTTTTTACCTTATTAGCCAAGAATGCTTGATACGTTTAAAACAAATCATTTGATACTATTATAAGTGCATATTGTATAAAACAACTTCAAATCATAAGTATTAATCATAGACGGCATAAGCGCCCCATCCCACTATGTCGCCATACTAGGCTCTACAAATAAAACCGCAAAGTCACGTATTGGAAGTTGTATTTCCATCTGTGAACCATGGCAAAAGATAGTCCTTACCGATTCGAGACAATCTAGCCCACGTCTCAAGTCAGAGCTCGAGTGACCTTGGAGCGACAGGGCCGGTCCACCGATGTAGAATAAAATTCCTAAACACTGCGTTTCCCTGCCCTTTGGGGCATAAGTCTGGTCCGTCTGCCGACCATAATGCATCGGCCAAAACCGATATAACCGAGGCGCCTCGTAACAACAACAACCACATAAGTCAAACTCGTCAGGGCATGTAAAACCACTGACGCCACTTCTAGCTAGAAGAAAACGCATGCACTCCCTGATGTCCTCTCCCGTTTCTGGTACACAACCGAGGTGTGAGGCTCGCGAATTCACGTTACACAAAGCTATGCCACACAGGCGATGCTTTGATCATCAACCACAAGACTTTGCTTTTCAACAAAAGCCTCGATCAATTGCCACTTAGGCATGCCACACAGGCAATTCACTCCATGCGTTTGATATCCATCAATATATAACCTCTGAGCTCGTACGTCTCAGAGAAAGGCGTTAAGCAAGAGAATAAATTCTCCGCCGCCAAACAGATATATATTTAATAGAAATCAATCACACGGACTAAAATCCAATGTCAGACACACAGTCCATTTACAAGCTCGTTCTGGGTCTGAACGAAACCGGAGGCACCTAGTACCCCGCATATCCATCGATCTCCAAGTAGGCTGGACGACCACTAATTGATTCCCTCCTCTTGGGTGTACGGCCCAATCAAGATCATCAGTAATCACCCAAACGACTTGAAGACTTCCGGTCTTCGACCACCGTCTTCATCCTCGACACCACGTCGAATTAGTTATTCAAAATGGGATAAACCCGGTCTTTCTGAATAACTCGCGTATATAATAAACATGTGTTACACAAACACAACATACGCCTCATTCCAATTCATCAGTCATTAACCGTAAATTAACAAGAGAATAATTCTCCAAATATTAACCCTAAAGGCCAAAACCAACATCAGATCAATACCCAGGAAACCGTTCTGCTTAGCTAACCTACAGTTAGTTTCTAAATTTCACATTCTTAGGGAAAGGTTCCCATTAATTTTATCAAAGATAAATTCCTTTAAATTTATTCTTTAATCATCCTTCGAAAATCAATTCAAACCAAATTTTGGTTTATCCAAACTAGTCGGGATTACTAAACCTTACCGAAGTAATCAGTTGTTAAATTTCCCAACCCCAACCTATTCATCCCATGAAGTAAAACTGGTAATACTTCATATCTAACACCACGGTGTTATCGGTAAATTCAATTACCATTTCACGTTCAAATATAATTAAAGATTTAACTATCACCTGGAGCAGAACTGGTTATACTCCATTCTCGGTCATTTCAATCTAATTAAAGATTCATTAAAACTCCACTTAGTTTTAATCTTTGACTGGGTTACAGAATCAGTGTCATTTAAAACACAGTTCACGATAAACCCCAAAATCACATCACATTTCAATCAGTCCATAACCGTAAATTAGCAAGTGAGCAATTCCCTAAGTATTAACCCCGAAGGTCGAAACCAACATCAGACCAATACCCTTGAAACCATTCAACTTAACTAATCTCTAGTTAGTTTCTGATTTTCTTAACTCCTTTGGGTATAAGAACAATATTATTGAAGATACCATTCACGACAACACAAAATCACATTCCATTAATTATCGGGTTAAAGAACAAGTGTTATTTAAAACACTCTTCACGATAAACCCAAAAATCAGTGCCAATTTGATTCCAATTAAATATTATTTAATTGGTACACTTCATTAAATCTAAATACAAAGATTTAATCTTTTTCTCAACTGGGCTTAAGAACAGTGTTAATAAAGACACCATTCACGACAAACCAAAAATCACATTTGATATTAAATACAAGGCTCTGAATAGAAAATATTTCGGCTTATATTCAATACCAAATTCTGAAATCAACAAATATCATATTGGAAATAATGATATAAATATATCTTTCAAATTCCCATAACAATATCTGTATCATCACGAAATCCAACATCGAAATATTCCAAAGACAATTTCGATTCAAATCCATTCCAATTCAATTATTGGAAATTCTGGTTATTTTCAAAACCATTTCAAATCCACTTTATTTATTTTAAAAATAAATAAATTATTATTCTAGTTCAAAACTAGTTCACTTCGATGTCCCGGTTGGGTGATTGACAAAATTGATACGATACGAAGGAATTTCTTCTGGACTGGAGGCAAAGAGACAAAGAAGTTGAGCTGCTTGATATCTTGGGAACATGTATGCAAGTCTACTGATCAAGGAGGACTTGGTGTGATCAACTTAAGACATATGAATTCCTCCCTCTTAAGCAAATGGCTCTGGGCGATGATGAGCGACAAACAGATATTTTGGAAAGAATGGATCATTAATACTTGTTACAATGGAAGATTTGATTGGAACACTGATTTTACGCACTGCTCTGCCTTCTGGAGAGGAGTCATGAGTAACTCCCAATGGATAAAGCTCGGTACCAAGATTGTAGTAAAAAACGGATATAATATCTCGTTTTGGCGGGACTGCTGGTTAACCCCAATTCCATTGTGCATAGAGTTTGCGGACCTTTATGGGATTGCTTATAACAAGCATCATACAGTTCTGGAGATGTATAATGAGAGTGCGGTGAACTTCAAATGGAAATTATCCTTCTGTAGAATTGTGGCTGACAACGCTTTTTTGCAATTACGTCGTCTGTTTTGTCTGCTTGAGCAAGTTACTCTAAACAATGGAAAGGATGAATTCATTTGGATGATGAATAGCGAGAAAAAGAGTTTCAGCGTAAAAAGTTTGTACAATTTACTGAATTTCTCCGGAAGAAGGTGGTTGGGATTCGAGTATATGTGGAAGTTTATGGTTCCTCCCAAGGTCAAGATGCATATGTGGTTAGTCATTCATGGTAGACTGAATACCACAAGTACACTTCGAAGCAAGGGGGTAAATGTAGAGGGAGGCTGCGCGTTTTGCGATGAAATAAATGAAGACTACCAGCACCTTTTCTGCAACTGTGACTATGCTTTCTATGTTTGGACTAAATGCATTATTTTTCTTGATATTGACTTAGAATGGTGTGAATATATCAGTGATCAATTCGATTTTTGGCATTACACACTCCCCATGTTAGAAGGCCATCCTAAACGTAATTTATTTGTGATACTCAACTTTGCTTATATGTGGATGATGTGGCAAGAAAGAAATTACAGAAAATTTAAGCTCAAGTCTAGAAGTCCTAACAAAGTTATTTACTCCATTCTTCGTTTTGTTTTCGACTGGACAGGAACTAGAACTAGCGGGAAGTTTGTTGACACAATAGCAGCAAGGGTTCACGACAGAGCTCGCGGTAGCAGAGTTCCACCTGCTTGATGCGTTGAAGCTTATGGTCACGGCTGTTCTATCATTTTGGGGGGGCTAACATGTATCAGTTGTTCCTATTACTATGTTATGTTTATTTTGGCAGGCTATGTATGTTATTTATTGCCTGTGGTGTATATATTTGCTGCTATGTTATGATATGTACTGATATGTATTATGTTTGGTTCCACGTTTGTGAATATATGAAGGCGTGAATCAACTTGATTCACCACCTTTAGCTTTTCAAAAAAAACTAGTTCATTTCGATAAAAATCTATTTTTATCTTTTCAAATATGGATTTTTTCATCTCAATTCTTCACAAACCATTTCTTATGATTTTACACCAATTATTACTATTTTTCATAATTTTATCAAGGCCCATAAAGTCGATTTCCTTCAATGGCCATCGAACTACACTTACAGCGACTTTTCCAAATTTGATTTGGACATAATTCCAAATCCAACCGTTAGATTTCTAATCTCTAATATTCGTTAGAAAGCTCTTTTTGATACGAACCCAACGTTTCCGGTTTTAGGAGAATCCGATTGTCGGATCTCCCGCAATGTCCATTCGAAGTCAATGGTCGAAATTTACGAACTGCCGCAGCGCGGCGCGTTCTATTCAGGCCATTATATATATAATATATATATTATATATATTTCGTCGATTTCCTTTCAAAACGTATTTTATAAATCGTTTTAAATTCATTTTCAAAACGATTTCAACTTTCTTTTCAAATTCAAATCAAAATTGAATTTTCCGTTACAAATTCATTTAAATTCATTTCAAATTGATTTCAATTCAAATCGATTTTTAATTCAATTTTAGTTCGTTTTCAATTCAATTTGAATTTCAAATTAATTCAATTTCAATTCGAATTCAATTCTATTCAATTTCATTTCGAATTCAATTCTATTCAATTTCAATTCGAATTCAATTCTATTCAATTTAATTCGAATTTCGAAATCACTTTCAATATTCATTGAAAAGTGAATAAAATCGATATAGATATCGTTCACGTCAAAATGACGACAATCTAATCAACACGGCTTCATATATTTCTATTTTCAAATATTCGATTTCAAATATTTCTTTTTCAAATATTTCTATTCAAATATTTCATTTTCAAAATTGGAATGAGGCCCAATCAATTACCATAGATTTTATTTCTATGAATTTCCATACAACCATGTATATATCAACAATGACAAATAATCAACCATCATCAAAAGTGCATTCTACACTGTATAAGCACCAAATATAAATATTCAACGCTTATAACAGTCTGTCAATCAATCGATCGACATACAACTAATTACTAGGATTAGTGTATGTCATATATCACCCCAATACCCGTGTGGGGTTTTTCAAACAATCAAACACAGATTTTATTTGTCCAGTCGGGCGATGTATAATATTTGTCGTCCCAATCAATATAAATCAAATCAGTGTATATAAACAAATCTCCGATTTGTTTATAAACACTTATTTCGTATACATGTTAAAAATCATATTTTTAACTATAAAATACTTTCCCACTATAAAATATTTTATTTCGTTTCACATCACATCACACAATCAACTACACATCAAAATCAAACAAACAAGCATACAAGCCGTCCATGGTCTGTGGACGACCGGTGTCGGGTGCTACTACACACCGTCTACATCCTAGTATATATTTCAAACTAGAAATAAAATTAAAGGTGAGGAGTTCTCACTGAGGGTTCCACTCCGCCGTGCTTTGCTTTTGAACTACTGAACCATCTGGATCTGTTTGAAATTCCAATGCAGTTCTTGTCCCGCTGTTTATAATAAAAATTATATTTTTATTCTTTCTATAATATAAAAATCATACTTTTATCATCTTTATAATATAAAACCATATTTTTATCATCTTTATAATATAGAAAACCATATTTTTCGCTATGTTAATATATTTTAAAATTTTCATTTTCTTTAAACAAAACATATGTCGATTATTTCAGATTTTAACCTAATTAAAAATCAGTCTTTCATATAAAAAAAATAGGAAACTCACTTTAAATATCGATCTAGAGCTGGGGGAAGTCCATGGCGAGGTTAGGCGTTTGGAGGTTGGAGAGGAAGGCGCGGCAGGGCCGAAGCGGAGCCTGGTTGGTCGACGCAGCTGCAGGGGGTCTTGTCGTCGGTTTTGGGTCTTGGATCATCGAATGGGGGAAGGAGGAGGGGCATAGGGGGCGGAGAAGGAGGGAGGATGGTCGGGGGGAGGCTGAGCCACCTCGGCGGCGGCTAGGGTTTAATTGAGGGGTTGGGTTGCGTCGGGTTTGGAGGTGGGAAGGGGGAAACGGGGAAGAGGTGTGGTGCCTGAGGAGGAGAGGAGGGAGGCGCAGAGGGGGAGGACCATCGGCGGAGGGGGCGCGGTGGCGCGGATCGACACTGGCGACGGGGAGCAGCTCCGATTGATTTTTTTTCTTTTATTTGAGCGTTGACTGAATTGGAAGAGGAGGGAGGATACATATATAATATTTTAATTAATTTATTTAATAATCCCATAAAGTAACCTTTTATTTCGAACACGAAACGAAACCCACCGCCTGTCGCCCCAAGCTAATTACCCCCATTCTGAACACAATAGGATATGTTGCGTAGGCTGATTCGATCGTTTCGATCAGTTTTCGTTAAAATCAACATATAACTCTATATATTGAATTTGAAAGTGCATTTCAATTTACCTGTGCCACATACTAACTAGACAAATTCCCGACAAATATTTTCTAGCTTCGTATTGACGATACAGTCCTAACAAAACTAATTTCGTCATATTCTGAGACCGTTTGAAAAATGGCCATTTTCCGGTCGATTAAAATCAACCGAAACTGGTCAAATGCGTTTTCCTTTGCCACGCTCACATATTGATTCGAAAAATTATGAAATTTGAAACCTAGCAATAATTTGACATCGCGGATCCAACAAAAGTGGTTTCGTCGAAAACCGAGGTCTTTTGCAAAATTTCCATTTTTAAGGGCCTGAATTCCATAGCGACTATTCTGAATTTTCAATTGGGCATAACTTTTTATCCCCGCTATGAAATTTCGATTTTGCGGATTCGTTGGAAAGATATTTTCAAATAGATTCAAATATTTTTGGTTTCACTAAAATCTGGTTTATTTTGAATCCTATACATTCATTTGAATTTTGAAATCGAATTATCGAACTACCACGCCATTTTCAATTCCTTTTATAATTATAAATAAATAATTATATTCTAACTTCGATTCTAATAAATATACACATTCTAATTCTATTCAAAATAAATTTCTCGTCGTTATTTTTTTAAAATAATCATTTTAAATATTCAAAATTCACTAAAATGGCCAAAATAAAAAATATAAATTGGCTCAGATTTCCGGGTTATTACAATCTCCCCCACTTAAAACTTTTCGTCTCCGAAAAGGAACGAAGCCGAAAGTTGTTTCACAATCAACTCAACTTCCAGTGTTTTCTTAACGGCTTAAGTTCTTCAACTTTTCAGTTTCTAAGAACTTTTCAAATTTTTCAAAAATTTGGCTAACACCCTAAATTTTCGAAAAATTTCGCCATAACCTCCCCTTCACCGGGGACTTCGGGATATCTCATGTAGCCTCCCATGGCCTTCTTCAATCCAAAAGAAAAGGAAAAAGCCAAGCGGCTAGCCAATCGGCTCATAAAATCATCATCACCCAAATAGAACAGTAAATTATGGTAAACATGTACCTATTTGTCGGGCAAACAATTTTATTCTTCTGCTCTAGCCTCCTTGCTATGACCTGTTCAATGTAAGTACATGTATATGCAAGCAAATGCAACAAATTTTCAATACAATTCACTATTTGATCAATTTGGCTAAATGGTTCTACTTTTATTAATCAAACAATAATCAAACAACACAACCAGCAATCAACTAGTTGATTAACGTTTCAAATTCATAATTTTGATATATAGTCAAAAATCACATTTTTGGTGCCAAATCACAACAATAGACCCTATCTAATTTTGGTTCTCACACCAGTCAATTGGAAATATATAGAAATCCCCCTTTCGGCACTCGAATATAAATGCTGATGATGAGGCCTCAACATCAGAATCATCTCCGGGCGACTAGAGTGTGATTCTATATCTATCAGATATATTAAAACTTCAAATACACGTGGATCAGACGTATATGCAAAATCTATATATACTTGATTGTCCAAATCAATATAAATAAATAATCAAATACGTATAATTGATTTAAATTCTCAAAACAAAAATTGTTTTCATTTTAAAAATATACTCTTCCGACTCATTCTAGGACACTATTGATCCTATCTCTAACGAGTCATTCCTATTGGATATTACTAATCCAATCTCTGATGAATTCTTTCGTATGGTTCTAATGTGTCTTGTTCTCTGAGCTTTTTAAACCAAAGCTCTGATACCAACTATAAGGACCCGTAATTTCCGCGGTAAGGAAAGAGCGGATACTTTGAGAACAACTCACAAAAGAACGCAGACAGAAGAACATTTCATTGTATATTACCAAAATTCATCAGAATACAAGAATATACCGAGTATAAACAAATAATATACATCCAAAAAATATCAGAGATTACAATACATTACATAGCAGCGGAAAAATAATACAATACACAACTAGAAGAGATATACGGATACAGAGCTTTCCGGATATCATTCCAGCTGTCAATCAGGATCCTGTGAATATAAATATGCAAAAGCAAAACTACTAGCTGCCCGTGTCAAAAATAAGGGCACCCAGAGTTTAGGTTAAAACAATAAACTTCAGGTCATTCATGTGACTGGTGTGAGAACTAAACAGTTATTAATCTTTATTTTAAAGTTAGGTAAATCCAGGGACCACGCCGTATAACACGGAACGGGTTTCCTCCCAAGAATACCAGTGCATTAAAACAACAGCGCAATGCTAAATAAAGAACAATGAAGCTATTATAAGACCCAGGTCCCATCACACAATGCAACGCAAGCCGGAGGATAGGGTTTTTACCTTATAATAGCCAAGAATGCTTGATACGTTTAAAACAAATCATTTGATACTATTATAAGTGCATAGTGTATAAAACAACTTCAAATCATAAGTATCAATCATAGATGGCATAAGCGCCCCATCCCACTATGTCGCCATACTAGGCTCTACAAATAAAACCGCAAAGTCACGTATTGGAAGTTGGATTTCCATCAGTGAACCAAGGTAAAAGATAGTCCTTACCGATTCGAGACAATCTAGCCCATGTCTCAGGTTAGAGCTCGAGTGACCTTGGAGCGACAGGGCTGGTCCACCGATGTGGATTTAAATTCCTGAACACTGCGTTTCCCGGCCCTTTGGGGCGTAAGACTGGTCCGTCTGCCGACCAGAATGCATCGGCCGAAACCGATATAACCAAGGCGCCTCGTAACAGCAACAACCACATAAGTCAAACTCATCAGGGCGTGTAAAACCACTGACGCCACTTCTAGCTAGAAGGTAACGCATGCCCTCCCTGAGGTCCTCTCCCGTTTTTGGTTCACAACCGGGGTGTGAGGCTCGCGAATTCACGTTACACAAAGCTATGCCACACAGGCGGTGCTTTGATCATCAACCACAAGACTTTGCTTTTCAATAGAAGCCTCGATCAATTGCCACTTAGGCATGCCACACAGGCAATTCACTCC
Source organism: Allium sativum (assembly GCA_030737875.1). Classification (NCBI taxonomy): domain Eukaryota; kingdom Viridiplantae; phylum Streptophyta; class Magnoliopsida; order Asparagales; family Amaryllidaceae; genus Allium; species Allium sativum. Next base: position 459,693,347 of record CM060909.1, read on the forward strand.
ATGCATTTGATATCCATCAATATATAACCTCTGAGCTCGTACGTCTCAGAGAAGGGCGTTAAGCAAGAGAATAAATTCTCCGCCGCCAAACAGATAAAAATTTAATAGAAATCAATCATACAGACTAAAATCCAATGTCAGACACACAGTCCATTTACAAGTTCGTTCTGGGTCTGAACGAAACCGGAGGCACCTAGTACCCCGCATATCCATCGATCTCCAAGTACGTCTGGACGACCACTAACTGATTCCCTCCTCTTAGGTGTACGGCCCAATCAATATCATTAGTAATCACCCAAACGACGTGAAGACTTCCGGTCTTCGACCACCGTCTTCATCCTCGACACCACGTCGAATCAGTTATTCAGAATGGGATAAACCCGGTCTTTCTGAATAACTCGCGTATATGATAAACATGTGTTACACAAACACAACATACGCCTCATTCCAATTCATCAGTCACTAACCGTAAATTAACAAGAGAATAATTCCCCAAATATTAACCCCGAAGGCCTAAACCAACATCAGATCAATACCCAGGAAACCGTTCTGCTTAGCTAACCTACATTTAGTTTCTAAATTTCATATTCTTAGGGAAAGGTTCCCATTAATTTTATCAAAGATAAATTCCTTTAAATTTATTCTTTAATCATCCTTTGAAAATCAATTCAAACCAAATTTTGGTTTATCCAAACTAGTCGAGATTAATGAACCTTACCGAAGTAATCAATTGTTAAATTTCCCAACCCCAACCTATTCATCCCATGAAGTAAAACTGATAATACTTCATATCTAACACCATGGTGTTATCGGTAAATTCAATTACCATTTCACGTTCAAATCTAATTAAAGATTTAACTACCGCCTGGAGCAGAACTGGTGATACTCCATTCTCGATCATTTCAATCTAATTAAAGATTCATTAAAACTCCACTTAGTTTTAATCTTTGACTGAGTTACAGAATCAGTGTCATTTAAAACACAGTTCACGATAAACCCCAAAATCACATAACATTTCAATCAGTCTCTAACCGTAAATTAGCAAGTGAGCAATTCCCTAAGTATTAACCCCGAAGGCCGAAACCAACATCAGACCAATACCCTAGAAACCATTCAACTTAACTAATCTCCAGTTAGTTTCTGATTTTCTTAACTCCTTTGGGTATAAGAACAATATTATTGAAGATACCATTCACGACAACCCAAAATCACATTCCATTAATTATCGGGTTAAAGAACAAGTGTTATTTAAACACTCTTCACGATAAACCCAAAAATCAATACCAATTCGATTCCAATTAAATATTATTTAATTGGTACACTTTATTAAATCTAAATAAAAAGATTTAATCTTTTTCTCAACTGGGCTTAAGAACAGTGTTAATAAAGACACCATTCATGACAAACCCAAAATCACATTTGATATTAAATACAAGGCTCTGAATAGAAAATATATCGGCTTATATTCAATATCAAATTCTGAAATCAACAAATATCGTATTGGAAATAACGATATAAATATATCTTTCAAATTCCCATAATAATATCTGTATCATCACGAAATCCAACATCGAAATATTCCAAAGACAATTTCGATTCAAATCCATTCCAATTCAATTATTAGAAATTCTGGTTATTTTCAAAACCATTTCAAATCCACTTTATTTATTTTAAAAATAAATAAATTATTATTCTAGCTCAAAACTAGTTCATTTCGATAAAAAACTATTTTTATCTTTTCAAATATGGAGTTTTTCATCTCAATTCTTCACAAAACATTTCTTATGATTTCACACCAATTATTACTATTTTTCATAATTTTATCAAGGCCCGTAAAGTCGATTTCCTTCAATGGCCATCGAACTGCACTTACAGCGATGTGAAAACCCGTAACTTCCCCGTAAAGGAAAGAGCGGATAGTTCGAGAACAAACCACAACAGAACACATATAGAAGAACATTTCATTGTATATTACAACAATGCATCATATTACAAGAATATACAGAGTATAAATGAATATTACACAAAAATATCAGAGATTTAAATTACATTTAAATACATAGCAGCGGAAAATAATACAATACACAACTAGAAGGAGATATACGGATACAAAGCTTTCCGGATATCGTTCCAGCTGTAAACCAGGATCCTGTGAATATAAATCTGCAAAACCAAAACTACTAGCTGCCCGTGTCAAAATAGGGGCACCCAGAGTTTAGGTTAAAACAATAAACTCCAGGTCAGTCATGTGACTGGTGTGAGAACTAAAACCGTTATTAATCTTTATTTTAAATCATTAGGTAAATCAAGGGACCACGCCGTATAACACGGAACGGGTTTCCTCCCAAGAATACCAGTGCATAAAACAAACAGCGCAATGCTAAATAAAGAAAAATGAAGCTGTTATAAGACCCAGGTCCCATCACACAATGCAACGCAGCCGAGGATAGGGTTTTCCCTTATAACAGCCAAAGAATGCTTGATACGGTTAAAACAAATCGTTTGATACTATTATAAGTGCATAGTGTATAAAACAACTTCAAATCATAAGTATCAATCATAGGCGGCATGAGCGCCCCATCCCACTATGTCACCATATATAGGTTTACAAATAAAACCGCAAAGTCATGTATTTGGAAATTGGATTTCCGTCTATGAACCGAGGCCAGGGATCGTCCTCTACCGATTCGAGACAATCTAGCCTACCATGTCTCAGGAACAGCCGCAACTGCCCCCTGGATCGTCAGGGCCGGTCCACCGATGTGGATTATTATGCCTGAACAATACGTCTCCCCGCCCTTTGGGGCGCAAACGAGCCAACGAATGACTCCATCGGACCCGGATCGTCCGATCAAACCGAGGCGCCTCGCAACAGCAACAACCACATAAGTCAAACTCGTCAGGGCGTGTAAAACCACTGACGCCACTTTTAGCTAGAAAGAAACGCAAGTCCTCCCTGAGGTCCATCTCCCGTTTTTGGTTCATACCGGGTGTGAAACTCGCGAAGTAAACGTTACACAAAGCTACGCCACAAAGGCCGTGCTTTGATCATCACCACAAGACTTTGCATTTCAACAGAAGCCTCGATCAATTGCCACTTAGGCATGCCACACAGGCAATTCACTCCATGCGTTTGATATCCATCAATATATAACCCCTGAGCTCGTACGTCTCAGAGAAGGGCGTTAAGCAAGAGAATAAATTCTCCGCCGCCAAACAGATATATATTTAATAGAGATCAATCACACGGACTAAAATCCAATGTCAGACACACAGTCCATTTACAAGTCCGTTCTGGGTCTGAACGAAACCGGAGGCACCTAGTACCCCGCATATCCATCGATCTCCAAGTACGTCTGGACGATCACTAACTGTTTCCATCTTCTTGGGTGTACAGCCCAATCAAGATCATCAGTAATCACCCAAACGACGTGAAGACCTCCGGTCTTCGACCATCGTCTTCATCTTCGACTTATCGTCGTATCAGTTATTCAGAATGGGATAAACCCGGTCTTTCCGAATAACTCGCGTATATTTTAAATAAGTGTTACACAAACACAACATACGCCTCATTCCAATTCATCAGTCACTAACCGTAAATTAATCAAGAGAATAATTCCCCAAATATTAACCCCGAAGGCCGAAACCAACATCAGATCAATATCCAGAAAACCATTCTGCTTAGCTAACCGACAGTTAGTTTCTAAATTTCACATTCATAGGGAAAGGTTCCCATTAATTTTATCAAAGATAAATCCTTTAAATTTATTCTTTAATCTCCTTTTGAATTTCGATTCAACTAGTCGGGATTAACGACGCTTACCGAAGTAATCATTTGTTTTAATTTCCCAATCCCAACCTATTTATCCCATGAAGTAAAACTGGTAATACTTCATATCTAACACCACGGTGTTATCGGTAAATTCAATTACCATTTCACGTTCAAATCTAATTAAAGATTTAACTATCGCCTGGAGCAAAACTGGTGATACTCCAGTTCGATTATTTCAATCTAATTAAAGATTCATTAAAACTCCACTTAGTTTTAATATTTGACTGGGTTAAAGAATCAGTGTCATTTAAAACACGGTTCACGATAAACCCAAAATCACATTCCATTAATTATCGGGTTAAAGAACGAGTGTTATTTAAAACACTGTCCACGATAAACCCAAAAATCAATATCAATTCAATTCCAATTAAATATCACTTAATTGGTACACTTCATTAAATCCAAATAAAAAGATTTAAACTTTTCTCAACTGGGTTCAAGAACAGTGTTAGTGAAAACACCATTCACGACAAACCCAAATCACATTTGATATTCAATACAAGGCTCTGAATAGAAAATACATCGGCTTATATTCAATATCAAATTCTACGATTTACAAATGTCGTATTAGAAATAACGATATAAATATATATCTTTCAAATTTCCATAACAACCTCTGTATAATCACGAATTCCAACATCGAAATATTCCGAAGACAATTTCGATTCAAATCCACTCCAATGCAATCATTGGAAATCCTGGTTATTTTTAAAACCCTTTTTAAATTCAATTTATTTATTTAAAAATAAATAGAATTATAATTCTAGTTCAAAACTAGTTCATTTCGATAAAAATCTATTTTTATCTTTTCAAATATAGAGTTTTTCATCCCAATTCTTTCTAAATCATTTCTTATGATTTTACACAAATTATTACCATTTTTAATAATTTTATCAAGGCCTGTACAGTCGATTTCCATCAATGGCCATCGAACTGCACTTACAGCGACCTTTTTCAAATTTGATTTGGACATAATTCCAAATCCAACCGTTAGATTTCAAATTTCTAATATTCATTAGAAAGCTCTTTTCGATACGAACCCAACGGTTCCGGTTTTAGGAGAATCCGACGGTCGGATCTCCCGTAATGTCCGTTTGAAATAAATGGTCGAAATTTACGAACTGCCGCGGCGCGGCGCTTTCTATTCAGGCCATTATATTATATATATAATATGTATAATATATATTTCGTCGATTTCTATTTAAAACGAATTATATAAATAGTTTTAAAATTCGTTTCAAAAGCAACTTCAACTTCCATTTCAATTCAAATCAAAATTGAATTCTTCTTTATAAATTCGTTTTAAAATTCATTTCTATTCAATTCAAATTTCAATTCAATTTGAATTCATTTCAATTCGCTTTCAATTCAATTTGAATTCGTTTTCAATTCATTTCGAAATCGTTTTCAATTAAATTCATTTCGAAATCGTTTTCAATTCAATTCATTTCGAAATCGTTTTCAATTCAATTCATTTCGAAGTCGTTTTCATTTCAATTCATTTCGAAATCGTTTTCAATTCAATTCATTTCGAAATCGTTTTCAATTCAATTCATTTCGAAATCGTTTTCAATTCAATTCATTTCGAAATCGTTTTCAATTCAATTCATTTCGAAATCGTTTTTAATTCAATACATTTCGAAATCGTTTTCAATTCAATTCATTTCGAAATCGTTTTCAATTCAATTCATTTCGAAATCGTTTTTAATTCAATTCATTTCGAAATCGTTTTTAATTCAATTCATTTCGAAATCGTTTTCAATTCAATTCATTTCGAAATCGTTTTTAATTCAATTCATTTCGAAATCGTTTTCAATTCAATTCATTTCGAAATCGTTTTTAATTCAATTCATTTCGAAATCGTTTTTAATTCAATTCATTTCGAAATCGTTTTTAATTCAATTCATTTCGAAATCGTTTTTAATTCAATTCATTTCGAAATCGTTTTTAATTCAATTCATTTCGAAATCGTTTTCAATTCAATTCATTTCGAAATCGTTTTTAATTCCATTCATTTCGAAATCGTTTTTAATTCAATTCATTTCAAAATGAATAAAATCGATATAAATATCGTTCACGTCAAAATGGCGTCAATCTAATCAACACGGCTTCATAAATTTCTATTTTCAAATATTCTATTTCAAATATTTCTTTTTCAAAATAGTTGTTATTATCAAAATATTTCGTTCAACACATGACCAATCTCAATGGATGAGTACTGTCAACACATGAACTTTTATTTTATATTGATAAAGATGTAAATTTTATTACTAAAATATTATGTTCAACACATGACCAATCTCAACGGATGAGTACTGTCAACACATGAACCTTTATTTTATATTATTCTTTATTTTCTAAATTGGAATGAGGCCCAATCAATCACCATATAACGTTAATTATATGGATTTTCATACATTACACACATATAATAGCATTGCAAAATAATCAACCATCAACCAAAGTGCACTACACTGTATAAGCATCAAATATAGATATCTAACGCTTATAACAGCCTGTCAATCAATCGATCGACATATTTAATCAATCAGGATGAGTGAACTTCAAATTTCATCCCAACACCCGTGTGGGGTTTCAAACAATCAAACACAGATTTTATTTGTGCAGTTGGGCGATGTGTAAAATTTATCGACCCAATCAATGTCCTTCAAATAGGTGTACATAAACAAACCGTCCGGTTTGTAAATGAACATTTATTTATTCATATTCACGTTAAAAATTATATTTTTAACGACAAAACATTTATTTCGACATATGAATTTCTATTCAATTCATTTATTCTATAAAATGATATTGTTATTTTTCTAACTTATTTTAGAAAATTTCGGCGGCATAACGGCACGATACTAGAAACGGGACGAGGCCTAGCCTTATCCCCGGACTAGTGAAGGCCCACGCCATTCACACATCAATCAATCCATTTAATTTCATCAAACCATTCAACTAATCTATGCAACCAAACAAACAAGTCCATGGTCTGTGGACGATTGTGTCGGGTGCTACTAAGCACCATCTGCATCCTAGTATATATATATAACTAGAAAAGAAATTGAAGAGTGAGAAATTCTCACCAATAGCTATCCAACTTCACGGCACTTCTTTTAGAGAAGTCTTCGTCGTCATCGCATCCTTTTTCATCTTCGTTGCCCGTAGCCACTACATATATAAAAATCACACATTTTTATATTTTGATGTCTTTAAAATAAAAATCACATTTTTATTTGTTTACTTTCAATTTAAAAAATCATATTTTTACTTCGATGTTCAATATATAAAAATCATATTTTTACTTCGATGTTCAATATATAAAAATCATATTTTTACTTCGATGTTCAATATATAAAAATCATATTTTTTAAAATCATATTTTTACTTCGATGTTCAATATATAAAAATCATATTTTTACTTCGATGTTCAATATATAAAAATCATATTTTCACTTCGATGTTCAATATATAAAAATCATATTTTTACTTCGATGTTCAATATATAAAAATCATATTTTTATTTCGATGTTCAATATATAAAAATCATATTTTTACTTCGATGTTCAATATATAAAAATCATATTTTTACTTCGATGTTCAATATATAAAAATCATATTTTTACTTCGATGTTCAATATATAAAAATCATATTTTTACTTCGATGTTCAATATATAAAAATCATATTTTTACTTCGATGTTCAATATATAAAAATCATATTTTTACTTCGATGTTCAATATATAAAAATCATATTTTTACTTCGATGTTCAATATATAAAAATCATATTTTTATTTCGATGTTCAATATATAAAAATCATATTTTTACTCTAAAACAAATGCAAAATTCCTTTTAAAAACAAAGCTAATTTCATTTTCAAAAACAATGTATGTATTTCATTTTAAAAACAATATTTATTTTTTTCTGTTTTACTTTTAAACCAATCTATTTATTTTTCTATGCTTAATAAAAAAACTAAATTAAAACAATGTAAATTTAAATAAAACTAAATAAAAATAATAATGTGGTAATTAAATTAAAGTAATCACCTTTAGCACCTGCGTCTTCTTCTTCACCATATCGCGCTACAGGTTTTCGCTCAAAGCCCTGCTCAAAACTAGGGTTCAATCCCCTCGCTGCCTTGGATGATCGGACCCAGATCGAGTGGGCCCTTGAGGCGCGCCATCCTGGCGCCTCCCAACGGCGGCCATCTCAGGCGGCGCGATGGCCACCTCCGCCGCCCAGCGATGCTCAAATCTTGTCGATTTGGGATAAAATTTGGGGCAAATCACGAACTGAAACAGGGTGATGACCGTATGATTTTGAAGAGATTAAAACTCTCTTTCATTTTTGATTTTAATTCGAATCTAATTCGATTGGGATTGAGAGATCAAAGGCGATTTGTTTTGGGCGATTTGGATCGTCCATGCGTTGGTGGCGGCTACTGAAGAAATGAATAGCTAGGGTTTCGGAAATTTTATTCTATAGCCCTTTTTATTTTATTTAATATTATTTAATCATTTCAAAAAGTTTACTTTTTCATACGACCTCTAAACGAGGTCCACCGCCTGTCGTCCATAGCGTTTTACCCCCATTCCGAACACAATGGGATATGTATCGTAGGTTGATTTGATCGTTTGAATCAGTTTCCGTTAAATTTACATTTAAATCTATATATTGAATTTTAAACGCGCATTTCAAATTACCGGGGTCACATACGAACTTTAAAAATTCCAGAAAAATATTTTCCAGCTTCGTATTGACGATACGGTCCTAACAAAACTAGTTTCGTCGAATTCTGAGACAGTTAGAAAAATGGCCATTTTCCAGTCGATTAAAATCAACTGAAACTGGTCAAACGCGTTTTCTTTTGCCACGCTCACATATTGATTCGAAAAATTATGAAATTTGGAATCTAGCAATAATTTGACATCACGGATCCAACAAAACTGGTTTCGTCGAAATCCGAGGTCGTTTGCAAAATGTCCATTTTTAAGGGCCTGAATTCCATAGCGACTATTCAGAATTTTCAACTGGACATATCTTTTGATTCCCGCTATGAAATTTCGATTTGTCGGATTCGTTGGAAAGATATCATCAATTAGATCCTATTGTTTTTGGTTTCACTAAAATCCGGATTGTTTTGCACCCGATACATTCAATTGAAGTTTGAAATCGAATTATCGAACTACCGCGCCATTTTCAATTCTATTTATATTTATATATAATTATTTATATTCTAACGACGACGTATATAATATATACGTTCTAATTCCATTCAAAATAAATTTCTCGTCAATATTATTTAAAATAATTCATTTTAAATAATCAAAATTCGCTAAAATTGCCAAAATTAAAATTTTAAACTGGCCCAGATTTTCCGCGTTTTTACAAGCGACCTTTTCCAAATTTGATTTGGACATAATTCCAAATCCAGCCGTTAGATTTCTAATCTCTAATATTCGTTAGAAAGCTCTTTTCGATACGAACCCAACGGTTTCGGTTTAGGAGAATCCGACGGTCGGATCTCCCGCAATGTCCATTCGAAGTCAATGGTCGAAATTCACGAACTGCCGCAGCACGGCGCATTCTATTCAGGCCATTATGTATATATAATATATATATTATATATATTTCGTCGATTTCCTTTCAAAATGTATTTTATAAATCGTTTTAAATTCGTTTTCAAAACGATTTCAACTTCCTTTTCAAATTCAAATCAAAATTGAATTTTCCCTTATAAATTCATTTCAAACTGATTTTAATTCAAATTGATTTTTAATTCAATTTCAGTTCGTTTTCAATTCAATTTGAATTTCAAATTAATTCAATTTCAATTCGAATTCAATTCTATTCAATTTCAATTTGAATTCAATTCTATTCAATTTCAATTCGAATTCAATTCTATTCAATTTAATTCGAATTTCGAAATCACTTTCAATATTCATCGAAAAATGAATAAAATTGATATAGATATCGTTCACGTCAAAATGGCATCAATCTAATCAACAAGGCTTCATATATTTCTATTTTCAAATATTCGATTTCAAATATTTCTTTTTCAAATATTTCTATTCAAATATTTTATTTTCAAAACTGGAATGAGGCCCAATCAATTACCATAGATTTTATTTCTATGGATTTCCATACAACGCATGTATATATCAACAATGACAAATAATCAACCATCATCCAAAGTGCATTCTACACTGTATAAGCATCAAATATAAATATTCAACGCTTATAACCGTCTGTCAATCAATCGATCGACATACAACTAATTATTAGGATTAGTGTATGTCATATATCATCCCAATACCCGTGTGGGTTTTTCAAACAATCAAACACAGATTTTATTTGTGCAGTCGGGCGATGTGTAAAATTTATCGTCCCAATAAATATCAATCAAATAAGTGTATATAAACAAATCTCCGATTTGTTTATAAATACTTATTTCGTATACATGTTAAAAATCATATTTTTAACTATAAAATATCTTCCCACTATAAATTTTTTTATTTCGTTTCACATCACACAATCAACTACACATCAAAATCAAACAAACAAGCATACAAGCCGTCCATGGTCTGTGGACGACGGGTGTCGGGTGCTACTAAACACCGTCTGCATCCTAGTATATATTTCAAACTAGAAATAAAATTAAAGTGAAGAGTTCTTACTGAGGGTTCCACTCCGCCGTGCTTTGCTTTTGAACTGCTGAACCGTCTGGATCTGTTTGAAATTCCAATGCAGTCCTTGTCCCGCTGTTTCTAATAAAAATTATATTTTTATTCTTTCTATAATATAAAAATCATATTTTTATCATCTTTATAATATAAAAACCATATTTTTATCATCTTTATAATATAAAAAACCATATTTTTTGCTATGTTAATATATTTTAAAATTTTCATTTTCTTTAAACAAAACATATATGGATTATTTCAGATTTTAACCTAATTAAAAATCAGTCTTTCAAATAAAAAAATTTAGGAAACTCACTTTAAATATCGATCTAGAGCAGGGGGAAGTCCATGGTGAGGTCAGGTAGTCGGAGGTTAGAGAGGAAGGCGCGGCAGGGCCGGAGCGGAGCCTAGTTGGTCGGCGCAGCTGCAGGGGGGTCTTGGCGTCGGTTTTGGGTCTTGGATCATCGAATGGGGGAAGGAGGAGGAGCATAGGGGGCGGAGGAGGAGGGAGGATGGTCGGGGGGAGGCTGAGCCACCTCGGCGGCGGTTAGGGTTTAATTGAGGGGTTGGGTTGCGTCGGGTTTGGAGGTGGGAAGGGGGTAACGGGGAAGAGGTGTGGTGCCTGAGGAGGAGCGCAGAGGGCGAGGACCATCGGCGGAGGGGGCGCGGTGGCGCGGATTGCCACTGGCGACGGGGAGTGGCTCCGATTGATTTTTTTTCTTTTATTTGAGCGTTGACTGAATTGGAAGAGGAGGGAGGATATATATATATATATAATAATTTAATTAATTTATTTTAATAATCCCATAAAGTAACCTTTTATTTCGAACACGAAACGAAACCCACCGCCTGTCGCCCCTAGCTAATTACCCCCATTCTGAACACAATGGGATATGTTTCGTAGGCTGATTCGATCGTTTCGATCAATTTTCGTTAAAATCAACATATAACTCTATATATTGAATTTGAACGTGCATTTCAATTTACCGGGGCCACATACTAACTTGAAAAATTCCCGAAAAATATTTTCTAGCTTCGTATTGACGATACGGTCCTAACAAAACTGATTTCGTCGCATTCTGAGACCGTTTGAAAAATGACCATTTTCCAGTCGATTAAAATCAACTAAAACTGGTCAAATGCGTTTTCCTTTGCCACGCTCACATATTGATTCGAAAAATTATGAAATTTGAAACCTAGCAATAATTTGACATCGCGGATCCAACAAAAGTGGTTTCGTCGAAAACCGAGGTCTTTTGCAAAATTTCCATTTTTAAGGGCCTGAATTCCATAGCGACTATTCTGAATTTTCAACTGGGCATAACTTTTTATCCCCGCTATGAAATTTCAATTTTGCGGGTTCGTTGGAAAGATTTTTTTAAATAGATTCAAATATTTTTGGTTTCACTAAAATCCAGTTTATTTTGAATCCTGTACATTTATTTGAATTTGGAAATCGAATTATCGAACTACCGCGCCATTTTCAATTCCTTTTATAATTATAAATAAATAATTATATTCTAACTTCGATTCAAATAAATATACACATTCTAATTCTATTCAAAATAAATTTCTCATCGTTATTTTTTTTAAAATAATCATTCTAAATATTCAAAATTCACTAAAATGGCCAAAATAAAAAATTTAAATTGGCTCAGATTTCCGGGTTATTACAATTTAGCATGATAACTTATGTGTTAAAACATAAGAGAGCTGCAAATCCAATCTTGCAACATAAATAGATTCAACTTAACATGGTTCTAAATATACATGAATGTTGATCTAACATGTAAGCATGTGCTTTAGATCATAAACTTGCAAGTAACCACCAAATTATAACATGACATGTTTCACCATTCAGTTGGCATAATACGTTTATTTCCCAATCATAATAGATCCCAATATATAAAATATGGTATGTTCATCACCACAAGCAAATAGACATGATCAATCGCAACGGTAATTTAAGATAAATGAAAATCAAACTTTATTTATCTTATACATAAGCATCATTCTATATTCGAATTACAACATGTCATGATTCAATTAAAAGAGCACTTAAATCTATGTAATAACCAACTTACAAACTAAAAAGGAATTCTTGATTTCTGAATTCTGAAGTTGGTAAGCTCGCCTTTGATGTAGATCGTTGAATTTGATTACTTTTAATTTGATTTTGATTCAGGTTTTTATCTTGTCTTTGAATTGAAAGCGGTGATGGTTAGTCCAAGTTCTCTATTGACGGCATGATAGTTCCAGGATTATTTTTGTGTGATTTTTAGGTTGAGCATTAGGTTGTTTATATAGAATTTCAATATAATTAGAGCCGTCGGACGATCCTAGAGTTAACCACAACCATTCAGTCAGGATAGGGTGACACCTCAACCCTAATGACTCAGCAAGGAGTCAGAAAGGACTCAGCAATGACTCACAGTATGGATCAGATCACACCAGAAAGCTGTGCAGGCTCTCAGCTCGGCCTGAGCGCACTTGGCAGGTGCGCCAGTGCAATTTTTGTACTGGCGCACTTCCCAAGTGCGCCAGTGCATTTATATATATTTTTCTCCTCTGGTTTTTCTGCCTAATTTCGTTTGTCCATATCTCCTTCATACGCTGTCCGTTTTACGCAAACTCGAACTCTATCTCAAGCGGAATTCCGAGACGAACGCAATGGCGTAACCCGTTTCCCTTAACTCTCAAATTCAAAATTAATTATTCTTTGATTCGTTACTATAAAGTTAACAGAAAATACGGGGTGTTACATTTGACGTACACTAATCCCAATTGTTTAGTTGTATGTCAATCGATGGGTTGACAGACTGATGTAAGCATTAATTATCTATATTTAATGCTTATGCAGTTGTGTAATGCACTCTAGATGATGGTTGACTGTGTTTGATTATTGTTGTATACATGTGTGTATGAAATCCATATAAATAAAATTATATGGTAATTGACTGTGTTTGATTCCAATTCGGGAATAATGAATATTTTAAAATAATGAATATTTCAAAATGACGAATATTTTAAAGGGTGTGTTTTTTACAGGTCCCTATTAACTTTTTAAATTAGGCTCATATCCATTCATAAACTTATTGTAAATTTAGTCCCTGTTTTTTTAAAAATTCAGTATATATATATCACTTAAATTCATATTAAATTGAAACAATTAATCGGAAAAAAATTCAGGTGAAAAAACATCAAAAACCAAGTCAAAATCAAGAATTACACAAAAAACAATGAAATGCAGTAAAATGCATCGACAAATGCATATATTTCATATATTTGCATACATATATGAATTTATTTCATTTCTACGACAAAACTACAGTATAAATGCATACATGTATGTACATACCATTAATACATGCATCTTCTGATGCATTTACTTAAAAACTTCATACAAACGTTCAATTTTTACATTTTTACATTGATTTTTACATATCTGCATACATGTCTGCAGTTATATAGGAAAACAACATACATGTACGTAGTTTTTCAAGAGACGTGCAAAAATATGTGCATGGGTATATGGATAGTTGCATACATGTGTGTAACTATTGGTAAAAGTTGCACAGATGTATGCAATTTTTTTCTCCTTTCGTGGACTGCTGTGGAGGTTTCAAGAATTTAGAATTTTTTATTTTTTTAATCAGTGCCACATTTTTTTTTTGCCAGAAAATGAAAATGGCGGAATGCTTGAAACCAGGAGGCGGAAGTAGTGAAAAGTGTCAGGTGCAACATAAAAAGAGGGGGCGAGTTTACAATTAAAATATGGGAGGGATGTCAGGTGTATTAGGTTTGAAAATAGGGATGTGTCCCTGTATTTCACTATTTTAAAATAATATTCTGTAAAGGATTAAAATATGATTTTGATGTCCGATTTGGGATGGACACGAAAATATTTAAATATATGAAGCCGTGTTGATAAGATTAACGCCATTTTGACGTGAACGATAAAGATTTTATTCATTTTTAAATGAATATCGAAAGCGAAATGATTTCAAAATCTGATATTTTGAAAATATTACCATTTATATATTATAATGATAAGGAAAATTCAATTTTGATTCAAAATTGAAAATGAAGTTAGAATCGTTTTAAAACGAATTTATAAACGATTTATAAAATACGTTTTAAATTAAAATTGATGAAATATATATAATATATATTTTATATAAATTTAATGGCCTGAATAGAACGCACTGCGCCGCGACCGTTCATGAATTTCGACCATTGACTTCGAATTGATATTACTCGAGATCCGACCATTTGTAACACCCGTATTTTCTGTGAACATAAAAAAAAATCAAGATATAATTAATTTTTAGAAAAATAATTAGGTGAAACGGGTTGCGCCGTTGCGTTCGTCTCGGAATTCTGCTTGAGATAGAGTCCGAGTTTGCGTAAATTGGACTCCGTATGAAAAAGATATCCTTAAATTAAATATTGCAGCAAAACATGGAAAAAGAGGAATGAGAAAAGAATAATGTTTAGCATTGTTCTAAGAATTGTAAGCAAAAGACATAATAGCTCATTTGGTTGGAACATGTGACTTGCATACAAGAGGTGCAGAGTTCGATCCCCGCCAACGCCATATTTTTGTTTTAGGGGAATGGCTAAAAAGCGGCTTAGTGTGAACGCGGTTCAAAAAAAATTAAATATATATATATATATATATATATTGAATATATATATATTTATATATATATATATAATTGAGAAGATAAATACAGTCAATTTATTTGGAGGGAAAGATTTATGCATAAGTAGATATGTATGTATGTAGGTAACTTTATTATGCATTGATTTTGCATGTTGCAAGGAAAGTAGAGAAAAAAAGGGGAAATTAAATTATATGCTCGATTTCTTTTTTTTCAGGCAAGCAATTAATTTGCATTATTTGAATTCATGAATAGGTGCGTGTGTATATATATATATATACATATATATATTTATATATATGGGCAGTTAATGTAAACATGAATAGAAGTTTATTAATTTGCTGAGTGTTTGCTGAGTCACTTCTGACTCATTGCTGAGTCAATATGATAAACCCCATCTTGTCTGAACGGTTGCGGTTATTTCTAGGTTAAATCTAATGGCTTAAATGCATCCTAACATATAAATAAGTGGGTAGACTCTAACCCTAAATCACTTGAAAAATTGGAGAGCTACCGACATGCCGTTGCCATGGAGTTCAGCGTAGCCGTCACAAACTAAAGAAGAAGGAGAAAGCCTAGCCTACAACTAAATCTACTCAACAAACAAATTAAATCAAAAGACTCTTTCTCTTTCTCGTCTTAAAATAGTGAGTATGATGATTCCCACAATGATATTATAAAATAATTTGATTAAGTTATGAATGGATCACAAGAAAGTGATATGAATTGTAATTGAAAATTCTATATTGTGGATCTCTTGTTATTCTATTATGCTGTCATATGTTGTTGTGAATTATATGTTGTAAAGGCTCCTATGCTATGTTATGCTATGATGTAAATCATGTTATGCAACGTTATGCTATCATGCTATGCTATGTTGTAAACTATGCTATGATGTAAATCATGTTATGCAACGTTATGCTATCATGCTATGCTATGTTGTAAACTATGCTATGATGAAAATCATGTTATGCAACGTTATGCTATCATGCTATGCTATGTTGTAAACTATGCTATGTTATGTTGTAAATCTTATATATGTTGTAGATCTCATATTATCACACATGTTGGAAATCCATAAGTTATATGATTATGATATCATGCTAAGTTGTGTTGAATCGTACAAGTTGTAAAATCATGATGTTGTTATTTATGTGAATTGGGTCATGTTTTAAGGTTTATGTTTTTCTTCTAAAAATTAAATGAATCTTGATTATAGGAATTTGCCTATTAAGTTAGGTGTACCCATATACCTGAATCTACAATTTAATGGATCTTGATTATGGGAATTTGCCTATTGAGTTAGGTGTACCCATAAACATGAATCTATGATTAAATGAAACTTGATTATGGGAATTTGCCTATTAAGTTAGGTGTATCCATATAAAACCATATTGTTAAGTTAGATGATGTTGATTCACACATGTACCTGTGCAAGTTTATGAAATTGGATTAAGATCATATTATGTGAATCATGAACAAGTTGACACCTTTAGATCCATGACATGTATAATTCTTATGCAAGTTGTATTTTGGACATATATGCAAGTTTCACCCTTTTTATGACTAGATCTATTTTAGTCACATGTATATGTTGTGGTTGCTGTGATAATTTCTTTTATGCTATGAGTTAGACTATTCGAGTCTAACGTATATTTTACGTTTAATGAACAAAACGTACAACGTGGGGTTGGAATAATATTAAAAGATTTAATATTGAGAATTTGCATGAGATAGCCTTAAAAAGGCATATAACAAAATTGAGATGTTAAGAAATTGCCTTAAAAGGTGGAAAATTTAATTAAGACATTAATTGGAAAATTAATGTGGAGTAATGGACATAATCTAATTATGGATTAACTTGAATTAGGATGCCTTTAATGGCATATAATGAACTTGTGATGAAATTTGGTATGATTTTGCATACCATAAATGGATGGCCATAATTGAGTCAATTATGGACATCGTTAAAACTGGAAATTAATTAATAATTCAAATAGGGAATTATTAAAATTGGGGGAAAATGGATTATTAATAATAATCAATGCTTAGGACACGAGGTTGGACTCGTTTGTGACGTAAACCTGCCCGGACCCGCCCGGCAAATCCAGTAGTCACAAATGTCGTCCCAATGTGAGAGGTCCTAGGCCCAAACTAAAGCATAACAGTTGTAAAGACACGAGGTTAGACTCTTTTATGGTGTAAGACTGCCCGGACCCGCCCGGCAAATCCAGCTGCCATAAATGCCAGTCTAATGTGAGAGGTCTTTATGAGGTTATGGCCTTAATGAATTAAGAAATACTTAACCAGATAATCATGTAAGGTGGGACATGGGGGTTAAGTAGGTGCCTTGGGTGGCATGAGGAATCTAGTGGTTGCCCTTAGTGGCATTTGAAATACGATTAGTAAAGACTTAACCAAACACACATGTAAATGAACATGACTAAAGGGTTAAGTAAGTGCCTTGGGTGGCATAAGAAAATATGATTAGTAACACTTAACCAAAGTAAATATGTAAGTGGGACATGGGGGTTAAGTGGGTACCTTGGGTGGCAGGTGGAATTACTATAAGAACCCTTAACCAAATTCGGACATGTAAGTAGACATGGAGGGGTTAAGTGGGATATACTAGAGGGGACCAAGCCTAGGTGGGAAGCTTGGTGGGGGCCCTTTTCAGACCAGTAGCCCATTTCGTATCTTTGTAAGCTCGACCCAAGTCGAGGACGGGACACGCCTACTGGGCCTGATTGTTAGAGGCCAAAGCGGGTTAGCGGTGGCAACGCAAGTCCAACGGGTTCACGTGCGTGCATGGCCCCGGGCTGGTAGGTAAGACGTTGTTGCATCGTGTAGGTATAAGCCGTGCATCTCCGTTGTATTGGGTTGCCACTTTAGGGGAGTGATACACCCCACTGTGGGTCCAGCACGGGTATCTACGAGTTAGGGAGCCGATCGAATGGGGCAGGGTAGTGGACACACCTAGTGGAGATAGGAGCAGGCGGCCCTATGTAGTCAGCTAGGGGTATATAGAGCGACCACTATCATTTAATTACTAAGGGGGTACACCTAGTGGAGATAGGAGCAGGCGACACCTATGACGTCAGCTAGGAGTACATGGAATTACCATTTAAGGGGGTACATCTAGAGGGGATAGGTACACGTTGTGTAACGACCCG
The DNA here is from genome assembly GCA_030737875.1 of Allium sativum. Lineage (NCBI taxonomy): Eukaryota > Viridiplantae > Streptophyta > Magnoliopsida > Asparagales > Amaryllidaceae > Allium > Allium sativum. Next base: position 459,711,710 of record CM060909.1, read on the forward strand.
GCGGTTTTCGACTCCGAAAATCAACACAAAACTGCCATGTTGACTATTCAGACATCGGAAATACCTGGTCATTAATAGAAAGAAGTTAGAGGGTGAGGATAGATAAGATAGAAAATTAGAATAGAAGAAGAAGAAGATCGCCACAGAACAGAATCAGAGTAATACGAATCTCACAGCGGAACGAATAAGATATAATATATATAACATACTTTGAAATGAAACGGTATATATATGTAACAACATTATCAGAGCACAACACTTACACACAGCGGAAATAACAATAGCTATATAATCCTGAAGCCTCCTGCTTCAAGCTCCTCCAAGCTTATCTGTAAAGACCTGAACTACTTGACTGCCCGTACAAATTTGGGCACCCAAGAGTTTAGGGAAAACAAAATAAAATAAACTCTGGGTCAGTCATGGAACTGGTGTGAGTAAACTCAAATCATCGGTTTAACTTTTCAAAATCCTTTTCAAAAGAAAAGATAATCGTAAGACCGATCCACACATAAACACGGATGGTTTTTACCTTACGATAACCCAAAACAGCTTTGGAAATCAATACTTTTCTGATATTATGAAAATATCTAATCACAAGTAATTAGAATCTAGCAGAACGCTTGCATCTCACGTTCTACATATATAGTATACAAACAAAACCCGTAGGCGCTTATTGGAGATTGGATTCCGACCTTGACAAGGTATGGGACCACCTGCCGACCGTGTATCTCTAGAGGCAAATACACTGGGTTCAACAAGAACATCTTGCAACCCGGCCCTCACATGACCGACCACTCATTTCGCTTGAGTGTATCGAATGTATACCACCAACGGTTGGGAGCTACCCACCGTCTTCCCGAAAAGGGACAGCATCGAAATAGACAATAGAATGAAATGGATTTTCTCTAGATAGGTGATATACACCCTAATGGGTGCGACCCACATAGCCATGCTGCCTGCCCGATTTCTGTCATTTCCCGGTTGATGAGGCTTGAGGCCAGTACGTATCTTCTGAACACTTGACCACCATTCACTTTGAATGCCACATCGTCATACCCGTCAAATCACACATTGATTTCCCCAAAAATATCACGGGTATAAAGCTAAGAGAAACGAATTCCTCCGCCACCAAACGTAAGTACGTTTGAAGAGATCAACTTACGCGATCCGTTAGATATACTCTGTCAGACATTCGTCCATTCACGTTTGTCCTGGGACTGGACAAACCGAAGGCACTATTCTGTAAACAGGATAGCCCTTGCATAACTCCATCTTCAATATTCAGCATACTTGGTCCGCAACGCTTATGCCAATACAGAGTGGTTCTTTGGATAATAATCCAACCGGTCTCTCCATATTAACAACGTAAAATGGTCAAAACTTTGATAGTCGGTGATTTAACTATCAATGAAAACATGTCGGTGTGCAAACAACGATATTATTTCCCGAAAGAAATTCTATCGAACAATCATCATTTCATTCATTCGTTCATTTCCCTATTCCTGTTGTTTGATGTTTCTTATTCACTATATTTAGAAAATATATATATTATTATCATTGGAAAACATTTCCATCTCCTGTTCCTATATTCAGAAAACAATTCTGCTTCTCATTTGGAAAACATTTCCAAATCTCTTTCATTTGATTAAACAGATGTTTGAATAAATATCACTATACCAAATCTCCTTCATTTGGTTTCCACTTAACCACTTCCCACTATCGAACCTTAACCATTTCTTAGTTAAAACGAAGTCAATCAAGTTGGGGTATAATTACCTCTCAGACCTTAACTGAACAACCTTTCTAACCTCGAAATAAGCTAAGTTCTCCTTTTAAACTTTAACACCTCTTTACACAACTCTCGGATTATATATATAAATCCGCTTCTTGTACGGGAACACTCGATTATAACGATGGTGTTATAATTCCCTACATCCGAATATAATAACCTCAATTTGACTTTTACTTTCTAACCCGAATATATAACGAACTACTAATTATCGACACCTCTTTGGTTAACTCTAATCTATAACCTTTATTCTATTAACTCTTACTGGGTTAACTCTTATTCAGATAACTCAGGTTGATTAATTCATTTTGACCAACTTACTTGATCAACTCAACTTGACTAACCCAACTTACTTAACTCGACTTATTTAACTCAACTTGACAAACTCGACTTAGTTCCTTTTATAAATTAACTAATATTTGATTTAACACCCTTCGCTCGACTCTAGATCGCAGCGATCACAATGGTTACGCCTGATTTCCTCAGGAAACATCTGTCCGCCTTAGGCTATCCACAGCCCTGCGAATTACGCTAGCAGTCGTGCTTACTGGTAACTTATCTTAAATAACTACTGTTTAATTTCTAGTTCGATTAGACTCTAACCGATTAACTCTAACAGTTTACTCTAATTGTTTAACTCTATCGGTTTAACTCCAACTGTTTAACTTTAACGGTTTAATTCCAACTGTTTAACTCTAACAGTTTACTCCAACTGTTTAACTCTAACAGTTCAATTCCAACTGTTAAACTCTAACAGTTTACTTCAACTGTTTGGCTTTAACAGTTCAATTCCAACTGTTAAACTCTAACAGTTTACTTCAACTGTTTGGCTTTAACAGTTCAATTCCAACTGTTAAACTCTAACAGTTTACTTCTAACGGTTGATCTCAATCAATTTGTTCTATTGGATTAGCTCTCTTGGATCAACCCATTTCGAATAACTAATATTCGATAACTTCTTCTTTGTCCTTATTCAGTTTCAAACATCGATGTGGAAATCGATTTTTACTTCTCTATATAAGTCTTGACTTATATACTCTATTTATCCAAAAATAAATAACTAAATTAATTTATAAAACTTTATTTATAAATTAACCTCCTCACTTTATCTGTTTAAACAGATCTCTCTTAAATTCTCACTTTGAATTCATATTCTGTTTACCCGTATGCGAAGCATGGACCTAAATTCTTTCTAGTGTAAAATTCTCCTTTATTACACTTCTATCCATTTCAAGTACTTCATTTTTCTATTTAATTTCTAAATAAATAACTCCTTTCCATAACTCAGTTCATTTTCTTGATAAATATTTCTTTTAATCCATTTATAATCGGTTTACAAATATTCCTCTTTCTAATTTATTTGTAAATGATTTACAAATATTTTCCCTTTTCCATATATTTCTATTTGCAAATGATTTGCAATATTTCCCTATTCCTTATTTCTCCCAATAATTTCCTTTATATTTATTTACAAATATATTTTTCCTCTACATTGGTTTACCAATGTTTTTCCCTTATATTGATTTTACAAATATCTTTCCTTTATATTGGTTTTACAAATATCTTTCCTTTATAAACATTTTTTTTTCTTTTTATATATATAAAATCCGTTGATTTTATATAAATAATCGATTTTTCAAATTAAACTTTGAAAACCCCTTTTTACTTCCCAGTATCACTATTGGTATAAAAATACCAAATCAAAATGATCGACCACCATCCAAACATACAGCATCAACAACAGATGATATAACACTTCATATATCAGAATATATGAAAACAGAAAAATAACTGTTGAGGAATCCAGTTGGATTCCTCCGACCTGTTTCCCTGCATCCACAGATGTCAGTCAACATAAATACATGAGTATAAAGTATCCTGATAAACCGAATCAATATTTCGATACGATATATATATATATATCGTTATCGAAATATTCAATCAACTGACTAGCAGTTCAACCAAACATCCAATACACAGCAAATCAACCAATATTTATCAATTCCAAAAATACCTTATAAAAATATAAAGCGTTCAGAGTTAGTGAGATTTACTCACATTGGTCGGCGGTCGTTAAATAACGATATATCGGTCTTTGATTTCATTCTGGCGTTTATTTTCACCATAAATCCAAATGAGCTCCAATTCCAATTCACTTGCGGTCAGTTCCATAGTGTAGCTCTCGTTTGTACGATCCCAACGGATCCTATTTTGTCTAATTTTGACCACATACGAGCGAGATATAGCGATTACAAGATCATATATATATATTTAAATTAAATAGACTTAAGTTTAATTAAAGTGGGCCTTACCCCCCCTCACCAAAATTCCATGTCGGCCCACTAACTTCCCAACCCGTTGTGAACAGTACCCCTTCTCCCACAATTAAGTCGCGACCTCCAGGACATTCACTTGACCATTTTCGAATTCAACCCTTCCCCTTATCTCCTTCTTTACTTAATGGTTCATCCAACCAAAAATACCACTGACTTCCTCTTTCCATCCTCTTCACCCTCATCCTAGTTTCCTCCAGCTCGCACCCCCGTAAGGGATCGCGACCATCATCCCACGCGCTACAGGCACGACAATACTTCTCACCGAACTCCCCAAATAAACTACATTCAGGTGCTCATCGACCTTATAAACTCAACTACAAACCTCATTTTAACCATCATTGCTCCCATTCGACAAAAATCGCAACCCTAATTTCGTTGAGAAGTTCCAGCGAACCAAAAATGGGCGTCGCACCTGGTAGAACTGGTATAGGAGCAAAGTAAATCATTTGAGGGATCCAAAGCTGCTCATTCCATGATTTTATGATTTTTATTCAATTTTACTTTGATTTTTAGAAGTGGGATTTTCACGTTTGAAAAATAAGAAGTGGAGGCCGGTTTCTGGTTTCGCAGAAAGTGGTTTAGGGTTAGAGAGGGTTGAGGGTAATTTATAGAGAAGGTTTACTAATTTTTTATTCGAATATTTTATTAATTTATACAGTATTGCTGCTTGTATTTGTCCTTTTAAAATTCCTGTGATTACACACGACTCCCAACAATTACCAAACTGGACATGCACCTTCAGTTCGACATTACGGTCCCAACGAAACTGGTCTCGTCGAATTCCGACTTCGTTTGCTCACACAGAGTATTTTTAACTATTAAAATACTGACTGTTTTTCACTCTAAAAATCCGTACGGCCACATACTGACTCTAAAAATCACGAAACTTGGAATCTAGCAATAATTTGATGCTACGGACCCAACAAAATTAGTTTCGTCAAATTCCGAGGTCGTACGCAAAACCGGCTATTTTTAAATCCCCAAATAACCCTTTTAAATAAATAAATATATTTAAAAACATTTAAATTAAATAAAAATAATTTAATATTATCGTATATATTCACAATATATACCCATACAGCTCCAGAAAAATATATGTGGGTTTACAATTCGATATTTCAAATCCTGGTTAAATCGATATTCGATTTACATTGAAATTCCTTTTTAAAATATAAATAATTCTTTTATAAATTCCAAAGGAATTCCACAGCGACCTTTCTGAAAGTTGATTTGGACATAAATCAAAATCTACACGACGAAATCCCGATTTTTCTCTTCCACTAGGAAGATATACTCCACCAGCTCCACACGTTTCTTGTTTCACAGAAATTCGGCTTAAAACGGCTTCTGTATACTCGTTTAAAGTTCGAATCGCCCAATAGCGAACTGCCGCGCCATTTCGAGCTCGATTATAATTATAATATAATTATACGCTCAAATATCGTCGATTCAATATATATGTTATTATAATTCAACTCTCAACTGAAATATATATCCTGGGTCGTCCAGTTCACATTATATTGCCAACCCAGCTAATTCTGATTATTCCAAAATTTAATATATTATTATATTATTTATTTTAATTAAATATTCAATAAAATTTAATTAAACGACCATTCTTATTCTCTAAATCACTATTTAAACAATTAAATAAATTAATTATTATCGCCAAAAATACGGGTCGTTACATTCTTTCCCCCTTAAAATAATTTCGTCCTCGAAATTGCTAAGGTAGAGAACAACCCTATTAACTGGTTTCTAATTATTCGTTTACTTCTTTAATTTCAGTTTCAACTGAATTTACTTATTTCAATTAAATTATTACTTCATTTCTGTAAACGAAAATTTTCAAAACTCCTGAAAATTTTCTAACACCTGAAATTTTCGAAAAATTTCGCCAGCACCTCCTTTGTACCGGGAGCATCGGGAAAATCCCCAAACCGCCACACAGGCCTCTCCAATCCAAAAGAAAATCAAACAGCCAAGCGGCTTGCCAATTCGGCTCATAAATCTTCAAACTCATATGAATATAAACGTGTACCTTTTTGTCGGGCATTCAACTCTGCTATCAGTTTAGCATATACCAATATCATCCCAATCAATTTCCAATCACTTTTATCTCCAACACAACCATTCGCTTAATCAAGCCATATTCCAATCAAACTGCAATTCTAATCTCAATTCCAATTCTTGCTCGACAATCCATTTATATTCCATATTATCTCTAATCCAGTCCAATTCTACTCGATACCATTCTATTTCAATTCAATTCAATTTTCACTGAACTGGTTTCAAATCAAATTTCAAATTTACTTTCACAAATTTCTATTTAATTTGTGTTTATTTCAAACAATCTTTTTCTGGGAGTTCTTAAACAGCTTAGCCTTTTCCAAAAATCAAATATTCATTTGGAATATCAAAATAATTTGTTTTCTCAAAACAATTCAAAAACAAAACCTTTGGTAGCAATCAGTCACTTGCAAACTCGAAAATGAACACCGATGATGTCCGGATCATCATCGGAATCTATTTTCCAGCCATCGAAGTGAGTTCAATACTATATCATTTTCAAAACTATTTCTAAACACTTTCATTTTGAACTCTTTTCAAAATATCCCTTTCAAAGCTTGTAACAAATTTAAAATCTCCCAGGATTTTAAAATTCTCTTATATTTAACCCAGATTCATTTACACACATTTTCCACATTTCCAAACCTTTGATTTCATTTCTGATTTAAATTCAGATTTAATTCATCTGATTTCATGTATTTCACTTATATGAATCCTGATTGGTTATTTACATAACCATTTCACATTTTATAATCTTATCTGATTATATCACAACCAACACATCCAATATATGATAATAATTCAAATAACTATACTTCGTTTATATCGAAATATAACTTGGGTAAAATTATTTCATTTACCCTCTTTTTTTCAAAACATATCGTGACGACCCATCGTATTCGAGTGTTTATAAACTCCTATCGATACAGTGGATCAAACTGATCGACCAGAACTCATAAGCAACTCAACCAATGAATTTCCATGATATAAAACCATTTTATATCAAATAACAAATACGTTCACTCGTATATATACACTCAAACTCAATCTAGGGCATTACTAACCCTATCTCTACTGAGTCACGCCACAGAGCCAAGGTAATACTTAACCTTCAGCTCTGATACCACTGTAACGACCCGGCGGTTTTCGACTCCGAAAATCAACACAAAACTGCCATGTTGACTATTCAGACATCGGAAATACCTGGTCATTAATAGAAAGAAGTTAGAGGGTGAGGATAGATAAGATAGAAAATTAGAATAGAAGAAGAAGAAGATCGCCACAGAACAGAATCAGAGTAATACGAATCTCACAGCGGAACGAATAAGATATAATATATATAACATACTTTGAAATGAAACGGTATATATATGTAACAACATTATCAGAGCACAACACTTACACACAGCGGAAATAACAATAGCTATATAATCCTGAAGCCTCCTGCTTCAAGCTCCTCCAAGCTTATCTGTAAAGACCTGAACTACTTGACTGCCCGTACAAATTTGGGCACCCAAGAGTTTAGGGAAAACAAAATAAAATAAACTCTGGGTCAGTCATGGAACTGGTGTGAGTAAACTCAAATCATCGGTTTAACTTTTCAAAATCCTTTTCAAAAGAAAAGATAATCGTAAGACCGATCCACACATAAACACGGATGGTTTTTACCTTACGATAACCCAAAACAGCTTTGGAAATCAATACTTTTCTGATATTATGAAAATATCTAATCACAAGTAATTAGAATCTAGCAGAACGCTTGCATCTCACGTTCTACATATATAGTATACAAACAAAACCCGTAGGCGCTTATTGGAGATTGGATTCCGACCTTGACAAGGTATGGGACCACCTGCCGACCGTGTATCTCTAGAGGCAAATACACTGGGTTCAACAAGAACATCTTGCAACCCGGCCCTCACATGACCGACCACTCATTTCGCTTGAGTGTATCGAATGTATACCACCAACGGTTGGGAGCTACCCACCGTCTTCCCGAAAAGGGACAGCATCGAAATAGACAATAGAATGAAATGGATTTTCTCTAGATAGGTGATATACACCCTAATGGGTGCGACCCACATAGCCATGCTGCCTGCCCGATTTCTGTCATTTCCCGGTTGATGAGGCTTGAGGCCAGTACGTATCTTCTGAACACTTGACCACCATTCACTTTGAATGCCACATCGTCATACCCGTCAAATCACACATTGATTTCCCCAAAAATATCACGGGTATAAAGCTAAGAGAAACGAATTCCTCCGCCACCAAACGTAAGTACGTTTGAAGAGATCAACTTACGCGATCCGTTAGATATACTCTGTCAGACATTCGTCCATTCACGTTTGTCCTGGGACTGGACAAACCGAAGGCACTATTCTGTAAACAGGACAGCCCTTGCATAACTCCATCTTCAATATTCAGCATACTTGGTCCGCAACGCTTATGCCAATACAGAGTGGTTCTTTGGATAATAATCCAACCGGTCTCTCCATATTAACAACGTAAAATGGTCAAAACTTTGATAGTCGGTGATTTAACTATCAATGAAAACATGTCGGTGTGCAAACAACGATATTATTTCCCGAAAGAAATTCTATCGAACAATCATCATTTCATTCATTCGTTCATTTCCCTATTCCTGTTGTTTGATGTTTCTTATTCACTATATTTAGAAAATATATATATTATTATCATTGGAAAACATTTCCATCTCCTGTTCCTATATTCAGAAAACAATTCTGCTTCTCATTTGGAAAACATTTCCAAATCTCTTTCATTTGATTAAACAGATGTTTGAATAAATATCACTATACCAAATCTCCTTCATTTGGTTTCCACTTAACCACTTCCCACTATCGAACCTTAACCATTTCTTAGTTAAAACGAAGTCAATCAAGTTGGGGTATAATTACCTCTCAGACCTTAACTGAACAACCTTTCTAACCTCGAAATAAGCTAAGTTCTCCTTTTAAACTTTAACACCTCTTTACACAACTCTCGGATTATATATATAAATCCGCTTCTTGTACGGGAACACTCGATTATAACGATGGTGCTATAATTCCCTACATCCGAATATAATAACCTCAATTTGACTTTTACTTTCTAACCCGAATATATAACGAACTACTAATTATCGACACCTCTTTGGTTAACTCTAATCTATAACCTTTATTCTATTAACTCTTACTGGGTTAACTCTTATTCAGATAACTCAGGTTGATTAATTCATTTTGACCAACTTACTTGATCAACTCAACTTGACTAACCCAACTTACTTAACTCGACTTATTTAACTCAACTTGACAAACTCGACTTAGTTCCTTTTATAAATTAACTAATATTTGATTTAACACCCTTCGCTCGACTCTAGATCGCAGCGATCACAATGGTTACGCCTGATTTCCTCAGGAAACATCTGTCCGCCTTAGGCTATCCACAGCCCTGCGAATTACGCTAGCAGTCGTGCTTACTGGTAACTTATCTTAAATAACTACTGTTTAATTTCTAGTTCGATTAGACTCTAACCGATTAACTCTAACAGTTTACTCTAATTGTTTAACTCTATCGGTTTAACTCCAACTGTTTAACTTTAACGGTTTAATTCCAACTGTTTAACTCTAACAGTTTACTTCAACTGTTTAACTCTAACAGTTCAATTCCAACTGTTAAACTCTAACAGATTACTTCAACTGTTTGGCTTTAACAGTTCAATTCCAACTGTTAAACTCTAACAGTTTACTTCAACTGTTTGGCTTTAACAGTTCAATTCCAACTGTTAAACTCTAACAGTTTACTTCTAACGGTTGATCTCAATCAATTTGTTCTATTGGATTAGCTCTCTTGGATCAACCCATTTCGAATAACTAATATTCGATAACTTCTTCTTTGTCCTTATTCAGTTTCAAACATCGATGTGGAAATCGATTTTTACTTCTCTATATAAGTCTTGACTTATATACTCTATTTATCCAAAAATAAATAACTAAATTAATTTATAAAACTTTATTTATAAATTAACCTCCTCACTTTATCTGTTTAAACAGATCTCTCTTAAATTCTCACTTTGAATTCATATTCTGTTTACCCGTATGCGAAGCATGGACCTAAATTCTTTCTAGTGTAAAATTCTCCTTTATTACACTTCTATCCATTTCAAGTACTTCATTTTTCTATTTAATTTCTAAATAAATAACTCCTTTCTATAACTCAGTTCATTTTCTTGAAAATATTTCTTTTAATCCATTTATAATCGGTTTACAAATATTCCTCTTTCTAATTTATTTGTAAATGATTTACAAATATTTTCCCTTTTCCATATATTTCTATTTGCAAATGATTTGCAATATTTCCCTATTCCTTATTTCTCCCAATAATTTCCTTTATATTTATTTACAAATATATTTTTCCTCTACATTGGTTTACCAATGTTTTTCCCTTATATTGATTTTACAAATATCTTTCCTTTATATTGGTTTTACAAATATCTTTCCTTTATAAACATTTTTTTTTCTTTTTATATATATAAAATCCGTTGATTTTATATAAATAATCGATTTTTCAAATTAAACTTTGAAAACCCCTTTTTACTTCCCAGTATCACTATTGGTATAAAAATACCAAATCAAAATGATCGACCACCATCCAAACATACAGCATCAACAACAGATGATATAACACTTCATATATCAGAATATATGAAAACAGAAAAATAACTGTTGAGGAATCCAGTTGGATTCCTCCGACCTGTTTCCCTGCATCCACAGATGTCAGTCAACATAAATACATGAGTATAAAGTATCCTGATAAACCGAATCAATATTTCGATACGATATATATATATATATCGTTATCGAAATATTCAATCAACTGACTAGCAGTTCAACCAAACATCCAATACACAGCAAATCAACCAATATTTATCAATTCTAAAAATACCTTATAAAAATATAAAGCGTTCAGAGTTAGTGAGATTTACTCACATTGGTCGGCGGTCGTTAAATAACGATATATCGGTCTTTGATTTCATTCTGGCGTTTATTTTCACCATAAATCCAAATGAGCTCCAATTCCAATTCACTTGCGGTCAGTTCCATAGTGTAGCTCTCGTTTGTACGATCCCAACGGATCCTATTTTGTCTAATTTTGACCACATACGAGCGAGATATAGCGATTACAAGATCATATATATATATTTAAATTAAATAGACTTAAGTTTAATTAAAGTGGGCCTTACCCCCCCTCACCAAAATTCCATGTCGGTCCACTAACTTCCCAACCCGTTGTGAACAGTACCCCTTCTCCCACAATTAAGTCGCGACCTCCAGGACATTCACTTGACCATTTTCGAATTCAACCCTTCCCCTTATCTCCTTCTTTACTTAATGGTTCATCCAACCGAAAATACCACTGACTTCCTCTTTCCATCCTCTTCACCCTCATCCTAGTTTCCTCCAGCTCGCACCCCCGTAAGGGATCGCGACCATCATCCCACGCGCTACAGGCACGACATTACTTCTCACCGAACTCCCCAAATAAACTACATTCAGGTGCTCATCGACCTTATAAACTCAACTACAAACCTCATTTTAACCATCATTGCTCCCATTCGACAAAAATCGCAACCCTAATTTCGTTGAGAAGTTCCAGCGAACCAAAAATGGGCGTCGCACCTGGTAGAACTGGTATAGGAGCAAAGTAAATCATTTGAGGGATCCAAAGCTGCTCATTCCATGATTTTATGATTTTTATTCAATTTTACTTTGATTTTTAGAAGTGGGATTTTCACGTTTGAAAAATAAGAAGTGGAGGCCGGTTTCTGGTTTCGCAGAAAGTGGTTTAGGGTTAGAGAGGGTTGAGGGTAATTTATAGAGAAGGTTTACTAATTTTTTATTCGAATATTTTATTAATTTATACAGTATTGCTGCTCGTATTTGTCCTTTTAAAATTCCTGTGATTACACACGACTCCCAACAATTACCAAACTGGACATGCACCTTCAGTTCGACATTACGGTCCCAACGAAACTGGTCTCGTCGAATTCCGACTTCGTTTGCTCACACAGAGTATTTTTAACTATTAAAATACTGACTGTTTTTCACTCTAAAAATCCGTACGGCCACATACTGACTCTAAAAATCACGAAACTTGGAATCTAGCAATAATTTGACGCTACGGACCCAACAAAATTAGTTTCGTCAAATTCCGAGGTCGTACGCAAAACCGGCTATTTTTAAATCCCCAAATAACCCTTTTAAATAAATAAATATATTTAAAAACATTTAAATTAAATAAAAATAATTTAATATTATCGTATATATTCACAATATATACCCATACAGCTCCAGAAAAATATATGTGGGTTTACAATTCGATATTTCAAATCCTGGTTAAATCGATATTCGATTTACATTGAAATTCCTTTTTAAAATATAAATAATTCTTTTATAAATTCCAAAGGAATTCCACAGCGACCTTTCTGAAAGTTGATTTGGACATAAATCAAAATCTACACGACGAAATCCCGATTTTTCTCTTCCACTAGGAAGATATACTCCACCAGCTCCACACGTTTCTTGTTTCACAGAAATCCGGCTTAAAACGGCTTCTGTATACTCGTTTAAAGTTCGAATCGCCCAATAGCGAACTGCCGCGCCATTTCGAGCTCGATTATAATTATAATATAATTATACGCTCAAATATCGTCGATTCAATATATATGTTATTATAATTCAACTCTCAACTGAAATATATATCCTGGGTCGTCCAGTTCACATTATATTGCCAACCCAGCTAATTCTGATTATTCCAAAATTTAATATATTATTATATTATTTATTTTAATTAAATATTCAATAAAATTTAATTAAACGACCATTCTTATTCTCTAAATCACTATTTAAACAATTAAATAAATTAATTATTATCGCCAAAAATACGGGTCGTTACACGTTGGTTACCTATGGTAGCAGCTAGAGATATACTGTTAAACAAGGAGGATAGCGGGTACATCTAGTAGTACACGAAGCTATCATCATTCTATTTAACCAAGAGGGATCAAGTTTCTAGAGTGACTAGTATGGGTGCAGTTAGTGTTAGTACAGTACAGAACGGTACAGTACAGTAGAGTATAATAATTATCCTATATTGATTAGCAAGCGCCAGTAATATCAGTGTTAGCAGACCAGTGTGGTGCAGTGTAATAATTATCCTTTAGTAATTAAGGAGCACCTATAAAGTTGCCTTTAGTGATTGTCTATGTCCTTTATCTGCTCTTTCATAGACATTTCCTTGTTTTTCAGCTTATGCCTTAGTCTAGTTATTTTGATAATAGTATTGTAGAATTATCATACTCGCCAGACTTTATGTCTGACCCCGCCCCCTCTTTTCCATATTTTTCTCCCTCCAGATCCTCAGGTTGGACCCGGCTCTAGTGGAGTCAGATTGGATTGCTTATCTCTTTCGGAAAGCTAGGACTGCTGAAGTAAAGTCCAGCTTGTTATCTTTTTTTTATGGCTATTTGTGTAATGGGATTATGTATTTGTTTTATCAAGATGGATATTGTACTTGACTCTGATTTATGGTATTAAGATGTAATCAAACATGTTTTGACTTCTGCTGCAATAAAATAAAGTTTTTAATTTCCAAGTACTATCTTATATCTGTCTTGTTGTAATTTTACTGTTCTATATTCACTTATAACCTCCATGGAAGTTAATGCATTCCCCTTGTGAGTGACATTAATGGACGTGGGGTGTTACGCCATTGGATTCTCCTAAAACCGGAACCATTGGGTTCATATCGGAAAGAGATTTCCAACGAATATAAGAGATTCGAAATCTAACGGTTGGATTTGGAATTATGTCCAAATAAAATTTGAAAAAGGTCGTTGTAAGTGTAGTTCGATGACCGATTATGGAAATCGACTGAAAGGGCCTTAATAAAATTACTAAAAATATTAATAATTTATTTAAAATCATAATAATGATTTGAAAAGAACTGGGATGAAAAATTCAATATTTGAAAAGATAAAAATGTATTTTTACCGAAATGAACTAGTTATTAACTAGAATTATAATCCAATTATTTTTAAATAAATAAATTGGATTGAGAATGGGTTTTAAAATAACCAGAATTTCCAATATATGAATTGGAGTGGATTGGAATGGAAATCATCTTCGGAATATTTCGATGTTGGATTTCATGATTATATGGATATTGTTATGGAAATTTGGAAGATATATTTATATCGTTATTTCCAATACGATATTGGTTGCTTTCAGAAATCGGATATTGAATATAAGCCAATATAATTTCTATTCAGAGCCTTGTATTTAATATAAAATGGGATTTTGGGTTTGTCGTGAATGATGTCTTAAATAACACTGTTCATAAACCCAGTAGAGCAAAGAATAAATCCTTTAATTAAGATTCAGTGAAGTTTACCAATTAATTAATATTTAATTGGAATTGAATTAAAATTGGATTTTTTGGTTTATCGTGAACTGTGTTTTAAATAAGACTTGTTCTTCAACCCGATTTACAGTGAAATATGATTTGGAATTTATAAATCTTTTTATTAAGATTTAAAGGAAATTTTCCAAAGTAAAGTTTTCCAATTTAATACGATAAATTGGAATGGAATGGAATTCGATTTGATAATAATCGAAGTGAGCTTCTATGGAGGAAAACTATTAATATATATGGAATTTAAAAGGATTTGTCATTGTTCCAATTATATTATTAGTCGGATACGGAAATTGATATTGATTATATATTGATCTGTTTTCCACGAAGATTCCATAATTAATGGAATGTGATTTTGGGTTTATTGTAAACTGTGTTTCAAATGACATTAGTTCTTTAACCCAGTTAAAGACAGGATTACATGTCTAACTTTGTATTTCGAACTGTGTGGTTGATCTCTGCTAAATATATATCTTTTTGGTGGCAGAGAATTTATTCTCTTGCTTAACACCCTTCTCTAAGATGTACGAGCTTAGAAGTTATATATCGGTAGAAATCAGTGGTACGGTGTAGATTGTCAATTTGGCATGTTTGATTTCCCAAAGTTAAATAATCATTAATATTGATTTTCGGGAAGATTAAAACTAAGTGGAGTTTTAATGAATCTTTAATTAGATTGAAAATTGAGTGTGATAATTTAAATTATCAAATTTGAGAAATGATTGAGAATGGAGTACCACCAGTTTTATTCCAAGCGATAGTTGAATCTTTAGTTAGATTTGAACTCAAAATGTTAACTAAGTTTACTGACAACACCGTGGTGTTAGATATGGAGTATTACCAGTTTTTCTTCATGGGATGAATAGGTTGGGATTGCGAAATATAACAAATGATTACTTCGGTAAGTTGTGCTAATCCTGACTAGTTTGGATAAACCTTAATTTGGTTTGAATTGATATCCAAAGGAAGATTAAAGAATAAATTTAAAGAATTTATCTTTGATAAAGTTAATGGGAACCTTTCCCAAAGGATGTGAATATTTAAATAAAAGAATATTTAGAATTGGAATGAGGCTTATGTTGTGTTTTATACCACTTGTTTATAAAATATGCAAGTTATACGAAAGGGCTGGGCTTATACCCATTCTGAATAACTGATTCGACGATAAGTCGACGATGAAGATGGTTGTTGAAAACCGGAGGTCTTCACATCGTTCGGATGATTACGGATGTCTTGATTGGGCTATACACCCAAGATATGGTAATAAGTGGTGATCGTCTAGACGTACTTGGAGATCGACCAGATAAGCGAGGACCCCTCTCCTGTATTGGACATATGGGACGAGGAATAAGGTGTCTCTGGTTTCATTCAGACCTAGAACGAACTATTAAATGGATGTGTGTCTGACATTGGATTTTATTCTATGTGGATTGATCTCTATTAAATATATATCTGTTTGGTGGCGGAGAATTTATTCTCTTACTTAACACCCTTCTCTGAGATGTACGAGCTCAGAGGTTATATATCGATAGACATCAGTCACATGGAGTGAATTGCCTGTGTGGCATGCTGAGATGCAAAGGATCAAGGCTTCTGTTGAAAATCAGAGTCTTGTGGTTGATGATCAAAGCATGGATTTAATATAGCATAGCTTTGTGTATAGCATTAATTCGTGAGCCTCACACCCCGGTGTGAACCAGAAACGGGATAGGACTGTAGGGAGGACATGCGTTTCTTTCTAGCTAGGAGTGGTGTCATGGTATGGAGCCCAGACATTTTACTCATGTGGATGTTGCATATTATTTGATGGATAGCGAGGTACCTCGGATATATCGGTCACTATGCGGCCGATGGATGATATGGTCGACATACTGACCGTTACGCCCCATAGGGCGGGGAAACATATTGTTCAGGGATTATTAATCCACTTAGGTGCACCGGTCCTGAAGTTCCAAGGTGCAGTTACGACTTTATCCTGAGGTTCGGGCTAGACAGTCTCGAGTTTGGTAAGGACGATCTCTTATCTTGGTTCACAGATGGAATCCAATTTCCAATGCGGCATTGTGCGGTTTTAGTTGTAGAACTAGTATGGCGACCTTATTTATGGTACCCATGTCGTCTATGACTGATACATTTATAATTGAAGTTGATTTCTTCACTTACAGTAATAATAAAAGATAAATTTTTCTTACCAAGCATATTTGGCTATTATAAGGTAAAACTCTATCCTCTGGCTTGCATTGCATTGTGTGATGGGACCTGAGTCTTATAATAGCTTCATTGTTCTTTATTTAGCATTGCGTTGTTTGTTTTATGCACTTGGGGTTAAACTCGTTACATGTTATATGGCGTGGTCCCTTGATTTACCTAACTTTAAAATAAAATTAATAACTGTTTTAGTTCACACACCAGTCACATGAATGACCTGAAGTTTATTATTTTAACCTAAACTCTGGGTGCCCATATTTTCCACACGGGCAGCTAGTAGTTTCGATTTTGCAGATATTATTCTTATAGGATCTTGGATTTACAACTGGAACTATACTCGGAAAGCTCTGTGTCCGTGTATTTCTTTCAATTGTGTTATGTATTATTTTTCCACTGCTGTGTATTTAAATTTAATTTGAATCTTTGATATTTTCCAGTGAGTAATATTTATTCGTACTTGGTTATATTCTTGTACTCTGATGTAAATTGTATGTAATAAGCAATGAAATGTTCTTCTGTTTGAGTTCTGATGCGTCGTGTTCTCAATTCAATCCGGGCTTTCCCGTAATGGTAAGTTTGGGTTGTGTCAGTTGGTATGAGAGCTTTGGTTTACAGAGCTCGAGAACAAGACACAAACCAAATGAAAGAATTCATCAGAGATTGGATTAGTATTATCCAATAAGAATGACTCGTTAGAGATGGAATCAGTAGTATCCTAGAATTAGTTGAAAGAGTGTTAATTTTAAAATGAAAGTGAAAATAAATTTTGTTTTGAAAATTTAAATCTTATTATACGTATTTGATTATTTAATTTATATTGAATTTGGACAATCTAGTATATGAAGATTTTTCATATACGCCTTGCAAACGTTTATACGAAGCCTCAAATATACTAGATAGATATAGAATTACACTCTAGTCGCCCGGGAATGATTCTGATGATCGTCCGGGCATCATCAGAATTTATGTTCGAGTTTTGAAAGTGGTATATATCTTTATATTTCCAATTGATTGGTGTGAGAACCAAAACTAGATAGGGTTATTATTGTGAATTGGCATCAAAAACATGATTTTTGACTATGTATATAAAAGGTTTGATTGTAAAGCAAATCAACTAATTGATTATTGGTTGTGTTGTCTGATTATTAGTTTAACTAAAAAATTTATTGAAATCGATATGTAAGTGAAAGGTAAATTCAGCAAAATCGGATCAAATGTTGAACTAAATTGAAAATTGATTGGAAAGGCATGCATGTACTTTTATATATGTGTGAATAGGTCATAGTAAGGAAGCTAAGAAGAGGAATAAAATTGTATGCTCGAAAAATAGGTACATTTTACTATATTTCTTGGGTTTGGATGATTATATGAGCCGATTGGCTAGCCGCTTGGCTTTTTCTTTTTGAATGATGAGGGCCACGCGTGGCTAGTTGCAGTTTTAAAGGTCTCCCCATACAAAGGAGGTTATGGCGAAATTTTTCGAAAATTTAGGGTATTAGCCAAATTTTTGAAAAATTACAAATTCTTAGAAACTGAAAAGTTGAAGAATGAAAGTTGAGTTGATTAGTTAAACAGCATTCAACTCCGTTCCTTTTCGAGGACGAAAAGATTTTAAGTGGGGGAGATTGTAACGACCCGGAAAATCTGAACCAATTTAAAATTTGTATTTTTGGTATTTTAATGAATTTTGAATATTTAAAATGATTTATTTTAAATAGTAACAACTAAAAATTTATTTAAATCGAAGTTAGAAAGAATAAATTTATTTTAATTATATAATGAGCCTGAAATGGCGCGACATTTTGAAAATTTGATTTCAAATTTCAAATGAATGTACAGGATTCAAATTAAATCGGATTTCAGTAAAACAAGAAATATTTGAATCTATTTAAAAATATCTTTCTAATGAATGTGAAAAATCCAGATTTCATAATGGGAATAAAAAGTTATGTCCAGCTGAAAATTGGAAATAGTCGCCATGAAATTTATATATATTTTATATAATATATGGCCCTTAAAAATAGCCATTTTACAAACGACCGTCATTTCCGACAAAACCACTTTTGTTGGGTCCAAAATGTCAAATTATTGTCAGATTCCAATTTTTATAATTTTTGGAATTAATACGTAAGTGTGGTGAATTTAAATGTGTTTGGTCAATTCAGTTTGAATTTAATCGACTGGAAAATGTCCTTTTTTCAAATGGTCTCCAAATTTGACAAAAATAGTTTTGTTAGGATCGTATCGTTAAAACATAGCTAGATTTATTTTTTTGAATTTTTCGAGTCAGTACGTGGCCCCGGTAAATTAAAATGTATGTTCAAATTAAAAATATACTGATTTATATTTTAATTTAAATGAAAACTGATCGTAACAGTCGAACTGGCTTACCAGACATACCCCATTATGTCCGGAATGGGGGTATTTGGCTAGGGCGACAGTCGGTGGGTTCGATTTGGGGTCCGAATTGAAAAGTAACTTTTTGAAAGAAAAATAAATAAATAAATATTTATATTACCCCCCTCTTTCTCTTCATTTCAGTCAACGATAAAAATAAAAAAATAAAGGATACCCGCTCAGCCCACCCTCGATCTCGTCGTCCACGCCGCCGCCCACCCTACCAGCGCCGCCGCTCCCTCCGGCTGGCCACCCTAGCCGCCGCCACCCTCTTCCGCGCAAACCCCCTCCTCGGTTCGAAGTCCCCAGCCCCACAACCCCCAAATCGACGAAAATCGCCACCACCTCCATTGGATCACCGCGCCGCCAGCCACTTCCCCTTTCACCCTGTGCCACCGAGAGCTCCTCCACCCAACATGAGGCTGACGTCGAACCAAGCCCCCTCCTCCGATGAAGAATGATAAGTTTTTATTTTCATTTAAGGTAATTAGCTTTAAAAAAATCAGTTTTTTTTATGGTGTGAATAAAAATATGATTTTTATGTAGGCAACTTAGAAATAAAAATGCAATTTATATATATATATAGATTTGAAATAAAATAATGTTTTACAAAATATGATTTTTTATATAGAATAATGATTTATAAAAATTCGATTTTTATATATGTATTAGCAATATGAAAATGCGATTTTTATACATGTAGTTATATAATAAAAATGCGATTTTTATACATGCAGTGATATAATAAAAATGCAAAATATATATGTATATAGTGGCAAGATAAAAATATGATTTTTATTACATGAATAGCGAGATAAAAATATGATTTTTTTAATCTAGATAGTGTTATAAAAATATGGTTTTTATTATATGAATAACATTATAGAAACATGATTTATATTGTATGAACTGATTCATAAAAATGTGATTTTTATATATGAAGTAGCGGTATAAAAATGTGATTTCTTTTTTATGAGTAGCATTATAAAAATGTGATAGTTAAATAAATAGCACTGTATTAAAAATGCGATTTTTAATATAAAACTGCGTGGAACAGATTGCGATGGAACCGACTGGAATCAAATCCAAATCCAAACCGTTCAGAAATAAAGAATGGAGGAGTGAAAACCGAAGGTGAGAACTTCTCACTTTAACTTTGTTTACAGTTATATATATATATATATACTATGATGTAGACGGTGCTTAGTAGCACATGACACCTTTGATTGAAACCATGGATGTTTGGTTGTTTGTTTGATTGATAAATTGGCTGAATTTGATTTGGGATGTGAATTGAATTGACTAGAATTGGTATGTGTATGGCGCGAGCCAGTATTAGGCGAAGGATAAGGCTAGACCTTATTCCGGCCGAAATTTTCTAAAATAAAATGTGTTAGTTAAAAATAACATTTTTTATGTGTATATGAACTGTATAAAATATTCATATGTTGAAATAATTATCTTATCGTTAAAAATATAATTTCTAACAAGTATGTGAATGAAAATAAATATTCATTTATGAATCGGACGATTTGTTTATATACACTCACTTGACTGATATTGATTGGGATGATATATTTTCCACATCCCTGAACGACACAAATAAAATATGCGTGTGTTGATTGAAACCCCACAGGGGTATTGGGATGATATTTGACGTACACTAATCCCAATTATTTAGTTATATGTCAATCGATGGGTTGGTAGACTGATGTAAGCGTTAATTATTTATATTTAACGCATATGCAGTTGTGTAATGCACTCTGATGATGGTTGACTGTGTTTGATTATTTTTGTATACATATGTGTATGAAATCCATATAAATAAAATTATATCGTAATTAACTGTGTCTGATTCTAATTCGGGAATAAAGAATATTTTAAAATAACAAATATTTTAAAATAACAAATATTTTAAAATAACGAATATTTTAAAATAATAATCTATAAAGGATTAAAATATGATTTTGATGTCCGATTTGGGATGGACACGAAAATATTTAAATACATGAAGCCGTGTTGATTATATTAATGCCATTTTGACGTGAACGATATTTATATCAATTTTATTCAATTTTAAATGAATATCGAAAAGGAATGATTCCAAAATCTGATATTTTTAAAATATTATCATTTATATATTATAATGATAAGGAAATTTTGATTTTGATTTAAAAATAAAAATGAAGTTGGAATCGTTTTAAAACGAATTTATAAACGATTTATAAAATACGTTTTGAATGGAAATCGATGAAATATATATATTATATATTTAATGGCCGGAATAGAACGCGCCGCGACCGTTCGTGAATTTCGACCATTGACTTCGAATTGACATTACGGGAGATCCAACCGTAGGATTCTCCTAAAACCGGAATCATTGTGTTCGTATCGGAAAGAGATTTCCAACAAATATAAGAGATTTGAAATCTAACTGTTGGATTTGGAATTATGTCCAAATCAAATTTGGAAAAGGTCACTGTAAGTGTGGTTCGATGACCGTTTATGGAAATCGACTGAAAGTGCCTTAATAAAATTATTAAAAATGTTAATAATTTATGTAAAATCATAATAAATGATTTGGAAAGAACTGGGATGAAAAATTCCATATTTGAAAGGATAAAAATATATTTTTATCAAAATGAACTAGTTATTAACTAGAATTATAATCCAATTATTTTTAAATAAATAAATTAGATTGAGAATGGGTTTTAATATAACCAGAATTTCCAATATATGAATTGGAGCGGATTGGAATGGAAATCATCCTTGGAATATTTCGATGTTGGATTTCGTGATTATATGGATATTATTATGGAAATTTGGAAGATATATTTATATCGTTATTTCCAATACTATATTGGTTGGTTTGAGAAATTGGATATTGAATACAAGCCGATATAGTTTCTATTCAGAGCCTTGTTTTTAAAATCAAATGGGATTTTGGGTTTGTCGTGAATGGTGTCTTAAATAACACTTGTTGACCTGCTTTTTAGTCAAAGCAGTCACACATAAAATTTCTGGTAAACAATACGCTCATGTATTGGGAATATCGTCAGAAGACATGGAGCGATTTGGTTGAAGTCGCATCACAGACAAAGATTGCCCAAAACTCCTATCAAATGACATTTTTTAGGCCCGAAAACATCAATTACGGAGCAAAGCTCGATAACTCTTGTAGCTCTCCGAATCAGCTTCGAATCGAGCTTTCGTTTGGCTAAAACAGACTTACGGTTTGAAAGTTACGCCCGTTTCAATGAACGCGTGCAGAACCGGGAACTTGGAATCTGGAATTGGCATAACCCATTGGGATCGGATATACGGTTCGGATCGGGTGAGAGGACCCAATGGCATAACTTTGCAAAAGGAAATTTAGTACTCCTTGGATTGGACCAGAGCACAGAAGACCCAACCCGCCTGAAGTATTCTACACTGAAGTGCTTGCAGTCATCGGATCGGAGATAATAACTCGGTTCAGATCCGATCCAAACCGACCCCCTGGACTTTCTCCTGCATGCAACCTTTGACCGATTCTCTTGCCATAACCACATCCAATTTTCATGGATCTAGCTCCACTTGTAAAAGAATGGCCTGGTAACCACCTTTTCCACGTTCTCCACTTACTTCCGAGATCGCCTCGGTGCTCGCCACGTGGCACATCCGACCCGAACCGCTCAGAAGCTCCTCTACGCCTATAAATACACCACCATGTGGCCATCTTGAGGGACTTTTTGGCTCTTCTTCCTCTCGGTCATTCCAACCTTATCTTCCACCATTGCCATTGCAAGGATTTTGCAACGACAAGAAAGCCGATCTACCTCAAGTCAACACGAGGACTTCGTGTATAATCTCCACTTTTCTCACTTCTTTTCATCGTAAACACGGGGATGTCATGTATAAATTGCAAGAAAACTATATTGTAATAGCTTCTCAGGATTCAAGAAACAATAAAGTGTACGTAGGCTTGGATTGAGCCGAACCGCTATAAAAATCTCGTGTGTCCTCTTTCATTTTACTGCTTTTTCTGCGTTAAATCTGTGATTGTGAGGTTTTTCGCATTGGATTTGGGTGTTAAGCCCGGATTTCGGTTTAACAACACTGTTTTTAAACCCAGTTTAGCAAAGAATAAATCTTTTAATTAAGATTTTGTGAAGTTTACCAATTAATTAATATTTAATTGGAATTGAATTGAAATCGGATTTTTAGGTTTTCGTGAATTGTGTTTTAACACTTGTTCTTTAACCCTAACAGTGAAATATGATTTGGAATTTATAAATCTTTTTATTAAGATTTAAAGGAAATTTTCCAAAGTAAAGTTTTTCCAATTTAATAAAATAAATTGGAATGGAATGGAATTCGATTTGATAATAATCGAAGTGAGCTTCTATGGAGGAAGATTGTTAATATATATGAAATTTAAAAGGCTTTGTCGTTATTCCAATTATATTATTAGTCGAATACTGAAATTGATATCAACTGTATATTGATCTATTTTCCACGAAGATTCATAATTAATGGAATGTGATTTTGGGTTTATTGTGAACTGTGTTTTAAATGACATTAGTTCTTTAACCCAGTTAAAGACAAGATTACATGTCTAACTTTGTATTTCGAACTGTGTGGTTGATCTCTGCTAAATATATATCTTTTTGGTGGCGGAGAATTTATTCTCTTTCTTAACACCCTTCTCTAAGACGTACGAGCTTAGAAGTTACATATCGGTAGAAATCAGTGGTACGGTGTAGATTATCAATGCGGCATGTTTGATTTCCCAAAGTTAAATAATCATTAATATTGATTGTTGGGAAGATTAAAACTAAGTGGAGTTTTAATGAATCTTTAATTAGATTGAAAATTGAATGTGATAATTTAAATTATCAAATTTGAGAAATGATCGAGAATGGAGTACCACCAGTTTTACTCCAAGCGATAGTTGAATCTTTAATTAGATTTGAACTGGAAATGTTAATTAAGTTTACTGACAACACCGTGGTGTTAGATATGGAGTATTACCAGTTTTGCTCCATGGGATGAATAGGTTAGGATTAGGAAATATAACAAATGATTACTTCGGTAAGTTGCGCTAATCCCGACTAGTTTGGATAAACCTTAATTTGGTTTGAATTGATATCCAAAGGAAGATTAAAGAAAAAATTTAAAGAATTTATCTTTGATAAAATTAATGGGAACCTTTCCCAAAGGATATGAATATTTAAATAAAAGAATATTCAGAATTGGAATGACATGTATGTTGTGTTTTATAGAACTTGTTTATAAAATACGCGAGTTATTCAAAAAGGCCGGGTTTATACCCATTCTGAATAACTGATTCAACGATAAGTTGACGATGAAGACGGTGGTTGAAGACCGGAGGTCTTCACATCGTTTGGATGACTACATATGTCTTGATTGCGTTGTACACCCAAAACAAGGTAACAAGTGGTCATCGTCCAGACGTACTTGGAGATCGACAGGATATGTGAGGACCTCTTTCTTGTATTGGACATATGGGACAAGTAATAAGGTGCCTCCGGTTTCATTCAGACCCAGAACGAACTATTGAATTGATGTGTGTCTGACATTGGATTTTATTCTATGTGGATTGATCTCTATTAAATATATATCTGTTTGGTGTCGGAGAATTTATTCTCTTGCTTAACACCCTTCTCTGAGACGTACGAGCTCAGAGGTTATATATCGATAGACATCAGTCGCATGGAGTGAATTGCCTGTGTGGCATGCTGAGATGCAAAGTATCAAAGCTTTTGTTGAAAAGTAGAGTCTTGTGATTGATGATCAAAGCATGGCTTTAATATAGCACAGCTTTGTTTATAGCGTTAATTCATGAGCCTCACACCCCGGTGTGAACCAAATACGGGAGAGAACTGCAGGGAGGACATGCGTTTCATTCTGGCTAGGAGTGGTGTCATGGTGTGGAGCCCAGACATTTTACTTATGTGGATGTTGCATATTATTTGATGGATAGCGAGGTACCTCGGATATATCGGTCATTACAGGGCCGACGGATGATATGGTTGACATACTGACCATTACGCCTCATAGGGCGGGGAAACGTATTACTTAGGGATTATTAATCCACTTAGATGGACCAGCCTTGATGATCCATGGTGTAGTGGCGACTATATCCTAAGGCTCGGGCTAGACAGTCTCGAATTCGGTAAGGATGATCCCTTGCCTTGGTTCACAGATGGAATCCAATTTCCAATACGACATTATGCAGTTTTAATTGTAGAACTATTTTGGCGACATGATATATCGTACCCATGTCATCTATGATTGATACATTTATATTTGAAGTTGATTTCTTCACTTATAGTAATAATAAAAAGATAAATTTCGCGTACGAAGCATATTTGGCTATTATAAGGTAAAACTCTATCCTTCGGCTTGCGTTGCATTGTGTGATGGGACCCGAGTCTTATAATAGCTTCAATGTTCTTTATTTAGCATTCACTGTTTGTTTTATGCACTGATTTTCTTCGGGGTAAACCCATTCCGTGTTATACGGCATGGTCCCTTCATTTACCTAACTTTAAAATCAAATTAATAATTGTTTTAGTTCTCACACCAGTCACATGATTAACCTGGAGTTTATTGTTTTAACCTAAACTCTTGGTGACCTTATTTTCAACACGGGGAGCTAGTAGTTTCAGTTTTGCAGATATTATTCTTACAGGATTCTGGATTTACAACTGGAAATATACTCAGAAAGCTCTATATCCATGTATTTCTTTCAGTTGTGTTATGTATTATTTTTCCGCTGCTATGTTTTTAAATGTAATTTAAATATCTGATATTTTCCAATGTGTAATATTTATTCATACTCGGTTATATTCTTGTTCTCTGATGTAAATTGTTTGTAATAAACAATGAAATGTTCTTCTGTTTGAGTTCTGATGCGTCGTGTTCTTAATTCAATCTGGGCTTTCCCGTGAGGATAAGTTTGGATCGTGTCAATATATGATATACTCACTTTGACATATGCAATTAAATTTTTAATAAGATAAATATCTAGAAACGATATCGTAGATAAGCAGTATAAAAGCTATAAATAAAGGTAAAGAACACTAGGAATTTTTATACTGGTTCAGAGCACCGTCCTACGTACAGTCCCTAAGATACCCTTAGGCCTATCACCATAAATTTCTCTCTTCACCCAGAGGGACAGGTCTCTACCGCCGTTACATGACTTCTTTCCACCTAGACTATACCAGCTAGAATTTTTCCGCTCGGACTTGCATACAGGAATTCACCACCTAAATTACCTACAGGATTTTTTTATCGCTTTTAAAATTCTTTGTTACAAGGGAATAAATGACTTGTTTGTGTTATAGTACAACATGAATTTGTCACGAACGAAGTACAATATCTTATAATCTTCTCCTTGAGTTTAAAGTGTAGAAATTGTAAGTAAGTGGAGATTGTAACAACCCGGAAATGCGAGCCAGTTTAAAAAAATTTATTTTGGCGAATTTAGCGAATTTTGATTATTTAAAATGAATTATTTTAAATAATATCGACGAGAAATTTATTTTTAATAGAATTCGAATGTATATATTTATACGCGTCGTCGGTAGAATATAAATATTTATTTTAAAATATAAAAGGAATTGAAAATGGCGCGGTAGTTCGATAATTCGATTTCAAACTTCAATTGAATGTACCGGGTGCAAAATAAACAGGATTTTAGTGAAACCAAAAATATTAGAATCTATTTGAGAATATCTTTGCAATGAATCCGAAAAATCGAAATTTCAAAGCGGGGATCAAAAGTTATGTCCAGTTGAAATTTCAGAATAGTCGCTATGGAATTTCGGCCATTAAAAATGGTCATTTTGCAAACGACCTCGGATTTCGACGAAACCACTTTTGTTGGATCCGGGATGTCAAATTATTGCTAGGTTTCAAATTTCATAATTTTTCGAATCAATATGTGAGCGTGGCGAAGGAAAACGCGTTTGACCAGTTTCAATTGATTTTAGTCGACTGAAAATTGGCCATTTTTCAAACGGTCTCATAATTCGACGAAACAAGTTTTGTTAGGACCGTATCGTCAATACGAAGCTAGAAAATATTTTTCTGGAATTTTTCGAGTTAGTATGTGACCCCAATAAATTGAAATGCTCGTTCAAATTAAATATATAGAGTTATATGTTGATTTTGATAAAAACTGATTGAAACAGTCGAATTGGCTTACGGGACATATCCCATTGTGTTCAGAATGTGGGTATTACGCTAGGAGCGATGGTCGTTGGGTTTGATTTCGAGTTGAGATGGATAAACTAGTAATTTTCAAATTAAAGAATATTAAATTATATTGTATATAGTCAAAGCTTGGTCAAAACCCTAGGGCAATCTTCATTATCTGATGCCGCCGCTAGTCATATTCTTCAAGGGCCGATTTCTCTTCTCCTTCTTCTTGAATTCTCCCTCAATCCGTTCACTAATTTAAGGAATTATCGACACAAATATTGTTGTGCTCAAGGAGATCTATACAGCCAACGGTTAAGATCGATTTTTATGGCCTGAATTGTTCTGAATCGAGGCTCAAATGCCACTAGTTCGCACGCAAATCTGGAGGGATGTGGGCCACCGAAGTTCATGCCGTCGCTGAGGTTGGAGGAGGGCGGTCAGGCGCCTCCGCCGCCGATCGTTGATGGGCTTCCGATGCCCCTAGGGAGGCGCGCGCAGGCAATTTCAATGGTGAGCGGTGGGTTTTCTCGTAACAGGGAGTGAGGAAGAAGTATAACGGGAAAGAGGGCTTGAATGTAATTAAGGATTTTTAGTAATTAATTAATTATTCAATTTTGTAATCATATGTATTAACGGCCATAACTTCTTCATACAAGGACGAAATTGGACGATTCAAATTGCGTTGCGATCGTGGAGCCGGGAGCTTCACAACAAAACTGACCGCGTCTGAAACAGAGCACGTTGGAATTTCAGGCAATTTCAAATCGAAACAGAACAGAAATTCAGATAAAACTGACGGAGTGGATCCCAAGGTGAGAATTCTCTCACTTTAAATTTTCTATACAGTTATTTATTTAGTAACTGCATATATGAACTGTTCCCCGTCGTCCACAGACCATGGACAACTTGTTTGATTGTATTCTGTGTGAAAATTGATCGTGATGTGAAATGAATTATATATATTATGAGTGTATGAAATATGTATACGATGTGAAATAAATAAATAAATATATATATGAAAAGTGAAAATATTATATATAGTGAAAGTGAAAATATTATATATAGTGAAAGTGAAAATGTTGTATGTATTGAAAGTGAATATATTATATATAGTGAAAGTGAAAATATCATATGTATTGAAAGTGAATATATCGTATGTATTGAAAGTGAATATATCGTATGTATTGAAAGTGAAACTATCGTATATATTGAAAAGTGAAAATATCGTATATATTGAAAGTGAAAATATCGTATATATTGAAATTGAAAATATCGTATGTATTGAAAAGTGAAAATATCGTATATATTGAAAAGTGAAAATATTATATATATGAAATGTGAAAACGATATATATATATATGAAATGAAAACGATATATACATGAAATGTGAAAACGATATATATATATATATATATATGAAATGAAAACGATATATATATATATATGAAATGCGAAAATGATTTGATTGTTAAAAATATAATTTTTAACATATATATACAATGTATAAAATTGTCGTGTATATGGAATATTCAATTTTGATTAGAAATTGAATATGAAGTTGAAATCATTTTGAACGAATTTAAAACGATTTATAAAATACGTTTTAAAAGGAAATCGACGAAATATATATTATATATATAATATAATGGCCTGAATAGAACGCGCCGCGCTGCGGCAGTTCGCGAATTTCGACCATTAACTTTGAACGGACATTACGGGAGATCCGACCGTCGGATTCTCCTGAAACCAGAACCGTTGGGTTCGTATCGAAAAGAGCTTTCTAACGAATATTAGAGATTTGAAATCTAACGGTTGGATATGGAATTATGTCCAAATCAAATTTGGAAAAGGTCGCTGTAAGTGCAGTTCGATGACCGTTGATGGAAATCGACTGTATGGGCCTTGATAAAATTATTAAAAATATCGATAATGAAACGACCCGCAAATCCGTACCCTTTGAGTCGACTGATAACACTACACGTCCAACCCAAATTGCACAGAAATATGAACCATTATTAGAAAGAAGTTAGAGGGTGAGGAATAGAAAGAAAGAAATATTAGAATAGGAGAAAACGAGGATAACAAACTCACAGCGGAACGAATAAAATATATTAGATAATATAACTTTGAAGCACAAAATCAGTATTTGTATATACATACCATTATCAGAGCACAACGATTATTCCTGGAACAGTTATAAACACCTGTTTCCAGACACAACATAGTACACAGCGGAAAATATGATAGTCTATAGCTAACTGGTGAAGCCTCCTGCTTCATCTCTTCCAAGTAAATCTGTAAAATCCCGACTACTTGACTGCCCGTACAAATTTGGGCACCCAAGAGTTTAGGGAAAACAAACAAAATAAACTCTGGGTCAGTCATGGGACTGGTGTGAGTAAACTCCAATCATTTGGTTTAACTTTTCAAAATCCTTTTCAAAAGAAAAGATAATCGTAAGACCAATCCACACATAAATACGGATGGTTTTTACCTTACGATAACCCAAAATACTTTGGAAATCATATATTATCTGATATTATAATAATGTCTAATCACAAGTAATTAACAATCTAGCAGAACGCTTGCATCTCACGCTCTACATATATAATATACAATCAAACTCGCAGGCGCTTATTGGAGATTGGATTCCAACTTGACAAGGTATGGGACCACCTTCCGAACGTGTATCTCTAGAGACGAATACACTGGGTTCAACAAGAACGTCTTGCAACCCGGCCCACACATGACCGACCACTCATTTCGCTTGAGTGTATCGAATGTATATCACCAACGGTTGGGATCAGCAACCGTCTCCCGATAAGGGACAGCATCGATAGATTTAAGAACAAAAGGAATTTTCTCTAGATTGGTGATCATACATCCTAATGGGTGCGACCCACATAGCCATGCTGCCTGCCCGATTTTTGTCCAATTCCGGGTTGATGAGGCTTGAGGTTTGAATTATCTTCCAGAACATCTGGCCATCATTCACTTTGAATGCCACATCGTCAGAACCATCGGAAATCACTAATTGATTCCCACAAAAATACTCAGATTGTTAGGCTAAAGAAGTTTCCCTTCTATGCCACCAACTTCGTACGTTTGAAGGAATCAACGTACGTAACCCCCTTTGGAAATACTCTGTCAGACACTCGTCCATACAAGTTGTCCTGGGTCTGGACAAACCGAAGGCACTAATCTGTAAACAGGATAGCCCTTGCATAACTCCGTCTTCAAGATATTCAGCATACTTGATTCGCAACGCTTATGCCAATACGGAGTGGTTCTCTGGATAATATCCAACCGGTCTCTCCATATTAACAACGTTAAAATGGTCAAAACTTTGATAGTCGGTGATTTAACTATCAAATGAAAACATGTCGGTGTGCAAACAATGATATTATTTCCAACAGGAAATTCTATCGACCAAACATCATTCAACGTTTATCCCTTTTAGTTCATTTATTCATTTCCCTTTTCACTTCCATTTACATTCCTTATTTAATATATTTAGAAAATATACGCTATTAACATTGGAAAACATTTCCATCATTTGTCCTCTATATTCAGAAAACATTTCTGACTCTCATTTGGAAAACATTTCCAAATCTCCTTCATTTGATTACACAGATGTTTGAATAAACACCACTATGCCAAATCTCCTTCATTTGGTTTCCACTTAACCACTTTCCACTATCGAACCTTAATCATTTCTTAGTTAAAACGAAGTCAATCGAGTTGGGGTATAATTACCTCTCAGACCTTAACTGAACGACATTCTTAACTTTGAAATAGTCAGAACTCACGACTTTAAACCAAATATTGCTTTCAACAACAGCGTTAAAACCGCTATCTAGCATTATAGAACACTTGTCATAACCATAGCATTAAAATTGCTATTAAAACAGTTATTATAACGGCAGCGTTAAAATTTCTGTTTTGAATAAAATACCGTGTGCGGCGCACACGCTTCCGTTGTTCATTTATAAACTCTGTTTATTTTAAACAATTCAAGTTCTTCTTTAAACATATTTATAAACTATACCTTCTTCTAACCACTTAATTCGATTTCTATAAATCCCCTTTTTATATACATTTTATTTGCAAAATATTTCTTTGTTTTAAACTATTTTTCTTTTACTTTAAGCATTTGAAAATATTTCTTTAAACTTTCCTCTGTAATTTGCTAAATTCAAATCCATTTCAAATATTGGTTTCAAAACCGATACTCACTTTCAAATATACATTCATATTTGAACTCACCTTTTAATTTATCCAATGGTTAATGATCCACTTAATTTATATCTTTATTTATAACATTTTTCTTGGTTTACCCAATGGAATAGATTTCCATTTGCAACTCAATGAAAAAGAAATTATTTCTAATTTGGAAATAACTCTGCTTTTAAATTCTAACTTTCTTTTTCACATTCGATTATATTTTACGGTATCTAAATACCAGGTTCCTAAGGCCAGGGTAAGTCAAACACACAAATTCAACCACGGATGATGTAGCATAACATATATAACCATCAAATAAACCAGTAAATAAAATGTTGAGGGATCCAGTTGGATCCCTCCAACCTGTTTCCCTGCATCCACAGATGTTAGTAACATCAAAAATATCGCATTAATGAAAAAAATCAATCAACGATGTGATTATATCAACCAATTTATCAACTATTCAACCAAGCAATCATTTCACATTATAAAATAATTTAAAACGAGTGAGTTTACTCACCTTGTTTCGCAGTTGACTGTTCTTCTTTTGTTTCGCTTAAAATTAAACTAGCATTTGATCTTATCATGGAATTCATGTAGCTCTATCTTTGACCATATCGGTTCCACACCGTAGTTTCTGTCGTTAAGGCTCCCGCGGATCCAACTGCATCCAATTTGTTACGTATGAATAATATACGATGGTTTTAAAATCTTGTATTCATTTTCAAATAGTTAAGGCTTTATTAAATTTTTAATTAACGATAGT
Source organism: Allium sativum (assembly GCA_030737875.1). NCBI lineage: Eukaryota > Viridiplantae > Streptophyta > Magnoliopsida > Asparagales > Amaryllidaceae > Allium > Allium sativum. Next base: position 459,744,184 of record CM060909.1, read on the forward strand.
ATAAATCCTAATCCATGATTACCGCAGTTGAAAATATTGAGGATACCAGTTTCTGTCGAAAGTTACTTACCTCAGTTTTCAAAGGTCATACATGCATGCGGTCACCACATGAACCCAGCTTCCGTTTAAACACTGAAACCAAGCGCCCATGCATGCCTTCAAACTTCTTCTGTATAAATGTGGCATGCTACTATTAAAGAGACCCTCAACCAAAATGGCTCCTTCAACTTCTTTGATTCCCACAGAACTCAAAGTCTGCTCACTACTTCAATGTCCATCAAGCAAATAGTTTCGAACCACTCTATAATAGCACCACCACATTTCAGTGACCACCCAAATCCCATCTCTACTGTTTCTTTGATAATTAACAAACCGATACTTTTTTTTTTTTTTTCCTCTTCACTTATCCATTCGTTCTCCTACTACCTGCACAAAGAATTAACCACAACCCCAAATGTTTAACCACTTATTCATCCTCCAGTGACCAAATGTTTAACTACTTACTCAACGTTTCCCATTTCGTTGTTAAACCCCCCCAGAAACTTTACCAAAAATTTCAATTGTTAATAATACCGTATGGTTAATACACGCACTCATTATCTCTTTTATGGACCTTGCTCCCATTAATCTCTTTGAATACCACTTAATCATATAATCATGAACGTTCAAGGTCTGAGATATACCTGGATTATAAAGTATACAATCTAATGTTTAAAAGCACGCTGTTCAGACGGGTTTCCAGAAGTTGAGTGCACTTATGTCCATCCATACAGGTCAAATAACTATCCCGTAACCATTATCTCACCCCATCACTTGTTTTAGAAACCCATCCTTCACTTCCTCAACACAACTTGCGTTCAACTCCTTCTACCGAACTCGACATCACGTTTCTCACCACAATTCCGCCACGTACAGTGAGTTAGAGGCCGCCGCACCACCAGGAAGACAGCTCCGCCTCCACCCTTCCCGTTGTCCACAGTAACGACCTCTAGCCTAGATCAGAACGACGGTAGAAACTCCAACAGCGAACCCTAAAATAGGCACACGGAAATTGAAGAGCATGGTTCGAGCATTAGGACAATATTGGTTTCGGAATTTATAGTTTTTCATTGGATTTGAAGTGAAGATTTTTAAGTTTTTATTTACTGAAGGAAATCGGATTGGGACTTTGAAGAAAAATGGACGGGGAAAGGAATTTAGGGATTGTCAGTATTTAAAAGATGAAGCAACGTGGTAACCACGGAAATAACAGCGTGGTAGGTACGAAAACGAAGTGCCTTGGAGAGCACGGGTTCTATTTTCCTTGATACGCACGGAAGTAGGTTAGCTTGGCACGCACGAGCTAAAAGTTTGGATGACACGGTTCTTTTTTCTTGGTACTCACGATGAACATAGTTTAGTGTTCTTGATTTTGTTACGGTGGTTTATAAATTTCCTGTTGGTTGCTTTGTATACGACCCTACTTGTAAACCGATAATAACACTTTATTTGGATGACAACTGTTAATGCAAAACATTTCAAAATACAAGTTGAAGTATTCTCCGTAAGCAGTGGTTCAGCAAATGATTAAAACATATTATTATAATATATACGAAACTTCGCGGTGAAGTATCAAGTAAAACAAATCACAGTCGACTTCTGTTTACTGATAAAAGAGTTAATCTTGGTGTAAAAAAGTATTCTGAACTCAATGGGACAAGTTTCGTCGAATTCTGACATCGTATGAAAAAAATTCCTTTATAAAACCAGAAATCAACACGCGTTTAAATTTTTCACGATCACCAGATAAATCAATTCAACTTGAAACTGCGAACGTCGACAATAACTTTTCGATACGAACCCAACGGCACTAGTTTCGTCGCATTCTGAGACTGTTGCCCCGGTAGACTATTTTTAGGTGTACCGCAATGCCATTTTTAACGCCAAATTATCCGGTCTTTAAAATTAACAAACTATATAGCTATCCTGACTCTAATCGACGATACAAACTCAACGGAACTGGTTTCGTGGCCTGATTTGATCGTTTGTTCAAGTTACACTCGAATATCTCTTTATTCAGTTGAATTAATTTAATTGCACTGAACGAGCGTTTACGGCTACCGTGGTCACATACGACATCGGTTTGCCACGCAATCCAACACCGTACAAAAATTTAACGATACAGTCCCAATGAAACTGATTTCATCGAAATCTGAGTCTGTTTGCAAAACGGCTATCTTAACACGTATAATTTAAATAACGATTTTCCACAGCGACTATTTTAAAATTTGATTTGGCCATAACTAACAAATTATAACACGAAATCTGGATTTTTCTCTTTCATATGAAAATTATAATCAATACGGTTCCAACGTGTCTTGTTTCACAGAAATCCGACTTATATTGGATCCTGTATTCCCAGTTGAAGTTCAAAACTCTATATTACGAACTGCCGCGTGTTTTCAAGCTCGATTTAATTATAATTATAAATTATACGTTTAAATATCGTTTTATAAATAAATTCCCTATATATTCCTATATATAATTCAAATAAAATATTTAAACCAATTTAAATATTCGGAATTCAACGGTTGAAAAATCCGGGTCGTTACATTCCTTCCCCCTTAAAATAATTTCGTCCTCGAAATTGCTAAGGTAAGGAAAGATGCTACATACTCTATTAACTAGGTCCAAAAATCCTTTTTTGTTTACTTTTTTAACTTTAGTTTAACTGGACCAATTTATTTCAATTAATTTATTCTTACTAACGAAAAAAAATCTGAAAATTTTCTAATACTTTAAATTCTTAAAAATTTCGGCAGCATCTCCTCTGCACGGCTCAACCGGTACAACACAACTCGCCTTTCTAGGCCTTCTCCAATCCAAAAGAAAATCAAAAAGCCAAGTGGCTTGCCCCATAGGCTCATAAAATCATTAACCCAAACAATATTGTAAACATGTACCTTTTTGTCGGGCATAATTCTATCTCTTGCATTTTCTTCCATTCTATATCTGCTCAGCATACATATATCCATTTCCAGCTGGTTTCAAATCAATCCCACTTCAAAGTTTGAAATCTCTAATCCAAACCGAGTTCTATTTCCAAAGATCAGCCTTCTTATTCCGCTTGAGTCCAATTCCATCACAGTTTAATTCCAACCAACAGTATCCAATAGATATTCAACTTGTTTAGTATAAGTCGAATCTATTTTAATATTTCGAATTTCAACATCTCTATACTTGATTTCATTCGGGATTACTTCTAATTCAATCCAGTTTTATTTAACTTAAGTTAACTCCCAATTCATTTCATACATTTTGATCATTTTCAATCTATTCAACTTATACAAGTTAAATTTTAAATCTTTAGAATTCAAATTCCCGGGTTTTATTTCAAATAGTTTGAAATCATATATATGTACATATATTTATAATCGAATCAATTCAAAACAATTGATTTTCTAAATCATCTTGTCCTTTTCAAACAAATTTTCATTTTCAAATTATTATGGTAGCAATCCATCACTCAGAAACTTGAAAATGAATACCGATAATGTCGCGACCCATTATCAGTACTATTTTCTCGCCCCTGAAGTGATTTCAATGCTTAATCGCTTTTAAAATCCATTTAAAACATTCTAATTCAAAAATTTCTTCAAACTAATGCCATATTACCTTTAAAATACTTCAAAGAATATTTTCAAAATATCCGGGATTTAAATCCACAAATTTGGTTTAAATTTAATTCTATTTTATCTTGGTTATATAACCATTTCAATATTTCATAGTTTCCATTTGATCGTAATAACAATCAACATATCTATATGGTATAATATTTCAGAAATTATCCCCTTTATACCAAAATAATCTTTGGGCAAATTATATCATTAACCCACTTTAAAACAATACTATGTCGAATTGCTTTGTTCGAGAGTTTAGAAACACCTATCGATACAGTTGTACATCTTGTATCGACCAGAATTCATAAACCACTCAACAAACCAGTCAACACAATATAAAACAATTTTTATATCAAATCTACAAATACGCTCCCTCATATATATATACACACTCAAACCCAACCTAGGGTATTACTAGCCCTAACTCTATTGAGTTACGCCACAGAGCCAAGGTAATCACTTAACCTTCAGCTCTGATACCAAATGAAACGACCCGCAAATCCGTACCCTTTGAGTCGACTGATAACACTACACGTCCAACCCAAATTGCACAGAAATATGAACCATTATTAGAAAGAAGTTAGAGGGTGAGGAATAGAAAGAAAGAAATATTAGAATAGGAGAAAACGAGGATAACAAACTCACAGCGGAACGAATAAAATATATTAGATAATATAACTTTGAAGCACAAAATCAGTATTTGTATATACATACCATTATCAGAGCACAACGATTATTCCTGGAACAGTTATAAACACCTGTTTCCAGACACAACATAGTACACAGCGGAAAATATGATAGTCTATAGCTAACTGGTGAAGCCTCCTGCTTCATCTCTTCCAAGTAAATCTGTAAAATCCCGACTACTTGACTGCCCGTACAAATTTGGGCACCCAAGAGTTTAGGGAAAACAAACAAAATAAACTCTGGGTCAGTCATGGGACTGGTGTGAGTAAACTCCAATCATTTGGTTTAACTTTTCAAAATCCTTTTCAAAAGAAAAGATAATCGTAAGACCAATCCACACATAAATACGGATGGTTTTTACCTTACGATAACCCAAAATACTTTGGAAATCATATATTATCTGATATTATAATAATGTCTAATCACAAGTAATTAACAATCTAGCAGAACGCTTGCATCTCACGCTCTACATATATAATATACAATCAAACTCGCAGGCGCTTATTGGAGATTGGATTCCAACTTGACAAGGTATGGGACCACCTTCCGAACGTGTATCTCTAGAGACGAATACACTGGGTTCAACAAGAACGTCTTGCAACCCGGCCCACACATGACCGACCACTCATTTCGCTTGAGTGTATCGAATGTATATCACCAACGGTTGGGATCAGCAACCGTCTCCCGATAAGGGACAGCATCGATAGATTTAAGAACAAAAGGAATTTTCTCTAGATAGGTGATCATACATCCTAATGGGTGCGACCCACATAGCCATGCCGCCTGCCCGATTTTTGTCCAATTCCGGGTTGATGAGGCTTGAGGTTTGAATTATCTTCCAGAACATCTGGCCATCATTCACTTTGAATGCCACATCGTCAGAACCATCGGAAATCACTAATTGATTCCCACAAAAATACTCAGATTGTTAGGCTAAAGAAGTTTCCCTTCTATGCCACCAACTTCGTACGTTTGAAGGAATCAACGTACGTAACCCCCTTTGGAAATACTCTGTCAGACACTCGTCCATACAAGTTGTCCTGGGTCTGGACAAACCGAAGGCACTAATCTGTAAACAGGATAGCCCTTGCATAACTCCGTCTTCAAGATATTCAGCATACTTGATTCGCAACGCTTATGCCAATACGGAGTGGTTCTCTGGATAATATCCAACCGGTCTCTCCATATTAACAACGTTAAAATGGTCAAAACTTTGATAGTCGGTGATTTAACTATCAAATGAAAACATGTCGGTGTGCAAACAATGATATTATTTCCAACAGGAAATTCTATCGACCAAACATCATTCAACGTTTATCCCTTTTAGTTCATTTATTCATTTCCCTTTTCACTTCCATTTACATTCCTTATTTAATATATTTAGAAAATATACGCTATTAACATTGGAAAACATTTCCATCATTTGTCCTCTATATTCAGAAAACATTTCTGACTCTCATTTGGAAAACATTTCCAAATCTCCTTCATTTGATTACACAGATGTTTGAATAAACACCACTATGCCAAATCTCCTTCATTTGGTTTCCACTTAACCACTTTCCACTATCGAACCTTAATCATTTCTTAGTTAAAACGAAGTCAATCGAGTTGGGGTATAATTACCTCTCAGACCTTAACTGAACGACATTCTTAACTTTGAAATAGTCAGAACTCACGACTTTAAACCAAATATTGCTTTCAACAACAGCGTTAAAACCGCTATCTAGCATTATAGAACACTTGTCATAACCATAGCATTAAAATTGCTATTAAAACAGTTATTATAACGGCAGCGTTAAAATTTCTGTTTTGAATGAAATACCGTGTGCGGCGCACACGCTTCCGTTGTTCATTTATAAACTCTGTTTATTTTAAACAATTCAAGTTCTTCTTTAAACATATTTATAAACTATACCTTCTTCTAACCACTTAATTCGATTTCTATAAATCCCCTTTTTATATACATTTTATTTGCAAAATATTTCTTTGTTTTAAACTATTTTTCTTTTACTTTAAGCATTTGAAAATATTTCTTTAAACTTTCCTCTGTAATTTGCTAAATTCAAATCCATTTCAAATATTGGTTTCAAAACCGATACTCACTTTCAAATATACATTCATATTTGAACTCACCTTTTAATTTATCCAATGGTTAATGATCCACTTAATTTATATCTTTATTTATAACATTTTTCTTGGTTTACCCAATGGAATAGATTTCCATTTGCAACTCAATGAAAAAGAAATTATTTCTAATTTGGAAATAACTCTGCTTTTAAATTCTAACTTTCTTTTTCACATTCGATTATATTTTACGGTATCTAAATACCAGGTTCCTAAGGCCAGGGTAAGTCAAACACACAAATTCAACCACGGATGATGTAGCATAACATATATAACCATCAAATAAACCAGTAAATAAAATGTTGAGGGATCCAGTTGGATCCCTCCAACCTGTTTCCCTGCATCCACAGATGTTAGTAACATCAAAAATATCGCATTAATGAAAAAAATCAATCAACGATGTGATTATATCAACCAATTTATCAACTATTCAACCAAGCAATCATTTCACATTATAAAATAATTTAAAACGAGTGAGTTTACTCACCTTGTTTCGCAGTTGACTGTTCTTCTTTTGTTTCGCTTAAAATTAAACTAGCATTTGATCTTATCATGGAATTCATGTAGCTCTATCTTTGACCATATCGGTTCCACACCGTAGTTTCTGTCGTTAAGGCTCCCGCGGATCCAACTGCATCCAATTTGTTACGTATGAATAATATACGATGGTTTTAAAATCTTGTATTCATTTTCAAATAGTTAAGGCTTTATTAAATTTTTAATTAACGATAGTATAAATCCTAATCCATGATTACCGCAGTTGAAAATATTGAGGATACCAGTTTCTGTCGAAAGTTACTTACCTCAGTTTTCAAAGGTCATACATGCATGCGGTCACCACATGAACCCAGCTTCCGTTTAAACACTGAAACCAAGCGCCCATGCATGCCTTCAAACTTCTTCTGTATAAATGTGGCATGCTACTATTAAAGAGACCCTCAACCAAAATGGCTCCTTCAACTTCTTTGATTCCCACAGAACTCAAAGTCTGCTCACTACTTCAATGTCCATCAAGCAAATAGTTTCGAACCACTCTATAATAGCACCACCACATTTCAGTGACCACCCAAATCCCATCTCTACTGTTTCTTTGATAATTCACAAACCGATACTTTTTTTTTTTTTTTTCCTCTTCACTTATCCATTCGTTCTCCTACTACCTGCACAAAGAATTAACCACAACCCCAAATGTTTAACCACTTATTCATCCTCCAGTGACCAAATGTTTAACTACTTACTCAACGTTTCCCATTTCGTTGTTAAACCCCCCCAGAAACTTTACCAAAAATTTCAATTGTTAATAATACCGTATGGTTAATACACGCACTCATTATCTCTTTTATGGACCTTGCTCCCATTAATCTCTTTGAATACCACTTAATCATATAATCATGAACGTTCAAGGTCTGAGATATACCTGGATTATAAAGTATACAATCTAATGTTTAAAAGCACGCTGTTCAGACGGGTTTCCAGAAGTTGAGTGCACTTATGTCCATCCATACAGGTCAAATAACTATCCCGTAACCATTATCTCACCCCATCACTTGTTTTAGAAACCCATCCTTCACTTCCTCAACACAACTTGCGTTCAACTCCTTCTACCGAACTCGACATCACGTTTCTCACCACAATTCCGCCACGTACAGTGAGTTAGAGGCCGCCGCACCACCAGGAAGACAGCTCCGCCTCCACCCTTCCCGTTGTCCACAGTAACGACCTCTAGCCTAGATCAGAACGACGGTAGAAACTCCAACAGCGAACCCTAAAATAGGCACACGGAAATTGAAGAGCATGGTTCGAGCATTAGGACAATATTGGTTTCGGAATTTATAGTTTTTCATTGGATTTGAAGTGAAGATTTTTAAGTTTTTATTTACTGAAGGAAATCGGATTGGGACTTTGAAGAAAAATGGACGGGGAAAGGAATTTAGGGATTGTCAGTATTTAAAAGATGAAGCAACGTGGTAACCACGGAAATAACAGCGTGGTAGGTACGAAAACGAAGTGCCTTGGAGAGCACGGGTTCTATTTTCCTTGATACGCACGGAAGTAGGTTAGCTTGGCACGCACGAGCTAAAAGTTTGGATGACACGGTTCTTTTTTCTTGGTACTCACGATGAACATAGTTTAGTGTTCTTGATTTTGTTACGGTGGTTTATAAATTTCCTGTTGGTTGCTTTGTATACGACCCTACTTGTAAACCGATAATAACACTTTATTTGGATGACAACTGTTAATGCAAAACATTTCAAAATACAAGTTGAAGTATTCTCCGTAAGCAGTGGTTCAGCAAATGATTAAAACATATTATTATAATATATACGAAACTTCGCGGTGAAGTATCAAGTAAAACAAATCACAGTCGACTTCTGTTTACTGATAAAAGAGTTAATCTTGGTGTAAAAAAGTATTCTGAACTCAATGGGACAAGTTTCGTCGAATTCTGACATCGTATGAAAAAAATTCCTTTATAAAACCAGAAATCAACACGCGTTTAAATTTTTCACGATCACCAGATAAATCAATTCAACTTGAAACTGCGAACGTCGACAATAACTTTTCGATACGAACCCAACGGCACTAGTTTCGTCGCATTCTGAGACTGTTGCCCCGGTAGACTATTTTTAGGTGTACCGCAATGCCATTTTTAACGCCAAATTATCCGGTCTTTAAAATTAACAAACTATATAGCTATCCTGACTCTAATCGACGATACGAACTCAACGGAACTGGTTTCGTGGCCTGATTTGATCGTTTGTTCAAGTTACACTCGAATATCTCTTTATTCAGTTGAATTAATTTAATTGCACTGAACGAGCGTTTACGGCTACCGTGGTCACATACGACATCGGTTTGCCACGCAATCCAACACCGTACAAAAATTTAACGATACAGTCCCAATGAAACTGATTTCATCGAAATCTGAGTCTGTTTGCAAAACGGCTATCTTAACACGTATAATTTAAATAACGATTTTCCACAGCGACTATTTTAAAATTTGATTTGGCCATAACTAACAAATTATAACACGAAATCTGGATTTTTCTCTTTCATATGAAAATTATAATCAATACGGTTCCAACGTGTCTTGTTTCACAGAAATCCGACTTATATTGGATCCTGTATTCCCAGTTGAAGTTCAAAACTCTATATTACGAACTGCCGCGTGTTTTCAAGCTCGATTTAATTATAATTATAAATTATACGTTTAAATATCGTTTTATAAATAAATTCCCTATATATTCCTATATATAATTCAAATAAAATATTTAAACCAATTTAAATATTCGGAATTCAACGGTTGAAAAATCCGGGTCGTTACAGATAATTTGTGCAAAATCATATGAAATGATTTGTGAAGAATTGGGATGAAAAATTCCACATTTGGAAAGATAAAAATATATTTTTATCGAAACGAACTAGTTATTAACTAGAAAAATAATCAAATGGTTATAAATAAATAAATTGGATTTGGGGTTTGTCGTGAACTGTGTTTAAATGACATTAGTTCTTTAACCGGAGTAAAAGCAGGATTAATTTCCAAAAAACAGAACAATCAATATGAAATGATTTTTGAGATGAAACCAATTGGAGTTTGAATAAATCTTTAAATAGATCTGAATGAATGAATGGTAATTAAATTTACCGAAATATGAGATGTGGTGTAAACCAAATGTACTTGGTTGTTGATATTGATTGTGGCTGATTGATTTATTGGATGGTGCTCGACCAGTTTATGAGCAGAATATGCTTTTACATTTAGCATTGGGTTGGGTTGAAAATATCTGTGTGCTAACACCTTGTGAAACACTTCACGATTTGACGATAAGGTGTTTAGCGATGTTGTGTTCAATTCAAATTTAATGAATGATTGTGAAATGATATATTTTTCTTAAGTGAAAGGAATTGTATTCCCGATTTTGGACAGGGAATGTTTTTTATAAAAATGTTTTATAAAACAGAAAGGATTTCAAGGCCCAAAACCCGATGATTTCTAAAATGATTTAGAAATGTATTATATGTTACATTGTGGTTCCTCGCATATTTGATTAGTTGCTATTGATGATGTATCTGTTTGGTGGCAGAGAATTTATTCTCTTGCTTAACACCCTTCTTTGAGACGTACGAGCTCAAAGGTTATGTGATTAATAGTGACTGATCATATGTGTGAATTACTAATGTGAAGTACTATATTTTGAAAGTACTTGTGATTATTATGTTGTGAAATGATTTTCCCTACTTTGGGATATGAAATGATTTAGTATGTGGCTAAAGAGTCGAGTGACCCAGAGACTAAAAGTATGGGTGAGAGGTCGGTGTAGCCTGCTCCTTTGTGGGGTAGGTGCATCGTCGGTGTAGCCTGCTCCTATGTGGGGTAGGTGCACATTTATATATCGAGTTGCGAGGTGCGTACCCTTTGCCTTGTCGATGGGGAGCACGATATTTGGTTGCATACTTATTTGTATGCTTTGTTATGTTTTGGAATTCACATTTTCGAACGATTTGATTTGAGATCCCGAAGTGAAATCTACTTTGATATAGAAAGTTAGATAGGTATTTCAAATGATTTGAAATAAGAAATCGGGAATATAATCCAAAGGAATAATTTCTGTAAATTGAATTGGATTTGGAAAATCTAAGTGTAGTGATTAATCTAAGTGGGTAGATTGGGATATTGCATGTTGATTGATGCATAGTAGATCCATATATCTATATTGATTGTTGTTTATACACTGGCATTCATGGGGGTAGACCCATTCCACGTTAGCGGCGTGGTCCCGTGATATGCCGTATTATTAAATAAGTTAATTATAACTGTTTAGAGTTTCTCACACCAGTCCCATGACTGACCTGTAGTTTGCTTTTCCCTTGCGAACTCGGGTGCCCCTATTTTCCACACGGGCAGTCGAGTAGTTTTATTTTGCAGATGTATTGAGCAGGATTCTGGATTGAAGCTTTAAGCTATGTCCAGGCATTTACAGTCTTCCGCTGTGTAGTTTATATTTCCGCTATGCATTGTATTACATTTATGTAAATTTATCTTCCGCTGTGTATTATTTCCGATACTCTGATATTCTGTACTCTGATGTAACATTATTATGATGTTTATAAAAGTCTTCTGTTATTTGTTCTGATGTGTTGTATGCCCAGAGTTAGCATATGCGTAAACCGAACGGTCTTGGTCGGTTTAGCGATCGATTGGGTCCGGGCGAAATCCGTGTCGTTACATAGATTAAGTTTTTGATCTCTTTTGAATTCAAATGAAGTTTGAATTATAACAGCAGAATCGAAAGAGATCTAGAATGCAAGAATGAGTGATTAGAATGAGTATGAATTTGATTTCAATAGAATAGAAAAGAATGAGATTGATTAAGTTCTTTGAGATGTTATTCTTGCATGTGTGTATAGTGATTCAAGAGTTACAACTGCTTATGAAATTTTATGGTCGAACTCTAAGAGATACAACCTTTAGAGATCAAGAAAACTCTAGATATAGAGTCATGTCTCTTTAGAATATGACAATTAAAACTCAGTTTAGTTGACTGAATATTCTTAGCCAGTCGACTGAACTAGAAGTTAAATAAAAGTTTTATATTCGACTAGAATAAGTCGACTGAATAGGACTATTTAGTCAACTTAATCTAGAACATGCACACAAATTTTATGTGCATATAGATTCTGTTGACTAAACTTGTTAATCCAGTCGACTGAATTGTACATTTTTCAGGCTCACTTAAATACATGATGTTTTATCGAGGATTATTTAAAATGAAAACTTAGAGGAGAGATTTTAACATCATAATCTAAAACTAGACTCTACAGTATAAAATAACTAACGTACTTCTAGAGTCTTTGACGTGTTTGCAGGACATCTTGTTTGTGATCTGTTGAATTGTGCATTTTTCAAATTCACTTAAATACATGATGCTTTATTGAGGATTTTTTAAAATAAAACCTTAGAGGAGAGATTTTAACATCATAATCTAAAACTAGACTCTACAATATAAAATAACTAGCGTACTTCTAGAGTCTTTGACATGTTTGCAGGACATCCTGTTTGTGATATGTTGACTTGTTCTTCCATCTTGTCATTAATCAAAATCTCGTGATTCAACACATGGCTAAAAGTCGTTCCTAAATCACACTGGTATTTTTAATGCTCCTATTGGTATTGTTTTAGGCCTTTGTAGATACTTTTAATCAATATTCATTATACAATGACCAAAATAAATAGTGTAATGGTCGATCATTATATATAAGTGCACAGTAAGAACAAAAATATGATACTTTTAAACTTAAATGAACTTAAAAATCAAGATCGATCTATCCACCAAGTTATGAAGATGAACTTGCAAAACGTCTTAGATATTGCTTATACACTATCAATTTAAAATGGTGATAAATTATTGTAAAAGAATATGTTGCTAACTCAATGGTCTCAAATTGTGTCACACTTATTACTAATATTATTTATTTAATATATTTAATATTACGACTTAAATGTGAGTTTTCCCCTAATGTTTCTTTTTACTACATGTGATCTTAATCATAATCAAACTGTCATCATTATAAGTCACTACATGATGACCTAAGTTTAGAATGAAATAATTGGATTTAAATGCTAAAATAAATAAATAAAATTCAAAAAAATAACAAGTATTTCAATGCTAAAATGATAACTTAATTTCAGCACTTCCTTATGGATGTCATCTAAGAAAACTTCTTGTAACATGCAATATCTTCCATTTCTTCTATAGAACTTGTATTTAATTGAAAATATTGGGATGTGCGAAAATTTGATGTTATTTAAAATATTTAGCAAACCGAACCAAAACAAAACAAATAGAGTAGCGCCTCAAAGTTATCGAATTGTAAACAAACATGAAAGATAAAACTGAAAAATGAAACTTATGACTTCTAAGTGGTCTGGAAAAGCTCATGTAGAAAGCGCCAAAAATAATAAACATCAAAGAAAAATAAAATTCAAATTGAAAATAGCAGGGCAACAACAAAATCAAAGGTAATTTTCACATTTACAATATTTAACCACGTCTTCCTTCTTCCAAAAGTGAATGCTATGGTTCATATTTGATTCGCAGTCACACTCATTCTGTCAAGTTTCTTCTAAGGAGTGACTTATTTGTATAATGTCCAACAAAGAATATATATGGGATGTTATGCAATAATTATATGCACAAAGCACATGTTGGAAACATATAGCATATAGAAAATAAAATAACCATTCAGCAAACATGTTTAATAAACAGTTATAGAATAACATAGAACTCAATTGGCAAAGGTCTTCATTTATAGTGGCCCCAGTCATACGTCAAATGATATCGAGTGACACTTTGTGGTTGATACACATAACCATCAGTTCCAAATTCTATAAAGGTTATTGCAAGAGGATTTTTTTTGTTTTTCTTGTCCAGTAGAAGTATATTGTCCACTAACACTTCTCATGTGTTGATGGCATAAATTTCGCATGGGTGATGGATGAAATTAAATCTCTGTGTACAGTAGCTATTGCAATGACATCTAGGTCAAGGTTTAGTATTTCATATTTTTGTTGATTAACTGCACCGATAGAATTCAATTGAGTAGCAACATCATTACTTAATTTCTCCCAACACTTTCACGATACATATTACTTTCTCCTTCATTCAAACTAAAATTCGATATATGATTTCCTTGACCCATCTTCATGAGCAAGCTAACCAATATCTTTAATGTACTATCAATATTTTCCAATTAATCCTCCATATTTTCTATTTTATTTTTCAATATTTTCATGTGTCCTTCAGCCTTTTTGAGTTTTTTACTTGTAATGGCATAAGCCCTAACTTGAGTTCTTGATATATGGGTCCTAATACTTTGACTTCGACCCTTTATATCCTTTCCACACGCTTGTGATATGATGTCTTCATCTAGTAGCAACTCTTCTTCATCACAATCATTAATTGTTTTTGTAGTTAACGCCCCTAATTGGTAGTTGAACCGCTAAATTGAGAGGGTGAAAGCTTTCAGTTTAGTTGATTCTCTCAATTAAATTAGTAGTGTGCTTTCCAAAGCTCTTCAATAGAGTTGATGAGGCTTCGATTATAATGATCTTCAGAGGAAACCACTGGTAGCTCTTAGCCTTTGGTGGCAACAAAGCCTTGGTATTTGAGATAGAAATATACTGTGGTTTCAGGCTTTTGGTTGAACAAAAGACTAGGATTTTGGGAGTTTTCACATACTAGGCTCATGAAACAAACTTTCTTAGGATTTATCCTTTCATAAGGTTGTTGTCCCCTTCGATCGAATCAAAACCGTCGAAGTAACTATTTAATGAGTGTTTGTATTATGGATTTCACTTTTGAATGATTGATTGTATCCTATTATTTAAGGCAGAATCAGGTTCTATCACCAGCTAAGCATTATCTCTTTTGAAGGATGTAACACCTCAAAATATAATACACTATAACCATGCTTAAAGATTATAAATTGGGAATAATTTAATATTTAGAATTAAGTAAAACTGGAATTACCCTTGCGTTCATCTCGGAATTCTGGTTCAGATAGGCCCTAAGTTTGCGTAAAACGGACAACGTATGAAGAAGTTATAAGCTCTAGAAGTTTGTATGCGCACAAGGAGCTTATGTATGAATATAAATTAAAAATAAATTCCAGAAAAATCAAAAGATGGCGAGCGGGAACTAGCGGGAATAAGACCCATTATAGGACGACCCACACTGGCCTAGGTCGACCCATAGGTCAACCCATCCATGATCCGAGCAGATTTTGAGCGTGAACCTGGACTATTTTGTGCACCATATTCGTTGCTGACTCAGCATGATTTGTACGATATGGATTTAAAACTTAAAATTTAAAGGCTTAGCTTAACTCTATGACTCTATAAAATAGATGGCTTCTCCCATTCCCAATTCACAAGGATTCTTTATATCTTCTTCTGCCTCCATGAAATTATTCTGAAAATTATAAACATATAATGGGGGAATGCTGCTGAAGATTGGATCAAACAGAGACAGCATCAGGACTAGCATACATGCAACTTGGATTGGACTTTCTAGGGCATAGTGTTATATATATTTATCTTCACCATGACTCACTGTGAGTTTCAGTTATTTACATACCTGATTTCTTAGACTTTGAACATGACGGTTAAATGAAACTGGTTAGGATCTACAATTTTAGTAAAATAAATGTTATACTTGTTTTCACTGTTAATCACCTATGCCATTAGAATCAGTTATATATATGCCTGTGATGTTGGATAAATAAAAAGTTGTACATATGTCTGTGATGTGGGATAAGTAACAAGTTGTACATATGCTTGTGATGTTGGATAAATAACAAGTTAAATGTATTTATCTTCCTTTTCCCATTTTCTGTTTTTTATGTTTATTTCCAGTCATGCCTGTATTCCTATGTGATTTGATTTTATTCTTCTTCCTCTGTTTTCTCTTTTAATTTTATGCTAGGCCTAGGTCTTTGGAAGCCTATGTATACCCGATTAGAGTGTAACAACCCGAAATTTTAACAATAAATAGTTATTTAATTAGAAGCCCAATAATAGAAATTTCTGCAAACAATGGAATTTAACCACTAAACTTTAACAATTGCGTTTGTCTCGGAGTTCGTGTCAACTTTTATGTTTGGAGTTTCGTGAACGGAGTCCGTATGAAAAAGCTACGGACAAATACAAAAAACGGATAGAAATAATTAAACAAAATAATTAATATATATTGTACCTTATTTAACCAAGCCGACCTGGGCAACTAAGGCCCAGGAGGTCGACCACAGTTGTCATCTGGCGGTCGACTATTGGGCGTCGGTCTCCCCAGTGGCGGCTAGGTTTTGAAGAGTTAGGTTAATTTGTTTATATAACGAATGGACAGATATAACTTAAAACTAATCCGACGGTTCTAGGCCATTTCCATCCCCGTAAATAAAGGGGTAGAGCCTCATTCTTTTCCATTCAAATCTATAGAGGCAGCGGAGCTCTGCCATTTTGCTTCCTCTTCTGACCTAAATTCTAAAATAAAAATATGTTCATACATAACAAATCAAATTCATATGCCATTGGGAAGATTACTAATACAATTATAATGACTTATCTATTTCATTTGAATCCAACTTATGTTTTATGCCTATCAGATCTGTTTATTTGAATAAAGAGGCATTATTTTGAAATCACAAGAGGTATGAAAAAAAGATTAAAAAGGGAAAAGTGGTGTAAAGGTACATATAAATATAAATACGTATATTTGTATGTAATTTGCATTGACTATTCTAAAATATATATTTATATTTTTTTTGTGATTTGGAAATATGTCAATTCAACAAAATAGGCATTATTTACAATGATTACGGCTAACGGTCCTTTATAAGACTTGAAACCTTTTGGCAAGATTGAATGCAAAAAGGAATGTTTGGTTATTGATTAAACAAAATCGTTTAAATAAAAATCATTAATAATAAAAGATAAATATGTTAACCATAGGAAAAACTAAAATATAAATATATACATATTATCCATCCAAATCAGCGTAAAACGGTAAAAGATACATATAGTATTGAATGTTTGAATGGTATTCATTTATGGAATCATATATGTAAATTGTATTCATATTAAATTAATATATTTTTATTGACTATTTATAGAAATCAATATAATTAATTGCTATAAATAGGACTGCAAATCAATAAATAACAATTGTAACCAATGTTGAATGAGGAAAGTGAAAATGATAGGATAATGGTCACGATTCCTAAATTTTATTTAGGGTAAATGTTTACACCCTAATTAGAAATTTTGAATTATAATCGCATTTAGACACAAAGTTAAGCTCACTTGTGGTATAAGCCTGCACCAAATCGACCGGCAAATCCAGCAATTAAAGGTAGTCAGCTTAATGTAAGGGCCTAATGCATTAAAATAAATGTACTAAGGCACGAGGTCAAGTTCAACTTGTGGTAGAATCCTTCCCGGAACCGGTAAATCCAACATCCACAAGTAGTCAACTTAATGTGAGAGGGTCGGTGTATATTATATATATATATATATATATATATATATGTGTGTGTGTGTGTGTGTTTATATATATATATATATATAACAGGCAACAAATAAATGAATAAATAAAATTAGAAATATCTATTGGGTACAACAATTAAATATATTCAAGAATGATAAAATAGGGATATTTCATTGTAATTAATCACTTAGGAAAATCATGGTCGTTAGGCTCATAAATGACATTAATTGTAATCAATGGAAATCAAAGTTAAATGATTGCCTTAGGAAAATATGACTGTTATGGTCATAAAAGGGTAATAAACAAAGAAATGAGAAGTAAATGGGTGTCACAAAGGGATTAATGGATATTGATTGTTGCTTAAATACTAAGTCCAATTAAGGAGGTAACAAATTAAATATTCCAGGGTAAAGAGAATATAACCTTCCTTATTCGTATTAATGAATGTGGAACTAATAATTAAATAGAGTTGGACTTAGTAGGTTAATAATGTAAAATATTATTAACCATATGAACACGTGACGATAATGAACTATACATATAGTATTTCCATGTAGAGGCACTAAGCGAGAATAACTTAATAACGTAGCCTACTTTATCCCAAAAAGGGAAAGGTATTAATGGCAAATGAGGTACGAACTAATAACCTTCGCGTATAGTCCGCTTCCTGGGTCCTGAATGGTTAAGTGACTGGGGTTGAAGAGTCCACCTAGGAATAGGTCTTTCAGTTTAGGGGCCTTAAATGGCGGGTGTGCGTGGGGCTATCCAAACCTGGAAACTAAAACGTCAGATGTGGCTACATATCCAATGGGAAGTAATAAGCGACAAAGGAGGTTATCAAATAAGGTCAGCTAGAATGTATAACGAATGATAAAATACCATCTCTTACTTTATGCGGGGAAAGGGTATGAGCGTGAATGATGGAAGCCTTAACTAGTAGGGGCCGTAGCTAGGGCCCTATATTTTATGTTAATGTTGAGTATATTATCGAGGGTTAATAAGTGACCAATAGGTCCGCCTAGGGTCTTAAGCGATCAAGGAGAATCCACCCTATCTATCATTGATAGTGAGGCATTAAATAATAAGGATAGTTAATGAGTATATATATATATATAGAAACTGCGTAATTAGGGGCCCACTCTCGACTAAATAACCAGTTATATTCTACTATAAAGGCTTCACAAATATGTGCGTAAATATTCTACCTCGGTATTATGATTTGGCAAATACTACTTTGAGAAGGGTAGTAAAGTCATGCGTAAACATTTACTAGGCTGGGCTAAAATACTAACCTGGTTAGGCATACACCTTAGGTTGAACCAAACGAGATACATCTATGTATTATAATATGTGTTGTAAAATTCTTAGTCACAAGATCCTGTTGGCATGTTTATGCTTAGGTGATAGAGGGTTCTCGCTTTGCGCTAGGTGGCGAACGAGAGACTCTTACCCCAATACCTCCTGAGTGAATGGGTTGGTTAAGCAGTTGAGAGGTTAGACGTAAAAGATGTGAGTCTGGGGTAACCATTTGTAGCCATGCCCTTTAACGGGTGGGCCGTGTGAACCCATTACATTTGGTATCAAAGCTCAGGTAAAACAATTGGAGGAATTCGTTATATTAGGACTCGTGAGAGAACATAATTCAATTTTAGTTTCGGTTTTCCGTCTATCTTACTCGACTTTAGTTTATTTCAATGATGAATTAGTTGTGACAACCCGCCCCGCACCAACTGACATTTTCTCCAAAAGTGCGCTGTACACATGTCCAGTTAGCACGGAACGGTCGTCAGAAGGAAAGAAAGAAGACAAAGAACTAACAAGGAACCTGTAGAATGTCTCACAGCGCATGGAATCAAAATATAATAATAACACAATCTTGGCATAAAACAGGAGAGACAGTGCATAAGCTGAAAACAAACTATCATAGCAGCGGAAAATCCAAATAAAGCTTATGTTTCACAACATCATTATTACAACTTTTAAAACTGTCTCTAAAAGCAAAGCAAGATAAGGAAGGTACACTACTAATGCCCAAATAGTGACCACCAACGACATAGGGAAAATATTTATATATCATACGTGAAAGCCTCATGCTCGCCTCCGAATCAGCTACTCGCGCATCACCAGCTAACCTGTCTCTAGTCTTCTCGTGTGAGCACCCAGAGTAATAAGAAGAGACATAAAACTCTGGGTCAGACAAAAGTCTGGTATGAGCGATAAGCAACAAAACAAAACAATAACAGGTATAATCCAATCATACCTGAACCTGGACCTGCAACCAAACAGTTAGCACTACATACCGTACAATACTCTAAGGTGCCACTAACATATGGTATAAAGATACGGGGGTGGGGGTGTGCATGTCATAGTGATGTCAAACAATCAAGCATAACAACCATCCTCACATCTCTCACTCGGTGCATAAAGTATACGATATCCGCTACTTTGATCACCTAATACTTTGGGCCATGACGGAATCCAATCCCGTGTAACTATCACTACAAGCCCACTATCCATCTCTAAGTGGTGAACCAAAGTTATGAATACCGACATCCCCTTTGCACACGTCCCGCAGCAAAGCCCAATCATGAAGTGAACTCATTGGTTCCCATCTGGATCCTGAGCTCTAACTTCCATTTGGACTACCTTTGCATCTCGGGTTTTAGTCTCCTCCTCCGGATCGGTCTTCATTCAGTTCATAGCCTCCTAGTTCGGTTCGCAGTCACCAGCTCATGGTCAAGCTCCAAGTCGTGATGATACTCTAGCTCGCATCGTGCTATCTTCGCCTGGTCGGATCGTGATATGCTCTCCAGGTCGGGTCGCCATCATCGGATCGTGCTTCATTAGTTCGTGGCACCCCTGTCGGGTCGGGTCGTGGCACTCTGTTACCTATCGCATCGTGAGCTCCTTCATCCTCCTTTGGTTCAGATCGCGAGCTTGAAGTAACTCGTAGCGTCAGTCTCTCGTTCGTGGCCTTCGAAGTGGAGCAGATCGTGGAGTGAGGTCGGATCGTGAAGACTTCACGCGAACGGGTCGGGTCGTGGGAGATAGGGGCGATCCGATCTGGTCCCCTACATAATTTCTACAGCTGTTCCAGCAACTGTTTTACGCCATTCGATGGTGTTTTCGACCAATCTAACACTTCTAGATAATCACAAAACATACCATACAGTCATAGCAACATGTATAAACATTCACAAACACCAAAACAACGATGTGGTGTGTTAAAACGGATCAAACATTGCCAAAACCCCATATTTTCTATTAATCCCCCAAATTCCGGGATTTGCAAAATTAGTCGAAATTAACCCAAATTCATATCAGAGGCATAAAATGATGTTTTAGAATTTTAGGAATTTTTCTAGATTTTTCTGAGCCATTATTTCGCTAATCTTCGCTAATTACCATAATTAGCCGTAATTAGTGAAAAACAATGCAAATCACTCACTTTTGCCACAAAGTAAACTATAGATCTGAAATGATTCTCTGTTTGGGTCGAATTCTAATGTGTTCCAGCAGCTCTAATTTTGATTTGGAGAAGATCTCCCTTGATTTGATGTTGCTAATCTCACTCTTCAAGTTGTAGGTGATTTGGAGATGTTTTGAAGAGATTTAGAGAGTGGAGGCCATGGCTAGGGTTTCAAGAATGAAAGTGGAGGCTCAAAAACTGAAATGAAATGATTTCCCAAATCCTATCAGCCTCCCCATAACCCTAATCCCGAAATGGGTTATGGGCCAAGCTGTTAACTACCCGGTTTAGCCCAATTAAGTTGTTTTTCACCTTCTAAACCTTGTTTCAGCCATATCTCCCAAACGGTAAGTCCGTTTTTCACATGTGACCACTCTACGGAAAGGTAAACCATCATTCAAAGCTAATGGAAGTGGTTTCAGGTCAAAACTCCTTTCCAATCAAAAGTTATTGCTGAAAAAATATCAGCTAGGGGCAAAATGGTCATTTAAAAATTGAAAAAAATCATGAACATGGGAAATGACCCCAATAGTCGTTTCCCAGAGCCACATGACCATACGACTTCATATGAGAAAGAAATAAATATTCTACGATCCTCCGATGCGTAGAATGCGGGTTGTTACATTCTCCCCCCCCCCCCCCCCCCTTAGGAAATTTCGTCCCCGAAATTCCTTACCCCAAAACATACAGGGTATTCCGCATGCCTACCAGTCATTTATGAACAATCAAACATGCATAACAAACAAAACAAACCTAACCTAGCATGTGTTTTACTAACAAGGGAAGAAACTATCATTACCAAAACCTTACCAGGTAAAGAGTTCTGGATACTTCTTCCTTACGTCCTCCTCTGCTTCCCAAGTACAATCTTTCTCATTCTTACCCCACTGAACTTTGACTAGTTTCACCACCTTCCTTCGAAGCTGCTTCGTAACGTTCCCAACAATACGCATAGGCTTGCGGTTCCCAACCGCTTTAGGTTCAACCTCGATATCGTCCAACTGATCTGGTGAAATAGTCCTACTAGGGTCATGCAAATACTTCTTTAACTGGGAAGCATGAAATACGTTGTGAACTCTTGCCATCTTGTTTGGTAACTCAACTTTATATGCCAAATCTCCAACTCGTTCGAGAACTGGAAATGGACCAACAAATCTTGATGCTAACTTACCTCTCCAACCAACATGATGGTGCCTTGCACGGTCTTCCGTACAAAGCTTCATATGGAGCCATACCGATACTGGATTGGTAGCTATTATTATATGCAAACTCTACTAGATGCAAATGGTCATCCCATGATCCACCAAAATCCAATATATAAGTTCTCAAAAGGTTCTATAATATACAATTCACTCAAATACCATCATGACCTGACCTAGTCCTTGGTAAACTATTAATATAATCCATTTGAGACTTATTTCCAATGGTTGTGACAAACCACTAGGCTTCTTTTGCTCATCTTTAGCTAACTGGCAATTCATGCACTTGGACATAAACTTCCCAACGTCTTTCTTTATTCTTTCCAGTAATAGATCGGCTCCATGTCTCAATACATCTTGTTACCACTGGGATGTATAGTCAATTTCGGGTGATGATATGCTCTAAGCACTTCATCTCTCAGTCCATCTACGTTGGGTACAACTAGTCCCTTATTCTTTCGAAGCCACCCTTCTCGGTCAAATCCTTACTTGATCATTCTCTTTCCATCGATACCCATCTCTACTCTAGAGAAGGTTTCCAATAGATTAGGATCGTCCTTCTAACTGGAACCAATCCACTCAATCAAAATCGATCTAATCGTCAAGCTTACTAATGTTTCTGAATCCAATTCACTCTTGGGCCTGAAATCATATCCTGTGATATACTCTAGTTGCTTCCATCCTAGAAACAAAATCCCTAAACTGGCATGTCTCCTACTCAATGCAACTATTACTGCACCCAAATCCTTTACTATGATCACTCTGCCCCATGGAGTCATGGCGACTCCACTGCACTAATCCATAGCCACTAGTCCTTTGCTATGTCCACTCTGCCTCATGAAGTCATAACAACTCCACTGCACTGGCTCATAGCCTTACTAATCCTTTACTATGTCCACTTTGCCCCTCGAGTCATGACGACTCTACTGCACTGGCTCATAGTCCTACTACAATCACTTTGTTCCCCATCGCTGGAACCCCACAGGTGATAGTCTACTCAAGGGAAGAAAAATAGGAACAACATAGCAACCATAACATCCATCAAACAAGTCCTACCTATCATCTGCTAAATTCATACACATCGACACCTACATGACTGGTCTAACCAATCCCAATATGTCGATTCTAGTATGTCTGGTCCAACCAACATCAATAACTAATGGAAGCCTAGCCTCCATACATACACCGATGCCTACTTGACTGGTCCAAACAATCCCAGGCCAATGGAAGCCCCGCCTCCCTACGGACTACCGTACGTCCAACGTACGTTTATCCTCTAAGGATAACTAGATCACGTCCAACGGATCCAAGGTAACGGGCATCCCTAGATGCCCCTGCTTTTAGTCCACCTAAAATACTTGAGTCCAACCCAAGTCTATCCATTGTCTTGCTGCCCTCTCGAGTCCAACTCAAGCCGAATCCAATTCCTTGCAGCCTTCTCGAGTCCAACTCGAGTCAATCTATAACTCAGACCCAGTGTTGAGTATCCATTACTGACAAACTCTAGTCCAACGTGAGTCGTTGTCTCCTTATTCGTTGCATCTCCAAGATCAACGAACACCCATTTTCCTTTTACGAGTTCAAGTCCAACTTGAATCGCCCTAATCTTCGTTGTATCCTCCATGATCAACGAACACATCCTATTCCTTCAAAGTCCTACTATCCAAAGAGAACATCAACATAGGGTTCTAAACAATCAATTACTTTGCATCTTTCTCGAGTCCCAGTCGAGCAATACCATAACCCTATCAAGTCTAACTCTGGGCAGTCTATACCATTGAACAGTCTTATCATGTTCCATCTGCCCATCACTCCTCGAGTAAACCAAGATATCATCCAATGAAAAATCACAACAACTATTTACCCCTCATGCAAACCATCCTAGTCGAAATCGACATTCCCCAAACACAAGCCCCAAAGGCCTAAACCAATATCAGACAAGCACCCAAGGAACATCTCCTCCGAGTTCGGACAACCCATGTGAGGTGATACTAGCAAAACAATCTAGCACTGAAGCACTCATTTGCCTCCCAGAGACAACTAGAACTTATTATAATGATAACCTTTCAGCTTCCTTAACTCCAGTTACTATCGCCATCACTAGGTAGGTACCTAATACCACCCTATTCTTTTAGAGTAAATCGACTCCCCAAAATAATGCTAAACCCAGTAAAGCCCAAAACAAAACAATCACAAGGAAACATACATCCATGACTCGATAAGACCAAACCACAACAATCATACTAAGATCAGTCGAACCACCTATCGGGTTCGTCACAATTAGAGGTCTATCAACTATCTCGGGTTTGTCAAACAATACCCGAACAGAAACATCTTAAATAGAAAGCATACCTTTTATAACGACACCCTTTCCCTTTTGTGCCGCACTTGGAGCATTCGACGAAGAAGGAACAACGTTGATAGCATACGCTTTCATAATCTGCTTCTCCCTAGGAGGTTGTGGGCAATCATCCTTGTGATGTCCCGCCTGGCCGTAGTTAAAGCACTTCCTTTCCCCAGGCTTTTCTCGACAATCTCTGGCATAGTGGCCCTTATTGCCACAACTAAAGCATTCGCAATCTTTCTTATTTTTCTTATTTTGACCATCCTTGGTCGGGTTTTGCTTCCTCTTGTTCTGAGAATTCTTCTTGCCTTCACCGCCTGCTTACGGCTTTGGCTCCTCTGCAGATGTTGTAGCAACCTCAGTCTTCGACTTAGGAAAAAGGCTCTCTGACCTTAATGCCTTTCCTACAATAGACTCGAACGTCTCATCGATATGGTTTATAAGTCTTTCACCCAAGTACCCATCCAAGCCAGTTATGAACTTCTCGTTCTTCTTTTCGACTGTATCGATAAGGGACCATCCATATTTCGATAAAGTATCAAATTCTGCGATGTACTCCGAGACTGCCCTACCATTCTGCTTAAGCTCCAAGAACTTCCTAAACAATTCTGATTTATGAGCAGCTGGAATAAACTTATCACAAAAGCGAGTCTTAGACTGATTCCAAGTAACTTGATCTTCTGGAGTAGCTGTTCTAATGGCATTCCACCAATTCATCGCTTGCCCTTGCAGCTGATGAGACGCTAGCCTTCTCTTCATCGCGTCCTCGATACCTAAGTCGTCGAAGATACGATCACAGCTATCTAACCAATCCTGAACATATGTAGTCGACTCCGTTCCATGGAACGGCTTCCCACCAAGGTTAGTGTAATCCTTGCACAACTTGGCGAAATCGACCCTAGGCGCCTGCACTACTGGACCACCACCATTTCCGGGATTGGGAACTGCTCCCTGAACATCCCTAAGCATCTCCCTCATGAAGTTAGTGAACATCGTCCTCATGTTAGGAGCATTTCCATTATTGGTCCCTCTACCAGCACCCCTCGTGTCTCGGCTCATCATTCAATCTGTAAAGAGAAAACGATTAACCATCTCCATAGTGGTGCCAGTGCAGTAAGACTCCATCCTTAGCTATACTAATAATATATATAGATATAGCTTTTGAAAACCAAAATAATCACAAATATGCGCTCTCATATACGTACTATCTCTCCCTGGTGTCTTTCCCTAGGTTAACTACGCAACCTAGAGCTCTGATACCAAATGTGACAACCTGCCCCGCACCAACCGACATTTACTCCAAAAGTGCGATGTACACATGTCCAGTTAGCACGGAACGGTCGTCAGAAGGAAAGAAAGAAGACAAAGAACTAACAAGGAACCTGTAGAATGTCTCATAGCGCATGGAATCAAAATATAATAATAACATAATCTTGGCATAAAACAGGAGAGACAGTGCATAAGCTGAAAACAAACTATCATAGCAGCGGAAAATCCAAATACAGCTTATGTTTCACAACATCATTATTACAACTTTTAAAACTGTCTCTAAAAGCAAAGCAAGATAAGGAAGGTACACTACTAATGCCCAAGTAGTGATCACCAACGACACAGGGAGAATATCTATATATCATACGTGGAAGCCTCCTGCTCGCCTCCGAATCAGCTACTCGCGCATCACCAGCTAACCTGTCTCTAGTCTGCTCGTGTGAGCACCCAGAGTAATAAGAAGAGACATAAAACTCTGGGTCAGACAAAAGTCTGGTATGAGCGATAAGCAACAAAACAAAACAATAACAGGTATAATCCAATCATACCTAAACCTGGACCTGCAACCAAACAGTTAGCACTACATACCGTACAATACTCTAAGGTGCCACTAACATATGGTGTAAAGATACGGGGGTGGGGGTGTGCATGGCATAGTGATGTCAAACAATCAAGCATAACAACCATCCTCACATCTCTCACTCGGTGCGTAAAGTATACGATATCCACTACTTTGGTCACCTACTACTTTGGGCCATGACGGAATCCAATCCCGTGTAACTATCACTACAAGCCCACTATCCATCTCTAAGTGGTGAACCAAAGTTATGAATACTGACAACCCCTTTGCACACGTCCCGCAACAAAGCCCAATCATGAAGTGAACTCATTGGTTCCCATCTGGATCCTGAGCTCTAACTTCCATTTGGACTACCTTTGCATCGCGGGTTTTAGTCTCCTCCTCCGGATCGGTCTTCATTCAGTTCATAGCCTCCTAGTTCGGTTCGCAGTCACCAACTCATGGTCAAGCTCCAGGTCGTGATGATACTCCAGCTCGGATCGTGCTACCTTCGCCTAGTCGGATTGTGATATGCTCTCCAGGTCGGGTCGCCATCATCAGATCGTGCTTCATTAGTTCGTGGCACCCCTGTCGGGTCGGGTCGTGGCACTCTGGTACTTATCGCATCGTGAGCTCCTTCATCCTCCTTTGGTTCAGATCGCGAGCATGAAGTAACTCGTAGCGTCAGTCTCTCGTTCGTGGCCTTCGAAGTGGAGCAGATCGTGGAGTGAGGTCGGATCGTGAAGACTTCACGCGAACGGGTCGGGTCGTGGGAGATAGGGGGCGATCCGATCCGGTCCCCTGCATAATTTCTGCAGCTGTTCCAGCAACTATTTTACGCCATTAGACGGCGTTTTCAACCAATCTAACACTTCTAGATAATCACAAAACATACCATACAGTCATAGCAACATGTATAAACATTCACAAACACCAAAACAACGATATGATGTGTTAAAACGGATCAAACATAGCCAAAACCCCATATTTTCCCTTAATCCCCCAAATTCCGGGATTTGCAAAATTAGTCGAAATTAATCCAAATTCATATCATAGGCATAAAATGATGTTTTAGAATTTTAGGAATTTTTCTAGATTTTTCTGAGCCATTATTTCGCTAATCTTCGCTAATTACCATAATCAGCCGTAATTAGTGAAAAACAATGCAAATCACTCACCTTTGCCACAAAGTAAACTATAGATCTGAAATGATTCTCTATTTGGGTCGAATTCTAATGTGTTCCAGCAGCTCTAATCTTGATTTGGTGAAGATCTCCCTTGATTTGATGTTGCTAATCTCACTCTTCAAGTTGTAGGTGATTTGGAGATGTTTTGAAAAGATTTAGAGAGTGGAGGTCATGGCTAGGGTTTCAAGAATGAAAGTGGCGGCTCAAAAACTGAAATGAAATGATTTCCCAAACCCTATCAGCCTCCCCATAACCCTAATCCCGAAATGGGTTATGGGCCAAGCTGTTAACTACCCGGTTTAGCCCAATTAAGCTATTTTTCACCTTCTAAACCTTGTTTCAGCCATATCTCCCAAACGGTAAGTCCGTTTTTCACCTGTGACCACTCTACGGAAAGGTAAACCATCATTCGAAGCCAATGGAAGTGGTTTCAGGTCAAACCTCCTTTCCAATCAAAAGTTATGGCCTAAACAAGATCAGCTAGGGGCAAAATGGTCATTTAAAAATTGACAAAAATCATGAACATGGGAAATGACCCCAATAGTCGTTTCCTAGAGCCACATGACCATACGACTTCATATGAGAAAGAAATAAATATTTTACGATCCTCCAATGCGTAGAATGCGGGTTGTTACATTAGTCGTGGGCCTAATAATGTAAAATGGGCTTTAAGTGACTAAGAGTTGAAATATGTTGAGTTTGGGTTCCCAGCGTATTATGTCTTACCCCACAGTACATTGGCAATCTCGTCATAAAGAGCATGAGGATGACATATGGTGGATTCTGTTGATGCGGGTTCGGAAACTGGAGTAATA
This sequence comes from Allium sativum, assembly GCA_030737875.1. Classification (NCBI taxonomy): domain Eukaryota; kingdom Viridiplantae; phylum Streptophyta; class Magnoliopsida; order Asparagales; family Amaryllidaceae; genus Allium; species Allium sativum. The sequence continues at coordinate 459,772,541 of CM060909.1, forward strand.
TATATTAATATAAAATATCTTTTTCAATTCAAAAGTGTTTGTGGTGTAAAAGGGTTAAGATTTGGTTTGGTTTCATTTTTGGATAGGTTTAGATCTTCATTCTTAATGGAGAATTTTTACATATTCAGATTTTAAATAACTCATTATTAACGTTTTTATGTGTAACATAGAAAAAAGATGAATTTGATTCAAACAGTAGTTTATGTATATGTGTATATATGTTAAATATGTGTGTACACCTTGTTTCTGTTTCATTATCTAAATAATTCTAATAAGCTTAGGATACAAGTTTGAATAATTTATGCTGATGTTTTCCCATTTGCTACTTGTTATTAATTATAGTTTAATATGGGAATTAGGCTTTGTATACCTTTTATGTGAACAAGATTGATAAAATTTACCATTATAACGTTTCTTAATTCGAACGTAAATTAACCTTTATAACACGTATTAAATTATATATTTATATAGCGTAATAAAATGTAATAATGACGTAATATATACGTTAGAATAAGGTTAGAAATTTGTAAATGTCCCTATATGAATTGTTTCTTGTGTATGTGTATAAATGGCTTATATATATTAAATAATGACACGTAGACAGGAGGTTAGTCGTCCTTTGTCGTAGAAGTCTTCCCAGAACCAACCGGCAAATCCAGCAACCACAAGTGAATTTGGCTAATGTGAGAGGTTTGGGTGCCATGCGCCATTAAATTTAGTGCATTATGGCACGAGGTTAAGCCCGCTTGTAGTAGAAGTCAACCCGGAACCGCCGGCATATCCAGCATCTACAAGTAGCTGGTTTAATGTGAGAGGTCTAGTGTGTGTGTGTATATATACACCTTTTTTGTGTGTAAATAGGTAGGCTTACTACCTGCCTTGAGAAGGTCATAAGTGGCTGACTTTCTTCTTATCTAGTTTGGGTCTTAAGTGGTTAGGACTAGGCCCATTCCAAAGGTCTATTCCTTGGATTTGGTCCAAAGTCATAGGACCTTCCCTTATTAGATTCGAAGTGGTCTATAGGTCCTCCATCTCTAAAGTGGTCTGGTCGTGGAAGTAGGGTAGTTTACCGGAATATCCATTTCCTCTAGGAGCTTTGTGAGGGCTAACCAAGGGACAGGTTTGGTACACGTGGGACATAGCATTCAATTTTACTAACCAATCGTTTAATGGAAGTCTTAAGTGACATAGGTCTACCACGGTGATATCAGTTAAGTTGTAACATAAGGCATCCGCCTGAGGGGTTTTAAATGGCTATATGCAGGCCTACCCTAAACTGGTACTAAGCAGCGAGGTACTACTTCTCATATTACTTGTGAGAATATATATGTATATATCTAATTAGGACGTTGAGATTTTCGAATGGGGTCTTATATGGATAGGGTCCACCGTAGGGTCATAAGAGGTCATAGGAATCCACCCTTAATAGATATACTAGAATGGGTCTTAAGTGACCAAGAATGTCCACCTCAATGGGTTTCAAGCAATCGGTGATCCACCCTAAATACATTAATGAAGGTCTTAAGCGATTGACTTGAATATCCACCTCATTAATTAAAATATACCTTTGTGTGTGTATGCTTGTGTGTTTCGTAGACATATATTGAAGCATGTAACCTGCCAAATTTAGAGTGTAGTCTTTAAGCATATGCTATTTTAATTCACCTGAACTTTATGTTCTGATCCATCTCCTTAACATATCCAACATGTTAGTATGTGAGGCATAGGAATGGTGGACGAGATGATAATGGAGTCTGAAGAAGGCAACAAACTATTATTAATTAGCTGTTGTTGCTCTTTTGTTGTCAGAAGCTGTTGGTGGTGAATAAAAATGTTGTATCATTGTAAACATATGGATTTGCTATTTTGTAATTGAATCTATGGTTCTTGAATGAATGGTACATCTTACTTTGATTATTATATTTTTCTCATTCTGTTGTGTGAAATTCCATCTCATTATATTATTTTGTATTCTATGCAAGTGTAATTCCTTACAGGAACCAACGACCTGTTTAGAGTGGCTCTAAGTTTCGATGGGCCTTTTCTGGGTCAAAATTTAGGCCAACTCCGGGCGAGTTGATACACTGATATTGATGAAAAGAGCTATTCACAAAATTAAATGCACTGAAAGTTATGTTGCAAAGGAAAAAACAAAAGCAATTGGATTGTTGAATTTCATAAATTCTTGTTAGAGAGAGTTAAATTTTCCTAATGCTTGGATTGCATATAGAATCATTATGACTATAGTAGTTACAGTTGCCTCGCCTGAAAGAAGTTTTTCAAAGCTAAATTTTATAAAGTCATATCTTTGTTCCATTATTCTACAAGAAAGGTTAAATGGTTTGACACTTTTGTCGATTAAACAAGATATGGTTAATGAACTTGGATATGATAATGATGTTAGCAATTTTGCAAGTCAGAAAGCTAGAAAGACATTCACAAATAATTAGTATATTTTTGTTATATAACTAGATTATTATTACAAATAAAGTTATTATTATTTTTCGTTATTTTTAAACAGTAAAAATTGTTTCGATGTCTTACATTAACATTTGTAGAAGGGTCTTTTTTTGCTTTCCGCTTTAGGTACCAAAAATCTTATGATCGACCCTGGTTGCAACTTAGAAATAAAAGTTTGCAATAAGTACACATGATTCAACATAAAAGTATAGTTAAATATTTGTGTAAATTATTCTTTTAAATGTGTTAATCAACTATAATTTGTAGAAAAATAATTCACGCGTGAAGCATATGTTACAATCACGTGCAAAAGCATTTACCGTAACGTTGATAATAATAAGTGATTTTTTACCCAGAGATCAATTCAATATCCAAAAGCAGAAGAAAAAAATTTCTCTCTTATTAATTGTAAAAGTTCTTCATTCTTTCCATGATTGTCTCAAGATATTTTTTTAAAATCTTTATTATTTATTTGTTATTGTAATTAGGATAATATTTATGGTGGTTCTCTCTTTTATTGTTTCACATTTAAATACCAACATTAGATAAATTTTACAATGTGAATATTTCTTTTAGATTTTCTTATACTATTTTAAAATTAAGTACATATTTAAAAAAGTGGAAAATAGGCAGAAGGACAAACAACAAAAAACAAATATTTGTTAATTGGTCTAATAAATTCTTAAAAATGACAATTTAACATGTGTATCACATTTATATTGTCAAAACAATAAAATGAATTTTTATTTCAAGTCCACGTAGTTTAATTTTTTTGACAATTATATATGAATTGTTACAATGTTGTCATTTTACCTTTAAATATCAACATTTAATAAATATTACAACTATTTATCGACTTCCCCTAATTTTTATTATATTGTTTTACATTCGTATTTATATAGTGGTCTTAAATTTAAATATTCTAATAAGTCTAATAAATAAATATCTATTTTTTACTAATAAATCATAAAAATGACAATCCATTATGTGTACCCCATACTCATACGGACAAAAATGATTAAATCGAAATTTTCATTCAAGTTCGCATAATTGAATTATATATAATGAAACAACTCGAACTTCCCCGTGAAGGAAAGCCCGGATTGCTTTGAGAACAAGCCACATCAGAACACAAACATAAGAACATTTCATTGTTTATTACAACAATTCCATCAGAATACAAGAATATACAGAGTATGAATAAATATTACACATCATAAATTATCAGAGATTTAAATACATTACTGCAGCAGAAAATAATACAAAACACAACTGAAGGTGATATACGGATATAGAGCTTTCCGAATATCATTCCAGCTATAAACCAGGATCCTGTGAATATAAATCTGCAAAACCAAAACTACTAGCTGCCCGTGTAGAAAATAGGGGCAATCGGAGTTTAGGTTTAAACAATAAACTCCAGGTCAGTCATGTGACTAGTGTGAGAACTAAAACAGTTATTAATTTGATTTTAAAGTTAGGTAAATCAAGGGACCACGCCGTGTAACAGGAACAGGTTTCATCCCAAGAATACCAGTGCATAAAATAATAGCGCAATGCTAAATAAAGAACAATGAAGCTATTGTAAGGCCCAGGTCCCATCACACAATGTAACATAGGTCGGAGGATAGGGTTTTACCTTATAATAGCCAAAGAATGCTTGATACGCTAAATTTCATCTTTTACTATTACTATAAGTGTATAGTGTCAAAACAATTCCAATCATAAGTATCAATTATAGACGGCATAAGTGCCCCATACCACTATGTAGCCATATATAGGTTTAATAATCAAAACCTCAAAGTCACGTATTGTGTGACGACCCCAAAACCCCGTACGACGGTGGCAAGGGTAATCTTTGGAATATAACACATAAACAGATAACAGCAGAACAGAAATAAATAAATACACCAGATAATGTACAAATAATACACTGGATAAACATAATCATCAGAGTTACACAGTATACAGGATAATACTTAGTACAAAATACAGCTCAGTTATACATAAATGTCTATAGCGGAAAACAAAACATAATATGTACAACAGGAGCTGAACAGCATAAAAAGAGATAAATGGTAGAATCCATCTTTAGCTCCAGTTATCCAGAAAGAGCCTGCTAAAACCTGAATAGAAGTTTGCCCGTGTAGAAAGAGGGGCACCCGAGTTTGCAAGTGAAACAAACTACGAGTCAGTCATGGGACTGGTATGAGAAATCTACTTAACACATTATATAATATGGCTAATCACAGGACCACGCCACTTTCGCGGAACGGGTTTACACCATTGGATTTCCAGTGCTTTAAAACAAGTAAATCTTTTAAACATCGCAATGCTTTTTTATAAAAATGAAGCCATTATAAGACTCAGTTCCCATCACACAATGCAACGCAAACCGGAGGATAGAGTTGTACCTTATAATGGCCAAAATATGCTTGATACGAATAAAACAAAAGCATTTGATATTATTACTAGTGTTTATATGTTTCAAAAACAATTTCAATCATAACTATCAATCATAGACGGCATGGGTACCATACATCATGTCGCCATATATAGGTATACAATCAAAACCGCATGGTGTCGTATTTGGGAATTGGATTTCCATCATGAACCAAGGCAAAAGATAGTCCTTACCGAATTCGAGACTGTCTAGCCCGAGTCTCAAGATCAGAGCTCGAGTGGCCCTTGGAGTGACAGGGCCGGTCCACTGATGTGGATTAAAATGCCTGAACACTGCGTTTCCCCAACCTTTGGGGCGTAAATGAGTCCTACGACTCCATCGGCTCCACATAGTCACCGATATATCCGAGGCGCCTCGCAACAGCAACAACCACACAGGTGAAAATAATATAAATGTCAGGGTTGATAGGTCACTGACACCACCCTAGCTAGAAGGAAACGCATGCCCTCCATGAGGTCCTCTCCCGTTTCTGGTTCATACCGGGGTGTGAGGCTCGCGAATCAACGTTATACACAAAGCTATGCCACACAGGCCGTGCTTTGATCATCAACCACAAGACTTTTCTTTTCAACAGAAGCCTTGATCATCTGCCACTTAGGCATTCCACACAGGCATTTCACTCCATGCGACTGATTTCTATCGATATATAACTTGTGAGCTCGTACGTCTCAGAGAAGGGCGTTAAGCAAGAGAATAAATTCTCCGCCGCCAAACAGATATATATTTAACAGAGATCAATCAACACAGAACAAAATCCAATGTCAGACACACAGTCCATTTACAAGTTCATTCTGGGTCTGAACGAAACCGGAGGCACTATATATCATTGATCTCCAAGTACGTCTGGACGATCACCACTTATTATCTATATTTCGGGATGCCTCCCAATCAAGACGTCAGTTATCATCCAACCGAGGTGAAGATCTCCGGTCTTCAACCACCGTCTTCATCATCGACTTCTTATTGCCAATCAATTATTTGAAATGAGATTTGGCTCGGCCTTTTCAAATAATTCGCGTATATTTAGAATTTAAATCAATTCCTTTCAAGGGTTAAATTATTCGACATCAATAATTCTTTTTTAAATGTAATTTTCACGCCAAACACATTCTGCCATCAAATATCCAATAAACCGGGTAAATTCGGTTTATTTCCATCCCATATCGTTTATAATATTTTATAACGATTTATCGCTATTTTTATTTATTTAAAAATAGCCAATCCATTCAAACGACGCTTCAGGCCATAACGCGGCCGTGGCGCTGTTTTTCTTCAGATTTGGTTTACACATATCTGAAAATCTAACCGTTGGATCTTCACCAATTTTATATCATTAGAAAGATCTTTTCAAAACGAATCAAAAGGTTTCAGTTTTGGGAAAATCCGACGGTCGGATCTCCCGGTACAATCGTTTGAAGTTACGATTTCAAAATACAAACTGCAGCATCATTATTCGATTTAATTTAATTATATATATATATAATCGATTCTAGCGTTGTTTTTCTTCATATTTGAATTAAACATTCCAGACAATCTAACCGTTGGATCTTTACAAAGTTGGTGTCATTGGAAAGACATTTCCAAGGCGAACCCAACGGCTTCGGTTTCGCGAAAATCCGATGGTCGGATCTCTAGGTACAATCGTTTGAAATCACAGTTTCAAAACATGAATTGCAGCTTCGTTATTCGATTTATTTTAATTATATTTATATATATATATAAATATAATCGATTCTTCGATTTCAAAACCATATTCATTTCACACATTTGATAAAAACGATATTGTTATCCAACAGCTATGTATTTCAACACATGTATTTTATTTCAACACATGAATTTCTATTCAACACATGAATTTTATTTCAACACATGAATTTCTATTCAACACATGAATTTTATTTCAACACATGAATTTTATTTTTAATAGTTCATATATATCATAAAAATGTGATTTTTATTGTAAAACAATTTATTTAAAATACTAATATTTTATATAGTTTATACATAAGGTAAAAATGTTATTTTTGGTGTTAAAACAATTTATTTAAAACATTAATATTTACATAGTCTATATATATAATAAAAATGTTATTTTTATTTTTCAAAGAATTTATTCAATACACGAACTCCATTCAACACATGAATTTACTTCAACACATGAATTTAATTTCAACATTCAACACATGAATTTGAATCAAACACAGAAATATTTCAGAAAATTTCGGCAGCATAACGGCAGGGTAATTAAAACTGGCACCGTCCCTAGTACGGCACCTCGCTCTACCTTAAAGCCTCGCAGCTTTTGACAATGGGAATTTTTAATATCTAGTTCATACGCAGACGAATTTTCCAATATACTAATCCTATTGGGATTTCAACCACAATCAATTATTTCAAATCAACCATTCATGATATTCACCAAATTTTCACATCAACAAATAATCCAAACCACATCACAACCAATATATATCGTCCATGGTCTATGGACGAGGGGAGTGTATATATATATATATATACGTATATAACTATATTTCAATTTCATTTCAATATCATTTCAATTTATTTCAACGCATATATCATTTTTACAATGCATATATAACTTATACATTGAACATACAACTTATACAATGCTTATACATTAGGTGTACAATGCTTATATAACTCATACTTAAATATATAATTTATACATCATTGTTTTCCATATCGTTTATAATTCAGAAATCTCACATTGGGTTCCACTCCACCAAAAATTGTAGAAGGCTCAGAAAAATATGCGGTCTCTTCTAGAATGTAGAAGGCATCCACACGAGTCCACTGTCTCTTGTTTCACTGAATTTCGACAAGAAACACAAAAGACATGATTTTTACAGTGAAATCGTAAACCATAGCGCTTTAAAGTGCTATTAAACCATTTAAAATAATTAAAGCTGTTACCTTTCTGATTTCTTCAAAACTAGGTTTTAGTTTTTCGATTAATCCGTGCAATGATGTTAAGATCCAGTCGCACCATGGTGTAGAGCTTCGGAAGGGCTTCTCAAAGACCCCCCCTTGCGTTCGTCTCGAGCTCAGATGGGTGGAGGTTTCTAACGTCGAACGGCGTCCGTTCTAGGGGGTGTTTCTCGATGTAGACAACACGGTTGAGGGCGAATCTAGTATGGATTTGTAGCTCTTGTCAAGATCTACAAAAAACTCCAAAGAACCTATATCTAATTTTTCATGTAGGAGGAGGAATGGAGGAGAGAAGGCGGTGAGCCTTTTCCGTCGTGCGTCGTATAGAGGATCGGGGAGAGAGAGAGTATTGCCTGGCCAATGAGATTTTTTTATATTTATATATTTTTAAAAATCCAAAAATACCTCATATCTCATACGAACTCCAATCCAAACCCAACGACTGTCGTCCCTAGCTAAATACCCCCGTTCCGGACACAATGGGATATGTTTCATAGGCCCACTTGACTGTTTCAGTCAGTTTCTTTTCAAATTAAAATATAAAACATTCAATATTCGATTTGAACGTACATTTCAATTTGCCGGGGCCACATATTGATTCTAAAAATTCCAGAAAAATAAATCTAGCTATGTTTTGACGATACGGTCCCAACAAAACTAGTTTCGTCGAATTTTGAGATCGTTTGAAAAATGGCTCTTTTCTGGTCGATCCAATTTAATAGAAATCGACCAAACACATTTTCCTTTTCCACGCTCACATACTAACTTCAAAAATTAAAATTTGAAACCTAGCAATAATTTGACATCCCGGATCCAACAAAAGTGGTTTCGTCGAATTCTGAGGTCGTTTGCAAAATGGCTATTTTCACGGGCTAAATAAACTCTATAGCGACCTTTTTGAAAATTCATTTGGCCATAACTTTTGATCCCCGCTATGAAACTTCGATTTTTCAGATTCGTTAGAAAGATATTCACTAACAGATTTAAATATTTTTGGTTTCACTAAAATCCATTTTATTTTGCACCCGGTACAGTCAGTCAAAGTTCGAATTCAAATTTCAAAACTGCCGCGCCATTTCAAGCCTTGTTTGTAATTAAAAATAATAATATTTATTTTCAAACGTCGATTCAAACATACTTTTCGTCATTATTATATAAAATAATTTATTTTAAATATCTAAAATTCACAAAAATAGCCAAATTAAAATTTTTAAATTGGCTCAGATTTTCCGGGTTGTTACAATCTCCCCCACTTAAAACTTTTCGTCCTCGAAAAGGAACGAATTTGAAAGTTTTAATTAACCAACTCAACTTTCATCCTGGCTTCCATTCTTCAACTTTTCAGTTTCTAAGAATTTTCAAATTCTTCAAAAATTTGGCTAATATCCTAAATTTTTGAAAAATTTCTCCATAACCTCCTTTGTACGGGGAGGGGTTTGGAAATTTATTGGGTCGTATTAGGTACCCAATAAATCCTAATAAGCATGCACATATTTATAGTGATATATTCTGGTACCCATAGGGGAGTGTGTATAGATCATAACTCCAGAGAATAAATTCTCGTCACCCTATAAATGGTTTTTTGTGCCTTAATGACCAGAGAGATGTGTTTATTGTCATCTCCAGACCCGTGTGGGGTTTTTATGAATCTTGCAATTTACCGTTACATTTTATATGGTCCATATCAGTCATCAGTTCAACCTGTAATATATAGTCATCGCCATACAAGCCTCTCGCTCGTATGGTAAATCTTCAACCTCGTCACCCAAGCTCCAAATGCTTATGTGGTATATGATGAAGTATGCCTATCTTCAAGAAGTATGCCATGTAGTGTAGTTCAAAATTAATTGTTACTATCCTATGGCGACATTTATTATTACACACAGAACAACCAGCACTTCGCATCCAATTGCATTCACAGGAGTCGATATAATAATAAAATTGCGCATCCAACTCATTAAGGTTTACCTATTTGTCGGGCACACAAATAAATTCTTTACTCAACAGCTTATCCATTTACCTGTTCAAACATACAAAATGCACATGTATATATTTATATCTATTTTTAAATCAGCTCAATACTTGATTTAATTTCATAAATTTACCATCATTCTCTTCTTGATTAAATTAAATATCGTTCTAATAATTTAATTAATCAAATCCACTATCACACAACGCAAACAACAATCAATTTGTTTTTAACTTTTCAAAAATATACTAATTAATTCATATAATCTTTTAAAATCATTCAGACTGTAGAATTAAAAGTTTACATCCATGAAAAGAAAATAACAACAAAGTAGAGAACTAAATGGTAATGCGAAGTATGGTAAATGTACCTTGCACCGGAGTCAATCAGAGATATCCACCCTGCACTTAGGATAGGCTTTCTTAATGCTTTCCTTTGTTTCCCAAGTACAATCTCGCGGAACTCCACTCCATTGCACTTTGACTAAGTGAACCTTCTTGTTCCTCAGTTCTTTGGTTTCTTTGCCAATAATCTTTAACGGTTCTCTTCTCACTGCCAATTCTGGAGTAATTTCTGTATCCCATGTGCTGCTTCTTCCACGATCAAGTCTGGATCATGAACATGCTTTCGAAGTTGAGATACGTGAAATACATCATGCACTCCAGGCAACCAATCAGGCAATTGAACTCTATATGCAAGAGTTCCAATCCGTTCAAGAATAGTGAATGGACTAATAAATCTAGGTGCCAACTTCCCAATTTTTCCAAACCTGACTACTCACCTTGTATCAGATAACAAAATTCATCACATAATCGCTCAGTTGCTTCTGGAGGAATAAATCTTTCATTGAAAATTTCTTTAAATCGATCCCAGGTAATATTACCTTCTGGATTATCCTCAATAATCGAATCCCACCAGAACAAAGCTTCGTCTTTGAGTGCCCAAGATGCCAGTAATCTTTTCTGGTCATCTCTCAGCTTTGAACCTTCAAAAATTTTCTCAGCAGAGCGTATCCAGGCTTGAGTTTGAATAATAGATTCATTGCTCGAGAACGGTACTCCACCCATATTTCGATACTTAATTAACAGAGCCTCAATATCTGGTTCTGCCCTACCTCTTCTACTTCTGCCACTCATTTTCCAATGTCTGCAAATAGCAGACAAAGTGTTAGGCCAACAGAAAAAGGTAATTTTAACACATAGAGACATATACTTTAATGTAAATGTGTCTATAGAGGTGTATTTCATTCTGCTATTCTCATACTAATCCTATTTGTAATGAGCTATTCATCCTAGAACACTACTGGTTCTATTTCTGACGAGTTCGTTAATATGTTATATTCCAGAACTAAGCTTAACCAAAGCTCTGATACCACGTTGTGACGACTCCAAACCCTGTACGACGGTGTCAAGGGTAATCTTTGGAGTATAACACATAAACAGATAACATCAGAACAGAAATAAATAAATACACCAGATAATGTACAAATAATACACTGGATAAACATAATCATCAGAGTTACACAGTATACAGGATAATACTTAGTACAAAATACAATTCAGCTATACATAAATGTCTACAGCGGAAAACTAACAAAATATGTACAATAGGAGTTGAAAAACATAAGAAGAGATAAATGATAGAATCCATCTTCAGCTCCAGCTATCCAGAAAGAGCCTGCTAAAACCTGAAGACAAGGCTGCCCGTGTAGAAATAAGGGCACCCGAGTTTGCAAGTGAAACAAACTACGAGTCAGTCATGGGACTGGTATGAGAAATCTACTTAACACATTATATAATATGGCTAATCACAGGACCACGCCACTTTCACGGACCGGGTTTACTCCATTGGATTGCTAGTGCTTTAAAACAAGTAAATCTTTTAAACATCGCAATGCTTTTTATAAAAATGAAGCCATTATAAGACTCGGTTCCCATCACACAATGCAACGCATACCGGAGGATAGAGTTTTACCTTATAATGGCCAAAATATGCTTGATACGAATAAAACAAAAGCATTTGATATTATTCCTAGTGTTTATATGTTTCAAAAACAAATTCAATCATAACTATCAATCATAAACGGCATGGGTACCATATATCATGTCGCCATATATAGGTATACAATCAAAACCGCACGGTGTCGTATTTGGGAATTGGATTTCCATGAACCAAGACAAAAGATAGTCCTTACCGAATTCGAGACTGTCTAGCCCGAGTCTTAGGATCAGAGCTCGAGTGACCCTTGGAGCGACAGGGCCGGTCCACCGATGTGGATTAAAATGCCTGAACACTGCGTTTCCCCACCCTTTGGGGCGTAAATGAGTCCTACGACTCCATCAGCTCCACATAGTCACCGATATATCCGAGGCGCCTTGCAACAGCAACAACCACATAGGTGAAAATAATATAAATGTCAGGGCTGGTAGGTCACTGACACCACCCTATCTAGAAGGAAACGCATGCCCTCCCTGAGGTCCTCTCCTGTTTCTGGTTCATACCGGTGTGTGAGGCTCGCGAATCAACGTTATACACAAAGTTATGCCACATAAGTCGTGCTTTGATCATCAACCACAAGACTTTACTTTTCAACATAAGCCTTGATCATCTACCACTTAGGCATGCCACACAGGCAATTCACTCCATGTGACTGATTTCTATCGATATATAACCTCTGAGCTCGTACGTCTTAGAGAAGGGCGTTAAGCAAGAGAATAAATTCTCCGCCGCCAAACAGATATATATTTAATAGAGATCAATCAGCATAGAACAAAATCCAGTGTCAGACACACAGTCCATTTACAAGTTCATTCTGGGTCTGAACGAAACCGGAGGCACTATATACCTCGCATATCCATCGATCTCCAAGTACGTCTGGACGATCACCACTTATTATCTATATTTCGGGATGCCTCCCAATCAAGACGTCAGTTATCATCCAAGCGAGGTGAAGATCTCCGGTCTTCAACCAATGTCTTCATCATTGACTTCTTATCGCCGATCAATTATTTGAAATGAGATTTAACTCGGCCTTTTCAAATAATTCACGTATATTTAGAATTTAAATCAATTCCTTTCAAGGGTTAAACTATTCGACATTAATAATTCTGTTTTTAAATGTAATTTTCACGCCAAACACATTCAGCCATCAAATATCCAATAAACCGGGTAAATTCGGTTTATTTCCATCCCATATCGTTTATAATATTTTATAACGATTTATCGCTATTTTTATTTATTTAAAAATAGCCAATTCATTCAAACGACGCTTCAGGCCATAACGCGGTCGTGGCGCTGTTTTTCTTCAGATCTGAAAATCTAGCCATTGGATCTTCACCAATTATATATCATTAGAAAGATCTTTTCAAAACGAATCCAACAGTTTCAGTTTTGGGAAAATCCGACGGTCGGATCTCCCGGTACAATCGTTTGAAGTTACGATTTCAAAATACGAACTGCAGCGTCGTTATTCGATTTAATTTAATTATATTTATATATATATATGTAAATATAATTGATTCTGGCGCTGTTTTTCTTCAGATTTGAATTAAACATTCCAGACAATCTAACCGTTGGATCTTTACAAAGTTGGTGTCGTTGGAAAGATATTTCCAAGGCGAACCCAAAGGTTTCGGTTTCGTGAAAATCCGATGGTCGGATCTCCCGGTACAATCGTTTGAAATCACGGTTTCAAAACACGAGCTGCAGCTTCGTTATTCGATTTATTTTAATTATATATATATAATCGGTTCTTCGATTTCAAAACCATATTCATTTCACACATTTGATAAAAACGATATTATTATCCAACAACTATTTATTTCAATACATGAATTTTATTTCAACACATGAATTTATATTTAACACATGAATTTTATTTCAACACATGAATTTCTATTTAACACATGAATTTTATTTCAACACATGAATTTCTATTCAACACATGAATTTTATTTCAACACATGAATTTTATTTTTAACAGTACATATATATCATAAAAATGTGATTTTTATTGTAAAACAATTTATTTAAAATACTAATATTTTATATAGTTTATACATAAGGTAAAAATGTTATTTTTGGTGTTAAAACAATTTATTTAAAACACTAATATTTTACAAAGTCTATATATATAATAAAAATGTTATTTTTATTTTTCAAAGAATTTATTCAATACACGAACTCCATTCAACACATGAATTTACTTCAACACATGAATTTAATTTCAACATTCAACACATGAATTTGAATCAAACACAGAAATATTTCAGAAAATTTCGGCAGCATAACGGCAGGGTAGTTAAAACCGGCACCGTCCCTAGTACGGCTCCTCGCTCTACCTTAAAGCCTCGCAACTTTTGACAATGGGGATTTTGTGACGACCCCAAACCCGTACTGACGGTGGCAAGGGTAATCTTTGGAATATAACACATAAACAGATAATAGCAGAACAGAAATAAATAAATACTCCAGATAATGTACAAATAATACACTGGATAAACATAATCATCAGAGTTAAGCAGTATACAGGATCATAATTTGTACAAATACAGTTCAGCTATACATAAATGTCTACAGCGGAAAACAAACATAATATGTACAATTGGAGTTGAACAGCATAAGAAGAGATAAATGATAGAATCCATCTTCAGCTCCAGCTATCCAGAAAGAGCCTGCTAAAACCTGAAGACAAGGCTGCCCGTGTAGAAATAAGGGCACCCGAGTTTGCAAGTGAAACAAACTACGAGTCAGTCATGGGACTGGTATGAGAAATCTACTTAACACATTATATAATATGGCTAATCACAGGACCACGCCACTTTCGCGGACCGGGTTTACTCCATTGGATTTCTAGTGCTTTAAAACAAGTAAATCTTTTAAACATCGCAATGTTTTTTATACAAATGAAGCCATTATAAGACTCAGTTCCCATCACATAATGCAACGCAAACCGGAGGATATAGATTTTACCTTAAAATGGCCAAAATATGCTTGATACGAATAAAACACTTAAAATGTAAGTTTTGTCGTTTAATTCTCAATTAGACTCCAACTGTAAATTAGTAAGAGAACGATCCCTTAAGTATTAACCCCGAAGGCCGAAACCAACATCAGACCAATACCCAGGAAACCACCCATCTTAGCTCATTTCCAGTTAGTTTCTAATTTCATACACAATCATAAATATCAATCATAGACGACATGAGTGTCCCATGCCACTATGTCGCCAAATATAGGTTTACAATCAAAACCGCATGATGTCGTATTTGGAAATTGGATTTCCGTCATGAACCAAGGCAAAAGATAGTCCTTACTGACTTCGAGGCGCTCTAGCCCGCCCCTCAGGATCAGAGCTCGAGTGACCCTTGGATCGTCAGGGCCGGTCCACACGGAGTGGATTAAAATGCCTGAACAATGCGTTCCCCTACCCTTTGGGGCGTAGAATAGCCAATGAATGACTCCATCGTCCCGGATCGACCGATATTACCAAGGCGCCTCGCAACAGCAACAACCACATAGGTGAAAAATAGAATTAATGTCAGCTAGTTTAAGCACTGACACCACCTCTAGCTAGAAAGGAACACATGCCCTCTCTGATGTCCTCTCCCGTTTCTGGTTCATACCGGGGTGTGAGGCTCGCGAATTCACGTTATACATAAAGCTACGCCACACAGGCGGTGCTTTGATCATCAACCACAAGACTTTGCTTTTCAACAGAAGCCTTGATCACTGCATCTTAGCATGCCACATAGGCAATTCCCACCATGCAACTGATGGCTATCAATCATACGGAATGAAATCCAATGTCAGACACACAGTCCATTTACAAGTCCGTTCTGGGTCGGAACGAAACCGGAGGCACTATATACCTTGCATACCCATCGATCCCACGTACGTCTGGACGATCACCACTCATTATCCATATTTCGGGATGCCTCCCAATCAGGACATCAGTTATCATCCAACCGAGGTGAAGATCTTCGGTCTTCAACCACCGTCTTCATGTTCGACTTCTTATCGTCGATTTAGTTATTCAGAATGGGATAAACCTGGTCTTTCTGAGCAACTCGCGTATATAATAAATAAGTGCTACACAAACATGACATACGTCTTATTCCAATTCATTAGTCACTAACCGTAAATCAGTAAGAGAATGATTTCCCAAATATTAACCCCGAAGGTCGAAACCAACATCAGATCAAAACCCAGGAAACCATTCGACTTAGCAAACCTTCAGTTAGTTTCTAAATTTCACATTCTATATCGTTTATAATATTTTATAATGATTTATCGCTATTTTTATTTATTCAAAAATAGCCAATTCATTCAAACGACGCTTCAGGCCATAACGCGGCCATGGCTCTGTTTTTTATTCAGATTTGATTTACACATATCTGAAAATCTACCCGTTGGATCTTTACAAATTTTATATCATTAGAAAGATCTTTTAAAAACGAATCCAACGGTTCCAGTTTTGGGAAAATCCGACGGTCGGATCTCCCGATACACTCGTTTGAAGTTTCGATTTCAAAATACGAACTACAGCGTCGTTATTCGATTTAATTTAATTATATATATATATAAATATATATATATATATATATATATATAATCGATTATGGCGCTGTTTTTCTTCAGATTTGATTTAAACATTCCAGACAATCCAACCGTTGGATCTTCACAAGTGGGTGTCGTTGGAAAGATATTTCCAGGGCGAACCCAACGGTTTCAGTTTCGGGAAAATCCGATGGCGGATCTCCCGCACTAATCGTCTGAAATCACGGTTTCAAAACACGAACTGCAGCTTCGTTATACGATATATTCCAATAATATATATATATATATATATAATCGATTCTTCGATTTCAAAACCATATTCTTTTCATACATTTGATAAAAATGATATTTTTATCCAACAGACATTTATTTCGACACTTCACTATTTTTAACAATTCATGTATATAATAAAAATGTGATTTTTATTGTAAAACAATTTATTTCAAAAAACGACTATTTTATATAGTTCATATAGACGTTAAAAATATGATTTTTGTTATAAAACAATTTATTTCAAACACGAATATTTTATTTTGTTTATATAGATGATAAAAATATGATTTTTATTATAAAACAATTTATTTCAAACACGAATATCATTCAACACATGAATTTCTATTCAACGAATGAATTTCTATTCAACACATGAATGTTTTCTATAGTTCGTATATATCGAATAAAAATGTGATTTTTATTGTTAAAACAATTTATTTAAAACACGAATACCATTCAACACATGAATTTCTATTCAACGAATGAATTTCTATTCAATACATGAATGTTTTCTATAGTTCGTATATATAGAATAAAAATGTGATTTTTATTGTTAAAACAATTTATTTAAAACACGAATACCATTCAACACATGAATTTCTATTCAACGAATGTATTTCTATTCAACACATGAATGTTTTCTATAGTTCGTATATATAGAATAAAAATGTGATTTTTATTGTTAAAACAATTTATTTAAACATGAATATCGTTCAACACATGAATTTTTATTCAACACACGAATATAGTTTCAACACATGAAAATAATTCTAACACATGAATATTATTCAAAATTTTGGCAGAATAATGGCAGGGTAGTTAAAACCGGGGCCGTCCCTAGTACGGCTCCTCGCTCTACCTTAAAGCCTCGCAGCTTTTGATAATGGGGATTTAATGCATCTAGTTCGCGCGCATGTGACATGTATATTTTTTTCTTTTCCACAAACTAATCCTATGTGGTTTCAACCAAATTATTCTCAACCACAAACGGGTATTTTTCAACCACAATCAATCAATTTCAACCACAAACAATCTATTTCAACCATTCGCTATCAACCAATTTTCACACCAATCACAACCAATAAATATCGTCCATGGTTTGTGGACGAGGGGCGTATATATATATATAAGTATATCTCACTTCCATTCAACACATATATAATTTTTACAACGCTTATATAACTTATACATCGAACGTACAACTTATACAACGCTTATACATGAGGTGTACAACACTTATATAACTCATACATCGACTATATAATTTATACATCGTCGTTTTCCATATCGTTTATAATTCAGAAATCTCACATTGGGTTCCACTCCACCAAAAATAGCAGAAGGCTCAGAAAAATATCCAGTGTTTCTAGAATGTAGAAGACGTCCACACAAGTCCACTGTCTCTTGTTTCACTGAATTTCGTCAAGAAACGAAAAAGATATGATTTTTACAGTGAAATCAAAAACCGTAGCGCTTTAAAATGCTATAATATAGTTTAATTTAAAATCAGTCGTTACCTCCACGAAACCTTCAAAACTAGGTTACAGTTTTTCTTGAAATCCGTGCAACGATACGTCGATCGTCCTTCGCCACATAAAAGAGGGGAGAGAGGCACGCCAGGGGGCACCAACCGCCGCCAGTTCGAACTCAGATCGGAGGAGAAAACTGGGTGCGAACGGATGAACTTCGTGGCCGTGGATCTCTTCGAATATCGAACGATAATTAACAAATGTGGTATTGATTTGAAGCTCGAGCTGAGATCTACAATTTCTTCAACTGGAGGGAAGGCTATAGATGCGTGGATTTGGAGGAATCGAGGAGAGAAGGTTTGAATCACTTCCGCCGTGCGTCGAGGGCTTATCGGGGAGAGAGAGACAGTATTGACCAATGATATTTTTTTATATTTATAAAATTTAAAAATCCAAAAATACCCCTTATCTCATACGAACTCCTATCCAAACCCTACGACTGTCATCCCTTGCCAAATATCCCCATTCCGAACACAATGGGATATGTTTCGTAGGCCCATTCGATTGTTTCAGTCAGTTTTTCTTTAAATTTAAATATAACACATTCAATATTTAATTTGAATGTACATTTCAATTTGCCGGGGCCACATACTGATCCCAAAAATTCTAGAAAATTAAATCTAGCTTTGTTTTGACGATACGGTCCCAACAAAACTAGTTTCATTGAATCATGAGACCGTTTGAAAAATGGCCCTTTTCTGGTCGATCCAATTTAATAGAAATTGACCAAACACATTTTCCTTTTCCATGTTCACATACTAGCTTCAAAAATTATGAAATTTGAAAACTAGCAATAATTTGACATCTCGGATCCAACAAAAGTGGTTTCGTCGAATTCCGAGGTCGTTTGCAAAATGGCCATTTTCACGGGCTATATAAACTCTATAGCGACCTTTCTGAAAATCCGTTTGGCCATAACTTTTGCTTCCAGCTATGAAACTTCGATTTTTCAGATTCGTTAGAAAGATATTCACTAACAGATTTCAATATTTTTGGTTTCACTAAAATCTGTTTTGTTTTGGACCTGGTATAGTCAGTCAAAGTTTGAATTCAAATTTTGAAACTACCGCACCGCTTCAGGCCTTGTTTATAATTAGAATTAATTATATTTATTTTCAAACGTCGATTCAAACTTACTTTTCGTCGTTATTATTTAAAATATTTATTTTAAATATTTAAAATATACCAAAATAGCCAATTTAAAAAAATTAATTGGTTCAGATTTTCTGGGTTATTACAGATTTTCAATATCTACTTCGTACGCAGACGAATTTTCCTATTTACTAATCCTATTGGGATTTCAACCACAATCAATTATTTCAAATCAACCATTCATGATATTCACCAAATTTTCACATCAACCAATAATCCAAACCACATCACAACCAATATATATCGTCCATGGTCTGTGGACGAGGGGAGTGTGTGTGTGTGTATATATATGTATGTATATATATATATACGTATATAACTATATTTCTATTTCATTTCAATATCATTTCAATTTATTTCAACGCATATATCATTTTTACAACGCATATATAACTTATACATCAAACATACAACGCTTATACATGAGGTGTACAATGCTTATATAACTCATACTTCGAATATATAATTTATACATCATTGTTTTCCATATCGTTTATAATTCAGAAATCTCACATTGGGTTCCACTCCATTAAAATTGTAGAAGGCTCAGAAAAATATGCGGTCTCTTCTAGAATGTAGAAGACGTCCACACGAGTCCACTGTCTCTTGTTTCACTGAATTTCGACAAGAAACACAAAAGATATGATTTACAGTGAAATCATAAACCGTAGCGCTTTAAAGTGCTATTAAACCATTTAAAATAATTAAAGTCGTTACCTTTCTGATTTCTTCAAAACTAGGTTTTAGTTTTTCAATCAATCCGTGCAACGATGTTAAGATCCAGTCGCACCACGGTGTAGAGCTTCGAAAGGGCTTCTCAAAGACCCCCCCCCCCCCCCCCCCCCCCCGCGTTCAACTCGAGCTCAGGTGGGTAGAGGTTTCTGACGTCGAACGGCGTCCGTTCTAGGGGGTGTTTCTCGATGTAGACAGCACGGTTGAGGGCGAATCTAGTATGGATTTGTAGCTCTTGTCAAGCTCTACAAAAAACTCCAAAGAACCTATATCTAATTTTTCGTGTAGGAGGAGGAATGGAGGAGAGAAGGCGGTGAGCCTTTTCCGTCGTGCGCCGTATAGAGGATCGGGGAAAGAGAGTATTGCATGGCCAATGAGATCTCCTTTTATATTTATATATTTTTAAAAATTAAAAAATACCCATTATCTCATACGAACTCCAATCCAAACCCAACGACTGTCGTCCCTAGCTAAGTACCCCATTCCGAACACAATGGGATATGTTTCGTAGGCCCACTCGACTGTTTCAATTAGTTTCTCTTCAAATTAAAATATAAAACATTCAATATTCGATTTGAACGTACATTTCAATTTGTCGGGGCCACATATTGATTCTAAAAATTCCAAAAAAATAAATCTAGCTATGTTTTGACGATACGGTCCCAACAAAACTAGTTTCATCGAATTCTGAGATCGTTTGAAAAATGGCCCTTTTCTGGTCGATCTAATTTAATAGAAATCGACCAAACACATTTTCCTTTGCCACGCTCACATACTAACTTCAAAAATTATGAAATTTGATACCTAGCAATAATTTGACATCCCAGATCCAATAAAAGTGGTTTCGTCAAATTCTGAGGTCGTTTGCAAAATGGCTATTTTCACGGGCTATATAAACTCTATAGCGACCTTTGTGAAAATTCATTTGGCCATAACTTTTGATCCCCGCTATGAAACTTCGATTTTTCAGATTCGTTAGATAGATATTCACTAACAGATTTAAATATTTTTGGTTTTACTAAAATCCGTTTTATTTTGCACCCGATACAGTCAGTCAAAGTTCGAATTCAAATTTCGAAATTGTCGCGCCATTTCAGGCCTTGTTTATAATTAAAAATAATTATATTTATTTTCAAACGTCGATTCAAACATACTTTTTGTCGTTATTATTTAAAATAATTTATTTTAAATATCTAAAATTCACAAAAATAGACAAATTAAAAATTTTAAATTGGCTCAGATTTTCCGGGTTGTTACATATTGGAAGTTGGATTTCCATCTGTGAACCGAGGCAAGGGATCGTCCTCACCGCTTCGAGACGCTCTAGCACGTGTCTTAGGACTCAGACTCAAGTAGGCCCTTGGATCGTTTGGGGCGGTCCAACGATGTGGATTAAAATGCCTGAACACTGCGTTTCCCCGCCCTTTGGGGCGTCAATGAGCCAAATGACTCCATCGGCTCCACATAGTCACCAATATATCCGAGGTGCCTCGCAATCCAATAACCACACAGGTGAAAATAATATAAATGTCAGGGCTGGTAGGTCACTGACACCACCCTAGCTAGAAGGAAACGCATGTCCTCCGTGAGGTCCTCTCCCGTTTCTGGTTCATATCGGGGTGTGAGGCTCGCGAATTAACGTTATACACAAAGCTATGACACACAGGCGGTGCTTTGATCATCAACCACAAGACTTTGCTTTTCAACAGAAGCCTTGATCATTTGCATCTCAGCATGCACACAGGAAATTCACGCTATGCAACCGATATCGATCACACAGAATGAAATCTGATGTCTGACACACATCCATTTACAAGTCCATTCTGGGTCTGAACGAAACCGGAGGAACCTTATTCCTCGCATATCCATCGATCTCCAAGTACGATCACCAACTAATTCCCTCCTTTTGGGTATATAGCTCAATCAAGATCATCAGTAATTATCCAAACGATGTGAAGACCACCAGTCTTCAACCACCGTCTTCATCGTCGAGTTATCGTCGATTCAGTTATTCAGAATGGGATAAACCCGGCCTTTCTGAATAACTCGCGTATATAATAAACAAGTGTTATAAAACACAACATATGCCTCATTCCAATCCAGAATATTCTTTTATTCAAATATTCTTATCTTTTAGGATAGGTTCCCATTAATTTTATCAAAGATAAATTCTTTAAAATTTATTCTTTAATCTTCCTTTGAATATCAATTCTAACCAAATTATGGTTTATCCAAACTAATCGGGATTAACGGACCTTACCGAAGTAATCATTTGTTTTAATTTCCCAACCCCAACCTATTCATCCCATGAAGTAAAACCGGTAATACTTCATATCTAACACCACGGTGTTATCGGTAAATTAAATTACCATTTCACATTCAAATCTAATTAAAGATTCAACTATCGCCTGGAGCAAAACTAGTGGTACTCCATTCTCGATCATTTCAATCTAATTAAAGATTCATTAAACTCCACTTGGTTTTAATCTTCCCAAAAATCAATATTAATGATTATTTAACTTGTGAAATCATAACCTGTCTTTTAACTGGGTTAAAGAACCAATGTCATTTAAACACGGTTCACGACAAACCCAAAATCACATTTTATTCCATCAGCCTTTAACCGTAAATTAGCAAGTGAATAATTCCCTAAGTGTTAACCCCGAAGGCCGAAACCAACATCAAATCAATACCCAAGAAACTGTCCAACTGAACTAATCTCCATTTAGTTTCTGATTTTCTTAATTCCATTGGGCCTAAGAACAGTATCATTAAAGATACCATTCACGACAACCCAAAATCACATTCCATTAACCATGGAATCTTCATGGAAAACAAATCGATATATATAATCGATATAAACTTCCATATCTGACTAACAATATAAATGGAATAACGACAAAGCCTTTTAAATTCCATATATATTAGTAGTCCTCATCCACAGAAATTCACTTCGATTATTACCAAATCGAATTCCATTCCATTCCAATTTATTTTATTTAAATTGGAAAACTTTACTTTGGAAAATCTCCTTTAAATCTTAACAAAAGATTTATAAATCCCAAATCACATTTCACTGTGGATCGGGTTAAAGAACGAATGTCGTTAAAACACAGTTCACAACAAACCCAATTCACATTATATAAATTATCAGGATAAAGAACAAATGTTATTTAAAACACTGTTCACAATAAACCCACCAATCAATTCCAATTCGATTCCAATTAAATATTATTTAATTGGTATACTTCAATAAATCTTAATCTTTTTCTCAATTGGGTTTAAGAATAGTGTTAATGAAGACACCATTCACGACAAACCCAAATCCCATTTGATATTAAATACAAGGCTCTGAATAGAAAATATATCGGCTTATATTCAATATCAAATTCTACGACCAACAAATATCATGTTGGAAATAACGATATAAATATATCTTTTAAATTTCCATAACAATATCTGTATAATCACGAAATCCAGCATCGAAATATTCCGAGGACAATTTCGATTCAAATCCATTTCCACTTTATATATTGGAAATTCTGGTTATTTTAAAAACCATTTCCAATCCAATTTATTTATTTTAAAAATAAATGGATTATAATTCTAGTTCAAAACTAGTTCATTTCGATAAAAATCTATTTTTATCTTTCCAAATATGGGATTTTTCACCCCCAAATCTTTCCAAATCATTTCTTATGATTTTACACTAATTATTGATATTTTTAATAATTTTATCAAGGCCCGTAAAGTCAATTTCCATCAACGGCCATCGAACTGCACTTATAGCGACCTTTTCCAAATTTGATTTGGACATAATTTCAAATCCAACCATTAGATTTCTAATTTGTTGTATTCGTTAGAAAGCTCTTTTCGATACAAACTTAACGGTTCTGGTTTTAGGAGAATCCGACGGTCGGATCTCCCGTAATGTCCTTTCGAAGTCAATGGTCGAAATTCGCGAACTGCCGCAGCGCGGCGCGTTCTATTCAGGCCATTATATATATAATATATATTATATATATTTCGTCGATTTCCTTTTAAAACGTATTTTATAAATCGTTTTAAATTCGTTTTCAAAATGATTTCAACTTCCTATTCAATTTCTAATCAAAATTGAATATTCCATATCATCGATATATAAATGATAATATTTTCAAAACATTAGATTTTGAAATCAATTCCTTTTTGATATTCATTATAAAAATGAATAAAATCGATATAAATATCATTCACGTCAAATGGCATTAATCTAGTCAACACGGCTATATATATTTAAATATATTCGTGTCCATCCCAAATCGGACATCAAAATCAGATTTTGATTCTTTTCTGAATATTGTTTGAAAATATTCGTTATTTTAAAATAATCGTTTTTTTGAAATATTCTTTCTTTCTGAACTGGAATCATACACGGTCAGTTACCATATAATTTGATTATATGGATTTCACACAACAAATATGTATAACAACAATGAAAACAGCAATCCATCATCCAGAGTGCATTCTACACTGTGTAAGCATCAAATACAAATATTTAATGCTTATAACAACCTGTCAATCAATCGATCGACATACAGCTAATTATTGGGACTAGTGTATGTCCAATTTCATCCCAACACCCGTGTGGGGTTTTCAAACAATCAAACATAGGTTTTATATGTGTAGTTGGCGATGTGTAAAATTTATCGTCCTAATCCATATTAGTCAAATGTGTGTACATAAACAAATCGTCCGATTTTTTTATAAATATTTATTTTATATACACGTCAAAAATTATATTTTTAACCATAAAATAATTTATTCCATTCCACATCACACAATCAATGTACACACCACAAACAACAAACAAACAAGTCGTCCATGGTCTGTGGACAACGGGTGTCGGATGCTGCTAAGCACCGTCTGCATCCTAGTATATATTTCAACTAGAAAACAAATTAAAAGTGAGAAGTTCTCACTGAGAGTTCCACTCCTTCATTTTATTTCTGAAATTCAGAACAGTCTGGATCTGCTCGTACTTCCGACGCAGTTGTATGCTGTTCATATTAAAAACACATTTTTAATATGATGTTCTATACATTAAAAATCATGTTTTTAATACTCTTCCAATATAAAAATCATATTTTTATCCTTTCTATAATATAAAAATCATATTTTTATTCTTTCTATAATATAAAAATCATATTTTTACTCTTTCGATAATATAAAAATCATATTTTTATTTCCTCTACTATAAAAAATCATATTTTTATTATGCCACTTCACATATAAAAATCCAAATTTTACATCACTACTTTATATATGAAGATCACATCTTTGTCATTTTGTTTACACCATAAAAGTCACATTTTTATTTCGATAAATACACTATAAAAGTCGCATATTTATTTCGAAGTTATATGTGTATATATATATATATATATTACATTTTTATATGCACAAATAAATAAAAATCAAAGTAAAAACTCACCATATTTGGTCAGAGGAGGGTGTGTGATGCACTCAGGTGGCAGCGGAGGTGTCGAAGCTCGATGGTGGCTTCCGGGTTGGAGGAGAGCACTTAGGTAACAAATAAAATTTTGATTTGATTTTTTTTAAAACAATAAAGGGAGGGGGGCGCTTCAGTCAGAAACGAGACTGAGGGAGTGGCTAGGGCCGGCGTGGGGCATGAGGCGGGGGGGTGAGGCTCTGGTGGCCAACAGCGGTAGGTTGGTGGCTTGGGGGGACCTGCAGCGGCGGATTACGGTGAAGGGAGGGTTTGGGGGTTCGCTGGGGGAAAGCAGGAGAGAGGAGAGAGGCATGGGGAGGAGGCGGAGGTCTGGTGCGGGGCTGGGGGAGGCTACGACAGGGGGTGGCGATCGCTAGGTTTTATTTTTTTATTTCTTTTGATTTCTAAATGTGAATGAAGGAGAGAAGGAGAAGGTAAGGGGGTGTAGTGTAAATAAACTTGTTTATTTTATTAATATTTTCTCAAAAAGTAACTTTTTATTTCGACCTCCAAATGAGACCTACCGCCTATCGTCCTTAGCTAATTACCCCCATTTCGAACACAATGGGATATGTATCGTAAGCTTGTTCGGCGTTTTGATCAGTTTTCGTCAAAATCAAAATATAACTCTATATATTGAATTTGAACGCACATTTCAATTCACCGGGGCCACATACGGACTTTAAAAATTCCTGAAAAATATTTTTTAGCTTTGTATTGACGATACAGTTCTAACAAAACTAGTTTCGTCAAATTTGAAGACTGTTTGAAAAATGGCCATTTTCTGGTCGATCCAAATTGACTAAAACTGCCAAAACACGTTTTCTATCGCCACGCTCACATATTGATTCGAAAAATCATGAATTTTGGAATCTAGCAATAACTTGACATCCCGGATTCAACAAAAGTGGTTTCGTCGAAAACGATGGTCATTTGCAAAATTTCCATTTTTAAGGGCCAGAATTCCATAGCGACTGTTCTGAAATTTCAACCGGGCATAACTTTCTTATCCCGCTATGAAATTTCAATTTTTTGGATTCGTTAGAAAGATATTTTCAAATAGATTCTAATATTTTTGGTTTCGCTAAAATCCGGTTTAATTTGAATCCTTTACATTCATTTGAACTTTGAAATCGAAATTTCAAACTACCGCGCCATTTTCAATTCCTTTTATAATTAAAAATAAATATTTATATTCTAACGACGATTAAAATAAATATATATGTTCTAATTCTATTCAAAATATTTTTCTCATCATTATTATTTAAAATAATTCATTTTAAATATTCAAAATTCATTAAACTTGCCAAAATAAAAAATTTAAATTAGCTTGGATTTCCCGGGTTATTACATATAAAGTTGTCTTTAATTATCTTATGTCATTCAACATTCAAATTCATAAATTTCTTTCTTAAAATTAGAATATAATACAATGAAATATTCTTTTTTTTCATTCTAAAGTTCGAA
Organism: Allium sativum; assembly: GCA_030737875.1. Lineage (NCBI taxonomy): Eukaryota > Viridiplantae > Streptophyta > Magnoliopsida > Asparagales > Amaryllidaceae > Allium > Allium sativum. Next base: position 459,799,585 of record CM060909.1, read on the forward strand.
TTTCACTACATACAAAAATATATGCAATATTTTCTTTCTAAAATGGTATGTCATTAAAAACATATACAATGTTTTTCTTTCCAAAATTGATACATAAAGTGGATTCTTTGTCATTAACAAAATTTATTCTAAATAAATGATAAGAGTTTGTATTTAGGAATATTGGAAAATAATAAATAAATTCAGTTATTATGTTTTGGTAAAAATGTGAAATGTCAGTTATTTATAACCGTAGTTCTTGTTAACAAATGGGCAAAAATTATACTATATTTTAATTAAAATTATATATTTTTTTCTCTTGTATTTAATTGTCTTTTTGGAGGCAAATATTATTTAATAGGTTCTGTTACAAATTAAAGTTACTAAGTTATGAAGAAATAGAATTAAAATATTGGCAAATTCTATTCAAACACCGTAAATTGCTTTACTTACACCATCAGATTTAAAATTAAATTTCAGACCAAAATGACCTTATTAAATAAGAATCAATATTAAAGTATAAAAAAATATACAATTCTTCCTTGTTTGCATTATGTATACTCCATATAATTTCTCTTCTAAAGTTAGTAAATTATAAATTAATTTATATCACTGGTTAAATTAAATTTATATTTCTTTTGTGGATTAAAATATATTCATATCATTATAGGCAACATTTATATATAGTCAATTCTAACAGTTTTCACTTTAATTATATATAAAAATTAAAATTAAAATCTAACTACTAAAATTAATGTTATATAGCGTACAAAAAATTCTTCAATCTTTCGTTCAAATCTAATGATGTTTAAATTTAACACCAAAATTTAACTAGTTTAACTTTCTATTATTTAAAAAAATAAGTTCAAATTTCCATTATCTAAAATTAAAAGTGATTTAAAAATAAAACAATCAAATAATTTAAAAATACTAGTGTTAAAAAATAAAGTTTCTTTTTCAATTTTAGGTAAATACATTGCAATAAATTCCCAGTTTTATGTAATTTAGTTTTAAGGTTAAAGAGGAAAAGTGATGAAAATATAAATGGGTAATTTTGTGAAATACCTGGTGTATGAAAAGAAATTTTTAGTGCATGCTATTTTATTTCATTTTATAGTGTGTGTTAAGGAGTTATAGGTGTATGAATAGAATTAGCCTAAAATATTTTTTACATAATTAAAACAACAACATGATCTATATTCCTTCATATCTTATTTTCATTTAATACTTTTTAGTTATTAAGTAAAAAAATTTATTTATCACTTTCATAATATCATATACTCATTTCGAAATATGTGATGTAAAAATTTTTATTGCATAAATATATATCCATTCGTTAATGCTATAGTCCATATTTAGGTATTTTCGTTGTTATCTCAAGTAACATTTTAGATTCAATCTATACATACTTTTTTTAGTAGAATACGCCAAAAGCTAAATGTCAGCTTCCAATTGATATACATGAATATTAGTCTATATTTTATAAAAATATCGATTTCAAAATTAATTAACAACACCAATATTCATTTATTTCCTTAAAAGATATTGAATCTTGTAAAAATCAATACGAGCGTTACGACATGCGTTTCATGCATGAGTTATTATTTTACAAATCTTATATGTTTAACCCAATCAAAATAAAATTATTTATACGTACATTCTGATGTTAAAATCATATGTTTTATAAAAAAATAAATAAATTTTATATTGCAATATCTTATGGTTTTTAAGTGTGAATCTTCACTTCCATCGTACAATAATGAAAAATGAGAACTGTATATATGTAGATTACTTGTCAGATCCTATTTTTAAGCGATATTAAGGCCTGTTAATATTTGTAGATGGATATTTTCAATTTTTAAATAAATTTCATGTGTAAAATCCTATTTTTAAGCAATACTATGATCTAATAATACTTGTAGATTGACGTATTGAATTAGCAACTACAATATATTTCTAATATCATGTATTTTAGTAATAATATATTTCCAATATTCAAGGGCATTTTGGTAATTCACATTGATAGCAATAAAGTGTAACACCAAACGTATCACAACCATTACTAAATGTATAACACCTTTTACCAAAAATCATAAAACAATAAATATATCAATATGGAACTCATTTTTATCAAAGTAACAATAATATAGTTTTTATTCAAAAGTAGAAATACACTATATAAAAGGGAGCGGCTATTTGGACACAAAAATTTGATACAAATCAAGAAACACAAAATCTCAACCATTGGATCAATTTGTCTTTATGTGAGAGGTGGAAATCAGGGGCAATCCAATGGTTAAAAATTTGTGTCCCCAAGTTTGTGTCAAATATTTGTGTATAAATGGACTTTCCCATATAAAAATGATAATTTATTATTTATACAAATACGAAAATTACTTAGAAATACTGTAAATTCAATTTATCTCGTTTATCCTAACAGTTTCACCATAAATTGCATAATTAGTAATATTTTCAATATATATAACACATTATTTTTATATAATATATGTGTGCAACTCACGGGTTACACACTAGTGGCTAAAATTTGTATTTTTTCTTCTTGTTTTTGCTATTTCTTATTGCAAATTCAAAACAAAACCAAACGATTAATAAGCCTGTGGATATTGAATTTTGCAAATTGTACTTCCCGATACTGTATTTGAAGCAGTTTTTCGAATTAATATCAAGTGAAACAAGTCCTTACTAATAATAAACTGTTACGACCCCATTCCCCGTACTGACGGCGGTAAGGGTAATCTTTGGAATATAACACATAAACAGATAATAACATAGCAGAATTAAATAAATACACCAGATAATGTACAAATAATACACTGGATAAACGTAATCATCAGAGTTACACGGTATACAGGATCATACTTAGTACAAAAATACAGTTCAGTTATACATAAATGTCTACAGCGGAAAACAAACATAATATGTACAATAGGAGCTAAACATCATAAAATAGATAAATGATAGAATCCATCTTCAGCTCCAGCTATCCAGAAAGAGCCTGCTAAAACCTGAATACAAGGCTGCCCGTGTAGAAAGAGGGGCACCCGAGTTTACAAGTGAAACAAACTACGAGTCAGTCATGGGACTGGTATGAGAAATCTACTTAACACATTTTATAATATGGCTAATCATAGGACCACGCAACTTTCGCGGAACGGGTTTACTCCTTTGGATTGCCAGTGCTTTACAACAAGTAAATCTTTTAAACATCGCAATGATTTTTACAAAAATGAAGCCATTATAAGACTCAGTTCCCATCACACAATGCAACGCAAACCGGAGGATAGAGTTTTTACCTTATAATGGCCAAAATATGCTTGACACGAATAAAACAAAATCATTTGATATTACTAGTGTTTATATGTTTCAAAAACAATTTCAAATCATAAGTATCAATCATAGACGACATGAGCGTCCCATGCCACTATGTCGCCATATATAAGTAGACGATCAAAACCGCACAATCACATATTTGGAAATTGGATTCCCGTCATAAACCAAGGCAAAAGATAGTCCTTACCGACTTCGAGACTCTCTAGCCCGAGCCTCAGGACCCAGACTCAGGTGGGCCCTTGGATCATCAGGGCCGGTCCACCGATGTGGATTAAAATTCCTGAAAACTGCGTTTTCCCGCCCTTTGGGGCATAAATGAGCCAACGAATGACTCCATCGGTCCCGGATCGACCGATATAACCGAGGCACCTCCCAACAGCAACAACCACATAGGTGAAAATAATATAAATGTCGGCCAGTTCAAGCACCGACACCACCTCTAACTAGAAAGAAACGCATGTCCTCCCTGAGGTCCTCTCCCGTTTCTGGTTCATACCGGTGTGTGAGACTCGTGAATTCACGTTATACACAAAGCTATGCCACACAGGCGGTGCTTTGATCATCAACTACAAGACTTTGCTTCTCAATAGAAGCCTTGATCACTGCATCTTAGCATGCCACACAGGCAATTCACACCATGCAACTGATGGCTATCAACCACACAGGATGAATTCCAATGTCAGACACACAGTCCATTTACAAGTCCGTTCTGGGTCTGAACGAAACCGGAGGCACTATATACCTCGCATACCCATCGATCTCCACGTACGTCTGGACGATCACCACTCATTATCTATATTTCGGGATGCCCCCAATCAGGACATCAGTTACCATCCAAACGAGGTGAAGATCTCTGGTCTTCAGCCGTCGTCTTCATCTTCGACTTCTTATCATCGATTCAGTTGTTCAGAAGGGGATAAACCCGGTTTTTCTGAGCAACTCACGTATATAATAAAAAGTGCTACACAAACACGTCATACGTCTCATTTCAATTCATCAGTCACTAACCGTAGATCAGTAAGAGAACGATTTCCCAAATATTAACCCCGAAGGCCGAAACCAACATCAGATCAAAACCCAGGAAACCATTCGACTCAGCTAACCTTCAGTTAATTTCTAAATTTCACATTCCATATTGTTTATAATATTTTATAATGATTTATCGCTATTTTTATTTATTTATTTATAGCCAATTCATTCAAACGACGCCTCGGGCCATAACGCGGCCGTGGCGCTGTTTTTCTTCAGATTTGATTTACACATATCTGAAAATCTAACCATTGGATCTTTACAAATTTTACATCATTAGAAAGATCTTTTCAAAACGAATACAACGGTTCCAGTTTTGGGAAAATCCGACGGTCGGATCTCCCGGTACACTCATTTGAAGTTTCGATTTCAAAATACGAACTGCAGCGTCGTTATTCGATTTAATTTAATTATATATATATAATCGATTCTGGCGTTGTTTTTCTTCAGATTTGAATTAAACATTCCGTACAATCCAACCATTGGATCTTCACAAAGTTGGTGTCGTTGGAAAGATATTTCCAAAGCGAACCCAACGGTTTCGGTTTCGGTTTCAGGAAAATCCGATGGTCGGATCTCCCGCACTAATCGTTTGAAATCACGGTTTCAAAACACGAACTACAGCTTCGTTATTCGATATATTTTAATTATATTTATATATATGAATATAAATATAATCGATTCTTCAATTTCAAAACTATTTTCTTTTCATACATTTGATAAAAATGATATTTTTATCCAACCAACAATTATTTCAACACTTCGCTATTTTTAACATTTCATGTATATAATAATAATGTGATTTTTATTGTAAAACAATTCATTTCAAAACACGACTATTTTATATAGTTCATATAGATGATAAAAATATGTTTTTTATGATAAAACAATTTATTTCAAACACGAATACCATTCAACACATGAATTTCTATTCAACGAATGAATTTCTATTCAACACATGAAGGTTTTCTGTAGTTTACATATATATAGTAAAAATGTGATTTTTATTGTTAGAACAATTTATTTAAAACACGAATACCATTCAACACATGAATTTCTATTCAACGAATGAATTTCTATTCAACACATGAAGGTTTTCTATAGTTCGTATATATATAAAATAAAATTGTGATTTTTATTGTTAAAACAATTTATTTAAAACACGAATACCATTCAACACATGAATTTCTATTCAACGAATGAATTTCTATTCAACACATGAAGGCGGTTTCAATATATGAAATAATTTCAACAAATGAAAATAATTCTAACACATGAATATTTTAGAAAATTTCGGCAGCATAACGGAAGGGTAGTTAAAACCGGGGCCGTCCCTAGTACAGCTCCTCGCTCTACCTTAAAGCCTCGTAGCTTTTGACAATAGGGATTTCATGCATCTAGTTCGCACGCAAGCGGCATGTATATTTTTTTCATTTCCACAAACTAATCCTATGTGGTTTCAACCAAATAATTCTCAACCACAAACGGGTATTTTTCAACCACAATCAATCAATTTCAACCATAAACAATTCTAATCAACCATTCGCTATCAACCAATTTTCACACCAATCACAACCAATAAATATCGTCCATGGGTGGACGAGGGGCGTATATATATATATATATATATCACTTCTATTCAACACATATATAATTTTTACAATGCATATATAACTTATACATCGAACGTACAACTTATACAACGCTTATACATGTGGTGTACAACGCTTATATAACTCATACATCGACTATATAATTTATACATCATCGTTTTCCATATCGTTTATAGTTTAGAAATCTCACATTGGGTTCCACTCCACCAAAAATAGCAGAAGGCTCAGAAAAATATGCGGTCTCTTCTAGAATGTATAGGACGTCCACAAGAGTCCATTGTCTCTTGTTTCACTGATTTTCGTCAGCAAACGAAAAAGATATTATTTTTACAGTGAAATCAAAAACTGTAGCGCTTTAAAGTGCTATTAAACAATTTAATATAATTTAAACTGTTACCTCTCTAAACCTGTTCGAAACTAGGTTTTGTTTTTAATCCCAATCCGTAGCACTAGGTGGAAATCGGGTTGTACCACGCCGTAGGGGGTCGAAGGGCGCACGGATCGAGGGGGTGCAATTCCGATCGACGGAGGTTCCTGGACGTGGCGGCACTCGAAAGTCCCAGACTTTCTGGGCTTGGATCTCGCTCCACACGACACGATAGAGGGCAAGGGTTATATGGATTCGAAGCACTCGAAAATCTCTACAGAATTCTCAACTGGGTCGAGGTGTTTAGTGGAGCGGATTGGAAGAAATCGGCCTGGGAAGTATCGAGCAACTTCCGCCGTCACTGGAGGGTTTAGTCGGGGAGAGAGAAGAGTGTTTGGCCAATCAGAATTTTTTATTTATTTATATATTTTAAAAATCCAAAAATGCCACTTGCCTCATACTAACTCCAATCCAAACCCAACGACTGTCGTCCCTAACTAAATACCCCCATTTCGAACACAATGGGATATGTTTCGTAGGCCCATTCAACTGTTTCAGTCAGTTTTTCTTCAAATTAAAATATAAAACATTCAATATTTAACTTGAACGTACATTTCAATTTGCCAGGGTCACAAACTGATTCGAAAAATTCCAGAAAAATAAATCTAGCTATGTTTTGACGATACGGTCCCAACAAAACTAGTTTCGTCGAATTCTGAGACCGTTTGAAAAATGGCCCTTTTCTGGGCGATCCAATTTAATAGAAATCGACCAAACACATTTTCCTTTGTCGCGCTCACATACTAGCTTCAAAAATTATGAAATTTGAACCTAGCAATAGTTTAACATCCCGGATCCAACAAAAGTGGTTTCGTCGAATTCTGAGGTCGTTTGCAAAATGGCCATTTTCACAGGCTATATAAACTCTATAGCGACCTTTCTGAAAATTCGTTTGGCCATAACTTTTGCTTCCTGCTATGAAACTTCGATTTTTCAGATTTGTTAAAAAGGTATTCACTAACAGATTTAAATATTTTTGGTTTCACTCGAATCCGTTTTGTTTTGCACCCGGTACAGTCAGACAAAGTTTGAAATGAAAATTTGAAACTGCCGCGCCATTTCAGGCCTTGTTTATATTTAGAATTAATTATATTCCTTTTCAATTGTCGATTCAAACTTACTTTTCATCATTATTATTTAAAATATTTATTTTAAATATTTAAAATCCACTAAAATATCCAATTTAAAAAAATTTAATTGGTTCAGATTTTCCGGGTCGTTACATAAAAAAAGGGCTTTGAACATGGGGGCTGTTCTTATTTTACCTGAGAGATATGAATTAGCCCCCTCCAATCGTATTTCTCCCGAGGTGAAAGAAAATATTAGAAGTATACCTTTCCTGAGTTATTGTTCAACTAAAAGAAACATCCTTGTGATAGGTCCTGTTCCAAGTCAAAAATATAGTGAAATCATCTTTCCTATTCTTCCTCCCGACCCTGCCACAAAGAAAGACATTAACTTCTTAAAATATTTTACCTGGTACATAAAGACGATAATTTTATTCGTCCACCTCCAATTTATATTGAGAGGAATAGGAAAAAGGGTCAGGTTTATCCCGATGGGAGTAAGAGTAACAATATAGTCTATTATGCTACATTTGTGGGTATAGTCATCAAAATAGTATGTTAATAAAAGGAGGGTATGAAATAACCGTAATTAATACATTGGATGGTCACCAAGAGGTTGATATTATATCTCCAAGGATGGAACTTCTTGTTTCAAAGGGCAAACCAATCAAGTTTGGTTGTGTGGGTATAGTCATCAAAATAGTATGTAAATAAAAGGAGGGTATGAAATAACCGTAATTGATACATTGGATGGTCACCAAGCGGTTGATATTATATCTCCAAGGATGGAACTTCTTGTTTCAAAGGGCAAACCAATCAAGTTTGGTTGTGCCTCTTGAGGTTATTTTGTATAAAGTGCATCCATATTATTAGAAAAATAAACTCAATTCAAGGGATATTTGAGTAATTATATTAATTTTAATACAAAAGAATTTTCGTTTTTATAAGCTACATACAATAATACACTCTTTAATAGTCATTCTTAATTTGAAAATGGAAGATGCAAAAAAAAGAACTATACTAAAGGAAAAAAATATTAAAAGATGTATTATTTTCAAAATTTGGACACAAAGACACATGCATTTTTATTTTGTCTCAAGAACAAAACTAAAAGTCACTTGCACGTTAAATAATTTCATTTGTCTTACTCCTACGATTTCAAACTTTTTCTCTCTTATGAACAACCGAAACTCCAGTTCTCAGACCAAAATGGCTCCCTAAGCCACATCTCGGTCGTCATCTCCAATGCAACCGTGAACTTAATGCACGAACAATAATTAGTAGAAACTCAACAAAACCTTTGATTCAGGAAATCAATGTCCTAAGTTCAACTGAATTTTAACAGCAAACTCAAAATCTATAAATCAAAATCGAAGCTCAACTAGATATTCAATAGAAATCCATAATTTCAAAAATGAAAAACCTAGATCAATCTAATCTAAAACAAGAGACAATGCTACCAAAAGATAGCAAGTTAAAATTACAAAAATGACCACTTGAAGAAGAAGCATAACAAAATGGAGAAAATAGAACAGAAATAAGAAATGAACAAAAAAGCAGATGAAAATCAATCAAATGCTACAGAAAGCATACCAAAAATGGTAACTGATGTAATAAAATTAAGTATAAGAAAGTTAATATAGTTGTAGTATAAAAGTATTAAACTTATTTCCCAAAACATTGAATAAAACATGTAGCAAAAATCAACTACCTGATGAAAAACTAGAAAAGAGAGAAAAAAACTAATAAAAAGATGAAAAAAATAACTTAACGGGAAATTCAAAAGGAAACTCAAATGGAATTCTACATGTATATAATACTATAAAATAATGAACCAATACTGAAATTGTCATATTATTAAATTTATTTTGATAGTATAAAAAAAAAGAACAGGCTCAAGTGGTAAAGAGAAAACAAATAACAAATAAAGAATCCTAACAACAAAAAATCAGTTTGATAATATTAACAATTAGTTCATAACATGTTACGTATTGCAAATATGGTATATATAATTTGTTTGGTTAAGGACAGAGCTTTGTATTTTTAAAAGTAGTTTTCATTATAATCAGTATCAAAACCGATACTAAAATATTGAAAAAATGATACCAATTATCAGTTTGATTTAAGCTGCTGCTTTGTAATTGAAGAAATTATTTTCATTGACATATATAACAAAATTGATGCTAACATTCTACAAAGCTAAAACTCATATTCGTGTAACGACCCATATTTTAATGACTGGATAATAAAATATTTTATTTGAATATTGATCATTAATTAATTGAGTGACGATTCCAAAAGGTGAATCTTCACAAACGATTGAGTCAGGATCTGAAACCACTTCCGTTGACTTTGGATGGTTCATTATGTGAAGAAAAAGTATATGGATCGCTATATTTCGAGAACAAATGATTTAAGGGTCAAAACCGTCTCAAAACATGTATAAAATTATTGCTTCGCAGCACAGTCTTGGATTATGAAAGCTTATTCCATTGGAATTGTATCATCAAGATAATATACGCCGTCAAGTTTCGTAACGATTGGATGTGTCGTTTGATCATACAAAATGGAAATGCGCGTCGATTTCATTTGGAATTAAATGAGATAAATAATAAAGAGAATGAAATAATAATAAAATATCCTTGATCACAATGCTACAGTAACAACCCGACCTGCTTGCCTTTCTCCCCTAAAACTTAGTTACGGTTTCATTACAGATCATGGTCGCTTCACCATCTACTTCTAAAATTAAAATCAAATCAAATTCTTATCAGTAGAATCATGATTGTAGTCTCACTATACTTCCATATTTGTGGATAGGAGCTTGGTGGTACTCCGAGATGATTGAACTCCGAAGGTTGAAATTAGGGTTAAGCCTTATTGTGTGATGGTCAGGTTTTAGGTGGATCTCATTCTCCTATTTCTCCTCCACGTCGAGGTACATCTCTCCAACTATTTCCAAGGCTTGCGGTCAACTACAGAAAAAGCGACTGTTCGCTTGCCAATAGTGCTCTTCTGGGTTGTGTTTCGATGTAGGACATCGAGTGAGGAATGGTGATGAAAGATTTGCCAAACTCGAGATAAGGAGTTCGTTGGTGTAATTTGATCATGGATTCGTGGGTGGTTGCTTTTTGTAAGTAGGTTTAGTGCAAGTCGTATGTCGGGTTTTGTGCGAGCAAGCTATAATGTTGTTTAGGAAAGAGGGAAGAAAGATTAAGGTAATTAAGTATGTTTAATTTAATCAAGTTCGTTTAAGTTGCCAAATTTAAACGTTAAACTTATGTCTTTTACATATTGTGCATATGAGGTTTTATTTTGATGTTGATTCTTTCACTGGACTCGTATTGATGAGCTCTACGCTATAGAGCAAGTTTGGGTTGTTTTGGTTGAGGTGAGTTATATTATCTCTGACTTAGCTATAGTTGTTCATAGAGTATAAAATCAGCGTTTCTGAACATAAATGAAGTTTAAACTGGATTTTAAACATAATAAAATCTAGCTAACAATTTTATAGATGGACTAAAAACTATTTAAAATTTGTTTTAAGAATATAAACCACATTTTCTCTCATTTATACACTATTTGTCGATAATGCTATATTTATGACATATTGGCATATATCACACTTTGATTGCTTTAGATAAGTTTTATTTATCGTATTGATACTATAGATGTTTCTATGATATTTTAGATACTGATAAGACGATTTATTGTATGGTTGCATAGTTTGGTTGAAAACGTCGTTCATACACAACATGGGATTAGGATAAATTAACAAAGAACCTCCAGGACATGAAGACCGGCTTAGTGGCAGTGGATGAACTCGATGAAAAGTAGGATTTTAAGAAGAATTCTAGACATTTTCACTGGACAAGTATTTAACCAATTATGATTAGATACATTATCAGAGTGGTGGTTAGCGATTGTTATTGTGTGATCGATATCGACCACTATTGGTATTGGTCGTTTTGACCAATTTTAACGTAGACGATGATGAGATATTGAGGAACTGGATATGATGATCCATTTAATTGTGGATTCGATGTGGTGGCTCTTCCATCATTGACATTTGTACGAAGCAGGGTGGATGCTTTGCCAAAGACTGCCGATGGGTGGTGTAATCCACTAATTGAGGCGGTGAAATCTTCAAGGCGTTCCATGGATTGTGCTCTTTGATTTTGAGGATCGGGTGAGTATGAGGTGGATTGATGTGATAGGTAGTTAGTGGAGTAGTGAGACTGCAGGATGGATCATGATGTTAGGGAGATCATCGAGTAAGGACATTGCATGATTGACCAGTATGTCAGGCAATCGTGGTGTAGCAAGGTTGCGGCATGGATTGGTATTATATATGCAATTTGTGGTGTAGAGAGTCTATGGGATGGATCATTATTATGCAGTCCATGGTGCAACAAGGCTGCGAGATGGATCAACATTATGCAATTCATGGTCGAGTGAGGTTGTGGGATGGATCAGTGTTATGCAATTTAGTTCATGGAGTAGTAAGGCCGTGAAATCGTGGATCGATGCGATATGAACTTCATAGTGTAATGAAGATAAAAGATGGTAGAGTACGCGGTTTGTGGTGTAACGAAACTGTGGAATGATGGACTCGTCCTCGATACAATGAAGTGGGATTATGATGGATTAGTTTGAAGGCATACTCAAACTAATATGGAGCAGGGAGCTCAAACGATTTGGGGGGAGGGTGCCAAGGAATCATTGGTAGCTCAAAGTGTTACAGTTGACTCAAAGCAGGGGTATTGTATGGCGATACCTATATGACCATTGTAGTGGTCTTGTACGCTAGGTGGCATAATCTAGGTCAGGGAGGCATGTGTTGCGAGACATGAAATTCGACTAGAACCGGGGTTTTTATTTGCTCATGACCGATGACAATGGCTAGTCATATGGGCTACTGATGTATCCACGGTTTTAGGAGAAGATAGACAGAGCTTGGATGACGGATGCTATGATAGTTATGGTTTCTCTCATCTTTATTCTCTTAGTAGACCATTACCTCTAGGATTTTGGAGAGAGGATGGAAAGTGGGGACAAAGTAGGCTATTTAGACCGTTCTATCCAATTATAGTTTCCACTTTTGTTTTTTTGAGTAGTGTTGACGCCGAAAAGTGGTATCTAACACTCGAGAATTTCATTATAGTGAAAAAATGTCTAGTAAGGAAAATAAGCGAGTTGTAGTGTAAATATACAAGGGAAAATGCAAGAGAATAATCACACATTATTTATAGTGGTTCGGCTCTTCGGAACCTACGTCCACTTTGGAAGTCTAATGCTTTATCAATCCACTTTTACAAGTTAAAATATGGAATCGGTATATCCTTGAATATACAAGAGCAATGATCGTTCCAGATGCTAAAGTAAGAGATCTTAGTGCTATGCTTTGAGAAGGAGGTAGAGGGCTTTACTTCGTGATCCAAAGGCTTAGAAGAGGAAGGATGAGCCTTCGAGAGTCTGTGAAATCAAGTCTAGTCAAGAGGGGATCAAGGGGTTATGATGTTCTCATGAATCTACCATGGCTATGGTGGTAATGAGGTCTAATGATGGGTTTTATTCCTTTTCCCCATATGCCAAGGCAGCCCGAAGTAGTCTAAGTGTCCAAGAAGGAAGTTCGTCTTCTTTCCAAAGTGATGGGGATCAATACCTACCACGATACTTATCTTTTCTCCTACTTCTTTTGTATCTTGTTGTATTCTTCTACTCTTCTTCTTTGTATCCCATGTGTACTTGGCCACTTCGTATCTGGGAGGTATCAAACTTTCACCGATCCCTTGACTTTGCTGAATTCTGAAGTTGAGTTGGGGATACGAAGTGGGATAATAGTGAGTAGGATATGAAATGGAGTGGGAAGTGCGGGAAATGAAATTGTAGGAGAACCTTGGATACGAAAAGTGATGGTAGGATGGATACGGAAAGATGTACAAAGGCCCAAGATATGAAAATCCCCTATGTACTTCAGGATATGAAAAGTGGTGGAGAGGCTCAGTGCCAATCATGAAGTTTTGGTTTATTGTTGAGCATCTGGTCAAGCCAGGATGACTATTCTTGTACGACTCCATCTGGGCTTGAGTCCTAAATGTTTCGGGAACCCATTTGGCCTGTTGATCTACATGATGGGCTAAGTCGTGTGGGCTTGGACTGGTTTTGGTAGCCGGGCCAAAAGGCCGGTTAACACTTGCCCCGAGGAGGATGTCTTGTGATAATATGACATGCTTTCAATTGAGCCAAGTATCCTTGGGACCTGGAAAAATTCCAAGTCATGTTGAGCGACTGGTCATGACCTTTCCGTTGAGTAGTCATGACGTTTTATTGCAGTTTGTCGATGTAAGTATGGAATCCCAGCATTGTTGAGATATTGAATACTCAGACTGGAAATCATGTCTAGCGGCTTGAGAGAGCGTTCATTTTCTATTGACTTAAGAAATTAGACATCAGTCGCCGATACTCTTGCACCGAGATGCAAACGAGTTGTTGCCGGCACAATATCATATATGCATTCACACATTTTCACATGATTTCACGCAATACGATGATAATGTTAAATAAGTGACATGATGCTTAAATGACATGTCGTGTGGGTGTAATCGTGTAAGTTAGCTTCCGAAAAGTTTTCGAATTGAAACTCGATCGTTTAGCATGTACTCTTGGACTTTTTAATTTTGGAAGCACATGATTGGTTAACGCTTCAAGTTAGTTTGGTCGATCGAGATTTCAAAAGCGCATATGCATGATCATGGTTGTTGCCTGGGTGCGCGACCGCGCATGTTGGTTATCAGAACGTCGTTGAATTGAGACGTGATAGTTTGATGCATTCCATAGAATCGTTTAGACTCATAAGCACATGATCGTTTAACGATTCAAGTTGGTTTCAATGATCGAAGTTTCGATAAGTGTATGCGCAATCATCGCTGCCATTGGAGTTCAGAAATTGTTCACCGGTCCCGGAGTAGTCAAGTCTTCCCTTCCTTTCTCCTTTCTCCTTTCTTCTTCTCTTTTTTTTTATGGGATCGATATCGGTCCCGATACTTAGAAATTTTCCGAGTTTTTTGTTTTCTCCTTGTCCCAATATATATACATATACATATATATATACATATACATATATACATATATATATATTGGAATACAAATTTCATGCATCTCTTCACTGGCATTATTTCATACTCATTGGTTTTTAAGAGTACAAAAAACTCCAGAGCACTTTGAATGCCATCATTTCACCTTGCCTCAGCTCAGGTGGGTGACTGGAACGAACTGTATCATGATCCCCTAGGTCTAATGAACATGGAGTTAGGTCGGTGAAATGAGGCTATGGCTATGAGGCGGTGGTTGGCCATGATGCTTAGCGATGGAGTTAGGGGATTTGTAAAGGAGTTTGAAGTGTAAGTTGGGGAGTACGAAAAGCTTTGGGAGGGTGGTGAAATCATAGCCTCTTAGGAGCACGAAACTCAATTTCATACCAGGAGCACGATACAAAATTAAACTTCGTATCCCAAAGACTTATGCTTTCGGGGAGACAAAGGGGTGATGAGGAGGGAAGGACTGAATCGGTGAAAGGAAAGAGGATGTAATGGGGAGAAGCATGGGAGACGAAAATTCTAAAAGTGGGATATGGAATCGTGATTTCATATCCGGTGACTTCACAAAACTTTTGTATCCTGGAGGTTGACATTGTGGGATACGAAATTTTGGAGGGAAGTAGGATATAAATCTTGACTTCATATCCGGGAACTTCACAAAATTTTCGTATTCCGATGGTCGACAGTATATCTAAGTCGAAAATTCTAAAAGTGGGAATGCAAAGATGAGTTTCATATCTCGGAGACTTAAGAAATTTTCCCCTTTAAAACTTCACTTCCCGAGTTCAAGTCGTCATGCGAAATTGGCGATCTGGTTGAGTTTAAAAAACGGACGTTGCATTGCATAACACGTTAATGTTTGTAACGACGATTCGAGCATGCATATAGGATTAGAGCACAAACTTGGACTATGGACACATGATTGAGCCGTCTCTCCCAGGATTCAATTCTCAACCCAATCGCATTGTAATCGCGACTCAACTTGAATTCAACGACTTTAGTTCGTGGAGATGATAGTTCAAGTTCATAAAACAGGAAATCGTTGTCGTATCTTGAAGGATTAAGTATAACTGCATCAGTAAGTACTATACTTGCATGTTCCACGTTAGTTTACACCAACATGTGGAGGGGGTACAAATTTTAGTGCATTAACTAACACAACTGTCTTGCAAGTATAGTTTGCAATGGCAAAGAGAAGCTCCAGATGACTTCAAGACTTTAGAAGCCGAAGCCGTAGAAACATCTCCGAGATCCAATGAATCTTCGTATAGTTCTTGCCCATAGGTTAGTGATAACGGGACCTCCGAGACTTCCACCTCTTCTCAATGAGCAGGCTCATCCAGCGCGCCCGAGTATGAGGGACAACCTGAAGGATCGCACCATTCGAGCGAGCATGTGGATAAGCCAGTAGTTCAAGGAGAAGCAGTATTTGTAGCAGAGGGAATGCCAGAATAGGAAGATGTCGTTCGTGATCAGGAAGGTGTTTTCATAGCACCAGACATGATCAAAGATACTGCGATTCTTGAAAATCCCCCTGATTCGGTTGTCTCACGGATAGATGAAGCTTCATTAAGGCAGATTTGCACGAAATATGGACTATCTTAAGGTGATGTTCTGGTTCTTAGAACGGAAGACAGGGTGCACACTCCTTCGGAAGGGTATGCTGCCTGGAACAGGAATATGTCCTCCATCAGATGCGTTCCCCCGTCATGTTCATACATCCGAGATACTCTATATTTCTTTCAACTAGCACCAACTCAGCTTCATCCGAAGGCATACGCCTTCCTGTTCGACACTTAACTCCTATATGTAGAATGGTTGGGCTTTGAGTCGACTAGAAAAGACATCATATATCTCTACTCCCTAAAGAGAAAAAAATACCATGTCGCCATTCTTCGTTTATTTAGAGGCACAGCCCAACAGTCATTTTATCTTGGGAGCATGGAACAAACTCAGCTATTTTAAGCATGACTATTCTATGTTCGGTGCCACTAGGATTTGCAAGGAGTTAGCTTGCAGGCCATAAGTACTTTAAAACTTATGTTGTATCTCAAGTTAATTGATTCATAAGCTTGAAACTAACTTGGAATTTCATATGGTAAGTATACTGCCAATTCCGAGGAGTGGTGAATACTTGCATCGAGTTCTGGCATTAAGGAATGTACCAAGTGGGTATCGCGATGCCCAGACTCTACTGTCAGATCATTTCCTTCACATGCTGGACTTACTTCCTGAAGCTTTTTCAATGCGTTAGGAATGACGATGAAGAAGAGGGAGTGGTGGAAGCTGAGGGAGAAGGAATTTCTCCAGGTCTGTAGAAAAAGGTGCCCCCATCATGCTTTCTAACGTGCCTTGATTGAGGAGGAGAGTGTGGGAGCTCAAGGGGATATAGGTGCTAACGACGATGAGGTTGATCCCATCAAAGGGAATGGTTCACAACCCACACTCTCACCCCGGTAAAGGGGACAAGATTGGGAGAGGTTTTGAACCAAGTTCTCTAGCTATGACCTTTGGAATCGCCATGTCGATGGAAGTAGGACATTAGTTTGGAGGTCTAGATGCGGTCCCGATAGAGACTTCCTAGTTTGGGTTAAGCAGAGATGATGTTGAAATCTTATTGCCAAGGATTGGAGAAATTACCCCTTCAACCAAGCTAACAACGGGTCCGGGGGGGATACTTAGGACACAGACATTCACAAGCACTGCGTAACACATCACTTTATTCATGTGCATTGGATGTTCTATTATGACTCAAGTTTGCTTCGTGCATGCGCCATGACTCAGGAAAGCGAAAAAAACCAAGATCAGAGGCATTCTTGATGGTCGAAGAAAGGCGTTATGAGTGATTTCTTCGGAAGTACACAGCTGCATACGAAGAAGAAATCTCATGAGCTCGAAAGTAGCGCTCATCAACGAGAATATCACTGACATTCAGAGCCTCTACCAAAAAGCACGAGACCGACATATATTAGAATAGGAGCTGAGATAATGAGCATGAGCAGTAGGTGACGATGATCCCACCTTCTTATACACATACCCCCATACTGGTGGCGACAGCCATAGGCAGGAGCAGGTCTAGTGAAGGATCAAGGACCGGAGGAAGGGAAGACGATATTTAAGAAGTCGTTCCCCAACTTTTACTTGGAAGAGTTGGTGTGATTGCACGATATTTACACGATCGCATAACATGACGACGAAGATGTTTAGAAGCGGGTATATGTTGTATATCATCAATATAGGAAGACGTAAAAATACCCTAGGAGACTCTCGAAGTTGATTTCAAAGAAGAATGCAGAATTTCAAGGCTCGGAAGTCGAGGTCAAATATGAGCGGGAGAGCCTCCATAATTGGGAGGTTGAAATGAGTAAGACATGGTACCGAATCACATTTATTTATGTGTATTCAAGTAACACCTTTATGTGCTAACTCTCTGTTGTTGAAACAAATGCGCTAAAGAAAGAGTTGGATAGAGTGAAGGTTGCCATGGCCGCAGCTTGGGAGCACCAAAAAGATGTGTTGGCCTCCGCGTTGGCACGGCTACCTAATTGGAGAAGGATAACAA